>CM060562.1:63141585-66035387 GCA_030625065.1 Alectoris magna | reverse complement strand
AAGACTAGCTGAGACCAAACTTGACAAAATACACAAGTACACCTTAAACTGCTACTGCAGTGGAACACTGGTTTCACACCTATGATGTGGCCATTTTTCCCTTGCACACATCAGACACTTCTACCCTAATGCTACATAACTGACTTTGTGCAGCTTTTTCAGGGAAACTGCTGACACAGCTGTTCTGCTCGCAGATCAGCTCAAACTGCCAAAATGCAAATGCAGATGTATGAATTCCAAAACATTCCAACTCACCAAGAAATCTCTTTCTTGACAGATAATGCTGAGCACACGAGAAGCTCTGTGACAGTGATTGCAATCCCTGATGATAACAGCAGGATTGTTATTTGCCCTCCAACAGCATGCTGCCAGCAGGAGCCTTTTTAAGCTTGCGAAACATGCAAGGTCACTAATTCTCACCACACTTTTGCTTATAAACTTCCCAGGGAAAAAAAAAAGTTGCTTTTCTGCAACAGTCTCCAAGTGTTTCATCACTGAAGTTAAAATGTCTCTGGACAGAGGAGCGAATTTCACATTTTTAATTTTAGGCCATTAACTACATACATGACTTCTACTTCATCAACAAAGCATTTATTAATTCGCAGTCTTGCATTAATCCACGTAGCATGCAACACAGGAGGCTACACAGCTGTATTTAGCACTCGACAGATACGTGTTGTCCATTATTACCAGACTCAGAAATCTTTTCTCCCTGGGGGCCTTCTAATGTGGTATTTAGCTTGAATCCTGACATGGCTAAGCTCCATTAAAACCATGCACATGGACTCAAGGGCAACTGTAAATAATGCAAAAATAGATCAATACTAATCTTGAATTGTTTACGTACAATTCTCACAGAGCTGTTATTTATGACTCCATCCACATCCCCTGTATTAAGTTCCGCTTTGCTGTGTTTTCAAAGTGGTAGTGTGTAGAGTTGCTTTTACAGACTATGTAAGAAATATAAGGAAGAATTACATATTCTCGATATAAGCACATAGAAGGATGTACCCTCTAGAAAATATCTTCTCTAGAGAATAATAAATTTAAGGATGGAAAATAACATTTTTTCCACCACTGTTGATTCTTGTGGAGCTTAACTTGCTAGTTCTATTAGGTGATTTTGTTTACTAACAGTCCTTCTAAGCATAACTACATTAGGGAAACAACTGTGCATTATTCTAAATGTTAAAAGAAATCTCAAGCAAATTGTGCTTGTCTAGATTAGAAAAAAAGTCATTCAATTGTTTACTGAATATGTGAGTCCACTTTGGGACCTCAAAATATATCTCCATTAAGTAATAATAATTAATTCTTACAGTACAAAATTTTCTAAGGCTAGATTCTCATGAGCAAATTCTTTTAACATGAAAATCTCCTAAAGACTATTCAGATATCACTTTGAATCATAGAACTGCCTGGACAACAAAAGGCCTTCCTTCTTTCCTCCTGCCTCTGCCTCATTTTATCAATCTGTGGTGAAGTGAAAAACAAAGCTAGAAAAATCACAAGTTTCTTTCAGGTACACTAAAGAAATAAACACATTTCAGATAAGAAAATAAGAAAGATTTTGAGGAAAACCGGGTTCTATCAGTGTATTTTCCTCATTAAAAAGTAGCAGACGGGTTGCTGATGAAAATTCTAATAAGTAATGTTAAAGCATTAATACCATCAGCTCAGGGTTTTGTATAACACAGTGAACCGTATGCTGCAGAGCTGGGGATCTCTTTCCAGCTGTCAGCTGACAGTATCCCTGGGTTCCTGCTAATTGGCGACACACCAAGGCAAACAAGTCAGCTAATTCCAGAACAGTGAACTGATTAACTTCTGGTATATATATACATATTTATAAAGAGGATGGGTTTTTTTGTTTGTTTGTTTCAGTAACTAAAAAAGTGTTTACTTCTTTATTGCAAGAGCTATGGACTGCAGAAGTATTAACATAAAAGAAACAGGAATGACATTTTCAAATGAATGTTTCAAGACTATTAATGCTAAAAAGAGCAGTTCTACATGTATGTAGGAAACTGAGATCATATAATTCCTGTTAACCCATACAGACATTTCAATTTCCTTTCATCTATATTTGAGAGAGAAAACACAGAAATTTCACAAGACTATTTTCCCTGTTTTGTACTGAAAATGCACCATTAGAGAGTTAAAAGAAAATAAAATTAATCTAATTTCCTATACTTATCATAAAGTCATAAACTGGTAAAATCTACTATTCTTAGATCAGTAACAGTTATAAATTTGATTTTATCCAGTGTAAATATGCATAATTGTGTCAGTAGATAACCCTTCACTGGCACACATACTGGACAGTTACTTCATTTTAAAACCGATGTCTAGATGGCTCCAAAACCTTTTTGGAATGTTCAGGAGTTTGGCTCTACTTTATGAATAGAATTCCATAATTTGGTTAAAAAAAAAAATAAAAGGAAAACTAAATACAATAGCTGGTAAAGTAAAGAAATGTTAGGGAATCACTGAACTGCAGGATTACTGCATTAGAACCCGTAGATGGTGAAGACGGATAGTGGCCATAGAAGCTTTTGATTATATTTTGATCCCCTAACGAAAATGGCAACTTTGGATAGACCCATGTAAAGTTCACTCTTTTTAATGACCATGCTGAAAGTAGTTATGATATATTTTAATACAATAGTGTTGAATGAAAGAAATAAGAAGTTGAGAGAGTAGAGGCAGGATCCCCATATATGGCTAGTATAAACTGAGTGTCTTGAATTGTAAACAAGAAATACCCACCTTTAATTGTTCTTCTAGGCTCATAACTTCCACATTCCTAGTTTTGTCACAGTTTTGAGTGAAAGTGAGAAGACACTCCCTCTCACAAAAAGTCCATTAGTTGGACAGTGCTGTCCTGGTGGGAGCAGCTGTGGTCTTAAACACCCTGGAGACAAGAATGGCCTTGAGATTTGGCCTCACTTCCTAGCCCAAATCAATAGAACTAATCCATGGTTACAACTAAAATCACTGTGTTGCTTCGTGGGTAGCTGCCATTGCTTCTTTGTTTCTGAGAGGAAAAAAAAGCAGCTCAAGTACATTCTCAGATCCTTTATTTTCCACTCAAAGGTGGACAACAGTACTTTAGTCTATAGTCTGCCCTATGATCTACAGTCAGGATTTATTAGTGTAACTTATCAATAGAAAACTCACCAGCTTGGCCATAACTGACTCCCAATCTTCTCAGCTAATTGACCTACTACACTTTTTGTTTTAGGACAAGAAATCTTTATTTTAGGTATACTTCTCCACCATCTCTTTTATAACTTAAAGCAACTTCACATTAGCAGTTAAATTTAAACCAAGTCATTGCTACTGTCAACCATTTTTCCTTCCAACAAATTCTCTTATCTATCAATAAGTCCGGCAACAATTTTTCAAGTGTTTGGCTCCCCCCCACACCCCCAAATTATGTCTTAATTTTATATGAATACTACTCTCCTTAAAGATTATTACACTTCTTCCGAACACAGTGCACTCTCAATAAATTGGGCCGTTAAATAGCAGAGAGTGGTGCTACAGCTGCAGGCAAGAGAAGGAATCCTAAAAAAAGTATTCAAATATTTGAAGACAATATGCAATATTTTCTGGTTCCTGAATTAGCAAATCAACAGAGTAAAGGCTTATGCTTATATAAAGTATTTCAGCTTGAGTGTGACAACATTAATTATCCACTGTAACATGCTGATTTATAATTATGAAATCAGTAATTTAATTGGCATCTAGTGCAGTGAAAACATCCCTGACAGTGTTATTATCTAAGTGCCATTGCTTGATGCTTTCAAACTTAGTTAAGCTGTCAGAAAACATTACTGTTAAATCTTTATGCTTGCAAAATTGATAAGAGTTTGACAAAAGATATTTCAAAAAAGTCTTGCTACATGACTGCTGAAGACACAATCTACACATCTCAAATCAGCCTAGCTTACTGCTGGTCACCAAGCACATCTTACTACTGATAGAAATAATGAATATCCATACTCAAGAGTAGAAGCTGATTATGTGAATTACTGATTAGGACAGACTTACTCTCAGAGCTTCATTCATGGATGTGACCATGCATTGACATTCGTGTATTTGTAGGAGCATGATGTGGTAGTATAAACCCCAGGTTAACGTTACACCAACCAAAAGATGAGAGCAGCTGCTTGAAGTAAAGATGAGCAGTACAAGAACTGTGATCAGATAAGCCAGTTCACTCTACTGGAGATACTCTATGTTAAAAAAAGCCTTGAGACTAGTAATTTTTCCTGCTATTCCTTTCACTCCTGAACTAGAGATTGTAGCTAGAACAGCAGGCAGTTCTTCAACCTTGCAGACTTGGGTGAAGGGCCTGATCTTCAGAGAAAGATTCACATAAAGGGAATATATCAGAATAACCTTAACAGGACAGTGATCTGCATGAGCGATGCTATGTCAAAAGATGAATTCAACTTAAAAAACTGGGTACCGCAGGTGGTGGAAGACAGGGAAGAGAATAAAAACCCAATGCTGTAGTCAGTAAATCATCCTACAATGGTTTCTTAGCCCTGCTCTACATGACATACTGTGCCCGCGTAACTATTTCTGTGATGGAAGGTTTTCCTTCCACTAAAATTGTTCTTACCTCTCCTGCTGTTAATGGGACTGAAATACCACAACCACAAGCAGTTCATTAAGCCCTATGGGAATAAGCCTGGGTAAGCAAGATATAACTGATGACATAACAACATGAGCTGCTGAAATATTTAAGCATAATTTTCAGTTATTGCATAGAGACTTTTTTTTGGCTTCCCGGCAGACTCAAAGTGCTACAACTGCTGCATGTGTACAAAATACGTAATTTTAATAATCAATAAAATCATCCAACTAAAGCTGCTAAGCTTAATATAAGCATACCATCCAAAAATATATTATCGGTAGCTTGGCCTATGTGCACTCATGAAGGCAGAATACAAAATTCCCACTAATATTGCATTATATTTTTGAACACTGATGGAAATGCCGGGTCCTGCACTTTGGCCACAACAACCCCAGGCAGCGCTATAGGCTTGGGGCGGAGTGGCTGGAGGACTGTGTTGAGGAAACAGACCTGGGGGTACTGATTGATGCTCGGCTGAACATGAGCCGACAGTGTGCCCGGGTGGCCAAGAAGGCCAACGGCATTCTGGCTTGCATCAAAAACAGTGGTACTAGCAGGAACAGGAAGGTAATTGTCCCCCTGTACTCGGCATTAGTGCGGCCGCACCTCGAGTACTGTGTTCAGTTTTGGGCCCCTCACTGCAAGAAAGACATTGAGGCCCTGGAACGTGTTCAGAGGAGGGCTACGAAGCTGGTGAGGGGTCTGGAGCACAGGCCTTATGAGGAGCGGTTGAGGGAGCTGGGATTGTTCAGCCTGGAGAAGAGGAGGCTCAGGGGAGACCTTATAGCTCTCTATAACTTCCTGAAGGGAGGTTGTGGTGAGCTGGGGGTCGGCCTCTTCTCTCGTGTAATCAGTGATAGAACTAGAGGGAATGGTTTCAAGCTGCGCCAGGGGAGGTTCAGGCTGGACATTAGGAAGTATTACTACTCGGAAAGGGTAGTCAGGCATTGGAATGCACTGCCCAGGGAGGTGGTGGAGTCACCGACCATGGGAGTGTTCAAGAAACGTTTGGATGTTGCATTGAGGGGTATGATTTAGCTGGGAAGTATTGGTAATGGTTGGACTGGATGATCTTCTAGGTCTTTTCCAACCTCGATAATTCTGTGATTCTGTGATTCTGTGAAACCAAACAGTGGATGCAAACAGTGATGCAGTGGGTGGTGCATTTCAGCAGTGGTAAAAGCGGGTCACCTCCACTGGTGCATACTGTTCTGACTACAGTATGCAGGCTCTTGTTTGCTGCTGGCAAAAATGCAGAGTTAATGGTGGTGCCTATGTTGAAAGAGAGTGATTCATAGCCGAGAAGCTGCTCTATCAAATAACAGTATTATGCTCTTCATATCTATTATAGTTTTCATGGAAAGAAATAGAAAGCATCACTTTTGGAGTAACCTATGTGTGATATCACTCCACATTATAAGTATCTTTCTGTCAGATAGCTAGATGTGCAGTATTAAGCTACTAGAAAATAAAGCTCAGCAACAAACTTCAGGTAGGTAATGGAAATTTCTCTACCAACGGAGGAGAAAGGTAGCAACCTGTGTGTTGCCCTTCCTGACTTAGTACTGCACAGTACCTTTGCAATTTCTAAAACTGAGAGCTTTCTCTTGGCAATTCTGCAGGCAGCCTTTCACTCAGAGCTCTACGCGCTCTAAGTCTCATGATAGCATTTTTCTCCAAAGACTTCTTTTTATCCCATTATCCCTTCTTTTTCTGGCATCCGCAAGCCCCAGTATTGTTAATGGTGACTTCTTTTAGGAAATAACTGTCTTTCATTGCATCTCTACCTTTCTGTTACACACTAGACACCGTAATATGCACGCACACAGCTTAACCCAGCAAACAGCACCCACCCTTCAAAGGGTGCTTCTATCAGTCCTAGCAGCATCCTGCCATTCAACAAGGCCTTCCTCCTGGGAGATAACAACCCCATGCAGTGGCGTAGGCCTGGGAAGAGTGGTTGGAAATTTGACTGGCAGAAAAAAATCCTGAGGATGCTGGTTGACAGCTGGCTGAAGACGAGTCAGCAGTGTGCCCAGGGGGCCAAGGAGGGCAATGGCATTCTAGCCTGCACCAGAAATAGCGTGGTCAGCAGGAACAGGTAAGTTACTGTACTTGTACTGGGGAAAACTGTGCCTCAAGTACTGTGTTCAGTTTTGGGCCCCTCACTAAAAGAAGGTTATCAAGAATTCACAGAGAATAGGAAGAAAGCTGGTGAAGGGACTAGAAAACAAGACTTGTGAGGAGAGGCTGAGGGAATTGAGGTTGTTCAGTCTGAAGAGGTTGAGAGAAGACTCCATCCATCTCCAAAACTACCCAAAGGGAAGTTGCAGCAAGGAAGGTGCTGATCTCTTTTCCCAGATGACAAGTCTAAAGTTACACTAGGACAGATTTAGATGGGACATTAGGAAGCATTACTTCACAGAAAGAGAGGTTAGGTGTTGGAACAAGCTGCCCAGGAAAGCAGTCAAATCCCTAGTTATAGGGTTTTAGTTATAACACTAAGGAATATGGGTTAGGGACTGGACTTGCTGGGACAAAGCGATGATTGGACTTCATGATCCTGAAGGTCTTTTGCAATCCAGATTATTCTGATTCCATATTGAAAAACAACTGGTAACTTGAGCAGGTTTTTAACATAGTTAGTAATCAGAAATGCTTGTATATGCAATGGGAACCACCTGATTCTAATATGAGTAGAGCCTGGCACAATCAAATGTTCAGATGTTGACATTATCAGTTCTCTATCCTGAAGGTCATTGGGGATAGTATTCCCTCCCCTCCTGTTTTTATTTTTCCCCAAAAAAGCTATTTTAACTGTCAGTATGCAATGCCAGCTACAAGCATATCAATCTGTCTCCTTTGTGCCATAACAGGTGATAGTTTTTTAGCCATCTAGCTTTCTAACTGTTGGAGTTAGATAAAACAAATCCCACCTTGAGGCTGTACTGAGACAGAGAACTGGTAGGAGTTCTTTGCTAACATCTGACTTTAAAGTGCTTAGCTAATGTGCACAGCTAAGCTCACAAATTAACAAAGAGTAGCAACAGGGTTATAACCTATGCTAGTAGAATAGCTTAATCTCTTATGTTCACTCTTTCCAGTACTTCCCACATCTTCATTTGAAAGTAAGCCACAGTCTAATAAGTACTTTTAGGTCTACAGAAGCACTAATATGTTTAGCATAACGGAAAGGGCACCAATGACAGCAGAGCAGCAAGATCCCAGATAACAGCAAGTAAGAATATGCTCAGATATAACAGCAGGGAGCACAGAAACAAGAGGAAAGAAGCTGCTTGCCTTCAAAAGGCCTCAGGCAGAGAGAGATCCTCAAAGAAGCACCCATACTTCCACTATCAACACTTAAATGAGATCTGGGAAGGGGTGGATCCTGACTCCACCTCTCCTGGTCACCTGGGTTGGCCCTGCCTTCCCACCAGGTGCTCCATCACTGTTTCAAGCCATGACTTAGTATTTGTAAGTCATAATCATAGAAGAATTGGAACTGTGAGAATTATGTAGGTTGCCCTCAAAATAATGCCCCTTATGTATTTCCATGCATGTTACAACAGTTATGAAGAGCACAATAACGCAATTCGATAAAGCAAATTCTCAGCTACAAAACACTGTTTTTCAACTTAGGCATTACCATTAGCTCTGCATTTTCACCAGCAATGAACAAAAACCTTCATGCAGTGCTCAGAACAGTCTGTACCAGTGGAGCTGCCACTGCTGAAATATACTACCCACTGTGTCACTATGCTCACAGACACTGTTTGGTCTCCATAAAAAATCAGCAAACGCTGATAAATGTCAGTGGGTGACATTTTTTCCGCATGGAGGAATTTGGTGACACATCTTTACTTCATTTGCACTTCCACGTCAGACACCACTGTGTCAGACTGGCCCTTTGCTGCCATTTGTCACATAACATTCATTGCCCACAAAATGTAATGGAATATTGGTGGGAAGGTTCAACCTCTACTGCCGTATAACCAACATCTACCTCTGATATCATGGGCCAACATAATAAAATAAGAGGCATGACTTTTGGAGCTGTCCTTGTAAAACCTCTAGCATATCACTTCCAGATCAAGATTTTGAGGCCTCTTTGATCACTATGAAACCAATTAACTACATCATGAAAGGGAAATAAGTGTGAAAAAATAATATTGAAAATCTAAGCTATTATTTAGAAATTTGGAAAAAAAGAATGTGATACGCAAAAGAAATTTGAACACTTAATTCAATTTCTTTGTGTATTTTCATTTTGTAATTACTAAGAAGACTCACCATGCATAACATCATCCCAGCTTTTAATCACTTCAAATACAATACAGAGTTATGAAGCATCATATAATTACCATTGTACTATAGGAATCATATGAAAATAACTATTTTTAATATAACATACCACAATACATAATGACCATGTATTTATAAAACATTAACAGTCAACAAAACTTCTGAGTACAGTGATTTGTTACTCCTTCTCTAATGAAAATGAAGGCAATTCAAAGCAGTCACTGCTGCAAAAACACCAACTTCAACATAGGCTACAGACTCGGATGAGAATCAGAACATCCTTAAAAGAATGGAAAAGGAACATGTATAACCAAAATTCTGAGATTAATTGTGCAAAACATGAAAAGTTATGGCATTTTAGAGAGAGGCAGACCCACCAGCCTCCCAAGCCTGGGAGACAGTAACTGAAACACCACAGAGCAAATTAGCAACTCAGACATATTTATGCAGTTTCTGAACCAGAGCTGATTCATATACAGTTGAAGAGAAGCCTGGGGAAAATACTAGCCTGGCAGAGGTAGTCTGCTAAAACACTTGCTTACTCATTTTGCTATTAGATATAATCCATAATTCAGCTTTAAGTGTTAAAGACAACTCAATGTTGAGAGTATCTGTAACATTTTGTGTGTCTCCTGGTGAACTTTTTAAAGAACTGGTTTCCAGAAGTTATGTTTGTTTAATTGCTAAGTTACAATTACTAAGCATGTTGCTAATCTGAGTAGCTGCATTAAAAACTTGAAAATATTATCAGAGTATATAAAAACAGAAGGCAAATGAAACAAAATAAAATAACATTTCAAACAGATAAGCAAACAAAAAACCCCTGCAAGTGTTATTGTCTTATTTTGCTTTATTTTTACAACAATGTGTTTGAACAGTGAAACTTGAATGCATACTAGATGATTTTATAAACTTAAGGTAAATTCTTTGATTAACCAGGGAAATGAACTGGAGTGAGTAGGACTTAAGTGGGACTTATGTATTTAAAACTAAAGACATTCTCAAAGACTTTGTAAAATTAGGATTTAGTTTGCCTTTTGCACAGGCTAATTTAGATTCTATTTAGGTAAAACCATAGTCACAAAATTAACTCACATTTTTCAAAAGTAATTACTAAGTAGTAAAAAAGAATTAAAAATGTTGCAATATTTCTGTAAAATAAAAATAAGTTAAAAAGAATATGAAAAAGGTGCTTCCATTGGCATTAGTTACATTACATGAATAGAAAAAGTAGGTTAAAGCCCAGTAAAATCCTGTACCATGTTAAACTGCATTAAAACTGACAAGACATGAATGACTGTCAAAAAACGGATGGGATCTGGCAATGTTAGGCAAAATTAAATAGGCAGAGATTTTGTATAATGTTTCACCATTTTTGACAGTTTATATGCTACGTATTTAGAAAGAAGGCTCATTAATAGTTATAAAATGCAACATATTCAATTTTGTTCCATGTTCTCTGAGGCACTTCAGCAGCAATGAAAAGATGATTTGGACTCAAGGAAAAGCTTTTGTAAGAGCTGTCAACTTGGCCAAATACTGTTTTGAGAAATCTGGACAAAAACTTTGACAGTGAATTTAATTCAATAAAAAATTAATAAAGGAAATCAAAGCAAAACTTTTTGTTTTGCTTTGTTTTGGTTTGGTTTGTTCAGAGGAGGAGGAAAAGAGAAAGAGTTTATTATTTCCACATTCTTTTAGTTTCCTTTCCTACCATGGACTTACAGCCATTCATTTAATGTACAAATTCCATTTGGATGAATGGCTGCCTCCATGAATTAGCCTGTGTCTGGGACAACAGTTTCTGAAATGAAAAGCAGTCTTTAATACTGAGTTATTCATTCAGGCTTATGTGAACACAGCATTCAAGAGTTTGTTCTTTTCCATCTATTTCTTATAAAATATGGCTTATTGTCACTTCCTGCTTTAGTCAAATGACACACAGAGTGGTTTCCAAAAACACTTTTGCTTCTTTATTCCACCATTCCTCATCTTCTCCTCACTAATTAATTTCTGCTCCCAAACTTCAGACCTGAAATTAATTGTTAAAATTTTTATTTTATTACTAAGACAAATATTCTTTTAGTGTTTATGGAAAATAATGATGCGTCCATTTGAAAAGCAACCCTTGACTAACATAAAAGAATATTAGAACTATAAAGTCTAACATTTCTCCCCAACCCTCCACTTTGCAGAACAGAGAAGTTCTGGAAGATTGTAAAAAGATAAAATATAAACCATAGGAGCTTTTATCGTTTAGCAATCTTTTGATCAGAAATAAGTTACTATATTGTCTCAAGCTGTATTTGTATTCCTAAATGTAAATTAATGAGAATAAACAGAATGTAAATATACACACTGGAGCAATAAAAAAAAAGGAATTTAAACCTATGAGGACATGCAGAACAACTGTTCCTGCTGCCAGCATCAGTGATTTTTCTTTTTTTTTTTTACTCCCCACAAAATCATAAGGATTGGAAGGGACCTCTGGAGATTGTTTAGTCCAATGCCCTGCTAAAGCATGATGCCTAGACTGGATTGCACAGAAAAGTGTGCAAGCAAGTCTTGAATGCCTCCAGAGAAGGAGACTCCACAGCCTCTCTGGGTAGCTTGGTCCAGTGCTCTGTCACTCTCAGAATAAAGAAGTTTTTCTCATGTTCAGATAGAACTTCCTGTGTTCTAATTTGTGCCCACTGCCCCTCATCCTTTTGCTGTGAACAACCAAAAAGAACCTGGCCCCATCCACTTAATGCTCACCCATTAGATATTTGTAATCATTGATAAGATCTCCCCCATGCTTCTCCTGGCTGAACAGCCCTGAGTCTCTTAGCCTTTCCTCATAAGGGAGATGCTCCACGTCCCTGCTCATCTTTGTGGTCCTCTGTTGAATTTTAACCTGTAGTGTTCTATATTTCTCGAACTGAAGAACCCAGAACTGGATACAGTACTCCAGATGTGGCCTTACCACAGCAGAATAGAGGGGGAGAATCACCTCTAAAACACTATGTACCACCAATAGATTATGGTTATGTAGTGAAAAAGAATATGTTTGATCCAAAACTTACTTAGACCAATTCAAAGGTTTGTTTTTATCCACAAGACTATATTCTTCAGACTAAACGTCTTTTATAGTAATTTTTATATTATGCTTATATAATAGTAATTCCAAATACCATAATGTGGACACCAACAAATCTTAAGCAGAAAAAATTCATGATCCCATCACATTAATAACAATAGAAAGCACACAAACAAAATTCTAGCTATCCAAGAGGCAAAGAAAAAGGCAAAGTGTACCTCAATCCAAAGAACAACTATGAAGTGATGTACTGCTTCACTCAGTAGCTTGAACTAAGACCTACGCTTCTGGACCAGAGGTATCCTAAATTAGGACACCAAAGGTAGTTTGCCCTGTGTCTCCCTGTGCTGCTCTGATGACCCTACAACAGTAACATCACTGCACAGAGCTATATAGATGTCTGAGCACACCTAGGACTGATGCATCTTAGTTGTGTTTGCTGAACAGGTAACACTGTCCACACTTTCACAGGTGGCTTTTTCCTTCCACTTGTGTCTATATAGTATATTTAATCTAAATGTGCTTATGCTAATACCCATATTAACTGGCTGACAAATGACGCTGTCTAAAATCTACAGAATTTCATTTGGTCCAGTATCTTCCAGTTCAGGGAAGGACATACACTAAACCACCCCAGAGTTGATAACATTTGCTGTTCCACAGTTCTCTGTTTTCCTTCCAGGAGACCAGAACAAACAAATGCTATCACAAGCCACCACAGTATCCACACCACAAGACACCATGAAAATATTCCCCCAGAAAAGCTCTGAGTGCATACAGAGAGTTGCCAACATCACTTAAATCTGCTCAGTAGAATGGCCTCTTTTACCCTAGAAATGGTACCCTGAAATTGTAGTGAATTTGGCAGACAGTTCTAAGATGTGGCAAGATCAGAGTCTCTAACTTAATAAATAAACACAGCAGAGAGAAAAGCCTCCATTACTTGTCTTAGAAAAATGAAGTAGTTTTAGGCAATGTATTCTAACAGGATATGTCTGACATGCGTTTCTCAAGTTACATAATGACAGCCTTTAGTTATCTGACTCACATCCTACCTTGCAGTTTAGGTATGAATCAAAGCCGCCACTGGTCAGAATACATTATCCATTGCCACTGAAACCCCATCTGATGGAACAAGGATTATATAAACTCTCAGAGATGATATTTTAGGCAGTTACATTCTCCTCAGATGCAAAAAAAAATTAAAAAAAAAAAAAAAAAAAAAGTCTTGAAAAGTTGAAAGTAGAATTAATTATGAATTTACTTGTTCATGTGGAATAATTTGTCTTTAAAATAGCTCGGCATTACAATTGCCTCAAAGGCAGAAACATCTGCTGTAGAGGACAGGCGCATACATCCTGGCTAAAAACAGAAACCTGAGATTTTACTGTTGATCAGCTCTGCCCTCACTTTGTGCTTGGACATTGCTGTCCAGTTGCATTTGGAACATTATAGATGTTTAATGATTACTTTGAATGGCACCTAAAACACTACATTCAGGCAGGACTACTATGCAGATTCAGAAAAGTGATGTCAAAATCCGTTCACATGAAATGACAGTTCTAAGAAACCTGCCTCTTCAGCACAAACAGCTCATACATATACAGCTCTCAAAAGGATTGTATTCAAGAAACAGATGGAAGTTTGCATATTTTTCAAAATGAAAAGTGAAGCAATGCGAATTAGCCTGCAGAGCACCAGACAATCCAGATAGCTCACTAGTAGCTCACCACTCATGGAGGGGGAGTGCAGGGAGGAAACAAGAACCCAGCAGTGTACAAAATCTGAAGTCACCAGAACATCTTTTACTGTTTGACACTGAAATAGCTTATTTTCCTTTACAACAGGATAGGAAAGATCATTGCAATAGGCAGGAGACACTAGCTGTGCGTCTAAATACCTCTTGTAGTAATGACTGATTAGTTATAAGCAGCCTGCAGCAGGGACCGAGTTTGTTATGCAGCATCTTGGAACAGCAGTAGGGCTTATTGTGAGGATTCAGAACTTCAGCACAGTCCTTCATACGAGTATGAAAATACACAGGAGCGGGTAAATAAACAAAAATGCCATCTATGGCCATTCCTCACTACTTGGAGGTCAGCAGGCAACTGTGAATCCCCAAGCAGTTCTGTCCGTGTACCAACGTTCCAGCTGTTTTTTCTCCATCATGAATGGAGCAGTGAGAATGTTCTCCTCCTAAAGGCTTCTACTCTTCTACCCAGGCTGGATGTGGCCCTGAGCAGCCTGGTCTAGTAGTTGGCAACCCTGCACATAGCAGGGGTGTTAAAACTAGATGATCATTACGGTCCTTTTCAAGTCAGGCCATTCTATGATTGTTACAAAAGTTTTCTCCCCTTCTTTCAGTAATATGGGGTAAAAGAAGATTGTTTAGGCAAATGTGTGTGTTGACTCACTGGAAAATTATTTGTTTGCTTTTCTCACTTCCTCTAGGACTGATAAAAAAGCCTCTTACTGCTTAAAGCACACACTTGTGAAAGCCAGCTCACGATCTGGGACAATGAAGGGGCCCAGACAATGCAAAAAGATGGATAACATTGTACAATGTAATTATAAAGAATGTATAATTAAAAAGTAAGTAAGAAAACAACATGCTTGACTGCAGACAACAAATATGTGATACACAGAACTATTCCACCTACAATGCAGCTTGCAGGCCAGAAAACTATCTATAAGCTTTTATTTTTTTGAGTTTAAATTACTACCTTTCAGTCAAGGTAGCATAACACGACTATTTTGACAGCTGTGAAGAACTGCAGCTATCCTTCTCTCTCTCTGTATGTAATGAAGGAAAGAAGGCAAAATAAAAATGCTTTTACACAGCTGAATATCAGGCTCTCATTTTGCCTCTGATAACAAGCAGGAAAATACACACAAAATAACTCACTATTCGATTACATTTTCCCATGCACCCATGCCAGGGACAATAAGAAACAACATCCATGTTTTCCAAAGAGCTGCAAACATATAAAACTCCTTCAGGAAGCAAGGAAAGCCAAGATCTCAGAAAGGCAGAAAAGAATTAAGCTTACATGAAACATTTTAACCACTGACATAGGTCTGGCTTTGTTAACAGCTCTCTCAATTAAGTAAGACCAGATGATGACCATGATAACTGTCTTGCATCATTTGTTGAGTAGCATTAAAGAGACCAGTCTGCCCTTAGCTTTTTATCCTACTCTAGAGCTCCACTACCTTTAAAAGTGAGGTACATACAGGCAAAGAGATGTTAAAAAAAAAAAAAAAAAGCCATATTTACACAGTCCACTGATGGATGAATTGGAAATCACACACAATTCAAGTGCAACCATTTTGGAATCAGAAAGATAAACCCTGGGCAAAATCACATAAGAAGTATTTAAAAAGCAATCAAATTATAGGATGTGCTACTGAAATTCTACTAGAGCCCTATTTTTTGCAAAAAATATATAGAGAAAAAAATACTGAAATTATGATAAAATGCTAAGGAAAATGCCAAAATTAGAACAAAGGAAAAATCTGTTTGCAGCTTTGCAATACTATTTGCAGTACTACTGTACTACAGTTTTGATAATCTAAACATTATGTCTATCTATACACTACAGGAACATGTAGTGATGTATTGAGTGACTTCATATATACATATGAATATTCCTTTCTTTCTATTACATCTTCTGGACAAAGAAAGAGGAAAGCCCCAGCTGAGGAGTTCCCCTGTGACAGGGTTAGCTCAAGTGCTTTCCTCAAGTCCCACTGGTATAAAAGAACATATTGGGAGGGAAGGGACATGGTTATACTGTTCTGGCAACCTCCATCTGGCATATTTTTCCCAGGGGTTCTGCAGACAGCTGGCATTAGATTCAATAGGCAGACTAAAATCTTTCCCTGGATCAATGTGTACAAATCAAACCTGTAAATCTGGTGGTCACTGTGCTCTGCATAAGGCAGACTTTGCCACAGTTGGGGAACCAGGATTTTATCAGTTTGCATTTGAACCTAAAATATTATACATGGTAACACCAGTTAGTCAGCATCATCTTCTAATATTCATTGTCCATCTAGAACAGAAAACTGAACATAAGTCTCTTCAATGTTAAATGACCTGTCCTCATCTGTTTAAAAAGGAAATAATTAAAAACATACCTCAACACTTACAACTTATTGGAACTCATATATCAGAAAGATTAAGCCAGCTAAACTTCACCTGGTTTTCCACAGAGAGTACTGAACAGCAGACTAGACCAACCTTCAGCTCAAGGCTCTCCATAAGGAAAATACAGCTGAAATATGTGAAGAATCTGTAAGTTATGTTAAAAGTTTTAAATAAGTATATTTTCAAAATTATTTTAAAAAAAGTTACTTCCTTATTTGTCCCAGATATTCTGAATTCATATTTGTGCTAATAAATTTGATTAATTGGATATATTTTTATATTTTTTACATTAAAGCAAGGATTCAACACAAAGAACTTTATATCTGTTATACGAGTTATTCATTAAAAAAGCAACATTATTCAAGACTGTAATGCATTACCACAGAAATACACAAAAAACAAATGGCGAAAAAAAGGGGGGAAGCAAGGGACAGACACCCAGGGAAGATCATAAAAATGCTACTAGGCTGTGTAGGGATGGGGGTCAAGAAGGCCGAGGCCCAACTGGAACTGCACTTGGCAAGGACTGCAAAAAAAAAGAATAAGAAAGACTTCTGTAGGTACATCAAAAGGGAAAGGAAAGTCCAGGAGGGCGCACTCTCCCTTGCGAACAATGCAGACAGGCTAGTAATGACAGAAAAGGAGAAAGCGAAGATATTCATCAACTTTTTTGCCTGTCTTCACTAATGAGTGTTCTACAAACAGCCCTGGAGCAGATGCTAGTTAAAGGCACATGGAACACAAGGAGGTGATGCAAGATTACCAGCATGGCTTCACCAAGCGCAAGTCCTGTCTAACCAAACTTTTCACTTTTTATGACAGTTTAACTGCAACAGTGAACAAGGCAAGATTTACTGATATCATCTGTCAGGACTTCAGCAAGTCTTTTGACATCAGTACCTCACAACATCATTCTCTCTAAACTGGAAACATGTGGATTTGATGGGTGGGCTGTATGAGGAACTGGTTCTGAGATTGTATCCAGAGAATGGTGGTCAATGGCTCAATGTCAGGGTGCAGATCAGTGACAAGTAGGTGTCCCTCAGTGATAAGTACTGGGACTGGTGCTTTTTAATATCTTCATTGTTTATATCAACAATGGGACCAAGCGCTCTCTCAGCAGGTTTGCAGATGATGCCAAGCTGTGTGGCACAGTTGACACACCCGAGGGACAAGACGCCCTTGAGAGAGACCTAGACAGATTTGAGCAGTGGCCCAGGAGAACCTCATGAGGTTCAACAAAGCCGAGTATAAGGTCTTGCACCCAAGTCGTAGCAACCTCCACTATCAGTACAAGCTGCGGGACAGAAGGACTGAGCACTGCCCTGTTGAAAAGAACCTGGGGATTGCAAACTGGACATGAGCTAACAATGTGCCCTCACAGCCCAGAAAGCCAACCACATCCTGTGCTGTATGAAAAGAAGCATGGCCCACAGGTTGAGGGAGGTGATCTCTCCTCTGTACTGGTGAGGCCTCATCTGGAGCACTGCATCCAGATGTAGAGTCCTCAGTACAGGAGAGACACAGATCTTTTGGAGTGCGTCCAGAGGAGGTCCACAGAAATGATCCAAGGGATGGAACACCTCTCCTATGAGGACAGGCTGAGAGAGATGCGGCTGTTCAGCCTGGAGAAGAGAAGGCTCCAGGGAGACTTGATAGTGGCCTTTCAATATCTAGAGTGGGGGCTATAAGAAAGAAGGAAACAGGCTCTTTAGCAAGGTCTGTTGCGACAGAACAAGGGGACATGGTTTTAAACTAAATGAAGGGAGGTTTAGATTGGATATAATGAAGAAGTCCTTTTTTTTTTACAGTAAGGGTGATGAAGTACTGGAATAGGTTGTCCTGAGAGGTGATGGAAGCTCCATTTTTGGAGATATTCAACGTCAGGATGGGACTCTGAACAACCTAATCTAGCCATAGGTGTCCCTTTTCACTTCAGCAGAGCTGGAGCAGATGACCTTTAAGGGTCCCTTCCCCTTCCAACTCAAACACTTCTGTGATTTTACAATATCCATTCTGTATTATAGAGAAGCTTTACTAGTAGCGAAAGGTCTAACAGCCAAGAGACTTCTTTCACAATCCTGCATCAGAGCCTAATAAACCGTTGCCTCAATGCTGCAAACAGTAGTCCTTGAGATAGCCCCACTGAAATTAAAAAGCTTCAGATGTTCTTTTTCATTATATTTAAAGAGGTCATATTTTGGGGGAAAAAAACCAAAAACAACAAACAACAAACAACTTCAAAAGCATTCCAATATCTGGGCTGTTGGTGCTCCCATGTGAAGGTTCTTCTGACAGTGAAGGGAGTTGAAAAGCTGTTTTTGGAAATTTAAAAATGTGCCTTTTTACATTTTTTTTTTCTAATAATAAGAATAATGATGCAGAAAAATATTTTCTAAATAAAGGTCCATTTTCCTTTTATGTTATTTTACATGTCTATCATTTTCTTAATAGTTATACATCAGAGCACCAGCTGTACACAAATGTCAATTCTATTTCGTTCATGACTCAACAATTTTGTGTGAAATTAATGTCAAATGCTTATAATATAGTGGAAAATGAAACACTGCCTGAGAAAGCTTCTTTGTGGTATCATATCCAGCTTTCATATGGTAGTTTTATCACTTAACATTTAAAAATATTATGATCAGGAGGGTGATTGATATTGAAAAAAGCAGAAAACTGAAATATTCCCTCTACTCCATCTTTCCTTCCCTAATGGCTACCTAGGGAGATATGCAAATTTGACTCATATGTTAAAAAAAGAAAGAAATGAGATAGAAAGGTTTTTAGGACAACTCCCTCAAACAGAACAAGAAAAATACAGGCTTTTAATGTTGAATTTCTTCCATTATCCATATCTGGAACATGATGGTTTCTCTGACATAACTTTATTTTTTGCCTCTGTGAGACAATTCAAGATGCTGAACTGCCTCTCAAGTACAAATATATCAACTTGCTAATAACAATGCTGTCAGAAAAAATGTGTCAATTAAAACTTCATTTAAATCTATCTTGAGATTCATTTATTTCATTATTATCTATTAAAATTATTTTTATGCATACCTCAGAGCTCCTAAGAATATATTTTCTTCCAAATACACTGTCATTTCAACAGAATTGAGGTAAGAACTCTAATGCAAGTAACTTAAATGTAATAGTTCTGATCAAAAGCCCTTTGCCTTTTCTGGGAACATTTCCATTGGCTTTAGTGAGCTTTGATTGATCTCCAAAGAATGCTATTCTTTGATTCAAAATCTTACTAAAATAGTGAAAATTAAGACTTAGATAGGACAGGTTTGTAGCTACTGTAAATTTTTGCAGCTCTTCAAGGATGTTTTCACAGTACATAGTAGTAGATTATTTGCCTCAAAAATTCACAGACAACTTTCAGTTCTCCACTACTGTTCTTCTACTCCGCACTGACCACATTTTGGACAGTAATTATGAGCATACAGTCAGTACTTTGACCTTTGTTTTTTTTTTTAATATCAGCTATTAGGAAGCCAGTAGGTTTTGTTCACATTGATTTTCCCCTGTTTTGTATGTGGAGATAACAAATCCATATCCCACCAAATGTACTTTAGAAAAAGATGCACTCAGGACATTAAAGCAGATAATTAGGTCAAAGGTAGCCTGGGTAGCTGACTTGTCTGGAATCTGGGATCGTACCAGGAAACAAACTGAATATAGCTTGTAGGCATTTTCACAGACAAGAGAAGAAACCTGAGAATTTAATATTTTTTTATATATATATTTTAATAAATCGGTAGGTAGTAAAGAAAGCATTTGGGGGATTTTTTGTGAAAAGATGCAAAACTTTTGATTGTTGAGAGATATTGTGGTAGGAAACAGAGGTATTTTGCAAGTTTACAGAGAAGAAACATTTGGGGCTTCTGGTAGAGTTAGATTACAAATGATATTCAACTGAGAAGGATGTAATTTTATATCACAGAATACATCATGATTGAAGGGAACTGCGGAAGTTATCTGGTTCAACTCCCTGTTCAAAGTAAGGCCACCTTTACAGATAGATCTTGCTTTGAATTTAGATCTTGTTACTGAGGGTCAAATACAATCAAATTTTAAATATCTCCAAAGAGGTATTTCGTAGCCTCCCTGGGAAACCCTTGTGATGATGGAACACCTTTACTTTGAGAGAGTAAGAAATACTCTCCTAACAAATAGCTGGAATACCACTCATTATAAATTGTGTCCTTTTGTTTTAAACTTTGAAAAGAGTCAGTCTTTTCTGTATTCTCTCATCTGATAGTTGAAGATATCCCTAAGACCTTCCTTGCCTTCTTTTAAGAACCTTCTAAGGTATGTAGAAGAAAAGGTTTTGTGATCAAAGGCCTTTAAGATGTAGTTTTGTCTTAACAGATGTGGAAGATTAAACTTTAAGATAAACAGATTATTAATTCCACAACAAATTGCTTTTTTTTTTTTTTTAATCCATCTTATGGGGTATGAGATTTCTCAATAGGACAGAAAAAAAGAGAATGCATTCATTATAAAAGGCACAAATGTTGCAGATTACACCATATCTGTACGTCTTCATAAGGTTATGCACATTCAAAATGGGTTCAGTTTTTCAGATTTTTTATTTCTCTTCAGTGCTCACATAGCAGCTAAATAACAGTGAATTCTTCCACCTTTGTGTGGTGAGATAAAAACTTTCAGACAGGAACACTGGTTCAGCTATCTGAGCCTCAATCATCTTGAGACAAAGCTGACAAAATACAGTCTGTGTGAAATCATGTATGCATGCAATCATTTGGAAACTGAAGAAAGTTATGCGTACTGTTTCCTGAACATCATGGGGAAAGTATTATTTTGACACAGAGGCAAATTTTTTAAAAATACATTTCTGCTCAGGAGGTGCATTTAGTCAAACGTACAGATTAAGCAACTTGAAAGAATTTGCTTTTATGAGCATGTAGACATTTAGAAGTATATATATATATATATTTAAAGAGAATATCTTCAGAATCTTGTCTCATGCAACGCCATCAGTTCTCTATCTTGTGTGTTAGTGAAGTCTATACACTCCTCAACACTCTTCAACATGAAGATCTTTGCAGAACAGCACTATCAATAACCAATATTTTTCTCTGTTGCCTTTTGATATTCTCTGGAACTGTTTCACAGACTTCCACTATTCTGCCGGACATAAATTAAATACAATTACTTTAGTGTGATTCAGGTTTTAGAAACAGCATTGAATAAAGAGCAAATTATTGAACAGTATTTTTAAGATGACTGCTTTTTGAATCTTGAATCTCAGAAAGTACTTCGCTCAAGGGATCTCAGATTTCCTTAAGAATTTCTATTTAAATAACAAACGTACAAAAGTTAAACCATGGTAACATTTCTCTAGTAACATCAGCAGTATGATTTTCATAACCTGACTGAATGCTCACTGAACTCCTTATTCTGAATATCCAAAGTCATCCAGTTCAGTGGGCTTTGTAATACCCCTTTAAAAGATACTATTCAGATCCAAAAAAAAAAAAAAAAAAAAAAGCCAAGAAGGCAAACCCCAAACTTTGCAAAGAATTATTTGTAACAAGAAACAGAATATTTAAGAAATGTGTTTTATGCTTTCTTTTATTAAACACATCTGAGCCCGCTGAATTATAACTACAAAATCATTTTCTTGAAGAACAGAGTGTTACTACGCTTGCTTTTGATTCTCTGTGAAGAAAGGTCACTGTTGCTATTGAGTCATGGACCCATTCTGGCAGCTTTCAGCAGGAAGGTGTTCAAAGGACAGGGAAAAGCATGGAATGGAAAGCACTTAGACTCCAATAAGCTACTTGTTACATTTCTATGAATTAATAAAACTGAAGCTAGTTCTTGAGAATTGGAAGAATATAACTGCATTTCTGGAAGTTCCCACTGTTTCACTCCCCAAAGAAGAAACAAGAGATATCAATGAACTTCATTATGACCACCAGTGGAAACTTTTAATACCTTAGTCTTTACCCAGACTAGTGACTTAGCAGCTTCTTACATACAATCATGTTGTAGAAAATTGTACAGAAGCAATTGCTTCCATAAAGCAACACAATCTTAGAAACTTTCTGATCTCCAAACAATGTTTCTATATTATGTAGATAATTTTGAAAAGATCAACCTACCTTGCAAATTCCCCCCACCCCCCACTACACGACCTCTGATTTATGCAAGCATAGCAGTTAAGCATCAACATTATCCATTCTGTTTAGCTGACAAAAAGTACCTGTTTTACAATCTGTAAACCCAATCATCAACCCAACTCTCTTGCCTGAATGGAATCACAAGAATTCAAACTTTATTTTTGCAGAAGCAGACAGACTGTTATCAATGCAAACAAGCAGCTGTCGATTTGTCATTGACCCCAGGGAGAGTACACACAAATTTGATTCAGTCTGTATAGTTTCCTGACTCTGAAACACTGTTGAAGATTGTCTCAGATGTAATAATAATGTGTTATCTCTAGAGCAGGGCATGGTTTCCTAAGATAATTTTAAGATGTACTGCATTTCAGCCAAAGCATACGGGGGTGCTCTGCTCTTCAACTTCAAATCATTAGTGTTGCCGTTTATTAACACTACATGCATAGTGTTCTCTTCAACATCAGAAAAATGAGTTATGAACGCAGGAGCTGATGAGTACGATACTAGACTGAACATAGTATCTGTGGTATTCTAGACGTAACGACATTTGGGATTTTTGACCCTTCATAAAGTATGTGGGCAACTAGATTCCTCACCAGAGGATGAAGGTCTTGGGTTGTTTTATGTGGTGTTTTTGTTGTTGTTGTTGTTGTTTTTTAATATTTTCTAATTCTCTTTTGTAGCTTTAGAATTTTTAAATTTATATGCTCTAATCATAGGCTAGCTCAAATCTAAAAACACAAAACTGCTCTTTTTAGTTGTATTTTTCCCAAGCTACTTTAAGTATGGTTTTAAGTGAAATAAAATCATTCTTTCTCCTGTTACAAACTGAGAAATAGGCCACACAAGTATTATTTCACTTAAATTGTTGTCTGATCCCTGAAGTTAGGGTTCCTGTCTCAGGCAGTTTTCTCTGTCTGGGAGGCATTCAGAGCTGTGAAATTTTTGTACTTCCAACAGATGTTCCAGCACATACGGATTCCATCTATCCAGAAAACAAACACACTAGAAAATAATGTGTTTGGAATGTAGGATTTTACAGAACTTATGCAGAATGTAACAGTCAGATTCAGCTGGAAACTGCTGATTATTTAATGCAGAAAACTTGGGTTACTTTTCTCCTAACGTAGCTGGATAATCTCACTGCATTATGTTTAAACATCAAGAGGGTAAAAGATTTCTTGTGCCTTGTGGAGGACAGGTGGCTTGTTTTCTAAGGAGACTGTAACAACTGCGCAACTGTACCAAAAATGGAAGACCTGAAAACACACTTGACTTCCGCTTCTTCAATGATTAAGAAAAAAAGAAGAAAAAAAGATCAAAAGAGTATCAGACACCCCAGGCATAAAGCTAATATTTTCCAAGATAAATAGTTCATACAGTACTTCCAGATAACTAGAACGATGATCTTCCTAAGAAAAAAATTCTCTTTCCTCTTATGATCTCAACGCTAAATACATCAGGGTAAAGAAAGATCTGTAACAGTAAGAACAGTAAGACTACTTAAGAATGAGAGGAATACAATAACTAGCCTCAACTGGATTGCACTAGCAATACAGTGGTTTATGGAATTTGATGAACCATTCAGATGCTTCCAAGGTCTTATCCATGTGCTGGAAGTTGCATGTATTGTTCTATAATTGTTGGATAAAGGCCTACTTCAAGTCATCTACTAAATTCATAGCAACATTTTTGCTCACATTAGGCGCGCCTAAATCAATTCACAGAATTATACTATTTGTTAAATTGCTGCAGACTATGAGGTCTCTACTCTTCCCTTGTATTTCGGATAAAATTCTTTTTAAGCTTCACTTCAGTGTATTTCACTTTTGTGTAATTCAAGTACATTGCATCTTTATGGTGTCTGGTGAATTGTCACCATGCTGAGGCTTCCAATGATTTTCCTATTACAAATTATTACAAATGTGTGGTTTAAATGTTACGACAGCTTCATATCTTTGTTCTGTATTGTGAATGCTGTTATCAACAACTGCAGTTCAGAGTCTTTGTAGAAACAGCCTCTGCAATGCTCCACTAGGTCCACTCTCCTTCACTGGAGGAAATACGTAATTTGATCCAGAATTACTGACTTCTTGATGCTACCTACTTATTTGCCTCTTACTCAAAAATGAAGTAAAACATGCACAAATCTTTCTTTTTTTTTTTTTTTTTTTACTATAAATCTGCAATACTTACAGTTGCAAAATAACCCTTGCTTCATATATTTTTTTTGCTATCTTACAGCAACTAAACTGACAAAAATTTATTTTTATTTTTATTTTTTTTAAACTTAGAAAACTGAAATCTCAGCCATAGACTTGATCTTGACTATACACTAGGTTTTGAAAACCAGATTAAAAGATTAACATTCTTTTCTGTATATTCATGTTAGAGGAGATGAACACTGAGGAAGAAAGTAAGTACACAGAATTCCTTCTGTCGATATTTGCCAAAAATTAGATAACAGACTAAGCAGACAGCAAAATATAGTTTACCCTTTAACAAATTAAAACAAATGCTCATTGTTTTAGGCTACAGGTAATGTAATTAAAGTCTCATTTGTGTATACCAAATTGAATATCTTTCAGTGAGTGAACAAGGCAAACAAGGAAGTAAAACATATTTTCATTAGTTTGATCTTACTTTTCTGCCCCATTTTTTTTTCCTGTTGTTTCTGCTGACATATGTACAACATAAAACAGTCTGCCTTTCACATGTACTGTGATTCATCTCAGTATTTACTAAGAGTTTAATGAGTGAGTAGCGGTAGACTGAATTTGTTTGTCCAAGAGTATCCAAGTGACAAAGACATAAAAAAGGCATGCAGTGTTATTATTTTTTTAATTGCTTTTGTTTGTTTATCTGTTTCCCCCAATGATTGCAGTCTTAAATTTAAGGGAAAAAAGAGAGGAAGGGAGATGAGGAGAGAGGAAAATGTACCTCTAATGAATCATTCCAAGAAGAGTTATCTTCCAACTTACTTACACAAGAAACATTCTTCTGCGACCAACTTATTATTCTGTCTTTCACTTCAGTCATCAAACATGTCAGCATATCCCATAGAGGAAGTACACACAAACAACAGAAAATTAAATTCTGATAAATTCAATGCAAAACTGGACTAGCTTGATTGATGGGAACAGCTAGATTATAAAGAATAGAGGTTTCCACCGATCAATGAAGGGTACTATGGAAGATGATCAAATTCAGCTATATAGTTGTGAAAAGCTATGGAAGCACAGTAAAACAAACAACAAACAAACAAAAAACCCTGAGTTTGAATTGAATAACTTCTGAAATCACAAAAATGCTGAACAAACTAATTCAATCTAGCTATAAGGTTTAACCTAATCTCAGTTATAAATTTGGAAAGAACACCTTTTTTAATAATATACTTTTAAAGAACTTATTTCATATTTTCAAAAAAAAATACAAAATTCAAATTGAAATCCCTAGGTGCGTTTAATAAAAGTTTATAATGGCTTTATAGGAAAAAAAGGTCTCATTTTTGATACCATCAAGGGAGATCACATCACAAGCTTTACTACAATTTCTCTCTTACAGAGATAACTTCTGTAGATTACGAGCCAATTAGAATAGTCTTTATAAATTCTTCCTGTCTTTCTCTTATCAGCCTGGCATTTATAAATCAGTAGATTTATTTTGACATTTAGAATCTGAACACAAAATGGAAGCAGCTTTAATTTTGTTTGTTCAGTTCCCTTTTCCCTTTTGGAAGAAAGAGGTATACACAAATCTGCTTGGCTCCCAGTTCCATACAGGTCTTCTACAAATTTTCAAAGTTATGAGGTAAAAATTTCAAATTTTTGTCACCTGGTTCTTTAGTTACTTTGTGACTGGCAAATTTAAAAATAATATGAAGATAACAATCTACTGGTTTACAGATACAATCTATAACCACATAATGTTTTATTTATGCCGTATGAACTCAGAAAAATATCAGGTAATTTTTTTTTTCCTTGTAGTGAGATTTGTAGCTTTTGTTTTTTATTCTGTTTTGTTTTTTTTAAACATAAAATTAAGAAGTATAATAATATTGCATCTCATTTTCTCAATGGGCTGATCCATTAACATCCTGGTTCCTGGTATGAACCTTTTTCCTCATTAATATTTTCTTTACTTTGTGTAGCTTTTTTTGCAGGTGACTCGCATTTATCACTGGGTTTTTGATCCTCAGACTTCTCAATCCCTTAATTTTAAAATTCTTTTCACAGCCTTTATAACATTTTTCCTTTCTTCCTTTCCATTCCTGTCCCACTTCTCAAGGAATTTTATTGCAAATCATACAAACTAAGTTCCTCCTAGTAGCACCCTCACAACAATATACTTAATCAGAAGATCCAAAGTCAATTGAGTAGCTATATTATTAAAAAGATAAATCAGCGTTACTTGACCTAGTATTGAGTTTTTGAAGTACTATGAAATTGTTCTGAAAATACCACCTCCTATTTTATCATGTTGGGCCACAAGGTCAGAGGCAGATGTCAGCAGTGCAGCAGGAGATCCTGAATCTTCCCACCAACATTCCATTACATTTTGCTGCCTTGTGACAGATGGCAGCAGAGGGGAAGTCTGACAAAATTATGTCTGACGTGGAAGTGCAAAAGAAGCAAAGGTGTGTCATTGCATTTTCTCATGTGGAAAAAACTGCACCCAGTGACATATGGAGATGAGACAGTGGATGTGAGCACAGTGAGTTGGTGAATGTTGTGTTTCACACTGTGTTAAACAGTGTTTTGTAGCTGAGGATTTGCTCTACTACTGTTATTGTACTGTTTGTATACATTGTAGTTTCCATGGAAATAAATAGGAGGCATTACTTTCAGAGTGACCTACATTTGTTTTTGTATTTTAAATCTGACAGGTTCAATATAGTCACTATAAGTTATGAGAATTCCCAGGAAAAAAAAAAAAAAAAAAAAAAGAAAGTAGAGATTTGTGGTGACTTCTGTGTGTTTTATCCACAACCTAACAAGACAGTAGCTACAACTGGCATCTTAAAGATGACATTTTTTGACAAGGTATAGATAAATTATAAAGTCTTGTTTCTTAAGGAGAGATGCAAAATTGTCACCCACGAGACAGTACTATCAACTAAAATTTTAGGAGAAGCCAGAACTGAGAATTAAATTTTAAGTTACTATGAGTCTTTGGATTAGGTAACATTTTCATTAACAGTCTGGATGATGAAGTAGAGTGCACCCGCTATACATTCATGGATGACACGATACTATAGGGAGTTGCTGACTCAGAGTACAGTCATCCAGAAGGACCTTGACAGACTGGACAAGGGGGCTGAAAAGAACCTCATGAAATTCCGAAGGAGGAAATGCAGAGTACTGCAGCTAGAGAGGAACAACCCCAAGCATGTGTTTGAAGCCACCCAGACCAAAAGCAGCTCTGTCCTGTGTCACAGTGACAGAGGAATTTGTCCCCTCTCTCCTTGGTCTGCACTGCTTGTAAAGTGAGCAGCTGCCTGCGTTCTGCCTACTTGAACAACTATCTCATGTGTACTGCAGGGATAATTATTTCAAAAGGGAATCTGTGCAATTTAAATACAGAGGAAACAGAGCAAGACTCTCTTAAACATAAACCCTTAACGTCACAAAGGCATTCTTCCCTCAACCAGTGTAGGAGCATAGCTGGAGACTTCATCAGGATAAATAAAATTAATTCCTTTCTAAGCAGCAACTAGCATCTGTGTTACACTGAATACAACGAACTTAAGGTTAAAATGGACTACAAATGAATCTACAAATATTTTCTCCAGCTTTCAGCCCCTTTCCTAAATTCAAAGTTTATCTACCTCTGCTTTCCTTATTTTTCCTATTCAGAACTGAATTTTTACTTCAAAGGAATCAACTTCCATTAAAAAGATAAATGGCAGAGTTCTTGAAAATTTTAATATAAACACATTTTAACATAAATTACTGGAGTTGCCCTGCAGTGGAACAACTTTTCAGCTCTCGTCTTTGTTACTAAAATCCAGTAGGTAATTATGAAAGACACTTCCCTTTAACCTCTTTTCTCCTTTTCGTACATGGGCACAAAGTCAACATGATAAGATAAGTTATATATCAATCCTACCCTGTAGTAGCTACTACATTTTCAGATTCAAATTAATTTATATTCACAAAGCAGTCTGCACAAATGCATTAAACACTACATGAATCAGCTTTTAAAAGTGTTCACTGTACCAAAAAGACAATAAACACTATACATCATGCTGTAGGCTTAAAATGACAAACACTTTAAGCTATTGTTCTATTTGTAGTCTCAGAATAATTATCAGTTGAATACTCTCTAAGTCTAATTAAGGATTTTTTCCAGATACAATTATGAAAACATCATTATAGGATGAGTGAATGACTAAATATTTTCTAAAAAATTACACTTTTTGCCTTGAACTTCACATAAAACTGGACCTCTGTTATTTTAGAAGAATCTAATCAGATAAGACAGAGTAAAGAAAAAAGTGTTCCAGTCAGCCTTTTATATACTGATAGACAGCCTTCAGGAAACCTGCTTATCAAATGCTGCATATCAGTTCAAGATTTTTAAAATGATCATATGTTCATATAGAATCTATTACCCAATATACTATGCTAGATTTTATTTTAATGTGCCAGTGTTCTGTGTTTGCAGTTTTAGTACAAATTCACTTTTCTAAGTAATCAGAATGACTGCAGTTTACTTCTGTACTCCAGCAGCCCTGTAGGAACAACAAGGAAGAAGGAATTCTTGTTGATACCCAGCAACTGTGAAAGAAGCATCTCTCTTAAAAACCCTTGAAGAAGCAACAGAGACATACACTTGTATCAAAGTGTAAATCTTGAAAAAAATCTACATAGCCATTATTAATGAAAGCAGTTATTTCTAGTAGGAGCCCTCATATATAGGCCATTTAAATGTAATTAAACCCATGGAACAATTAATAGCTCTATAAGCAGGCCATTTTAATGATACAATTCAACATGTGAATAAAGTCAGAGTTGTGTAACAATCCTAAGCAGGACTAAACTTTGATTCAGAAAGCTATAAACTGATGGATACTAAATGAATTACTCATACACTACAGAAACTGTTTTTTGGAACCATTATAAATTATACTTTGAGATTTTATATCTGGACTTTAAACTGTTTATTTTCCCTTTTTAATTTCTTATTACATAACATTGCAATAGAAAAACACAGTGCTAGTCTTCTGTGAATTCAGCAAAAACACTGACAGCCTCAAGATTTCAACAAGCTATATATTTCCAAATCTTCTTGATGGAATGACCAGTCTTAAAGAAGGCAGCAACTCTGGTATTACTGCTAGCTCAACATACAACCTAATTTTAGTAAAAACTTCAAAGGAGAGAAATAGTAAATCAGTGACAATAGCTAAGCATTACTTTTCATATGTACAATTTACTTTGCCCAAGCAAAACAGACTCAGGGACAAATGCAAAGTATCAGCTATATAAATAATGATCATGACCTTTAGCTGTTGAGATTATCAGCAACTTGAAGGCAAACAATAAAAAAAAAAATATCACTTCATTAATCAATCATGCAAGACCATACCTGATAGGAAGTTACAGATCTTCTGATATTTACATTTGCTGCACATTGACTAGAATGAATTAATTTAAGCACTAGGACAAAGATTAAGCTTCTAGATGTTCAGGAATGTAGAAATACACCTTAACAAAAAAAGATGTACAGAAGGAAATAACAAATAAGATAAAAATTGAAGAAAAGAAGGAGGGAGCTGAGGGAGAATGATTTCAACTGATCTCTACGGTATTATTTCTATTTACAATTCAGTAGACCACATAAAAGTTCCAGAATCATAGTTTAATGGTACCTTGTTAAGGCATTCTTATGGCAGGATGCTCTGAGTGATGACTTCTTGGTGCCTGTTCTTTCCCCAGTGACTTGTACTTTCCTCACTGGTGAATTGGTCTAAGTGGATGAAGACACCTATCTAGATCCAAAGTGAATAATCAGATGATAATGACCTGTGTCCTAAGGAGAGTCTTGAGCTCAAACTCTTTTCTTCAGAGAGAAATGAGACTGGTCTTGCTCAATATTTTGCTTCAAACAGCACTGTTCATGTTTTACATTTCCTCTTTCATTTATTATTATTATTTTTTTTTTGTCAGAATTTTGCACTTCATTTTCCCTAAATCTAACATTTTGTTAATTTAATGACCCTTTCCCTATTCTTCCCCCCTCCCTACCCCCCCCATGTGAGTACTTACTAGCTATGCTGAGTTACTTGAAGTCAATGGATGTAGTCACAAAAATGAGAATGAAATGTGACTGAACTCTATAACAGCCCCAGCAGTCATGGCTTTGCAGTTCTTCAAGTTTCATTGGTAACGTCCCTACAGGTAAAACAGCACCACTGACACAGGCTTACTTATTACAGGGAATCAATCATATCTTGGTATTACTGATGGTATAAGGATGTTCAAGCTGATAGGGCAGCCGCATGCAGCTAGAGTATAGCTTTCAAATCCTGCTGCTGACTCACTAGCTTCTGCTCCTCTGATGTTTTGCTGAATTAGTGCAGCTCATTAGTCCTGCAAAAAGTGCAAGTGATTTTCTGCCAGATTAGTGAACTGAATGAGACTGCTGGAGGTGCATCAGAGTTTGTACAGGAGAGGTGGTAAGAAAAGGAGCAGCTGACAATGAGGCAGGAAAGAGGAACAGCAGAACAGTCAGAGGGTTCGAGAACCACCACCTTAATGACAGCTATGCAGTTACAATGATTCGGCTCCATAACCTGCATGTGCCCATATTATGACTTCCTGAATATTTTCTGTTTGAAAGGTCTGTAATTTAGCTTCTGATCAGGAATCCACTGGGAACTGAGAAGCAAGTGGCAGGCTGAATTATAATGAAGGTCCTGCATACTGTGGTTTAACGTTAACCATGCCATTTATAATAGACCAAATCCTATTCACTTTCCCTGTTTTTAGCCATTAGTTTCAACACTCTCCTGGAGATTTCACTCCCCTCAGTTATGCTGATTCAGCTCTATGCAGCTGTGCACTCGACTGGACTTGTGAAATAAAGTCCTGGAGGGGGCTGGGGAAAGTCTTGCCTTTAATTGAAAAAGCATTCACCAGCCTGATTTATAGTCAAGGCAAAAAACTGCTGAACTTGTGTAAGTAACCATCATGTCTCAAAGGAAGTCAGAAATGCATGGCATGCATTGGGAATAGGGATGCATGCACTTGGGGAATAGGGACAGATCTTACATGTGATACGCTACTGACAGAATAGGAGCATGAAGAAACTACAGACTTAATTCAGGCATCAGTTTAGACTTGTGAGAAGTGTAGACAGGAGGCTGAACAGACAGCTTAGGGGGCTGTGAAGCCTTCTTCCCTGAAAGTTTTGAAGACTAGATCAGACATAAGCCTGTCAGAACACGCATAGCTTATCTGAGCTTGGAAACTGGGGTGCTATAGCCATGTTTACTACCAGTCAGTAAAGCGTACTGGATTTCCAGTATTTGGTTACTTCTATGTTTTCAAATTAAAGAACTATTTTATGGAATTTTGTCTGAATTAGCAAAATGTGCTCTAGAGTACCATTTTACTTGTCCTGTATCTCCACGAAGATTCCTTTCAGCAAAGGGATACTGAAGCCATAAAGTTACACATACTTCATCTTAAAACCAAAGAATCTAAAATATTTTGAATGTAAACATTTATGTATACTTCTATCAATGCTGGTTTTGACATAAAGGAGTTTATGAGACACAGAATACTGCCTTGTTTGAAAGGCTAATCCTTTTCCAGCTTAACTGTTTCCCTAGAGACAAAATCTTCGGTCAAGGTTGTTTTTTTTTTTTAATTTTTTTATTTCAAAATATGACTTATTCTGCAAGTGGAACAAATTAGTCACTTGAGACTTCTTTGAATTCTTAAGAGAGTAAGAGAGTTTCAGGAGAGATAGGTATTAGACTCACACACAAACACCAAATCACTTGAATACCAAAACTGAACTGAACTTTTTGGTTATTAACAGCATCAGAACAGAAAAAAAAAAAAAAAAAAAAAAAAAAGGTTAACTACTGCTGATAAATGAAGCAATGACCAAATAAACATTCAGGAAGAATTACAGGAACATTACAGGAAGAAACAATTCAGGTTTGCTGAAGCTCAAACCACAAGGACATCCTTCAGGTCATCTGCTGGTTAATTTTTGTTCTTCGTACAGTTGAGAAATAGTACTTACGAGGAAGCACTGTCTTTAACCTGTTAACTATTCAGTCTGTTCCCCCTGGGCTCCACTTGAATTGACTGAACAATATAAACTTGGCAGTAGAGTAGGGAGGTAGATTAAAAACTACTTGCTGCCTCAGAAACAATTTGATACTGGGAAATTATTCAAACATTTTGCATCTCTAAATAGTTAGGTCTGTCTATAAACCAGAAAAAGCATTTTCTTTCATTTAAACATACCCTAAAAATGACCGTAATACACATGTAAGGTTTGCTAAACTTCTAGTTCTCTAGTCCTCCGGTCTCTATGCAGTACCTTCTGTTTTGCAATTCACAAAAACCTGACATTATTTTAACAGGTTGTATTGCCACTATACTTTCACACATTTACTTTCAGTCATAGCTGGAAGATGTTGGCTTAAAAGGACTCCAAAGGCAGATATTATAAACAGTACGTTCAGAATTTTTTTTATTTTTTTTTTTGTAGCTAATGTAGCCTGCCAAAATTCTTGCTATTAGTGGCATCATGGCTTTTCACAAGATTAATGTCACAGAACCCTATAATTAAAGGGCATTTGTCTCTCCACACTGTCATTAGTGTAAAATTGACTTGTATAACCAAAAACCACGTTCAGCATTTGGTTGAACCAGAACAGCTGAGGGAAAAAAACATACCATTAAGCTCTCTGAGCTGTTTAACACATTTTGAGGAGATTAAGGGTTATATTTCACCTGTAACTATGCTTACATAAAATATTCTGCATTTAAAATCTATGGAACTTGAATTAAAAAGTTATACCATTTAATTCTCACATAAGTTTTTAAGAAGCCTGTATTTTCTTCTTGAAAGAAGGATTCTGAAAAGAGCATGCAAATTCTGCGTTCTTTTATGGAAAGTACGTTTAACTTACTTTACCACAACTGCTTCCTCACATGTCATTGATTTCAAACAATTTAAAGCCAGAAAGAGCATTTGATCAACTAGTCTGACCTCTGGAATATCACAGCTCATTAAGTGTCATCCATTTGTCCGTCCAAAATCTAATGTTTTGACCAGATTAAACTGTTTTAATCCGTAGGTGATTAAATTGTTATGGGAAATGCAAAAAGTAAAGTATCACAGTTACTTAGAATCCTAGCAATAGCAGCAAATAATTGGAAAAAAGTATGATATTCCTGGCTAATCCTGAAACAGGACTCATACCTCACAGTGCAGAGAAATCTAATATACACATGAAAATGCGGACTGACTTATGTTGGGTAAACATTCCTTCTTGATTCCACAAGCAGTGTAGGGATAGGTACGTGAACAAGACTGATTATAGAAAAGTGTTCTTCATGCCATTTCAGTTTCCTTGTCCATAATAGACTGTAAATAGCATGCTAACTATTTCTAAAACCTCAAGAAAAAATATCAAGTCATCTCAAACATACATTGGCCAACTTCTCACTAGGGATAAGTACCATTTCATGCTGTGTAAGGTAAAATATTTGTACAGGGTTAGTAAAACAAACACGTTGTGTACAAATACATCGTTCAGTTAACAAGTAACTTCAGAAAGGAAAACCACAAATTATGGTATAATGAATCTCTGGGAAAGTACTTAAGCTATTAATTTTATTGTAATTTATTGTTAAATTTGAAACGGTTAGGCATATAATATTTTTCATTTGTTTTAAAACTAGAGCCCTGAAGCCACTACCAGTAAGTCAGTAGAACAGACATATTAAAGCTTCTGGTCTACACATTAAGGCTCCTCTTTTAGCAAGATTATTCCAGTTTAGCATGCAAATTCCCACTGCATGAGATTTTGAGATTCATTACCCAATATGTATTTACTATAAGAACACCACAAACAAACAAAAGCAGTAAGAGCAAAATAAAACAAACAAAATCAAAACCCTCCACAACAACATTTTAATCATAACAGCGACTACATTCGTTGAATACTGTATCCATTGCTGACAATGGATTCATTTTTTCACTTTCTCCAGACCTCCTTCCTGGAGAAAATACTACTTAACACAAAAGTCAAGTGAATGTTGTTTTTTTTAAAAAAAACAAAAAAACAAAAAAACAAAACAAAACAAAAACCCCTATGAATAGTACTTAAGAACACCAAAGTACCAATAGTTTGTTTTCCAAAATATTAAATTTTGCCTTGTTGTAATCTCATCATCGTCATGTGAAATACAGTAACCCATTATTATTGACCACAGATTCAAGAAATAGCGGTTGACAAGTGCAGTATTTTAAAGCATCAGCACTGAAAGAACAAGAGTTTGACTACAATTGGGTACTACCTGTTTCCAAAAAATCTCCTAGATGAACTTCTGATGTTATGCAGGTTGTTTAAATGTAAGCATCACTATAAATGCCAGTACATTTATAGGAGTGTAGGTTTTCCAAATAACTCAGTGTTATACAGCCAATTATTAATACATTTCAGGTATAAATTAGAAATTTAAAGTTCAGGAAATTGTATTAGTGACAGTTTTCAAAGACACAGAACAAATACAAGGCCCTGGCTGCCTATTCCACTGAAGAGAGAAAATATTTCTATTTAGAAATGAAACAATTTGAGAACTGAGAGAAAGCAGCTCATCTTCCAGAAAAACTGAGTAAAAACCGCTTGCAGTAATAATTTTGTTAGCTTGCTCTGACACTCTTAGTCCAGGAAAAATAAGCAAAGGTCAGGAGTCCTGAGAAGAAATATGCATGAAAACTGCAGGTGACAAATCTTGGGTAGAAATGAGGAAGAAATACACAGAAGTGAAAGCTCTTGCCAAAACTCTGAATTAATTATGTGTATCTGATAAGTTTGCTTTGAACATGCTCCGCAGCAATTAAATGAAATTACTCCTTGCGAAAAATATACTAAAAAGTCCTCATTTTATGATTTTCTCTGTATCTTCCCCATCTATTTACACACACATACACATGTGCAAAATTTGCCTTGTAATGAGTTTTGACAGAAATTTGGATTTCTTAAATGATGAACATGAGTATGACCTCCGAAAAAGAAAATACAGCAGAGATCAGAAGCTTCAAGTCCTTTCTTATGTCTCATCATGTAAGATCTTATTCCAGTAAACATCAGGTTACAAACAGCCTATGTTACACAGATGGGTAGACCACAAAGAACAGAACAGAGCAATGTAGTGTGAACCTGTAATAAGATTCAGTCCCAATTTGCAAGGAAAAAATATTTGATCTACAGAGACTTTTCAAATAGAATTTTACATAACTGCTGCAATTAGCACTTCAACTTTTGCTTACATTTTAAGTATATAGCTGGTATAAGCCCTAGTAAGACCACTTAAGCAGTAAAAATTTTTTTAAGTTCAGAACTACTGTAGGTCTGCTTTGTTCTGAAATACAATCAAAATACTTCTCTTAAGAACACAACTTAAATTAGAGGAACTGTACTCCAGACAGTATACTTTACACCAGAACACCTTTGCTCCTTCTACAACAAGTTATCTTGAGAGCCTGTCTGCACTTAACAGGCTTGGTGATAAGGGCTGTACTGATAGAATTACACCAACCACTCCTTTGTAGTACAGTAATAGATTGTTCGGATGAAATAACTTTCTTTGCAGGTAAAGGTTAAGCCAGCTCTTTTTACAGAATAACAATTTCTATCAAAATATTTTTCTCCTGGGTTTGGTACTAGCATTTCTGTCTTCATACTGTTTCACTTAGGGGTATTAAATCTAGACTGACCAGGAATGTAACATCTTTGACTGTAGACTGCTACTGGCAGAACCTTGATATTCTTGGCTTAATTGATTCTTTATATGCTTTTAGGTGCTTTTACTGCTATAGTTGTGTCAATTAGAGCGTGCATCATCAGGCTTCTGACTAATGTAGCTTGCTGGTAAAATCTCTAATGTAAATTTGTCCTAAAACTAGTGTAACTTATCCCCATTCCATACAGGATTGATCTAATATATGTTTACTTACACCAGGTGAGCTTTTAAGTCATAGATCACAGTAGTACAGTTTTCATTGTGCACTAATCTTAATGTCCAGCCAGCTGGATAGAATTCCACTATTTCACCTATGCTGGATTTAATATGGCATAAAGCTTTAACACAAAACTGTAGTTCTGTTAATCAGCTGCTCTGATACTCTTACATATAATCCCACTCTGTATCATCCTCTGCACATGTCAAGAAGCTTACCCTCCTTACTGAAGGATAACCTGAATCAAATACTTCACATTTATCATGAAGAAATGAAGCATGAACAATGTACAGTTATCATGGAATCACCGATGCCTTGTAACGTATTATTACCTGGTCACTTGCTAATACATCAAAGCTGGCAGTTATACTGTGATAGACACTTGTACAGACATTAAAAAGAGTATACCTAACTATTTTCTATGATTAGAGTATGCTGGTGTAATGCAAGTTTCATGTTGCGAGTACTAATACAATTTGGCAGTGTTCTATGCTATTTAAGCCTAGACCTGCGTCTCCACGTTTTAAACTAAGACAGGGGAGATTTACGTTAGATATTAAGAGGAAGTTTTTCACACAGAGGGTGGTGACGCACTGGAAAAGGTTGCCCAAGGAGGTTGTGGATGCCCCATCCCTGGAGGCATTCAAGGCCAGGCTGGATGTGGCTCTGGGCAGCCTGGTCTGGTGGTTGGCAACCCTGCAAATAGCGGGGGGGTTGAAACTAGATGATCATCGTGGTCCTATTCAACTCAGGCCATCCAGAAACATGCCTTCCATCTTCAAGCACGTAAATACATTATTTTTTGACAAGAGATGATATTCTCATTCTAAATATGTTCAAGCTCCTTAGAGTCATGAAACAGCCATGAAGTGGCAGGCATCCACACTGTTCCAAGGCAGGGATAATATGATTTTTTTCTTTGCATGAAGTTACTGTGATTTGGTTTATGTCTTGACCTCTATGCCTGTGTTCATACGTCCATGGCTTTGTGTCAGTGCAAGGCTGATCTCATTCATAAATCTGGTCCCATATGACCTATAAAATATACTATTAAAATGAAAATGGTGTCATGGTCAGATTTTCACCTGTTTAGAAAGGTCAATTTAATTCATCTTTTTTTTTTTTTTTTTTTAATCTATTCAACTTCCTTGTGCAGCCATGGCTAGAAAAGGAAATGCAAGTTGCAGAAAGATTTTTTTTTTCCCTTCTTACTGCTGTGTTCTCTTTTTGAACAGATAAGTGGGAAAAAGGAATTTGCATTTTTATTTAAAGCAACAAAAGTGAATTTGCATTTTACTTAGAACTACAGTTTTTTTTTCTCCTCAATGCCTAATAAAATATTGATATTAAAATAAACAACAAAGGCACCGAATGAAGAAAATTAATTAGTGCTGTTAAATGTTGAATTCAATTTTCTTTTCATATTTAGAATGCTTTCAGATGCTGCCCACTGCTCATTTTGGATTCAGGAAAAATTAAGCTTTTAACTACTGCATATAAAACAGCGAGAGCTTAAGCAACTGGAAATGAAAAATAAATAAATTAGTTCTCTACTATCATGAGCCACAGCTGCAAAAGTCACATCTCAGCTGCAAAGAGTGCTTGGAAGGAATATCAACATGGAAAAGAAGGCTCAGGAGGAGAATGAGCAATAGACAGGAGTGACTCTAAGACTCAGGAAGCTTTCAGGAAAGTTTCTGGATGACAGAAGAGAAGACAATATCATCTTGCTCTCTCCCTAAATTGAAGGGTTGGTCTTGATTGAATATACTGGTTTTTGCTTGGATTCCTACTCTTTGTTTAACATTGATATAGGAAGTATAGTTTTCCTGCTCCTCCAGTTTTTGTAGGCTAAATTCTACTAAGTGTTTCATCCTAATTCCTTGGCTTGTGTCTTAACAGGAATTTCATGTTTCCTTTCTCAGTGCTGAATGAGCACCATCACATTTTACTTTCCAAAGCAAATAATAACTTAGTGTGCAACACATCAAAGCAAAGAACCTTAATTTTAATTGAGCTTTTTAATTTTCCTACTAGAGATTTCTCATTTCCAGATCAGAAAGAGCACAGGGACCCTTTTTTTTTTTTTTTTCCTGAAGAAATGACTGCAATAGACAGGGCATTAATTCACAAAGGACAGCAGGGAGCTTCAAGAAGTAGAACAGTTTTAAATAATGAAATGTGCAACAGCTTCTTCTGGGATTCCAAAAGAACACTTGCAATGCACACATGGAAGGATTTCACTCTAAATTAATAAACATCATTATAAAAATAAGGCTATTAAATCAATAAATAAATTCATAAAGCAAGTATTTTTAAACACATAGTATATGCGTTTGATGTCCTGTTGGAGCATGGGCTGCATGCCTCATGTACTTAACTTACTGTACATGTGCAAGAAAAAAAAGACAGTGTCAACATGAATGATAGTGATGATCCTCTGCAGAAAGTTACTGAAGATTGTAATATATTTAACACTGCAGAAATGTCTACTTTGGTGTGTCTAAGGTGTTAAGGGCCTGGACTAAATTTCAGCTTTTGACCACAAGTTAGAACTTCATGAAACACTTGGGTTACGTACTCCAACAAAGCAGAAAACACATTGTGTTTTACATGATAATAAAATTATCAGTAATTTTAGACTGAGAATTTTGTCCATATTCAGATTTTCAAACTCTAGCAATTTATGTACTTGAACTTTTTAGCACTAATTGACACAATTGATTCTAGCAGGTCTATGCTTAGGGACAAAAATTGGGACTTAGATGGATATCTCAAGCTGGATATGTAGAAGGCATTGGAGTTATTATTTACAAATGTTTTTCCAGAAAGCTTTTGTCAGCTTCCACCAGTAGCTTCAGCACTGTCAGTATGAGAAAAAAAAATTATGGATACTTGACATGCGCATTTAGACAAACATTCTTTTGAATACTTAGTGAAATTCTAATTTGTATTGATTTATGCATATGTAGCCTTCTTTCATTGTCTGTACCTCGTACTCCTAGGCAGAATACTTGCCTACATGCCTAGGAGGAATTAAATAACATGGTCAGTGTTACCTCTCTTCTCTATTGCAAATCCTGTGTACTTAGTAGTGATTCGATGATCCAACACAAAATATATTACAAGTAGTAGGCTTAGTAGTTAAAGTCATTACATCTGTAAATATTTTCTCCAGTAAATCTGACACATGACCCCTGGCAGACAATAACTTCTTTCTCTCCCACTCTGAAATTTACAGATAAAACACTTGCTTTCTCTGTAATTGTTTGTTTACCCAAAGCAATACTTGGAAATCTAAAATTTAATAGTACAGAGGCTACCAAGTATGACAGGAAAACATGAAAGTATCATGTTATAAGCAGCTTCAAAAATACCCCTGATAACTGAAAAGTAGAAAGATGAAAAATAAAGAAGAAAAAAAACATGAGAAGAATACTAGAGACAAAAAGCAATAACAGAAGGTAAGGCTAGGATAAAATAACTCTTCTTTGATCCCTGTGAAAATTAGCTTCAAATGAAAGGAATGCAGCGTGATTGTACTCAATGCAAAAGATCTTAAGTTTTTGACTTTCTGCTGCACTTTCTATTTTAAGTCCCCTCCATTTTTCTGTTTCATTTCCTGTGTACCTCTTGCAACTTATTTATGTCTTTGGTTGCTGCATGCAAGGTCAACTACTATCACAGCAGCCTTCCAGATACTCCCATTCTGTCCTCCACCAAACTCTCAGAATACTCTGTATAACTAGAACACACTATCTCAATATCTTCGCCAAACAGGGCATTATGCAGAGATCCAAATATGTTGTGGAAAGCTCTAAACTCTAGCAATATGCTGAGAGTGCATACACATGATGCTTTTATATTCAAACTTTCTGCGGGCATCCTGAAAGTCATACTCCAAAGAAAGACCAAATGTACTGTAATTTAGTAAAGTGAGTTGCTGGTAAGAGGTTGGTAATCAATTAAAAATATTAAGAGACAAAGGCTTCCCCCTCACTCCCCCCCAATAATATTTTATTCTTGAAATTAATGCTGTAGAATAGAAATCCTTCTCTGTATGTCATTTTAGTGCAAATTTAAGAAGGCCGTGCTGGAAGGCAGTAGGCCTAGCCTGGGATGGCACCTTAATTGTAAGTGAGACTGGACAGTCATAACAGATTTCAGAACACAGGCAGTTGTTAATATTATCCTTAGTGTCATTAAGCTTAGTAACAGACAACTAGGAGAGTTAATTCAACTCCCTGAACTTTATTTTTCTATTTATTTATCTGTTTATTTTTGAACAACCAATGTGTATGGAGCCTGACCTCTAATTTTCACTTCAAATATTACTGTGACCTCAGAATTGAAGGGAATCTGCTAATTTCAGCCTTCTGGGTTTGCTAGGACATTTGTGCATAAAAATCACTTCCTACATGCTATCGTGCTATTCCCTGAAAACTTCATAGTAGAGTTGTGTGGGGAGAAGTATCCCTACAAGTAGGATAAAAGCATATGCCTTGAATACCTATTTCAGGGAAGAGAGAATGTACTTGCTATGTTAAAAAACGAGTGAGACATGACTAGCTAGATTTCTTGGATACTAAAAGTGGAAAAGGTCTATAAAAATAATTTCATAATCAAATAACTGTTATTTGTTAAGATTTAATATACAAGACTCTGCTCAGGATAGGACTCTGTAAATAGATTGCCCTTATAAATAAGTGATCATCTACCATTTAAAATCTGTAAAAGAGCTCGCTGGAAAAGAGATCATCCACTGCTTCATCCAAGCAAAACGCCAGGGCTGCATTGCTGTGGTTATGAAATGATGCTGATCTGGTAAAGCAAGGGAGCTTCAGCTAGCAGAGTGGTTATGTTCCCTTCCACACTGTTTTCCAGTTCCTTTAACAGCAATAATGCAACCAAGCCTAGCATTGTTAAAATCAGCTTTATCTCACGCTGCAGTGAGACAGCTCTCTCTTCCCATATCTGGTCTAAAAAGATGTTAAATGTCAATATTACAAGAGAACAGAAGCTCCCAAGAATTTATGGAAAAGTCCATTTCTGGACAGCTAATGCTGTACATATCCCAATTTTAAGGAGAAAAGAATAAAGCCTTTATCACCTTTGGAATGTGATTTGACACTTACAGATGAATGGATGCTGTACAGGTTATATTATTTCTTCTGCAAAGAGAAACTTATAAAAATGGTATTAGAGCCAGAAAAATACACAAGGGTAGAAGATATGATTCCTTCCCCCAGTACACTTGATCAATACTCTTTTCTTTTAAAACTGCAGAAGCACTTGTATCATCCATAGGAAAAAAAATCTGAAATGTGCAGAAAGAAGACCAAAGCATTGTCTGCCTCATATTAAATTCTCACTGCAGCTGTGCTACTAGAAAAAAAATGAGTATGAAGCAGATGAAAACAGTATTTCCTCTGCGTCAGCAAGGCAAAAGAAATAGAGCTACAATATTTATTTCTGAAACTTTAAGTTATTCGAAAGGACACCTCCTTGTGCAACCGTGTTGAATCCCTGCTAGCCATTTGAATTTGCTTAAGGTAAGACGTTCAGATACATTTTGGTATGCTTAAGCCATCAGAACTTGAAAATAGAGGCTGAATCTTGCAGTGGTAGCTGGCTCGCACACTGTGCTGGCCTCCTCAAGGTGCCTGGTTCATGTGATGAAGAAATGAAGTTCCTGTACATCTTAACACCAATCAACATTTGCAACCCAGTTGAAATATGAGGAAATTAACAATTAATCTGGGCTCTTCATCAGTTTGTAAATAACCACTAACTTATGATAACATGGCTGGCTGATTTAAAGCCTGACCTTTTCTTCCTTACCCTCTCAAATACCCGTTGACATTAACAGGAATTTTTGATGTGCAACAGTGCAGGATTGGGTCCATAATATTCAGGAGTAATTGAAATATTAAAAGGTTATTCCAGATGTGTAGTGCTCTTGACTGAAAAATTATATAACTGGAAGTACTTGGAAAGCACTTTGATTGTAGCAAATTTACTACTTGTAGCCAATGATTTATTTCATTTCCTAATGTGCGAAAAGGTCAGTAGCCTGAATTTACCTCAGTGCTTTTCAACAGGTTATGGTTTCTGCAGTCTAAGTTACTTTTAGATGCTAATGCTCAAATATCTGAGTTTTCCAAGTTGATGGATATTTATTTTGATATGAACTTTCCTTCCCCATCCCCCGTTCTAAAGTGAACATAAAATCGACTTGCAGCAAGATCATATGTTTTCAGTATTTCCCTTGTTTTTAACTGCTACTAACAGCTTTTAATTTGGAAAGACTATCTCTGCGTTTACTGCGCCTGACTGGTCTCAGCTCAATTGCTTCTCTAGCCAACAGAGCATTTCATTTCTTCTGAAGGTCACTGAGAGCTGCCAAACCTTTGAAACACATCAGCTTTTCATTCATGCTGCAACCTAACACTGTGGTATCATTAAGATAAATGGAAATATGTATGTGTGTATGTTTTTCTATTAACAATTACCAATATATTATAATACAAAACAAATTAGGCCATCAATGAAAGAGCAACTGATAACCTCCCCTCTTGACTTCAACTCTTTCTTCAAGTTTCTAGAAACTAATTTTTTCATTACAGTGGTTTGACTGCTTGGTGATAACGATTTGTAAAAATTACACCATCATATCATCTGCTTGCGGAAGTGACTCTTCCAACTGTAGCACCTCTAGTAGCAATGCAGTCAGCTGCACGGAATCAAACTCCCCCATAAAATGAACACAGTGGCCATCTGTTGGAGGAGGACAGCGATTAACAGTTTTAAGGGTCTGGATATGGTCCAGTATTGTTCATTCTGCCACAAAATTACAAGGGCCATTCTAATCAACAATATACATTTTAAAAATGGGTATGGCTCCAAAGCTTACGTTGCTTGAAATCAATACATACAGTGCAGACTCACTGCTAAGAAGTAAGCTACTTCAGTTTGTCCCTGAGTTGAGCTGCTTTCGAGTTTACATGCCTTCAGGTAGTCAGGATTCACTTAAAATTTTAAGCATTTGCTCATGTTAAGACTCTAATTAATAATAAAAATGTTAGAATAGACAGTCTGCTGAAATAAACTCAGTTTCTTGACAGCTCTATTGGACATTTCACAGAAGTTGTAAAATAACGCAGTTAAACATGACCATAAGAACAAAGAATATACAGGGATCTGCAAGAACATCCTCATTGAAGAAAATAACTTTGATAGTACAGATAAAAACCTGGATCATCTGACAGTTATTCTATTGCCTTAAAAAAAAAAACAACAACAACAAAAAAAAAAACAGCAAGGCAAGTGTTTGTTTCCTGAACCGTACATGTTTCCAGTTGGATATTCTATTCAAAGCTGGACTTTTGAATGCCTTTAGAGATATTTAAGAAGTTCTTGGATCTCCTAGAAACTTACTGAGCAGAAAACTCACTAGCCAGACATGGGAATAACAAAGTAGGCAAAGCACTGTGTTTCCTTACAAAGGCCAGCCAAAAAGCATAAAATGGTTCTATCAACACCATAGTGCTTATACAACTGCTGCCTTGGGAACAAGTACTGCAAATTATGCCTGGTCTGTGATAGTCTTGTCATACAGATAAATGCTCACTACGATCAAAATCAATTAAATTATTTTTTCTTTCCCTCATTTCAGTCAAAATTAAGTGCAAACCTCAAGCAGTTTATAACTGGCACCCTATCCAAAATGGAAAATTTTGTCTGATAATCAGTAAGAGAAGATAAAAGAGGAATTTTACATAAGAAACAAATACCATCTAATTAAATACAAAATAAATATTAGAATAACTGTGGGAGATGGAGAGGCCAGCTCAGCTTCATTGAATGTAGACTTGCTGATAATGAGGCTCTGGAAAGGAGACAAAGTCTGAATAAACAGGGGTGTTTTTTACCTAGGCATGAGATAAACTCTTGCTGATTATGCTAACCAATTGTTAGTAGAAATGTACTGAATATGTATGTTAGAATATAAAAGGCTTGCTTAAAAGAATAGGCATTGATACGCAAGATGATGCAGATACACATCACGATCATCACAGCAATAAATAAATTTTCCTGGCATGAGAAACCTGTGTCATGTTACTAACTCATGACAAATAACTAAATATTGTTTGCCTTTACACTTCTGAAACCTGAAACAAACTTACACGTCTGAACAATGATACTAATATATTTCCGAGTTAAAGGAATAGCTTCTTATGGGGATTCAGACTATCAAATATCCATATTGCAGATGAGCAATATGCTGTAATGAGCTGGTTAAATAATTCACCAGTGGAATTGATCTGAATCACAGAATCATAGTTTCATAGAATACCCTGAATGGGAAGGGAACCACACGGATCATTGAGTTCAACTCCTGGTTGAGCATATCTGGTCCTTACACAACTGTTAAGCCACCTTTCTTATCTGATTCAGGCTCAGAAATGTAAAAGGAAACTGTGTATAATGACCTTGGGTCAAATAATTCTCAAAACACAAATAAAACTTGCTCAAGCACACCAACCCCGGAGAGCAACTCCATATAATCTCATATTTTCCACAGAGGATTTTTTTTTTTTTTTTAAATCAATCATGATGTGAGAATGTGATGTTTATCTTACCATTCTAATGAAGTAAGCGAAGCCTGAAGTCATTAAATCTGCAGAAAAGCTAAACTGTTTCTGATCTACCAACAGGGAAGCTTCTTGGCCAGTGACACTAAAATCCAGTCCAAAGGATGAAAGTTACATAAAGAGAGATTTTGAAGTCAAGCTGCCTCAGGCAGAGAGATCTTCTGAATAGTTGCAGATACACATATATTAGGGAAGAAATCATCTCAACAGTGCTGTTTAACCCAACCTGTATGGCTAGGATGTATGCCACAGATACACCGCTGGAGTACTTGTAGGTTTCCTCACTCACCATTGGGATTACCCTGGCAGCTCTAGTTTGCATTTCATATATTCTGTAGTGGAGTAGTGAGTGAAAAATATAGTTCTAATGTAATTATATAGTATTATAGTATTTTACAAGGTCTTGTGCTCTATTCCGTGTAACTTAAACTGTTGTTCAAGTATGAAATAAATCTAGAAGTCGTAAGCAAATTCACCTTCCTCCCCAACCCTAACCGCACCCCCCCTCCCCCCAAAAAACTTCACAGTTGTATAAAAGGGACAAAAATAGAAAAGAGATACACTGCTGATTTCACCAACTATTTCAGCAATAGATGCATGAGGCATTCATTTTGTGATATATATGGATCTTTTCAAAAAAAGAACTGAGCTATTTCTAAGTAATCTCAGAGCAAACACTTTAATGCCGCTGTGGACATTTGATTGCCATCAAATAGAAGAGCAATTACTATGAAGGGAACAAGGACAGCACCAGTATAGTCTTAAATCCAGCGTAAGCAGCATCTGATTGGTGCTGATATGATACTTCAGCCCAGCTCCTCTATAATCCTCTCTTTCAGAAATAGAGCAGTATGAATGAGTACCTGATTCCTCAGGAATCCTAGCTAAGGGATTAACTAAGGCAGTGATTCATATCAGATAAGCCACTGGAAGACTGCTCTCCCACTTCCCATGACTGTAGACCAACCTGCTTGTTGGTGAAGACTAGCTTTTTTTTTTTTTAATACTTCCCTAAATCATGTGTAGGATGGACTCCTCACACAAGTATTTTGGTCGCGCCACATTTATTTCCTTTGTCTAGCACTTCATAAAACTGGTTCACAGCTCAGCCATGAAGTGCACTGGAGAAAAAGTAATCTGCAGAGATACCTGGACACCCTCTTTCTTTTTGCTTCATCTTTGGCCAAAGGCTCTTCTCCCATTGTGGAGCCAGATTCATACAACTGCTTCCTCATCCAATGCTGGTGAAGTCAGCTTCACTTAGACTAGCAGTGAAAGCTGTTTCAATAGTCTACGCCGCTCTGCTTCAGAAGCTGGCTAGAGATTTCTCTTCTCACATCACTTGAAAGGACATTGGAAAACACAGAGCAGCAAGCACTGTAAAGTTCTCACTGCTGCAGGAAGAATATGGCTTCTGTTTTATTTCTCTGTGGTCTTAAGCTTGTAGATATATTTTAAGCAAAAATCCTGAGCTGCTATCTGAATTTTGTCTCTTGTTATCTGTTATTTATATCATTCTTGCTCAGAAAGAAGTATAAAGAAAAACCAGAAAGCACTACCTTGCAATTTGTTCTTACTGGTGTCCTGGGTAATTAAAACGCCTCAAGTTTTAACATAAACAGATAAACATTGTCTGCAATAACTTGTTTTGGTCAGTTCCTTAGCTTTTCTAGCCAACAGCAACACAACAGATACTTCTTCACATTGCTGTTCTACAATATCAGTACAGCATGGCATACCTCTACTTTCTTCCACTTTCATCACTGCAAGAAATCTTCAATACACACACAAGCTTGCACCAGCCCCTTTAGATCCTGGTTTGTAGCAGTAATATTTACAGTAACTGTCTGACGTAGCATTTGACACTTACCTGTAAACTAACATGATAAGAGCCTAATACATTTATCTGAGTAAACTCAGAGAAGAGTCATAAGGCAGAAGAACGGGGGAAGCAAGGTTTTAGGAATCTCTGGGATAAACTATGTGACACCATTAAGAGCTTGGCAGTAAATGAGATTTTCTGCACGCCCCTCATAAAAACAAACAAACAAACAAAACTATTAGACATAACTGAATAAGTTTTTTGTTTGTTTTTGTTGTTGTTTTTTTTTTTTTTGGTACTAGGCTATACTCATCACACTGAATTTGTGCTCCAAATTGTTGTAGCCCTCAAAAAGCATAGTAACCATATAACACTGTAATGCAATGGAAAGCACAGCTACAATAGCAGAGCAGTTAAGTCCTAAGCTACAGAAGTAAGAACTTGCTCAGAAGCAACAGCCATGGGCACAAAAACAAAGGAAAGAATATACTTACAATCAAAAGGCCTCAGGTACACAGGAATCTCTAGCAAGACACCCCTACTTCCACTGCCAACCATTATATGAAGTCCAGGAAGGGATGGATCCTGGCTTCACCCCTTCCAGTTACTCAGCTGCATTGCACACACCTGATTACACCTGGGTTGGCCCTGTTGTCCCACCAGGTGCCCAGTCACTGCTTCAAGCCATGACAGCATTTTCACTACAAACTGAAACATACATAAATCTCAGGTCAGCTGGAACAGCATCACTCTTCTATCTCACAGAACCAAGTCCTCTGCTATGGCTTCAGCTTTTATTATTTCTATAGATCTAGCATAGCACAGCTATTTGTTGTACTGACAGAGAAAAGGCAGCCATCAAGATAAAGTTATGAATGAAAAACCCAGCATAACCATATGTCAGTAGTGAGATAAACTGGGTAGGAGTAAAAATCAGGATTCCCCTAAGCAGAGCAGCAGGGTTTTGCCATATTCAGAAAAGAAGGAAAGGCTTGTTAAGCTATACAATGATCATCTCTAAGGGCCTGTCTGTGTTGTGAAGCACCATTCTTTTTACTTACAACATGCATATCACTGGTATAATCCCTCATATGAATGCTCTCGTAATGGAGTAAGAATGGTTGAATTTGGGGTTTGTCTCCTAGTTTTGTATTTTCCATTTAAACTGAAAATAAAATAAAACCAGCAAAATTATGAAAATGAGAGATTTTAGAAATTGGACTTACACCAGTACACTTATGTCATTTTAAACCCTGTCCATACTTGTTTTGTTGTGTTATCCCTAAGCTGACAAGAAAATAATGCCAAACCACCCCATTGCACTCTGACTGTTTTAAAAGTAGATATACTCAAAACAGTGTAAGAAATTTGCTGCTGTGGGGGATACTGAGCCACCTCTCGTCCCAGACACATAGTACCATGCATCTTCCTCTCTACATGCCGTAAAGAACTTCTGAAAACTTTACAGAAGAAGAAAACTTTACAGAGCCAGCTATTGCCCAGGAAGTTTAAAATAAATTTCTCAAACATGCAAATCCTGCCATACTCTTGAACTAAATATCCTCAAGTATTAATCATAGCATTTGCCTGATGTTCAGTTGCCTTTCTCCCATCCACTGAAAAGGAATAGATAAAAGCTCTGTACGGCATACACCTTGATACATTCAGGTCATACACAATGACAAAACACAATATGTCAGAATGTGGGTCCATACTATTCAGCATGAATGAGAAGAGGAAGTCAGAAAAATTTGGCACATATTCAGTACATCTTTACTGAATGAATATACATATCTGATAAGCGACCACTCAAGTGACCAGTGTAAATTGGCTGTACAGAAAAAAAAAGGTCTTCAAAAAAAGGTCAAATTAACTTGCTCTGGAGATCACATAGGGATATTTTTCAAGTGGTCGCTTAAGAAAAAAGTTGTTCATTGGAGGCAATTTATGAAGTTAACAAAATCAAGAATATAAGGTCAGATCCTTCCAAAGGTAAAGAAGATCTTCAATAGATTTACAGGGATTTGCTGATAAAGCTGTATACTACAATTACACTGGCAAATCTTAACAATGGAGATAGCAGGCATTTCATTCCTGAGAAAGAATATGCTGTACTTTTTTTTTTCCTTTCTCTTTTCTCTGTTTTACAAGCATTTATACATCCAGAGAGCTGCTATCATATTTATGTCAGTCACAATGGTGAAAAAAATCTCACCCATCCTCAGCCCAGCAATGTCAGCAAATTGTTTTAAGGGCAAACCTGGTCTAAGAAAATAAACTGTCAGAGAACTTCCCTTCCCTTCCCTTCCCTTCCCTTCCCTTCCCTTCCCTTCCCTTCCCTTCCCTTCCCTTCCCTTCCCTTCCCTTCCCTTCCCTTCCCTTCCCTTCCCTTCCCTTCCCTTCCCTTCCCTTCCCTTCCCTTCCCTTCCCTTCCCTTCCCTTCCCTTCCCTTTCCTTTCCTTTCCTTTCCTTTCCTTTTCTTTTTTTCCTATTTGGAGGACTGCTTGTTTTAGTGAGAGTCACTGGAAATTATTTCAACTTTGTTGTATTAAATCTTCTTTACACAATTTCAATATAAATAAGACTTTGGATTTCAGGCAATTCCTACTACAACTGTTCGCCTGTCACTCTTTTTTCTCAATCTTTCTACAACAGTATGCTACCTCAGAAGGTATTGATAATTTGTGGGGAAATATACAAACTGCAATCATCAACATCTTACGAGAAAAAAATATATTCTCAAGTTAAGGATTACATGATAAATATGACTTGTATGTGTGCTCTGCAAAGAAGTGCATGCCTTTAATTAATTTGAATCACTGAGATTCTCAATTTGAATAAATACAAATACAGTAAGTTTACATTTGATCTAGTCCCTCTAAGCTTTCTTTGTAATTAATGGAGAGAAATATTTACTTGTATGGCATGTCTCACCTATTCCTAAAGTAGACATTAGAAACAGGTCACATGAATCATACATTAAAAATGTCTCTTTCTTTCTTTTGGCTATAAAGGCCATCTAACTGAGATACTGTAGATGTTGAAAGCTAGGTGAAATGAATCTCAAATCTACTTCTCTGAAAGTAACGCCCCCTATGTTATTATGTTGGCCCATAATGTCAGGCACAGATGTTAGTGGTATGGCAGTAGAAATTGAACCTACCTGACAATATTCTATTACAGGTTGTTGTCATGTGACAGGTGGCAGCAGAGTGGCAGTCTGACTTGGAATAACAACACCCACTGACATTCACTAATGTTTACTGAATATTTATGGAGATCAAACAGTGGATATTAGTGGGTGAAGCAATGGGTGGTGCATTTCTGCAGTAGCAACAGCGTCATGAAAGTCAAACCATGCTTCAGATGGCCATGCACAGCTTTCACACCTCAAAACCTATGAGAAGTAAACTTCAGTGGATAACCATAATTACCTATGAGAACTGATATTTTTATTTATTTACTTATTTTTAATTCAAAGTAATTATAGAATCATAGAATCATAGAATCATAAGGTTGGAAAGGACCTACAAGATTATCTAGTCCAACCGTCCTCCCGTTACCATTGCTACCACAAGCTACTAAACCATATCTCGTAGCTCCTCATCCAGACGCCTCTTGAACACTGCCAGGGACAGCGACTCCACCACCTCCCTGGGCAGCCATTCCAGTGCCTGACCACTCTCTGAGAGAAAAAGTTCGTTCTTACGTCTAATATCTAAACCTCTTCTGGTACAACTTGTGGCCATTTCTTTGCTACTTGCTACTTGCTACTGCCCACCCATGAACTGAGTATTTCAGAAGGAATTCAGGCAGCAAGTTTTACCCTTGTGCACTGACTGACCATGCTTATAAGGTCTTTGGTTCAACCTGACACATTTATTTGTTTGTAACAGTTTTGCATATCTTATGTGATCAACATTCTAAATTCTGGCTAGTATTAAAATGGCATACACTGATTTTTCAGGGGAAGAGGAAATTAAAAGAAGAAAAAATATACCACACATTAAACCCTTGCCTTCTACTTACGTAAGGAGCTACAAACACCTTTATAATTATGTGCAGATCAAAGAATAATATCAATAATATAAATTAACATTTTGCAGCAAAACAAAATGGACAGAGCTACCTCGGCTCTGTCCGTCTTCCCGTAGATTTTCATAGGCTGACACTCTGAATGAGGAGAAAATAAAATTGCAAAGGAAAGTGGAAAGGAGCTGCCAGATCCACAGAAAAAAATAATATTTGAACACACGCAGGAATAGTACATTCCAGAAAACAGAACAAACAAGACATCCTGTATGGATGGCAGTGGGGACCAAACCTCTAGGTGTGTGAGAAGTGTAAAGATGAATCTCAGCATGAGGAAAGGGGACAGCACAGATGCTCTGGTTAAAGAGTGGGAGTGAATAAAAATACAGGGAAAAAAGAATTAGGAGGAAAAGGGGGGGCAGAGTTCATAATGAATCACACCAAACTATAGAAAACAGAGACCTGGATTGCAAATCAGTGAGAAGCAGAAGGCAAACAGCATCTATGGGAAGAGATGACGAATGGACTGCAAGAAAAGAGAAGGGTGGTCAGTAAACAGAATTCCTGCTGCTTAGGGACAGAAGATGATGCTGGTGGAAATACTTTACAACTTAGAAGAGTTGGAGAAGTTTGTTTTCTATCTTGGCTCACAGTTTCCAGAAGATACATTTATTGTAAGTCATTAGAGGGATTTCAAGATTTTATATTATCATGTGCATCTCTGCCAACTTTAATGAGTGCTATGCAGTTAGGCAATAAATTTTTTTTCAGAAGACTGGTGACTATGCAAGCAATGGGGCACTCTGTGCTCAGGAGCCATTTGTTTGCTTGTTTGAAGAGAACTATGAAAGTCTAACGGAATCCCACCTAACTATCATCAATGTTGACTGCAGTGTCCTCTGAGCAGATAAAGGCATTTCTTAGTTGGTGGTCCAATTAACTGCTTTAAGAAAAATATGGTGATTCAAACTCAGTAGAGTTCAGCTTCAGCTTTGGTTTAAAGGTCGGTAACTTCCTCAGGAAAATGAATTAATCCTTTTTTAGAAAAATCATCATCACAAGTTATTCACTATGTGTCTAATTATCAACTGAGGTCTTACCACTACGTCCAGTAAAGAACAGCATAACGGTAGGTGCATTAAGCGTTGTTTAATCTAATCTATCCCTTTAAGTATTTTATAATCAGTTCTCTAACATAACCTCTGCATCACCTGGTGTATAACTGATGATATGCTCTGAAAATCAATTTCTGAATATATGCTCATACTAAGTATTTTTAAGGGATGTCCAGTTCATCTGTTACTTTACAAAGTCACTGTTTGTTTTGGTTTTGTTCCTAAGTATCAGTCAAACAAAAACCCTGGCTGCTAAAAACCAAGCTCTGCACTTTCCTTTTCACTCATCACCACCAGTAATAAAGATTCTGTAGACAAAAAAAAAAACCAAACAAAAACACCTAGATAATGCTGGGCCACTCCACTGTCTTTAGATTAGGATTGCAATGGAATTGCATAAATGTAATTGTCTGGAACTTGTGTAAATAATTCTGACGTGGATGAAAAAGTAGATGGACTTAGTTCACTCCTTATTACCTAAATTGATCTACAGCACCAGAATTAAGATAAACATAGATTTCAATTGTTGTAAGTTTTCTTTAATTACTAAGGCTACTCTTTTGGACTATTACTGTTAAATTTAATTGTGTAAAACACTGCTGAAATAATTACTATTAGAATTTCACTTTCCACACAAAAATACATGTACATATTTATGTACATGATCTATAATAAACTTGAATATCCATGGCTAATTTTCCATTTATGGGAGGCAATTCTTGTGATGTAGAGAAATGAACATGCAATTTTAAGCAGTAGATTAAAAAGAATCTAAATTATCAATTCTTGATAAAGTGTCCTTATATAATAAGGAAAAGTCAGTCTCTCCAACAACTCAACGCAAGTAAAACAGTTAATTCGCAACTTATTTCATGCTGAGGGAGGAGGGAGGAACATAGCTTTCTGGAATTCTATATAAAACTGTACTACAACAAATAAAACTACTGATAACTTCAGTGTGGAACAAAATAAATAGTAGATTTTACCTCTTTCTCCTCTCCCCTCACTCTAAAAGGGTATGCTTCTGTCTAATTTTAGCCGTGTAATCAATCTTGTAAGACATGCAGGAAGAATGTGGTTCAAAACAAAGGGTGCAATCCACAGTTCAGGATAAAATAGTACAGAAGGCACAAAGCATTAGTAGATAGGAAACTATAATGTGTTTGACACACATGACTTCTGCGTGGTACTGGTGACAAGGACATGAAGACAAGCAAGGATCCCTGCAGAGTTTATACAACCTCGTTTTCAAAGTCACTGAACCCACTGATCTCCCATTCATCTTAAGAAAGCGATACTACTTCAAGTGAAGCCATAGGTCTAAGGAAACTTTTGTTTCCTTTCTTTCAAAACCTGTCTACCACTCAGTCCCTCTGTATCTCCCCCCATGAAAGTCTAGGTCATTTCCTATCAAATTAGCATTTTTTAGGAAATCTAATGGTACAGTGTCACTGAAGTATAATTTTAAAAAGCAAAATTGTATAACCTGTTGCTAAGGCCGTTGCACATTTCTCTACACTTTAGCAATAGTTTGTTGCTGAGGACTTCAGTAAATACACGAGCTGCTTATTCAAGAAAGTGAAGAAGGTAGAGGATTACACAGATGTGTTCAATTCCAGATGGCTGCACAAGGCAGAAGAGATTGAGAGCTGTTTTTGCTTTTCCTAACTAGACTCTTCAGTTTTGCATTTCACACCTTACTGTAGCTCTTCCTAATCAAGTATTGTGCTTGCGTGTTCTCATTAGGTAGTACTAAATGAACATATTATAGCATCCATTTTATAAAATGAACCACTGAGTCAAGTTCAATTTCTTCTATAATGGTGGGGGAAACATTCATCTAATCCTTTAATAATTTTCTGGTTCCTCTGGCTGAAAAGAAGAAAAAAAAACAAGGTCTACTGTTCCCACCTATTTTTAAAACAAGCCACAGATATAGAGCCGTAGAATAATAATCAGAGGAATTTGAGAATTTAAGTGAAATTATAGGTAGGCCAAAGAGATGTGTATGACCATGCCATTCCAAGTAATACTGATGTCAGAAAGCATCATTTCATAGACACATATATGCACAGTCACTACCTCTAGATATGAAAGACAGACAACTGGAAAGGCACTGAAAAGTATTTATTTATTTATTTGCTTGTTTATTATTGTTATATCCATAGATTTTATGTCTATTATCCATAGATTTCATGGACAAGATACAAAATTTCTTGGTTTGATAACAGAAGTAATCGCTCTTAACTTTTAGGCTGACACTTTGGTCACTAAAGTGTCCTCTTCCTTAGCATTTACTGTACCTGTTGATGGATACAGATTCATGTGTCAAAGAACAACTTTATGCATTCAGGAAGAATGCTCTTTCCACTTAAAAAATCCATATTTGGCTGGAGATATCACAGTATTTTTACTACTTTTCTGGGGATTTTTGAGATGCTGCCCAGTACTGAAAAAGAAAACATGACAGAGGGAACAGAGGGGTGGTATTTCTTTGGGGTGAGGGGTGGGTGTAAGTGAGTTCCTACAGGCATACAAGCTGTTGCCTCACAGCAGAGTGACCTGAGAGAGGCAGCAGCTCCCAGCTCCTGCTGAGTTCTTCAGTAGCAGGCAGCCTCACACTGCGACAAATTATCTCTCTATGAATAACATCATTAAGCAAACTCAGAGGGAAAAAATAAATTGCCGTTCAGGATGCAGCTATTTGCCTAAAAGAAGTGGTAGCATGGAGTACCTCATGACAGTTTCTGTATTCACTGGGAAAAGTTTTCACTAAAAAAAAAACCCACAAAAAAGGCATACCCACTTAAAGGGTGGATGAATTGAGGCAACGTACTCAATTTGGTGCAATATCTTAGAATGCTCCCTAGGATACTCTGTCAAAGCTAAATCTGAAAAGGTACATAATAAGAGCATATTACAATTGTGTTTGTTTCAGATTAAGTACTTTCATAACACATTTGTGAACTGCATAAATGTCTCTTCCAGCTTTCAGTTATTCATTCTAATACACTATATTACACTACTGTTACTGGATACATAACGTAATACAATGAACACAGTTTTTATTAAAGCAGCTTGCAAAAGTCTTGGATTTGGTAACATTCAAAAAATAAAAAGTGAATTACTTTCATGAAATTTTCAAAGCTGCAGTCAAACTTTGTCTTACATCTTCTTAAGACTTTAACATTCTTTTTGCTTTCTCTATGATAACAAAGTCCTTTAACGTAGGGACTTGAGATATGAAAATCTGATGCTTTTCCAGTTTAAGATCATTTACGTCATTTTTAATGAATAAATTCATCTTTCTGTTAATGAACAGTGATATACCAATAAGGATTTTAAGAACTGGGACACTTTTTTGGATGGCACAAGGCTGAGGCTAGCAAATGAAGTTCTGAAGAGAGATATTCTTCAGTGTTTATGTACAGATATTTCTGTTACTGTAAAGTTTAAAAAAGACTATTTTTCATGATTTGGCATTACAGTGATATCAGGAAATACTTTTGCCACCTGAAAAATATTGACTGCCTGTCCTTTTTTGTTCCAGTCTGAAAATGACTATCTGGTCCACAGTACAGTTATTCACTTGCTATAATCTCTCTATCAGACATGATGTACTAGAAAGGGAAGAAAAAATGATCAAAATTCCAAATAGATTCAAACACTATATATATATGTGTGTGTGTGTACACACACACACACACACGTATATACATATATATAAGAAAAATCTTTCTCAGTTCATTTCTGATATACAGTGATAACATGATCCAAATAACTATATTGTCTCCGAAATAGAAGAGACTGGAGGGGTGGGTCAGAGATCTGGAACTGATCCTTTTGAAAGTTATACCTTGTGACAGGCCTCTTCAAATTGTACAGCTGGCTTGAGACCCATCAGGGACTCTGCCAGAGTTGGCTTCCAGTGGCAGTCATGCTCTGACAGATTACTCTTCACGTCAGTCATGCAGACTCTGTGACCTGAATGAGAGGCCTCTTGTGGCCACCACACTGCCAGAAATTTGAGCTCTCCAGTGAGATGCTACATAGTGTTCTGCAGGACAGTTGTGCATAACCTCAACAGCTCTGGACCAAACCCTTCACAGTAATTACTCCTGCTGAGAGGCTGGAGTTTTCAGCAGACTCAGCTACCTCATCAGAGGTAGTTCTTAAGTTTACACTGTAGGAATATATTGTTCCATATGTTGCTATCCTAACAGTGTGAGGTTAGAGTAAGATAAAGTTCTGTTACACTGGCAGTGAATGAATGATCCTTCTGAAGGACAAGTATTGTAGCAAGCAATTTTTTTATTTTTTATTTTTTTATTTTTTTGGCTATTCTGAGTTTGAGGACTGCTTTGGGAGCTTTCAGTTAGCACCTAAAGCCTATGAGTAGTTAACGACATGTAACATTTGAGTTTTTCGAATTCTTGATAGTTAATAAAAAAGTTGATATATCAGCAGAAAGCATGACAACACAAAAACTTTCAGACAAGTACATAGGGGCAGGCATCTCTCCTTCCCCTGTAACCCCCTAGCTCACAAATAATCCTGCTTTGCTGTAGATAGGACTGGAGCAGGCTGAGGCATGATGTAGCATCCATTTTTCATCCAGACATTTTTGCCCTCCTGGAGGGGTAAAAAACCCCTTACAGACCAGAAATTGCAGTGTTATATTTTTTCATGATATTACCTTCCTGCTTTTAGTCTCCAAAGAGCGAAACAATTTTCCAGTAGTGAATTAGGCTGCTCCACCATGTAATGGACTCCTACCCTTCTTACCTTAGCCATTTTTTCTTATAACAAGAGTGCCTTCAAAACCCTTTTTCTCAGTCAAAAACCATTGTCAAATCACTACCTCTTCAGAGCCCTCTGTGAAGAACAAGCAACAAATAAGGACTACGTTTTCCAGCTGTCTGTGCAAAAGCAGGTGTGGCACTGAGATTCCCCAGGATTATGCAATGCTGATGTCACACAGTCGGCACTTGGAGACTGACTCAGATAAAATGAGTGTGTTAGTAATTCTGAATGTTCAGGCACCAATGGGCTGGCCACTCTAGTCTGTTAGGGACATTTTTCAGATCTCTTCATGATAATTGATCCTTTTGGCTTCAGTTTGACCAGGAAGACTACAGCAGCCTGGCTAACTATAGCATGGTAGCATGGCAGGATGCACGAATCCGATTTCCTGCAGAGACCAGCTGAAAGCTCCTGGCAAAGCCCTCACAGAACATGGAAAAAGCCAAGGGCTCAGCCTCTATTTTCTTGGGTTCTCCAGTTATCTTGATTTGCGTGACTATATAATTCACAGATAGGCAGTACACTCACAAGTGAGCCTGGCTGGTATTTTACAGTCCCGAGCAAACATAAGAAGCACCTTCTGTCAAAAACAAATCACCAGAACCAAACCCAACTGAATCCATCTGTTCTTGACTCCTAGATCATTCCACAAATTCCTTCTAACTACCCACAGAAAAAGACCCATTAACTTTGAATATAAGGATACCGACCATCATCTCTTACATTCGGGTTGATGAGTATATATATTTCATAAGATAAGAGACAGAGAACAAATTCACTGGGGACATACCTGTCCTTTCTTGTTTTCTGTAACACAAGAAGAAACACATCTGTATAACTACATTTTTAATCCCCGCTATACTCATAAAATGATCTTGGTGGATTTTTAAACTGAGAATGTGATGTTTTAGATTGTGTCATGCAGTTTCTATGTTGCACTGGGGTAATTCTCAGTTATATTATCCAAGTGGCAGGTGTGGAAATCCAGCAGAACACAGAGCTTTTGTGGTAAAGGGTTTGCAGCAGCAGAATTTCAGTGGAAGCAGCAGATGCTCTGATCTGCACAGGCCAGCTGTGCTCTTCAATAGAAAGGAGAGACCACAACACTCTGTGTCCCTCTGAGTCAAGAGCACCACTTAACATACTTGGGCACATCTGTGCTCAAAGGCACTGATTGCTCCTGTCCTCATAGTGGTCAGTAAGGTCACTGGAATCTTCAAATACATTATAGTTTATCTTTATATGGTAACATTGCCATATTAGCGTACCATATGTACCACTCATCTCATTTAGATCTTGATCTTTTACATAAAGTTGAATTTACCATGAAAGGTCTGACATCTTGCAACAGGCAAACACTATTCTGAACAGTCAACCTTAATTTCTTGTGACATACTAATATTTTTACAATTACTGCTGCTTAAAGTTGAAGAGGCTTTAACAAATTAAACTGCAATAAGAAATGCAGTCCTTTCTGGATGACAGTGTACATTTATAGTATATTTTCTAGAAGTCTAAGTAAAAAATAATATTTTCATTAAAAATTTTGGAGGAACTCTATGCAGACTATAAATGAATCAACATGAAACATCTTTGCCCTCATAATAAAGTACCACAGCATATCATTCCTGTGATGAGAGGTGGAGGACCTTGAAGAGTAATGTCAAATGCAAAAAAAAATGACATCACACACTAGAGCATTGCTTTGTTAGTTCCTTATAAGAAAATAAACAAATAATCAAAGAAATAAACAACAACAACAAAAAACCACATACACACAAAATCTACAGAGATATACAACTAGAAAAAAAACCTGATCGGAAGATCTTGGATTTTTTTTCAATTCTCTAATTGCATCAAAATTGAATAGTAACTGAAAATCAATAATGTAATTCATAAAATAAAAGCTTTCTTCCCAGTCAACTACTGGTAGCGGAAAAGTTCTGTATAGTATCTATTTCTGATAAAATATATGTAGAAGTAATTATAAAAAAAATTAATTGAAAACTCATATTATATACATTTAATATATTAATGAAATACACCTTTCAAATATGAAACAAAAGAAGCCCATGATTTAAATTCCAAATATTTTGAAAAGATAGCAGATCATCAATATAGGATTTAGATAGTTATCTACATCTCTGAGAGATATTATTGCAGTTCTTGGCAAGGACTTCTAGGGACTTCAGTGCAACATGTAATTTCATAAATGAGTCGACCTATATTTAAAAAAAAAAAAAAAAACTCGCTTAATATTACAGTGTATTACCAAATTACATCCTCATCTACTCATGAGTTTTCAGAGTTTTTTATTGCTTCACTGGTTAGAGAGGTACCACTGCAGTGTACCAACACAAACAGACTGCCAGAAATCCCTATTCCAAAATGCAGTGCTCTCTCTCTGACACTGATTTTGAACATGTGAAATTTGCTAGAATGAATCACATTCTAGAACTGAATGCTTGAACACCTAGACCACTCTTTCAGAAGCTTTACTTTTTTTATGTCTAGAAGTATCTCGTTTTCACATCTTGTCTTTTTCCCTTTGAGTTCTTCACGGCTATATTGCAGAATTTCAAGCTGATATCCTTATATCCAGTTGAGTTTCAGTTCTGAATGGCGAAAACAGACTAATGACAACTTGCTTCCTCTTCCAAGGTCTATGAGATTTAGTAACTAAATGAATAATTTTTAGCAAGTTATAACAATGGACACTGGAAAAAGTTAATCAGAATTTCTGCCTTAAAAAGAAGGCTCTGACAGCATGAGGTATAGGAAGCATGAGTATACTCAGCAAACATTAAAAAGAAAAAGGTATATTTAAATGTTATTATTTAGAGAGCTTGTTCTAATCATTTTACCAAATGAGTCAAGATTCCTTCTGAAAAAGTACTATGTGCTCATGTAATTGAAGTCTCAATCATAATGCACCTACATAAGAAGGCTGAAAACAAAGTATTTGCCCTTTTTTATATGGTTGCTTACTTCTTTATAGCTTGGTTTCAAGACAAGTTACTAATTTGACTTCATGATCTCCTCTTATTTTTTTTCTGGTTTGGATGACTGAAAAAGGTTTTTCAAACCGCACAACTGAAAGCAGTGGCTATTTTTGAAATCTCTTCCCCTTTTATACAGACAAGCTGTTAGTGCAACTGACAATTATATACATTCCCCATCATTTTAAAAAAAATTGAATAGATAACACAATACAAAAAGAATTATTGAGCCAAAATTAGTATACTAATGATTCAATTTGACAGTTTCATTATGTATAAAGCAGATAAAACTGATAGAGAACTCCTTTTAAATTACTCCTGCCATGTTCTGAGCAAGATTGCTAAACCAGCCTAGAATACACCAGTTAATATTCTTTTGTAATAAATTTATGATAATCGTGCATTTATAAGCAGACTTATATTTTTCTTCTTCATACTAAATGTTCGGGACAGTATTTTTATCTAATTATATTTCATCTAATTATAGTTTATCATAGAAAATTATCAGATTTAATGGTATGTCACGGATTAACAGAATAATTTGATTTCTACACTGTTAATTAGAATGTACATTTTCATAATAATGGAAAGTTATACATGAATTAAAAAATTAATACTTAGTGTTTGTTAATAGAGAAATGTTTATGCCTAAGAGAATCTACAGACAAATGAATTTAGTAACTAATATATTTAGATATTTCAAATCAACTGATGGATTTTGTGAGGAACTGTGCTCTACAATAGACATTTTAAAAGATAAAAATTAGTTGCTAAGAAATTAGTCATTCATCTGAGACAGACTCAACCATTAACTTGGAAGACACATGGAATTCTCAGGCTAATTGTGTCCCTAATCTGTCTCAGTTTGTAACACCTCCAGTGGCACTGAGGCACAGAATGTCCCCCATCTACAGGTTTCACACATGATACAGTCAAACTTGCTTCCATGTTGTGGTGCAAAAGCACTTACGTCCCATTATACTGTTGGTCTGCAGGCATGTGATAACCAGGAAGAACTCCACAACCAGATATTTCCAGAATTTTCTAGGATAGACATGACAAGGCCATTCCAGTTCAGAAGACAAAGCTAAGAGCTTATGGAAATGTCCTACTCTGGCCAGGTCCAGAAACACAGTAGCTGAGCTTATGCTGTTTAGTTAGCTGCAAACGTTGTGCTGCTGGTCGTCTCAGAGACAAGTGACATGTGCTGCTCTGCATTCAGATCTGTCCTCAAATTCTGGCACAGATAAGATTTTCACTTCTAGCTTCTGAGCCAGAAAAATTATCAGATCCCTTAGTTCAAATGCAGAAAGTATACACTCTGTATTCCAGAAAGGCTGAATAAGTCAACGACAAAACTGTAACAGTCACTTTGCAGGCTGCAGAAAGTCATAGGGACAATGGCATATGACACTATGAGCTGTGCAGTAAAAGTACAGAATGCTGAAGAGAGACAGCATTCATCTGTAGGGACAAGTCAGGATTTAATTCCTTCCCAGTGACATAACCATAAGCACTGTTTGCTGACATAGCACAGGAGGCAAGACACTGAGATAGTTATTCCACTAAGTGAGGAAGATCAGTAAAGGAAAGAGGATATTTTCAGCTTTTCTATTTTTATTTTTTTCAAATGCATGGAAGTTTGAGCTTCTGTGGGAAATGGCATCACACTGTCATGTGAGAATGCCATAGTACATAAGTGACTACGAAAAACACTGCCATTGAGGTAACTGTTTGATTTTGGATCATTTTAGAATGCTTTTAAACCTCACAAAAGCAGTTTCCTGTATTTTCCTACTTCTTTTTACTTTTACCTTTGCGAATTCAAGTGCCAACATACTATACAAATCTATACACTGCCAGCATTTAGCAGGAATATAATTTGCGTATGCACAATTGTAAAAGAGATATAAATATGCAAATGAAATTGAAGTCCAAAGTTTTGCAAAGCAAGGAAATACTCAGATGGCTTCTTGACTGTCATGGCCATCTTCTGAATTTAAGACCTCAGAAAATTTCATAGAGGCGTAACATAGATGTCATCAAGAGAATGAGAAACATATTAACTTTCCAAGTCCTTTAATCTACATCCCCCCTCTTTTTAAAAACATAAAAACAAAGAACAAAGAAATACAGAAGAGCTCCTCTTCATATTCAATGTCAACAGAAATAAAAAGTCACTTCCATCATGCTGATATGCTTTTATTTCTTCTTCCAGTGCACTAGACTACCCTCATTTCCTTCTGGAAGACTTAAGAAACAGCAAGGTGACAACTTAACACAGTTAAAAAAATAAAAAATTGTGAGGTGACCCACTTTGGGTCATAATAGTATAAAATTGGAGTCCTTTAGGCAGTACCAGTTCAAACACTGTATCACTTTGGGAAAGCTTGGCACTATATTTTCAGAAATTGTAGGCTGATAGAAAAACAGACCACAGGCAGAAAATATGTAAATAAGATTTTTCATCATCTAGTGACTGAACCGCATATGAAAGAATGGATTGAGCTAATTAGCTCCTAAGGCAGCTGCTGAAGACTGGTCCTACCTGGGAATCTCAAAGGGATGTCTGCACTGCAGTCATGCTGGGAGCACAGCTAGCATCACACCAGTTCACATATGGGAGAGGCACCACCACAGAGAGCACATTGTGTTCACGTGGTCCCACTCAACGTGAGACTTGTCTTAGATCAGAGGCACTGGGTGGAACATGCAGAAGGAGTCATGTTTTCAAAGGAAGGTATAATTACCGGTATGTGGGGGTACCAGTTTTCAACTGGGTTTCCTGCTGGTTATACACGAACACTACTTCCCTGCAATTCTACAGCTTCTTCTGACATAGTGGTGAAAAACCTACAGCTTACACTAGCAGACTGCAAGTATGATCCCTGCTCTTATGCTTCTCTTTTAACCCAGCCTCAAACAGTTTCTGGAAAATTAGTTAGCCACTCAGAAGTACTGGGCCACCTGGGCACACTTACTAATTTTGATCCAAAAGGTTCACTGTGTACTCCTATGAGTTGATACTCTTCGGCTAGCTCCTTCTGCCATCCTCAGAGCATTTCCATCCTTTTCCTCAAGTGCATCTGTTCCCATGTAAGCCACAGTGAAAGGTGTCCACCACGGGTCCTCCTAATCAGACAATTACTGCGCTGATTATCCTCCCTCAGGAGCAACAAGGAATTAGAAAAGTTTTATTTAAGGAGTGCTGTTGAAAAATAGCTGTCTGCAGATGGATAGAATTTTTCTGTTTTCATCTTGAAGGCTGGTGAACACAGGCCAGCCTTACCACTAAGTACCATTGATGACAACTGGCTCAGCATGAAGGTACCTGCAGATACACTTCAGCTGCAACGCTATCAGCCTCATTGTTGTGATTGTATCTTATCCCCTACTCTCCCCCCAGTGACCAGTTCTAGCACAGCCACTTCCCTTCTACTAGTTAGGAACAGTGGTTTTTTATTTATTATTTGAACACTTTCACTACCATTAGGTATCTTATGTCTCCCTATAAATTATTTCAATAGCACACTTTGAAAAAAAAAAATGTACTTATATATTTAAAAGGGATGAAAATACTTTGAATAACTCAGCTAGATAAAAACCTAATTTGTTAAAATGTACATTCTGCAGAAATCTACTAAGCAATAAGATTTAATGATAGAAAAGTCTAAAGATTTTATTCCAATTTATATGCTGAAAACACTTACAGAAAAAAATTTTTAAATTTAGCATAAAATGTTAAAGTAGTGGCAGTTGATCATCTTCCCAAAACTCCGTCCATATCAAAACGTACATTTCCCTGAGCATTAATTAATTTGTGTATGCAAAGAAGGGAAAAGACTGAGAAATATGGCTAAGAATTTAATGTTATTTAAGGATGCTGATGATGACAAGGCCCATTCCCTATGAAAAACAGAGATGTGAACATTTTCTGAATATATGATCAACTAAAAACAAAGAGAAACTATTTTAAAAGTTCACAGTGACTTGCACATTGTGCAGGTGCTATTTGGAAAGAATCTCATCTTTTTCCCAGATCTGGTACTGTGCTAAACATTACAATAGCGTTTCGTAAACTGTAGAATATTTAAACTAAAATCAAAAGTTAATAATAATTTTTTTAAAAAAAAGAACAAGGGGAAATCAACTACAATGGATTCTACAATCATTTAAAAAGTATTTTAAGAATTTATTCCTTATGTCTTTATCTGACATAAATAAAATTCAAAAGAATAATGTTTTAGGAATAACTCAAATACTATTTAGTCATATACCTAGCTTTGGAACATTCAAAGAACATGCTACAGAAATATCCCAGATCTGAAAGCAAGTAAAAAATTATACTGAAATTCGTGCCAAAATTTATGCCTATATCTTGGAAAATTATTTGATTGATGGAATACTGATTATTTTCTGCATCTCTGCTTATTTGAATTATCTTTATTCCATATTTCTTCAGAAAGTCTCCTAAAACACAGTAGTTCTTTTGTAATTGGAAAAAAAAAAAATCTGGAATGGCTTATTTCCATAGTAGGGTACAGGCTTCTAGAAATGGAAACAGAATTCTCGCACATTACAAAGGCAAATTCAGGCCCAATGCAGATACAAAGAGCTTTGAAATGACTATTCACACCTAAAATTAGACTATGCAGAGTAGTAAAATCCAAGTGCCACTGTCTCTGGAAAAAAAAAAAAAAAAAAAAGTAATCTTAACCCTAACCCCTTTAAAAAACAAAACAAAACAAAAAAAAACCTTTTTCTCCTTTTCTTTGTCATTTATTTTTCCAAAAGGAAAGAGAGAGAAGCACCAGAGAAAAGCCAGTGCCAGGTTTCAATAAAAAATAAGGACTTTATTAACTGTAGATTCACTTTCTATTGCAAAGCTGCCACATAAGAAATGGGCAGGATCTTTGGACTGTGTGTCCCAGAGACAGAACTGGGTGGTTTTTGACCTCTGCTTAGGACAGACATATATTCACACAGGAACAAGCTACACATGAAATAGATCTAGATTACCTGTCATTCCCTTATATTCATCTAAGGAAGCATCTGTGAGACTCCAGATAGCTGTAACTCTTCATAAGCAACACTTGTGTCAACATATATTCTCCCCGTCTGTGCACATGTGCAAGAGCTTTATACTTTATACCCAGTGACATGACACGTCATATAAATTTTGAGAGAAGTTCAGTTAATATAAAAAAAAGGCAGTCAGTGTGGGTTCGGATTTTAATGATATTTTCAGAGAGACAATGCAAAATCTTTCTTAAAAAATCCCAAGACCTCAGCATAAATAAACTCAGTTGATAATAGTTTTTGGCAGAACAGTGGTATAATCTCAAGAATATTTGCAAATTTCAATTACAGGGAAGGCATGAGTATGTTAAGCAGTCATATTTTTTGTTATGATTGGAACAAATACCAGTTTATTAATCCACCATCTAATTTTGAAAAAGATGAAAATGGGATGCGTCTGAGAATGATATATGACAAAGCAGATGATTTTTGCATAGATGTAATATTCTTTTCTTCCTGTGACATTGAATTTGATGTTAAACTCTGGGAGGGAGGAAAGGAGAAGAAAGCATAGGTCATTCTTCATCTAAGTGAAGAATTGAGATAGATCACTTAACAGGATGAAAGGAAGTAATACACTATTTCATTATTCAACATCTGAATCAGTTAGATAACTTTCACATTTGCAGTTCACAAAAGCTGTACGTGTAATCCCCAAGAGGGAGAGAAAGGCAATGAAATGACTTTTTTTTTTTTTTTCCTTCAGCAAAAATATCCTCAAATGAGGAAATGGACATCTAATCCAGAAGAATATTCTGACAGGAGAACTCTGTTCTTATCAGGTATCACAGAGGACCATAACTCTCAAAAAGGCTGTCTAGATACCAAAAGACATGGAGTTTTCTAGATAAAACATTACATCTTCAATATAACTGCATGCTTCTAGGTATTAACATCACATTTTGCATGCACGTTTTGAAATAAGGGATTATTTATAGTTATATAATCTTCTTTTTCCCTGTTTTGTTTTGTTGATACTATAAACTTTATTATTACATTCTTATTTTTAATATTTGGAGCAAACTTTCACCAAATGACCCCATAAAGAATCAGGACTGTTATCTATCTCATATACCAAATCAAAAAACACCACAGTTCCTAAGGAGTCAATGATTTTTGACCAGGACAAGGATTAAAAAAACCCTCTGAAGCAAGTCTTGCCCTCATTCTGGTCAAAGAGCAGAACTGGTGTATTATGCATCACACATCTAGCATAAAAGCAACCATTCAGTCACAAAAAAGAATGGCTTGCAGATGTCACTGCCAGGCACAGTTTGCTGTCAATCTAAAAATAAGACACACGACCTTAGAAGGAACCAAAGCAGCATTCTAGAAACTCTTTTCTAACTGGTACACATTTCAAAATTTGGAAGACTTTTTTTCCAACACATAGTAAATGAATAGTTATTGGACTTTCACCCCAGAGCTTGTGGGAGCACTTCTACAAAAACTGTGATTTATTTCAGAAGCCAGAGAATCTCCTTTTCTCACAGTCCAGGTACACAGCATGCTACTGGATTTCACTGCAGCAGCCATCCTAAGCTTTTCCTTTATTCTACTCCTGAAATCACAACAGTGAAGCACATCTGTTTTGGCATTCTTCATTAAATGTGATAAAGAAAGAGAGACTGAAACTACAACCTCATCACCTATGATGGAAGTTGTCACTCTGTCTCATCAGAGTGTGCAGCATAAATGGATCTGGACTCATGGTTCCTTGGAGGGAAGATAAATACATTCTGTGGCAGCTGGTAGAACAAGGAATATATTGAGCTCATCCTTCCTTTCCCTCTGGCTCAAAAAAACCCCTCCCAGAGGAGAACCACTCCGGTCAAACTGAGTAAGATGTGCTGTGAGCTGGGAACTGTTTTCTGCTTTTCAAAATGTGGTGTCAGCTCAGAGAAGGTTTGGTCTATCATGCATCTAAGGCTATCAACAAGAGAGATTTCAGATAAACCAGAAAGGTACAGTTGCTCAAGGCCTTGCTAAAATCTGCCTCTGGGTAGCCTTTATCCCTAACGATCTGGCAGAACAGATGGCTAACGGGTTGCAGTCCCTGCCTGGAAGCAGTAGGGCTTATTTTGTGCCCCAAAGCTGGTCCCATTCCATGGCTGGATGCCCACTGCAATCAGTGGCTTGGAAAGAGTCTGAGGGCAAGGGAAGGTTCAGACTGGAGGAGGAGGGAGAGGACCAGACTTTGAGATCAGTGGGTTGAGGTGAATGGGTAGTGATAGTTTAGTGATAGTTCTTCAATAGAAGAGGTCACAGAAAAAGAAGCATCTATAAAGCACAGGCTGGATTATGTGAGGATCACTATATGATAAGAATCAGTAACAGGACAAGGTGCAGCACCAGGAGAACAAAAAATACTGGAGAAACTGCATATAAAATAGTTATAGAAAACAGAAATTATCTTCTCCGGACAAAGAGGGTATTAATCTTGTCTGTTTCTTCATGAACACTTAGGGGAAACAAAGAAAGGAATGCCACTGCTTGGAAAAATGGAGTTATATCTTTTACTTTTCCTAATTCCACATTATAACAGAATCATTTTCCACATGGAATTCAGAGTAATTCCACTTTTGAGTAGACAGTCAGCTACAAAACCTAAAACGCAAAACAGTTAACTCAGATGCAAATATTAGAATTATGGTAAAATAGGAGTCAAACAGTTAGCAGTCTACAGGCCAGATGCTTAGATAATGAAAACTGAAATAACTACTCTTACCTATAAACTCAGAGATTCCAAACCTACATTTTCATAAATTTTAGCCTGCATATCAATGTGCTATTAACTGAACAGAGCTCAGAATTCTGTGTGCAGACTTAAAGATAATTTTTGAAAAGCGTGGCCTTCTGAGGATAGTTATTTAAAATTCAGAAGGCTGCCCAGAATATCAGAGTACGTCCAGCTTTAGTGTAATTTTTCAACCTGACCCCAGAGGCCTACAGACTAAAATGCCAGCCGATTAAAGTGCCTTTTAAGAAACATACTGCACTAAGTGCATGTGTGACAGAGTTATACTGTGAGTTACAAGCAGACAGGATCACTTCTGAGGTGACAGCTGACACAGCTGGGTTAGGACAATTTTGTGAGAGGATGCCAAATGGTTGCAGAACGAGGCTAAGAGGCAGGTCTCCATTACGATTACGGTAGCTTCAAGGTTAGTTTGCAAAGGTCGCAGTCAGGCCTACTGCACACAGAGAGCAGCTGAGAGGAAGAAACTGTTTTGGCCAAAGTGACAGCTGCTTTTTCAGAAGGAACGTGCACTGTCTGATAGCTTGTGGGAAGATGTTGGCATCAGTACCACATTGTCAACACGTGTGTCATGATCTTTCTCCCTGGAAGTCTCAACCCAACATCTGTCCAAAATACCTTTATAATATAGGCTGAAATATTTAATAGACACACTAATGCCACAACTGACAATGTTTTAAGATCAGTCTGCAGAGAGATTTGCAGTGCTGCGATATAATTTTGCAGCTCTTTTCATAAAACAAGCTGGATGAAAAGGCCTGCCTCATCTTTGACACATATACCTAAAAAAAATCAAAATGTGGTAAAATCTGAGTCTGTGCCCAGCTTGAGATTACGGGTTCCTCTTACACTGGATTGCATGACGTGTAGTCATCAGCTGGGAGCTGATGATCCTCCCTCTTAGATCCCACTTGATGGGAGAAAAAAGAAAAACCAGCATACCAGGGGCCTTATGGCAAGATATTAGGGGTGAGATTCTATTTCGAACATGAATTACGAGACAGGCCTCAGATACACACCGACAAAACTGCAGGCCAGCTGGGCAGCTATTTATTTAACTATTCATTTTAAAGTATCACCGATAAACAAATTAATCTTTTTAGAATATGCTCATTTCTTCTTAATCATTAGACCCCATACTTACTGATAAAATGCATTCATGTTTGGGTGTGAGCATGTAAAATATGTATTTAAGAATAAAATAAAACTCGTTATCTACAGGTACATCATACATAATCATACAGTATCTTTTTTAGACCTTTGCCAGGAATCTTACAATATCTATCACTATGGTTTAATTTTTAAGTATGTATACGGAATTACATATTACACATGATTTTTCAAATACAAAGGATTTTAGGGAAGTCACTGATTACAGTAGGAAGGTAAAGTGATTTATATATCATGCTGACTTCTAAACCAAAGCTCATATTAAAATCTTAATACACGTCATTAAATTTGAAGTTTTCTCAAAAAAACTGTCACTTCTTTGTGGGTCAGGCCAAATAGGTTCTATTGAAAACTGCAACTGATACTTGACTATTGTCTGTTAGATTCAGATCCAGATTTTTGTAGGCTGAGTTAATCAGATCCTTTATATATGTGCTATCATAGAGGTGAGTAAAGACTCCTCAAAACTCCACAAAGTACTAGAAGCATCACTTAGAGAAATAAGTGACTAAAAGCTTTAGGTTCATTCCTTTTCCCAAGTCCAAATAACCAAAGGTATTAAATCAGCGCAATTCCTAACAGAGAAGCATTGGGATCTCATGACCTTGACCCTGAGATTCTGTATTAGCACACACCTGGGATCATAGTGGTTGGAGGCCTCTATCAGGGAACTTTTCCCCAAGAGCACTGTAATTTATATATGTAATCCATGTACTACAAAGATGGTACTGAAAGATTAACAGTGAGAATCAGAATGTCTCCTGGGCTTCATGTATGACATTTTGATTTACCCACAACCAGATAGATTTCACTATTTTTGAGGTTGTGCAATCCTGCACCTGTGAAACAGCCGTAAAATTTTGCCAAAGCTCAATAGTAAAATATGAAGTTGAGAAAATTACTTGTATGTGCTGCAAAACATGCAAAAATGATGTTAAATACCAAGAAATGAAAACCTGTGATAGGAATTAGTATAAATCTACATGTTTTTCCTCCAAAATTAACTAATGCATTAATTTTGTTATTCAATTAATTCACTTTCATGCATTTACTTACTATAGGTTTATCCAAGTGCCTCGTGTAAGCCTAATTTTCACTGTTAACTGAGGGTGTCTGTATTTTAAAGCTTGAAAGAATCAGATCTCTGAAATTCTACACTAAAATGTCTGTTATGATTTTTTTCTGACACAAAGAATACTGAATATTCTAAAAAACAAGGATATTTGTTTTCTGTATTCTCTGGTAAAAGTCAGAAATGAATCTCTGAGAAACTTTACTTGTACTCTTAATTTTCTAAAACAGATTTTTCAGTGCTTTACAAACTTCTAAAAACAAATGCGCTGTAAATGGACAATAGCTTTCCTTGAACAGTGATTTCTGTACAGACTGACCTCAGCCTTTAATGAAAAAACATAACTATAAATAGAAACCATGTAGAAAACTAGCTACCACTTCTTAAATCTTTTTAGACCATTTAAATCTTCTGGTACTTTCAGAAACCTCTTGTATGTACCACAGTTAATGGCTGTTTGCAAACAAGTATTAAACATGTTTAAAGCAATTTATGAAAACATCATGCTGTGGTGTAGTATTATTTAAACGACTGGAGCTCATTCCAAAAGAGAAAAGTGAATAAATACTGTGTATGTAAATGGAGCCATAGTACTGACCTAAATACTATCAAGGCTACAACTACGCAAGTGAATTAAATACTGCTAGGGCATAAGTCCATGCCCTGGAACTACCTTTTTCTAAAATATAAAATTTTCAGGGCAGTCCCTGGCACTCATTTGATCCTGCCTGCTTGACCAGCCACTTCCCAAGGGTTTCCCAGTCATTGTCAGGGCATGAGCACAGCCCCAGGATGGCTCCCTAGGGGCAGGTTAACTGTAGCCTGTGCTCTGGAGGCTATGAGCGCTAACCATACGGAAGTGGCCATCCTCAGCTGGCATCATGGCTACAGCAATGCTCTGCATTATTTGCTTCACTCATAAAAATATAGGCAAAGAGCAGAAATTCAGATGCAATAGGAAAAAAAAAACCCACAACCACCAAAAATCATGCTTCTAATCAACAACATACTGAGGCTAACTTTGCCAATTAAGGTTTCATTATTACTGGAGTAAAAGAGACAAACCCTGACCAATCTGCTCTCTTGTGTCCCTGGGGGATAAACAGAAGTGAGTGGCCAGCTTCTGCTTACCACTGTGCTGGGTATTCCGCTTTGTCTCCATGCTGTGCGTTCCATATTGATCCAGTGCACTGGTGCTGATATACATCCCAGTCCAGAGGCAAACTGTCTTGTTCATGAGCAAGACTAACTGATAAGATGTCAACTCACATAAGCAACACATATTAAACTGAAAATCTTGAAGCAGTAGGCGAGGCAAATTGGATTTCTTTCCAACTGGCTACTAAACGTCTTTTAACATCTATATCCTGAGCATAAATGCAGTTTGGTCAGTGGACATTCCCCTCTCAAAGTCATTAGAAAGTCACACCTGATTTCCCACTCACAGTTTTCTTTATTTATGGCAATAAATAAATAAAACCAAGACAAACAAATAATTAAAAAAAAACAACAGCAACAACCTAACCACACAATTTCTTGCTGCACTCTTTCTGTTATCACATGAAGTCTTCCTCAATACATGACCCAGAGTTGATCTAAGAAAGCATCTGGTTACCTTTTCAGCTATTCCATGGGATCTATTAGACAAAATCTGGTTAAGAAATATTCTGCTCACCAGAAAAACTATTTGGAGTCTTGGAAATTCTTCTCGGAAGTTACAGAAAGAAGCTGAAAAAAGGTTTTGATTAGGGACAAATCAAGAGTCTGTTATTATTTTGTGTGTGGATATTTTTTCAATTCAATTTTTTTTTTGTTATTTTTATAAAAAATAACTTTACAGCTGGAAAACAAACAAACAAACACCTTTCAATTAATTTATTATTGTAGCACACAGAAAACATACAAAACCTCACCTTTCCTACAGACAGCTTTGATTTCAAGGAATTTATGCTTGAAAAAAATTATGAAGAAATTTTGACAGCTCACTAAAATATTTTCAAGATTTTTGCAAAAGAAATGACTAAACTAATCTGAAGGGACATATTTGTTTAATTTAATACAGATTAGTTTCAAAGCATTTGAAGAATAAAGCAAGACTAGGAAGACATTTTTACTATATGTAAAAGAAGAAATTGTTTGGAAGCATTAAAATTTTATATTCTTTTTATTACTATTATTATTATTTCTCACTGAAATTCTTCCCTACCTCTCCATTAAGAAAAGCAGAAGAAAAAAGGAAAATGATAGACATGTCTTGAGAATATATATATATAGACTTCTTTGGTTCCAGAACAAAACACAAAAGTGCCTAGAAAGCTTTGTTGTCAAAGAAGAAAGTTAACAAATCTGACCAAGAGAAAAATCTTTTAAAATTCATTTACGTTAGAATAATTTATGCATAACAATAATGCTGGTAAGCAAGAGTTGTGTCATCAAATTCATTCTTTGTTGTTTCTTGCGATAAAATTGTGTAAAGCAGAGGTGTTTGAAAATGTCTCTCCAAGCATCTGCACTGTAAATAGCCTCTTTGTTAGCCTCCGGGAGACAAGCCAATGCAGTTACAGCACTGTAGGTCTGATACATAAGAGAGGAAATTGTTGCTAATTCATTTTTACCTGGATCTACCTCCCTAGCAGTCACGAAGGAGCTGCTGGGAAAGCAACCATGAGAAGGAAGCAATGGCTCCAAGATCTTTGGCAGATCTGAGTTGCATTTCATTTTTTGCAATGCCATTTTAGGGGCCTTCCGAGGCCCCTAGTTGTTGGACAATATCTCAAGGAAGCACATTTCATTTTTAGGTTAGAAACCACTACATGACACTAAAAGAAGGGATATCAACATCAAATTTAACAATTATTTGGTATATGCAAATCGAGAGCTTCTGATTCTACAGAGTCTGCTCCAGAAGTAATATCGTAATACCTATTTTGTTATATTGGCCCACTTCATCAGAGGTGGATGTTGGTGGTATGGAAGTAGAGAATGAACCTTCCCACCAATACTTCTTTACATACTGTTGCCATGTGACAGATGGCAGTCTGACAAAATGGCATTTGACACAGAAGCAAAGTCATGGAGCAAAGGTGTGTCAATCCTCCATGGAAAAACAATGGCACTCATTGACATTCAGTGATGCTGAGTGTTTATGGGGATCAAACAGTGGATGTGAGTACAGAGAGATGGATGGAGATTTCACATCATTCAGGAATACAATTTTCCAGCACAGTACAAACAAAGCCATTTTGTGTGGCTCTAGAACAGTAGACCTCTTCTCAAACATATACATCTGTTTTATTTTACATTGGAGATTAATTTGTTTTCAAGAGTTAGGAATATGAAATTTCAAATAGTAGAGATTTGCTGCCACCTCTGCCATTATTTAGACTTTATACAGCATCTGCAAGGGTGAAAAAATGCAGCGGCGAATTATGCAAAATAATTTTCCTCAAATCTTACTGTTTGCACCATTCCAAAGTTAACTCCATTCAATCCAGACAATTATTTTCTCGGCATTATGAACTGTTATTAAACTTGGCATCTCTATTTCCTGTACTGGTTCCCATACTTCTCTGCTCTACATCCAGTCATAATACTTGTTCTTGAGCATAAGATTACAGTCATTTTTTAAAGTCTTAACAAGAAGAAATTGACCGTGATTTTACATGACACTAGCCTGTAGCTTGCAAACTATCTTTCCATTTTGTGGTGTTTAGGGTATAGTGCAACACTGACTTCAGACACCAAAGACTGATTTTGTTTTCTCCTTTTTCAGGATTCAGTTACTTTTTTTTTTTTTTTTTTTGGCAGTGCCAGATATTATTTATAGCCAAGGGTTTAAAACATTCCGCAGGAGAACCATTGGACCCTGCTGTTTTACCTTCAGGAAACAGTTTAACCACTCTCAACTATTTATTGTGTAGTCATATCTTCCTTCCTACCTTCATGGTCAGAAAGGAAGAACAATCAGCAAATCCCTGCAAGAGATGGTGAAATCAGTCTGTAACAAAGCAGAGAATTATCTATATTTTCATTTTAAAAGGAAAAAAAAAGGTATGTATAAATGTTTATACTCAGATAAATGTGTATGCAGACACACATAAAATCTGCTGAGGCCATCTGGATTTCCAAAGTGGGAAACGGTTATTTTCTGGCTTTTGTCTTCTTTTGAAGCTCCCAACCTACCTGCTTTAGTTACTTTTCCACTGGAAGGACCATGTTAGGTAACTTTACTTCTGTAATCTCATTTTTAACCTCGATTTGATATTTTGCTTATGTTTTACTTCTATCTAATGGATTTTTCATGAAAGAATATATTTTTCTTCTCTTAAAAAAAAAAAAACAAAACTAACTACACAAAATCAAACAAACATAAGCCCCACATCCTTATATTTTTTGAACTTCAATTTGCAATGTCTCCGCTAATTCCAATTTTGTTTCTATGTTCAGCTAGATCTTTACCAAACTCAGTTTTATCTGCATTTCTGGCAAAAACCATACATTCTGTAATAATATCTGCTAAGGAAATCTGCACAGAATCCAGGTTGGAGAGTAAGTCTGTTTCCACTGATGTAAAATGATTCGCTTCCCATGGGATGCCAGTTTTCAAATGCAGTCATCATCGTAGCAATGCCAAGTTGCAAAGGGAGGTTTTGATGTAAGTTGAAAGTCAGCTCGTGTAGAAAGTTAACGTGCTGCCGAGCAACCTAAAGTAACTAATGCAAAGGACAAATCCTATATTCATTGGCTCAGTTTCCACCTGATTTTACATACGATGAATCCACCAATATTAATATTTTCTTTGTACATTTAACAAAAAATTGCACTTCTATATTGATTATAAATTGACACACAATGCCCTTCAACCAATCACTTTTGATATCCACGGACATTTTTAAGCAATTTGTTCTTGAATGCAGATTCCTGTCATCTCATGATAGACTCTGAATCTCTGTTTGTTATAATACCATCTAACGGTTTTATTTGTGGAAGTCCATTGGAGACTCAAGCAACTGCATGCAGTCAAAACTTTTCAAGCCATTTTAATACAAGATTGTGTTAGAGTGATTTAAATGGATGTTTTTCCATCTCCAAAAGAGAAATGGATTCATAGACACTATTCTGTGACATATCAGGGCAAAAGTACTACTTTAATCTCCCAGACAGAGAGCTGCAGTTTCTCATGCAACATTGCTACAAGCAAGACACTAAGAACTAAAGGTGCCAGAGCATGAAAAGTAGCAGGATCTGCAGGTCTTTTTTTTTTTTTTTTTTTTTTTTTTTGGTGGTATGAGACATTCTATACCAACACAGGTGCCTTAAAAACATCAAAAAATAAATGTTTGGAGATATTAAACAGTTTAAATATGGGGCATTCTTTCAACACGCTTCCTTGAAAAATGGGTAGATCTCATAAAATTGGCTAGTAAAGTTGCCCTGATGTAATATTAGGTTATTATATCTAAAGTTCACTTCATGGCAGCCTTTCACTATGAACTTCATCCTTCACATCCAGTCTGTAAAAGATCATTTGGATTAGAAACATCATCAAAGAGTATTGCTGTACATCTATTTTTAAAACATTTAGTGGCTTGCAGCATGTTTAGCATATACAAAACGCTAAACAAAATTTTTAAAAAAGGAGGTATTTTTCAAGCTTTTCCCCTGCAAGTTAAAAAAGTCAGCTGCATGACTGAGTATGTTTCGTAGGCACACACTTAAACACTTCTACAAGCTTTGAAGAACTATTACTTTTCATGGCCATTGATCAGGAAAGTATCTGTGTCCAACAAAACTCTTTCCATGCGTGATTCAGTCCCTCTGAAGTCAGCAAATGCTTCAAGACTAATACTTATTTAATTTTTCTCATGATATGAACCCTTCTGCAATTATCATTTCATCTTATTTTGTTTATGATGCACAGTATTTGCTCAGGAAGAAACCTGCAAACAGTCTTATAATATTTGAGAGAGGGAAGATGTGGTGCTTCTGCAACAAGCCAGAACTACTATTGAGTAGTATTACTGGACTGGGCAAATCAAATGCATAAATACAGAAGAACACCACCCTGGTAACAAACAGTGTTTGGCTATGTTCCTTATTTTTCCTTCTGTTTTTGATGACTTTTTAAATCTGCATGCAGCGTTGTTCTGAACCAAAACTAAACCAAATTAGTTTTCCTTCTGTTTTCATCTTTATTCATTTAGCCAGAAGCATATCATTTCAGCCTGAATGTTTTTCTAGGGAAGATCATATTATGAAGTGAAGGTCCTGAATGAAGTAAGAGGAAATCAAACAAGTGGGCACTTGTACACACACACGCACAAACGAAGTGCAGATGAGACTAGACATAGGCTAGTATCTGATATTTTAAGTTACATGTGACACTATTTCCTTGTTCTGCTGCACCGCATTTAGATATTGTATGGCTTTCCAGACATGCTGTGCATAATTTTACATACCATCTGCTTCACATGCCAGGTTCCATATGTACAATGTATAACCTAAAACCAATATTTTGATTGATTTGTGCTACAGAGGAGGCTTTTGTTCTTAATTGCAGAAGAATATTGTCCTAAATAAACTGTCTGGAGAATGTCTTCTAGCATTAAGAAACAGTGAAATTTATTTTGAAAAGTTTTTCAAGGGCGTAATAATCATGAAAGCAGCTTTCAGTAATCTCACTAAGATTGTCTCCATGAACACTGAGAGCTGTAGACACTTGTGAACATTCACGTAATAACATGGTAATACAATGCCATAAATGTTTGTCATAGTCAGGGAAGGGACAGCAAATTTGCAGCAGCCTCGAAAAGGAAATATCTGAATTAAGGTAAACAGCACTTATTTCTCAAAACAGAATGACTTTTGTAAAGATGAGTAATGGAGATCAGAATTATCTCCAGGAGATTCTCTGATTTGCTTCAACCCTACTATATGCACTCACATTTTGTGTGCTGTTCAGTTACAGGTAAGACTAAAAAGCCTAATGTTCAATTTTGGAGATGATACTGCCCACAAGAACATTGGGCTGTGTTCCCACATGCACATATGAGGAGGAAGAACTGAAACATCAAAATGAAAAGAACACAGAATTTCATACCAATGGCTCTCAAGACAAAATTGAAGATTTATTCAAATAGTTACCCTCATCTTGTGAACTGCTGACTCTCCTCATCCAAACATGCAAATGTGTAAATGCAAAAGTGCAGCTTTGCATCTTAAACAAACAAACAGTCCAAAACTCTTACTATGGAAATAATCGTATTCTTCACATTTGACTTGAAGTTTAATTATTATCAGAAAAAAATAGATTGTGATGTTACAGTGTGTTAGTAAATAGCAGACAGACAGGAGGCTACAAAAATAAAGTAAAATTTTCTCCACATAACATCCTGTAAAACGTGTACACTTCACCTTCATATGTGATAAAAGACGCATTTGAATTCATAGAATTCACAGAAATTAGAAAGGAATCAATAGTATGACATTTAGAAAAGAAGTTTCTTCCTTGCTACGTAATTCCAAAAGGAGAAAGAAATAATCATGAAGCACTTGTCCATTCTAGAGGTGTTTTTGTTGTTCTTTATTTCCTTTGTAAAATGAGCATCTTAATCTGTTCCCAATTTGACACATTAGCTTCATTTCAATGACAATTCTTCCAGATATCCAACTAACAAAACTGAAGGAGAGATGCAACATCTCAGACTTTTCTGTCCTTGCCTATTAAGACACACCTGTGCTTAGAAGGGAAATATTATTGGACCTCTACTAAGAACATTTTTGTTCTAATCAAACACTTGTTTATCACAACGTAGTAGTCGCAGTCTTCATGAGGTATGGGCACGATTCTGCTCCTTGACAGTTGGAGACACGCAACATTTTTGGAGTTCTTTCACCGCTCAGATTTGATAATAAAAAAATGAAAAATGCGTCTTCAAAATTTCTTTTGCAAGACATTCCAACCAACTGGAAGTGGCTGCTCAGGTTACAGGAATAAGGCCACCTGTGCCATTTGAATATCAATATTTTTATCTGGTGTTTTACTATACATCTGGTTGCTCCCAATCTAAATGCTGCAGTGAACACAGGGTGTTCTGTGAACTAGAACTTCCATCTACTAGTAGATTATTTTTCATAATATGTTCTTTGTAGTCTACATGAATATGGGCATTTTAATTATTGATCAGAAGCATTACTTCCTATTTGTATCTGTGTCGTGAAAGAGTTCTTAAAAACTGAACGGAAATTTACGCACATTTAGATTTTTTTCTCTTTTCTGGCTGTTCACGAGTTAAATGCTTATGCAACACCTTTCCTTACAAACTGTACAATCTCTCTCCCATAACTCCTCTGCCCAATCTTTCTGGGCCTGATCTGTGGGCCTATGAAATCAATAGGAGCCCATCCAACAGCCCCAGCAGGCTCTGGGTTCAGTTTCTCTCACTTCCAACTTCTTAGTAAGAAAAAACATGCACAACACCAGAAAAGTGTAAAATATGAATCAGGTAACATTCTGTAATGTGTGTGGGTAAAACAATGGACTTTGGTCCACCTTTGTGATAAACATGTCAAGAAATCAGTCTGATAACTGTTCACTGCAAAACAGGAGTGAAAATCCAGCAAATATTTTTGACAGATTGAAGCTAAATTTCCTTGGTTAAAAGGCTGTCTTTTTGAAATGAAGTTTCTTTGACACACCTTTCTCACTCTGCTGTCTCACTGCTTTCTGCCCAGTCTCTTTACCTTTCAAATGTATTCTGCATTGGCAAAACCCTCTTCCTCTGAAGTCAATGAGAGTTTTACCAATGATCACACTCAGCTTGCAAAACACAGAAAAAATACCACTGTCAAAGTTGAAAGCATGAGAAGCATTTACACGATTTGGCAATTCCACTGTAAAACCTCCGGCACTAACCAGCTTTTCCGTGTGTTTCCCACAACTCACGCCCGGCAGCGCTGGAGAACACAAAGCCCCGCGCCCCGGTGCCTCCGACACTCGGCATCGGAGTTGAGCCCCAGCCTGCGTGGAGTTAGCACAGCCACGCGCTAATCCGACAGCAAACACTCTGCAAGCATCAACCTTTCCCTGAGGAACGAACATTTCTGCCGACGGAGCCCAGGGAAGCGCACGAGAGGGCGCAGCCAGGACGAGCAGCGGGCACCTGGCCGCTCCACTACTCAGGTGAGCGCCCGGTAGAGCCCCCTCTCCGCCCGCCTCTTCGAACCCCGGCAGCCCCCCGGGATACTCCCAAACCCGAAGGGGAAGAGCAGAGCACCGTCTCTGGTGCGCAACGGCGCAGCGGAGAGCGGAGCCGCCCCCGAGGAGCCCGAGCACGGGCGCGCACCCTCCGCCTCCTGCCCGTTCCCGGGGGACCGTGCTCGGCGCGGAGCCCCGTACTCACCGCCGTGCCGCAGGCTGCACCCAGCCACACAGGCGAGGAGCACCCTCCCCGGTACCTGCTGCGGTGCCTGGACCCCGTCCCTTGGCGCCCACATCCAAGCCCCGGCCGCGCAGCTCAAAGTCCTTCTGAGAAGCACCCGGCCGGCCCCACCGCCTCCCGCCCCGGATCGCTGTCATCTCCCCTCCCCTCGCAACCCCCTGCTCCCCCCCCTCCCTCCTTCCCTGGCGGGCAGCAGCATTATAAAGCGGTCCCTAACCCGTGAGATCACGCACCGGCAGAGGTGCTGGTCTTCGCAGCTACTCACCGGGCATCCTCCGGAGCAGCGGGCGGGAGCGAGGGAGGAGGTGGGAAGGAGTGAGGGGGCTACTGGCGGCGCTGCTCGGCAGCCTGGGCAGTGCTGCGAGTCAGTGCGTGTGTGCGGTGGGGTGCCGGACACTCAGGCACCGAGGGGCGGCGGGGAGCGGCGGCGGAGCGCGGGGGGCTCAGCGCGGCGCGGACAGGTGCGGCCCAGGGCGCCCCCAGCCCCGCGGCCCCCCGCGGCCCCCCGCGCTCCGCCGCCGCGGAGGAAGCTGCCGGGGAAGGGGCTGGGGGAGGCGCGCATCCTCCCCGGGTGGCACACGCACCGCAGTCGGGAGGAGCGGGGGAAGGGATTAAAAAGAATGACGATAAAAAAGGTCAGTCACCAAAAAAAAAAAAAAGAAGAAAAAAAAGAAAAACAAAAAGAAGAGAGCGAGCAGCGAAACTCTGCTCTACTTCCCGTCTGAGCCCCGAGCCCCAAAGCTGCGGTTCCGGGAGCCGCCACCGCCCGCGGTGCAGCACGGCAGCAGCTGCCGGTAGCGCCCAACTGAGCGCCTGAGCCTCTCCCCGCGCACGGAGGAGCCTCCCTCCCTCTTTCCATCCCTCCCTTCCTCCCTCCTTCCCTCCTTTTCTCCTCCCTCACCGCCCGCCGAGGCAGGTGCACGGCAGGGCCCTCCGTGCTCGGCGGGCAGCGGCCGGGCTCCTGGGGACGCTGCCGCCGCCGCGCCGCGGCTTGCGGGTGGCAGCTGCCGCGGGCCCCGTTCCCCATTCCGCAACTGCGGCGATATCAGTAAGCGGCGGCGAGGGCCCGCCTCAGCCGGGCAGCTGTGCGGTGCTCCCTGCTCACGCCTGCAAACGCTCCTTCCCCCGCTCGGCTCACCTCCTGGCGGAGCGCGGTGAGCTGCCGGGAGCGGAGCGAGGATGGTGCGGCGTTATCGTTTCTTGGGGGGAAGGCGGAGAGCCGGAGAGAAGGGAGGGAGGGCAGATTTCTAACAGTCGTATGGAAGGGGTTGGGGGGAAGGCATCACGCACCAAAAAAAGCCCGTTCTCAGGATAGAAATCAAAAATAGCCACAGCGGCAGTGAAAGTTGCTCGCTTTGTGATTTGCATCGTAACGCTGCCGCTGCTGCCTGCCGCTTCCTTCAGCGAACCCAAGAAACATGCAAGATTGGAGAGGGGGAGCTATATACTTTTGACGTGCCGTTCCTTTCTGGCCATAGTTCTCTCTCTCAGTCTTTCTCTGTCTCAAATATCAAACAAACAAAAAAATCCACCCCCCCTCCCCCCCCCCCTCAGTCCACCACACCGCCTGGCCCCGTGTCTTGCTGGAGAGGGAGCTCCAGGAGGTGGTTTCTGAGTTGGCAAGCGAAGTCTGCCGTGGGGTGCGGACACTCGACCTATGCCTTGGCGTGCCCGTGGAGGCTGCGCAGCCTCTGTCCCCTGCAGGCTGCAGTCTGCGCTGTCGCGGAGCATAGTGGACCCTGGAGCGCAGCGCCCTCCTTGCCCGTGTCCGGCTGCGCAGGGCCCCTCCGAGCGCGGGAGGCCGCTGCTGCCTTCCCTCGCTCTTCCAGCTGTGAGAAGTGATGGTGTTTTCGGGAAAAGACTGAAGAAAATTAAACTTTTATTTACCAACAACTCACGCCCTGATTTAAAAAAAAAAAAAAAAACAAAAAAAAAAACCCACAACCAAACCTCAGCCCAGATCATGCAGCTTAATGTCTTGAGCCAGAGGTAGAGTGGCTGCTTGCCAGACCTGTGATCCATTAACCTCCTTAGCTCATTGTTGGCAGCAACAATACCACCCGATCAAATTCTTGTATCCTAAAGGCAAGTCATTAGGTTTTCATAGTAAACTTCACTCTCCCCTGCTGCAATTAAAAAAGGGCCCTTCAACAGCATTAGAGGTAAGAATGAAATACACTGTTTTTCTACTACTCCATGCTTGTTTTCAGGATTAAAAACATCCGCCTACGCTCAAGGCAATATACACAAAGGGACACATCAGCACATGAAGACGTCATACTTTGTAAGCAAGCCTTTTGAATTTTACCTTCTCCATTTAATTACGTACTTCTTTAGACTATGGGCAATTTAAAGTTTTCTTTGCAGAAGGAAACCAAGCAAAGCCCAGCAAATCACAATTAGAATATGAAAAATTGGATATATAGGGCTCTTGTTTTCCTTATTATTTATATCTGAAATACATAAATGTGTATATATATATATCTGTATGCTTTTTAATCCAAATACATTTTCTGGAGTTATATATTTATACATAAACGTGTACACGTGCACATGTTGTGTATGCATATACGCATTATATAAATAATGAACTTCAGAATCAGGTTAAAAAAATGTATAGAAAATAAGTATATAAAAGAAGCGGAGCTAAAAACAGAGCTCTCAACTACCTGCTGAGAGCTATAAAAAAAAGTAGAGAAGTCATAGAATCACTGATACAGAAACAGTATGAAACCTATACCTCACACTTCATTCTTTACACAAGAAACTTAGTTAACACAGCCACATTTCTGGGGGGGGGGGGAAATAAAAAAAAAAGTGAAGTACTTTTTTCTTTCTTCTTCTAAAGGCATTGTGACATTAAGCTGTGGTCATAATTGCCGTGTGCAAAACTGTTTCTTTCGGAAAGTGTGCATTCAGAGAACTTAAATCTGTCCTTGATTAATGAAGCTGTCTAGTCTGGGAATGGATGGTAATATGTGCAAAAAGGAGACTGATCCCTTGAGCATCTGGCACTGAAAGATGGGAAAGGTGCTGGGGAATAAGGCTAGGGTGAAGACAGTGAATACAAGAAGCTGGTGCATTACAGGGGAAACTGGGCCTGGAAATAAAATACCACATCATTTGGAGAAGGTGATAGCAGGAAAGATGTTTGTGTTCTTTCTCCTGGCCAGGTTGTTCTGTAAAACACCTCCCATTCCTCATTAGTGGGTGAGAATTGTAAGGTTGTACCTACATCCTCTCAGAAACCTCTACACATAATTTTCTAAATTCCTACTTGTGGCATAGAAAAAGTTCTCCCAAAACAGGCCTGAAACTCTGGGGAATTCTAAAAATTCTAAGTTTGTAGGATTCACTTGATTAGAGGATCTTTTATTTCCCTGAGCAGGAAGATTTTAGGGATTTTAGTGTTGTTTGTTTTGTTTGTTTGTTTGCTTGTTTGTTTGGCACCCAGATCAATACCTCAGACATGGTCAGCTGCCACTGTGCTGCCTTAGCCTGAAGAAAGAAAAAGGCCTGAGACTCTTTGCTGCCTATTGCATGATTTAATGCAAGAGGATGAAGTCTTGATCCCATTTTCATTAATATCAGTAGCAAAATCAAGAAGTGACTGGTACATCAGCAGAATGTTTTGAGTGCAGCAGAATGCCTGACTTCAAGAGCAGATGTTTATGATGGGGAAGAGATGTAAATCTGTGCTGTAAAAAAGTGTTAAATTTAGGCTACATTTCAACCTGTTGTGGCAAGTGCAGTCATTAATAGATCGAAAATAAATGAAATCTTATCACTCCTGAAGATAGTCTGTTAAATATCAGAGAGATAATTTAGCTCATTGCTTTTCACTGTGCTTTTCACAAAGTCTGAAAGTGTTTTTTCTCCTCGAGAGTGGCCCATTGTCATATAGGAAAGGTAAAAGGCATTAGATTAAAGGCATTTAGATTAAAGGCATTAGATTGCATGTTGTGTGGGACTAGCTGATTCACATTCATAACGGTTCTGGCTATTCAAGCTTCCAGCCCATCACACTGTACAAAAAATGTGGTCTTTGGTAGCTGTTATTTTAAGGAGCCATTACTTTAACTCAATAACAATTGAGCTCTCATTTACTAAAATTTTCATGTATTCATTTTTATTCTAAAGACTTACCTACTTCTCCTTCCTATATTTTTCCTACTAGAGGCTGCATTGTGTTTCACTACCATAACTTGAAGGACTACACACTACTTGTTACAAAAATGACAATAAAAATTGTAGCACATACATAAGAAAATAAAGAGAACTTGACATCATCTGAGAAAATGTGAAAATGGCAGCATGGAATCTGAGAATAAGAGAATCACACAGAGAATCATTGGGTTGGAAGGGACCTAAACGGCCATCCAAATCCATCCTCACTGCTGTGGGCTGGGACCTCTCACGAGATCAGGTTACTCAGAGCCCAATCCAACCTGGCCTTGGACACCTCCAGAGATGGGGCATCCACAGCTTCTCTGGGCAGCCTGTGCCAGTGCCTCACCACCCTTTTCATGAAGAATTTCTTCCTAATATCTAATCTAAGTCTGCTTGTCTATTTTAAAGCCATTACCCTTTGTTCTATCACTGTACGCCCTTGTAAAAAGTCTCTCTCCATTTGTACCAGTCCCAGTCCCAATTATCACAGATAAGGCTGGTAAAATTTAAAATCTTTGCTTTTCTTAGAGATGCTGTATGACTGCAACGTCTTTGATCTCACTGACCCCTTTAAAACAAGTTAGTTTCTGACACTCCAAAAGAATGCTTTGTAAGTGAAAAAAATATGGAGAAAATTGTGCTGAGTGGTATGTGATGGCTCCTCTTCTATATACAACAGAAAAGAACCAAGGTTGAAGCCTGAAATACCAGTGTTGTAACAAAACATAAAATTCAGTTGCAATTCAACATTTGACCATTAAAATTCATGCTGTATTCTCATATGTAGTTATATTCTCCAAATTGTTAAAAAATAATGTAGCAAATGGTAAAAGGAACACATGCTGCCTGCGTTTTCAGTTTTATATTCAATTTCCAGTAATAGTTCTGGTAATTAGAATATAGATAGGTTTTATTTGTTAAACATCTGATCTACCACAAAGGTATGTTTTAGGCAATGATATCCTAGTATTTAAAACTTGCATTCTGTTCCATTTGTAGTATCTCATGAATCCATCTTTTATTAATATACAGGAGGTTGCTGAAAATTTATTACTTTATTTTATGAAAAAAAAATTGTGCCCTTCAAAAACTTTATAAAAAGTAATATGTTTAAGGACCTTAGGGGATTATACAATTTAATATAATATAAGAACAGATATAATTTTTAAGAAACCTAACCAGTATTCTTCTGTCAGGTTGGAACTTGCCATCATAACCCACTAAAAATATGCTTCACTGAGTCAGTAAATACTGTATTTTTTGAGCTGTCTGCATATTATTGACTTTTCTGGTTTCTGCAAACCATTATATCAGAAGTCCCTTCCCCCCATTGTTTTTATACCAGAAAAAAATCAATTCAAATCTTAGATATACAAAGCAACAAAGGTAATCTAACCTTGACACATTTCAGAATTTATACCATTTCCTTCTTTATTTTGTTGAAGCTCTGCTTTGCAGGCTTATCTGCAATACCTGAGAGTTATGACAACTCTTTCTAAATATACAAGAAAACATACTAAACCGTAGTAGGTTGAGAGTCAAATTATTTAAAATTGTAGTGAAGTGTCACTAGCATATTAAAAAGCAACTTCCATCTTGGGGTAAAAAACACCCAAAATTACTATGCTTAGAATGAGCATAATCAAGTTAAGACTTCAGATGTTCATGCATGACTCCTTTCAGGAAGAAAAATCTGATATACAAAGACCTAACATTAATTTTAATAGAAGATCAATGGATTAATGCATCTGAAGTTATTTGGTCATTGGCCACCCATGCTAGTTATAATTTTCACAAGTTTATGATGCTTTTATTGCTCTGTTTAGTCTAACCTAACATATTTGTCCTACTGACCCATTTTCCATTGAAATAAGCACAGATAAAATAAATGTAAATATGAACATATCCTAAGATACATAAGAGGAATAACTCAGCTATGTTACTATAGCTTCCACATATATTTCGTTTGTTCTGTTGTGTTTTACCTGTTTGTCATTTTCATTTCATGAAACAGTCTAGGTACAATGAAGGTAGCATGAGAAGAGAAAACAAATATGGCTATGTGGCTTTCAGATGGGAAAATTACGTGTGGAATTTGTAATTGTGGATATGTGATATTGAAAAAGAAGAAATCTTAATACTGAGGACCATGGTTGACTAAATGAAAAGAGTCATGTGGAAACAAGCCAGTGAAGATGTGAAGATGAGAATAAAGTCCTCAGAATGGGGGTGAGTGAGAGAACTGGAATAAGATATGAAGGCAGAAAAAGAAACAAAAGAGTCTGTAATACTAGAGCATACTGTCATGCAAAACTTAGAAATGAACCAACCATTGCAAAGCCCTGCATTTCTCTTTTATCAATAAATATATTTGAAACTTGTTGGAAAAATGTGCTCCTCACTCTCCTCTGGTTCTGCTCAACACAAGGGACAAGCATCTTTTATTGTTGTCAATCCTGACATATCTACTGGCAGAAATGTAATCTGTAGGTCTAACTTTCTTACCACAGGGAATTAATTTGTTGGAATCAGGCCATTTTTTGGAACTTTTTTTCGTTCTTCCTCAAAGAATAGAGAAGTGATGAAAAATGGAGAAAAGTGGAAAAAAATAGAAAACCAAGAGAAAGAAAAGAAAGGGATCCTTTATGACACTAAAGTTTGGCTGCCATGCATTAGGCAGCATTAAAATTGAATTTGTCTTTTCTAGCACTGTACGTTTTCTCAATTCCCTACTTGTGGATATACAGTACAGCAGAATTTTTAGTTATGAGATTATGTAATTATTTTTTTTTTCCTCCCATCAACTTTGGAAAACCATCACTGCAAAAGATGAGTCCTGCTCAGTGACTAAGCAGCTATGCAATATTTTGTTTTATTTTCAATTGCCTTTGGGCAAATGAGATACTTTTTACCAATTTGCTCAAACAGTACTAAGAAAAAAGTATTAGTTGCACCTTCTGAGGAATTTTTCTGATATCAGACAATACGCCCTCTACATGCCTCACAAAATGGTATTATCTTATTACAACAATATTTCTGTTATTCCAATTGTAAAGATGGGAACTGAGACATAGCAAGTTAAAGCAGCAGAATATGCTGATTTTGAATGTAAAATACCTAGAAGTTATCATTTTACTTACTAAAAGATTTTTGTGAGAGGTGAGGAGAGGTGAGCACTTCAACAGACAAGATCCACACTTTCAAATAGTGCACTCAAAAAGACAGTACTCATAACTTGCAAGAAATACATGAATAATTAATTTTTCATGAGTTTTCCAGCATTGAGAAATACAAGGACATAGTAACCTGACCTTCATATCACCATTCAACAGCTTAGGAATGAAACATTCACTGAAATTCACCATGAAAATAAAAGCAAAGATAAAACAAATGACAGCATTGTTTATGATACAAACCAGTTTATCTTTAGAGTTATCTAGGATAGCTATCTGCACTGATGAGAAGAGGTTCTCATCAAAATATAGCTTTGTAATTTGTGTCTGAGCTACACTGGAAATGACTTATGCTTTAAACTTAGATTATAACTAAGTATTAGGTTTTTCATCATGAGGAAAATCTGCTCCCCAGAATAAACTTGAAAGTTTGTTGAACATTTATTTTGGAGCTAAACTGGAGCTACTGTCTAGAAGTGCCTGGAAATTTTCCAGCTTTGAACTTGACAGCTCACTTCACTTTTGGTGCTGTCATTGCATTATTTTGAGCATTTAAAATATTGTACTTACAGCAGGAAAAAAGATCCAAGCAGAACTAGAGGAGATTGAAATTGCTTGGAATTGCTGTGGGCTGGCGGCCTTTGCTTCTTTCTCCAACTTTTCTAACAACAGAGATGCCAAAATAACCTTTCTTGTTTTCTGGTTGAAAACACCGAAGAAATGGTGAATTAGGACAATTATTCCCTTAGTGACCCCACCAAGAAATTTCTTTGCACAACTATGCCTTCAGTGAATTTCAGCAGGACATGATATTTTCAAAATCATTTTCCACTGAACCTGAACATTAAAAACCTGCAGATTAACACTGACTGATTGATATGTAGAATATATGCTCTGATAAAATCAACCACAGAGGATAAAAAATTGGGGGAACCTTTCTAAGAATCTCCAACTGAATATTCCTGCTGGGTTATTCTTTTGTTGGCTAAGACATTGATGATCAGAGTACCTTTGTTTGGCCAAGACTGACTAATTTGTAATATTCCCATAACAGCCTCGTTAAGATCAGACCAGCTAAGCACTCCTTGTCTTCATCATTTCTGTAACCATCACTCACCTTTATGCCAATTTTACGAGTTCTGGTGCTACCATGCTGCCAACTGCTTCTCTAAACTGACTGATCCACATGCCTATTTGAATGTACAAATCTTGATCATAATGGAGAGATATTGCAGAGATAAACTCTCTGCTCTCCTCTATGGAAATCAGAAAATTCACTATGCACTCTCAGTACATAAGCTTTTCTGATGTATTTTCCTCCTTGAATTGTCAATCCATAACAAGTTCTGAACAATGGAAACAATCGAATTTCTTTAACTCACACACTAAGTTTATGAAAAAAGAAAGAAAGAAAGAAAGAAAGAAAAAAAGAAAGAAAGAAAGAAAGAAAGAAAGAAAGAAAGAAAGAAAGAAAGAAAGAAAGAAAGAAAGAAAAAGAAAGAAAGAAAGAAAAAGAAAGAGAAAGAAAAAGAAAGAAAGAAAAAGAAAGAAAGAACGAAAGAAAGAACGAAAGAAAGAAAAAGAAAGAAAGAAAGAAAGAAAGAAAAAGAAAGAAAGAAAGAAAGAAAGAAAGAAAGAAAGAAAGAAAGAAAGAAAGAAAGAAAGAAAGAGAAAGAAAGAAAGAAAGAAAGAAAGAAAGAAAGAAAGAAAGAAAGAAAGGAAGGAAGGAAGAAAAAAACCTACAAGTACATACTGGATAAAGTATTTCAAGAGCTGCTTGTTAATGTGGTTTTTTTTTTACGTTGCTCACATTTACCTCCATATTGAAGAGATTTTTTTTTAACAAATCCAAACACTTGGTATCACATGCATAGTTAAATTTGCATTTTATGATATATGTAGCTGGCAAAAACTGAAAGAATTAAGCAGCATCTGCATGGCAGGTGACATCCTAAAACTTGCACATCATCCTTCTGGTTGTTTCGTTGTATTTTGCAGATGGTGTACAAGTTAATTTTTATCCAGTTAGGGGAATCTAATATTTGATATTACTCAACTTTTTCTTAAGAGACACACATCACTGAATCTCAATGCATTTATTTATTACAGAACTACATATTACTCTTCTAGAGTAATTTAGAAACACTGCTGCCCCTGGAGTCTACCCAGTGAGAATGAAAGGAAATAGTGTAATGTATTCCATTTCTCTTCTGGCTCAGGTTTATTTCAAACAATCATGTTCATAATTAAACTGCATCTACCAAGATCTCTTTTAAAAGCTTTACTTCCATGTTATCCAACTGTAAAGCCACAGTAAAATTTCCTTGTGTAATGGCTAACAGACTTTTTTTATTTCCACCCAATATCTTTATGTCTTTCTAGTGTATTGTTTCAGCATTGTCGTTTAATGAGGCTTTTCTTCTTTATTTCATCTATCCTCTGAAACATCTATAGATTCCAATCACCTTTCACTCTACTCTGCTCTTCTACACATTTTTCTACCTAGAAAGCTGTTTTACGCTTATCTTGAAAATTGGTCCTCTGCTCTTGATTTCTTCTGTAGCTCTCTGCATTTGTTCTCAGTCAAAGTTACCTTTCCTGACTAGAAAATTCAATATTGTGCAGGCAAGGTTTAACCAGATCCAAGCGCAGTTATGCCAGTGCTTGTCCATCTCTCATGGATTCACTTTTTGAAATACATTTTCAGTTTGCATTTGTCAGTTTTATGCTGTGACATAGTGGCAGCTCATTCATTCAGAAACGATCATATCCCATTCCTAGAAAACATTTCCAGATTATATACCTCCAACATATTGGAGGATCTTTTTTTATTAGCTCCACTGCATAACCTTGTACTTAAATCTAGCTGTATTTCTATTAATCTCTATATTCTAATATTATTTTCCAATCTCTTCTCTTCTAACTTCCACTTCATGGCACCGGCAAACTTTATAACTATACATCTTAAGCAGTGCCAGATCAGTAACCATAGACAAGAAGACTTTCTAGATCATATTTTGAGGACCTTTACTATGAATCACCTTCTAGCTCGATACTGCTTTCTGAAACACCTGTATGTTGATATCTATAAAAATAAATTTGCCAATTATAGAATTTCTCAATTAATTCTACCCTTTTTTTCCTAGGTCTATTAAAAGTTTGCCAATTACTACTTTATCAAATATATCTATCTGATGCCTAGATAGAAAAATCTATGACATTGTTTGGTATAAAAATAGTTGTCGAAGAATGATATGGATAAGGAGTAATCTCATGATAGTTTTCAAGGTAAAAAAAGGCAGTTGTTTCATTGTTCTTATTATAATCAGAATGCTTTCTCAGTTGCATTAAAAGTAAATATATCTGTGGCTGCTTACATATTCAAGTAAAACAGAAGTTGTAATTTTGATACTAGAACAGATGATAAATATGGTTTGTGAGATGTGAGGATTCTACAAAATCAAGTCCATCCTTTCTAGTTCTTTATCTCAGCGAGAGCATCTGTTGGAAAAAAAATTATCTTTTGAGCTGAAATTTTCAGTACTCGTTTGAAGTCAAGTTCTTCCATTAAATATTATGGGTGACTCTTACTGATTTCTGTGGAATCGAGATTAACTGGATGAAATAAATTATAAGCAATACACTTAACTTTTTGAAAAAGTAACCAAACCAGATCTTTGGTCACAATAGAGAAGAGTTTGGAAAAAATATAAATTTCTTCAGCACTTTAACAGAAAGATCAATTTACACTTTTTTTTTTTTTTTTTTTTTTTTTTTTTTTTTTTTTTTTTTAGAGCTCTGTAGCAGCTGTGATGTAAGGAGTAAATATGTCATAGAAGTAGGTCATTATCTAGCAAGAATCATCTACAATATACAATAATTTGTGAAAATTCTCTGAAGTGTTGTAGGCAAAACTGCAGTGGTGAGCAGTGAGTACACAACATTCCTGTAAAATCTTTCTACCAATTAATTATTCATCTCAGAACATTGTTTTTCCTAGAATGTAGAGTATATGTTACCTTCTGTTTCTGTCAACGTAATTCACACATCTGTATTTATTTTGTGACTGATCATATATATTACATAGAGTTTGAAAAAGATTATTAAAATATTTGTATCAGCTGTGTAATTTCTTATGTACACAGCACCATGGAATACCAGTGTTACCAAGTGTTGAAATTGGCTTTTTATTTTCTTTTCCATACCCCAGATAGCTTGATATACACATTTTTCACAAACAACTGTTCTCATATTAAGCCCAAATAAGCATTTTAAGTATAAGTCTTGCTGATTCTTTTCAGAGCAAAATAAGATATTAATCCAATGCCAAACTGAATTTACAAGAATGTAGTTCAGACTTCAGACTGCAAAGTGCTTTTAAGTATTATTTTCCTGAAAAGACTGGTCTCTAAACACACTTCTATTTCGGTGAAAGAGCTATAGAAGGCACGGTAGAAATATGGAGAATATTTCATCCCTGTTAATTTATTATAGTGAATTGACATAATGGAGGATGACAAATAGGTTTTTTTTGTTCTTTTATCCACAAAACTCTAATTAAAAATGTGAATGTTTTCTGTATGACTGTCAGGAGTAACATATTTAATTACACAAAAACTACACATCATGTGTTGTGAATGTAATACGAACCACAAAACAACAGTCAAACTGTATATTGATGAGTAAAATGTAGAAGGGGAACTAGAGGTCTGCACTTCAAAAATGAGAATACACTCCTTGGAGAAAAGAGTAAAAAACATACATATACATATATATATGTATATGTGTGTATTTTAGGGATAATGGTGGGTGAAAAATGTTGCATTGAGACTTTGTCATTCTCTTTTATTTTATCATGTCAGATTAAACTTGTTGCTGCCATTACAAATAAAATATTAGTACACTGAAATATCCATACCTAACAGCAATATAACAATAGCATACGATGATATACGCTCTGTTTACAATAGATATATCCAGTCATATATATTCTGCTTATAATTTATATAGGTTATTTATTGTTCTCTGCATATACATATAAAATATAGAAATATTAGTAAATAAATAGTAAAATATTTTCATACATAATTCAAACCTACACTTAGTTCAATGAAAGTAAAATGGACACGAATTTGACCTTGTTCATTTTGATAAACAATAAAACTTCAGAATTTACAATCAAATCTGTCTAAAAGAAAGTGATGGTCATACGCATTACTGACTCAGTAAAAACAGTAAAAACAGTTTCATGCTAATAAATTATGGCCAAAAACCCTTTTTCTTTTATAGCATATGCAGCTACAACTGTTTAATACCTATATTTTCTTATCAAGCCTAATAGAAACAGATTGAAAATGCATGCCAAAAAAACAAACAAACAAACAAACAAAAAAACCACAGTATGGTAAAATTAAGAATTTTTAAATTTTACTTTCTTGATCATTACAGTTTTTATAGTGATCAATCAAAAAGCCAGAAGAAATTACCACATATAATGAAACAAAACTAGCACTCTGAACTTTTAAATGTATGTAGTATATAAAAAAATCCCTAATACACTAATAAATTGAATCTAAGATCAGCTTTTGTAAGTTACTTTGAAGAGAGAAATTTTGCCAGAAGGTAAGGACCATTGCTTGCCTATTATTTTTACCCCCCAAATTTTTACTCTTTCATATTGCCATTAGCTGTTTGTCACATTTCTTTTTTTTTTCCCATGAAGAAAGAAGAAAGCTACTGCAATGACACAAAAATTGAAATATATATATATATATATATATATGAGCACAACTTCCACTGTTTCCATTCGTAGAATTATAGAATGTTTTGAACTGGAAGGGATCTATAAGATTGTATTGTACCAACTCTGCTGCCATGGGCAGGGAGAGACATGTTCCACTAGATTAGGTTACTGAAAGCCTTATCCAGCCTGGCCTTGAATGCTTAAAGAGATGCGGCATTCACAGCTTTTCTGTGCAACCTCTTCTGGTGTCTCATCAGGCTAATATTGAACAATATCTCCTTAATATCTACTCTTGCTCCATCAGGACTCACTCCAACAGGCCCGTATCCTTCTTAGGTCGGAAGACTCAGAGCCAGGTGCAGTATTACAGGTGGAGTCCCACAAGAGCAGAGGAAAGGGGGAGAATCATTTTCCTCAACCTTTAGTCATGTCTCTTGTGATGCAGTTCAGGATATGGTTGGCATACAGGGCTGCAAGGACATACTGCCAGGTCATGTCAAGTTTCTCATCAACCAATACCCCAAGTCCTTCTCCAAAGGGCTGCAGCTGCTCTCAGTCCATTCTCCACTCAGACTGTACCTGCTCTTTGGATTGCCCTGATCCAGGTGAATTTTGCACTTGGCCTTGATGAACTTCATGATGTTTACGTGGGCCCACCTCTCAAGCCTGTCAAGGACTGCATTCCTTCCCTCTGGTGTGTTGGTAGCACATAGTTGCAGGCCTTTGTACCTGAAGTCTGTTACTCTGGCATTTTTCTGCTGCAAATCAAGCGTCAGTTAAACACTTCTTCCTTGTACATACAGGGGTGCAGTTAGTTTTAACTACTTGGGAACAGGATTTCCAAATACACAAACATTGGAAATGCTTTATTTTAAATAATAAATGAGCCTTATCTTAATGAGCCAAGCTGTTAGAAAGCTTTCTATCTATCTGTATCAGATGGCACAGATGTTTATCAGTCTGGAATATTTTGCTTTAAAATAAATAAATAAATAAATAAATGAATAAAAACCCCAAACATAATAGGACTAAATTCATTAAAGTTATTATTTTTTCAGTAATTATTGTTTTTTTATTATGTTGTGCAGAGTCTTTCATTTAAAGTGCATTGTCATACCTGCCTGGGTTATTCCATACAACATGATATAATGCAGAAATCTATAAAGCTGTGGGGTAGTTGACCAGGGTCTGGCTGCTGGGTTGGCTGGACAGCAGGCAGAGTGGATGAGACACTGCATTGTGATATGTATATATGTATATACATACAGTTACAACTGTATGTTTTACAGCAATTTCTGTTTCTTCTTTCCTTTCATAGCAAATAGTTTTTATCACAATGCAGGAGTTTTATTTTGTTTCCAGTTCTCTCCCTCTTGGAGCGCATTGAGCAAGCAGCTGTGTGGTGCTCAGCTGCCTGCTGAGTTAAATCACAACAGCCTTCTACAAGACTCTATTTCAAGTGCTGATCCTTTATAGTTCTTTGTAGGATTTAAGAAGTAGTTTTCTTAGAAGTCATCAGTGCCTACATTCAGTGTATTTGGTTGTTGTTTCTCTGTTTGTTTGTTTTCTGGATCTAAGTACATTAACTATTTGTACTACTACTTAATGGCAAGAATCCATCTGAATGGATTTAGAACTCTTTCTCTAATTCAAGGATCAAGTTCATGCCAAAAAGCCACAGAGAGCCTTTACAGACATGCTAGTGTCTAAAGGTCAAAGAAGTCAGAGTTACAAAAACAAAGAGAATGGGATGACCCAACCTACCTTCAGCAGCCAGGAGACAACACTTAGGAGGAAAGTAGTCAGTTAGGGGTTACTGAATGAAGTTTACTCATTAAAGAGTCTCTTGATGACATCTCACTAGCCTTCACTAAGTGAAATAATCCTTTCATTATGAAGAGATGGAGTGTGATGGCCCAGAGCTTCAGGGGCTTAGGGGACAACTTGCTAGCAGGGTGAGGGGCTGAATGGCAGAACTGAAGCATCACACCATCCAGGTTTGTTTTACAGCTCACCAAGGCACTGTTCAGCTGGGAGAGGCCTTCAGAGAACACCTAAGATAATTTTTGCATTTAGATCCCTGTAACAGAAGGGTGGGTTTATCTCCAGTGTTTTTCAACAAGCTAACAACTAATCACAAATGGCTTTATTTTGTGTAAATAACATAAATAATGAAGAGTTTTCACTCATTGGCATATACCACTAAAGTAAGATGCATTAGGCTTAGGTAGAAATTCCAGAAAGCCACTGACACCCTTGAATACCCAGCAACTACTTAAACCTGGATATTGGTAAGCATGTGAACCACTACTGAGAAATTGGACAAATCAGTTATCTCTTGCAGTCTGAACAAAGATCAGCAACAGCTTCTGAAAATGATCAGCTTCTTCCATTTCAGGAGTGCTAACCTTGTTTTGTAAATATTTCTTCATGATTGTTAAAAGGGTCTATCTATTATATACACTTTATGTCATATAATACATTTTCATGTCTATCTATCTTCTACTTCATACCCATTCACTCCTTCAGTATTTAGTAATATTATAGTAAGGTGTTGTAGGAATACAAAAATCATGGCAGAAAGTAAATTTTTGAAACATAGTGGCAGACATCATAAATACTTGTTTTTCATATTTAGACATAGATGTCTTCTTGAAATAATAGTATTCAGAGTTCAGGGAAGGATGTAATACGACACTGAAATAAGTCTACTACAGATTATTGCAAATGGTATTTTTGCAGCTTGTTTCCTTATGCTTTTGTCATTCTGCACTTGATTTAGAAAGAGATTCATGGAAAGTCATAATTATTTTAAGAAGGCAGCAGGGAAGAGTTCTTTCATCAGGTCTATAAATCTTTACTTATGCTCTATAGAGAACCCTGCTCTCCATGTGTGCTTTAACAGTGTGAGAAGAGTATATCATAATGCCTTCAGTTGTCAGAGCTTCAGGTTTCTTTATAATATGAGTTCACAAGTGGAGACAATTTCATTGTAATAGTTCTGGCTAGAAAGAGAAAAAGATATCAATTCATCTGGCACACTGACAGCATAGCAAGGGTATATTCTTTCCTGCATTTAAAATATGCATTGGATTGGAATGTGTAAATATGGTTTTATATAACCATGTAGACATATAAAAGCATACGTATGTTTATATAAATATACACACACACACACATACATACATACATACATACACAGGTATGGGCAACTAGGAAGAAAGTAAATCTAGGACTTAGGAAAAAAGATGACTACTGAAAATATGACCAATTTTTGAAATAATGTTACTAGAGGAGAGCACAGTGTTCATTTCAGAGAGGTAAATAACTGCCTATCAGAAGAAGAAAATATTGTTTCCAGCACATAGCAGTTTGGGCTATTGCTTTTCACTCACCTAAGCACCATTTTGCAAAAGACAAATTTCCTTTTCCTCTTTTGCAAGGTGTTATCCTTCTTAAAGTCTTACAATCCATGAAATCAAGGGTGTAGTTCTGATGGTTAAGTCATAGAATCATAGAATGGTATGAGTTTGAAGGGATCTTTAATATCATCTAGTTCCAACACCCCTGTTATAGGCAGGGACAGCTTCCACTAGACCAGATTGCTCAAAGCCCCATCCAACGTGGCCTTGAATGCTTCCAGGGAGGGGACAATTTTCAACTTATTTGGGCAACCTGTTCCAGTGTCTCACCACCCTCATAGTAAATAATTTCTTCCTAATATCTAATCTATATCTACTCTCTTCCAGTTTAAAATCATTTTCCCTCATCCTATCAGTACATGCCCTTATTAAAATTCCCTCCCCTTCAGCTTTCCTGTAGATCCCTCCAGAGCCTTCTATTCTCCAGGCTGAAGAGACTGAACTCTCCCAGCCTGTCCTTATACAGGAGGTTCTCCAGCCCTCTGATCATCTTTATAGCCCTCCTTCAGACCTGCTTCAACAGCTTGATGTCCTTCTTTTGTTGGGAGCCCCAAAACTGGACTCAGTACTCTGGGTAAGTCTCACGAAAGCAGAGTAAAGGGGCAGAATCACCTTCCTTGACCTGCTGGTCATGCTTGTCTCGGATACACAGGATATGAGTGACCCATGCTGCAAGTGTACATTTCTGCCTTATACTGAGTCTGTCATCAACTGACACCCCTAAATCCTTCTTCTCTGGGCTGCTCCTAAGCCGTTCTCCACCCAACTTGTATTTGTGCTTGGGACTGCCCTGACCCAGGTGCAGGACTTTGCACTTGGTCTTGTTGAACGTAATGAGGTTGGCATGGGCCCACCTCACTAGACTATCCAGGACCTTCGGGATGGCGTCCCTTTCCTCTATCGCACCTGCACCATTCAGCTTGGTGTCATTTGCAAACTCGCTGAGGGTGCACTCAGTCCCACTGTACATGTCACCTACAAAACACCAGTCCCAGCACTGATGCCTGAGAAACACCACTTGCTACTGGTCTCCATTTGGACATTGAGGCATTGATCACAACTCTCTGAGAGCAACTACCCAGCTAATTCCTTATCCAGTGAGTGGTCCATCAATGAAATGCATTTTTTCTCCAGTTTGGTGAACAGGATGTTGCCTGGGACAGTGTCAAATGCTTTGCACAAGTCCAGTATAGACATGGCTTTTTTGTGGATATTAGAGAAATGTTTTCTTTGGAATTTTGGAATGCAGTGTAGATAAATAATACTCAGAATTTTGTAGACATTGAGCTTTGGGAAACAGTTAAGCTAAAAGATATTTTGACTCTTCCAACCTTTTATTTTTCTTTTCCCCTTTCTTGTTTTCCTTTTCCTTTCCCTTTCTCTTTTCCTTTCCTTTTCCTCATTTTTTTTTTCTTCCCTTCTTCATGGGTTCTTTCCGGTAAGCAAAAATACCTGAAAGCTTTCATCTGAAACATTTCATTTTTTACCATCTTTGTTTATGAGAGGTCTTCTGGATATTTGCAAGGAGTTTCTTGCCCCAAAAATGCATGTCTTAAAGATCTGTCTACAGATTTATTGGCTGCTTTCACAGTATTGCACAGTAAATACTGTGTTCTGAGTGTGGATTGAGTGAGACTGAAATAAAATGAACATAAAATGTTCAAGTGACTGGGATCTGGCATTCAAACACTTAATTTTCATACTTGATTTTTAAAAATTGGAGAGCTAAATAAAAAATAGATATATACAGGAAGCTCAGAGAACTAAAAAATCATTCAGTCAGGAAAAAAAAAAAAAACAGCTGAAGTGCTGATATGTGTTTATTGAGTTGTAGACAACAGTTTTCAGAAATGTGAAAAAAAAATGAACAAGCTTTAGTGGCTATATAAAGAAATTTTTATCCATTGCTCTATCAGGTATTTAAAATATAGTGCTCTCATCTTTCTTTTCCTTGCTTTGCTTTGCCGTACTAATAGTGTTACTAACAAAAATTGCGGAGTTCTGTCTTGTCTTTCTTTTACCATTTATCTTATCCTTTAAGTAGGAAAAACATGGATAGAATAATTATCAATTTTTATTGAGTTAAAAGTTTGCAAGAAAACTGAGTTAAAATCCAGTCAGCCAGTATTTTTTACATTGACATTCAACTTAAAAAAAAAAAAAAAATACACAACAGAGATTTATTTTTCAATTTAAGCCACTTAGTGTTTTTGTTACCTCAATAAAATATAAACAAGTAAAAACTTTGCTAAAGCAAAGTATATTTAACTTGGCAGTTTACGAAAGTATGCAATCTTCTGTTTATTACAGTGATGTATATTTAGAATGATCAGCATTGTAACATGAAATCGTCCTTTTTGTAAACTGAAAATCCTTTCTTTATAGGAGTCCCACACAACAAATTCTTACAAATTTGATAAAAGATAATTGAAATATTTCTAATGATTTACTGTTGCAGGGCTTATAGATGCTGTGTATAGTATATGTATACATAATTAAGAAAAGACTATTACAAATTATCAAAAATATTCTGTGTAGACGGTCTTTAAATGAAGAGAATTAATTTTGTTATTTTTCCTCAGACAGAATTCAGTAGATTTCAAAAGAATCAACTGTTATGACCCTCCTTCATGAGTGTGATGCTTTGATATGTCAAAAACCAAGTTATATGACATAAAATATTAAAATATTACAATCATAGTTGGAAATTACCTAGAAGGATCGTGAAATCCAACAGATGGCTCTAGCCAAAGATCAAGCCTTGTGTTTTAGGTTGTTGTCCCAGTGTTTCTTGAACTCTGTCAGCCTGGGGCCGTACACATTGCCCTGGGGAGCCTGTGCCAGTGCATGACCACCCTCTGGAGAAAACTCTCTTCCTAATTCCCAACCCGACCCTCCCCTAATGTAGCTCCAAGCTGTTCCCTCAGGTCCTGGCACTGTCACCAGAGAGCAGAGCTCAGTGCTGCCCCTCCGCTCCCTGTGAGGAGCCATGAAGCCTCTCCACAGCCTCCTCTGTTCTGGGCTGAACAAACCAAGGGACTTCAGCCTCTCTTCATACCTCTTAGCCAGTTCATGAGGTATGACTGCACCAGTGCAGAGCAGAGTGGGACAGTCACTTCCCTCAACAGGTGAGCTACACTGAGCTTAATTAAAAAATATATATATTGTCACCCAACTAATACTTAACACGTCTTCCTGCATGACATGAAGTTTGTCTCCAAAGACACTGAGTGTCAGATAGGGGAAAGTAGAGATAGTGCTTTATATCAGAATAGAGGAGAAATTTGTTTTGGTGAGGGCCCATTATTTTATGCAGTAGGACTTTGTTAAGCAATCACTTAACTGTTATTGTTTCCAACAATAACATGGTGCTACTGGTGCTAGATTTACTAACATCTGGACAAACATATGATTGCCCCAAATTTGGAGGGACCTGCTTTTGTAAGACACTTGCTGTTACAGTTTGACTCAGTGGGCAGCTCAGCATCACAAAGCCTTTTGCTCCAATTCCCTCTTATTCCAGTGGGATGAAGGTGAGAACTGGGGGAAAAAACAAATAGAACTCACTCCTGTATTTCATTATATGATACTTCTAAACTGAAAATATATTTTTGTAGTAATATATTTGAGTAATATCTCCTACTTATTTACATGTAAAATAAAACTGATACAAAGAGCACAATAATACTGTTTCATAGAGCAAATTCTCAACTACAGTATATTCTTTTTCAACATAGTCACCATTAGCTACGCATTTTCATCAGCAATGAACAGGAGCCTGCATGCTGCACTCGTAAAAATCAGCACCAGTGGAGGCGACCCACTGTCGTTGTCACCACTGTTGAAATGCACCATCCACTGCGACACTGTGCTCACATCCACTATTTGGTCTCCATTAGCAGTCAGTGAGTGTTGATAAGTGTCAATGGGTGCAGTCTTTTTCTGAGTGAAGGAATTCAATGACATCCCTTTGCTTCACGCTCAATTCCATGCCAGATGCTATTTTGCCTGATTGTCCCTCTGCTGCCCACCTGTTGCACGGCAACAAAATGTAATGGAATACTGGTAGGAAAATTCAATCTCTACTGCCATACCACCATCATTTGCCTCTGATATCGTCAGCCAACATCATAAAATAGGCATCTGTCCCCAATCTTAAGATAAAAAGAATATTAGATTTGAGATTGAAGTAATATCAGTCTTAGCACTGCTAAAAACAACAGGTAAAATCAAACTAACTCACTTGAAGGATCTGCTGTAGTGGCCATTCAGATCAGAACATAGACCTTCTCATACTCCATACAGATAGGGCTACAAATTAATTGCTATAGCTGAGAATCTTTACTGAAACAGATCATTTGACAAAATTAACAGGAATTGCATTTGTCTAAGGACTATACACCTGTCACTTGTGCAGGACTAAAATATTTATGTCTGTTCTCAACTCCTATTGCTCAGCTTCCAAAAGGAATCAACTATGCAATGTATATTCTTTAATATCTATATGAGGATTTTCTTAATTAAAAAAGTACAAACTGATTATATTTTGTATGTGTGGGTAGTAAATTACATAAATAGAAAAATCTTGTGTTTAGCCATAACAGGCTTTCAAAGCAATTTCAAAGAAACAAACATCATATGTCATGCTTTTTTCTTTTTTTTTTCTTCAGTGACAGGCCAAGCTGTTCAAGCTTGGCTTTTCTTTCTTTTGGTAGTAAGATAGCTGCTACATTAGCTAGCTCTCCCATATAGATTATCTGGATAAGATTACAGTTTCGTCCTTCCAAAATGGAATGCACTAACTGTTCAGAAAGAGAGGGAGTGGATTTCTAATATGAAAAATTGTCTTCTTCCTCAAATTTTACCAGTCAAGTCATGTTACATTAGACAGAGTAATAGAACATTAGCTGTGTAATGAGACATGACTTCTTAAAAATGTAAAGGAAAAAGCACTTTCAGATTGGCTAGTCCTGTTGAAAGGGGTAGCTTGCATCTAATCTGTAATACTTGTAGATATTATGCAAACCAGCTGTTTGTGAATTCAAGATCATTTGGAAATTGGAAGAAGAGTCAAATACACTATCAACTTCTCAAAACATTTCAGTATCTCACTTTCTGTTTCTAGATAAAACAAGGGAGATTTTTAGAAATCACAAGCTATTTTCATTTACCGCTTGACAGTTTTACTTAGATTATTTGGGCCAGAAATTTGATTGAATTAAATGAGCTTTTGCTTTATTGAAGTCAACAGAGCGTCAAACATTTAAACAATTTTAAATGCAATGTATTTTGCAGAGGTGCAACTATTCTGTAATGATGCAAATGTATTAAACTTCTTGTAGTAGTTAATGACATTGATCCAAAAGTAGTTTCCTTATTATGAGATGATGATTCATTGCAACTAAAGTATTTCTGTTTTCATATAAATATTATCAGGAAAGAGATTTTGATTTTTGGTTATTTTGAACCATTCAAAGTAAAGTTTGGTTTGGAAGAAACCTTAAAGATTGTCTACTTTCAACTCTCCACATACGGGCAGAGGTATCTTACACAAGTCTAGGTGTCTCACAGACCCCTACAACCTGGCTGTGAGTACTCTGAGGGTTGGGGCATCCACAACTTCTCTGGGCAGCATTTTCCAGTGCTTCCCATTTTCATAGGAAAGAATTTCTTCTGAATATGTACTCTAAGTCTACACAGTTTTAGGTTAAAACTGTTATTTCTTGTCCTGTCATTATATTCCCTGATAGAGTCCTTCACCACCCTTCATATTGGTTCCCTTTAGGTACTGGGAGGCTGCTATGAAGTCTTCCCAGAGCCTTCTCTTCTCCAGGCTGAACAACCCCAACTCTCAGCCTTTCTCCATAGGAGAGGTGCTCCACCCCTCTGAACATTCTCATAGCCTCCTCTGAGCTCACTCAAACCAGTTCCATGTCCTTCTTACGTTGATGGATCCTGAGATAGGGGGTAGAATGGTTTGGGGTGGAAGGGACCCTTAAGATCATCTAGTTCCAATTCCCTTGCTATAGGCAGGGACATCTCCCACTAGATCAGGATGCTCAGAGCCCTGTCCAGACTGACCTTGAGTGCTTCCAGGGAGGGGGCATTCACAACTTCTCTGGACAGCCTGTTCCAGTGTCTCACCACCCTCACAGTAAAGAGTTTCTTCCTAATATCTAGTCTAAATCTACCCTCTTCCAGTGTAAAGCCATTTTTCCTCATTCTGTTGCTAGCTGCCCTTGTGAAAAGTCCCTCTCCAGCTTTTCTGTAGGCCCCTTTCAAGCACTGGAAGGCTGCAGTAATGTTTCATTAGAGCCTTCTCTTCTCCAGGCTGAAGAGCCCCAACTCTCTCAGCCTGTCCTTGTAGGGGCGGTGCTTCAGCCCTCTGATCATCATCAAGGCCCTCCTCTGGACCCGCACCAGCAGCTCCAAGTCCTTCTTGTCTTGGGGGCTCCAGAACTGGACGCAATAGTCCAGGTGGGGTCAAGTTCTGACCCTTGAACTTCAAGGTACATGGTCTGTTCTCTAACCAGTGAGTTGCCAAATATTTTGAGGCATGCCAGGTTCTTTCTTATCTTCCATGACCAATTTCAAAAGGCATTCTCTCCTTTCTTCTCTTGACCACCAGTTAACGAGGACAAAATTCAGATTGTTGAAGGCTTTTGTGTTTTGTAACTTTGATTTTCAACCATATCTTGTAGCAAATCAAATCAGGTGTTTCAAAATATGAACATTTCTAGTACTTTGTCTTTGCAGAACTAGTAGCCGTCACAGACATCCCTGCATCTTGCATGAAGCCTCTAGAATTTTATCACATTTAGAAATTGCATTTTATGTCTGGAGAGGGAGAACAAAATGTCTGGCATCTCATAATGGACCCTTAAAATTCAGGCACTATGTTTGTGCTTTGTCTGTGTGAAATAGCACAGACAGAATAAATGATGAAGATAACTCCAGAAGTGGGAATGTGAGATTAATTTTCTCAGTCACAAGAATGCTGATAAAAGGAATGATCACATATATGGAAATGCACATCTAGAGAAAGCCAGGAGATGTAATCTCTTAATGTTACCAAATCAATCTGCACATTCTGTCTCTTAATATTGAGAAAAGTGTTTCTACATTAAATTACTCCAGTTTATTCAGAATACTGCCATGTTATTAAGATATGCGTGTTAGGCAAAAATAACTTCGTTTGAAGTCATTAAGAACAGTCAGTTTCAAAAACAACAACTTACATTTGGAAGTTTGGATGATTGATTTTCCAGTGCAGACTAAAGTTGAATATTTGGAAGGAAAACAGAAAGACTGAGTCTATGAACTGTTATGAATGTAGTTGTTGTGAAAGTTTATCATTTTTTATTACTGTGCAATTACAGTCTCATATTTCTATACCAACTACAATTTAACATCAGTGTAGATGAATTGCTAATACTTGGCTTCCTCTGAACAGAAAATGCCAAACAGCTGAGCTGAATTATATTATCAAGCAATGTACAAGTTTTTAGCCTTTCTGCCTATATTTGCATCTTGGGATGGTATCTTGAAAGGGCACCCCCTTATGATTATATTTTTCCTAGATAAACTTTTTATTTAAATTGAAGATGTCTCTGCTTAACTTACATTTTTAAAAGTGGTGAAGTCCTTTGGGTTCTTATTAGATGGAATCTAATCACGAAATTCTCTCATTCACGCTACTGTATAGATCTTTCACTTGAAGAGTACAGAATCTTTTTTATATTTTCGGCTTTGGTTTCAGACAAATATTCTAATGTCTTAAAACTGCCCAAAATTCCATGTTTTACATATGCAGGTGAAATCTGAGTCAAAATTAAAGGTAAAAAATGAGAGGAGAAATTCACATAAATCCTCTGGATTCTGGTGTGAAGTTCTGCACCCACAGACCTACATACTTCTTTGTACTGATAAAATGGATCTCTACCCAAATTCTACTACTTTTTCACTTTTATTTATTTATTTATTTATTTATTTATTAGGGTTTCCCATGGATTTTAATAGACACTCATGCTGGAAACATATATAGACGAATGACTAGCCATCAGACCATGTTTTTAACATAGATACTGCAGTTGTAAGTAGAATTTTATCTCCAAAAGATAATTACAGCAGATTACCTGCCTACCTGACTTTAGTTCCAGCAAGATAATTTGTTGTCTTCTCTACGTGGATTTAATTATGGAAAACATTTATGTATACAGAAGCAGAATTTGGAGTTCTGTCTGCTCATTGTGGGCTAGAAGGAAACCCATTATAGACCTTGTTAGAAGGTTATCTTGCCTAACCTACTGGCTTAATGATGCTAACCAGAAATTGGATAACTCTGATGTCTAGACTAAGTGAGAGACACAGCTGTCACTGGTAGATAAATAATTAAATAAATACAGATAGATGATGGGGTGGGGGGTGGGGGGAAAGAGTAAGAATTACTAAGTTATTAAGCTATGTAGTTTCAAAATTTCTTTTCCATCTAAAATCATGTTATTATTATTATTGCTATTGCTACTGCTATTGCTATTGCTATTATTGTTTTGCTTTTGAAAAATATGCAGATAAATGTATGCACATTTTAACTGCAGGGGATCCTGCTGTTGGATTGCTAATGAAATATGCAGTGATTTTTGTGGAAGCGTAATATCTTACAAATCATTATGCAATCTACAGATAGAAAGTCTTTCTCACTGCAGGCAATAAAACAAAATACAAATATAAAAAAGTAGGCTACATAATTGAAGTTCCTCTTCATTATTCTGACATTAGTTAGCCTCAGGGTTTAGAATCTGCTCAATTGTAATGAATTGTTAAGATTGCAGTTGGACCAAGGAGAAGATAACACCTCGTTGTACTTTTTTTTTTTTTTTTTTAAGATTTTAACAAAATAACATCTGCTATCTTAGATTGTGGATGATTTAATTTTTAAACACTTGTTCCCAACCTTTAATTTTCTGCAAAACAACCACATAAATTATTGATTCCTCTATATTTCCTCAAGACAAGTTAGACTTAAGGTCCTTCATAAATATTTAAGATTTTTACTGCAAAATAAACAAAAACTTCCATTTCACTTTTAATTGCAAGTCCCAACAACCAGCAACAGCATCATCAGTAACAGTAAAGAGAAACACTTTATGTGGATCTACTCTACATTGGAAGAACATTTTGATAAAAGGAGGTGGTCTTTCAGCTTATGGAAATTCAATGTACTTTGCACCAAATTAACAAAAGACAGATTTTTATTTTTATTTTTTAATAAGAACAAATAAGTGCAGCATACCATTATACCTGTGCATATCCATCTCCAGGAAGACATCTGTCAGCGTTAATGAAGTATGATCTCCAGGCCCATATATGAGTTACTTGTTAACTCTGAGATCTGAGATCTCAAGCTTCAGTGCTAGGCCAGCATAACCCCAGTTGCCACATCCTCACTTTTTCCCAAATGAATTGTTCTAATAACTATCGCTGCAGATCGCTGCAGATGCTGTAACTCACCCCTCACCAGAACAATCCCCATCTGCCAGAACAGTTTGTAGCGGTGTAGAGATAACAAAAGCAAAATAAGTTCTTGGTCCTGTGAATGAAAACAACCTTAATTTACACTTATTTATAAAGCATTTTCTCTTTGCAAAATGTGCATTTTCATTAAATTTGAAAGGATTTTATCCCCGTGTTGCACTGAGAAGAATATTCTAGAACATAAAAGTTTTCACGTTTTAGTATTGATTTATGATTGATGTAGTATTTTGAAACTTGTTATTAAATGAAGTACATATTTAAGAAAAAATGTAATCTTTAGAAATAGTTTGTGTCTTTTTTAAGATAAAATCAAATAATTGATTTTGAAGGTTCAGGTCACCCACTTCTTCATTTAAGAATTAATTTTATGGAGACAATAACCAAAAGTTTCAGTCATTATTTCAAAGGAAGTTTTTGCCATAAAATGAAAAAAAAATGTTAGTGTCAACATCTTCAGTTTTATTCTAGATGGTAATGAAACTATTTCTCTAAAAATTAAAACTTGATTAAGATTCCCAGCTTGTGTAACAGTGGAGAAATCAGAATGTTCTTCACTCTTTAGAACAGCTCCAACTGTAACGGATTTTGCTCCTTTCTTTCTCTTTCAGCCCCACAGAGAGCAGTTTTGTCATTGTTCCTCAGACATGAACTTATTGGATCTGACTGTGCTTTCATCTTTCTGGTGCTATCCAGAGGTAATTCCAATGGAAGTACACAAAATACAGGGATGTGAGAGTGGTATAAGGGAGATTTAAAATGGGCCTGTGAAAGAATTTCTCCTGCCCTGCCATATGGATATTGATTTCTCTCCCTCAGGCGGAATATAATTGCCTGCTCTAATTTAGCATTGATCTACCCACCCAAGTTTCTTAAAGTACTACACAGGCATCAATTAAATTATTCCTAATACCACCTTTGTGAATTAGGATAGCTGTAATTACTCACACTTAGAAAATGGTGAGAGGTGAAAAGTGATTTGTCCAAACCTATGCAGTACAACAAGACACGATTAAAGCAGGAGGCAAACATACTATGCCATGTGCCCTGTATCAAATCATCCTGTGTTTTTCTAATGGCAAAATGTTTGTTCATCCAATCTTTTGTGATTCCAATGAACCACACTTGGTAAGATACTAAGTGTACCAGGACTTCTGTTGTTCTTATCAATACATCTGTTTTCTCCTTCATGAGACCTCTAGAGATCATTGAGTCTGCCCCCCCTGCAAAGCAGGACCCGTACAAAGGAATACCACCTCTTGCTGCTGAATTCAACAAATGTAGTCTTGCCACTATTTTTAAGTGTCATTTTATTTATTAGTTCAAGAGAAACCAGCCAGACTGATAATAAGGAGAAATAAGTACAAAGTATTTTGTATACACACCCAATAGATCAGAAAAATTGCAGGTTCTAGCAACTGAGGGAGCTCGATGCTAAGGTAACACAAGTTAGGTAATTCTTTGAATTAGATAACAGTGATAAAGTAGTGCAGAGTATTTGGGTAACAGACTGAACTTAGTCAGGTCTTCTGTGCAATATGTGACTTGAATTCAGTGAGGAGAAACAAAAAGCCAACCAAACAAAACCCAAACTAGCACTGTATTACCAGGCTTGTAACCTATGTAACTGTACGTAACTATAGATAAGTTCAAATGTAAGATGGATATGGCTTTTACAAGCTGATTCTAGATTTATCTGAGAGAAAAAGAAAATAATATTGATACTGGAAGGCTGTACAATATTCACAAAACCTGTCAGCTATACAACATCGTGGTTCTTCAACAGAGAAACCACAAGAAGGTCAATAGCATGGTTTATATCTTTTGAACTTACTTTGCTATATTGCTTGACTTGAGCCATGTAAAGTGTTTGCATTTTTGGCCAATAATTTCCTGTTTTGGAGCCCCCTCTGGGCCCTGGATTGGCTATAAACAAGTTTATAGTGTGAGCCAAGTTGCTTCAGGTTTCACTAACAGTGAAACTAGGGATGTAAAATCCTCAGGCTGATTCTTCCGAAGCACACTTTTTTAAAGTGTAGTAGATGAAGGAGAGGTTTATGGATTCATTCTTCCCAGTAGATGAACTGTGGCAATGAAAATGAAGAAGTTTCCATTGTTGCTTTACAAACATGCTACAAATGAAAAAATAAAAATGTTTTGTGATTGACTTTTATTTGTTTGTATATTTGTTTTAGTAATAGGATCTAGCCTAGTAGTCTGTGTAGCCTTTCTCTGACAGACATCAGTTTGAAGAACTGTCTGTGTCTGGCTGAGGCCTTGCCATGAAGATAATAGCATAAAACGAGCCAAGAGATCCAGCATAAAAGTTTTGACTGCCTCTGCAATACACCTAAATGAATGCTCCTTGCATGTTTCTTATCTATATGATAATGTACTCTTGTGTAAAAAGTTTGGACTCTGTCCTTTCCAAGGGATGAGCCTTGAAGCAAACTCTCCTGCTTTACTCCCATTAGTCTACATGTACTGCCTGACAATACTGCATTTTGCCAGAAATATCTTTGTGTTTATGCACGTAACCCATGTTAAAGAAGAGGGAATAATATCTGCCACCAAGCAGGCAAAATATAACCCTATCACTGTCTATACTGGAATTTAAGGTCTCCTGGAAACACTCTAGATACCTGAGCTGCAAAGTAACTGTGAAGTTCCAGCGTGAAGTAATTCATAATTATGCCATTTGCAGCAATATGTTCTGTTTCTCCATGGTTTCAGCATCACCCCAAATGAGATTCCACTCCATTCTGACCTCCCTGACTGTGCTGAGATTGCCCATTTCCTTCTCTACAGATGTGGAAATAATACTGCCCTTGTACTGACGTTTCCATCCTACTGAAAACTGTAGAGCAAGTAGCCTCCAAGGCAAGGGGAATACAGAGTCAAGTTTCTGGTCTTCTCTATGGTACAACACTGAACATGAATTTGCCATAGGAAAATGTTCACTTCAGCTACCATTTCCCCTTGAATAAAAGCAAATTTGGGAAATATGTGTTAACAGTTCTCAAGAAGCACATTTTGTTTATGTGCTGGCTAAAAAGAGAACTGCGCCTTTAAGTGTAATTAAGTGAGTAATAAAAGTAATTGCAATTGTTAATTTCCCATTTTCAGAAGGAAAACTTTGTATATGTAACCAAATGCACAAAAGGAAGCATGGATAACTTAAATATAGAAAGAAGCAGTGAAAAATCTTCAGCTTTATGATGTTTTCGAGGGGGCAAGGCAGATAAAGGCTTCCTCTGATAAAAGATCCCCAGTCAAAGAAAGGCATTTAATAGCAGCAATACCTGAAGCCCATATTGCGTAACTTTGAGCACCACCTGAGATGGGCATCAGCTGGACATATTCACAGGGGCTTTTTTTATCCCCGGGACATAATGTCTTCTCTAATAATTTACAAGAAATAGAAATGATTTTCATATGCATAACTTAATATGCGTTTTAACTGGAAAAAGCAAGGTACTTATCAGGATACCACTGACAGGTGGCAGAGCAACTTGGACAGTACAAGACAGATATTCTCAGCCAGCAGGTGGCAAGAGAAAATGGAATAATGCTGACTTGTGTATGTTGATCTGACTCCAATTACAACCACCTGATTGTATGAAATAGGACAGTGGGACGATGATTGCCACAAGTTCTAGTTTGCCCCATTGGAATTCCTTGATTTTTCTTACAGTATCCTTTCAATCTCAATATAGCCATGCTTTGTGCAGCAGCATTCATAATTGCTTTCAGGTGAAGGAGCTGAGAATAACACTTTTCTTGCCTGTGTGCAAAAAAACAATCATTGGATTGTGAATCATGTAGCTGCAACTAGCCTGTTCAAATGAAGACAGTATTTTTTTCAGTCATCCTGAGTCATCTTTTCTTTTTATACCATTTTCCCCTTGTCACATTTTTATTTTTTTTTCACCTTATCCATGGCCTAAATAACCCCAAAATAGCTCAAAGATGATGTATCATCCTTACTTTGTTAGCAGTTAAGTTTCATGTGAATTTTCTTTCTTACGCTCTTTCACTCCCAAACAAAATAGGCACCCTGGTTAAACTTCAATCTGATTTTTTAATCTCATTTTTTTGAGAGGTAGAAAGTATGTCATGGATGTGAATACATGGATCCTTCTCAATTTTCTTTCTTTCAACCGTGCTACTTCGCAATAGAAATGTCTTTCTAAGACTGCTCACCAGCCTCACTAGCACAGTTTAACTACTTTGGACTATTTTTCTAAGTCAAAATAGTCAGAAATCCAAATCCACTTTGCCAATTATTTTAGATTTAGGGTTCTTTTGTGTTGGCATGAACTACAGAAACTCATAGCCACCTTTGCATATAGGTAAAGTTGATCCTTTATATTTTCTTTGTATCTTTAAATTTATCAGTAATACTTCAGTACTGTGCCAGTATCTGTTGCAACGAAATAAGTGAAGTCAAATTTAAAGTTGCCTTTAACTTCATACTTAAACTTGCACATGCACACATGAACTATAAATACACAGACACGTCTTGAAAGATGTACATGATTGCTAGCTTTAATCACCTCTCAATAAGCTAAAATTGTTTTAAAAAACCCTCTGTAATATCTGATAATGCATGGGTCTTGCTGCAGTTTGTATTGTGAGTTTCTCTCTCACAACATAATGTACCAGATCTCAAGGTTGGCTGTAGGACACACCATTTTAGCTAATATCACACAGGAGATCAGTTATTTCCCATTGTGATTCCCAATTGGCATCTTGCAGTGAGCTTGTTTACTGCTCCGCAGCAGAATGAATTGTCTGCTGTTAAGTACAAAAAAAAAGCTGCATAAAAATAGTGTTAAGTCTCTGGCTTAAGCTGACAAATTCTAGGGAAGACTAAATTAAAGATAAAGTATCAGTACAGCACTTGTTATGTGCAGCAATATTGCCCTGAAATGGGAAAGGGACTCAGGGCAGGTAATAGCTTTTGTCTAGCTATTACCATGACAGGCTTTTACTTGGATTCAGAATAGCAAGAGCTCTCTAAAAAGTCCTTCTTTCCTTATTTATTGTTTTCCTTTTCAGACATGAACAAAACAATGTAAATGGGTCAGTACTTTTAGACCAGCTTATGGCACAATTATGCTTTGAAATGGTTGAGTTGGAAGAAGAATAGGATTTGTAATGGAGATGTTGACTGAGCAAACCAACAGTGCAATTATAATATTGACTCTGTGATAGAATCAGCACTTCAGGAGAACAGCAAGCCTCCTTGACTTGAGGGCTTTGGATTAACTGGTTTTAAAAGGCACTGGTCTGAAATAAGAATGCTACACAAGTAACATTAAGAAAAAAAACAGTGTAATAATACTTTTTCTTTCTCTGTGCCAACAAAATCCTGAAAGACATCCAGTGAGAAAAATATAATTTAGACATTAATCTGAAAAAAAAAGCCAAGGCATGCAAAACCAGAGAATATGGTCTGCACTGTGAAGAATAAGAAAAGGGGCACATTCCTGCTTCTGAGAAAAGATAGAAGAGTAAGAATAAATGTATAGATGGCAGAGGAAAAGTGCTCTTCAAGAAGGGTGGACATGGAAGAGATGCTAAAGGAATACTGATAAAGCTGTGAAACTAAATAGGAAAAAAAGTGATTAGGAGAGTGCACTGGCTCTTTCTGGAGTGGAGATCTGTCACCAAAAGACTGCTGGTAACACAAAGATGTCAAAGTCTTCTCTGTTTCTCACTCTGCCCTACTAGCTAGTAAGCTGGGAGAGTGCAAGAAGTTGGGAGAGGATGTGACTAAGCAGATGTCCCGGAGTAACCACAGAGATATAACAGAGCGTCATGCAATGAAAAGGGAGAGGAGGGGGTTTGCGGAGGATATTCTTTTCCTTGGAAACTGGCTGGGCATCCATCCACCTGCTGGGGTTGGTGAGATACTGCCTTTGTGTACCTTTTTTTTTTTCTTTTTTTAAAGATTATTCTTTCTCTCTTCTATCATTTCTCCTTGCAGAGGCAACAAAAATCACAGAATAAATCTAATCGCAATCGTGTTTTTCATAACTTCTAGATCCATGGTATGACTAGCGTAACAAAACGGTCCACCAGGCATCTCCTTTGCCTGTGCTACATCCAGGCATACGGAATTTTGTGTGGGTCAGAAGACAAAATCCTGAGCAGCCTACATAAGGGAAAGAATAGTTGTGGTCTCATTCATTTGATAAAAATGGATCATCTTATTCAAAACTAAAGCACATATTGGTGGAAAAGAAAAAAGATTTGCAGAAGTGGTATTTCTACCAGTTACTATTCTAGGCTCAGATGCAAATCACCAGGCACAGAACACTTAAATCAGGAAAGTCACTTAGATTGTGTATGGACAGTAGAAAAAAATAGCACCTTCAGACCACTAGTGTTCTACTTTACTTGTGGAAATGTCTTTCTCTGTTGGCAGCTACACTCCAAAAATAGACATAATCAGCAATATAAGGTGAAGGGATTTGAATATGTGTTCTAAATTTAGCTAATTGTCCTTGCTCTGTGTCACCATGTTTATTTAGTGCTTCGATAATTGTAAGATTTTCTCTATGCTGGGACTCTTCCCAATAAAAATCTATCCTTGTGAAGCTGCGCAACTTCTGCACAGGCTCTGTATGGAACAGTTGCTATTTTTCAGAAAGAATGTGGGTTGCAGCTGTAGAGAACAAAGTTTGGCTTCTATTTTCAAAGCCTGAGGCTCTAGTCTGCAGTCAAAGTCAACCTCTTGCTGCTTGAGTTGTGCAGTGTTTAAATAAAAGTAATCTCAGTGTTAAATTCAAGCTCTCCATGCCATAGCAATGAAAATAACACACTGTGCCTGGGAATTGCTTGTAGGGCTGGAGCCATGCTGCTGCAAGCAGGTGTGTGCATACAAATAGTGAGCAAGGGGATAGGAGCCCTCAGAAAACACTGGACTTTTTGTATTTCCTGGAGATTCAGTGGCTCAGCAGTTCAGTCATTGTTGCAGCAATGGGTGACTAGATGAATTCATCTGCTTCCATGAATAGATCCTGGGAGACCACTAAGAGAATTTTTATTCATATATTCTGGCTAATTCTGCATAGGATGCTTTCACACACAAAATCTACTGTCACTGAACTAATTTCACCCAGTATAGCATTTACTTATTAATAGGTATTACATGCTGCTGTTATTCAAATGAATAAACCAACAAAAATTTAAACTACTCAAATAGCACAGGAAAAGGGGAGAAAAGGGGGGAAAAAAGAATATATCTCTGTTGATACCCTGTGGTTGCCCATATGTCTTAGTACCCCTCATACCCACCCTGCCCTTGGGCCTGGGCACCCCATTTCAGCTCTGCCTGTAGTTGCTTCTGAGCTGTGTTTCAGACATATCTTTGCCTTGTCCTCATTGCGTGTTTGTTGGATTTTCTGTGTTCGTGCAACCTTGGACCTGACTCACCATCTCACATTTGTCTCATCTTCACTGGACTGTTGATAGGGTCTGCGACTGTCACCTCCCTGATCTGTTTGCCATCTTCAGGTCATATGAGATGGTGAGGACATGGCCTAAAGACATTCAGAAAAATGTTATCTTAATTTGGGGGTATTTAAGTCTTATTATTTTGATGGGAGAAATTGTGGTAATATGTTGTACCATGCTGTTGGTATTATCTGATAAACTTTAACTTGTACTACTGTAATTTCACAGTTTCTTTTTGTTTTCAACATTCACTGTTTCATTCCTATGTGGAAATATTCCACTCTATATTTCTTTCAAGATGATTCTAGCTGGTTTATAGTCTCATTTAACATGCAAGAGAACACTCTTCTAATCACTGATTCTAAATCCCAAAATAAAAGCAGGAATCCTTATGCTTACAGTTAGGTTAATAAAGACTTAATTTAGAAGTTCAAAGTTTTGGTGTACTGAAATATATATCATTAAAGCTCTAACGTGCAACATCTGCTTACAACCTATAATGCCATCCTTTTGTAAGTGAACATTCAATCCTAACTCATTATGCCTCTCCAAACAAGATGTAAGCCTGAAACCTAGGAACAAGATTTGCTTCTGTTCACAGAGATTGATGCAATCTGTAATTAGAACCCCATACTCTTCCCAGCTGCTGCTGTTGGCACAGTCACTTTTGAGAATGATGCAGTATATCTTCTATTGCTGCACTTCCTACTCTTTTCACTCTAATGTACACGCTTACTAGCTTGAAACTCAGCAGTGCCGTTTCTAGCCCTTAGTATCTATCTAACTGGGAAGAGATAAAAGGAACTAGTATTAGGTAATGGTGCAAAGTCAGCATCCTGTACAGAAATTCATCATTAAATGTAGGTGAGGGTTAGCTGAAGATGAGTAGCAAATGTGTGAAGTGAATAGCAGTAGTATAAATTAGAAATGTATTTGCAGGGATCTGGATCATACATCTAAAATTGAAGAATATGATTGTTATTACAGAATGGAGGACTGTAACTCTTGAAAGCAATGACTCAGAAGTGGTTATGGCAGACAAGAAACTTTCCAGGATGATCACAGAATTGCTGGGGTTGGAAGGGACCTCTGGAGATTATGTAGTCTAAACCCCCGCAAAAAACAAGTTCCCTACAGTAGTTTACACAGGAAAGTATCCAGGTGAGTTTTGAATATCTCCAGAGGAGACTCCACAACATCTTTGCTTAACATGTTCCAATGCTTTGTCATCCTGAAAGTAAAGAATTTTTTTCTTATGTTCAGATGGAACTTGTTGTCTTCCAGTTTGTGCCTTTTGCCCCTTGTCCCGTTGACAGGCATCATCACAAAGAGCCTGGCCCCTTCTTCTTGACACCTGACCTTTATACATACATGTGTTGATAAGATCCTCTTTTAGTTTTCTCCAGGAACAGCCCCATCCTCTCATCCTTTCTTCATGTGGGAGATGCTCCAGGTCCCTAATTGTCTTTGTGGTCCTCCACAGCACACTCTCCAGTAATTTCCTGTCTTGAACTGGGGAGCTCAGAACTGGACACAGTACTCCAGATGTGGCCTCGCCAGGGCAGAGTAGATAGTGAGGGTCACCTCTGGCCACACTCTTTTTAATACAGCCCAGGATCCCATTGGCTTTCTTGGCCACAAGGGCATACACTTGCCCTCGTTGAACCTCATCAGGTTTCTCTCTACCCAACTCTCCTGCCTGTCCGGGTCTCGCTGAATGGCAGCACAGCCTTCTGGTGCGTACACCATTTCTCTCAGCTTTCTATCATTAGCAAACTTGGTGAGGGTGCATGCTATTGTTTTATCCAGGTAACTGATGAAGTTGATAAACAACATCAGACCCAGTACCAACTCCTGGGGAACACCACTATCTTTAGGCCTGCAACTAGATTCTGCATGACTGATCACAACTCTCTGAGCTCTGGTGTTCAGCCAGTTCTAAATCTGAATCACTGTCCACTTGTCTCTCCCACACTTTCTAAGTTTACCTACAAGGATGTTATGGGAGACAGTGTAAAAAGCCTTGCTGAAGTTAACGGAGACAACATTCACTGTTCTCCCTTCATTTACCAAATCAGACAAGACATGGTGCTATAATAAAAGGTCAAAACCAATTTTAAGATAATAAACAAAGAAACAATTACTTACATTTAGGAAATCTTCAGGTAACTCTACATCTGCATCAAAATGTTAGCTGGAAACTACTCTTGTATTCTTGTTTCTACATATTTGCTGAAAACTACAGAAGAACAAGAATGAGAAGATACTCCTTTTGGTACAGACAGAAGATTTTAAACTAGAGAAACTAATTATCTAATTCAAGATCACTTCTAATTATCTGGAACTAGATAAATCTTTATTAAGTCACACTTATCTGTTGTTTGTTAAAAGGAAACAGAGAAATTACTTGATTTCCATGAGTGAGTTTCTGAAAAAAAAAGAGTGGCTGGTAAAAGGCAACAATTTCTCAATGGTAGGAAGGACAACAGCCACCTTCTAGAAGTTGAAATGAAGCCAATTCAAATGATAAAAAAGCACAAGTTTGTAAATGTTAATTTGTCACTGATTTTAATCTGTGGAATGACATGTATGGAAGTGGCCATTTAAGGTTCTAAAATGAAGGTTGGATGCCTTTTTGTAAGGTATGCTTTAGCCAAAAGCAAGTTAGTGAACTCACTAATGAGATGAAACTTAATATGAATGAGTTTAGAATGGAAGATTTACTGATTTCTTTTAGCTGTAAAAGCCTGTGAAGCCAACTCAGAGACTCGGTTGACCTCAATAGATTTTTTTTCTGTAAATATAACTAAGAACATAAGCCTTCTCACATGACACATCAATTACTTAATTACTTCCATTTCTTAGTGATCTTTTCAGAAGGATCACATGCTATCAGATTAAACACATCTCTTTTTTATTGTTGAGATAACAGATTTCACACAAGAGTATAAGAGATACTGAACTGTATAGACTCAAGTGAGTTACTGTGTCTGGGATCCAATCAATGTACCACCTTTGGAATATGTAGGTAGAAGTGACCTGATGGCCTTTAAGTTAGAAATATGTCTGTATTCTACTAGGAAAAGAAGATATATTTTTGTTCAGGATGTGTTAGCTAAACAGAGTGATTGCATTTGTCAGTCCAGCATTTCTTGTGCAAACTGTTTTGAAAGCAGCCCTATAGAATGGCATATTTGTGAGGGCGGTTTAATATTTTGTCCATCGAAGGAGCTGAGAAAGCAAAACCTTGAGTACTTTCCTTGTAAGCCGATTTGAAGAACATGAGTTAATGAAGTAGGTTTTGAAATTGTTTCAGTAAACGACTTGCAAAGACAGGTTTCCTCCCTTCTGCAATGTGAAAAATTGGAACAGAAGTAAGATTCTGCAATTATCTGAGAGTTTCTTTACTGGAATTAAATATCTGTCTATAGATGTTTCCATTTCTGTTATTGTTACTGCAGAATATAAACAATATGTGGATTGTTAGTGATAATAGCACTTAAGAAAACAAGGGGACAAAATAGTTCAAACTCCCTCTTCTTTTTCTTCTCACCAAAAATATTTATGTACACTAAATATGTACGTTAAGTCACACTAATTGGTCTCTGCTCCCTCTTACATCTGTATAGCCCCCTTGCCATCTGTGAGATGGTCCACTTGGGCGTTGCAGAATTTATTTACATGTACCTTGCAATTAATATAAAATGGTCATTTAAACATGTGGTTCAATTTCTGTGGGGAAAAGTATAACAAGATTTTATTTTCCTGACATTGTTTCAGACCAAAATTCTTTCAAATGTGCAGTGAAGTGGAAAATATTTGTAGTGATATGAACTTAACGGTTATTTTATAAAAAGACACATTCAGATGGAAGAGCATGGCTCTCTTCTGAGTGAAAGCTTCTATTCTTCAGTCTGTGAGTTTGTATTTCCCAGTAATGTTAATCACAGATATGTATGAGTGCTAAGTAAAATTATATCATTAACCTTTCTAATTATGTTATTTGTAGTATGGGGTCGTTGTTGGATTTTTTTGTTTGTTTGTTTATTAAGGCTCTATGTGTCTTCCATTCTTACTGAGTTTAGACAAACATGTAAGTATTTAGGAAGAGAAAACCTGCCCTATGAGGCGTTCATTTACTGAAAGGAATGCTGACTGTAAGAATCAAAAGAACCAGAGTATAACCCTGACTCTCACAACAGAGTCTCTTTAATTCTATTAATTAACAGGATTCTACGTACAAAAGCAATTGTGCTGCCTTTTTAATAATGTAATAAGCTGTTCTGCAAATCTTGAGAAAGCTAAGATGTCTTGACATATGAGTAAAGTTGCAATTTAATTTTTTTTAGATTAATGTTAAACACATCATTCCATGATTCCTACCAACATATGGAAGGATCTAAATAAAAATAAATCTATATTATAGCTAACACATTCTGTACATGGACCTTTGAGCAACCTGAATAAGTACAACAATCTTTTTTTCTATTATTGATCTGATGCACAGAAAATGTTTTCCCTACAGAAACACTCATATAAATACCAATTACAAATCTTGTTCAGATGGAATTCCAAATCATCCTATTCATACTACTAATGACAAGGGATATTAAAGCCATACAGCGTGCTGTGGCCTCTGACCTGTCTGCCTAGCAATTGTCAGTGTGCAGGGCTGGGGACAACAATAGCCATGGCTGGGACCATGATTGCAGTTGGGCTGACTGTCGCAGCGGTTGGCTTCACAAGTCATTGTGCACTGAGAGCTTTGAAGCAAGTGGAGCCTTGAAGCAAGTGAAGCAAATGCTGCAGATCCTGCCCAAACCAAACTTTTGTAGTTGTTACAGAAGTGGATTTGAACACAAAATAACAAAATGAGAAGCAGCCGTGAAAGTAGGAGTGAGCCCTACAGCCAGTAGGAGTAAAATTAGAGAAGCTTATAGATGGATTATGATTCTGAATCGTCCAGATAAAGGAGGTTCTCCATAAGTAGCAACCAAAATCAACAAAGCTAAACATTTACTGAAGATTATGCTGAAAAATGAATTGGAGATAATATCAGTGTGTTTGCTTGTATAAATGATTGGTTTTTTATAAACAGCTTAAAGTAAGTATGTCCATCACTGATTTGATACAAATGAGGCTTGAAAAATGAATAAGGGGAAATACTTCCCTCTGTGCTCAGTTCTTAGTCACTTCTGGGGAAGAGTGTGAGGAAGTAAAGCTTAAAGGTTTTTCAGATCTGTTCTTTAGAAAGTGGTAAGAGCTGTCAGTTGGAAGTATTTTCAGTGTTAAAGAGTAGTAATTTGGCTTGGCCAAGTCTTCCTGCATGTTATCAGATGCTGGTGTGCTGTTCCTAATTTTTGTTAAATTAGTTACATTTAAATTCTATGCTGCTGTTCTGTCACGTGCCGCAGTTAGCATGATGAAAGAGCCTGGGGGGGGTTAGAAAAAAAAACAGGAATTACTTAACTGGAAGAAATAGGACAGATAATTGTTTGTTTCTGGTTGAAAAAATAAAGTATAAGATACTGAACACACACAGTTGACCAACCTTGTGAAAAACAAGGTTTGTTGACCTTCTTAACTGTTACAAATGGATGTGGATGTTTTAGATTTTCTAATAGCTTTCAATTCTTAATGGATTTTACAGCAATAAATTACAAACCTGTAGTTAAAAGAAAAAAAAAAAAAAAGTGCACAAGAAACATTTAGATGTTGTACTAAGGGACATGGTTTGGTAGGGAGATACTGGTGGTAAGTGGACAGTTGGGCTAGATGGTCTTGGAGGTCTTTTCCAATCTTGATGATTCTATGATTCTGTGATTCTAAAGCCAGCACAAGTTTGTGGACATGGAGCAGTCATACCCTTGGATCCTGTCTGAGTTTATGTGCAAACAAGACATAAGAGAATCATGAGGCTGTTGGCAGTTTCTGACCAAGAGACATTCACAACAGCTGCTCCTAAGCAAAGAAATGGAACCAGGATCAAGGGAGATCTCCTATTTCTTGTAGACATAACAGGACTAATTTACTATTATGTTATTTCAATTTTATGGTGACATGACACAACTGAATAAATATCAGTAGGTCTTTTTTGTTGTTGTTGACAGATGGGGTTTCATGATGTATTTATTTATGTGGAATCAAGAATATTCTATTTCTTCTTTACAGTTTATTCAAAGGCAATTAACATTTATTTTAAAACTAGTTGAAACATGCTCAAGACATTCAGTTTAGGTAATGGTTGATCCAATAGAGAAACTGTAGTTTTTGACCCAAGAGTTGTGCCTCTCACATTAATTTTCTGAAGTGGACTGTACATTTCTTTAAGAAAATATAATTACAATGAACGTGTTGCTCAAGAACACCATCAGGCAGAATGCAGTATATGTATGCATAAGAATGATGCCTGCTCTTGTTGCCTCCCTTTTCCTTGACAAGTTCTTATGTCGCAAGAGGCAGAACATTAGAACAACTCCTGTTTGTAAAGTCTTGATTGCCTAAATAATCTACCTGTTATTAATGTCAGATAAATGTTTGCACTGTGTGTTTACTTGTTTCTTTGCGTAGTTCACATGGTCACTCATAGTTAAATGATGGGAGCAACAAGTATAAAGTCAGCTGAAATGATGATTCAGAAACACTCGCATGCCTGTGGCCTCTAAGTATAAGTTCAAAAAGTTCCCCAAGATGTGGTGAATATGTAAGGTTGTTGTCTTTGCACATAGCAGCTACCACCTTCTTCAGTGTGGGCTGAGACATACAACCATGGTCGCATTTATTAATGCCCTTGTAAAAGTCTGTTCAGCTGCTAGTGTCCTGGGTTCATCAAGTCTCAGAATCATTAGGATCGCTAGTCTTCACTGTCAAGCTCTGTTCTTATAAACTTCTCCTGCTCCCTCTCCCGCCTAGATGTCTTTTTATTTTTAAATTACTGGGGAAGTTGCACTATTCTGGGATTCTATCGCTTCTTGCAGAAAATGATCTTTTCCTTCTTGTGAGAGCTAATGGTAATGCATCACTTCAGAACTTGTTGCCTTTCAAAATTTCCCGAAAAGCAAACGTATATGGAGTTAACATAATACAGCCTGGTAATGCATAAATATCAGTGTGTTACTATAAAAAAAAAATTAAAATAGTCCCCCAGTATTTACTGCAATCGGGAATTATAGTGAAAATTTTCCAACTAGGGAACTATGAATGGCTCCTGTTTCCCTATTCCACAAATTACTGAACACTACTTTTCATTTATAAATGAGAGAGAAAAAGGAGACAGTCAAAAAAATTACACAACTAAAAAAGGCCTATTGTTTTGAATCATAAAACTGCCAAAAAGGTAAATTGCAGGTCTGAAAATGAATTTATTAAAAGAAGATGGAAGACCTGTTTTTTTATCAAACCATTCAATAGAGGCACTAAATCAAATTCCAAATCTTCAGTAGCAGATATTAGACGTCAAACTTACAGCTCCCACATTTATCTCCCAATACTCTGAGTATAGCTTTGTTGATGGTGGAAAGAAGAGGGTTGCTATAATTATGATGCAGAGATATTGTCTGTGTTCTTCTTCACACTATTATGTATATACTATATGTGTACACTATACACTATATATGTATAGTTAGTCCTCGAAATCCATCTAAGACTTAAGAATGTTGACTACAGAAAAATAATACTCATTAAGGCATAAGTTGATGATAATTTGCAAATCATTTAGGAAATGATTTTGTCTTTACTTTAAAAGATATTCTTTTTGGAAAAAATAATTTGCAGTGATTCATCATTTTATCTCCTAGCTCCCATAAAATCTATCTGAAAATGTTTCCTTTTAAGATTCAAACACAAAACTCAGTGCTCTCTTGTCAGATACTGCTGTGTATGTTTCTGAAGAGTGATTTATAGGCCATATACTCTCTTACAAGTAAAAGAATTCAAAATGAAAAAGGATCACAGCAAAATACAAAGCCAACCTAAAAGGGTAAAGTTCGGATCTAAAACTTGGATTTGGTAGGTTCCTTCTTGTAGTTTACAACTTTTTAGAACACAAGTGATTCCTCTTCGAAGAGGGATATCTCTCAATTCAGGAGTCTGCATACATGATTGGAGAAGTAATTTTCTGAAATGAGACTGAAAAAATGAAACCTCCAACTATGGTGTTCTGGCAACTATAAAACAAACAAAGCAGAAACAAGCAAACAAACCAAGAAGGCTCATGCAAATGACAGCCTTCTTAATTAATCAACAAATGGCATTTGCTCTAATGTGTTATGAGTTACTCCCGTACAGACTCCACAGACTCTTTAGCAGACTCTAATTTTGCAGAATGGCCAGTAGTTTTAATGTGAAAATGCCATTTGGAGAGAGTAACGGGAAATTTTGAGTAACCTAATTCTGCTGTAGTATAAATAAATAATTTATAAACAGATAATTATATCTGAAGATGCAACAAGTTTGTGAGTATCCTCAGTAGTTGTTCTTGGTATATACAATAAGAATTAAATATAGATCTATCTTAGTTTTCTCTGGTCTTACTATTCTATTATTTTGTAAGTGGTACACGTAGAATTACCCAATTTTCAGATAGCAGAGCTGTGGAGATGCTCAGCAAAGGACAATGTGGATGCATGGGTTCAAAGAAGACTAAATAAATCTTTAGAAGAGATATCCACTGAGGATCACTAGAGGATACTCTTTTGTTCAAGAATTATTTTGAGATGAAAAATATTGAAGATTAATGAAATTTTAAGGTGAAACAGTCTGGAGGACCTTCTGTTGTTTGATTTTTCTCCTGGATGTTACCAACCCAGGATGCTTTCCATTATATACTTTCCCCAACACATAAATTAGGTTCTGATTCGCTTCAACTGTTGTTTCTAGCCATATAAACTACTAGCAACTGTTGATACATACTTCTCTTCTCAGCAACTGTTATGAAGAAAACCACCTTTCAGAGTAATTACTGGATGGCATTTATGAATGAATGTGCTTTCCCTTGCGGAATTCAGCATTTTCCTACATGAGCTCCATGGGCTCTTATTTTTCTTCTTCTCTCTCTCTCCCCCTTTTTTTTTTCACTCATACACACATACTGTGTTGCAAAAAACAGCTGTGCTCTTTCCTTTCACTTCGTGTCCACAGAACAGGTGGAACTGAAAATAGGAGAGAAGACAGTGTACTGCATTAGTGCTATCAGGAATCACCTACATTTTAGTAAGAGAATTGAGTTAGGTTGGTTTAGGATTGAGAGAATATCATTTTCTGAGATGTGAGTGAAGTATGTAAAAAAATAATAAATATATAAAAGGCAACAGAGTATTGACTTGAATATAAAGTTATAAGAATCACAGAATCACACAGAATCACAGAATTGTAGGGGTTGGAAGGGACCTCCAGAGATCATCGAGTCCAACCCCCCTGCCAAAGCAGGTTCCCTACAGCAGGTCGCACAGGTAGGGTAGGCGTCCAGGCGGGTCTTGAATATCTCCAGAGAAGGAGACTCCACAATCCCCCTGGGCAGCCTGTTCCAGTGCTCCGTCACTCTCACTGTAAAGAAGTTCTTGCACACATTCGTGCGGAACTTCCTATGCTCTAGCTTTGTCCCATTTCCCCTTGTCCTGTCCCCACGCACTACTGAAAAGAGTCTGGCCTCACCACTATGGCCCCCACACCTCAGGTATTTATAAACCTGGATCAAATCCCCTCTCAGCCTTCTTTTCTCAAGGCTAAACAGACCCTTAGTTGTTCCTCATAGGAGAGATGCTCCAGGCCCTTCACCATCTTTGTGGCCCTCCGCTGGACTCTTTCCAAGAGATCCCTGTCTTTTTTATACTGGGGAGCCCAGAACTGGACACAGTACTCCAGATGAGGCCTTACCAGGCCTCATCAAGAAGAATATACCATCAAGAAGAATATCATCAAGAAGGATATAGGAAGTTATTTAATGTCTTTAGAAAAATAGCTGGGAGCGCTGTGTGGTTCAGCTGATGATTTCTGACCAGAGTACAAAGCAGGACTGTGGTTTACAAATATCATAAAAATTATTTATAGCTTTTCACCTCACAACAGAGTTTTTGATATTTATTATGAACATAGCTGAAGCACTTCTTCACTTATTTTTTAGACAAGATTTTATACTTTTTACTCAATTTTAATCTGTTATTCCTTATGATCTTAACTTGCATATCATTGTTCTTGCATATCTTAACTTGCATATCATTGTTCTTATTCTACTTAGATTGCTCTGAAAGTAATACCTTCTTTTTATTTCCATGGAAACTACAACTGATACAAATGGCACATGAAAGCTATCTGATAGAGCAAATTCTCAGCTTCAAAACACTCTTTTTCAACATATTCACCAGCATTAGTTGTGCATTTTCACCAGCAATGAACAAGAGCCTTCATGCTGTGCTCATTAAAGTCTGTAACACTGGAGGTGACCAGCAGTTTCACAGCTGCTACCACACAGTCTATCTTTTGTTGTCCTGAAGAGATGGATGTCAGAAGCCACCAAATCTGGACTTTAGAGTGGGTGGTGTGGGACAGTGCAGCCAAGATTGGCAATGTACTCCATGGTCTTCAAACTGGTATGGGGCCTGGAGTTACCGTGATGCAAGAAAGAGGTTGTCTTCTTTTCTGGCCTGACTCTTGAAATTAGAGCCTTCAGGTTAGCCAGTGTTGTGGTGTAGTGGTCAGAGTTGATGGTTTGTCTACGTTTCAGGAAATCCAGAAGGATCATCACTTCCATACCTCAAAAGACCATGCACAATACTTAATTTGCTGAGGGCTGCATCTTGAACTTTTTCTTCAATGGGGAATTCACATGTTGACACTACATGGACTGCCATTTTGCTTCCAGATTGTTGTGGTGACAGCACATCTCATCACCAGTAGCTATGTAATCCAGGAAATGGTCACCTTCAGCCTTGCTTTGGTTCAGAAGATCCTGACAGACTTGCATACAGTGTTCCTTATGTGAGCAAGATGAGAATAATCTCAGCATATAGATGCTTATTTCTTTATGGAGACTATACAGGAAATAGGACATAGATGTAAAAATCTGCTTTAGGTCAGATGAATCCCATGCAGAGTATCTGACACAGCAGAACAATGAAGGATATTTTCACCCTGATTTGCTGCAGGACTTCCTCTGAGCAATATCTAATGCTTGAATTTTCTGCAGAAGAAAAAATAATCCCAAGTGTTTCACTGTCTAATTTTTTTTTTCCTAATATTCTTTAGTCTTTCTTTCATGTCCTTGCTGTAAGTGCATATAATGTAACTGAATTTAATTCCTTCATACTCCATTAAAATATTACTTAATCATGAAGAAATTTCAGCAAAATCACTCATTCACTTTTTCCATCACAAACTTCTTTGAAGAAAGATATTCCTTTTCATTAGAGGAATAAAGTATGAAGTTTTTTCCTCTGTGTTCTGAAAATAATAAGGAGCTCTAAAGATATGTATCGCATGGAATATGGAATATTCCTTATAAACATTCCTAAATTGAAAACAGAGCAGCCTCTGGAGAGTTTGATTTTCTCAAAACAGGTAAAGTATTGAATGTACAATCCCACTCCTGTGTGATTAATTATATCCCAAGTTGCATGAGACAAGCATTCTGAGCTTGCAAAAATATGAAAAGCAGCATTCAGCACAAATACACTCAAAAATATGTATGAAAAATAAATTGGCATCTCTTCAAATTTCATATGTTGGAGAGAGAAATGAAACTGTATACATTTACTTCCAAGAACTAGGATCATATGTGAAACAAGATAGATAGGAACAATGCCTACATGTTTCCTCTTGCACTTTATACGAGGTGCTGCATTGCTATGTGACCTGAAGGAGCTGCTGCAATACAGAAATAATGCCAACACAGCAATCTATGTCTAATTTCTTATACAGGAACATAACACGCTTTAAATGGTAATCTTCATGCTAATTGCCATTGCTATATTTGACAATTCTCCCTGCCCCCACAGTCTCTATTTCTTTCATGTCAAAAAGCATAAGAGAGCTGGTTCAAGCAGAGAAATAGATGACCATTTGACCTCTTAAGTTAGTAGAAAAATTGCTCAAAAGGAAGAGCTGTGTTATACCTTTTTTTCCAATAGCTCTGTTTCTTGCCATTAAATAGTGAGGAGTTAAAATGAACCAAATAAACAAATAGCATTCATTTTTTTCATGTTTTTGGTATATCGGAAAACTATTGTTTTAGGCACTTACATTGGTGTCAACAGATAATTCATCCTTTCACAGCGCCTGAAAAAAATGTCTAGGCAGAGGTTGTCTCTCAGCCATTTCCCTATGTTTTCACAGTTCTTGTTTAGTCAAGGAATTCTACCAAAAAATATAATAGTATATTTAGGATACCCTAAATTTTGATCCTGCACATTCCTCATAGCCAGGAATCTCATCAAACTCTACACATGCTATTTAATATTTTCCATGCCATCTGTACACCTCCTCACTCAAAGAGACTTTTCAAGAAAGGCCAAGGACTGGGAGCTGAAGCAGGTGGGTCAGCTTTGCACCACGTCAGCAAAATAAAGACTGGAAAAACAGCCAACAGCTCTGCCCTGACTACCTAATTGCAACCATGGCATTCTCTATCAGGAAGATACTCATAATTTCAGGTAATTAAATGACTAGAAAGTTCATTCTGTGCTTGGCAGCCAAAATTAAACATGTCAAATGAACAAAGCCTGCTTAAGTGAGTGAAATACTGAAACTGTTATCGATTACAGTTAGTTAATTAGGTTTAGAGAATATTTTGATCAATGCTTTTGGCTCCTGAAAATGATGTTATAAATGCAAGCCCAACATCCTCTGATTATTTTCTTATTAGGTTGGCTGAGATTGGGTGAAAGGGTTAGTTTGTATTTTCGTATTTACCACAAGGACAAAGTTATGCTATGGTGATTTTAGTTATTTCTGCTTCTGAAAAAAAAAATATCTATGAACAATTAGGAAAAAATCTTTGTTTGGTATACAATTTTCAGCAAACAGTTATATTTTGCAACTTCAAAATGTAGGTATGTACTCTCTTAAATTAATTTTTAGAACACATTTCAGACAGCCATATCTGACTTCACATGCTCTTTACTTAATGAAAGAAAAGATTCTTCAGTTCTGCAGGTTCATGAAATGAAGCTCTTCAGACACTTAGTATGCACCAGATCTGTATTTAGAATGGTAAAAGCCACTTTCAAAAACATTATAAATAACGTCTAAATAACACTCTACATTTTGATAGATATACATTTTACTCTGTAGTGAAGTCAATCTTTTAAGAGTTTTTTTGAAGATTAATATACACACAATTATCTGTATGTGTATAACATGCCTGCATGCAATTATATATTGGCTAAAATCAGAATAATTCTTATTTAACACAGCATTCATTGTCTGGGTTGTTATATTTCACAGGAAAAAAAAAAAAGCAACACAAAGAATTTGGATTCTAAGCATACACTAAATTTCACTTTTAATGAATACTGTGATGAAAATAAACACATAAAATAGATTGTCAGAAATACACTTTGTCATATTTGCCTTTTTTTTTTTTTTTCATTTTTGTATTATCTGGAATCTTCTTATAAATGAAACTTCACAGGAGAAGAAACTGAGACATGGAATATTGCGGTAACTATCAGTAGCATAACTTCAATGAAAGCAGTTTTAAAGTATTTATAAGCTTGAATAGATGGTCCAGAGTTTACTGGAAATTTTTGGAGGCTTAGTTTCTGATTATGGAGTGGGATGATGAACAAAGAGAATGAGCAGGCTCTCAATTTCCCTTTTAGGTAAAACATGTGCTCCCCTGAACCCTTCGTGTGAGATGGCTTTTTATTACCATCCAGTAACAAAAAAGTCTGATGTCTGTAGCCTACTTTTCAAACTATTTGAAATAGCAGAGAGTATTTACATAGCACATGGAAGTAGACAGAAAGTTTCTTGCGCAGTGCTATCCTCCCCACAACAGAAGAAGAACCTAGGGAAAGTTTGAACCTTAATGTTCATATTTTCTTATCTGGCTAGCGCTTGAGTGCATATAAAAACTAGGTTTCACTGCTCTGTGTTTTCAATCCAGTAGACTACAAAAAAATGTAAGACCATGAGAGTTTTGGAATAGAGTGCTTTTAAATCATAGAATCACTCAGGTTGGGAAAGACCTTAAAGATCATTGAGTCCAACCACAACCTAACCATACTACCCTAACTCTAACAACCCTCCACTAAATCATGCCCCTGAGCATTACATCCAAATGGTTTTTAAACACATCCAGGGATGGTGACTCAACCACCTCCCTAAGGGGCCTATTCCAGTGCTTAACACTTGCCAGCTGATTAAATACACCTGCCAGCTGATTTCACACCTTTGCAAATGTGCTCTGTTGAAAGCATGATGAAGTTCAGATGAGACTCTTTGACACAATGACAGAGATGAGTTGAGCTTCCTGATATGGATGCTCATAGAGAAGAGATTTTAAAAATCATCACAGCTAAATGAAAATACACTATGTCCCCTGCAGAGCTGCCAAGGTCAGTGATAGTGCTGGTAATCTGTTGTATAAATGCCAGATGCACGAGGTATAGTGTCTCAAGGCATTTTTAGTTCACATTGTTTGATCCTCCATGGATCAACTGGTAATCAAACACCAAGCTTCATTACAGTAAGATTTTTAGCCTTTTTTTCCCGTCTTGCTTTGTAATATATCTGAGTATAAATAAATAAAAAATGGCATAATTGTTTTGGAAGTATTTTTTCCCAGCACAACATCCCAGTAAACTTTAAAGGAAGCAGGAACTTTACACAATCTGATTTATTTATTTTTTCCACAGGTTAGACAACAGGATTTGTCCTTCCATCTAATCCTTTTTACTAGGAGGCAGTTTCATTAAACCACTTGCAATTCTTTGCTTTTGTTTTACAGAGCACTTGTTTTCTAATTAATCCATCCAGTACACAGTTTGACCCATTAACCTGTAAATATAGGAATTCATCTTTCTGTGTTTTATGGCATGACATGTCACAAAGTCCAGCTGCAGCTGATTTTCTTTACTTGAAAAGATAGGAATGGGCACTTAACCTAGATTAAAAACTCCTGGGTCTCAGCTGCTACAAGTGGTCATTCTTCATGATTGCTTTCAGAAGTTTTTTGATTTTGGGAGATGAGTAGCCTACCTTAATGATATTGAGGGACATGCTTCTTCTAGCTTCTTCTAATGACTATAAACAGCCTTCCAATTTTTACACTAGAAAAAACTGTGACCAGTTTCTAAATATTTGTTCCTCTATCATTGCCATCCTTTAGTTTACATCGATCCTTTCTTGCCCTGGTGTTTCCCTATTTGTGTATTTATGGATCATAATTCAATACCCTTTTACCATCTGTTTTTATTAGATTATACAAAACAAAATCAGTTTTACTCTTCTTCTAGAACTCATTATCCTCTGATCACTTCAAGAAACTTTTTCTTCACTTATTCTTTGCTGAGAGGTCTTAAACCCGTAGCTCTCTAGAACTGGTCAGCACCATTTTGTGTAAAGCTCTTTCTGGATAGAAACATGAATTACATTTGTCTTTTTTTCTTAGCATCTATCACTGTCGTTCGTAAGTATACAGATCCTCTCCTTTTCTAGTATTTTGAGCTGCTAAGTTCTTTGTATTAGTCCCTAAGTGTATTACATTCTCCTTTACATGATTTAACTTTATCTTATTACTGTTACTTAAATCCCCAATGATACTGAGACTTGCAAAACTTTCTTGCATAGCGGATACTTCCCAACTTCATGCCACATGTAAATTCCACTAAAATAAGCATTATTCACCAAGGTGACAAGAAAATAATAGATATTCACAGAACTGATTCTTCAGTGGAAGGTATTTTTCACCCTCTCCTCTCCTCCCCTCCTTATTCCCTTTCCCTTCTTCTCCCTCTCTCTTCTCCTCTCCTTTTCTATATTAATCTTCAACTTCTGCATGTTACCCAACACATTATCCCAAAGCACTATATAAAATATCTAGAAGAATATCTCAGAGAAATCCAAAGAAAAAGAAAGGCAGGCAAGAATGTCAGGAGGCCTCCATGGATCAACAAGGATCTCTTGGACTTCCTTATGTGCAAAACCAAAGTCTATAGGGAGTGGAAGCAGGAATGAGAAATTCTACGGGTATAGCAATGATAAAAGGAAGGCTGGGGAAGATGTGGGCTCTCTCTGGAAGGAAACTGGAAACGATCCCTCTCACGAGGGATACGGAGAAAGCTGAGATGTTCAATGACTTCTTTGCCTCAGTCTTCACCAGCAAGGGCTCTTGCTACACTACCCAATCTGCAGAAAGCAAAGGTAAGAACTTGGAGAAGGAAAATCTGCCCAATCTCAGTGAAGATCGGATTTGAGACCATCTAACAAACCTGAAGGTGCACAAGTCCATGGAACAGGATGAGATCCATCCACAGGTTCTGAGGGAACTAGTGGATGAAGTTGCCAAGCTGCTATCCATCATATTTGAAAGGTCATGGCAGTCTGGTGAAGTTCCTATTGATTTGAAAAAGGTAAACGTAGCTGCCATTCTCAAGAAAGGAAAAAAAGAAGATCCAGGAAGCTACAGGCCAGTCAGTCTCATCTCTGTGCTTGGCAAGATAATGGAGCAGATCCCCCTGAAGGCCCTATGAAAGCACATGGAAAATAAAGATAAGGTGATTGGTGGTAACCAACACTGCTTCACCAACGGCAAGTGATGCCTGACAAATTGATGGCCTTTTATGATGGAGTTACAGTGGCAGTGGATAAAGGAAGAACAACTGATGTCATCTACCTGGACTTGTGCAATGTGTTTGACGTTGTCCCACACGACATCCTGGTTCCAAAATTGGAGAAAAATGGATTTGATGGGTGGACCACTCTCTGGATAAGGAATTGGCTAGATGGTGGCACTCGGAGAGGTGTGGCACAATGTCCAAGTGGAGATTGGTAATGAGTGGTGTTCCTCAAGAATGGGTGTCACGGGGTTATCGAGATCAATCTGGGTCCGTGACAGAGGAGGGGGCAGTAGGCCCGTAGCCCCCCGGCCCCCTCAGAAAAAAGGGAAAAAGGGAAAAGGGGTAGGGAGATGGGAGTTCAAGGGAACAAACGGAACAGCGGCAACGATCTGAGGAGTAAAACTTATTTACTAACTATGATATCGGAATGCAAGATAACACACTATAATACAATATAATTAGAATTGAAGCTAATAAATCAAATATAATGAGAGAGAGAGGTTTCCGAACACCGAGAGGCCTACTTTGAAGTTGAAGGCGCCGCGGCTTGGAAGCACACCCACACTCGCTGCCAGGCAGTGAGAGAGAGAGACCGAGCGTCGCTTCCGTGACGTATTTTCCCTCTCTGGCCGCGAGGTCCCCTGGGACGTGTAGTACTTCTTCTCTGTGCTCCACATGATGTTGTGATGTGGAATACCAATAGCAAAAATTACAAAACACAAAACCATGACAATGGGTCCTGGGACCAGTGTTATTTAACGTCTTTGTAGGTGACATGGACAGTGGGATTGAATGCACCCTCAGCAAGTTTACAGATGACACCAAGCTGAGTAGTGCTGTTGACACACTAGAGGGAAGGGATGCCATCCAGAGGGACCTAGACAGTCTTTGAGAGGTTGGCCCATGCCAACCTTATCAAATTCAACTAGGCCAAGTGCAAGGTCCTGCATCTGGATCTGGGCAATCCCAAGCACAGATACAGGATGGGCAGATAATGGCTTGGGAGCAGCTATGAGGAGAAGTATTTGGAAGTGTTGCTTGATGAAAGATTCAACATGAGCCAACAATGTGTGTTTGCAGCAAGAAGGCCAACCATACCCTGTGTTGAATCAAGAGAAGAGTGACCAACAAATTGAGGGAGGTGATTCTGCCCCTCTACTCTTGTAAGCCCCCACCTGGAGTACTGCATCCAAATCTGTGGACCCAACAGAAGAAGGACATCAAGCCATTTGAGCAGGTCTGGAGGAGGACCACGAAGACAATCAGAGGGCTGGAGAGCCTCCCATATGAGGACGGGCTGGGACAGCTGGGGCTCTTTGGCCTGGGGAAATGAAGACTCCAAGGGGACCTTACAGCAGCCTTCCTTGAAGGGGGTGTACAGGAAAGCTGGGGAGGGAATTTTTATAAGAGCATGTAGTGACAGGATGAGGGGAAGTGGTTTTACACTAGAAGAGGGTAGATTTAGACTGGATATTAGGAAGAAATTCCTTATTGTGAGAGTGGTGAGACACTGGAAGAGGTTGCCCACGTAAGCTGAAAATGTTCCTTCCCTGGAAGTATTCAAGACCAGGCTGGATGGGGCTGTGAGCAACCTGGTCTAGTGGCAGGTGTCTCTACCTATAGCAGGGTTGTTGGAACTAGATGATCTTAAGTGTCCCTTCCAACTCAAACCATTCTATCATTTTATAATTCCATGGAATCCCTTGTATTTTCAAAGAAAATTTCTAAATTAATTTATCATCATCTGTTCTGCAAGGTTCTGCTACATTTTATGACATTTTATGCCTTTAATTCTTTTCCCCTGCCATTAGATTTCTTAGAAAGCCTTTCATCCCATTCTGAAAACTTTCTTCTTATTGAGATCCAATGAGTAGGCCAGTATTTGCTCAAAGAATACCTCCTCTCAGCTCTCCTTTTTGAATTTATATTTTTTCCAAGCCCTAAAATGACAAATAAGCGAAACAATATATCTGGAAGTATATGTCCAGGCTAGATTCTTGGTTTGTGAACTATAACTATCAGCAGTTTTTAGGTTTTAATGTAAGATCTTTTCTTATAGTAACATTTCATATTTAAAAGGCTCACTGGAATGTTGAAACCTCATTACCTTTCTTAGCACAAAATCAGTAAATTCTCTTACCTATACATACAACAAGTACTACCTGCTCTTAGCACGCTCCTTGTTCTTACTGACTTTCCCATGTTCTGCTATTATATTTAACCCCAAAATCTCTGCATTGCAGTACAGAATTAGGCTTCACTTAGTTTTCATTATGATTCAAGTAAAACATACAAGCAATTAACGGGGAGATAAGGAGAAATTGTGAAATACATTTGTCACAATCAGTTTTCCATAAAAATGTTTACTTTATAAATAAAAGAAGGACTAGGGCATTTTCTCAAGACAAGGTTTGATTTTCTTGCAAGCTGAAAAAACTGGAGCATGCTGTGTAAATACTGTGTAAACTTACAACTTGATGTTGTTTTAAATGGCACATTTTTTAAAAACATCCCAATTTGCATTAGATGTTACATATGGCCTCTCTTTCCTGATAAGAGGGTGCAAAAACAAACTTTGTAGACGGGACCTTATACAATTTGAATAAGGAAATAAATTAAACAAAATATTATGATTTTATTTTTTTTAAAAGGATATAGCATGTGTAGGTAGAAAATAAAATAAGAAAGAGAAAGGGCAGTAGTATTATTGGACCAAATGATTCAGTTTTACAATAATTCAGGCAATGATTTTGACTGCCAACCTAAACAAAATTAACTCTAACTTCAGAATTTATGAATTCTTCAATTCCTTAACCATTCAGCAAATGTAATTTATATTATTTGTAAATGAACAGTACTAGAGCTGCAAAATTTCTGAAGCATTTAAGACTTGCATCCCTTCCTTGTCAAACGCTGTCATTTCTTTGGCTCACGAACTTCCTTGCTCATAGTGAGAGATGAGGAAAAAAAAAAAAACAAACGCTTTACTGCTGTATTTTCTCCATGGTTGAGTTACAAGTCTGATGTTTACCAAGTGTTGAATGGTCCTATAGTAAAACACAGGTTATGAGTGGGGAAGTTTTTATTTTAATACTGGCTGTGACCCAGCCTTAGTATGTATCCATATGCAAGAATGTTAACCTCTTAGATCCACAATTTATTTTGCAGCATACTGGGGGGAAATGATACAGTGAAGATGTCATGAGAGTAACTTCTGACTCATTTAGATGGAATTGAGTGCTCAAGAAAAGCAAATCTTACTACCTTTTAACTCTCTCCTTTCTATTAACCACCCAGATAGAATCAGGGGCCTTTCTGCTTGCCAAGGAATGTAATGTATGCAAAAACTCAGCTGGAACATTTTTCTGTATGTTCAACACAACTGAAAACTTCATTAATGAATTATAAATGGTCGAAGATTCCTTCAGTCCCATAAATCAATTTCCCTTTTAATTATGATACCTGTGACCACTGAAAATAAATTTCAAACAGAAAATTAATTATTTCTGATAAGCATTTCCCACCTCTTGCCATTGTCACTTTGAATATTTTCTATAGGCAAAATCATCAGATAAAAGCTAAATTCATAAATGAGTGCCAATAGTGGAAATAGAAGCTTGGCATCTGGGCATTTGGAGCTGCCAGGTGTATTGTATATATGACCAAAGCTGTCACATGCTGTGGTAACTGAAGGGAAAAAAATGAGCGAAGAGATGGGCTTTAGGAACTATCAAGAAGCAGTGCTATATTATTATTTTAATTACAAGTGGATACTGATTTGCTTTATAATGACAATGCAAAATTGTTGAATGTCCAATATGTGCCTGAAATTATGCTCTGATGTAAATTTTCAATAGAGATAAGGACTGTCAGCAAGAAGTCTCTTTAAAACACACTAAACAGAAAAGAGAAAAATAGAACAATGACTTTTTAATACAATTCTGGAAAACCAATGCTTATCACCAAATTAAGGAAGCTACATAAATAATACGATGCTCCAGAATTTGTATGCAGGAAAAAAAGAAGAAACCTGTAAAATTCTTTCAATAGTTTGTACTATGAAAGCTACATACATATAAACAATTTATCATATATCACTATCTGAAAAATAATATATAAATGTAGATTTTTTTAAAGGATATTACTTAGATTTTACAGGACTCTTTCCCTAACTTGCAATAAAGAATGTAGGTCACTCCAAAAGTAATGCCTCCTATTTATTTCCATGCAAAATAAAATTGATAAAAAGAGCACAACAAAACTATTTCATAGAGGAAATTCTCAGTTATAAAACTGTTTTTCAACACAGTCTCCATCATTACGTATGCATTTTCATCACCGAGGAACAAGATGCTACACTTATAAAAATCTGTACCAGTAGAGATGAACAACTGTCACTGCTGATAAGTACCATCCACCACCTCACTGTGCTCACATCCATTCTTTGATCTCCATCAGCATTCACCCAGCATTGATGAATGTCAGTGGGTGCTAGATTTTTGGCATGAAGGAATTCAATGTCACACTTTTTCTTCATTCACACTTCCATGTCAGATTCCATTGTATCAGACTGCCCCTCTGCTGCCATTTGTAACACAGCAACAAGTATTGCAATATTGATGGGAACATTCAGTCTCTACTGCCAGACATATCTCTGACTTTGTGGGCCAACATAATAAAATAGGAGGCATTACTTTCAAAGCAGCCTTTGTATGTGCTATATATGTATGCACCGGGCCATCTTAAACTCCCCTCCAAAATAAAGAACCCACCCAAAACCTAATGCATCACTGACCAGCATGCATGATTTTGCTTTTATGGTTTCACATTTTTTACAACACTTTGCAATTTCATAATTATTTTGCCTCAGCTCTTCAAAAAATTAGTCACATATCAGGAAAATGTATACAGATATAAGAATGAAAGTAGAAATTAGGAATGGGGGTATGTGGAAGACCTGATCCCTTCTCAGCAAGTGGTTCCCTTGTGGGTGCAGGTACACGCAAGCCTTAATCACAGCTGCTGTTGCTGCTGCTTGGGACAATGGCTCAAAGAGGTCAAAGCATTCCCAAGCACAATCCTTTATATAAGTTTTCCCATTTGCAACCTGGCCAAGAAATTGACAGTGCAGTCTTCTGGGGCAGCAAGATGAGATAAGATCCCTCATGCCTTCTGCAACGATGCCTCAGTGAGATCATGCTGAAACTGTTCTTATCCAACATTTCTTTATTCAGATTTGGGTAGGGATGTGACTTTGGTGAATTATAGAAATGTCCATAGGGAAAGAACACAAGTATACTGTAAATACATACTCTTCTTGTAGCAAGTTTGCACATCTGATTGTCTTATGACTGCAATTTCAAGGATAAGTATTCAAGTCCCAGGTCTCTAGCTTCAGGTCTTTAATTGCGTCCTCAAACAAGTCATCTAATTTCTACCATTCAGATCATCATTTCTAAACTCATTCTTTGTTTTCTTTCTTCTTTCTGACAGGGAATATTTATCCCTGCGTGTTTGTACAGTGCTCATCATGCAGGACTCCTAGTCTTTGAACAGGTTAATGAGGTGTAAGTTATAGCCTGAATTTATGATTCTAACTACTCTGTAATAACAGGCTGTTCTTATGCCATGGTAAATATAGGTAGTTTTCTTCTTCAGTCAGGACTAAGATGTCTCATTTTTACTGCAGAGTGAGAACAAGCACTCAGACATAAAGCAAAGATGCTATAAATCTACATCCCAGCTTACATTGTGACAAGTTGTGCATGTAGTTGTCTGCATGTGTGAGGATTTTTTGAACTCAGCTATAGTAATAGTGTTTGTTTTAGTAGTGTTTAGTATAGTGTTTGTTTTGTTTTAAAGAAAGAAAGTACATTCAATCTCTCAATCGTTAATGTCTGTATGAGATTTGTAACTGGTTTTTCCCCTTTCTTTGCTCTCAGAAGAATTCTAGTGCTTTTCTTTGTGATCTTTGTCCTCCTTCAATCTACTGGATGGTAGATACATCTCAAGGGGAAGCCTGCAGGTAACGTGTGTTTGCCTATCAGTGAAAGTCAGGCTATTAAAGTAGGTACTAGCAGTTAAGTCCTTCAGTCACTGACAGTCACAACAATTACAATAAATACTTGAAGGGAGATTGCTTAGAAGTGTTATTCTAAGTATGTTCAGAGCTGCATGTATACCTTTTTGATCTCATTCATATACTTTGCTTTTGCTAGTAAAATTCTGGTACTTGGGAAACAAAGTTTCTTCCTTGTAAATATATTTTTTCCATGTTTCAATTGCATTCTTTCAAGAATTGACATACTTCTGTTTTTTAAAAACATTTATTTTTCCTCACAGAAAGAGTTTTTAAATTACATGTTTTCCTTAAAAATTTACATAGACACAAATACATTGTAATTATTGGAAGTGGTGGAACATTTATTGGTACGGCTGTGGTTTCTGCTCGGAAATCTTGGTGTGAAAAAATTAAAATTATTCATGAAGCTTGTAAGTTTTTGTCTGTTTTAATAATATTTTTTCATTTCAGCAAAGTCAATTTATTGTGACATACAAAATTACCGTATTGAATGAATCACTTCAACAATCCTTTACTAAATAAGTTAATGCAGAATCTACTACCTCATGCAAAGATCTGAGGAGTTTCTAGACAGATCATCGAAGCCAAAGACCAATATTTGAGTACTTTCTGGGGACTGTTCTTTCTGTTTACCTAAAAACTAAATTATCTTCTGAATGTTGTGTCACATGTTACAGTCCCTGTAGATTCGCATTACATATTATTGCTTGGGCTCCAGAATTTGTATGCATACAGGTTGAACCAGGAATTCCCAGGAATGTTTTCTTGCAGTAGAGCAACTTCACTCCTTTAATTCTTTGCAGCCTTTCATTTTCCTCAGTTCAGGCCCAAAATTAGAGTTGGCTCATAGACTGAGTTCCAAAAAAGTCTTTCTCCCAGTCATAAAAGAATAAAATGTTGGAAAAAGATTTATTGTCCTTGTGATCCTATTAATTATTCATATCTTTCTCTTTTCCATTTAAGCCAATTAACCCCTGTTTTCTGCCAACATTTTTTTCATTTTCTGAAACTCTTTTCCTGATGCTTGACATATAAAATCCATAATAAATAAACACTGGCTTCTGTTATCAGCTAGGTGCCCTTCTGTTGCATCTGGATTTTTACTACCCTGATAGGGTTATTTCTTTAGTTTCTGTATTGGCTTGTAATGTGGTCTGTCATACTACTGTTTCTGTCCCTTTTCTCTCTGAATCTGCAATTAAAATAAAGTTTCAGCAACTTGTATTTCCTTGCAATTTCGTCTAATAGGTTTTTACCTTGATTGTTGTGTTGGGCAAAGTTACCAGGATGGTGTTCACTCATGCACAATCTTTCACTTCAGAAAAAGGGAAAATTGAAGAATGCACCTATGTAAATTATTGCATTAAGGCTCATGCATTTCTAATAGATCAGTGTTAACTATTTTCTCCTCAATGTTCTGTGCCGTTTAATGTTTCATGATACCCCAAATTGAGAGACAAGGAAGATCTGTTCCAAATGTGTTAGAAAACAGAAAGCCATGAAAAGCTTTTAACATTTCAGAATCAGGGAAGGAAATTCCATCTTCACATAATTTCTAAATATTACAAACCCGTTACATACTGTAACATCTTTCAAAAACCATTCAATTCAGCCTTTGTAAACAAGGTAGTGTGGTGGATCCTATTTTATTTCTGATTAAGGACTAATTCAGTATGACCCCATATCATTGGAAGTTGTTGGAGCTAATCAGAGGTGTCATGAGCTCTGAATTTTAGTGCTGCTGCATAGCAAACCATTCAAAAAAGAAAACTGCAAATTCAGGATTTATGCTTTGTAGGTGTATACCTCACGCTTGGAAGATTATTGAAGAATTCCTCATTCACTGTTTTCTTAAGAAAACTGTATTCTACAGCGTTTTAATTGTAAATCCCATATTTGACACTCTAACTAATGGCTTTTGCTAAATTAATAAAAGAGACATATTAACTTTAAATCCCACATAAAGTAAAGATTGCTGTTTTAATATCCCATCCATATCCTTTATCTTTCTACAGGGGCTTTCAGGCCAGTAGTTTTAATAACATGCATGAATGAAGATGCTCTTTTTTAACACAAATGGTGGCAAAGAGTATTTCCTTTATATTAGCAGGCAATCAATTCCAATAGCTTTTTAATGCTTTCTTAAAGAATCAATTTTAAAGCAGAAGCTCTTCAGGGGACCCTCTTAAACTTCTTCACAGCCAGTCTCCTAATTTTTATTACAATGCAATCTAAAACAGCTACAAAAATAATGCAGATAATGTTTGCTGGGTAATGATTTCCAATTTCCCTGTTCCATGTACCCTGTTATTAGGAGGATCATCTTAGCTGTGTAAATTAATTTTCAATTCACTTCAGGGGAACATTACAATGATTTATTCAGCACTGGTGCTGAAGAAAGTGTTGGGAGGATTTTAGCAATCTGAGAAACAAAACTAATTTGTTCTGATTATCACCGTGTTAAAAAAAGAGGAAGACAAAAGTTCACAAATACCTGAGAGGTTAGTGTTCAATCTACAGGAGCAATCAATGTGATCCTGAGTATAGTTACCTAGATAAGTAAAAAATATGAGCTCTACTGATTTCTTCCCACATTTCAGTATTTTTGGGAGGACTCGGTAGATTTCAGGCTTGCTTGTGGTTTGTATAAAGCAGAACTAGAGATCAACTTTTCATCCATTAAAACCATCTCTGGTCACTGAAGACCATGCTAGCTGCAAGTTACACAAGGAAGACACTATTTCAAAAATGAATGTAGTCTTAGTAATGATACCCAAGATTTGGGAAAGAGCCAGGCTAGGAAAAAGGATGATTAGCTTTTGTAGTGTCACAAACAAGAGATTTGTTGTGCATTACATATCTGATAACTTGTACTCAAACTGAAGTATTTAGACACTGTGGCGCTCATATCAAATAAAAATATACCTGTAAGTACAAATAGCAACTGAGATGAGGATGCTTGTTTACTGTCATTTAGCTGTTGTGTTTCAAATAATTACCGTTATGAGATTTATGATGTCACCTTAATTTGAGTAACCACACACATACACACACACACACACACAGACACAAAAAACAAAACAAAACAAAACAAAAAAGATCCAACTGATACCCTCTTTGGAAAAAAAAAAAAAAAAAGAGAGTAGAAATATTTTAAAGTCAGAACATCTGAATTACTTGGATGCCTGTGAATCAAGCTCTGACATGACTATTCTCTAGCTGCTATAAAGAGAGTCTGGAGTGATTACTTCAGAGAAAACTGAAGATGTCAATATAGAAGATATTTACATTTGAAATTACTAATATGCTTTGCAGTGTTATCTGTGATATTACAGCAATTGCCAGTAGTTAAAATTGTAGATCAAATGGGAAAATATGTCTTTTCCACATGAAAAACTGAGAGCTCAGTTGAAATCCTTCAAGTCCAATAGGATCAACATGGAAGAGATTGCAGTTTTGTTTCTTTCTATATACATTTCTGCAGTCAAGATATAAGAAGAATTTTTCAAGAATTTTTTTCAAGAATTTTTTTCAAGAATTTTTCTTGAAAAATTCAAGATCACATGCATATAAAATGTGAGGTTTGAAACTGGCAGGAGATTTTAGGGATGATGACCACATCAATTTTAAAAGATTATAAGAGAGTAACAACCAATCTGTTCTGAATTGCTTTAATGAAAATAATTTTTTCTGTACATTTACAGTAGTAGGAAGGATGCCCCAAACACAATAAACAGCATAAAAGCAATTGGTCACAGACCCAAAGAAAATTGGGAGTGATAATTAGCCTTGATCTGTCACTATTGCTGGGGATTCCGTACATCATGCAAGATAAAAATACTTAGTATTGACTTACTGATACCTAATTTGAAGTTGAAGGAAACTTGATTTCAATGAGAGCTATGAAAGACCTAGACAAGACTTTAGTTTATTCCATCCACTGCAGTATTATCTCCTAGGATTTTTCTTCCTCTGTAGCAGTATACGGGGAACTGGGAAGTGTGTTTTCTTTTTTATTTTTACTATGGGGCCACAGTCAAGCATTAAGTCTATCAAAGTTTTTGTGCTTCTATCATGATAGTAACTTAGTTGTCGAAAGTAAGTTTTTAACGGCGTGTTGGCAGAACTGGCGCTATTCATTAAAAATAAAACAATAAGAAATAAACACTTGACAAAACATAAAGGAGGAGGTACTGTCTTGTAGGGTATGTGTCTTGGTTTTGTGATTTCAAAGAAACTGCAAAATCTTCTGAGAATGATTTTATAAAATAAAGAGAAAATAATGGCATTACTTCACTGTGGGCCGTAGTCAATTACAGAATACCAAAACATGTCTTGTATTTAAAATGATTCCTCAGCCTTGATAAATAAACAAAATAGATGAAGTTTGTAACTATAACAATACTCAACATACTTACATTTGAGATTCTAGAATGCTCTGTCTGAACTATTATTCTGAATCAAGCCAAGTAAAGGTTTAATTAGCTGGGAAACTTTTCTCTGTAGAGCTTCTCAGAAAAGTACATACCAAAAGACAAACATGAGGTAGGATGTTGCTTGAAATTCCATGAAAGCTTTTGACCAGCCATTCAGGGACTTCTTGTGGAAGAGACTACTCTGACAGGCTTTGATATTTATGTAAGATTCTGTCACTCACAACATCTGGTTGTGGAGACAGGTCTACACCAAACAGGATTACAGTTTCAAATAAGTTGTAGTTAAGATGCATTCTCTTTTTCTATTTCAAGGTTTTTGTCCAGTGATTTCATTCAATTCCTCCTTTCATCAAAGGAAGCAATGTCTAATTGCTGTCTTCTCACTTTTCCATGTCTGTCATTATCTCATTTTCCTTTATATTCGTCCCTCAGGTTGGAGATTACTACTTGCTTTATTCTCTATTTTGTAAGCTATTCCATATAGTTGATGATCCCTATTGCTCTTCTTCATAATTTTTCTGCACCTAGATAGCTAATTATCTCCTCATAAGGCAAAGAAAGCTTAGGCAAAGAGTAGTAAAACAATTTAATTCTCATGAATCCAAGATCAGCGCACAGATTTATACTGTACTTCAATAGTTCTATTACTAGTAAGTATGCTAGTACTATCTTGTACTTCAATTGTCTTAGTAGTTGTTAAAATTGTGTGTTATTTGTATATTTTATACAAAAATTACATTCTACATCAAATATTCTCACCTTTATGAGTAGTACTTGAGAGAAAATATCTTGATAACTGTAAATGAAAGTAATAGACTCATAGACTTTTCTTGATGGTGTCAATGGTACAAGAAATTCCAAATTGAATTTACTTTACATAAATTTGCTTAGTCATCCTGCGCCTCTCTCATCAATGCAGAAGCAGTGCAAGTGTCTACTGCTTCCTTTACTGTCAATGAGGAGAAGAGGGGGATCTCTGGAGAGCTATTCATTCCATTTTAAGAGTGATGTTTGTGCTTTGTGGCCTGAATTGATCCCTAGAGAACAGGAATAATTGCACTACAGAGGTCCCTCTTTCTCATTCCTCAAGGCTCTCTCAATCACTGATAGTAAGTAATAACTGTCTTTGATTAAGATAGCGATTTTCAGGCAACTAATTAGATGAAATTACTGCTATCACCGGTAACTTAATTTATAAGGAGATGGAGAATACAACAAATATTATGGTTGTTGTCTTTATGGACAGAAAGATACACGTAAATTTAAGACTTAGTGGTTGGCAATCCTGCCCAAGACAGTAGGGGTTGGAACTAGATCATCTTTGAGGTCCCTTCCAAACCAAACCATTCTATGATTCTTCCAGGACATACATTGCAGCAGCAAAGCAGATAATCTTAAAATTATAAGTTATTTAATCATGTCCTCCCTCACCAGACTCCATCACTCTATCCCCAGTCTGTTGCAATTTCTCCTCTTTCATGTCAGCAAAACAAAGAAATCATTTTTAGCAAGGCTTATCCACAAGTTGGCAAGGATAACATTCTTAAATATCACAGTGCTATTATGATAAGCACAGCACATTGCAGACAGAAAAACTGCAGATTATGACAACCTTCAGTAAGTATGGATGATATTAAGAGTTGGATACTTTTTTAAGCACCCAAAAAGCCATTAGCAACCTGTCAAAAAAAGAAGAGCCTATCAGGATTGCAAATAAAAGAAAAATCCATTTATAAATGCTTATCTCCCTGATCTTCTCTGCATCTTAGGCAGAAAATGATATGTACTGACTTCAGAAACAGTCATCACATTTGAACATCAGAGCTAAAGGAAAACATCAGAAAAGTATGCATTTTGGTTTTCTTCTAGTGTTGATTGAGAATATGAAGGTGGGAAAAGAAAATAAGAGGAATTAATACATTAAAATTCTACATTATGATCCAACCCTCTTTCAGAAAAGAAAAACACAACCACTTCATTATTCCATCCAATTCCAATCTGGACATAAGCAAAAAATATTCATTCTATACTAGGCCAAATTAGGAGATAAATATCAGAGAATCTAGCTTAATACTTTTTAACTGGTAGAGAGAAAGAAGTGATCCTTACGCTAACTTAAATTTTGTTGCTACTCAAATTCTTGAATCTCTTAAATCAGTACTGGAGCCTTCTTCATAATTCACCTCATGTATTCATCTAAGATTTTTCTGGAAATCAAGGGCTCACAAGAACCACCTTCAGGAATCAGGCCCTGGGCAACCTGATTTAGCAGTGCATGTCCCTGTTCATTGCAGAGGACTTGACAGATGACCTTTAAAGGTCCCTTCCAACTTTAAGGATTCTATGATTCTATGTGCTGCTTTAAATATTTCTTCTTGTAACTAAATCTGTCCAAAACAATTCTGGGAGTACATTTTGAAAAAGCTCAGTGCACTAACAGGAGTGCGACTGATGTGCTAATAGATTAGGTTTAATAGTATGTCCAGGGTTAGCTAACAGCTTTCTTCAGTGTGATGAGATCAAAACAGAAGACATAAATACATTTTTGTGCAAACTTTAAACAACAGAATATTTTTGTCATTAGAATTACAGTTTGTATTTGACTCAAATTATGGCAATACCACAGCTACATTTTATGAGAAAATGTACTCCTTGCAGCCACTTTGGGATAGATTGACAAATGTCATATTTCCATTTCTCATTTGAATAATTTTACAGCTGATTTTCCATTTTGATGTGTAGCATATAAAGAAAGAAGGGGGAAATACCCCACACAATGTTACAGTGAAGCTCCATGAAGACATATTGGTTTATTAGTCTTCATATTTGTCTTAAATCTTTGGATGATGATGTTTTCCAAGGATCTTACTCTGTCATCTTCTCCTGAAAGTCAATTCAGATTAAAGGTAAATGGAACATTTTGTGGAACATTATGGCAAATTGAGAAGGAAAAGGGAAAGGTAAAGGAGAAGGGAAAGGAAAAGAAAATGGAGAGGGAAACAGAAAGGAAAAGGAAAAAGGAAAAAGAAGAGACCATTCAGTTGCTATTATTATCTAACTTTACATTGCAAGCAAAGTAGCTTGTTTTTCAATTTTTTTTTTTGCTCTTATTAACACTATCTGTTTTGAAAAATAATCTTGTGTCCTTCTCTTGCTTATAATACATAATTTGTGATGATGTTAGTGGTTAGACTATTGCATACCAAGACTGGTAATGGTAAATTACCTTGACCTTTAGAATATTATTAATTTTGGTTGGCAACTCATTCTACTCATCAGCATTTACAACCATACTCGTTTCTGGGGAAGGCAGAGCTAGGTACTAAAATGGAAAATGTCAAATGCTCCTGTACTCCAAGGACATGCTAGACATTCAAACTCTCATACTTTATTATTATAGCAAGAGACTACAAAAAGGGTAGGAAATAATCTAACATTAATCTATACCCATGGCAGACAGTAACAAAGAGGATATATGGCATAAGCCAGACTGTTATGACTTTAAGATATTCATTTTGTGGTTACCTTCAGATGCTGCTCATCCTTTCTGAGATGAGTCATAAACAACAGTCACTGAGAGTGGTTACCAGTCTATATCTCTTTTTCCTGCAAAGGACCTGGAAGCCACAGCAGTCTCTCAGCAAGACTGCACCCGTAGCACCCTTGCTTCTCTGGCACATCTGGATCTGCCTGCAATTGCACTCAACTTCAAGTGGCATTTCACTTTCATTCTCCTGTTATTTTGTCACTCCCCTTCTTAGTTCTTAGCTGCTTTTCTCACCTTTAGACTCATCTTTCAAAGCTTACCTTGTTTCTTTTCCTCCTTTTCTCATTTATTTGCACTAAAGGTCTGGTGTAAAATTCTAGCAAAAAAGAAATGGATTTGTTGATATTATGAATTTCTCAGAAGTGTAATGGGGAAAAAGTGATCTAGGAGGGATCTACGGGAGAAAAAAATGTACTAAAATCATAAATTTATGTCTATAAATTTAGTATATTGACTAGCCAAACACATGGGAAGATAGGGATATTAACATATACAGTAACACACATAACAGGCTTTTTCTACCTGATGAAATATACAGAAAAAATGGTTTTAAATTGGATTAGGTTTAAAATTTCCTCTAGATTTACAGTAAGCAAAGTGTTTTCACACACCTTCTTCCTACCCCAAATGTAAAATACATGCACTGAACTCCACTAGTATAGACAATGTAGAAAAGCAAATTCAACAAGGATAGGGTACAGTTTGAAGTAATAACTGAACCTACCTATCTACTTATTTTCAGTGGTCACTTTGTTTATGTTATCATGAAAAATTATTAAAGTGGCAATAGACCCCTGTAATTTATCTTGTTGCATCAGAGAATGCAAACTCTATATGAATGTACTCAGTCTCTGTCAGAGCAGTACATTATTTCCTAGTCATCTTTGTATTATTCTTAGCAGAATACACAGCCCATGTTATGAGTTCATAAGATTTTCATGAGACAACAAACCTCAAACAACTGGGAAAAAAATTGTTGTAAGAAAACTGCCTTAAATAACTTTACTGTCTGTACTATCATGGAAGTGTTACTACCTCCAATTTTATCCTAAGATGTATTTGCAGTGCATTATATTGTATTTTGTGAAAAGATGCTGTGTCGGTTCATGCATACACAGAAATATAAATACCCTCTTTACAGAATTCACATACAACCTTAAATACTTTTATGTGTGTGCTTACTTTGACTGAGTGCCTTTGTATATAATAATCGCACATATAGAACTAATCACAGAATTTGTCAGGTAATTTTTTTTCAAATTAATGTCTAAATTATTACAGGGCTGGTGCATTTCTCATACAAAGACAAGTGGAGTCAGCTAAGCTTGTTCATTTTGGAAAAGAGAAGGCTCTGGGGAGACTGTATTGCGTCCTTCTAGTTTTTAAAGGGAGTTTATTAATAGGGGGGAGACTGAGTTTTTGCATGGTCTCATAGTGGTAGAACAAAGGGGAATGGCTTTAAATTAAAAGAGGGAAGATTTAGGTTAGATGTTAGGGGGAAATTTTTCACTCAGAGGGTGGTGAGGCACTGGCACAGGCTACTTGCAAAGGCTGTGGATGCCTCATCCTGGGAGGTGTTCAAGGCCCGTTGACACCAAGTCAGCTTTGTGTTGTCTGCAAACTTCCTAAGTGTGCACTCGATCCCAAATTCCATATTGCCTACAAAGACATTAAATAACACTGATCCCAACACTGAACCCTGAGGAATGCAACTCAACACTGGTCTCCACTTGGACATGGTGCCGTTGATGACAACTCTCTGAGTGTGACCATCCAGCCAATTCCTTATCCAGCAAGTGGTCCATCCAATCCTTTTTTCTCCAATGGCAACTGGGACATCATGTTGGTCAGTGTCAAATGCTTTGCACAAGTCCAGGTAGATGATTCCAACCCAAGACATTCTACGATTCCATAATTCTATTCTAATAAATACCAGTAAAATGGTATTTATGGAAGTGATGTCAAATATGAGGAATATATAATTTGCCTAAAAGGTATTTGTGAAGGTCCCGAAGCCTGTACACCTGAGTTTGTGATCACCTTAACAACTCTAAAAAATAAGCATGGTAAAGATGGGGAGTTGATGATTTCCTATGGAAAAACTAGTGAGCTGTTTTATTTTCGCTGAGGATCTGATCTAAAGAAAGATTTGGCAGACAGTATCTTAGGCAATATGTTCCCCTTGAGTAAATGTTCAGATATGATTTTGGATAAATGCTTCCCTTGTGCATCAGTTTTAACATCTAGATATTTATTGATTCAACAAAATAACATTTGTGTATAAACAGGAGTAACCATGGGAAATTCAAAGCTTATCTGTCATTCTACAGAGATAAATTTGTCTTGCATGTTGCAGGGCAGTCACATAAAAGCAATAGCTTTGCCACCATTAAACATGCAATAAAGCCTTTCACAAACATACAGCGTTAGCCAAATTATCTTAACTCTGCTGAGTTTACTTTTGGCATACAAAAGCTTTCCTTTCATCTAAACAATGTGATAATCTTAATTTCTTCTCTGAAATGGTTTATTACACAGCTAAATAGCTGCTGTGTTCCACTTCAGGAGGTGAAGTGATTTTTTACAAATCTCAGAAGAAAGGGGAAGTGTGCAATGATATACACAAAATTTATATGTCTCACTTTGGTTTGAGACAGATTCAGGGGAGATCCTTAACTGCAAGATGGTTTGTGGTATAGAGTAGAGTAGTTGAAATTTCCACCTTTTAGCACAGACCACAGCTGTATTGTATTACATCTATAACTATTTCTGTAATGCACTGAGGAAATCATTGGTAAAGTAAATCTTGAAAGATCTAAATTACGTTATACCTTTATAGCCATTTCTCTTCCAAGAATCAGCGTAAGAAATTTTATTGATCAGAATTGTTCTCTTCAGATGACACAGATGCAGATATTCATGAAATATATATTTACCAATAAATTTTCTAAATACTGGATCTTATGGTAACTGATTTTTAATCTTTCATCCTTTTTTTTTTTTTTTTTTAAATACTGAAAGTAGAGAAGTAATAATTATCACAGTTAGAATGAACATAGGATCTGTAAATACCTGAAGGGAGGGTGCAAAGAAGACAGAAGCAGGCTTATTTCAGAGGTGCCTAGAGCCAGGACAAGAGAAAATGGGTACAAATTAGAACACATGAGGTTCCATATAAACATCAGAGAGCACTTCTTTACTGTGTGGTAAAGTACAGTACTACACTGGCACAGGTTGCCCAGAGAGGCTGTGGAGTCTCCTTGGAGATCTTCAAAAGCCATTTGGACGCTGTCCTGGGCACTCTGCTTTGGGTGTCTCTGCTTGAGTAGGGATTGGACCAAACGGACACAGAGGCCCCTGCCAACTGCCAACTTCTACATGTCTGTGATTCTGTGGAAGTTGACTTTTACATGGAAAATTAATCAAATGCCCAATATATATCATACAACAAAAAACTATACAGTAATCCCTTCAGAAACAGTGAACAAAACTGCCAGTATATATAATACTACTGAGTATTTTAATTGTACTGTAATGTAAAATTATGTTTGTAACTATAAATGACTGGCTGAAGTACCTACCATTTCACACTCTCTGTGATACCTCTTCCTTCCCCAGATAGGGCATAATGTCTTATTTATTTTATCAATACATATCTGTAGGGGTAATAATTTGGAAGTCTGTGTTAGTATCAGTTTGGCAGAGTAACTTCCCTGTTAGAAGTAGTCTAATGAAAAAAGAAACTCTATCCCTCTCCCTCCGAAGAAAACGCTATTTTTTTATTTTTATTTTTTAATTTCCTTGTCTTCTGTGGAAAGATGTCCACCCACAGTCAATTTGTAAGCTTAATTTCTCCACTCAAAATCTCCTCTGGGTTGTATAGGAATCAAAAAGGAAAAAGCAAAAGCAAAAGTAAATTATATAGAAAGAAAAAAGGGAAAAGAAGAAAAATTTAAAAAAAAAAAAAAGAGAAAACAAAAAAGAGGAAAAGAGAGGCAACAAAATATTATCCTACTCTTTCATATTGTCTTCTAGGAAAAATCTTGGATAAGAGTGAAGGATTTTTGCATCTACAAAGAGAGAAGATTTGTAATAAGGGATGAGTGATGCATCATGAGCATAAAGATGTAAAGGTGAAGTAAAGAATCAAAAATTAATGCTTTCTGCTTCTTTTAACCTCTTCCCCACAAACAAGTACTTCAGCTGTAAACTATGGACTCATCTGTCACAGCAGCCCTTGAGACTACTGCTTGTCAAGTCCACTGACCTCACCAGGATATCAATCCAGAACTTCCATATGTATGTGGTGAAGAGACATTACATACACTCATAGATACTAACAGTAGCTACACAGTTTTAATTGCACACACAGGTTGATTTGTTCCAAATTAGCATATGAAGACTGCTGTTCCTTCTTATTTTCTAATGTCCTGTCCTTCTAAAATTAATTGAATTGTTGATTTTTTTTTCTCCTTACTGGAAAGTCAATAAAATGCTTGACCTAAATTTTCAGCCACTGTGAATTAACAGAACTCAAGCAGAAATACATGGACTTGCACCAGTTCAGACACTGGAATATCATATATTTTCCTGCAGGCAACCAATTGGTGTGAAACTGAGGTCCAATTTATTGACATTTTACTTTGTATGAGAACACAATAGCAATAACAAAACTAGTGTCCTTTCTAGCTTAAATGGCTACCTAAATTCCCTCTTGAACTGTAATACAGCCATTAAAACATACAGACAAACATCATATTTAACTGTAGTGAGTGTTGAAGGCAATTTCTTTTACATTATTTCGCAGTATAATTCAGTATTGTATTTCCTCAAGCAAAACAATTTCCATCCCTTCCTTCAGGACTCATCACACTTATTTGACCAACAGCATTAGGTATAACCAGGGACGAGTCCTCATTTTCTCCTTGAGTGAGCTCACTGGAACTTGTCTTGATGTAAAGGAGGTCTGAGAAGCACAGCTCTCTTTTGGTGCATCCCATACTCATAGTCTGCTGAGCATTACTGTCCACAATCTTTGATGACCAAGTAAAAGTGTATGGATATCTGTGATATGAGGTATAGCAAAGAAGGGAAGGAAGGGGAGAAGGGAAGGAGGGAGGGAGGAAGGCAGGGAGGGAGGCAGGAAGGCAGGAAGGAAGGAATTAAAGTATTATTTGATATTAAAAATGTATATTTTGAAAAATTAGACAATAAAAAATATAAAACTAAAAGGATTCCCAAGCAACATTAAAAAGAAATTATCATTTCCTGTAAAGAAAACTAGAACAAAATGGGAAATAACGAATTTTTAACATGTAATCACCTAGTGTTTCTTTTAGCAGCATTATTGCCTTCACTGTTGTGAAAGCAAGAATCACACAAGGACAGTCATTCTCTATTATAAGTGCAGAGACTAGTTGTTTTTCAAGATATTTTCCCCCCCTCCTACTAAAAGCAATCAATGAAATACTCAACTAATCTAGGAAAAAATGATCACAGATGGTTCCATATATGCTTTGGCTCCGTGAGACTGTAACACAGAACTTTGCTCATAGGTAAAAGTCCTCAAAATGCTGAAGTTATATTTTAAGGCAAAAGAGAATAACCCCGTCATAGAGTCTCCCCTGACTTTGCAATAGACTATTAATACAAGGAGATAATCTCAAACTGACATCTTTTGTAAGGAACAAAAGACAAAGTCAAAATTACTAGAAATAGTCAAGTGGAAAGAACAGAATCCAATTTAAGAGGAACACTGAAGTCCTTCTAGGACATGTGCAATTCTAAAACATCTTAAAAATACATATCTACTAAGTGGTGTCTATACATGACTCCATAACCATTTTATTTAGATATAACATTTATTTATATATCACATCTGTTGGCAAGATGGATTCAGACTCCAGATTTAACAGCAGGTAATGCTTCATGATACTGTAATAGGAAGAGATGTACCAGTACAACTTTTATTTTAATATAACAAACAATGTCTTTCTGCTACCAGTCTTAGACTAGATATGCAATATAGAATTTGATTCCTATTACAGGGTGGTGTTTAAACATATCATAGGTAAAAATATGAGCGCCACTCTGAAAGTCATATCTCCTTTTTTATTTTGCTGGCCCATGAAGTCAGAGGTGGATGTTGGTCGTATGGCAGTAGAGGCTGAACTTTCCCACCAGTACTTCATTCCTTTTTGTTGCCATGTGGCAGATGGCAGCAGAGGGATAGTCTGACACGATGGCATCTGACATGCAAGTGCAGCTGAAGCAAAGGTGTGTCACTGAATTTCTGCATGTAGAAAAAATGGCACCCATTGACATCTAGAAGTGTTTGCTGAACATTTATGGAGACCAAAGAGTGAATGTGAGCACAGTGAGGCAGTGCGTTGTGTGTTTCAGCAGTGGTAACAGCAACAGTGGGTCACCTCTGCTGGGAAGGATTTTTACAAGTGTGACATGCAGGCTCTTGTTCATCACTGCTGAAAACACATAGCTAATGGTGGTGACTATGTTGAAAGACAGAGTTTTGTAGCTGAGAATTTGCTCTGTGAGATAGTGTTATTATATTCCTTGTATACCCTGTAGTTTGTGTGGAAATAAATAAGAGGCTTTGCTTTCAGAGTGACCTACATATTTATTTGCCATTTTTAACATGGGAAAAAAAGTAACATCAGATTTTTTCATTCTATATTGATTTTCTTTTAAATGGCAAGTGTCACTTTTAAAGTCCCTAATTAAATCTCAAAAATTGCTCAAAGTTTTGGGAAAAGTAATGTTATGTGGAGAATTATATGTTTCGTATCTGAAGGAATGGGTTAAGAAAATGAAACAAAAAAGAATACTCATCCAATCTAAATATGAGTGCTATAATTGGACCAGCACTAAAGGGAAAAGAAGATGTGAAGACAATAACGTATTTGAAAAGAGACTTTGTGACATCTGAACAAATGCAGCATTAGGTTAATGACAGCCTATATTCCTGTATTTCATACTTTCAGATCAAGCAGTAAGGACTGGTTTTAAGTAAATATAATTGAAAATTCACTTGTTGAATACCTACAGTAACAACAACAAGAAAATGGATTTACATGGGGGGCTACTGGGGGGACCCCAGGGGTGGCCTTTGTGAGCACATCCCAGGAATCTGCCCCATGTCATAGCAGAGCCAGTTCCAGATGCCATCAGAAGGGGATGATCTTAAGGTCCCTTCCAACTCAAACCATTCTATGATTCTATGATTCTATGATCTTTTCAATGAGACTTGTGCTCCTAACTCCCATTTGGTTAGTTTTGTTTTTGTGAGTTTGGAGTTTGTAACTAGGAATTTGGGGTTTTAGAAAGTTAAGCTGATGCAAAACTTTACATCTCTGTATTATTACTAAAGTTGTATAAACATATTTGGGTAATCTAACTGGATAAACCTGTGAAATCTGCCAGAAAAATCCAAACAACCATACTTTTCAGTAACATGGATGAAAACAAACTTATTCCTAAAGAATGGGAAAAAAAGAATGTGGAACTCAAATACATAAAGTAAATCACTGCAGAATATTAGTAGTAAAAGTTAAAAATAATGAAGAATATTAATGGGAATAAAAGTAATGATGAACAAACGAAAACCATCTATGAGAAGTTTGCATGTTTGTTCATTTTCTCACTTAAACTTAATGGATAAATTATCTAAAGAATACAATTTGTCATAGACTAATAAGAAATTATATAGAATACACTGTACACCAAATGAAGCAGAAATGGATCTTATTGTAAATGGCATGACATCTATTGTCTAGACTGTCATATGTGACATAAAATAGTTCCAAAAATTGCCCATTTGTTTAATAGTTTCCTAGAATCCTCTCAAATTCCAAAATCAATGAACAGTTCACTCCTGTTGAAATTCAACAAAGACAAAATTAATTGCACCTCTCTTACATTTGTGTCTGTAATAAATACTAATACCTAGCTATTTGCCAAAGGCTTGCTAATAGCTTCAAGTTTCAGTTGCTACAATCAGTCAAAACCCAAATAATTTCTTCCAGGAAATCCTGAGAGAGTGATAATAATAAAATTATAGAGATGGAGATGCTGTTAGAGAAAATTCGAGAATTTCAGTGGCCCATCTGCATGCCTTCATAAGAAGATATCATGAGGACAATAATTCTAGTTGGACATGAAGGAGGAAGATGATGATTGTCAAGAGTTGATTATTATCTTAACAAATTATATTAGACTCTTTTAATCTGAACATGGAGTTGAGTTGAGTTAAATCCCTCCAGCACAAGTTTGTTATAATCCCTTTTTACTTTCAGATAAAAACATAGGCACATACTGAACACTGGAGATAACTGAACAGCATTAAATATGTAACGTACATGAAAAACAGTGTTTTGCAGCTGAGAATTTGCTCTATTAAATAGTGCTATTGTGCTTTTTGTACCTATTGTAGTTTCCCCAGCAATAAATAGGAGGTATTACTTTTGGAATTACCTTCACAGATCTAACACACTACTGCAAGCAACACCAACATATAGCTCTATAAATGATTGGATGTATCTCCAAATTCTATGTAGATCTCTCTTCGTATGAGACAGATAGATAAAAAGCCCTGCTGGTCCACTGCATTTATTTTTAAAGTGTAAGCAATATTAATCTAGAGTTAATTTAGAATACCTCAAAGATCAGTGCTTCTTAGAATATGTACCCTTTGGGATATTTTTTCATCACTTGACATTGAAATTTTTAATGGAGAAGAAAAAAACTTTGGGAAAATGGTATAGATTTTTACATTTGATTTCCCTAAATAATGACAGTCAGTTCAAAACACAATATTGACTGCGTGAGAGAGATCACAACTTGATTCTACTGTACTCTAAAACTGCCAGAGTAGTTTTGATTGTACCTTGCTTTAGTACACACATCTTGGAGACATAGTATTTATGTTCCTAATATAGTGCAAACTGCCATTTCCAGTGCCATGATTTTTGTATGAAAGAGAAAGAAAAAAAGAAGAAAAAAAAAGGAAAATAATAACAATGATGGAAAACAAACAAACAAACAAAACAAACAAAAAAAAAAAACCCACACAAAATCTCCAGAAACTAATCTCTCTCATTTTGGTGTCCATTTATTTTACCTTTGGTAAAAAATAACAGCCATGCTCATCTATCGTCTCCTCTCTCCACAACTGACAGATATTGTGAACGCTTATGAGGTCAGGGAAGAAGAAGAATTTTTCCAACTTTAGCAAAAACAACTTAAAGCAAACACCAAGCATTGGAATACTTAATAGATGAAAAGCCAAAGATCATAAAAGATTGTTATTCAAGAAGATATATACTGTGTTTGAAGGCTAGGTGGCATAGTGAGCCAGACATAACATGTGTATGTGAAGACAGGATCAGGTTGCACAGGTCTTGCCTGATATAGGAGTGAGAATACTGACAAGGGAGCACCTGCAAACTCCATATTTATGTATGAAAGACTTAACGGGGCTCAGCTAACCAACTTTGCCTCTCATAACAACAGGAAAGGAATGTAAACATGTTGTTAGAATGTCTCATCTGAGCAGCAGAAATCTCTAGCTGTAGGAAGCTTTTTCTAAGAGCAAGCTGGCTTTCTCACTTAAGATCACACACGTGCCCTCAGAAATAAGTAGAGAGAATTTGACTCAAACCTTGAGAGTTATCTAAGCTCTAATCACTGATGAGACAATTAAGTAGGGGAAGAGAATATCACGCAGTAAGAAGGACATACAGTTTAGAATTGAATTTAGGAGAATTCAAGAGAAGAGATGAGAATTAGGAAAGGGGTGAGGGGAGGGAAGATGGCAGGGAAGGGAAGGGAAGGGAAGGGAAGGGAAGGGAAGGGAAGGGAAGGGAAGGGAAGGGAAGGGAAGGGAAGGGAAGGGAAGGGAAGGGAAGGGAAGGGAAGGGAAGGGAAGGGAAGGGAAGGGAAGGGAAGGGGGCTCAGAATTGCCTTTTTGATTTTGATGCAGTTCATCACGGTCACATTCATAGAAAAGTTGAACAAAGCATTAAAAAAAATAATTAGATTTTATTTCAGCAGGCAATGCCTTTTACAAAGCAAGCACAGGCTTGACAGAGAATTAAGATAAATAAATTGATGTTGTGTACATCTAGCCTTGTATATATGTTTTTGTTAGACTGATGTGTAACTTAACAAAAGCTCTCATTCAGAAGTTAAACTTTTATCCCAAAGAGTATGTTAATCTCTTTAATTCTGTCAGGTACTAAGCTGGCTGATTTGTAATTAAATTTCATCTGGAGATCTATTAGGGGAAAAAAGAAAAAAGTATTCAATGTACAATAGCTGTAAATAATAGCAACCATAAATGTGTTTTGTACAGACACCAATTCCCTAGAGCCTCTCTGTGATTACTCGCTGCTAATCATTATCAGGTCATGCTTATTCTCTTCCCCTTTGAATATAATGAAGTGCAGCAAATTATTTTCACATTTTAAGTATATGTCAGCATCATACCTTTTCCCCCCAAGCTGAGCAAGGCAGTGTTTGTTTTTCTCTTACTTCTGAATGAAGTACTGCAAGATCATTATTTGTACAGAAAGCTTTACATAAATGCAGTTTTTACACTGTATGCTTTCTCGTCATATATTTTTTTAACATTACCAAAGCAACAGCACATTGAATTTATGATGAATTGAATTATCACAAGACAAAGTATTTTGTGCTCCATTCTTTGAAAATGTCAGGTTTTTTTCCTTGCTTTTTGCTAGTGAACTGATTAAAAATATTACCACTTTCAAACAAAGTAATTGACATGTGGGGATTTGCTGATGATATTCCTTTGGGACAGAAAACTGAAGGCAGGCAGATATTTTGATATTTTTACAAGGAAGGTACAATACAGTTATTTGATCCTCCACACACAGTCAGGCTCAAGCAGCAGAAATCAGCTATCCAAGAATCAGTCTTCTTCATGGAAACCTGCTCACCAAATCTTTTTTCAAGATGAACCTTCTTTAGCTATTTCTGACTTGTTTCCTCTTTCTTTGGGAAATCCCTATGGGATTTTCTTTCCTTCTCTCTCTCTCTCTCTCTCTCTCTTTTTTTTTTTTTTTTTGTTCTATTTTTTCTTAAAAAAAAAAAAATATATATATATATATATATATATATATAAATATAAATATATAAATTTATATAAATATAAATATATAAATATATATATATAATAATATATATATATATATCTCAAAAGTGCCATCTCCAGGTGATTGCAGTTAAGCACGAGAGAAAGTCTGTTCAACTACATGGATCAGAGTTTGTTCTTATAATTGTTTTAGCAGTTTGTTCTATGAAGAAATGTAACTGCATTTTTAACACTGATTCTTACAAATGATTTGTCTTTTGGGAGCATTGCAGAGTAATAAGGGACAAGTAAATGATAAAATGTTTTATGGTCCTTGGCTTCAGCCAGTAGTGTAACAGAAATATTGAGGAAACTCACCTACTTCCAAGAACTAGCATTAAAATGTGTGAAAAACGTATTACCAAAATCTGAAAAGTGTAAATGGTCCTTAATCCACATTTAGTTTCATTTTGTTGTGACTTCAACAACATATCATTCAACTGTATGCATAACAAGAAGACAACTTCTCTCCTGAAATTTTTCATGTCCTCCTGAGGGACTATTTGTAACTAACTGCTTGTACAGGACCCACATGAAAATCTGTAACCATGCAAGTGATGAAATTACTTGGAAATCTCAGCCTAGGCTTGTCTGGAACTTCTTCCTCTTCAGATATTTGTCAATGTCTGGAAAATCATTTTCTGTTTGAAAGAAAATAAAAATCACAAGAAAAATAAACAAACATAACTGCCTGTCTCAGGCAGGATTTCACATTACACACAGGATAAAATTCAGCAATATTTACATAGGAGAAAGGAGAGTAATTCAGAGAAATAATGAATAGCCTTTCAAGAAAAGCCTTTATTTTATAATTGTAGTTAATTTCAATTGTAGTTAAAACAACTCTGTAAATAATTCAATTATATGCAGCAGTTCTGGTGACAAAAGTCATCATGGCAGACATTATTATTTCATAACTTTGTACACTGTAGAATGTAGAACCAAACTTAATGGAAGAAATGTGCTGACAGCACATGTTTGCAATACTGAACAAGTCACTGCTCAGCAGTGTTACAGAACCATAAAACATTAAACAGAGACTCGGCTGTAGCACTGGAGTTTTTGCAGACATAGCATAAGGTCATGAGTCAAGCAGAATAGCTCTCAGGGTTATTCCCACCAAGGTAGTTAATTTTTCAGGCTGTGATGTCTTTAGAGGAGCTATGCTTTGTCTTGTGCATGCTCAAATTGACATGCCAAGAAGAAATTTCCTTCCTTTTTACAGTATGCACAAATAGGTCAGGAACAGTTCTAGATTTCACCCTTGGCCGAGAACCAAGATTCTAGAGAGCTCATGAGCAAAAGATAGAATGGATGTGCTGTTTTGGGGTGACTTTTGGAAGTGATGTGATTAGTAGGCAGAAAGAGGGAGTATGTGTACATCCTCTAAAGAATATGCATGGTTTGATCTCATAGTGTCTCTTTCTTCCAAAGTTCTGCATTATTTCTCTTTGAAGCCAAGAAAAGGAATATTAGCTGTCCCAATGAACATCTAACTTAGCCAGAGACACAGAACACAGACATTACAATTAAAAGAGAAGGAAAAAGAAGTCCTATAGGAAGTCTTATGACATATATTGTCTTACATTGGTTAATAAGGCATTCAGTTACTTATTTAACCTAAACTGTAAATTAAAGTACATCCAGCTAGGAGGTAAATGAGAAATAAAAGAGGAGGTAGTCAGTTTACGGATTTTCAGTAGTGTTGGTGTTTATGGAGAATGATAAATAAAACAATGAAAGCTTTTGTGTGTACTTCGATTTGCAGTCTTTTTCTTGTTATTTCGTCACTAGTTTTTATCATAGAAAAATCTGATCATTCTTTTAGTGTTCTTTTATTGAAAGTTGCAAAATTACATTTTTAATGACAAATCTTTTTTTCTCTATAAGAATATTATATGAAATAATGAACATTATGTCAAGTACAAACAGAACAGTTTTGTGGTTTTTTTGTGTTGTTTTTTTTACTTCCAGTATTTGAACTTCGAATCAATTGTTAAAATGTAGAAGTGAAATATGACTTTTAAAGGACACAATAAAAGCAGCTGTGCTATATGGTGGTTGGCACAGACCATCAACTGTTTTGGTGGGTTTCTTTTTTGCAGCTGCTGGTAGCATGGTTGCATGTGGATTGGAAATAGCCTATGGATTGTTCTACCTTTGCCTTTGTGTCCTAAGCTAGTGTGCTGACAACCACACAAGTGGTTGAAAATGTACAGCCAACAGGCACTGCCTTGCCAGTTTGTCAGTTGAGAGAATTTCCACAGCTGGGGTCTGATCCTGTCAATTAGATCATACTGGCAACAGCACAGCATCTGCTCACTGCTTATGAATTTTTAATATGCTGACTCTACATTAACATTTAATTAGAGCTTGATTATGTTTACTGGACTTCAGGGTAAAGCCTCCAAGCAATGAAAAGTTACTGTTTAATAAAGGGAACATGGAGGAATAAACCTACTTCTTTGATATAGTTTTGTCTTTTACTATTACTCCAGAAATGTAACTTCTCACTTATGAGAAAGGAGTTATTGGCTTGCACACTGCAAATTTATATGCATTGACCCAAACTGGAGGAGGAGTGAATTTGCAGTAGATACGTAATTGAATCTCTGTAAATGACTTGTAAGTCATGAGCTCAGCAGTGAATCAGGTCTCTCCCTCTAGACCTTGCTCTGGACCTCGTCCTGATTTTTTAACTCTTAGAGTTTGCTCTTGCTTTATTCAGTGTATAACTGAATGAAAAGCATATTTCCATTTACTGGTCAGCAGAATTAAATTATTCTATTAAGGGATGAAATTAAAACTATGGGAATCAAAAGACAATTGGTATTGGAATGCAGCTTCCCCTTCTCTCTCTTTCCCTGCCCTCCCCTCCCATCTCTCCTCTCATCTCCTCTCTTCACCATGCACTGCTAGGAAGAGCTGCCTTTGTTGTCTAGACACTTTCCTCACAGTTGTTGGAAGGCTGCTGTTAGATCCCAGATCTGACTCAGTTTATGAGTAAGTAAAGTGTTACAATTTCTTCCCTCAGTATACTGGCTATACTTCTTGTAGAACAGTCGAAGATACTGTTGAATTTCTCCACTGCCAGGGCCAGAAGCTCTACATAGTTGGAGTAGCTGCCTCATAATTTGTCAGAATCAAGGAGCACGGTCACAAATCCTTATTAGACAGACTACGGAAAGGGCTTTATCAAGAGGGCAACTGCGTCAGTTTTGTGAAAGTTCTACTACATTTAACTTACTGAAAAATCCCTATATAATGACTTCCATTTCTGCCATTTTGGAGGAAGTTTGCAGATATATTTTTCAGGTCAAGGCTGCATTCTGACAGGGTATAAACTTGCTGTGTGTGGATGCTGGCATGCAGCCTCAAGACTTAGTAGGCACTTCATTGTCATATCACACTTAGAAGAGTACTGGGAGATTGCACAGAGTTGGCTGCTCCCTGCTCTAGAATTATCTGTGCTGTGGTCTTTATTAGGAGACATGACAGCCTACTTCCCAGAGCAGTAGTACTGTTTGGCAGAAACTGAGGATAAACATGATTTACCTTCTTCTTTTAGCTACTGTTAGAAGGCAGGAATGAATAGTGAGTCAAGTAACACAATGCTTTCTCTAAGAAGCTGGACAAATGTGTTGGATGCTTCATACAGGGCCAATGGAGAGCAATATATAGTCCACCTGCAGGTGAATTCTGCTTTCTGTCTTATTGTCTCACCAAGGATTCAAAGTACACAATGTTACAGTAAGACAGATTTCACTTCCTGATAATATTGATTGTCCTTTACAGACAAGCCCAATAAAGTTGACAACACTGCTTGTGTGGCAGTCCAGGATCTGCCCCAGCTTATTTAGCTGCAGAATGAACCCATCTGTTGTATCCAACTCCCATCAAGGCACTGCTCAGCAATGCCTCTTCATCTTCAACATTCGAGAGCAGACAGCAAAGATGACCTACTAAGAACTGATGTAGAAGTTTGTATTCCTCCCAGAAAACAAAGATCATAAAGAACAGACTAAAAGTTCTAGCAGTATCTATCTATTCTAGCAGAAGCTATCACATGGACAAAGTAACCAGGTAGCTAGTGCAAGAAAGGGCTCTGCCTACTGTCTGTGATTTGCACTCAAATTGATCTGTAAATCTGAACATCATAAAGGTAGAGTGATGATGCCTATTAATCTTCACATTGTTGTGACCTAATAAACCATTTTCAGATTTTGTCATCTCACATGGATATATTTCAGTTACTGCAGATTAGGTCTGAGTGCATGGGTAGGCAAGTTCTCATTTCACATTTCTCTGTCTGCAGAAAGTGTGGCACCAGAAGAAGAATGCCACCAATTTATGTAAATATGATGCACACTATACTCTCTGTCTGATAAAAATCTGTTTTATTATTCATAGTCTAGATGGTATTTCTTCATTTGCAGAAGATTATTTTTTCATACCATAATAATGCTATATTTTCAAGAAGGCAATCTTCGTGCTTTTATAAGGATTTGTGAATCTTGTATGTTATTTCCTACTTGCTTTCACTTGAATACAGAACAACTGAAAAACAAGAAGCTTTTAATTTAATTTCTGTGTAGTTCATTCTTTTCTCAGTACAAATAATTCCACTTTTATAAAAGATCAAAAATATTATCTATTTCTAAGGATAATATCATAAAATCACAGAATGTCTTGGATTGGCCTTCCAGGTTGTAAGTGTACACTGTTGGCTCATGTTAAGTTGTTCACCAACCTGGACCCCTGAGTCCTTCTCTGCAGGGCCACTCTCAAGGAATTCTTCTCCCAGTATGTATACATATCTGGGATTACCTCAACCCAAGTGCAAAACCTTGTGCTTTGCTTTGTTGAAGCTCATTAGGTTCACAAGGGCCCACCTTTCGAGTTTATCAAGGTCTGTCTGGATGCCATCCCTTACTTCTGCTGTATCAACTGCACCGCTCAGATTGGTGTCAATATGCAGAAGTTTCAGCCAGTAATTAGGACTCAACAGCAATTACCTGTAGATAAACACTATACATATCTCTCTGGGTATGCATACAGAGATTAATGATGAAAACATTTGGATTAAGAACTAGTATAGCCTAGTTTACATGGTGGAATACTTTGAAAATCCATCTGATACTCATTATCTTTTCTGAGTGAACCTTTTTTCTTGAATGTTCTCCTCTCTCTCACTTCTTAATCCTATTACAAAAATCATCTTGAATCACTCAGCTGCCATAATTCGAAATAACTTTTGTAAGTATTAGCATAAAATTTACATAGGTTGGTGAAAATATCATGTAATAGGAAGAGATGAATGACATTGCTAGCCATCTTTTTAAGGTCTGAGGCACATCAAATCTCAGTTAGGATGTGTTTATAAGGTTAATAATCCTCTGCCTTCACTGCTACAAGCCTCATCACTGAAAACTTACTAAACTTTGTATGTTCTGCACCTTTATGTGTTAAGGAGGTGAGCTGCCAAACAGACGGTGATTAAATGACTCTCATTTTTTGCTGCTTTCACACTTCCTGTAAGGAAAGCTGGCAAATTGTATTCGGAGTCTGGGATGTGATTTCTTTATTTAAACTACATGCTTAATGCTAAGAAGGGAGAACTAAGGAACATTAATTCAGAGTGTACCATTCTGGGAGCCATGTTCAGTATTTTTGAGAATTTATTATTTCCAGAAAAAAATAGTCTTCATTGTATCTATGCTCTAGAAACATACCCATGGTCTCTTCATTCTGGAGTCAAAATTGACTAAAGTCACTGTGTATGTATATACATACGTGCATAAATAAATAGATGTAGGTACACATTATGTATGCAAAGATAAATGGCATTTCTATGCTTTAGAATGTAATAAAAAGTGCAATACGTTGTTCTGAACAAATAGCCTAATCTTTCACAGAAATGTATTCTTTTTTCCTCTGCATTTATTATAATGTCCTATTTCCTACTGTGTATATTGTACTACCTCTATCCACAGTGAATTTAGTATTCTATCCCTTCAAACCATTAGCTTAATAACATTATGTTCTGCCTCATTCATCTCTACAGTGCTGCTGTTTTTATATTGTATTTCATTCCTCTTTGCTCCCCAGTCACATTCCTCAATACACGTTGCCCTGTACAGGATCCTACAGCATCCATCATCATCTGCCTAATATTTTCTATTTCCTGTCTACTACAGAGAACATTTACAGAAAACTACAGTTGTTACCAGCTGAGCTAATTGTTGTTCAGATTTTAAAAGCACTTGGCGTCATGTAAGACAAAGCACAAATTAGGAAGTGGACTTGTGCCACACTTCTCTTCGTGGTACATTTCTCAGCATTAAAGAATTCCTGCTGGAAAGCTATGGAACCACATTGGGAACAAGACAAAACAAAACAGGAAGGGAGGGAGGGAGGGAGGGAGGGAGGGAGGGAGGAAGGAAGGAAGGAAGGAAGGAAGGAAGGAAGGAAGGAAGGAAGGAAGGAAGGAAGGGAGGGAGGGAGGGAGGGAAGAGAAAATCTATAAACAAGACAGATCTTGTATTCTGGATAGAAATCCCTCAGAACTGAGAATATTTTGCTGCATCCGGGGCTTGGGTTCTTTACACGGCTGTAAATTAGAATTATACAACAAATTATTATTAGCCCAAACAGATCTATTTGACCATGAATATTTTTTTCAGAAATAGAGAGCAAGCACACTATGTTACAAGTTATAGAGATGGTCACGCTCTTCTCTCTTTTACTACTTCATCACCACCTCCACTGAAGTTTTGAGGTCTGAATACAGATTATATCTAGGTTTCTTTGCAATAGTCAGAATTCAAAGTGAGTAACCTTCCTGATTTGGGTATATTCCCTTTTATTTATTCCATTGTGATTTACTTAATCATTTAAAAATTCCTGTTCTAGTCTTTTGAAAATTTTTTGGAAAGGCTATGGGTGTTATTTACTTGGATTTTAGCAACTGATTTGACATTGTTTCCCACAGCCTTCTCCTGGGGGAAACTGTCTGCTCATGGTATAGATGTACTGTCCACTGGGTAAAAAAACCCTCTAGGCAGAAAAGGCTGTTATGAACAGGGTTAAATCTAGTTGGCGGCTGGTCTCAGATGGTGTTCCACAGAGCTCAGTATTTGTGTCTCCTATGTTTAACTGGCATTTTGTCATAATCTTTACAAGGGGATTGAGTGCACACAGTAACTTTGCAGACAGCATCAAGACAGGCAGGAGTGCTGATCTGCTTAATGGTAGGAAGGTTTTTCCCTGCTGGAAGTGGACATTATAGGAAGAAAAAAGCATTTGATGCTTCAGGATGCATATGCCAGGGAAATATGGTATAGCAGGAATATGATGGAAAACATTGTATGTATTCTCTCCTGAGCATGAAGAAATCAGAGATCATCACCAGTGACTTCACTTCAAGATTTATTAACTGCAGTCCCTAAAATCCTGTTTTAGGCTGAAGGAATATAGATTGTCAAGGCCAAAGTAATAGAAAAACAGTTTTCTCCAAAGTCCAGACATTCCCAAAGAAGTCATCTTTCTACTCTTCTGCTCACCTTCCTTAAGGTCACTATGATAGCTTTTTCCTGTTTCTCTAAAAGCTGACAGAGTGTTAAAGTTGACTACTGTAAAATAGCCAAATATTTTCTTTTACTATGTTTTTCTTATCAGTATCAAATTATGAAAGATGGCTAAGCATTTCCTGTTTTCATAATTTTTTTCAACCAGATTTACTTGTTCAAGTGCTGGATCAGACCTTCAGATGGTGTAAATCAATGTAAATCTGTTGCTTTAAACTACTAGAGAATGAACTCTCTTATGTTACTTCTCCGTACTAATTATATGTAATCTGAATACACAGTTATGGGATAGATGCTGTATAGGACTCTCGATTGCACTGGCTGGAGACTGTATTCAGTCTACAGTTAAAAAAAAAAGGTCGTTAAGAGAATGATAAGAGCTGAAGTGAAAAATCTCTTAAATAGGGAACTTGGAAAATAGCTCAAATCACTGAACCAACAAAGTAAATTGATTTTGTTAAACAGCCCTCATGCTGCTCTGTGTAAATGATATCCAGAATTCTACATTTTTGTTGCACAAAAGGAGGAGGGCCAAATATTCTATTTCTAAAATTGCTTATGATTGAAGAGAAATGTACTTTTAAACAAAGATTTCTGTCCTTTTTGTGTGCTTTGATCCTCCTTAATATTCCACATGCTGAACATCACAAGTGATGGTAATTTTTTCAATTTTGAGAAGAGTTTTTGTTCTAATAAATACTGCAAAGAATTATCCAAGAAGAGGAGAAAAATCTGTAGTTCTTAGTTTTCTCCATTATGTACCTGTTAAGCAATACTTCATCAATTCTGGTGATTGAGAATGCTGTCGGTTAGTAATGAAATCATGCTTCCTTTCCTTTATTGGTATTTTACAAATGTCGTTCTACCACAGATAAGAAGGTGGCACCTCCTCAGGGCATGACATCTGGAAGAAGTCTGGCATTTTGTCTCTCATCGTCCTGCCTCCTCTCTCTTTCTCAACTGGCTTGTCAGGGTAAAAGATTAGACTCCTTCAAGCCACATGTCCTCATGGCGCTTTCCGGAATGGCTTAAGAAGGAGAAAGGTTCTGCTTACAACACCCACACTCCAATAGCCCTTCTCTTCCATTTTGTTTCCTTGGACATTTTCCTTCAATTTCATAGGACTTCAGAAAAATTTATCAATGTATCACTCATGCAACCAAGAAGATCCCATTCCTTCGTGTAGAGAGTTCAAAAGATTTGAAGTTGAACTGAACTCAGTACAAGTAGAGCAAGTGTCCACCTTGGAGAAAGCTTCCTTGCATTAAATATACAGGTTTGCTAATATGACTGAAATTGCACACATGGAAACAATTCTGCATTGAAAAGCACAATACTGTGGATGGGACTTTGAGAAACCTGGTCTAAGGGGAAGTGTCCCTGCCTATAGTAGGGGGGTTGGAACTAGGTGATCTTAAAGGTTTCTTCCATCCCAAATCATTCTGTGATTCTAGGAGAGGTTGTACGAACATAAAAATGTTTTTGAATTTGATAGTAAATTAGAAAGTCTAAATATGGTGATTTTGCATGCAAGGAAAAATTATTTCATAGCCTGAGTGGCTATGAAAAATTATCACCTTGGTACAGCATGGTTAATTTAGCTAGTATCTGAGAAGTACATGTGCAAGGGGAGGGAAAAATTCCCACGCTGGTGCATAACGTATCATTATGGGAATGAAGTGGGAAAAAAAAAGAAAAAAGTTAAATCCAGCTGGCGACAGGTCACGAGTGGTGTTCCCCAGGGGTTGGTGCTGGGTCCTGTCCTCTTCAGTATTTTTATTGACTACCTGGATGAGGGCATTGAGTGCACCCTCAGTAAGTTTGCAGATAATACCAAGTTGGCTGGAACTGTCAATCTGCCTTGGGGTAGCAAGGCCCTACAGAGGGATCTGGACAGGCTGGAGAGCTGGGCTGAAGCCAGCGGGATGAGGTTCAACAAGACCAAATGCCGGGTCCTGCACTTTGGCCACAACAACCCCAGGCAGTGCTACAGGCTCGGGGCAGAGTGGCTGGAAGACTGTGCAGAGGAGATGGACCTGGGGGTATTGATTGATGCTTGGCTGAACATGAGCCAGCAGTGTGCCCAAGTGGCCAAGAAGGCCAATGGCATCCTAGCTTGCATCAGAAACAGTGTTGACAGCAGGAACATTGTCCCCCTGTACTCAGCACTGGTGAGGCCACACCTTGAGTACTGTGTCCAGTTTTGAGCCCCTCACTGCAAGAAAGACACTGAGGCCCTGGAGTGTGTTCAGAGAAGGGCAACAAAGCTGGTGAGGGGTCTGGAGCACAGGCCTTATGACGAGAGGCTGAAGGAGCTGAGAATGTTCAGCCTGGAGGAGGCTCAGGGGAGACCTTATTGCTCTCTATAACTACCTGAAGGGAGGTTGTGGTGAGCTGGGGGTCAGCCTCTTCTCTCATGTAACTGGTGATAGGACTAGAGGGAATGGCTTCAAGCTGAGCCAGTGGAGACAATTTAGGCTGGACATTAGGAAATATTACTTCTCTGAAAGAGTGGTCAGGCGGTGGAGTGGGCTGCCTAGGGAGGTGGTGGAGTCACTGACCCTGGAGGTGTTCAAGGAACATTTGGACTTTGTGTTGAGGGACATGGTTTAGTGAGAACTGTCGGTGATAGGTGGATGGTTGGACTGGATGATCTTGTAGGTCTTTTCCAACCTTGGTGATTCTGCGACTCTGTGATTTAAGACACCTTCTGATAGACAGAAGCATTGTGTGATTGTTCCATGTTTCTCTTTTGTTGTTTTTGTTGTTTGTTTGAATTTTTTGTAAAGGAATCCAGATTTCAGACACTCAGTTAGCTACTACAGGACTTTTCCTGCTATGTCATAACCAAGAAAAGTATGCTTGTCGGAAGAAGAAAGAAAAAATATGAAATTTAAATAAATAATTACCTGACTAGAAAGGGACAAATAATAATAATAAGAATTTTAGTCCTAATCCTGTGGAATGTGAGAGTATGAAACAGCTTTCTTTCAAGTTTCCTCACTATTACTGTATATAGAGAGACATTTCCTACACTTACTGATAAAAAATGATGTATGAACTTGAAAGCTGACTATGATCATAAGCAGGCTAAGTTTAAAACTAAGGAAGCACAATCACTACTTACAAAACAGACTGTCAGACTTCTCAGGGGAAAAAAAAATAACAGCGTATTCATCTCCTAAGAAATTATATAAATAAAAAAAAGAACAACAACAACAAAAACAGCAGAGTCTTCTAGAAAAGAAACTCCGAGGAAGGTTGTAATCTTTTTTAAGATGCCCAAGCCGATTTGACAGCCCTCCACAGAGTGAGAACAAAAATGATACTTCTTGCCAGAAGGGTTAAATTATTATTTTTAATCTTGCCCAAGAAAGAAATGGAAAGAAAACCTTATATTTTGAAGAAGTCTCTGTTGCATGGTGCAGAATTGATCTGGGCCATTTAAACTGTAAAATGTTAGCTCACAGGGCTTTGAAAAAAAAAGAAGAACCGTTGTACTTTCTCCAATACTCTGCTTTCTGCCTGTTTGAAAAATATTCTCCATGCAGCCTAAGCTTTGATACAACAGGATTTCAGGACTTCAAGTCTTCTGGGACCCTTTTTTCTTTTTTTTTCCCTCCATATCCTATATACTTGTAGAATCTTGTAGAACCCTTCCCCTTCATGAATGAATTATTGCTGATATTTAGGGCAGCATTTGGCTCAGCTGCAAGCTGGTGTAAAAGTAACATACTTCAATGAAACCTAATCATATGATATTTACTAATGCATTATTAATGAGAAGCTGAATGGCTTCAATAATAATTCTTAGTATTTATCAACCCCTACAAGAGTAAAATAGACAGGTCTCCATTAATCTGTGTTATTATAAATAGGATACACAAAAGAGCTAACTGGGCTCGTTATATCCCTTACAGAAAGCATTAACACACTGCAAGAAAATATGGTGTGATAAAGATTTGCCTTAACTTATATCATGTGAATAACAGGCCTGGAATAGCCATAAAACTGCCTTTTCCTAATGTCTCCTGATTGTTTTGCTAAATTTATATTGCTTTGGTCACAGACTAGTCAGTCTGTGAGAAATCTTAGAATATCAGCTAGTTGTCTCTCCAAAGGATTTCTGTACATCAGTCTTGCAAGGATATTAGCCTGTAGTAACATTCATGTGTTTTTCTAGGAAAACCACTCTTACTTTTAGACATATTTACCAAAGATGTGGCTAGATTGCAATGTGATCCTACATATAAACTGAGTTTACAGCATCATTATTATCATTATTAAATGGGTGTGAGAAGGATAGAATCATCAAATTTCCCAATCTGACTGTGACTTTTGACATCTGAGAGACAAAGTCTACCAGTATCTGATCAACAAGGCTTTTACTCCCTTAATATAGCTTTCTGTTTTAAGTGCTTGGCTATGTAATTATCATCATGTTTGAAAAGTATCACAAATAGCAGATTGATTGCAGGAACTTCTTAGGCTAGATTGTATTTTTCTTTCTGCTGAATAGAACATTTGTTTATTCTACAGGAATCTCTGCTCTAGGCAGTATCAGAATCCCCTACAGAGATGAGTCCTCTGCCTGTTGAATCTTCTTTCTACAGCTGCATGATCACCTGGATTTGCAGCAGGACAAGAAGTTCAGGACACACAGTACTGCTTGTAGTCTAGTGATGATTTGGTGGATCACTGTATAACTGCGTATCTTTTAGTCGTCCCAGTCAAATCACACTTCAGTACACCTTTGTTTTTACCTACACATTAGCTTTTGATCAGACAGTCAGATCAATTATGAGTGAGAAAAAAGAAATATCTAGGTTATCTTAGGGAAAGGATTTTGATCTTAAAACTTCACAGTTTATGGGAAGATTTCCAAAGGTGTCTAACACCTTTGAAGATCTGTCCCTAAAGAAGTAAAGAGGTAAATGAATTACTACTATTTATTTTCCATGCTGGAAACTCAAGAAAAAAAATGGGAAGACACACTCAGAGAATCACAGCATAGCACCCAGAACTCGCTTCTGAGTCATAAAACGTCATACACAAATCAGGTTGTTCTGCCCAATATTCATGTTTTCCAGCTTGATTGGATTAATAACAGCTTAACATGTTATTCAGATTGAGTTAGATGAGTGGAATTTACCTCATATTATAGTGGTATTCTGCAAGACAGAATCTTCTGAATACTACAAAGAAAAGGAGAGAAAATCAGAGTAGCTGTCAAAATTCTCCTTTTTTATATCTCTGTCTAAAAAGGATATTTCGTGGTTTTCTGCAATCTGTTCAGATTTATCAACAACGTTATACATAATAATTTCATTGCTTTGACCGATCATCTTAATGTCTCTTTGCATCATTGGTGAGTCAAAGCTGAGCACTGGAGGTTATGGGAACCATACCCGTGGGGTAGATGAGCCTGAAGGGCTTGATTGCAGAGGCCCGGAGAGTGTCTTAGAACTACTGAGAGAACCACTATTGGTTGAAAAGCCCTCAAGCATTTCAGTGTGCTTGAACAGACACTGAGCAGCGAGTTTCTATTTGCTGGAAATTTCAATACTGTTTTAAAATTAAGAAAGATAATTTTCTACAACCTGGAAATCCCACTGTTTGCTCTGCTGTAGTTATTGACATACAAAGTTACAAAATGCAAGAAATTCTCACTTTGGAGTAGAAAGAATGGGTTGGTTGGCATGATCTGTAATGTAATATGTGTGTCATTCCCTCACTGCTGCCAAGAACAGAAAGTAAATCTCTAAGCTCAGATTTTCAGCCTGAAAATAAATAAACACACAAATGAAATAACAAGGAGACTATTATCAATTTTGCTAGCAAAAGGTCAGTCTTCCAAATGAAAAGCACTGATACACCAAGGACAAACAAGCAGATTGCCTTGCAAACCATGTGGATTTCTATGGCAGTCTATTTGTGTATATCCTGGGGGATCTACAACACATTGAAAGAATTCATTTGATCCTTTTATCCTAAATAGATGTTTCTGTTGCTAGGTGATGTAATATCCTTGCAACCCTATGAACTCCAAGGACGATGGCATTTGGTGACATTTCTGTTGTCAGTGGCAAGTTGCTGAAAAAGTGGATTGGAAATTTTTAGTTGACTTTTGTTCTAAATGAAGTTTTCTTTTCAACACATTTGAACTAATTTGATGGTTTTTTAATATTAATTTTTATCCTAAGTGAATGTCTATACTGTTTTACTTTTTTTTCTCTCAAAATACATTAACCTCATCTTTAGAAAGATTCTGCATTTAGTTTTAACATGAAGTCTGTATTTAGTTGCATGTTGGAGGGAAAACAGGCTCTTGAGACACAGAAATAAAACTAGGAGGATTTATTCCATTCAGAACTGCAGTGAGCCATCCACTGCAGTATGTCACAAGTCCTGATTGTTTCTCACTGTGTGTGCTGAGAGGGTAAGGAGGCGGAGGGAAGAAGACAGTGCTAGGGATAGAAAAATATAAATAGTAAATGAGTGTTGACAAAAGAGTCCAATTAATTTTAAAATGATTTATTTACTGAATTGTAAAAAGGCATTCAGCAGTTTTGAGCCTATCGCTTCACTGTTTACCAAAAATTTCTGAAGTGTTGACCATTAAATAAAATCACATCCTTCCTAAAAATGTGTATTAATCTTTTTTTTTTTTTAAACTCCAAATTCAAGGCTGTGGTAACCTCTACTACTTATGAGAGTCAGAAAAACTTCCTTCTTCATTAGCTGAAATGTAATTTTCATAATGATATGCACATCTGGAAAAACAGTGTAGACTCATAGCATCATAAAATGGTTTGGGTTGGAAGAGACCTTTAAGATCATGTAGTTCCAACCCCTTTCTATAGGCAGGGACACCTCCCTCTAGACCAGGTTGCTCACAGCCTCATCCAGCCTTGTCTTGAATGCTTCCAGAGAGGTGGCATCCACAACCTCACTGGGCAACCTGTTCCAGTGTCTCACCACCCTCACAGTAAAGAACTTCTTCCTAAATAATCTTGTCTAAATCTACCCACTTCCAGTTTAAAACAGTTTCCCCTTGTCTACCTACCCTTCTAAAAAGTCCCTCCCCAGCTTTCCTATAAACCCCCTTCAGATACTGGAAGGCCGCTATAAGGTCCCCCTGAAGCCTCATTTTCTCCAAGCCGAAGAGCCCCAGTTCTCTCAGCCTGTCCTTGTAGGGGCGGTGTTTCAGCCTTCTGATCATCCTCATACTCTTTTACTGTACATATAACGTGTTTCTTGCAAAACAGACAAGACACGTAGAAGCTGGACAGAGAACTTTGACAAGACTATTCTGTGTATGGCAAGGTGCTTCACTGGCAAAGAAACCATCTGTCTTATGAACAGATCATTAAAGCAGAACATTAAAAGACACAGAATTCAGACAAGATCAAAAATCTGCATAACTACATTATGCTATTGGAGATATCAAGACCAGTCTCACAGTATCACAAGTGGGCAGACTGTGAAGTGAAAACACTCAAATGAGACTGGTAAGTGGATCGTGCCCCAGAGAGGATCCCACAGAAAAAGCGACAAACTAATGTAAAAGCTTGCAAGCAAGGAGATACCAACAGTTGTTGCCAGTCTACCAGAATTCCACTGATCTAACAGCAGTTACAGAAGGAAGAGAGGAAATGATTTTTTCATTAATCCAGTTGTCCACTACATGGCTTTTGTGTGTGTGTAAAATGCAGTGAAAGATATAGCCTGTGAAGAAAGTTAATTTCCTATTATGCGCCTATCTGGCTATAGTGATCTAGTATGAGTGAGGAAGTCTTTAATGATTTCTGTTTCAATAGGCCTGTATGAAAAGATCTTGTTAGGGATATGAAAGGAAAATGTAATGGTGATAACGACAGGGTAGATTTTATTTTACTTTATTCTGGTTATTAATTTAGTATTAAAAACTGAGGGAATATAAATTGATAACAAGAGAATCTTGTGAGGGAATATATGAAGGAATGACAAGTTCAAAACTGACGTCAGAATTCCTTTACAAAAGCCTTTGACATTTTTGTACCCTATTCTCAGTCTGAGTTGTATGTAAGTGAAAAAGAGGAGGAAGATGAAATGTAAGAGTTGATGATATATATACATTTAATCTTCAGGAAGTTATGTCTTGTGTACTATCTTTCACATCTGGATATATGCAGAAGTGTACAACAACCATCACTGTGGAAGGAATACTGAAAATCACCTGATACACTGCATTTACTATTTAAAGACAACGAGCTATATAGCTGAACAAGTACTTGTGTAAGAAAACTTTATCTTTTATATTTTTTACTAGTCAAGAATAAATAATGGCTGGTCAAAAGAGGGAACTCATTTCAACGTATTATGCAGTGCAGTAAAGAAACTATTTCATGAACACTGTAAACAATAGTCATGAAGTAAACAATGGTCATAAAATGTTAAAATAATCTACATGCTAGATAGATTATAAACACATATTATAAACATTATAATCACTGAGTCAGCCCTGGAAATAGGGCTTTGAGTGCCGTACGACCAGGGAGAAACAATTCCTAAGTGAAAAAAACTCTAAATCTTACCAATATTTCTTTGTTGGTTTCTGTTATCTACTGTAGACTAGATACTTTGAGCACTACTAACCTATCTACTTGAAAAGCTAACATACCTGGATTGTTGTGCATCAGTGTGGATGGTCAATCAGTGTAATAAAATAGAGAATTCTAGAAAGATTAGTCATACAGTTTTACACATCCTGAGATGAGAAGGACTATACTCGAGATTCCTCATAAGGGAAGTTTGAAAAAATTCTGCATTTCTCACCTTAAGTACTAAAGACATGAATATATGCATAGATTTCTAATCTTGCCATGTAGCATGGCAAAACCAGAGGCTTCTGGCTTTTGGCTCTCTGGTAATTGTAATTGGAAATAAAGAATGGTAATACCATGTAGAATATAAATAACTGTGTATGATTTAATGCATGTGTAAGGCACCTTGGTATACTGGAAACCAAACTGGGTGATGACAGCTTTTGCCATGTATGATAAAAGGTACAATTGTTTAATAGGTTTGTTTTCTATTGCATTCTGGTCTGATTACACACCCAGTACTATTACTCCTTTTCTGAGAACAACTGAACCTGCTTAATTTCGGAGAAATGCTTCAGATGCAGAAAGACAGCAGAGAAGGATTAATATGGAAAGCAGGGAGACTGTAGGACTGAAGATGGAGAGGTCATTGGAGGTGTAAGGGATGCATGAGTACCAGAGAATGCCTCTGTAGCCAATCTTCAGAAGCAGTGGAAAGAATGAGACTTTCCTAAGTGGGTCAGCAGAGACTTTCTTTAGGACACAGTGGGAAGCTGAATTCAGGCAACCACTGAAAACTGCTTGACTGAAAGATAAGGCTGGAGAACAGGAATTCCTCTGCAGAGGCATCTAACTGTGGTTAGAAATATAAGATTTATTTTCCTATTTTTTTTTAAATTTAATTTGTGTTGTGTTGGTGCTTACTTCTATTTTTAGTTAAACTGTTAGTTTGCTTCCAATAATTATGAAACCTAATTTTAGAGACTTCTGGAGGGAGTACACCAGAAGACTCCAGAAAAATCAGAGCTAATTGAACCTTGAATGTCTGTCACACAGACTGATGACATATACCATGAAAAAAGCCTGATGCACAAACTGTCTTCTTTAGTGTGACTCCTTTGAAATTTAAACTCTTTAACATTGTGAGTTAGCAACACAACACAGGGTTCTCATGCCAGGAAGATTTCTTTATTGTTGTGATGATCATGATCATAATGCTGCGTATCCCTCTCATTCTTCTAAGCAAGCCATTTTTATACTCTAGCATGCATATTCAGTGCATTTCCACTAACAATCCATTGGCTAGAAAGCAAGCAAATTCCATAGCAAATCTTCATAATCAGCAGAGAGTTTGTCTTATGCCGAGGTACAAGACATCCCTGTTTGTTCAGACCTTCTGTCCCTTTTCCAGAGCCTCATTATCAGTGAGTCAGTATTCGACGAGGCTGAGCTGACCTCTCCATCTCCCACACTTTAAGGAATAACAAACCAAAAAAATCCATATCAAGCATTGTTTTTCTAAATTCTGTGGCATGTGAAGATCCATTTTATCTGCTCCTTTCACCAGAGGAATTTGACAGTACAGGAAATCTGCTGGATAACAGAAAATAATGGCTTTTCATATTTATGGAGCGCAGAGGTAGCAGTCCCATCTGTTCTAATAACAATTGTATCACATCTACATCTTTCTTATTATCACTGCCCTTGCATGAGGCTGACTTTAGTAGCACTTTACTTATGTGCCAGAATATTTCCTAGCATTGCCTGTGACAAAGCAGTACTGGGTCTATATGTCCTGCTCTATATGTCACTTGTCCTGCTCCAGGTAATGTTGTATAATCTTTGCGCACAGGCATGGAAACTTTGTTGTCAGAATCCATCAGTTTGCAGATAGGAGTTCCCCTAGCTAGTGGGGAAACTGCAGAGGTAGGCATGCAGGAACCTGCACTGCACTCACTGAGGGGGTCATAAGCACAAATGGATCAAACATGAGGGGGCTGGATGTGGACGCATAGATGGATTTGCACATAAAAATATGACTTCTGGAGGACAAAAACACATGTAGTCAGCAAGAGGACTTAATAATATGTTCTGTATAAATCTGTTTGAATATACGTATACATGTAATAAGAGAAAAATATTCTCCAGTGTCTGGCTAAGATTTTGATTCTGTTGAGTCAAGAACTCACAGAAATATGTGTTCCATCTACAGCACTATGAAGCCAGCAACAATAAGCAAAACTACACTGACACTTGAATAATTTCGTGCCTTTCACTTTATTTATGTACTATGCAAGTACTAAGAAATATATCAGTAAAAGCCTCCATTTATTCCATCTCATATATTCTTAAAATTTCAGCTCAACTTTTGCAGAAAAGTGGTAACACTGATGCTGTTTTCTTTAAGATTGTAATTTTTCAACTACTGTACATAGTTAAAAGAATTGCCCGACATAGAATTTGGAACATAATTAGGACCTTAAAATTAGGCTTCAGTATCTGAACAAAAGTAGTTATTCTGGAAGCTCTGAGAAAGCTACTTACTGTTAAACAGTTTTGATTAATTGCTGTTTTATAATCAATAATCATTCTTAGTGTTTATTTAGTTGTCAGTGAATCAGATTCATCCTTGACGTACCCTTAGTGAAGTCATAATATTAACAGAAATTTGAATTTAAATGCTCCACTGATTTCACCCTGTTTAAAGCAAGGTTTTTATTCTGTAATAAGCCAAAAATTTGCCAGCAGGTTGGGGTGGGGGGGAAAGCCAGAGCTTTCGGCTTCTGTCAAGATTGTCTATGTAATTCATGACCACACACAGCTCTGGGAATCAGAATACTACTTACCATTTGCAGACTGCTGCCCATCTCTGCTGTCAAAGCAAGCTAGGATCCCCTCTGGTGTCTCTTTTCACCGCTTTATCCTCACTTTGCAGTGGGAAGTCTTTTATGACTCTTGAAAATACAACAAATGTTTCAGACATGAGGGCAGACAACCTCTTTTGCTCAAACTTCCTTCTGCTGACTGATATCTGTAGTCTCTACTTTCAGAAAACACCATGTTCCATTTGAAGCTTATGATAACAAAAAGTTTATCAGGCATTGATCTTGGTTTGCACATATAAGTCATTGTGATGTAATGCGATGATTCTCTACTTTTAGTAGAAGTTTGCTGATCTCTTGTCATTTTCTTTCTGAGGGAATCATAGGATGGTAGTGTTCCAGATGATGACCTAGCACCTTAAATATTTTCAGGATGAGAGGAAATACCTTGCTATATTTTCAGGAAAGCAACACAAATCAACTGACACTTCCTGAACTACCTTCTTATTATCTAAAGCTGAGATGTCACTTATATATATATATATGTATGCACAAATATGTTTTGTAAATGGGGGTAATTGTTGCGGTTCAACAGTTTTTGTATGTTTTGATATCCAGTGAAACACCTAAAAGCATATTTTAAGCTGCTAAAAGTGAGTTTCTGAAGAAAATGGCCATTGAAATTTTATCATTGCTTTGGAATATATATATATTTAAATATTCTGAACATTCTGCAAGATCAAGGAAGATGATTATGAATGATGATCAGTGCAATTTACTTTGCATAACAGAACAAATGAAAAATGTTGAGAGACAGCAATGCACTCCTCCTTCACCTCTTATTTTAGAAAAAGAAATCCAGAGAGCCTGAAAGAATTCAATGTGTTAGCCAAATAAAAAGAGAAGATATAAAGTTCAGTAATTCTGAACGTAATGCTGAATAACACTGACACTACCTTAAGTCAGTGTTCATGTTTTGAGTTTTGTTTAAGGTATTCAGAGCACAGTTTCCAATAAGCAGTACAGAAAAGCATTATTACCTTTCATCCCCAGCATGATTTCTTCTACAGAATTTACACTCCTAAGATTGAAGTAGTGTTTAATGGATGACACACATTAAACACATATTTCTAGAATTGTACAAATATTTCTAGATAGAAAAAAAAAATGCAGTGGAATATTATTACTATGGATGCTCCTATCACAGAGACAAATTCCTAGTGAACTTCCAAAATATTGATCACATATCTCTTGGAAATGAATGATCTAAGCAAACATCTAACTTTTCTCCAGTCATCTCGTAATGATATAATGGCAAGTCAATACCAGTTATTTTCTAATTTCTTAGATTTCTGCTGGCTAGGTTCCATATCTGACAAATACAATAATGGACTGATACAACAAATACCACTAAATTTAATAGCAGAAACTACTGTTTAGGGCAAGGAATTAAATGGAAGAAGATATTTTCATTATTTTTCCATTTTGGCAACAGATAATATTCTGGATAACCGAATTAAGTTCAGTTCCCCTAAAGTGACTGAACTGAACAATGGCTACACTCTTTGGCAGCAGGAAACACTTGGATAGACTAGTAAGGAAAATGATTGTCCCCTCTACTGAAAATGTGGGATAAAGCCCAAATTCTCCTTGCCTGGAAAGTCACTCACTGGGTGCTTGGGATTTTATCTCAGTACATAACTATGCCTTTTTGGCTTTCTGAAACCAAGCAGAATCTAAGCATCACCTTCAATTTAAGATGTATTGGCAGAGTTGCAAAGAGAGCTTGACTTTACCAAGCAGATTTCCCCAAATGAAATAATTTGATCATTCCAAGATTCTTAAGGGTCACAAAACCAGCAAACAATAACAACAAAAAAAGAACATAATTTCTTGACTTCAGTACCACAGATGTTTTGAGTGGCTGTTCTTCATATGAGTTTGATAGATTTTGTATTGGATTTTTATCATAATTATTGTCTACTTAGCATGTCAGCACACATGACAGTAACTGAGGAAGATTATTTTGGGTTAAACCCTGCCAAGAAATCGACACTGACCAGATTTCATTGCTTTTGTCAAGGAGTTTTATTTGTTCCTTTTCTAGCTCCATGGCCTACTTTGGATCTCCATTCCAGTATCTCAAGCTCATTTTCTGAACCATCAAAATATTCTTGAGCCTACACCTCACATCCCACAGCTCTTGTTTTGCTGCCCTAATTTTTTTCTCAGTTCTAAAATTTTCTTTAATTCCAACAATTTGGCTTTTCTCTTTTCTTATTAGCCTTAATAAATTGGAAGCAACAGTTCTCTTTTGGAAAATTCTTCTGCTCTAACTTCTGCTTGTGCAGGAAAGCAAAAAATCTCCACAGCACCCCAGCCGCTGTTTTCCTAAGGCACTTTCATGTGAAAGATAGGCTCATATTTTGATGACTTTGAAGACCCCCTTGTCTGTGAGAAATGCGATACCAGTCACAGAGGCTGAGTTTGACTTTGTGTACTCTGAGACATTAAGGACATCACAAAAGCTGTACTTCACAAGCTGTTTGCATGAAGCTACATTACCTCAAGTTGCTATACCATAAAAATGTTACAGTAGATGTCAGGTTGCATTGTAATCCTGCAGACTTAGCAGCTCCTCTCTAGTAAAAAAGAAAAAAAAAAAGAAAAAAAAAAGAAAAAAAAAAAAGAAAAAAAAGAAAAAAAAAGAAAAAAAAATACTTTCCCCTTTTCTGTCTGAAAAAAATGTGCCCATTTCAAGTTCAGATTGCAGAAAAAGTCTCAATTACTTTGATGCTTTTGGTGCGTCCAAGTTTCTGACTTTCCGAGATTTACATCCTTTTTTTTTAGCTTCCTTTTGGTAAAAGTCCATTCTCCAGAAGCTCTGAAAGTAATACAATGTTATATTCTACTTCCAGGGGCTTTGTTATATTTTAATTTATGATAATAAGTTTCTGTTATCTTAGAGATACACGTCATTCATTGTCTGTTTTGTTGTTTTTATCCTTGTATTTGGAAGAGACCTTTAAAGGTCATCTAGTCCAACTCCCCTGCAACAAACAGGGCCACCTAGAGCTCGATCAGGGTGTTCAGAGATGGGTCCGGTCTGGCCTTGGATATCTCCAGGGATGGGGCATTCACCATCTCTCTGGGCAGTCTGTTCCAGTGCCTCACCACCATCACTGTAAAAGACCTTTCCCTTCCATCCAACCTAAACCTATTCTCTTTAAGCTTGAAACCACTTCCCCTTGTCCTATCAACACAGACCCTGCTAAAGAGTCTTTTCATATCATCTACAATATTTGGGCTGTCCTTGGAAGTTTCTAGGGGTTGAGGTTTTATTAATATTTGCATGTTCTGGAGCTCACATATTTTTGTATAAATTTCTGTTGAGCTCTGTATTTTAAAAAGAGATATAGCTTTTACTTTTTCAACAAATGAGGCATAGCATCACTGATAGTCATTAAAGAAATATGGCAGGCTTCTTTCTCTTTTATTTTACCTTAAAGTTGCAATGGAGATTGAATGTATTACAACTGCTTCTGTTTTTCTTTCCTTACTCTTCATGGAGAGTTGTTTCCTTTTATCCTCACAATATGATTGATTATTTTTGTTTTTCCCTGGGTCATTAATAATGTGATTATGAAATATGCTATTACAGAGGAATGTGGGAAATGATAAATACAAGAATAGCATTTACTTGGAAAACCTCCAGACTTAACCTTAGGCTATGTAATGTACATCAGTTAGGTTGCGATTGAAAGCACAGAAGGCATACTTGATTGCATGATATACCATCTTTTTCCTTCCTAATTTACTCTACAGATCTGGTGTTGGCAGAAAGAGAACATGTGGTCTTTGATGCTGCTTAATTTGCCTGTCTGGTTTTTCCATCTCTAATATTTAATCTCCTTTTTATCTCTCTCTTTTTTTTTTTTTTTTCTTCCCAGTGTTTGCATTTAGACCCATGTTGCAGAACCAATGAGAATTTTAAGTACCTTTGCTTGACCAATTTTTATTGGATTTTCCAGACACTATTTGCATACGGAATGGAAACTTAAAATGATTTTATAGAGCAAAGATATTGAACTTTCAAAATAAAGATTTACTAAAGCATAGTCAAGATTTAATGTGGTAATAAACTTCACAAAATAATATAGGATAGAAGACATGATCAAGACCAATTTTTCATATATTTAATGCCACATTGCACTTATTTCTAAATTGAAACATCCAAGAGCCACATTTCATATTCTAATGTGACAGTGTTTCTTCATTTCTGAGCATAAAGATCTTACTGCAAATTAAAAAAAAAAAAAAAAAAAATAGAGATAATAAGTGACAAATGGTAAAAAAGAAGAAAAGTTTGTATTTTCTAACTGTTCAGTCACAACCTGTTAACCTCACTCTAACTATCAGAAATGGAGTTTACATATCAGCTGAGTGCTTCTTTCATGAGGAAGAGGAGGCAATATAATTTTGGCAGAACAGCACTATCCACTTTTTAAAATATAGTTTTACCAAGAATGCTGACAGACATCTTGCCTCAGGACAATCAAATGCTGCTGCACAACACATTGATAATAACTTCAAAGGCATCATTTAAACCCCATTAGGACAGGGAATCAGGATACTGCTAAATGGTGTTGCATTCTAAGCAAATCGCCATTCTAATTATGTTATCTATTAAAATTGTCAGTGTTAATTCTAGTCCAAACCAATTACTGTAAAAGTTGAAGTCTAATCATATCAAGTTATTTATAGCATGCAGACTGCAGGTTCTTTTGCCCATATACACTAAGACTAAATTCATCTAACAGTGAGCCACCTAGACACAATTCATCGTAAACTATACTTGCCTATATCTACGTTTTACTTCATTGTTTAGAGAACACATTGGGTTTCCATTTGTGCTTGACATCTTGTGGAGATTATACAGCAGAAAAATGCTTCAAGACCATTTGTTCATAATGAAAGCAATTTGTTACTAGCCGAAGCAAAGTGTCTTCTGTCCCTCTTCCAGAATGTTTTGTCTATTGTCTATGTTTGTTGAGCTCATACAGAAGAATAAAAACACTACGAGATATACTTAAAACAACAGCATTACTAGCAGGATACACATCATTGTTCAGAAACAATAGGCATGAGCATGTTCTTCATCATCACGGTTTTATCTACTATGGAAACTCACTGACACAGCGGAGGTTCAGCATTTCTTAATTGCCTTTTTAATTCAGTCCACTTTTTCCCCAGGGCTGATGCACTGATTCCTTTCATTCCTCCCTCCTCCCCATCTCAACAGAGCTGCATTTATGAGATACATTTTAAAACAGCTGCTTCTTTTGTTATGTTCATGTATTCTTACATAACTATATTTCTTTTCTTTAAGAATTTAATAAGCACTTTGAGAGAAGCATTAGGAATACTTAAGGGAAATACAGACATCCTTGGTGTAAAGTCATTTTAAAATCAGGAAGGACAAAAAGGTTAAAAAAAAAAAAAAGTAACATCCTAAGAAGGAGGTAGGTGGGTCATGAAAAATACAGATAACAAAAAGGTTCTCAGCTAATCCAGTTACCAACAGCAGTCTTAGAAGAGCAATTTCACAGGCCTTTGTCTGGAGAAAGGCAGCACTTCACAGTAGCAGCCAATGAAATAACAGGATTTGTGGACACATGAATACAGAAATGTTTAGAGAAAAGATGATTTGCCTATTGTAGCCCTCATTCACTTTGCAGTCTTTTGAGTGCTCTGAAACAGTTACATAAAATGATAAGTACTTAGAAATATACTAAGTACCTGTAGGAGATATGAAGCAGTATGTATGAGGGAGTTCAGGCTGAAAAAATTAAAAAAGACATGACTCTCATTGAAATAACAAATAATGAAATCAGTGAGTTAAAGAAAACAGATAAACCAAACAAAACTTCATGTATTATTCAAGAATTAAAGCATAAAGAAGTATAATATGTAGGACACTCCAAAAGTAATGCCTCTTTTCTATGTTCACGGAAACTAAAACAGGTAGAAATAGCACAATGCTGAAATGCACCACCCATTGGATCACTGTGCTCACAACCACAGTCTCATACATATATTTACAAAATAAATGTGTACAACACACTTTTTCAATACGTGCTGACTGATACGCAGCCAGACCCTGAGTAATACTGAGGAAAATGTTATAAAATTACTTATTAAATCACCTTATTTTAAAACGATATACATATAACTAAACATAGGGAAAAATTCTTGTTTTCCTTTATGCATATCTTAATACATCTTATTACTAATTCCACTTTTACAGCAGTTCCTCATCAAATATCTACACACTTATCTTGCATTTCCATGACCTTTATTGGCAACCCCGTTAAGAAAGCAGAAAACATTAAAGAGCGACCATGCTAAAGAGACCTTCAGAACGTGACAGTTCTGCTCCTTACAACTGTAGAAGAACACGGCAATAAAAGCAGAGAATTATAAGCAGTCGGGCAGCCAGGGCAGATGGAGCTGGGCAGGCAACGTGGCAGACCAGGGGGCCACACCCCTGCTTACAGATGGCCCCGGTCACCACTTCCTCTGCAAAGGGCCTGGAACCCCGGGGCATGGCCAGACCCTGACTTACAGGGCAGCCCCAGTCCCAGAAGGCCAAGGGGGCTCCTTCCCCCCCACTCAGTGGGGTGCGGGTCAGGGTGCCCCTAACTGGGTGGTCGCCCCACACAGGCTGCCAGCAGAGCACTAAGGCTCCCACCCCCAGACCCTGGATACAGGCAGAGCGATGACACCCAGGAGCCACAGAGCTTGGTTTTCCCCTGGCCAGCAGGAACAACTACCAGTGGCCAGGCAGCGGGGCAGCATGGCCAAAGGCCGAGGTCAGGATCCCAGCCCCACATCTCGGCACCACGCCTCTGAAAGGCCAGGCCGGAGGTACCCGCCTGAGTACAGGGGGACGCTCAGAACTCACCCTCCCTAAGTGCAGGGGACACACACAGCCCTGATTACAGAACGGCACCTCACGCCATGCCATGTCCAAAAGCCCCACGCAGCATGCAGCTCCCACCAACGCCCGACGTACAGGCAGGCCCACCCGGCTGCAGCACAATCACCACCACGTCTTCGGGAGCCCAGGGAACAACCTCAACCCACACAGCACGGAGGTTGCCCCAGCCACAAGTAGCACCTCAACCTGCACCCTCAATCAGGCCAGGGAGGGGTCGCTCCCAACAGCGGGCTAAAGCACCAACACAGCCTCCCCAGACCTGATTACAAGGGGGGACAGGCCGCTCCGGGGACAGAGGGCTCCACAGCTTGTGACACATGCCCCAAGTACAGAGCTGTCACCAAGACAGGTGGCCACACAGGCACACATGCAAGCCCTGGATACAGGGTGGCCATGGCCACACAACTACCACACAGTTCTGCTCTGTCCTAGCGAAAAAAAAGGCAAGACCAGAGGATGCTTGCACCACTCGCGGGGCTAAGAGGGAACATCCCCCTTGCTGCATCCACCGAGTCCTCCATTCCCCCATGGGAAGCCACAGCTAAACTGCAGCCATAGTCACAGAGGCCTAAAGGGAGAGCTCAGTCACACAGTCACACACGCAGACCAGGGAAGGAAGGGGAACACAGGCACACAGAGATGGCTTTCCACAAGGGAAGGAGAAGGCAGTGCAGCCAGGGCCTAAGGGAAAACAAATCCCTGTACCCATCAGCAGCAGACAAGAGCCTCGGTCCCGCCCTGGGACTGTACAAAGGCCACAGACCTCAGCATGCCAAGGGGATTCTCAGGTGGCCAAAGGCTACACAACGTGACATGCACCCCGAGTACAGGGCCGACACGGGCAGGCCACCAGCAGTCATCAGCGCAGAGCGGCCGGAGGAACAGCGGCAGGGAAATGGCACTACCCTGCTTACAGGGTGTCTGTGGGGTCCAACGAGCTCCGTTTCCCACTCGGGTGCAGGGAAGTTAGATCTCACCCTCCTTACAGGGGCCCACCTTACCCAGGCAACCAAAGGAGCAACAAGGCCAACTACAGCAAAGACCTGAGCCCCGCTTACAGGGAGGTCAGCCAGCACTAAGCCGGCCTGGTCACCTAAAGTGCCAGCAACGCTCTACTGCAACACGACTATGCCCCAGGTGACTGGGAGATGCTTTTGCCCAGGCCGCCCCTCCTTTAGCACAGCTGCAGTCTCCTGCTGCTTCTTCCATCCTCCTCTTCTTGCTCCCTCCTGCCACCCGGTTCCATGCCTCTGGAAGGCCGGGCCAGAGGTACCCACCTGAGTACGGGGGGACGCTCAGAACTCACCTCCCTAAGCGCAGGGGGTGCCCACAGCCCTGATTACAGGACGGCACCTCACGCCACGCCACGTCCAAAAGCCCCACGGAGCACGCAGCTCCCGCCAACGCCCGAGGTACGGGCCCTCGGGCGGGCCTGCCCGGCCACAGCACGATCACCACCACGTCTTCAGGAGCAGCACAAAGCCCAGCGCTTGCTGGACTCACAAATTCTGTACTACCCCCTTGACCACGACCCAGTACAGACGCACTAGGCTGCCAGGAGATGAGCGACTCCACGATTGTTCTTGGGCAGTGGGATGAGAAGCAGGAGTCAGATCCAATTAGGGACTGCCCTAATGCTCCAAGCCACTGCCCCCTGCTACCCACAGGCAAGCAGAGGCTAGGTAAGGGAAGGAGTGTACCGGTTGAACTGGCTCTCCACCTTTTGTTCAAAGAAGAATCGCACCGAGAGGCCTGAGAGGAGGGGAAGAAAGTGGGAGGCGGGGGTCACAGCACTGCGGTTCACACAGGCGTTGTGTCCGTGGAATCAGAACACCAGACCTTCCACATGAGCCCAAAGCAGACTTTTGCCACGGGGGGAGGAAGGAAGAAGTTTCAATTTCAGCCTTGCGGACGGGCGTCATTCTGTGCCCAAACAAGTGCTCTGTGCCCTGGATGCTGAAGGCGGCCACCCAGAGCTGGGGAATGGGTGCATGGCCCCTGACCTCTGACCAGCAGGGAAATAAGGAGAACAGAATGCAGTCGCTGCTGATTTTTACCAGTTTGACTCTGTTTCAAGACTCACTGCAAAGTTTCAGAAAAACGCCCCGTCAGAAGAAGAAAGAAAAGGAACAGGGTTGAAAAGGAATAGGGTTGGTTTTAATTGCTTTTGGTTGTTGTTTGTTTTAAAATATACAATCAGACTATGGTGTTACACTGTCAATGATGTCCGAGAGTTCCAGAAGGAGCTCATCCACATCCTTCTCAGTGTCCACATCAGTTTCTCCTTCCAGTTCTTCTCCTGTGATTTCCACCATTAACTTCTCGATGTCATCATCTTCAGAGACGAGTGCTTTCCCCGCCTCCGTGCAGCTCCGCCGCTGTGCCTTATCTGCTTCTTGTGAGGAATGGGATGTTGAGTTTGCGACCTCCGACTGTGCCACGGAGTCTTCCTGGCTTCTGGCAAGCAGCTCCAGACTTGGGAGAACAAGGAAGAGAACAATCAGTACATTTCTAACTGGAGAAACGCTTTCAGCAAACCAGCTCTGAGATCTGTAGTTAACGCCTCTTGCACCTCACAGTCACATAGAGATGGCGATTCGGTTCACCCGAGGCTGCCTTTAGAGTGCAAGATACCAGCAAGTACATTTTTCGTAGCCTGAACTTATCTGTACAGGTAGAGCAGTTTGAGTGTAGAACACAGGGGCCAGCTTTTGTAGCAGAAACACATTGCCACCACCCTCATTACTTGGACTGCAAATATGTCAAGAAGTCATCCTCTGCAAAAACCGTTTACTGACTGAGTTACTTTTCCCCAGGGCATACTCAGCAGAGAATTTTAGTCAGCAATTTAAATTATTTCAGGTGACCTCTTCCTTTGTTGGATGATGCCATGACACATCTCAAACACCCCATTTTTCCCCAGACATGTTTAATGGAAAAATGGCACTGATGAAGAACAAGCTGTGGTCATCACCTGCTTGGAAGTTTTATGACTTCAACGCTGACCAAGGCGTATTCGGGTGGGACTGAAGCAAGAATCACCTGGGAAGAAACAAGACAGTGTCTATGAAGCACGGGCAGAAGATTCATAAGTAATTTCTTTTCCCAGAGAAGTTGTGGATGCCCCATCCCTGGAGGCATTCAAAGCCAGGCTGGATGGGTTTCCAGGCAGTCAGATCTTCTGGCTGGCAACCCTGGCCACAGCAGGACGCATGGGTGGAACACTAGATGATCTCTGAGGACTCCTCCTCCCTTCCCTCAGCACTGCCGAGCCTAAACCCAAATACAGAACCACGGTGCTCCTGAAGAAAGCATTCGTTTGAAGGTAACAAGTGACCTGGGGTGTTTTTAACAGTGCAGCATTGATGGACAAAACCCTTCACACCACAGAGCAATCTCAGAATCGTAGAATCGCAGAGCATTACATAATCATTGCTCTACATCTGATCAAAACCAAAAGTTTCCACAAGTCCCCTGTGAGACATCTGCTGCCTTCAAAGGAAACAGAAGACCTGTAGAACCCGTTTGAAATTTCTACCTTTTCTTCAAGAGCAACGTAAACCTTGCATATCCACTTCTGTGTTTGCCACTGTTCTTACCATAGGTAGTTTTCTAGCTGGGGGCTCATCAGTGTCCTCAGCAGCAGATGGATGCATCTCTGCTGCTTTTCGTTTCCGTCTCAGCTTTGTGGGAAAGGTGGTTTTCCAATCAATAGGCCTCTTGGACACCTTGCGTCCCTCTAAAGTGAAAGGAGGAGAGAGCTGATACCGTCTTGCTGTGCCTCAAGACAGATTCACGTTCCCTTATCATCCCCACAACCCTTCCACAAAGTTAAATACATTTGACCCGCAGAATTGCATTGCCATGTCCAGGATTCTCAGCAATGTTTTCCACACAGTCATTTCTGTCTACCAACAACGCATGAAAAGGAACAAAGAAACCCAATAGCTAGACTCAGTAATAATCCAGGGCAAGGAAAACTCTGACAACAAACAATCCTAAGTGGCAGCATTACTTTTCTGAGGCGCTGTAACAAGCTCCTTGTGCTCACCCTTAACTCTTTTCTTGCAAGGCGATTCCTTCGCTTTTCCCTCCTTTTCCTCTGATCGCTTGCGTTTTTGTCCAGCCGGGCCATGGGAGGGAGTTGGGATGTCAACTGCAGAGAACAGTCCCAGGAAAGAACAATCAGAAAAACTAAGTAGAAAGACGGTGCATCAAACCCAGATGCCTGTTTAGTATCGGGACCTCGGACCTCTCTTTGGTGCCTTCTCAACCACTGCCTGGTTCCCCAGACTCTCTGCAAGGCCGCTCTTCAGAGGGAGGCCACTTGCGTCAGCTTCTGGCAGAAGGAAAACAAGAAATGATTGAAGAGCATCTCGTTAGAGGAAGGTTTCAGCACAGTCAACCACAAGCTTCAAATTTTCGAGCACCGTTTCTTACATTTGCCTTCCGGCTGCTCAAGTGCGCCGTTTCGACAGTCAACACAGACCTGCAATGCCACCTACCACTCTCCAGAAAAACCCCAAACAGTATTCCGACAGCCAAAACGCAAACTACTATTTCACTTATCATGACCCTTCCCTGCGCTCTCCAGTGATTGGTTACTTGACATCCCGCACCTACTCGGAATATTAATATTTCAAATTAAGCCTTTCCCGCTTCGTGCCATCAGAAACTCACGTTTGCTTGGTGGTATGGTCAGTCCGTTCCCACCGCGTTCCTTCAAGTGAAGAAAAGCACAGTGGGCTTTCTGACAGCCTCCTGGCTGATTCTCCCAATAGCAGGGAATCTGACTGCGCTTCTTCTGAAGGGAGAAAGAAAGGAAGGAAGGGTCATGGAAACAGGCCCACGAGGTTTGCAAAGAGACGCTGCGCTCCAGGCCATGACAGAGATAGGGCTGTCCCAGGGCTGAAACATCATTTACTGCTAAAGGAAACATCTGGGAGCATATTCACAACATCTGCATAAGCCGTAACCACTCGGCATATTTCGCTCTCTTAACCTTCACGTAGAGGAGACAGGCGCTCTCAGTTCAGGGGGTTAAACCAGTGCACCTGCAAAATGCTACCATTACTCGGGAGAAACCGTGCCTTCCAGTGCTGCGCTTAAGTCCGTCAGAAATCATCGGGCAGAGCCTTAGCTCTTCACCATCATTTCTTGCCCCACCCTTCACTACTCCAAGCAGCCAGAACAAACTGCTCTGAAGAGATCCAGGACAGAGAAGGCCTGACAGACCACAACCACGCCCCGCTGACAGGAGGGCAGTGCGGCTCTTTCCTACCACCCTGCTCCAGCAGGTGCAGGAGTCTGAGCAATGCGGTCTTTTTGCATCTGGGGAGAAAAAGCCTTTGGCACCTAACGCAAACATCTCTCACTAAGATATACCTAAGGCATTGAATCCTCTTCCCCCTACCTCCTCCCAGCTCCCTCTAGAAATAGTAACCAGTAAGATTTTCACAGCAAATGTATCCGGCCTGCAGAAGTGCATTCAGCCCACCTACAGCAAAGACAAGTGGCTTTGCGGACTAAGCTGGGAGAGCACTTCTTTAGGCAAACACTCACATCAATTCTCATGTGTCTGAACTTGCAGTTGCTCCTGAAACAGCAACCCTCCATCCACAGTCGGCAGACTCGTTCACTCCCCAGAGCCACATCACAGTGGCGGAAGGGACAGCTGTCTCCCTGCAAGCAAAAGGAAACCACACAGGAAAATAAGAGCACAGCCCGAAACATGTCCGTGCCATTAGCCCAGGCTGTTAGCAGCGAGCTAACTGGTTAGGAAGGTACCATCACCAGTAGGTCTCCCCCTGTGCCACCCCTTTCTCTTGAAAGTCAGGAAAAGGAAGAAAATCCAGGCAAAAGAAACCCAACCATACCTTAGTACAGGTAGAGTAGAAATAGAAGTAGCAGTCGTCTCCTTGCTGAGACATGGGGAAATTCTTAGAGCAAGTCTGGGTCCTCTCCAAAGGAATTCCCCGCTCTTGGAAAGAGGCGGCTGCGCTCTTGGACTGCTTGGGTCCGCAAAACGTCCTCTCGGACAGGAACCCTACAGAGAGTATCAACAAGGGAAGAATGATGAGGAATAAGCGTTTTCCCAGCCTTCTCTTTATGCAAGTTAAACTCCGGAGAAGGGCTATGTCTTGGAAGCAGCTGGTTGCAAGAACTGTGCCAACTCTAGATCCAACTTGTGTCTAACTGCCACGACTTCTCCCAGCAAGTATTGTCCTCCCTCTCATCAACAGTTATATACCTTGAAGCACGCATTTTCTGTTCCTGATATGAAAAAGACCCCCTTCATCATCTACTCTTGCTGCAGCTGCAATGGATGCACTGGTATGACTCACGTGTTTGACAAACCTACGGTTCTGGCTTACCGAGGCACAGCTGCAGTCCTTCTCCCTTCCAGCTAACACACCAGCCCAATGGCTGAGCAAGAGCAGCGAGAGCAGGCAGCACCCGTCAGCCACCACCACTATCACTGCCAGCCGGGACGAGGGCTCACGCAGCGTGTCCACACTCCTGCGCAGCACTCACGGCTGTGGCACTCACCGATGGCAGCCACAGCCCCAAGCACAGTGCTTGTGATGTCACTGTGCTTGTGATGTCACCAGGCAGTCCATGTACCCAGCTGTGCCCCCAGCTCTCCACCCTGACTTCAGCGAGGTTTTGTGTAACACATGGGCAGCCTGGTCTAGCATGAGATATGGGAGCTGGTGGCTCTGCCTGCGGCAGGGGGATTGGAGCTTGATGATCCTTGAGGTCTCTTCCAACCACGCTTGCTGGAAACTTTCAAGATGTGCCAGCAATGAAATTGCTCTTTCCTTACTTTCATTTTTATGTAGTTTTCTTGGAAACACCATCAGCCATTATCAGGCTAAGAGATTAGAAAAACCTTCAATGTGAGACAGTTTGGTCTGTCTTGCAAACAATGTTTCTCTTCCCGTCCCACAGAAGCCCCATTTCTGGCTTCGTGTCTATGCTGGGTCAAACGCACTCCAGACTATTTGGCTCAGCCTTTCTTCCTGGATCCTTATGAAGTGCAGCTTCTCCGATGTTTTTAATTTTTTATTTTTATTCATTCATTTATTTATTTTTTGCTTTAGTCTACTCAGACACGTGAACACGTATACACAGAATTCCTTGATCTCAAAACTGGAATCCAATGTATTTTAATGCACGTCTCTATTGACACTGCTGTCACAGGAAGGTCGGTTCACTTATTCAAACTGCCTTTGTTCCCAGCTGCACTTCCACTTAGAATAGATCCTAATCACTTCCAGGTCCCATGGGATTTAAAAAGCTGAAGTATTACAAAAGTGACTCTAAGTTTAAGATAATGCAGTCACATTCTTCTAATCGTATTTCGAACTTCCTCAGGTTGTTACACAAAAGCACTAACTGGGGAACAAGATCACAAAAGTCTGAGATGACACTGAAACACTCATACATCAGAATGTAGTAATTATTAATTTACTTGATGAGCTGGCATAAGTAGGCAATCTCAAATCTGTACTTGCAGGGCAGTTTTAAAGAGAAATAAGTAGTGCACAAAGGGGGGAGAAGGGCGTGGGTTAGCATGTACAGAAACATAGATTTCTACAATAGTTATAATTGTAATCAATTAATTGATTCCCTTCCCCACCTCTCATCTCCCAGAATAAACAATATTTCAGCTGGAGCACTGAAAGGCCATTTGTCAAGAAATACGCTGCGAACAAGTTCCTGTATATACACTATAAATAAACAAAAAGCAAGTGTACCATAGCTGAGCAAAACAGATGCTTTTTTAACAAAGACAACACCTGCCCAGTTTTTACCTCTCTTAAAAGAATTAGAGTCACTTTCGAGCTTAAAAAACAAACAAACAAACAAACAACATTGCAAGCCAATTTCCAAAGTCTGCCTAAGAAGATAGAATGAAACACTACTGTATTTTTTCCACAGTAGTACTGAAAAGAACTTTTGTGTATTGATGGGAGCACGGAGACACTTGTCCTTTATCTGACCCTCAGCGTAAGAGTGTGAAATGCTTACTAGCTTTCTCGACTTCCTAATTATCCACACGTGGCAAGGCATGTGTTAAAGTACATGAGACAAGTACACTAAACTGTACAATGGGTACACAGCGCTGTGTGGCATCAGGAGGGCACCCTTTTAGGTCTCCAAGGTAAACGCAGCGGCTCAGATGCAAGACAGAGCAATGAACCACTTCCTCTTCTGACATCCTCCCATACCCAGCTGACCATCAGATTAGGAGATCTGATGGCATCTGCAGGTAATACAGGGGCCACAGAGCAGCAGAGGCACTGTTTACTGAAAACATGAGTGAATGCCCAGCCCAGAAGAGATGGTGGTGAGACCGCTTGCATGAGGCTTCAGCAGAGTGCTCAGGGAAGGCCGCCTTCATAGCCAGGGACAAGTCCAAGCTGTCAGAAAGATGGGATAAAGTCAGAGCAGCAGCAGCCTTCTGCTACAGTAAGAAAAAACCTCCCGGAAGGTAGCAAAGCCAAGCCTGAAAATACAACCTGAGCATGTCTGGAAACACTGATACCATTAATGTAATTATTAAAAAGCTGAGAACCAGGGCAAATATCCCACAGCTGTTGAAGGTGTTATCACTTAGGACAGATTTGAAGCAGTTGAGCCTGATGGACACAGGTGTTAATTGGGAAGTTAAAGCACTAACACTCCGGAGAAAGCTCTTTACAGGACGAGTACATTTTTATCAACGTAACAAAGTCAACGCTTGGTAATAAACTGCATCAGCAAAGGCTTATCTGTCCAAACTCTAGACTGACTTAAAAAAAAAAATCAGTTTTAATTAAGCTAGTGAAGCAACATCAGAAGAGATACTCTTATTGGGTTAAACAACTCCCTCAAACTGATGGTATTAAGCTGGGCTGTGGCAGGAAGCGGCCTAAACCAAGAGGTTCGGCTATGTCATAAAGTCCCTGGAGGTATCGCAATTCCAGTGCACCCCCTCTACGTGAAGAAATAGATCCTAGAACAGAGATGAAAACATATGGCTGCTGATAGCAGCATAAAGATGTTCGTCCATTACTCTAGATAGTGTTTATTTGTAGACAGAACCTATTTTTTTCTTTTAAGTGTTAATTATTTTCATAGAAAACAGAATACTTTACTTACACCTTCATTAAAAAAAAAAAAAAATCAAAATTATAATGTATTCCATCTTGACTGAACTAATGGATATCTTTTACCCAATTCTGAACTGTCTGTCAAGGCTCTGAATTTAGCTGGTATTCCATGAAAACCAAACGTTTCCAGAAAACAAGTGGTAGAGCCATGAAATATAAATGCCCTAGAAGCCATTACCTGATTGCGTCAGGTGTTATTCTATTTTAGTATTAGACATGCTTGCTGACAACACCTCTTTTCCCCCATACAAACAACACTTGGTTTTCCAAATCACACCATTTAAAAACAAACCATCATACTGAATCTGAAATTTTCTCTTTGAATATTTGCTGTTACAAAATAAGGCCAGAGGGGAGCTTAAAATTCACCTAGACCTAACCCCTCTGCCATTGGCCGGGTAGCCACGCAGCAAAGCAGACTGCCCAGGATCCCAAACCCAGCCTTGCACACCTTGTGGAATGGGACGTACACAGCTTATATCAATACCTACTTACACTAATTATACTTCTTCCAATTTTGGTTATACTACCTAAACAATATATATCAAGACAGCAATTAAATAAGGTATCAAATCTTTGGGAGAACTACTTGTATTAAGTTCGATACACAACAAAGAAGCAATACAACACAAAAACGGTAGCTAAAACAACAATAGCAGAAAGTAAAGTAGAGCATAAGCAGAAATAATTATTAACATAACTGTTAATAAAACACTAGAAGAATAAAAGTTGAATGTAGTGCATTAAACTGTGATGGCAAGAAAGAGAGGATAAAGAAAAAATTGCCAGACCCCTCACGATAGGTAAAAAACACACGAGATGAGGAAAAAAGAAGACACAACAATCAATAACACACAAGAGTAAATACCATTTAATACTCAAAGGTCACAAAAGATTTGATGCAAAACTAAGACATACAAATCCTATTAAAAGTATAAAAGGAAATAATGGTAACAAAAAACATAAGACAACGACTTGTGCTTCCATCTCTTGCTCTCACCTGCCACGTGGTTCCACACGCGACTCCTTCCACTTTCTAAAGCGGGAGCTCCATGACACCCAAGAAGCACCAACTCCCCCACCCAAAGGAAACGGGGAACGCAACTTCCCCACTCGGGTGCGGGGAAGGCGGCTCTCGCCCTCCTTACAGGGGCCCACCTTCCCCAGGCAGCCAAAGGAGCAACAAGGCAAAAGGCCAACTACAGCAAAGACCCGAGCCCCGCTTACAGGGAGGTCAGCCAGCACTAAGCTGGCCTGGTCACCTAAAGTGCCGGCAACGCTCTACTGCAACACGACTATGCCCCAGGTGACTGGGAGATGCTTTTGCCCAGGCCGCCCCTCCTTTAGCACAGCTGCAGTCTCCTGCTGCTTCTTCCAGCCTCCTCTTCTTGCTCCCTCCTGCCACCCGCGGCTCCTTCCACTTTCCTCTGCGGGAGCTCCTGAATAGGAACGAAGGCACCATTAGACCCGAGAAGCACCAACTCCCCCACCCAAAGGAAACGGGGAACCCAACATCCCCACAGAGCTGGCACACGAGCACCCAGCCAAGGAAGACCTGGCGTCTCCCAGCCCTGACACGTCCCAGAAAAAACACTCCACATCGAGCAGCTTTATTCACCACTTCTACGCGCCGCGGACTTCCAGACGGTGCTGCAGCGGGCCACAGTCGGGCAGCCAGGGCAAATGGGGCTGGGCAGGCAACGCGGCAGACCAGGGGGCCGCACCCCTGCTTACAGACGGCCCCTGGTCACCAATTCCTCTGCAAAGGGCCTGGAACCCCGGGGCATGGACAGACCCTGACTTACAGGGCAGCCCCGATCCCAGAAGGCCAAGGGGGGCTCCTTCCCCCCCACTCAGGGGGGCCTTGACCCACACCCCGCTAACGGGGCGGTTGCCCCACACAGGCTGCCAGCAGAGCACAAAGGCTCCCACCCCCAGACCCTGGATACAGGCGGGGCGATGACACCCAGGAGCCACAGAGCTCAGTTTCCCCCTCGCCAGCAGGAACAACTCCCAGCAATGGCCAGGCAGCGGGGCAGCACGGCCAAAGGCCGAGGTCGGGATCCCAGCCCCACGTCTTTCGGCACCACGCTTCTAAAAGGCCAGGCTGGAGGTACCCGCCTGAGTACGGGGGGACGCTCAGAACTCACCTCCCTAAGCGCAGGGGGTGCCCACAGCCCTGATTACAGGACGGCACCTCACGCCACGCCACGTCCAAAAGCCCCACGGAGCACGCAGCTCCCGCCAACGCCCGAGGTACGGGCCCTCGGGCGGGCCCGCCCGGCCACAGCACGATCACCACCACGTCTTCAGGAGCAGCACAAAGCCCAGCGCTTGCTGGACTCACAAATTCTGTACTACCCCCTTGACCACGACCCAGTACAGACGCACTAGGCTGCCAGGAGATGAGCGACTCCACGATTGTTCTTGGGCAGTGGGATGAGAAGCAGGAGTCAGATCCAATTAGGGACTGCCCTAATGCTCCAAGCCACTGCCCCCTGCTACCCACAGGCAAGCAGAGGCTAGGTAAGGGAAGGAGTGTACCGGTTGAACTGGCTCTCCACCTTTTGTTCAAAGAAGAATCGCACCGAGAGGCCTGAGAGGAGGGGAAGAAAGTGGGAGGCGGGGGTCACAGCACTGCGGTTCACACAGGCGTTGTGTCCGTGGAATCAGAACACCAGACCTTCCACATGAGCCCAAAGCAGACTTTTGCCACGGGGGGAGGAAGGAAGAAGTTTCAATTTCAGCCTTGCGGACGGGCGTCATTCTGTGCCCAAACAAGTGCTCTGTGCCTTGGATGCTGAAGGCGGCCACCCAGAGCTGGGGAATGAGTGCATGGCCCCTGACCTCTGACCAGCAGGGAAATAAGGAGAACAGAATGCAGTCGCTGCTGATTTTTACCAGTTTGACTCTGCTTCAAGACTCACTGCAAAGTTTCAGAAAAACGCCCCGTCAGAAGAAGAAAGAAAAGGAACAGGGTTGAAAAGGAATAGGGTTGGTTTTAATTGCTTTTGGTTGTTGTTTGTTTTAAAATATACAATCAGACTATGGTGTTACACTGTCAATGATGTCCGAGAGTTCCAGAAGGAGCTCATCCACATCCTTCTCAGTGTCCACATCAGTTTCTCCTTCCAGTTCTTCTCCCGTGATTTCCACCATTAACTTCTCGATGTCATCATCTTCAGAGACGAGTGCTTTCCCCGCCTCCGTGCAGCTCCGCCGCTGTGCCTTATCTGCTTCTTGTGAGGAATGGGATGTTGAGTTTGCGACCTCCGACTGTGCCACGGAGTCTTCCTGGCTTCTGGCAAGCAGCTCCAGACTTGGGAGAACAAGGAAGAGAACAATCAGTACATTTCTAACTGGAGAAACGCTTTCAGCAAACCAGCTCTGAGATCTGTAGTTAACGCCTCTTGCACCTCACAGTCACATAGAGATGGCGATTCGGTTCACCCGAGGCTGCCTTTAGAGTGCAAGATACCAGCAAGTACATTTTTCGTAGCCTGAACTTATCTGTACAGGTAGAGCAGTTTGAGTGTAGAACACAGGGGCCAGCTTTTGTAGCAGAAACACATTGCCACCACCCTCATTACTTGGACTGCAAATATGTCAAGAAGTCATCCTCTGCAAAAACCGTTTACTGACTGAGTTACTTTTCCCCAGGGCATACTCAGCAGAGAATTTTAGTCAGCAATTTAAATTATTTCAGGTGACCTCTTCCTTTGTTGGATGATGCCATGACACATCTCAAACACCCCATTTTTCCCCAGACATGTTTAATGGAAAAATGGCACTGATGAAGAACAAGCTGTGGTCATCACCTGCTTGGAAGTTTTATGACTTCAACGCTGACCAAGGCGTATTCGGGTGGGACTGAAGCAAGAATCACCTGGGAAGAAACAAGACAGTGTCTATGAAGCACGGGCAGAAGATTCATAAGTAATTTCTTTTCCCAGAGAAGTTGTGGATGCCCCATCCCTGGAGGCATTCAAAGCCAGGCTGGATGGGTTTCCAGGCAGTCAGATCTTCTGGCTGGCAACCCTGGCCACAGCAGGACGCATGGGTGGAACACTAGATGATCTCTGAGGACTCCTCCTCCCTTCCCTCAGCACTGCCGAGCCTAAACCCAAATACAGAACCACGGTGCTCCTGAAGAAAGCATTCGTTTGAAGGTAACAAGTGACCTGGGGTGTTTTTAACAGTGCAGCATTGATGGACAAAACCCTTCACACCACAGAGCAATCTCAGAATCGTAGAATCGCAGAGCATTACATAATCATTGCTCTACATCTGATCAAAACCAAAAGTTTCCACAAGTCCCCTGTGAGACATCTGCTGCCTTCAAAGGAAACAGAAGACCTGTAGAACCCGTTTGAAATTTCTACCTTTTCTTCAAGAGCAACGTAAACCTTGCATATCCACTTCTGTGTTTGCCACTGTTCTTACCATAGGTAGTTTTCTAGCTGGGGGCTCATCAGTGTCCTCAGCAGCAGATGGATGCATCTCTGCTGCTTTTCGTTTCCGTCTCAGCTTTGTGGGAAAGGTGGTTTTCCAATCAATAGGCCTCTTGGACACCTTGCGTCCCTCTAAAGTGAAAGGAGGAGAGAGCTGATACCGTCTTGCTGTGCCTCAAGACAGATTCACGTTCCCTTATCATCCCCACAACCCTTCCACAAAGTTAAATACATTTGACCCGCAGAATTGCATTGCCATGTCCAGGATTCTCAGCAATGTTTTCCACACAGTCATTTCTGTCTACCAACAACGCATGAAAAGGAACAAAGAAACCCAATAGCTAGACTCAGTAATAATCCAGGGCAAGGAAAACTCTGACAACAAACAATCCTAAGTGGCAGCATTACTTTTCTGAGGCGCTGTAACAAGCTCCTTGTGCTCACCCTTAACTCTTTTCTTGCAAGGCGATTCCTTCGCTTTTCCCTCCTTTTCCTCTGATCGCTTGCGTTTTTGTCCAGCCGGGCCATGAGAGGGAGTTGGGATGTCAACTGCAGAGAACAGTCCCAGGAAAGAACAATCAGAAAAACTAAGTAGAAAGACGGTGCATCAAACCCAGATGCCTGTTTAGTATCGGGACCTCGGACCTCTCTTTGGTGCCTTCTCAACCACTGCCTGGTTCCCCAGACTCTCTGCAAGGCCGCTCTTCAGAGGGAGGCCACTTGCGTCAGCTTCTGGCAGAAGGAAAACAAGAAATGATTGAAGAGCATCTCGTTAGAGGAAGGTTTCAGCACAGTCAACCACAAGCTTCAAATTTTCGAGCACCGTTTCTTACATTTGCCTTCCGGCTGCTCAAGTGCGCCGTTTCGACAGTCAACACAGACCTGCAATGCCACCTACCACTCTCCAGAAAAACCCCAAACAGTATTCCGACAGCCAAAACGCAAACTACTATTTCACTTATCATGACCCTTCCCTGCGCTCTCCAGTGATTGGTTACTTGACATCCCGCACCTACTCGGAATATTAATATTTCAAATTAAGCCTTTCCCGCTTCGTGCCATCAGAAACTCACGTTTGCTTGGTGGTATGGTCAGTCCGTTCCCACCGCGTTCCTTCAAGTGAAGAAAAGCACAGTGGGCTTTCTGACAGCCTCCTGGCTGATTCTCCCAATAGCAGGGAATCTGACTGCGCTTCTTCTGAAGGGAGAAAGAAAGGAAGGAAGGGTCATGGAAACAGGCCCACGAGGTTTGCAAAGAGACGCTGCGCTCCAGGCCATGACAGAGATAGGGCTGTCCCAGGGCTGAAACATCATTTACTGCTAAAGGAAACATCTGGGAGCATATTCACAACATCTGCATAAGCCGTAACCACTCGGCATATTTCGCTCTCTTAACCTTCACGTAGAGGAGACAGGCGCTCTCAGTTCAGGGGGTTAAACCAGTGCACCTGCAAAATGCTACCATTACTCGGGAGAAACCGTGCCTTCCAGTGCTGCGCTTAAGTCCGTCAGAAATCATCGGGCAGAGCCTTAGCTCTTCACCATCATTTCTTGCCCCACCCTTCACTACTCCAAGCAGCCAGAACAAACTGCTCTGAAGAGATCCAGGACAGAGAAGGCCTGACAGACCACAACCACGCCCCGCTGACAGGAGGGCAGTGCGGCTCTTTCCTACCACCCTGCTCCAGCAGCTGCAGGAGTCTGAGCAATGCGGTCTTTTTGCATCTGGGGAGAAAAAGCCTTTGGCACCTAACGCAAACATCTCTCACTAAGATATACCTAAGGCATTGAATCCTCTTCCCCCTACCTCCTCCCAGCTCCCTCTAGAAATAGTAACCAGTAAGATTTTCACAGCAAATGTATCCGGCCTGCAGAAGTGCATTCAGCCCACCTACAGCAAAGACAAGTGGCTTTGCGGACTAAGCTGGGAGAGCACTTCTTTAGGCAAACACTCACATCAATTCTCATGTGTCTGAACTTGCAGTTGCTCCTGAAACAGCAACCCTCCATCCACAGTCGGCAGACTCGTTCACTCCCCAGAGCCACATCACAGTGGCGGAAGGGACAGCTGTCTCCCTGCAAGCAAAAGGAAACCACACAGGAAAATAAGAGCACAGCCCGAAACATGTCCGTGCCATTAGCCCAGGCTGTTAGCAGCGAGCTAACTGGTTAGGAAGGTACCATCACCAGTAGGTCTCCCCCTGTGCCACCCCTTTCTCTTGAAAGTCAGGAAAAGGAAGAAAATCCAGGCAAAAGAAACCCAACCATACCTTAGTACAGGTAGAGTAGAAATAGAAGTAGCAGTCGTCTCCTTGCTGAGACATGGGGAAATTCTTAGAGCAAGTCTGGGTCCTCTCCAAAGGAATTCCCCGCTCTTGGAAAGAGGCGGCTGCGCTCTTGGACTGCTTGGGTCTGCAAAACGTCCTCTCGGACAGGAACCCTACAGAGAGTATCAACAAGGGAAGAATGATGAGGAATAAGCGTTTTCCCAGCCTTCTCTTTATGCAAGTTAAACTCCGGAGAAGGGCTATGTCTTGGAAGCAGCTGGTTGCAAGAACTGTGCCAACTCTAGATCCAACTTGTGTCTAACTGCCACGACTTCTCCCAGCAAGTATTGTCCTCCCTCTCATCAACAGTTATATACCTTGAAGCACGCATTTTCTGTTCCTGATATGAAAAAGACCCCCTTCATCATCTACTCTTGCTGCAGCTGCAATGGATGCACTGGTATGACTCACGTGTTTGACAAACCTACGGTTCTGGCTTACCGAGGCACAGCTGCAGTCCTTCTCCCTTCCAGCTAACACACCAGCCCAATGGCTGAGCAAGAGCAGCGAGAGCAGGCAGCACCCGTCAGCCACCACCACTATCACTGCCAGCCGGGACGAGGGCTCACGCAGCGTGTCCACACTCCTGCGCAGCACTCACGGCTGTGGCACTCACCGATGGCAGCCACAGCCCCAAGCACAGTGCTTGTGATGTCACTGTGCTTGTGATGTCACCAGGCAGTCCATGTACCCAGCTGTGCCCCCAGCTCTCCACCCTGACTTCAGCGAGGTTTTGTGTAACACATGGGCAGCCTGGTCTAGCATGAGATATGGGAGCTGGTGGCTCTGCCTGCGGCAGGGGGATTGGAGCTTGATGATCCTTGAGGTCTCTTCCAACCACGCTTGCTGGAAACTTTCAAGATGTGCCAGCAATGAAATTGCTCTTTCCTTACTTTCATTTTTATGTAGTTTTCTTGGAAACACCATCAGCCATTATCAGGCTAAGAGATTAGAAAAACCTTCAATGTGAGACAGTTTGGTCTGTCTTGCAAACAATGTTTCTCTTCCCGTCCCACAGAAGCCCCATTTCTGGCTTCGTGTCTATGCTGGGTCAAACGCACTCCAGACTATTTGGCTCAGCCTTTCTTCCTGGATCCTTATGAAGTGCAGCTTCTACGATGTTTTTAATTTTTTATTTTTATTCATTCATTTATTTATTTTTTGCTTTAGTCTACTCAGACACGTGAACACGTATACACAGAATTCCTTGATCTCAAAACTGGAATCCAATGTATTTTAATGCACGTCTCTATTGACACTGCTGTCACAGGAAGGTCGGTTCACTTATTCAAACCGCCTTTGTTCCCAGCTGCACTTCCACTTAGAATAGATCCTAATCACTTCCAGGTCCCATGGGATTTAAAAAGCTGAAGTATTACAAAAGTGACTCTAAGTTTAAGATAATGCAGTCACATTCTTCTAATCGTATTTCGAACTTCCTCAGGTTGTTACACAAAAGCACTAACTGGGGAACAAGATCACAAAAGTCTGAGATGACACTGAAACACTCATACATCAGAATGTAGTAATTATTAATTTACTTGATGAGCTGGCATAAGTAGGCAATCTCAAATCTGTACTTGCAGGGCAGTTTTAAAGAGAAATAAGTAGCGCACAAAGGGGGGAGAAGGGCGTGGGTTAGCATGTACAGAAACATAGATTTCTACAATAGTTATAATTGTAATCAATTAATTGATTCCCTTCCCCACGTCTCATCTCCCAGAATAAACAATATTTCAGCTGGAGCACTGAAAGGCCATTTGTCAAGAAATACGCTGCGAACAAGTTCCTGTATATACACTATAAATAAACAAAAAGCAAGTGTACCATAGCTGAGCAAAACAGATGCTTTTTTAACAAAGACAACACCTGCCCAGTTTTTACCTCTCTTAAAAGAATTAGAGTCACTTTCGAGCTTAAAAAACAAACAAACAAACAAACAACATTGCAAGCCAATTTCCAAAGTCTGCCTAAGAAGATAGAATGAAACACTACTGTATTTTTTCCACAGTAGTACTGAAAAGAACTTTTGTGTATTGATGGGAGCACGGAGACACTTGTCCTTTATCTGACCCTCAGCGTAAGAGTGTGAAATGCTTACTAGCTTTCTCGACTTCCTAATTATCCACACGTGGCAAGGCATGCGTTAAAGTACATGAGACAAGTACACTAAACTGTACAATGGGTACACAGCGCTGTGTGGCATCAGGAGGGCACCCTTTTAGGTCTCCAAGGTAAACGCAGCGGCTCAGATGCAAGACAGAGCAATGAACCACTTCCTCTTCTGACATCCTCCCATACCCAGCTGACCATCAGATTAGGAGATCTGATGGCATCTGCAGGTAATACAGGGGCCACAGAGCAGCAGAGGCACTGTTTACTGAAAACATGAGTGAATGCCCAGCCCAGAAGAGATGGTGGTGAGACCGCTTGCATGAGGCTTCAGCAGAGTGCTCAGGGAAGGCCGCCTTCATAGCCAGGGACAAGTCCAAGCTGTCAGAAAGATGGGATAAAGTCAGAGCAGCAGCAGCCTTCTGCTACAGTAAGAAAAAACCTCCCGGAAGGTAGCAAAGCCAAGCCTGAAAATACAACCTGAGCATGTCTGGAAACACTGATACCATTAATGTAATTATTAAAAAGCTGAGAACCAGGGCAAATATCCCACAGCTGTTGAAGGTGTTATCACTTAGGACAGATTTGAAGCAGTTGAGCCTGATGGACACAGGTGTTAATTGGGAAGTTAAAGCACTAACACTCCGGAGAAAGCTCTTTACAGGACGAGTACATTTTTATCAACGTAACAAAGTCAACGCTTGGTAATAAACTGCATCAGCAAAGGCTTATCTGTCCAAACTCTAGACTGACTTAAAAAAAAAAATCAGTTTTAATTAAGCTAGTGAAGCAACATCAGAAGAGATACTCTTATTGGGTTAAACAACTCCCTCAAACTGATGGTATTAAGCTGGGCTGTGGCAGGAAGCGGCCTAAACCAAGAGGTTCGGCTATGTCATAAAGTCCCTGGAGGTATCGCAATTCCAGTGCACCCCCTCTACGTGAAGAAATAGATCCTAGAACAGAGATGAAAACATATGGCTGCTGATAGCAGCATAAAGATGTTCGTCCATTACTCTAGATAGTGTTTATTTGTAGACAGAACCTATTTTTTTCTTTTAAGTGTTAATTATTTTCATAGAAAACAGAATACTTTACTTACACCTTCATTAAAAAAAAAAAAAAATCAAAATTATAATGTATTCCATCTTGACTGAACTAATGGATATCTTTTACCCAATTCTGAACTGTCTGTCAAGGCTCTGAATTTAGCTGGTATTCCATGAAAACCAAACGTTTCCAGAAAACAAGTGGTAGAGCCATGAAATATAAATGCCCTAGAAGCCATTACCTGATTGCGTCAGGTGTTATTCTATTTTAGTATTAGACATGCTTGCTGACAACACCTCTTTTCCCCCATACAAACAACACTTGGTTTTCCAAATCACACCATTTAAAAACAAACCATCATACTGAATCTGAAATTTTCTCTTTGAATATTTGCTGTTACAAAATAAGGCCAGAGGGGAGCTTAAAATTCACCTAGACCTAACCCCTCTGCCATTGGCCGGGTAGCCACGCAGCAAAGCAGACTGCCCAGGATCCCAAACCCAGCCTTGCACACCTTGTGGAATGGGACGTACACAGCTTATATCAATACCTACTTACACTAATTATACTTCCACTTTTGGTTATACTACCTAAACAATATATATCAAGACAGCAATTAAATAAGGTATCAAATCTTTGGGAGAACTACTTGTATTAAGTTCGATACACAACAAAGAAGCAATACAACACAAAAACGGTAGCTAAAACAACAATAGCAGAAAGTAAAGTAGAGCATAAGCAGAAATAATTATTAACATAACTGTTAATAAAACACTAGAAGAATAAAAGTTGAATGTAGTGCATTAAACTGTGATGGCAAGAAAGAGAGGATAAAGAAAAAATTGCCAGACCCCTCACGATAGGTAAAAAACACACGAGATGAGAAAAAAGAAGACACAACAATCAATAACACACAAGAGTAAATACCATTTAATACTCAAAGGTCACAAAAGATTTGATGCAAAACTAAGACATACAAATCCTATTAAAAGTATAAAAGGAAATAATGGTAACAAAAAACATAAGACAACGACTTGTGCTTCCATCTCTTGCTCTCACCTGCCACGTGGTTCCACACGCGACTCCTTCCACTTTCTAAAGCGGGAGCTCCATGACACCCAAGAAGCACCAACTCCCCCACCCAAAGGAAACGGGGAACGCAACTTCCCCACTCGGGTGCGGGGAAGGCGGCTCTCGCCCTCCTTACAGGGGCCCACCTTCCCCAGGCAGCCAAAGGAGCAACAAGGCAAAAGGCCAACTACAGCAAAGACCCGAGCCCCGCTTACAGGGAGGTCAGCCAGCACTAAGCTGGCCTGGTCACCTAAAGTGCCGGCAACGCTCTACTGCAACACGACTATGCCCCAGGTGACTGGGAGATGCTTTTGCCCAGGCCGCCCCTCCTTTAGCACAGCTGCAGTCTCCTGCTGCTTCTTCCAGCCTCCTCTTCTTGCTCCCTCCTGCCACCCGCGGCTCCTTCCACTTTCCTCTGCGGGAGCTCCTGAATAGGAACGAAGGCACCATTAGACCCGAGAAGCACCAACTCCCCCACCCAAAGGAAACGGGGAACCCAACATCCCCACAGAGCTGGCACACGAGCACCCAGCCAAGGAAGACCTGGCGTCTCCCAGCCCTGACACGTCCCAGAAAAAACACTCCACATCGAGCAGCTTTATTCACCACTTCTACGCGCCGCGGACTTCCAGACGGTGCTGCAGCGGGCCACAGTCGGGCAGCCAGGGCAAATGGGGCTGGGCAGGCAACGCGGCAGACCAGGGGGCCGCACCCCTGCTTACAGACGGCCCCTGGTCACCAATTCCTCTGCAAAGGGCCTGGAACCCCGGGGCATGGACAGACCCTGACTTACAGGGCAGCCCCGATCCCAGAAGGCCAAGGGGGGCTCCTTCCCCCCCACTCAGGGGGGCCTTGACCCACACCCCGCTAACGGGGCGGTTGCCCCACACAGGCTGCCAGCAGAGCACAAAGGCTCCCACCCCCAGACCCTGGATACAGGCGGGGCGATGACACCCAGGAGCCACAGAGCTCAGTTTCCCCCTCGCCAGCAGGAACAACTCCCAGCAATGGCCAGGCAGCGGGGCAGCACGGCCAAAGGCCGAGGTCGGGATCCCAGCCCCACGTCTTTCGGCACCACGCTTCTAAAAGGCCAGGCTGGAGGTACCCGCCTGAGTACGGGGGGACGCTCAGAACTCACCTCCCTAAGCGCAGGGGGTGCCCACAGCCCTGATTACAGGACGGCACCTCACGCCACGCCACGTCCAAAAGCCCCACGGAGCACGCAGCTCCCGCCAACGCCCGAGGTACGGGCCCTCGGGCGGGCCCGCCCGGCCACAGCACGATCACCACCACGTCTTCAGGAGCAGCACAAAGCCCAGCGCTTGCTGGACTCACAAATTCTGTACTACCCCCTTGACCACGACCCAGTACAGACGCACTAGGCTGCCAGGAGATGAGCGACTCCACGATTGTTCTTGGGCAGTGGGATGAGAAGCAGGAGTCAGATCCAATTAGGGACTGCCCTAATGCTCCAAGCCACTGCCCCCTGCTACCCACAGGCAAGCAGAGGCTAGGTAAGGGAAGGAGTGTACCGGTTGAACTGGCTCTCCACCTTTTGTTCAAAGAAGAATCGCACCGAGAGGCCTGAGAGGAGGGGAAGAAAGTGGGAGGCGGGGGTCACAGCACTGCGGTTCACACAGGCGTTGTGTCCGTGGAATCAGAACACCAGACCTTCCACATGAGCCCAAAGCAGACTTTTGCCACGGGGGGAGGAAGGAAGAAGTTTCAATTTCAGCCTTGCGGACGGGCGTCATTCTGTGCCCAAAGAAGTGCTCTGTGCCCTGGATGCTGAAGGCGGCCACCCAGAGCTGGGGAATGGGTGCATGGCCCCTGACCTCTGACCAGCAGGGAAATAAGGAGAACAGAATGCAGTCGCTGCTGATTTTTACCAGTTTGACTCTGCTTCAAGACTCACTGCAAAGTTTCAGAAAAACGCCCCGTCAGAAGAAGAAAGAAAAGGAACAGGGTTGAAAAGGAATAGGGTTGGTTTTAATTGCTTTTGGTTGTTGTTTGTTTTAAAATATACAATCAGACTATGGTGTTACACTGTCAATGATGTCCGAGAGTTCCAGAAGGAGCTCATCCACATCCTTCTCAGTGTCCACATCAGTTTCTCCTTCCAGTTCTTCTCCCGTGATTTCCACCATTAACTTCTCGATGTCATCATCTTCAGAGACGAGTGCTTTCCCCGCCTCCGTGCAGCTCCGCCGCTGTGCCTTATCTGCTTCTTGTGAGGAATGGGATGTTGAGTTTGCGACCTCCGACTGTGCCACGGAGTCTTCCTGGCTTCTGGCAAGCAGCTCCAGACTTGGGAGAACAAGGAAGAGAACAATCAGTACATTTCTAACTGGAGAAACGCTTTCAGCAAACCAGCTCTGAGATCTGTAGTTAACGCCTCTTGCACCTCACAGTCACATAGAGATGGCGATTCGGTTCACCCGAGGCTGCCTTTAGAGTGCAAGATACCAGCAAGTACATTTTTCGTAGCCTGAACTTATCTGTACAGGTAGAGCAGTTTGAGTGTAGAACACAGGGGCCAGCTTTTGTAGCAGAAACACATTGCCACCACCCTCATTACTTGGACTGCAAATATGTCAAGAAGTCATCCTCTGCAAAAACCGTTTACTGACTGAGTTACTTTTCCCCAGGGCATACTCAGCAGAGAATTTTAGTCAGCAATTTAAATTATTTCAGGTGACCTCTTCCTTTGTTGGATGATGCCATGACACATCTCAAACACCCCATTTTTCCCCAGACATGTTTAATGGAAAAATGGCACTGATGAAGAACAAGCTGTGGTCATCACCTGCTTGGAAGTTTTATGACTTCAACGCTGACCAAGGCGTATTCGGGTGGGACTGAAGCAAGAATCACCTGGGAAGAAACAAGACAGTGTCTATGAAGCACGGGCAGAAGATTCATAAGTAATTTCTTTTCCCAGAGAAGTTGTGGATGCCCCATCCCTGGAGGCATTCAAAGCCAGGCTGGATGGGTTTCCAGGCAGTCAGATCTTCTGGCTGGCAACCCTGGCCACAGCAGGACGCATGGGTGGAACACTAGATGATCTCTGAGGACTCCTCCTCCCTTCCCTCAGCACTGCCGAGCCTAAACCCAAATACAGAACCACGGTGCTCCTGAAGAAAGCATTCGTTTGAAGGTAACAAGTGACCTGGGGTGTTTTTAACAGTGCAGCATTGATGGACAAAACCCTTCACACCACAGAGCAATCTCAGAATCGTAGAATCGCAGAGCATTACATAATCATTGCTCTACATCTTATCAAAACCAAAAGTTTCCACAAGTCCCCTGTGAGACATCTGCTGCCTTCAAAGGAAACAGAAGACCTGTAGAACCCGTTTGAAATTTCTACCTTTTCTTCAAGAGCAACGTAAACCTTGCATATCCACTTCTGTGTTTGCCACTGTTCTTACCATAGGTAGTTTTCTAGCTGGGGGCTCATCAGTGTCCTCAGCAGCAGATGGATGCATCTCTGCTGCTTTTCGTTTCCGTCTCAGCTTTGTGGGAAAGGTGGTTTTCCAATCAATAGGCCTCTTGGACACCTTGCGTCCCTCTAAAGTGAAAGGAGGAGAGAGCTGATACCGTCTTGCTGTGCCTCAAGACAGATTCACGTTCCCTTATCATCCCCACAACCCTTCCACAAAGTTAAATACATTTGACCCGCAGAATTGCATTGCCATGTCCAGGATTCTCAGCAATGTTTTCCACACAGTCATTTCTGTCTACCAACAACGCATGAAAAGGAACAAAGAAACCCAATAGCTAGACTCAGTAATAATCCAGGGCAAGGAAAACTCTGACAACAAACAATCCTAAGTGGCAGCATTACTTTTCTGAGGCGCTGTAACAAGCTCCTTGTGCTCACCCTTAACTCTTTTCTTGCAAGGCGATTCCTTCGCTTTTCCCTCCTTTTCCTCTGATCGCTTGCGTTTTTGTCCAGCCGGGCCATGAGAGGGAGTTGGGATGTCAACTGCAGAGAACAGTCCCAGGAAAGAACAATCAGAAAAACTAAGTAGAAAGACGGTGCATCAAACCCAGATGCCTGTTTAGTATCGGGACCTCGGACCTCTCTTTGGTGCCTTCTCAACCACTGCCTGGTTCCCCAGACTCTCTGCAAGGCCGCTCTTCAGAGGGAGGCCACTTGCGTCAGCTTCTGGCAGAAGGAAAACAAGAAATGATTGAAGAGCATCTCGTTAGAGGAAGGTTTCAGCACAGTCAACCACAAGCTTCAAATTTTCGAGCACCGTTTCTTACATTTGCCTTCCGGCTGCTCAAGTGCGCTGTTTCGACAGTCAACACAGACCTGCAATGCCACCTACCACTCTCCAGAAAAACCCCAAACTGTATTCCGACAGCCAAAACGCAAACTACTATTTCACTTATCATGACCCTTCCCTGCGCTCTCCAGTGATTGGTTACTTGACATCCCGCACCTACTCGGAATATTAATATTTCAAATTAAGCCTTTCCCGCTTCGTGCCATCAGAAACTCACGTTTGCTTGGTGGTATGGTCAGTCCGTTCCCACCGCGTTCCTTCAAGTGAAGAAAAGCACAGTGGGCTTTCTGACAGCCTCCTGGCTGATTCTCCCAATAGCAGGGAATCTGACTGCGCTTCTTCTGAAGGGAGAAAGAAAGGAAGGAAGGGTCATGGAAACAGGCCCACGAGGTTTGCAAAGAGACGCTGCGCTCCAGGCCATGACAGAGATAGGGCTGTCCCAGGGCTGAAACATCATTTACTGCTAAAGGAAACATCTGGGAGCATATTCACAACATCTGCATAAGCCGTAACCACTCGGCATATTTCGCTCTCTTAACCTTCACGTAGAGGAGACAGGCGCTCTCAGTTCAGGGGGTTAAACCAGTGCACCTGCAAAATGCTACCATTACTCGGGAGAAACCGTGCCTTCCAGTGCTGCGCTTAAGTCCGTCAGAAATCATCGGGCAGAGCCTTAGCTCTTCACCATCATTTCTTGCCCCACCCTTCACTACTCCAAGCAGCCAGAACAAACTGCTCTGAAGAGATCCAGGGCAGAGAAGGCCTGACAGACCACAACCACGCCCCGCTGACAGGAGGGCAGTGCCTGCTCTTTCCTACCACCCTGCTCCAGCAGGTGCAGGAGTCTGAGCAATGCGGTCTTTTTGCATCTGGGGAGAAAAAGCCTTTGGCACCTAACGCAAACATCTCTCACTAAGATATACCTAAGGCATTGAATCCTCTTCCCCCTACCTCCTCCCAGCTCCCTCTAGAAATAGTAACCAGTAAGATTTTCACAGCAAATGTATCCGGCCTGCAGAAGTGCATTCAGCCCACCTACAGCAAAGACAAGTGGCTTTGTGGACTAAGCTGGGAGAGCACTTCTTTAGGCAAACACTCACATCAATTCTCATGTGTCTGAACTTGCAGTTGCTCCTGAAACAGCAACCCTCCATCCACAGTCGGCAGACTCGTTCACTCCCCAGAGCCACATCACAGTGGCGGAAGGGACAGCTGTCTCCCTGCAAGCAAAAGGAAACCACACAGGAAAATAAGAGCACAGCCCGAAACATGTCCGTGCCATTAGCCCAGGCTGTTAGCAGCGAGCTAACTGGTTAGGAAGGTACCATCACCAGTAGGTCTCCCCCTGTGCCACCCCTTTCTCTTGAAAGTCAGGAAAAGGAAGAAAATCCAGGCAAAAGAAACCCAACCATACCTTAGTACAGGTAGAGTAGAAATAGAAGTAGCAGTCGTCTCCTTGCTGAGACATGGGGAAATTCTTAGAGCAAGTCTGGGTCCTCTCCAAAGGAATTCCCCGCTCTTGGAAAGAGGCGGCTGCGCTCTTGGACTGCTTGGGTCCGCAAAACGTCCTCTCGGACAGGAACCCTACAGAGAGTATCAACAAGGGAAGAATGATGAGGAATAAGCGTTTTCCCAGCCTTCTCTTTATGCAAGTTAAACTCCGGAGAAGGGCTATGTCTTGGAAGCAGCTGGTTGCAAGAACTGTGCCAACTCTAGATCCAACTTGTGTCTAACTGCCACGACTTCTCCCAGCAAGTATTGTCCTCCCTCTCATCAACAGTTATATACCTTGAAGCACGCATTTTCTGTTCCTGATATGAAAAAGACCCCCTTCATCATCTACTCTTGCTGCAGCTGCAATGGATGCACTGGTATGACTCACGTGTTTGACAAACCTACGGTTCTGGCTTACCGAGGCACAGCTGCAGTCCTTCTCCCTTCCAGCTAACACACCAGCCCAATGGCTGAGCAAGAGCAGCGAGAGCAGGCAGCACCCGTCAGCCACCACCACTATCACTGCCAGCCGGGACGAGGGCTCACGCAGCGTGTCCACACTCCTGCGCAGCACTCACGGCTGTGGCACTCACCGATGGCAGCCACAGCCCCAAGCACAGTGCTTGTGATGTCACTGTGCTTGTGATGTCACCAGGCAGTCCATGTACCCAGCTGTGCCCCCAGCTCTCCACCCTGACTTCAGCGAGGTTTTGTGTAACACATGGGCAGCCTGGTCTAGCATGAGATATGGGAGCTGGTGGCTCTGCCTGCGGCAGGGGGATTGGAGCTTGATGATCCTTGAGGTCTCTTCCAACCACGCTTGCTGGAAATTTTCAAGATGTGCCAGCAATGAAATTGCTCTTTCCTTACTTTCATTTTTATGTAGTTTTCTTGGAAACACCATCAGCCATTATCAGGCTAAGAGATTAGAAAAACCTTCAATGTGAGACAGTCTGGTCTGTCTTGCAAACAATGTTTCTCTTCCCATCCCACAGAAGCCCCATTTCTGGCTTCGTATCTATGCTGGGTCAAACGCACTCCAGACTATTTGGCTCAGCCTTTCTTCCTGGATCCTTATGAAGTGCAGCTTCTACGATGTTTTTAATTTTTTATTTTTATTCATTCATTTATTTATTACAGTTGTCCTTTATCTGACCCTCAGCGTAAGAGTGTGAAATGCTTACTAGCTTTCTCGACTTCCTAATTATCCACACGTGGCAAGGCATGTGTTAAAGTACATGAGACAAGTACACTAAACTGTACAATGGGTACACAGCGCTGTGTGGCATCAGGAGGGCACCCTTTTAGGTCTCCAAGGTAAACGCAGCGGCTCAGATGCAAGACAGAGCAATGAACCACTTCCTCTTCTGACATCCTCCCATACCCAGCTGACCATCAGATTAGGAGATCTGATGGCATCTGCAGGTAATACAGGGGCCACAGAGCAGCAGAGGCACTGTTTACTGAAAACATGAGTGAATGCCCAGCCCAGAAGAGATGGTGGTGAGACCGCTTGCATGAGGCTTCAGCAGAGTGCTCAGGGAAGGCCGCCTTCATAGCCAGGGACAAGTCCAAGCTGTCAGAAAGATGGGATAAAGTCAGAGCAGCAGCAGCCTTCTGCTACAGTAAGAAAAAACCTCCCGGAAGGTAGCAAAGCCAAGCCTGAAAATACAACCTGAGCATGTCTGGAAACACTGATACCATTAATGTAATTATTAAAAAGCTGAGAACCAGGGCAAATATCCCACAGCTGTTGAAGGTGTTATCACTTAGGACAGATTTGAAGCAGTTGAGCCTGATGGACACAGGTGTTAATTGGGAAGTTAAAGCACTAACACTCCGGAGAAAGCTCTTTACAGGACGAGTACATTTTTATCAACGTAACAAAGTCAACGCTTGGTAATAAACTGCATCAGCAAAGGCTTATCTGTCCAAACTCTAGACTGACTTAAAAAAAAAATCAGTTTTAATTAAGCTAGTGAAGCAACATCAGAAGAGATACTCTTATTGGGTTAAACAACTCCCTCAAACTGATGGTATTAAGCTGGGCTGTGGCAGGAAGCGGCCTAAACCAAGAGGTTCGGCTATGTCATAAAGTCCCTGGAGGTATCGCAATTCCAGTGCACCCCCTCTACGTGAAGAAATAGATCCTAGAACAGAGATGAAAACATATGGCTGCTGATAGCAGCATAAAGATGTTCGTCCATTACTCTAGATAGTGTTTATTTGTAGACAGAAACTATTTTTTTCTTTTAAGTGTTAATTATTTTCATAGAAAACAGTTTACTTACACCTTCATTAAAAAAAAAAAATCAAAATTATAATGTATTCCATCTTGACTGAACTAATGGATATCTTTTACCCAATTCTGAACTGTCTGTCAAGGCTCTGAATTTAGCTGGTATTCCATGAAAACCAAACGTTTCCAGAAAACAAGTGGTAGAGCCATGAAATATAAATGCCCTAGAAGTCATTACCTGATTGCGTCAGGTGTTATTCTATTTTAGTATTAGACATGCTTGCTGACAACACCTCTTTTCCCCCATACAAACAACACTTGGTTTTCCAAATCACACCATTTAAAAACAAACCATCATACTGAATCTGAAATTTTCTCTTTGAATATTTGCTGTTACAAAATAAGGCCAGAGGGGAGCTTAAAATTCACCTAGACCTAACCCCTCTGCCATTGGCCGGGTAGCCACGCAGCAAAGCAGACTGCCCAGGATCCCAAACCCAGCCTTGCACACCTTGTGGAATGGGACGTACACAGCTTATATCAATACCTACTTACACTAATTATACTTCCACTTTTGGTTATACTACCTAAACAATATATATCAAGACAGCAATTAAATAAGGTATCAAATCTTTGGGAGAACTACTTGTATTAAGTTCGATACACAACAAAGAAGCAATACAACACAAAAACGGTAGCTAAAACAACAATAGCAGAAAGTAAAGTAGAGCATAAGCAGAAATAATTATTAACATAACTGTTAATAAAACACTAGAAGAATAAAAGTTGAATGTAGTGCATTAAACTGTGATGGCAAGAAAGAGAGGATAAAGAAAAAATTGCCAGACCCCTCACGATAGGTAAAAAACACACGAGATGAGAAAAAAGAAGACACAACAATCAATAACACACAAGAGTAAATACCATTTAATACTCAAAGGTCACAAAAGATTTGATGCAAAACTAAGACATACAAATCCTATTAAAAGTATAAAAGGAAATAATGGTAACAAAAAACATAAGACAATGACTTGTGCTTCCATCTCTTGCTCTCACCTGCCACGTGGTTCCACACGCGACTCCTTCCACTTTCTAAAGCGGGAGCTCCATGACACCCAAGAAGCACCAACTCCCCCACCCAAAGGAAACAGGGAACGCAACTTCCCCACTCGGGTGCGGGGAAGGCGGCTCTCGCCCTCCTTACAGGGGCCCACCTTCCCCAGGCAGCCAAAGGAGCAACAAGGCAAAAGGCCAACTACAGCAAAGACCCGAGCCCCGCTTACAGGGAGGTCAGCCAGCACTAAGCTGGCCTGGTCACCTAAAGTGCCGGCAACGCTCTACTGCAACACGACTATGCCCCAGGTGACTGGGAGATGCTTTTGCCCAGGCTGCCCCTCCTTTAGCACAGCTGCAGTCTCCTGCTGCTTCTTCCAGCCTCCTCTTCTTGCTCCCTCCTGCCACCCGCGGCTCCTTCCACTTTCCTCTGCGGGAGCTCCTGTATAGGAACGAAGGCACCATTAGACCCGAGAAGCACCAACTCCCCCACCCAAAGGAAACGGGGAACCCAACATCCCCACGGAGCTGGCACACGAGCACCCAGCCAAGGAAGACCTGGCGTCTCCCAGCCCTGACACGTCCCAGAAAAAACACTCCACATCGAGCATCTTTATTCACCACTTCTACGCGCCGCGGACTTCCAGACGGTGCTGCAGCGGGCCACAGTCGGGCAGCCAGGGCAAATGGGGCTGGGCAGGCAACGCGGCAGACCAGGGGGCCGCACCCCTGCTTACAGACGGCCCCTGGTCACCAATTCCTCTGCAAAGGGCCTGGAACCCCGGGGCATGGACAGACCCTGACTTACAGGGCAGCCCCGATCCCAGAAGGCCAAGGGGGGCTCCTTCCCCCCCACTCAGGGGGGCCTTGACCCACACCCCGCTAACGGGGCGGTTGCCCCACACAGGCTGCCAGCAGAGCACAAAGGCTCCCACCCCCAGACCCTGGATACAGGCGGGGCGATGACACCCAGGAGCCACAGAGCTCAGTTTCCCCCTCGCCAGCAGGAACAACTCCCAGCAATGGCCAGGCAGCGGGGCAGCACGGCCAAAGGCCGAGGTCGGGATCCCAGCCCCACGTCTTTCGGCACCACGCTTCTAAAAGGCCAGGCTGGAGGTACCCGCCTGAGTACGGGGGGACGCTCAGAACTCACCTCCCTAAGCGCAGGGGGTGCCCACAGCCCTGATTACAGGACGGCACCTCACGCCACGCCACGTCCAAAAGCCCCACGGAGCACGCAGCTCCCGCCAACGCCCGAGGTACGGGCCCTCGGGCGGGCCCGCCCGGCCACAGCACGATCACCACCACGTCTTCAGGAGCAGCACAAAGCCCAGCGCTTGCTGGACTCACAAATTCTGTACTACCCCCTTGACCACGACCCAGTACAGACGCACTAGGCTGCCAGGAGATGAGCGACTCCACGATTGTTCTTGGGCAGTGGGATGAGAAGCAGGAGTCAGATCCAATTAGGGACTGCCCTAATGCTCCAAGCCACTGCCCCCTGCTACCCACAGGCAAGCAGAGGCTAGGTAAGGGAAGGAGTGTACCGGTTGAACTGGCTCTCCACCTTTTGTTCAAAGAAGAATCGCACCGAGAGGCCTGAGAGGAGGGGAAGAAAGTGGGAGGCGGGGGTCACAGCACTGCGGTTCACACAGGCGTTGTGTCCGTGGAATCAGAACACCAGACCTTCCACATGAGCCCAAAGCAGACTTTTGCCACAGAGGGGAGGAAGGAAGAAGTTTCAATTTCAGCCTTGCGGACGGGCGTCATTCTGTGCCCAAAGAAGTGCTCTGTGCCCTGGATGCTGAAGGCGGCCACCCAGAGCTGGGGAATGGGTGCATGGCCCCTGACCTCTGACCAGCAGGGAAATAAGGAGAACAGAATGCAGTCGCTGCTGATTTTTACCAGTTTGACTCTGCTTCAAGACTCACTGCAAAGTTTCAGAAAAACGCCCCGTCAGAAGAAGAAAGAAAAGGAACAGGGTTGAAAAGGAATAGGGTTGGTTTTAATTGCTTTTGGTTGTTGTTTGTTTTAAAATATACAATCAGACTATGGTGTTACACTGTCAATGATGTCCGAGAGTTCCAGAAGGAGCTCATCCACATCCTTCTCAGTGTCCACATCAGTTTCTCCTTCCAGTTCTTCTCCTGTGATTTCCACCATTAACTTCTCGATGTCATCATCTTCAGAGACGAGTGCTTTCCCCGCCTCCGTGCAGCTCCGCCGCTGTGCCTTATCTGCTTCTTGTGAGGAATGGGATGTTGAGTTTGCGACCTCCGACTGTGCCACGGAGTCTTCCTGGCTTCCGGCAAGCAGCTCCAGACTTGGGAGAACAAGGAAGAGAACAATCAGTACATTTCTAACTGGAGAAACGCTTTCAGCAAACCAGCTCTGAGATCTGTAGTTAACCCCTCTTGCACCTCACAGTCACATAGAGATGGCGATTCGGTTCACCCGAGGCTGCCTTTAGAGTGCAAGATACCAGCAAGTACATTTTTCATAGCCTGAACTTATCTGTACAGGTAGAGCAGTTTGAGTGTAGAACACAGGGGTCAGCTTTTGTAGCAGAAACACACTGCCACCACCCTCATTACTTGGACTGCAAATATGTCAAGAAGTCATCCTCTGCAAAAACCGTTTACTGACTGAGTTACTTTTCCCCAGGGCATACTCAGCAGAGAATTTTAGTCAGCAATTTAAATTATTTCAGGTGACCTCTTCCTTTGTTGGATGATGCCATGACACATCTCAAACACCCCATTTTTCCCCAGACATGTTTAATGGAAAAATGGCACTGATGAAGAACAAGCTGTGGTCATCACCTGCTTGGAAGTTTTATGACTTCAACGCTGACCAAGGCGTATTCGGGTGGGACTGAAGCAAGAATCACCTGGGAAGAAACAAGACAGTGTCTATGAAGCACGGGCAGAAGATTCATAAGTAATTTCTTTTCCCAGAGAAGTTGTGGATGCCCCATCCCTGGAGGCATTCAAAGCCAGGCTGGATGGGTTTCCAGGCAGTCAGATCTTCTGGCTGGCAACCCTGGCCACAGCAGGACGCATGGGTGGAACACTAGATGATCTCTGACGACTCCTCCTCCCTTCCCTCAGCACTGCCGAGCCTAAACCCAAATACAGAACCACGGTGCTCCTGAAGAAAGCATTTGTTTGAAGGTAACAAGTGACCTGGGGTGTTTTTAACAGTGCAGCATTGATGGACAAAACCCTTCACACCACAGAGCAATCTCAGAATCGTAGAATCGCAGAGCATTACATAATCATTGCTCTACATCTGATCAAAACCAAAAGTTTCCACAAGTCCCCTGTGAGACATCTGCTGCCTTCAAAGGAAACAGAAGACCTGTAGAACCCGTTTGAAATTTCTACCTTTTCTTCAAGAGCAACGTAAACCTTGCATATCCACTTCTGTGTTTGCCACTGTTCTTACCATAGGTAGTTTTCTAGCTGGGGGCTCATCAGTGTCCTCAGCAGCAGATGGATGCATCTCTGCTGCTTTTCGTTTCCGTCTCAGCTTTGTGGGAAAGGTGGTTTTCCAATCAATAGGCCTCTTGGACACCTTGCGTCCCTCTAAAGTGAAAGGAGGAGAGAGCTGATACCGTCTTGCTGTGCCTCAAGACAGATTCACGTTCCCTTATCATCCCCACAACCCTTCCACAAAGTTAAATACATTTGACCCGCAGAATTGCATTGCCATGTCCAGGATTCTCAGCAATGTTTTCCACACAGTCATTTCTGTCTACCAACAACGCATGAAAAGGAACAAAGAAACCCAATAGCTAGACTCAGTAATAATCCAGGGCAAGGAAAACTCTGACAACAAACAATCCTAAGTGGCAGCATTACTTTTCTGAGACGCTGTAACAAGCTCCTTGTGCTCACCCTTAACTCTTTTCTTGCAAGGCGATTCCTTCGCTTTTCCCTCCTTTTCCTCTGATCGCTTGCGTTTTTGTCCAGCCGGGCCATGAGAGGGAGTTGGGATGTCAACTGCAGAGAACAGTCCCAGGAAAGAACAATCAGAAAAACTAAGTAGAAAGACGGTGCATCAAACCCAGATGCCTGTTTAGTATCGGGACCTCGGACCTCTCTTTGGTGCCTTCTCAACCACTGCCTGGTTCCCCAGACTCTCTGCAAGGCCGCTCTTCAGAGGGAGGCCACTTGCGTCAGCTTCTGGCAGAAGGAAAACAAGAAATGATTGAAGAGCATCTCGTTAGAGGAAGGTTTCAGCACAGTCAACCACAAGCTTCAAATTTTCGAGCACCGTTTCTTACATTTGCCTTCCGGCTGCTCAAGTGCGCCGTTTCGACAGTCAACACAGACCTGCAATGCCACCTACCACTCTCCAGAAAAACCCCAAACAGTATTCCGACAGCCAAAACGCAAACTACTATTTCACTTATCATGACCCTTCCCTGTGCTCTCCAGTGATTGGTTACTTGACATCCCGCACCTACTCGGAATATTAATATTTCAAATTAAGCCTTTCCCGCTTCGTGCCATCAGAAACTCACGTTTGCTTGGTGGTATGGTCAGTCCGTTCCCACCGCGTTCCTTCAAGTGAAGAAAAGCACAGTGGGCTTTCTGACAGCCTCCTGGCTGATTCTCCCAATAGCAGGGAATCTGACTGCGCTTCTTCTGAAGGGAGAAAGAAAGGAAGGAAGGGTCATGGAAACAGGCCCACGAGGTTTGCAAAGAGACGCTGCGCTCCAGGCCATGACAGAGATAGGGCTGTCCCAGGGCTGAAACATCATTTACTGCTAAAGGAAACATCTGGGAGCATATTCACAACATCTGCATAAGCCGTAACCACTCGGCATATTTCGCTCTCTTAACCTTCACGTAGAGGAGACAGGCGCTCTCAGTTCAGGGGGTTAAACCAGTGCACCTGCAAAATGCTACCATTACTCGGGAGAAACCGTGCCTTCCAGTGCTGCGCTTAAGTCCGTCAGAAATCATCGGGCAGAGCCTTAGCTCTTCACCATCATTTCTTGCCCCACCCTTCACTACTCCAAGAAGCCAGAACAAACTGCTCTGAAGAGATCCAGGGCAGAGAAGGCCTGACAGACCACAACCACGCCCCGCTGACAGGAGGGCAGTGCCTGCTCTTTCCTACCACCCTGCTCCAGCAGGTGCAGGAGTCTGAGCAATGCGGTCTTTTTGCATCTGGGGAGAAAAAGCCTTTGGCACCTAACGCGAACATCTCTCACTAAGATATACCTAAGGCATTGAATCCTCTTCCCCCTACCTCCTCCCAGCTCCCTCTAGAAATAGTAACCAGTAAGATTTTCACAGCAAATGTATCCGGCCTGCAGAAGTGCATTCAGCCCACCTACAGCAAAGACAAGTGGCTTTGTGGACTAAGCTGGGAGAGCACTTCTTTAGGCAAACACTCACATCAATTCTCATGTGTCTGAACTTGCAGTTGCTCCTGAAACAGCAACCCTCCATCCACAGTCGGCAGACTCGTTCACTCCCCAGAGCCACATCACAGTGGCGGAAGGGACAGCTGTCTCCCTGCAAGCAAAAGGAAACCACGCAGGAAAATAAGAGCACAGCCCAAAACATGTCCGTGCCATTAGCCCAGGCTGTTAGCAGCGAGCTAACTGGTTAGGAAGGTATCATCACCAGTAGGTCTCCCCCTGTGCCACCCCTTTCTCTTGAAAGTCAGGAAAAGGAAGAAAATCCAGGCAAAAGAAACCCAACCATACCTTAGTACAGGTAGAGTAGAAATAGAAGTAGCAGTCGTCTCCTTGCTGAGACATGGGGAAATTCTTAGAGCAAGTCTGGGTCCTCTCCAAAGGAATTCCCCGCTCTTGGAAAGAGGCGGCTGCGCTCTTGGACTGCTTGGGTCCGCAAAACGTCCTCTCGGACAGGAACCCTACAGAGAGTATCAACAAGGGAAGAATGATGAGGAATAAGCGTTTTCCCAGCCTTCTCTTTATGCAAGTTAAACTCCGGAGAAGGGCTATGTCTTGGAAGCAGCTGGTTGCAAGAACTGTGCCAACTCTAGATCCAACTTGTGTCTAACTGCCACGACTTCTCCCAGCAAGTATTGTCCTCCCTCTCATCAACAGTTATATACCTTGAAGCACGCATTTTCTGTTCCTGATATGAAAAAGACCCCCTTCATCATCTACTCTTGCTGCAGCTGCAATGGATGCACTGGTATGACTCACGTGTTTGACAAACCTACGGTTCTGGCTTACCGAGGCACAGCTGCAGTCCTTCTCCCTTCCAGCTAACACACCAGCCCAATGGCTGAGCAAGAGCAGCGAGAGCAGGCAGCACCCGTCAGCCACCACCACTATCACTGCCAGCCGGGACGAGGGCTCACGCAGCGTGTCCACACTCCTGCGCAGCACTCACGGCTGTGGCACTCACCGATGGCAGCCACAGCCCCAAGCACAGTGCTTGTGATGTCACTGTGCTTGTGATGTCACCAGGCAGTCCATGTACCCAGCTGTGCCCCCAGCTCTCCACCCTGACTTCAGCGAGGTTTTGTGTAACACATGGGCAGCCTGGTCTAGCATGAGATATGGGAGCTGGTGGCTCTGCCTGCGGCAGGGGGATTGGAGCTTGATGATCCTTGAGGTCTCTTCCAACCACGCTTGCTGGAAACTTTCAAGATGTGCCAGCAATGAAATTGCTCTTTCCTTACTTTCATTTTTATGTAGTTTTCTTGGAAACACCATCAGCCATTATCAGGCTAAGAGATTAGAAAAACCTTCAATGTGAGACAGTTTGGTCTGTCTTGCAAACAATGTTTCTCTTCCCGTCCCACAGAAGCCCCATTTCTGGCTTCGTGTCTATGCTGGGTCAAACGCACTCCAGACTATTTGGCTCAGCCTTTCTTCCTGGATCCTTATGAAGTGCAGCTTCTACGATGTTTTTAATTTTTTATTTTTATTCATTCATTTATTTATTTTTTGCTTTAGTCTACTCAGACACGTGAACACGTATACACAGAATTCCTTGATCTCAAAACTGGAATCCAATGTATTTTAATGCACGTCTCTATTGACACTGCTGTCACAGGAAGGTCGGTTCACTTATTCAAACCGCCTTTGTTCCCAGCTGCACTTCCACTTAGAATAGATCCTAATCACTTCCAGGTCCCATGGGATTTAAAAAGCTGAAGTATTACAAAAGTGACTCTAAGTTTAAGATAATGCAGTCACATTCTTCTAATCGTATTTCGAACTTCCTCAGGTTGTTACACAAAAGCACTAACTGGGGAACAAGATCACAAAAGTCTGAGATGACACTGAAACACTCATACATCAGAATGTAGTAATTATTAATTTACTTGATGAGCTGGCATAAGTAGGCAATCTCAAATCTGTACTTGCAGGGCAGTTTTAAAGAGAAATAAGTAGCGCACAAAGGGGGGAGAAGGGCGTGGGTTAGCATGTACAGAAACATAGATTTCTACAATAGTTATAATTGTAATCAATTAATTGATTCCCTTCCCCACGTCTCATCTCCCAGAATAAACAATATTTCAGCTGGAGCACTGAAAGGCCATTTGTCAAGAAATACGCTGCGAACAAGTTCCTGTATATACACTATAAATAAACAAAAAGCAAGTGTACCATAGCTGAGCAAAACAGATGCTTTTTTAACAAAGACAACACCTGCCCAGTTTTTACCTCTCTTAAAAGAATTAGAGTCACTTTCGAGCTTAAAAAACAAACAAACAAACAAACAACATTGCAAGCCAATTTCCAAAGTCTGCCTAAGAAGATAGAATGAAACACTACTGTATTTTTTCCACAGTAGTACTGAAAAGAACTTTTGTGTATTGATGGGAGCACGGAGACACTTGTCCTTTATCTGACCCTCAGCGTAAGAGTGTGAAATGCTTACTAGCTTTCTCGACTTCCTAATTATCCACACGTGGCAAGGCATGCGTTAAAGTACATGAGACAAGTACACTAAACTGTACAATGGGTACACAGCGCTGTGTGGCATCAGGAGGGCACCCTTTTAGGTCTCCAAGGTAAACGCAGCGGCTCAGATGCAAGACAGAGCAATGAACCACTTCCTCTTCTGACATCCTCCCATACCCAGCTGACCATCAGATTAGGAGATCTGATGGCATCTGCAGGTAATACAGGGGCCACAGAGCAGCAGAGGCACTGTTTACTGAAAACATGAGTGAATGCCCAGCCCAGAAGAGATGGTGGTGAGACCGCTTGCATGAGGCTTCAGCAGAGTGCTCAGGGAAGGCCGCCTTCATAGCCAGGGACAAGTCCAAGCTGTCAGAAAGATGGGATAAAGTCAGAGCAGCAGCAGCCTTCTGCTACAGTAAGAAAAAACCTCCCGGAAGGTAGCAAAGCCAAGCCTGAAAATACAACCTGAGCATGTCTGGAAACACTGATACCATTAATGTAATTATTAAAAAGCTGAGAACCAGGGCAAATATCCCACAGCTGTTGAAGGTGTTATCACTTAGGACAGATTTGAAGCAGTTGAGCCTGATGGACACAGGTGTTAATTGGGAAGTTAAAGCACTAACACTCCGGAGAAAGCTCTTTACAGGACGGGTACATTTTTATCAACGTAACAAAGTCAACGCTTGGTAATAAACTGCATCAGCAAAGGCTTATCTGTCCAAACTCTAGACTGACTTAAAAAAAAAATCAGTTTTAATTAAGCTAGTGAAGCAACATCAGAAGAGATACTCTTATTGGGTTAAACAACTCCCTCAAACTGATGGTATTAAGCTGGGCTGTGGCAGGAAGCGGCCTAAACCAAGAGGTTCGGCTATGTCATAAAGTCCCTGGAGGTATCGCAATTCCAGTGCACCCCCTCTACGTGAAGAAATAGATCCTAGAACAGAGATGAAAACATATGGCTGCTGATAGCAGCATAAAGATGTTCGTCCATTACTCTAGATAGTGTTTATTTGTAGACAGAAACTATTTTTTTCTTTTAAGTGTTAATTATTTTCATAGAAAACAGTTTACTTACACCTTCATTAAAAAAAAAAAAATCAAAATTATAATGTATTCCATCTTGACTGAACTAATGGATATCTTTTACCCAATTCTGAACTGTCTGTCAAGGCTCTGAATTTAGCTGGTATTCCATGAAAACCAAACGTTTCCAGAAAACAAGTGGTAGAGCCATGAAATATAAATGCCCTAGAAGTCATTACCTGATTGCGTCAGGTGTTATTCTATTTTAGTATTAGACATGCTTGCTGACAACACCTCTTTTCCCCCATACAAACAACACTTGGTTTTCCAAATCACACCATTTAAAAACAAACCATCATACTGAATCTGAAATTTTCTCTTTGAATATTTGCTGTTACAAAATAAGGCCAGAGGGGAGCTTAAAATTCACCTAGACCTAACCCCTCTGCCATTGGCCGGGTAGCCACGCAGCAAAGCAGACTGCCCAGGATCCCAAACCCAGCCTTGCACACCTTGTGGAATGGGACGTACACAGCTTATATCAATACCTACTTACACTAATTATACTTCCACTTTTGGTTATACTACCTAAACAATATATATCAAGACAGCAATTAAATAAGGTATCAAATCTTTGGGAGAACTACTTGTATTAAGTTCGATACACAACAAAGAAGCAATACAACACAAAAACGGTAGCTAAAACAACAATAGCAGAAAGTAAAGTAGAGCATAAGCAGAAATAATTATTAACATAACTGTTAATAAAACACTAGAAGAATAAAAGTTGAATGTAGTGCATTAAACTGTGATGGCAAGAAAGAGAGGATAAAGAAAAAATTGCCAGACCCCTCACGATAGGTAAAAAACACACGAGATGAGAAAAAAGAAGACACAACAATCAATAACACACAAGAGTAAATACCATTTAATACTCAAAGGTCACAAAAGATTTGATGCAAAACTAAGACATACAAATCCTATTAAAAGTATAAAAGGAAATAATGGTAACAAAAAACATAAGACAATGACTTGTGCTTCCATCTCTTGCTCTCACCTGCCACGTGGTTCCACACGCGACTCCTTCCACTTTCTAAAGCGGGAGCTCCATGACACCCAAGAAGCACCAACTCCCCCACCCAAAGGAAACGGGGAACGCAACTTCCCCACTCGGGTGCGGGGAAGGCGGCTCTCGCCCTCCTTACAGGGGCCCACCTTCCCCAGGCAGCCAAAGGAGCAACAAGGCAAAAGGCCAACTACAGCAAAGACCCGAGCCCCGCTTACAGGGAGGTCAGCCAGCACTGAGCTGGCCTGGTCACCTAAAGTGCCGGCAACGCTCTACTGCAACACGACTATGCCCCAGGTGACTGGGAGATGCTTTTGCCCAGGCCGCCCCTCCTTTAGCACAGCTGCAGTCTCCTGCTGCTTCTTCCAGCCTCCTCTTCTTGCTCCCTCCTGCCACCCGCGGCTCCTTCCACTTTCCTCTGCGGGAGCTCCTGTATAGGAACGAAGGCACCATTAGACCCGAGAAGCACCAACTCCCCCACCCAAAGGAAACGGGGAACCCAACATCCCCACGGAGCTGGCACACGAGCACCCAGCCAAGGAAGACCTGGCGTCTCCCAGCCCTGACACGTCCCAGAAAAAACACTCCACATCGAGCAGCTTTATTCACCACTTCTACGCGCCGCGGACTTCCAGACGGTGCTGCAGCGGGCCACAGTCGGGCAGCCAGGGCAAATGGGGCTGGGCAGGCAACGCGGCAGACCAGGGGGCCGCACCCCTGCTTACAGACGGCCCCTGGTCACCAATTCCTCTGCAAAGGGCCTGGAACCCCGGGGCATGGACAGACCCTGACTTACAGGGCAGCCCCGATCCCAGAAGGCCAAGGGGGGCTCCTTCCCCCCCACTCAGGGGGGCCTTGACCCACACCCCGCTAACGGGGCGGTTGCCCCACACAGGCTGCCAGCAGAGCACAAAGGCTCCCACCCCCAGACCCTGGATACAGGCGGGGCGATGACACCCAGGAGCCACAGAGCTCAGTTTCCCCCTCGCCAGCAGGAACAACTCCCAGCAATGGCCAGGCAGCGGGGCAGCACGGCCAAAGGCCGAGGTCGGGATCCCAGCCCCACGTCTTTCGGCACCACGCTTCTAAAAGGCCAGGCTGGAGGTACCCGCCTGAGTACGGGGGGACGCTCAGAACTCACCTCCCTAAGCGCAGGGGGTGCCCACAGCCCTGATTACAGGACGGCACCTCACGCCACGCCACGTCCAAAAGCCCCACGGAGCACGCAGCTCCCGCCAACGCCCGAGGTACGGGCCCTCGGGCGGGCCCGCCCGGCCACAGCACGATCACCACCACGTCTTCAGGAGCAGCACAAAGCCCAGCGCTTGCTGGACTCACAAATTCTGTACTACCCCCTTGACCACGACCCAGTACAGACGCACTAGGCTGCCAGGAGATGAGCGACTCCACGATTGTTCTTGGGCAGTGGGATGAGAAGCAGGAGGCAGATCCAATTAGGGACTGCCCTAATGCTCCAAGCCACTGCCCCCTGCTACCCACAGGCAAGCAGAGGCTAGGTAAGGGAAGGAGTGTACCGGTTGAACTGGCTCTCCACCTTTTGTTCAAAGAAGAATCGCACCGAGAGGCCTGAGAGGAGGGGAAGAAAGTGGGAGGCGGGGGTCACAGCACTGCGGTTCACACAGGCGTTGTGTCCGTGGAATCAGAACACCAGACCTTCCACATGAGCCCAAAGCAGACTTTTGCCACAGAGGGGAGGAAGGAAGAAGTTTCAATTTCAGCCTTGCGGACGGGCGTCATTCTGTGCCCAAAGAAGTGCTCTGTGCCCTGGATGCTGAAGGCGGCCACCCAGAGCTGGGGAATGGGTGCATGGCCCCTGACCTCTGACCAGCAGGGAAATAAGGAGAACAGAATGCAGTCGCTGCTGATTTTTACCAGTTTGACTCTGCTTCAAGACTCACTGCAAAGTTTCAGAAAAACGCCCCGTCAGAAGAAGAAAGAAAAGGAACAGGGTTGAAAAGGAATAGGGTTGGTTTTAATTGCTTTTGGTTGTTGTTTGTTTTAAAATATACAATCAGACTATGGTGTTACACTGTCAATGATGTCCGAGAGTTCCAGAAGGAGCTCATCCACATCCTTCTCAGTGTCCACATCAGTTTCTCCTTCCAGTTCTTCTCCTGTGATTTCCACCATTAACTTCTCGATGTCATCATCTTCAGAGACGAGTGCTTTCCCCGCCTCCGTGCAGCTCTGCCGCTGTGCCTTATCTGCTTCTTGTGAGGAATGGGATGTTGAGTTTGCGACCTCCGACTGTGCCACGGAGTCTTCCTGGCTTCCGGCAAGCAGCTCCAGACTTGGGAGAACAAGGAAGAGAACAATCAGTACATTTCTAACTGGAGAAACGCTTTCAGCAAACCAGCTCTGAGATCTGTAGTTAACCCCTCTTGCACCTCACAGTCACATAGAGATGGCGATTCGGTTCACCCGAGGCTGCCTTTAGAGTGCAAGATACCAGCAAGTACATTTTTCATAGCCTGAACTTATCTGTACAGGTAGAGCAGTTTGAGTCTAGAACACAGGGGCCAGCTTTTGTAGCAGAAACACATTGCCACCACCCTCATTACTTGGACTGCAAATATGTCAAGAAGTCATCCTCTGCAAAAACCGTTTACTGACTGAGTTACTTTTCCCCAGGGCATACTCAGCAGAGAATTTTAGTCAGCAATTTAAATTATTTCAGGTGACCTCTTCCTTTGTTGGATGATGCCATGACACATCTCAAACACCCCATTTTTCCCCAGACATGTTTAATGGAAAAATGGCACTGATGAAGAACAAGCTGTGGTCATCACCTGCTTGGAAGTTTTATGACTTCAACGCTGACCAAGGCGTATTCGGGTGGGACTGAAGCAAGAATCACCTGGGAAGAAACAAGGCAGTGTCGTCTATGAAGCACAAGTCCCCTGTGAGACATCTGTTGCCTTCAAAGGAAACAGAAGACCCGTAGAACCCGTTTGAAATTTCTACCTTTTCTTCAAGAGCAACGTAAACCTTGCATATCCACTTCTGCGTTTGCCACTGTTCTTACCATAGGTAGTTTTCTAGCTGGGGGCTCATCAGTGTCCTCAGCAGCAGATGGATGCATCTCTGCTGCTTTTCGTTTCTGTCTCAGCTTTGTGGGAAAGGTGGTTTTCCAATCAATAGGCCTCTTGGACACCTTGCGTCCCTCTAAAGTGAAAGGAGGAGAGAGCTGATACTGTCTTGCGGTGCCTCAAGACAGAGTCGCGTTCCCTTATCATCCCCACAACCCTTCCACAAAGTTAAATACATTTGACCAGCAGAATTGCATTGCCATGTCCAGGATTCTCAGCAATGTCTTCCACACAGTCATTTCTGTCTACCAACAACACATAAAAAGGAACAAAGAAACCCAATAGCTACACTCAGTAATAATCCAGGGCAAGGAAAACTCTGACAACAAACAATCCTAAGTGACAGCATTACTTTTCTGAGGCGCTGTAACAAGCTCCTTGTGCTCACCCTTAACTCTTTTCTTGCAAGGCAATTCCTTCGCTTTTCCCTTCTTTTCCTCTGATCGCTTGCGTTTTTGTGCAGCCAGGCCATGGGAGGAAGTTGGGATGTCAACTGCAGAGAACAGTCCCAGGAAAGAACAATCAGAAAATCTAAGTAGAAAGACGGTGCATCAAACCCAGATGCCTGTTTAGTATCTGTGCCTGTCCTTGATGCCTTCTCAACCACAGCCTGGTTCCCCAGACTCTCTGCAAGGCCGCTCTTCAGAGGGAGGCCACTTGCGTCAGCTTCTGGCAGAAGGAAAACAAGAAATGATCGAAGAGCATCTCGTTAGAGGAAGGTTTCAGCACAGTCAACCACAAGCTTCAAATTTTCGAGCACCGTTTCTTACATTTGCCTTTTGGCTGCTCAAGTGCGCCATTTCTACAGTCAACACAGACCTGCAATGCCACCTACCACTCTCCAGAAAAACCCCAACACTATTCTGACAGCCAAAACACATACTGCTATTTTACTTATCATGACCCTTCCCTGCGCTCTCCAGTGAATGGTTACTTGACATCCCGCACCCACTCAGAAATAATATTTCACATTAAGCCTTTCCTGCTTCCCGCCATCAGAAACTCACGTTGGCTTGGTGGTGTGGTCAGTCCGTTCCCACCGCGTTCTTTCAAGTGAAGAAAAGCACAGTGGGCTTTCTGACAGCCTCCTGGCTGATCCTCCCAATAGCAGGGAATCTCACTGCGCTTCTTCTGAAGGGAGAAAGAAAGGAAGGAAGGGTCATGGAAACGGGCCCACAAGGTTTGCAAAGAGACGCAGCGCTGCAGGCCATGACAGAGATAGGGCTGTCCCAGGGCTGAAACATCATTTATTGCTGAAGGAAACACCTGGGAGCATATTCACAACATCTGCATAAGCTGTAACCACTCGGCATATTTCTCTTTCTTTACCTTCAGGTAGAGGAGACAGGCGCTCTCACTTCAGGGGTTAAACCAGTGCACCTGCAAAATGCTACCACTATTCGGGAGAAACCGTGCCTTCCAGTGTTGTGGTTAAGTCCGTCAGAAGTTATCGGGCAGAGCCTTAGCAATTCAGCATCATTTCTTGCCCCACCCTTCACTACTCCAAGCAGCCAGAACAAACTGCTCTGAAGAAATCCAGGGCAGAGAAGGCCTGACAGACCACAACCACGCCCCGCTGACAGGAGGGCAGTGCCTGCTCTTTCCTACCACCCTGCTCCAGCAGCTGCAGGAGTCTGAGCAATGCGGTCTTTTTGCATCTGGGGAGAAAAAGCCTTTGGCACCTAACGCGAACATCTCTCACTAAGATATACCTAAGGCATTGAATCCTCTTCCCCCTACCTCCTCCCAGCTCCCTCTAGAAATAGTAACCAGTAAGATTTTCACAGCAAATGTATCCGGCCTGCAGAAGTGCATTCAGCCCACCTACAGCAAAGACAAGTGGCTTTGTGGACTAAGCTGGGAGAGCACTTCTTTAGGCAAACACTCACATCAATTCTCATGTGTCTGAACTTGCAGTTGCTCCTGAAACAGCAACCCTCCATCCACAGTCGGCAGACTCGTTCACTCCCCAGAGCCACATCACAGTGGCGGAAGGGAAAGCTGTCTCCCTGCAAGCAAAAGGAAACCACACAGGAAAATAAGAGCACAGCCTGAAACATGTCCGTGCCATTAGCCCAGGCTGTTAGCAGCGAGCTAACTGGTTAGGAAGGTACCATCACCAGTAGGTCTCCCCCTGTGCCACCCCTTTCTCTTGAAAGTCAGGAAAAGGAAGAAAATCCAGGCAAAAGAAACCCAACCATGCCTTAATACAGGTAGAGTAGAAATAGAAGTAGCAGTCGTCTCCTTGCTGAGACATGGGGAAATTCTTAGAGCACGTTTGGGTCCTCTCCAAAGGAATTCCCCGCTCTTGAAAAGAGACGGCTGCGCTCTTGGACTGCTTGGGTCCGCAAAACGTCCTCTCGGACAGGAACCCTACAGAGAGTATCAACAAGGGAAGAATGATGAGGAATAAGCGTTTTCCCAGCCTTCTCTTTATGCAAGTTAAACTCCGGAGAAGGGCTATGTCTTGGAAGCAGCTGGTTGCAAGAACTGTGCCAACTCTAGATCCAGCATGTGTTGAGCAACTGCCACGACTTCACACAGCAAAGTACTGTCCTCCATCTCATCAACAGTTATATAGCTTGAAGCACGCGTTTTCTGTTCCTGACATGAAAAAGACCCCCTTCATCATCTACTCTTGCTGCAGCTGCAATGGATGCACTGGTATGACTCACGTGTTTGACAAACCTACGGTTCTGGCTTACCCAGGCACAGCTGCAGTCCTTCTCCCTTCCAGCTAACACGCCAGCCCAATGGCTGAGCAAGACCGTCAGCGAGAGCGGGCAGCACCTGTCAGCCACCACCACTATCACTGCCAGCTGGGACGAGGGCTCACACAGCGTGTTTGTACTCCTGCGCAGCGCTCACGGCTGCTGCACTCACCGATGGCAGCCACGGCCCCAAGCACAGTGCTTGTGATGTCACCAGGCAGTCCATGTCCCCAGCTGTGCCCCCAGCTCTCCACCACGACTTCAGCGAGGTTTGGTGTAACATATGGGCAGCCTGGTCTAGCATGAGATATGGGAGTTGGTGGCCCTGGATTGGAGCTTGATGATCCTTGAGGTCCCTTCCTACCCAAGCCATTCTAAGATTCTGTAATAAATTTCTGAGGGAGATTCCAGAAATATATAGAATAGCCAAACATAAGCTGTATCAGTACAGATACTGGTGGCAATTACAGAATGGTGAAGATGCATCAGCGATAAAATGCTTGCAGGAAACTTTCAAGATGTGTCAGCAATGAAACTGCTCTTTCCTTACTTTCATTTTTACGTAGTTTTCTTGGAAACACCACTAGCCATTATGTCACGGGGTTATCCCTAGATCTAAGTCCGTGACAGGGGGGCACAGGCCCCGGGAAAAGAAAAAACAGGAGAGACCTACAAGGTCCGAAGGAAAAAAAAAAAAAAAGAAAAAAAAAAAAAGGAAGGGGCTTTTGCCGCACGACCCGGACGGCCCCGGGCCACGAGCTTCGGGGGAGGGGGAAGGGCAGAGAGCCTGCAAATAGTTTTAACAAGGAGAAAACGCAATAGCAACGATCTGAGGAGGAACGGTAATTGACTAAATGTAACCAAATCAAACAAAACAAGAGAGACAAGAGTACCCAAAGTACGAGTGAAACCACGATAATGTGAGGGAAGCACGCGCTTTTCCCCGCGGCGAGCCGGGACGGCCAGAGGCACAAAGCGGCTCGGCTCCGGTCCGGAGCTCCGCCCCGCTTCCTCCTTGCGCCAACTCCTCCGGGGATGCCGCCCGTCCCCTCCGGGAACCCGAAATGCCCAAAATGGCGGTAACACGGAGCCAGAACGTGAACTCTTTATCTCCCACTGTTCTGTATGATGTTCTGATGCCCATAACAGAAATCACAGAACCACTGTGCATTGTCAGACTGAGAAATTAGAAAAACCTTCAACCTGAGACAGTTTGGTCTGTCTTGCAAGCAACATTTCTCTTCCCGTCCCAGAGAAGCCCCTTTTCTGGCTTCATGTCCATGCTGGGTCTAACACAGTCCAGACTACTTAGCTCAGCCTTTCTCTCTGGATCCTTATGAAGTGCAGCTTCTATGATTTATTTGTTTGTTTGTTTGTTTTGCTTTAGTCTACTCAGACACGTGAACACATATACACAGATTTCCTTGATTTCAAAACTGGAATCCAATGTACTTTAATGCACATCTGTATTGACACAGCTGTGATAGGAAGGTCAATTCGCTTATTCAAACCTGAATTTTTTGCTGAAATTTTTTGCTGAAACCTGAATGTTTTGCTGAGCAAAACAGATGCTTTTTAACAAAGACAACACCTGCCCAGTTTTTACCTCTTGTAAAAGAATTAGAGTCACTTTCGAGCTTAAAAAACAAACAAACAAACAACATTGCAAGCCAATTTCTAAAGTCTGCCTAAGAAGACAGAATGAAACACTACTGTATTTACTGTATTACTCTGTGCCCTTGATGCTGAAGCATCAATACCGTCAATGATACCGTCTTGCTGTGCCTCAAGACAGAGTCACGTTCCAGATCATCTATACAGATGCCTGTTTAGCATTGGGACCTCAGACCTCTCCTTGGTGCCTTCTCAACCACTGCCTGGTCCCTCATACTCTCTGGAATGCCGCTCTTTAGAGGGAGATCACTCTGACTTTCAGACAGTGCTGCAGCGGGCCACAGTCAGGCAGCCAGGGCAAATGGGCTGGGCAGGCAACGCGGCAGACAAGTGGTCCGCACCCCTGCTTACAGAGGGGCCCTGAGCAACACTTTCTATGCAAAGGTATTGATACCCCAGGGCATTGCCTGACCCTGAGTTACAGAGCTGCCCTGCCCCATCCCGATTGCCTAGCACCCCTTCCCTCATCTTAGCCTGCGCACACCACTTGTATCCCTCTTGTCTCATCTGCCCATCAAGCCCGTCTAGCATTATCCTGTCCCTGTGGTATTGCTTTGCCACTCCACTATCCTTTTATCTTTGCCCAGGGTGCCACTCGCCACCTCTTCCTCAAAGCAGTAGAATTCCTTTCATACTGTGAAGAGGATGCTTTCCCCCAGGCACCTTATATAGTTATCCCCCGCTCCCGCCAGCCAATAGCCATGCAGAATGCGGCTCTCTCTTCCCCCTGTTTTCACTTCCCGCCTGTATGGGAAACTGTTAATCACAGCCTGAACCTCTGATTAACCATCAGAGGCAAGTGACAGGTCAGCTGCGGGAGCACAGGTGAAGGTAATTCAGCTGTGCTCCCGGTAGGGGTGGAGCTTGACTTTACCTCTCCTAGATGCCATTTAAGGACTGACCACCCATAAGGCAGTATTTCTTTTTGGAGATTGCTTCTGTGTGTTGTTCCTTGTAGTGAGCTGTAATGTTGGTGTGCATCCATCTTATATGTGTGTCTCTGCATTGGTGAGTTATTCCTATATAATCTCTGGCTATCCATCTATTATGCCTTGTATAATTAGAACTATATACTGCTCCTGTTGCTTTTTCTCTTGTCGTTCTCTCTTTTTCTATCTGGAGGTGGTAAGGCCAGGGTCATCTTGAGTTCATGTATCCTTCCCTGGCGTTGCTGCCTGTTTTCTCTGGGTGATGCTGCCTCACAGGTGTTCTTAGCTCATAGCTTGAGTGCTTGGCGGAGCAGGGACTCATCTTTTCTGCTTTGGTGCTTGTTTGAGAGTTACATAAGCATGAGGTGTCCTTTCCAAGGCAGTACATACCTATGAACGCAATTAAAAATATATTTAACCTGTTTAAAAATAAGCTTTTTTGTCAATGAATTCCTCACATCTCTGTAGGGAAAATCTTTTCTGAGCTCATCATGGAGTGTAAAGAGTGAAATAAGCTGATGCCTGATGTATGAAGGAGATGATGTAAACTCAGGATGTTCTTGTTTTGTAGACTGACTCGTATAATTTATTTAACATTGTGTTTGGAAATGCTTATTTTACTGCTATGCATTGAAGTGTATGTTTGTTAAACTCATTTTATTTGGTCCCTGTCTGTGTTCTTTCTCATTATAACAGTGATATATAATAGGGTTAAGGAGGAGACAAAATGACAGATAGATACAAGGTGTATGCTTCTCCCACCAATGGGTGATTCCAAAATTAGATGTACCAGTAGTAGATATGACTCTTGTCAGCTGTGAGGGAAAGATATGCCTTCATGGAAGACCAGGTATAGAACCCAAGTAAACTTTCCACCATGGAAAAAGTTACCTAGTATTTGAGGGAACTATTTGTGGTAGAGGTGATATTTAGTATTAACTTGGATGATAATACCAGCTCCCAAGATCCAGCTGACATGATATCTATGTGGCAGAGATATGTATGAAATGCACACTTATCAAATGTCAGCACCCTGGTTGGAATGAACAAGAAAGACAACGGAAGACCAACTGTGGATGAAGTGGCTAGCCTACTTAAAAAATGGGCCATATTGTACTTAGCTGTGTTCAGTAGCATGGAAGCAGCTTTCCAAAAATGTCGTCATAAAGAATTTGTCACCCAGGCTTTATTGTCTTATGCTTTCAGTGTGAGAAGAGAGCGGTAGGGATAACAGAACAACCAACTTAGTTTCAATGTCATAGGCTTCTGAAATGGAAGTAACACCTCATACAAATGCTGAGGACTCCAAATTAGCTGCTTGAATTTATTTCAGTTTTAATAAATCAAAGTTCTTGCTAGAAGCCCTGAGACAGAATATTAAAAAGTGTGCTGTTTCTTTCTCAACATGAACTACCTCTTCTTTAGAAATAGGAATGCATAAATTACAAATGAAGGTCTTCTGGGGCAGCACTGGCTGTTATACTATGAGCACATTTTAACTACACTCGTCAACAGGTTGAGATTTGTATTTTTACAAGCACATTGCTTCTCTAGCTATAAAGCTGGCATAGTAATTTCCTTCACAGTTGGCAAGTATTTCATTTTTGTTTCTCTGAAATAAACTATATATATTGAAATTAAAGCTTAGGTGTCCTTTCTACTATGATCATTAATTGCAGTTTCTTGGCTACACAGGTAGTAGGAAATACATGATGAATTTTCTTACATGCCAGGGCATAGGCACTAATTTTTGACTTTTCTCTTTTAACAGTTGTGTAAAGATATACTATCTATCTTCCCTGGCCGAAATTAGCATTCTTTTCAGAATTGGGCCAGATCGCTTGCATAAACACTGCATTACTCTACTGTGGTGACAATACCACATTATTCACTTGAGAGAAGATATTACAAGCAGACTTTATGACTGCACCAGATATGGATATTTTGGATGAACAAGTACCAGTAGATGGTGCTGAAGAATACATTGCATAAATGGCTATTTATTGGTTATGAATAGACCGAGGAAGTAATAGATAATGACTTTCTGAAACAACCTTCCAATAGAGCAGCAGAGGCAAGTAACCATACCTCTTCCAAAATTTAAATGAGTAATAGTAAGGAAGGTATATATGACAGAGTAAACATGAACAATTCTGTGGTCTGAGGCTTAACCACGAGATTTGGCTCAGAGCTTGTTGTGTAAATTTCCTTTGTATGCAATGGAGAGAGATTAGCAGTAATACCTAAAACCTCACTTTCTCCTATGGTGGACACTTATTTGGTTATAAGCTCAATAAAGTTACATTGCATGCAGCACAATACTTCCATGCATAACTGTTCACACTAGGTTCTTGAGAAAGCCTCTACTGGCTTAGAGAAGAGCCCTCTCTGAGGGAAGACTACGAACACATGGGTCATCTTATACCTCATTAATTTCTGGCTTCAGTAATAGCTTTTCTGTTTGAAATTGCTATCATTAGTGCAATTCTGAAACCTCTCTTGTAATAGAGGGATTGTAAAAGACATACCACATAGATGCTTGAAGATTTAAGAAGCAAGAACAAGATCCAGGGACTTTGTAATCCTCTTTTGGACTCTGCACTCCACTTATGCCAGTAGTTCATTGGACATAGCAAGTCTGATGTCCACATTCTTAAGCAAAAAAAGAAAGTTATGGAAAACCTGAACTATTTCCCCAAGTCTTCAATATCCAAAAAAATAAAAGGGACATCTAAACACACATAAGTATGTGTGGGATTTTTATTATTATTATTTTTTAAGAGTAAGGTAGCTTGTATTAACTTTTATGTACACATGTAATCACATACAGACATATATATATAATCACGTGATTTTTCCTTCACTTTGCTGAATTATTCTGTTTCATGCAAACAGGAAATTCTAGCCAAAGCATTTTATAACGTGAAAATAGAATGGAAAGTTTTACTTCATTGATCTCATTTACTTGGCATTGTCATGGAATACTTGACCCTTGGTGTAAAATATACATTTAGCATTTTTCCATGTTGTAAGAAAAGTTTGTGAGAAAGATTGCTTTCAAATGAAAATTGTACAGGAAATCCCTTTTAGCTGTGAAGTCGATATTGAATTAAAATTCTGCATCTGCCATTATATTTGCCTTCTCTTTGAGAATCATTTCACTCAAGCCTTGATTCACAAAGGAGATCCCTGGAACAACATTTATAGTAATTTGTTTATGTATTCATTCTATACTTCTGCACTGAAAATTACAATGTAATTTTCCTGTTTTCCATTGACTTGGAACACTCCAGTGACTTCTGAACAAGTAATACCAAGTAATTTTTATAAGAAATACTCATACTGTTATTTCATTAACTATACAGGCCTGTGAAGGTTTTTCTTCCTTACTTTTCTGTATCCCTATATCATAGCCCCTGTATTCATGATAAATATGCAAACAGTATTGCAAACCTTTGCAACCGAAAATCGCTTTCCTCATAGTTCCACCTCCATGTCAGAGTCACCCAAGTGAGCATTACTGATGGAAATTTAAAGAGAGAATTTAATTACAAGCTTGAATTATTTCACCACAGTGAGCTGCCATGTTTGCAACATCACTTTCAGGCTCAGTGCCTGCTGTCACTTGTCTTTCAAGCAGCATCAGATTCTTGTAATTTTACAAATATGCAAAAAAGATTCATTTGGAGATCCGCTTCTGGAAATCAGCATTCTCTTAGCAGGTCATAGTGGACACCTATTCAGTTTTTTGAAGTCTCTAATCAGAGTCATTAATTTGAAACCTGGAACTAGCATCAGTAGACAGTGATAGAGGTAGACAAAGGAGAGACAAAGGCCAACTGGCCCATTGCAGTGCATGCTACATAGTTGCTCTTTTTGAACTGTGAAATTTAGGCTCATTTTTCTTGAGATATAGCTGTTGAAGGTTTTGAACATCCACTGTTGTTGTGGAGGTATGTCTAAATACTTGCCTACCCTCCCAGGGACTCTGCTCCAAAGGTGAACTTCAGCTCTGCCATTTATTTTGACATTATTCATTTTTATGTCACTGTGGAAGCACTTCCAATATGGGTTACTTGAATTATAATCTTAATCTAATCTAAAAAGTGATTTTGTAAGAAAGTGTTCTGGGGGCTCCAAGTTAATTTCTGACCCCGAAATTTACAGCTTAAGACTACTCTGTGTTTCAAAGGAAGGGAGGAAAATTGTGTCCTTCTCTTGCTTATTTTTCCATTTTAATTATTAATCTTTTTACATACATACTGCATACTCAGCCTGGAGTCTAAAAGACAAGTTATTTCAATTTCCTCAATTTTAGTTAAACAGAAGCCACCAAACCATAAGCGAGGTTAATATGAAGCTTTTTTTCTTGTTTGGTTAGTGAATTATTAACAGACTTTTTTTTTTTTTCTCCCATTTTAAACTTATCCTTTATCATTCTTGAATGGACAGACTTTCAGATTTAGAAAGTGTTCAATGTTATTATTTACTACTTTTGACTGGGAGTTGCAGTGATATTGGCACTGCACCAGAAAGCAACTTTCATGGAAATAAGCCCAGTAATAAATTATTTTAAAAATAAATTGAAATTTAATGTATTTTTTTTTTCAATTAAGTAACTCTAAGAATTTGATATCAATAGGAAAACAACATGTTTTCTTATTCTCAGAAATAGTGAAAGCATGCTTGTGGAAAACTCATAAAGTAAAACTGCCTTGAGGCAGACACCCAGCTTGGGAAATTAGACAAGAATAGTTAATTGCAGTAAGGTTTATAAATAGTTGAAAATTGCCTGCTAAACATAAAGATATTGAGTAGAGGAGACATTTCCAATTTGGCTTACAATACTATTCCACAGTTCTTTTTTTCAATCAATTGTCATGTGATGTTTTGAGAATCTATTGCTTCTCTCATTTATCACTAACTTCATAGTGGACACATGCCAGTAAAATGTCTTGATCAATTTCTGGGTATGTAGCTGTTATCTTTTCCTTTTGTTGGTAGTCTGATATCATTCCAAATTCTACCTTTGTTATCTCTTTAGCACATGTTATGATAAATTTTTCTCTAAGATTCATTTCCCATTTCATCACTGATCCTATTTCAGTGATCATCCTGTCTTGTACTGTGATTTAAATTTTTGATTTTATTTTCATGATCAAAAATGTCCACTGACGGTAATGTCTTTATTTCTCACTTTGGTTTTCTTATTATTTTCTATGCCATAGTTTTCAAATGCAGCAAGAATTTCTTGCAATTTTGTTGTGGTTATTTTTCATTCAGTTAAAATTAACCAGTCCAATGACATCACAATTTGAAGAGTTAATCGTGAGGCAACTTTTCCTCCAACCAGGAGAATGGATGAGAAGGGAAAGAACCTGATTGAAATAGGGTAAACTAATTTATTAAAAGGAATGTGAGATTCTTCATAATTTACACAAATATTGACTGTTGCTCAGGCACCTAAGTGGTAAAAATCACAAAAAATGTTTCACAGGCAAAAAAAAAAAAAGAACTATTGAGTGTTTTATCAGATTAGCTGCAGGTGAATAAATGCCACAGTTATTACTGGCTCTACAGGCACTTGCTGAAGGGAAATAATCACTGAAGTCAGTTAGTCAAACCCTTCAAATACAGAAATCAACCATAGAACTTGACTATTATTTTGTTCAGTATAAATGGTCATAAGAAGATATCTTAGTTTTAGCTGAAACTGAATTGTTTTTTCAGAGTGTCTGGTATGATTATATGTTTTGGTTCTAGGAGGAAACTGATAACGCACTGAATGATAACACACCAATGTTGCTGCTAAGAAAGTGTTGTACAGAGCCAAGGGCATTCTCAGTGAAGGGCTCAAGGAGCTGGGAAGGAACAGAAACAGGACAGCTAACTTCTAGCTAACTAGGCTGAGGGGATACTCCATACCATATGATATCAGGTGGAAGGAGTTTCTAAGGGGATAGGAGTTCCATTTTGCTCTTCCACTGCTTGAGGAAGCCAGCTGGCAAAAATTACTGCTGTGGTTTAACCTGATTAACAGGTTAACACCCCGGTTAATAACTGGGTGGCTAAGCATCACACAGTTGTTTACTCTCTCCCCCCTTCCTAGTGGGATGGGGGAAAAGAATCAAAAGGAGAAAAACAAAGTAGAACTTGTGGGTTGAGATAAAACTATTTACTAAGATAGAGAAAAGGAAAATTATGACAAATATGTATATACATGAATGTATATAACAAGTGATGCACAAGAACTTGCTCACCTCCCACCGTACAATGCCCAGCTATAAACACTGATGTGTTATCTGCATTCTTTTTCTCCTAGAACCAAAACGTAGCATTATATCAGGCATTCTGAAGAAAACAATTCCATCCCAGCTGAAGCAAGGCAGAAAACTAGACTGCATCATTCATTCTAGGAATAAATGGTCATGGAAAACTGGCTGAGAGCAGTGTGTACATGTAGATACTTATGTAGGTAATTATATATTCATTAACATGTGTAATTGTGATCTACTTCTCATCACCTAAAGAGAAAAGATTATTTGCAATCGTAAGTCTAAGAGCAAATGCATAGATAGATATAACGCCAAATAAAAATACTCCACAGAACAGACTCCCTGATATAGCTGAAAGCATTAACAAACACAATAACTTTATGATAAAGCACATGCTCTGCGCTTTTTCTTGACCATTTATACCATCTGTGTATTTCGAGCACACTCTGTAGAAGCAAAATCTGGACCAAAGTTCAGCAGACAGCTATTCCAAACCAAAGCCCCAGAATCCTCAGCAACTGTAGAGGAGCACAATTTTTTTGCAGAAAACCAGCCTGTAAATTCTCATCTCTTCAAGTACAGAGCAAATGAGACAATAACAGTTCTTGGAATATTGATTAGATTAACCTTAACTTTGCCCATAGTCTTCTCACTGTTACTTTACAGTTCAAATATATATATGTATACCTGGAACTACAGAGCTTTCTAGGTTTTCCAAGCCAATAAGAAACTGTAAGATCAATGGCAGGAGTGGAATTAAATCTTAGCACCCAGTGGAAAATGGCTTAAAAGGAAAGAAAATGATTTCATCTTAACGAGGAAAAAAAAAAAAAAACAAACACAAAAAAAACCCCTCCAACTTTATTTTTTAACCTAGTTATTAATTGAATTGATATGCTGTCTTCTGCTTTTCTAGTTTTAATATTTTATGCTAAGCATTGAAGTTTGTAACAAGTATTTTTCATGTGTATGACATTCGTCATGCGATATGTATCCATGTCATTTGTCTATGAGATTCTGAGACAACAGAGGAATGAGTAGAAAATATACTAACAAGTCACCACAAATATTTGTAAGGAAAGCCTTCATTTTACTTACCTCCATGTTAAAGATTACGGGATACAAATCTCAGCCTCACCATTTTGTTGAAATGTAACTCTGTGTTTCAAGTCGTTCTCATGAGCTTGAAAAGGTGTTTTTTTTTCTGAATTTTATCCTATTGCTGTACTGCTCTGTGACACATGTGATTTCAGTTTGAATATGGCTATTTGCTGTTGAATTTTCTTGTGAAGAGCTGTGTTGTTTAGTGCTGTATGTGGTCAAAATATGTGTGGCTGTAATAGATGGGCTTTATATTGTGTCTTTGTCTTTCCTTACAATGGGGCAAAGAACAAACCTTGGTTATGTTCAGTAATTCTATGCACAAGAGGTTGTACAGCAAGATAACTCATCCAAAACTTTGAGTATGTAAGAAGAGGAGGCAATTGGATGTATTTATAAATTCTTCATGAAATTAGATTGGAAGATAGTATTGTAGGGAACTAAAAATCCAAGGTAATGACAGCTAGGATTAGCAAAGAAGATGGAGAGAAAAGTTATCAAAACAAAACAACCAGAAAATACAGCAAATGTTTATTCTATGTAGATGACTTCTGAAGAAAAATAAATTATTTAGGTAGTTGTTACTGTCTGAGTAGATCTGAATGCCATTTCAACTTCACATGTATGGTAAGCACTCTGCCAATAGTTGACCTGTAAGTTATATTTTATGGTTCTAGAGGGAAAATTTTTGGTGATTCTATCAGTGTTTTAGGAAAAATGATTCCAAAAAGCTTCCAATTTTTAATCTAATTTAAGGTTTATTTCCATCTGACTTGCAAGTATTCAAATACAGAGTTTATGTCATCATATGCATCTTCTGGAGCTCAAGGTTGTGTAGAGTTACATTTTATGCACTGATTCCAAAACCCGTGTAGGGTTGAGAGGCCATAGATAGGATACAGATATCAGTTTTCACTATAATTTATAAGTAATCAGGTGTTCACTGGAGAACTGAAGTGTTGATTACTTAGATTATTTCATTCCTACCAAGTTTCTAAAATAAGTGTTAAGATTGATGGTTTGAGCTTTTGGAATTTGAGGGAGAACACAATGCTGAACTTCTGGGTGTGTTAAAATGTATTTTATATATATTTTTATATACATTGAATTTTATTTTCTTTGTTTATAAGTTCTACATGCTTTTAATGCTGTTCAGATTCATCAGTCATTTTCTTTTGTTTGTTTGTTTTAACTAGAAACTGAATATCATCTAAACATGCAGTTTCTGGGAGCATTAGAAACGTCATGTGTAGCAGTTAATCCAGAATCTACAGTGTGGAAGCACACCTCTGTTTCTTCTAGTCTACAGCATTACTTGTAAAACAAATGTGTATTAGCTGAGCCATCTGTGCAAGCAGTGTCTATTATGTGTTCTTAAGGAGTAGTTCAGGACACTGGTATTTATTATCCCTTCAGTTATTGCATGCCTGTTGTTTAGACTTATTTTTTGAGTCAACAATGTCTTCCCATTTACAGTTGCAGGCTGGGATATTTTTCTCATTGTCTTTTTAAAAAATGAGAGCAGTATAATTTCATACAGCATAATACGGAGTACAAGCCTTAGCAGTTACATCATTGCAATTTCATAATGCCTTTCAAAATTTCTCCTTTTTTATGTCATGAGATTCTTTTCTTTTAGCATAGCTTTAATAAGGTGAATGACTACAATATCATCTTGGGTTAGATCAATGTGTAAAATTTTGTTTGAAAATGCCCAAAACTCTATATTTTGAGCCTGTTCCAAAGAAAGTATTGGTTGCTCTACTAGAGAACTATCCTACTGGCTTTTTTTTTTTTTTTTTTTTTTTAACTGCATATTGCAAAAAGCAAAGTAGTCCCTATTGGAATATTACAAAGTCTGAGATTTTATGTTTGGTTCTTATGGCTAAAGCATTTATGGCATCATAAGAACTGCCTAATGAATGTACTTCCTTGTAAAACCCCGCAGGGCGTACTTCATTCTCCTATTACTGCTTTTGTCTGAGCAGATAATTCTATGAACTTACTGTTAAAAAAGAAAAAAGGAAAAAAAGACCCACAGAATTTGCTGATCATGTATGTTTAATAGAAGCAGCTGGTCATGGAGAACACCAGTGGCTTGAATGATTCAAACTTATCACGATTTTTTACAGGTAATTGCACACAAATGAGAATTGATGACAGCTAGGATTTTCTGTTTTGCATATTATGCTTGATAATATATTGATATGCATTGAAACAGCATTATGCCTACTACTGTAATGTGCCTGAAGGTGATCTAATGTATAAACTCACATCCTTAGGATTTTTATGTTAATAATTTATTATGATTGGTTGTTTTCAGTCTTCCAGGAATAATTTTCTGTTTTGATGCTTTAGTTCCTAAATTTAGTGTTGTAAACTAGTAAAGAATCTCTTAGTCTTTTTGTGTATTAAGTTTAATGGCTGAGAATTTAGTACAGAACTAGGTGTGATTTAAATCTATTAAATTGCCGTGTAATATTTGATAAATCATGTTAATATATCAAAACTAAAAAGAAAATTAATTTCCTATGTGTTTATTACTATCTATCATGAATCAGTAGGAAAAAAAGTGCAGAGTGAAAACAATGTTGTTAAGAACATTATATGTATATATGTAATTTGGTATTAATTTTATCATATATTTTACTTTTGCACTAGTTCTGAGCTGATATAGAAGTGTGAAAGGAGTACAGATACAGTTGTTTTATTGTTAATTCTTGGGACATTAAATTCCTATAGAATAAAAATATATATTTTTTTCCTCCTTGCTGTTTAAAAAAAACATTTGTTATTTGTCAGACATATTGGATGGCACTGAAGGCTTTATCACCTTTTCAGCTATTTGGACTAGTGACTGCTAGACACTAGATATGTATACAGCTTATGTAAGTATATTATTCCTTTCCCACGTAATCAGATCTTGATTACCAGTTATCCTCCTCCAAGTCATTAAAATATAATATATGTAAGTTGCTCTGAAAGTTATGTCTCCTATTTATTTCCATGGAAACTATGATGGATACTAAGAGCACACTAGCACTATAGAGAGAATTCTCAGCTAAAAAGCACTATTTTTCAATGAAGTAGCCACCATTAGCAATGCATTTTTGCCGGCAATGAACAAGAGCATGCGTGCGGTGCTGGTTAAAATCTGCCCTAGAAGAGGTGACACACTGTTTCACAGCTGTTAGGACAGTGGTGTTGCTGGAAAAATGTTGCCCACCCATTTCATCTTTCATCAGCCTGAACAGAAGGAATTTTGAAGGCTCCAAATCCAAATTATACTTTGAGTGTAGTAGCACAGTGCAGCCACGCTTGGTAATGTGCTCTAAGTCTTCAAACTGGTGCCTGGCATTATTGTGTTGCAAGAGAAAGTTTGTCTTCTTCTCTGGCTTGCTTCTAGAATTTTAAGCCTTCAGCTTAGTCACAGTCATGATGTATCAGTCAGAGTTGATGGTTTCCTGGTCCAAGTTCCAGGAAATCTAGAAGGCTTGCCTCTTTCCTGTCCCAATACACATTGCATATCACTCTACCTACTGACATCTATATCTTGAATTTTTTCTTTGATAAGGAATTTACATGTCAGCACTTCTATGTAGATTATTTTTCCATGGTTCTCTGAAACAGCAGAAATCTTGAAACCTTTTTCTCATGACAGCCTGGGCTCTCTCTTTGAAACACTTGTAAAAATAGCTTGGAAATTGGGAATCCCATCCTGTGTTAATTTTCCTCTGAGTATCCTCTAATCCATCTCATCATTGTGTGCTTCCTACTTGTTTTAGACATGTTGTTACACATCATTTCTTAGTTTTCAGCCAACATCTGGGAAACAGTGTGGGCTTCTAAACGTATTTATGAACTCTCCAAACAGTTTCAATTGAGCTCACATCTATGGCAGGCCATAGGGTATAATTGAAAGACAGTAGCAACAGCAGTCTTTCAGTGTTCCTGCTCATTAAATCATGCTTTCTTTTCCCCAGAATTTCATATTTTATTATATATATATATATATATATACTTTTGAAATGTTAGTTGTAAATGCATTCTTTGAATTTTAGTTATTTGAATTATTTGTCACATAGAGCCAAAGTTTTAGGGTTCTGTCTGACTAAAGGATAGCACAGCTGAATGTCTAAACACATTTGAATGTCTAAGCAATCAGTCACGTAGCTACATACGTGTGGTACTCCTTAGCCACATTTGGGAGAATACCACTGAGAAGCTCTAGACACATGCTAAGACCTGTTAAATGCTGAATTTACAAAGCTATGTTGAAATCTGTGAGTGGGAATCATTCTGTTAGAGAACCTGTGCAACATTCTTACACACTAGAGTAGAAATATTAGAAACAGCTACTATTACTATTCCTAATTGCCAGTAATGCAAAGACTGAAATATATACTGTTAAACTCTTCCTTCACTGGCCTGTATGAGACCAAGCCACTTTGTGATTAGGTTGATGAGAACTAACATACAAATTTTCTACATAAACTTCTAGTTGTCAATTGATCACCTCATTTCCTTCAGTCAGCGTTTCACAGAAGACTTTGCAATTACTTTCTTCTGTTATTCACTTGTGGTTCTTTGGAGCCTGAGATTGAAGTGTACCTGTTTGACCTTCTCTTCAACAATATAACTTGCTGGAAGACTACATTCCTCCATCACACAGAGCTACTCTTCTACCTTTTCTTTCTCTTAGACAAATTATACTCACCTCTGAGGAGACTGCAGTTAAGAAAAATACCTCAAAAAGTTTGTAGGTGAACTTTGGTGACTCAAAGTAAATAACAAATATTTACTAAGTTTTACAGATTTCTCTATGTTTCTCACTGCTGTTTTTCATTGAATCTTTTTCATGCTTTCATCTGCCATAAAGATGCTGATCTGTAGGTATTAGCTTCCACTTCTTGCTCTCTCTGCTGTTGATCTGTCAACGTGGGAGGCTGACACACAACACAGTAGCAAGCGTAGGAGCACAGAATGAAAGGGAAACATACGAGGCCTGAGTTGACTCAGCAGAGTTAGCAAGGGAGACTGATTTGTATATAATGGGACCCAGGGAGAATGTGTATAAACTATGATAAATCACATCAGGCTTCATTAATGAGAACACAGTGGCACAGTAACAGTATCCTGTATAGGGAAGATTCTCATAACTAATGTTGCTCTCCAGGAGGCTATAGTGAGGCTGTCACACTGCTGGTCAATCACACTATGGCTGTGAAGAACAGAATTTGGAGAGCCCAGCTTGGACAGCCTGTGCAGCAGAGCATAGCAATTGATATTGGCTGAACAAATGCACTAAAAACCCTCCCCAGCATGGAATAAGTTGTTTGTTTGTTTGTTTGTCTGTTTAACTTAAGGTTGCTTTGAATTCATATCCTAATATATTGTGCGCATAAATCCAGGTAATATCCTATGTTTCTTCTTCCTCGTAGTTGTTGATCAAGGAAGGACCAAATCTCTTCAGAAGCTTGACAGGTACAGCTTTGCCAACAGAAGTCAGTAGTTTAGACCTGGCCATAATTACCTGATGGTATCCCTATTAAGTGAAATTACCATCCCCATTAAACAGCAGTTATTGCTATTAGGTATCATTAGTCTTAAATTGCTTCCTTGGGAAACATCTCAATTAAGCAAATTTCCCTGTTAAGTGCATCCTGATTAACTGGAGTGCTTTGTTTCCTCAGTACCCACTTCAGTAGCCTTCATCCCTCGTTTACAACTCTCATATAAATTACCTGTGGTCTAAGACTTACTAAAAAAGAATACCCAACTGATTGTAAAAGATTCGTTCTTGCCATGTTACCTCATTGTAGTAGATGTCTTTGAAATTTACATCCCACTTTTACAACATTTCAACCTACCTTTCTTATGTTTTTTCCTTCCTTAAGAATCATGTATTAATTTTTATTAGCATGCAGTTCTCCTGTTACAGGGTGAGGGCATATTCTGAATTCTGTAAAAGTCTGTGAATTATGATCATGAAAAAGAATGATTGATGTAATTTTAGTTTTTAGCTTATTTTTAGAGATGGATATAAAAATAATTTGATTCCTGAAATGATTACGTTTTTCATCCTCTGGATTGCTTTTGTTTCAGAGGTCACATACAGTGGTTTTAAAAACAACATAGCAATGAATCTTACCACTTATATTTATTTGTTGAGAGAACAGTTTTATTACAAGCACTTTAGAGGTGAATATCAGGCAAAATATATTTAATATGGTTGTTACTTCACAGTTCAATTTTCAACAGTTAGCATAGTCCTGAATTATAGTGGGGGAAAAATAATATCCAAGCTCTTAAATCAAATCTTTCCATCAAATTTAAATGTATGAATACTAATGCACCTTCATGCCAAGTTAAAGTCAGCAGGGCACGCTTTTGATGAATAATTTTGTTTTTAATGTTAAATAGCTTACTTACACAGCAACTTCTTATAAATACAAATTATAAAATTATATGAATAAATAATTAAAACACACTGTCTGCTGACTTCTGAAAACCTTCCCATTTTCTTTCTACTTGTAGGAAGAATAGCCTTCCAAAACAGTTGAAATTCCTTGTTAATACTAAATTAGAATTTTATTATAGTTTGTCAAAGTCTGCTTTGTCACTGAACTCAACTTAACTTAATGGTACCATCCCTGTCCAATTTCCTAGATGTAGTCATGCAGAAGAAAAGAAAATGCCAAACGTATTCATTCAATCCTTGCAGTGATTCTTGGGGATACTGAATATCCATAGAGAAGTTCTGAGTAAGTAATTTGATCTTTCTGAATTCTTAAGTTTTGCAGTGGTGAATACACACATTCACACATTTTAGTTCTGAGAATTTTTTAGGATTCTGTCTACCAAATATATCCTTCTTTGCTTGGAAGCTGATTTAAAGCTGTAAATCAGTATTTTCCCTGAGAAGATTTTTCAGGATAATAATTTTCATATTTTTATAACATTCTGTATTTTATCCATATGTATTTTCCTAAGTCTTGCTTGTTTATGGTACTGCATTAAACAGTATTCTACAAATTTTTTAAAGACTTTTTGCTCTAAAAGCTGTCACATTCCTACAATGGAATTGATGTTTCCCAAATTTAAAGAGAGTAAAAACACTCCCTTGTTTCCCCATCAACAACACAAATGGTTAATATCTTTGAGTATTTATTTTCAAATTCTTTAGTAGTTCTCATAACTCTTTGAATTCTCTCAAATATTCTTCTTCATATCTGACTGCAGAACAGTGAAATCAAGGAAGGGATTGAAAAAGTTGTGACACGGCAGCCCTGAGGTTAGCCTCCTTCACTGGTCTTCAGGAAAACGGACTATTACATTTCATTCCTGCAAAAATGTCATACATTCTTTCTGCTCAACTGTGGTGTGTGCTGGCTTATAGAATCTGTATTTAGAGAACTTGTTCAAAGTTTCTCAGCAGTGTAAACGAAACCAAGATAATGCACTGTGTGATAATCATGCACAGAACTGACCTTCTTATAGACATTCAACTGAGCTATGACTGCTTTCCTGCTGGAGTGATGTCTTCAGCAACAAATTAATTAAGAAATACTCTGCTTTGCCGCTAGGTGTGATCAGCCTGACTATATTATTTGCTTGCACCTAGCTGTAATGCTAATTCAAATTCGCAGCATGTTCTTATTTTGTACTATTTGCAAAAGTGGGAAGTACTGATTTTATTTATTTATTTATTTATTTATTTTTGAGTGGGAGAGAAGGTGGTAGGAAAGAGGCAGGTGGAGAATTGCTGAGGAAAAGCAGATGGTGTATGGAAAAGAAATGTGTTCAACTTCCATAGACCTGTCTCTAATAAATCGTGTCATGATGAATCACTTGGACTTGCCTGTAAGGGACCGTCCAGATAGAATTTTCTAGTGCCATGTTGAAATTGTGTATCTTGATACTTTATTTATCAAAATGTCATGCGGTAATTTAAATCTAACTATTACCTATGTGCAGGAAAATCATTTAATCAAGAAATGACATAAGCTTCGTTTGACAGGATCTATTTTCCAATCACCAATTATATTTCTGTCTTTTATTCCTTATTAATTGATTTAATGTTGACCATTCTGTTAGTTCATGTAACACCAACAGCTAGGAGACAAATGAACAATTGCACAGGTTGCCTCCTTCCTTTTTAGTTAAGAAATTATGTTCTGGGGTATTTAGAAACCTCAAGGATGTTTTGATGGTGGCAGCATGAAATTCGTAGTACATGTACCTGTGCTGAAATACACAGTGAAAAATAACATCTTTCAATATTGCATTTTGTGCTTTGATTTGGCAGTTTCCTACACACTTCATCCATTACGTTATGAATCTATAAACATTAATTGTCTTGTTCTCCCAAATAAGCCATTGTGCAGAAGAAAATACCTTCCTTTATGGAAATCCGTTCTGCATTGCTCACTTGAACTTTCCTGATACGCAACTTAATACTTCCAACTAATATCAGATGTCTTGAGTGCTGCAAGATTATTTTATGTTTTCCCTAGTAATAGACCATTTTTTTTCCTCTGTCTTCTTGATTATGTTGGGTTTTCTAAAGGTTGGCCTTCTTCAGCTGAGTCATAGGATATTTGAATTGTGACATGTATCCTGAAGGAAGGCTGATCAACACAGAATAAAAGTGTGAGATGATTAGTAGATTTGGACACATGACTGTGGGACTGATTTCTAGGGAAGTACAGCGATAGCAATGAGCATACAACTCAGTTAAAATGTAAAGTAACTTACAGTGAACTCACATTCTCCAACAGGAGAACCTTGATTCAGTGGCTCAAATATGGAGTGACAGAGTAACTGAAGGCATTCTAGGGTATCTGACACATTGGTGTGAAACTGGCAGAGGTCAAGTAGGTTCACTGTGAGAACCAGATACATCTGGCATAACAACATGAAGCCAGGCGACATAAGTTATAATACTCAAATTATTAATAGGTATTCATGGGCAGGAACTGTCTGTAACAAAATATATTGTCTGCAGAAAATTATCGTTAGAGAACAATCATACCTGGCTCAAAAATAGAGCTAAGCCTCATTTAAAAGAAATAATACAGATCTCAGCTTTATTTAAAAGAAGTAATTTAAGTGAAAAAAATAAAATACTCTTAAAGTGTTACTATATCTTTATTGCAGGTATGCTAGTTTTTCTAATGCAACTAATCAGTTAGTTGATGGGCTAATGTACTTTTAGACTTTAGTAAAATGTTAAAAAAAAAAAAATGAATTTATGTTTTAATTAGGGAAACTAGAAGGAAGTTATGAATACCACTTAGATTTTTGACATGAGTGCAGCATTATGTTAATTTAGTCTTGACCTTTATATCAAAAATTATGGAAATACTTCAAGATTTTAACTTTTTAAATGACTGGGAAATGTGTATAAATATTAGCCCAGACATCTGGGGTCTGACATTTACTTGTTGACAAAATAAAAAAGAAAAAAAAAAAAAAGAAAAAAAGCTGAGATGCCTGTTTTCTTCCTTCTTATTTAATCTTTCATTCCAGGCACATAAAGACATATTCATAAAAAATTGAAAAGACAGAAGGACTAGGATTTTCAAGACATACCTTCTAAATGTTGATAACATTAAAAAGTACATATATTAAGCACTTAACAGCTGTACATTTTTTTTAATGTAGTTTTGCATATTTTGCAAATTTTTGAATAGGCCACAATGATTGCAAATGTGGAATTGTCATATAGAACTAATTGGATCATGGAACTTGATACACTTATACGGTGATTCTCAAACCATTTCATCTTAAATGTGATCGAGAAGTGCTGAAGAAGAGGCTGCTCTTCCTTAAGCTCTCTTTGTTTGTTACATTCCTGTATGTAATACTTGTTGTAAAAATCAGCAAAACAACCTGTGATTTGAGGCAATAGAGAAAGAATATCCTCTCCCTGCTCTGTTCTCCAACTACTGTTCACATATCAAACTTTATTATTTATATTGACATATTTACTTTTGAAACAAATATGCATATCCTCTGGTGTGAGGTTATGATTTCCCAGAAGTTTAAAATGCTCTTTTGGAGGAAAAAATCAGTATTTATTTTTTAATTTTGAGTACTAAGACTACGGATTTTAATAATATGAGGCAAATGTATAAAGCTAGAATTTTGTATTCGCTAGATAAGACAGTACATTATTGATAATGATTATTGTGATTATTGATAGGTCAAATAATGCTTTACATTTGAAAAACTGTACAAGCAGTCTTTTGGGAAACCTCTATTTGTTTACAGTTGAAATCATCTGTAAATAGGAAACCTCATTTTTTTAAACTAAGAGAGAACTTAAAAAAGCAGTCTTAGAATAGATAAACCTTTGGATTTAATCTCTCTGGTCTACATAAAAATTAGAAAATCAGTGGCAAGAGTCTTGCTTTGCCCTAATGGGTGCAGCTACTTTAGCATTAGTGAGATATTTGGGGTTTATACAAGTTGTGGATCTGTGATATTTATCTGCTTATATTCCAAATTTGAGATGTCTGCATAAAACAAGAAATCACCCTATAAGTTCTCTAATAGGTGATAAGAAAAATGGGAAATCAAGTAACATACAACAAAAGACTTCTTATGTTCAAAATTGCTCAAGACTTAATTCAAGACCAAAATGCCAATAGCTGTGCAAGATTTTTAGTTTCTCTTATCTAATATTTCCCGATACATCCTTACAAAAGTATGAGAAAATGCTCAGACTGGAAAGGAAGGATTTGGGATGTTCTGTAGAACATAAATTTTGTAAAACTAGATAGTAAGGAGGCAACAGAACAGATTTTTGTCTGTTTCAATAGCTGAGAGAACATTTTAGTTGAAGTATTGTGTTATGGTAGATGCCAACACACCACATTTTTTCTTCAGTTCTGTAGGCTTTTTTAGAACTTATTTAGCAGCGTTTATGGCATATTTATGACCAATGTCCTGCCTCAGTTCTGATCTTCCTTTTTTTCAAACTTTGAAGTTTGAGACTTCATAGACAGGCACAGGTCTCTTTTATGTATTACTTTTCTTAAGGGAAAATCCAGAAGTCTAGTTGCAGAGCAGCCCTTTCAGTTGTGCTCCGCAGGAAGCAGCAATGTATGAGGTGCCATCTATAAATTTCATACAAGGTTAGATCACAGTTGCTTTCTAAAATGCATGCTTATTAAAAAAAAAAAAAAAAGACATCTGCTTTTCTGTTTTGAATAATACTAATAATTTCGTAATTATAGTTCATTAGCATGCACATGCACATGGTGTTTTGTTCTGATTTGTGGCCTGGCATGTATAAAACTCACTACTATTTGGAAGATAATTTAAAAATAAACCACCATTGAAGAAGATGCCAGTAATGTGTGACAAGCTCTTTTCGGAGCAGAATACTCAAAATTTGTCTTGGATCGGGTCTAGCTGCTGTTTGATAGACTATTAACTCCAATTTGCTACTGCTTTATTTGTGTCAATGCACTCTGATCTGAGCATTTTTGTGAACCGTCTTGCTCTGAATATAACTAGGAAAGTATTCAAAAAATGCCATTCAGCAGTGAGATGCAAGTTGAACTTGTGTGTTCTTAGCGCAACTTGCACACCGTTAATTACAAAATGCTCTTTACCTCTGATTCGAATCTTTTGATTAATCATTTCTTGTGAGAAAAGAGAAGATCTATAGCACTTCTGCAAGACTGTGTTGATTGAGTCAATTTTGACTAGAAGCCTTTAAGATGCTCCAGAATTATGCTAATAAGTCTTCCTAATCTTGATTGTTTACGGCCTTAGGTGTAATTATTTGGCTATTGTTACACTATTTGTAATATTTACCTATTTTTTTTTTTTTTTTAAAGTTAAACACTTAAAATTCTTTTGTCCATTCTACACCAAACTTTTTTGTGCCACAGCTGATCAGTTCTCCCCCGCACACAATCATTTTATCTGTTTCTCAAAGTTGAGACATACCTGAGTTTTATATCTTTGAATTTCTGGTGAGAGGAAAATATCATTTACTGACAGTTGTTAATATTTTCTATTGTGGTTGCTTTTGAGTCAGTAAGACATGCAGTCACTCAAAAGTCTGTGCAGGGTGCTAGGGAGTACAAGAGACGTAATCTCTTCTAATTTATGTCTTACCTAAAAGGGTTTTACACAACAGAGTCTTGACACAGCTCACAAAAAGCAATCCAGTTTGCCTTCGTTCTCTGCCCAGGAAAATGCTTTCCAAAGAGCCCATGTGAGTAACATGTTGTGAATAAAAGTACTCCAGCCTCCTGGTGGAGTATGTGGCCAGAAGACCATTAGTCACGAGCAATTATAGTTTTATGGTACTTGTGCTAGTCCCATTTGTTTCAGAAATAGCACAGCCAGCAGGACCAGGGAGGTGATCATCTGTCTGTACTCAGATCTGTTGAGGTCACACCTAAAGTACTGCATTCAGTTTTAGGCCCCTCACAACACTGAAGAAATGGAGGCCCTGGAGCGTGTCCAGAGAAGGGCAACGAAGCTGTGAATGGTCTTATGGGGAGAAGCTGAGGGAACTGGGATTTTTTAGTCTGGAGAAGAGAAGGTTTAGGAGAGACCTTATGTCTCTCTACAACTACCTGAAAGGAGGTTGTGGCAAAGTGGAGGTCAGCCTTTTCTCCTGTATCAGTAGTGTTAAGACTAGAGGGAATGGCCTCAAGTTGCCCCAGGAGAGGTTCAAGTTGGATATTAGGAAAAATTTCATCCACAAGAGTGTTCAGGCGCTGGAACAGGCTGCCAAGGTAGGTGGTAGTCACTGTCCCTGGAGGTGTTCAAGAAATGTTTAGATGTTATACTAAGGAACTTGGTTCAGTGAGGAAATATTAGTGGTAGGTAGACAGTTGGACTAGATGGTACTAGAGGTCTTTTCCAACTTTAATGATTCTATGATTCTATCATTCATTGCCCCAAATGAGATCTGTATTTCAAAAGACTGGAAACATATTTTCTGCAAGGAACCACCTACTAATCATAATAACCAGAAGAGACTGCATTTCTGTCTTTCAATCTTTTACACCAACACCTCCAAAGGAGGTAGAGGAATTATTTATCCTACACAGAAACTACTGGTGTTTTTACCACAAGTGGAAAAAAAAGTCCACAGATAAGAAGGCTTCCTCGTGAACAGTTAATTTCAGGCCAGTGTAATCAAACTGCTTGATGCATGCCTGAAAAATTCCCAAGTCAGTCCTGAGGTCAGAGAGGGAAATACTAAAATATTTCCACACCTGATCCTCCTGCTGTGATTTTTGCGTAGTCAATGCATGCATTATATTTTTTTACCATATTTGGTTTATTATTTTTTTTGTTCCTTTGTTTACAAAGAAATGGATGTGAAGGATGCAAGTAGTTGTAGGGAAACAGGTTTAACACTGATTTTGAAAGCTTGCTGGGTTTGGTTGTTGTTGTTGTTGTTGTTTTTAAAGAATATAAAAGCTCAGCATCTCTATGCTCTCTGTATAGCACTTTACAAAATACCTGCATTTTAGCCAGTTACAAGGAAATTTTGTTAAAGAATTAAATGAAATGTTTGAGAGACAGAGATAAAAAAAATTGGTATTCCTCTGTTACTCCATAAGAAAAAGCCCACATGCTATTTATACATTCGTGTTAGGAATACATTTCCAATTATCAGTAAGATATTTAAAAACTGTGCAGTAGGTAAATTCATATTATGATATAGGACAGCTTATTAATCTGCTTTTTTGAAACATGTCATATGGATTTTTTATGACTTGTCTTATATAGAGGTCTATTGACCTCTGTGCTCTGAAATACTCCATTATCAGTGTTTTCCTTCAGCAGTAACACTGGTGAGCGTTCTTTCAAGTAGATATTCATCTTTCTCTCTTTATTACCTAAAGCACATAAAATTAGTAAGGACTTTAATCCATTGATCTTTTTCGGGTTGGAATGTTATGTCTGAGCTTTATGCTGACGGTGTTTTATTACTGATGGCATCCATAAGCAAAAACTAAATCAAATCACAAAATCTCAGAATTCTGGAATCTGTATTGGCCATTTTAACTTAATCTACTGGTATCAGTGTTGTTGGATAATCATCCCAAATCAGAGTTCCCTATCTTCCTTCTAACATATATCTTATTTTTTTAATTCAGATGGGAGTGGGGGTGTTAGTGTAGGTGGGCTTTGCTTGAAATGAGCAATAGCAGAAACAAGTTGCATATGTTATTTTGTCCAAATGTTGTTGTGAGCATAAACTGTCCTTACATTCAGGAAGAACCAACAAGTGTGAAACTTTAAAAGGCACATTTTTTTCTGCTATATAAGCTGTTCTATTTGTGTTCATCCAAATAGATCTAAGTTTTTACTATTACAGTCCAGTTATTTATGGCTAATGTATTGCATCATCTAAGATGTTGGTGAATATTTATTTCTTCAGCCAATCCATTGAATTCTGAAAATAGAAATCTGAATGGGTGGAAATAGGTCATTCCTCTGCCATGTGCTTTAGACTTGACAGTTGCTATTTCCAGATTACAAACTGATAGGAAGGTTTAACCCCTTACTATTCTCCTGAGCTGTAACGTCACGCATTCATTCCAGAATGCCTTATCAACAGGAGAAAATAAGGTCAGTGCTGTGAAGGCTACTCTTAGCCTTTAGTACCTGTTAGTACAGAAAAAAAATCCCCAAAGAAGAACTTATACTTGAATTAGAAAGCCTACTCAAACTCTTGGGAACTATGCAGCTCTCGTCTGGAAGTCTGGTTAACAGGAGAGGTCCCAGTGGGATGGAGGTTAGCAAATGAAGCAAGCAGGGCAAGAAGGAAGGTCTGGGGAATTACAGGCCTGTCAATCTGACCTCGATGCCATGGAACAGATCATCTCGAGTGCCATTACTTGACATGTACAGTACAATCACATAAACAGACAAAGTCAGAATGGGATTATGAAAAGCAGGTCCTGCTTGATTAACCGCATCTCCTTCTATGACAGTGATCCGCTCGGTGAATGAGGGAAAGGCTGTGGATGTTGTTTACTTGGACTTTAGCAAAATATTTCCCATAGCATTCTCCCAGAGAAACCAGCTGCTCATGGCTTGGATTGATGTGCTGTTCACTCAGTAAAAAACTGGCTGGGTGACTGGTTCCAAAGAGTCATTGTGAGTGGAAGCAAACCATTTTGATGGCCAGTCAAAAGTGGTGTTTTCCAAGGTTCAGTATGGGTGCCAGTTCGGTTTAATTGAAGAAGGGAAAAAAAAAAGGGAAAATAACATTTTATCTTTGCCAACAGTTATCTATGCCAGAATCATTTAGCCAATAATGATATTACTAGATCAACTTAAAGGCAATTAGAAAAAAAAGTTTTAATGCACATTGAGTAACCTGTAGTGACAAAAAACTTTTCTGTAATTCTATTCTAGCATTATACTGTATTTGCAAATGAACTAATAATAGCACTCCTATGATTTATTTTGGATAAATCCATATATCTCAAAAACATTCTCAGCAAAGCATCGTTATTACTTTATTAAATACTACTTTTGCCTACTTGAGCTCAACAAACAAATCTAATGGTAAGAAAGAATTTAATTTCAGAGCTGAATGATAATTTGTCAGGCATGGTTAATTCACATAATTCAAAGTTAATTATGTTTGCTATATTAGAGAGTGCTGTAATTTTGCTCTGTTCAGCTGCAGCTTTTATTAAATCTTACATTTTGATTAGGCAAGCCACGCTTTAAGAGTGTAGAGCAAATTAAAAAAAATGGAGGTATGGGGAATGGCTTTTAAGCATGTGCTTTTGTTCATGTTTACTCTTGTTCTGTTACATGACTTTGCCAACCCAAAGCTGACCCAAATACAGTGCAGTATTTACTGACAGTCCATCACATATGTGATTCCTTTCTGTTTATTCAGCATTTGGGAATGCTACAACTGATGTTCCCAAGCCACTTGATATACTAGTGTACAATTAGTTCTTCAGTAGTACTTTCAGACCATTCTTCTGTAGAACTGGAGGTTTCCACAGAAGTGCAGAGACTTAGAAAATCAAAAAGAAACTTTCAGAGTCTTTCTGACAAAACAGTCTTTATGTTTGTGGCATTGTTTAAATATAGGGGTACCTCTTTTACAACTGATTGAATGTATAATCTGTACAGACTGTCTTTTTAGAGAAAGAAAGGATGGCAAATGTGTGAAAGTGCTGGCTTTTTAACAATCACCTGAGAACATGTTGGAACTAATTTTTTTAAGGTACTCACATGGGTAAAGTCCCATCATAGTCTGCCTTCATGTATAAGTTTGGTGATGTTTCTAGATTTATATGACTAGGTTAAGGAGTCAAATAAGAATATGTTGTCTTCATTGTTTTCCTTTTAATTTATGCCGTTAAGTGGAGAAAAATTACTGTCCCTCTTCATGTGAATGTTATGATACTAAATAAAGAAGGTTGTTAATGTTCTCTAGTCATGCAGCAGTGCTAGTACTGAAGACAGCTAATGCATCAAGGAGTAGCAAAAGTATGCTTACTACAACATAGGACTATAAGCAGTAAGAATTTCTGATTCTTTCTGTTGTGGGGACTCACAGATTATTCAAGTTCTCAGGGCTGGTTCACTATTACTGGCCTTTGTCTGTGGATAAATACAGAAAACATTAGATTCCTTCTCCAACAAAATATTCTCTCTTTATCTGTGTGGTTTTTTAGTTCCTTTCACTGTGTAGTTTTTGCTTTCTTTTTTGTTGTTTGATTGATTGCTTGATTGATGGATTTTTGTGAATAAGCCTTTGCATGACAATTTTTAATTTGAATTTCCTTTTTTAATAAGATGGAGATGCTTGTATATATGTTCACATAAAAAAAAAAAACAAAAACAAAAACAAACCATTGGCAATGAATTACAGGTTCCCAGATACAAGCACTTGAAAGAAAAAGAGGTTATAAAGAGTTGCATGAGCTATGAAATTTCAGAATACGATCTTCCTTGCTGAGCAGTCTCAGTTAATCATGGAACACGTTGTGCCCTGAAAAAGGCAGGATCCTATGGCAACTGCAAAAAGGAATCCATTAGCCATTAGCTCACAGTTCATCCCACACTGATGAAGTCTGACCTAAATCAATTATACTTGTGTCTGAGAAGGAAGGAGGCCTGAATAAAATCTTGAACATGTACCCTTAGTTCCAGTATTTATTTTTTGCCTCTTCTTTTAGTATAACATTTCTGTGTGCATTATATACTTATATTTGATCTTGGATTTATTTGCTTGTAATATGTCATTACTGCTGCAAGACTGTAGGAAGCTGAGAAAGAAACTAGGCCTTTCAGTTGGCAATTTTAATGAAGTGCTAACAGTTGGTAAATATGCTGAAGATGTATGGTAAGTATGCTGAAGACAAAAGTCATTTAATGACTCTTAGAATTCCAGAACAAAGGATTTCCACAAACTGGAGAATCTCTGTTGCAAAGTAGACTGTTAGTGGGATGAAAATCATTTCATTTTCTTGTACCGAATATAATCATATAATATATTGTTGTCTTCTATTATGTATCCGTTTTCATGCTTTCGATGAAGCAAAAATAAAGTCTGGACATGATTAGAAAAAAATTTAGTAGGAAGAAGTGAATCTTCTGAAGATGATGTGAGATGATTTACATTTAATTACAGCACAAGGCCAGGCCCTGGGTTGGCTCTGGGTAGATTTACTAATGCAGTCATCTTCTTATGGTTCTTAAACAGAAACCTATTCTTACTACTTCAGCAGTACCCAGAATATTAATAAAGTCACAGATATTATTTTTCTGGTGAAAGACATTCTCCTAGTATGTCTGATATGGCACTGGCTGGAAATGACTGGAGTAATATGTCAATGTATTAAGCAATCTTGAGATGTAGCACCACCCCTATGAGGACAGGCTGAGGGATCTGGGGCTGTTCAGTCTGTATAAGGCTCCAGAGTCCTGATAGCAGTCTTTCAATATTGAAAGGCCTATAAGAAAGAAGGGGCAGACTTTAGCAGAGTCTGCTGGGACAAGACATGGGAAAACGATTTTAAACTAAAGAAGAGAAGATTTAGATTGGGTGTAGGGGAGAAGAGTGGTGAAGCACTGGAACAGGTTGCCCAGAGAGGTGGTGGATGACCCATCCTTGGAGACATTCAGGCTGGAGAGGGCTCTGAACAACCTGATCTAGCCATAGGCATCCCTGTTCATTGCAAGGGAGTTAGACTATATGACCTATGTCCTTCCCAAATCAAACACTTCTATGATTCTATGATTCTGCAAGAAATATGGAATCTAGAAATGGAGGATGCTGTTGGGAAGCTGTATTTGCATGAAAAATCCTAGTGATACAAATTTATTTATGCTGTGATCCACAGATTAACAAGGAGTATTCACCCATCTTCAAATTGCCTACAATTTATGCTCATATTAAGGAAACGCATATCTCATGGAATGTTTCTAGTGAAGAAACTTTATAAAGTTTACTTTTCCTGAGAAAATGTCTACTTATTTTTTCTTCAACACAACTAATGAAAAAAGAAAGCCAGGAAAACCAGCTCCCATTTTCCAGAATTAATGTTTGGATAGAATAGAAACGTTATACTCTCTGGCAGTAGAAAATGCATAGACATCTGAGAAGATGCAATCTTTATTCAGCAAAATGTGGTGGTGATTAATAAGGAGTACTTCAGACTGTGTGAGCATGCTGGGAGCAGCTTTACTGCTGGCCTTTCACCAACAGAATTCATGCAGTTTCCCTTACAACTCACAAAGATTTTGCTGTTTTCAGAAGTCCATGATATTAACTTACCAAAAAACCTGCAAATTCTTGTTTCAGCTCTTACACTACTTCAGTATCTATCTACCACTCAGAAAGCACAGCCTATTGAGAAATTTAATTGCTAGAAGTCTTACGGCCTGAATTGCAGAATTGACCAATGATTTACCTTTGAGCTTATGCATACTACTCTAATTTACACACATTCAATGGTAACCTTTTGATAACTTCACATTTTGGATTAATTCTGACAGCTGAAGTTCAGACAGAAAATCTGCTTTGCTTATTATTCTTCAGACCTCCAGGAGCTCTAGTTTATCATCTGGTGACATGTAATAGCTGAAACAAATATGAACGTGGTTTGCAAAATAATATTCAATGCCAATTGTTTTTCACATCAAGCAGTGTGAGAAAAATACAGATCAAAGTAAAACCAGGAAATATCAAGTGATATTCTATTGCAATTTTCTGACCGTTATTGAGTGCCCATTAGGATGCAATTCAAATGTATCATGGAATCCCAGATACCACAGCATACAGGGCCTAGGACTGGAGCAGTTTTCTGATGACATTGACAAGTTATATCCAAGTTTTAAATCACTTAAAGGCCATTCTGAAATCTACTACAAAAATATGCTAGAAGATTGTACTTGTCTGGCTATAAATGCCCTAAATTGAGGATTAAGTTTATCTAGGAGCACTTTAAACATTTATTTTTGTATTCACTGTGTTCATTAGCTTAAGTAATTATTTTCTCACTTTATATGTATATCCACTTTAGTGTAGGCATAGGTAGGTATGTCTCTATATAAACTGCATTATGCAATAGATTTTGTTCCCCATATTCAGTGGCATCCTTTAGCTCCTGGATAATCTTTGTTCTTAAAGATCTACTTTGCCCCATCATTCTCTTATATCAGATGCGATTTGGATTGCTTTGTTAATATATGAGTCCCTTTACCATCCTGTGAGTGTGTACTACTCTCAACTCGAATGATTTGAGAAAACGTATTTTGTTGAAAATTTCAGCTACTTTATTCAGAAATGTTCTTGCTAGTAGCCCTCAGTCTTATTTGTCACTCCCTCCCTGCACCAAAATACAAGCAGTGGGTAAAAATGAAACTGCAGCTATCATAAGATAGCAAACATACAAAGCAGTTCCAGATAAAAGATAAAATACCTTTGATTTTTATCAATAGTTTATCTGAAATTTCTTAAGGAATATGGGCTTTCATTTCCTTCAGCCATTCAAATGAGTTTTCCTATATATTTTGTGTTGTGTAATTATTACATAAAACCAATACACACTGAGAATCCATGGTGGTGTTTCTTGAAACTTTAGCCTGAAAACAATTGAGAGGATTTAGATACTCATACCATAGAATCATCAAGGCTAGAAAAGACCATTAAGATCTATGCACGATCTCCATGAAGATGTACAAAAGATCACTAAGCTATACATGAATGCATATATGCAGATATACAGATATATATATGTATAGAAACTACATGATATCTAAGAGGTTTTGTTTCAAATGTAAGGATAGATTTCAGCCTGTTGGTCTAGGTTCTTACTGTTGCAGAAGAGTAGAGTATTAGAAGTTATTGAAAGAAAGTTAAATTCTGCTTATTAAACTAAGCAGCTAAGAAGGTGAAAAATAGCTTTCCTCTTTATTTAAGAACTCTTCCTTTTCCCTTGCTAAAGAAGATATTTGCTCAATAAGAAGTACTTTTCTAAGTAATCTAGAGGATAAATGGTATGATTAAATCTAATTACTGTTAACTATTGACCTATACTCCCATGCTGTTGTGTTTTTTTTTTCCCCCAGTGAGTTTGGGCTGAAACTGCAATGTCAATACGAAGTATTAGATTTATATGATTCCCTTTTTTTTTTTTTTTTTTCATTATATAAGAACATCACTTGGCTGTGCTTTTGAACTTTTTATGCAATATATTAGCATGATGGGCTGAGGTAATAGTCAGTTTTCCTCAGTGAATCCTCACTGAGAATATATATTTTTCTACATAGTGACTAGATGCCACAATTAAAATAAAACCACTCTTATTCTAGAGACAAATATATATAGAAAGGCAGGCTGAATAAAAGAACAGATCTAAATGGACAAAAGCTAGGAAAAAGGGAAACTGGTTATTTCCCATTTTACAGATGGTTCTGAAGCTTGGTGTAATGGTGAGCCAGATTTTCAAGCATTTAACAACCTAAAGATGCAGATGGTGCCTTTGTGCATTCAAAAGCACCTCTCTGTGCATTAATACAGCTGCGTATTAACTGGCATTAAAAATCTGGTTAGGAATTGCTTGTCCCACTTATACACTAAATATGAATAACATCCAGGAATCACATTCTAAATCAGGTATTTTAACAGTGATCTCTCTCTCTCTCTCTTTTTTTTTTAATGTAACAAATAAAAGTGCATGAAACGACCCTTCAGCAAACACAGTGTTTATGAGGATATCTGTGAAGAGCGTTTCTGCAATTAAAGCTAACAAGCTAACATTCATACAGGCTGAAGTGCTGTAATATTTCCCCAGATCCTCTTGGAGTACTGAAATTCCTTTCTCAAAGTTTCCTGCAAACTGCACTCTTTTCCCTGCCTTGACTAATCCCTTTTAAGCTTATCTTTCTTTCCTACCCAGAAAACAGGAAATTCATTTGCATGAATTCTGGAGTGCTGGTTTTGTTGCAACTCATTTTAAAAAGGTCTAATTTACTTACTGAGAGCACATCAGAAACATCATTGTAATTCCAAATTCCAAATGTACATTTAAAAATTAAACATGTCACAGTGCTCATTAATGGATTACTTCAAAGTCTAGAAAATCGTACCTTGGAAAAGAGCTGAGAAAACTTTATTTCACATGAATATTATTCTTCCCTGATTCCTCTCCAAATTTCAAATACATACCTTCCTATCATCTCTACTTTCCCATGAGTGTGTATATGTATATATATTGGTAAGTACATATTGATAAGGTATTTGTATTGCGTTTACCTCCTTGTTTGTTTTTTTTTTTTCCTTTGTTTTGTGGAGGAGAGATCACGTAAGTTCTCTGAGGAGCAGTCCAGTCTCTCAAGTGCCCAGTAAGTCAGATCTGATTACCAGCTCTGAAAATTACAAAGGGGATGGGTACACTGAATGCTATAACAAATACAGTTACTATGAATATGTTATTCCAGGACAAATGTGTAGACAGCTGGTTTGAGATATTGTGTATGTCAGAATTAGAAGAATGAGACAGAATTTTAAAGGCGGGAATGAAACCTGCATCTTTGCTAATTTATCTCAAACTTCTAAAAGCAGATTAATAATTACAAAAGAGCTCCCTTGGGGACTTTCCAACATTTGCTGTAGATAAGGGACCTTTCCACTGAAGCACCCTACTGCATTCACTCTGTATTCAGCAATGTCAGGAGGTTATGTTTAAAATCCACTTCACAGTAAACTTGGGGTCTAGGTATGTTTTCCTCTTAATTAACCTGCATAATTTGTTTTTTGTTTTTTTGGTGGTTTTTTGTTTTTTTTTTAAACATAAATCATTTCTTAATTTCCATTTTAATTAGAGACTGAGCAAAATGTCATGTTTAATTGGTTCAGGAAGGCTTGGTACAACAAAGCCCTGAACTAAATGTAGCTGTGGGCAGTGCACTGAACAGCTGGCTTGCAGTTCAGATTAGGGCTTCATTACATGTAAGGGGTTTTCCTGCCTAGTTTTTTGCTGCTAAATGTGTCATCACTACTGTCCTGAGAAGGAAAACTGAAGGACTTGAAGACCCTTTTCCTTTTTCTGAATGATATTTAGCCTATATGTAGCTGTTATGCTGATAGAGTGAAATTCTGGTCCCTTGGTTTCCAAATCTGTGCTTTCTCAGACGTTTATCACTGGCACTCTTAAAAGTGGAGAAAAGACCTTAGACTGGGCTCCCTAGAATATTTTAATAAAATTTTCACTTCCCATCTGTCTGACAGATGACGTCCTTGAGTTCTCATTCAGAACCAGTGGCTCTGAGCTATGTTGACTTCTTTAACCTTGCCACTTCCCCTTCCTCCAAGAAAGTATTTGACCCCAGTAAGACAGTTTACCCTTGCTGTTCCCCAGAGACATCAACAGGAAAGGTCACAGGTTTCACTTGCAGACTGGTGAGTAGAAGTAAGGAGCTTGAAGAGATGGAATGCTTCTGTGGCTTGGGAGGAATCTATCAAGTTGTCAGCACCTGAGCTTTGAAAGTCTGGGACACAGCTGATAGCCACCAACCTGCAGGTGGGTTCCATCTTCTGAAATACATTGTTTTTGTGGAAGTCTTCAGAGAAGAGTTCAGTTCTCAGCACTGTAATGGCAATTGCAGAGGAAGTTAAAAATTTGAGTTTCCTTTTCATTCTGATTTTCTCTTCTAAATTCACTCTTTTCATATTTCTTCATTACCTTTAGTAGATTACTGTAAGTTGATGCTATCTGAAATAATTGTTTATAGCTTTGAGAGTATGTTGGACTACTTTCAGATGCAGGTGTGGCAAGCACACAAGTCTTGGTAGGTTTTAAAATCTTTGAAAGTAGAAATGAAGAATATATTATAGATTTGTTTCTGCTAGAATTTTTTCAGATGTCTGGAATGAAACATTCTAGGAGTAGTTGAAATGGAGAAGCACTCAAAGACAGCTACTCCACTTCTGCAGTTAAAACATTTTATTGAAGGTTTCTGAGACTGAAAACCCAGCATGGTGCTCTTAAGAACACTGTATTGATACAGTTTTCTTTAACGTTGCTTTGTCTTTAATTCATATTATTATGTGATGTGATAAAGTAGGACACATATTATTTATACTGTATTTAACTTTCTCACAAAAATATATGCTATTGTTTTCTTAATTTTTATCTGTTTTAGCTGTTTGCCCTTAACCATTCAATCATCTGAATGTTTCTAGAGCCCACATCCCTGTTGGGAAATAAGAGATGAAAAAGGGTCTGCGTATTACTCACTAATGTCCAATACTTTTCCATCAAATTCCATAACATGTGCATATACTGCAGATGTTATTTTTTAACCAGTTACCGATACTTCTAGTTTAAGTACTTTAGACTTGAATAAAAGCTTAATCATGATAGATTTGCAACTAATTTGGTGGCTGGGTTATATGCGAAAGAAATGTCAAATGCATTAGATTAGAGTTGACCAACGTTGTAGCACATTACATTTTGTCAAAAAGATTGCTTTTAATACTTAAATAACCTGTATTTCATGTAAGTATGTTTGAGATATGGTCTGTCAGAGATAGAGATGGTACTTATGTCACTGCTAGCAGCAAACTTATGAAGATAAAACACTACACAGTTTTAACGTGTCGCCACTTCTTAAATTGAACCAAAACATGTTAAACAATATCCTTTATGACATACAAAAAAAAGAGCAAAACAAAGAACAAACAAAAATGCACGTGTTTGAAGTCTCACTGTGAGGATACATCTCTAGCAGAAATCACTGAAGTGGGACTGTTATACTTTTCACAGGCCTCTGGAAGGTTGAAGGATATCTGTAATCACTGCTTCTCCGGAATCTTCCAGGAAGGAAAAAGCAGAAAACAACAACAAACCAAATCACGGAAGATCTTTGCAAGAAGAAAGACCTACCCAGGAAATCTGAGATGGCTACTGATCCTGCCAGGCAGGCATTCTCAGGGGGAGAAGTGTGTATATAGAAAAGTACATCTGCAACCCATGGAGGAATAACTAAGACTATTTTGTACATAATATTACTTCTTGTTGTTTATGGTCATGTCTTCTTTTCACAAAAGAAAAACAAAGAAAGTGTTAGTGTAAGAGCCAGAACAGTTGTGCCATCAAAAGCTCCTGTCCACAGAGGATACTAGTCACTTCAGCTGTACTGAATGATAACTTACTATTGTGTGCTGGCCCTGCTGGTAGACAAATTGCAATATGGATACTTTCATGATATTTTTAATATTATAATAATAATTGATTCAACTAAAATAGATAACAGTTAATTTTCATAAAATAGTCTTTTATTTGTATTTAAATAAGTCATTTAACAAACAGATGTATTTAACCATTTGTGGTTGTAGGCATTATCAGAAGCTGGAGACTCAGGATATACCAAAGAATATACTGAGAAAAAATCTTTTTATTTTAAAAACAAACAAACATAGACTGCTAACAATTTCAGGGGAATTTTGTAGAAACCTTCTTGCTCTCCCAAACCTCTGCAGGAAGTTTGCAAAATCTAGGCATATAGCTGAAATAGAATATAATATCAATTTCCACGTCAGACAGGAGAATTAATAATACTTGAACAAGATTTTCTTTAAGCTATGCTATTTCACTCTTTATATTTACAGGATGTTATCTGAGGACTAGCAGGCAATTCTGTTCCATACTGAGAAATATTAAGACCTCCGGTCTCAATGCCATCCTTGCTAATCCATACAAACAGATCAGAAATATATTCTTTGCTTTTTGCCTTTTCACTACCACTGTTATCATTCTTCAAATAGAAATGCTAAATTATCGAGGCAGTCTCTGATCTTGTTTTGTCAGTCTAAATCCAGTGCTTTTTCAGTGAAGTAGATAGCTTAATGAAATTATTATGGACTTAACCTTGGCCAGTATCTTCAGTTACTTACCTGTAGACCGCCAACAAATTAAATCCCACCATCCAGAGCAGATTTACACTGTAGTGAACACACTCTTTTATGTCTTCTTTTTAGGAAAATCCAGTTTTAATTGGCATAAATACACATGCTATGCAAATTGGGAACAAATGAAGATATTGTTATGCTCAGAGACTTGTCACTGGAAAAACAGAAGGCATCTAACTTTAAAGCTAAGAATGTATTGGAAGTGTAATAAAATATTCAGAGTATATTAAAAAAAAAAAAAAAGTTTTTATTCCAGATGTAATTATTACAGGAAAAGAAAATAAAGGAAAGAATGGAATTACAGAGTGCAAAATGTTGCAATGATTATATTATTTCAATCTCTGATTTTCCACCCCTTTTCTTCTCTAAGATTTGCATTTCTTAACCTGAACACATATGAGTTGTTTATAGACCTGTTATTGAGTGTTTTCCATCTCATCTTTTCGCTCTTCTACAATGCATCTTGCATTCCCAGCTTCAAGGTCTCTGCCATCACTCCAGGAATTTGTTCTCTACAGCACATCATCAAGCTAGGGATATAAAAATTTAGTCATTTGCAGAATAACCACTTGTCACTACTTTTTATATAGACAATATTGTTAGAAATTACTAAGATAAGCAAAAATAAAAACAAGTTAGGCATAGTCACTTGGTCATTAGAAAGACTGTTTTTACAGCCAAATGAACTAAAACAAAGTTCCAGGCACGTCAGCACAAGTTCAGACCATGAAAACCTGACAGGATTAAATCCTGAGACTGCACAAAGTTAGCACAAAGGCTGTGGCCTCTTACTGGAAATAGCAATACTTCACGTACTAAGGTTCTTGGCTACAAAGTTAAGTGATAGTACAGCAGCTCAGCAGCTTTCACAGGTCCACCATCCTTAACAGTACTTGTCTGTTGTCTATAGTGTTTCTCAATTAGAATTCATCTAAAAATATATTTGATTTTTCAAATTCTTTGAACAAACTCCTTGGTGCAGTTCTGTCCTGATTTTGACTGTGACAGAGTTAGTTCTCTTAATATGTAGTAGTTGGCATGATGCTGTGTTTCAGATTTAAGATGAAAATAGTGATGATAAGTCACTGGATATTTTAGTGGCTGGAAATAATGCAATGCACTTCTTTGCTGCTCAACCGGTGTGCAAGATCTGAAACACATTCTGAACAAAACACCTTCCAAACCCCATCATCTTCAGCAGAAAGAGGCTGTTTTCTGCTCCATACTGGCCACACAATTTTATGGACATAACTATAAACTCAAATCCACATTTCCTACCTCTATTTGGCACTCCTGATTGCTCTGACACTTCAGTTCATTTAAAAATGTTCAATGCACTTTGATCAACCACACACATTTTACTGTCTACAAGTAGTACTTCCGCATGTTTGGGGGCTGTTCATTGCTTCTTTGATAATGACAGATTATCTGCAACCTTGTAGCATACCCTGAAACACCAGCCCTCTAGAATGGTTTGCTGATGCTCTTCAGATTTACTTCAGATAGCTTCACATCTACACAAGCTCAAAGGAGTACAGACAATTTATGTGTCTTACTGTCTCGCTCCAATTTATAGGAGGTAGAGGAGGTTCTTTGGTATATGTATACCCTGCATGAGATTAAGAAACAACGGTTCAAATGTTGGTCTGACCAGTTTATTACAAATCTTAATCACGGAGATGGGGAAGGGGAGGACGGACGATTTGGGGTGATGGGGAAGGGAAGGCAGGCAATAGAAAAGATAGAAAGAGGCAAGAATTGCGTAAAGCGGGGATAGTCACCACCAGGATCCAGCAGCAGTCCTGTTGCAAGACGTTCCGATGGTCTGAGAAGCAGGAAGAAGCCGCAGGGTAAGTCCAAGAGGGAGCAGGCAGCAGGACTTGGGTAGCAGGTCCAGGAGAGTCCGTCAGCAAGCAGGACTTCCGTAGTGAGGGATCCGATGGCAGACACCTTCTTGTTCTTCAGCACACAGGCATCACGTGAGGAATCCAATATCAGAAACCCTCTTGTTCTTCTTCAGCATGCAGGTTTCACGTAGTGAGGAATCTGATGTCAGAAACCTAACTTCATGGTTGCTGATCCCTCTTTTATCCTCCTTTTTTCCTGCCTACGTGACATCCCTGGGTGCTTAGGTAAGAGTCATGTGCAGCACCCCCTGAGATAGCCATCTTCCTCGAGATAAACCCACACAAAAGACTGCTTCCCGGCCATTAAGCTGCAGCTAATCTCTCTCTCGTTGCCCCTGGCCTAGTCCATCTGTGTCCCCCAGACAAAGGATTTCTCAACCCTTGCCCAGGACTTGCTTGGACTTATTCATCTGTGTCATTCAGCAAGCTTTGAGTCAGTGGTATAAAAGAATAATCTCTTACACTTACTTAGACTAATGGAGAAGTGTTGGGAAAAATTTGCGTAATTTTTCTAATAGAAATATTTCTAATTCAGGAAGCGGCTTTTTTTGATCAAGTAGTATATTGTGAATAATAGGTCCTGAGACTGTGAGCAATATTGCGCTGTGTAGCATCTTTTTTCTTTATCTTTCTTCTTTTCATCTTTTTTAAGATCTGGTGCTTGCTTTGAGATGTATTTTTGTCTCAGTGTTGTTTTTGAACAATGTATTTCACTGCCAGTGCAGACAAGCAAATATTCAGCAACTCTACAGGAAAAATAAAGAAAAAAAAAAAAATACAAAACACAAACCTTTGCTACTGCTGTCTGTTTTAATTTATTTATTTCCAATAAAAGAAGTAAATGGTGATCGAAGTACGTGTAAACAGATAAAGAGCTGCTCTCCCCTCTCCTCACTCACAAAATATATTCCATAGCATTTTTCCAGAACACAATATCTCAGCACTTACTGTCTTAAAGTAAACCATATGTTTCTTGAAGGAAAGTCAAGGTTTTACCTTAGCATAGTCAAATTAAAACATGGACGATCATACTTTATTCCTAGTAAAGCATGATCTATTTAATACATTTCTTTATACTCAATACCCTAGGGCATTCTGACCCTCTGCTGACGTCCTTGGTCTCATCTGCTGTGATTCCATGTGTCACAGTTTTCTTTTAGCTTATTATGTGTATAACTTGGTATAATACAAGGAATTTGTACTGTAGGAGCTGAGCCTGAATATCTTTCTCCAGTTTTACATTTTGTTCCATGTGAATGCAGCCAAAGCACAGCAAGTATAAGTGGCAACTGAATGTCTTATTACCTGGCAGTGCATCTGGACCTATGCAGAGACTACTGTAAGATAAGGGTTTATAGGGGTATTATTACACTTGAAATTCTATTCCTTCCTCTGCCCAAAAGAGTTTCAGGATCTCCCTTTCTAAACTAAGTATTACAGTGCTCTGAGCTGGTGTCTTAATTGGTTGGTTTGTACAGTGGAAATCTTGTGCGTTAAATTTCTCTGAAGAATTACTTCTGAAACTCCATTAAAGTGAGCAGTTCACAGACCATTCAAGTGAGAAACAGAAAGGGACTAAGATTCAGCATCTGCGAATGTCTTTTCAGCTTAAGTAAGCATTGCCATTTGTATTTATTACATGTTTCTCAGCTGTGGTATCATGCCAGCAATCTTGTCTATTTGTAATAAATACACTAAAAACATATTTATCTTATGCCTGAGTGCATTCATTCATGCTGACAGAAAGAATTTACTGATAAAGGAAAGAGAAGCAACATGATTGATGTTAATAGATTAAGAGGGATTCCACTTCCATTTCTTTTTGCTTCTGTGCTCTGTCTTAAATCTTTAGGAATGCTGAGGGAGAAAACTCTTGGTGGACTGAAAGGTGCTGGTGACCTCGGTGTACCCAAACCTACATTCACACAGAATTTAAGTTTCTTCATGCTTAAATTAGTTTACCAAATGTAAAAATGGAGTTTCAAACGTATCAAAGGAGTTAAATAGTTAAGTCTGTAGGCTTTACAGATAACATATGAAGTGTGTTCCAGTTTAGAATACAGAAAAACAAAGTCTTCTTCTGAAAAACACTGCTTCCACAAGGCAGTAGAAGGAAAGCAACCAAAGTTCTTAACTTTTTTTTTTTTTTTTTTTTTTTGGCTAATGCAATCATACAACTTCTAATACATACACATAAATAAGTCTGATTTTAAAAGTCCAAGAGGAAACTTCACCTCATTGCCTATCCTCTTTAGCGATTAAGCTCATACCAAAAATTATCTCTAAGTTCATACAGTAGTGCCACAGTAAGAGGCCATCTGTCATCTTCGAAGGGCTGAGCATCTGAGATCTCATCTCTTTCTTCTTTCCACTCCCAAACTCAGTGCTTCCCTATTTAGGTCCCCTGAGAAAGGTTCAGTCTGGTATGTTTGCTTGCCCATGCTTATTACATACTGATACCTACAAAATTTACATAAACCATATCAGTCTTGTTCACATTTAATTAGAAGCAACGCAAGCAAGGCAGAAGAAAAGAATGCTGCTACTCTTCTTCTATTTTAAATGGTTGTTAATTAGGTCAATTAACTAACTTCAAAATAACCAGAGCACTGGAACTACTCAGGAGGATTTTTATTATTATTAATTATTCTAAAAAAAATGAGTTTTGTTATTTCTATGAAGTTATAAATACATTTTATTTCTGTAATTTTGACCTCTTAACATGAATCTGTCTTTCAATTAATGCTTTTTTTTTTTTTTTTTTCCTATTAAAGCATTTCTTTTTTTCGCAAATGTGATTGAACGTTTTAAGTGACTAACTCGTATTTCAGGTGTGACTCATCATGCACTTGCTTGAGCTCTCAAAAATTTTTAGGACATCCACAAGTGGGTTGTACTACCCAGACTGCAGATGGTAATGTGAGTTTTGGTATTTCTTTCCAATCAAAAAATAGAAGAAAATGTACACAGCCTAAAACGTGGATCACTTACATGCTCAGTACGTAGAGCGCTTCTTCAAAATGCTCTTCAAAGCTACAGGGTATTTGTGCTACAGCCTTGGGCCACAGATTTGTCTGAGTGAGGATGTCTGCCATTTTTTTCTGTTAAAACTATGCAAGTAGTTGTAAATACTATTTCAACATGCAAAATGCCACTGCAATATTAAAAAAAAAAAAAAAAAAAAGCAGTTATTTTTAACACATATATTTTGATACTTAATCATTAAATCATAAAATTTTCTTTCCTTAGTTCATTCTCTTTTCTTCTACTTCCTGCAAAGATTACTTGTTGCTGTTTTTGCAACTAAAGGCTTTCTGAACTGCATACTTCTTGAGTTCCATGTCAGTCATTTCAGTCCTAAACATAAATGTCAATGAGTGAGTTGCACAGTTAAAAAAAACAACTTCTATTGAAAATAAATTTTCAGTACTAGGTATGCTATCTTCTTTGCTTTAGAAGTAGGCTTTAGGAATTGATCTAGGCAACTCTAGTTGCCACTTTAAATATTATCCTACTTGTTAGTGCTTAGTAACTTAATAATTATTTTACTGCAGTTATTATCAATTAAAATGCTATCAAGTTACCACTAAAATAACATCTATATCATGAAATTGTGATGTATCATAGTAGATGCATCAGTTGACAACTGAAACATACAGATCAGTTGACAACTGAAACATACTCTGAAGCAAAGTCATCCATAATCTTATAGAATTTGAGTTTTTTTTTGCTGAATCCTCCATATTCCATTTCATAATGTCTGGATATGGCAAGGTAGATAACAGATTGATAGCTTGCTCATTGTTCCCACAGAAATCTGAGCATGTTTGCAGCATGACTTCCTTCTGTAAGTCTTGTCATTTTTTGCCAAGGTCAGACTAGCTCATGATGTCAAACCTTCAGGATGCACGTCTAAGTTTTCATATAAAATTGGAGCAAGTGACTGCAGAAGTGCTTCTTGACCATGCCATTAGATTTGCTTATTGTCCATCTTACATAAATATTATGCAGACTTAGATTTCAGTATTTCACTGTTCTTGAGGCAAAAGTAAGTAAATAAACCTTGATAGAGTAAATCAAACTATCTACCCAAAGAAGAGCAATATTTTATACGAAATTTCTTTGCTACTTAATTCAATAAAGATCTTTGTTTTGGGGAATCTAAGTAGAAACTGAGGTGTGCTTTGAAGAATGTAAACCAGGTCTCAGATATGTTAATGATAAATGAAGCTGTACATTGTCAGTGAGCACATCTGTCTTCAAGGGAGGGCAGAGATTGGCCTTGTGAAAGTTGATTTCTTCAGGGCATTAGCACATTGTGAATGGGAGGCTGGAGAAAGTAGCAACAGTGATCACAAATGGTCAGCAAAGGACACCTCTTGAATACTTTGGGATTTTCAGCACTGGAGAAGAACTGATACTACTATGATTTTGACTTTTCACTATGACAAATATTCTAGTGTTTCAGGTTTACCAGACAATTTTCCTAAACTCCATTATTCTGAAATGCTATGATCCATATTGCTGTGATTCTGTCACTGTGACTGTTCTAGTTACAGGCACAGTGCAGCATTTAAAAACCTGTGTGCAGAAAACTGTGCGTAGATATAAAACTATGGCCAACAGCTAGTGATCTCGGCCTGCTGGGTAGAAATATGGAATGGTCTTTCCATACATGAAAAGTCAGTTTACGTGTTAACTCAGCTCTACAAAATCAAGCATTGGCATGCTTACCAGTTGTGTAGAGAATAGTATATATATTTTTTCCAGACCCTTCTCTTGATCTTTGCTGCCCTATGAGGGAACTTTTAGTAAAGCAACAGTGATAAATTGATCATGCATATGATCAGTCAGATTTGATATGCTTGTAGCATCCTGTGAGCATGGATCATTAGCATGCTTCTCTCAAAAAATTAGTGAAGGGGTTACCAGGTCCTCTGCTGCTATGTGTTGCTGTTATTTCTCCTTAACTTACTACTTAATTACTCTTGCATAAATAAAATATATATAAATGACACTATTGTAGACTTGGTAATGTTTTATCTTTACTAGTACAAAAATTTAAGCCACCCTTATTCTGCCTTCCATGCCCCATGCCATCCCCTCACCCTCAAAACAAACAAACAAACAAACAAAAAAAGCAGGGTATGAACTGAAACACAAGGAGAGCCCCTGAGGGTTCTGTTCACAAATGCTATGCACTCACTCAACAGGGTGTCTATAACCTGTAAGTCAATACATAATTGACAGAAGCACCTAGGTATGCAGTGGGCAGTGAACTGGATTTCAGTTTTTTCTAAACAACCTGGAGGCTTAGATTCTGCAGACACTGGAGGTGCATTAGTATATATGAGTTGGACAGGAGCATGCTAGCCTTTTTTTTTTTTTTTTTTTTTAATTACCATTTTTGCTTCTTGTCTATTTCTCACAAAGTTTGCAAAAGTGCTCTGAGAATGTTATCCATGAGGCTTTGTTGTAGTGACTGTGTTCCCCTTCTCCCCTAGATCCCGCTCCCAGACTTCATTGAAACCATTGTCAGAATGGCTGTTCTCCCTAAACACTCACTACAGAATTGCTATGCCACCTCTATCAAATTGCAAAAATTCCCTAGTTTGCCATTTCCTCCTTAATAGTATCTTCAAACATAAAACTAGCTACCAGTGAATATACTCATACAATATATATCTCTGTGAACTCATAAGGGAAGTACCGTACTGCTAAGATGTGACCGCTGTTAAATCACTATTACATTTCCACCCCTGGGCCTTTTTTCCAACAGATGTTATTTGAAGATTTTTGCCTTGTAGCCATTGATCACTGAGCTTAAATCAGGACTACCTATTACATTTAATTTGTCTTTTGTTCTCTCTTGCATGTCTACGATTGTACAAAACTACCGGTAACGCAAATGTGTTAACCCAAAAGTAAATTAGGAGAAAACTTTATATGAAATAGAGAATGCAGCTTCAGATTGTGCTCTTATTTGACATCAGCATAGTTTTGTATTATACTCCTCACACATCATGATGTCAATAACAGTTTAGTTTTACAATGAAATATCACTGTAGTTAGTAATTTTATCATTATAAACCTTCGGTATTTTTTTTTACATCTATGAAAATGAAATCAATGAAATGCTCCCAATACAAGTTATATCATCATATAGAATATAAAAACAAGATTCAGAAAAAGAGCTGTGTAGCTTACAATGATTTGAGATTCTTGGCCCTTATTATTTTGCCAGTATATATTAATAATAATTTTATATTTTTTATGAACATTATCATTACTATTCCTTGTACTACTACAGTTGCTGTTGTTATTCTCAATAGTGATCCTTTCTTTCTTCATTCTTGTTTAGGCTTAGGAAGCTTCATTATAGGAAGACTTATCAATCTGTTTTGAAAATAAAGATAATGAGGAGCTACTGACTAAGCAAAACATTTGCAGTGACCTGTCACTCCTCTTAATTCCTCAATCTCATGCTAATGTTGTCTTGAGGACTAAGTCTTTTTTTTTTTTTTTTTTTGTCTTGAATTTATCATTTGTTAAATACATTTTAAATCTGTAGGCCCACAGATTACATTAGAATCCTGTGGATTTGAAGGCCAGCTTCCTCTGGCTGTGGATATCTGATTTATGTCTTGTGCTCCAATGAATTTAAAAATCTGACTGGATGGCTCACTGTTTTCCTACAACTGAGCTTACCTGAACTGCATGTAGACTTTTCTTAGTGATACATGTGACACAACAGTACAGTGTACCCAGCTGTAAGAAATGCGGAGTTATTGTTTTGTGTTCTGGATTTTTTTTCTAATATTTTACAGTGATAAATTTTAACTATTGCTAGCATGAGTAGATTAAATGGAAGGAGTGAAGACCATCAAACTACAGGTGCAAATTTACGTTAGCATCCATTCCATGGTTCAGATCTCATGTGATCATTTAGTTTTATGCAAAGTATAGTATTTTATACTAATAAATATGTATGGTTTAACTTTTTTACAACTAGTTATTCAGTCTTTAGTGATACAGAAGATTCCTTCCCATCCTTTAGTATGACTTTGGAGTCTAAAAGCATCTCAGAGCAGAAGAATGGTCTAACACATACTAGAACTTTGCATAACTGACTGTAAGTAATCTCATGGTATGTTTCTGTTTAGAAAGGTAGTACACCTGTAACTGATGGTAATTGTTTTTCCTAAGGTTCTGGGACATCCATTTTTATGCCTTATATTTGTTCTCCTGTCTGTTTTCATTTCTCTGTTAGAGTGACACGAATTCATCAACTGTCCTATTTTCTGCATATCCAACACATCAAACAGCACCAGGTTAGTGCTGACAGCTGTGGCTATATTCTGTAGGTATCCTTTTTTTTTTTTTTTTTTTTTTTTTTTAAGAGTGCTTTTGCGTGTTTTCTTCCGTCCTCTTGTCAACACATAAGACTGATCTTTTGTGCAGACTAAATTTTCTGGTCAGCCTGTCCGTAAGATATCTATGCTCTGAAGCAGGCAGACATTTTCATTTGACTTCAATGCCACCTCAGACTTCTTCTGCTGAAGAAGACACTTTTTTTTGCAAAAGTGGCAAAAAGAAATGCATGCTACCATCTGTAGCAGACATGGCAGAATTTTAACAAGAGCTACAAAATGCAGTTTCTGAATCACAGTGGACTTACTGGCTCAAATCAACACTCATCTTGTGATGATCTTTAGTGGATTACAAATGGCAACCCTAAGCTTCAGGAGCACATCTGGTTTTGTCACTTTGACAGGAGTGTAACTTGCATAGGGCTTGGATGAGAAGAGTGAATATATGTGAAACTCCAGCACTAGATTAGCCAGAGCCATATATGAGCAGCTAGGCTCCCAGGTAGCTTAAGTATTACAAGGGAATGTAAAACTTAAGCACTAGTTTATCTTTTATATTATTTTAAATTTTAAATGTATGAGTCAACAATAAATACACTTACTGAAGTAAACTTTTTTTTTCCTCCATGTAATGTAATGTAACTCCATGTATTACATAATAAGTTAATGTGTCAGCTGAGGCTGTAATCCCATTTGCATTCATTTTTAATACAGTGTAGTGTTTTCTATCAAGACCTTGTAATTTCTCTTGAAAATTTTGTGGAAAAATACAGCACTTTCCCACCTTTTATCAACCACTTTTACTTGGGAACTTTCAGCACAAGTGTGTTGGGTCAGGAAATTAAATTTTTAAATGGGAATTCCATTGTCCAAAATTGGGATTGTCGAGCATTACAGGTCTTTAACTTGGACATTCTTAGTAAAGATAAGCAAGGTTAAGCAGGGGAGCTTCCTTATTAACCATCTCAGAGGAGCACAGGACTTATGCTAACAATAATCTTCACAACCCTCAAGTTACTTTTCGTCTGATGCTACAACCAAGAGAGAGAAAAAAAAAATGTGCTGCCAAATGCTTCCCGCTACTAACTAAAGAAAGTAGAAAATTCCTTCTGAGAAATGTAAGGAAAAATAGGGTTAAGGATATAAGGGAGAGAGCTGGCAGTCACTCGTTTGTTTACACTGGGAATACAAGTTACAAATTTCCTATACGTGTTTTATTTTCAAGCCAGGCGAAAACTGGCTACAACTTGCTAATGCACTCCATTTGTACAATAAGCAGAAAATCGTGTAAATACTGTCATTAGTGCAATAAATAAGAAGATAGCATGGTCTTGTTCCTTTTTGTTTATGAAGTCATTATATATACTGTTTTGTAGTATATATTTTTATTTAAGCTAGGAGAAATTATGGACGATATAGATTAATTGCAGCATAGTTATTAGTACAGAAGGGTTCAAAGAATCAAGATTTAGTCAGAAAGGAGTAAGACAGCTTTATTTGTATTTATCAAAGCTTTTGGACTCTATATTTCAATGAATGTGTGCTACCATTAATTATTTTTGTATGAACAAAGACATTTCAAATTGTATTTAACTATTTTTGTTAGAAAGTTAATTAGCATGACTCTTCTAAGGAACAAAGTGCTGCCAATCTGAAGGAGGGGGTAGGAAAAACATCCTGTATAAAAACAGGCATTGTTATATAACCAGGATGCCTTCACAGAATATGTCTCTTAGTGGCTGTAATGGCTTGAATACCAGCTTTATTGTGCTTGTATTTCAGCAAACGCAAATACAATGGCATAAATCATCAAGAGATGGGAACTAGTACCCTCCTGTGGGACAGGGTGCTTTTAGGTAGAACCCACTAATTCTGTATTTTCTGATAACAAAAAAATATATATACAGTTTGTGTGGAATTATGTCAGGCAAAAAGAGCAACTGACCAGTTAGAGGATGTGGAGTTTGCTTTTACCTGGATTCTGAAGCACAAATGCGAATCAGTATTAGCAAAATTGGAATTAACCATTTATATTACTGCTATAGACTATCTATTTGTCATTCATGCCTGTTTTTGCCATCTTTCATCACAGCTGTCCAGAGACCTCCTTGGGGAGAGGGAAATTCTGAGACCAAGAAACATGCTTGTATTTTGACAGGTACGTACACTTTATTTTTCTTCTAATTCAATCCTTTACTGAGAAACATAATGTTCAACAGAGTTTTGCTTTACAAGAAAACTTTAACTGGCATTTTATTGCTTGCATGCCTTATGTAGTTATCCACGTCTTTTTGATGAAAAATATATTTGATGAAGAACAGATAGTATGTACTGATGTTACAGATAGTACTTCTTGCTAGGCCTTTGTTATAGTTTTGTTGTGTTATCTACAAGAATACAAAGCTTTCCTCTGTATCTTTCTTCCATTAAATCACTGTTGCTCCACTGGTTGTGCTTTCTTTGAAACTTTTGTAGTGGCTGAGTATTTCCCACTTACATTTCGTACTATTGTTTCAGCTTTTCTGCCTCTTTATGAAAAAATATATGAACTGTTATAAGAGATTTTGGTAAGAGAAAAACAAATTGCCATCATACTCACTTCAAATAACTTTTTTTTTTTTTTATACTCATGAGGTATTTTGCATTGTTACATTTACTTTCAGTAGCTTATCCTGTTTGCTTTCTGTAACTAGTTGACTAAAATTCTATCCACTAACTGTTTTTACTATTACAGAACGTATTTGTGAGAAAGAGGATTGATGAAACAGTCTACTATGTCATTAGGACTGAAAGATTATATTATTATATTCAAATATTAATAGGCTTCTTTGAGACAAGATAGAGGGCTGGAACCAGTAAAAATCTCCAGTTCATGAAAGTATGAATAATCACAGTCATAAGTAAAAGCCGTTGCCTGATTCCTATAGCAGTGCCATAGTAATGGCTTATCACAATTTTAAACATTTGCAATGATAATAAGCAGTAATGGAGGAATCCTCTTGTTCACTTGTTAATTAGACATACAGCTTTTGGCTACTATTATGTAGAAAGTAATTATTTATATTTCAAAGATGTATGCTATATGTATAATAATACATATATTATTATGTATATATGTATATGTATAATAATACATATAGCATAATAACACAAACATGATCTACTGATCTATTTTTTGTCACAAGGATGATATCCCAAAATTTACCTTTAATATACTGTGCAACAACTAAAGCAAAGTTTGTTTGTTTCACATTTTTAAATTTACTGAAGCATTTTTAAATTCCACATGTTTTTTTTTTAAATTCCAGATATATTTTGCTGACAAGAATTTTCAATATAAAATGTGTATTGCCGATTTTCAAAGCTTCGTATTTCAAGAGAGATCATTTTGAAAGATGGCATATCTGTGTTTTCACTCTTAACTAGTTAAGTTTCTACTATCATGATCTAATTGTTTTGTTGGCATTTTTTCGTAGACCATTTTTGCAATAATCCTTCTTCAGACATTTGGTGGTCCTATTTAATTGCTCTCCAGGCTTGAGCAGCTGTAGCAACCAAAAATGTCACATCTTCTTTATTTTAATTTTTTAAATATGTATGTTTTTGCAGTCTTTGGAGATCTAATCTCATCTTCAGATAAAAATGCTCTGCTCTCCTCTCACAGCATCCCCAGCACACCGGGTTCCCATTCAAAGGTCACATCTACCACAGTAGTGCTAACTGTCACCTGTTCCACTAGGTTAGGTTTGGATTGACATTTAATCTTTTATCTGAACATCTGGGAAGCCCCAGCTCCTCTGAACTATCATGGCTCTGTACTGCAGAGAGGAGCTTACCGGTAGGATGCTCCTTCTTGCCTACTCAAACCCTGCCATTTGGCAGAGAAAAAACATGATTGCTTCCTAGAAGGAAGGAGGATCCAAGTATGACGAGACATTATGTACCAGCTGGATACAATAGGTGAAGGTCCACCAAGCTGAAGATTTGCTGGTGAAATGAAGAGGGTTTTAAAATAAGAAGGTTAAGGTAAGACCTATCAAGATAAGATTCTGTTATGCTTTCTATCAGGACAATCTGTTTAGTCAGTTACTGCTTTCTTAGATGGTAATGATTTGAAGAAGTAATTATGCAAAATATTCTGTTAATATTTGCTTGCAACACCACAGTAGTCTTTAGATTTGCAGATGATAATTGTGATATAGTATTGTAGATGAGGAGACGTTGTAAGGTTGGTCTGCTTTAACAGGGCAAAAGAAATTACAACGAAATGCCTAGAATGTGACAGACAGCATCAAGACGTTCCCCTTTTTCTTCCTTATCTGTGTGTGCAGAGACTTCTCTATCTTCCTTGCATTCCACAGCAATCTATGGGACAAAAGGAGTGTTGGGAGTTACATGTGAGTTGAATGCTACATGTGAAAATACAACCTGTTCACGAATGATCATCTGGTGGAGCATTCATGGAGAGTTATCATGATGCTCCCCTGGAGCTGCGAATAAAGTATACTTTGCTCAATGGTAACAAAACTTTACTGGTAAGTTTCTACTTATCGATTTCTTTAAATCAGTAGTACTGAAATAATTAATTATAAATTTCATATGCTTTGTCATGGAATATTCATGCTGTCAAGATTTGATCTTTAAAGGAGCATTTGAATGGCAAATGTGATTTTGAACAGATCTTAGGGAAAAAAAATATAGATCTAAACGTGTAGACAGCTGAACCAATAAATGTGCAAATTACTCTTCACCTTCAAGAGGGTATGGGCCTGGCAGAGCAATTCATTGGACCAAAGGACTATTCCGTTTCCTGAGGGCAATATAGAAGCATCCAGGGTGGGGTGGGGGGGCAGCATAATCTTTGTTTGATTTTCTCTGACATCTCCAAATCTGATCTATGCAGAATACACAGCAAAACAGATCTCATTCAATTTGTCTACTGTTTAGATTGCAGTCAGTGTTGACAAGTCTAGAGAGTTAAAGTGTATGTGCACTGGGAGTAAGTTAAATATCTCAATTCTGTGAAGGATTGAATGAGACCTAATAGTATCAAAGAAAGTTGTGCTTTGCTGGTTTGGAAATTGAATCATAGTCAGAGATAATTAGCTTAAAGGATCAATGCAGATGGATTATTTTAGACAGAAAACAAAGATTTATGTAGGTTCTCAAGCTACTTACAGGAATGTTCATTATCTAGTTTTGGCTGTTTTTTCAGTATCCATTATTTTTAGCATTAGTTTACACTCCGATGGATACAATTAAGGCTGTATGTCACCATATCTGTAAACACTGTGCCTTTCAGTGATAATCTGAGACCACATCCTCTCATTTGTAAGTTCAAGAGTAGCAGAAAGAACAGAAAACAGTTTGGGAAAGGAATATGGAAGCAGAAAATTAATTTGCGTATAAGCTTTGTTTTCTGAAGGCATTAGTGACATGCAGTAAAAAAGGGGGGGAAAAAGGAGATTAAAATAAGTTACCCAGTTCCCAAGAAGTGTGATTCTCCTGCAAGAAGTACATGGGATAAAAATTAATATACACAGTGAAACAGGGAGAGGAAGTAGATATTTTCTGTAAAATTAAGCATTACAACTTTTTGTTTGTTTGTTTTATTTCTTCCTACTCATGCCATCATTTAGTGAAAAGAAGAAATAAAAATACAGTCTTATTGACTTTTTCTTTCCACACAAATAATTATGCTCTCTCCTGAGGGCAGATGGCTAGAGAGCACTTAAAGTCATATCTTTCCTCCTAAAGGTGTCAAGCAGGAGGTGATGTTCTTTAAGAGCCAAAACATAGCTCAAAAGAGGGTATTTACCTATGTTACAGATTGAGTTCATGTATATAGGAATTTTTGTACAGTGCATTTTTCCACTTGAGTGGCCACTAGCTAACATGACAGTTGCTTCAGAGTCACATCTGAAGTAAACGTTCAGTGTGTCCATCATGGCTCTGAAAGAAATATCCCAGAGTAATGAGAATTACAGGTTAACCATATCACAGAGATATCCTTGCGCAGCAGTGAACATGTCATCTTTTAACTGTATCAAGATAAGATAGAATACAATTTTATTTGTGAAATAAAAGGTTTGCCCTCTAAAAGTCTTGCATAAAGACATTAAAAAGAAGTCATGTTTAATATAAGAAAAAATGCATCCTGAATCCTAGCACTGAACTATATATTTAAAAAATCTGTGATATATGTATTCATGGGAACACGAATAAGGAAATAAATGTAAAATTACTCTCTACTGAATATGTATGGGAGCATAGAAATGCCACCTGTGTGCACAATGTGCAGGTTTTCATTTTGTGTGTTGCTCCTCACAGTTTTGAAGATATTCTTTCTGCACTGTACAAGTATATCAGATTGTGAGCATTAAGTGAGGAGTAACGGGCTTTTCAAAAAGTTTGCTGTTTTGTCACGTAAGCAGATGATTGAGCTGAAAGCAAAGTTCAGGCTTTGTAGAAGCACCTTGGAAATTGGCCACTCAATGAGACTTAAGGATTTGAATCCTCAAGAAACGTCATTAAATTCCCTGGGGGAAAAAAAAAAAAAATGTATCACCTTTCCCTTCAGTTTCTCTACCTGTATGTTCTGAGGTTTCAGTAATTTTTTATGGGAAATCTTTTGACATTTTTTTTTGTTTTCATTGCGTGTGACCCCTATATATACCTGTTAGAACGCTGCTTACACCATCACAGATAAAAGCCTGTTTATATTGAAAAATATTTTATTTATTTTACTTAATATTTGAAGTACAAGCTTTTGTAAAATGAGATCCTTTTGTTGGAGCAAGGTTTTCTGGATATGAATATAAATATGATTTTGCCTGAGAACGTTTAAAAAGAAAGGAAAATCTCATATAATGACAAACTGTCAGGTTACTCGAGTATGATGAAGTCAGTAGTAGGAAGCTGATGATCACCAATAAAGTGGGATGAATGAAAAGTAATGGTTTTTAATTGCTGTTTTGTTACCAGGCAGAAACAATTTATGGTGAGTTCTAATGTATTCACAAGTCTCTGTGGTTTTACTGTGTTTAACTCTTTTCAAGAGTTCTCAGTGAACCACAGAGTCATGGAGTGCGTCTAGATTTCAAAGCGTATTTGTAGTTCAGTGGCATTTCCTTGGGGTTTACTCCTGGATTCATACTAACAAGTAGGAAACAGGGTAGACTTTTGTTAACAAATAGCTATTAGATGAGATGGGTGCCACAAAGTTTCCCATGAAGGAGGTGGTAATGACAGAGCTTTCAGTCAAAATAAAGTCAAGTGAAGGCTTGGTGCTTTCAAAGTCCTTAGGAAGCCGTGTTAAAGTATCTTGAGTTCATTTAGATTGGAAAGATGCAAAATTTAAAATTAATCAGCCAGCAGAATCTAATCAGCTTTCTGACTTGTCTCACAGGGAAGTATCCTATAGCTAGCAACTGAGATTAAAAAAAATATTCTTGCTATGATCGTTGAGCTTTCCTTTCCCATAAAAGGAAAAATGCACTTTTTTTCCCCCTCCAACTGTCATTTCCTGTTTGTTTCAATTCTTTCCAATCCTGTTAGCCACTTATATTACTGTACATAGTAGACAGAGGCTTACTGTGTTCTGTATCCACTTACCTTAAATGTTAACTGAGTTTTCAGTGCCTACTTTTAGGACCACAGAGTGCAGAGTTTACGGATTTGTCCACTTTTCTGATATACTATAGAGACAACACCACTCATGGAACACTTTCAAAATGATTAAATCCACTTACTCTATTTGACTCAACCTGTAATTAACATCAAACCAGCCGCAGTAACTGTTTTTCTTTCCACTGTCTGCATGGTCTAGCATGGTTTATACAGAACAAGGAATGTTAGAAAATAAAATAACACTAAGAAACTTCCCCCCTGCACATAAACAGAGAAAAACAAAACAAAAACAAAAATGAAAAATGAACAGCAATGAAAAACATGCACTCTGCTGTAGAGGAAATGTTCTTGAAATTCAGAGTAAGTAATCATGGGCAACTGATGCATTAAACAAAATGTGAAGTCAGTCAGCAAAACACGTCTGCTATGCCCTGCAAAGTACTATGTGTTCTTAACCCTTGGGCATTTCAGTGTAATAGAGGGAAAAAATATATATAAAGAAAGATACCTTTTCATTGGATAGTCATCTTTTCACCTGTTTGTTTCTAAAAATCCGATTTTTCTTCTTTGCCAAGCAATCATAAAATGAAGTACTTCTTCTATCACATACAAGGAATGATTAAAAACAACAACAACAACAACAACAACAAAAAAAAACTGTAGCATATCTTCAGACTTTACTGTGTGTAGAGTCAGGGAATCTCACTGAGTACTGCGGCATTGCAGAAGCTTTGACTTCACTCTGCAATACTCCAGGAGCACAAGAATAAGAAGTAAAATATAAGCACTTAAATCTGTGAACAAAAAGAGAATATCAGCTTGCAGTAAGCTCAAATATTTTTACATTTGGACAGTTTTGCTCTTTCTTCTTACAAAATACAGAATGCCGTCCCATATATTCCATCTTTCATTTTGTAACTGAAATGCTAAATGCAACTTTTCAGAAGGCACTGAAAATTTTGAGCATGAATTGAATTTTTGAAGGCAGGGAGAACCTATTCAGCATTTCAGCTGACTTTCTTTGGAGCTGGGTGGCTGTGCAGAGCATTGGGTGGAATTATATCGATCTGTTTTTGCCGTGATTTGAAGAATTACACAAAATATTCTGTTAATATTTGCTTGCAACACCACAGTAGTCTTTAGATATTGCGGATGATAATTGTGATGTAGTATTGTAGATGAGGAGACATGTTTTAAGGTTGGTTTGCTTTAACGAGTCAAAAGAAATTACAATGAAATGCCTAGAATGCGACAGACAGCGTCAAGGTGTTTCCCCTTGTCTTCCTTATCTGTGTGTGCGGAGACTTCTCGTCCTTGCATTCCACAGCAATCCATGGGACAAAAGCAGTAAAGGAGGAAGTAAATGACCACCCAAGGACTAACAATGGACTGACTGTGGACCATCAAGGTGCTCGAAAGCTATATGACATTGAAGATCACCAAATAAGGCTGTGTCTTTTCACCAAATAAGGCTGTGTCTTTTGGGCAATCATTGGGGGTGGATAGAATAACGAATTTGGGAATGTAACGAATATGTAATACATGTGAAAATACAACCTGTTCACGGACGATCACCTGGTGGAGCATTCGTGGAAAGCTATCTCGATGCTCCCCCAGAGCTGCCAATACATAATATGTTGCTTAATGGTAATAAAACTTAGCTGTTAAATTTCTGCTCATGGATTTCTTTATATCAACTGGAACCTTGTTCCCCGCCCCCCCCCCCCCCCCCCACCGTCTGAAGCACTTCATCAGTGCTTTGGAATTTTCTGTGCTGCTAAAGATTACCCTCCACACCATTGACTTATGAACCAAGAAGGATACAGGAATGTGCTGTTGATGAAGTGTATGAAGATGTTTGCGAGTGGAATTTTTTACCCTCTGTTGCTCATTCTTTCACCTTACTTTCTTGCTCTTTCTGTGTACTGTTTAGTGTTTTACAGAAACAACAGATATTTCAGCTTTTCACCTTTGAGACTAATATAGTTTTTGGTGGCCTAATGTACCACTGCAGTAAATTTCAGGCTGGAGCTTACCCTTGCTTCAAGTAAACCAGTTCGTCTGATGGGAATGAATACTGAAGGAGAAGAACCAGATGTAGGCAATAGTTTTCCACAATAAGTGAAGAAAGAATATGTATTTGTGTATATATATGATGTTCAGCTTTTTGTTCTACAGTCTTATCTATCTGCCATCAATCCACATCATACAAATTTAGAGAATATAACAGCACTTCAAATGGATCATGGAAATATTAACTGTTATAGGTTGGTTTGCTTAGCAATAGCAATTAGTACACTAGTTTAAGAACAAATATATCAATTTAGCAAAAGGAATCCAGAAGCGATAGTTCTAAAACTTTCCATTTCAGCTTTAGTGGGTGAACAGTCTTGTTTTTCCTCAGTAACTCTGCACTGGGAACATAAAAGAATTCTTTTATCTTCTGCCTCAATGATTTTGCCTCATGAGAAGTACTGGAGTCACAATAGAATGCTTTTATCTTTTGCCTCAAAAAGTGCAAGGGCATTTTCCCCAGGTTTCACATACATTGTTTTAAAAAGCGGTTCACTATGGCCTAATAAGAAATGGAAATCTTCCAAACTGGGGAAAAGTGAATGAAAGTGAGTCAAAGGGTTCAGTGATAAAGCTGATGGTGAAGAAAGGGGAAAAAGTAGGTGGGCACACAACCACCCTAAATACCACTGAGCGTGCCCAAAGGGACATTAGAGCATATCTATGAAACCTTGAAGAAGAGTTAATATGTGTGACAAAGTACTGCATATGCATGTCTTAACTGTACAAATGTAGAACTGAACTCTGAGAGCATGGGCTTGCTTGTCAAGTTGTGCATCATGAAGAATAAAGGAATGCCACTTTCTAACACCACATTGGAGTTAGAGGGTTTTCTTCCCAGATTTTGGATGGAATAACAATGAACTCAGAAATGTATTCAGGAAAAGTTAATGTTGGCGCAAAGTGATACAGACTGGAAAATGTAATAAAAAGAATTTAATCCACACTCTTGTTCTCTTCAACTGTGCATTCAAATAGCCTTGCGCTGATGAGTTACTATTTCTTTATGTGTCTCTGGTGTTGATGGCAGCTTCCTGCAGCAGAAAATACTCCATAGCAGAGAAGTGGAATTTCATAGATGTAAAATTTTATTTCTATACTCTTCCTTTCTGTACTTGTACATTGTGATGTATATGCAAGCACATTGTTATGTTTTAAATCTCTTCCCTAGTAATAACAACAAAACAATTACTGCAGTTTTCAGGCATCTAAATGAAGTTTTCCATTTGTAGTAACGGGTTACTTCAGATCTACCATTGCATGCAATATAGACTAAAATATACATCTTTTGATAGAGTTCCTCAGGCCTCAGATTGGAAGGAAGATATTTAGTAAATGAGGACAGATGACGAGAAAAAAAGTGCTACCATGATTTAAGACAGCGGCAAGAATGTGACCTATCATCAGTACAGATAATGCTACCAACAATTTTCAGGACAGTGCAGTGAAGCTTTTAGGTTTCCTACTAACCTCATAAAATTGAGAGCTAAAAGGAAGAAATGTGGTTTGTGATTTAAGGTTATTTGTGCAAACTAGTTTTGGAGACTAGGGACAAAAAGGGATCAACAAATCTTGGAGATAAGCATGCAGTGTCACATTCCAACATACCATCATGTTATATAACAGACATGTTCATGATTTCAACAACAGGACAAGAATTTCCTTTTATAGGAACTACCAGCAACAAGGTGTAGAGAGATTCAAGAATCCAACTAAGAAAAACAAAACAAACAAAAAACAAAGAAACAAACAAAAAAATCATGTGATGAACCTTATCCAGAGCTTGAGCACAGTATAAGCATGCTTTGAACTTCATCATTCAGTCATCATGACATAGCTCCCTGAAGCAGTAGAAGGGTTTGCATCAGTGACTGTAATATATTCATTTCTGATAGACCAGCCCTACATAACATAACAAATTGAGAAAATAAGCCAGCATATTTGTCAATCATTAATGGTTCTATCCTTTTTCATCTTGTTTTCTCCTTGCTCTTGTTTTCTGATCATTTATAATTCCTGTTACAGACAATAAAAAAAAAAAAAAGACAGCCTCTAAAAATTTCTCTACATATTTATTGCATTTTTTAATAGAATGATTTTTCTTAATAAACACGTCTAACAGGCTTCCTTTATGTCACAGAGGTGTTGAGGAAATAATTTAACAACTGTGAAGCAATTTTAGTGATGAGTGTTAAAGAAAAGCCCACAAGGAAACACTGTAGTTGAAGCAGAGCTGCAACAATAGTCAGTAAATAAAACATAAGACCACATTTTAAACCACAAAGCAATCATAAAAATGCAACAGTGGAGAACAGTAAGACATCCCACTGACAGAAACACAGGGTCAGGTAATTGAGGAAAAAAATAAATCAAGACCACTAGAACTAAAGAGAGCACACAGTCGTGAAGTTATAAAGATTCTTACTTAATCAAGGCTGGAAATGCAAACTGTATTAAGTAATTACCTTGAAATTTCAGTTTACATTTTGCAACACATTATTATCCTTTTATACTTCCTTGGCCTAGGGTATACACTTTCATTAAATAAGAAAACAATTGCTTTTGTGCTATATTGGTATAATAACAGCAGTTTTGATGGTGCTGCCCTTGCTGGACAAGTAAAAATGTACTCTGTTGTTTCTCCTCTTTTAGGCTTTTCTGATAGACCAATAGCCTGAAAATGACTAGAATGACAAAAAGTTTGACTCAAAAGAACAACTAAATATTCTGGCATAATTCATGAAAGATGATAAAGTCCTAAGCAGAACCTGGTCACAAGAAGAATTACTCTGTATTTTAACATATTCAAGTACTCTTGAAACCTCATCAGTCTAACTGAAAAGATGGAAAGTTAATAAAAATAGAATGGCTTTGGATTGTATTAACTTCTCCAGTTGCCATAGAACAGAATCATCTCTCATTCTGTATATTCTGAAGTTAAGAGTTAAGAGGATATAATCCTTGTATCCTTACCATTAAGCAAATGGACTCAAGGACTGAGAGATGCTTGACAAACAGCAAACTGGGAATGAAAAGCTTTGCCTCATTCTAATGAGCATCTTAAGCTGTTCATCTTTGAGGATAAAAGGTATTTCCAGGTAGCAAAGAATTTAGAAACATATTTTGAATTAGCTTAATTTCTGACTAAAATCATGATTTGTCAGAGGAGCTAAAGCTAGTACTATTATGCTAATATTTGCAAACTTATTTTTTTTTAGCCTGAGAATTTTCTGATATTTATTCTAATAAATTAAAAATGTAAATTTTCTATTTTAGCATGATCCTTCTTTATTTAAATTATGTTGCTTCTTCGACTGAAGAAAGGAAATAATTTGAACCCTGCTAGAAGTGTGATTGTCACAGCAGCTAATATCTTACAGTATGTGAAATATTAATGTTGCAGCTGGAGCTGGCACCAAGCAATTGTAAATAAATGTACAAACAAGCAGTAAAAGATGTTTCACAATGACTTCTGCAGTAGATTTGAAGAACAAGTAAATTTTACGAAAACAATCTGACCAAAGCTGAGTAAATCAAACGCAATTGAAAAGATCTCTCTTTCATTCCAGTTACCTGAAGATTGAGGTTTGGGGCATGTGGCATACACTTTTCCTCTAAGCTACAGTGTGGAAAGCCATCATTCAGTTTTTGTTTGTTTACTAATATTATTACTATTGTTTACTTTTGTTGTTTATTTGTTAATTTTCTTTGGGGAAGAACACTAACAAGTACTATTTCATTTGAAATTAAAGCTCTAAACATTATCTTTCCACTCTGTGGGCTGCGCTTCTTCCTACGGTTCATTTACCCTGCAGTGCTATTTCCATTCATGCTACTGTAGTCCAGGCTGAGACTGTCAGCTGCACTTTCCTTTCACTGACAAAGAGAAAAATCCCATGGTTGCCACTGTCAAGAACATTTCTCTGCCTTCATTCCACAGGGACGTCAACAAGATGTTTGATCCCTCTCTGTGCACTTCTCTGTCATAGGGGTGATCACCTAAGCTTGGGCTGCCTTTGCTTCTTCCTTCCATTGACAGCCACTGCTTGACATGTTATCATCATGCATGCAGAATCCTGCTCTTCTCATGTATAAAGGTCTAACTGAACAATGCAAACCTTCAGTCAGTCCATCCGCCTCACAGGCACTGGGAAAAATAAATAACTAAGCAATAGCCAGTGTCTCAGAAGCAAACTGACATGATTTCTAGTTCTTGAAAAGAAGGAAATAAAGTTTAGAAAAATAATGTAGAAGAAACAACAATATATTATGTTACTTATTTATATATGTGCCAGTGCATCCTATTTGCTGTTTCCAGGAGAGAGACAATGGTTTCTAGTGAACAGAGTCCCTCTACTACATTGCATAACTTGCCCCACTAAAATTGAAAAAAATAAACCGACAATGTCAAATTCAACACAGATAAGATAGCTCCTCCCCTCTAGTATATGTTCAAGGAATTCTTTTATGATCAGTCAGGCTGCAGCAGAACCTAGCAGTGAACACACTTTTCACATTCTAATACCTACTAATTCTGCCTCATCTTCTATCCCTGCACACTTATCCTTTTTCCCTTCTTTCTTCCCCCTCAGACAAACAAGTTGCATCCTACAAGCTCATTGCCAAACTGATCTGTCTTATCCACTTTTATTTCACTGGGTATTTAATATTTTATATGATCAGAACTAGTTTTTGAGGGTCCTCAGCAAAACACTTGGCTCAAAGTCAAGGACTTCACATAATGAAAACTTTGCCATCAGCCTCCTCTTGTTTGTTCATTACCACAAAGAATGCTTTTGACTGAAGAACTCCAGGTGACCTCAGCTGTGTAGGAGACAGAAAACAAGGTGATATTTTTAGTCTAACTGATACCTAAACTACTTTAAACATGGTTTAAAATGTTAAAACAAACTGTTCTGCGTAAAATGCTAGTAAGTGATCTGGCATGTTCTACCCCACTTAAAGATTTTAAGTGGTTTGAAGGAGTGACCCATGTAGATAAAACTGCAGTAATCTCCACTTGAGGTAGTGAAGGTGTAGCGAACCACAGACTTCAGATTCAGAGAAAAGGAGGACAGTCTCCTAGGCAAACATAAAAGTAATCCTCTTTGACAAGCCGCTGTTGCAGAATCCATTACAACCAGGTAATAAAGAGTTGTGCTCTAAGATTCACAGCAGTGCCTGGAAATGCACCATACATTTTTTTCAGCACATAGATCAACATACCTGCAGAATTACTACAGTTTTGTTTCTTTTTGGACAATTTGCATCATGATTACATAAGCAGAGCTAAATCCTATAACTGTTTCCATGTCATTATCTTTTTATTAATCTTGCATGGATTTATATTTGAACTTCTCATTCCAGTGAATCTTTTCAATCTTTTCCTTGGTGTTTTCCAAATGATTCTCACGAAGCCTAGTTTATTTTCTCTTTTCATGTTCTACTTTATCTTTAGGTTTTGTATTTTTTTCTTTCTTACTAACTTATTACTCTGTATCCCCTGATTCACTTCCTTTCTTTTACTTTCTCTATTTCTTTTTTTCTTTTCTTTTTTTTTTTTGTAATTTAGTTTAATCTTTCTTACATTCCCATGCTTTTTCTTGCTAATTTCTTCTAATTTTTCATGCTAATTTCTTCCTCTTTGCTATCTGTTCAACCTACTAAATGTATGTTTTAATAGTTCAGCTCCTATTCCACTTCATTGATAATGAATAATGCATTCATTTGCAATTTCAAATCTTATGAACTGTAGTTTACTCTCATGTAGCTCAAACAAAACTAGAAAAAAAAAGAATTAACTACATCCGCCTAGGATCAGAATACAAGCAATCTGAGCAAAACTTGGAAGTGAAAAAGTAGTAAAATGAAATGAAATGAAATGATATGAGATGGACCAGAAGGTAGTTGTGAGTAAAATTGAGCACATATTTGTATGGAAGGACAACACAAATACTTAGAAAGTGGTTGAACCAGAAAGACTAAGGCATTCAGTTTGATGAACTAGAAACGGAAAAGAGCAAATGTGGCCCAAATTAAAACTGAGATAAGAAAAATATCTTTGAGGAGAGGGACCAAAGTTGGTGAGATGAGGAATAAAAAAAAATTAATAAGAGGTTTCAATATCTTCCATTCCCAATGTGAGCAATGGTTCTGTTTTCTACTTAGTAAGTGATAGCTCAGCAGCTCAGTAGAGTGAAAATGCTCTATTACAAATGCACTAGTTGTGTCTACTGGTAATACAAGCATCAGCCTATCTGAGGGACAGTTGTATTGCTGCTAGAGGATGAAATATGAGAATGAGTAAAGAGAAGACTCTTGAGCATTTGATTATTCTTTGGTCTTGTTTCTATCAGTGAAATTTGGCTTTCCTTCAAACTGCAGGTAATTTGACTGTCATAAACTGGCAGTGTAGTTTGGATTAGATTGTTCTGATGAAAATGTACTTAAATTGGTTTCTGACACCTGTTTGTTAAATACTGTTAAATATCTGCATTGAGCCAAAAATTTAAGAATTACTGCAATTGAAGCTGACTCATAAATCTGGAAAAAAAGTAAAGTGAGTTGATACTCTTGCAGCATTGTCTCCAGGAAGCATACGGACTACACTGTGGTAAGGTGCTCTGTGTATGTACAAGTGTAAGTGAGAAACTCAAGAAAAGAGAGGTGACAAAGTGACCCAGAAGTATCCTTACCGTGCTCAATTTAGTGGCCTACTGAAATATTCAGGGCTTTAATATCTAAACAACTAAGCAGCTGCTTCAGACATCAGGCTATTTAAAAGCCACCTGGACTTGATGCTGGGCAAGAGAATTGATGTTGCCCTGCTTTAGCAGGAAGTTTGTATTAGGTAACGTCCAGAAGTTCCCTTCAACTACAACTGTTCTAAGATTCTGTAATTATCTGATCAGTTGTGTCAGTCTCTGATCAAATACTGTTGGAGACAAGGGCTCAGCACTGTACTGAAAGCTGTTATAAGGCAAGAAATCAGCCTGGAACTCTCAAATCTAAATCATCACAAAAAGAAAAGTAATTTTCTTTTTTCCTATTAGTTGCTTGCTTTTCATGGTAAATCTTCTGAAGACCTGGTGCCCATCTCTACTTTTTAGTTAACATAACTGGTATTTGTGTAGGGTAAAATACATGAAAGGAAATAAAATCCAGTCTACTGTGCTAATAATCATTTTAGCTCTATTTTGAATAGTTTAGTACTTGATGTAAAAATAGCATTCTTCTGTTTATTGCAAAATCCAAGTAATTTCACAAAATTAACTTAAAAACTTTTAAAATAGATAATATATATATTTTTTTAGTTTATTGTCTTCTTGTTCTATACAGATAAAATTTCTGAGTTGACAATGAACAAAGAGTAATAATTATACAAAACTAAGAATTTCAATATTGGTATATATTAACACATTTTATCTATATATGGGGACCTGTATCTATCAGCTCAAAAGCTGCTCTCTGGCTTGTAACAATCTGATGGCTTACCCCTCAATCACAGAGCAGTAAAGAGTGGAAGAAGAGAGGAAGTCTGAAAATATCAATAATCATGCCCATAATGGCTTGTGTGTGTGAAATAAAGTATTGAAATACTGCTATTACATGTGACACCTGTGTTCACCACGTATCTGTTAAGTACTGCTTAGGTGTATTGGTTTCTACAGAATTGCAACTTAAAATTTTTCATAGAAAGACCTGAAACTCATTCCAGATTTTCCAAGATTTTCAAACAGAATTGTTTTAGGTTTCAGGTAAACTTAGGGAAGTTTGAAACTGAAACTGAACTTCAGCGTATATAAAGCAAAAATCCAAGTGTGTGCTGCAGTCTCAGATCCAGAGCTTTTCCTGAATAGATTGAGAGGAGAAAGGATTCTGTATGGTTTACTTTTTCTTTTTTTTTCTTAGACATTTTTTCTTATCTATTTCTATATTAGCTTGGTTAAAAAAAAAAAAAAAAAAAAGGAGAATAAAGACTTGTCAAATCCTCCTCCTCACTCCCACGAAGAAGTAGTCTAGTTAAATTTGAGTACTTTTCAAACAGATAAAAAAGTCAACAAAGAGACACCATTCCTATGTTTTTCTGAGAGGAATCCCTAATGGCTAGTCACAAATTTTATTAGAGAAGTGGTGTATTTCTGGGAAGAGAATCTACAGGTAAGATGCCGCAAAACATTGATAATATATATAAAATGCTGTGATTTCTAACCAGCAAAGGGATTTCATAAGCTGCACTTGCAGAGAAGCTCTATCTAGGATTCTGGAGAAGTGGAATAGTGGGTGAACAGCTGTGGTGGTGTGATGATTTTGGAGGCAGGGGTTTAATCCAATATTAGAAGCAAGAATGCCTGAATGTTGAGCTCATTTGACTACAGTCATTTTTTCAGTGGCTGTACTTTAGAGAGGAGTTTAGTTTTGTTCCCAGTAACTGCAGTTCAGCACCACAGAATTGAAAACCAAAGAGAAAACTCGTAAGGAATAAATATCATTTAAATGAACTTACAGGAATGTTCTCTATTCACAAGAATGGCAGAGAAGGCCAAATTCCTCATAATTCAAGGAACAACAAGGAGTAATTTATACAGCATACAGTGAAGAACGCCCCACTAGACCTCTGAAAGGTGCTCATATAGTCAGGGATCTGTTGTAACGGTCCCATGAAAGCATAGGGAGATCCTTGTGCCCAGCACCAGCCAGTTGCCTACTGGCCTGCATCTGAGAGAAATCCCACCATCCTCAGCAGAGTTGCTAGGCAACAGCAGATCTTAAAATCATGAATAGATTTTTGTGTTTTCTTCTGTTACTCTTACACAGGTAAAGTACTGCATTTTGCTAAGGTGACATTATAGCTCCAAGATTGAGAGTTATTTTCAGCTGTGCAGTTGAAATATCCATGAAATAGGCTTAGGGAAGGTGAATATATCCTTTGATATGTAAGCTCTGAAGAATATAACTTCACATTCAACGTATTTGTTTGCTGCTGTGTAGTCCTAAAACAGTATTATGCATAGTATGCAAAAGGTCTGTAGTGTAGCAATTGTGAAATCTGGAGGACTTTCTCCAAGAATTAATGATCATTAGATTCTTTTACAAAGAGAATACATTTTGTAATGATTTTTGCAAACTTTGTGTTTCCCTTGAAGTTCATTTACTACTGCTTTGTCCTTCACAAGGTCCTCTAAGGTATTTTGCTCAGGTTTGTATAATGAAGTTTAGCTCAGGTAAGGAAGCACACTCCTCCCTGCTTCCAGCCCTGAATTTAGAGTCATTGACCCTTTATACTCCTCCCAGACTTTTGGAGATCTAGCATGATGATAGAATTTGTTCTATGGATCTTAAAGAAAAAAAGAAAAAAAAAAAAATCTGTGATCAGCTAGCTTTCAGAAAATTGTTATTTATTTAAAGATGAAAAAAGACACAGTAGAAGAGTGTATCACAAAGCAATCTCTTTTCAGTTATTACATATCCAATGCACATAGTACAGGCAAAAAGAACTCTGTTTTTCCCCAGTCTGTGTTGCCAACTTTCTCCGCTTTGCCACAGATGTAGGCTTTCATCAACTTCTGTGTGATGCTTTTTAAACTGCAGCAAACTGTTTCCACAGGCCATGATAAGGATAGGCTGTCGCATCCTTCACCTTCCCCTAGCAACCCAGGAAATCAAAGCTACATCACACACTTGTAGCAGTGATGCATTTGGGAAAATCATACATATAATCTAAGCATAATTCAGAACAATAATCTCCAAAGTGTTCATATTTTCAAGGTATCATCTGCCAAAAACATCATAGATGGCTTTTAAAGGAAGAATTAGTGTCAGAATTTGGGACTTCCAGCACTGAAGGGATGAATAAGTTTAACAGTGTACAGCAGGAGAAATGACAGCTTCTCTTTCTGTAAGATGAGTTGAGAACACCGGACAAAATATTTCATCCTGCTGATTACCTCACATTGCAAGAATGTTAGCTGTATCTATCTAACAGCAGAAAAGGGTTAGAAGTGTGTTTATGCTTAAGTTCCCCATTTAATTCCTATGCAAATGTCACACATATAATCTGCTCTATGTTTGCCTTTTATAAACACCTTAGAGATCTTCCAGAGGTGCTGTTCCCTCCAAGGAATAAGATGAATTTAAGCTGTAAGTGCTTTCGTAATTCTAATTCACAGAAAGTATTTTGGTCAAGGTTCTGAGTTATTCATCATCTGGGTTACAATGTGGCCCCAAAATATCACTTGCTATGACAGTTGGTAGAGCAGTAGCTTCCACATATAGCACTGTTTCGAACTGTGACAGGAATCTTCTCTAGTGAAACTGAAAAGTTTCATTTCACCTTTCAGGAAAAAAAAGAAAAAAAAAGAAAAAAAAAAAAGACATTTATATCCTCCCTGCTGTAAGAGCTAATAATAGGTGCTTGCCTTCTACTAGCTGACAAAACTGATTTGCAAGTTGCAAGACAGCTCTTTCCACATGAGTTTCCCTAAATCTTCTTCTTACCCTGAATACTAACTGCAATGATTTTACCACTGTGGGGCAACAGAGGGGAAATGACATGATAGCTTTCCACTGAATGAGGGCATAGCTGAGGAAGAGTAAAAACATTTTTATAATACCAAGATTAAATAAAAGTAATTTTGTTTTGCCAGTAACCAGGTAGCAGTTATGGTGTTTTTGCAGCTGTGGTTTGCAGTATGCCTATCACAATCAGTTCTAATTACATTATCTGTTCATTCCCTTTGGGAAACTTGTCTTATCCAAATATTAATCTTCATTTTACATATATAATGTTTCAGCATTCAAAATTATATTACCTTCCCACTCAATCCCTGTAAAGACACTATAGTCTGAGGGTGGAATTCATTACTGTCTTAGCGCTATCTTACCTTCCATTTATGTAAGTTTTCAACTAAATTTACCTCTGTCAACAAGCCAACAAGAGATTCTAATATTTCCTTTTTATTTATAATACACTGTATTGGATTAAAGATGGTTTCTTTTATAATGAGGTAAACAAGGATAGTTTCACTTAGTACAGGATTAAAGAAAAGCATTAAGTGAAACAAATTCATATCTCTCAAAGTGTCTGATTGCCACTTCAAAAATGAATAAATGTTAAGTATTTGTCAGTGGCCAAATTGATAGCATTGAGATATCTCGCTTATCTTACTTAAATAAGTAAGTGTTTAACACTGGAGTGAATAAATAAATGACAGTTATAGCCAAACCAAATGTCTACCACATTATATATATATATATATATATGTATATATACGTATGTGCAAAACTTCCCTTTAGACTGCAGTACAATTTCTGAAAAAATAAACAAAAATAGAAGCATCCTCCCTCTTCTGCCATGTTTATGCCACTGCTGCACACTCAAGAAGTTCAAACTATCTTGCATAATTGTCATTATTCTTTCACAATAGCTGCATAATATGTACTACAGTTTTCTCCTAGGAATTATTGGCCCAGGTGTGAGGCATGGCAACAAACATATAACTTCTCAGCAGCTGCTGCGTGACAAAGTAATTATTGCAAAATTGATTGGTTGCTCAAATCCCAATCTTCTGATTTGGATGCTTTATTTAGAATTTAAATTGTTGATTCATAGCAGAAACTACCTCAGTCTCCCTCTTTGGTAGATGAAAAAGGAAAAAATAACAAAATCAAATAAATGGAAAAACCACAAACAGATAAGATAACCATGATTTCTAGACCCCCTGATGTTCATGTAAGTGAATTTAAGGAGATACTGAAGAACAGTACTCTTCAGATCAACATGTCAGTGTTGTGATGACATTCTTTGTTGTACACCCCCAAATATATTTAAACAGCTTTAGGAATAATGACATAATGAAAATATTTAGTCTAAAAATAGAATGACAGAATGGCTTGGGTTGGTAGGGACCTTAAAGATCACATACTTCTAACTTCTGCCATAGATAGCAACATCTCTCAATAAATAAGGTTGCCCAAGGCCAAGGTCGTGTTCAAGGCCAGGTTGGATGAGGCCTTGGGCAATCTGACCAGTGGGTGGTAAACCAGCCCATGGCAGAGGAATTGTTTTTGCCAGATGAAGAATTGAACTACAAATGAGAGAAGTGACTATTTCAAAGTCAAAAAAATGAGAACAAAAGCTTTCCATTACAGTGTGTCAGATTAGTATTTATAGTTTAAGTAACATCCTTCCTCTCCCAGTTTGTTGAATTTTCAGCTTCATTTGATTTCTCAGTAGTGAGAGAGACACAATGAAAACTTGTATTCAAAAAGAGCAGTATTTGGAAATTCATTCATGTACATAACATTCTGGGAATGCATATATTTTTCTTTGAGACACAGAACATCCCTAGAGCTGCTAGGCAAAACAGATAGAAGTTATAGGTGTCTATATATGTACCCAAATATCTACAACAGTATATATAATACAACATATATATTGCTGAATTATTATATGTTATATGTTAGAAGATAATAATATATATAAGTATGTGTAGACCACCTGCAGAGAATGTATGAAACTATACTGTATATTTTCATATATGTAGATGTTGGTAATTGGATGAGAACGAGCATAATTTCTTTGTTGTCTCATTTTTTCACAGCATATTCTGAAAATGGCAAATAACCTTGTGCAATTTACCGTGTATTGGACAGCCTGTGATGCTATATGTATTTCAGCTTGACAAGCTGAAATACATATGGCATACTGGTAGTAGAAATCATTACCAGCATCAACTAAAGCAGTAATGAGTGTAACTCTGTTCAGTGTATCTATGTAGAACAGTGCCACTCTTTTCAGTTTAGTTCAGAATTTTCCAGTCCCCCAAAAGCTTGCATGAATACAAATAATGTGGCCTATCCCTCAAGGCTAAAAAAATCTGGAGATATTTTTTAATCTTTGAACAAAGGAAAAGAGTATAATTAAATCAAAATTTCACATTCTGTGCCCCATACTAATATTACACTGTTGTCCACTTGCAGTCAGCTGCTTATAGGAACTAGGAAATAAAGGCTGTGGAGAAACAAGTGTTTGATTAGTTTTGCTTTTGCTATTTTCAAAATTAATCTATAGAACACAAAACACACATTGCAGTGCCATGTGCAATGCGCCAAAGCTAATAAAACTCCCAAATAGGGCTCACATTTGCTATTCATTTTTATGAAATAATGGGGCATATGCTCACATTTTCTTTGAACAGAAGAGGTTTTCTTAATATCCTTTGTTAGACACGTTGTAATATTTACCAACTATCAAAGTGCAGGCAAGGCTATTACTGAACTGCTTTATGCTCCACATACCTCCAAAAGGTAGTATGTTACTTTTCTGCCTTTTTTTTTTTTTTTTTTCTTCCCCTCCTTTCTGATGCTCTAATTCAATTGAGGGGTCTCTGGAGTGTTTCGCTGTTCAGTTCTTCTGCTTCAAATTCTAACTACATTTTAGAAAGAAAATTGTTCACATGTAATATCTCCTAATCTGTCTTGCTAGTCTTACCCTCAAAACACATGCAGACTGCTTGGGAGCTCAGACTCACAGCCATTTGAAATATTTGCTTAAGATCTACCCGTTTTATTTATCTTTTAGTTGATTACTTTCAGGTTTGATTAATGTTTCATGAAGCACTTGATGGCACGTATAAAGAACTTGAGGAAAGTCTGTATTCATGTATGAAGATCACCCGTAACAGAAAAGGGTTCTTTGAAGCAGACCAAGATAATCTCTCAGAATTTCCAGGTAATATGCCTGCATTGTCTTTTTCATATTATCGATGGATTACTATTGGACTTCAGTCTCCTTCCCTCTCACTCAGAAAGCTGTATTACAGAGTCTTTGTACCTTTTTGTTAAATTGCTATAGGATTTACTGAAAATTATAATATCACGATTAACATTCCAACATTTCACACAGCATAATATTCCGAAAATTCTCAGTGTAACATGCAAGGCACACTGATAATTCTTAATAACAGTTTGGGATACAACTTAATTTCAAAGATGTTCTGTTCTGTAAGTAAATTCAGAAAATTCCCTCCTTGCGGACAAGAAATTTCTGAAAGGATCTGCAATTATTTTGGCAAATTGTGATACTCTGAGCTGACAACCATGATGAAATCAGAGAAAACAATGATGCATTATTGAAATAGCAGTCATCCCTTAACTGTACATTCTAAATAATTAAATCAGTTACAGCTACTTATTAACATTAATTAGTTTTGTGCATACTGGGAAATAAAAGCTCTGGTATATCAGGCTAACACATTTCTCCTTAAAAGATTTGGGTAGCTCAGTTTTGTTTTGTTTTTTGATTTGTTTTGATTTTTTCTCCTTTGATCAGATCAAGCAATGAGTGAATTATGTAACTTGTTCCAAAAGCTGCTAAACGTTTTATGCTACCCCAATGTATATTCTGCTTAAGCAGCATTCTGAACAGAAGTGTGGTTTTACAAGTCGTTTGGGGTTTCATTATAACCGTTTTTCATATCCCTCCTGCTATGTTCATTTCTATAAGAAATACAGACAGAGTAGTAGGAGAAAAATAAAAAACAAGAAAATGTCTGAAAATTACCAGTATTAGTTTTCTATTGCAACCCCTTCCCTGTCTCTCTCTCAAAAGAAAAAACAAACCAAAGAAAACCACAAAAAACTCAAAACCACCCCCCAAAAATCAGTAAATAAACCTAATTGAGAATTGTGAACCTAATGAGGTTCAACATAGCAAAGTGCAAGGTTTTGCATTTGGATCACGTTAATCCCAGATACGTACACAAACTGGGAGAAGAACTCCTTAAGAGCAAGCTGATAAGGACTCAGAGGTCTTGGCTGATGAACAACTGAACATGAGCCATCAGTGTGCACGTGCAGCCCGGAAGGTCAACGGTATCATAGAATCACAGAATGGCTTGGATTAGAAGGGACCTCAAGGAACATGAAGATCCAATGCCCCCCCCTCCCCCCCCCCCAGTGCAGGCAGGGCCACCAACCTCCATATCCATTACTAGGCAGGCTGCCCCCAGCCCCATCCAACCTGGTGTTGAACACCTCCAGGGACGGGGCATCCACAACTTCTCTGGGCAGCCTGTTCCAGCACCTCACCACTCTCTTGGTGAAGTGAGTGGACTCTGTTCCTCTCAGCTACTTTATTTTGTCTTTCACTGTTCATTTCAGTATGATGAGTGCAAAGGTATTTTCGAGGGAACTAAATCTTCCCTCCTTCAGCTTAAAACCATTTCCCCTTGTTCTGCCATTATCTATGCGTGTAAAAAGTTGACTCCCCACTGTTTGTAGGCTCCCTTTAGGTATTGGCAGGCTGCAATGAGGTCACCCCGCAGCCTTCTCTTCTCCGGGCTGAACAAGCCCAGCTCCCTCAGCCTGTCTTCATAGGGGAAGTGTTCCAGCACTCTGATCATCTTTGTGGCTCTCCTCTGGACCGTCTCTAACAGCTCTCTGTCTTTCTTGTATCCTGGGTTCCATCAGAAGCAGGGTGGCCAGCGAGGACAGGGAAGCGACTATCCTCCTCTACTCTGCCCTCTGCCCCTACTGTGTCCAAGTCTGGGGCCAACACAGGAAGGATGTGGAGCTTTTGGAGAGGGTAGAGGAGAGTGCCACAAAAATTATCAAAGCACTGGAGCACCTATTCCATGAAGACAGGCTGAGGGAGCTGGGCTTGTTCAGCCTGGAAAAGAGAAGACTCCAGGGAGACCTCATTGCAGCCTTCCAGTGTTTAAAGGGAGTTTATAAACATGAGGGAAATCAACTTTTTACATGGGTAGATGGTGATAGGAAAAGGGGGAATGGTTTTAAGCTAAAGGAAGGGAGATTTAGATTAGATTAGATGTCAGGGGGAAGCTTTTACTGAGAGAGTGGTGAGGTGCTGGAACAGGCTGTCCAGAGATGTTGTGGATGCCCCATTGGTGGAGGTATTTAAGGTCAGACTGCATGGGACCCTGGGCAATCCAATCTAGTACTTGATCTAGCAGATGGCAGTGCTGACAGTGGCAGGGGAGCTGCAGCTTGATGATCCTTGATGTCCCTTCCAACTCAAGCCGTTTTATGAATGAAAAATGTTAGATAAGAGACAACAATGCAGGAAAGAAGCTTTGAAAACAACCACAGAATTCCATTTTAAAGGAATCACTTCAGGAGAGTGGCTTAGATTTAGGAAGGATGAAGTTGGAGGGAAATAAAAGAAATTCTAAGGACAGAGTATAAGCAGTGTATTTTAAAATACAAATTTGCAGAACCAGACCTGCTAAAGCCATAAGCTATTTTTTTTTTTTGTTTTTACAGCAATGTAATTGCCAAAAACAAGACCTAATATGTACAGCAAAGGGAAAAAAAGTGGAACCATGGTTTTAAAGCATTTCTGTAAGATCAGCAACAACAGTCAGCATTTTAACAGGTAATAGAATTTTAAATAGAAGGCAAATACCAATATATCTGATTGGCATGAGAAAGAATGGCAAAGCACAGCTTCCAGGTTATTCCTTTCTGGAAAGTAAGGCTAGGCTAAATATGAGACAAATATAGTGACCTAATTTGCATGTTGGTGATTGTCTCCTCAGAAATGTCATTTTCTCAAGTTCAACCATATTCAAAGTCAGTTCCATTTTTCTTTGTTTGCTTTTCAAGTTGTCAAGAAACTTAATAGGAAAATGCTAACAAAATCAGAATGTTCACAATCCAATAGCTCAGTGCAGGTTGAAAGGATGATATCCAGCTTTTTCTAGGGGAAGAAAAGTACATTCTGCAGTAGCTCTGTCCAAGTAGGAAAAGAAAAAGTATTCACAAGCTGTCTGAAAAAATAAACCATATTTTGTACATTTAATTCATTTAGGTTGTTAAAAAACATATCAAACTTTAAAAAGCAGTAGAATCTGGGAGCAAGCTGAAAATAAGATTAGAATAATGCCTATTGAAGTGTTACTCCACTGCCTAGTATACAGTGACCATGAAATGTTTCCAAGAATACACTGATGAAAATCAAACCTACAGAAAAACATCTACAGAGAGACAGGAAAGGCTAATACTGTAATTCTCAATGTGAGCACAGATAGTGTTAAGAAGACAAGCCCAATCTATTTATCTTTTTTTAATCTTTTAATTTCTCTTTAACACTTTGGTCTTCTCCTTGTTACCTCACTGACAAGGGGATATATGTAAATTGGTAACTCAGGTAGTAATTCTAAGCCTCTGCAACTGGATATCTCAGCATTCTAATCTCACACCAGAATGAAGTCTATTCATTCAGCAGATTCACCCATGCTTTTTTGTATATATATTTTTCATGAAGCAAGGAAGCTTCAGTGCAGTCTTGTCCACATTTCTGTTCTTTGTGTTGAGAAAACTGGTATCCTGGGTTCCACAATGAGATATGCTTGGCCTCTGCTTGTTCTAGGAGCTGCTGTGATAAAGTGAACACTGTGAGCATAGACTTGTCAGATCAGCCATGCTATAAAGATTAGGAAACAAATTTGTAAACAAAGTCCTCAAATATACACAAGCCTTTAGAGGAAGAGGGGGGGAGGGAAAGATGCTTAGTTCTTAGCTCATCCACCAGATAGCTCCTTCTCTGCTTCTACACTCATTCATTCCTCAGCGGGCTACCAGGTCTGTGCATACATCAGTCCTTTCTGTTCTTTCTGAATACATTCAGTTCTACTGCAGCACAATAAAGTACAGCATGGAATTGTCAGCCTCTGTATGACTCCAAAACTGCTTTGTAATCAGAATAATACTAAAACATTGTTACCTTTTGGAGGGTGTCACGTTTGATAAGCAGCTTGAGATGAGATTCTACATGAAAGGTAAGTATCTTCTAGGCAATTTACACTAAAAAACATTTCCAAATATTTATGCAATGGCAAGTTTTGGTAATTGCTAACCATTTCAATCCTCCAAATTGATCATTATAAATATTTTATTAGGTTTTTAAACAACTCAGAGATTATTTAAAATGTTTGGGTTACAGTCATAACAGCAAGATGACTGCTTGAATATATTGGATTTTTATTAAACCAGATATTACTGCATTTTCCTACGAGATGATCTTCACAAAAAATTTCTTTTTTAAAAAAATTAATTATTTGATTAGTCTCCAAGTTATTTCTTTCTCTAAGTTCACTCTCTGTTGGCTACATACTTCTTTCACAGTTGAGTGCTTCATTCAAGGACGTGATAGTGCACTACTCAACAAATACTTATTCCATTATTTTTTTCATTGAGTGCTAATTTAGGATATGCAGTGGGAATGAGTACATCTTTCAACCTGTAACAGTTTCCTCTCAACTACTTTATTTTGTTTTTCACTGTTCATTTCAGTATGATGAGTGCAAAGGTATTTTCAAGCTATATTCTCTCAGGGGAGATTTTTCAAAGTAGAGAAGTTCAGACTCCTTTCTTAAATATGTGTGCTACTTACTGTCCTGAAGAACCTCATATTCATCTTGAGGGGTGTCCCACAAGGTCTCACTCCCCAGCAAAGTGAACAGCAGGCACACTTTTTTTCTGTAACTTCTGTTGTCAATAGAAGTAGGAAGAAACCCTTGCCCCTATTACAGAATTATCCTGAGACCAGCTGTTGATCCCCAGAGGCAGTGAAATTGCTTGTAAGTTCTTTGAAATGACAGGCAAAGTATCCTTAAGAATATCAATAATCATAAATAGGAAAAAGTTGACTCGGTCATCTGGTGATAGGGTCTCTAGCCCTTAAATGAGCTCAGGGTCCACCCCTGGATCCACCTCTTCCAGTTACGTGGGAAGCACAGGTGAATTGCTTGTACCTTTGCTTCCTGGGCCAGCCACCCCACTCACCAGGTTCTCTATCATCAGGCAATGATATAACAGTTCCCTTACATCAACACTTTGCCAAATAGCAAAGACCAAGACTGTGTTTTAAGGTCAGGCAGTACTCGTAGGTGTGTCTGTCCCTGCCTGTCCCCTTGGGGCTACCAACTTTATCCAGGCCTTAGCAACCCACACCAGCCCCAGGGCTGTCTTTCTCTGCTCCAGTGAGGCTACAGCTGGGCTGGGTAACTCCCCACTGCATTGCCCCTTCCTGTGGCCTCCTTTCCCAGCCTTAGCCCTTGCCCCTAGGGAGGTGCCTGGGCTGGGGTTGCATCAATGGCCCTGACCTCTCTACTCATGGAACAGGTGGTGGGACAGGCCCTTGCTTCTGGACCCCGTTCTAGGTGTTTACACTTGCCCCAAGCTCTAGATGCCCTCCTGTTCTCTAGCAACTACTACTCTGGTGATGTCACCCTTTCTATATTTTGAATGTAATTCCTTTGTGTGTTTCCTTTTATCTTATTTGAACAAAAAATACTACAGTAATCAGCAAAGCAGGCAATATGGCAGCATCACTGCTGCCTTAGCCTGCTTCTTGTGCACATTTATAATTTAAACCTGCATGTCTTGCTGTTGGATGCTCTCTCAATTTCATTTAGCACTTTCTCTTTGAGAAGTAAGAACTGTGTGCTCTGTATTTGAGTGTGCTAGGCAGGAGTTCTTTTATCCTGTTTACATATTTTCCCTAGTCAGGGAGCTCATTTGCCTCACCGCTGACGACCACTGTGCTTACTGCTGCTTTGCACTCCACCCACTGAATAACTGATATAAAAATAGTAATGCAAATATTTACTGCCCAGGGATTCATCCTGAAGGACGAAGTTCTCTGCAAATTATAGGCTTTGTGCTGCTGTGTTTTCCCATAACCCCTTAAGTTCTATGGTTGCTCGACACAATCCCATGAAAAAGCTTTATATTTATTTATACAATTAGTCTGCTTTAAACTGTGGCTCTCCATACAACTGTAAATAGATTGGAATTCTATTACTTGCTAAATGAGAAAATCAGTATCTATTTCAATAAATTTATTAATAAATTATTGTGTGGCAAGTCAACGGGGAAAAAATATGGCTTTTGCTTGCAATCAAGACATTTAATATGGAGTTGAGTTTAAAAGTTATTTTAGCCCTTAAATCCAAAATACATGGTGTCGTCAAAGCATTAATTACAAACAGCTGAAGAAACATATAAAGCCACAAAACCCTATCAAAAAAGAGTTTTATACTAACTGAACATGAACAGCCTATTTTGTTTTCTGCTTAAAAAGGCTCTTATGTCTGAACAACCAGATCAAAAGCCAACTGAGAGAGTGCCAGTTCAACAGCTTTAGAGGCTTCTGCCATCTGTGGATGAGAGGCTGTCAGGTTTTTTAATCGCAGCATAAAGACCGGGAATGCAATCTATATCCTAATGGCAGCTAAGTGGAAAGACTTGTGATTTCCTCCCACAAGAGCAAAGGGGAATTATGGCTCTGAACAACAGGCCATAAAGTATTTTATTATGTGGTCATAAGTATCACTTTCAATGAGGAACAGAGTGATAATTTAATAGCTTAAATTATCACTTTGTGAAATCACGTATACCGATGAGCTCTGAACTTTAATTGAAACAATCTCAAATTACACAGTTCTTTACCATAAGCTTGTTTGTATATATACACACATTAGCAAAATACAAATGTTTAAATTGTGTTCACATCAAGACAGTAAGGAAACCTTGTTCTTGTTTGTGCTCATGGAGCTGGAGTTCCACATGGTTCCTGGAAAAAGAAAGATAAAGAAAATAAAGAAGAGACCCTTGTACTAAGACCTTCTTAAAAGACTAAGAAATTAATGAAATCTAAGGAACAAGAAAGAATAATTCATCACTGAAACACCTAGAATTTCATCTAGAAAAAAGTACAAAAGGATGTCAAAGAATTTTTATATGCTGAAGAATCTATCTCAATAATTAATATGCTTGGGTTTTGAGGATAAGATAAAAATCAAACCAAGACATTTTTACATAGATAAGAATTACATTTTTTTTCTGTGTAAACATAAATATTTATATACAGCATCTTCAGCTTTTCATCTGTTGAGAACTGCAAGGTTAGTACTTTTTCGTTTCCATGTTTGGATTTCTTTTAAGCTTGTTTTTCTTTTGTTAAAACTACTTTTCTTGAAAATATGTAGCAGCATTCTTTAATGAGTTGTTAGATTTATGCATCATTATTACTCTCTTTGTAGTAGTTGATTGCCAGCTTTCCAGTTCATCATCCAGACATGGACACATTACTAGAGATTAGAGTTATGCAAGGATATGGATAATAAAAATATGATGTTCTCAGGTTTTCATATTTTTTAGAAAGTCAAAATATTTTATCAAGCTTCTGCTGCTAGATGCAGTGAAAATGCACTATCTGGACTTCTGCTGCATTTATTATAAACAGAACTCTTATCCCCCAGTGGAAGAATTTAGGGCATGAATGTGTGTCTTAAGTCTCTTTGTCAGCTGAATATTTAGACAACAAAGCTTTCATAACTCCTCTCCAGTTCCTCACCAGTGCTCTCAGCTAACATCCGTAGCAATCCACAGACTGGTTTCTTTTCAGCATTGCCAATTATCATCTTTCATTCTGTAATATTACACTGTGATAAACAAACAAATAAATGGATTCGGATAAATTTAAATTTTGAGAGAGGGAGAGCTGCCAAATGGCCTTCTATCTGTTTGAAACATAAAGTTTTTAGCCACAGGTGTGAAATTTAAATGTCTCTTTATTACAATATTTTTTCCTCCTGTGGGATCTCTATGCCTACTTGGGTCATTGCTGTCATAAGACAGTGCAGCAATGGGAATAGCAGATCATGCTCAAAAGGTCCTTGAAGGAATGTCTGGTAAAGATTTTTACTGATATCTCCATCTCTGTTTAAGTCCTCAGAGCTTGAACAGTTGTGCAACTACAGACTTCCTCTTACAAGCTCTAGGAAGAATTCTTCTCTATTTCCATAAAATCATAAATGCTATAAGAGCTTTAAATCATCTAGTAGTGAGCTCTTGAGAGAAGTATCTCACTGTGGTAAATGACATAATTTATCTCTTGAGTTGATCTGTGCGAGTAGACAACTGAGGAGACTTCTGACTGCCCAGAGAAAGAGGTGTTCTTGACTGTTGCCTCTTTGCCAGGTAGTGGAGTCATCCAGTTTGGTCTTGGTACTTCCCTGTCCCATCTCAGAGACACCAAGGACCTTTGTTATTTGTACATCAGAAGCATGTTTCTGAGTTCCCACTTTTTGCTTCAGTACTATTGTTAGTGACTTCAGCTTTTCTTCTACTGTTCAGGACTGTCTGCTCATTAGTACCGCCTGTTAATTTATCCAGGTATTACTTCTTAGCACTAAATTATAGTAGATACTAATGATTGCAACCTCAAACATTTCTTTCTCATTAGATCCCACAATTTTCAAGAATTTCCAAGTGTTGAAGTTGTGCTATACCTGTTAAAGCATCTGTAACTTCTTTCTCCTCAATCCTGTTTTGCTGACAAAGACCTGCTAGATAAGAAAGGCTATCAGGAGGCAATCCTTGATTCTACCTTAGATACAGCTGCAGTTATAAGGTTGCAAAAGAGTTGTTCCTGAGTTGTTCCTGAGTTGTCTCATACTTTTGACCAAAAGTATTGCATATTCAATCTTTTTGTTCCCCTAAACTTTCCTGAAATAATTTTATGGATAGTCAGTTCTATCCCTACCTGTATACTTGTATTCACCCTGTCTACTCCAAGAATATGTTTCAGAAAAGCAATTTCCAGACTTTTTCAAAAGGTTTCCATAATACAAGCCTTGCTACAAAGTTTGTGAATTCTCATAGAGGATTACTTCTAAATACATTTGTATTATTTTATCAAGCCCCCTCGAGTAACTTGAAAGGAAATCCTAACCAATTTTTCAATACTATTGCTTGTCCAAAACAGGCAGATTTAAGTATTTTAAATTAGGACATGGAAATAAATTGACCATAGAAATGCCAGAGTTATAATACATCCTCTTCTTCATTTTTCCTCTTTTTCAACAGCAATTAGTTCTCTCTATAGTCACTGAATGGTTAGAATTTCAAGAGACATTTAATATTTTTTATCAGGTCCTCTGAGAATAAATATCTATATTTTTAAATTCAATGTGATCACACTTTTTAGCTAAAAGAGTATTCATGATCACAAACATGATATTTAGAATATGGTTAAGACCATATTCTTAGACTGTGTCCAGCTTTCATAAAGTTTTAAAAATAGGGCAGTTAAGTAGCAAGAACTTACCTAAAATTTCTCTTTAAAAATGTGCTTTGTTTTTTTGTTTTGTTTTGTTTTTTTGTTTTGGGTTTTGGTTTTTTTTGCAGTTGTCTAGTGTTTACTTGTATGCATAACAATGAATGGACATGCTTATGCATTTATTAGTTGAACAGGATTTTTTGTAACTACTGAAAACAATCTTGACTTTTTTAATGATTTCAAGAGCCCTTCTGAGTCTCAACTTTTCATTTCTTACTCTATGGAGAGGAAATGAAATCATAAATTTTGTTCTATCATAAACAAATACATGCACCTCTCATAAGTATTACCACTGAGTCAGTTAAGATACACTCTTATCCTAGTGTTTTCAGAAAATATATTTATAATGCCACAGATTTTTAAATTTATTTTGTCAATACCAACTGTATTCTTCTAGTTAGAGTTCACTAAGATTTCTACAATGCCCACAATCCCTTAACCAGTAAGCATGTAAATCTATAGCTAAAACCTTAGTTGTGGAAGTGGAAAACATGTTTACAATTACTGTATACAGAATTTATGAACTGCCTGTACTGTAAATGTTATTCCTAGAAACATGTTGCATATATTGTATTCCTAGTACAGTTCACTTCTCCCTTCCTCTGCCATTAAAACCCACCACAGCTTTGGCAGGAAGGAACAGGATGTATGCATGAACATTTGCCCACATGAGACATATGGGTAGACTTGGTATTGAAATGTGCCTTGAGGAACAAACATTAACATCAAGAAGGTCCTACTTTAAGATTACTGAAACTTCCACATGATCTTTCAAGGAATATTGGAAAATTAAAGGATTATGAAGGCTGCTGGGCAGTGTAGGGATGGGGTCAGGAAAGCCAAGGTCCAGCTTGAACTAAAGTTGGCAGGGGATGCCAAGAACAAGAAAGGCTTCTACAGGTACCTCAACCAGAAAAGGAAAGTCTAGGGGGACATACTTCCCCCTAGTGAGTGACACAGGCAAGCTGGTAACAACAGACAAGGAGAAGGTTGAGGTACCTAATATTTTTGCCTCAATCTTCTCAGATAACTGCTCCTCACACAGCCCTCAAATATTTGGCTTGGTAGGGAAGGGATTGGGATCTTCACTGTAGGTGAAGATGAAGTTTGTGACCACCCGAGAATCCTGATATCCATTACTCTATGGGTCCCGATGAGATGCATCCCAGAGTCGTGAGGGACTAAGCTGATGTGCTGCTAAGCCACTCTCAATAATATTTGAAAAGTAGTGGCAATCAGGTAAAGTCCCTGCTGACTAAAAAAAAGGTAACATCTCAACCTTTTTGAAGAAGAATAAGAAGGATGACCCCAGGAACTACTGGCCTAGTAGCCTCACCTCTGTGCTGGGAAAGATCATGGAGCAGATCCTCCTGGAATCTATTCTAAGGCAGATGGAAGACAGGGATGTGATACAGGAGAACAAGCGTGGCTTTGCCAAGGGCAAATCCTGCTTGACATACCCAGTGGCCTTTTACAATGGTGTCACTGTGTCAGTGGACAAGGGAAGAGCCACTGATGTCATCTATCTTGACTTCAGTAAGGCCTTTGACAGGGTACCCCGCAACATCCTTCTCTTCAGATGGGAAAGGTATGGATTTGATGGGTAGACTGTTCAATGGATGAAGAACTGGCTGCAGAATCGAGTCCAGAGAGTGGTGGTCAATGGCTCCATGTCTGGATGGACATCATTGACGAGTGGTGTCCCACAGGGGTAAGTACTGGGACCTTTAATATCTTCATCAATGACATTGACAGTGGGGTCAGTGTGGGAGCGCGCACTCAGCAAGTTTGCTGATGACACCAAGCTGTGGGATGTGGTTGACATACTAGAGAGATGGGATGCCATCCAGAGGGACCTTGACAGGCTTGAGCAGTGGGCTTAGGAGAACCTCATGAGGTTCAACAAATCCAAATGCAAAATCCTGCACCTGCGTCAAGGCAACTCTCACTACCAATACAAGCTGGGGAATGAAAGGACTCAGTGCAACCCTGTTGAAAAAGACCTGGGGGTACTGGTGGAAAGGAAGCTGAATGTGAGCCAGCAGTGTGTCCTCCTGGCCCAGAAAGCCAACCGTATCCTGGGTTGCATAAAAAGAAGCATGGCCAGCAGGTTGAAGGAGGTGATGCTGCCCCTCTGCTCTGCTCTGGTGAGGCCTCACCGGGGGTACTGTGTCCAGATGTGGAGTCCTTAGTACAGGAGAGACACAGACCTGTTGCAGTGTGTCCGGAAGAGGGCCACAAAAATGATCCAAGGGATGGAACATCTCTCCTATGGAGACAGGTTGAGAGCTCAGGTGTTAAGCCTGGAGAAGGCTGCAAGGTGAACTGATAGCCTTTCAGTGTCTAAAAAAGAGTTACAGGAAAGAAGGGGACAGACTTTTTAGCAGGGACTGGTGATAGAACAAGGGGATATGGATTCAAGCTTAAAGAGGGCAGGTTTGGGTTAGATATAAGGAAAAAGACTTTTGCAGTGAGGGTGGTGAGGCACTGGAACAGGTTGCCAAAAGGTGGTGGAAGCCCTGTCCCAAGGCTGGATAAGGCCCTGGGCAACCTGTTATAGCTGTGCACATCCCTGTTCATTGCAGGCGAGTTGAACTATATGAACTTTAAAGGTCTCTCAACTCTAAGTATTCTATGAAGTTATAGCACAAATTAGGCCATAGTATAAGCAAATGTACATGTCATCTCTGCTTCTTGTATTAAATCACTTGAATGATTTTACATTGTTTTTCAGTCGTATCTTTAAAAACCTCAGAATGCCACTGAATATTTGCTCTTGTTTCTACTTTGTTGGTCTGGTCCAATATGAAACCACTTTTCTTTGAATATGTTTTTTTTTTTTTTTTTTATAGCATGTACTCAGGGCTTTTTATTTTTCTGCCATACTTGTTGATTCCCAATACCTCAATACACAAATATGTTTACATGAATAACATATGGGTGTTGAACTGTATTCTCTGAAATGTATTTATCCCTCATCTCTTCCTCAGTATGATTTATGCCTTATGACAATGGCTGTGATTCTTTCTCTTTCTTTCCCTTAACCATCCCCCTGCAAAACCTCTGTACTGTGTTCTGTTGAAGTGTACACATAAAACTGTATGCTTCAAATAGTATTAGTAATAAAAATACTCATAATCCATCTCAAGAGATGAACTAAGAAGTGTCTATACCAAAATAGCTTGGAAAAAAGTTTTCTATATTAGTTTGAATTTAAAACCCCACAGAGTCAAGGAGTAGTTGTGGCTGAAATGCATCTCTGGAGGCTGTGTAATTCAAAACCCTGCTTAGAATTGGGTAATCTATGAAAATCTCCAAGGACTCTACAACCTCTCTGGAGAACCAGTTGGAGTACTGGATTACCCCTACAGTTAAAAAGCCTTTCCCTGTCTTTAAAGGAAATTCCCTGCTTTTCAGTTTGTGCACACTTCACTCAGAGGTCTGGCTTTGTCTTCTTCACTCCCTTATGAATAGGATTCTATCAACACCTCACGATTCTTCACCTTGAGGCTAAATAGTTCAGGCTCTCTCAGCCTCAATTTACATACTAGATGTCCCAGGACCATAACCACCTTCATGACCCTTCACTGGACTTGCTTGAATATGTCCATATCTCTCCTGTGAAAACTGAAATAGATTGGCCACTGTATATGTGTTTCACCAGTGCTTAGAAGAGGACAAGGATCATCTCCTTCCATTTCCTGCAGTGTTCCTCATAATGTAGGAACAGACCAGGAAGATTTGTGCTGAAATATTGTCTCCTTAGATGTGTTGAAAAACAAACTTTGTAACAATATTCAAAAAGACTCATTTTGAGGCACTTATATTTTTCTTTCATATAAGCATTCAGGATAGAAATACAGGAATTTTTCCTACCTCAGAGATATTTATTTTCACAGGACATTTTCTTCACAGTCTTTGGAAATAATTCAGACTTTAGGAGATGAAGTTATTATAGCAAAAAAGGCATTTCAAAGTTATGATCTGGATGTTCTTTGCAAGATTATAGACCATGTGGATAAGTCCTCTCCTTTTTCTAGGAAAAAAAAAAAAACAAAAAAACCGAACATGATTTTCAATTAATAATCCATTTGTATTTGGATCAAAATCTGTCTGATTCAGAAAACTCAAAATTATTTAGGTTTTTCTTTTTTTAGGTTTCAATATGAAAATATCCAGCTTGTTCAAGCTTTACATTATATTAGAATTACGAGATCCAATGTTAACCTTTATTATATCAAAATAGCATATATTATTTGGTTGCTGGAATGAATAGTTAATCACATCATTCTGAAATTTTCCAGTAACATATTTATAAAACATTTTCCATTAGAAAAAAAATAATCAAGTCATCAAATACAGATTTGAAACACTTGTGATCACTTCAGAATCTAATATTGAAGAGCTGTTTTAACATATTGGTTTTTTTACTCGTTCTACTCATCAATAAGTATTAGTTGGCCATTATCTGTTGTTAAACATTGTTATGAAGAGGTTTATAATTTACACTCAGAATTTTGTCTGCGTGTGACTTCTCACAAAGGTGATATAAAATGGTTAGGTAAAAGGATTTTGGAACATAAAAAGAGAAATGGTAGCTTTCACAGAACTGGAAAAGTTAAATGGTGATGGAGGAAAATGTGTCTATCATGAGCAAACTCAAGTGCTTTATATGAGACGAACGATGAGAAGCAACAAGGAAACTGGGAATGCAATTAGATCAAAAATAAGCAGCCAAACAATGCTAAGAGCTTGTCTAACACAAGTGACTATCCATCTCCAGCTGTACCATCATATAGCTTTGTAATCATAACCTTTCTGCACATCAGCTTCTCTATCTGCAAAAAAAGTTGTATATCCTTTCAATGCTTACTGGTTGCTTTGAAATATACTGATGCCACATAAGTGTGAAATATTAGTATAGATAACACTACAGTAACAAGCAAGATTTTTCAAGTCACATCTTAAGTGTCACCAGCACTGGGATGACTATTCCACCTGTGCCCAATATTGCTTTGGTCCTCATGCAGTTTATTAAACTGTTCAGTCTGAAGGAAATATTCAGATAAAATACTATAGCACTGATTGAATTATCCCACCAAAATTTGTCAAATCTGTACCAAAGAAAACATCAGATAATTTATATAACCTTACACAACTGTGCACTTGGCAAATTCCCACAGGGAATATCAATTTAAGATAACTTGAAGTAATTATTTTGTTCCCTCAGACTTCATATTTATATTTTTTCAAATAGATTTTTATGCCTTTAATTTATTTGTTTATTATTTTTGTATATTGATTCATGTACATCACACACACACACACATATATATATAAATTACAAAAAACAAGTTTAGAAGTATAGTTCATGGGAATATGAGAGGATATGTGAATTCTATTGGATTCATAAAAGCTTTTCTGTTTCTTCCTTGTTTTCCTTTTCCACTCTGTTTAATTTTTCTTTGTTTCTCTTTTTCCTCACTGTATATTCTTTTCTTTCTCTCAGTCTTTTATGTCTCCATTTCACCTTTCTCTTTATTCTTGGGTTTATTAGAACTCTTTAGTCCCTATGGCTCTTTAATGTCTTTAATTTATCCCCCCTACATGCACAGATATCTGCCAAGGTATCAGTAGTGGTACACGAACTATTTGAGGGTCTCTATCATTCAAATTGGGTCTCTCTATTTCTAGTTTTAACCTTCAAAAACTTTTATGATACCTGTCATAGGGAACTGCTTAGAAAAGAAAAAGCATCAGGCATCCTGACTTTGGATACACTTAAAGCATCACTTACCACTTGAAGCTAGTCAGGATTGCAGGATTGTCTGGGCCACACTGAGAGAACAAGAATTATCTTGGGATGCATATAAAATATGTAATATAGTTAATGTATATAAGTAGCAAAACCTCTTTCAATATATTTTTCATTATTAAAAAAAAAAAAAAAAAAGGCAACAAAAACATAAAACTAGCAGGCTGAACACAAAAACTAAGATCGATGGCCTGATGATTAGAAATAACTTACAATCTACCCTACTGTTGTAGTGTTTTTCTTCATTAAAAAAAAAAAAAAAAAGTAAATAAAGTGCCATGCTCCTGACTCTCCTTGAGGATACATAATATATCTGTGTGCCACATGTAGGCATCCTGACAATGGACAAATATTGCTGTAATATACAAAGATCATCATTTCTGAAATGACCAGCCTCAATAACTTGTGTTGGGCAAGTACCTACATCAACTCAAGCACATCTTTGTTCTCAGTTCTACTGAAGTACTCTGTGCAACCAAATTGTTTTGTCCTCTTTCTGCTCCTAAATCAAAATATTTGGGCAGTGTGATTTTGGCCCTGTGGTTTAAGAGAGGACTCACACTGTTGTTATCTCAGTCCTTTTAAAAAGAGCTAGTAAGAGGAATTGTGCAATGCTGCTCTCAAGCATTTCCCTATTTGAGAAGAAAAAAATCACATGGGATGTAAAAGCATATTGCCCATGTCATACAAGCCAGCTACATTGTTTCATCTCCAGAGAAAAATAGGATTTGAATACTTTCAAATTTCCACCCTCAGCAAGTTTGCTGATGATACAAAGCTGGGAGGAATGGCTGACGCTCCAGAAGGCTGTGCTGCCATTCAGTGAGACCGGGGCAGGGTTGAGAGTTGGGCAGAGAGGAACCAGATGAGGTTCAACAAAAGCAAGCGTAGAATCTTCCCTTCCTAGGGAGGAATAACTGCATGCACCAGTGAAGGCTGGGGGATGACCTACTGGAGAGGAGCTCTGCAAAGAGGGACCTGGGTGTCCTGGAGGACCACAGTTTGGTCATGAGCCAGCAGTGTACCCTTGTGGCCAAGGATAATAGTATTCTGTGGTGCTTTAAAAAGAGCGCGGCCAACAGGTCAAGGGAGGTGATATTCCCCCTCTATTCTGCCCTGGTGAGGCCTCACCCGGAATACTGTGTCCAGTTCTAGGCTTCCCGGTACAAAAAAGACAGGGATCTCCAAGAGTCCAGCAGATGGTCACAAAGATAATAAAGGGCCTGGAGCACCTCTATTATGAGGAAAGGCTGAGCGACTTGGGTTTGTTCAGCCTTGAGAAAAGAAGACTTAGAGGGGATCTGATCAATGTCAATAAATATCTGAGGTGTGGGAGGCAAAGGGACAAGGCCAGACTCTTTTCAGTAGTGTGTGGTGACAGGACAAGGGGAAACAGCCACAAACTGAAACCTAGGAATTTCTGGACAAGTGTGCATAAGAACTTCTTTACAGTAAGGGTGATGGAGCACTGGAACAAGCTGCCCAGGGAGGTTGTGGAGTCTCCTTCTCTGGAGACGTTCAAGACCCACCTGGACACCTACCTGTGCAACCTGGACTAGAGAGCGTGCTTTGGGGGGGTTGGACTAGATGATCTCCAGAGGTCCCTTCCAGCCTCCAAAATTCTCCAAAGTAGAGAAGTAAGGAATCCCAGGTCCACGGAAGAGTTGTTCTGTTGCTAGAAATGAAAGGAGAAGTTGAAATAGTGTAAGCAGAAGTTGCAGTGCTGGGCTTGCAACCTTGACAGCAGGCTTTATGCTGGAACATAGGAAAAACAAAAAAAAATTCATGAACCCTGAAAAAACAACAACAGAAAAGAACCTGAGCACAATGAGTAGAAGAAACACGGCTACTAAGTTCTGGTGACCATAAATTCTGCTAAGAAACAGTAAGCAACCAATATGAGTAAATGAAAATTGAAGCAAATGGATGCACACTACAGATGGGGCAATTTGTGCAAGAGGCATTTGAAGAATATTTATGAAGATTTTCTGGAGGGTAAGCTAGTATAATTGTTCTGCAATGTGTATTGATTACACAGGAGAGGAAATGAGAAATAAGACTTTGTGTTGATGATATCTTGTCAAGAAGGGCTAGATGCTGTTTCTTGGACTATTTATACTGAAAATTGAAGTACTACTGCCATTTATAAGCTTCTTATTTTATTTTCTATTATGAATTTGGGGCAGTAGTTAGATATCATCTCTAAATATCATCTACGTTGCTGATCGATTTTACAAACAAAGTGATATGTCACTGTCAAGATACAGTCTTCATAGCTAGAGAAACTTAAGCACTGTAAAATGATCAGGATTTCAAAGATAAATGAAGATTATACTCCTCCACCTTCTAAAAATATCTACGCAAATCAAGTTAAGAAAATCAGTATTTGGTTTAATAAAGTTCTAAAATAGTGCTTATAATTATTCTGCGTTATTATTATCTTTTGTTTGCTTGAAGATAGTTCTTTTCTGTTGAAATCTTCTATACCATGCAGTAAGAAAAAAGAAGGGGATGGCTGAGCCTAACTTCACTGTTTAGAATAAAGAGGCTTGTGATCAGTGTTCTATAAAGTGGCTAACTACCATTGCATCTGCTGTCAGTCAAGATGCAAGATATACACAAAGCTCACTCTGAAAATACTGTCTCCTATTTATTTCTGTGGAAACTACAACAGCTACAAAGAGATCAGTAACATAGAGGAGATGATGGTCAAAGCCTGCTACGATCCAGATGAGCTCAACGGATCTCACTTAGAATTGCTATTTATAGGATGTGAGACAACTGATTTTTGTCAGAACTTGTCCATCCCAGCGCCTTTGGATGTCAAAATATTCTGGTACTTTCCACCAGTCACAGGAGATGATCATTCCCAGATGATGAGAAGAGAATCAGGAGTCATATAAGATATAATGCTCTGATCTGCTGCTTTTCACAGTACATAGGAAAGCAGGGGCTAGGCATGAGGAGTGCCTTCACATACTGGTTCTCCACTATTCAAAATTTATATTAGGATTGGCATGTGGTCCAAGAAGAGGAATCACATTTAGCACTGAGAGGCCTAACAGAAGAGGGAAAAAGAAGGAGGTGAAGTGAGTGTGACCACTACAGACATGACAGATCTCAGATGCAGAGATAGAGTAGGCTGCAGGAAAAAAAATAAATAGTGGTAGAGGCTGCGAGAGAAAAGGAAATACTGCAGCAATTAAACAACCACAAGAATATTTGCATATTTTGAGGTTTGGTGATGGTTAGATTTTAGGTTAGAACTCAAATTTATTAGTAGATCATCACATAAACTTGGTATCACGGAATCACAGAATCACAGAATTACAGGTGTTGGAAGGGACCTCAAGAGATCATGATTCTTTGATTCTATGATCATCAAATCTAACCAACCTGCTAAAGCAGGTACCCTACAATAAATCACACAGACAGGCATCCAGAGTAGTCTTGAATTTCTCCATAGAAGGAGATCCCACAACCTCTCTGAGCAACTTCTTCCAGTGCTCCACTACCCTTACTGTAAAGAAGTTATTCTACATGTTAGCATGGAGCTTCCTCTGTTCAAGTTTTAGGCCATTACTCCTTGTTCTATCACAGAACAAGAAGAGAAGAGCCTGGCCTCATCCATCTTCCTCCCACCCCTCTTTAGATATGTATAAACATTTATCAAATCCCTCTCAGTCTTCTTTTCCCCAGTCTGGACAGACCCAGGTTACTCAGCCTTTTCCCATATGGGAGATGGTCCGTCCCTTAATCATATTCGTGGCCCACCTTCTAGGATATCCCTGTCTGTTTTGAACTGTGCAGTCCAGAATTGAATGCAGTAGTCCAAATGTGGACTCACCAGGGCAGAGTAGAGGGGGCAGGATAACCTCCCTTGACCTGCTGGCTACACTCTTTTTAATGCGCCCCAGGATACCACTGGCCTTCTTGGCCACAAAGTCACACTGTTGTCTCATGGCCAACCTGTTGTTCACCAGGTCCCCCAGGTTCTTCTCAGCAGAGCTCTTTTCCAGTAGGTCATCCCCTAACCTGTACTGAAGCATGCTGCTGTTCCTGCCCAGGTACAAGACTCTTTCTCTTGTTAAACGTCATCAGGTTCCTCTCTGCCCAACTCTCAACCCTGTCCCGGTCTCACTGAATGGTAGCACAGCCTTCAGGTGTGTCAGCCACTCCTCTCAGCTATGTATCATCAACAAACTTGCTGAGGGTGGTCTCTATCCCTTCATCCAGGTAGTTGATGAAGATGTTGAACAAGATCGGACCCAGCACCAACCCATGGGGAACACTGCTAGTGGCTTCCAACCAGACTCTATACCACTGATGACAACCCTCTGAGCTTGGCCAGTCAGCCAATTCTCAACCCATCTCACCATCTACTTACCTATCTCACACTTTTTAAGTTTCGTAACAAGGATGTTGGGGGAGACAGTCTAAAATGTCTTGCTGAAGTCAAGGAACACGACATCCACTGCTTTCCCCCCCATCTTACCCAGCCATTGATGACATCATAGAGGGTAACCTCCTTCCAATTGCCTGGAGATAGCATCCAGACTTTCAAGTCTGCTTCTTCTGCTTCAGACCTAGAAAGTGCATGCCCAAATGCTTGGTTTATTCCATATAACATTTTATCAACTTACACATTTGTCTCCTTTCATCTTTGAAACCATTCCATGTAAATGATACTTATTAAAATAGAAGATCAAATCCCTTTTAACTATTATGTCATACTTCATGTGTTTTTGTTTGTTTTTTTTTTAGGTGTACTACCTCTTATTTCCTTGATTCATCTCAGTAGATGATTACCTGCTTTCTGGTAGAAGTATACTGACCAGTGTTGTACCGTGGACAACTACAGAACCACTACTATAAAGCTCTTGAAATAAAAAAGTGTTGCAGTAACTAAGATGACTTCCTGTAAAGAAATGGCAAAGTGCATTGCCATCTCATTTCTGCAAAACAAAACACTTTTTTTGGGTTACAGTACATATTTGGGTAGATGTCTAGTGATGACTTTGTACTTTGAATGTGAGATTTACTTCATCAAACTACAATTGCTTAAAAATTAGGCACATAATCTAGATTAGTCATGTAAAGTCCTCTATGCCTCTGTCTTACATACTTCTTGTCTTACATACTTCTCCAGAAAGTGATTCATTCCATTCTAAAATAAATGCTATAGATGGTTGAGACAGATTGCTCCCACAAGACCACCTCCCTTGGTGGTCAACCTCTATCCTCGATTATGGCCTCACATTACAAACAGTTCACTGTATTAGTAATGTGAATATTTTAATGTCAGACTTCAACATTTATGTCAGACTTTTAGCAGCATAACTTAAAAAAAAATATTGTCAAGATATTTCTATGTAATATGCTTGCAATACTAATGTTTTTATTTCACTGAACTCCATGCCTTTGTTATTTTTGGGTAGACCAGCAAGATCATGTAGTAGTCTGGAAACCCAGTGTTTTACAGTCACTTAAAAGATGAGTTCTTAGATTCAAAAAAGCAATCAATTTTCTTCATTAAAAATGATGAGCCAATGGGTACATTCTTTCAAACCTTTCAAACTCTTTGTACAACCTTTGATAAATTGCAACTTGGAAAAAAAAAAAAAATCCCCTTCATTCCCTTTATTAAAGAATGGGTTTATTCTTGCTATTTTCCAGTTCTTGTAGATCGCATTGAATCAGTGGAAATTTGTATAGCTTTTTTTTATGACACTTCATCCTGCTTGGAAGTACGTTGTGGGATCTTCATCAATTAGCTCCTTCTAGCATTTTGAATGATCATTCCTGCTTTACTCTGTAGACTTCCTACTTCCTCATACTATAAAATTGATATTGGCAAATATCCATTTTACTCATTTGTTGGAATAGAGGATGAATAATTGTTTAACCTCTGCTATGGGTCACATTTTTTATTATCATTCTCAATAAATGAGCTGCTACAGCAATGATCAGACTACTTTCATACCCTAGGGAAAAAAATTGTATTTTGTTAAAGCTATTGACTTAAACTAACCAATTCTGATGGTTTCCCTCCTAAGCAAAATGGAACAAGAAATAGTCTCACTTATGCAGTCATTACAGCTGTACAGAATGGATTTCACGCAGAAAAGTTATTCAGAATGCATGATTAATTTTCTGCAGCAGAATTCTTTATTTGCACCAATTCAAAACTTCTCCTCTAGACTTGGAACTAAGAACACGCTGCAGTAAATGCTACAATGAATTATGGAATATCCTGAATTGGAAGGGACATATAAAAATCACCTAGTTCAACTCCTGGATGCACAAAGCAGCACCCCAAATCAAACCCTATTCCTGAGAGTATTGTTGAAATACTTCTTGAACTTTGGTGGCTGAGCACCATGACCTGATATATATTGTTCATCCACTACATTTATTATTTTCCCTTTGTATTTGATGCTCATTTAACTTTTTTTTTTTTTTTCCTTTAAAAAATTGGCAGGGTGGAAAAGAATCTATGAGACATAGGCCTGCTACAAGCTGATCAGAATGCCTGGGCATTTTGTCATACAGCTTTAGCAGATCAAAATGCTCTTTTTGTCTGTCCTTTTTTGTATGTGTGTGCTTTGTGCAGAAAAAAATATTAATAATAAATAAATAATGTTGCTACAGTTCTGTAATTTGCAAAATGTGCATATGTTTGTGTACAGATCTTTTTGTTAAAATAAGTGGAATTAGATGATTATAACTAATGAGAGTGTTACACGTTTAGTAATTTAACTGCTTCCCAGCATGCCATCTGCATCTTTCTTTTTATCAATAAAATATACAGCAGATTTTTTGAGCTGATAACCTTCCAGCTAGAAGCATTTAGCTGAAACAGTAAAGCTGCCAAGCCCCCTGGTTTACTCAGCTTTAACCACCTCTCACTTTTGGCTGCAGCTGTAATTCTTTTAACTTGTGGGCTGCTACTCTTCTTTATAGGTTCCAGTTTAAGTATAAAGTTAAGAGTTTCCTATTTCTTCCCTTCCTTTCTTCGAATGTAACACAAGCAGAATATTCTGGGGCAGCCTGGGGTAACTTTAGAGAACAAACTGAGCTGTCAATAGTTCTGAGTACCTGTCTCAGAAGAGAAAGAAAGAACTACAGCTCCCAGAAGACTTCATTATTCCATTTCCATTTTCTTTTCAGAGGGAAAGATAAAACTGACTGGGAGTCGTGATACATCTCTTTTGCCTGCCTTGGCTCTGTGCACTCACTGGTCATCTCATCTTCAGCATTAGAGTAAGGCCTTCGGTTTTCAAACACACTCTCCTTCTTTTATTTGGCTTATTAACTTCAATTTCAATTTTATTATATTGTGCTACTTCGCATTCTGCTATCACATTTTGTAAATTAGTTTTCTCCCTTATCTCATTAACATGTTGTTTGTTTTTTTTTTCAGGCCCATCTCCCTACCTTTTCCTTTCCCCTTTCCCAGGGCATGGGTCCCTGCGTCCCTCTGCCCCATTAGGCACGGAACTAGGCCCAACTGGGCCAGAACTGTGACAGATACAATTATAACAATGTGACTTATTTAATTTCTCCCTTTACTATAATTTCCATATCCACTCAAATATTAACATAGTTCCCGAGACTACATATTAAAACAGCAGAAATTAAGACTTGATTACCATTATAAATTACCTCTCATCAATTAATATTATAGAGATGTGGTGTAAGAAGCTTACCCAAAAGTGTAGGATTAACCATCTTTACTACTGTGGGTCCTCACAGCTATGTGGATTCCAGTCATTTGATTACAAAACAAACACACAGAAGGGTTTTGATGCCTTTATTGCACAATGGATCCAAGCACAATGGTGATTCAGCTGCTGTTTGCTGAATCTGATGTGGCTGTATAACCCGTAATGTTTGCAAATTTGGATGATATATAATAATAGGCAGGAACTAGATAATGCATCCTTTTGCATGACAGTGCCTGCTTTGTCTTCAGGAATTCAATTTTTACTACCACTTAGCAGCTCCAGTTTCTTGCACAGGGCAGCTAGATACTCGCACAATGATGTCAAGGCTATGATGTAATCAACTGCCTAACTGAAAGTAACTGCCTTCATTTAAGACTTATCTCCCAACCTGTGCCACAGCATATGCAGATATCCACCAGTAACCCACAATCTGAACCAGATCCTCACCTGCGGGAGCTTCTGCAAGCATTGCCATTATGGACTAATAGCAAGATGCAGCTGTACCATGTGATACCTAGCATTCTGATGTAACAGCACCTCCCAATGCCCTAGCCTGTGATAGGCCTGCTTCTTAAGTATTTACACAGCCTCAGAAGGGGTCTCTTCTCTTCTGATACATCCTCTATTCATTCATTCATTCATAGCGTCTCTGTTTTATTAGTATTCAAGCTTTTATCTGCGCTCCAGGAGTGGGTCTATGCAGGTATTTAAGATCTTGTTATGTTTATACATGAACTCTGATGTGCTTTGAGGCTTGAAATATATGGAGTATAGCAGGGTGGGTTAAAGGGGTTTTGCCAGAAAGCTGAACACGTGCTTGAGCCTGCACAGCTGCAAAGCGCAGTCCATTGGATAGGACTCAGTATGCTGCTGTGACTGTTTAATCCAGGACAGCATGGCCAATAAATCTGAAATGTGAAAGTCTTTGTGCTCACTTGTTAGATTTTTGTTCCCAAATGGATGAGAGGTACCTACAAGATGAGATTCAGCATAGAGATATTACAAGAAATTCTTGTTCCTCTCAGCTGCCTTTCAGAGCAGACGCAGTAATTCATCACACTGGTAAATCTAGATTTGTTTCTTTTTTTGCTGAAGTTTTTTTCTTCAGCACATCATCTTTCTTCTAGCAGATTAATGGCCTAGAGAGTGACAGTTTAACTGTATAATTTCATATTATTTTATGCTATTTATATTGAATAGACAGTGAAGTATTCTGTTCATTCTTGTAACTTTTCACTCTCTCTCAAGCTGTGTCCTGGGATTCAGCACTGCACTGATAGCCTATGTGAAAGGGCTAATTAACTTTCTCTGGGAACTACTGCCTCCTTTTATTCAGGTTAGCTGCTACTGAGCTCTACTGGGTATTGTACCTGAGTCTGTCAGGCCAGCTATACTACTCATGGCTGGGAGCCCTGTGCTACCAAGATGTGATGCAGCTGATCGCTGCATTGTTTATTTCTTTGTTTCCTTGTTTGTTTGTTTCCCCTGATTAAAAATAAAGGTCAGCTGAGCCCTCAAAAGCCTTCCTTTTTTAATCAGGGGGAATAAAACAGGAACTTTTCTGTCAGGGAGAGAAAAAGAACAGTGCAGGCATGATCGATAGTGTTATTTCAGCTGCTGGGTTATATTTTTCTTTTCTGAACAGACATATTCCTGTTTTTCCTTGCATTTCTGCTGATTCCAGTTGTCTATCTTTTGCTTTGAAGCAGTAGCTAGTTTTCTTAATATTACTAGTTTGAGTAAAATAGCACAACAAAATTGTGTACTTATGAATGTCAATGATAGACTGTATTCTTGTCCTTATGAACCTTGAGGAAAAAAAAAACCTGAAAAATCACAAGTATATGTTGCGTGTATAAGTGTAAATGTTGGTAAATAAGAGTTGAAATGTTGGTGTAATTATGTGGAAAACATTCAAGTTGAGCAACTGCAGCGCAAGTGTTGCTATGAATAAAATAAGGAACAGTAAATAAACACAAAATTACGGTAGGTCTTACCATGCAAAGGGAACCCTCGACTTATTTCTTTCAAGAGGATAAAAAAGCCAGTACTGTTCAAAGCCAGAACCCTATATAATGGATCAAGGTGCATGTTTTAATTACCAGCCAGGGGCCTATTCCTCTAATTAGTTTTTTTTTGTTTGTTTTTTTGTTTTTCCATTTTCAGTTCATACAACAGCTTTGTTGATGCCAGAGAAAGGCTAATGTATGTTTGGGAAATAAAAGAAGAAAAAAAAAAAAAAAAAGGGAAGAACAGGGAATGAGCTAATCAGGCACTCAGTCAGGAAGCTGTTGTGCTTTCCTCCGGGAAACTAACATCTGAAAGGGCGTTTTCTTCATGTTGCTCGGGAAGAGCATCTGAGGATACTTAACGTCTGCCTCAGGATAAAGCATGTCCCAAAGTCAGATGAGATACGTTCTGAAACTACTCTGTTGTTAAAATATATTCATATTTTGTGCTTTAGTTGTGCAACTGAATCACTTCAATGGTGACTGAGGGGAAAGGAAAGAATTACACTGATGAACACCTCTATAACAGAGACATTAATAAGAATTTTAGGCCCTTCCTGATTAGTGAATAAGAAGGCACAGATCTGAGATAAACTACACAGATGAAAAGGAATATCTGAGATTGTTGTCTAATAATATGATCAAAGAAAGTATTAGCTGAGGTGAGCAAAACTCAAAGGCTTTGTAGAGCCTGCCTTCTCTTGACTACAGTCTTCTGCCCTCCTGCTCTCAGATGAAAAGCAGGTGGAAGAGCAGTAATTGATCAGCTTGTGTTTGAAGCACATGTTTAGCAGTGATCAACAGTTCACATTTAATTAAACACATGTAAAATGGTAGGATCAGTGAAAGAATTTTTGGCTGTGCTTCTATCTAAATGCTATTGAAGTCAGTGTAATAGTTTGTATATTTGTATCTGCATATTTTGAAATATAGATAAAATCCAACATAGTCATGGAAATACAATTACAATTGAAGTTTTTTAACTTAAAAGGCTGTAAGGGGAACTGTATCTTGAAATTCCTCAGAACAGGAGGTAGAAGAATGAGTAATAACTTCTGCTGCTTGAGGCATTTACAGTGACATGCTGTTTGTTATTAACAAAGACACGAGGCACAGCAGCAAGTAAAGTTCACAAACTTCCTTTAGAAACTAGTATTTCTGAGAGATTTATTGGAGTTCAATTGCATTCACATTGATTTGTAGATTGTTCAATCACTTCTACTGTTAATAAATCTTACTGCCTGTATTTTACTTATGTTGGCTAAATGGTCTCAGACGTGCTGCAAGTTCTTCAAAATGGTGTTTTATAAATATGTGAATATAACCTTCAAAAGGGGCGTTATTGGGGTTCTTATGATAATGAACGTTGTTCTTTATGAATATAATGCAGTTTGCCATTTTTGTCATCTTATTTAAAAATAGCTCTTTAGGTTAACTGGACAACTGCTTGTGAGCTGCAGAAAAGTATCTCTCTCTTGAAATATTGAGATAATTGGACAGTGATGTAAAACAAACTATAAGACTTGCTATAGCTTTCCATTGCTAAGGTAGCACTGCTAATTACAAGCAGATGTATTTGTGCTCAGTGCAGTGCTGGTCTTCATCAGCATACAAAGAGAAAAAAGCATCTCTTGACTCTGCTGTCACAAATAAGGTATGTGATATTTGCCTGCTGTGCCAGTCAGTACATGAACTTTACTTTTTTTCTTGCCTAATGAAAAGGGAAGTTTACTCTGCATCACTAATTTCTTCTGTATTGCTAAAATTCTGGACGGTGATTAAAAACCTGCAATATATAAAGAAAAGTCTAAAGGGGAAAAAAAAGAAGCCAAAAGGAAGAAAAGCTGTAACTCATGCTACTTATTGAAACACCAAAAAACCATTCCTTCTGTGCAATTGCCAGATTTCAGTTCTTTGTTGCACTTTGTTTGGGTTTTTATCTTTCTCCTTCAAATCCCAGCAACAAGTCTAATGTCTTCTTTCTTGCTGTCTTTTGTAAAGGCAAATCTTCCTTCAGGGCAAAGTGCAACCTACTAGTCAGCTTAATCTCCTCTCCTTTCACCTATTTCTTTGCTGATTCAAGCTTCTACCACTGAAAAAATAGCCTCATTATTGTATTCTTTTCAGGTAAGGTATTTCTCTCTGCTTTAGGATCCTTGAGAGGGAAAACATAGTAAAGGTATAACAAGGCTCTATTTTCCAACCTGATTTATGCAGCAGAATCTGCATATAAAACACGTGGGTTGTTACGCTGTGAGCATCCAAATTTTTACTAATAGAAAACAATTTTCTGGAATGAGGAAATGTGGCTGAATGGAATTACTTGAGTGGGTGTGAGGACTGCCTGAAAATTTTAGGTGATCAGTTGCAAAAGCATGTCCCACTTCAGGTTACTAGATCTGTTGACCTTAACACTTTCTTATGATGGTTTCCTATTTCTACTTAACCATGATTTTTGTCCTGAAGAAAGATATTATATATGCTACGGCATGTGTTGAATGTTTCCTTGGTGCCATTCTGTGGTATTTGCAGCCGTCTTTGACATTATCAAATGGATTGACATTTCAAATATTTGTGGTGCTCAGCGGGTACTAATTCAGTGAAGGTGAACCATGAGCTGCTCACATAGTGGCACAGCAAGTGGTGTGTGTCTATTTAATCACAGCTGCCGAAATGAGATCAAAAGGCAATGTGTTGTTAAATCCTTAAAGCTGCTGCCACAGCAGAGAGATCAGGAGGGTCCCACTGCAGGAAGCAGAGTAAAGAACAAACCTGGACTAGCAACAAATGTGATTCCACTGTCAGCAGTTTCTTTGCTTCTTTAAGTGGGGATAACGAAAGGAGGATGGCTGTCCACGAGTCTGTGCAGATGTACCACACCTGACTGGACCTGTCTCCCACATGGATTTTTTGAGCGATGAGAGGACCAAGAGTCATTTCTTTAGATGAATTTTTGTAATCAAGTTTTTCCTAAATAAATTATATTTAACCTCCCTTTCAACAGTGTATATAATTTTATTATCTTTCTCTCTGGAACAGTTATTGCTCAGCTGTATTCTGCAATGCACTTAGGTTTTTCAGAATCTTAGTGTTAAACCACAGCATATACTTGTCCTGAATTGAGATCTTCCTAGACAATTCTGCTCAACCTGCATGCAGAGCATGCAGTTATTGCACAGTGGCACTGCACAGTTTCTAGCCAGGAGAGGGCAGTAGCATCCACCAGCTGGTCTTGAGCAGAAGATGGAATAAGTGGGGTACATAATGGCAGAGAAGGTGGGGAAATAAGTGATGCAATATGTGATCCAGACAGGTTGCCTGCTTACCTCAACAGTTCTCTGGCCATTCATATTTTGGAAGCGCTAAGCCTGCCATCTTTTCTGAGGATTATACTTTAAATCAACACTATTTTAATGCCTAATCCTGCTTTAATTATTATTAATGGAGAGTTTGAGATTTCAGATTGGAACACTTGCAATCCTCTTTGTGCATCTCCTCTTTGCTGTTGCCACTTCCATTCACTGGGTCTTGCTGTCCCATCCTCAAAAATGTTAGCTACAGAACATGCAGCTACAAGACTCTTTTTTTTTTTTTTTTTTTGTTGAGCTGATAGAAGACTTTTTCATCAGCAGATTCACTACACCATTTTTACACTGAAGATGTTTTCTCTTTGCAAAGACCTCAGAACTAAAATATAGCAGGCAAAAGATATTTAATCAGGAGAAGTCAAGCTTGTGCATTTTATAACTATACGAATACATACTGCCATATCAGGCTGAAATACCAACTGTTCTGCAGTTTCCCAAAATATTGACAAAAAATTAGGTACAATCAAAGAAAATTCTAAAATTCTGAATGGGGTAGCAAAATATTCTACAAAACAATTATTTTGCTTCTGCTCCCCTGCCTGAGGAATGCAGCAAATGCCTTTTTCCTCACTCTTACTCACTTAGAATTGAACTTGCTTGCAAGTATTCATAAGTATCACTAATTGCTCAGACAGAATATTATGTTATTATTTACAACAAACAAACACACTAGTTTCCAGTAGGAATATTTGTTGTTTGAATCAAGAAAGCCAATTGTCACCCTAGTATTCCTTTTTTTCATTGCTGTTCTTTTTACTTGAACTTGATACCTGACATGTTCTAATTTCAAAGCCAACTGAAAAAGTACAGTTATCCTTCTCACCCACTAATTATTAAACAATGAAAAAGAAATATGAAAAACTGGGTTCAAGATATTACATTTCTTTCTCAGCTATGGTTTACTTCACTTTATGACAGGAAATAGATTCCTAAAATTACAAAGTTCTCTTCTCATTCTTAGTGTCACATGTTAGGATTATGTTGTCTGAAATCATTCATTGTATGTGAAGGTAGATACAAAAGAAGAATACACTTCTTCACCTGTCTTCCAATGTCTGTATGACAATAGCAATTTGGATATTTTATTAGGAATTTTAAACCTGTTTTTATCTCTTTCTTTCACAAGTGCACCTTTTTCATTCCTCTGTTTACCTCTATGCCTAAGTCTGCCCTCTCAGCCTGAGATTGTAATATTATTTTGTACTAATTTTACACTTATGTATCTGGAAAGGATGAATAAATAGGAAATGTAAACTCCCTGCCACTTTCAGACTTTCTGAGTTAGAAATTTGAATTCTAATCAAATTTTAATGAACAACTGAATCAGTGCTTATTTTTTGTGAGTTTATTCACATAGAGATAACTTTCTTATTTTTAATTACCCAATATGTCGTCCCACAGTGTATAAAAATCCCATGTGCAGATCACTTTTGCTGTATTGTGTTCAGATCCAACGTTCTCTAATATATTCAGATTCATCATTATATTTAAAACACTTTATCTAAAACAAGTCATATATGGGGAATTTTGGATCAGAATCTCTGTGGTATATCCGATCTACCTAGAGTCATTAAAAAACAAAACAAAAAAACTCAACACCATAATTTAAAAAAAAAAAAAAAGTTTCTCGAAAAGGAACTTAACCTTTTCTGTACAAACAGCATGAGACTTGACTCTGTCAGAGGCTTTTAAAGTCCTGGAGGGTACCGAGTAACAGTATCAAATGAAAGCTTTTGGTAAATGTGTTACGAAGATGGAAATTTTTATCAAAAGCATTCACTTACATGGGTACTTTGGGGGAAAAAAAATGATAATCTTTTGAAGCCCACATTAAATTTTCTCATTTCCACTATGCAGTTGAACATCCCTCTTTTATTTCATGGAATGAATTGACACTGACCTATATTTCTCTTTCTCTATCAGAAGCAGATACAGGTGATAAAAACTGATACACACATTCACTTTCAGTCTGCAGGGGTTTCCTACTCAGAATAGTTCCTCCCAGATCTGAAAAAATGTTTGCATGCTTCATGGGGAGAGATGAGAAAGTAATTTGCACCACTAGCTCATAACTTTGGCAGATTTCTGCAGGGTATGAAGAAGGAACAAGCTTTCTTTGAGGAAAGAGTTTTTTATGTTTTAAATAAGCATACCAACACTGAACCTGCTGTTCTGCAGCCACCTGATTATGTCCTTGCCTGTCTTGATAATAAGCACTAAGACAGGCAAAACTTGCAACTGAACTTGCAAAAGAGAATACAGATTATATAAAAATTTGAGGAGAAAACAGGGTGCCTTTATACTCTGCAGCATCTAATTGTCAGTGCTGGGATGTCCAGATGGGAAGCTGGGACTGACACAATCACCCCTGAAGCATCTATGACAGCTCATAGTTCTACTTGTATGTTCAGTCAGGATGTTGTTATTGCCCCAACTTGTGTCTTAATTGTTCCTTATTTAGTACACTACTACCTGTTAACAGTTGTGTCAATATCAGCAAACTGAAGCTCAACTAGATGAACTTCACACAGAGCTCTACACTGAATTGCATTATTTCAAATAATCATGTTCCTTAATTCGTGCTGAAACAAGTGAGAGCAATACTACAGCAAATTAGGTAGGGATTTCTATTTATCTCAAACCAGATCTCTTTCAACAGTGTATATTGTTTTTAAGATGAAATATTGATGACAAAACCTGACAGTGAAACTCCTATGAGTTATGGCTCTGCACAGGTTATTGGGCTCGGTGCAACATTGTCTGCATGATATTTTATGGCTGTGCTACTCAGAAGGTCAGGAGAGATGATCTAATAGTCTCCTCTGGCCTTAAATTCTTGGAACAGGAATCTAAACTAGACTGCAATGGGACTATTTCTCTGTGTGCATAAAATTCAATGTGCAAAATGTTAACAGGTTCTACGCCCATGTCTACTGAAAAACTCTAAATGTTAGCAACCATCAGCATCCCCTTTATCCCTCTGAGAAGTGATTCTCAAGTGTGGCTATGCTGTGTTTTTATAACTTCCTTTTTCCTTCCCCTTTTGGTCTGTATGTTCAGCCATGCAAACGTGTTCTCATTACTCAGTTGTACTCTGCCTTCAACTGTGAAACTGAAGCTGTTTATATAAGTAAGTGATTTGTTGAAAACCACTTATGCATCGATAGGAGCCATATGAAGCTTCAAAGAACTTTCTTCTTTTTTCAATACACTAGAAATTACTCCTTCTTCATCACCTTCCTCCATTCAGAATGTTGAATTCAGTGACTCTGAGTTATTCAACGCAAAGTACTTTCTCTTTTGTTTCAATTTGACTTTTATATCAAGACAAACCCTACCAAAAGTCAGACCATGCTATAAAATATCCAAAGCCATTCTGGAGAGAAAAATGCTACTACTCACACTGAATCACAGCCCTGTGTTCTTCCCAATCCCAGCAAGTTCACAGAGCTTTTGTTCTTTTTGTGGGTTTTTTTTTTTGTTTGTTTGTGTTTTTTTTTTTTTTTTGTAGAAAACTGGCTCACTGAGAGCACGCAGTTTGCTTTAAGTCTCTAGAGTTTTCGTTTCATATTCCTGGAAAATATAGCTGCACAGGTAACAACTTCGTTGTTTTTCATTATTTCCTCTGGGATGTTTCTGCATCTTTTTAGTCTCCTGTGACAAACACTACCACGTTGTGTAAAGTATTCATTGTGGAATTAAATGAAACGTGTTGCAGCACCTGGGAACAAATAAAAATAATTGAAATGATATGTAAAGATTTGTTACTCTCATTAAAGTTTATTTTTCATAAGAAATGTTACTAGAGAATTTGATGCCAACCTGCTGTTTGCTCATGTTTAAGGCTGGCACGAAAACAGTGCACAAGACATCATCGGAATAAAACTAGAAAAGAAATGGAAATGGTTGATGTTATTGCATAATAGAAGGCACACAGGCAAAGGAGTAGGAACTGGAGAGAAGCTGAGGAAGAAACACTGTTTATCTCTTTACATGAGATGTAAGTAGTAGTAAGTAGTAAGGAGACTGAGTCCTCCACTCTGCCTTTGCATCAGCTGTGTTATGAATTAATAAAGAGACACTTCCATGAATATGCACATGAGGTACTACCATTAATAATTCATAACACCGTCAATCAAGTAGCTACATATCCAACACAGGAAATTGGGGTTAGTCCTGTTTTGCCCTGCTTTTTGAATTACAACTGGAGATGCAAGGTGGAAAGGTGGAGGAAGAAGAGATAAAGTGTTTATCAGGGAAGAGGTAGAGGGAAATAATAAGGTATTCTTGCATTTTCTTCAGAAAGCGACTGAGAAGCTGGGTCTAAAAAGTGTTTTGATAATGTGGGGGGAAGGAAAATGGTAAGTCAACACAAAACACTATTGCTGTCTTACAGTCTTTGTCATATAGCACATCTTTGAGATGGTGCAATGATCAGTGGTGAAAATCTACTCTGTGATCCTCTGATAGCAAGTACACATCGTACTAGTTGCATCTTGAGGAACTGTTGGGAGTGTGGAAGATAATTCATCTCTTCCTAACAAGGCATTTTATTGTCTAATTAAATTCTCTATTTGCTGAAAGTTAGCTTTCTGGAAGGGGGGGGAGGGGTGGGGAAGGGGAAACTAGAAAAAAAAAGAAAGAGGGGAAAGTATAGAAAACATATGGACAAAAAGACCAACCCAGTCCAAACAGTTCCTCTCAAAAACTTTAATCCTCTGAGTAAACCTATGGAGAAAATAATATACAAATTTTAGAGAAACATTAAAAGATTGTTAAGATAACGAATCTCTTTGTGAAATGAGCACACTGAAAGATGAAAGCTTGTCAAAATGAATATGTTGTGCATCTCATATAAAGGACTTTAACACTGTGATCTAGCTCCACAAACTTCACATATTTCCCAGATAATCAGATTAATAAAGGATGTAGAGGAGTTAAAAAAGTTACAGGGCAATCATCTTAATTTTTATTTATCTTTTAATATTTGGCTTTTCATTTTCATGCCATCATTGTCTGTGCTTTATCTGTTTTGACTGCTTCATTGGCAGGATGCTATAAAAGAATACAATGTGTTTTATATGGTTTTGCTACATAGAACATATCTTGAAATAAAGGCTAAATATTCATCTACATCTACTCAATGTCAGTGAAGCTCTATGCCATATAAAGCACAGGATATTATTTGTCAAATATAAGAAATTTAGCTTTGTGGAGCAAAACAAAGAAAAAAAAATGTTTTCATATCTATTTCAAAAGCAGATTTTTAACAGTACAGCCCATATGAATTCCTGTGGGCTTGATTCTTCTACCTAGCAGAACATTTCCAGCTACTATGGTCATAAACTATTGAAGATATTTGCCTACTGAAAAAGGAATCTTCTGAATTTTGATATATTCTAGAAATTTTCATTATAAAATTCTTGAAGGTTGTAATTTCTATTATGTACAAACGTATCTGGCTGAAATTTAAGGCTAGGCTTTAAAAGAAACCGAATGATCTTATGTTCTCTGGCCTCCAAGATTCAAGTCTTCTATAATATTGTATTATGTAATTTTGATACATTCTTGGCATTTGCAAAATTTCTGGGTGAGGATACTACTTTGAATACAAATTGTTAGTCTGCCCTTATTGTTGCTATGATGATGGTGAATAAATGGCAGGTATTCAAGGTAGGCAGTGATTGTATATCTGTCAAATAATTATGTGAGCTTTGGATGAGTAAATTCTTGGATGACGTGAAGAATTGCATATCATAAGGAAAGTTGGTTGCATTCCACTAAAGAGGAAGTATCTTTCAACACCTATGAAAGTAATTATAATTTTGTCTTTTCTGATAATTATTTTTTAAAAATACATTCATTGGTTATATGAGTAATGGGTGATGAAGTTTCTGACTGTATTATGTAAAGAATAACTTTTTACCCTTTGCTCTGTTCTGGAACTATATGCAGATTTTTAAAAAAGAAGAATTTGTCTAATTCATGAAATAGTTCAATTGCTTCCCTATCCTGTGACTTTGACAAATTATCCTTTACATTCCTATCCTGAAGTAAACAACCAAAACAGGAAGGTGAGAATGTGAACTCTCCATTAGTTCTTCAGATTTATTTCTATGGAAGTGGTCTCGGGAAACACAAAAAGCGAGCAATTACATCGTAAGAATGATTTAGAAGTTCCACTTACTTTGATTCTTCAGTCTTACTTCCAAATAAAAAGGGAAGCAGCTGGAATTGGTGCTTTTTGCCCATTGGGAACAGAGAGGTAAAAGTGACTTTTTATATCTAAAGCACTTACAATAAATAAGTAAATGAAATCACGTAAAAAAATAAGACAGCAGAAAAAAATGCCTTCTCACAATGTTTCATCTGACTTGGCTTTTGACTTGGCAGAAGAGGAGATGCAAGCAGGTTAATAAGATCAGTTCAGCTTTCTTTTATGGTACTTATAGTAAGGACTATATTATAACATACTGCACACACACATCAGGTGTTTTCTCCCTTTCCTTATGTTCTTCAGCCCTTCTGGCTCCTTCCAGCCACTTTTCTTACACTACAGCTGTCCTGTAACATGGCCACAGCTACTTCAGGAGCTTGGACTTCTCTTCCTTTTTTCTTTTCCCAGTTTTCTGCTGTATTCTTCTCAACACAAACAGATCCTTCACTGCCTGGATGGATTATAGCATTTAAACCTTCTGTATATCAAAAGATAAAATGAATTGTGCCTATAGATGTTTCAAGAGGTAAAATGAATTGTGCCCATATCACTACTGATAACATTCAAATTAAACTAATACAGAAGTTACCAATATGTCTAGGTCAGTGGCCCATTTCTGATGCTTTCCCAAACTTTCCTGATTTCCCAGTTGGTCACCTAAGAAAGCTTTCAATCTGTATATATAAACCAACAATTACTTTAAATGTGTCTTGACTACAAAAATATAGATGTATCTTTCCAATATTTTAAATGTTACAAAGTCAATTGACTGTGCTTGCATACCTTTCATCCACGCTTATTTATTTGGTAAGGTCAGGAAAATATTCATTATCACATTTGTAACTTTCAGAAATGTCTGTCCAAGGTATGCATTTCTTTTCTTTCCTCTGGACATCCTTCAAATAAGACCCATAGAATCATCATCGTTTTTGAGGGAGAAGAGCTGGGGTAGAGCTGCACTGTAATATCTCTGACATATAAAGCTGCTGGAAGCTAAATTTCCCCGCTTCACAACCTTACATGATTTAGTAACAATCTGCTGCAGGAATCACTGGCATGGATGACTGTTCTTTGACTTCTAACCTCCAGGTAATAGAGATTAAATGCTACTTGAATTGAGTCAATATTTTCTAACATGGAGATTTTAATAACAATGCTATATTATATCACAAAAATAATGGAATTTACAATAGAAAGCTACTGCTTCTTTTCTCCCTATTTTACAAACTGCATTTGCTTCTGAAAGAAATTTATTTCAGTGCAATTTTCACAGTCTTCATATTTGTGTGTTTTGTGGTCACACATACAATGAAAGATCAATTAATACTCATGAAGCAAAACGGTAACTACCAAACCCCATTTAAATTTCTTGCTCCTAAGTAGAATCCAAAAAAAATTTACTAAGACTAGATGGCAATTGAATTACTGTTCACATTTCCTGTGAGGAAAATATAAAAACCATAGCTGATAAATAAGTCATTTAAGTTTGTTGTTCACCGTGGTGCTCTGGAAGGATTCACTGTGTAGGGAGGGAGTGAATTTACCTTTTCAGACTGATTAGTCGTTTCCTTTCAGATGAGAAAGATAGACAATTACTTTTCCTCATATTTTGTGGGTTGAAATCTGCGCAGTCCATTCTCAATTGATACAGCTTTCTTATATTATGCAGGCCAGGACCACTTTCAGGAACCACTGTAAGTTTATTTTGGATCCATGATAAATGTTGTGGGGTTTTTTTTTACACTTTATTGACCTCACGTGTTCTGGTACATAGAAATAGGCTATGCATGATTGTGCATCCTCCTGCTGTTGTGCAGTACATTGAGGATACTCATGCAGGATATTTTACAGGACATGCAAGATGAGTTTCACTGTAACATATTACTGATGTAAGACCAGGGACTGATAGCTGCTGAGAGAGCTCCACTTGACTGACTGACTGATTAGCTGGTCTGCCCTGGAAATCCCCTTCAGCTTCCATGGATGAGATGAGGACACAATGGCATTAATTGAGCAGCAATTCCTACAGATCGCTCTCTGCTGTAGGGAGAAGAAAAGCCTTGTACACTGAATGTGCAGATGTGCTGTTCACTACCTGTACTTAATGAAAATTCACACTACTTTAGGTATAATTATCTGTCACAATCTGAATGTTCTTTAAACAGCACCAATCAAAAAGCTGTTCTTTCTGCATGGGACAAAAAAATAACATCACCTATTAGCTCAGATGACCTGGGAAGCCTGGGGGAAAAGTCAGCAAAAGACATAAATCAGTGGAGTAAACTAAGTGGAATAAGGCTATGAAACAAGTACTCATCCCTGGCTGTAATCCAGAATAGCACAAATGCTGTGTCAGAAGAAATGTAATCTCTTTTTTTCTTCTTAAGTGGAAGGAAGAAGTATACTTTTTTAAAACTTGAATATTTAGTAATAGTCAATGACTTCTAAGAAACAATCTCAAATTATAGGTTTATGTGCAAGGCAAACCCAGAGTTGTGGCAGTGTAAATATTTCTGAGTTAATCCAAATTGATGCATTTTTTAGGGATTATCTCAACATTGCACGATGTAGAGAAGGTTCTTTAATGTTTATACGAAGTGTAAGCACCAGTAAATATAATAAAATTTCACTGCACTGATGTCAAACTGACATCACATCTACCCATCTGTGAAGAAGGTGGGGGATCAAGAGGAAATCTAATAATTCTAGAGAAGGAACAGATGAAATGAAGGGCAATGAAAATTCACATAATATCCCAAATAAATATTTTTTTGTGCCTTTCTTCTGTATTTCTTTATTTTATTTCTAACACACAAATTATGCAGAAATAAAATAATAATTGCACAGAAATTTAATCTTCAGGTTTTTATACTGAAATAACAGATATCATACAAGGTAATTTCAGTGCATTTCTGGATCAGTTGCTAAAGTGACGAGGACAAACTTTTAAGCTCAAACAGAATTAAATTTTCTTGTTTGGAATCACTAGATTCCAACAAGGTTTAAGGAGATCTATCATCTCATTTGGAATTATGGTAATTATTGTATTGCTAGCAACACAATGAAATGGAGATATATAATATTAGCACTTGATATTTAACATAGCAGATATGTCTTTCTGATAAAACAAGTTTCTGTCCAATTTTATTCTGCTTTCAGTGACTTTAAATGAGGGAAAGTAATAGGAAAAGCTAGACCATTAACCTAGAATGTAGTGATTTGAGATGATAACGAAGATATGAGAATCTCCCCTATCACAGCTCCATGCTGTTCCCTTGGGTCCTGTGCAGTCACCAGACAGCAGCAGTGCTACCCCTCCACTCCCCATGACGAGCTGTAGGCTGCCATGAGGCCTCCCTCAGCTTCTGCTTCTCCAGGATAAACAAATTAAGGGACCTCAGCTGCTCTTAGCAAGATGTTCATGCAAAAATACAAACAACAAAAACAACAAAAAACCCTAACAAAACAAAACAGGAGAAAAGGTAATTCTTAACAATAAACATTGCAGGCCTTAAGGAGCAGGATGGATGGTTTTAAGGTCAGATAAGAGTGTAAACATCCATCATTTTAATTTTTTTAACTTTGTTCTGCAAAATTAGAAGAAAAGCATTCAGAATAAGCTCATTATCTCCTCCTTACAGCTCTCTTCTCTTCCTCCACCAAAATAACGCAATATCTCATTGAGAAGATAGCATTTACCCTTGACTTTTCTGTCAATTCTAATGACTGAAGCCCACATTCATTAATTTTTTTGGTACAAATGATATTCTCCCGAAATCCCAACAGTAAAAAAGTTAATTGTTTTTCCTACATTTTCTACTATCATTTCACCTTTCCTTCTGCTACTAGGGACAGTGTATTGTTTCAGTCTGGTAAATGGTTACTTAATATGTGAGTAAAAATATCTTAAGAAAGGTAATATACTGTGGAAAAGTAGATCAAGCCGCTACACACTCCCTATGGGATGAAAGACTTCTTTTATATTACGGAGAAAACAATAATGCCTACATTCAGTAGTAAAGTAATGATACTTTAGTAAGTTGAACAGTTAACTTAAGCTGGGAAGAGCTGCTGTTGTCTACAGAGAATTTAAACATTTGCTTTACAATTCAAATCAAATGGAAAAATAAAGTGTAAGAATACACTGGACATAAGGAATGATTCCATCTTCTCTTGAGCATTGATAATATGCCTCAAAATGGAGGATATAGAGAGGACACAACTCCAGTCCTCTAACTCAAATGAGACTTGTGTAAGATACAGCATACAATCTGACAAAAAAAAACAAAAACCAACACACAAAAAACACCTTATATTTTCAAGACAGAAATGTGCGAGTAGCCTGGCAGGTAAGGGAGTATGAATATTCAATTCATACATGCAATATTAACACTTTACAGCCCTAGATATTTTTTATTTAGTGGTGAGTATCACTCCTTACAGTGGAGGAAGACTGTTCCAACTTCTAGTATCATTCATTTTACTCACACTTTAATAAAAATCATTGCATATTTTATATAATCAGACAATTTCAAGTGAACATACTGTTTTTAAACAAGAAGAGAATATAGGAAAGAATATAGCATAAGAGTGTGTTTGCATACCTGTGCACTATATAGTTATTATAATTTCAATAACTAATTTTATACTTTCCCTATATTTTTTCATTTGATTCTACATTTTTCTCTAAATGATTACGTTGTATGAAGGATTGTCAGTGAGATAGGGAGAAATCATTGTCTTCATCTTTTCTGATAGACACGGGGTCCCTAGTCATCAGAACCAGACAGTCAGTTGCCATTATTTGTTCCACTACACTGAGACAGAAAAATTCATACTAGAATCACAAGTTTCCACTTGAATCATTGTCTGCAGTAAAATCCCCAGCAGAGGATAGAGTTTGAAGTAAACAAAGGTCAAGTACTTCAGATCACAGCTGCTTTGCATAGCTTCCCCTCAGATTCTCCAAGACATCATTTTTCAGAAGAAGTGGTAAACTAACAAGTGAATGAATCTCACAAAAACCTTTCCTGTGTGTAATGGATGTTCCCGAATAGGTATGGTGTCTTTGAAGTGTCTTATGGGAAAGGATAGATGAACAGCTTTCAAATCAAGGTGCAACATGGTTAAGCAGTGCTTCTTTCTGATCTAGTGTTCCTGTGTTAGTGGTAGCAGTAGGGAGGGAATCACAGCACCAGGAAAGCAAGATTCAATTCCAGATTATTCTGCCCGCAGTCTTACTGTGTGGTATATAGCCTCAATCCCCAAAAACAGATATTCCACGATAAAGAAGACTAGACTTCTTTGATTAACACCTTATTTCTTCCACAAAAATGCTTGATTGCCTATCAGTAATAGAGCTATATGCTGATTTACGAATGCTTCCTGTCTTTTTCAGCCCTGGTCATGTCTCCTTCTGAAAAGATGCCTGCTAAGGAGTTATACAGAATTATTATATAAAACACACTAGAGATACTGTACAATATTTCATAAAGATCTTAATTTATGGCAAATTTACTGTACAATATTGTCATATCAAAAATTGTCATGCTTACTTTAAAGAGTGCTCATTTCATTGCTATCAGTTTGTTAAATAACTATAGAATGCTGACAATGGGCATGGTTGCTTGGAGTCTTTTATGGAAGAGTTGTAAATAGATCTAGGATACTGCATTTGCTTTTTTTTTAAATGAGAGTACATTTTGCTATAAAATGCTAAGTAAGAAGAAACTCTTACCCACTTTTAATGAAAAGCTACAATTGCTTTTATAATATTAAATGTATCTGTAGGGATCTGGGACCATAAACAATGATTTTGCTATGAAGGGGAAATTATCTGATCCTTCAGTGGATGGATAATCATCTCTTATTCAGAATCATAGAATCATAGAATGGCTTGGTTTGGAAGGGACCTCAAGGATCATCAAGCTCCAACCCCCCTGCCACATGCAGGGTGGCCAACCTTCATATCCAATCCTAGACCAGGCTGCCCAGGGCCCCATCCAACCTGGCCTTGAACACCTCCAGGGACAGGACATTCACAACCTCCCTGGGCAGCCTGTTCCAGCATGTCACCACTCTCTTGTTAAAGAACTTCTCCCTGATATCCAACCTAAATCTTCCCTCCTTCTCTCCAGAAAACAACAGTTAACATTTATTATGACTTTTCATGTTCCATTAGCATCTTTTCTTTCTTCAAACTGAGACAAAGAACGAAATAACTCTAATATATGAGGTGTTTCTTTTTTCTCTCTCCTAGTATTTGTTTTGGGGAAAAAAAAAAAAAAGAAAAAAAATTGGGATGAGGTGATAAAAAGTAGTTGTCAAAGTGTAAATCATGCTTAGCCAATCTGAGAACCATCTATACTGAGTAGATTAGTGTTGTGAATGAGATTATTGTAATGAATACTGTTTATCCTGACTTTAATTAAGCCCTTGACAATTCCTTTCATGACAGCATCATAGTCAAGCCTACAAAGTGGACAGTGAAATGGACTGCAAAATAGCTCTGCTTCTGGGATCACCCAGTGACTACTCACATACCCCAGGGGTATTGGAATAAGAGAAAGTACAAAGTTCTGCAGCTGAGTAGGAAAAAAAATAATACATCAGAATGGGATGGAGGTAGATTATGCAGCTTTGCAGAAAAGGCCCCGGGGGACCTGAGCAAATTGAACATAAGCCAGAATTGTACCCTTTCAACAATGAAAGCCAACAGACTCTTGGGCTGCATTAGGAGAGCTACTGCCAGCATGCTAGAGGGAGTTTTACCTTCCCTGGGAATAGGCTGCTCAGGGTGGCTGTGGACCCTTTCCTTGGAGATATTCAAAACAAGACTGCACAGGACCCTGAGCAGCCTGCTTTAATGGGGGACCTGGGCTATGGGCATTCCCACCTGAACTACACATTAATTATGTGATTCTGGGGTTCCTAACTTCCAATAGTTTCCTTTATAAGCAAAGCCAGAGGAAAGTACATAAAAGAACAGGAAGAAAGTTTAATTGGGTCACTCTTATCCTTGATCTTAAAGCTGATCCTGGTACCAAATGAATGCAAGACACATAGCCATAGAAAGAATAATTACAAATTAGCACTGCTTTGTATCATTCAGTGAAGATGGCTATCAAGGTTAGAAATAATAGTGATTTAATTCTTAGAACTTTGAAAAGATATAATTTGTTGTGTATTTACCCCGACACTGTCTAACAATACACAACATAAATCTGATAATTACAAAGAATTCCTTAGAGAGTCTAGAGGCAAGAAACAGTAAAGGAAAAATTTCTGAAGTACAGCATAAAAAAAAAGAAAAAGAAAAAAAGTGTCTTCAAATTGATATGACTCATGATACAACAGTTTAAAGTTATATATAAAGTAGTGGTTAGAGAGCATGAGGAAACATCTGAAATTCCTTTAACTATGAAATATGAGCTCTGTAGAAATCATCAAGACAGTTATATTTATAAAGCTTAGTGTGCATTCTATGATGTCTATTTCTGAGCAAGCATAATCCTGTACGTAGAACCAAGTGTCAAAAGGAAAGCAAAAACTGAGCAGAACAATATTTTCAGCAGCTAACACTAGATCAGTGGTAGAAAAGATGCCAGGAGGTGAAATGGCAGCTGTGCATTTTCTGTGCTAAACTATAACACTTTATCTTCGTGGCACTGAAGGTAGATCATCTGTGACTACATTTTTAAGTCTTGATTTTCTTATTGCTGAAATTATTTTTTTTTCAGTGGTGACCTAATTTATTTTACACCTTTCATTTTCAGTCCTATGTTGTTTTAAAACAAGTACATTTGATAGCTAAAACACTCTTCATCTGGCTTACCATTGACTGTTTGTGTTGTAGTTTTCCAAGGCTATCAGATAGAACGCATCCTAGCAATTAATATGTTTACATAAATGTAAACCTGTAAGGCATCAATCTTATTAATTCCTGGTATTAAAAAGGACTTTGGCTAGGAAACTAGGGTGACAAAGATGATGAGAATTCCTGAAGCAGCTCCTGTAGGAGAAAAGGCTGAGAGACCTGGGACTCTTCAGCCTGGAGAAGGTTGAAAGTGGACCTACTCAATGTCTACAAATAGCTAAAATGCAGGGAGCAATTGGATGAGGCCAGATGTTTTTCAGTGGTGTAAAGTGGTAGGATAAGGAGCAATGGCCAAAAACTGAAACACAGGAAGTTCCATACAAGAATTTCTTTACAATTAAGGTGACAGAGCACTGGAACAGGTTGCCTATAGAGACGGTGGTGTTTCCTTTTCTGGTGATATTCAAGACCAATCCAGATGCCTGCTTGTGGGACCTGCTATAAGGAGCCTGCTTTAGCAGGGGGCTGTACTCAATGATCTCTAGAAGTCTCCTCCAGTACCTGCAATTCTGTGATTCTGTGTGTGTGATTAACAGTTATTAATAGAATGTATAAATTTCAGAAACTGATTGGAAAGAAAAATCTGAAAACATTATAGTTGGATTTCTGGGAGCATGTCTGAAAACAATGCTGCTTTGTGTGTTAATACAGTCTCAATTTCTCAGCCCAGGGAGCAGGTTCACCCTGTTCAATTTCCTTGAGTCCTTTCTTCTTTCTATATTGCCTGTGGACAAGGCACTAGAACAGTAATGGGTTTTTTTGAATGCATTGATATTTCCATGATACTTTAACATTATATTTTTTCTCTCTCTCTCTCTTTTTTTTTAATGACTTTTTTAAAGCTTGTATATATAAAGAATGCATGCTTAGCTGGAGGCAATTCCAGCTAAAAATTAGCTCCTTCTGCCTCATTATCCTACCATTTCATGCATCCCTGAAACTCCACATTATACTCTGAACAGCTTCCTACAGGAAATTTGTTGCCATAAGGCATCAATCAACATATCTTGTGATTAACCTCATACTACAGAATAAAAATATGTCAAAATCTTCTTATGAAAATGGCCTGATGTGTACAGCATAGACTTTCAGACATTTACTATGTCAGAGTTGATGCATATTTATATTTATCTATGATCTGCCCTGGCAGTGAGTGGAAAAAAAAAACCCATGAAAATAAATTTCGCTGGATACAGTACGACAGCCAGTAGTAAGTGTGAAAAACCAAACTACAATCTCTTGGTGTGCAAATTTCATTCTGCCTGGAGTCACTTCTTCATCATTATATTACTGGGTTTGGACACTTCTGGACAGCTGGCTTTCAAAGAAATGAAAAATTTCAGTGCAGATTAGCTTTAGGAGAGGACATCAACTGCAGGTGAGCAGATAACTACATGAAGAAATGTGATTCCTACCAAAGAGCGAACAGAAAAAGAAAAAAAATCCCAAAGAACCATAAGAAATCAGGCATGAAAGAGAAAATGAACAGGTTGACTAGGACAAGAGAAATCATTTTCCAGAGCCTCTGAATAAATGAAACAATCCTTCTTCATTTAATACCAAATGAGCATAATTTGTAGAGAAGCAGAACAACTTGCTTAAGTCATTGTAGAGAGCTTTTCAGAATCAGCAATATTTAGATGCCCTATAAATTTTGCATTTCCTATAGCTAGTTTGATAAGGCCTCGCAAGAGAATGTGAAGAAAAGGTTAATAGTTCTGGGATAAAGGGGAAACTGGTTTGTTTGTTTTTTTAAATGGGTGAGAGAGAAAAAGTGAAATGTGGAGCTTCAGAGGGACTATACAAGGTTGCTTAAGGAAGAAGTGAAAGAGTAAATTGCTCCAGATTATGGCTACAGTCATTTCATTCACTGCATTTATTAGCAATGTTACGTACCAACAGTCATTCAGATCGCTAGTGGAATATCCTAGCTCCACTGGATTTTGGGAAAGATTTTTAGGCAGGATATGCCTATTCTTTGTTCTGTCTTCTGATATATTGATTTTACTGGTATTTTAATTTTATGTTGGGAATATATCTTTCTATGTAACTATTTAATTGTACTACAGAAACAATAGAACAAATTTCATCTGCTGATATCAGAAAATGTAACGACTACTGATAGAGAGTGATACTGCTTTATCCTCAAAGAAAGTAAAAATGATATTACTGGTTCAGGTAGGTGAGTTGTCCTGTCTAAGGCAAGAGCTTAAGTACATGGTACGTTTGTAGTGCTGCTTGTCCAAAACAGTATTTAATTTGTGAAGTAGAGGCTTTAACAGGGAATGAATATATTGAAGTACTTAATAATACTTGATGACCTTTTTTTTCCCCCCCCTATTTATTTGCTCAGTTGTGGAGCTAAAGTTGATGTAAATACTTTCATTTATATTAACTACATCATCTGGGACTGACAGCTTCAGAATAATTAATTATTCCTGCCCGGGAACTGAATTTTGACTAGTTTTAAGTCTGAACAGAACTCAGTGAGTTAGAGGCTTTTTAATGGAACTGCTGTATGTATGAAAGCACTCTGAAGTTCAGGAGTGACTAACACATCTCTCAGCAAGTCTCAGGCACAGCTGCTGGCCTACTGAAGCCACACAGATTCCAACTTGTAACATGCTCTCACAGGGGATGTTCTCAGCTCAAGTAGAACTCACCAGTGCCTGCATGGAGAATATGGCATAGATCTATGCCCAGAGTTAGTACCTGTCTCTGTATCAGGTTTCCAGACATGAAATAAGATAAGGTACCATCCAACTTCATCTGTTTTGTCTAAATAGAGACTCAGAAGAGCAACTTCAGTATTCTGTGCACAATCTTTAGCACAGCAGGGCTAAATGTTAAGAGAAAAAAGGCATAAAGCTGTTTCTCACCTTAAAAAAGTGTTTTTCTTTTTCCATCAAATATATATTTAAATGCAAACAGCAACTGGAAGTTCATCAGGCCATAGCGCACAAGCAGACCCCAGGAAATATACTGTCTCTACATCTATCTGTTTTATATTCACATATTCATACAAAGTGTAAGGCACACTGTTGTAATCAACTTGTGATATGAAGGATAGAAACAGTATTCTGCACACATGTCTGCAAAGTCATAACGCTCAGAGAAGGCACTACATTGACTATCATGGGGACATATTTAATGTGTGCTGACGGTGCATATCTTTTTAACTGGGTATTTATTAGTTCTCAGTGTTATTAACCATTCTATTTTCTGTACATGCTCACCACTTAGGTAGCCGTTCTTCATGAAGTGCTGAGTATCACAGCCTATAAAACTTGAATCTCTAGAAATTTTTCACGTCAGATACTCAAAATAAAGTCTCTCAACTCACTTGCTAGGTTTATTTGATGACCACACACGTGCATGCTGTGTCCATGTTCATACATGTCATTCTAAGTTAAGAGTAGAATTTTTTTTTTTTTTCATTGATTAATGGTTACCTCTTTCCCTCTTCCTTAAATAAGCCTTGGAATTTGTGAGCAGTGGTAAAAACTATCTAGCATTTCTCTGCACTCACAAAAGACAATGTGGTGTTTTATGCATGCAGAACACAGTGATAACACATGAACCTCTGACTAGCTCTTCATACATATGATTGCCAACAGCTATTTTAACCATTGATTCCTGTTCATAGTGCAAAAAATAATTCAAGAATATTGTTGTTAACATTTGCATATGAAACATTAATAGATAGATTTTGATTTCAGAAAAAAAAAACAAACACAGACAAGTCCTATTCCATAAACTTGAATTTAAATGAAATCTTTACCAGCACAGCAAATTTATGAATCTGCTAAGCAAGAAATTCTAGACCTCCCCTATGATTTTACAATCGTTTTTTCTTGTATAGGCATTACTTTTTTTCATCAAATCAGAATGAGATCCTGATACTATTTCCACATTTTATCCATTTTATTTCTACGTTCTAACAAGTGAAATATTTTAGCCTCAATTTTATCACAAGCAGTCTCCCTTCTGTCTAATTCTACTTGCAACAATCTCTGAATGAACCATTCAGTTGCACAAATTAGATCTGATGAGACATGTTTATGAAATTTGATGTAATCTGCACATTGGAGGTGTTGCACAAAATGGACATCTCAGCTCTCTGGAGAGCACTCTGTCTGCACAGTGACCTGAGTGAGAGAGAATGAATGCTTTAGAACTGACAGTCATTAATACCAAAAACTCTGCTGATTTCCCTGACCATAAAACCCTGCCAAGGTTTATGTTTAAACATTTTCATATATTTTTGTAAGGGCTGTAGTCATATCAACAGCTTTATAGTCAACAGCATCTAATGTGGAAAATGGAACAAATGTGGATTCCTGTATTCTTCATCAGAAGCCACGTGAATCACTAAAAAATATAAATGCATGTAACACATATATTAAAACTTGTTCCAAAAAAAAAAAAAAAAAAAAAAAAAAAAAAGCCAGACTTTCAAAGGTAACTTTGTTTCAAACAATTTTCATTTTATGATTTTGGAAAACACTTGGAAGATGACAGTTTCCCAGGAAAAGGTTAAAATACGGCTTCAAGTAGTAATTGTGATCTTGATTTCTCATCTTTTTTTATACACTTCTTTACAATATGTTTTGCTCTTCTTCACAGAGCAAAATGGTAGTATTTCATTTCATTTCATTCAGATGCATTTCTGTTGACAATGAAGTTTGCATTTCATGCAGGTTATATACAGGAGTGGGAAACAATATAATGTCTGGTACTGAAGGGCATGAGAATGTTCTCTCTGGCTGGATGCCGTGTCTTTTAGTTTAACATATTGTGTATGTGCTAATTAACAGTGAAAGAAGCAAACTGTCAGAAATGTACTTCCTGAAAAGCTTTGCTGTCTCTGACATGCAGGAAGGAGTGGCATTAGCAGACTGGTTAGTCTGCAAAGATACTACATCCGTGGGGGGAAGCTCTCAGGCATCTCAGGGGCACAAGCTAGAGTAGTTTCCACCTGGAGACAGCTCCTGCCCTCAACAGTGTTTCACCCACATCTAGTCGCCCTGAAACCTTCTGGGCTTCCTGTGTGCTAGTACCACTGACATTTATATCTAGAGAGATCCTGGAAAGCAGTGTTGTTCTGCTTTGGGAAAGGAATTTTTCTGTCCTTGCTTGATAAAGAATTTGGCTGCAATGAATGCATGAACTTGTGGTCCAGGAGATGGAAGCTGAAGACTACTTCTCTGTTAGCGTACAGATGCAATTCTCTGTCTCTTCTGAAAGTAAATAAGGTTGAAATTCCCACTAAACTAATCTGCACATAGAACTATTGTAGCCCTTTGAAAATGCAGTATTACTTTCAGCTTTGTTGTTGCTGTGTGTCTGGACTTTTGATCTTTTTATTTCTTCATTGTAACGCTGTCCTCTATTGACTTCACAGAAGTCAAAGAAATCAACAGAAGGCTCTCCGATTTAATTTGAAATGTTTCTCATTTTGAGTTTCATCGTTCAAATCCTCTGAACTGATTTCTTCATCCCTTATGACTCTTCAAAGCTTCAGAGGAAAACTGCTCCCAGACTACATCTATAAATCTTCAAAATCTTGTATCTAGGCCTTTTTCATCTGTTGTAAACCTTTGGCTTTGCAAGGTGAGTAATCATCCTTGCCCTAATAAAGTTGGTAATATAATTTGAAATGAAATTTCATTCATCTCTTTGCAATACTATTTGAAAATGAAATAGCAAGCATTTGTTTGACGGCTACTCCATTATATTAAAGTCATCCTTCCTGCAGTCATACAAACAGCAAAATGTGAAACAGTGATATCTTTTGCCCAAAACTACCACTTTGTAATTGCAGAAGAAAATGGCAAATCTTTTTTTTTTTTTTTTTTTTTTAGATGATTTGATTTAGGTGATTACTAAAGTAAGCAACATCTCAAGATTCCGCTTGAGATTTTTCTTTCTTGACAAAATCAAATTCTACTCTTGCATTTTATATGACTTCTAAGGAGACAGTTCTATAAGCTTAAAGATGATAATTAATAATTATCACCAATAATATCACCATAATTAATGCTTCAGCTGAAGGTGATACTACACAATACAGACCCTTATAAACTTACTGTTATTCATGGAGCAGTAGCTAAGTGCATAATGAAATCATAAACACACCTATATTTACCCAAGATGCCTTTAATGCAAGTGTTAACCAGCGAGTTTTCACAGTTTCAATATTAAATGACTATAATGCAAAGAGTTTAGCAAAACAATCCTTTCCTAGTACACAGAAGGAAACTGTTGTGCATCAGAAGTGAAACCCACTGTTTTGTGTCTTTGGCTAGTGAAAATCACTAGAATAGTGGAGCTAGTAACTTCAGTCTTATTTGCCCTGCCTGGTGTGAGCATTCTCCAGCCACAATGCATTCCTCTACAAAAGTTTATGACGAGTATTCTGATTCTGTTTGTTTCTGTTATTTTTATTGACAGTGGAGATTTGTTGCTTTTTACAAACCTAGGCTTCAAGACTACTTAAATGTGATACTGTTTCTGTTTGCACGATTGACCTGATTTGATTTCCCAAGCTCTGAGACTATTTTCAAACAACTTGAAGGTATTCCCTCCCCTCTTTTTTTTTTTTTTTTTTTTATCATGTACTTCTTGTATTTGCTTGTAACAATTTCCACAAATGACTTATTTAAAAATAAATATATTCATTTATCATAGCTTGGCCACTGCCTGAAAGATCTAAGCACTAAATCCCACTACCTGTGTTTCAATCCTAGTAAAAAGCTACTAAGCCAGACAGAAATCTGATTGCTCTTTCAGTTTTCAAGCATTGTGGAAATTGGAAAACATGTGACATTTCTGCCAGTGACGTTAGCAAAATAAATAAATAAAAAATAAAGTTTATACTAAGTGAATTAATTTTTAGGATTTTGTTTGTTTGCATTCTAGAAAGATATCTATCCAAGTATTCTGCACCAGAGAAAGAAATAACTTATTGCCCTTACAGACAATGAATGAAACCTGAGGACAAAATTTTCCAAATAACAAATCTGAGTAAATATTCAAGTTAATCATGGTCAGCCCCTGCATTTGGAAAATAACCCAAATATTTTGAGTATGCTATTTGCTCACCGGGTTAGTTGCTCAGCACTAGTTACAAAAGCAAGCAGATGGCCTCTCTCACCTTAGCCAAAACACTCATTTATGATGCACAAGACTATTCCAACAGTACTGAAAGTGTGGTTTTGCTTCAACAAATACATAATATCTTCAATCTGCATTCTTAAAATGTATTAATATTAATCACACTTAGAGGTACATTGCCAGAAAAGAAGGTTCATTTCATTTTTAAGAATCCTTCAATATGTGCTAGAATATATACTCAAGAGTTGCTCTAGTTAAATAATAGAAATGCCCCAAGACATGCAGGAGGGTTTTTGAATACTGTAACATCTAATTAATATTTAAGATCTAAAAAAAAATTGTTACTGTAGCTGTAAAAAAAAATAAAAAAAAAAAATCAAATACATGGAAGCATTTCTTTGCCTGGAGGGCTTTGGACCAATGGAATTCTGGGCTCTGTCTTGCCAAGTGTGAATATATCAGCTTCTTTTAAGGTACACAAATAGTAAGTATTAAACTGTGTGATTTGGAGCTGTTGTAACCAGAAGAGATAGATATTTCAATTTAATCGTATTTTCTTAACATTTATAAACAGATTTTATGGTTTTCCACCTTTGAAGAAGCTTGGAGTGAAAGTGATTTACAAGGGCTGCTCTGAAGGTAATGCCTCCTATCTTATTATTTTAGTCCATGATGTCAGAGGCAGATGTTGCTCTGATGTTACTGATATGGCAGTAGAGGTTGAATGTTCCCACAAATATTCTGTTACATTTTGTTGCCAGGTTACAGATGACAGCAGAGGGGCAGTCTGACAAAATGGCATCTGATATGGAAGTGCATATGAAGGAAAAGGGTGTTACTGAATTCCTCGTTGTGGAAAAAGTGGTACCTCTTGATACACACCAATTCTTGCTGAATATTGATAGAGACCAAACAGTGGTTGTGAGCACAGTGAGGTGTGGGTGGTGTGTAGCATTAACAACACCATCATAGTAGCCTTTGAAACAGTGGATCACCTCCACTGGTGCAGACTTTTAGGACCATGGTATGCAGGCTCTTGTTCATCACTGGCAAAAATGCACAAAAATGGTGACTAGTTGAAAAAGTGTGTTTTGTGTTTGAAAATTTGCTCCATAAGACAGTGTTATTGTGTTCTTTGTAGCTGCTGTCATTTCCATGGAAATAAATGGGAGATACTGCTTTCAGAGTGACCTACATAATTTGCAGTAGTATTTGAAATGATTGTGCTGAATAGCAGTTACTATTCCATCATCTAAATATCTTTTTAACAGCTGTTCATACAAGGAGTAACACATCAAGCTGTAGAGATGAGGGATTTTACTGGTAATTTATTATTTCTTTCTTTACAGGAATATATGTTTACAATTGTTAATTAGTTAATTAGTTAATTGTTAATTGTTAATTTTTTAATTAGTACTTTCTATACTTTCTCTTCCTTTTTCTTATTATTGGCATTCTGGAAAAGTATTTCAGCTTTCCTTGAATAGATTCTTTGTTCTTAATGAAGAGTTTTTCATTTGCATTATACAAACAGATAAAAGTATCTGCCTTCTCAGGGTATGTAGGCCAGGCAAGTTCTTTGGAATACTGTCTGTCTTCCTAATGGATTTCTGTAGTGCTTTTGCTGTAATGCAACTAGTAGCTGAAGAGCCTGTATTAATGAATCATCCTCACTTGTAAAGGAACCTGAATAGGTGAGATGAATCACTCCCTGGAGATCCCTCCTCAGAAGATGAGAGCTAAACGGGTGACACCATGGATCAGACAGCTAACTTTCAGAATGCTAATACTAAATGACAAATTTAAACCAAATAGCATTAAATATTTGAATAAGAGCTCACAATATTTTATATTTTCTCTGCAATTGGTTATTTGAGAGTTTTTTCTTTCAACGATACCTTTACATAGAAAATAATCTTTAGTATCTCAGAATTATTCACTTTAAAATTAAGGAAATCATTAATATAATGAAATTTTATATTAATGGGCAAAATATTTCCATTTGAAATCATAAATTCATCTGACCTGACATAAACTTTTCACTGAGGAGATTGGCTGTAGGCAATAGGAAGAGAAAGGCAACTCACAGACACAATCCTCCTGTGAGTTAAACAAGAGGTGAAACCGGGTGTTTTGAGCCCCCAAATTTATCATTCTAAATCATCTAAACCAACCTCTCTCTTTTAATTAAGGATTATGAAAAGAGCCTGGAATAAGCAAGATGTTTCAAGTAATTGCTTTAAACTAAGCATTTAAAGCTCATGTGTAGATGATCATTTTATGATCTGATTATCAGACATGAAGTTTGCAACTGAGATGTTCGGAGAGCAAAAGAACTTCATCAGTGTTCCCAAGCAGCCATTCATTTTCCCACTGTGAAGTTTCCTTGCATTTGATACTGTGACACTTGCATAGCAGCTTCTTTTCCTGGTAACTGATGTTCTGTGTAGGTATTTTGTTACATATATAACAAATTTTATAATATAGTTAATATAACAAATATTAAATATATGTATATTATATTCTCACAGAATTTTGTTAGGAGATAACATGCCAGAGACATCTGAAATGTGCAGTAAAACAATTAAGTGAAGTCACCATAGTAAGTACTATCTAAATAAATGTATAGTCATTGATATTTTGATATTTGCACATTGTTACTTGAATAATTTGTTTGCATAGGTGGAAATCATGGTAAAATTATACTGCTGAGAAAGATCAACACCTGAATAAATCACTGACTACCTGCAGGATCCTTGTCTGTTTGATATTTAGGATATGGAGCACATGTAAGTTCCCCTGAAATCAGACAGCTCTGGGTATAATATTCAGTGTCTTTTGCTTATCCACTATCCTTAAATGAAAACTGCATGAGAAAACCCTGGGACAAGAGAAAACAAAACTTAATCTGTTTTAAACATTCTGTGAATCAGTGTTGTTTCATACAAGGCTATGCTTCCTGCAATGAGAAGGAAAAATACTGGTTAAGAATGATTCTAACACTGTCTTTAGCAGATATGTCTCAAATTCTTAGTGTTCAATATACCTTCTTTCTTAATGCTCATGGAGTATGAGTACAGCCTGTGTAGGTAAAATTAGTGTTTACTAGACATTTTAATACCTCAAACACTTAAACTACTAGAGAAGTGCGTCATAAAATAGTGCAGTTCCACTGAAGGAACTGGAGAAATGCTGAGTTAAATCATTACTGGGTTTGGCCTTGATTCTTTGAAAAGATTTTTGTTTTCATTATCCACCTATAACGAGAATTTGACTCAGATCTGAAGCATAGTATTGACAGCTCAAAGCACTTACTCTTAGTAAATGTGTATTTTTTTCCAAATGCTTTTGCAGAAGGAGACTAAAGTACATGCTGTCAAGGACTTGTCAAGGGATAGGTATGCAGAACTTGTAGGGACTTGTCCCAAAACACTTAGGCAAGCCAGACTGCCCTGGGGAAAGGGCTACGGTTAGTGCACCTTATAAAAGGGTGGGGACAGCTTACATAACCCTAGGTCCACAACTGAGTATGCACAGGGACAAGGTCAAATAAAGGTCAAGCACCTATGGGGTGCTCTGCATTAGAAACCACCTGTGAACCCCAAGAATACCTCCTACGCATTATGAGGTAGCTCTTGGACCTAAGTAGCACATGTGTGAGCAAAATATCAACACCCTTTAAGAACTTGAAGCTGCTCAATAAAAGCACCTGTTCTCAGAGTCTTCAGGTTGACCCTCCATCCTTGGACCAAAGAACGGAAGACTTCTTATATATTGATGGATCCCCAGATACTGAATATAAATATCTTTCTAATACTTTCACTTTTTCTTTGTTTTCTTTGTTTTCCCATTTATTTCTTTATCTCAGGATGGTTACTACCAGATAGATACATCAAGTCCTGTTAGGTGTGACTTATGCTGTTATCACATTTGCCTGTCTTTTTTGTTTCATGTGGTTTTATTGCTGTTTTTGCTGAGTTGTGGTGACTCTACCATTGTGTGGTCTTGAATACCAGGGAAATCCCTCACTCAGAGCGAATAAAAAAGACTCACCTCCCTCTCAACTCACTGAGTGGGACAAGACATATGCCTATGATAGCAGGAAGGAAGCTTGCTAGCAAGATCAGTTGTGATACAAGTGTCAGTGCTGAAAACATATGACGCCACCTTAATGTTCTTCCATTACTGCTTTTATTATTAATACAACTGGTTTTAGCTAATTTCCAAGATTAAGATTATGAAGGGACAAAGTATGACTAATTTAAGGAATGTTAAGGAATTTTCAGATGGATACCTTTTATGCTTCTCTAACAGCTTTAAACACTTTATTTTCCTTTCAGCTATTCTATAAAGGCAAAAGAAGAATATAAAGTAAACTCAAATTCACTAGCCCAACCTTTTTATGAATAATTCTTTTAATGGTGCTTTTAGCTAATACTGAGTTACAGAGGAAGTCCTCCATATATACATAGGATGTCTGAATTAATATCAAGTTAATATATTATGATTATTGCCAGTCATGAAAACTAGACAAATTAAATTAAAATAGTCATTTAAAGTGTTTCTTCATTTACACAGCTTTTTAATTATATCTAAGCATTAATTTTTCCTTTTTGTGTTTTCAGAGGGCTCATTATTTCCACTCAACTGTGCTTCCCAAAGAGGAACCTTAAGTGTAGCATATTGTGATAACAAGGAACATGCTAGATGATGGCCCACAAAAATCAAAAGTCAGTATTATTAGTCACTATTAGAGCTGGTGGAATAGAGTGGATGATCATAAATATTCTGCAAAAACAGAAATCAGGCTACATCGTGTTCGTTTCAAAATTAATGATGTTCACATCTAATAGCGAAAGATAGTTAACTGTTGATGATCAAAAACAGCATTGTTGATGACCATAATCAGCAATAGAATGTGTGGGGGAAAAAAGAAAAAAAAAAAAAAAGAAAAAAGAAAAAAGAAGAAAAAAAAAGATAGAGAGATATACTGGGTTCAAATCCTTCTGAGGGAGGTTTTAATAAAAACTGATGACTCTCTGTGAAGTGTTTCAGCATTAACTAAGCAATGTTTTAGTGAAAAGGTGTTTCAGCTGTGAAGTTTTCAAGCTCTGACTCATTTCAGTTAAAACTGAAATACTGCCTAAAGTGTTTCAGGCAGATATATGTACTATGTAAGATTTGCACTTGATTTCCAAGAAAAGAGAAGGTATAAGAACAGACTATAATGCCAGGACATACCTTGTCTAACAAAAAGGTGTAATCATTAGATCCTTATAAAGCAGTTGCAGTCCTTGACAAATATGCTTAATATCTCATTTTCTACTGAAGTTATGATAACTCACTCATTAGGCTAAAGCATTGTTGTGAAATAACATTTTTTTTTCCTTGGCAAACTGCTAATTACATGGATGTGACTTAAATTTCCTCTTGTAGTAAAATATTATTATAAATTATAATGAATGCATGAACAGATCTGTAAAGCAAATTAATATATGTATAGCATAGCTAAGCTATCAATTTTATTAAATTATTTTAGGCATACATTTAAGCACAAGTATTATGAGCTGCAATAAGTATCGTTCCAGGCTTTCCTAAATATATCGGTTCATTTCTCAAGTAGAAGGTTCTTGGGCTCCTGCACTCCTCTGGTCACACAGGAATACAGAAATCATCCAAAGGCTCCTGAAGTTGCTCTAGGAGGAATAATAACTTCATCACAGATTATAGCTTAAGCTCAATTTTCCACAACATGATAGTTTATAAAATAATAGTATGTGCCCTAACATTTGTTGTTGATTCATGCTCAGCCTGAGGCAGAAAGTCTGCTGCCTTCCGGGAGAAAATGATGTTTCCTTGAATGAGAACAGTAGATGACAACAATAAATGTGGGTTCTACTACTTCAATTTTTAAAAAAATTGTTTGCTGTTATCCAAATATTCTGCAGATTCTATCGTACCTTTATAGAAAGCAGTTAACATTATCATATTATTTGCTGCAGCATGTGCCCAAACAATACATATTGGATTACATGCTGGTTTCATATACAACAATATCATTCCAGAATAATGGCTCAAATCAGTGAAGCAATTTTCCTGAAATCAATCAGGTTGAATTCATTTGTGAGGCCAGAGAATGGAGCTGTATCTTGGCCATTTTTAGGTGTCCTTTTAGATTCCAGAGTTCTGTTAATGGTTTTATAGAAGGAGAAAAGGACATCAAATGAAAGTATGAACACAGCATTAACCCTTAAATAAATTTAAGGAGTGGCTGATTTCATATTGGCTATATCTAGTAGAGACTAAAACGTCTATAGAAATTCTAGACTCAGTTTTCATATCTTAATGTAACCTTGTGGCTTTCCACACTACTTGTTTAGTTCTTCTCTAGATGATGCAGCAACATTACTCTGTCTATAAATTTGAACTACTGTATTTTACTGTATTTTACACTCCTGCATCCACTGTTGAGTCTGAATAATGCCTGACATAACATTACAGGATGGGAAATTAAATTCACTAAGCAGTACATATCTTTATATTTTGAATCTCCTGACTTCTGTGTGCTTGATTACTGATTCAATGTTATACTAATGTTTATTTATATTTAATATTAAAATGTATGTCCTACAAATCCTGTAATGGTGTCTTGATAGCCAAATTAAAATTGGCAAATACTATTCAGTATATTAATGCAAATATAAGTAGAATTTTTGAAAATATGTATTAAATTCCATGTGCTGGAAATAAATACCAGAGTAATAGGTACACCTCTGCATTCTCGAAGACTTTTTTTCTGTATTAAATGTCTTATGTAGAAACTTAGAAAGAAGAAACTGGTAATTAATATGATCAAGGAAAAATAGCTTTAAGAGGTAGCTCAATTGGTATGTTTCTGATTTCTTCCCACGTGCACGAGAAACTCATGTTTCTGACTTTATAAACTTTTAGGGCAAACTTCGAACATTGTTTGAATATTTGTAAGCCTTTATAGTGTAGCTTCAAGGTCTATTTTAGGATGTTTTCAGGAGTTTTCAGTGTTGAGAATAAGAAGTATAGATTTTCTTTAAGCCTTTTTTTCTCTTTGCATTTGTTGTAGTCTCTTAGAAGTTTGAGATTGTCATACAAAACCTCATCTGAAGAATGAAAAATAAAGAACGATGGATTTTCCTCACTACAAAAGAAGTATACGTAGCTGAACACATAGTGATCACTGTCATGAAAATTGAATATATCAAGTGAAATGATAAGAAAACATTTTGAATCAAGGAAAAAAAAAACAACAAAAACAAAACCAGGAAATAAAAGTAGGGAATTGCTAACAAGTTTCAGGGAGAAGGAGAGTCTTTCTTGTGAGAATACTAAAATATCTTGGTTTATCTAGCCTAGAAAAAGGCTTCAAAGAGATATAACTGCTATTAGATCTCATTTCAGAGAAAATATTGGAGGAGAAATGCTTAAGCAAAAAATATAATTGTAGTGCAAAACAGAATGTGCTTAAATTACTCTGGTTATACTTAAGCTAAAAGATTTAAGCAGGTTTTTAGCCATAGAATGATTGAAATTCTTAATATGTTGCACTAGCAACTAGAGGAGTATTTGCATTTGCAGGCAAACAATAATAGCCGTAGAGGAAGATAAGTGTATAGGGCAATACTTATTGTTAACGGTGAAGTAAAATACAGGTGTTGTAACTTGCTCCTCATCTCTATGTAAGTAAACCAGAAACTAAACCTCTCAAAATTCCAGCTACAAATTTGCCTTGCCCTCTGCTTCCAGCTGTTAGAGTGTGAAAAGTTGTTCAGCCCGGAGAAGAGGAGGCTCAGGGGAGACCTTATAGCTCTCTATAACTTTCTGAAGGAAGGTTGTAGTGAGCTGGGGGTCGGCCTCTTCTCTTGTGTAATCAGTGATAGAACTAGAAAGAATGGTTTCAAGCTGCGCCAGGGGAAGTTCAGGCTGGACATTAGGAAGTATTACTTGTCGGAAAGTGTAGTCAGGCATTGGAATGCACTGCCCAGGGAGGTGGTGGAGTCACCGACCATGGGAGTGTTCAAGAAACGTTTGGATGTTGCGTTGAGGGATCTGATTTAGCTGGGAAGTATTGGTAATGGTTGGACTAGATGATCTTCTAGGTCTTTTCCAACCTTGATCATTCTGTGATTCTGTGAAATCAACTTCCATTAGCAACATCTTCCCTTCTTTTTTTTTTTTTTTTTCACCTCCTGAAGGACATCGTGAGGCAGTACTCAGCAATCCACAGGATAGCAAATTACCAGCATGGGTTGCTCAGGTAGTAAAGGGATATATTTCCACAGTCAGAGCACCAGTAAGCAACCATTGGCTTTCCAGATGGAGGCCAAGTATTGTGTGGCCGGCCCAGGTCTGTCCATAAATATCCCCAGGGCTGGCACTTTACATGCTTTACATCTGAGGAGTGAAACAGTGTAGCCCAGAACATGCAGTGGAGCTGCTGCAGAAAAGAATTCCAGCAAGGTCAGGGAAGAGCTGATGGAGCTCCTTTCCTCAGGAATTTCTTGACTCTGCTCCTTGGTCAAGAATCAGTCACATCGTGTCAGTGCAGCCTGTTGTAACATTTCTACCCTGGAAACCAAAAAAAGAGAAAACCTTCAAACATGGAAGGGTCTCAGTATCAGAAAAAAATATCATGTTAGAAGCTTTCAGGTTAAGGTAAGGTGCCATTTAAGGATCCCAAAAAACAATACTGAAGGTTTGATGTAACACTGAAGTTTTGACCTTCCACCCATCATTCCAGATCTCCAGGTCGTGGAGAACAAATCCTCACGCACTAAGAGGTGGGAAAACAGGTCATTCTAAGAAAGCATCAGTTTCATGTGTGAAAGGGAGAAATAAAGTGATCTCTTTCATATATTTGCGTTACGTGTTATGTGTAACTTATCTATGTATGTTACATTTTGTATAGCAGCTCAGCCTTAGTTTTCAAATACAGTATTTTTGTGTTTTCATCATAAAGCTGAGTTTAAGCTCTCTTTCTCCTGAAATGAGAACTCCCTGCTTTATCAGTGAAAAAAAGAAGGCAATTTTAATCTAAATTCTGCTGTATAAAATTCTTTTCAGTACAAGGCCAGAAGTCAACAACATATCTGAAATGTTTGATTAAGTTTCATTGAGAATTAAGCATAAACCTATGAACAAAGTTTCCTTATGCAGTACCACTGTGAAGATATTGAATACTGATATTTTCCTTTGTCATTTTCCCAAAGACATTTCTGTCTCACAGGTTTCCTTTGCTAAAAAATAAATTATTTTTCACATCAACAGACTAAAACTAAGAAACTACTGAAAACAAGCTACTGCAAGAAAAAAACAAACAAAAACCTATTAGAAAGAAAAATCCAGAAGAGGATTTTTCGGAACAGAACGGTAAACAGATAGTCTAGAAGATTAGGAATGACAGAGTGTCAGCCAACATTTAAAGCCTTTATAGGTTGAAAACTAGTAGAGGTGCTTACATCTATTACAAGATTCACAAAGATGAGTAGGGAACATGAAGATGAACAGATAAGCATACGAATTCTGAACCACAATGAAACTCTGCTCATTTTTGAAAAAGGTTCTTTAATATTTCATGTTTTAAAAGAAAAATGTCAAGCGACACTGTCAATCAATAACAAGTCAAATTGCAAGCTTAGCTTAGAGAAATGAATTTTTCATTTGCTCATTTGAAAGTACGGAATTGTGTGTAAAATGTAGATATTTTGATTGTTTGGGCTCTCATCAGCTTGTGTCTGTTTTCAAATGCATCTCTCTATCTATGGAGCCAGGGGGAGGTTATGCAGGAAGATACAGTAACAGCTAGTTCTCATTAATATTTAAGGACTCACAGCATCATTCCTGTTGTGTACAGAATCCCTTACATATGTGCTTCAAAAGAAGAGAGGTTTAGCTATCTAGTCTTTACAATATGCATATATGCGCATGCTGTATTGATAGTTAAAGGCTATTAGTGGTTGATTGGTTGGTTTGCCTTTATTTTTCCTTCAGTTTTGCAGTCATAACTTCATATGTGGTAATTATTTGCAACCATTCTAGATAGTTCATTAATCTTTCCTTGCTATCGGTTGATATTACAGGTGGCCAGTATATACAAGTAACCAATACTCATATAAATTTGAGATTCAAATACCAAAAAGCTAAATCCTGAACTCAAAAACTCTGAAAATATATCTTGCTTTTTTATATATGTATTTCTAACAACAGTGTTTATTGTTGTTGTTGTTGTTTTGCCTTTTCCTTTTTAAATTGCTGCTTGGAAATTTAGTATGCCCCTAACATTTAATGAACCATAAACACTTGATACAGGCAGTAGGACATAGATGTATATTACAGGATCACTTCTTTGTTCTAACTTTACTTGTTCCTTAAGGGATGGTAAGAGCAGGTGCTAATCTCATAGCACAGCTTTATAAAAAGAGCAATACAATTCAGAAACCCCACAATTTTCTGTGAAGGAAAACTATAAATTTGTAAGATTGGTTACCTTGGACAAAAAGTCAATTTAGTGGGGTTTGGGGGTTTCCTCATAGGCAGTAACAATATGTTTGCATTTTACATGATAATAGCTGTTTAAAGATTCATAAATTATTCAGGCAGCAATATTATCTCCTGGTGGTTAAATGAGAATAGTATCAGTTCTTTTTAGAGATGAGTTTACATTTTGCCAAAATTATATTTAATATTAATTTCTAAAAGTTAAATGAACTGTCAAAAAATGTCATATAGAAGGTAATTTTCATGAAATGCATTTATGAAGAGATTAATTCCCACCACAATATCTAGCATAAAGCAGCTTCGTCCTTTTACTGATACCTTTTTAAAACTTATTTGGACATGGAATAAAACAATACAGAAAGAAACTAAAGTTCCTACAAGCTTCTCTTACCCTAATAATTGAAGCAGTCATCTGTCTCTACCTGATTAAAGCAGCTGCTTCTGCACTGTAGGTGACTTTTGGCTTGTAGAACATCTCTTAAACAAATCTGGCAGATAGAGCCACCAATTCAGAGAGGGTATAGGCCTTCTCATTTTGAAACTGACAGGAACCTACATCTATGTCCATAACAGGGAATCTTAAATTTAAGGTCACAGCCACAAAGTCATTTACTTGCAAAGTTGCAGATGAGTTTTGGCTGTGTGACTCAGCAAAAGTCTTTGCAGCATTGCACTGAACTCTTCCCTTTTCTGCATCTAGCACAGAAGACCCCCTTGCAAGGGCTATTTGTACACAATGATATCTTTGTGCAAAACCACTTCATGTCTCTGAGATCCTTTGATCCTTCTAGCCTTACCACCAAGTCAAGGCTGTGACAATTATTTGTGTTCAATACGACAAAATTCCACAGGACTCCTTGGGTTTATTTTTCTGCAGGCTTCTCAGAAACCTGTGGTATATGAACAACTCTATTTAATGACCAAAAAAAATTAATGCCTATAAAAACCTTTCACTTAATGTAGGAAAATATTTGGGAAAAAAATAGAATCAAAGATATTTCAGATTTTAAATCTAGTTTAAGCAACATATCTCCTGTGTTTGTTGTGTCATTTAAAGCTCTCCTAACTTCTCCTGTGACTCCAGAAATGCTGGAAATTTCATAGGTTAATAAGCTGGTTCTTATCAGCAATTGCAGTTATGGCCACCTAGCCAAAATACTAATCTCCTGATTTGCAGCCTAAGCTTTGTATCTGAAATCAATCATATTTGCAGGCAGCCTGAGATATACATGCTGCAATCTAATATTAAATACCCTCTAATACCTTTTATTTTGGTTCCAAGGACCCTGTCATGTTCAGAACTATCTCACTTGCAAAGAACCCCTTGCTTTCCGCAGCCAATATTCCACAGATATAAATGTATCGCTAGCAGCAATTCTCTCTTTGAGCTCTACACTATCTCTCATGGCACAAGCAGTACAGTATTTTTGGTGTGTGTTAGCTGCATGGGCAGCTCATTGCATCCATGGAGGATTGTGGTGCTGTGACTTTAACTTGTATTTCATGTGAAAGAAGTACAGTCAAGCTAAAGTTAATACTCATGTTCAAGCTTTATACCTTACGCTAACACTGCCTTGCTCTTTTTTACTGCTTCCCTTCAAGTGTCTCCATAGTTGTAGAAGTTTAAATCTATTCCTATTTCCACAGTAGGATTTAGATTCTCTGGAATAAAATCTGAATAAACTATACCAATGTAAGTAACACAGTGGACTGTGTATGTGTGTTTTGTTGATGTAACATTTTTCTGTTTTATTTTCTCATTTTGTTAGCAATTAAAAAAAAAAAAAAAGGCAATTACTGTGTTTGTTCAGCGAGATCTCTTCTTGTTTGCTTTTATTTCCTTTCTAAACAGCTGTGTTTATAGGAGAACCCTCTGCCCAGAGGTACACAGAGTGAAAAAATCCCAGAGATGCTTTTTGGATTCTAGAGGGAATCAAAGAATTGCAATTACATTTCTCCCAAAGCTTTTGTGTGGAAAAAATCATGGGCCTTGCTGAATCTCACAGCAAAACTTGCTTTCTCAGCAACAATTATTGTAGATGCACTTACAAACCAACACCACTGATAATGTCAATGAGCAGCTGGGATCTTAAACGGAACCTGCTGTTTCACATATATTCAAGCAATCATGGTCAGGGAACAAGCAGGTAGAGGGGCAGAGAAGATGTGTCTGTATGTGTGTTTGTATTTTATACATTTATATCTCAGTGAATATGTATGTATATGGAGAGGTAGAGATGATAGAATTTGTAATTAAAAAAAAAACAAAAAAAAACACAACAAAGAAGAAGCAGAGTCATGCATTTAGAAGAGAAATGTAGGAAAGGTGATTAGGGTGAAAGGATACCACCTGGCACTCAGCAGGAGAACCAAGGCATCAGGAGAGCAGCACGGAGATGCCAGCAGGTGAACAGGGCAGTGGGAGGTTGGTAAATGGCAGCCAACATGTGGCCAGGCTAGCAGGCAGCAAACACCTGGCAGTCTCTTTGTGAACCAGTCAGCATGAGCCCAGCATGGAGCAGAGAGCAGGTGGAGAGGGCAGCAGCCAGGATGGATACCTGGCAGCTGCTCTGGGGTCAGCTAGTGCAGAGAGCTTGCTGCACAGAGCCATAGACAGAGCTGCTTGCACTTGTTCTGTTGCCTCAGGGTACTCCATGTAGTTTAAAAGGAAAGATGAGATTCGGCTTCTCTGAAGTGTGTTAGGTGGGGAAGTCTGATAAATAAAGAGTACATGATGGTGATCAGTGACAAAGAGCTGTCTTAATTTCAGCATCTCTTGAGCTAAACTGGAGGGAAGTTTCTTTTCTTACACTAATTCTGTTTTGCTAGTACTGTGGTTTGTGTTTAGACCTCAGGGCAAAAAATGCCGTAACAGTTGTAACATTTCAGTCTTCCTTCAGGAAGCACTACAGCAACAGAGATATTTTTTTTCTAATTTCCAGAAGAATAAGATAAAGATTTTAAAACACCTGATAGCATTTGTTGCAGCCCCACACACTTGAAGGCACTACACTAATTGGCACTATCTAGAGCCTGGCTTTTTATGTCCACCCAATCTTTGATGAGCTTTGCTGAGTAGGACAGATGGAGGAAAAGACAGTGCCCTCAGGCACTACTGCTGTAGTATCAGCACTCCTGTTGTGAATGGGACTAGGCAGAACCAGTGGGCAAAAGAAATGTTAAGGTCTGAGGTAGCACAATTCATGCAAGCTCTTTTAATGAAAATAATAATGTATTTTCTATCTATTTTAATAAACCAAGATGTTTCCCCAAAGACTTAACCACACAGATGACCTATTCAATTAAAAATCTTTCACTGAATCGAATCATCTGGGATAAAAATTGATATACATTAAATTAAATCGGAGCTCTTTCTTTGGACAAAAGAGACAAAATTTCTGTACTCATCAGAACATGTTTTTGTGTTTTTATTCTTACTTCTTCTTTTCATTGCAGATACATCATTCCAAAGAGTATATTTGCTGCAGATGAATAACATTTCTCTCAGGCAATGGCATACAATAGGGACTAGAATGATCCTCGGGTGTATGAACAGATGGATATTATGTAGGAAAAAAGAAGTGGTACTACCTCCGTACATTACGTAGATGGCATTCCATGACAAGGACTGCTTCTTGTATTTCAAATAAAGGTTTTTGGGGAAAAAAAAGTTTCATGAATATAAACCAGTTCAGCACTTCAACAGAAATATATCCAGTATTTAGAGGAAAAATCTGAAGGCAAATCACAGGAGAAATAAACAAACAAAATAAGTAAATTTAATAAACAGACAGAAGAAATACACCAAAAAAAAAAAAAAAAAAAGAAAGAAAAAATTAAGAAAACCAGCCTGACTACACTGAAAGAAAAGTGCTAACAGTGGTAATAGTACTTTAATAGTACTTACTCCAGAAGCAACTGCTGAAATGTTGAAATCATGCATTCCTGTCAGAGTAAAGTTGCATAAATAACAACAAAAAAAACCCAGCCTTGTTCAATGGACAGTACACTATCACTGAAGAAGACTAAAATGTACAATAGAGAGAAAAGTGCGCAGTACATTAAGAAATAAACTGCAGGTATGAACTGTATTGATTAAGGGCAAAACTTAAGATTGTGCAAGCAATCTTGGCAGTTAATTTCTTGACTTAATTTCTTAGCTTTCAATCTTTGCATTTTCTTCATTAAGATATTCCAAGTAATTGTTCATCTTTTTATACTTTTTCAGAAACTCAGGTGACATGGAATAGATCAGATAGACTGGATCGATGGGTCAAGGCAAACTGTACGAGTTTCGAAAGGGCCAAGTGTCAGGTCCTGCATTTTGGTCACAACAACCCTAGGCAACCCTACAGGCTTGGGGAGGAGTGGCTGGAAAGCCGCCTGATGGGAAGGGACCTTGGTGTGCTGATGGACAGTTGGCTGAATACGAGCCAGCAGTGTGCCCTGGTGGCCAAGAAGGCCAACAGCGTCCTGGCTTGTATCAGGAATGGTGTAGTGAGCAGGACTAGGGAAGTAATCCTGCCCCTATACTTGGCACTGGTGAGGCCTCACCTTGAGTACTGTGTTCAGTTTTGGGCACCTCAGTACAGAAAGGACATTGAGATGCTGGAGCAGGTCCAAAGAAGGGCAACAAGGCTTGTGAAGGGCTTGGAGAATATGCCCTATGAGGAGCAACTGCAGGAACTGGAGCTGTTTAGTCTGGGGAAAAGGAGGCTGAAGGGAGACCTTATTGCTCTCTTCCAGTATCTGAAAGGTGCCACAGCAAGAGCAGGGTTGGTCTCTTCTCGCTGGTGACAGGTGACAGGATGAGGGGAAATGGCCTCAAGTTGCACCAGGGGAGGTTTAGATTGGATGTCAGGAGAAACTTCTTTACAGAAAGGGTTGTTAAGCACTGGAATAGGCTCCCCAGGGAGGCGGTTGAGTCACCATCCCTGGATGTGTTTAAGAGCCATTTGGATGCGGTGCTCAGGGACATGATTTAGCGGAGGGTTGCTAGTTAGGGTGGTATGGTTGGGTCATGGTTGGACTTGATGATCTTTAAGGTCTTTTCCAACCTGTGTGATTCTATGATTCTATGAAACAGTCCAAAACTGTGGGAGTGGTGATGATAGTATTAGAACAATCAGACATAAACTGTAGCACAAAGTTGCTGATCAGTGCTTATCCCTCCCAGTTCACAAGTGCACAGTGCAGCTCTGCATTATCTGTGGTGTGATTTTGTCCACATTCTCACATAAACTTGTACAGGTTCCCATCTGCCATTGTGTACCCATTCATTTGAGCACATAGTATAGTAAACACATCCTCTCAGAAATCACATTCTCTAATGTAAATGTACTCACTGTTAGTCTCTGTATATTAAATTGCCAATTAGCTGTTCCCCATTAGAAACATTAGGTTTGCTTTGTTCCAGAAGAAATTCAGTTGTTACATACATTTGTTTATCAGCATAGTTTCTCCTTTTTGATGTTACAGTTAATTGTATGATGTGATCTAAATGTTCTAGATCTGCAACTCAACAACATGATACGATACTAATGAGATACTTTCCTCCCTGTGAAGTTCTCTGGAAAACTGAGAAATTATGTTGGAAAAAAAGAGGAGGAGGCAGGAAAGTTTCAGTATGAATTGGCAGGAGTTCGCAGTTCTGGAAATCCTAAAATTTCATTTGAGGTGAGAAAATCAATTTAACCAATTATACATGCTTCAAGAATATTGAAATGCTATTTGGTGTTGCTATGAACAAGGTGTGTTGAGGAAATCAATGCAGTAAGCATCCCTATATTAGCATTATTGTAATGGCAAAGGTTCAGAAATTCTATTTAGAATCTAGGACGGAAGAAAAGAATTATTATTTTCACATCTAAAAATTACTGTAATTATATAAATCAAAATAATATATAGCTGTGCTATAAAAATTAATCTGAAATGTTTTAAAGCTCAGGTTTCTAATGGAATTTGAACTGTAATTAATGCAGAGGAAGCAGATCTTTGTTGTTGTTGAGAGTGTAACTGACTATTGAGTGCAAAAATGCTTTTCTACAATACAAAACACTTTTAACTTGTAATGGATACTTATTTTTCTACTGAGATCTTTTACACTATTTCATATATCTTGCATTGCAAAGCATATTTCTACTGAAAATATTCTCACAGGAATTCATCTGAGTAGACTGATCTAACCTTAAAGCCTTCTCTAAGCTTGGCAGTTAATGAAAATGATTCATAGTCATAATGGTTGACGGGAATGATGTATTGTAGGAATCTGGAGAAGAAACTGAGACTGCTTTCTGTTCTTTTAGTATAAAACTCAGCAAACTGTAATACATTTAAAGAAAATGGGATGGATAATACCTTTCTAGAGCATATCATCTGTGCTCGCTTACACACCCACATACATGCATACTCTGTGACAGAAGGACACTGTGCTGTTTTTTTTGTTTGTTTGTTTTGTTTTGTTTTAATGAAATTCCTGGCAGTTTAGCAATAAGAACAAAGACATACTGCTGAGTAAATACTTTCTGACCATCTTAACCATCAACAGGAATGCACTACAGATTGCAAAATGGCATCTCTGCTAACAATTCCTTCCTTCTACCATGGGAAGTATTGCAGGAAATATGAAGTGAGACAAAGGCCAAATGGATAGCAGTAATTTTACACGAAACTTCCAGATAAACATATAGGTAGGTATTTGTCTGGGGAGAGAAAAAGGAATTTGGGGGTAGGTTTGCTTTGTCTTGTTAAAAAAACACTTCAGTCTCAGGATTTCTTTCTGTATGGAAAGCCAACATTTAGTTATTCATGTAAGAAAAATGTAAGTCAGACACATCCATACTGGAGTATCATGAATACAAGGTTAATCTCTGTGTTAGGACGATAAGTGAACAAGTCCTTTTAAGATATAAGGCCAGCTTGTCCCAACACACATTAACAGCATCCTTGAACAGGGTGAAACAACATCCAGAGGTGTAAAATATCATTGTAAGGTTTTCCAGGTATCAGAATGACAGTTTTTTCTCAACACTGAATATTCATGATGCATCATAAAACTAATGATAAACATAAAAACTGATGTGAACGTTTGACTAATTTGTTCTTATTTGTTTGGAAGAGCTGTAGTAATTGCCTGGTTTGTAAATTAAACATCTGCTATGGGAATAAACAAAAACATAACAGAGAATATTCAAATAAATCAAATTCACCATCCTTCCATAAGTTTTATTATATGGTTTCATCAGTTTTATTACACCTGAATTCTTCATCACCAAAGAAGCCAGTATCTAATTTTCTTTTAGATATACTATTTGTAACACTAAATGTTTTCTGAATCTTATAAACTATTGTTCTGATTTAAACAATTTTGCTTGTTTGTTGTTTGTTTGTTTTTTGTCTGAAAGACAGTTAATAAAACAGACAATTGCAGTAGATTTGGTGACTATGCTTGTTTATTGCCGAACTATTGCCCAGGAACAACAGAATGTTGAAAGTAGACCCTATTTGTGCACCAGCCAATTTCTAACATGACAATTGATGATCTTTGTGGTACACATAAGAAATTCATTTGGCATTTAGAGCAGCCCTGCCTTACTTCTTGACAAGTTTCAAGTGGTAAATTACTGGGACAAAGGCTAAACTGAAAGACATTTTTGTTTGTTTGTTTAGTTATATACGTGTGCATATTTATAAAGTAAAAAGGGAAGAAAATATACCAACTTTTCAATATTAAGATGTGAAAAGGAGTGTTGGATGAGGATTTAGTTTTGGATTGCAACCACAACTCAGTGCATGGATACCAGATGCAGAAGACCTGCATCCTTGGTTCTTCCTCAGGCCACCTGTGCCAGAGCAGAGAGTCTGCCTACATGTTGCATAGGCACACTGATCAAGTAGAGCATCTTACTACACTAACCAATAGAGCTGAGGCACAAAAGTTGGAAGCATTCCTACACAAACACAGAAAATGCAGTGTTGAAAGTTCCTTTGAGACTTCTAAGCCACAGCTATATCCCCATGAAGGAAAAGATAAGGAAAAGAGTAAATAGCTGGTGTTTGGATTCTTACATTGCATAAGGCATGAAAACCTTCATGTTTATGTAAACCTTCAAAACCAGAACACCTTCTGGTTCTCTGCTTCAGAAGGATTTTCCACCTTGCTTATGACTGTGTTTGAGTGCCACATATCTTTGAAGTGAGATAATTTTAGAGCATCAATATCTTCACCTTTCAGTGTTCAGTGAGGGAAATCTTATCAAATTTGATGTACAGAAAAGAGATGTCAGAAGAATTCTCCAAAAGTACCTTGAGTAAGCAGAATTTGAAATGGGGGATGGAAGTTAATAAATACAGGCTAATATCTAAAAAAAAGTTTGTGTCGGGGAATGTCAGTGGAAACACTCATAATTCTAGGCCCTCTCAGTCAGTAGTTCAATATCCTGGAGGCAAGTGTAGTAAAGTTTTGGTCAAAAAAGTTCAGACTTTCCTTCTATTATTTCATTCAGACTTGAAAGCACAAGTCTGTAGGTCTTTCTCTGTAGGTCTCTGTCCCACACTACACACTACAATATGGTGTGGAATTGTGTCTCTCAGTTCGGGAAGGTACAAAACATTTACAAATGTAGCAGTAAAAAATCCATGCCTCTTACCAAATTAATAGAAAAGCTGTTATTGGCTTGAGAATCTAATTTCCTGCATCATGCATTTTTAGTGTTTTGTTAATATGCCTGCAACATGAAAAACCTTAATCTATTGCCTCCAAATAATAATAAACTTTATATTTTCACTTGCATTTGTACTCTAATCAGCCATCATTTGCTCCTCTCTTCCTTCCTTCTTTTTTTTTTTTTAAAAAAAGAGTCCAAACTCTAGCAAAAGAATCTTTATTGAGACTGAAAAATTAATTTAATTACAGTTTACATCAGAAATATCATAATAATGCAGTTGCCTGTGAACACTATGAACATCTTTGATGAATGTGAAACTAGTGGCAGAATTTCAAATCACTATATGACTAGTCCCTTTGTACATGAATTAGGCAAATAGCAGTGATAAGGATAGTGTTAACATTGGAGGTTGTGGATGCCCCATCCTTGGAGGCATTCAAGGCCAGGCTGGATGTGGCTCTGGGCAGCTTGGTCTGGTGGTTGGCGACTCTGCACATAGCAGGGGGGTTGAAACTCGATGATCACTGTGGTCCTTTTCAACCCAGGCCGTTCCATGATTCTATGATTCTATGATAAGTCAGAGGCTAGGCCATTAAGGTATGCAGTCGTCAAAAGCATCATCAAATGTCAGATACTGAATGAAATCAGGACTTGTTGAAGAAATGAAGATCTATTATGAGAAAGATAGTGATCATATTACATGATCATCATTGCTCTGTGGTTTTATATTTAATAGCAAATGTTGGTACAGGTTAGGGACTGACCTGCTGGAAAGAAGCTCTGCAAAGTAAAGCCTGTGTGTCTTGGTGGACGGCAGGTTGGCCATGAGCCAGAAGTGTGCACTTGTGGCCAACAAGGCCAGTGGTACCCTGGGATGCATTAAAAAGAGCGAGTCCAGTAGGTCAAAGGAGATGATCCTCCCCCTCTACTCTGATCTGGTGAGACCATATCTGGAGTATTGTGTACAGTTCTGGAATCCCCAGTTCAAGAATCATCTGGGGTTGTTGTGACCAAAATGCAGGACCTGACACTTGGCCCTATTGAAACTCATACAGTTTGCCTTGGCCCATCAATCCAGTCTATCTGGGTCCCTCTGTAGTGCCCTTCTCCCCTCAGGCAGATCAACACTCCCTCCCAACTTGGTGTCATCTGCAAACTTACTGAGGGTGCATTCAATCCCCTCATCAAGATCATTAATAAAGATGTTAAATAGAAGTGGCCCCAGTACCAAGGCCTGGGGGACACCATTCATGACCAGCCACCAAGTGGATTTAACTCCATTGACCGCAACTCTTTGGGTCCTGCCATCCACCCACTGTTTCACCCAGTGGAGTGTGTGCCCATCCAAACCATGGGCAGCCAGCTTCTCCACGAGGATGCTGTGAGTGGCAGTGTCAAAGGCATTACTGAAGTCCAGGTAGACCACATCGACAGCCTTACCCTCATCCACTAAGTGGGTCACCTTGTGTCATGGTTTTGTAATTTTTGCTATTGGTATTCCACATCATAACATCATGTGGAGCACAGAGAAGAACTACACATCCCATAGGACCTCACGGTCAAAGAGGAAAATACATCACAGAAGTGATGCTCATTCTCTCTCTCTCACTGCCTGGCAGCGGGTGTGGGTGTGCTTCCAAGCCGTGCTCCTACACTTTCAAAGTAGGCTTCTCTGTCTTCAGAAAACTCTCTCTCTCTTATTTTACTTGATTAATTAGCCTCAATTTCAATTAGATTGTATTATAGTGTGTTATCTTGCATTCCGATATCATAGTTAGTAAAATAAGTTTTACTCCTTAGATCGTTGCTGCTGCTCTGTTTGTTTCCTTGAGCCCAGCTCCCATCTCCCTACCCCTTTCTCTTTTCCCTTCCCATTTTTGGGGCCAGGGGGTCCACGGGCCTACTGCCCCCTGTCACAGACCTTGATCTAGATAACTCCGGGACACCTTGTCATAGAAATAAAATCAGGTTTGTCAGGCAGGATCTACCATTTGTAAACCCATGCTGACTGGGCCTGATCCCCTGGTTGACCTTTACCTTGTCCATGATGGCTTCCAAGATGATTATCCATTCCATAACCTTTCCAGGCACTGAGGAGAGACTGATAGGTTTGTAGCTACCTGGATCATCTTTCCAACCCTTTTTGATGATGGGCGTCACATTTTCCAGCCTCCAGTTCACCAGAGCATCCCCAGTTAGCAAGGACTGCCAAAGAATGATGGAGAGTGTCTTGGCAACCACATCTGACAACTCCCTCAGCACTCTAGGGTGCAGTCCACCCAGCCCCATGGACTTGTGAACATCCAGCTTCCAGAGCAGGTCCAAAACCATCTCAAAGAAAGAAAGGCAGGGGTTTCCCAGAAAGAGTCCAGGAGAAGGTGACGAAGATGGTGAGGGACCCGGAACATCTCCTGTACAAGAAAAGGCTGAGAGAGCTGGGACAGTTCAGTCTGGAGAAGAGAATGCAGTAGAACAAGGGGCAATGGGCAGAAACTGGAACACCAGAAGTTCCATACTAATAACAGGAATAATTTCTTTACTATTAGAGTAACACAGCACTGGAACAAGCTGTCCACAGAGGCTGTAGAGTCTCTTTCTCAGGAGATAGTCAAGACCCATCTGTATGCCTACATATGCAACCTGCTATACGAACCAGCAGTGGGTTAGGTATAGATGATCTCTAGAGGTTATTTCCAACCCCCACAATTCTGTGATTCTGTGATATTTCTTGTTTTCATTCCACTATCAAGAATAGTTATTTCTTGACAATTTAGTTTGTGACAGGGCAGGGAAAATAGAAGTTATCCTCATAAAGTCTAGGGAACTCTCTCACACCATCATTTGTGCATTTTATCTTCTACATAGTTGTTGGCCTGAAGCTGCACACTTTCCTCAATGCTTAGTACCTATAAAGAAATAAGGGACACTTTTGTCCTAAGAACTGCACTGAAAAGCACAGTCTTACCCAGGGACAGCAACCACTCTGTGTTTCCAAGGCTCCTTAGTCAAAAGACTAACTCTCTGCCTCATTTCAGTCTCTTGAAAACTTACCATAATTTCTTGCTGGCCCCCAGGGCAGAGTACTTCATGTCTCAGGAGCCACTGTTTCAGAAGCTGTTGAGTGCACATCTTCTTCCTGCCCCATGCCAGTAAAAAATAAATAAATAAATAAATAAATAAGGTGTGACTGGGTTGGTGCAGCCCTGAAGTGAAGATTTCCAGCATAGTTTATTAGCTCTGACTTGATTCACTTGCTTGGTCATGCAGCTTTGGTGTAAAGTGTGCTTAAGCATGCCTACTAAGTGCGCTTATAAATACACCCTTAGGTGTGCCTTGCAGTGCTGCAGGCTCTGCTCACCTAGGAACCTGAAACTACATAATGTATAAGCACAGGCTCAAAAGTAGCATATTTTGTGTTATAATTCTCTGCAGTTTTTCCACATTGTTGATTGCCCTCTCTGGTTTCTATCATTATCCATGCAAACATGGTGTCCTGAATACTGATGACAGAAAACCTGGCACTCCCCTAGGCTGTAATTCTGTGGTAGCAAATACTGGAGTTGGCCTCTAATTTGTGATATACAATAACTGCGGTAATGGTAAAATGCCTGTGGGTAAAAGATGGAGCTAACATAATGCGGCTAATAACTATTCATTGCACTCCTTTTTAGTTTTTAATTTTAATTTTTTTGAATGTGTACTGTATATAGTATTTTAACTGTTTCACAACATTCTTGTGAATATATTTATTTATAATTATAAATTTATATTGTCTTCTGTGCTAGGCTTCCTAAAAGACAGGCATAAATTTCCAAATTTTTAATTTCTCTTCTCTTCTTTCCCTACAAATAAACATTTTCTGTTTTGAGGTATGTATTATGTACATACACTTTTAACCAGACTAGCTCTTTGGCATTTTAAAATGAATTATTTAAAATCAACGCTGTTTCTTTCTACATTACTTTTACAAGTACTTTGCACTGATAGTTTAAATCAGGAAGTCTATGGCTGCCCTCTATATAGCTATGATATCTCTTATGTTCTATTAGAGGGCTGTAATAGCCCAGACAATACTAACCAGAGAGGAGGAAACAATTTCTTGAAGTCTTTGCTTGAACTCTCATCTGCAACTAATAGTATAGGACAGTAGGAACTCCCTTAACGGTCCTGTGCTTCTGGGACTAAAACAATTGCATGACACAGAATGATAATTTATGTCTATGAATGGCCACTGGGATGTATCTAGCATATAAATGATGGACAGTAATAATTGTGGATTTGTACCTAGAGTATTACCAGATCTTCATGGTTTGAAGGATTTCAGGTGTTTTATAAAGCCCATCAGGGAAAAGTGATGTAAAGTAGGTCAGGCACTAGGAGGAGGGGAAGTGAGATGGGAACACAGCAAAGAAATCCTCAGTTGGTACAGACATTAGCACACTGTGATCTCATCAGCTGCTGTGAAGCTGTGACACAGACTTGATAAAGGCTGCTGAAAATATTTTCATTCATGTACCTGTCAGCACCTCAGTCTTCTCCATACAGTTGTTATGTCTGACTGCAACTTGTTCTAAATAAGAATGAGCCACGTGGGAAAGTGAAGTCTAATTTCAATATGAATAACAAGTAAAACATTTTACATGCATTTTGGTATAGAATCATATATTAACAAACATGAAATGGCACAATCTTCCTGTTTTGCCATGAAGCTTGTAAAGATGGCCAGAGACCATGTAAATGTATAAAATACAAATTCTCTGTCCCCTAAAGTTATCTATTGAGCAAGAAAATCTGCCCAATTTCTTCTTTACCATGTGATTTTATACAGTTTACAAGATCATTTTGCTGGATTTCAGTATGCTTTCTGAATTCTTAGCAAAGATGAGACATAAATTCTTCTGTCGCTGTATCTCTCTGTAGGTTGCTCCGAAAGTAATGCCTTCTATGTATTTCCATGGAAACCACAGCAGATACAAAGAACACCATGGTATTATTTGATAGAGAAAATTCTCAGCTAGAACACACTCTTTTTCAGCAGAGTCACCACCATTATCTGTGCATTTTTGCCAGTGATGAACAGGAGTCTGCATGCTGTGCACCAGTCTGCACCAGTGGAAACCCATAGTTTCAGAGCTGCTCTGATGGTGTCGTTACTGAAACGCTCCACCCATCACCTAACTGTGCTCACATCTGCTGTTTGTTCTCTATCAATACTCAGCAAGCATTGATGAATATCAACAGGTACAGTTTTTTCCATATTGAAGAATTCAGTGACAAACCTTTGATTCATATGCACTTCCATGTCAGATTCCATTTTGTCAGACTGCCCCTCTGCTCACATCTGTCACACAGCAACAATATATAATAGAATGTTGGTGAGAAGTTTCAGCCTCTACTGCCATATCAGCAACATCTGCCTCTGATGTCATGGGCTGACATAATAAGATAGGAGGCATTACTGCCTTTGTGTATACGTAATTGAGTCCTCAGTGTTTGCTTTTAGTTCTCGGTATTTTTACACAAACACTCATATGGCTGTATGCATTCATCTTTGAATACAAATTCTACAGTGAGAATGACTTAAGCATCCCTACATAGGCAATATTTCCTGTAAGGAATGAAGGATTGTGGAAAAGAAGTTGATAAATGCAATTCAACACAGAACTCCTTTACAATCAGTTCCTATACATCTCCTACCCTAGTTGTTTAAAAACCCTCTTCATCAAACTTTTCTTCACATTTCTTATTGTCCTTGTTTAAGTACTGACGTTTTAACAGTACTTTTGTTCCTCTTCTTTTAAAGCATTTTAAAAATAAATAAACAAACAAAAACTTTATTACAGTGTTTTAAGACCTTATTAGTTTAATGTGAGAGTGTGGAAGTTTGAGTATAAAGAGAAATATCTCTTTGACACGTCCTTGCTTCTAAGTGTTTCTGGCATCAGTGGAGGCTAATGGAGAAAAAATATGACTTCTAAGAAAGAGCATGTATTATCTCACTTTTGAGATAAATGTTTTTAGTACTTCTCATTTTGTGCAAGATTATCCAAAATAGTCAGTTGCTGACCTAAATGTAGTCTATCTTACTTGAAATCTTGTTTCCTTCCGTTATACACATTATGAAATTTTACTAATAACTGTAGTCTATTGATATTTATATATACCAGGTTGTATATATACCATTAAATAAATAAATAAATGGGTAAAAAAGCAACTTTACCTTCAGGACAGTTCCAGGCATACAGCTGACTTGAATTTAAGAAATTTTACAGTTTTAAAATTAATTGCCCTTCCACTTTGATTCTTTCAAGCTCCTCCATCAGAGAAGGATATTCCCCTAAAAGAGAAAAGAGTTATTTTATACAGAGACAGATGATTTCCAGATGAATAAACGCATCTACTGCAATGAATGAAGAACATACACTAATTTGTACAGCAATGAAGGTATCAGAGAACAGTCTAGAAACAGCTCCTGAAGCTGTTGAAAAGTGTCCTCCAGGGAAAAAGAAAAGAAAAAAGGTAGAAGCTGGAAATAAAATGTATTCATCTTTACATGCATCCAATACCAACTTATATCCAAAAAATTGAAATATTATTTGAAAAAGGGCTTACCCTCTGTTCCATTGTCAAATTCACAGAACAACAGGCCGCTAATATTAGATGGCTCCTATTTAAAACACAGGCATATATGACATAAGAAACATCCCAGTTCCATGCTGCACCACTCTTGGACATTTTACTGAATATGGTAATTCATGCTCACCATCTCTCTTCCCGTCCTCTTGCTTGCAAGGTTTTATTGCCAGATCCATTAAGTAGGCAGAAGAACACTGTGTCCAACAAAGGTTAGCAACAAAATTGGCTTTTAATAGATGGGTAATACAAACCACACCTCTTTGGTCACATTAATCTCTGAACTCTTGTGTGTCTGCTACGTAAAAGGAGACATCACTTCTCCTACTCTGGCATTTTTAAACAAAATTCATGTCTGCCCTGTTTTGTGTAAGAAACTCTGCCTCCCTTTCTATATGGTGCTTGAGTGCAAAATCCCAGGGCATAAGGTGATTTTTCATAGCTTGATTCGAGCTCCTATTGTTGAAATCCTATAAGTGCATGAGATTTCAACAATTCTTGTCTACTTTATGGGATCCCTTTTAAAAGCTGCAAACTTAGCTTATTGTTGACCTACTGCCAACCTCAGGTAACCTGCACTTTAATACAATAGCTGTTAGGGAAGCAGTTGGTGTTGCTGTGTTCTCCCCTGAGCTCATGGTGAGGAGGTGCTGAGCATAGGGGACCAGATCCATTCAAATACAACACAGGCAGCTACTGGAAATATGCAAGCTGTTATTTTGATCCAAATCACTGAGCCAGTGGCTTTACCATTTGTTCCTGACTGAGAAGGATTTCATGTATTTAATGTCCAGAAGGCAGAGTGTTGAAGCACAAGACATCCTGCTTTATACTTATAGCCCTGATACAAAGTCATCCAGCACAAGGAACTGTGTGATATAATCTTCAATTAGAAATGCCAAAACAATGGTGCCAATAATTGCCTATAGCCAAATTAATCTCTAAATTGCCATTTCCTTGGATACAAGGTGTGAAATATCATTTGCTCTGCTAATCTGGGTATCCCACTGATCCATCAACTTCATTAAATGCTTAATAATCCTTTGAAATGAGCTATGATTAATCTATTCATTTTTAAGTCTTGTTGTTGAACACAGTGATAGACATCACATTCTTTTGCTGTTAACAAGTGTTAATTTTTAGGCACCATGACAAGTTTAATTTGCCAGTATTTCTGAGTTACTACTCATTCCATCAGGGTTTCTGTGTTTGGACTAAGTAATGTTGTCAAAGAAATCCCACACAGTTTTTCACAACTTCATAATCAAAACAGCCTGTGTTAATACTTTGTGCTATCAAGGTGTACACATGATGTACATGATTTAGCCTTTTGTTTGGAAGAGAGAGGTAAGCTGATTTCTAGATGAATTTCTCTTTTGGCTGCCTATTTAATAGCATTTGTCGATTGTTTGGAAAGCTATCACAATTGATTCCTGAACCAAAATTATGATTTGTTGAAACAGAGAAGAAAACTGTTTGCTAGGGAAAAGGATTCAACAAGACATTATTATTTTCATGAATAAATTCTGCAAAGTAATTCTACAAAGTAGTGAAATTAGACAAAAGGTTTAAAGAAAGAATATCCATTTCCCTCTCCCCAGTCGCCTAAGCTAATACTTTGAGATACAATCTCATCTAAAGATAAATGTGCTATTGATCCTATTTTTTTCATGTGTCATTCATATAGCAGAATGTAACAAAAATTAAGTAAAAATAAGATCCTAGCACATACAAAAACAAAAATAAAAATAATTTAAAAAAATAAAAAACAAACAAACAAACAAAAGAAGGACTATTTTCTGGACTAAAATCTCTGTCTCTCAGCTGTCTCTCCCAGTGCTCCAGTGCTTTGGCTTTACTTCCAGCAGCGGCATTGGCTGCTTCAACCCTTGCAGATGAATTGCAAACTGCTGTTCCTCTGATTCATCTGCACTCTTGTTGTCCATAGTATTCAGTCTGTAGAAGTCACTCTAGCCTGGCAAAGATGAGCAAACCTGCAAGAGAAGACTGCTTTAGTCATGTTAGTAGGTCTATAACAGTCAGTTTCCTACAGGAGGAAAAGATGATATTACTCCCAGTGACTTCAACAGGTAATTCAGTAAGTTTTCTGTGAAGCAGGATAGAAAAGTAACAAGATACATGGCTGGGCAGAATCCTAACTCTTGAAAGAAAGGTAAAGAAATAGCAGCACATGTGAAATATATGATAAAGTTCTTGCTGTAGTTCAAGTATTCCGTAGCTCCACATTTTAAATCAAAACAAACCGAAACAAACCAATCCTGAAGCAATCAAAGAGACTAAATGTGTTTTAAAGGAGGAAACTCAAGAGAGAAAGTTAATAAGGCTTTAAAAGATATTGTTTAGGAAACTGTCTTAACCTCTAGGTGCTGCTATGGAAGCTCTCTCAGATCTCACATTGACCATGGTGACTTGATTCTGGTATCAAAATGAAAAGAAGAAACAATAAAGAGGGATATGCTTTCCTACGTAGTTATTTAGATATCTTCTGTAGCTTGAACAATTGCAACTTGGTGATGTAATGTGAAATGTCTTGTGCCAAACAATGTGTGTTCTTCTGTCTCTCCTCATGTTTCGAGTTCAGCTCTTGGGGATTAATTGCAACTGCTGCTTCTCTGATTGTTTCTGTAACTTTAGTGGGTCCATGCTAATTTCTCAGGTTTGGTGAACTGAAGAAGTCTCTCAGTCACACATTTATAGCAAGTGTTTCTTTCTACCTACCTAAGGACCTCTTTTCATGAAATATTTCACTTCCTCAAAAATCTCCAGTCCAGGATGACATTTCAAGGTCAAAGGGGAAAAGACAGATTCATGTAAGTACAGATAATGATGAAAGGTATGATTGCATGAGCCTGGATTTCCTGATGAGTCAGATTAAAAGTCACATGATGGCAGGGTATCTGAGTTTATGGATTGTCACTGTATTTGTTAACACAGTGTTTAAATGTCTTTAATTTCTGACTTGTCATATCCCAGATGTGTCATGCAAAGTCCTTACTTTGATGTTGTTTTCTGAAACCAAATATCAGTATTTCTCCTGACACCATGTGGTTAGATACTGTACTTCTTCAGGAGCAGTCTGTTGCTGATATCACTTACAGGTATGTTTTTTCCTGTAATAACTTCATTTCTAATTCTCAAACTGCCTTATTTACAGTGCTGAAAACTTGCAAAAGCCTTGTGAAGTAAGTATTGTACTTGCAGTTTTACAAATGAATAAAGTTGTTGTAAGAAATTGTGTTCTGGTTGTGTTTGAGCTGGAGCAAATGTTTGCCTCTTTTCTGCACCTGACCATTTACGCCAGCCAAACAAAACTAGGTTCTGTCAGACTAGTCTTACATGCTTATAACAGGGCTTCTAACCTTTGTTATTTTGATAATACTGAATTTATGTTGTAATTACATGGATGGTTATTCCAGAATAGCTGAGGGAAAGGTAACCTCTGCCACAGAGTTGAGGTTAAACGCTTGTAGGTGGAAAGGAAATATTAGCCTCTTAAATTGGCTGAGTTGCAGTGTAGCAGCTGTTCTGCCTCAGTTCCCTGAGAGCTGTAATTCATGAGGGTATGACTTAGATATGCTGGTAAATTAATTGTGTGCACAGATCATTAGATATACATAAAAATGTCTTTCCAATGCCTTTTTAAATTTTGCACGAGAGCAGACACATCTAAATGGAAAAACTTTTCTTTAATTGAAACCATATCTGAAAAGAAAGGAAGTATTCTTCAGGATCTTCTGGAATTTCTAGAACCTAACACCTAATATAATTACCCATAAAATGAACATTGTGGACTAAAAACAAAAGAAAAAAAAACAAAAGAAAAAAAACAAAGCAACATTTACTAGCAGTTCAAATAATTGTTTCAGAAAATAACAATTAGAAAATCCAAGGCACTATAAGATACTTCAAAATCTTTTTGCATAACACATAAGTGACATTGTTACTGCTCTAAGCTGCTAATCAAATACATTTCTAGACCATCACAGTTAGAAGTTGCAATGACATAAGACAGAGCACAATCTGGCATTTATTAGAGTAACCGTTTAGTTACCCTTGCATTTCACTGTAAATGACACAAAGTTTAGGCCGCATTGTGATGCAGGCAGTCATGTTGATTAACGCTATTCTGTGCACATAATGCCGCTGATTAAGTGGGAGGACTCACTGAGGAAGGTCCTATTCAATACAAATAATAAAGCAGAATTTAACCTTTTATCACAAGAAGTATTGTTTTTAAAGAGCTCATTGGAGCATCATCTTCAGGAATAATATTACCAAGTTTATACTGGCCTGCTATTCACTCATGCAGGCCAAATTAAAAGGATATAACTCTGTATCATGTTTTTGTTCAATTTGAAGTGTGAACTTCAGAAAAACTACAAATAAATCAAGTATTGTTGAGTATTTCAAGAAAATAAACATACAATCAATATAGAAACCAATGAGCATGACATGCTAAAGTAATAGAACTCAATATAATTCAGAAAAATAAAGTTAATTAAAAAGTTTTTAAAGGAAATAAAAGCTTTTTTTTTTTTTAAATATTAGCTAAGTACATAAAGTGAAAAGAAAATCTATTACTAAAACTCTGATTTTTTTTTTTTTTTTTTACATGTTCTGTTACACAGCATCCTGACTTCATCTAAGGCAACATTAGTAACATAACCAATGTTTTGGTTGTTGCTGAGTAATAAAAACACAGCCAGATCAGGCCACTTAACAAGGAAGAGCTGATGTCTTTATGGCACGGCAACAGGGTTTGACGCAGAGCCAGGACAGGTGCACGAATTAGGCTTGAGATTATTCCACATCACGTGACATCATGCAGAAGGCCATACAGTTGTGGGGAGTTGGCTGGGGACAGCTGTTGCTCTGGAGTTACTGGGTAGTCAGTGATAGTTGTGTTACAGTTGTGTATATATACATACCCCTTTGTATAGTTATTATTATTTTTGGTTTTTTTTCTTTTGTGTTAGTAAATAGTTTTTATCTCAACCTAGAAGCCTTATTTTGTTTCTAGTTCTCTCCTCCATCCCATCTGGGGAGGAGATAAGTAAACAGCTGTGTAATCCTTAGCTGCCTGCCGGGTTACACAACAACATTCAGTAAGAATGTTCACTGAGCGCTCAAATGCTACACTTCAGACAACTGTTCTTTTTCTGTGTGTATTGACTTCTAAGTGAAAATCTGACAAACATAGTGAAATATTTGTTAAAACACTAATTTATTTGCTGTGTAGGGTGTCTTGCGCTTGTCTAATTATTCATCTCCTGAAGTTGTTGAACTATCATAATAGAAAACCCATTAGTTACTTGCATAGAATCATCTTCCTGTAATCTATCTCCTCCTGAGTTGCTGTTTATGTTATGCTTTATTTATCTGCTGCAGTCTCAGTAGGTTTTTTTCTTCAGTACTTTATAGTTTGGGGATATGTAACAGTATTTTTTTAAACATTATTGTACTTTAGCTATGCATAACAAGGTAGTATCTAGGCTTATAATTGTATGTCAGCTTGAGCTTTTCTTTGTATTCTGTCATGATAGCAATATGGTAAAATCAGATGTAACTGTACACATCTGTCAGAGACCTTAGAAGCATAGAATCCTTTGAGTTGGAAGGGATCTTTAAAGGTTATCTAGACCAACTCCCCTGCAATGAACAGTGGTGTGCACCACTAGATCAGGTAGCCCAGAGCATGATCCAGCCTTGCCTTGAAAGTCTCCAGGGACAAGGGGGCAGGATCACGTCCTTCGACCTACTGGCCACGCTTCTTTTGATGCAGCCTAGGATATGGTTGGGTTTCTGGACTGTGAGGGCACATCTTCTACCTTTCATAAGTAGGCTGTCAGTGAGCCTTTTTGTGGTGAGTTCTTTAGCATATATGTGTGACCACATGACATTCCCCAGTCCAAATTCTCAAGAAATGCACCTTCAGTTGTTCCCTACTGTGGTAATTCAGTAGCTTTGATTTCACCATTTCCTTGGAGGAACTTTCCATTAGCAAGAATTAGAACAAGTCTAGCACGTATTTTCATATCAATTTAAGCCAATGTGAAATTTTGTTTAGCTTCTCATTTAAGTTGTCTAAGACATGATTTATTTTTTTTTCCTCACAGTCTCCTTTCATGAGCACAGTACTGCACTATTTCCACCACAGGCAAACCTACAGTTTTGAGAGTGGCACGTCATAAACCAGAAAAGAAGTAAGACTTCAGACATTCTGTAAACAGAATGACTTATCCAAACCTTTTTTTCTGGCCAGCTATGTCATCCTTGAAGTTGGCAGCAAGCTGTCACAGCTATTCATGAAAGCCAGTTGTCACATCCCTTTGTCTGACTGAGCTGTAAGGCTTTTCCTGGAGCAAGGTTGTGACATTCACAGGCTGTGCTGGAGCAGGGCTCCGTTAGTTATTTCTCCTCTGATACAGGTTTTTTGACCTGCTGTTCAGATTTCTTCCGGGACCACGATGTTTTAGGTCATGACTTTGTAAACTGTTCTCTTCTTTTGTCTCTTTTGGTGGTATCCAGATAAAGCTTGGAAACAGAAAATAATGAAGATCAGTGTGTTTGAACAAGTGTTGAAGACTGATAACATGCACTGTCAGTGAACCTCAGAAGACCAGCAGATTGATATTTAATAGTATGAGATCCACGCTGTTCATACAAACAGCAGGCTCAAAGGGAGAGCTTGTCTACTATATCTAGGTGACAATCTCTCCCGCTAAAATATGGGAACAAACCAAGGGCCTTTGTGTGGTGATTTCTCACCAGTGGGCAGCTGAGTTCGATCATGCTACCTTTTGCTTGCTCTCCTCAAAAGAACAGGAGGAGAAAATCTGGTGAAAAACGTTCATACCATCACACGCAGAAAAGAATCAGCATAGGGAGATCAATTTATTGCTAATTACTAACAGACTAGTGCAATGAGAACTAAAAGCAAACAAAAAACCCCCACATTCCTCCTACCATCCACCTTCTTTTACTTGCTTCTTCCAAGTGATGCAGGGAAATGTGAGGAGGTCCATGATGCTTCATTTATGTTGCACTTTCATGGTCACTCTGCCACTGCAGATCCCCATGTGACATCCCTCTCTGTGGGCTGCAGCCTCTTTCAGGCCACATCCACTGCTGCACCGCATACTCCACTATGGCTGCATATGGAGATCTTCTCTGTGTGGTGCCCATAGGCTGCAGGAGGACTGCCTGCTCCACCCTGGAGCTCTCCTGGACTGCACAGAACTTTTGTTCTGCACCTGGAGCTCTTCTGGTCCTCCTTCTGCACTGAACTTGGTACCTGCAGGTCTCTTTCTATCATATTTCTCACTTATTTGTCCCAGCTGTTGTTGCACAGCAGTTTTTCCCTTTTGCCATTCTGCTTTCAGAGGCACACCCAGTGTTGCTCATAGCCCATAGCTCATTCCTCATAGCTCTACTCTGGCTATGGCAGATCCATTTTGGCGAAGCTGGAGCTGGCTCTGATTTGACATCGAGCAGTGCTGGGCTTTGCTTGCAGAAGCCACCCCTGCAGTCATGTAAGTCTAATATAAATAATATAAATTGGTAATAGGTGGATGGTTGGACTGGATGGTCTTGTAGGTCTTCTCCAACCTTGGTGATTCTGTGATAACTGTGATAACACACTTTCTCTGTTTTGGATTCTAGTTCATATTGCACCATCCTCATTGCAGGACTACACAGATGTGAAGCGTGCTCGTGAATCTAGAATGCAGCTATCCACAGTGCCTCAAAGTTCTCTTGAGAATGTCTTTTTTCATTAAGGTCCTATTGTTGTTTTAGAGGGACAGACTGAAAAAAACACAGTTGGCAAGTAACTTTTATGCTGTAGTTTTCCACCAAAGGTGGGATATAACATGTGTTTCTAGCTTCACCAAGCTGATGTACTGTCAGTAACTTAGTAACAAAGCTAGCTCTCTCTTCTTTGGCTAAGAATTCTGGCTCTTCATAGGACTAATACTAAACTATAAAGTATAGTATAAAGTATGAAAGATGAAAAAAAACATAAAGGATAAAAAAAAAGTATGAAGGATAAAAGATGAAAATGTAAAAGTAAAGCAAAAAGGATGATTATTTTGCCCTCTCAAACATTAAATTGTCTTAAATTGAAATTATTTTAAAGGTTAAAAAATATCCTGTATACTAGACATATACAGTCATTGAAAATGTTTTGATATTATCTGAACTAAGAGTTCTGTTAGTTCATGTTAGAGATCTTTGGAAAGATGAGGCAGGTATTCAAAATCATGAGTAATTAACAGTAGAAGTATCTTCACTTAAAGTCAGCCACTTTGACTGGAGAAGCAGTTATGTATTTAGAAGACTGAAATCATATCTTTTCCATCGCTCCTTCCCACTTGGAATGATGTGACAGTGGGATGCAAAAGCTGAAATATCCACCCACAGTGCCAGTATAGAGCTGCAAAGGGTGGTCATGGAAATTTCACAGCATTTCTGACACTGGACTAATTGTCAATGTGAAGATCTGATTTCTGCTTAAACTACTTTTGGATGAGGATAAAATAAAACTCCTCTGTGATTATCTGAATTTTTTCATGTAAATGTTCATTTTTCATAGTACTGTACTAACTGAAATCATGGCCAGATATAACATTTCAGACTAAATTATATATTTTAACCACTACTAACTTCACATCCTGTACTTCTTAACAGAGTTTATCCTGGAACACGTGCCTAGAATATTTACAAAAATATTAGAGTTTGACATCTCCACTGCAATCTTAAGTCAAGTATGGGGTTCTTAGGACTGTTCTAGAAAAATTTCCTCAGGCTCTAACTCTTAGAAAAAATCTCTTTAATAATGATTTAGAAAGGTGAACAATGGACACATAATGGCAATTTATCTTCAAATCTTCAAGCAGCACTGAGTTTAGTAAAAAAGTATAGACTCTGGGTGTATTTTGATTTAATTAACCACCTGCCTGAAACTTTTCATTTATATTAATGCTGACTTTATTTATGACTACATAATTTTAACAAATGCATGCAAATAATCATGTTTTTATTTCTTTAAATATTATTATGTAGCTTAAATTAAGACTGCTAATGAAAGGACTATTATTCTAGAGACTGATCATATGAAAAAAACACTGGTAGAAAGAAATGCTAATCAAAAGGAAAGCACTGTCCTTATGATTAGAGCTATATAGTTACTAAATATATGTATGTGAGCACTTACATCTTAACTTTTGAAAAGATTTATAACTTCTTGTATTTCTGAAGAAAGCAAGACATTTCTGTTTATTTGTTTAAATATTTATTGAAAAATTTAATTTTACTTTTATAAGTTAAATTTAGCAAGTTACAATCTAAAGCCTTGATTTTCAGCTCATGTTTCTGTTTTCCAGACTTCTGTTTCAGCTCCTTACTCTTTAGCAATGAAAGTATTAGGAAATCATGCTGAGGTGGTTGTTTTTTTTTTTTACATGAAATGGCTACAGTGGTGGAAAATGAGAAACTGGACAGTAAAGGAAAAATAAAGGGACACTGCAAATTGAAGAATAGAAATAGATGTCCCTTTTGGACATTCCCATAGCTGTAGGAATAGGGAATCCATTGAAGTTTAATTCAAGACTAGGAATTCACAGTCATTAAAATAAAAAGGAAATACTGGGGGAGGAGTGGGGAGGAAGAGAGAAGGGGGAAAAAATAAACCGAATCAACAAACAAATGACAAAAACATAATAACAAATAGATTAAATAGAGTCCTGGCAACACAGTCCTGTACTTCAGGATCAGGGTAAATCTTGGAAGGGAACAGATGCTATAAATAGCAAGCACATTGTAGGCAGTAAGTTCCAACTGCTGCTCTTCCTTGAAACCCTTGCAAAACTTTGCATCCAACCTTGACTGTGACATCCTTTTTAAAAATGGTTTATACTTTTCAGGTTGTCAGAAATTAATTGCTTTGACTAAAGAATATTTGCTCATTTCAGAAGAGGACTTGCAATAGCAAGATCAAATTCCACATCTGAATTCAGTAGTGCCTGAGCAACATGGTGTAACTTGCTTTAAGTAATTAACACCTCAAAAATTGCAGCACTGAATATCCAGTTGAGAGAGCAATTAATGTCTAAAACAAATTATGTCAATATTCTGTTATGTTTTATTCATATACAACTTCACATATTGTAATTAGAAATTAAGGGCATCTAATTCTACCATTATTTACACCTTGCACATTGCACATTTCACTGACTTGACTTGAACCTAAAAGAATTCAAGACATAAGACTTTCTTGCTTCAATTAGCTGAATATGATGTTCTTCTGCATACTTCCAGTGGGAGGAAGAGTCAGAAACCTTGTGGCAAGGTATGGTGTGTTGAATAAAAATCAGAGAAAGCTATGGGAAGGTTAACTTGCTGTAAAATAGTAACATACCAATCTCTATAAATTGGAAATTTAAAAAAAAAACCAAAACCAAAACAACAAACAAACAAACAAACAAAACAAACAAAAAAACAAACAAAAAACCCACACACACATACACAAAGAAAAAACACAAAAAAACCCCACCAAAACAAGAGGGAAAATTAAAAGCTTTTCATTTTTAAAACAGAATTATGATATGCAATTCAGATTTCCAAATTCATTTAACGTTGTAATCTTTGTCATTTGAACCCAATCACTGAACTGACTGCTTTATGCAATTTCCATGTATGTAGCCAAAACAGAGATTTCATCTGGCATCTTGACATATTTTGCCATCCCTTTAACTACTGTTGATAATTCATGATTGGTAATAGTCATGATTAGTATGGATATAGAGCAGATCCTTTGACAGTCATCCAAAATCTCCATTACAGTAAGAAGAGTACAATGCCAAATCCCAAACTTTTCTCAAGGGCTTGGTAAGTTGTGTTTCTGTAATGATGAATACATTTTTAATGGTTATTATTTTTTCCCCCAAAGATTATACTATTTAGCATTTATCTTTATTGCTTAGGTGAAAAATGGCATGTTTAATAATGGAAGCATTTCTCTTGAGACTGAGTCATATTTGTGAAGTACCTTAACTATCAACATTTAGTTGATTCTGATGATTAAGAACTGTGATTCTGTGATTCAAAATTCTGATTTGGTTTGTATTTGCATTTCTGTTTTGTTTTGTTTTTTTTTGTGATTTTTACTAAGTATGACAAATGAGCATGAGCCAATCAATACAGGAATATTTTAAATCTATATTTGAGAGGAAAAAATACATTTTGTGATGTGCATTATAAATAAGTATTTTTATTATGTTAAAATAAATTTAATATTTGTATTTTAAGGACATATAAGAACTACAAAACTCACATATGATTGTTGTCTGTTTTCAGATGTTTCCAAGTTATTTTAATGATGATATAGATCAGCACATATATTTGTTTAGTCCAGCATTTAACATCAACTTAATTGTCATTGCTTCATTGCAAGTGTTTGTAAACCGGTAATTGTGTTTTCTGTCTAATATATTCCTGGTACTACTGTACTAGTACTATCATATTAGTACTATAGTAAGATATACTATAGATAGCCCTTCTACTTATTATTTTTTCTCTATTCAGAATGTTATTCATTCTCAGAGCTTAGTCAAGCTCAAAGAATTCTCCTTGGATATTTACGCTGGAGATACCACCTATACTTAGTATGAGTTACTTGGGAATTCCTTAATCTATTCTCCAATAGTAAAGCTGAAAGTAGGTCAGTATGACAATCTGTAGTATGAATACAATGATATCTTTGTTAGAAAAATTTCTGTGCTGCTTTTCGACCTCTCTCACCAATGTATTACACATTGATGGGTTAAGAAGGAAAGAAGGGAAAATTATTAAACATATGATGAAAAGGAGCAGATGGGGAACTCCAAACCCAAATATACATAGAATCTTTAAACTGTGGAGCCAGCAAAGCCTTGGCTTCCAGGAAGTTGCACCTTAATTTGGATTCTCTAGTATCTAATAAAAGAAAATTGCTACTCAGTTCTGTCATTAAGTTAGAACTTCTGTAATATTTTGCTCTGGTACATACTGTGTCTACTAACTGGAGCTTGTGTGACACCCTTTCCACTAACGGGAGCTCAAATAGTTTCTCTCTTCTGTATTCAAATGTTTAGTTATATGACCATCGTGTCTTTGAAAAATGTACTTTCTTTTAAATGTGAGTTTGAAAAAACAAACATATAGCGTCAGGAAAGAAATAGATATTCATAAGTACATATTCAGACTAATAACAGAAACTGTATCATTCTGGTTTTTTTTTTAAGTGCAAAAAGTATGTCAAGAAAAAAGCAGATATGTTTAAACATTGGTTTTAATTCAGAACAGTCATATAGTATCTGCCTGAATCTTTAATAGTAAATTACAGGTTTTGCCAATTTATTCTTAGCACTATTCTTATACTCTTCTAGTATGGAAGATAGAAGTAGCAAATGCAAAAATCTCCTTATAAGTATCTTTTTATAATTCCAAGACCTGCTTTTATATAGATGTGTTTATCAGTAAATAAATAAATCCTAAAAGTGAGTTGGATTCTGCTGACCAGCATACTCCCAGTATGTCCTGTTAAAAATACATGCAGTTATTTTATGAACATTCAAAATTATTATCTCAGAAGCTGTTATAACATATGTAAAGGGTACTTGTTAATTGTTCTTCAGAAAATAGTGTCACGTGCATCTCAAATATACAAGAAATTGAAACTAAAGGGTAAAAATTCTAATAAGAATTTTGTGAGAAACTTTATGTCCCACAAGTAGACATGTGAAAAAACTTTACTGTTTTTTACTGAAACAGCTTTACTGTTGACTTCTCTATGTTTTGTTCCCTGTGTTCAAAGCTTTCTTTCTTTTTTTTTCCTCAAGAATATTAGCACTCTAATTTATTTTACAAATTAAAATTAAATTTTCTCCCACCTTCTGCTGAAAAAGACTTAATCTTTCTGTACACTTTCAAAGACACGGGATAGTTCTGAAGTAATTTAAATTCACAATTCTGTTGTTGAAATGAGAGAAAAAGTATTCTACTGTGCTTTGTAGACTTGGCATTTCTGCTTCATAAATAAACAATCTGGACTTGTGTGACGATCTGTATTTCTAAATCTCACTGACTATCCTACATTGTATAAGCAACCTTCTAATACAGAATGACTGCTGTAAAATAAAGAAATAAAAAAAAAGGAATATAATTTTTTGACTGCAATTTTCAAATCTGCACAGAGATCTATAGGAGTGTTTGAGAGATTCTAAGGAGTACCTGGAATCAAAGACATTCTGTGCATAAAAGCATGGATCAAATAAAAAAAATGCATTTGCTCCCTTTCACTTGTCTTTTATTTACTAGTGTCCTCCTTGTAGAATGCAAGACATACAGTAACAAACCGCCACACTAATACTTAAGCAATCCATACCTTGAATATACTCTTTCTTGTTTCATTTTAAGTCAATCTGTTCTATAGAAGAAAGCATAGTTTACATTCTCCATCTTTACATGGAGGACTTTTCTTCCAGTTTAAATAAGTAATTTAGAATTATTCAGATTTTTAGATAATTTAGAAAACTTTCTTCTTCCGTTTCTTCTTTTTTTTTTTTTTCAGACTACTGAAATCTATACTTGTTTGTTTCACTTCCATACTGTCCACTTTATTTTTCAGATATACTGCACATTCTTGCGTTCACATTACCATCCAAGTTATCTTCCAGTCTTTTCAGTATGAATTTTGTTCTGTTTCAGCTTAAGAAAAATCTGCAAACTGAATAACAGAATCTCCTCTCCAGTTTCCTTAATACAAATTTTAATAGCATTTGTATGCCATGGAAATAAACAGGTGAAAATTTCTCTATTCAAGATCTCAGGACTGATTTAATGGTTTGCTGTTGTAGAGTAATGACATCCTGTGTTATTTTCAATTCTACACAAACACTCTTTCTCCTTAAATGAATTCAAAAGATCCACGGCCATCAAGAGTCTGCAGTGTGAGCCTAATATGTGAGGAAATTATGGAAATATGAGCTAAAAATGAGAACTGTTTGATTCATGCAATTATGTTCACCACATACCAGCTATTCATCCTGTTTATAGACCTTATATGAGAGAGGAAATTTAGCTAGAGATCTGAAGGTGATTAACACAGTAGCATAGAACAAGCTTAGAAGGAGTTGCTCAAGTATATCGGTAGTGTCATGGAAGAAAACACACAGATATTTGAAGGAAAAATGGCTTGATGTGTGATGCAGACTGACATTTTCTGGCACATTCGAGCTGACAACTTAGTGGCAAATAAAAAATGAGATACAGGATGGATTTATAATTATAAGACTTTAAGAGAGGAAGTTAGTAGCTTATAATTACGTGTTTGAATGTGTCATTTGTTTCTTCTGAATGGAACTTCAAAATTTGCTTTCTGTAAACAAGCTAATGTAATTCCATTCCCCAAATGTTTGCAGGATGCAAACAAACAAGCAGTATAAGCATGGTCAAAGCAACTTTACTGAAAATTGTGTGTTTCACAGATATTATACTTTTAAGCTTTCATTTGAACCTGTACTTTCTTTGTCTGTGTTTGAATCTATTACAATTTAATAATTATTTCCAGGCTTGGCAGACTATTTTTGTGCAAGTATGAAAAAGTAGAAGATTCTGGAACTACCAATAATCTGCCACCTCCTTTCAGCAGCCTGAAGTGTTTATACCGTATAATGTATTCCTTTTAGAATGCTATAAAGTAAATATTCTCTCCATGACATCTTATTCAGTCGCCCAATACAATACAGAGGTTCAGATTTCTCTCTACTCTTATTCATATCTGAGTTTGACATGAAACAAAGATGTTTTTTTATTATTCCCAGTGCAAAACTGCAGTGGAAATAGGCAATTGTTTGATATTTTTGGATGACTGGGTATTCTGGGTCATCTCAAATATGGCCAATTGAAGTCTCTAACCAATAAAGACAATGAAGAACAGAGGTTAATTTAAGTTACTCTAAGTCAGACACCTATCCATCAGCCAAGTGACTATTTAGACTCCATTGTCTATACCAATGGGCTTTCTGCTGGTTCCAAATCTATACTACTTAGATAAACTTCTTAGCCTTGAAGTACATTTTTCTATTTGTCCTAGTATAAATAACACTTCAAATGTTTCTTTGCTCTCTTCCTACATTCATACTAGCCCACATGATTGTTTCCCTGAGTGTCAGACCCTGAAAAACCAGAGATGTGACCCTTTTCTCCTCAGCATCCTTTCTGCTGCACCTACAAGTATTCTCTTGTGTCTCCCACCTGCAATCCAGCTCTTCCAGCACTTGTCCTTATGGTAGATCTTCCTTGCATGTTTTCTTATCTTTAGTACTTCATATATGTAAGACTTACTATCTAGAAGAAGATTACTGTGGTCTTATAATGGAGATAAATACAGTAGTGCAAGAAACCCTGTTAAATACATAAGCTCGTGGTAAATATTTCATGATACCTGTGGACAAAAAAAAAAAAAAAAAAAAAAAAAAAAAAAAAAGCATTGCTAACTATGTGTTTAGCACTCCTTAAAATGGCGGATAATCTGATTTTTCTCTACAAAAAAATTCAGAATTAAATCTCCAACCTTCTGCCAAACAGAACTTAGTCTTTACTGTGACTTTCAAAGCTGCAGGGTAGTCTTTGTAAATGAATTTCCTTGTTACATAATAAAAATCACAGTGCAGTTGAAAAACCTAATTTAAGGTGTATGGACTTTCAGCTCCATAAATCATAAGCTTGTCCTTCAGCTGAAGTGCGCTCACCACTCTCGCAGACGGTAATGCATTACATAACTATATAAAATATAAGATGCAGTAACAGACTATTAAAAATCCAATTCAGGACAGGGCTTATATATACATATAAAAACCTATTTCATTAGGATAACACTATGATGTACAACTTGAAATTGTATTAAAATTACTTTCAGATTCTCCTTAGAGGTTGATTTCAGTTAAAATTAGAGAGACTTTTTAACATATATAAGTGCTTCAGCACATGAAATTAGGTTCTTTTACTCTTGCTGATTACAAACACTCACTAGTTCCTAGTATACCTCATTATCCCTGTTCAAAACTGGGCTTCACTAGAACAAAAAGTGCTGATCTTTTCTCTTGATTTATAAATACTGAAATCCTCTGCAGGATTTCTTTAATGGGGAAGAAGAAAAGCTGCCTTTGGAGAATTCCTTTTCCTCAAAGTCTTGAGATGTTTTTGGCAATTCCAGGGATGTGCATTTGGGCAAAGAATGAGCAGCATACAAGCTGCACAGTAGTGATATGGCTGCATCTCATTATGGAACAACTAAAACAACATGCCCCTTCTCACAGATGTCCTTTATAGTTTCTCATCAGTTTGTGCATAGTTTCTCCTGTAGTTCACTGCCTCTGTTTCCCTCATCTAGGCCCATCTCCCTACCTTTTTGGTTCCCCCCAACCCTACCCAGCATTTGGATCTGTAGGTCAGTTTGCACCCTCATCATGGGCTCTAGGCTGAACCAGGTTGAACTGTGACAAGCATGTAAACAATGAAATCAAAACCAGCCCATCCAGTAATGGATCACCTAACGTAAGGGGAGAAGGGTATCTGGGGCCACGGGGAAAATGTGTTTTATTGCAGCAGCTCTGTTTTATGTTACAGCCCCATCTGCCTGTGCTGGACCTTTGGATGGCATCTGACAGTGCAAGCTAAAAAACAATGATCATTCAGAAAACACTTCAATAGATCAGCTAAATAATCAGGCCCAAAACAGATGGTACTACAAAAAAACCCAAAAACCTTCTCTCTACCAGAATAACTACTCTTTTAATGATGACCAAAACCAAAAACAATTAAAAAAAACTACGACAAAGAACTGCTCACAAAGACTTTGTAGTATTAGATGCTAAATCTTCCAATTCCAAGAGAGGGGTGCTTTACCTGGTGTTATTTATCTATCTACGTATTTGTTTATTTATTTTAGATTAAATGTGGTTGCTTCTGTCTGCATTCATTAAGTTACTTCACAATGGCATAATATTTTAATATAATAATATGGGCATTAGGAAAGCTTTCCTATATTTTCTTCTATACGATCATCCATGTGGAATAGCACTCTATTTGCCTAAACTCATACCTCTGCAATTTTGATAACTGACAAGGATTTTTTGTTTTGTGTATACAGAAACTGGTACAGTGTTCATATTTCTGAGGTATGAATATTTCAGTTTTTTTCTATGAAGGATTCAATTGATTACTAATTAAGTAAGTTAATTAGTTTCCCCAAGTGTACAGCAACTGCATAACCACCTGCATTAAGTAACTGTGGGTTGATTTGATGGACTGTTTTTTTTTGTTTTCTTTCATAAAATTTGAATTTTGTTGAATTCTCACTACCTTCACTTTCAACTGTCTTTCAGCTTCTAAGAAAAACAGAGAAAAAACAGTGGTTCCAGATCTGTGGGACAGCTCATGTGCAGTACATTACTGGAATAAATAACTCTCTACATTTATATAAAGCATGTGACAATAAAGTGGGAGGAGGATAAAAAACAAAAACCAAAACAGCAAATACATCAGTAACTTGATCTTCTTGTACAGTTTAGTAGTAAGAATGACTTGAGTATCATCGAGTATCATTCTGAGTAACTAAAGCTCTCTGATCAAAATAAATGTTTAGTATCAGTCTCTGCCCGCTACTTGCTTTACTAATTTCTAGAAGGGAAAGCATGACTTGTTTTGGGAAAAAGAAAGAAATGGATAAGGAAGGTTTACTGTCTTCTTTGTCCAACTGCTGAGATTTACTAGCACACTGTTATTAGCTCTCCTAATTGCTAGAATGTGGCTGTTCATGTTTTATTGTTGTATTTTAATTTTCTTTCTTCAGTCCTCTCTTCTTCAGCAGGCTGGAAGATCTTTAATGTAATTCTGGCCTTTGCATGCAATACTGTGAACAGATTGGTGTTGTCAGGGAATTATATCCAATCTGTGTTGAGCTTTGAAGAGGAATTGTTTATGATTAGGCGATTTACACTTCAAGTGGGAAGAAGATGGCAAGGCCTATAACTAGAAGGAGGGAAATTTATCTCCCAACAGCATGTTCCTCCCTCTGAGCAGAGCCCTAGAGTCAAAGAAGGGCAGATGTAAACACACTTCTCCTCCAAGCTGGCTGATTCTGCACCTGCGTTTGATTGAGTCTGGGTTGTTGCTGCCAGGAACAACAGTTGGACTTGAGCCTGGTTAGAAAAGGCAAATTCTGTCACCACTGTCTTTGCTTAGCTTTTCTGATGTGTTTTCTAAAATATTCTATGGAAGTACATCTGCTTCTTCTGTCTCAGTTGGCCAAAAGTACATGAACAAGCAATAGCACATCATTACCTGCTCTTGATTTTGAGTGGTCATGGGTCACCTGCAAAATAGAAAAGGAACCAAATAATCCTCAAATAGCCATGCTAAATAATGCATGTCTGGAACTGAACAGAGGCATTGTCAGTGCCGCAAACCTTTTCCTTAAATCTGTGCAGCTGTATCACACCCCTATTCTTTGCCTATAACTAACTATACTTTGCATCAGTACTGTCTCTAGGAGAGAACATAAATAAGCGAATTAGATATTCAGCAGTCCAGAGAACTCCAGTGATGAGGGGCTGCCTCCCAGAACATCCAAATAATCTAAAAAATCTTTTCTATAAGCGGGGACACAAGGCAGTCCAAACGTTGTTTTTTTTCAAATGTTTCTAATTATCCAGTGCTTAACTACATGTCCTACTGGAGGAGTGCAACTAATTCACAGATTAAATTATTGTGCATTTGAAAAACAAAACAAAACACTGTAAGAACTTGAAAAGCTCAGAATTTATCTCAGCTAAGCTTTTGAAGTGATAGAATTGTCCCTTGACTTAATCTAAATGTAATAACAAATGTAATGATACATTTCGGTGGACATAAAAGATTGAAAAACATAAAAGCATAAATAGCAAATAAGAAGGCTTTCTCATGGGCACAAGTTATTTTGTTTTGTTGTTCCTGTGCAAGAAGCTGATTCTTGTTGAGCTTTTTCCCTTCTCCTTCACTACAACACCTAGAAAAATAAATCCTCTGGAAATCCATTAAGAATTGCATGTATGAATTAAAAGAAAAAAGTATGCTGCCAGGCCAAATTTCTATACCTAAGAAATCTCTACTGATCCCCAATACTTATAGTCTATCTATCTTATTTTCACCCATTTGAAAGCTACTGCTATGCAAGATGCTGTTGTGAAGGAAGGAGGGAAAGTTACATAGTTCTTATCTATTAGTGCAATTATTAAATATGTTGTATATTTTTAAACACAATCGTTATGTTTATTTTAATGTAGTAAACAGTTTTTGCAACAAACACTTGCAAAGGTTTGTAGAACCTTTCTAAACAACTTTTTCAGCTCCCCCCCCCCCCACACACACACACAGTTCCTCACATAATAAATGTACTATAATTAGTTTCTATTGTTCACAGAGGATTTTCTGCACAATGTGTTATAGCCATAAAAGGGGGCTGATTATTTGGAACTCTTATAAAGGACAGCACAACTGTTCAGAACATCTTTGACCACCATGGTGCTCTGCCGTAGGACACAGTTTTAGGGATTTAGTTGATCTCTCTGTCTATTGTTGCCCAGGAATATTATGTTCATTGAGTTTAAAGATGCAAAAGAAACTGTTTTACAAAGACTCTCAGCCTTGACAGGAAAGGACAGGTAATTTCCTAAATATGTACCTATAGGGAAGAGACAGTATTCTTTGCTTGCTGATATTCTTTTTACGTAATGGTCAGATAGGGACTGAACAAGGAAGCAATGTAGTTAAAATAGTGATGTTTCCATAAGGATTTAAGAGGTTTTTTTCTCTTTAATATCTGTACTTCAGAAACACAGGTGAGGAGAAAACAAATAAGAAGTGGTAGTATGGCTGTTTTTATAGAATCCTTAGAGGTAGAAGGACTAGATAATGTTTAAAGGTTCCGACTCCCCTGCAATGAACAGGGACACATACAGCTAGATCAGATTGCTCAGAGCCTGGCCCAGCCTGGCTTTGAATATCTCCAAGGATGGGACTTCCACACCTCTCTGGGCAACCTGTTCCAGTATTGTCAAAGACTGCATTGAGTGCTTGAATTTATTTTCAAAATTCTTTTCCCCAAGGAAATAAGTCAAAGAAGTCAAAGTTTAAAAATGCTGTGGAAATATTACTTAACATAACAATATATAATTCATTTTAATGAGAATGTGTCTAAGTTTGAAAAAAAAGCCAAACAACTTTTCTTTATATTTCTCCCAAAACAGATGTTTTTAAACATATTTTCTTTGTGGTGAGCGTGACGGGGCATGTGATAGGCCACCCAGAGAGTTGTGAAGACTCCTTTTCTGGTGATAGTCAAGACCTGTCTGGACGCCTACCTGTGCAACCTGATGTAGGGAACCTGCTTTGGCAGAGGTATTGGACTCAACCTCTGGAGGTCCCTTCCAACCCCTGTTCTGTCATTCTGTGATATCTGTACCATGTGAGCATGACAATATGTTTCAAAGACTTCTTTTCATGTTTAATAACAGAAGTAGATTACAAGGGAAAAAAACATGCCACTTCTGTTGATCATACTTTAAGTGATACAGTGCTTTTCCTACTTCGATAAGCTGTCAAAATCTATCAGCAAAGCCACCATTTTCAAAGTAGGTTTCTTCTGTCAGCAAAAATGATTTAAGCATATTGACTCCTGCTACTGGATTAAGAAACATTACAGAGATTTTAAAGCCAGATTTTTCATGGTGGTTAAGGACAGGGATTTAAAAAGCAGAACATTCCTACTTCCCACTGGAAGTTCATCTTCAGATCATTATCTTTGAAAATAATGATATCTAGTGACTTCCTATCAGAATATTTTTGTTCCTGTTAACACATTGCAAATGAGGATAAAAATTCTGATTTTTATTTTTTTTTATTTCATAGGCAGGTGACAAACATTGGAGTCCTCTGAACATTAAGAAACTTTCTGCGTGGGTGGTGAACAAGCTGGAAATGTATGTAATAGAGCTGCTGGTCAATTTTGAAATAATGCAGAGTAGGAATTTCTGAATGTCACTAGTCTGCTTTCATGACTTTATGGTTGCAGTTTCACTTCTGTGGCATTCTTTGTCTGGCTGATTTGTGCTGTGCTGGAGGAAGCAGTACACAAGATAGCACTCAAGCTCCTAATCACTATGCACTCCAGCAGGAAAATTAGTTCTCTGATATTAAATTCTGTAGGAACGTATATTGTAATAGGAAGGTTGGATACAGACATATTATACATAGTCACTAGAACCCCACTGAAGGTTACTGTATCCTGTTTTTTCCTCCTCCTCTGGAGCACAGATCTTATTACAGCAGCTGCAGTGGGGCTTCATTTTCTGTGGGGAATTAGGTTGCATCTGGCAGAGACACAGTACCCATAGCCCCTTGACTTTGAAGCCACTTTGACCCGCTGTCCTGACTCAGCGCTGGCACAATTTTGACTCCCAGTGCAGCACCAGAACTTGTCTGTGAAGCCAGAAGCTGGAAGGTTGTGCCTAGCAAACTGTGTGATGCCAGCACCATAGCAGGAGTGACAGGACTAGCACAGAAGAAAAAACCTTCAAGATTTTCCCTGCAAATCTGTGCTTGGCATTATATATTCAGCATACAAACGCCTAGTGAATATCAGGTCACATTCATTAATTTAGGCTTCACTTCAACTATCTGTTTAAACACATAAAACAAATGAATATTGCCCTTGATTTCAATTAGATCATTCAATATAGACCTAGGCAAATGCTATTCATTGTTGCACTAGGGCCATTGCTTTTTCGTAACAGCGTCTATGCCTTCATCTGAAGGGACAGTGAAGGGTAGATAAGTCTGTCTGCAAAAGCATACAAGAAAAGACACACTCAAATTCAGGATTCATCTCTTGTGTTTGTTCTCCGTAGGCTGCAAACACAACCTAAGCTGCTAAAATGACAAAAGAAATACAATGTTTGTAAGGGTACGATATTGAACTGACTTCTGGTTCATTGTTACGCTTCCCCTGGGAATAGAAGCAAAATCACACTGGCAAAAATGATGAATCAAGTGGTCATTCTGGATGTATTGTTGATCTGTGAATGATCCACTGAATGTGTTTTCTTTGGCATTTCCCAGCATCCCCAACTGTGGATCACTGACAGCAGCCAAACAGTGGGATGCTACACACTGTGTTCTTCTAAAATTTAGGGATGCGTTTCATCCTGATCACTCAAAGGCAGCAGATTTCTAAGAAGAAATTGACTTCAGTGAGTTTATCTTGGACTCAAATACCTACTTAAACATGGAGTGTCTGAGTTTGGTTCATTTGTATGGTTGCCATGAGAATAGATTAATCAGTTCTTGTGGAGTGTGTGCTATACTACTGAGCACCATAGAAATGCCTGTAGATAATTTTTTTTTTTAAAGTACTTGTCATCACTGTCTTCACATTTGCTCAGAAAGCTCTTAAAAGCCCTTTATGACCCTTTCATTGTCAGTCATCTGTCTTGCAAAATCATCTGCTTACTGCGTGTTTGTGTAGTGCCATGAAAGACTGTGACAAAGTGAAGGCTGAGGTTTTAAGAACTCTGAAGAACAGATGTAATGATCTGGTTTGCTTTCAGAACTGAAACAAAAATTATATAGAGGAGACTGGAATGAGAAATGATTATAAAGAAGGTGCAGTGATGCCTGGGAAAAAAAATTGTTTTAATTTGAATTATAAGAAAAAGAATGATATATGAATAACAGAGTCTACTTTATGAGCAGGAATGACCCTACCAGGGATGGACTTGGCAAAAAAAAAAAAGCCAACAGAGTTCAACTCATGACGCAAAAGCCATGTTAACAGCAAAAGGTAAAATTGTTGTGCAGATAATATCTACACAAACAGCAGCCTGGAAGCTGGACATACTGGCTAACAAATGAAAACAAAATGAAAATTATTTTTAGAGTTATTGGATCTGTAGTACTGAAGACTAAATGCTTTTAAAATAGATATGTCTCCTTTCTGCATGGTGAGGGACTACATAATATGGGCTATTTCTCACAAAGAACAGTGAATTCTTGAATACATCTGGGGAACAGAAGAGTACATTTACAATAATTAAATCCACTCTTCAGAGCTCTTTGCATCAGCAAACTAAATCCACAAATAAAAGAAGAATGCAATAATAACAATAAACAATGTCAATGTCAAAAAAATATAAATAATATTCAAAATGACGGACAGAAGAACATGATTGAGGCACTAAGTAGAATTAACACTGTGCTTTGAAACGCCACTGAAGCTTACAGACAACTTAGTTGGGAAAAAATAAAAGTGCTTATTTTCTAGAAGTTGCTGACTGTGTTGCTAGCTGTATAAAATCCCCGCAGATAGCAGCATGATGCCTGGCTAAATCTGAAGAGTTTTACTTGGAAGTGTAGGTTGTAAAAATGAAGAAGTGTGATGTGAAAAGTGGAGTAATTACACATGTGTGCAGTATCCCATGCCAGATGCCTAACAGTGATGATGTATATTTGATTAACAAAATATATATCTTCAACATGTATATAATCCAGAAGAAATACTATTCTTACCCAAGCATATTTTGGAGCCTCTGATCAAACCTTGGGAATTTTTGTGCGTGGTGGGTCTGGTTTTTTTTTTTTTTTTTTTTGTCTGTTTTACCTCATAGCAAAGGAAGCAAGATATAATTGAAGTTTCCACTGAATAGGTATCTCATCTGTGACCCTGAACTTAATACAGGAACAAGTAAATGAAATACACTTTTTGTGCATGCTGTTGATCAATTTTAGGAAGCTTATTAATTCAGTGAAAACATTTACTAAATAGAAGGCAGAAAAATGTGGTGGTTTAAAATGTCACCTAAAAAATGAATATCTTCTTGGATCTCTCTTTGCTTATGAAACAAACAAACAAACAAACAAAGATAACTGTTTATACAAGGGGGGGTGGGGGGGTGGTGGTAAAGCACCAATCCTTAAGCACTCTGGAAGCTGGGAGACCTTTTAATACTTTCTCCTATGAAGAAAGGTTAAGGGAACTGGGCTTGTTTTGCTTAGAGAAGAGAAGGCTCTGGGGAGACCTCATTGTGGCCTTCCAGTACTTGAAGGGAGCTTATAAACAGGAGGGGGAACATCTGTTTATGAGGGTGGATAGTGATAGGGTAAGGGGGAATGGTTTTAAACTAAGACAGGAGAGGTTTAGGTTAGATACTAGAAGGATGTTTTTCACTCAGAGGGTGGTGAAGCACTGGAACAGGTTGCCCAAGGAGGTTGTGGATGTCCTATTCCTTGAGGCATTCAAGGTCAGGCTGGATGTGGCTCTGGGCTGCCTGGTCTAGTGGTTGGCAACCCTGCCCATGGCAGGGGGATTGAAACTAGTTGATCACTGTGGTCCTTTTCAACACAGGCCATTCTATGATTCCATGATTTGATTGTAATTATTTCCAGGGTCTGAGCTTAGACTAACAGTTCTGTAGTTTCCTGGGTCTTCATGCCCTTTTTGTAGGTGGACATAACACTGGCTAGCTTTCAGTCTGCAGGGACCTCCACAGACTCTGACAACATTTGGTAAATCATAAATAGAGATTCAGCTAAAACATCATCAGATTCCTTCAACGCTCTGGGGTGAATCCCAACAGGCCCCATGGATTTATGAAAATAGAGCCAATACTATTGTTCCCTTACAATTCTGCTGACCACAGATGGAAAGTCACTGATTCCCAACTTTGAGGACTGGGCAGCCCAAAATCTGTTATCACTAATAGATACTGAGACAAAAAAGGCATTGAATGCCTTTGCCTTTTCCTCCATGACTGTTAGATAGCCGTTCACTTCAAATATCAGTACAATTTTTTTCCTTTTAGAATCTCCTACCGCTGAAGAAGACTTTTTAATTTGTCTGACACCACACTGGCCAGAGTCAACTCAATCTTTGTAAGCTATCCAAACTTAATGACCTTTGTTGGCATTTCTTTGGAAAGGACAAGGTGATAATCTTTTCTTTTGTAAAGCCAATAAAAGAAATACAGAGTGAATGAGTGAATTTTGAGTTTCCCAGTTTCATTTTTTGCTAAAACTCAAGAAAACTAATTTGTCACATTTTTGAAGTCAGTTCTCATAGCTTCTTTGTAATCATATCCATGATTGGCTTTCCCTAAGGAATAATGGCAGCTTCTTTCTGGTGAATGTTAACTACTGCAATTATATTCTCAAATACCAAAAATTTCTACTTAATTCACTAAATTGTCAATAATTGTGAAGGATAAGTGAAAAGTAAAATATTTGCCATTGTGGGTTATTTAGAATTCAAGCTTCTAAAGGCGATCTGTGTGAGATCTGTGGTGTTCATAGCATACTATACATATATTAGTACTATGAAATTTTCATTTCAGAAACCTGATACATTTTTGAGTGCACAAGATCTTACCAGTGATAATCTTCAAGGTTTAACTTTGGGAAATTGCAGTCTGGTGCACAAAAACAGACAGCCTGAGATCACTGAGATCACAACCAGAAGGTAAACTTGTATTGCTAAAGGAAATTATAATCTCTTTTTTTCATCAAACTATTTCTTCAAGAGTTTTTTATAGAGACATTCAATTTGGATATGTTTCATGGCTGAAATTCCATCTCCAGTGGAAACAAAAAATAAAATGAGAACTAAAATAAAATGTGTTACCTACACTCTGAAAGAAGTTACCTAGTAGTAAACTGGCAGAGAAAACTGAGAGTGATGTTCTGAAACTTTGGCTTATGTATCCATTTACAAGTTATGCAAACACTCCGCTTCTCTAATAGAAAAGTTAAATTTCACTTTATCAGGAATAAATCCTTGCAGATAACAAGATAATTAATTATATATTTATGTCCTGATGATTCTGTAAAGTTTATATGGCCAATATTACATGTATGGCAAAATGATCCAAGTTAAAATTAACTTCTGAGAAGCCTAGGGGAGGAAAAATATTCATTGCAAAAATCACTAGTTTTTAAGGGAAAAACTTGAATTCTGAAGACGTGGGCTCAATGTAAAAATTAACAGTCCAGTCATTTTTGATACACCAGAAAAGTACTGCCTAAGAAATGCAAATGAAGGAAATTTTAAAAATTAAAGTAGCTGAATTTGAGCAAAATATATCTTCGCTTATCCATCTCATCAATAAAGTAAAAATTATCCTAAGCAAATGATATCTTTCAGTGTTACCACTGATATTCATCATAAAGGCTTTTCCTGCTTGGAATAGATTTTAATTATTCAATATTAAACACAAATTGAGTAGTTGGGGGAAAAAAAAGGGGGGATATTATTACTGCATATTTACAATGCAGTTTCAGTCCCTAAATATCCTAAGTGCTTTACTTTGGATAAAAGCAGGGATTCTTATGTCTTGAAATCAAATTATATCTATACATCCTCTTCATATTTTAAATTGAAATTATTGACCAGAGGAATTGAGCTAAAAAAAGAAGCTTTCAAAAAGACTGATAGGAAATATTTTCCTTTCTACCTTACATTTTGAAATGTCATTACTCTGGGTGCTTTCAGTGAATGTTTCCTTTTGGGTTAGCACATTACAAATATCTGTTCACAAAGTATTTGAATTGTTCTACATAAAAACTGGTTTCTGAAACTAACAGAAAAAGAAACAGCAGTTGTGCCTGCCTGGGGAGGTGGTGAACTGGGGAGGTGGTCCCTGGCAATGTTCAAGAGTTTTTAAGAAGTTTGTAAAACTGACAGTACATACACTAATTGTAGTAACTACATAGATAAGACTCAAGTCAGGAACCAGACTGAGAGAGTCTGGAGTAATGGATTAAAAACTGTGTACTCATTTAAAAGGGGATAGCCTAACATTCTTGTTTAAGTGCCATGAATTTGGCTACATAAGAATATGACTTTATTTGTAGCTGAATACTATTAGAGACGCTGTGGCAGTTGCTGGTATACTTTACTTTTTTTTTCTCCATCTTTCTCCTTCAATCCAAAAGCATATTGCAGACTTGATTCAAGACTTTAGTAGAATAGACTGACAAGTGTTGGCACATATTCAGAGATCTATGATATGTATGTATGTGTGCCTGTATATATGTATATAAACTTATAAATACATGTGGATATACACACATTTGTATGTATACATAATATATTTATTCATATTTTCATATATGTATTATTCTGCTAATAGGATAACAAGCTGGGTAAAGATAATCTGGTTCTAGGATAGAATGGTGATGAAAAGATCTGACGAAAAAAAGGTATTTACTTATCTTGAGTATTTGTTTACTGGATGAAGTCAAGAATGGGAAAGGTCAATGTTGATCTGAAGTAAATGTAGTACACTACCAAAAAAAAAGCTCTTTTAAAATAAGTAGAAAAGGAAAGATAAAAACAAACAAGCAAGCAAGACTCTAAATCTTAATTTTCAATCCACAGAGTAGATTGAGAAAGATTTCAACATAAATGAAGTGGGAAAAATTAGATTTGTTTGATTACATCTGGATACAAATTGGATTTAAATTAGATTTGTGCCGAAAAACACAGCTTGCACAGGTAACTGATGTATTTGCAGTTTTCAAATTCACATTTTTTAACAGCTGAGGTAGTGAATTAGTGAAGTACTTAATTATATGCCAAATTACATCATTGGTTTTTGTCTTTACTTTGCTAAATGAGTGAAACTCAACCTGTTCTATCACAGTCATTCAACTAAAGTGAAGAACTCTTGTAGAGGTTTGCTTTCTTATAAGAAAAACACAAATTACCTGAAAATATTGCATGGTAACAAATTAAACGTGACTGGAATATGTATGGATTTTTCACCATTATAGCAGCAGAATTTCTCTGTGAAAGAGAATGACTGATGGAAATATAGCAAGTCATCCTTTACTCTGATTGGATAGTATATTATTGTGGAGTTTCACTCTTACAACAAATGCAACTGTACTTTACTTCAAAAATCATGGAATGGCTTGGGTCAGAAGAGACGTCCAAGACCATTTAATTCTAACCCTCCTGCTGTAGGCAGGGACATCTCCCTCCAGACCAGGTTGCTCAAACCCCACCCAGCCTGGCTTTGAATGCCTCCAGGGAGGGGGCATCCACAACCTCACTGGGCAACCTGTTCTAGGTTCACCCTCATGGTAAAGAATTTCTTCCTAATATCTTATCTAAATCTACCCTCTTCCAGTTTAAAGCCATTTCCCCTTGTCCTGATGCTACACGTCCTTATAAAAAGCACCTTCCCAGCTTTTCCATAGGCTACATTCAAGTACTGAAAGGCTACTATAAGGTCCCCTCAGAGCCTTCTTTTCTCCAGGCTGACGAGCCCCAGCTCTCTCAGCCTGTCCTTGTAGAGGAGGTGCTCCAGCCCTCTGGTCATCTTTGTGACCCTCCTCTGGACCTGCACCAACAACTCCACGTCCTTTTTGTGTTGGGGGCACCAAAACTGGACACAATACTCCAGGTGGGGTCTGAAAAGAGAAGAGTAGAGGAACAGATTCACCTCCCTTGACCTGCTGGTCATGCTTCTCTTGGTCAACTCAGGGTATAGTTGGCCTTCTGGACTGCATGGGCACATTGCTGGCTCATGCTGTTTTTCATCAACTGACAAATTTATTTTTTTCTTTATTAATTAACAATACATTGTTTTTATCCTTTTTAAAAAAGGTACTTAAAATTTTCCAAAACTTCAGATGACTTATGGAAAAGCTGATAGAAATGTAATAGGCAATAAATGGTAGATCTGTGATTAAGTGTTGTATTATGATGTATATGAATAAATTTTCATATACTGATGTACTCTGTACTGATTGATCATTTCAGATATTGAGCGTTGGTAAAAATTAGTGTTAAATATATTTTTGGACACTCTTTCTAGAAAATCTTTTTTACGCTTCCTAAACAGATTCTAGGACATTAATAAAACAAGTTAGATTTTCCCATTTTTGTCCAAACTGGGATGTTGCGTATTGCAATATATATATATATATATATATATATATATATATATATATATTTTTCTATTACTATATGGGCAACACACTTGTTTTCTTTATGTTTGAAAATGTAAACGGAAGTGTTCCAGGAACAGAGGTTATATTAATTCACAGAGGTCATAGAATAAATTAGAAAAACTAAATAAATTATTATTTCAGGAATGTACTTCTAAGGTTAACAGTAATCTCCATGGAAAGAAAAGTTAAAAAAATAAAAATAAATAACAAAGCAATATACAAATTTAAGTATACAAGTGAAAGTAGGAAAAAATGGAAACAAGAAAGAATATAGATCTGATTAAAGGATTTCTATATTCATAAATGAATATAGTCCAGAACAGGCTTCAGGACAGCTTGAAACTTCTCTTTGGAAGAGGGATATTCTGGACTTTAAATTTTGTAATGTACTGCAAAGGAATGCTAATTCTGAAAACAAAGTGTAACCTGGCAACTTATACGAACTAAATCTCAGAACAATTGGAAAATATCTCCTAATGGAATAGTTCAGTGAGTCTAATAAATTAAAAAATAAAAATAAAAAAATAACATGTTAAAGGCTTTCAATGTGTTAAATAGAAATACAAGGCAAAATAAAGAAGGTTTAATCAACACCAGTGGTACAGAAGAAAACTAATGAAAAAGATGACAAGGAAGAAAATCAACACCACCATTATTATTTTGTGAGACATGTAGGTAATTACCAACAAGTCACATATGTAAGATTCGCTTATGAGTTTGAGGAAAAACAACTGGAATATGCTTTGCTTGGAAATATCTGTGATTTGTGACATCCATCAGACAGGATAGTGTGTGGGTCATACACTGTCATCTATATATATGTAGGTCAATCCAAAAGTTACGCTTCTTATTTATTTCCATGGAAACTACAACACATACAAAGAGCATAATAACACTATTTGACAGAGAAAATTCTCTGCAACAAAATACTTTTTTTTTTTTCTACATGGTAACCACCATGAGCTGTTTTTTTTTTTTATTTTTGCCAGAGAAGAACACAAACCTGCATGTCACGCTCATAAAATTCTGTGTATCTGTTCAGAAAGTAGCTTGTTTTTCATGTCATTCTTGCTGCTGCTGAAATACACCACCCACTGCCGCATTGTGTTTATGTCCACTGTTTCATCTCCATAAACAGTCAGCAAGCATTGATGAACATCAATGAGTGCAATTTTTTCTGCATGGAAGAACTCAGTGATGCACCTTTGCTTCATACATACTTCCATGTCAGCCACCATTTTGTCAGACTGTCCTTCTACTGCCACCTGTTGCATGGAAACAAAATGTAGCAGAATATCCGTGGGAAGGTTCAAACTCTCCTGCCATGCCACCAGCATTCACCTCTGACCTTGTAAGGCCAAAATAATGAAACAGAAGGTATTACTTTTGGCACAGCCATCATACAGATATATAGGCATATATGTCAGTGTAGTACCTCAGAATATTCAACGGAATTTGTACTTGTTGATTCATAAGACTAAAGCTGTTTTATTATCCTGAAGTTGTACACAGAGAGATCTTCAGATTTTTCAGGTCTAGATTATAATTCTCTTGAAATGAATACTAGTTAAATTCTTTGAACTACCTTTCTTTGATCAAGACAATAACCAAGTGAAATCAAGTTTGTTTAGCCTCAGAAGTGATTTCAAATAGTTTAGAAAAGGAAACTGGCCTGTACTTTTTGTCTTTGAACTAAAAATTTAAATTTCCTGAAATATTTATGGGTAATGTATTGAATTTGTAGATTTTAAATATTTTAAAAAGCTGTGAAAATGTGACCAAAATCCTGTTTAAATCTACTATAGCAAGTTATAATAAGTTATAGTAAGTAAGTTGCCTTAATAGTTTTCGATGTTGGTAATATTTCACTACTTACAAAAAAAAAACACCATATGAGAAATTGTTGTGGCTTAACTCAGCAGGTGGCTGAACGCCACACAGTTATTTGCTCACTCCCCTCTCTTCCTTGTGGAATGGGGAAGACAATAAGAAAAATATAAGGTAGAACTCATGGACTGAGATGAAACTGTTCACTAAATAGAGAAGAAGAAAAGCATAATGATTTTGACAAATGTATATGAAAATGTATAGAACAAGTGATGCACAAGTAATTACTCACCACCCCCCAAACGATACCCAACTAGCCCCTCAAGCAAAAGAAGAGAGTGAGATGCCCTCACAGCCCCTTCAAAACTCCTTTCACTTGATGTCATGTAGTATGGAATATCCCTTTAGCCAGTTTAAGTCAGCTTTCCTATTTTGGTTCCCTCCCAGCTCCTTGGACTCTTTGCTGTGAATGGCCTTCGTTCTGTACAACACTGCTTAGCAACTGCTATAAATATTAATGAGTTATCAACATTGTTTTTCTCCTAGAACCAAAACCAAAGCATCATGCCAGACACTCAGGAGAAAACAATTCCATTCCAGCTAAAATAAGACAAAAACTTTTAATTTCACTTTATGGTATCAAAAAATAGCTACACTTTATTCTGGAAGTACACATTATTTCCCCTTTTCTTGCCTGCAGTTAGTGACATATTCATTCAATACAAGAATTTGCATGATGGATTTATGAAATGTCAACTTCCCTTCCAGCTTTCCCTCCCAGCGTTGACTTCAGGAGAAATGTACGTTATTTAAAAGAGGTACATCAGTCATGGAAATGGGCTGACTGTAAGTCCTGGTCAATGCCTTACAGCTTATTAAACAGAAGAAAAGAAGTCAAGTTTGCTTAGGTTTATTATGATGTATCATGAAAATGGATAATAATAATGTATGCCTGTAATCTTGGGCTGCCAATATTAACATGTAAAATTATCAATCATTAATCCATCGAAGAATGCTGAGTTTCTGAGTCTCAATTATTATTGAATTTCTCTGTTTGAGGAACAGGGAATATAATGATATAGGCTTAGTGATTGATTTTAATGGAGCTTCTTATTGGGCAGCTCTATCAAAAAACTTTTCTTCATCACCAATAAGCCTGAAGATTAAAAATAAATATTTCATACTAGATCACAAAAATAATGAAAGATACCACAACAAATTGACCTCAGTAATCTGATTATGGAAATCTAATCATAATTCTCATTGTTCTGGAAACAAATAAATCTTGTGCAATTCCTGAAAAATAATAAAATGTTTTTCAGCTTTGAACATCTTAAGATTCTTAGCTAATGAACTCTGGATCATTAAACAGAAGCATCATAAATCACTGGGGCAAACCACAAAACCAAAACTATTTGTTTTAGATTCTTAATCCAAATCCACTAGAATCATCCTTTAGTTCCCTTTAACTAAAACGGGCTTTGAATCATTCCTACTGTTTTCAGGGTAATAGATTACATGGAGAAGCAGCAAAAGTTTGAAATTAATGATCTGAAATAGATAATTTACAGCAGGAATAAAGCTTCTATGATGTTAATAACAAGGCAGATTGCTCTGCTGAACGAGCCTATATTATTAAAGCTGGTCCATCTGTTCCATTACTCACATCTTTCATATTTCTCTTTGTGTGTGTGTAAGAGACAGAGTGTTTATACTTTGTGAGTTTTTATGAAATTATGTGTTGCATTTCATTCTTAAAAGAACAAAACCATTTTTCTGGCACTGAATTCATAAAAGCTAGAGGATTATTTTCTAACTTTGAGCACTACTGTGAGTTTAGAAATAGCTTTTCTGGATATATGGGCACATATATATTACTAACAACAGCTACAGAGCAAAGTATTTCCAACCTTGATTTAGCACAGAAAATAGATATATGCATGACGCTAAGTGCAGGAAGAGCCTACTGCCTGTCACATAGTTTTACTGGGATATGTGCTGTGTAGCTTTAGTCCTTTCTTTACCCTCTCCATACCCTCAACTCATGTGGTGCACTGCTGTATGGCATCACTCTAGAACACAGAACTTAGTTTCCCATCAAATGATGTGTATAGGTGCTTAGCTAATCCAGCACTGACATGCTTTAATAATTTATGGCTAGAAGAACAGATGATAGAAATCTGGTCAGACATGTTTAGCAAAGCATAGGTTGATGAATTCAAGAATTCTGGTGGCTTGCTATAGAGAAGGTGCTGTTAATAAGCCTTTCTCAAAAATCAGAGCATTTCTACTCTGCAGCTAATATTTTACTATATATATACATATAAATATGAATACATAGGGTTTTTTAATCCACCATAGTGTTTTCCAGTTTAATTCCAACCTGGATCTGAGAAACCTGGCTAACTTTTCTGGACAGGATCCAATTGAAAACATGAAGATTAATTTATTTGACAGCCTATGGTAAATATAACAAAATGTATTTAAAAAACGTTTTTACATTGACTTCCATAGCATTTCATCATAGTGTGATCTTTGAGGTTATATTTTAGTTAGTAAAGCTCTATATTAAACTTCTATTGACAGTAGCTTGGCATTTGCAGATCTGATTAGAGCAGTTTTTTGTTGTTATTGTTATTTTTGAATCAGAAAAAAGGAAAAGCCACAATAGTTCTCTGTCTCACAGAACACTATGGAAGGAAATTGAAATGTATTTCTTAGACTGTAACAATGTAACATGAAAATGACAAGCAATGTCTTTAAAATGTCTTCAAGGTTGAAAGCATATTAGAGTAATAGCCATTAGCCTGCCTCTATATGCCTTTACAGGAATTCTGCAATGCAGTATTATATTTGATTACTCAACTAAAGACAGTCATCCATTAACCCCCAGAGACACAGACCCCCCCTCAGTATGCCTAAGGCCATGCCATTTAGCGTGTCCCCATTATTTTAAAAGTTGCAGAAAGAACACTAGGAAATACAGAAACATCCTAAGGTCACTCTTTGTAATTTCAATAAAAGTTATGGGGAAAAAAAAAAAATCTCCTTTGCAGTCAGCAGCAGAATGACATGAAGCAGGAACCTGGCAAATGTATTCAAGGGCATTCATGGGTTAAGCATCAATAATGCTAGAAGTAGGGCGATGGGAAATCAGATAATATCAACTATTTCCACTTCTCTGTAAATATGAAGGGATTTCACTCCTCCCCATCCAAAAGTTCCATATGTGTAAATGATTCCAGTATCGTTAATAGATGTTGCTAGTCCTTATAATCACTATTTTCGTTGTATTTTAACTCAAATCTTCTAATAAGAGTCATGTGTTGTTGGTTAAGAAAGATACATTTAAACTTTTCCTTTGTTTTAAGGGATTTATTAAAAAAAAAATTAAATCAGTACCCTAACACATGTAATACACAGAGAAATCAGAGACACTCAAATACAGATTTGTCATGGATTTATGGTCATCAGTATTCCACATCATAATATCATGTAGTGCACTGGGAATTAAAGTGTTAATGTTTTAAAATATTCAGTAATCAACTAAGTATATTTCATAACTATCTTTCCAGTGTGGGTTGTTCTTCTTGTTGTTTTCCATTTATTGTTTTTCTGTTCTTTTCCTATATTTTTTTCCTCCTTCTGTCAGAGAAGAGTTTTAAGGAAAGGATTTCCAGGTTAGTGGTGGTGTAGTCCATCATCATCACTACTACCAGCATCATCATGCTACCTACACATGTCAGAGTACTGTCAGGAGCAAGTCTTGCTGTAAAAGCCTTCTTGGCATCACGTAGGGAGTGACAACATGGGCTACAAAATTTCATTATAAGAGTACAGTACTGACGTTTTTTAAAGACACTCAATTAACATTTGTGCAAATACATATGTAAAATAGAAAATGATACCCAAGAATCTTTGCTTGTTTTCAATATAGTCCTATGCTTTCTTTTTTTTCCTTTCTTTTCTCCCCCCCCCCCCCCCCCCCCCCTTAATTTATTATTGTTCCATTTTCCCATCCTGTTAACTTTCCTTGAACCAGGTATTATTCTGGGCAGAAATCACAAAAAGGTCGAGGATCTCCATCCATTTACATAAATTGCAATTTTGGTTTCATATTGTCATAACAGAGACGCAGTTTGAAAACATAAAAATACTAGTTCTTCAGATATGATAGAAGCTTTGACAAGAAACACTTTATGTTAGTTCTAGTCAATAAAAAATTTTGAATAAAATTGCCATTATTTTCACATAAGATAGATGTTTCACTATCATCTCTTCACAACAATAAAGAAATATAACTTCATGTAACGTACTATATATTTTAAAATTAATTTGCAGTTGACTATTACTATGACTCATAGTGATAAATCAGCAGTTTTCCCAAATATCTTTTTTTTTTTTTTTCTGCTGCTATATTAACAAAAAAAGAAATTGCAGCAAAATGTATCTCTAAGGGCATATCCAAACTGAAACAGATACTGCTTTGACTTTTAAATAGTTGTTAAAACCTATGGGTATCATTTTAATCATGATTCCACCACTTTATCTATATTACAGAGACATTACTGAAATGTTTAATTAATTCTGGATTGTAAAACACTTAGGGATCCTTTGAAAAAAATTGCCATGTATCCAAAGCATTATCGTTTACCATGGTTATTCACAAAGGTCCTAATATTTTATTTGGTAAAAGCATTAACCATTTTCTTTTTCCTTTGTGAATTTTAGTGGGTCTTTTATTTTATTTATTTATTTTAATATTGGGTTCAAATCCAAATGAAATGAGCTCTCTTAGGCAAATCAGGGCATCTGGACATAAAAATCTATATGCATGCTCTCTTTCCGCTCAACCATACAATGCAAAGCTTTGCTATCTCCATTAAAAGACTTACTTTGTACCATATCATGCATTTCATAACATTTCCATCTAAATGCAGATTTTTTCTGTTCCATGTGTAGCAACTAGTCAAGTTTTCCATAAAAATACCAGCAGGAGAGAACATTGAAATTCATTTTGCATATTAAAGAAATCTCTCCAAGATTTCTTTTATTTGTTTTATCAACTCAAGCAATAAGCAAGAAAATTAGAGTTTCAGCAATGATGGTGAAACGTTTAAGATTTTATCATACTTGCTTTTTTTTCCCCCTGCTTAGACAGTTTCCAGAATCTTATGAGCATGTAATTTTACAGTGTTCCACTGATAAATAAGTCTGTTGTATCATTTAAGTCAAGTACAGTAGAAATAAACATTGTCCAACAAGAACTTCACTTTGAGTAACATACATGCTGAATGTTTTTCTTCCCAATATTCACAACACATTTAATATCTGTCCCATAGGAATTTTTTTCTCTTGAAAGTGTTATTGCAAATGTAATATTTTCTAGTACAGCTCTCTGGTGTGCATAGGTTAAAAAAGAAAAAAAAAAAGAAACTAAAATTGATTATACAGCAAAGATGTCAGTGGAAATACCCTGGTCCAATTCTAAAAGGAGAAGACAATCAAAACTGTCATTGCCAAACTGTATAAACACTGTTGGAGTAGATTTATACTGTAATAAGTTGTTTATTGGCAATTTTTATATTGCACATTAATCAAAAAAAGGTGAGAGAATGCAGTTCAACTTAAAAAAAAAGAGCAAAGAATGATTAGTAGTTCCTACTATATGTGTATCTACACAAAACTAATATTGTAATTCTAAAAATATGGAAGCTATTTGTGTTTTACATACTAATTTTCTCAATTATTTGGCATCTTCTGTATAAAAAAAAAAAAAAAGAAAAGGTTTAGTCAAAGAATTTTTTTTAGAGATTGTACAGAAAATACAGTATGATAATCAAGAAAAATATCCTACACTTATGTCCATGTCTGAATTAAAGTTACCCAAAATTTTATGGAAGTAGGCAGTGTATCATTGTACAACTGTAGCTCACCCACACACGAATAAATATGATGGTTCCTGCCTATTATTTGCAAAAAGTCTGCAGATCTCTCCTCCATTTTTGCAGTTCAGCCAACAAAGCAACAGAATCATCTGCAATCACTGCAGAGCCTTGATCCTGCAAGACCTTCAGTCTGAATTTACCTCAGAACTGGAACAAAATGTGAAGTCCTTTTCTTTCCTGGACAAGAAAAGCTGGGAGCTTGTAGACAGGGAACCTAGATGTTGGCTGGCTTGGCTGTCCCTCAGCCTGAAATTCAACAATCAATTCCCCAGCCATGAAAGGTGTAGAGAAGCATTTTGCTGCTCTTGGGGCATTTGTTGTTACATCGGATGCTGGCAGTTATGAATAAAATCACATAAATAAACAGAAATAACTTTATATTTTCCAGTATTTTGCAGACTTTTCCAAACCTAATTAAATTTGCAGATCACAAGTTGGATAGTATTTTTCTCAGTGTAACTACATTGGTTTGAATGGTGCTTTGTCTTTGGGAGAATGTTATTTACATGCCTTAATCTCCATACTAGTTTGCTGAAAAGAATATCTTATTTAAATGTGCCATGTTATTAAAGTAATATTCAATTTTGTGTGATAAAGGAAAAAAGCAGTTTCTGGATCAAAGCACATTTGGGTTGCAAAGCTCTCATCTTAAATATCAAAATAAATATTACATTCCTTAGAATGTACAAATACTATAAGATTGCTTTAAAATTAGTCAAAATAATGAACATACTTAAGATTATAATTATTCTGCTTTTATTCAAGCACAGAAGAGAGAGAACAAGATTCTGCCTTCTTTTCACAGGAGACCTGTGTTGTTGATATGTTCCTGTGGCACAACAATTGTTTGAGATTTAGATGGACCATCAGAATAGTAAGTAATTTCAGAGATGTGGGTGAACAGGTACAGCTTCACTTGGGCTCTGAGTTAGTTCACAGAATCACAGAATCACAGAATTAGTTGGGGCTGGAGCAGTGGTCTTGCAAGGAGAAACTGAGGGCCCAGCCTGGGGGAGGTGAACATCGAGAGTGAGTTCCTCACTGCACTGAAACAGAGTTTTGTACCAGACACGGGGAGGAAGCCTTTTCTCATGGGGATGACGTCTCCATCCTTGGAGTAGGGGATTCAGCTCCAGATGGGACAGCCCTGAGCAGCCCTGCCTGGCCTCAGCAGGGAGCCTGATGCACGATGGCTGGGCCAGGGATCCCCTAAACACCTGACTGATAGTATAAAATGTTCTGGCTGAAATAGGACAGAGCCACTTTCAGTTTATTAACCCTGGCTCCTAACGAATTCATACTGACACATCATTTCCCTAATTTGTCTCTGAAAATAATATAAGAATTTTCAGCTGGAACAAAGAATGTTATAAGAGAAGACTTGAAGTGAGTGAGTACATTAATCACTTGAATTTTAAGGATTATTGTTTACATTTGACTCCATTGGCACTGTCAGCATTTTCACAGGACAACCATCCTGGCTTCACAATGGTAAGAGATATCAAGTAATAGCAGGGCTCAGTGACTGAAAAAACTAAAGCTAATATGTCTTCTGTATTCCTTTCTGCAGAGAAGGAGTTCTACCTTTTGCTAAAAATGCATTAAAGGAAAATCAGATCTGTTGATCTCACAGGAAGAACAGCTCACATTCAATGCACACAGCAGCTGTAACATTTTCCTGATGCCAGGGCTTCTTCCTCCATAGCCATTTGGGTGGCGACTGCATTGATTAACTGCGTATTTTGGGGCTACGGAAAGAGGGTGACTAACAGAGAATATGGCCTGCGAAAGCTTAAGATGTCACAGTATATCCTGGGAAGGAATGGCTTCACTTTCTTTCCTCCAATGTATTTAGTTTTAATAGTGCACTATAGACAATATAAATAAAAAAGAACAGATATCTTCTATTAATTTTTACTTTCTAAATGGTTATGTTAAAAATGAATTATTTACTTCACACTGCCTCTTATGTGTATGTCATTTTTTCCCTCCTTATTATTTTGTATTTGGAATAAAAAGAAAGATAATGCATGATTATTATTACATATTCTGAGACATACTATAGTCCATTATGTTCTGTCATTACCACTGATGACTGGTTTCTTTTTCACTTGAATTTTTTTGCATCTTTTCATGTCAGAAAAAAGGCAATTTTTATTCTATATAAAATACTACAAAACATTGTTATTTCCCTTATATAAGTTTGTCTTTCTTCAGTATATTTATAAGCTATTTTAAATAAAGGTAAAGCACTGCAATACGCTATCTTCAATTGCCATATCAAAACACATTCTACTTTTTTCTTTAAATTAACCTTTTGACTGTTCTTTAAGCTGACAGCTACTAAAGCATTTATTAAGCTTCACTCCCCCACAGGCTTTGCTTAGATAGTTTTGCATGAGAGCCTTATGCAAAACTGTCACATGCGTGGACATACATTCTATACTATCTGATTCTGGTGCTATCACTTCTTTGCCCTTTATTTACCTGCTATCATATAACATTTTTTGATAAAGATATCTTGTTACATCTGTTATTCATTCCTATTTAATTTGTGGCATTTCATTCTGCTAATTATAATAGTGATTTGGAATTAAAGATAGGTGATTCTTTTTAATTTATTGACTTTTTTAAATTTTCAGTAAGGATAATATCTTGTAATTCCTTAATCCCTGCACAACCATTTTATTAACATTTTGATAGCACCACTTATGCATGAGTTGTCAAACAGAGAGTTATTTTTAATTACTAACCATTTTTGTATACCTCTACCAGGCAATCTCAGGCTGATATTTTGGTTTTCACACAGATACACAAAACCATTCAACCATGTTTCAATGTCGAATTTTGAAAAACAAACAAACAAACATGTTTGTTTAGACAGATTCTTACTTTTTTCTTTTTTTTTTTTTTTTTAAACTTTGCTTAAAGCAATTTTCATAACAATTTCATGATTATGGTTTAGGGCATCTGTATGTTCATTCATCTGTTGTTTGCAAGGAATTCAAATTCATCTGTATGTTTGTTACTTCTGAGGAGCGAACTGAGAATAAGGAAAATAGGAAGAATCAGTTCAAATAAGAGTTCAAGCTATTTTATTTATGGCCTTTGAACAGAATCTCCGACTTTTTGAAAATCTTTTCTCTGATTTTGCCTTGTTCTAAAGGCAAAGGGCTCACTGGTCTCTGCTAGAAATCACTTGAAGGTTTGAATGCTGAGCTACTTGTTCCTATACACTGGATTATATACAGAATTACTGAGCAAAAACCCACCTTTTCACTCACTCCCTGGAGGTGATGAACTTCAATTCCACAACGGTAGGATGATTTCTGTGTGGATGCAAGGATAATAGAGTGCTAGGGAGGGCTCAAACACCATTTTGATCAAAAGCAACATGGCAATCAGAGTTCTTACATCAGATGCTCCTTGTGGGGAGAACACCTTGAGAGTAGCCCTGCAGAGAAGGACCTGGGGGTTCTGTTAGATGAAAAACTAAACATGAGCCAGCAGAATGCTTTTGCAGCTTGGAAGGCCAATGGTATGCTGGGCTCCATCAGAAGAGGGGTGGCCAGCAGGGACAGGGAGGTGATGGTCCCTCTCTGCTCTGCTCTTGCAAGGCCCCATCTGGAGTACTGCATCCAGGCATGGGTTCCCCAATGCAGAAAAAATGTAAAGCTGTTGGAGAGGGTCCAAAGGGCCACAAAGATGATCAGAGGCTCAAGAAATTTTAGCAAATTTGTAAATTTTCACTCAAAAATTTTTATTCATTCCACTCAAAAATTTTAAAGTCCAGATCCATTCTCTTGTGCTTTCTTTCCTTTCTTCTTTCCTGCCCTTCAGTGTGCCCAAGTCTGAGAATTTTCAGTATTTCAAATGAAGGATTTGGATGTTAGAAAATAAATAGTTTATGAACTTCACTACTTAATTTTTAATAGTATACTGTGAAAAAAAAAAAAACAACCTGAGACAGAAACTGGCTATCAGGTCTGTTTAGGATCACTTTGATGTTATTTATACTGAACTCTTTTTCTGAAAATTTATGAGGCTGTAAACTCCTCAAACATATTTTAATTGTTGGCTTATTTTGATTCCCTCATTGCATTCTCTGCCTTGTGTAGGTACACTGTTCTTCACTCAGGCACAACTAGTCTTCCCTGTCTGTTCCTGGCCAACATTTGACTCCATCTTACTGCTTCTGGTGAAGACAGGCATGATGACAGCTGTGTAGTTTCTATATTAAGTTTGTGATGATTACAGCATTTCTAGGATATGACTGTTAATGTTAAATATGTTTAAAGGTGGAAATGATATTTAGTCAGCTGATACATATGACATTTCCTATCACCTTATTAGATTTATACATGATCAAATACTAGAACATTTTGATAAATTTATTATGCAGCCTTGCCATTTTCTACAGTAAACTCTCATGATCACCATCTGTGTGAAAAGAGGTCAAAGAACATGAGAAGTCTTGTCCCTTCTTTTAGCAGCATCAAGAAATCACCCATCAGTTTCACTGAGTTCCACGTTCTGGTCTGCACCCAGATTGTAGGAGGCTTGGACACTTGCTGTAGCCTGCTTATTTCTTGCCCTCAGTAGTCTGTCATTGCCATAAGAACATCACAGTAAATATCAGTAATACGGTGCATTCTGTTGTAGAGCTGTAGTCACTGAATCTGAAGGATCAGTGAAAGTGAACAAAGCTGGTTTCTGATTTCTTTCTTTTCATTAGCTATAGATGGAAATGCATGGTAGAAAATTTCGCTGTGTCTGTGAAAATGGAGAGAATTTATGGAAAACCAGAAATAGAAATGTAGGAGAGCTCCACTTTGGGACAGTTTGAGGATGAGGTGAAACGATAACCTGTCCACTGGGCAGCTGGTCAGCATACAGAAAATACTACCTTCATTTAATAGAATCATAGAATCGTAGAATCAGCAAGGTTGGAAACGACCTACAAGATTATCCAGTCCAACCGTTCACCTATCACCAATAGCTCCCACTAAACCATGTCCCTCAACACAACATCCAGTCATTCCTGAATGTTCTTTAGAACATGAATTTGTGGACTGTGTCAGCTATAGATATATTACCAGGCAAAATACAGGTTCAAGAAAAGTTCTATGAAGGGAAGCTTTTAGGTCTGGGTCTTCACTTCAGGCTATCATGGGAATGGCAGACTGTAAAAAAGTTCTGCTTAAATTTTTGATGCAACAATGACTGATTTTTGCATAAATTCCATTGTTAGAGAAATTTTTGCAGATACTTAGAAAATTTAATAATTCACTTTAAATTTATTTCTGGAATTTTGCTCAAAGAACGAATTAACGTCATCCTTCTAAAGAAGAAAGATTTCTTTCCTGAGAAAATAAGGCAAAAAATGAAGAAAAAAGTTAACAGCTGAGAACAGATTGTCAGTAGGCCATGTACAAGTGTAAGTATAATGTAACTATTTGCAAAACACAGCTGCTGATTGTCTTGTTGTGATCCATACCCCACACCATGGCTTCTTCTTCCATTGTTGTTTGAATTGTTCATTAACTCTTGATCAGTATGAGATTATGATGCCACTATGTCAAAGAATACCCTGCAAAACACTTGAAATAAAATATCTGTTAGCTAAAAACTGTTCTGAAATATAGAAGTTGTCTCTCTCATGGAATGAGAGAACACCTTATTTGCTGATGTTTTTATTTTCCTCATAGGTTCTGGGAATTAGTAAGATGCTGCTTCACATACTTAAGTGTAAATTTTAGACAAATGGCATTTAGATGGAAATGGACAAACACCCAAGTTCTCTTTAGAGTGCAGAGGGACAGCTGGGTGTCAGAAAATAGGATTCACAGCTATGGGCACATGGAGAGAGACAGCGGTGCACATGGAATTTACTCAGAAAGCCAACACAAACATGCAGAGGTCTAACACAGAACACTTTTATGAAGATCGGTAATGTGTTTAGGCTCTTGAAAACTGTTGGATGATAAATATTTAATCCAAAGAACACTTGAAGTCATCTCATTCTTCATTGAAGCAGTAACCTAGCTTTATTCAGCTTTGAGAACTGTCATGCATTTTATGTGTTTTTCTGAGATCCAATTCTTAAACAAAGAGCAGAGATTACGCATAGTTCTCTGGTAACAACTTGGAAAAATAAATAACATTCAGATCATTTTAACCCCTTATCTGTGTTTTGATAATCTAAAATATGTCCCTGCACACACTTACCCCATCCCCATTATTTCACTGGATTTTCTTCAAAAAGGACAATTGTATTCCTTTAAAACCCCTAGCCAAACCGATATAAGCTGTGTATCAAGTCATATCACAGCTAAAAGGAAGTTGAGTTTTTTTGTCAAGAGATGGAAATAACAAGATGAAGGGAAGGGTACAACTAAATCAAATACTTTTGGAACTGTTAAACTACAGACGGAAGACTGACTCTCAGGATTACGGAGTTTAAGGTCCCTGTTCAGAAGTTTAACCTCACAAAGTAAAGATAGCTACTGAAATCATCACTGGACTTCTCCAGACCTGTGTGTTGCATGTGTTCTTACATTGCTCAGCTAAAAGTCAGTCTGTTATTGTAAACAGACTGACTTTTACTTATTGTAAAAAACTTAAGCACAAGATTTACTTAGCTGTGAAGGAACTTTTTTCTATCAGGGTTTACTTCACAGATGACATAACTAGAGGTACGCACATAGATGCCCATTAAAGCTCAGTTGATAATCAAGAATTATGATGTAGTCATGTTCAATACCACAGTCAAAACTTAATCTGAATATTTAAAAGATATATAATATATAATATATATAATATATTAATATTATATTTATATTAATAATTATTTGACATATTATTTATTTATTAATATTATATTAATATATTAATATTATATTTAATAATATATTTATATAATATATATAAAAGACATACACAACCATATTTTACTTCAAGCTACATATATTCACTGTTGAGCTACAGTACAAATGGTAGAAAAATATCTTTCAAAAGATCTTTTCAACTAATGATTTTTCCCAATACTCAGTTTTTAACTAACCAAGGTTCTTGGGTTTCTGTTGTATTTTGTAGTGTACTGTACAGGCTAAAAATGTATGAATTTAAAAATAAGCACACAAATTCTAAAGTTAAAGCTTTACAATGGATCTGAACCTTCTTCTTTTCCTTTTTTTTTCTTTTCATCTGGAAATCTTACAAAACTGCCTAATCTCCATCACAAAAGTATAGACTGAAGATATTTAAATAACAATACTACCATTTAGACATTGTCTGAGTGAAAAAAAAATTCAAGCTTTTGAGGTTTATCTTTCACTAGTGAAAATGTAGCTTCTGGCATATTGCATACACATTGCCAGATTGAATGATAATGTTCCTTCATGTAAGTGTGATTTAGAAGAGAACAATTAAAGCTTTGGAATTAAATTCCCACTCCTCCTCGTGTCCTATTATGACAGTTTAATGGCCAGCAAAATGGGCTAAAACAGAAATCACCCAATCTTAGAGATTAAGAAAGTTAGTCTGTACAAACTCTTGTTCATCAGTCCTGGAAAATTTTCCTGAAGGTCTGACGGTTATTTGTTATGCTACTAGAATTACGCTTCTTGTGGTATTGGACAGTGGGGACAGAAGATGACAAAGATATCTGCTGTGAGTAATTGGAGAAGTGATACCTTCTCTGGAATTTTCACACTTCAGAATCAGATGGATTTGTGTTGTCCTGTTGATTGTTGGTTTTTTTTTAGCTAATCAGTGTTTTGTGTCTTTAGCCGTTCATCCAGCACCAAGTACTGCAGTCAAGAGCAGCAGATAGAGCTCAGATTTAGATACACAAACTGAACTGAGGTGGCTCTTGTATCCTAGATGAGATAGAAATGAACACAGCAGGATCCTGTTGGGTTCCATACACCTGCAGACTTAGGCAAACCAGCTGCCCGCTGCCCACTGCCCTAGCCAAGGCACAAGTGACTAATCCAGGCACAAAAACCAAGCAGAAACTATAGCAAGAAGGCTAAGCTTCTCCCATCATGACATTGGCTATTTTTGCACTTTCACATGAGCACCAAGGACGTGTTCCAGGAGTTAAGGGGAACTTTGGGGAACAAGAGACAGAAGGTAGTGAAGGAAAAGATAGGGCAAGTTTCAAAACCTCACTGGAAGATCTGTGCCTGAGTTTTCTTCATTGAAAATCTAAGAATTTGTAGTTTACTGTGTAACATGGGCTGCAACAGTACTCCAACTAGTTCTCTTTTCATGGCAGAATCTATTGGATAAAATCTGCTGTGGAGAATACACTGAGAAATGTTAAGCCGTCCACCTCAAGCTAAACTATCTGCAGCTTAGTCTGTCAGCACAGGGTATTCAACTGACAACTAAATACATTAGATTTTGGTTTTGCCATAGAATGTTCAGCAACCAAGATAAGAAAGTCAAATGACTACATTTGACGTGACAAACAAAAAAATTCTCCCTGTAATGCATTTAAATCTGAGGGCAAAGGATTTTCTCAGGGGGGACAAAGTTATGCTCCTCTTGCTTAGAGATGAAAGGGAAAGCAGAAATTTCCTTAACAGAAGAGGAACAATAAACTCTGGATAATAAAGTTTTAAAGTCTCTGCACTGGATCAATAATTTACCGTATATTTCATTTGCTTAACAAATAATCAGTAGTCAGCTTGACAACTTGAGCCTGCTCCAGTTGGTGCAGATGGGTTTTACCTTATAAATTACCTTAAGTGATTAATTATATAAAAGCCCAGAGAGTATATAGCAATGTTAAAACAAGAAGATGAAGAAATGGAACTCCATTATTTTTCATAGCTTACAACAATAAAATATTTAGCACCTTTTAATATAGCAAATTCAAAGGAAATTCAATATATGTGTGCTTTTTTGGTTTGTTTTGTTTAACTTGTTTGTGAGCTACAGCACACAGGAATCAGGCTTAAATACGTTATACAAAGTTCTGTAATTTCATAGGTATGTTTCTTATTACAGTTTGCCAATTTAATCTAGTTGGAGAATCATAACTTGTGGTGAACTCTTATCATATGAGAAAGAATGTTGCAATTTTGTATATCTGCATGGATCTAGCAATGTTCATCTTTAAAAGAAAAAGCAATTGCTTTTGTGATAGTGCTAGGATTGGCTTCTTTTCAAATAACAAATGACATTTTGCTAATGTGAAGCAAAGGAATTGCATTTTGCAATGCTTAAAATGAAAATACCTATTAAACAAAATGAAATTGCCTTCCTAAATAGGTTGATGGAAAAGTTGATTTTGTAGAGAAATAAAAGTTGTATTAGAAACATCACAGATGGAAAATGCATGAGATTTGAATTTTCTCTTTTTAGAAAAACAGATACTCTCTTCTACCATACACTAATTTTTACAGAGTATGATTTGTTCCAAAAGACAGGTGTATGAATGTGCTTGTGGTACTTCTTTGAAGAAGCCCAAGTTAAATGTTGTTACACACCCTCCACTGAATTAAAATAATGCTGTTGTCTTCTACAAGACAATATGAGATGAATGATCATCAAGCACTTGCATTTATGCTTGATGCAAACAATAAAATGATTTTATAACTGCCTGGTTAAACTTAAGTGAAACGTGTTGCAACTGTAACTTTAAGAAATATGTTTCTGATTCGTCCTCTCTGATTTAAATGTAGAAAAATATCTCCTCATGTGTTGGCTTCTCAGAATAATTTTTTTCATGATCAACTTTGGAAACCATACGGTTTTCTCTCTCAATAAGATTTTCATGTAATTATTTACCAAGAAGATATACTTCTCTTCATCTATTGGAGATTACAATTGATATTTTGAAACTCCACATCACATCCTACAATAATCATTTCTACTTAATTGTAGCATATTCTATCTACTTTTTTTAGGGCTACCTGCAGATTGTGAACTTCTACAGACAAGAGAATGAACAACAAAATTAATTGTTAATACATATACCTTGCAGCATGGAATTCAAAACATGGAAACATTTATAGAGGATAATGGAAACTATAGTGAATTCGTGTCACATATCACAATGCATAAAATTTTTACATGTGATGGAAATGTGTTATGCTATACACGTATTTTTTTTCTATTTATTTATCATTCTACTGTATAAAAGTATGGATAGGCATTATTTGTTCCATAAGACAGTTTATATATCACCTCCCAGATGGTCTTCCTGTTTGCCATATACTATTTTAGCATGCACATTTTTGAAGAATTATTAACTGGTGCTTATTTCACAACAGTAGTTTTCACATCTTGACTAACTTATTTAGGTCTTGTTTGGTTTGTTGATTTTTGTTTTGTCTTTGCTATTAATATTTTTTTTCTAGGAATTATCCAGGATTATCCAGGAACATTATTTTTGAGAGTATTTTCCTACTGATTATTTCAGTAACCTAAAAAAAAAAAAAAAAAAAAAAAAAAAAAAAAAAAAAGCAGAAAAGCAGAGTGAAATAAGTTTTCTGATTTTTCATATTTTTCTTAAATTTAAATAAAAATAATGTAAGATTATTTTCTCTAAGTAGATTTCATTAGATAGGCTGGATGATCTTCTAGGTCTTTTCCAACCTCGATAATTCTGTGATTCTGTTTAGCTGGGAAGTATTGGTAATGGTTGGACTGGATGATCTTCTAGGTCTTTTCCAACCTCGATAATTCTGTGATTCTGTGATTCCACTACAGTCTACACTTAATAGGCTTTTCTAGACTTAGCATGGGCATGTATGCTTTCGGAATGTGTCAAAGGCTAATGGTTAATGGGCTGGTAGTGCATTGAGGGACGTGTTGTGTGTGTGTGTGTATGGTTGTAGTTTGGGCTTTGACTTAATGAACACTTGACTTCCTTTGCTAAAAAAAGATGTGGAACATAATTCACCAATCATACGTAAAAATAGCAGTATCATCTGTGTTTGTTTTGTTTGTTTGTTTGTTTTTGTTTTTTTATGAACAAAAAAATTAAAAGCACTGATTAAATGGTATGGACATGTATTTGACATTTGAATACGTATGCTGACTGTTCATATATAAGTGAAGTTGCACACTCCAGATATGCTCATACTATGCGTAGATTTGAAAAACATTTACTTTTTCAGATATGAGTGTTTGTATCTGAGGTTCAAAAACTATGAAAAAATGTTTCCTACTTTCACAAGCTTATATTTACATTTACCAGAAATGATTTCTTACCTTTCTATGTATAAATGTATAAGAACTCAACCGAAATGACATACATAAGCAAAGAGTTTAATCTTGGCCATTCTTTTACCAGTATTCTAAAGATCACAGAATCACAGAATCGCAGAATTATCGAGGTTGGAAAAGACCTAGAAGATCATCCAGTCCAACCATTACCAATACTTCCCAGCTAAATCATACCCCTCAACGCAACATCCAAACGTTTCTTGAACACTCCCATGGTCGGTGATTCCACCACCTCCCTGGGCAGTGCATTCCAATGCCTGACTACACTTTCCGACAAGTAATACTTCCTAATGTCCAGCCTGAACCTCCCCTGGCGCAGCTTGAAACCATTCCCTCTAGTTCTATCACTGATTACACGAGAGAAGAGGCCGACCCCCAGCTCACCACAACCTCCCTTCAGGAAGTTATAGAGAGCTATAAGGTCTCCCCTGAGCCTCCTCTTCTCCAGGCTGAACAATCCCAGCTCCCTCAACCGCTCCTCATAAGGCCTGTGCTCCAGACCCCTCACCAGCTTCGTAGCCCTCCTCTGAACACGTTCCAGGGCCTCAATGTCTTTCTTGCAGTGAGGGGCCCAAAACTGAACACAGTACTTGAGGTGCGGCCGCACCAATGCCGAGTACAGGGGGACAATTACCTCCCTGTTCCTGCTAGTAACACTGTTTTTGATGCAAGCCAGGATGCCGTTGGCCTTCTTGGCCACCTGGGCACACTGTCGGCTCATGTTCAGCCAAGCATCAATCAGTACCCCCAGGTCTGTTTCCTCAACACAGTCCTCCAGCCACTCCGCCCCAAGCCTATAGCGCTGCCTGGGGTTGTTGTGGCCAAAGTGCAGGACCCGGCATTTGGTCCTGTTGAACCTCATCCCATTGGCTTCAACCCAGCTCACCAGTCTATCCAGATCCCTCTTCAGGGCCTCGCTACCCTCAGGCAGATCGACACTCCCTGCCAATTTGGTAGGGAGTCCTACCAAATTGGCAGGGTCATCCGCGAACTTACTGAGGGTGCACTCAATGCCCTCATCCAAGTCATCAATAAAGATGTTGAAGAGGACAGGCCCCAGCACCAACCCCTGGGGAACACCACTCATGACTGGTCTCCAACTGGATTTGACTCCATTTACCACCACTCTCTGGGCCTGGGCTTCCAGCCAGCTCCTTACCCAGCCGAAAGTGTACCCATCCAAGCCACGGGCTGCCAGCTTTTGCAGGAGAATAGCATGGGAGACAGTGTCAAAGGCTTTGCTGAAGTCTAAGTAGACCACATCAACCGCCTTTCCTTCATCCATCAGACGGGTCACAGGATCATAGAAGGAGATCAGATTGGTCAAGCAGGACCTGCCCTTCACGAACCCATGCTGGCTAGGTCCGATCTCCTGGTCATCCCACACCTGCCGCGTGATCTCCCTCAAGGCAATCCGTTCCATTACCTTCCCTGGCACCAAGGTCAGGCTAACAGGCCTGTAGTTCCCCGGATCCTCCTTACAACCTTTCTTGTAAATGGGAGTCACGTTAGCAAGCCTCCAGTCTTCTGACAGTTTGGGTATGACAAAATTATTGCTCCTTGATCTTTTTATACATGTGTATGACCCTTTTATTCTTTCTATTCTGACAGCTATTGTCAGCTGCTGAAGAAAGAATACCACCTGGGTCTTTATTTGATGCATCCATTCTTACTCTTTCCTCTGTAGTGCCAGTGAAGATGATATGATTGTAACATGTTCAGAAATACCTGCAGTATCTTCAAATGGAGAGGATAAAAGCAGCAACACAATCCCAGGTCAAGGACTGCAAGTGTTATTTGTTTCAGATGTTGTCCTATATCAAAGGTACTGAGCAGTGACTGAGGATATATCTATCTTATAGAGCTGCCATTTCTCATTTCCTAGGTCAATGCATCTGTGCTGCCAAAAGTGGGATCATCACAGGTCCCTGCTAGACATGATTCAGAGTTGGTGCTCATGGAGCTTGTGTGGAATAGGTATTACTTCTCAAGATAATATTAGGCAAATAATTTTCTCTTGGTTTTCCTTTCTTGAACTTCAAAATGGGCCACAGGTGCCAAATTGGTTCAAAACCTTTTGTCCCTTATTCCTAGATGACATATCACCCTTAAGAATGTATTTGGCTTGAAAAGCAAAAGGAGTTCTATAACCTTGATGAGAACAAAGCAAAACAAAACAAAACAAAACAACAAAAAAGAAATGAACAAAACCAAAACAAAACAAAACAAGAATTCACAAAGAAGCCAGGAAGTTGATAGTTTCTGCAGCAAAAGAAGACAAAGTTGTTCCCAGTCCTTAAACTCTGGTTCCATCTTCTTACTCCTGGTCTTATGCCACAATATTTCAACTTCTTTGTCATGAAAAGTATGTAGCTCTGTGAACCAAAACGTAAGAACCAAAACAAAACTGGGCTAAAGTCTCTGAAAGTATTTCTCAGATGTTTTAATTTCACCTCCATTTACCAGAAAAAGGTGAATAGCCTGATCCAAACAAGCTCTGACTTTCAGTTTTGAAGCAAACAGCTTTCTTTTTTTTTTTTTTCATTTCTTTTTACTGCAGTACCTCCAAGTAGCACATTAAATAATTCTCTGAACATCTGTAAAATCATAGTCTATACAGCTACTTTCCATTTGACACAAGCAGGTATAAATTATCTGATCATATTCACCTTTTGAAAGCTGAGTCTGAAAAAAAGAAGGATTTACAATGCATTCTGTTGCTACTTCTTTCTCCCATCATTAAAAATGAAGTTATGTATCAAGCAGTGCATGGATTTCCCTTTTGAAACATCTATCCTCTACAAGTATTTTCTGCATGGACAGAAACTGTTGTTGCACTTTAAAGCTATTATCAACCTTCTTTCAGTAGAATTGCAATTTAGCTCTGTACAAAACTGTATTTGATTAAATGTTTATTTCTTACAGCATTTTGTTACCATAAGGATGTATATCAGTTGACAGTGAGATTTTAATTTTTATTTTTTTTTTAAGGTAAAGATGAGGTATTTTGGTACAGTTTTTGAAGAAAAAAAACCACAATATTCTCTTTATCAATACAATAGTATTTTTATATAAGCTTTGGTTGTTTCACTCAAAATATTTCTCAGAATGATAAAGTCATCACTAACGATCTTAAACTTGCAAACACACTTTTGAAATTAGGAGACATGAGCTTCCATTGTCTGTATGGAAACAGACCACTGAACTGCATGGCTTGTTCTGAAAAAAAAAAAACACAGAACAATAGGGTTTCTTTCTTGCAGAGTGACTGAGTAATATCTGTGTCCAGTGTGGATGCTTTGGGTGCTGCAAATTCAGATTGTTCTAGAAAATGTATGTTTAGGCAATTGAACTTCAGATTTGTTTGCCTGAGGACTGTAACATCTGGAAAGTTAAAGAGAGGGGAATACTCTATTCTTATTTAGCCAGTAGTTTTCTAATCACAGCAAATATCACACTCTAAAAAGAAAATATGAAACATTTTTTAAATGAACTCAAAACTATGTTCAGGAATTTTAATGGGGATGGAGTATTTTCATGAAATTATATGTCAGTTATATACTTTATATGTTTTATCATGAATGTACCTTTATCCTCTCTTTCCCCCTTCAAAAGGGTAACAGAGCAGTATTTCAGATGCTTTCTTTACATGCCAGAGTGTAATTTGCCTCTTTTTGTCTGATAAGGATTCTCCCTTTACCTTTAACTCCAACCTGACTTAACATGTCTCAAAGCTAGTAACTTCAGTGAAAGGTAGTTCTCCCAAGAAACGCATTTCCTATTTCACACACTCATTTTATACTAAAATAAATAAATAAATACTCATTGCCATACCTATCCCTCCTTATTTACTGTAAGGAAGAGAAAGAGATGAGCCAATTTAAGACAAAATGTCTGATGTGTGTATTAAATATATTGTGACTCTCAGTGAGGAGTGCGATTTGCCACTCCATGTGCAGCACATATATATAGCTGTCATAAACCACATCAGACCTCAATCCCAGTAACTGGAAATGCAAATACCTGAAATATATTCATTATTATAATTGTTGTTGTTGTGATTATTATTTTATCCTTTTAAATAGACTGAGTATGAATTTCTCAAAAAAGAATCAGAAATTAACTTGAGAGAATTCTTGATCAAAAATGTCTAAAACAGAACCAATTTTTCTTTTTGCTGAGCAAGTCAGAACAAGATTGTTGCAGCTGTCTTTCTTTGATAAAGTAAATATGTTTCCCAAAACAAATTCACTAACACTAATTTATAGAATTTGTTCCTAGTGAGCAGCTGATATTAAACACTTTAATTAGTTTGTGTTAATAATATTTGGTAATAATTATATTTATGTACCAGACAAGCAATTTAAAATCAAAATTCAGAACGTATATTAATAACTGCTATTCAGAAAGGAGGCATTCAGTATTTGATTGAATTTGACTTGTTTCGGGAACACAAAGCTAACCTGTGGGCATGTATTTTTTAGATGTCTAGAAAAAGGGTGGAAAATTCATCATTATTGAACTTAGCATTAAACATAGAACCTGAAGCTAAATATTTGTTTCTCTTCAATGAATTAAACAAAAATTACCTTCCAACAGTTCAGTAAGTCTTCAAATGCTACAAGAGCCAATGACTTTTCATTATTTGATTGGTGCGGTCAAACTGTTTCTCAAAGGAAAAGATAAATGAAACTGGTGTTTCGGTGGAATGTAGCACATAGGTCTATGTGCATTAAAAATAAACAACAAAAAAAAACCAAATCATGTCACTCACTAATGTGACTTTGCTGTAGAATCCAATGCAGTATAGCATTCTAGCATAAATAAATAAATAAATAAATAAATAAATAAAAAGTCCATTGACAGGATTACAAGTTTAGGTAGTTTGAAACATCACTGGTGTGAGCAGTGTAGAGTACCTTTAAAAGGTATTGCTCAGCAAGTGGTCCTTTAGTCTCTCTGTGATTTTCTAGTACAAATTTCCTTCCCTTTGGAATAAACTCAAGGATCAGAAGGAAAATAGCAACTTATATGCTCTTGATTATGAGCTACATTTAATAGTTTGTGAGTAACAGAATATTCAGGAAATTTCAGAAACCTTCAGGAGGCTCCTTACCAGTCAGCTCAGCTTTTAACTGCTGTCAGATCACAAACTTCTTAGTTTTTCTTAGTTTTCTGTTTTCTGTCAGAACCTGGCCTTTTGGCACATTTATGGGATGTATCTTTGACAGATGAGTGCAATCTGTTCATTAGATTACAAACTCTAGATCTCCCAGGAATAATTTCAAATCCACACGATGTTCTTAATATTTTGTATTTTGCATCTGAATCAACGGTTTATTTGAAAGCCATGTAGACTTGTGTGCAAGCAGGAAGCTTTCTATTGGATTGCTCAACAGATAGGGAGATTCACATGTGGTTTATTTCACTACACATACAGAATGATTTACATTCTATATAAATGAGTTCCTTATTCCCTCACTGGAGATCCTAAGGCATGAGGAACAATGCTAGTAGTGTCTTTTGCATCAATCTGACTGCTTGAGAAGGAATCTGCTCACAAAAACTCTGCAGAGATGCAGCTTTATCTGGAAATACCATTCTAGCTAAATCCTTCATTTTTGCACTCAGTCCTGCAACCAAGGACCGAGGATATGCTCAATTGTAACTATATAATTTGCTTTTATTCCACAGATATGATCCATTAGTAACTGAAAATCAACAGATTAAGAAAAAAATAATAAAGGGGGGGGGGGGGGGGGGGGGGAAAAGCTCATTATTTTCCAAGATTTTATTTCATGTCAAAGGAAAAGTCAAATAAAAAAATGCCTGCTCTCATTCTACACAAAAATGCTGAGGCCTGCTAGACTGTTATGTTGCATATAATGCCTGAGATTCTCCCAGTGAAACTACATTTAGGACTTTTTTCAGTCTAGAGGCAAAAACAGAAATTAAAGCACATCATCTAGGACAGTTAAATTTGCATGAAATAACAATTCAAACAAAGAGTGCATTCCTAAGAATTTATTTTTATGTGCATTTCAGAAGGATGTCAATTTATGTAGACTTTTTTTTTTTTTTTTTTAATGTTCCAACCACTGTAACAAGCTTTTTCATCACTTAAATTTACAAACTAAGTCTTTAACATTTGGTTGGGTAATTTGTTGTGCAAGGAAAACAGATTATTTAGGCTTCAGAAATAGGGTTTGATCAGAATCATTTGAATAAATATCACATAAACATTCTACATTTACTCAATCTGATTTGCTAGGATTTGTGGAAATAATGAATGTGTAATAAATAAAAATAAAAAGTACTTTGTAAGCAGTAAACAAGTCTGAATAAGTATTGAGAATATTCTAGTAAATACTTTCAGTTCCTGAGTTAAACTATTATTGTTCAGTATTTTTTCCTGACAGTGGGAAAAACCATCATACACTGCCTGTGAAAGAGACACTGCTTCAAATTTACTTTTGAATGAACTCCAAGACCTTACTTAACATTAACTAAACACAAAAGCATCCATAACCAGTTGGGAAAACAAATAAAACTTCTTGATTACAGAAACTGATCAGAAAATATATATCGCATACAAACTGAGATCTAACATTTAGTACTAAGTGTAGGAAGCATTTTGTCTGAATAGATAAAATTTTACTGAATAGATTTCTGAAATCGAAAACATTTAGATTAACATTTTGTTTGTTTGAAAACATAGTGTTTAAGCATAATACAGCAGAATGCTAGATGTCGAAAACTGTTCCATGATTTCCAGGGCCATTCACAAAAGGAGCATTTTTGTACTTTAATTTTATACCAAAATATATTTAAAGAATACCATATTTTTCAGCAGAGAAAGAAAAATTCTCAATGAATTATTGGAGGTAAATTTCCTTTTGGAATTATTCTAAAATATTAGTAAATATAACTAAAGTATTTTGTATTACCTACCTTGTATCCAATGTACTTTTGATCTGGTCTGTTTTATAACTGGTATCATCTGACTCAGATCACTGTACAGTCAATTTGACTGACATGCTGAATGGGAACAAGAGTTCAGTCACTGTCAATTTCACACTGAGAGGTCTTGAAAACTTTGCTGCCACAATGGAAGTTGTTGGAAGCAACACTCAGATCGGGATGAACAGTTTTCTAAGAGCAGGAAAGTCCTAATTTCCTGATTTTGGTATACACTCTCTAACTTTGGTTTCCTTCTGGCTTCCCCTCCAGTTCAGAGAGGCATCTGAGTTGTCACAGTCCTTGAAAGTACCATTTGACTCAGGTTAAGCAGGCAAGGCCTATACAATGAGGTAAATTAGTGTAGTTTCCACAGCCTGTGCACCTGTCCTATCTCTGGAAAAGCCAGTTAAGTTTCAACATCTTCCCTGATAGAGACTTCAACTGTTTAGATTTTTAAGAATGCATAAAAACACAGGGGTTATTCATAGCAGTTCACTGCAATTATTTCCTTTCTGATTTTGCTTACATAGTGTACATTCCTACATAAACACAAGGGCCAATATCAGCTGTATTCCTTACATTTTGCATTTATAAGCAACAGACATCTGCACTAATAGCTGAGAAAAACATACAGACTATGACTGGACAAGAGGAGCATATTGGGTCTTTTTCTCAGGTCTCCTGATCATAATTCTATGATTTTTTTTTATAAAAGGCAGACTGAACAAGATCTTTTAGCAAAGATTTTTATTAATTATGTTAAATTTTATAAACTTAAAAATGATATAGGAGATGAAAACACAATATTTATTTGTTTGTTTTGGAAATTGGCTAATTTTTTGTTTGTTTGTTTGGAAAAAAATGGATTTCTCTTTGCTACCAGTGATTACAAACTTTAAAGGAGTCAAACATAGTTAATCACTGGTATTGTGAAGGTGTCAGCAGGTGTCTAACTTTACTTATGTGGGAAAGGTGATCAAATGGGAGATACTCTGCAGTTGATTTATCTTTTACATATGATGAAATAATTAAGACAGTTTTCATCATTTTCAAGGCATAGTCATAAATAATTTTTACTACTGTCAGTCAAATTAGTCTTACTCATTCAACAGCACTTGGAAAATAACAACATTTAATACACTTGTAATTTGAAATTCAACCGTGAAATGTGCAGATTTTTTAATTACAGTGTTTGTTGTTTTGTTTTGTTTTTTAATCTTCTCTAATTAATTAGGTAAAAATCACAGTAAAAATATAAAATACCAATTCTCCAAACTTACCATGCATCTGTGGACAGAACAAGTTTTATGTGGTCATAGCAATGTGTTTAAAATCTTATTTATGAAAGCACAAAAGATAAGAAAATATACCATAGAGAAGTTTGGGGTTTAGTTGGGCTATGATTCTTCGAAAAAGTGCGGGTGGTTTGTAGGAATTTATCTCTGAATGAAAGAGTTGGTTTATGTTTGTTTGGTTTCATTTTCTCATATTTTCCACATATTTTTCATATTTATGATATATTCAAAATAAAATATTTCTGTAAAACTAAAAATATAGTTACTGAGTAGCTCATAATGTTAGTTTTTGGAGATAAAAGAATAAATGGAGATTTATGTATAAATGGAAATACCAGTTCATGTTCTACCTCAATCAGATGTGAAAGTTTCCCTTGTGTATCAATGCAGAAACCCAAAAATCAGAAGGTTTTAAAATTTCCTGAGATGCACAGAGTTTTCCAGATATTTCATTCAAAGGATGTTTGAAATAGGGTTTGAAAGCAAATGCTCACACTGAAGGCATAAAAACTCAGATATTCTGATATCTCTCAGAACTACTTTAATATAAAAACTTAGAAGCCTTACTGAAATAGAAAATCTTCATTTTCTATGTGTTTTTTTTTTCTATTTGTGTCTTTGTTATTTGTCTTTCTCTATCTTTTTTACAAATGTAAGGAAAAAAGCAACTTCTTTTACACTTATCGTATGAATAAATATAGCGTACGATGTTTCAAAGGAAGATTGTTTTGCTGAGTGACAGGTTTGTAGCTTTTAAAGTTTTGTCAAAAGTTATGCAGTTAGAAATATACAGTCTGATTTTTAAATAGCTTTAAATAAATTTAAACAAAGTTAACCTGTAGCTGAAGATAAAATTGAAGACACTTATTCAGTTCTGAAGTTGTTTTACCATACAATTAAGCAAACAACACATAATATAGAGGAATAACAATCAAGTCTTGAAGAAAGGTCATTCAACAAGGGAAAGTAAAGTATGGCTTTGTATCTGATATGTTTTGTGGGGTTTTGTTTGATTTTTCTTCCTGCTTTCTTTTATTGGATATTTCACAAGAAGATTTACTGAGAAGTGTAGACTTTCAGGTAGCCAACTTCAGTGGTTTAAGACTTTTTCTTTTTTGGCTTTTTAAACATTTTGATGATGTTTATGCATGAATAGAAACATGAGTTTATTGACACTGGACTTCTCTGAGATGTACTTCTCTTTGTAGCTTCATCCGACTCCAGGACAGCATCTACAGCAAGTCGAACAGGCAATTTGGAAAAATACATTTTCTTTCTATTCCTTGGGAAAGTCTGTCTTTTTGCAGTAGTCAGATATTACTTTGTCTTTTTCTCTGGCTCATTGTTGCATTGTCAATTATCTTAAGATGTGGGAAGGTTGACACCTGAAATACACATACAATGCTCATTAAAAATCCAGTTTGCAAATGACACAGTAATGGATATTCCTTTACATACGGGAAATGAATTTGCAGTATCAAAAAGTGCATTCACCAATTCACTGCAAAATGCAGAACAATATAAGATATAAAGCAAATAAATAGTGGCATTAGTTCAAGGTGGTGTCTTGAACTAGGGTAGGAAATATAGAATAATTTGTCTCTGCCTGTTATTCGTTATCATCCTTGTAGGGGCCATATCTGTCTTTTACACTTCTTGTTAATTCCTTTGTGTTTTTACTATACGTAGGAAGATTTATATGTGCAGAATATATTTTGTGTTTTTTTTCCCCTCTTTCTTATGCCCTAAAGCCAGATCTACTCTGGACACAAGTTTGTGTTCGTATATTGACCAATAATGTGCCTTTCCTGCTTTGTACTTACAGTGCCCTTCCATACTTGAATTTTCAAGTCTGCTGTTGTCATTGTTTAATACAAAGTATATAAGTAATTGCAGTGAGTGAAGGAGGGGAACAGGGATTCAGACTACAGCTTTTGAACTGTCTTTTGGCTTCCTCTCTCTTTGCCTTTTAACTTCTTTGATTCATATGTCCTTTGCTACACTATGAGACTACTTGGAGGGATAAGAGCTTTCCTCATGAATCTTCATAGCTTGACAGCTAAAACAATCTTCTTGACAAGCAAGTCATGGCTTGAAATTTGATCAAAATGTGAAGAGCTTAGGCAGTTCTCTATATTCCTTCTATACAAACATGTTAACGATAGACACAGAAATGATGGACATTGTTTCTTCTTGGAGAATTTTTGACAAAAATTAACCACGTACCTCATGCTCTTGGTTCTGCATGTGGTTATCGGATCACATCCTGGAAGGTCTTATGGAGTAAAATACCTACACCATGTCATATTAAAACTTCAGTTCTGTGAAAGTGAACATAATCTCAATAACTTTCAACTATGTTATCTCAGATGTAATACAAAAAAATATATATTAGCATGAATTGTTATCTTGTTTACATGAACCTAAACTTTGTCTATATTCTATTTTGGGCAATATTTATATACCTTCAGTTATGCTGTTGTACACTAATATATAATACTGGCTACTCAGTGTTGTTTAGTTATGCCTGAAGGTAGTACATGCCTAAGTACATGCCTTAAGAAAAGAAAAGAACAAAAAAAGCAACCAAAGACCAAACAAATACAAACAAACAAACAAACAAAACAACCTACCACTTCTTAAATAAGAAATAAATAAGAAATAGGAAATAAGAAATAAGAAATAGGAAATAAGAAATAAGAAATAGTAAGAAAGAAAGATAGTATTTTCTGTTTGGGAAGTTCATGAGTATCTTTTGTAGGGAACATTCCGCTCATTTTGTGACAAAAAGCAGTATGTAATATTTTGTCTGTCTTCTGAAATAATTCTGCTTATTTAGTTTTGGACATCACTTGATTGCAGGCTAGTATTACTTATGCAAGATTTTCCATTTTCTTAGGTTCAGCTCATCTATTACTATCAGAATCATGAAACTGAATACTTGTTAATAATAGGCTTTGAATTATAAAAGAAACAAAACAAAAAAAAAATAAAAACAGGAATTAAGTTTAGGTAATATAAAACACTGTGGATGCAAAAATGTGGCATCCAGTTACATTTCCAAAGTGATGAATATGAATCCTTCTATAAATGCAATCGCTTTAAGAATAAAGGTAATTATTGGATCATTGGTGTTCTGAAAAATCTTCAGCCAAAATATCAAACTCAGGAAACAATTGAAAGTTTTAAGGCATTTTATAATATTTGATATGAAAACAGCATTTTTTATTTCATAGAAAAAATATTGAATGCTAAGACAATGTTGGTACAATATAACATTTTTATTTTCATATTAACTATTAAATGATAGTGTACAAAATTTACAAAAAGAATTAAAATTATGATAAGGAATTTAGTAGTGAGGATGAACAATTACTAGTAGTATGTATTAGACTTACTACTAGCAGTAGATAATGATTCACCTGTATTTTACAAAATCATTCTGGTTCTGCAAATAAAATTTTATCTTTTAAACACTGGTTAATATTGTCATCTCCGAGTCCTCCAGGACTTTTAATTTTCTGATTTAAATTAAATTCTTTTTGCCAGCTTTTGTTACTACCCAATTAATTTTCAAATCCAATTAAGATAAAAATCATCCATAATAATATCATACTTGTTATTAAACCTATAATTTTGCTGATTTCATTTACCACTTTTGACCTACCATTAATAACTCTTTAGAGTTAAGCATGCACTCTAGGGCTGGTTTCTGTGAACTGTTGATGCATTTGGAAAACCATGTCCTCTTGAATAGGATATTAGTTTTCCTAAAGGCAGAGATAAGTGAGTAACTTAAAATGAATAATTCATTTGACATGTGTAACCTATTTTTAGGCTATCATGATATCACCAAGTGGAACATAGTTTATTAAAAATACTAATTGTGTGCAAGATAATTCATTTTGCAATATTTTATCAATAATATATTTATTTTTCCAATAAATTTCTTTACTGGGAGACTGCATAAGAACATTTGGTGTTAATATTTGATTACCCACTGTTGAAAACATTTTTCTAAGTACTAAATGTTCATAATACTTTCATTCCAGTCCCAGTGGAAACAATATCATACAGATATATTTATTTGCTGGAAGCCTGCTTTCTGTAAATCACTGGTGTAAGACTTCAAATGCTTGGAACCAACTTGTAGAGGTGAAGTTGCAACCACAAATAGAACAGAACATAAACATTTTATATTCTTTGTCCAAACCTAACTAAGCTACTTTTCCACATTTATTCTAGTTCCACAGACTTCATTCTAGTTAAGACTTGAATGTTCATAGTGCTTAAATCCCCATGTGTCGGTGCTCTTAGCAGTCTAACAACCTTTTCTATTAAGATTAGACTCTTGTATTTATGCCTGATAAATGACATTAAACAACATGAAGTGAATAACTTACATGATCACTTGCTGTCAACACAGTTCACATAAATACAGATGAAAATCCGCATTTCAGAAAATGAAATTTTCAGAGGTTTGAAAGCCAGAAAGTGTATGATAATATCTATATATATGATGTCTTTCCATAACCCATTTTGCTTTCCGAATTCTGAGCATTAGATACCTTCCTTACTCTAATTGACGTGTCTCCTTTGACTATAGTCAACTAGTCAGTGTTATTTTGTTATGTCTAAAGGTAGAACATAACCAAATACTTACATTTAAGAAAAGAAAGTTTATTAAAAAAGTCTACAAATCATGAAGAATAACCAGCAACATATCTGCATAACATTTTTCTTATAAATAACAATAATATAAATATATTTAAGAACAGAATTTACAATATATAAACCTACATAGATTTTCAAGCCTGATTCTAGGAACAGTTTAGAGAATTTTATACCATCCCGATTGCAAGAATTATATGATGTACTGATATATTTTTTATAAATCCTTATAGTTGACCAAGTTACTGACAGTTAACAAAGATTTTTATTTAAAAAGATACAAAATCTAATTAACGCTATGAGTAAATATCAAACTTGAAGTATGCTGAAAAAGAAGATAAAAGGTACATAAAGAAACTGAGTCATCATGAGAGACAGTTTATTTTCCTGTTTATTAAAAATTGTTTTTTTTCACCTGGAATAGCATTTTCTACTCTAAAACTGCTCTCACTGAATTATAGGATTTTCACTTTATTTTATCAGATGAAAAAAGTTAGTAGCTTCCTAACTGGATCTATCTTGACTATGATCCATCTCTTCATTAAACTTAAAAATGTACAGCTGGGGAGAATTAAGCTTAAAGAAGAACTGAAGAGGGCTCATCATTCAAGTGAATGAATGTTCTGCATTTGGAAGCAGTTGGAAGAACTGAGTGAAAGAATGAGTCATCTGTTTTGGAGCTGACACAGAATTTAGAATTCTTTATTGCAGGTGTAGATCATAAGTCAGGTGAAAGGAGGAACTTAAATGTTTGGGGAAAATATGGCGTTTTATTTAAAGCTTCTTGTTAACCAAGCACAAATTACTTTTTTGTTGTTGTTCTATGTTTTACATGTTACCTGTCAAAAAAAAAAAAGTGTAGTTAGAAACTTATATAAAAGCTGTATAAATGTTATTATTATTATTTTAAAAAAGTGTTTTAAACTGTAGATTTGTGGGGTTTTTAGAAATAGGCTGGTTTGGTTTTTTTAGCTTTACTATTTAGAAAAGTAGACTTGCTTAGTGATTCTTTACTGATTTTCTTTGTTCTTTTCAAAGCTTCTGAGTTTAATTCTATAATAAAGAAGCCATATGTGTAAGATTTGCAAAACTAAAACCTCTAATATCAGAGAATTGAAATGAAATACCGAAACTTCATCTGTGAGATTCCTGCCACAGCTACAAGATAAGTCTTCACTGTGTTAGGTGATTCAATCTTTTCTTTTAAAATATTTGTTACTAATAACTGATTGAAAGGTAGAAGAGAATTTTAAAGGACAATCAGCAAAACAGACTTTATTTTTTTATTTCTAAGCAGTCTCATTTTTCAGTGCTAGTACTTTTAGCTGTTCCCAAGTACTAAGAAATGGACTAATGTTAAGAAATTTAGGAAGCTTGCAAATTATTCAGGTACTGTTTCTTTACATAAAGGTTATTTGAAATACAAAAATAATTGTCTAAACTGCTGGACTAGAGTGGAGCAGCATAAGCCTATCAAATGAAAAACAGAACAGCAGTTTTTTTAAAAGGTAAGTGGTGACACTATTTAAATGCCAACAATATTTCTATAGTCAGGCTAGTAATAGACTGTTTTATTTGATTTAAACTTGAATGTAAATATGTCTTCAGCAAACAGTAGATGAAGTCCCAGAGTCACAAGCTGGAGGGAAGAAAAAAACAAAAAATATAGTGCTATAATTTTCATCATGACTTTCTGGATCTCAGCCTATTCCAAGTGAGCCTTTCAAAAAAACTGCTAAGGACTTTTGTTATACCTTACATTTTCAGATTAATTACAAAATTTCACAATAAGAATGCAATATAACAATTTGTATGAGAAACAGAAATCAAACCAACAGTTATTAAAGTGAGGGAAGGGAGCTGATATAGGCATAATGAATGACCCTAATCTGGAATTTGACCAAGCTAAAAGGATTAACAATCTTCCTTGATTGGAAGCAAGGTAACTTTAGCAAGGAGGCACATCTAGCAAACATAATGAAGCCAAATAATACCATCCTTTATCAACTCTCAAAACTCCATGGATCTAAAGAGTGTGGCTAGAAGAATTATAAGAAGTGATATTTCACTGTGCAGCAGTGGAGCGACTGGAGTTATGAGGCCAGAGATAAATCACACTGATGTTCTTATTCAAACAGCCATGACTGGAAGGGAGGTGTAGTTTCTTTCCTCTATGAAAAGAGCAGGTTGATACAAGAAGTAAAACTCCTGTGCTCTGGGGATACTTAAATTGCCTTTGAACAATGGTTCTTCTAATGAGGGGAACATGCTTTAATTATGAAAGAAGAATTTTCTGGCCAGGTTAGATATATTAAACTTATGCGTGTGTTTAAGCACAAAAAATATCTTGCTCTAGTCAAGAAAATTAAAATGTGAAATTTGTGTGTATAAGAATGGATCCTAATTGTAGCTAAATTCTTTTTCATAACTTTGCTCAGTTTCAAGGAAATAAAAAATTTCCACTCGAAATGTCAGTCTTTACTTCATCCTTCTGATTATATTTTTTTATTTTAAAAGCAGAAAAAAACAAGAAAGGAAAAGAATAAAATAAAAGTCATACTAAGCATTTTGGGAATAGGATTTAATCATCAAGGGAAATGGAGTTTGAGTTTCTTGGGATTTTTAGGATTGAACTTGATACAGGCTTCTCTTGCATCTTCCTCCCATTTTTTATTTTTTTTAATATGTTTTAGACTTCTGCAAAAGGTCACCACATAGAGATAAAAGAGTAGATGAAACAAAAAGCAATAAGACAAAACAATAAAACTGTCATTGTTTTATTGACCTTTTTCAAATGCATTTATCATAGACTATACGGTAAATCTTTTTAAAGCTTAGATGCTAATGTTGCCATGTTTGGAAGGATCTCTAGCATCCACTTACAAATGGCCCTTTCTGGCAAGGTCAGATCATAAGAGGACTCTTTCTGAATCAAAACTCTATGTAACCAGTGACTCAAGACAAAGATTCTTTATTTTTCACTCTCTGCAGAGTGAACACAGCCTAAAACAATTTCCGTTCTACTCTTACTTAATTTTGTGCCAAGTTACCATAACACACAAAAAGAATACATGGTATATTTCTTAACAGTGAGAGGAAATGGGCAGAAAACAAGAAAGCAGCATCTTTTTTGAAGAAGATATTTTTCCATTAGCTTCAGAAATCCAGCAGATGTAATGCAAGGACATTACGGCAGGGTATGTTTCATTAAGTTAACAAATGTTTAAAAATATTTGTGGTGTCACTGCAGCTTGCTTCTGAACTAAAACATTTGTCTTACTGTCCTGTAAAAGGGAGATACAACAAGGAACATGTTTTGTTTTCTGTTGTTTTCCGAAAAACAAGTTAACTCTTCTCAGTAATCGTATACTGATTACATACAAGTTTGGTTCTTGGATCTCACAAAAAAAAATGATTTTTTTAGTGTTCATCTTTCATGCATTTGTGTTTTAAGCAGAAAAATATTTTCTTATTCTACATACAAAATGCATTTTATAATGTAAAATCTAGCACAAGGCACAAATTCAGAATAATGAACTAACTGCTACATATAGAGCAGCTTTTCAGGATGTCTTGGGGTAGAAAAGAAGTGTCCTTTTTATAATTTGTACAGAGCTGAAAATTAATGTTTGATACATCTGATAATAATATGCTTATTTGCTAATGAATTAACACAAAGCCTGTACTGATAACCTTTCTGTAAATTATTTTTTAATTTTGTAAATTGTTTCTTCAAAATGAACACTATTTATTATTTACTATGCTTTAATAAAGGGGGAAAAAAAAAAAGAAAGAATGAATGAATCCTAATTTTGAATTCTTCTCTGGAAAGCTAACATCTTTCCAAGTTAGCTGGGTGAGAATGTATTTGAAGTGTGATAAAATATAGGAAATCACTGTGAAAATTTTGTAGAGACAGATTTCAGTACGCAGCTCCTACTTTTGGCCTGTGCTGAATGCTTTTAAGGTTGAAGTAGAAAATTAGGACTTTTCAAGTGGTTGCAGAGGAAGGAATATTGATAAGAGTATTTTTGTACTCTAAAAATCTTCATCAAATCCTATTTTTAATTAAATTCAGATAATTCTTTCTCTTGTATTTCCTTCACTGGCACTTTATGATGTCATGCAAGCACTTTACACTTATCACACATAAGGACCCCTAAGAATACATCAATTCAAATTATACCCATATATCACATGCTCATTGTAATTTTTACTGATCTAGGAATTTCACTCATAATCTGTTTCCCAAAAATAGTCTTGCCTACATTCTTATTTGACACTTTCAGTGTGATTGAAGCTGTTAAGATCTGGCATCCTTCTCGTCTTGCCTTCTTTTATGTGGGCCATGAAGAACCACAGTCACCAAAAAGAAAGATTTCCACTTCTTAAGAAACTTATTTTTCTGGGAAAGATGTTTCGTGTTGCTTTGCAAAGTTTTCTAAATCTCTGTATTATCTAGAGAGGAAGGCTGGATGGTTTTGATAGAAGAACTTCAGGAAATGTGTATCATATTTGTGCCTGTGTTACTTACTGGTACTCTTCTTACCCACTGAGAAGGAGGGAGAGAGATTCAAGAAACATGACACTGAACTTGGCATTCACTCTTCCAAAAACGCTGGATGTCGCATTTGTAAAAATCAGCATGGCTATCCAGAATGCAGCTTGTTTTTCATGTGGCTGTCGTCACTGCTGAAATGCACCATCCATTGCCTAACTACACTCATACCCTGTTTGATCTCTATAAAAATTCAGGAAGAATTGGGTTCCATTTTTTTAAATGGAAGAATTCAATGACACACCTTTGTTCATACGCACTTCCATGTCAGATACCGTTGTGTAAGATTGCCCCTCTACTGCCATCATCAAACAGTTTCAATTTCTTTTGCCATATCGCCAAAATCCACCTCTGACACTGTGGAGTACCATAATAAAACAGGAGGCATTGCTTTCAGAGCATCCCTTATACTTCCCAAGGCAAAAAGGAGCTGAAGCTGAGAAAAAACAAAGGTGTGTTCCCACACTATAAGTAATTTGAAATAATGAGGGAAGAGTGGTAAACATATTTGATTTGGGGATCAAACATGTCTGATGTTTGGAATTCATTAGAAGAAACCTTTAGTGTGATGTATCCATCTCTCTCTGAATACAAACTAATAGTAACTCCAAAAATCAATAAAAGTGCTTTGGTTGTAACATTCCCCATATTTCTTTTCCACTTTTCTCCAGGAAAAAAAAAAAAAAAAAAAAAAAAAAAAAAAAAGGTATAATCATGGATAAATGTGGTTCTATTAGTCCACTACAAATAAGAGTGTTCTGACATATTATTAGAAAATTTATTGTTTTATATGCTCTGTATTACAACGATGTTTTGGAGTGATTCCAGCTAAGGAAGTACCACTTGCATCTTTCATTACTTCACTTCCCCCTATTTCTAGTTGCCACATTAGAAAATGAATGATGAATTACTCATTCAGGCAAGTCTGTTCCATAGCACTTCCATACAAATTACAAGAATGCTTTATAAATGTCTGCTCCTCTTGTCAAGAAAAGAATCACAGAATCACAGAATCACAGAATCGTAGGGGTTGGAAGGGACCTCCAGAGATCATCAAGTCCAACCCCCCTGCCAAAGCAGGTTCCCTACACCAGGTCGCACAGGTAGGCATCCAGGCGGGTCTTGAATATCTCCAGAGAAGGAGACTCCACAACCCCCCTGGGCAGCCTGTTGCAGTGCTTCGTCACCCTCACTGTAGAAGTTCTTGCGCACATTCGTGCGGAACTTCCTATGCTCCAGTTTCTGGCTGTTTCCCCTTGTCCACTTTGCCCCCCACCGGTCCCCTCTCAGTCTTCTTTTCTCAAGGCTAAACAGACCCAGTTCACTTAGCCTTTCTTGATAGGGGAGATGCTCCAGGCCCTTCACCATCTTTGTGGCCCTCCACTGGACTCTTTCCAAGAGATCCCTGTCTTTTTTGTGCTGGGGAGCCCAGAACTGGACACAGTACTCCAGATGAGGCCTTACCAGGGCAGAGTAGAGGGGGAGGATCACCTCCCTCGACCTGCTTGCCATGCTCTTTTTAATGCACCCCAGAATACCATTGGCCTTTTTGGCCACGAGGGCACACTGCTGGCTCATGGCCAACCTGTCGTCCACCAGGACACCTGGGTCCTTCTCTGCAGAGTTCCTCTCCAGCAGAAAAAGTGCACAGAATTCCCAATTCTTTGTCTGGTTCTCTTATACTTTATTTTGAAAACTCCAGGCTCTTCTGTCCTCTTCCACTAACCATCATTTTTCTCTGGTAAAGCTGCATTAGTACCATACCGGTCAATATCCTGACTTTGGAAAATAAAGCTCTCCTGTTTACAGTACACTAGATTGAAGAGATAAGAGAACCCTCAGAATTCAATAATAGCACGTAACTTGCCATCAAAAAGACACAATACTCAAAATATTTTATAAATGACCTACATCAGTGAAAGCCATTGGTCAAGACTGAGGCAATCACAGTAGCAGAACTGAAATATACTTGACACTGACACAAAAAATGCTACAACATAAAAAAGTAGGTTTATTACAGAAGTCATGCTGTTTACGTGTGTCAGGAGGTAAGGTAAGAGCTCTGTGATAAATAGGTACGATTCCAATAATGTGCTAATGTTAGAGCATTACCCTATTGCTCTGAAGAATGAGGTTTTGCATGATTTGCTCAGAGGTCAGGTACTTGACTGTAGAGGTTAATAGCCTTAGTATGACTGTTGTCAAATAACAAAGGTAAAGGTTTGTGTTTGATGGCCCTGCCAAGATGTGCACAGATTTGTCACTTGTTTTCATTTGAATTGGAAGGAGAAAGACATGTGCAGTCTTTGCAGAGCCGAGGGGGGAAAAAAAGGGCAAATATCTACTTCCATGACAGCCAGAATCAGATTCTGAGTATTTGATGCATTCACCAGGCAGAGCCAGCAATAAAGATCTTTTAGGAGATTTAATAACAGCTAAGTAAGCTACAAACTCTTGTAAGACACCTAATGATACAGAGTTGGTACACAAAGGAAATCAGTCTTTTATACAAATGTTGCTGAGATCACCTCATTCGAGAATATAGGTATTGTTTCTCAGGTTTAAAGTTCCTGAAGGAGTCATTTTCCTTGAGAGATTAAATCTGTAAATCCAGAGGCAGTCAGTGGCCAGTTATTCAAAAAACAGATTAAAATGATTAATGACAGTAAAAGATTTGTGCAGAAAGACACAGGACAATATACACTTTCTTTTTCATGTGTGTTTCAATTTGGCTTCTCCTGATGACTTTTACTTAATTGAGTTACCACCATAACACAGGGAGGAAGGGTATGTAATTCGTAAGCCACAGCTGCATGAGTGCTGGCCCTATTTTTCATCAGTACATCTTCTGGTACTTAAGAGACTTACTCTGCGCATTTAATAGGAAAACTTAATTGTCTGACATTTTGATATAGTCTCCTCACAAGTGTCTTCCAGAGCCTGTATTTTGATCCATAGAATCACATCACACAATTTGCTACATCCCATGGGCTAGAAGATATGATATTTGCAAGTACCCAGGGGTAACAGACAGTTACCAGCTGCCTCATTGCCACTAGCAAAACCCTAACAAAATCATTCTTTAATCGAAGAAGTGGTGAGATGATTGAACAGCATGGAGCTGTTACATGCAGAAATACAACTTATTCCCAGCTGAATTCCCCTCTGGGATTTTGCAGAAGCAACTGCCCTGTATTCCATTAAACACTGCATTGGGTCACCCTGTGGTACACTGCTCAGGTTTCCAAACACTGTGATACTTCAGACAAGCAAAGAAGAGGGAGGTGGTGGTATGCAAACAGCAGTGGATTATTAAATCTGACTTCATTGAAAGGACTGCATTATTGAAATTTCCAAAATGATGAGAATTTCTTTCAGGTGTTTTATGTAATTGCATTTTTTGAATCTGTGAGAATAATAATCTTTGTTTAAACAAGACATCGATATGTATTTTCTTAACAACTGCTAATTAAATTCCCACTTTTGCTATAAAAGGAAAAAGAGTAACACCCTTAGTGATACAAATTTGTTAGAATGTTTGGATTGATAAAGTTCAAGATTACATTAAATTAGAACAAGATTTCTTGCTCTGCTTTTAATTGCAGAATCTTTAGCTGAACCACGAATTTAGGCTGTGCGCTCTAGTATTTTCAGTCATGTAATACAATAATGAGTGAACTAGAAATGAATAAAAGGAATGACTGGTCTGAGGTGTTTTGGGGAGGGTTGGGTTGTGTTTTCTTTGTTGGGTTTTTTTTGGAGATGGAAATTTTTGTGGGGTTTTTTCTTTTTTCTCCTTTTCTTCACTGGTTAGGTTTTTTTATTGCTTGTTTTGAGAAAATGAAAAGTAAGGTTACTTATTTTGTCTTCCTATTTAAATGTAATGTTAGAGAAAGTGTTATTATAAATGTGAACTGCTTTGTGAAACCTCATTTTTAGCTGTTACAAACTGAATAAGAATAGTGCAATTTTGACACCTCCTCCGAAACTATAATCTCAGCTAGAAAAGTTAAAACAGAAGAAAACATGAAGAGAAATTCTGAAGGCTTTCTAATAAAGATACTCAGAACTGAACAATCATGTGTAAAAGTAATCACTGGAACACATGCTAATGCTTGTTGGATGGGACCAACATGCCTAAGCTGCTTCTTGAACAACTTTGATGAGATTTTTCTAGCCCTTGTTCAGCTGAGTTTTGAAAACTTACAAGAGTGCAATGAATAAATACACTTGAATACAAATGAATTTTTAGCATGTTAGTATTTCAAGTTCCTATCATGTCTTAGCTTTCTGTTACAACAGCTAGGTATGTCACACGTCTTACTTACCAGGTATAGTTAATAGCTGCAAGCTCATTCTTTGTTACACTTTTCTTTGTTATACTCCTGACATATTCTTCAACACAGACAATAAAATAAGGTTCTTAGATACCAGCGCTATGGAGGCAATGTAAATGCTGATGTAGGGTACAAGGCAAACGACCAAACACAAAATCATCAGGACTATTTTTATTTTGTCAGATGCAGATTTGTTAACAACTGTAATGGTCTGTGGTACTGGCACATTACACATTCTCAATGCAGTTTCTCCCTGACTACAATGACCTACAAGGTGAATAATCAGATACATGCTGTGATATGGAGAACATCCAATGCACGTGGGCTTGCCCTACCCCATCCTGTGACTTAAAGTAAGTGGTGAAGGGAGACATTCCTATTGAATTTTATCTGTTTTTTATAGCAAACCGTAGATCCATATCAACCCACACCCTCACTTCCCATGGAAAGATTTGGAAAAATGAAAAGATACAAAGAAAGATCGTTTAGACTTGTGGATCTATGTCATATGATAACACTCAAAATCTTCCATCCATATACTAAAAAAAAAGAACTCTGAAACTGAGAAGCATACAACGGTACATGACTAGTATTTTAACATATGCATATTTCTTTTATGCCTACCAAAATCCAAAACATCTGTTGCTTTAGATTTAAAAACTAAAATATTTTGAATCAGAAATGCAGACAGATTTTGTTTTTAGCAAATCTAAATAATCTACTTAGAATTTTGTTGTTCTGTGAAAAATATATTCCCCATTCGTGGAAAATAGATTAACAAAATAATCATTACTCAATATTTACCTTCTTAAAAAAAAAAAAAAAAAAAAAAAAAGAGATATTTGAAAACAAACATTAAAATTTAAAAATGTAACATTTAACAGTCTGGAAAATGAATGAAAAATAAAATCTGATATTTTCACAGTATCACAGAAATATTTTTGAAAGGAACATCTAGCCGTTATTTAGTCCAATATCCCATGCAAAACAGTGCTATCACCAACACAGCTCTGCACAGCCTGAACTTTCTTTGTATCTCAGGCCTGCAAACATTCAAGAACAGAGATTGACAATGTATGTTTGGAGCCCCGAAGCGCAACTGTGTTCTGCTTTGCATCAAGACAAAACATTCCTTTTCTTTAGGGAGATAGATATGGGTGCCTGGGTTTCAGTGTGAGTTCCAGGGATCTAAAATTAAAACAGAAAGAGAAGGCAATGCATTAGACTACCTCTGAGTTACAGAGGTTGAGGAGTTATCAGTGGGTTACAGATAACGTTTCTAAGAAACTTTATGGCACTACTGAGAGTGGTTTGTTATTGTCATTTTCATTGCTCCCCTTCCTGGTATTGAAGGCAGCTGCCATTTAGTTTCTTCTTCATCAGACTAAACTCACCTCTCTCAAAGTTTCTGGCAATGGATGAGGCCCTAGGCACTGACCCGACAGTCCATGTCTGGGAGGTCCACTACTGGGCATTATTAGTTGCACAGCTCAGAATCCTGTTGTAACCCATTGGACCTTATCAGCAATAGAATCTCAAAAATGAAAAATGTTTGTAAGGTTATGTTCCTCTTGCCCTTCTCCCCTCCTCTAGATGTCCGTAACACCAAGTTTTTGTCAACATGACTGGTAATCAAGCCGTTTATGTTCCATCCTCTACTAAAAAATATACATATATTTGAAGATATCACACAAGAGAATTAGAAAAGAAGTATAGCAACTATATTTTTCCCAGTTTGTTCTTATTCTGCTTATAATGATCACATATGAGGCCTGCTCTGAAAATAATGCCTCAAATCCTGGGTTGCATCAAGAGAAGTGTGACCAGGAGGTCGAGGGAGGTGATTCTGCCCCTCTACTCTGCTCTCATGAGACCTCACCTGGAGTACTGCATCCAAGGTCACAGCTTTCTGGGGCCCTCAACACAAGAAATTCATGGAGTTGTCCACAGCAGGGCTACGAGGATGATCAGAGTGCTAGAGCACCTCCCCTATAAGGAAAAGGCTAAGAGAGATGGGGCTCTTCAGCCTGGAGAAGAGAAGGTTCGCAAGGGACCTTATAGGGGACTGTGAGTACCTGAAGGGGGTCTACAGGAAAGCTGGGGAGGGACATTTTATGAGGGCAGGCAGTGACAGGACAAGGGGAAATGGTTTTAAACTGGAAGAGGGACTAGATATTAGGAAGAAATTCCGGAACAGGTTGCCCATGGAGGCTGTGAATGCCCTCTTCCTGGAAGCATTCAAGGCCAGACTGGATGGGGCTTTGAGCAACCTGGTCTAGTAGAAGGTGCCCCAACAGGGGGGTTGGAACTAGATGATCTTAAAGGTCCCTTCCAACTCAAACTATTCTATGATTCTATGATTCAGTGATCTATTTTATTTTGTTGGCCCACAAGGTCAGAGGTAGGTGTTGGTGGTAAGTTAATAAAGGGTAAACTCTCCCACCAACATTCTATTACATTTTGTTGCAACGTGACAGAAGACAGCGGAGGGGCAGTCTGACAAAATGTCATCTGTTATGGAAGTGTGCATGAAGCAATGGTATGTCATTGAATTCCTCCATGTGGAAAAAATGACATCCACTGGCATTCACGGATGCTTTCTGAACATTTATGAAGACCAAGCAGTGGATGTGAGCCACAGTGAGGTGGTGGGCTGTGTATTTCAACAGTGGCAACAGCGAAGTGAAAGACAAGCCACATACCAGACAGCCATTCAGATATTGAAGAGCACAGCATGCAGGCTCTTCATCACTAGTGAAAATACATAGCTAATGGTGGTAACTATGTTGAAAAATAGTGTCTCACAGCTGAGAATTTGCTCTGTCAAATAGTGTTTTTGTTGTGTTCTTTTTATGTGTTGTAGTTTCCATGGACATAAATAGGCATTATTTTTTGAGCAACCTATGTACATTGGAGAAGCTGACCATCAGATTTTGTTTCATACAGCAAATTCCAGTGAAGAGTTTTCTAACTTGTTCTAATGTCTTTATTTTTCCACAAGAATGTATAAAATTATAAAGTGTAGAAGAAATTAAAGTTTCTTCAAAACAGAATTCATTATAAATAAGAAGTTCAAATAAGAAGCCTTTGTTCAGTGGCTTAAAAATTACATTGAATGAAAACAGGGAAGCAGTACAGTCTAACATTTATATTTCTTTATAAATTTGTTTGGGGGAGAAATTTAGACTGATGTTTCTCTAACTGAAGGATCTGAATTCAGTTCAGAATTATCAGCTAAATTTAAGTAAGTGTATAAATGAAAGTTTCTACATGATCACTGGATGTGTAAGGTCCTAGCATGATCTGCGGAGGTCTCATTGGTTTTGCCAATGCAGCCTGCAGTTCAACTCAAGCTAATAAAGAAACCCATGGCAGGATTCCTTTGCCCAAGTATTATTTGAGTTGCTTGATGTATCTAACAATGCCATGCAGAGCTGGAAAAATCTGTGTACTCTGGGAGAGAGAACTGGAAGCCTGGACATTCCTATGCCATCTAAAGCATCCAAAACAATTTTCTTGATTGTTTCGAAGTGAATGCATTGTCCATGAGCGTAAGACAAAGTTGTCACATGATTAACGCTGTTAGAAAAGCTGTTGAATCCTCAGAAAGCTGTAGAAGTACCAGAGTTCCAAGGCAGATCTACCACCAGTACTTAAGATACTGAGAATGCCTCAAAGTTCAGTGCTCAAATCTAGGGGGGAACTAAGTTCAAGATAACTCTTTTTCAGGAGTTCAATAGGAGCTTATATGTATTGGCATATATCTGAAGCTGAACATCATTCTTAGGACACGAAATTTTTTTCAAATGTTGGGAAATTTTTCCAGCTCTTTAGAGATCCAGCTTCCAGCTTCAGGGTGTGTATTAAAAACCACAGTGGGGAAAGAGTCACTACTTACAGTTGACAGTGTATTATGTAGGGGAAGTGACTTGCTTCATGAAGATGTTAATTAGCATGGAGAAAATACTGTAAAGTACAATTTAAATCAGATTAATACTTTTGTTAATTACCCAGATACTCTTCCCTAGGAGGTTATTTTTCACATTAAAATAAAATAAAATAAATTAATTTCCTAGTTAAAAATCACTTATTATAATGAATTCAAGTTCTTAAAAGTTTAATGGATGTATTTTTCTCACATTTTACATTGCAAGATTCAAACAGGGGTGAAGTTTACAAATTATCTGGTTTCCAACAGAGTCAGTGAATTTTCTGCTGATATGACTTTCTATATTTTGGTAATTGCGTTGAAAGGGCATTGTGTTTGAGGTAAACAATCAATGAGATCCTCTTTTAATCTGAAGATAACAGCAGTTTATTTCCTCCTGAAAATAAGCTTAAACTGTGAGGATGTAAAAGACGCAGGATGGTAGTTTTTACCGCTTTTGAGTACTGTAATTCTTTTTGTAATAGAATGCCTACCAGTTCTGTGCTCTATTTAAAATGACAGCAGAGCATAACAGTTTTGTGATTACAGTGGAAATTTTTAAAGAACAGAAATACAACAAATATGGAAGTAATTCTTATGATGTGATATTGATCAAACAGAAATTGAATTAACCAGCCTTTGTTGATTTACAAGAACACATGTAGGGACAAGAAATCTGAATATGTTTACTCAAAAATTAAATGAGCTGGAACTGAATGATTTGGGCTGCATTCACCACTACTAGATGAATATGCATCTTGTGGAGACATACAGACTGGTCATGCAAGTATTCATTATGATATGACAGCTAATTGCTGGACCAGTTGAAGGTTTTAACCGGAAATTCTAAGCTTTCATGACACTAGCGATGAATAATCTGGATCTCAAGCACTAATCACAGAGTCAACAGAATTGCAGGAGCTGAAAGGTACCTCTAGACACCATCTAGTGCAACTCATCTGCTAAAGCATGTTCTCTACAGTAGGTTGCAGAGGAAGGCATCCAGCTGAGTTTTGAATATCTCCTGAGAAGGAGATTTTGCAACCTCTTTGGGCAGCCTGTTCCAGTGCTCTGTTACCCTCGCAATAAAGAAGACCTTTCTCATGTTTTTATGGAACATCCAGTGTTCCAATTGTCACCTGCTCTTGTGTCCAGTTGTTGAGCACCATTGAAAAGATTCTGGTCTTTCAGAGATCCAGAACTGGATATAGTATTCCAGATGTGGCCTCATCATGGCAGAGTAGAGAGGGAGGATCACCTCCCCTGACCTGCTGGCCACACTCTTTTTAATACACCCCAGGATACTATTGGCCTTCTTTGCCATAAGGGCACATGGATGGCTCATGGCCTCTGTTACCCACCAGGACACCCAAGTCTTTCTCCAAAGAGGTCCTTTCCAACAGGCCAGCCCCTAACCTGGACTGGTGTGTGTCATTTTTCCTCCCTGGGTGCAGGACTCTTCCTCTCCACTCAACTCTCCGGCCTATCCAAGTCTCACTGAATGGGAGCGCAGCATTCTAGTGTGTTAGCCACTCCTCCAAGCTTTGTATCATCAGCAAATTTGCTGAGGATGTATTCTATCCTTTCATCCAGGTCACTGATGAAGATGCTAACCATACCCAGTACCTATTCCTGGGGAGCAGTGCCACCCGAATGCTTCCAACTAGACTCAACGTCTCTGATGACAACTCACTGAACTCTCTCAGTCAGACAGTTCTCAATCCACCTCATCGTTCCCTCATCTAGCCCACACTTTCTAAGCTTACCTACAAGGATGTTATGGGAGACAGTGTTAAAGACCTTGCTAAAATCAAAGTAGACAACATGCACTGCACTTCCCTCATCTACTCAGCCAGTTGTGCTTTTACAGAAGACTACCAGACAGGTCAAACACAATTTCCCCTTAGCAAACCCATGTTAACTACTTGTGATAACATTCTTTTCCTCCACCTGCTTTTAGATGACATCTGGAATAAATTGTTCCATCACAGTCCTAGGGACAAAGGTCACAGCTTTCAGTGTCATTCATGCCGATGTGAAGGAGCAACAGCAGATAATAGTCCTTTCTCCTGACAAGCTGTGGCACCCTCTTGGCAATGTCCCAGATCTTAACTTCCAGGAGGCAGCATAAATATCAAGATTTCCTGTCAGAAAAGCAGAGGTGAGCCTCAGTGCCTTTTAACACAGAGTCACCTGTGACAAGCACACAGTGTTTCTTTTTATGATATCCATTGCAGGCCAGCAGAATAGTTTCTTCTTGCAGATTTTGGTCGTGGGTGTCATGGGTCTATAGCTGTAAGAGCTTCATATCTGTTTTTGGTAGTGAAGCTGGAGGGTGAGGACTAAAGTGGACCCCCACTTTTGTGCACCAACTTTACCGTGTAGACCACAACTTTGCAAAATACAGCTAACAAGAATAGGTAAATCCCAACTTGATTTTTCATTAGAAGCACAAACAGGTCATCCTGTGAGTTTCTAGTACCCTATCAGTAAGGGAACTGTTAGGCCATGGCTTGAACTAGTGATTGAGTTCTGCTGAAGGGGTGTGTTGAGCCCATGGAGCACAGGCAAATAGTTTGCCCCTTTGCTCCCCGTGTGAACATGGGTGGACCATGAGCCCATGGGTGGACCCCTGGGCTCACATAAAGACCAGCCATGGAAAGAAGAGCATTTCTTGGATGTAGGCTGCTTTCTGAATGGGAGGGCTGCATAGCTGGAGATCCCTTTCATCTGTTGTTCAGCTTCTTCATCCCTTATTTTTGTATGTGATTATTGGCCTACCTGTGAATACTTTCCTTGTTATTGCCAAGAACCTGTTGGAAGTAATTTTGCTTCTTTTTGAGCAGAACACTATCATAAGCAGTTTACTCCATAATTTAAACATAAAACAAACACACAGTTGATTGTGCTAGTGTGTTTATCCACAGCAAGTGCACTCATGCAATCTTGGTTTTATCATTCTAATAAAAAAGTGCAGCATGAGAGCAAAACAACCTAGAAAGACCACAAGTATGATCATGGAATACAGAGTGGCTTCTGAGTAAAAAGAAAATATTTTAAAAAGTCAATTGAGGAGTATTTTACAGTATTTTTTAAAATCATAAATGCATGGAGATTAAAATAAAAGCATAACTTTTTACTTTAATTACAAACTAAGAAACTGAAGAGAATCAGGTAATATCTACCAGAATGAACAAAAAGTGAACAGAAGTGTTTTTTTCTCCTCTACAATCTGTTGAATGTAACTGTAGAATTCACTGCTACAGGATGATATCTGTAGCAAAGGTTATATATATTCAGAAAGTTAATACAGATATTAATGGTAAAAATCTCATAGCTATGAAACATGTTTAGAAGCAGTTGCTTGTTCAGAATATTCTTGGAACATATATGTACAGAAGTGTAAGGTATCGTTTGGCATCTGTGAGCTTTATCTGGTTTTGTATGATATATTAAGCAGTTCTCAAAGGATAGTCAGGTGATTTTATGACAGAAAATCATAGAATCATAGAATCACTCAGGTTGCAAATGACCTTGAGTGTCATCAAGTCCAACTGCAATCTAACCATACTACCCTAACTAACTCTAACAACCCTCCACTAAATGATGTCTCTGAGCACCACATCCATCCAAACATTTTTAGACCCAACCAGGGATGGTGACTCAACCACCTCCCTGGGAGCCTATTCCAGTGCTTAACAACCCTTTCTGTAAAGAAGTGTTTCCTAATATCCAACCTAAACCTTCCCTGGAGCAACTTAGGGCCATCCTGTCACCTGTCAGTGCTAGTCAAGAAACTTCTGTAACTTTCCCTCTAGAGTAGAAAGGTCTTTCTCTTCCTATTACTCTGTATATAAACAGAATAATTTATTGGGAAAAAAAATGGTAAAGTTATGAGTTATCAGAATATTATTCTTTTTCTATATTGAGTAAAACATCACATTACGTCTATCATCAAAAAGAAATTGAATGTGGATGTAATTCCACTTACCTCTGCTTTCCACAATCAAGAAATGTTGCTAAAAAAAAGAATAAAAATCAATACTTTCATGCATTTGTATGTGCCTTAATAAGTTTATGAATTTGTATTTTTTTTTGCTCAAATTATTAGTAAAGGGGATGGTATTTTTAATGTGTTATGCCAATAAAATAAAATATAATCAAGGTCAGACATTCGGTCTGGAATAATTCTTAAACAAATTGCTAGTCACTACTAAGAAAAATCTGAATGATTGTGCTTTCTACTCTGCTTCTGATTTCTTCATGATGTTTACCACTGAGATCAGTATTAATGATAATAGCACTTGGGTTTAATTTTTTAATGTGGAACATGCACAAAGAGCACTGTTGATTATTCATAAACATCACTAAGTCCTTCTAACAGCTTTTTTTTTTCTAACAGCTTTTTTTTTTTTCAAAACCTATTTCTTTCTTTATAATACTTTATTTTATTTTATTTTTTTTATTTCTTGGTTTGAATTGTAGTAGGTAAGTACCTTGTTCTTAATTCTTAGAAAACAAAATTAGATATATCACTAACTGATATTTATTATGTACTCTTACCTAAGTTAAGCAGGCTATTATGAAATTACTTGTGTTCCCACTGTACTTTAATATCATTTACAGGCTTCCTGATTTCTCAAGACATAGCAAGCTTGTCTAGAAATGATGGAAGAGGATCATGCTACGATTTCCCTTTAGTAATCAAAATTATTAATGTTTACTATATTATAGCATGACACAAGTCATAAATATGCTGTCTAAGATACCTTTTTGGCATAAGAGTGTTACCTGATGAAAGAATCCATCTAATGTTGGTTTCTAATGTGAACATAACAATCCATAAACAGTGGATTTACATAAGCAGCGTAAAACACATTTCCCCACAGAATGTAATTCTTAAGATATTCATATTTGAGAGCATAAGAGCTCTGCTATGTTTGGGTAATCCAGTAGGCGAAAAATGATTTTGCTAATCACAGCTGCTCCTTGTTAAAAGAGAAATGTAAGGCAATGATTAACAGAATAAGTACACCTCAGAGTATCTCTTAATCTTTGATGGAGATTATTGCCACAAATCCAGGGGTGCTAACGGAACTGGTAGAGGTGACTGCCAAGCCACTTTCCAACACTTTCCAACATGTTCCAGAATATCTGGGGCTTCCCAATGCCACTTCCATCCTCAATAAGTGTTGTAAAGAGATCCAAGGAACTACAGGCACATCAGCCTGACTTTGGTGCCAGGGAAGGTCATGGAACAGATCATCTTTAGTGAGATCACATGACATGATGACATGGGCAGGACAACTGGGAGTTCAGGCCCAGTCATAGACATGGGTTCATGAAAGACAGGTTTTGCTTAAACAACCTGACCACTAATGATAGAGTAACCTGCCTGGTGGATGTGAGAAAGGCAGTTGATGTCTACCTAGATGTCAGTAAGATCTATGACAGTGTCTCCCACAGCACTCTCCTGGAGAAAGTACTGTGCTTATTTTGGTCCCCTCACTACAAAAAAAAAGACATTGAGGCCCCAGAGCATGTCCAGAGAAGGGCAGCAAAGCTGATGAGGGGTCTGGAGCCCAAGTCTTATGAGGAGCAGCTGAGGGAACTGGAATTATTTAGTCTGGAGAAGGGGAGGCTGAGGGGAGACATTATAGCTCTCTACAACTACCTGAAAGGAGGTTGTGTAATGGTGGGGGTCCAGCCTCTTCACCTCTGTAACTAGTGATAGGGCAAGAGGGAGAGTCCTCAAGTTGCACAAGGGGAGGTTCAGGTTGGATATTAGGAAAAACGTCTTCTCTGAAAGAGTGGTCAGGCACAGCAATGGGCTGCCCAGGGTGGTAGTCGGGTTACCATCCCTGGAAGTGTTCGAGAAACATGTAGATGTTGTACAAAGGGACGTAGCTTAAAGGGGAAATAATGGTGGTACGTGCATAGTTGATGGTCTTGCAGGTCTTTTCCAATCTTGGTGATTCTGTGTTTCCATCCTATGATTCTATGTAGAAGAAATTAAAATCTTTCATATACCATCACATGCTTACTGTTTGCAGCATGAGGCATCCAAGAATATTTTCTAAATTATGTGCCTTATGTAGACTGTTTCTGGTTGAAATAAATATTTTGGATCTGTAAGAACAGAATAATCATAACTCTTACTGAGATTGGAGGATATGGAAAGATTGGATTCCTAGCAGTCTATAATGATAATTTTCCATAGGAAAATTTGAAAATTATGCAGTTTTGCAGTCATTACTTTATCTTTTTCATTTAAAGAAACTGCATTAAAAATAATAATAATAATAATAACACTTGGCCACTTATCTACTTCCATAATAAAAAAAAAAAAGAAATTTTTAGTCAGAACTCATACCTGCAAAATTATCATAGCTAAACGGTTGGACCTGACATTGCAGTATAAAGTTGGAAGAGCTTCAAAGGCAGTCATAAGACTCTCAAAATGAGCTCTTCTGCAGCTACAGGTCTGCCCAGGTTGTTCCAGAGATGTTGCATTTAATCGGTGTTTCTTAGAAACACAAAAGTATGATGGGATCAACCTATATCAGTTACTAGAGAAAAACAAAATCTGGTGACAAGCATCATATTTCACAAAATTCATAATTTCTTTGGATCACCTTCCTCCAAGTTCTTACATAGTAAGTCTCTTGGTAGCACAGGAGGATAAGTCTTTATAATTAAGGACTAAAATGTGATCAAAAGATGACCAGCATACCTTTTTTTCTTTTTTCTTTTTTTTTTTTTTTTTTTTGGTAGTTCATAAAGTAGTCTTGTTTACTGCTCTGATTTATTTATTTAGTTAGTTAGTTATTGATACTTTCAAGAAACAAAACATTGTTGTCTATTAGAAATAGTAACATTTCATTGTGTTTAGCAATGGGTTACTTATTTCAAGAAAAATGAATAAAATATTTGCTGAATATTTCAGTGGGTTATGTTTCTTTGCTTCTTTGTGTTATATACAAAGTGGTCTGTTATGTACCTACTAGAGCTGTTTTCGAGAAATCTTTTGGATGCTGGAAACGATGAAGAAAGAAAGTATAGTTTGTGTCTTGAAGCAGATTTTGTTCACTCTCACCCTATTGTTATTGAGTAATTCTTTCACTGAATGAAAAACAAAGGAAGAGCTTTTTGTTCTTAGAAAGACCATTCCTAGGACTGACAGACAAGGTAAGAAACTGTATGAACTTACAGAATGAGCACTCATCAAATGACCTTAAAATCCTATAAATGTATTCACTCTCTATCATATATGTGTATCGTTTCTTTTGTAAGATAAGGAATTCATCTATTTTGCTTACTAGAGTTAATTGTAATCTCCCAGTGACTTTAATGAGGCAGGAATAAAGTCAGCAGTTAGACTTTTCACAGGTATGTACATTTTCACAGGTCTTTATACTTATATTATTCCTTAGCATTTGCAACTAAGTACGTAAGTGCTTTGTTTTTCTGCTAATAGGTATCTCAAGCTGAATTTATATTTAGTGTAAATGATCTCTAAATGAGGACATAAAAATTATTATAGCCTAGACTAGAGGAAGTGAAAATTGTAATAAAAATTTCCTCAGCTGCACAAGTAACACATAGGAATTCATGCTGTATTCATGCTGAAAGTATTCATCCATTCAACATAAAAGATTTCATTGTATATAATAATAATTATATAATTAAAAATTCCACATCCTCTAATCCTGTTACTCCACACACCATGTACTTTTTTTTCCCATTACTTCCTTCGTTTGTCCATAAAGATTAAGAGAGTAGCTCTATTTTTTATTTATTTATTTATTTATTTGTAATCCAATTCTTGTCTGGGTCCATTAAATCTTAATATATTCCAGCAAAGGAAAATCAAGCAAAAACCTAATCTGCATAAAACATGATGCTGCATAAGACAGACTTATTCTGATGGGGATTCAGACATATATTATTGACTTTGGCAACTTTAATTATTCTGGTGTGATAGCAAATACTTTACCAGTTCACACATAAAATGTAAGAAAAAGCACAGTCTTGGAAATGGCAAATGATTTTCTTATTTCTAAGCAATACAGAAACCAGATCTTCAGATTTGCAGGCACTATATGTATCTTATAAAACCAGTGACTGTGCATGCATAGGCAAGGTCTGTAGGATCAGGATTTGACTAACAATAAAATATAACAGATCTGGTATCTTTACTTGTGCTACTCTTGGTTAGAGAGATCACTGAATTATCCCTGTAGTTTCAGCATAAATGTTAGAAGGTTCGAAATTGAAAGACAAATGTAGAGGCATATGAAACACGTAACATCATTTGTCTGAGGTCAGAAATGGCATCTGGATGGAGCTGTGCAGAAAATGGACATCTAATAGAGTATTATGTGAAGCAATATTTAATTGTATTGCAGAGCCAGGAAGGGCAAGAATATTTAGCCTTGCAAAAAGAAAAAACAAAAATGGCAAACAAAAAAACATACAGAAGAGCAGGAGAGGCTGTTTGTTGGTGATGAATTGAAACATTCATTGTTCGGGTGTCAGGAGGACCCATCCAAAAAAATCCTAATGTGTGCCCCTTTTGCGTGACCAAGATAGAAATGAAGAGTGAAAATAAAATTTTGCTTGAAACACTGGAAATCTATAAAGATTTGCCTAAATAAGAAATCTTAGACTGAAAAATCAAAGATGAATTACAACATTATTCACACATCATAAAATTAATGATCAAATGAAGGCGTGTTTTTAATATTCAGATAGGAATTATATGATTTCATGTTGGAAATACACAGTGCACGAGTACTAAGAAGTCCTAAGGAATCTGGGTTAGATTTTCTTCCCCAGCACCGTTTAGCAAGCACAGTTCTTTCTTACAGCTGCCAGCCCTTTGTAACAAAACATCTTACTAGTATGAATTCAAGCTTCACAAGAGTAGAGGACGACCAGCTCAGGCTGGCCTCTACACCCAGTTAGACACTTAGAAGTGGCTGTAGTATTACTGGCTCACAATTCACAGTTTTTTCATATTCTAACATGGATCCTCTGTAGTGATTCAATTTATATTGTCCACTACCTGAAGACACACAAGGTATATACAACTATTGCTGTCACCTCTCAAATCTGCAGAATGGTCTCAGAATGCACACGAAAAAAATAGTTCATAAGTACAGGGTGTATTTTGTTGTTGTTTTGTCAGTTTGTTTTGTGGTTGTTTTTTCTTCCTGCTGTCATGTTTCTTTTCTGATCTCAAACACATTGCCATTCTACATGTCCTTTCTACTTTGGATTTTCCATCTCCACTCCACAGGGACTAGACTGATTCTACGCAGAAGCTTAAGCTAAAAGGGAGTGCAACCATCCATCCATTAATTTATAAATTATTATTTTTGAAGATGTGGGACACAAATAAGGTATAATAACACATGCAGATATACGAAGGAAATAGACTGTGATTTATTTTTTTTAGAGATTGTAACTACTAAAATCTTTTGCACATGCTTCACTCTTGCTAAGTAAATTTGAAGGTGCAGTGTTTTTTTCTTTTTTTTCCCCAGAATAAAGAACTAAAGAACATAATGCAATCTGAATGCCCAATGTTTGTATTCATTTGCTTTATTCTGATTTCCTATGCGAAGTCAGTTTGTAGCAACCATAATTCCTTCCCAGAAAATAAATTGGAAGTTCTGCTTTTAGCGTAGTGGGTGACACAGCACAGAGGGTACTCAAAAAATTGTGAGACTGAAAAGCCTGAGATTTTATATCATGTTTAAAAAAAAAAAAAGGGGGGGGATCTGATAGAAGGACAAAACACAATAATTGATTCAAAGAAGGCAAAACGCTATTTATTCTTTGTCTAAGTCCTAAATCTGGAGCCACACAGCAACACTAAATGTCACATTTCAAAATGATAAAATCAGGTATGTTTTTACAGAAGCATAATTAACTTCCTCATTCCTGGGTAATATCAGTTTTGCTTTAAAAAGGTTGCAGAGATTACAGATAAATGCGGATAACATACACATTTGTCATCTGTCATCAGACTTAGAGAATGTTCTAAAAAATAAAAGGATACTAATATTGTATGGAGGTAAGCCACTCCTTGTTGGCTCTGGACAGGAGAATAAAATAGTTCTCTATGGTGTTGTTTTTTTGTTGTTGTTGTTTGTTTGTTTTACTGTATCTGAACTCAGATCATGGGTTCCCACACTTGCTGAATTCAATGGAAAACGTAAGCATTTATTGCCTTCAGCAGCTGAGATTTTATTTGGCACATTTAATAAAAAAGAATAGGTTCTGATTTGATAGATCTTCAAGGCAACATGCCAGTATCACCTAAATTCAGGGAGCCACTGATTAGACCAAATCAGTGCAAGTGGGGAGATGAAGAAAGGAAAGGAGCACAGATGTAATCTGAGGAGCCGGGAAGTTGATGCTCTTTTAAATCTAATTATATATTGGGAAAAAAAAAAACCAAACAAACTCAAAAAACAGAACTCTAAGGCATATGTAAATTTGAGATAACACAACTCCCTAGTCACAATGCCTTGAAGGCATTAACTTCAGTAATTCATATCTAATTCCATAATTATTAAGCTAAGTGGAGTATTTTCAGCATTTGATATTACAAGAGCCTAGGTGTTTTCAAAGTAATCTTTAATTTTGGCTATCAAAAATAAAGCCTTGATTAAAATCTCTTTGTGTGTCTCCTGTTATGTTTAGCAGTAACTGGATCAGCATTATTATTATTTTTTTTTTTTCCTTTTAGTGCTTCAGTACTTCTGGCCACCTGTCAACTGATCAAAATTAAAAACAGAGCCTGAGCAAATGACTCTCTATGGTGCTGTTCAGTCAGCTTCATTACTGCTTCAGTTTATGGCCACTCAGTGAGCCACACTGTTGTAACTTCTGACAGTTTATGGAAGTCACTTTGGAGGCACAGGACATGGGGTACAAAATTTTGCACAGTTGCAAAGTTTTGATTGCATGAATTATACACGAAGTTCATTTCTGTTGATGTTCACTGCAGCTAGTAGAATCGTGAGGGTATAAAAGAGTTTTTTCTTTGAAACAAGTAAAACCCAACTGTAAGAGATTATTCTTTTATACCACTGACTCAAAGCTTGCTGAAGGACACAGATGAACAAGTCCAAACAAGTCCTGGGCAAGGGTTGAGAAATCCTTTGTCTGAGGGACACAGATGGACTAGACCAGGGGCGACAAGAAAGAGATAAGCTGCAGACGAATGGCCGGGAAGCAGACTTTTGTGTGGGCTTATCTCGAGGAAGACGGCCATCTCAGGGGGTGCACCCAGGGATGTCACATAGTCAGGAAAAAGGGAGGGTAAAAGAGGCATCAGCGACCATGAAGTTGGGTTTCTGACATCAGATTCCTCACAACATGAGACCTGCATGCTGAAGAAGAACAAGAAGGTGTCTGCCATCAGATTCCGTACGCTTGCTGCCCAAGGCCGGCCACGCTGCTGCTGCTCCCCACCCCCCCCCATCGGAATGTCTTGCATCAGGACCACTGCTGGATCCTGGTGGTGACTATCTCCGCTTTACGCAATTCTTGCCTCTTTCTATCTTTTCTATTGCCTCCCTTCCCTGCCCCATTGTCCGTCCTAAATCGTCCGACCTCCCCTTCCCCATCTCCCTGATTAAGGTTTGTAATAAACTGGTCAGACCAACATTTGAACCGTTGTTTCTTAATCTCACACCGGGTATACATATACCAAAGAACCTCTTCTCCCTCCTATAAATTGGAGCGGGACACCAACCCACGAACTACTAAAAGCAATATCATGGAAGAAAATACAAAACTAGAATAACAAAAGCGAAGAAACAAAAATGCAAATGTTTTTATTTTTCTACCTAACAAAACTAGCTGAGAGCTTTCCTGCTCAATTTGGTGGCTTTCTGGTATTGAGAACTAAAATTATAGGAAGGGGAAAGGTGATACATAGAGAAAGAAACCTTCAAGTCTATGGCTTCAAGTACTGCACACATCAAGGGTTTCTCCAGCATGAACGCAGCAAGTATTTCTGAAAGCTTTCAATGTCACTTTGCCAAATACGTCTTTTCTCCTCACTAGCTGTCTGTCTCCTCTGTCACATGTAACACTTTATTAAAGCTTTGGGGCTTTTTTTTTTTTTGCTTTTTTTTTTTCTTTTTTCTTTTCTTTTTCCCTTTTCTGCCTCTTCAGATGACAGGAAAGAAATTTCAAAGACAAAAAGATGAGAGGTAACATAGAAGGAGCTCTGATTTTCAGTATTTCCACTTTTCTCAGGTGACTGGTGACTTGATAAGTCTTTTTTCTTTTTTTGATACTAAAAGGATACATTTATTTTGTCAGTGTTAATTCTTCTGAAAACATTGCTTGGTGCAGGGATTTATGGAAAATTTTAATCCTAAGCAAGTTAATTTATCTATGGGAGACACCTGCACAGATATATTTTATACTGACTTCACAAATTACATCCATGCAAACTCCTGAAGGGTGGAACTTGTATAAAAAGCATGTGAAGCTGATCAGGCTGTGAGAGCTCCACTAGCTTCACACAAAGCAGACGTATATTTCCACTTACTTTATCATTGGCTCATAGAAAAGCAGCAGCAAGTAAAGCTCCACTGTCATACTCTGGACCATATTTATTCTTGCTTCCACTGTATATTTAAATAGTCACAAATCTGAACGATTCTTATTACTCATTCCATATGCCTAGCATGCCTTTTCTATCTGTCTGATACTAGAAGGAGTGTGCTGCTCATAACTATTAATCGTAATGTCTTAGCAAGACTTCCACAGCCTGGATATGACAAAAAAAAAAAAACAAAAAACAAAAAACAAAAAACAAATGCTCACTGGGTGATATTTGTACCTTGAAACACCTGTGACAGGAATAAAAAAAAGTAACTAATTAGTGTGAGGCAACAGTATAATATCTCAGACATTGAATCACTGGCTTTTTTCAGTATGCTTATTTCTTTGAACACCACTTGCAAGCTGTGTTAGACCAAGCTCCCCAGCTTTGTCAACAAAATGTCTTTTGTTGTCAAGTTATTGTGCACAGCATGTATTACGAGACTTCTGAATTAATTTATCTGTGAACTTTGTACAAGGATACAGATTTCTCTTCACTGGAACAACTTTCACACTACAAATGAATCCAGACCTGAGTCTGAGAATTTTGTAACGAATGTGCAGTAAAGATGCTGAGCTTCCACAGTTGCCATAATGAGATCACGACACTGTTGCATAGCAGTACAAAGTTACCTCAGACATAGGTACACAATCCCATTTCTGCAGAATTAGCAAGAGTATGATGCAGCACTTATTCTGGCACTATGATTTTGCTCTTGTTTTACATCACTTGCATTTTTCAGAAAGTGTTTACTTCAACACAAAGTTAGAAAAGTGTGCTGATAAAACTGTTGATCCAGAAATATTATAGCCAGAGTAGATAGGCCCACTAAACCTTCTTGAATAAAGATGAAAAGGAAATTCAGGTTTGTCTTAGACTGTAGCAACACTTCTCTGTGAAATTTCTGATCTCACACTGAAAGACTTATGTCAGTATTTACCATTTACTATATTTCTACACAGTGGTCTGAGAAGGCTTCTAAGCATAGAAGTATATTCTAGAAATTATAGAATAATTATATAATATAAATATATAAAATAAATATAAAAATTATAGAAGTATATTCTAGAAAATATTCTAGAAATTGTGTCTAGTAAAACATTCCTGTTTAAGAAAAATCATGCTAGATCTTCTCACTTTAGGCAAGGAAACTTTACATTCTTATCCTTTACTATTTCCCTACTCATTCTGTAATAAAGAAACTATTAGTTTGATATCAGGATTTATAACAGAGTAAAGTGTTGTAGGAAATTATACATTACCATAAATAAACTTACAGAATCTAATGCAACACATGTTCCTCCTCAACTACAATGCATAGTTGAGTTATCATCAGGTGCCTAAGTAAAAAGCTGAAGCGAAAGTGCTTATTCTGCAGTGAGTGGCAGGGTGTGAAGCATGCACTTCTTGGGGGCTAATAGCTTATTTTATGTGATGAACAGATGACCAGCCTTTCTCTAAATTAATCCTGTGGTTGACATTTGTATTACAGTAGATTGGACCATCATGAGATCAATCACAACAAATCCATTTTGGTGTGATTGCATTTAATCCACAATCATATTCCTCCTTGAAATCTGGCCAGAATCAGTTGTTGATTTGTTGAGGACATCATTGATGATATTGATTTCCCCTTGCTTTCCTTCTCTTTTTTTACTCACCTCTACTACTTTAACCTGGACATGGTCAGATTCTATTATTTTACCCTTCAGAGAAAACAATCTGTATCAAAACACAGATACAAAGCTGCTTACAAGGAAGCAGAATGTCAGATATCCTTCATGTACTGAACTAATGACCTGTATTTTTCTCTCAGCTGTAAAAATGTCCCCATTGCAAGAACTGCAGGAGCAAATGAATTAGAAAAGTCCTTCATCCAAGGTGAAAACAACCATCCAGGTTCTAACTTCTATTTTTAAGGCTTGGAGAGTAAAATTTGGAGATGACTTGCTGAAAGTTCTGTTCTGCATGTGAACAGGAAACCTACACTAATCTCCCTCTCTAATCACAGAAATCTGCCCTCCGCAGAAGCTCAGGCTGAAATGAAGCTTTGGCATCTTTGTTAACCTGGAGGCCTGAGAAATAGAGCTGCCTCCATTTGTCAGTACGGGCAACTTCCTCCTTGTTGTTTTTACTAGGTTGTTCTTTTTAAGCACAAAGAAAAAAATGTCTCCTTCATCTGAGATGAATTTCATGGAAGATTTATTTCAGTCATGGTTTAGTTCTACACTACCTGATTCTGTTCTTCTGCCTTCAGGACAGAAACACGCTGATGGAAAGTAAGGCTAGCAAGAATGCTGCCATATCACACAGTATTATAGTGATTTCAAGCAAGCAAAAAGAATAGCGATTTCTGTCTCTCAAAACAGCTCTAGCATTTATCAGGGGTCAAGTCAACCTTCAGCAACTGGAAAAAGATGGAGATTACCAGTAGCATTATCACTGTCTGTGTGCTGACCAAACTGACTGTGCTAAAGTTACAGTGAAAGAATGTGGCTCTGATTTATCTATTCGCCTTTTTTTCTAAAGCATGTGAGGTATCAGGAGAAAGTAAAAAGACTTCTTTCAGTGGGAAAATTGTCATTAGAAAACTGGTTTCATCTACATACTTTCCATTTACCATTTTTATTTGTATGAAAACACTAATATTTCTTTTTATGCCATGGGATTTCTTTTAATGTCCATGCGGAAGTGATGGGACAAAATAAAACTTCCTCCTAAGCGGTAACACTTAATAATTCCACAAAACAACTATGCAGTGGCTACACATCACGTAGATAAATGTAAGACTCCCCATTACCTATGAACTGTTAAGAATTTGGCTGTGGCAAGATTTGTTTAGATCTGTTTTGGCTGCACATACTGAGTTATGAGCTACTGCAGTTGTTCATGTTGAGCCAAGCTAGCCTGAGTGTGCTTCGGTGAACTGAGCCACTGTAATGCATCTCACCCTTGCATAGGTATAGGTGAAGCTGACATCACTGACATCATTATGATGTGGTGTCTAGTAGATTATATCATGGATTTTTTTTTTCCCAATGTGTAGAAACACTCATTAAAAATGAGATCATACCAACACTTCCAGACAGTTAAAATTTTCAGTAAAAATAGTTGTAGATATCGAGGATGATGTAAGCATAAGACAAAAAGGCCAGCAACACAGTGAGTCAGAGAATCAAACCAATATCTTAAGTCTATAAATCTCACTAAGTAGAAAATCTCTAACTTTTTCAAGTGTGATCTTAACTTCGGGAAACAAGTAGAAGGAGGACTCCTGCACAATACTGTATTAAAATAGTTTTCACACTTATAGTGTGCATGAAGCAATTACTAAAGCAAATATTTTTATTTTAAAAAAGTCTGCTGTAGCAAGGTGAAAAAAATAAATCTGAAGGTCACCACATACTCTGCCTTGCTTTTTTGTGTCTGTCTGTGTAACATATTCCTAGGCAAGCAGAGATTTCATGGAATGATGGACAGACAGAGAGAGAAATATATGTTTGCATACTTTGTATGAAAGTACAAATGATAGATGGTCTTTTTTTTATTTCAGGCCGGTTTAACACAAGTTATTAAATCAAACAATTTATTTTACCTGTTTTCTACAAATCTGGTTGATGATACACAACATAGTCACATATTATTCAGTTTATTTTAAATGAACTCTAAAAAACAATTCCTCTGTGTGTCACAGGCTTATCACCTGGTTCATAGTCCTTGCCCTGTGACTCTTATTGGATGTTAGTTAATCAGCGGCCTGTACTAGTAGCTTTAAAACAAACACTAGTTTAGGTCTGTAAAAACAATATATTTTCTTCTTTTCCATCTTTGTCTTTTTTCTTTTTCTTTTTTCCTACTGGGTAAAGTAGGAAAAAAGGCTTGATGCAGTCTCCTAGGTGTAGTATAAAAAATGCCAAGGAAACCATAAAAATCACATCTCCCAATCTACCAGTTACATTCATGTTAATACAGCCCAGACTGGTTAAACTCCTTATCTGCCCATGACCGTTGCTGGCACTTGTTTAGTTTGCTGGTTTAAACCTTCAGATGCTTCCCCCGGAGCTACTGTTCCTAAATTCCTCCCCTGTAGCATGTCATACAATCATATAATCATAGAATGGCCTGGGTTGATAGGGACCACAATGATCATCTAGTTTCAACCTCCCTGCTATGTGCAGGGTCGCCAGCCACCAGTCCAGGCTGCCCAGAGCCACATCCAGCCTGGCCTTGATTGCCTCCAGGGATGGGGCATCCACAACCTCCTTGGGCAACCTGTTCCAGTGCTTCACCACCCTCTGAGTGAAAAACTTCCTCCTAATATCTAACCTAAACCTCCCCTGTCTCAGTTTAAAACCATTCCCCCTTGTCCTGTCACTATCCACCCTTGTAAACACCTGTTCCCCCTCCTGTCTATATGCTCCCCTCAAGTACTGGAAGACCACAATGAGGTCTCCCCAGAACCTTCCCTTCTCCAAGCTAAACAAGCCCAGTTCCGTCAACCTTTCCTCATAGGAGAGATGGTCCAGCCCTCTGATCATCTTTGTGGCCCTCCTCTGGACCCACTGGAAGAGTTCAACGTCCTTCCTGTACTGGGGACCCCAGGCCTGGATGCAGTACTCCAGATGGGACCTCACAAGAGCTGAGTAGAGGGGGACAATCACCTCCTTCTCCCTGCTGGCCACGCCATTTTTAATGCAGCCCAGAGTACAGTTGGCCTTCCGGGCTGCAAGCGCACACTGCTGGCTCATGTCCAGCTTCTTGTCCACCAGGATCCCCAAGTCCTTCTCCACAGGGCTGCTCTCAAAGAGATCTTCCCCCATTTTGTATAACTACCTGGGATTGCCCCAACCCAAGTGCAGCACCCTGCACTTGGCCTTATTGAACCTCATTGGGTTTTCATGGGCCCACTTCTCCTGCCTGTCCAGGTCTGTCTGGATGGCTTCCCTTCCTTTCAGTGTATCAACTGCACTGCTCAGCTTGGTGTCATCTGCAAAATTGCTGAGGGTGCACTCTATGCCATCGTCTATGTAATTGATGAAGATGTTGAAGAGCGCTGATCCCAAGACTGACCCCTGAGGTATACCACTTGTGACGGGTCTCCACCCTGACACAGAACCATTAATCACAATCCTTTGGCTGTGTCTAGCCAGCCAATTCCTAATCCATCAAACAGTCCGTCTTTCAAATCCGTGCCTCTCCAATGCTAGAGAGAATGATGTGGTGAGGGACCAAGTCAAAGGCTTTGCAGAGGTCCAGGTAGATGATATCCATTGCCCTTCCCCCGTCTACCAAAGCTGTCACTCCATCACAGAAGGCCACCAGATTGGTCAGGCAAGATCTGCCCTTGGTGAAGCCGTGCTGGCTGTCTCAAATCATGTCTTTGTCTCATATGTCCCTTAACATAGCTTCTAGGACAATCTGCTCCATCATCTTCCCAGGCACACAGGTGAGGCTCCTGGGCCTGTAGTTCCCTGGGTCTTTTTTTCCCCTTTCTTAAAAATGGGAGTAACATTTCCCTTTTTCCAGTCTCCAGGGACTTCACCAGACAGCCATGATTTTTCAAATATGATGGAGAGCGGCTCAGCAACCACATCAGCCATCTCTTTCAGAACCCTAGGATGGATATCATCTGCCCCCATGGACTTATACACATTCAATTTCATGAGGAGGACTCGGACTTGTTCCGCCATTGCAGGGGGATAGAAACCACACCCCACACCCTCACCTAGAGGCTCATGGTCCTGGCAGACGTGGGAAGCCCGACCACCCATAAAGACTGAGGCAAAGCACTCACTGAGTACCTCAGCTTTTTCTTTGTCTAAGGAAGCCAGCTCCCCATTGCCTTTCAGTGTCCCTTGCAGGTCTGTTTTGCCGTGAAGCTCACTCATGAGTATGCCTCTTTATTCTTCACAGTTTCCTGAAAGGTCTGCCTGTTTTCCTGAGTACAAGCATAAATAATTTCTGTGCTTGGAAGAGGTTGTTATTAGAGATCTGCAATTTCTCTTGAGCTCTTCTGCTGTCCACAGCTGTTTCTCATAGGATGCTATCCACCTAGCAAGCCAAAGCCTGTTATAGGAAAGTTCAGACTCTGTATTCTGCTACTGCTCTCTTCACTTCTCTGAGGATTTTGATTTCCTATTTAATGTTAATTTTATTACCACAAAGAGAGAATTAGTAAAGCAGAGCAGTACTTTGTGGAGTTGCCTGCTTTGTACTCATTTTGCAAAAAATTTAATAGCAGTTTAGTAAAGAAGAAGGTGAATAAACTTTGACCAGTTAATGCTTCATTTAACTGTAATTTGAAGAAATCTTTGACACAAGTTTTGCTTTCATTGGAGTATCTGGAATAAGCATCCAAGGACCATTATAGAAGGATAAACTGTTGAAAAGATGACACATTAGTGAATACCACAGTGTGATTCCTTTTTCATAATATTCTTTTAATCATTGCTCATATGTTGTACTTAAATGTCATTTTGTCTGTTAATCTAAAATTTATTAGAAATATTCAGGTCATTTAATCATCATTTCTTGTGAGGATTATTGAACTTAACCTTACAGGAATTTCTTTCCTTTAAAGTGTGATCACAGATGCATAATAGCATTAACCAATTATACATGAAAGGTGAATATGAGATCATTGGGAGTGTCAATACTGTCTTTACTGCAAGCTGTAACGAATGAGTTATTCTACTTGATCTAATGATTTTTATCACAATTCTAACAAGCACATTAATAAGAAGTGCTGAAATTAAAATGCCAGACAGATGTAACCTTTCCAGATAAAATATATGTATTGTTAACAAGTTTTCTTCAAAGTTTTCTAGAAACTGCTACCAGTGTTGAAAGACATAATGGATAACAAATGAGAATATTTTCTCACTTTATTTACTGAAATGACAAAAAAAAAAAAAAAAAAAAAAAAAAAAAAAAAAAAAAAAAGGAAACTCCAAATGAAGGGATTAATTCAAAGCACTAACTACTAAGCATTGCTTTGCCATAGCAACTAGATTTTTTTTTCCTTATCACTTTTTTGTTCCCTTCCAAGGGAACAACTATATCTTCTCAGTTCTTTCATTGTCCATCCCCTAAATGCCTATTTTTGATTATTGTTGGATTTTTTCAGTCTTATCTGTATTTTTTCAGAATGGCTTACTTCAACAAGTGTTACTTCTCCCTCACCACGTAGTATTCACTACCTCTTCGAATGCCATATATAGCCCTCTGTCTAACCATAACACAGAAATTGATCATTTTCAACCAGATTGTTTTGGCTACAAGTAACCCTACCAACCTTCACGGGGTTCTAACAGGACACACAGCAATCAAGCCAACCTCTATCTGCTCGTGGATTGGGGCTTCAAACAGTTTCTAACTAATCATTAGTCTCATTTCATTTTGCTGAAAAATAAGAGTAAGAAGTTATCTTTTTTTTTTTTTTTTTTTTAACTCAGGCAATATATTTCTTATTTTAAAGTTAAACTCTTACTGCATAATTGTCTCCAAAATATGCTCTCTATGTATACACATAAATTATTTCATAACAAAGGCCTTTTTTTTTCTTATCACTAACTCACTTCAGTACTATGTCTAGTGAATTAACCACATTTATTGCTTTTTGACATAATCTGTCTTATCATAGAAGATAAATTTATCAATATTAAAAGTAGCGTATAAAAATATACAGCTATTACAATGAAACATTAATTATATAATACAGTTACTGCAGAGCATTAATAAACAACTTGAAAATTTTAAAAACATTTAAAGGATCATTTTGGTACTGCAAACAGATCTAAAATATTTAGGGTAGTATTCAGAATCTGATTAAAACACCTATATTTCGGTATCTGCATGTCATCAAGGGTCCCAGACTCCTATTAAAGGTAATGGAACTCTAACTTGTAAGTCTTAAGGTCTCTACTGGGAAGTTCAGTTCACCTGAAGGAATATTCCCTTGTTTATGTTTAAGTGTGTAGTGTCATTTGGGATCTTCTTGGATATGAAAGATATCCACAAAGGGCTGAGTGGCATGATAGAAGAGGCATGGTAGATCATTGCCCTTCTAGAGTCGCATCTGAAGTAAGTGGGACACTCCAGGTATCTCAAGTGGCAGTAAACATTTATTTTCTGCCTACCATAATGACTCCAGACATGTTTAAGATATGCTCCGTAACAAGAAGTTCTTAGAGCATTTCCTGTCATTAACTTGATTCCTTACAACCATAATTACTCTTGGACAACTGATGTCATGATCTAATTATTAAAATGGTACAGGAACCATTGCAATAGACATTTTATTTTGAAGATTATGATAGAGGAAACTTAGCTTGCAGAAACACTTGCGAGACTCTGTTGCCATTAGTGCCCAGAATCTATCTAGGCAGATTCAACTTGGTATGAATTGTGAATTAGAGGTTTCTTATCAGAAGAGAGCAGCTTAGAATGTATTGGATATTCCTCTATAGAATAATCCAATCTTGGACACCTGCTCCATGCATTTATACTTTCATGTAGACACTTAGTTTATATGTCTTAATCCAACCATTGTCTCCACCTGAAGACCTTGATTCCTTCTTTAAGTCAAAGTTTAAATAGCTTTCTAAGATTATCTGTGGTCAAGGCACTCTCACTGTCCCACACTTTTTCTTTGACATTTCTAGTGAGTTAACTGTTAAACTGTGAAGCCATTCATTCCTCCACCTCCACCCTACCTTCAACAGGACAGGGAAAATGAAAGGAAGAATAAAAAAGAAAGGGAATAAATATTTGTAGATAAATATTAATATCATTTGATAAGTGAAGAAGTAGAAAGAAGCAAACAAACAGAAAAAATACAAGTGGTACAAAGCTCTCGCAGTTAGACCAAGACCCAGGTGCCCAGGTGGTTCCTGAGCAAAAAGAGGACTAACTCCTAAAACATTCCTGTTCCCTTTTTATTTCTGAACTGATGCTATATGGAATAGCTCTTTGGTCAGTTTGGGTCATCTTCCTGATAGGGCCCCCTCCCAAATTCTTGCACATCCTCCAGAGGCAGAGAAACAGCAGGCCTTGATGTTATGCAAAAACTGCTCAGTCATAGCTGAAGCATTCATGTGTTACTGCTTTGGGTCACAAATTTAAAACATATCAACCGGAAAGATGTAATGAAGAAAATTAACTCCATCTCAGACAGATCCAGTACAACAATTTATGAAAAATATAATATACAGATATACACTCTTTTTCATGTACAGCCATGTCAGATGCATGGCTGCATGATCAGGTAGCTACCTTCATATACAAGATGCCTGCACACATGAAAATTGAATAAAATCAGCCTTGTTATGGCAACTTACTCTTTATATTTTACTTCCAAATGGTTATGAATTTTTTACAACCCATACATTTTCATCCCAGCTGTTAAGTGACAATATTGAACATCCATTACAGACCTGTTAGCTTTCATTAGTGAAATAAGGTATTCATATTTTTATCCACTAATCAGATAAATCTGTTTTATCATCTGAATATGTTTCAGTTTCTCTTCTCCATTTTTGATAGTCAACAAATGCAAACAAGAAACAACCCCACAAGAACAAGTTTTGCTTTGCAGTGAACATGTAGCATTGTTCTTCATACCCTGTGAAACCTAGCAAGCAAAGCTCAGTTACATCCATGAAGTTATTGGATCCATGCAAAACTCTCAGATTATGAAAGCTGTACATTGTTAATCACCTTAAAATTCAGCAATGAGGAGGTAGTGAACCAATCTTATCATCTGTTGTGAACAGTGTTTATGTGCTGTCTAATTATGACATATAATAACATTGCTATGTAAATCAGAAGTCCATAATACTAATGAAAACTCACAGAACTTATGAATAATAATTAGAAATTGAATTTATAATACAATGCACCCATTAATATTATTCATATTCAAAATAATTTTAAAGCCTTAGAGCTTACATATATCATTGCTATAGTGGATGTCAAATATTCAGCTAAAAAATACAGCCATTCAGAAAGTGTGGAATTTTGCTGCTTTGTTTCATTGCTTTATTATTTGTTCTAAATAGGATTCTAGGGTTAGTGTTTTGATATTATTTGTGAAAATCAAATGCCTCAAGACTAACCAGTAATTTAATTATTTAGAATATATTTAACATGTAGCAGAAAAGAAGTAACATGAAGGCCAATGCACTGGAAAAAGACATATGAGTATCATGTTTTAGTTATATGCAGTCATAGAATCATAGAATCCTTAGAGCTGGGGCCCCTCTGAGGGCCATCTAGTCCAACTCCCCTGCAATGAACAGGGACACCACAGCTAGATCAGGTTCCCCAGTACCTGATCCAACCTTGCCTTGAAAGTCTCCAGGGACAGGGCATCAACCATGTCACTAAGAAACCTGTTCCAGTGCCTCACCACCCTCACTGCAAGAGATTTTTTCCCTTATATCTAACTTAAATACCTTTTATATGTATATATAACTTACTTATATATATGTAACTTAAAACTTATATATAAATTCTCAATAAGCCTGAACTTCACACATGTAAATCTTAACTTTCAATTCAATTTCAAGCACATTTGTAAATCACTTCTGATTAGTCCTGTTCTTCTAAATATAATCTGCAATTATAAGATAAACCTGCCTATTGAGATTCGTTTAACCTTAGAATTTTTCAACTGCAACTTTAATGATCTTCATTTAAGTGGTCCCCTAGAACCATTGACATAATTTTCTGCCCAGTTTCTTGAGTCTGCTTAGCACACAACATTCAGATAGGGCATTTTAATATGGCAATGACTGAGGACTTAATGCTGGTATTCTGGTTCTCCTCCCTTGTCTCTCAGCTTCTATGAGAAACATATATTCATGAACTGCTTGCTCAGTCTTCTGTTTTTATACCAGAAATCTAAGTGATGGTGGAGGTATACATGCCATTTCAAAGGTTCAAACTGAGCAGATTCACAACCTGGGAGGCATTCCTACTCTGTTGGATTCAGAGCAAGTAGTGATTGGTAAATCTGCATGCTGCACACCACTACACAATATCATCAGTTATTATGGTATGTAGTAAAAATATAGGTTGGAAGGCACCTCAGGAGGCCTGCTGGTCAATCCCCTGCTCAAAGACATGCCGAATTGTATCAGATTGCCCAGGGCCAATTTGAGCGTAGCTTTGAATATATCAAAGTAAATATATCAAAATATGGAGAGAGATTCTGCAGCCTCTCCAGGCAACAAATTATTATTCTCTTATCCATATCTCACTAATCTGGATACAAAAAATTATTGGCCATCCTATCGAAGACCTTGTCAGAGTCAATTGACAAAATCCACTGATCTCCCATGGCTCACAAATGGAGAGCAGTCAGACTGGTAAAGCATAGCTTGCCCTCAGTAAATTTATATTCAGTCATTTCTTTGTCATTCTAGCATTTGGAAATAAGTCCCCTCAGTCTGTGTCTGCTCCTGGAACACAAATGGTGACAACAGTTCTCAATATCAGTTTGAACTGTGGTTTCTCCTTATAGGAACATTTCACATCTTTTGTCAGATGAAAGGGCAATACCCTGCATTACAAACTGGGCTTTTCCTGAGGGTTTCATTCAGTCACTACTCACAGATTTAAAGAGAACAAAAAAACCTAAAGAGTCAGTAAGGTTACTAAATGGTTTCTTAGAATATAAATTAGAATTCATTTACCAGCTCCATAAACAGTAAGCCACTCTGAAGCAATGAGTGTGGATGGCATTGTCTTAGTGATTACAAACCTATAAAATCTCTTAATCCTTCCATTATAAGTTCTTTAGTATTTTCCAAACACATTTTCAAGAATACTTGCAAGAGAAGATTATCACTGCGGGGGTGAATTGCAGTGCTGTTTGTCCTAAACTGTCCCATTGTAGTTAAACATGAAGTGCCTGATTAAGCTTTGGAATGAAGAGGCTAAATCTGGAGAACTGCGGAAAACAGAGGAAATAAAAAAAAAAAAAAGAAGAAAAAGAAAAAAGAAAAGTTGTTCTCCTTCAAGAGTGACCTTGTTTTAATGTTCTCCATGCCATTCACCCTCCACAGCTGATCAGCCAATTCCATTTATCATTATAATTAGGCAGCATCTTGCCAGTTCAATCAGGCTCAATTACTTTAGGCCTCATTAGTGACTGACATACTATAACAAGTGCATCTTAGAATGAGCAAGGTCAGATAAAGAAAGTACAGTACGCAGCCAGCAAACACATTTTTAGACCATGACAATACAGTGCTTTGGACATCGAATACCTTTGCATTCTGCCTTTTTCAGAAGGTATGAAGATAATGAAGCTAAAATTAAATTTGCTGAGCTTGCTTTATTGCAGCTTCTGTAAGTTTTTACCAACTCTGCAGTTGAGCAGCAGCGATAAGAGGAGAAGCGTCAAATGATTTGGGAAACAGTTGGAAGATGTTAGTAACACTTTAGTTTAAGCTTCAGGTTCTGGAGAAGAGCAACTTGTCTAAGGTATCCAAGCACAAGAACTTCAAAACTGTGCAGTAGATCAAACTGGATGTTTCAACAGCAGTACTACAAATGTTGCATGAGTGCCAGCAGCAGCAAATGGTCCTACTTGAAAAAGAAGATGATATATAAAGGGAATGGATTTGCTTTTACAGTAATATGTACTTATGTAGTATTTTAGAAAGTGATGAAAATCAGAGGAAGGTAAGAAGATATTATATTCTAATACTTAGTGTACGCTCTAGTATATTTATATATATACAAATGCTATGGTATTAAAGGGAAAAAGAGACAAATACGAACTGGAAATCCAAGTTACTTTCACACAAGAAAGTGATGGTCTAGAACTACCTTCCAACATGAATAGTGGGGAAACACACCCATGTTATTTAAAGATGATATGTGAAACATTTTTAAATTTTTTGGTCACATTGCACTTGTAAAGTAGGAAATATTAATAATGAGTCTAGTAGTATAATGCAGCTGTATGTCTTTTAACATATGACCAAGTCCTTGCTCTCTAATGGAAGTGACATATTCAGAATGGTCATTATTCTGGAACTAGGCACTGGCACAAATGAAGATGTAATGTTACTAACCAAAAGAGGAGGTTGTTTTTCCTTGTTGTTTGTTGATTTTTTTTTTTTAATTTTGTTTTGCTTTGTTTTTAATGTGCCACATTGCCAAGATCCATAATTGACTCATCTGGCTATGCCTTTTCTTTAGCAGAAATTTTTATTCAGAATTTTTGAAGCATCTTACATTATGTGAGCACAAAAATGCTGATAAAAATACATGCACAAGTTTTATGGGATGTCATTTTAAAATCTTCTAAATTTTGATTAACATTGTTTAAAACGTTACCTTTATTTTTAGGTTATAGTTTTGAATTTTAGATAAATGTATCAAGTTGTCTTCCAGATGTAACATTTAAAATGCTTATGAAAAATACCCCAAATCCGCAAGTAATATTTTGTAATATATTATACAACAGAAAAATAAAATGGCATGTACACCGGTGTGAGTAGAATACATCCAAAAGCATGGAATCTGATTCTCTTAACAGATATGTTCTGGGTCATTATTATCTGGTTCCTTTTTATTCCTTTACTGAATATCTGTGTACATTATACCCAGAAGCATTTAATTTCATAAGTTGGCAGTGTGCTATGTGAAGTGTTTCTTTCATTTATTCTTATCTAATCTTATTTATTTATTTATTCTCCTTGGCAACTATCAACTGTAAAAGATGAGTATTAAAAAATAGAAATAACATCCCACTCTTCCTTTCTTCTCTTTCTGAAGATGAAACAGCTGAGCTGTTTTGTATTCATAAAAACTTCAGTAACCGAAAGTGAATCAAAGGTGTGAATTTTCTAAGTAAATCAGAAAGTGACTCTGACTGTGTTTATTCTCATCTCTTGCAGCAGTGTGTTCCCCAGCCCAGGCTGACCTTTTATGAAGTTTCTACCTCAGATATCTATGAAGTTCTCTATACTGACCAAAAGATGCATAGCCTCAGTGGACCAGAGCTGTTGCTGATATTCATATTTGCCACTGTCAGAAACACTCCATGTAATGACTTCTATGCAAATTAGGTCGGGAGACAAGAGGATGATCTTACCTCCAGCCAGCATCATTGCATTTGTCCTTAGACTGGTTTTGAGCAGTGACAAAGTATGATGTACACACTACTCTGAAGTTGTCGACCACTAACCTGTTTCTGCAATGACTAGCAAACCACAGCCCTTTCTATTCTCAGAGTTCACTTTTACCCCTTTCTTCTAAAGAGAGCATCATAGAATCACTTAGTTACAACTCCCAGGCCATGGGCAAGGACATCATCCACCAGATTGGGAAGCCTCAAATTCCCATCCAGCCTGGCCTGAAACATTTCCAGGGATGGGGCATCCGCTTTTCTGTGCAACTTATTCCAATGCCTCACACTTTCATAGTAAATAATTTATTTCTACTATCTAGTAAAAATCCACCTTCTTCCAGTTGAAAATGATCATCCTTTGTCCTATCACTACACTCCCTGATAAAGAATCCCTCTCCAGCTCTCCCCAGAGCCTTCTCTTCTTCAGACTGAGCAACTCCAACACAGCCTATCCATAGCAGATGTTTATTCGTATATAGAGACTTATGTAAAAACTGGAAAGAAAATAAAAAGAGAAAAGATAGAACCACCACCAGAATCTTTAGAAAACAAAATATTCCTCTACATTCCTCTGTCATGGGAAAGAGAATTAGAAACAAACTTGTGGCAAGCATTAAATTTTATTACATGAATTCCTGGGAGAGGAGTTTTCTCTGTAGCATGTTCCACTCCCAGAGCTCTCAAGAATTTAATGATTGACAAATAATAATTGTTACTTCTACTTTCCTTACTTTTGTTTTTCTTAAATATTATTGAGTACTTTACATTAAAAAAAAAAAAAAAAGAGAGAGTATACCTTCTGTGGCTAGCAATAGGGTTGCTGGAAGAGGAAAAGGTTCTTACATACTGATTCTGCAAATGTGATATTTATTTATGAACATGTGAATGGAAAAGTAAGACTTGGATAACCCTGGAGAAAATCGCAGTAGCAACAGTATACAAATGAGATAGGTGTATCTCTCAAATTGTGAAAAAATATTAGATTTTGTACAGAAAGGTCAATATTTAAAATTGGTAGATATAACCCCCATTCATCTACTGCACATTAGCACTTGAGGTGCAGAGCTAACTTGCTTTTTCAAATGTGAATAATATATCTCTTCAGGAATCACAGCTTTCTGGGACTGTGGAAGTTTAATTCACAGGGATTAACATGTTCATGTCTCCAAACTCTTACTGAGATCATTAACTTGCACTTATCAAAGGACTCACTAAGAATTTATGTTTGGAAGATTTTTGCAGGTCTGTTATTATCTCTAATTACTCACGTAAAGCAGAAGTCAAAGTCAAAGGTTCTGAACTGTTGCCATCAATGATTCTGTTCATCTGGAGTAAATATTCTAGAAACTGGATGTTTGATATATCCTCCATTTTATTAAATTCAAGGTCATAGGTGGATATAGGAGAATTGCTTTATGAAAAAAGTTTATTTCTTTAGTGTAAGGAGTGCTTTGTTCTTGTAGAAGCAGTCCTGGTTTACAAAGCAATTTATATCTCAGAAAAACTGTGGGAGGTGCAAACTTTATATTTACTTGCCATTATTTGAGTTGTGTTTTCCTTCCCTATCGTGGCCCACTCACAGTTAAATTCTACATCAAAACTAACTGAACATGTTTGTCCCTCTTTATTTTATAATTGCCCATCGATGCCATTGATATCTCTCCCCTAAATGCTGCATGCTATACATAGAGTCCTGATAAAATTTGGGAGCCTAACTGAAATGAATTCAGTAGTTTTAGCTCAATCTCCAACCACCAGTAGATAAAAACATATGCAACATTGCTCAGTTGACACAGTTTCTTTCATCTGTGCTGAGGAAATGCACTGGAACACATCCAGCACCGACAGTAAATTGATTTACACTCTTGAGATGCTGGCTACTCCTGTCAGAATTGAGTTTGTTGACAGATGGCAGGCAGCGTGAAGAAACTTTCTGTGGAATTGGTTATATGTTACCCAGAAAAAGGGTAAAAAATCAAATAGGGATGTGGTGGAAGGAGGGCTGAACAGCTCAGTTTAATATAGCCTCAAGTTTCTTCGGTTTGTGAGAAAATCTCTGATAGTCCAAGTGAAAAAAAAAAAAGAAAAAAGCTCTAACACTTTTTTGAGATATTTGTTATTTTGCTCTTTTTAACATCCTATTTACAGAGATAAATTATTAAATATCTGACATACAGAAATTAAAGTGAGCATTTGGCAGACAGTATTTCACACTATTTTGTCTCAATGTAACTAGCGCTGATATATTTTAGCCAGTTTCTAATTATAGCCTGAAGACAAATGTTCCAAATATCTCTATTATCTTTATCATAAATGCCATGTATTATACTTACAAACAAATTCCATAACTCAAGAGTTAACCCTAAAAATGTCAAGGGCAAAATTATTCCCAAAGAGAACTACCATTCTAATTTTTGCTGTTAAAAGCAAGAAAAGCTAACAGACCAGTTAATCTCCTAGTAGTGATAAAGACTGTGATGTCAAATCAAGTCCCAAAAGCTCTCTATTAAACTAATTTTAGATTTCAGCTAGGAAAATGACACACTAAAAGCAAAGTGTTAAATAGCAAGAGAATTTGACAATCGTAAGGAGGGGCAAAGACATATTCTGATAATATTTTGGAGAAAGACCATGAATTGTTAGCTGGCTTTATTTTGTTTATACTAATGATTAATGGGGCTATGGAAAGAAACATACAGACCTCACCCATTTTAATTCCCAAAAACATTCTGCTGTTTGAAAAGTGTTGGATCAAACTCAAAGGTTAGAGGAGGGGACTAGCTAGGTACTCAAGAAAAAAAAAAATAAAGAAGAGAGAAAAAGAATGAAAGAAGGAAGGAATAATGAGGTGTGACTGATACAAGAGAGGCTTGTCTGCCCCCTTTAGACTCAATAATGTTGACAAAACTTTTCAAATAATGGACTTGTTCAGCATTAAGATGACTGATGAAATGAAGGAGTAAGACATAAACCTTTGAATTAGTGAGCATGAAATGTATAAACAAGTATGTATCCATTATTTATTTTTTTATAATGATGATGTAAATCATGCAGTAATATAGACAGGCCAGACTGACTACTCAGCCTCCTGGGCAGTTTTCCTAACAGCCGGCGGCTGCGTTATGAGTAGAGCGCCAATCTTTCCAGGACACCTGATTTCCCAGCTGTTCACCTGGTGAGCTGCTGGCCTCCCGGGCTCTACAACTTGCTGCTTCACAAGCTCTCCAGCTGGGGTGAAGGTTACCTGGTGTTATAGAAAGCAAGCTCTCAAGCTGGGGTCTGCACTGAGTGGGATCTAGTTATTTTGGAAACTTGGAAAAGCTCCCACTGTTTCATGAGTTTGGACAATATCAATTTTTCACCACAGTCAGAACAGAATCTGACAAGATTAGCAGTGTGACAATGTGAATTATAAGGTTGTTTTTTTTTGTTTTTGTTGTTGTTTGTATGGGGTTTTTTGTTTGTGGGGAGTCTTGTTACTGTTGTTGCTTTTGTTCCTGCCATATTATTCTTCCTTTAAAAAGTGTTTCTATCATCTCAAATTAGAATGAATAAAAGGAAAACTATTTGTGATTTCTCATCCAAGATACAATTTCTTTACTAGGTAATAAAGAAGTCATCTTGATTAAAAAAAAAAAAAAAAAAGAAAAAATCAGAAGATTTCAAGAGGAACTCCTATGTAAGATTGTTTGCTTAGTTTTTATTCTAAAAAGTTTTGATTTCTGATCGTTGTTGGTCTTCTTAAGTAAAAAATATAAAATTTTCATTTCATTATATAAAACAAGCTTAAAAAGCCCTAAAAATCATGTATTTAGAGGAAAGGTGTAAAGTTGCCCTTGCGTATCATTACCTAAGCCTCTTCTCAAGGATATGACAAGGAAAGCTGTTGTTTTTGCAGAGGTAGCTATTGACATTTCAGGTCATTTGCTGTTTTAAATCAGTGTCTGACTCTGTCTGAGCGTTGCCAAAACAGCACCGAACAAACTTGGAGGTGTTGAGATCACTAAGTGCAGAATTAGCTCATAATTTTTGAAGAATTTTATAGTTCTGCGGAGACATCCTCCTCAGAGTGATAGTTCATATTGATTTCCAACTAGAAAGGACAGCTGCGAATGAGAAAAAGCACAACTGTCCCTCTTAAGTGTTATTCTTTCAACATGAACACTTATAAATTAATGTGCGATTTTCTAACTTCTCTTTTCTCACTTCTTCACTGTAAAAAAATGAAAGAATTTCCCATTTCCATTACCTGGTATTTCTAAACTGGAAATGTGTTTTTGTAGTAACTTTTTTTTATGCCAAGTTGCATACTTACATACATACATACAGACAGAAGATTCTCCAGAGTTCATGACAACAGTTTATTGAAATAATTAGTTATATTTTAAAAAGAAAAAGCAAAACTTTAGTTTTCTAAATATGAGCATATAGAGGCATACCAAAGCCTCCAGGGATGTAGCTGATCTAGGGACAGATCTATGTATGTGTGTTCGCTTGTAATAAAAAGTAACTGAACAGCAGGCAGGGCTCCCATGGAAAAAGTAATAGATGCATATTTTTAGGTAACTTAATTCTGTTAAAATTCTATTTATAAAAAATTGTAGCTCAAGCATTTTCTTCTTGTTCTGTGAATCTACCTATACTCTAAAAATATGCTAGGAAGTTTATGGTGGTCAAGTCAGAAATGGAGTCTTGTAGAACTGTGATTCCTCTTATAAAACCATGACAGTATATCTATATACCAATACCTATATCCCTCCAAATTCATCTACAGAATTTAAACTGCATATTGCCATAAGAAATCATAAATCAATAAACATAAAAGTGGTAATTAGTAAGACCATGAGAAAGGAATGGAAATCTTCATAATAACTGCAATTAAGTTTAGTTTTTGCTGAGGGAAGAAATGATCCAAATTACATATTAACTTCAGGAATTCCCTTCCTTATGAAAAACAGACATTTCACAAAATGAAATGATGGCCTCAACTTAACTAATATTGAGGTAAATATTTGTATATTGATGCACTGTACGCAAATACAAGCATATCAGGGCTTGAAATCCTCACCATCAGAGGGAGACTAGGAAGTTAAAGTTATTATATGAACTCTCAATCAGCCGACATATTTCAAAAGGCTTTCCCTTCAGCCTTAATAAGTATCTATCACAAAACAAGTGTTTCATTTGCGCAGGTTTTGGAAATAGGCAAAAAGATCAAGCCTCCACTCAGTAGCCTTGAGGTAGGAAAGCTCACACTTAAGAAAAGCTTCTGTCATATTAATACCATGTTTTGTAAGGAATTAATAAGAAGACTGTTGGTTTTTATCATGCTGTGTGTTTCAGAATGTTAGGAAAGACACTTGTTGTCCTTATAAATAAAGCAGTTTTCATGTGTCGCTACAAAGGGAGTGGAGTGGAAAGGACTGGAGTGATTAATAAGAACACAACAGGTAGTCATGCAGGAGCACAGAATAAAGGGATAAATGTTTGTGATGGCAGTTTTGTGTATAATGCAGATGACCTAAAGTATTTTATAGTATGTGGAATGATTGAATTGATAGTTTCAAAAACACTGCATTTAAATCTTGGCTGAAGCACTTCCTGAACCTAAAAATAATTTGATCTCTGCAAGGATATCAAATGTAATCAAGTGCAAGGATATCTGCACTTAGTGAACACAGACACCAAGGTGAAGTAATTACGAATTAAAGAAGTGAGTGGCTCAGGAATCTGACTGTGAAGAGATACTTTGGAGAAGAGTCCTTTGAAATGACAGAAAATTGTCTCAGTCTTATTTTTTTTCCTGAATAAAAATAACTTTTCTCATTTTCTTCATGAATATACATGCATGCTTCATTTTAATAACATGTCTCGAAGAGTACTTGGGAAGAATTTTTGTTATTATAAATTCCAGGCTTTCAACTCTTGAGTTGAAAAAGTAACAGACGGAAGAATTTGCTCTATTACAATTTACATTTAAAATCATTTACAAAAAATGCCTTTTTGTGTGCAAGGGGTTTCAGTAATTGATGACATTCTATTGTAAAAGAACAAACAGCAAGTAGGTGCCTCATGATAGCCTACAATTGTAGGCAAATGGTTATGAATATTCATTAATTCCTTTTCTATATTTGAAAATACATTTTACAAGGGACTGAGCAGTTGTACCAACCAAAGTCCTAGGAAGTTGGTAAGTGCAAACACTCTACTGATCTGAATATTGGTATTAAAAGCAGGATAATATACAGCACAATATTACATCCCTTTGCCTATTTGTGGAAAAAGAATATTCATTAGAGCTGGTAAGATTTTGGGGCATTGACAACACTGGAAGACCTGAAGGTATTTCAGCTTCTCTTGTCCTTTATTTTTCTAGTCACAGAATTGAAAGACATATAATTACTACTTTATTCCTTTATTATCATATTTTAATAATTATGTTAATTAAAATGTATTTTTGTCTACATGAGTTCTTTCCGTTTCTCTAGCTCTGCCAATGTCATGGTTTTGTGTTTTGTAATTTTTGCTATTGGTATTCCACATCACAACATCATGTGGAGCACAGAGAAGAAGTACTACACGTCCCAGGGGACCTCGCGGCCAGAGAGGGAAAATACGTCATGGAAGCGATGCTTGCTTTCGCTCTCTCTCACTGCCTGGCAGCAGGTGTGGGTGTGCTTCCAAGCCGCAGCGCCTTCAACTTCAAAGTAGGCTTCTCGGTCTTCAGAAACCTCTCTCTCTCATTATATTTGCTTCAATTAGCTTCAATTCTAATTATATTGTATTATAGTGTGTTATCTTGCATTCCGATATCATAGTTAGTAAATAAGTTTTTACTCCTCAGATTGTTGCTGCTGCTCCGTTTGTTCCCTTGAACTCCCATCTCCCTACCCCTTTCCCTTTTTCCCTTTTTTTTTTTCGAGGGGACTGGGGGGCTACGGGCCTACTGCCCCCTCCCCTGTCACGGACACAGATTGATCTTGATAACCCCGTGACAGCCAATGACTTTTTTAATGAGAGATTTTGTGTGTGCGTGTGTCTATTTTTCTACCTGTATAACTTTGTTTTTAACAGTGGAATATTGGCCGGAGGGGAGAGCTGTTGAGTTGATTTTGCTTGTGGAAGAGAAGAACCTGAAGGAACAGATGAAAAATAAGTGAAAATGGAATGCAACTACAGAAAATGTGACTCTAGTGGGAACCTCTGTGGCAGACACCTGTGTGATTATGTAGGTTGATTATGTTTGAGGGACCGTGGATATTGGTAAGGAACATGAAGAAGTGCCAGATGGAAGTCAGAACGAAAGCATGGGAAAGACAATGCATAAAACTTCAAGAAAAAAAAAAAGTAAAAGGGTTGGTAGAAAGCCAATATAGCCTTGAGGAAGGGGAGGGATTTTGTTGCAATTATTTGGGTACAAAGGAACATTACTGAACACTACCTGGGGCAAATGAGGTCAGGAACTTAGGAGGGAGGGAGAACTGTCTTAAAAAAATTATACAGTGGGAAAAAAAATGAGGGAGGAGTGTTCACAAAGAATCCTGTATGGAAAGCATACAATATCTTTCACATTGTTTATTTGACTGTCCTTGAACTTTGTGAGAATTAACTGATTGGAGCAAATCTCTGACAGTACAGAGAACTTTCAATCCCTATGGTATTTTTCTTGGAGAAGCTGAATTCACTCTCATTAAAACAATTTTTTGAATTCTGAAGATACAAAATAAGAACTAAGATAAAGAAGAGAAACTAAGTAGTTGAAAGTTTACAGTAGGAGATATGCCATGGCATTGAAATATCACCTCACAGACTCTGAAAGGGTGTCCTGAAGCTGCTTATGGTCTACAGTTGTTTCCACTAAACACAGCAGATCTGCAAGCAGAGCTTGAGGACCAGCGACTGGCTGCTTTCCATGGGTAGCACTCTCCAGATGCATCTCGGTGTGGTATTTATGTTACAGTGAGCAGTTCTCCACATCTCTAAGCAGGTTCAGAAGACCCTTCCATCATGAGACTCTTTCTTGAAGTCACTTGAGATGAAGTCAATACAATCTGGACTGAGACCATAGTAAGTCCCTTGCCTACCAGAAGACCACTCATCAGGACTTCAAACCCAGAGTAAGGTAACATTAAAGATGAGAGAGATGTTTTTGGTTTGTTGATCCAAGATGTCATGTTGCTTTCTAGAAGGGTGAGTGGCCTTTGGAGTGGAGGGATACTCAGCTACTATGAAAATTTTTTCAGCTTGTGCATCTGTTGATATAGTCCATCTGAGATAGTTGTTACAGTGTAATATAGTGGCATTTTTTTTTTTGTTAGTTGGTTGGGGTTTTTTTATTATTTTTTTTTTTTTAACATATATCAGTTTGTTTTATGTTCTCTCATGAGCTTCCATCTTTGAGATGAGATGGGAATTCTCTGACAAACAAACAAACAAATCCCGTGAAAATATATAACTTTAAAGGATACATAAAATGATTCTTTTTCTTGCATTTATACACTAAGCTATCAAATACTTGGCTCTCAAATATCATCTGAGGAAGACTTGACACTCAGACAAGCTACAATCTTTTATCTGTAAGTTAGCTGTTAGTGGTATACACTAAGATTGTAATGCTCACTTTCCATTTACTTTTGCAATTCACTCTTACCATTTGTACCTTTCTCCATTTCCAACAGTCAGTCATAATTCTTTCTGTGTGGTTCATTAGTCTCTGTTCCCATTCTTTCCAGCTTCTCCTTCCCCTGTTACTGTAAGGATGATCAGTAGAACTGAGAAGGAGCTACTCTTGCAATGGTAGATTATGAAGACTTCCTGAGATAGTTGTTCACTCTGCCAGTCACTCCAGTTAATATCCTAATATTCTCATTTCCCTTCACAAGTTCTCTCTTATGATCTCAACTTGAATTTAATTTTTCAGTTTGAAAAGTTATAGGATCCACAAGTTACCATGTTGCATACAGATAAAGAAATATGAGTTAGCGAATATTGGGCTTACATGATGATTACATGTGCACTGGATAGGTAAATACATACAAATAGAAATGATAGATTGCCAGTCACTGTAATAAGCTACACTCTCAGATGACAATGTACCTGAATAATGTGCTTCATTCCTACAGAAAAATGATAATTAAAAAAAAAAAAAAGGAACAATTAAGGGGAGGTTTCTATCTCTTTATAGAAAGTGCCTCACAAGTCTGGGAGAAAGTATTTGATATGGCATGAAGGTGCCTACTTGAAAACATGATGTGTAGGCAAAGATTATCTGTCTCATTGACCAATCAGAGAAATGTGTTAAAATTTTTTGAAACTGATAAGTAAACCTACTGAAAGAATCATGATTAAATGATAATACAATTATATGAATATAGCACTTGATTAAATTATAGTAAGGTAAAATGATGTGTTAGGTAGGCTTCAAATGGCACAAATATAACAAAACTAGACTTGTGTAATGACAGGATACAACCATTTACTGCAGAATAGCAACAATGTTTTGGGTTTTTTTTTTCCATTTTGCTACTTTTTATATATTTATCCACACAAGGTAAATACATGTATGTGAATGTACATGTATATGTTATATGTTTATATATACTGGCATAAAATATAATATGTATGGTACATTACAGGGATGCATATGAAGAGATATGGTGATATTTATACAGTTCTCCTAGATGTTGGCAAAAGCCATATCTCAACATAGAATTCAGCTGTAATTTCTGTAGTAGTTTATAGTCCCATATTTTGTAGGAATGCAATTCTTCTAAACATCATCATTATACCTTCTAAAAATATTATTTTTTTTTACTCTGTACATAAAATTCTGCAAAAGATAGCATCTGATATGTTTACATTTGGGAATGTTTTTCACACTACAGCAGTCATAAGGTCCCCCTTATATATTTTCACTGCATTTCTAGATTTCTCTGTCTGCACTTATAATTTCCAGACTGTAGTGAGTACTAAACAGAATTGTACTAAAAAAATCACAGCTTTAGCTCCATCTTCTTACTTTTTTTTCTTTGATAATTTGATTCTTGTTCATTGTTTGTTCATGAAAAAAAATATTATGTGCATGACAATTGAAGCTGTCTCTATAAAACATTTTAGTTAGAGAACTGAAAAAGAAAAGAGTCTGGGGGAGCTGCTTGTAGGGCCACAACCCTAAGTCCTAAAGTTATGGGTATAAAGAATAACAAATTTTGCTGAATTTCAAATATTCTTTTTCACTAGGTCACCTTCATCTTTTTTCTAAATTAGTCAATCTGTATTAAATGATGTTGGCTTAAAAATCTTTTGATGATGTACCCAAAAGAACAAGTATCTCCAAACTGAATACTTAAGTATATAGCATGTATATGAGATTGTAGCAAGGAATTTTTGTCCTATTTTTACATGATAGCAAGCTACAGATTTTAAAGTGAAAATCTGACGTGAAGCAGGATTGCATGCAGGCATTAGGCCAAAACTAAACTGTGAAAATTTAAACTCATGTGTAGGCTGCAAAATTACTTGCTTCTCTTGATGGTGTGATTTTAGGACTTGATGTTTACCCCTCAATGTTAGCGTTATCTTTATTTCAGGAGACATTTAATTTACTAAGACAATGGCTGCTCTAGCATTCTTATTATTGCAAAGGATTTCTGGTGTTAATAGAATACCACCTAGCAACACTGTCTGTTGAGAATTTAGTTTTACCTTCACTTTTTCATGTGTTTTCCTCTTCTTTTGTTGTATCACTTTCTTCTGTTCAGGGAGACATTGTTAGAGGTCAACCTTTAGTCACATGCAGAAAACAGAGGTAAAAATTTAAATACAATGACTGTGCTAGAAAACTTAAAAGTCAGAAAACTTTCATGATATTGATCTGAAAATAATTATTTGTAGGTCACTCTGAAAATAATGCCTTCTACTTTACAAGACATGGAGAGCATAATAACATTGTTGGATAGAACAAATGCTCAGCTACAAAATACTGTCTTTCAACAGAGTCACCACCATTAGCTAAGCATTTTTGCCAGTGATGGACAAGTGTGCATGCTGTGCTTGTAAATATTTGCACCAGCGGAAATAACTCACTGTTCCTCTTACCACTACTGAAAGGCACCAGTGCCTCACTGTGCTCACATCCACTGTTTGTTCTCCATCAACATTCAGCAAGCGTTGATGAATGTCAGTGGGTGCCATTTTTTGTGCAATTTTTTTTCCACAAGGAGGAATTCAGTGACATCCCTTTTCTTCATAGGCACTTCCACGTCAGACACCATTTTGTCAGTTTGCGCCTCCAATACCATCTGTTGCATGGCAACAAAATATAGCAGTACTGGTGCGAAGGTTCAACCCACTGCCATACTACCAACATTCATCTCGGACATTGTGGGCCAGCATAATAAAATAGGAAGCATTACTTTCAGAGCAGCCTTCACATCTTGTAGTGAAAGATTTTTGTATGAAATTTTGTTTTTCAGTTTTTATTTCTGAACTTAATGTTAAGGCTCATTGAAAGTGATTGAGGGTTTTGCAGAAATAAAAGCTGCTTTTCTATTCTTATCCCTTCCTTTCCCATCCCATTTTTCTTCTTTTTTTTCTTTTTTTTTCTTTCTTAGCATGAAGTATTATTTGACTCTAAACGGTTTTTGTTTTCTGTTTTTTGTCTTCTTTAAATGCAAACTATTTATTTAGGGTCATATATATGGACTTGTTAGGCACCCCAGTGTTTCTTTATTTAATTGCTGATAAGCTTTATTAAAACGCAGTGAGGCAATTCTGCGTGCAAAGTAGAGACAATGTTGTTTCTGCATCTCTGTATCATAAGCAAATGGGAATTATTTCAAGGCAAATATCAGAAACTTGTATTCATTCTTACCTTTTTTTCAGTGACTGAATGAGAAGTTACTCCTCTTACAGTGGTTATTTGCCTTTTAGACACTTAAGGTTGTTCACTGTTTATTGAGCATCCCCAGAATACAGAAACCTTTACCGAACGGCATAATTTTTCTGACTGTCTGCAAGGGCTTGCTCTCTTCTTTCCTGATATCAATCTTCTTAGCACTTCTTTCTTTTTGAAAAACAAAGGACTCAGGTAGAACTGGGACTTCTCTCAACACCATAAGCAATAATAAATGTATAAGATGACTTTATTTCGTGTGCATACTACCTCTAATTTTTTTCATAGTTTCTGTTCCCTTCTGTTGTCTCTCACTACTCCACTTCACAGACTGAATGACCTTGTTGCACAAGAGTCTGAGGCATCCAATGTATTAATTTTTCACAATTTTCATAAAAAATCTGAAGCTAGTGGTCCTTAGGAGTACAAAGTGAATGAGTCCTATATTAGTCTGCAGTATGATTTCAAAATTACAACATAAGCATAGCAGTAATCTGTCTAGTTTGAGTGGCAAAGAATCAGAACATGTATTGTCACAGGATATGATGCCTCTTGTTCAAACGGCAATCAGAAGCCATAAGGAAGAACTGAAATTTTTTGCAAGGGGGATGGTGACTCCAAGAATATGCTGTCTGGAAAAAATATAAGGAATCTCAGGGAAAGTGGGAGTTATAAAGAGAAAAGTAAATGAACAGAACTATCATGACGAGGGATTGGAGAGGACAGGCCTTTACAATCCATGCTTCTTCATTGAAACTGCTTGCAATGGCCTTTTTCCAGAAATCTAAAGAAAATGTTAATAAATTCCACAGGAAGAAGAAAGTGGAGAACTTGAAAAACTGAATCTCATTCTCGAGTCTTTGGTACTTTGCAGTGAAACAACTGCACTTGCTTCCAAATATAAGCATTCATTTGGAGATTATCAAGGAAAACCTGTGCAATAGTTTTCACCCTTCCCAAAGAACTTTTCCTCATTGAATGAGCTCATGTATATTTTCTCTCTCCATTAGATATCAAACTGATATACTAGCAAAGATACACATATCTAGCAGTGCAGTGACTAAGTGCTCATAGGTATGTTTATGAAGAGATTAAGAGACAAGGAGAGGTAGACAATGTCTTTCAGGAAAGTCTCCAACAAACAAATAACTCTGTTGTTGCAAGAGGAAGCAGGTTTATCAGAGTTCCATCTCTTTTGTGGCATTGAGTATTTCAGGCATACTGAACCTTCCAGTTTACCTATAAAGTCACGGACGAAGGGCAACAACAAGCTAAATGAAGGAAAATAAAATCAATGCAGTATGTTAAGATGATGAATACTTCCATGAAACTTTACGACGAAAAATATTCAATGATGACATCCTGTCAAGAACTTCTCTATAACAGAAAGGTCTTCTGTGGTATAAAGTTTAAAAAATATATATATAAAAATCTTCAGACATTTAAAAACCCCAAAGACATTCTGATTGATGGGAATGTCAGTTTCCTCCATTTTACAGTCCCATAAGTACATTAGTCAGTTTATCTATCTTTAATTACACTGATGAAGTTAGCTGTATAGATCTATGCCTACTCACTTCAGCTTCCACTCTTCTATGGAAGTAATTCACACTGTCAACATAAGTATAAACAGAAGGGAAGAGCATGGTATCTGCCTCCACCTCAATCTGTAGAGATGGCAGGAGGAGAAGAGAGCAGTATACAAGCTCCTAATCTGGAACTGGGCTGCTTTTCCAATACTCCATGTCCTAAAGTCTCAAAAAATTGATTATGTTTTTCTGCAGATGTGTTTAAATGACTTTAATGACTCATCAAGATAATGCTTTAGCACTCCCACAATACAAAAGTTTTGACTAGACTACACAATTTTGCATCATAAGGATGCAAAATGCAATGATGCTTAGAATTGCTTAGAAATGATGCAATGATGCTTAGAATTTAGTAGGAAGAAACTGGAAACCTTGTATCTCAAAAAGTGAGGAAAAGAGCTGAATATATTCCAATATGAAACAAAACAAGATTATCAAGCTCTTATTTACCTATGATTATTGATTTGCTGGAGTATTCATACTGACAATCATGATGGATACAGCTAATTTTTGCTGTTTTGGATTCATACTGCATGTCATCATTCCTATCATTAAACATAAAAATAATTGTCAAAAAAACAGAAATGCCTTTTCCCAGACATTTCATTCTAAAATATAATTATCCAGACTTCCAGCTGTTAATGGCATAGAATTCTAATTACTTCAAAATGAAGCTATTATTCATAAACTCCAGGCTTCTAACACACATGTTTACAGTAGATGGAAATTATTACAGAATTTATTTCTGATTTACCACAGGTTTATTTAACTACTCTGTTCCTTAGTACAGCTTTTGTCCTCTTCCACTAAGGAATCATGAAGCAATCAAGTCCCTGTTTACTTAGAAAGATGAGTAAAAATCCTCCTTCAGTGATTATGGACATTCAAATTTTCTGCCTGTGGATAAACTACAGCTATGCTGTATTGTTGTAGAAAGTCCCTCAAAGTTGGAAATTATGTCACTTTAGTTAGCAACAACTGATTCTTACTATTCTCACAGTGGCTAATATGTATGAATGAAAAGCGTACAGGATAATGCAAACATGTTCATGGGAAATGAAGATAAAAATGTCAAATTGAATAATTATTTTCAAAAATTTCAAGGATAAATTATAAAAGGAAAGTATTTTATGAATGGTCTGTTTAAATAGAACAATCCTTGAATATGGAGAACAAATAATGTCAGAATGTGAAAATGATAGTTTTGTTGTCATAGGCAACCACCCTCTAATACATCCATATTTCCTGAACACCTCTTGTTGTCTTCAAAGATTGTGTCCACTGACAAGATAACTGTGATAGGTAGAACTGAGCTAGGAAAAAAATGAAATGATCTTTAGTTTAAGAGACACAAAGTAAAAGGAAGCAAAATATGAAAGATATTCCCAAACACAAATTTAAAAAATAAAAATTGTAAGATTGAGGAGCAAGAGAGGGGAAATAACAGTTTTAGAGGTTTTGTTTGTTTGTTTGTTTCTTACATGATTTGATTTTGTTCTTGTTCCTGGAAAATTCTACTAGAATGTTTTTGACTTACTTAAGTTTATTCTTTGATCTTAATACATAGGGGTAAAAAAAAAAAAAAAAAAAAAAGAGAGAGAGAACAGCAAGACTTCAAATTTAGATAGTGTTCCATGCTATTTAATGCATTTGTTTAGAGAAGAGAGCAAAGAAGGAGAGAGAAAAGTATCAATAAGAAGATGCGCATGAATGGATAACAAATGAAAATATGGACAATAATTCAATTCATGTTTCAAAGGAATAAAATGGAAAAACAGGAAACTAACAGTTCTTGACTGTGTTTTGGAATCCAAACCTCACATTAAAACTCTTTCCTGAAAATGCAGATGACGGTTACCAATTACAAAGCCTTCAATAATATCTTCATGTATAACCATTTTTAAACTGTAAAGATGCTAAATATTTTGAAGATATATTAATTCTCATCTTATACAAACATAGATTAATTCTCCATTCACAGTGAGCTTACATAGTGGATGTAAAGAATCATAGTTTTATCATTCAGCTTATGAAAAAAATTAAAATGATAAATAAATTAAAACTGAAGTTCCTAATTAGTGTTCAGGGATGGAAGTTGGGGGATATATGTTAAAAAGTAAGCAAGAAAAGCAAGTTTCCAGATAATTCTTAGATTAAAAAGGAGAAGGGGGAAAAAAAGAAAAAGGGGGAGGGGGAATAAAAATATACAAGATAACCAAAGATCATCTTGGTACTCTGGACAGAAAATAACACTCCAATTTCTCAAGGCATTTTCTAAGATTTTACTGGAAAAAAAAAAAAAAAGTAACAGAGTAAAAAATTTTATTAGAAGATCTAGTATGATCTTTGCACTGTTAATAAAATCTTATTAACTAAGAAGGCTCTCATTAGAGTTCCATAATTCTACATGATAGTCTGCTTCCTTTTGTGACCCTGGTAACTGTATTTATATACGTGTATATATGTTGCATGAACATCAACAGAATTTTTAACAAGCAGAATATAACAACAAATTTCTTTGAAATTTTACGTGTTTAATGGACTAAAATGATTATTCTGTGTTTAGAGATCTCCATAAGCAAAAGATTCAGACATTCTGTCTTTCTAAACATTGTGTTACATACTCTTATGTTTGTTTTTTGGTAATCTAATGGGGAACAGAGGGGAACAGAAGATAGGCTCCTCAAATAGTATGTTTTCTGTTTGCTGCTAATTCACAGTATGAGTGTAAGGAATGTATAATAAAAGTAAAGGATACGTGGAAGGTAAAGGAGGTGTTAGAGCAGTGTATAGAAAGTTCACAAGATACCTGGAATGTAAGGATGTTCAGTTTGGGAAGATATCTAATAAGTGGTTATTCAGCATCAAAGATTAGGGGGGATACAATGAATTCAACATCCAAATGGACATATTCTAACTAATAAGAAAGAAGAGAGAAAATAGTGAAGACTTGAGTTTTCAGTTTATTACTTGATGGGTCAGTGAAGAGAGTCTTGTGGAGGCTCAGCCAGACCTGATAATAAAGGGGAAACAAGGCATCATGGAAAAGAGTAAACTTACATGGAGATATCTGAGAGAAGCTTAGGATTAGGTAAAACTTAGTATAAGGTTATTTTAAGGAGTATTACGGTATGTCCAAAATGTAGTATTAGACATTTAGGGAAAAGGACCATATGTGGACAAAGGGAGGGAATGAGGTGGATCTGCATCTTTGGTGTTTGCATTCATCCTTGTTGCTGCCTATTAGAGAGTAAATCAACGAGGGAGAAGAAATCCTTATTTCTTAAAGTCCATTGGATCTGGGTCTCCTTGATATTAAGTAAGTATGGATGAATAGTACCCTAGAGGCTTGGTTTACTGTTTTAAAACTCAGATGAACTCCTTTCAAGAACAGTAGATGATGAAGGTGTACTCCTTTCGAGAATGATGAATGATGTCCCAGACAATTGCTTTCCTACCTAATGCATATATCAAAGCAGGTCACAGTATTTAATGGATTTTTCATGAGGTTATTGGAAGGACATTAAAACTGTTAATTCTAACCCTAGAAAAGAAGATGAGAACAAAGTTGGATGATTTTCTTACATATATCATAGTAGAGCAAGTAGAGCTCCTGGGCCCATTTTTGGTGTCCGCTAGGGAATGAAAAGAATTTTCAGGGAGCATAAGTAGTGCACTACTTCCCATCTTCTAGACATTATCTAGTTCTTCCTCAAATGTACCTTTCAAAAGACGTACTTTCTTGATGAAAGCAAGACCTCTGCATTTTTTTAACACAGCCCATGATTTTATTTTTCCAAATCTCTATAAAACTATAAATTGCATGGTTTTTTTAGCTTAATATTTACTCCAATTTATTCCTTAGCCAAAGATCCCCTAACTAGGAAAAAAAACACCTCTGTAAATGTTATACTACTGATCTTTTATAATTTGCGGCTTTTATTTCACTAATGATACTTTTATTTCTAGTATCTGTGAATTTTTCATTTGTGCACCTTCACACCAATAGCTTTTTAATTTAATGAAAATGTAATACTAACAAATGTTTTGAAAATAGTTGTTGTACTGTATCATACTTCTCTCCATACTTAGACGTACAGTCTAAACTGTCCATCTCATCATCACAGGTAGATGATTCCAGGGCATGGTTGAGCCCATTGTAACAAAGTCATCAAAGGTTGAAAGGATCAATCACCTTCTAAAAGTGTTCATTATTACGTAAGTAACTGTTGAGAAAGTCCAAATAACTTGACAAGGCACCTAATTTAAAACACCAAGGTGAGCACTACACACTCTGTCAATGTGGGTTACTAACTTTCTCTAGCTATCAATGCATCAGAACATCTCACTCAGTGCCTGTGTCTCGTAACACTCAAACAGCCTCTGAGATGCTTCCTCTTCTTTTTACCTTCCTTAATTTGTACTTTAATTTGTAACTTGTTTTTAGTGCTTTTTATTCTGCAAAATTTAATTGAGAGATAATGGCGAATTTATTGTTGCATGAAGCTTACCAAAACGTGGAAGTGCACAGCTATATCCTATTCTAACAAAGAAGCATTCTCTCTTTACCTAAATTACTATTTTGGGAAAGCTTTACATGTGTATAAGTACTGATTTAGAGAAAAAAATACAATTTTGAGCATAAAGACTGTCTTTGAGTGAGCTCCATCTACAACGCTTTCTGACATATCATCATCATTGTAAATGCCAGAACTTATCTAAGCTTTTGAGTATTAAATTACTGAGTGGCATCCAGGGGATCAGGCCCAGCCAGCATGGGTTCATGAAAGGCAGGTCGTGCTTGATCAACCTCATTTCTTTCTACGACTGGGTGGCCAGACTTGTAGATGAGGGAAAGGGTGTTGATGTAGTCTACCTAGACTTCAGCAAAGCCTTTGACATGGTCTCTCACAGTATTCTCCTGGGGAAACTGGCTGCCCATGGCCTGGACAGGTATACCCTCCTTTGGGTAAGGAACTGGCTAGAGGGCCATGCCCAATGGGTAGTGGTTAATGGAGTTAAGTCCAGCTAGTGACCCATTACAAGTGGTGTCTCCCAGGGGTTAGTACTAGGGTCCATCTTCTTTAATATCTTCATTGATGACCTAGATTAGGGTATTGAGCGTACCCTCAGTAAGTTTGCAGATGACACCAAGCTGGGAGGTAGTGTTGATCTGCCTGAGGGTAGGGAGGCCCTTCAGAGGGATCTGGATAGGCTGGATTGCTGGGCTGAGGTGAATGGGATGAGGTTCAACAAGGCCAAGTGCCGAGTCCTGCACTTTGGCCACAATAACCCCATGAAACGCTATAGGCTTACGGTTGAGTGGCCGGATGACTGTGAAGAGGAAAGGGACCTGGGGGTGTTGGTCGATGCTCAGCTGAACATGAGCCGACAGTGTGCCCAGGTGGCCAAGAGGGCCAATGGCATTTTGGCCTGTATTAGAAATAGCGTGACCAGCAGGAGCAGAGAGGTAATCATCCCCCTATACTCAGCACTAGTGAGGCTGCATCTTGAGTACTGTGTTCAGTTTTGGGCTTCTCACTACAAGAAAGACATCGAGGCCCTGGAACATGTCCAGAGAAGGCTAACGAAACTGGTGAGGGGTCTGGAGCACAAGTCTTATGAGGAGCGGCTCAGGGAGCTTGGATTGTTCAGCCTGGAGAAGAGGAGGCTCAGGGGAGACCTCACTGCACTCTACAACTTCCCGAAGGGAGGTTGTGATGAGGAGGGGCTTGGCCTCTTCTCCCAGGCAACAAACAGGAAACAAGGAAATGGCCGCAAGTTGTACCAGAAGAGGTTTAGATTAGACATAAGGAAAAACTTTTTCTCTCAGAGAGTGGTCAGGCACTGGAATGGCCTGCCCAGGGAGGTGGTGGAGTTGTCATCCCTGGCAGTGTTCAAGAGGTGTCTGGATGAAGAGCTAGAAGACATGGTTTAGTGGCTTGTGGTAGCAATGGTAATGGGAGGACGGTTGGACTAGATGATCTTGTAGGTCCTTTCCAACCTTGTGATTCTGTGATTCCATGAAATAGGACACATCTATAAACACACCGACAGCAATATCATGTGGTTGAAAAGTTTGTTTTAAATGATTTTGTATTAGAGATCTGATTAGCTATGAACATCAGGAAGGTTTAGGATGCATCAGGTTTGGGACGACTGAAATAAATGGGACAGATGGAAAGATACAAAATGCAATAGAAAAAAACCACAGACTATAACTCAGAGTACAGTTTGCATTATGCTTGAACTTCAAGTTAGTTTATATTGCTTACACAGAAAGTTATTTGGAAAGATATATAACTTTCTATTTCTGCAACTACATTTTTCATTAATTCTTTTTTTCTTACTTCAGATCTTGAAACAAATTAGTATCATACAGGAGTGTCAATGGATTTATTTGTTTTTCCTTAAAGGTTTATATATTCAGACTTCAGAAATGCATCACAGCTTTTATTGAAAATATGACATAATCATAAATTACCCATCAAGGTATTGAGGTAAGCACCTTATTTGAATTATTTTTCAGCAGTGTGTGGAGACAGGACAAGGGGAAACAGCCAGAAACTGGAGCATAGGAAGTTCCACACGAATGTGCGCAAGAACTTCTTTACGGTGAGGGTGACGGAGCACTGGAACAGGCTGCCCAGGGGGGCTATGGAGTCTCCTTCTCTGGAGATATTCAAGACCCGCCTGGACGCCTACCTGTGCGACCTGGTGTAGGGAACCTCCTTTGTCAGGGAGGTTGGACTTGATGATCTCTGGAGGTCCCTTCCAACCCCTACGATTCTGTGATTCTGTGAATATCTAAATCTGTTTCTAAGGAACCCAGTTTTGAAATTTTAATTTCTTTTACAGAAATAGGGCAAAATGGCAGTGGAAGCCCACTCCCTTGGAATGCATGGTGGGGCCAGTAGTATTGTCTTAATTTTTCAGGCGAATATGTTCTAAAAACATTTCTGCCATAAAACAAACTGTTAAATATGAAAATCTCTTTTAAATTGGTTTATATGTCCACAAGTTTTACTCCTATGAGCCACGTCTGAGAGCAGGGGTCCCAATTAGTTTGTGTTTAAAGGTCTAAGCCTCACAAGAGACTATTTGTAAAAATACCTCTGAGGCTGGAAGGAAAAGCATGGCTGCAGTAGGGATGGTGGACTTAGCAGGTGGGGAACATCCAGCTTTTAAACATTTTGAGTGAAATTTTCTAACTCTCCTGTCTTTGAACATTTCTTGCCTAAAGAAAAAATTCATTAAAAGATCTGTTTTTCCTTCAGACAAGGAAGTGAATAAAGAAGCACCGTGTTTCATACTTTTTTCTGGAAATACACAGTAGAAGTAGCCTAACTTTAATTTGTACTGATAGTTTTAATAAGAAAACACACTAAAAACTTTAGAGCCACCACATAAAAGCAGAATGCAATTTCATTTTTTATGATTTATTTTTAGGTTCATTTTAAGATATTTCTTGGTTGTGTGACAACATTCCAGACTTTGATTTTTGTAGTAATCTGTCTGCAAAGTAACTGAACTAACCTATGGCAGTGTTCCTTCACTGCTTTATCTTTATCAATATTTTTCTTGTAATCACTGCTATAGCCATGCACAGCTCTAACATATAGAAGGTTTTTATGAAACAGAAAAAATGATGTTGAAATATTAGATTCCCTCAAATCGCAGAATCACACAGAATCACAGGATTGTAGGGGTGATCATAGATTCTGTCTCCTCTGCTAAAACAAGTACACTACAGTAGGTCACACAGTTAGGTGTTCAGATTGTCTGGAATATCTCCAAAGTAGGAAACTCCACAACCTTTCTGAGCAACCCATTCCAGAGCTCTGTCACTCTTAACATAAAAAACTTCTCCTGCATCTTTGTATGGAACTTCCTATGTCTTCCTATGTTACTCCTTGTCCTATCACTACACACCACTGAGAAGAGCCTGGCCTCGTCCATTTGCCTCCCATCTCTCTTTGGATAAGATATTTATAAACATTAATCAACTTCATAAATAGCATTTTTTTAAGTTTTAACTAGAACAAGGATCTGAAAATGTGTTTGCTGAGTTACAATTTCATTTTATGATTGATAAGACATTTCATGTCACTTCACTTGGAGCTATTAGATTTCAGGTGCTTGAATGATTTTCAAATTCATTAATAGCACCCAAGTATGGACTTAAACAGGATATGGGGCAGGTATAGCACTGCCTTCAGCATGCTGCTGAGTAAAAGAAAACGGCCAATATCTCTTCCAGAGATCTTTATGAAACTGTCATTTCTGAGTCTTAGTCAATGAAGGAATTCCTGAGTTCATTAACAATTTTAGGACTACAGAAGCTGCAATTCTGGCTAAGAATTCTAAAAACATTCTCAAACGCTCTTTTGTGTTCTACACAGTTACTATCTCTATGTGACCCTTAGCGTAACTAACTTTCACTCATTAGATTTATAATAATATATGTCATTCTTGTTAGTATCATAAGCAGCTGATTATCATTATTTACATATATCAGTGAATTTATTACTAGTACTTATCTGACTCTTTGTCAGCAAAAATCAGCTGAATAGCCAGCTCCACAAGTGAATGAAGTTTCTTTTCAATGAAGTTAGAAGTTACTTACTTAAGAAGAATCTTAAGTATAAGATTATATATATATAATATATATATTATATATATTATATTATATATATATATATAATATATATATATTATATTATTATATATATTATATTATATTATATTATATATATATTATATTATTATATTATATATATATATTATTATATATAATGGTGTATTTTGTTTTCTATATTTACATTATTCTCTCTTGACAATTATGCATTCTCAGCACATGCTAGGCTAAGATTGTTCTCTTTGCTGCACTAGAGCTTTGATATTTTATCCCAAATGAAGATCACCCCCCAGATTTGTAACCTGAATTGCAAATCATCTGGAGCTATGAGATATAGTTTAGTAGCTTGTGGTAGCAATGGTAATGGGAGGACAGTTGGACTAGATGATCTCGCAGGTCCTTTCCAACTTCGTGATTCTATGATTCTATTCTATGATTCTATGGTATTAGTATCTACAAATATTTTTGGTCTTTTCCACACTGAGATAAATCCAAGTCCTTTAAAAAAACAGGCATATCATCCACTAGGAATATAGGAGACATAAGTTAGTGCCTCAACTTTACCTTTTTCAAGACAAAAATAAATTTAAATTTGATAAAAATGTAAAGTATGAACTATATTATACCTTCACACAAGCACGTACATAAGAAAAGTTACAGGAACAAAAACAGGAAAGGTAATTTCTGAAATATTCAGATTATACCTGAGAATAAAAAGACTTAGGGGAACATTAATGCTACTTATATGAATATGGAGCTTAGATATTAAAATTCATGAGGACCTGTCAACTGAACTGGTGCAAACTCTAGTTGCCAGAAATACATGATGACATTGCAAGCTGGCAAAGAAAGCTCATCCTGGTGCTATTTCATCCCTCAGCGTATCAAACAGGCTGTCTTTCACCAATATGGAGCTATATGCAAAGTATAATTCTACACTATTGAGTGAAGGTTTTCTCCTGAGCACAGGGAATATGCCTCATTCCCTGCTTCCCAGACACCAGACGGGCTACGATTTGGAATGAAAGTAAGCTGCCAACCAAATTCTGTGTTTACTCAAACATACGTTGTCTTCTCTTCCAGATGACTTGTAGTGATATTTAACAGGCATCATCCATATGTTCACATTCATATTCCATAAAATACTTGCATGGAATATCAGCAGGCCCCTTTCAGAAAGCTCTAAATGGCTTCCTTAACAAGGCAGACATTATTAATGCAATATAGAAATTAACCAGCAGAGTCACTAGCCTGTTAATCAGACTTTGTCAGCCAGGGATTTAATATAAGGACATAATCAAACACAGCTGTTGTGGTAAGTGATTTAAATTGTCAGCCATGTAGAGTTTATACTTTACAGAGTTAGCTGACTCTAAAAATCATTTAAAGACTACAGTTTTGTCACTAAGAAATTTCTTACAGTAACCAGTGAATCACTGTTCTTTTCTGCAGCAAATCCTGTGCATAACATGATAAATTAAATGCAAACATCTGGTATACCTGAAATCACAGATGGTAAAGATAGTGGACTAGAAAACCTGGAATATTTTTAATATAAGTTTTGTAAAGTTAAAGTATTGCCTCTCACATCTAGAGATTTTCTTTTTTGTTATGCAGTGAACTACACTTACTTAAATTACTTTTTCAAAGACCTCAAGTTACTTCAGAAAATTCTGAGTAAAGTTTTGTACTGAATACCAAACAGATGTTTGATGGAACCATTCTTTGAGCCACTCATTTTGAGGCACAAATATGAATCATAACTTTTCCCTCTCTCTGTCTAAGCTTTCAACTAAACAGAGGAAAGTTCAGAAAGCCCACATCATAGCATCAACAGCCTGAATTACCACTGATCCTGTGGTCAGCAATCACAAGTGGATTTTATGGCCAGTGAAATAGATATCTAGAGCACTTAACCATGTACTGAAATTGTTAATGAAACTTGATGGCCTCTCAGTGCAAGAGAAACTTCAGAATATAAAAGGGATATTTTTAAGTGCCAGAATAATTACAAACAAGGAGAGAATACCTGACTTGAGCAAGGGTCAGGACGAAATGCATGGAGCCCCTTCTATATTATTTCTCTGGGAAAAAGTCTAGTCATACCAAATAACTTTCAGCATTTCTATCAATGAATAACCACCTAGGAAAAAAATAATTTTTATTGGATTTGTCCACCTTAGATGTTCAAAGTTCTAGGCTAATGTTCCATTCCAGAGATTTCAGAGTAAAATCACCACCAGCAAGCATATCAAAATCTTTTGTGTCACCAAAGAAAATCCCCAGCTTGGCAAAGTAGGTAGTGAATTCTACTTACACCACCAACTTCCCACAGGTAGAGTTAGAATGAAGGTATTTCTTAAGTATAGGAGTTTGAAGTCTTTTGATTTATTAATAAACTTTTCTCTCTTCTTCCTAGGAATTGGAGAATAGCAGTTTTTGTGGGGCACTTGCAGAAGTGTAGCATTTTGAAGAACAAAACCCCACAATTTTACTTTTTCCACAGTGGTTTCCTAAATACTTGTTTCCTAGATAATTTCATAGATATTTTGCTTCTCAAGATAGCGTGAGAACAGGAATAAATTAATTATACGAATTCTTTTTTTCAGAGCACAAGTATATTCTGCTCAAGTGTATGTACTCAATTTGTGCTTAGCCTGCCAGAAGTGCCAGGGAGGTAAACAAAGGACTCCAGAGCTGGTTCTCTAAAAGCTTCTATGCTCAGTTACCATTTCTTATTAGCATGAATCGATATCAGTAAAACATAAAGCCTTCTCTCTCATGCATGTCAGTTTAACTGCTTTCCAGGTGCATGATTTCTATATTTCCAGTGATGGAAAGAGTTTGAATTTCAGATCTCAGTGGGATGCTCAGTAGAACTAGCAATTAGGAAAAAGGGAGCAGATCTCCTGTGAAATAACTGAGAGTTTTTGAACATGGATCCCCATGGCACTCTTCTTACTGTCGCTTTTCTAAGCTGAACTGCAGTTTAATGAGACCAAGTTTAATTTTTAAGCATGGAATCTGAATCAGGTAACTGATAAAGGAGTCTATGTCATGTCTTTCCTGTGTCCCATTTGGGAAGCCAATCAATCAATTACTATTATACTGCACATGTTGCAAAGATTTGAGATCGTTCTTTAGTGTCTTAAACTTATTGAAGTAACACCTAATAATGTCTCAAATATTTCATATTTATCAGCATTTCTGATGTTCTTACATTGTTTATCTGTTTGCTTAACTCAGATTCCTGCAAAAATAACATTTTTCATAATTTTGCAAAATGAAAATCAATTCACGTGAACAGAGAAGTGAACTATATTAGTATCTGTAGCTATACTTAAAAGCTATGATACAAGGTATTCTAGCTAAGTACACAGTTATAAACCAGAATCTACCTCTGCACAGTGGAGAAAGATGATCTCTTCCATGACACATCTCTACTCGAAATTTCCAAACATTTTGTTAAGCTTCAGTAAAAGTTCAGTATTTTAAGACATGAAGTAGATTGTTGAGATCCTTCTTCTTAATTTGTATTTTAGTTGTTTTCCATGTAGCTAACCATGACACAAATGTGATTCTGATGACATGGAAGAGCACATGCGAGAAGTACTAAATGAACTCTAGCAATTCAGAATGGGTCTCTCATTAAGACCAGAGATTTATATCTGGTACTGTAAAGAAAAGGATCTCCAAAACAAACAAAGAAAATTATTCACATTTGTTTTTTCTGAGCTTCTCTGTCTGTGGGCTTCTCTGTGTACATGCACAGGAATTCTCTTAACAAGATTAAGCAGAGGATTCTTTGGGAGTAGAACTGCCCTGGTAATTTACTGGAATTGTTATCATCTCAGTTGCTGTAGAGCTTTTTATGTGGAAAAAAAAAACATTTGCTTTGCAATAGCAAAGATTTTCTATCATATTTATTCTACTAGCAAGAATGAAAATTCCCATTTTTCATTAAAGAGGGTTGATAAGGCCTGTTGTGTTGTTAAACACAGGAAAAACAAGCACATCTTTCATTTTAAAATAAACATTTAAAAAATATTCTTGAAACTACATGTGATCTTTGGAATTCAAGCACAGAATATGAGTTCCATACAAATGATGTGTCAAAGCACAGTAGTGGAGTCAGTAGTAGACTTTTCTAATACACTGAAGTAACTCTAGTAAAATAACACTTATTGATGAACTGCAATACGTTTATGTGCTGTGGATGGTGAATGGCAGCATTTCCCCATAAAATCAGTCCTGCAACATCTAAGTTGATAATTTAAGACATTCTGCTTAGAAAGAAGTGCTGAAACCTTGATATATACAAGTAAGGAAATGCATCTTCTTGATTTTTTTCCTCACATTTAAATTCAGAGATGTTATATTGGAAAAAGTCAGGTGACAAGGTGAAACTTAAAGCCAGTTCCTTGGACATTCAGAAAGTTACAGAAAAGTGCAAGTCACCCTGAACCCTTTATTTCCAGACTCTGGATAATAACTTTTTAATTAATTGTATTACATTTATCAATATGCCTGCCTTTAGCACACTGGAGAGCTGACACAGAATGCCTACGTTCACAGTATCAAGATTTTCAACCCTGCAGCAGACTGTGGCCACGCACACTAGTTATTGATAACAGTCTGTGGCCTTTGCTAATTCCATAATGCTGTGCAGGGATTTCTTGTGAAAGTGCTATCTGCTGAAGCAAAAAACTAAATCATTCCAATAATTTAATCATATAGAATATAATTTCAGCAGCCATTAACATCCTTCAACACTGTTTCTCTTGCTACTACAGACAAAGCCTACACCAAATATCATGTTTGCCTATGTACTATGCTGCTAAAAGAATGTGGGTGAGGTTTAAGTATGACTCTCATACTGAGATCAAACCAATTTGTTACAAAGACAATAACATCAAATACACCTTGGAGGCATATGCATGCCAAAGGATTTATTACTCTGTAACTCCCTGTTGTGTTCTGTTCTTTGGTTTGGGCCTGGCAAACTTAGAACTTGGGTTTCCTTTCAGTCAAGCACTAAAAAAAGAAAATTTGTTTTAGGATATGTAATGAACACCCTAAAATACCTTAACTAAAGACAATAGGAAAAGGAACCATGTATGACAGAGAAATTATCGTTAACATTTATACGTCTATATTTAACATGTTTACTTCTGTACCAACTCTTGTTTTCGTCACTCTCCAGTCTGTATTAAGCCTTGACACTATATCGTTAAGAGTCCTCTTTGAATGTAATTCATCGACACTATGTGTAGAAACAATCCTTCCTTCAGAAGAATGTCTGTAAAAGCCTTTTACAAATGTTGTAGAAACAAGCAAACAAAACAAAACAAAACAAAAAAAGGAGTTTGAAGAATCATGCAGAAGCTAACATCAAAGAAAGAAGTTCGCGTGAGATTCAAACTGATGAGCAAAGCTCTGTGAGTAAATAGGCTTATCAGTTTTTAACTATTCAACTGAATAGTTACTCGTTCAGTGAATTAATCTAAAAATTATTGTTGACCCATTGGGCAACAGCAAGTCAGATGAAATGTATCAGAAAATCATGAATCAAGGGAATTTAAATCACTTAGAAATTACCCAAAATATGATGAAGAATGTCTTGCAGATGTCAACTATATGCAGAGGGGAATTTAAGTTGGAACAATAATATTTCATGTAATGTATTTCTTTTCCAGTATACCATGCAGAAAGTATGAAGGTCACAATGATTTTCCAGGCTGGGAGATGTACTTAGTCCTTAGAAGTTATTAAAGTTCCTTACCCTCTCCTAAAACTGCTCATGGTACAGAGGTATTACTATTTTGTTGCAGCTGGATCAGATGATTTGAAAACTAAAATTCTTTTTGTATGGCAACACAGTGCAAAATCTTCTCTAGTGATTTTTATTTTATTTTTATTTTATTTTTTAATCACAAATTAGTAGAAATTCCACCCTTACCATCCCCATGTTCACAGATAACCATAGAATCATAGAATGTTTTGGGTTGAAAGGGAACTTAGAGATCTTCTAGCTCCTAAATCGCTGATGATCACATACATTACAAAAATTGCTTGTCAATATGTAATTGCTGGATACTCTGGAAAGTCACAATTTAGATGTTTCAGGAAGGCCATACAAAATAAGTGGATCCCTTGAAGTGTTCCACTTCTGTGAAGGAATTCTCCTGCATAGAATCAATTACAGTTGATTTTATTGTGCTATCATAAGAAAGATTCTTTAATGTCTAAAGTTTTGCTTTCTGTTGAAAGCACAATTAATCAATTCAGGAAGAGATTAATACTTCTATATTGCATAGATTAGAATTGATGTGAATAACTTTACACTACAGTGAAGAAGTATTGATTTCACTTATTAACAGATTCAGTCTCATTAAAAAAGAATGTAGTCACTGTAAAACTCCATTGCAAAATGTATGCCCAAGACAGCAGATAACCATTTCAAGTGCAAATTTATCACATGCTTTCTTTTGAGGGATTAACTTTGCAGTGTTAACACACATCACAATTGTTCTTATATAGACAAACAATAATGATTTCTCTAGATGTCTATCAAAGCATCCTTCATAAAGATGAATGGATATAGTAGTATTTTGTTCAGTAGTCAGAGGGAAAAAATTGCATATCTGTCTGATTTTACTGAAAGAAAAAGAAGAAAAGTATCAGTAGGATGTGGAAAGAAGAAACCATACAAAGTGAGTGGATAAGCCCATAACGTTAAAGAGCACAGACCAAAAACAATCAAGCTATAAAGGAAGTAAATCAAATACTACAAAGGCTGCTTTAAAAGTAATGCCTCCCATTTTATTATGGTGGCCCATGTCATCAGAGGTGGATGTTGTTGTTATGGCAGTGGAGGCTGAACCTTCCCAACGGTATTCTGTTACACCTTGTTGCTGTGTGACAGACGGCAGCAGAGAGGCAGTCTAACAAAATGGTATGTGTTGTGGAAGTACATATGAAGCAAAGCTGTGTAATTGAATTCCTCCATGTGGAATCAATGGCACTCAGGGACACTCATCGACACTTGCTGAACAATGATGAAGACCAAATAATGCATGTGAGCACAGTGAAGCAGTGTGTGGTGCATTTCAACAGTGGCAACAGCAATGTAAAAGACAAGCTATGGCCATGCACAGCTGTCACACTGTTAAATGAAGAATGTACTACATCAGCTCATCCATGCACACTATCAGATTAGAACCAGGGAACTGTGTACAGAGCTAAATATCAGCTTCAGTGCTTCTGAAACAATGATTACAATGTTGGAATATCACAAAGTTTGCATCAGGTTTCCACAAATGCTCACACAGGAACAGATGGAATATTGTATGCAAGTTTGAACCAATAAAATGCTGAAGATGACAGTTTCCTTGATCACATCATTACCAGTGATGAGATGTTCTGTTGCCGCTACAAGCTGGAGCCAAAAAATGACGATCCATGGAATAGGGACACGTGAATTAACCACTGAAGAATAAGTTCAAGTCAGCCTTCAGCAGATAAAGTGATGTGCACTGACTTTTGCGACAGGAGAAGTGTGATTCTTTTGGATTTCCTAGAACCCAGACAAACTATCAGCTCTGGCTGTAATATCACAATACTGACTAAGCTGAAAGTTCCAACTTCCAGAGTCAGGCCAGAGAAAAAGACAGTCTTTCCCATACAACACAACAACACCAGATCCCGTACAAGTTTGAATACCATAGTGTATCCAGTGCAGATTTTTACGAGCATGGCATGCAGGATCTTGTTCATCATTGGCAAAAATGCACAGTTAATGGTGGTGACCATGCTGAAAAGATAGTGTTTTGTAGAGGAGAATTGAGAATTTACTCTGTTTAACAGTGTTATCATGCTCTTTGTATCTGCTGTAATTTCTATGGGAATAAATAGCAGGAATTAGTTTCAGAGTGACCTATTTATTTCCGTATGCTGCAAATAAGTTTATGTCAAATAATTTTTTCCTGTTATCATTTCCAATTATCACTTGGATTCCTTCCCATCTTTGCTGTTAAGGGAGGAAGAAAGTTCCCAGAGATTATATGCCTGTGAAAGAGAAGAAGCCGATCCATCCATGACACTTATAAAGCCCAGATTTGTATTTTGGGCTCTCTGAAATGCTTTCAGTGCAGTGCCCAATAGCAAATTTTTGTTTCAGTTATTTAATAGATTTTTACAGATGCACATCTGGAAAACAGGATACCAGTCCAGTTGATTACCTAAGTATTAGGATCACATTCTCTGATATTCAAAAGACTTTTTAAAGTTCAAGTTATCATAAACTAATATTACTGTTACAATTAGTTTACTAGTTTAAATAAATAAACAAGATTTTTAAGAAAGAAAGAAAAAGAAAACAAAAAAATCCCTTTCCTTCTTCTCTCCCCAGGTAAAGTAGACATCCTTAAATTTGTTAGCCTGTTAGTCTTGCAGAGCTGGCACAGCACGACCAGTACTCAGGAGGCATCCAGATGCAAAATCCATGTGCAATTGCACTTGCAGTTGTTAATTGTCCTTAGAGTTTGTTACACAACTATAACATCTTTTAAGTAAGTGTTCGCAAGGTGAATTTAACAACCTTGGGTAAGTGCTGCTGGCCTTGCAATAATTAGTGGAGATGTTGAAGCACATCCCTTCTCTGAATCAAATCTAAAAATACAACGGAAAGGATATCTCTATGGGATCAAACCTTCCAAAGTGTTTTCAATTCACTTTACTTTCAGTTAGCAACTGCTGGCAGACTGATTCAGAGAATAATAGACAGTGCACCCAGAAATCACAGCTTCCACTCTGCCTGAGTTTCTAGCATGTGAATTTGCTCAAATGGAGAAGTTCTTTTTCTTTAACTGCAGTTAACTGTGCGACCTCTTGCCCTGATGTCACTGACTACCCATGAAGAACAGGGAGAACAGCTGCTTTTCTGTGGTGCTGCGGGTATGTTCTGTGGTGGAAGAACCTAATATAAACAAAAGAAAAGGAATAAGTAGCAATAAACAGAATGAATAACTAAGAACTTTTCTGGAAACAATTGCTGAAGAGAAAAAGTACTGCTATTGATCATTTAAATCTTTTTCTTTACCCCGAATTAATTTGGTTTTATCAAGCGTAGAGGGAGAAAATTATTTGATCAATGAATTGTCCTGAATAATTATCATGTGGATATTCCCATAATATCACATTTTTTAGTTCCAGAGGTATTTACATAGTGTCTGAACACTGACAAATCAGTTGAATATGAGAAAACACAAGAAAAAATTATCTACATGTATTCACTGCCATACTAACCTTAATTAAAATTTATCTGGAAGTTTGAGCCATCTGAAAGAAGAAGACAGGTATGGTACTTAATCTCTTCTCAACAGTTTACGGGCTGGTTTGGCCTGGTTCCGTGACTAGTGGGGTGGAGGGATTTCACAAAATCCGTGCCTCCGGAAAAGGGAAACAGGGGACCCCAAAATGATTAAAAAACAGCAGCGACGATCTGATGAGAAACAAACTAATTTACTAGATATGGTATCGGAATGCAAGATAACACACTATAATATGATATAATTAGAATTGAAGCTAATGAATCAAATATAATGAGAGAGTATCTGAAAGCTGTAGGCCTTACAGTAATACTGAAGTGATGCGCACAGTCAGGATGGGCAGCAGCGAGGAGAGGCGAAAGAGAAGAGCGAAGAGGGCAAAGAGCCTGATCAGGTGACCTCACCAGTTCTTCTTTCTCCTCTCTGACTGCAAAGTCCCCCGGGGAATGTAGTTCTTCTTCTCTTCCAGACAGGTACCCAGAACTGGAGCATTAACACTTTAACTCCCAGTGCACTACATGATGTTATGATGTGGAATACCAGTAACCAAAAATCATAAAACCATGACAACTCTAGAGATATAACAAATAAAAACTTTGTATCTGTTTTGTAAACAAGAGATGGTATTTTTGTATGGTGTCAAATTTTCATGTCTCACAAACCACACTCCAGGCTGAAATGGGACAATATCTTGAAAAAATCAAATACTGTTTCATATTTCAGTTTTTGTTAAGACTCTTTAAAAGTCATGGAATTTCAGAACATACGGTTGCAGGTGGTTATTTTCCCATAAAAGTTGTACCATCAGTTATTCCTGCTTTCTATAAAAAGCTGAAGAATAAAACACACTAGAGCATGTTCAAAGAAAGACAGAAAGAAAGGAAGAAAGAAAGAAGGCAAAAGAGAGATTCTCCTAGGGCCCAGTCTAAGTGCATGTGAATCATCTGTCCGTATGCATGTTAAGTTCATGGTAGAAGTTCATGTAATACATGTGCATCTCTCCAAAAGTAACATCACCTATTCATTTCCATGGAAACTACAACAGATGCAAGGAATACTAGTTAGTAAAGCAAATTCTCAGCTAAAAAACACTGGTTTTCAACATAGCCACTACTGCTAGCTATGTATTTTCAGCAGCTATAAACAAAAGCCTACATGCTGCTCTCTAAAAGTTGCACCAGTAGAGGTGACCCACTGTCACCACTGCCATTGCTGAAACGCATCATCCACTGCCTCACTATGCCCTCATCCACTGTTTGGTCTCCATAAACATTCAGCATCAATGAATGTCAGTGGGTACCATTTTGCTGCATGGAGAAATTTGCACCTTTGTTTCATATGCACTTCCTCTTTGTCAGACTGCTTCTCTTCTGCCATCTGTCACACAGCAGCAAGATCTGGCAGTATAATGGTAGGAAGTTTCAACCTCTATTGCCATACCATCCCCAAAGTCACTTCTGACATCATGGGATAAGATAATAACACAGGAGGCATTACTTTCGGAGCAGCCCTCCTACATATACATATGTATATGTGCATCTGTGTGTGCACTTACATAGGAGATTTATCTACTTATTTTTTCAAGAGAATTTTAGAAGCTTTAGTTCTGCTAAACATTGTTATACTTTTGTTCTCAGCAAAACCAGACAAGGTCCTGTGACCTGGATTTTGAAAAGGATGTAAATAAAGACAAATGCTATGAAATGTTGACTTGACTGTAGTATTGTCAAAATTATAGTGTTAATTCAAAATAAAGAATAAGGTTTTAAATCTTGCAAACAATTAGTAATATATTCCCAGTTTTCTCATCAGTGTGTCTGCTGTGGTGTATCTCTTAAGATTAAAGTACTACATACTGGTTAATATGCCATATTTATTTTTACTGCAAATCTACATTAATATTCAAATATACTCAAGATGCACATTCCAATGCTGTTGTTATAATTTTAATAACAATATATCAAATTATTCATTGTTTCCCTTTTCCTATGAACAACCCTGGATCCCAGAATACTGTATTTGTTTCCTGACCAGTTAAACCTAAGAAGTGCATATTTACAGTGTCCAGAATTTAAAAAGTAATGTCAAAAATTAGTACTGATCTGAGATCTTATTAGAAGAAACGTTTCTCATGAAAAAGCAAATGTGAAACAGGTGACGTCTTCCTAGAAGTTTATATTATAACTCATGTTTTTAAAAAGGAAAAATAGGGTAACTATACAGTTTACAGGATGTCACTTGGAATTTTTTTCCAGTGTGCCCTGTTTTTCCTAACTATTCTGCTTGTAGCCAATAAAAATAGTGAAAATGCAATGTCAACAAATCACTGGTCATCTTTAAATCTCCTGGTCTACTGTGGATTACTCCTCTAGAGTGGAGTAAGAAATAGAATAACTGCCAATAACGAAACTTAATGAAAGCAACATTTTTGCTTCTGGTTGGTACCAGGGAGATAATATATGGGTCAAAGTTACTGTGGTGAATAGTAAAGGCACAAGCTAAATTATTCACATAATTCACTGAGGAGTGACTAACCTACTATTTATATTCTTTCTGAAGAGATCATTATAACTCAGGCTCAATTTACAAGGTACTATTTGAAGTCAGTGGACTCCAGAGTATACATTCTGTTCATCTAAAAAGTCTGATAACTGAAATTATTGGGTTGTGGTATAGAGTGGGGAATAATCAAAGATGATTTAAATACTATCAGTGTTACCTTAGTCACAAGCAGATGTATTTATATGACATATTTGTATTCAACAGGCAAATGCAAAACATTCAGCCCACTCAACAAGTGGAGGGAGATCACTTGCATGGATGGATTCACTTCACAGAACATGCAGAAAATATAAAATAAGGAGATATGAATAACAATACATCTTTAATCTATTTAATTATTTTCAATACATTACCTTGAGAAAAAAATAAACAAGCAACAGAAAAAAAAAAAAAGGAACAAAAAAGAAAGCATAAACTTTATGTGGCTCAAATTTTTCATCATTTTCAGGCACAGAAATAGGATCTGAAGGCTTGATTAGAGAAGATTTGCTGGTTTTGACTGAAGAAAACCAAATGTTTTGCTGGTTCTACAGTTATTCTGACTTTATGGAGGATGCTTCCAGGAATATAAAACTTTGACTATATAATTTAAATATCTATTTTATTTATTTTGATATTTTAAAAGAATTCAGAAATGAAATATGCTATAAGGATAGCTCTGACCTTGTTACCAGTTGTACTCGTGTTCAGCTTTGCAGTTGTATTCACTCCATTGAATGCAATAGGTATGCTTGTGAATCCAGCTGAAATGTAATATGAACATGCGTTCATCATTTCAAAAATTGGTATGAAAAATTCAGGAGTTGAAGTATTCTGCTTTTTGATTTTCAGTGTACCTCTTTCTGGATAAAGTTAAACAAAAATAATTCATTGGATAATTTCAGGTGCCTCTTTTACTTAATCTGGAGTCTGAAAAATGTTACAAGTCTGATGGTACAAGCAGTCTGATGGTCTCTCCCTTATCATGCTACTTAGGCTGAGTTCCTTGAAAATCTCCGAGCACTTTAATCAGAGCCAAGTTACTAAGATCTTAATAACATGGTTAGGACCTTCCCCAGCTCCTGGATCAGTCAGTCCCTTCTCTGTTACTCACTCCCAACTGTCCTTGAGCTCTGAACATGGCAGGACTGAGTCTTTTGACTGCTGGGAAAGATGGGAAGCAAGTCAAATATCCAGAGGCATAGGATACCATGAAGGAGTTCATTTTCTTTGATCTTGCATGATATTTCCAGATCAGAGGAAGGCAAAGAACGTATTCTTAAAAAAGAGTCTTTGGCAGTGTGTCAGACATCTGTGCAGTTCTTAATGTGTAAGTATAGAAAAGAAGTGTCTAACTCAATACCTACGATATTCTAGGAAATTATAATCATAACAGTAGTGTAGGGTATGGCATTAGACAAATGTTTTGGGTGTCTTTTACTAAAAGGCACCTAAAATACTTGCTTTTTTTGTACATTGGTTTCTACATCTGCCTCATTTGCACTTCAAAATGTTGAATTCAGATTAGATTCTTAGGCAAAAATACATCTTTCTACAAAACACAGTCAATGAATAATCGTTTTTTTTTTTAATCTGATGACATTTTCTAATCTTATTTAAATACGTCAGAAGCTAAATCGTGATGAACTGGAAATACTCTATCATTGGCTACTGCCGTTTTCATTTTAATATCAAATTTATGAATGCTCTTCATAATCCAGTCAATATCTTATATGTTTGTCATGAACTAACCTTAAAATTGCAGTTGAATTTCTAAATAGCAGCTTTTAAAAATCTTGTTGCAGACAAGGACTGGAAGAGTGACTATGTTGTCCTTAATATGAGATGTACTCGATCTCACTGTCTATGTCATTGATAAAGATGATGAAGAGCACCAATCCCAAGGTGGGCCTCTGGGGGACACCACTTATGATCAGCCTCCACATGGAGACTGCGCCACTGACCACTAAATTACCATTAGTTGCCTTTAGAAAATAAAACATTAAGCATATCTTTTCACAAAATTCTTAATTAAAAGGGAGAAAATGCTAGTACCTAATTTGAATTGTGTAAAGCAAAATCTTCCTAGAAATTAAAGATTTCTGTAGTTACAATAAGATTCATCTCTTATTTCAGCTCGATTATCTTCTACATGACTATGATTATATTTTCATTAAGGTTGTGGCTCTTTAAAGCTTTAGTATTTACTTGTTTATATTTATTCCTTTCTCATTGTTCCTCGGTTGCTGTTTTCACATTTTAAAAACAGGCTCAGTCTAAGAAATACACAAACAAACAAACCAAATCCAACAAAATGAAATACTAGGTAGTTATACTGTAAGGCAAAGAGCAGAAAGCTATCATTTTTTTTTTATTATCATTTTTATTTTTGCCTCTTCTGATTCTTTGAAATGGTTTTCCAAAATGTCTTTCCTGAAGTAATTTTTTTTCTTTATAGCTGTAACTGAGGGCATTTTGTCAGCTTCCCCTATCTTTTGTGCAGGTTTATATTTTTCCATAAGCAGAATGCTAAAAGCAGGTTCAGCAAAATGTCAGAGCTGCAGTTATTGTGTGACTCTGGCAAGTTGCCAGGTTATTTACTAGTAACTCTGTTTATTTGCTCATGTAGAAAAATTAATCACACCATGCCTTTGAAATTGCGTATAGTTTGAATATGTATATACAAACAATGAAAATAATATTATTTAGCAATTATACTTAAAAAAAAAAAAAATTAGATATATTAACGATTTTTTCCAGGTGGCATTTTTTGTAAGACATTCTATAAACATTCAAAATATGACACTAAATTTCCATTACTCAGTTGTGTTTTCTCTTAAAGATAACAAATGAAAAGATTATTCCTGCACATTAGAACACACTGTTTATATTGATGTAAATGATGCTGTGAATCAGAGCATTGCAGAGTGATGTAATAACACTTGTCTCTGAAACCAGATAAATATCATCACATACCTCTCTCTAACCAGTGTGAGTGCATAAAGCTGTTATATTCTGAACCAGAGATTTCTCAGTCCAGGCACTGGATCACTAACATCTCTGAGGTAGCTAATAAACGCTTTAAAGTGGCAATTCATATCATATGAACAATAATGACTTGCACAATAGTTCTGCTCAGGACAAAAGGACTTAATCAAGAAAGGTGAGTAGACTGGTGTGTAGATCAGTAAAAGCAGTTAACTGGAAACTCCTTTCAGCAGAAAAATAAATTAGTTATCTTTCAAGCAAGTAACACATATTCCAAGATCACTGGATATCATGTTAATGAAAGATTAAATGCTGAGATGGTAAACAAATTTTCCTTTCTGTCTGAAGAGGGAAAAATGAACCCAAGCCAAAGGCTCTCCCTGAAAACACCTTATTCTTCAGTACATAAAATTCAGCGTGTCTGTCGTAAGCATAAATACCTCAACAAACTAAAGTACAGAATAAGTGTCTCAGAATTTTTTAAATGAAATAGTAAGTTAAAATCCATTATAAAAATTATGCTATTACAGCAATGTAACTGTACATTGCTAATGTCACAGTTGCACATTAACGTCCAAGATAAGCTACTGCTTCATTGTACAAGCACTACACAGTGTCGTGCAGTGATTAGCTCAGCTCTGCCTCAGCACAGGCAGACCTATATTTAAGCAATCTTTTTCTCAGTGCATTTCCTCCTATTTTCAACTGCTAGCAACACCTACCTGAAATAATTACCAAAATGTTTGAGGAACAATGAGGAATTATAGTGATAAACTAGTGCAAACCACAACATCAGCTTGAAGATAAATGCGTTATTCAAGTTCTGCCCCTGCATAACCGGAAAGAAAAGGCAGAGAGATAAAATGGATAGCCTATTATTAGAAGTGCCTTCATTTGAGCAGCAAATGCCTGCATGGCCCCATTGCTGCTTCAGTGAGGAAGCAGCTCAGGAAGGAACAGTCACAACCCCAGCAAGAAGGCTGCTCAGGAGCTAGGCACAGTACCTGCCTCAGCTCAGGTTCTAGGCTCAGGCCCACTCTGTACCTGTCCCAACTCAAATCATTTGCTTAGGCTTGCTTTGATTCTGCCTTCCCCTTAAGCAGAAGGTCTGCTGCTTGTCCCTCTCCAGCTTCACTCTCTGTCCCAGTCATACAGCTAGGAAAATCTCCAATTAGAGCTGACAGACACCGAAGCTTAAATTTTAATTCTTCAGTCATCTTCAGGTTTTTGTGTGGTTAACAAAAGTGTGGAGGTCTAAGAGTTGCTGCTGTAATCAAGTCAATCCCTAGGACTTAATGCTCCTAAATCACAGTCAACATCTCTTTTGCCAAAACTATTTTGCTGAGAGAAGCTGCCAGGGAAAGGAATATGTTTATTTGTATTCCACCTTCTTCACTTATACATAATGCACACAAACAGCACGCCATTATTTGTCTTCTAATCCTTCACTGGGAGTTAATCAGTGCCAATCCAGAAGCAGTTAGATGCTTCTAGAATGAAGTTTTCCTTCTGCTTGGATAACAAGTCGTTTTTCCTATTATACCACCTTTTACAACTACAGCTCTACAAGTTTTTTAAAAATAAGGTTCCTTGTCCCTTACTCACCTTTATGTGTTCCTTGGGCCAACCTTTTATCTCAACTAGACCTGACTGCAAGTGCACTCACACAGTTAAGAAAATGTTAGGAGATGATTGTTTCTTGACTAGTAAAGCATAATATTGTATCTACGTGTGACTCTTTTCTGCCAAAATAGCCACGAGTTCATTTTTCTTCAAAATAGGTTTTATATTCAGGCACAAAAAAGTACAATAAAAACTGCTACTATTATTGAACAAATAACCAGAATCAAAGTGACAGCAGCATACAACCTTAAGTAGATCAAGTCTCTTTAGAAAAAATAAACCTTAGAAAGGTTTGTCATTATGTTAAACAACTATACCTGGGAGACTGTAATGAAAGCATAAAAGCTAAAATAGGAAAACATAAATATTCTAGAGTGTTTAGGTTTTCTCCAAACCTGTTAGGCAGTCAAACAAGTCCCTCAGCACATCTAGAAAGATAACACATTCTGTATGTAATTGCTGTAACAAGAAAAAGAAAATGAAGAAAACAAGCATATTAACAGCTTCACAGTGAATGAGAGCCTGCTCTTTTCTGACAATTTGAGAAATTATAATATTTAAATGATTGGAAGAAAATTGCCTCTCATGTGAACATGTCCAACTGTTTTGGTTCTAATGTTGTTTCCTTAGTTCTATACATCTAAATGGAATAGACCAAAGAACATTCCCGTCTTTTCTTTTTATATATTAAATTGTCAGCTCAAGATACCAACTTAGATACTTTTGTGCTTTGAAAAGGAGGAAAATAGGATTTGAAAGGAAAAAAAAAATAAAAACAAAGAGTCAATGCTTCCCAATAAAAGACTCTTCTGGCAATACTACAAATAATATCTTAATTGTTTCACTCGTATATGTCTAATTCAAGTTAAGAGAGATCTGATGCATTGAAATAGCCCTGTTTGGCACCTCTGATACAGTCAAGGTCAAGACACTACCAGAACATAGCCTTTGCCTGATAGAAAAAGTCTTTTTTAAAATCATTTTTCTCTATTTCAGATTGAATTTATTGCCACTGAATGATGCCTACATGTCATTCTGGAGAAGGAAGCCTTGATCTACAGTCTTTCCATCAAGCTTACTGCATTTTGTTTGGGTCAGATGCTAGGCCTTTTGTTTAGTTCTAGCCAAAGGCAGAGTACCACTAAGCAGTCTAATCAATATACAACAGATTTGTCCTCCAAAGATCACCTCTAGGGAGTGGGTGTTGTTTTCTGGCTTTGGCTGAGAGTGACAATTTTTATGTGTTTTTCAGGGACAATGCACAAATCCATACAAAATTTAATATCCCTTGGAAGTTCCCAGTTCTCACTAAATGGTAAGTTTCAGATGCTTGCATCAAAAGGACAAGTCCACAACTCTCCATTCTCAGGTGGAAAAAAGAATGCATTTTCAAAACAAGACAATTTATTAATTGCATAGTATGTGGTGGTGGTGTTAATTAGAAACAAGAAAATAAAGTTTTTCCCCACGTATCTTTTTTACTCTCTTGTCTGTTCATCCCTTGCTTCCAAAGGTACCACACAGGATTCTCTCTCCTTACCCACAACAAAAGTATTTAATGTCTGGTCTTGTCACATTTATTCTCACCATTGCCCAGTAATCATAAAACAAAACAAAACAATATCTTATTAATGTCTATTGTACATACAAGAAAAATTAGTTTAGACTTTGAAAACTGTAGAGGCTATTCACACCTGTACCTATTGTTTAGTCCTGCCTATGAAGGGTGGGAGGAGTGACCAGATTTGCAAATTCCCCTGGTTAGATTAAGCTGAAACCACTCTCAATGTCTGTACACAATAGGAAAAAGATCAACTTCAATAGATTTCAACTAAACAGTTATTCTAGATGCATTGGCATTCACACTATCTACTGTGCAGTTTTACAGCAAATTCAAGTAAGCCTTGTGTTAACTTTAATAGAAAAAGAGAAAAAGGAAAGAGGGAGAGAAGTAAAGGTGGATAGATAGGTCAGCAGTCCTGTATGCCATGCCAGGCATGTCGACAGACATGCTACACATGGTGAAGAAAGGAAGCAGTAGCAGTGAAAAGAATGCAGGCCAACCCCCTCTAGCCCGTTTTAATAATGTGAAAATAAAAGGGAAAGGGAAAGTCCTTTCCTAACCCGTACATGAAATTGTAGTTGGCTCCAGGGTTGGTTGAGGCACTGGACACCAGGCAAACCACAAAGGTCATACTGGGCCCCACTCCCTTGTTTGACTGTTTCTCACACACTCTTAATGGCCTTTTTCAGGAGTGATTGAAACACCTCTTGGGGCATTCCCTAGGCTTGTTCCTTACACCCATACCAGTCATGTAGTCATCTTCTGTCCTGAGAAAAATTGTGTTTCATATACACAGGATAAAAAACACAGTTAAGGAAACTGACTATATTTTCCAGTGGTTAGCAGAAAATGAAAAAATAAATAAGAAAGAAAGAAAAAAAGAGCCAACATTCTCTGTAAGGACTGAAGTTGAAGTTTTATGCCTATGTTTTTTAAATGAGCATGACTTTGGAAATAGTGTGTTGTCTACAAATCTTTTCCACTGTACCAAAGATGCTGGCATTAAAGGCTAGAACACACTTCATTTCTAAGAGTGCAGGCAGCACAAACAGTTTTGCAGTACTGTTTTTTGCATGCTGCCTATTTGATGTGATGCATGGGGGAGAACACATACCTTGTAGTGACAGTAGCAGGTGCTCCACAAGACAGAGATCATCAAATGCAAGGGCAATTGGTCATGCTGCAGAGAAAGCATCATCTGCGCCAGACATAGAGCTTTGTTAGACATTATCTCTTTTGAATCACTGAGCTCACTGCAATATACAAAGCTCAGAAGATAAAAAAAATACTACTGAAAATTGAATTTGTAATAGCATATGTCATGAACAATAGCAATTTCAAGATTTGCACATATATAACCACAAATAAGAAAGTGAATAATGTGTACATCATTCGGGATTTTCCATCTTTTTATTTTACAACAACAACAGCTCTGAGAATACCTTCTGTAGAAAGGAAAGTTTTCTTTGATTGATAGTATAGAAAAATTTAACACCTACTTATTGAGGTGATGATATTATTTTATTATGGCAATGCTTAAGGTAATTAATCTTAACCAACAAAGTCATTCTGCATTAAATAGAGGAAATATTCCTTGTACTGGCAACATTATTTAAAGTACTTGTTTAAAGCATTTCTTGAAAATATTATGTGTTGTTTAAAGAGGAAAAACATAAAGTCAGTTTTAACAACACCAAAAGATACTTAGAATGAAAACTAAAATCTTAGTAGATACATTCTAACCAAAAAGTACCATCATTTCTTTTTATATCATTTTATTCCCCACTATAATTTTATTGAGCATACTGTGTTTGTCTTCTATATATAATAAAACCCTTGATTTCTAGTTTTCTTCTCTTTACAGATTTTTAAAATGAAATTTTGGGCTTCTTTTTGCTAATATTACAAAGTTCATACAAAAATTGTTTTGTGAATGTAGATGACCTTGAAAAAGTAACCTGCCAATGCAAATCACCCCATGGGCTATTCAAACTAGCATGCCATGGATCTTGTTTTGAGGTACTTCCCTGCTATGTAAGCCCACTACAATGAAAATGAGTAAGAAGAGAATGGGAAAAAGAAAAAAAAAAAAAAAAAGGTTAATGAGACGTGGATTTCTTCTGCACAAACTTACCAAGACATCTAGTAACAGATGTGTAGATACAAGTTATTTTTCAGCTACATGAGAAATGAAGGAAATGAAGGAAGAAGTACTGCAAACCGTAGCATTCAGTGACATTTGAGAAACAGATCGCACAAAACTCACAATCTTAGTTTGTAAGCTTATTGCTATTCACTCAATAGGGGCACTCTTTATAGCAGTCAAGGCCTTTTGAACAATGTGACACATCAGAGCTAAATTACACACTAACACTGATTTATGGGAAGGAGCTGCACTAAATTAAGTAGAAATTCTAAATTAAGGAGAAAATCGGAAATTAAAAGGAAAGACTAATTTATTAGGAAATCATTTACTAACCTCCAGCATTATGGAAATAGTTCTAAAAGTAAAGCCTCAGTGGAAAAAATGTAAAACTAATGGACATGATCTTGAAATACACGAACTCCTGGAAAGTTTAAGGACTTTCCATAGCAGCTGTGCTTCCCCACCCCCACACATTAGATAATGAACTTAAGTATCTCCAACTAACAGTTTTAAAGAGATGAAAGAGGAGATCTTTGGAAGGTACTGTTAACTCTTAATAAATCTTGGAGAACTGAGGAAATTCCAGAAAGGAAGGATTCTAATTTTATTCCAATATTTTAAAAGGTTAAATAGTGACTCAAGTAATTATGATCCTGTCATCATAGCATCAGTTACGGGCAAAAAGCTGGAGCAATTAGTATGAAGCTCATTTAATTAAAAATTTGATGTAGGATTATAATTTAATTGATATCAATCAGTTATTGTCAAAATAGAGTAGACTGAGATTATTTTATATTTGGTAGTGGCTGATCAAAGCACTAGTTTTGATTTAACATGCCACAGTAACTATGTAATTTTACTTGCAACAAAAAATCATTATAATATAAAATCAATGGGGCATGGATTAAATAGCAAATGAATTAAAAACAGGCTATCTCATCCCTAAAAATAAATGTAAAGGAAAAAAAGTTTATAACTTTTAATGAAAGATTAGTTCTCAGCCCCACTTTTTTGCCAACCGTCTCTGAGAAACTATACAACTGTTTGTGTTCAAGTTGGCAAATAATAATAGTAATATTGTTGTTGTTAAATAAGGGTTGTTTGTTTTTATGCTGGAAATTGGAAGGATTTTTCTGAACTTGCTAAATATTCTCTGCCTTCACTGGAAAAAATAAAAGTTTAAGATGTGCATTTTGACACATTTCAAAAGAGAAAATGAAGATTGGGTTGTCAGCACTACAAGTCAGAGCAAAGTTGATTTGCTAGATTATTATTTTAATTTCTGGGAAATAAATCCACATTACTTCAGAGACCTGCAAACAAAAGCAGTCCTCCAAGAAAGGGTTCTTCCTTTCTGAAGAAAGAAAAAACTCATCTCCAGAAATACAACTTCTAGCAAAGCACTTTATAGTGCAGTGTCTAAGATATCTAAGGACTTATCAGAATGCCTGTAGCATTTTCTTGTAGCAATGAGAAAGCTTATTTGTGTAGTGATACAGCTTCAACATGGAACAAGGGGGCAAACTCAGCCACAAGATGTGAAATCAATTCGTAATGAATTTCCTAGAGAAATAGGCAATTTACTAAAGGGCACAAAACACTAACTTGTTAAGAAGTGCATGTGAAAAATCCAAACAGAATCATTCCTTTCTATTCTGTGGAAATTACATGTGGTACAATAATGCCAGGAGGCAGGGGAAGAACAAGCAGCCAGCATGTTGGAGTAGTTTGGCTATTCCGACTATAAGGAAACAAAATCTACTGGCAAAAGATGATCAGGAAAAGGCATTTTGCCTTTTTTATTGCTATGATCATCATCAGATGAGGTCTTTGTCTTCTGTGAATACTGGATGGCAGTCTGGCCTATACAAAGTCAATTTCATTAGGGGACTGGATGGATTGCATTTAACTGCGTTTCTCACCTGTTGATTCTCTACATTCCCTGAGGTACAGACTACATAATTCAGTAATATCACTGAATTGAGGCAGAGTATTTGTTAATAATTTTAAAATGTTACTTCACTATGCAAGGAGTTCTATTCTGTATGCTCAGGAGGGGAACCTTAGACACAGGAATTTGTTTCTGAGTTGATGATGGTTTAATTAATGGTCAGTTATGTGTACAGAAAAGGAAAGTATTTCCATATTTCCTGTTCGTGTGTATTCATTAAATTTATATCTATGGTGCCCTAACATTTTTCTATAAAGGCATGAGGCAGGGCCTAGTATAAATTCCAGTTATATTTTATTGATTGCTCTCCACAAAACAGCTTCGCATAGGGAAATAAATTGAGTTAAATATAATGTAATATAATACAACGTTCGTTTCTGAAGTTAAATAGCTTATTTCACAGGTTCTGACAAAGAATCAGAAGCAAAGTCTCTAGCAGTTAGTCAAACAGCCAGCTTTTACTAACTATTCTACTTTGTACAACTTGGATCACTTACTCCTTATTGAATTTATAAATACTACAGTGCTGAGAAAAAAAATCAAGAACAATTTGTAAGTGTCTACAGCAAAACATTTGTATTTGATTTTTTGGGGTAAAATCTACTAGCATTCTTTTTCACTTTTCATTTGTTCTGTGGTGTGATTTTCTTTCCTAACTTGAGAGTATGACATAGATGTGCAGAAATCATTTCAAAAACAGAAAAAAAAACCAAGCAAAAAAACAACAAAAACAACAACAACAACAACAAGTGAGTACCAGCACATATTAAGTGTTTTTTACCTTAAGACTACTATAACAATTTGTTATGTCCATTCCATCTATTGTAATAGGGGTATTACAAAGAGAGCAGTGTGAAGAATAGCAGGTGATATGCCCTTGTTGTATCCCTTCTGCATAATAACTTCTGTACAACCTGTATCATCATCATTTTGCTGGTAATTGCATCTTTTTCACTCAGATAATTCATCGGTCTCTCCATCTCTATACTCTACTGGCGTCTTGCTTCAGCAAACATATTTGATCCTACATAAATACATTTATCTGTTCAGTTCTGAAACATAAGGTCCCTCTCCTCTCCTCTCCTCTCCTCTCCTCTCCTCTCCTCTCCTCTCCTCTCCTCTCCTCTCCTCTCCTCTCCTCTCCTCTCCTCTCCTCTCCTCTCCTCTCCTCTCCTCTCCTCTCCTCTCCTCTCCTCTCCTCTCCTCTCCCTCTCCTCTCCTCTCGTATTCTCTCCCCTCTCTCATAGTTTTAAAGAACTATGATGACATGTTTCCTGGTTAGGAATTGTTGGTCAAGCACAGACAGCAGCCAAACTCATCTCCCTCTCCCACAAAGTGACAGGAAAATTGTGTGTGAAAATTTGTGGATCAAAATTTTGACACTTTACTAAAGAAACCAAAGAAAAGAGAAAATTGTTCATTACTTCCCATCAGCAGGTAAATGTTCAGCCACTTCATAAGATGCAGGGCCTCAGCATGCATTACGTTTGCTTGAGGAGGCAAACACCATAACTGTGAATGTCCCCCCTTACTCCTCCTTTCCCTGTAAGCATTGGTGAGCACAGTGTCATATGGTATGATTATTCCTTTGGTCTCTTTTAGTCAGCTGTCCAAACTGTATACCCACCCAACTTCTTGACCACTCGTATCCTAGTTGATTTTGGGATCTAGGGGTAAGAGTGACAGCGCTGAAGTTGTGAAAGTACTGTTCAGCGACAATCAATGTAATGGTGTCATATCACTAGAGTTCCAATACAGGCACACAGCAGTCTAAGGGAAAAAAAAAAAAATCCTCCACTAGAGAAGAAGCAATTAACAAGTGTAGTAGCAACATAAAAGTGAAGAGCAACATAAGTACTTCTTGGCATCTGGCCTGCCTGTACTTCCCTTATAGCAAAGGATGATACTGTGCCCCCATCTAGCTCTCTCTGCTCTGATTGGCTTTTCCTTGAGGCTCCTGCAAGCAATCTCAAGGGAATATGAAGGTGTTTTATTTGCATCACACCAATAGGCAGCAGTATTTCATTAGGCAAATGAAAGATTGCCTGTGGTGTCTGCAGTCCAAGCATATGCATATGGAGCAGTCACAACAGCACTTGTTACAAAAAGTAGAGAAAAATGATCCAATATCTCAGGTACTGGCAGCAATTTCACAGCAGAAACAAGAGTGTTGTGTGCTCATAGATCCTATAATAACTTAAACATTCTCCTTCCAGGAATGGTGCTTCCTTAGGCTGTGTGATGGGCACAATTTTTTCTTCCTGAAAGAAAAACTTTACTGAATTTCTCCCTCCCCCAGAACTTGACAATCCCTCATAACCAGCCATACATGAAACCATGAATCACTGAATCCCTGAATGACTGAGATTAGAAAGGGCTTGAGATCATCTATTAAAACCTCCTCTGTTCAGACAGAATAAACTACACACAGTTGTCTAGCTCCGTATACAGTGAAGTCTTGAGAAACGTCACAGATGGAATCTCCTTATCTCTGGATAACCTCCAGTATTTGACCACTCTCAGAGTAAAGAAGTATCTTCTTCCTGTGTTCAGATGGAGTTTCTTAGTTTTGTTTTTTATTTAGTCAGTGCTATCAGTGGGCACTACTGAGAAAAGTCTGACTCCCTCTTCTTCATTCCCTCTCATCATATACTTATTTACATGCATCTTTCCAGGTCTTCTCACTATGCTGAACAGTTCCAGTTCTCTCTACCTCTCTAGTCCTTTAAGAAGGAGGGAAATGAAAGACATCATAGTATTAGTCACATAAGAGCCAGAGGTTGTCTATTTTTTGTTTGTTTGTTTGTTTGTTTTAAGATGCTGATTGATAAGTCTTCTTCTTTACAGTATTATGGAATAAGGAAGCAAAATTAAGCTCTAAACTACTATTTGTGCATCTTGCTCTACATTTTTTCTCTGCCCTTGCTCATGCTCCTAGTAAGCGATTAAGTGTTTTCACCAAAATATAAAGTCTATCTGTGTGTGTGTGTGTGTGTGTTTTAAGAGATCTGAATCATTTTAGCTATACTTTTGGCAAACTTCATTCACTTCATCTTCCTGGCATTTCATTATATTTTACGATCACAAAAAATCAACTCTCCAGCAACAAAGCGAAACATGGCTCTTTGAAATAAATGTTGTCATTAACAAGCTATGCCAGGCACAGTGACAGATTTGCAGCTGTAACGAATAACATTTCCCACAAAGTTCTCCTGTCTGACAGAAAATCTGTGACATTACTGCAGGCAACTATGTTGGAAGTTAAAAGATTGATTGATGCAAGAGAATAATTGAAACCTCAGTAATGTCACATGCATGACAACCTAACAACCAAGCTACCGCCCTAAGATATCCTTAATCATGAAACAACTTTTCCATGAATAAGTCCCCCCAGTGCACACACTGAAAACATGGAATATTTCTTAGTGACCATGAGTTACTTCATGATAATTTATCCTAACTGATCTATTCAGTCTGGGTCTCTAAAACAAAAATTTGTCTTTTCTACTTCTGGAATCTCAGGTTCCTGGAGTCAGTTTGAAGTTGTTAGCAAAATTCAAGAATGTGTGTATCTAAATCATCAGATGACTGTTGACTTCAGATCACTCTTAAATTTAGTGCCATATCCAAACTGATATGTACAAAATGTATACATATTTCAACCTACTATTTTTAATATCAGAAACCAAAATTAGTTCTCTCAGTATAATATGGCATACTTCAAATCAGTTGTACAGATTTACACTTATGCTAAATCTAAAGTATTTTACCGTATATTATGATTATTTCATTTATTTACCATTATTCCGTATACAGCTCTGGCAAGGACAGGATGTACCAATGGGCTGAACTGTCGGTCTCTGTTGACAGTCTTGCCCGTCTCTTCCTATTTTTGTCTGTTGCTGATTTTCTCTCTAGATACACCTTTCCTCAAGCTCCCCTCAGGTCTTTTTTTAATCTCCTTAAGTTTTTTCTTTCTCTTCCCTTCACAAGCTTTGTTGCAACTGTTCTTACAATCTGTGGACTGATTCCTGCACTTCCTAAGCATTGATCTTATTCTCAAAAGCAGCTTTGGATGACTTCACTGGGGGCAGCACAATTTCAACCTGTGGTTATGAACTTTTTCCTATGATGTCTCTTTTCTGTTTTACTTTATTAAGTGGAAATTTGATTCCTGCCCCTCCCCCCACCCCTCCCTTCTCCTGCCCCTCCCTTCCCCCTCTTCCTTTATTAGCTTTTTCATTCTGCTGCCTTTATTCTGTGCTGTTTTTCAGTCTCTCTTCTACTGACAGAATAAGACAAGAGTGAATTAGGAAGCAATCCTCTGTTTGGGTGGGGCCTCTACGAGCCTAAGACAAATACTGACTGTATTCAGAAAAGTATTAAGATCTGTGAAGAATTTCCAACTTTCTAACATCAAAAACAAGCCAGCTATTAACTATTAACTATGCACTACTTTGTAGTGTGCTTTTGTGTGCTTTTTCACTTTTTTTTTTTTTTTTTTTTTTTTTTTTAGGATTTGAATGGCTGAACCATTTCTACAGTTGCAAATCTGCACGTGGACACAAAGCCACCTTCCTATGGCCACCACCCAGCACTGACTCATACCCTGAGAGTCTCCATTTACCAACCAGAATATTTTCTTGTCCTTTGGTACAACTTGGGGTTCAAACTTCTGTAGCTTCAGGATCTCCAAGAAGATCCAGTGTCTCTCTTTCTTGCCATCTCTGATGTTAGACATCATTGTGCTGAGCTCTTCACTCAGATCCTTTGCCTCGTGACACAAATCCTCCACCTGAGAAGATCAGCCACCAAGCTCTCCAAGGAATGTAAGGCAGATAGCAGGTCAGGCATAACATACAACATGTTTTTCCTAGCAGAGGATAAAAAGACTTCCTTGAATTCTGCTCTTCTTTCCAGAGACTTGTATGGACCAATAGAATTTGCTGTGGAATATCTTGTTTCTGTGAGTGAACTTTAATTCCTCAATTTATTCATGAAACAGTTTTTTCCCCTTTGCCTACCTACTAAGAGTCTGGTTTGACCCCATGCTCTGTATTCCCCTTTCATTTCAAGTGATTATCCAAATCTTCTGCCATCTGCTCATTGCTAGCCCTCAAACAGGTAAAAAACAGGCAGCTTTCTTGGAAATAAAACATAAAATCTAAATGCCACAAGGGACATAATGTTCCTCTATGAAAACTACAAGTTATATAAGAAGTAGCACAATAAATAAATAAATAATATTTGACTCTGCCAGAAATTAACTCTTAATGTCATTACTGTAATGAAGCATAAGGTCAAAAGAAAGAAATGGGGATTTTAAATTAGTATTTTCACTGTGGTGATGGAACCACTGCTGAGACCCCTAATCTGCTCACGCTGACAGACCCATTATCTGCAATTATTCTTTATTCAAGTGTAAACTAGCATTATGCACAGAGCTGTTGCTGCTGTAATAAAATTTTAAAAAGCTCCGTACTGTAAGAAGTAGATGACTTCACCAAGCTACAGCGTCCTACTGTAAAAATGTTTCCTTCCATTTGCTGTCTTAACTTGGCTTTTATTCTATCTTCTTCAAGAAATGAAAATTAATCAGTTGAGGTCTCTATTTGAATTTAATGGATTAAGAAGAGAAAAATAGAAGGAAATAGAAGGAGAATAGAATAGAAGAAATAGAAGGAGAAGATGAAAGAAAAAGAGACAGATGGCTTTAGAACTCGGGAAAGATCTGCTCCCGTTAGCACATCCCCCTCTATACCTTCTCTCTGCACTTACTCTAAGGAAGTAAAACACATGTAAGTGAAGTCTTACCCCTGACTGCTGAGGAACAAGCTCTTTCATTTCTGCAGATCAATTGTACGGTAGTGACATCACTGATGAGTTTGACTGTACTGTTATCAAGAAAACTGAAGCTTTGCATTGCTTTTTTATGTGGTATCTGTGACAGGGTTATTATTTACAGACAGAGAAAGATTTTTATGACAACGAGTAAAGACATTCAAAAATGAATAAATAAATTATTAGGAAAAAAATGTGACAAACTCACTGACAGCAAAAACAAGTCATTGAGGAAATCCATACAGAGCAGATTCCAGATCATGGGAGTGACATTAAGGAGTAAATCCTTTTGTAGTTGTCCTGCTGTTGTATTCTCTCCTCCAGAGTGACCTCCAGTCAGTGTTAGTAGAATGACCGACCACACTGCTCTTATGAGGTGGCTTTACAGCCAGTGTCCCCATTGAAAAACATTTAGAAACAGCTGGAATATTTCTTCTGAAACGTATCCGAAGATATAACAAGCCAAGAGTTTGCTTCATGGGTTTACTTTCTGCCTTGCTGATACATGTATGTCAGCATGCATTTTCCAGGTCTATGTGGTCACAGGCCCTTAGCTAGTGCCTGATAGGTGCAACACACCATCTTCCACCATGGTAGAAAAGCTCACGTGTTGTCACACTAGTGAATGCCTGGAGCTTCTTAACATTTTAAACAGCTTACATTAAGTATTTCATCTTTGACTTCTCTCCTGTGAAACACAGAGATAATCACCAATAAGAACGTTAAGAAAGTAAAAACATCATCCCAATGTAGTAGAATTGCTCAGAAGAAGTAAATAGATCTAGGCACAATTAATTATTGAAAATAAAAGTCATACATATTCCAAGGTATAAAACAGATACAGAAATAGAGAGAAGTGTAAATAGTGTCAGAAAAAAAAACTCCTTCATATAGCATGCAACTTATGATCTCATGAGGCACACACTGACTTGGTTTTAATATTTCTTGTCTGCCGCAGCATTATTGCATTTTCAAATCTGAACCCAAACCTCATAATAATCATCTATTAGATATAGACTTCCTCCCTGATACCAGAGCGATCCCGTATGAGCAGAAGTCAAGCTTGTACCATGGGTATTATGACAATATATATTGCATTAAAATGAATGCAGGTAAAAGGATTATAAGCAAGCTCTGCAAAAATTAAAAAATCAAAGAAATAAGGTTGCTTTTTGCTCTGTTCTAATTCCAAATTTATAGAGTCTCTTTTTAAATTCGCAGTCTGAAGACACTGCTTTTCCCTCATTTTAGCCTTGTTGATCCTGTGGGAAAGGTGAAGATAAAAAAGGGGGAGCCCACTTCCTCACCCCCACTCCTGGCAGCACCAGCAGTGAGACCCTTCCAGCCATGGCGAGGCGCTGAGGCACCACTGTCCAGAGAATGGCACTTGCTCACATGTGCACAGAGCTTGTCCCTTGGGAAGCAATGCAAAGATGATGTAGACTTCATGCAGTTGTCTTCTCTGAAGAGCTCAATTTATCAACACTAGGAAGTCTCATCCAAGCAGCTTATAACTCAAATACAGGCTTATTTTCACCAAGTCAGCAGAAATCCCGTCCAAGATCCTAATTGCCAAATTCAAACACATTGGATGCACTAAAGATTTTCAGTAAAATAGAAGTAACAGGTTTAATGGGGGAAGTAACATATTTGTGGAACAGCTTTCAAAAAGTCCTGATCTGAATCTGGTCACAAAAATCTTCAACCTAGATTTCGCTCTAAGTTTAGTAGACTTAACATAAACTAAACATGACGTTTTACACCAAAAAGCATCAAGCAGCATAAAGAGTTTGAATCTGTGTTTCTACAGCCAATAACAGACTATCAAGGTAAGAAAACTGGTGTAGAATAAAAGGGGAATTAGGGATCCTGGAGAATTCTCAGTACTTCTTTTCTGGAATATAAGGACCTGAACATGAAAGAAATATTTGGATTTTAGTGTAATGTACACCCTACAATTATTATTGTCATCTACTTTAATTTATTCATCTTACAAGGATAATGGACGGTGAAAATGAGCAAGTTATTGTTAGAGCATTCAGCATGCTGGCTTTAAAATATCTACCAGAACAATCATGATTCCTATTTAATTAACGTAGAGCTGAATCTATCACACCCATCACCCAAGTACCTTTGCTGCTAAGCAATTTGTTTGTACTGCCTTCTAACAGAAGAAAAGCTATAGATAAAGTAGCCATGCTGATATGAGATATCATTTTAAAGGGAAATAGCTTGTACTACAGGGGCACTTTGAATTGTTCCATTTCAGATTTTTCTGAAATGCATTCTTGCATTTTCAGATGATAAAAGCATTTCTGGATGCGTTAAATGTAAACTGTTCACATAAAGGAATATGAAATTCAGTCTTCCTTTGGGATAATAAGATATGATTTCACAATTCTTTAAGCAATGCCTAAAAGGTCAAGCAAGTGTGAAAATTGTAAAGGTAACTCATCAGAAATAGGATGAACAGTAGTAGCCAAATGGGAAAACAGGAGGAAAAAAAAAAAAAAAAAGGTATAAAAGATGCAGTGAGTAATTTTTATGATAGGTGTAATTTCTAGTAGATTAACTGAGTAATTTATACATGAACCTCTGTGAAAATCAAGAATAATCTTTCTGTGAACTTCAGAATTATTAGTGCTAGCTATGGTGGCAGGGACAGCCTCTGAAGGGAGCCTAATGCAGTCTTCACAGCTCTATTTGTAAAGCAGGAAGTATAAAATAGCACAAAACTGGAGCGGTGACAGAACTGATTATATGAGTGACTTCTATACTTATAATTATTTTTCTTAAAGTATTTATCTCTTCCATTGCCATTTACTATTACCATAATATACCATCAGTATTATCAGTGACATTCACCATCAAAATTAAGGCCTAAAACATCACTTGCTTGATCTTTTAGGCATTTCTTAAAGAATTGTGAAATCATACTGTATTATCAAAAGGAAAATGGAATTTCATAGTCCTTCATGTGAAAGGTATATATTTAACACATACAAAAAAAATATCTTTAAAAGAAAAGATTAACCAATTTTTTTTCTATTGACTTTGTTTTAGTCTTTCTCTTTTTTTATTTTTCTTGTAGTGTTATTTGATCTTCCATCCTAAGAAACAATCATGTTAGGCCATGCCATCTGTTATAAGATTCGCCTCAAATGTACTGGAAGAAAAAAGGAAACACAAGCTCATATTTCAGCAACTTAATGTTTGCTTGATTTTACTCTCAATTTGTAAACTGTGAATATCAAAATCTTAAGGAGCTGATTGTTCAGAATAGCAGTTTATTTTTAGCACATCTATGATTTTTAGTGTCTTCTTATATCCCTTGTGATTTCATTACAAGTCCTTTTCTTCAAAAAACTCTACAGAACAAGAACTTTTTCTGAAAAAGTCATGTGCAGAAGCTAAGAGATAAACCTGACTGAGGTATTTTCCTAATTAACCAGAACTGAAGTAGACAATTTTAAAGCTATAGGCTACTGAGGATGCTAAATATGTGATTTGTCTGGTAAAGGAGGTGGGTGAACTGAGTGAGGCCCTAAAAGGTGTTTTGTTGCACAGTTAAAAGAATGTAATGACTGGTCTTCTCTGCTCGATAACTTCATAATCTGGAAGCCCTTGGGCTTTGGATGTCTGCAGGAACAGCTCTCCAATGGCCACTGCTACATGTCCAGATGCTGCATGGGCTGTAAACCTTCAGCTTTCCGTCACCTCCAACTCACCCCATCTACGTACCTTGTCAAAACTCTGAATGAGAGGCAATATGCTGTAAGCATTCTCCTAAATATCTTCCTGTTCAAGGAACACAGATTTTCCACAGCCTCTACTCTGTATAAAGGGACTGAGTCCAAACTGAACCACGCATCGTATTTCCTAGGAAAATGACAAAACTGTTGAAATAAAGAAACTTATTCCAGTGGCCCAGAATATCTGACAGCCACAGAAAAGGGTAGCCTAACAGAATCATTCCTGAATAGCTGAAAACTGTTTATTTTCCAAACAAGGAAAAGTAACATGAAAAACATTTATTTTCTGACATTGCATGACAGGACAAAAAAATCACTTCCTATCACTGTTGTGTCTCAGGGGACTGCTCTGACATCAATGATTCTGGCAGGCTTCATACTTTTGGTGCTTATCCAACTTAACCTTAATTATACTTTTTAGCTATGCAGCTTAGAGAGTAGTGACTAAAAGTTAGAAGTCTTGTGGAACAACACAATAAAAGAGTACAATTATGTGAGCTAAATACTGCTTGGCAAGTATATGGCTGTCTGATATTCATCTTCCAGCTGGGATCTGATAGACTCTTTGAAGGAAGACACAGTCCCTCAGTTAGTCTGGCACTCTGTCTTATTCCCTTTCTCTACTTCCATGCCAGTTGTTTCCACCAGCTGAAAGGCTGGAAGTTATAACACAGCTGCTTATTGCATAGAACAAAAGAGAGAAAAAAAAGTCATTTAAAATTGTCTTCTTCCTCTGTCCCCTGGAGGCCGTGAGGAAAAAAAGATTTCCTGCAAGCCCTACAGATAACTTCTTTTTGAATCAATAGAGGCAGTGATATAAAATCTTAGTCAACTTGCAGTCCACAGGATAAAAAACGACTCTTTCCTCTTAGAAAGAAAGGAAATCCTACCTTGTCTCCTTAAAAAGCCCATTCTGGAGCAGCCCTTTAAGAGAATACTGTCTCTTGAGCTATTTTTGAAATTCTTCCAAAGCACTTTGTTAATTTGTCTCTCTCCTCCTTCTGGCAATTCATACATCAGTTGCCATCTTATACTGAATAATTTTCTCCTGCTGCATGTTTTCTCCTTTGGAATTATGTTCTGCTGTAATCTGTGTTAGTTTCTGCAAGAAACTACTGTACTAAATTGCTGCTGCGATACAATCCCATTCTTGTTAAACGAAAGCCAAGAAAACACTCATTTGTTTTTTTCTAAATGATTCTACTGAATTGTTCTTCCTTTCCATATTGATTCTGTGAAGGGATTCCAATTACATTGTCTTATTTTGGGTTGTATTGAAGTGGATGGCAGACTCCAGCCTTGCAAGTGTCATCTGGATCAGTGGGTCTTCATCAGTGTAATTAGGACATAGTTTTCTAGGGTACAGTTCAAACGTAGTCGTTCATCCTAGTGTTAAGAGAAATCATCAGTATTCTTCCTTACAAGTATTGCATCCTTCAGTTCTTCATTTGCCTGCTTTGTAAAGTTATCCTTGGACTGGCAAGAATATTTCTGACTTCACCATAAAAACACTGTAGTGAAACAATAAGAAGAAAATCCTGGACCAATGATCTGGTCTCATCAATTTTAAACTATTTTTACACAATAAGATTTAGACTTCATTACAATACAGGCTTTTCTGACAAAAACATTTAACTTACATTGACTTTATGTTGTTGTGACACTAGTAGACTTTTTAAGGGTTTGTCTACATTGCCTTCAGATTTTAGATCAATGATTGAGTTTTTGAGGCAATTTTTTCTATTATTTGCTGGCAGACTGTTATACTTTTGGGTGAAGTGAACCTGGAAGATGACTCCCAGGAATTCATTTAATACTGGATACTCACTGCAGAGTCTCAGATTACAGGAAATCTAAAGTAGAGCCCCCAGGAGGTGTGAATTACACGCATAAAGGAAAACCAATAAACTGCAATAGGTTTGCCTCCAAATCTTCTCACGTCACACCACCCAGCTTACAGACATAAACACAGCCCTTTTTAAAGCAGTTTAACAAAACAGTTAATGGGAGCTGTTAGATTTAAAAACATAGGCAATATCTGAACTGAAACTGAAAGTTCACTACACAGTTGCTGTAGTACTTTCATATTTACACATCAGTATTTGGTAAGGAAAAGAGAACAAAAAAATGAAATAGTGGGAAAAGAAATAAAAACTGCAAATGAGTCCAGCTTTTGTGGACCAGGCAGTTGTTACCTTTTCCACAGAGCTCAGTAAGATTTTACGTATGAAATAAAATCAGATACAGTATGCCTAATCTTCTATATAGTTGAGAAAGAATTCTCAAATCAAGCTCTTTAAAGAAAGATTACAGGAGAAAAAGGAACATCCAACCATGATACAAAAGCATGCTGAAAAGAGAGAGCAAACAATACTTGTAGCAAACAGCATATATCTTGTAAAATACACAGTCCAAAATTAAAATCCTTGCAGTAGTCTTTTAAAATGTCGTGCTCTTCTCTAAAACAGTGTTGTTCACTTACACTTGAGAAAAACCCAAGAACAGAAAATTGGGAATGCAGATGGTGCAGAAGAGTTGGTTGGTGGTCTTATCATCTAAAAAGTGAGTCTCTGCAATAAATAACTATTCAATCAAGTGAAACCCTTTTCATGTGGTAAAATTCTTATAATTGCAATTCCTAATCATAAAATTGGACAGGAAGAGTGACTGTGCCATGGAGGGCTTTAAATACAGCTTTTATAAATTCTATGTACAAAGTGCTAAAACTATAAATCATTATGGTTTCCCTATTGGCCTGGTAAAAAGAAATAGTCAACATCATGAATATACTAACATAGATTTATTTCCAAATCTTTATGCTCTTGTTCACTTTCTCTCCCCAAGGACAGACAAAAATAAAAAATAAAAATAAAAAAAAATACAATGAACAATATTAATGCTGAAAATTTACTGTAAGTAATTAGAGCTGTAAAGAATAAAGACTGCAAGCTGCTCTGAGGCAAAGGTGAAACTCCTTACAGCTAAAGGATTCATATGGAAGCCATAAAATCAATGTCGTGCAAGAAGGATGTGAAAAAGAAAGGCTTGCCATTATCACTGCCTTTTTCTGAGGTCAGTTTTGTAGATATTTGGAACAATCTCTAGTTACTTTTGGTTACTTTGGAAACTCTGTGGGCCCTGTTTTATGCACTATGAACATTTGTCTTTCTCATGGATGAGATTCCAAGACACTCAGGCTTCTTGGGAGGGTTCCAATCAAGCTATAAGGAATATTTCTGTGACAGTATAGTTCAAAAATATTGAACATAGAAACTGGACAAAGGCAATCAGTGAAGTTACATAACTTTTATTATACTAAGTTAGAAAGCATTCATTTTTATGTTATGTGAATATTACTGCAAATTAAATTGTATTTACTCATTTTTAGACAGCATTTTTAAATTTCCCCAAGAGCATTTTATGCAAACACGTGAAGTGTATGTGAAGTAGACATATTTTGTGAACTGAAGATCGCCCATGTAAATGTCACAGACACGCTCACAAAAAGCATCTCCAGATTCACAGGTATGCATTTACAGATCCCCCAAGTGTTGGCCCAACCCCTTTGTCTGCCCAATGCTCCTGCCCAGATCCTGGCCCGTAGATCCCCTACTCACCTGTTATGCCTTGCCTTCCAGATTTTTTTTCTCTGTACAATTTTGTTTCTACCTTTACTTATTATCTCTTTCACATTTCATATGTTGTCCTTGATCAGATAACCTTAACGAAGCAGATGCTTTCACCTTTCGTATAGCACTACAGTACCCTCAGTTCCTCATCTCTGGGGTGGTTTGTGAGTTGTGGGAAAGCAGAGCCTGGCAGAAGCACCTGCCCCAGGACTCCTCCTTAGATTAGAGAGAGCTCTAAGTATTATAAATAAAATAAAATAATCTTTTGTTTTGTTTTGTTTTAGTTTACATTTTAAATAATGATACTGTATTTAAAACTAGCTGGTGTTCAGTAGAGCCAAGGATCTTGCTTCCATTCTAGGAACATGAAACACACAGGGACCAAAAGCAAACAGTGCAGCACTGGGGGATCTGTGTGCTGGATTTAAAGGGTTTTTAAAGTTGTCTGAGCCTTGCTGAATCTGAAGAAGTTTTTCTTTCCTGTAGTTTTGTGAGGTCAGGAAAACTATTTCCATTTCAAGGCATGCAAGATGTAGAAAAAGACTACGTAGTGGTCTGCCAAAATTATTGTGTTTCCCTCCATGTTCATTATGCTAGCAACCCATTCCCCTTTTCTCTGCCCAGTAAAGTAAGAAAAGCCTTCATTTTATAGCTCATGCTTTATTCTTTAGCTGAGGTCATGAGTTATTTGTACAAATATTCCACATTGCAACTTAAAGATGTAGCTGATAATCAGTGATCAACGTTTATTGACTTCTTTGTCTAGGTGACCTGAAAATCACAGAATCATCAGATGGTTGACTACAGAGGCATACAGATGCCATTTTTCTTCAGTTCTTCAGCAGCTATAAATTTAAAGTGTTTGCAAGTGGTGGCACTCACTATTTGTGTGTAGTAGAGTTTCATAAGTAAGTGCTAGTATTTCAGATTCAGACCTGTCAGAAACTCTGAAGACAAAGCTCAGCTCTATTAAAGCCATTAAATTTGCATTGGGCCACCCTATCTTTTAATACAATCTTTAGGTGACACTACAAACTTTTAAGATTCTTCCCAAATGCCATATTTCAAGGTTAGAGAAATTCCATTTTAATGTTAAGGGAATTTAGTAAAGGCTTAATTTTTACTATCTGCTTCAATTTAAAACAACAGTCTTCATTTCTTTCTCTTCACAGATGTTTCTATTAATATTTTATGACATGTAGTAGTAGAAGGATGTAGATTCTAGTGTTTTCAGTTGGGTTTTTTTCCCAACTTTGTTATATTCATCTGTCACTTATTACATTTCAATACTGTCTTTGTAAGCACTTCTAAAACAATCTGGCTAGGCCATCATCTTTCATCTCTGTGTTCTTTTGCTGATCTGCTGTGTTTGTTTACTTTTTCTGAAGCAGAGTATGTTCTTCCAGCTGTTGCCACAAAAGACAGAGGAAGTACAAACCATGTTTCTCTTTATTGGTACCAAAAGTCAAAAACATCTAATATTGCCATTGAAATTCTAAGCAGAGAGTGCTATTAAGTCTAAAAAAAAAAACATTACAAACATTGTATATTATCTCATTTCTTTAAAAATAATTTCTTCCTTCTCTAATCAAATAACTGTTGAGAAAAATCTTGAGGCTTGCAGACTGCCTTCAGTTCTAAGGTCATTATGACACAGTCTTCAAAATTAATGTGGGCATCCCAAACTGTAATATTTGCAATTTTTCTATGTAACCTTTCAAAGTCACTGTGGGATTATATTTTAAACATTATTCTAAACTCTCATCAGGATATTTCATAGTGTCATTGAGGAACCAAGTTTTTTGTCAACGAGCACCACCTATCCATTATCTTAGTGTTATCCTTGCTAAGGCTGAAAATCACAAAAACTTTTAAAATGTCAATTTACTCTAGATTTGTTAGGTTGTTAGAACTGAGAAGAACTATAAGAGCTATACAAAGAGAAGCTGTGGACTTTCCAACCATGGAAGTATTTAAAACCCACCTGGACACAGTAATGGGCAGCCTTGTGTAGCTTACCCATATTGAGCAACTCGGTTGGACAAATATGATCTTGAGAAGTCTCTTTAAAATTGCTTTTTACACTGCTACTGGGCTGTAGAAATTAGTGTATTTTAGACTTTCAGACAGTATATATTTCTCTTGGAGAGTCTACATGCTTTGTGCACATATGAATTTGCATGTAAGTACGTGTTCTAGGAAAAGAACATCTGATTGATAAAAAAATGACAAAAAATAAGATTGAGTGACATTATTTTCAAGAAATGTAATTTCATCTGGTCTGCCTCCAGAAATACAAAAACAAAAACAAAAGCAAAAAGAAAATTAAAAAAAAAAAAAAAAAAAGAGAGAGAGCGAAAGAGAGAGAGAGAAAACAGAAACAAAAAAGGCTGAAGAAGGGGAAATACTTGGTTGATTGAATCACTGCAGCAGCATCCCAAGAGTGCTCTAAGTTGCCACTCTTTAGGACTTTCTGCTTCTCCTTTTCCTCTTGACGGTGATAATTTCCAGTATAGTTCACTAGTAATAGGTAATACTCTCTTTCAATGCATTAACTCATCTTCTTTGAAATGTACACTATGCTTCCCAATCCCATCTATTACTCACTCACATTTTCGCAGGAACCAATCACCCTCCTGCCAGAGCAGAGGTGTGGGAAGAAACTATTTTCCTCTTCTCTTCCCCTCTGTATGAAGACTATCTCAGTCAAAGACTAGCTTTCAATAAACTGAAAATTCTGCCAAATTTGTTTTTAAATCACATTGAATAAATTGCAAGCTATCAAGAAAGAACAAGCCTAAAAGCTATTTTTCTGTCACCTGGCTATTATTTTAGTTCTTCAGTGAAATACAAGAGCTAGCCTTACACTTAGTGTAAACAGCATATACTGCTGAGTGCATTGCAATGTGAAGTAAGCAAATTGAGTAAGCCACTGACAGTGAAGTAGTTCATGAAAAATTCTTGTTTTTAATGAGCATTCTGGAATCATTAAAACTTTCATCATATCGCTTAATAATTTCAATTGATTAGTAAGGAAACTTTTTTTCTTTTAGTAATCAGTGTCATTCGGTACCAGCTCTGCGCCATATTCTGCTTGGTGGTTGCATGACAAATGCATGACCACAGTGCATCAGTAGAAATGTTTTAGTCTAATGGACATATAATCCATGAACAAAATATCTCTGAGATATCATGATCTTGGAAAAGTTTGATGTTAATGGCACCAAGGGAGCTATTATGATCCAGTTTGCTAAAGAGTATTCAGATTAATTAGATTCAGGGCCATTCTACTCTAAAGACTGACTCACTCTTGATCTAATACGATATTCTATATCCCTTCATGTGAAGGTAATTTGAAATATAATGGAGGCTTATCAGAGGAGGTTTTAGGTATATAAGTGTGGTGAAGATGGCTACACAGTTTGCAATTTTTAGTTAAAATCACAAATGCCAGGGTGAAGGCTGAGTATGAACTGTTTGTGATTTTATTCAGTTAGTATTTTAACTTTCTTTTTTTACTATCACTTTAAAACATGGTCTGAAAAGAATTTAATTTTTTTATAACTATCATTATATATAAAAAATCTTATAGTGCATATAATAACTGATTTGCAAACAATCTAATGCATACTTTATACAAAACCCCTTGCATAACATTGACTATGCAAGAGGCTGATTTCTGGAAAAGGGCTATAAAACCCTGCAATTATAATCAGGTTATGAATGATGTTCTCACTTAATTACAAATCCTGATTAGGGTCTTCAATGATAGGTTCTTTTTAATATTAAGATTAAATAATGAGCTCCATAAAAGCTATCCAGTTTGCCTGACCTTTATCTAACACTGGAACAGTGTAAGTGTGCCTTTTATGAGTGTGTTAGCTCAATCTATGTGCCGACTATATTTGAATTCCATTAATATATCTGCTGCTAGAACACAGACTGGTAAAATAAGAGATGGGCACAGGCTGGTAAAAAAAGGCTATTTTTACATGGTCTTATGACATAGAGAAGTATCCTAAGGGAAGGCCACTAAGTAAATTAGGGAATTTTCAGACATATGTTTAGGATGTCTAGTCAGAGATGCTTGAATTTAATGACAAGTAAGGAGGCAGTGCAGAAAATTATAATTATTCATCTATAATATTCCTCCTTATAATTAAAATCTATTTTTAATCTACTTTATTTCATGGGTTTAATTTTCAGATTCATAAATTCATACATTTTATGGAACTCCCAAATTTAATACTGTAATCTGTCTACTGGAAAAAATATCTTTGAGTATTTTATAAGAATTCATAGAATAATAAAAAAAAAAAACCAAAAAATAACATGTATCAGAAAAGGCATTTAATCCAGTTCTCCTGTTTTTCACAACAATTTCAATGAAAAAGCTTAGTTTGCAAGAACTTCTGTGGAAAATGAACTACTGGGTCATGGGCAGGTAAGTACTGCCAACAAAGCTAAAATGTGCTTACATGGTATCTGCTTCAGAAATGGTACAATTTCATAATAACAAATATTACCAATATTACCAACACTGAATATAGAAATAATTCTGCAGAAAATGTAATGTAAAATAAATGCAGTGTTCCAAATCTCAGATAGTTATTTTCAAATGCTACTATCAGTTTTTCTGAGGATTGAGATTAAAGGTTCTCTTCCTCTTTTTCTTAAGTTTCTCTGGTCATTACTTCCCTCTGCAGAAAGAAGCAGTGAATACGACATCTGTCTATCTGCCAAGTCTGGCCAGAAAAAAAGGAGGAAGAGCAACGCAAATCACTGAGTTGCATTTTCCTTTAAGTATTGTTAAAGTATGTCCAAAACTGAATGATTTATTCTTTTTTGTATTTTATTTTCCAGTGAAACTTAAAATATTTTATTTAAAGGTGCTTAATGTTTCTACAATAATAGGAATAAAATGAACTTTTTTTTTCTTTTTCTTTTTTTTTTTTTTATGACAGTTGACATTTTAAAAGCAAAAATCAAGAAATCTAATTGGGTGATGAAGTATAAGCCAGCCATAGCACAAAAAAAGATGACAAGATCTTGTTTTAGAAAGTAAGAAACCAAGTAATGTTCTTAATGTACCTAGCAGTAAGCAGAAAATTGTTTACTCTGCCAAATAAGACCTTGTAAAATCATTTTTGATAGAAAGGCTGGCAGTAGGAAACATGTTTTCACTATTCATGGAATATTGGTTCAAACCACTAAGATATGAAAAATTAATGTGTTTTCCTTATGACAACCTGTGCCAGCTCTTTGCTTAGGCATAAAATATTTGCTGTATCTAAACCTTTTATTTCAAAACATATTTGTGGTTGTAAAACTTCGCAGTGCCTTGCAATCGCAAAACTTGCAATTTTATCCCGTAGTTCTCAAGATTTATGGTCAGATTTTATGTCTTTAGCTAAGATATGTGCTGGAAAGCTGATCTGTCATAAAATTCAGGAGAATAAATAAGATTGCATTAACACACCTCACATCTCTCTGAATAGCAATGCTATTAATGAGTTAACTTCTGACATATTTACTCATACTGAGTCAGTTGTATATCAAATTAATCTCTGACATTCACACAAAAAGAATTTTGCTTTAATTATGAACTGTGATTTCTTCTGAATAATCTTCTACATGGGAATGTGCAATCAGACTGGTTCAGTTGACAACAATGAAGTTTTGTTCAGAACTTTCAATATTCCACTGAAATCTACAAGAGTAATCAAACAAGTAAAGTAGATCACTCTGCACATCCATGTCAAGATGGAGTGTCATAAGTTCCTTCCTCTGTACACTGTAGTCCAAAAAATGACTAGTTGCCTACTTCCTAAACAGATTTCATGAGTGAGATGACTCCTGTTTCTAAAAGATTAAATGCTCCTCTCCAACACCTTTTCTGTTAGGCCAGGTAACATCTCTCCTCCATTCAAAGTGCTGATTGCACTGACTCTCATTGAATGCTCTCCCCACATCCCTCTTCTCTCTGGGAAATTACTAGCTAACTCCAGACTCGTATTAAAGTGCTCTAACTTTTAAATCCTTCCATAGACTGGTGTATAAGCTAGTTTTGCTTATAATCTTTTTATAAAAAAAAAAAAATAAAAATACTTATAGCAGGCTTTAAGAAATATTTAACACTTCACCTGCCTCAGTAAAACTTAGACAAGCTTGAAGATATTCAACAGTTTAAGCAGATCTACAGATAGACTTAGTCCTATCATGTTACTATTTTCAATATCTACCTGGAGGGCTCCAAGTGTTGCCTGTTATAAGTGAAGATCAGGTTCAAGACCATCTAAAGAACTTTAAGGTGCACAAGTCCGTGGGACAGGATGAGATTCATCCATGGGTTCTGAGGGAACTGGAAGATGAAGTTGTCAAGCCGCTATCCATCACATTTGAAAGGTCATGCCATTCTGGTGAAGTTTGCACTGATCGGAAAAGAAGAAACATAAGCCCCGTTATCAAGAAGGGAAGAAAGAAGATCCAGGGTACTACAGGCCAGTCAGTCTCACCCCTCTGCCTGGCAAGATCATGGGGCAGATCCTCCTGAAGGCCCCACTAAGGTGCATAGAAAGTAAAAATGAGTTGATTGGTGGTAACCAGCATGGCTTCACCAAGGGCCAAAAAACTTGGTGGCCTTTTATGATGGAGTTACAGTGGATAAAAGGAGAGCAACTGATGTCATCTATCTGGACTCATGCAAAATATTTGACATTGTCCCACTGGTCATCCTGGTTGCCAAATTGGAGAAAAATGGATTTGATGGATGGACCACTCACTGGATATGGAATTGGCTGGATGGTTGCACTCACAAGAATTCAAGGCCAGGCTGGGTGGGGCTTGAGCAACCTGGTCTAGGGGGAGGTGTCCCTGCAAACAGCAGGGGTGTTGGAACTAGATGGTCTTAGGTGTCCCTTCTGTTCTATGATTCTGTGATTCTAAGTGCCACCTGTGCAACAAATAAAAGAGATATGGTCAAGATGTCAAAGTATACAAGAGACCTGCTAATATTACAAAGACACTTAATGGCTGCCAGCATTGCTCTAATTCTATATAGAATTAGTCTAACATCTCTGATCATAGGACTATGATCAAGAAAACAGAACAGTAAAGCCACATTATAACTTGACTCTGGTATATCTGTGCTGATGAAACAAGCTTAATGGTTATAAAGATGGAGAAAAGGCTATTACAAAGAAATAAGTCATTTGAGACATCTTTTCCTCACTTTTGATCCCTATGACTTTCAGGGAACCTTAAGAATTCTTTTATTTATTGTATGCAGTTTTCCTATCATGGAATCAACATATAAATAACATTGAATTATGAAGTTGAAGGAATGAATGCTTTAGTTCCAGTCCTTCTCCTGCTCTTACTCATGTATAGACCATGTGACATAGCATAGGTAGGTCAGTCCTGAGACTCAGTCTCACTGCTTCCCAGTGAGTATGAGTGTCTTAAAAGGGAGGGGAAGCAGTGAGAGTTACCTCTGTTTCTGAATGATGTAGTCTTCAACACATCACTGTTCTTTTCATAAGTGAAGATGAAGAGTAATAGCCCCTGAGGACCACAGTATTATCATAACATCTTACTAGAAAACTGGAAGTAAAAACAGATCCTTGAAACTCCAAAGGGGTCAATGTCCTCTCTGAATGAATTGACGAAGTATGTATCTTACTGTGACAAAAACACATAATGAGTTTTGAGAACAAATGAAGGGATACCTAGATAGTCTGGAAAAGGCTAAATACCATGATGTCGAAACTACATTTTCATGACTACAAATAAGATGCAACACACTCTTTATAATTAGCAATCACAGTGGCACCAGAATCAAGTACAAAAACAGAAGAATGGCTATTTGTTTTAAAACAACCTTGCTTAATCATCCTGTGATCACTCAAAGAATGATGAAACCTTTTATAAAATCATTAGTAGAGCTGCCTTGGTCAGCACCTTAATTAGAACTTCTATGAACTTGGGAATTTTAGTAAAGGTGACATTTGCATCAAGGAATTTTCCATTTTGTTTACTGTATGATCATTTAAGAGAATACAGATCACTTACACTGGCATTAAAAGCTTTTCATTCTCCTTCAGGTTACAGGTATCATTCATTCAAATTAATTCATGCCACCATTAAAAAGCCTATTAATCTCTTTAACATCCAAGAGCCCAGTAAGTTAATCATTCTTACATTTTGCTATGTTAGAAGAAATTGCTGGTTTGGTTTTCATGCTAGCAACCTATCAATTTTATGAGTGAACTGAGGTAAAGCCTGATTCCAGTGAAAAAGGCAAGAGTGACACAGATAAGTTTCCTTCTTAAGTAAGTTATTGAACTTTAATTTGAGGTTTACTGAAGTTCCAACAATCTTTTTCTCCTTCTTGCTGTAAATGTTGTTTCTGTCATTGCACTTCTGATGTAGAATTTTCCTATAATGCAACTGACTTATAAGAGGTTTAATTAAAAAATAAATAAATAAAAATAAAAAATTCCAAGCACTAGAATAGAATAGAATAGAATAGAATAGAAACAATCTCTTCAGTAGAAACATATTTACTTCTCCACATGCTCTAATTAAAGAAATTGTTATTTGATGTGAATTATAAGGATGTAAAGGAAAAGATATCCATTAAGCACAGATTATATTTGGATAGAAAAACTAGGCAAAGAAAGCAACAAAAAGAAATTTTCAAAGACAGCTGTCATCTTAGATTTCTTCTATGACTTGTCTTCATTTAATTAAGCACTTCCATAAGAATAACTTACTACTCCTTATATGTGAATAGCACACCCTGTTGCATAGAAGAGGTTATTAGCATTTCACTAAATAAAGTCTCATTTTTTTAATGTATCTAAATATACATAGTTGTAGCTAATGATGGTGACTATATTGAAGAGCAGTGGTTTGTACATAAAAATTTGCTCTATCAAATAATGTTATTTTGCTCCTTGTATCTGTTGTTGTTTCCCTGGAAATAGATAGGAGGCATTACTTTCAGAGCAACCTATGTACCAGAATTTGAGCTTGAAGAAATTACCTTTATTGTCACAGGAAGACTAATTTAAAATAGCATTCTATGCTGCATCTTCTAGTAGTTTATGACAGATTGCTTTTCTTAGTAGTGTCTTCATAAAAGGTACAGAAAATATCTTTAAAATGAAGACAAACCTCCTGCTAGTAACTCTGTAATTTCTAGGAGGATGTTGCTTAAAGATATCCAGACAAGTTGGTTTAATGCAGAAATGTTGAGTAATTCATAATACTACAGGTTACCCCACTAAAATCAAATATCAGGAAGACAACTGAATGTGTCATTGGCATTAGAAGGATAAAGACAAAATCATTCATGAAGTTAACCCAGAAGTCATGAAGTTATAGTATCTGAAATGGACTAAGAAGGAGTATTTGCCTTTTCATAATTGCCTAGCTAATATCACTGTTAGTGGTCCTGCATGTATGGACTGATGGCATTTTATTCACAGATGATTACAGTATCACCACTGGTAGTTTAAGGGAGACAATGTTGGAGCATCAGTCTTAATAAATATCAGCCCAGATAGATTTTTTTGGGGGGGGGGATGGGGTAGGGCGGGGGGGGGGAGCCAGGGGTGGGAGGAAGAGGGAAGAGGAAGAGGGTTACTTCCATAATCTCATTATTGTCATGTCTAAATGTTTATCCTCAAAATCTTTTTCTTTGCTTCTATTCTCTTCCTTGCCTTCTCTCTCTTTCAAGGCACATAGTCATTTGGCAGCTTGAAAAATGGAAATACAAAGGCAGAGTAATTTGCCAAAGGTCAAATAAGATACCTGTGGTGAAACAAAGATTCTGCCAGGTCTCCTTGGTGCCAGATTAATGAAATAAACACTGGACTAGACACTCTCTCTCAACGTAAACTGTTTTATATAAAGAAGTTTCAAGCAACTTATTTTTAGTGCTGGAATCATTGTGGTGTAAAAGTTTAAAACCATTCAGCACCAGCAGTCTTCCTAAGATATCTGATAACAACGTATATAAAAGAAAATGGATATATATACAAATCTCTATGTGTACACATTATGATTATATGTCCACAGGTATGCATACCAACAGAAGGTAAAGAAGTTAAAAACAGTGCTAAATAGAGAAGTAAATAATGTTTTTGTGACAGTAATCCACAGAAATATACCGCTTATCATCACACTAGGAAATATTAATACATTTCATATATGTTGATATAAATCCTTTTGTAACTTGAAAAAGAACATTTTATTATTTTAATTCATCAGTGCATTAATTTATTTATATGAAATCTCTCTCAATTCAATAGCACAAAAAGTCTTAAATTTTTTATTCTGAGATTTAGAGTGCACCAAACTTTCAATGGGCAATTGCTTCCTTACCTTCCACTACCTATAAAAATTTTTATGGCATATTTGATGTAACTGAATGTGACAGAGACAAACATTTTGATTTACAGCAGCTCCAACGCTGTCAACCTGTTCAGCATAATAATAGAGACTGCTTGAAAAACAAAAAAATAAAAAATAAAAAATAGAACAAGCAGTAATCCAGAAAAGAAAAGAAAGATAGAAGGTGAAATTCTCTGTGCAGTAAAGATCTTCCATGAAATATTTTCTAAGCCACTGGAGTGTCATGCCTGATTAAATAAATGGTACATTATTTTTAATGTTTCTTTTCTGAAAGATCCTACGATTGCAGCCAGACCATTACCTAACCAAAGCCATTAGGCTTCTTTAATCATAGCCTAAGAATCTAACGTAGAGTCCCTTGAAAACTATAAAAAGAACATAAGTGACTTCTCTGGGCTATAGATGTAGGTCAGGATCTTATTCCTAACATTGATTCCACTCCATTGTTGGTGATCACTGATGCTGGTAATTTCCATGTATCTTGATAACCATTATCAAATTTGCTATAACTCAATGAAATGCCTATATCATGGCAGATGCACTTGTTAAGAAATTAGGGATGAATGTTAACTTTCTGTTTCTCACCATGGCACTAACATTAAGCCCTTAAGACAAACGGAGAAACAAAGGGAAGCTTGAACTTTCTCATCAGCTTTTTTCCCTGCAACAATTCAAGAGAGAAAAATGTCACCACAGTTAATAGCATAAAGTCTCTGAGTGGCCTGAAGCAAAAGCACCTGTCAAAACTGCAATCACAGAAAAGAAAGGGTCACCAGAAGGACAAATGCTGTATATAGTGGTATAGTAGTTCTCTGAAAATCAAGTTTAAATATCCTGCAATTCCAATACTATATACAAATAAAGCCAAGAATTTTTTTTTTAAATCATTATTTTTTATTTTTTTTAAGCATGGAAATAAAGAATATCACTCTGGATGTGAAATCTATGTGACTTGAATTGAAAATCATTACACAGTCAGCAAGCTGCATTACTGAATGAACAGTTGCAGTATTGAATTTGTGATTAAACAGGAGTTAAACTGAAGAAAAATGCTTGTGGAATTTTAAACTCACATGGAAAAGAATTAGATTCTGTTTCTTCATGTTAAGGCCAACCTACCTACTGGATTTACTTACCTGTACTGTGAAATTATAAAGAGTCAAAGGGAATGTACTTTCAGCAATAAAACAAGTTTTTTTAAAAAACAAACAAACAAAAACAAACAAAAACAAAACAAAAAAACCTGCTGCTTCTCCACAAGAATTCCACTTTAGACGCCTGTGAACAAAGGACACACACAGACACTCTGATGGAGATCCCCAGCCGGCAAAAGATTAGAAAGGAATTTAGGGTGAAGACAGGATAAACGGCACTGGTCAGGCACAATACATGGCCAGGCTGAAATAGCAACAATTATCCCCCCACTCCTCTATTTTCCCACACTTGTATCTTCCCTTGTCACCTAAATCCCTCCTGCCACGGGCCAAGAAGAAGCTGAGGCAAAATGACTAGGAGACTGGGCATCTGCGCTGTCATGAACAGGCTCACCTGAGGCTCAGATAGCAGGTCCTCCTCAGAATCTGTTGGCTGATGGACAACTGAAAATGAAGCAATCTTGTCAGGAAAGTACTTCTGGGTACTTTCCTTTTCTTTTTCATGGAAAATTGTTGCGATATATTTGGTTGAAGTGATGGTTCAATCAGGAACTAGTTATTGTGACAACATCTTTGAAAGACTCTCTAGACCAAAACTGAATAAAGACTAATGTGAGGTTTTTTGCTTGCTTCTGTTCTTCATAATGCTTCAGAGCATTTGAGAATATTTTCACAAATTTTTAATCCAAACATTAACTAACCCTGTAAGTATTTAAAACATGACTTCAGTTCTTGATCTAAAATAAATTTGTTCTACAGGAAATAGTAATACATGTTAAAAAAATAATAATGTGATGAACTCAACAAAAGATAAACTAATTAATAATTATAAAACCAAAAGAACACTGTGTGATTGCAAGAATTTACACATTAGATCAAGTTCTGCAGAGAAATGTTTCAGAAAGAATAAATCTGCTTTGCCATATGAGAGTACCAAGAGCAAGACAAGAAACTGCTTTTTTCCTTCTCTGCAGCTCTTCAGCCATGTGGCTGTAAGCCCTGGTGATGATGATGCCCTTCTTTTGGGGGCTACATGTCAGCTCTTGCTTTCCCTGGGCTGCATTGCAGGCACCCTGCTGCCTGGCCTCATATTCTTGATCTGGACCCCAGCCCCGACCCAGTAACACAGCTTCGCAGCTTGACCTCAGACCTGCCTTGTAATGGAGGGCTTGTCTGGTGATCCAGGTTCTTGGGTGACCGCACTGAGTGCATGCAGACCTGCTCAGTTCACTTTCTTGTGTGCTCACCCAGCAGCAGTGAGGCCACAGCCTGGCTGGCCCTGTGATCCCACTCTTGTTGCAGCCTTTCTCAATTTAGAGCTGTAGCACTGAGCCTTGTGCTCATGATACAAAGCTGCAGTGATGGCAAGAAAATTGAGATGATGACCTCAGCATTTTCTTTTACTTAAATATTATTTGCAACCTTAACCGTAACAGCTTTTTATGTATTAATATCTGATTATATCATATTCACAACCTGCAATTGTTCCTTTTATAACATTCTTCATTTAGCTAGCTACTGTGTTATTTTTCTCCCCTGTAACACAAGAAAAAATAACTTCATTGGTATAATGTGCTAGCTTTCTGCATTGCATGACAGGCAGCCTTGCTCCTAGAAAGTCTCAAAAGCATTCTTTTCATAATTAACCTTGGTTTTATTTCTTGTCAATCTTCCTTTTTGCACAGACTACACATAGAATAAGTTTATATTCACTGAAGTTGCCAAGCTGACTCTTCTCATAGCTCAGTACATTCATCTGAAATTCTATTTGAGTATCCATGACTAGATTACTCAATAAAAAGTATAAGGTACAAAGAATGAAGCATATGTTTCATTTTGGTCCCTATTTGGAAGTTCATGGGACTGTTTACAGAATGTGAACTTTAAAATATTATGAAATTTAGTGTTAGAAGATAAGTTGCATATGTGTACCTTTATATTTAACCACACAAGTGAGTCTTGCCATGTTTTGGGGGTGTTAGAAACCAGTTGAGCATCAAAAAAAAGGGGGTATCAGCCTTTCAGTATCTGAAGGATTCCTACAGGAAAGCTGGGGAGGAACATTTTACAAGGCCATGTAGCAACAGGACAAGGAGTAATGGCTTTTACCAGGAAGAGGGTAGATTTAGACTAAATATTAGGAAGAAACTATTTCCTTTGAGGGTGGTGAGACACTGGAACAGGTTTTCCAGTGAAGTTGTGGATGCCCCTCCCTGGAAGCATTCAAGACCAGGCTGGATGGGGCTGTGAGCAACCTGGTCTAGAGGGAGGTGTCCCTGCCTATATCAGGGAGATTGGAACTAGCTGATCTTAGGGGTCCCTTCCAACCCAAACTATTCTATGATTCTATGATATAAAAATTGTTTCCATTTAATTTTTTTTCCATCTACATATTTCAATATTAATAGAGCATGCTATTAGTATTTCAAGAATTTTCTGATAACAAAATGCATTATTTACTTACATAATTTATTTATTCTGTCATAGGTTGATAAACCTCACCACTATCCAGATTAACAAATCAATGTTAATGGGAACAGAAACTCCAGTCCAGCTGATTATCCTCAAACACAGCATCTTCAAAAAGTTAACATATCTGATTTGAGAAGAAAGTACTTTCTAAAAGGGCAGCAGGCACAGGTTATGTAACACTACCACTGAATACTCTAAATGATAGATGAGCTAATACCAGAAAACAGCAGTTGTGATGATTATTTTTCTTCTGAAATAGTCTGAACTTGCAGGCCCTAAAGAAGCCATTGCAGTAACTCAGTGATGAAATGCACAAATAGCAGTGCTGAGGTCCAAGTGTAAGAGGGAATATTAACATTTTCAAACAAAATGTAACAGATGCTTTTGGCCATAGCTATTACTTCTGGAGCCAGAAAGCCTGTGCTCTTATTATGCCTTCTTGTTGTATTGTATCACATTTGGCAATCACTTTTTCTAGACAGAAGTGCCAGTACTTTTCCAGATACAATTGCCAGTATTTTCCAGTCTCTAGTGTCACAGTAAGATTATCTCCAGTTTCTCTGGACTGTAAAGGAATTAAATATTTCAGTGTGAAGTAACATTCTTGCACTCTCCCAGGAAGATGTGGAGATAGAGATATTCTGTAACAACCTCAAATCTCTTTCTTAACGAAATATATTTGTATCTAAAAGTCAATATGCAGCTGGCAGAATCTGTAAAATGCAGGCACTTTATCAACACCCCAAAGAGAATGCCAGTGATTGCTATGGGAACAATGGGTTTTCTATTGCATTAGTAGATTTAAAACCTGGGAGAACAGTCCAATCAAGATAAAAGTTTCACAAATTATCACACTCTGGCAGTTCTCAATCTGTATTTGAGTTCTACTAAGTGATATTGGAATCCAGTATCAGTGGGAAGTTCAGAAGTCCTAACTCCTTGTATGGAGGAAGTGATAACATACACAGGTTTATTAACAGTGTGTTACCACTTCCTTCCTGCTGGTAGGGGTAGAAAAAAATCTTATAACACAAAAATTCTTATTGTGCTGCTGCTTGACAGTTAGCTTCCAGGCACCTTCTGTCAGAGTTAGGGGTCAGGAAGGTAGTCAGCTCCTTTCAGTGTGGTGCTGTGAAATGAATCTGATCTTCAGCATTTCTTTTAAAGGGGACACAGACTAGATACACAAGGAGTAGATCCACAGGTGGCAGCTCCCCTGACTGTAAACTGCACTTCACAATCTGACAGACCCCTTGCCACTGTGAACAGTGACTGAAAATGATCAAAATCAACAATTTGGAGCAAAGAGCTCCTTAACAATCGATGCAAAAAATATAACGTCCACATAAAAGAAGTAAAATATAGCCTATTTGTATATTTTCATTTTCCTGAAAGCCACTCTTTTCTTTATGCTCAGTAAATCCTACAGAGCCCACTTAAATCCAGTTTTTGACTGCAAGAAGCAGATTGCACTGTTACTTTATCCAAGTACTCCCATCCAGATGGTCCTGTTAGTTACTCTAGTACTATCTTCTGTTCTCTTTGGGACCTTCTAAAGTATGGTTTAGTCCTTTAATTTCTGTATTTAAACCTTGGCTAAATAAATCTTAAAGGCTTCCATATATCTTATATTAGAAAATAGCATATTAATTATATTAGAAACTAATATAACTAAGCACTTTAAGACACATTTCTTTGAAACTAGTTTGTATTTATTCCTAATATGTTGGGTTTAGTTGTTGCTTGTTTGAGGTATTTTGTGGCAGTATTAGAAAATGCATGTATAAGCAATATTTTAGGATATAACCATGTGGTTATTAACTCCTCAGAGATCTTTGTCAAACAGCTAACCCAGTTAGTTCTGTAAATCTTTCTCACACTGTAAAAAAATCCTCTCTGCTTCCTCCCCTGGTATTTTTATTTACAAAACTCCATTTCTGTTTAACAGGCACTAATAAGTCCAGAAGATTAGTTCAAAAAACTACCCTAAAAAAAAAAAAAAAAGAAAGAAAAGAAAAGAAAACAAACCACTCACAATTATTTCTTTCCAAATCCAACGTCTTTTTACATTACTTTACCTAGAGTGGATTAGTTGCTTATAAGTATAGTGACTCAGCTGCCTTTTCTGTTTCTCCACTCTGCATTATTGTGACACTCCCCTGTGAGAGGGTCTCTTCATGCACATTGGGCTTAGTAAGTGAATCTTGTCAAGTGAGTTTCAGTCATGCCTAAGGCTCAGAGTCTTGTGGCAGTCAGCATTCCTCTGGATTGCCCTGTCAGCACAAAATGGAATAAAAGCTCACACTTATATTTAAGTCTGGAGCATTGGCTACCTCTGAAATACCAACCTGATGCTCAAATGCTGTCCATTCTAAAAAGGAAATGTTAGTTTTGCTAGCTTGTCTTTCACCTTACGGGCCACTCCAGAAGTAATGCCTCCTATTTTATTGCATTGGCCCATGACATCAGAGGTAGATGTTGGTGGCATGACAGTAGATGCTGAACCTTCCCACCAGAATTCCATTACATTTTGTTGTGGTGAGACAGATGGCAGCAGAGGGACAATCTGACGAAATGACATCTGACATAGAAGTGCATATGAAGCAAAGATGTGTCACTCAATCCCTCCATGCGGAAAAAATAGCACCCATTGACATTCATTAATGCTTACTAAATATTTATGGGGACTGAACAGTCAATGTTCAGTGCATTGCACAGTGAGGCAACGGATGGCGCATTTCAGCAGTGGTGACAGTAACAGTGGGTCATCTCCGCTGGTGCAGATTTTTATGAGTGGGGCATGCAGGCTATTGGTCATCATCAGTGAAAATGCGGTGATTATATTGAAAAATAGTGTTTATTAGCTGAGAATTTGCTCTATCAAAGTGTGTTATTGTGCTCTCTGTATCTGTTGTAGTTTTGGTGGAAAAAGTCAGGCTAGCAAAACTAACATTCCCTTTCATTTCAAAGGTAGCCGGTATCTCAGATTCAAAATGTAAGTGTGAGCTTTTATTCCATTTCTCATCACTTTTGCCAGGACTTCTATTTTAAGAGGAAGAGAAAAATCAACAAGAAATATCTTGCCCCCTTCTCTGTTTCGCTTAGAGAAAGAGTAGCATCTATTTCATTTCATTTTACTTGCAGATCAAATTCAAAATAGAACTGTTTATTAAAGTGTTTGACTAAACACTTGTTTTAAAGTGAATTTAGAGCTAATAGTGATTTTGCCAACCTACAGATACTACTTGAAGAATTTCAAAAATATTTTAAAGATAGTTAAAAGTATAGTAGGCCTCAGATTCTCTAATTGGAATTGTCTCCTTTAGACCATTCAGTTACCAGAAAGCCCTTCTGGACCTAATCCTTCATTTCTCACTCCATAGATGCACTGTTACACATGTCAAAAGTCCTAGAGCATGGAGAATTTATTCCTATCCTGCCTACTCTCCAAAGGTTTATGTGCCTCAAAGTGAGTAGCAGAAGAAAATGATTCTAAATATAAATAGCTTCCTAAGCCCTTAGCTTACATCTGTGTGCATAGATATATGATATAAAGGGTCTGTCTCCAGATATTCACTGTTTCTTTCACAGGTTTATGTAAACAAAATCATTTGCATAAAAACTTAAGCTTTTCTTTCTTTAAAAATAATATTTGACTCCTGCATGTTTCTTGCTGGGACTCTTCAAATATGACAAATGTATGTAAATATAAAGAGAAGACCATTTTATTGAGTTAATAAATGTTTATTGATAGGAAAAAAAAATGTCAATAAAGACTCTGAGATGCATTCTGTGCAACTCCTAATTAAAGTTTGCACCTCTGTTGACTGAATTAGGACCAAGCTTCAAGAAGCTACACTAATAAAAGGAGATGATAGGAGAGAGTTAGACTCCAAAAATCTATTGTAAATTTTCTAAGTAAAAGCTTTAATTTTAACTCAGTAATGCAGACAAATCAGTTGTAAAAATATATTATAAATTAATAATTTCAAGTCTTTACACAGAAAACCTGATTCCCTAAGGGTTTCATGTGAACAGAAATAGTAACATCACCTATCTTGCCAGTCAAAACAGTCTGAATAACACCCCGAGTGAACTCTTTATAAATGACATAAACTCCATGTAAAAGTTTATGCCAGTCAGAATCAGAGAAAATTAATGTTTTGTGTTTCTTTAAAGCTCACTAACAGCAGAGGCATACTCACACACACACGCACACAGTTGTTAGGTATATCCATGAGTATATGTGCATATAAATGTATATGAATGTCTTGCTGAATTATACAATCACAATGGAAAAAAGCCTGAGTTTTTTACTTCAGCTTTTGATTCTGTTTTATGAAAACTGATGAGGAATGGAATGGCAGGGAGTAGGTGAAGGCATTCAAGTACAAGACCACTTAATTTACTCCTTAGATAAAATTCCACGGGGCTAGGAAAGTTTGTGCTGATTCAGATGAAACCATGGCGAGTTTCCAGACTATCTGGCACAAACTTTGTTACAACATCACATATGCCTGCCTATGCTGTCCTTTTCCCTAGAAGTCAAACTATTCACTGTTACCTTTTCCCTTTGCTGCTGTTCTTGCTATTTATTCCAGAGCCATGTGGCCCTTGAAGGACTTTCCTCATTCATTCTTTGACTTTCCTATTAGGCCTGGAACAGAAAAGCAGTGTCCATTCCCTTCCAGTGACTCAACAATGTTTTCACAAGCGTTGGTTGCACCATCGGATTAGAGGCTATAACAGGACAGAAATCCCCTTTCAGCTGTTTGAAAAGGCTGACAAAGATTTTTCTGGAGAACATTCTAAGCATACAGGAAAATAAACCTCTGGGAAACTGTTAGTAATTACAATGGTTTTTGTTCTAGAAAGTGCATTACATGAATGACTTGAAATACATGTTCACATCTTCATGGTTTCTTCATCCTCTTTTTCAATTTTTTGATTGAATAAAATGTGGTAAAATGAGAATACAAGAGCTAATGTATAACAATTACAATTGCTCTTGTGTCTACCATGGCTTCGACAGGTACATTCTTTGCTGGGTAAAAAACTGGATGGAGAGCTGAGCCCAGAGAGTGGTAGTGAATATAGTTAAATCCGGCTGGTGACCAGTCATCAGTTGTGGTCCCTAGGGGTTGGAATTGGGGCCTGGCCTGTTGAATATATTTACTGATTATCTGGATGAGGGGATTGAGTGCATCCTCAGTAAATTTGTAGATGACACCAAACCGGGGTCAATCTGCCTGGGGGTAGGAATGCCCTACAGAGGGATCTGGACAGGCCAGATCCCTGATCCCTTCGTGGCTGAGGTCAAAAAGATCAAGTGCTGGGTCCTCTATTTTGGTCACAACCCAGTGCAATGCTACAGGCTTGGGGCAGAGTGGCTGGAAGACTGCGCAGAGGAAAAGGACCTGAGGTTGTTGGTGGAAGCATGAGCCAGCAGTGTGCCCAGGTGGCCAAGAAGGCCAATGGTATTTTGGCTTGCATCAGAAATAGTGTTGCCAGCTGGAGCAGGAAGGTGATAATTTCCCTTTACTAAGCCCTAGTGAGACTGCACCTGAAGTACTGTGTTCAGTTTTGGGCTCCTCCCTACAAGACATTTTCTCCCTACAAGAAAGAGGCCCTGGAGCACACCCAGAGGAGGGCAGCTGGTGAGGGGTCTGGAACACAAGTAACATGAGGAGTGGCTGAGGGAACTGGGATTGTTTAGTTTGAAAAAGAGGAGGCTGAGGGAGACCTTATCACTTTCTAGAACTACCTGAAAAGAGGTTGTGGCAAGGTGGGGGTCAGCCTCTTCTCCTATGTAATTAGCAATAGGACTAGAGGGAATGGCCTCAAGTTGTGCCAGGAGAGGTTCAGGTTGGATTTTACGAAAAACTTCTTGGAAGGAGTGGTCAGGCACTGGAATGGGCTGCCTGGGGCGGTGGTTGACTTACCATCTCTGGAGGTGTTCAAGAAGCGTGTAGATGTGATACTAAAGGACATGATTTAGTGAGGAAATACAGATGGTAGGTGGACAGTTGGACTAGATGATCTTCTTAGAGGTCTTTTCCAAACTTAATGACTCTATGATGCTTTAACAATGTGAACTCAGGCTCAGCTCCATACAAGCTTATTCTAGCTGTAACAGAAGTGCATCTGGTCCTCCATAGACCTGTGCAGGGAGCCATTTTTAGATATTGGCAGGTGGTTACAATAAGAAAACATAAAATATTTCATGTTTCTTGGAAACTGCACCAACATGGGAATATATTGTTACTCAGTGACGTTTAAGCTTCATGCTTTAAAGATGGCCAAGATAAACAGCCGGCACCATGTTAATCTTCAAAAGAACTTGTTGTCATGTCATGAAAAATTCTTGCTTTCATGTGATGAAGTTTATCCTGTAAATTAAATCTCTAAAGTAATGGAAGAAATAACCTGTGACACTGGTGGTGGAAATTAAATTAGAGTCACTAATAGCAGGTCAACACTGTCTGAGGAGAGGTAATGGAAGTGACCACAAGAATGATAAGCAAGCCTTCACTAGGCTGTGACATCTATCTTGCAGAGGCTGTGACGAACATTCATCTGAGTGGCAAGCAATTCATAACTGAGGCACTAACATCTTTACAGTGTAGCCTGACACTGGTAGAGCTAGGGCATGCCAGTCTTTCTCAGGAAAATGTTTTAATTCCATTACGAAGACCATTAAGAAAAGTAAAAATCCTTAACTTCAACCTCTCTGCTAGATCAGTCTGCCCCTGCCCTGGGTAATCTTTTTACTCTGTTTTTTTATCAACCTGAATAATATTTTCTGAACTAGTTCAACCCCCCATTCCTCCCAATATTGATAAGTTACTGTAATTCTACCCTGCAGCAGTAAAATACAAAGGTATAAGGCAAGAAATTAAAAAGGATAGATTCTGTTTCAGAATTGTAAAGCTCCGGAGTATATGTTTTCTTTTTTTCCAAACACTTTAACATCACTGCAATGACCATCAGAGAAATGGCAGGGTAAGATGCTTATCTAAAATGGAATCTTGCATGTCATACCAAGCACCTCTGAAATTAAGGGGCCAACTTATTTCCTAATACCAGAGCACCACTGATGATTTTTAGGAGTGAATATAATCATAAGGCCAGAGAAAACATGAGGACTAAAGGAGACATTAATATTCTGACACTCTCTTCTCTGTGTTAAAATAACAAAAACAAACAAACAAACAAAAAACCCTAGTAACACACACCCCTTCATTACCAAATATTTTGTAGGAAATAAGAACGCAGTACACAAGGAGTAGGATGACAAACAGCAAAGTGCTTATCAAAGTAAGAGTGTAAGCAGATAAGTGAATAAACCTTTCAGCATATAAGTTCCTGATTGGATAACAAAAGAGGCTGAAAGAAATTCTTGATTAGATTATTCACAGGATGTATGTGAACTTAACCTTTCAGTCATGATATTAAAACAAACAGCATATTAAAATGAAAATTTCCCGAGAGTTACTTATTTGCAAAGTGAAATAACAAACTTCATATTCTCTTGCCCATACTACTTGTTTACATTTACATGGTGATTAGGCTTACTCAGTACAAATGATCATTTGGAAATATTATTATGTGGCTTAAAAATCCAGAGCTATAACTAGAATGATAAACCACTATTAAAAATGACAGCCTGAATTCTCTGTTTCTGCAGCAGACACAAGTGCTCAGAGTTTGACATTTCCAAACAACATCCTCGCGCTACAGTTAGTCTTCAGAGGCAGAACATCGATTTCCCCAGCTTTTCAACACCCTTCCTCACATCTGAAACCTTTCACTTGTGGACATACCCCATGTCTTTGCACACAGTGAGGTCTCTTCAGAATAGATTATAAATAGGCATCAGATCAAGAAACCCCTGACAGCAACAGAAATCCTGGAGAAATGACTTGAAGATACACCAAAAAATGAAAACAAGATATACACAGAGGGGCAAAGGATTAGATAAAACCAACAACCAAATTAACAAATAAAAACTAGTTAATTAAAATCCTCCCAAGTGTATTTTCCATAAGCTGGATTTCAGAGCTTGATCATATAGCAATTCTTTTAATTTCATTTTTCAGGTTTTAATTATCCATTCTAGTGGTTGTAAACTTAATGAAAAAAAAAACAAAACAAAAAAAAATTTTCTTGTCTACTTAAATAAAGTCATTAAGAATATTTTCCAAAATTCTACAATAAAAATTTCAGAAGACTGAAGAATTGAAATGTTACTTTATTTTGGAAAATTCTGGACATCTGAAATAGTATCACCGTAAGGGGTAAAAATGAAAGCTGGAAACCTTCTCAGATCTTTTAGGAGTGAATGTTCTGAAGGTAACTTTAACCTAACTCTGACTGAAGTCATTTGCATCAACAAAGATACTTCGCTAAACACTGCAAAACTTATCCTTATTGTGGAAAGAACTTTCATTGCTTCCTGAACATTTCAATGAATTTTCAGGCATATTGAGACAGTCACTATCTCTTCATTAGAAAATATCCTGGTTACACTGTGGTTGTATTTAGCTGCCAGTAAACTTATACTGACTCATCTTTGACACAGGCGCAAGCAAAAAGCCTGGCAATAAACATACAGTCATGTTAGACACAGTTCAGAGTCATGACAAAAATTAACCAAAACATAGAAAAGCCCTGAATGGGCTATCTATTCCTGTCCAGCCCTTCAGGGCTCCACAGCCCTGCTCAGAACCCCACATCAGTCCCTGAAACCATCAGCCATGCTCCAGCTGAGCCAGGCTCCAGCTCCCCCCAACCCTGCCACACCCAGCCATTGACCCTGCCCATCCAGAACCACCTATGAGCCCACAGCCTGGTTTGGTGTCAGCTCTGGCATCTATGTATGGTGATGATCCTCAGTTCTCCATTCTTAGGAGCTACCATTCTACATCCTCTTCATACTCTGAAGAGTCACGTTTTTAACAGCAAAAGTTGTTTTCAGATAGCCTTTCCCTAGACCCAAGAAACACTTTGCTGCTGCTGCTCCGCAAAAGCTCAGAGCTTGTTTCATGCTTTGTTCCCTTCATAAGAGAAAGAAAGCAAGGCTCACCCTTCTCTATTCAAAATGTTAGGAAAAACTACTTTTCCATTAGAAGCCTGTAGTAGATGACAGAATTAACTTGGATCCCAGAGAGTTTTTTTTAATTCCATTTTCATTTTTTTCTTAACATTTTGACCTTTTTACTGATTGTAACATTCAGTACTTGAAATTGTACTGGAGCATGCCCCCATTCCACAGTACTCCACCTAATCGCCCTTGTCTGCCAAGAGCCTGTATGAGAGCAACTCATCACAGACCAGAAGAGTTTGAGCAATTTTTTTGCAGGAGTCAATTTGGAAAAGATAAATTGGTGGATACAGAACAGAAAAAGGGGTGAATACTTGGTTGCTTATTCTCAAAACAAATAAAGGTTATCCTAGAAGGACAGGCTATGTACTTAGACTCCCACACATCTAACCTGTTTTATTGAACAGAAATGATCACAGAAAACAAATTTTTAATCTAATTTATATTTATTTCCCATTAAGTTAAGGATGTAAGGAAAAGATTAACCTGGGGTATACAATCAAAGCAGACATGATTCTAGCCCATAGTCAAGAAAAGCTTTTTATCAAAATCCTCTGTCTGAGATTAGTAAATCGTAAAGATCACATGCTTCTCTCCCTCAAGTGGGAGTAGCAAGTTTGGTGTACAAATGTCAAAATGTTCCAAATTCCAAGGCTATTTGGTTCATGGAAATAAAAACTTTGATCACAAGTCAACCTACTGGGAGATGGTAAAGAAAAAAAATACATAATGTGTTGTAGTAGGCGACAGCAAGGATTCGGGATGTGACATGGTAGGACTCTCCCCTTGCTCGGTGCCGAAAGGTTAATGTATGCATAAGGGGTGTAGACGAAGTAGGATGGGTATATAGATAAATCGCACGACGCAATAAACGCCATTTTTGTGCTCATCATATTGGTATTCATGTGCAGTTCTTTGGCCCGGGTAGGTTTTACCCGATAGTCCAGCACAGGCACAGAGCTAAAAGAACATGGGTTGCCAGGTGCATGGCAACAATAATGTAAATTAAAAGTAATTGAAACTAATTTTCTCATGCCTCCTTTATAACCTATATCCAAATTTAAACTAAAAATTGAGCAACAAGGGAAATGATTCTGACATCCTTTATATCATGCCTAGTTACTTGATTATTTTTGCACTTATGAGATCAAATTCATTTTCAGTGAAACTCAGGTAAGATTTCGTTTAAAAATTGAACTAATTCAGTAGGTATGAGAATGTTTGAGGATAACATTCTCTTCTCATAATTTTGGGCAAATTGCATGGAAACTGAGTATTAAGGAGACAACTCTGATTCAGTTCCTTAGGTATGAATGATGCAAAAAGGGGTAGGTGAAAACCTTCATAGCGAGTTGACAAAGAGGACATCAAGTCCTAAAATAAAACTCCCTTGTGTAAGTGGTGTGGTACAAAGGTCCTGCCCATGCTTTATGCCTCAAGATTTTTTGGACAGCTTTGCCTGATCCCACAGTGAGTCATGTAGTGAAGAAGTGGTTTAGAAACATAGAATTGCTCAGCATGGAAATGTCCTTAAACGTCATCATGTCCAACGGCAACCTAAGCATACTGCCCTAACTCTAACAACCCTCCACTAAATCATGTCCCTGAGCACCACATCCAAATGGTTTTTAAACACATTGAGGGATGGTGACTCAACCACCTCCCTGATAGCCTATTCCAGTGCTTAACAACCCTTTCTGTAAAGAAGTTTTTCCTGATATGCAACCTAGGCCTGCCCTGGAGCAACTTGAGGCCATTTCCCTTCGTCCTGTCACCTGTCACCAGTTGGAAGATACCAACCCCACTCTCACTGTGATCACCTTTCAGATATTGGAAGAGAGCAATAAGGTCTCCCCTCAGCCTCTTCTTCTCCCAGCTAAACAGCCCCAGTTCCTTTAGTCACTCCTCTTAGGGCATATACTCCAAGCCCTTCACAAGCCTTGTTGCCCTTCTTTGGACCTGCTCCAGCACCTCAATGTCCTTTCTGTATTGAGGTGCCCAAAACTGAACACAGTACTCAAAGGTGAGGCCTCACCAATGCCGAATACAGGGGCAGGATGACTTCCCTAGTCCTGCTTACCACACCATTCCTGATAGAAGCCTGAATGCCATTGGCCTTCTTGGCCACTTGGGCACACTGCTGGCTCATATTCAGCTGACTGTCCATCAGTACACCAAGGTCCCTTTCCATCAGATAGCTTTTCAGCCACTCCTCCCCAAGCCTGTAGGGTTGCCTGGGTTTGTTGTGACCAAAATGCAAGACCTGACACTTGACACTTCGAAACTCATACAGTCTGCCTTGGCCCATCAATCCAGTCTATCCAGGTCCCTCTGTAGTGCCTTTCTCCCCTCTGGCAGATCAACAATCCCTCCCAGCTTGATGTCTGCTCCTTTTTCTGTCCTCAGGCATGATTTCTCACTTGCTCTTGGACTTCCTCTGCTCCATGTACTTTTAGGATGAATTCAGATAGATCCCTGCTCCAGTAGAAAATATTTTTCTGCTGGCTGCTTTTAGATCAGCAAGGAATCTGAACACATCATGACAAGGACCATGACAAGCACCATGTAGAGGAGATTTAATCGTGGAAGCATGTGGCTAGGAGAACATGAGGCAGGATTCCTCTATTCATTGTGAATGTAGCCCTAGATCAGTACACTATTCAGTATCCATATCCTCAGAAAAGAGTAGTTCCACAGAAGTTAACAGTGTTGTGGATGGCGTAGGTTAGCCTAGAATCACTTCTATACGTATACACATGTTTATGTGTAGGTAGGTTTGTATATATGTCTGCAGATACTCACGGAATGACACAGGTTTGTCTGTATAGGCTTATAAATATATATCTGTACACATATAAACAAATCAGATACAAGATCAGATGCCTGAAAGTCTGCTCTCCTACACCAACGCCAGACTGTTCCCAATACTACTTTTATTTGCAGCAGTTCTCTCAACTCCTAAAGACAATTAGGGAGGAAGAAGTTGCACATTAAGTGGTGCCATTATGAATTCATTTGCTGGGTGTTTTTTATTAGCACAAAGGATGATGGATTAATCTGGTATTCAAGTAACTCTCATTTCTGCCTCCAGTAAGAGTTCCCTCATGACGCACCATTAGTTAAATGTACCATCACAATAAAAATCTAACCAAAAAAGACCCCTTATGTTATTTTAAATAATGAGCCCTCAGAGAAGCTGAATTAGAACCATAAATTAAGAAAAGTTGCATTATGGTAAGAATATATTATTTAGTTAGCATGGGTTCACTAGAGCAACAGCCAAGCTCAGTCATTCTGTCTCCTAATTTAATTGTATTAATAAAATAAAATAAAATAAAAATCAATAATAAAAAAGCCTTCTGTAGGGCCCACATCCTCTCCCATGTATCCCAGAGGGATAAAATGAAAAATCAACATCAAAAGAATAAATGCCAGTCTCCTACTTATGTGTCAGTAGCAAGTATCATTTATACACACATACCTGTGTGCTGAAAACTTTAATAGAAATGTTATGCAAGACAGTTTTGAAGAACATTTGTTATCTATCCAGCCATGAATTCTCCTTTCAACATAACCAACTGGACAAATCTTCAGCTTGCTTTCTGACCATCTGACAATCCATGCAGAAATCACACTCTTACCCTTTTAACCAACACCTACCTCTTGGGCACCATAAAAGAATGTTTTAATTCAGAAAGATTAGATTTACAATGCAAACCTCCTCCAGCATAACAAAAATGCTGTCCACAGTCTTACTATCTGTGGGAATGGTACACACAAATGCTGTAGAAATTCAGGTTGGAATTGCACTGACTCATGAGCTAAACTCTTCAATATTTTTTCTTTTTTCTTCATCCTTCTGTTTTACATGCTTTAGTAATTTATTTATTTATTTATTTTGAGAGAAAGTAAGCTATAGATGCTGAAATTTTTTTCCCTGCACCTGTCTGTTTGCAGATACGAACAGTGAATATTTGGCCCAACCCACTGTGATTTTGATAGTTTTTCAGTAGAAGAAGCGTCTAGTTTTGCAAAGAGATTAAATGAGGCTATGAATTTCTAATTTGACTCACAATTTCTCTCCCATGAACTGATGCAAATATGCAGTTCTGTAATATTGACAATACTAAGCACTGAACAAGATCACAGATTGTATCTGTGCTAGTGAATTGAAAAATTAGCTGATTTCCACTCTCAAGTTTTCCATACTGTTAAATGACTAGTGCACTGTTAAATACTAGTGCAGTATTCTCTTTATGTCCAGGATATTTCTAGGCTGTGAATCACTGTTAACAAACCTGTCTATTCTGGTAAGGAACAAAAGAATTTAGCTGCATGAATGCAAATTCTGCAATGGTAGGCAGCCTCAGGGCCAGCAAATGATCTTGAGCTCATTTGATTTATTTTCTGATTACAAATGTAACTAAAGAATTACAGCAGTAGCATACATCTCCTCATGAACTGAATAGTTCAGGAATTTCCAGAAACATCATTTATATTTGCTTTAGAAAGCAATGGTACTTTAAAACCAGACGAACATTCCTATCAGTTTCAGGAAACATAGAATATCTAATCAAAATTAGAGACAAAAAAGACATAAGCCACTAGAAGGATCAATGGCTTAGCTTGTAGACATGCAAGGTAATGAAGTTCAGGACCCTATTTTCAACCAGTCTCTTGAGTCTTCCAGTACAGCTATCTTGAACTATTCTGAGACAAAGCACTGTTATTCTTTCTTTTTCTTGTTGTTGCTTTTAATCTGAACTTAATTTTTTTTATTTTTTTTTAACCTGATAAAGTTTTGGTTTCAGTCCACAGAGAAGGGATTTTTTTTTTTTTTAAATATTTCCTTCACAGTTCTAACCATAAATAATGATACTTCATCCATTCTCTTCTTTGACATCTGCTAAATACCAACTCAGTCATTTGCATGTTCTTTTATAAATACTCAGGGATGAAGATCTCCTTCATCAGCACATAAGTTTGGACTTTCATTAATTTTACAATAAGATCTAAGTATAGCTAAAATTAGAGGCCACTGATGAACATGACATAAAACAAGGGGAAAAAGCAAACAAAACATAAAACACTTAAGTAAACGTAATCTATACCCAGTTTCTTAAGGAAATCAGAAAAGGTATCCTAATGGACAAATAGTGTATGAATCTGATCTGAGCCACACAAGGACCTTAGGGCAGGTCACTGGTAAAATCTGCAAAATATGGACCATTCCTGGGGACATCCAAGGTCAGGCTGAACAGGGCTCTGGGCAACCTGGTCTAGTTGTAAATGTCCCTGTTAATTGCAGGGAAGTTGGACTAGATGATCTTCAATCGTTTCTTCCAACACAGACAGGCTCTATGGTTCTCTGATTCTATGGATGCTTTCCTCCAAGCAGGCACTGTTTCACTTGTCTTGGGATTCAGGGTACAGGCAGAACAGTTCAGGCATAGCCAGTTATTTAATTCAACAGACACAAAAATGCACACCACTGAAATGATGCACATGCTTTGGTGAGGTTTGATGACTTGTACTGCAATATAGCTAACATTTCTAAATTTATCATGTAATAGCAGTGCTGAAAAGTATAAAACACACAAGGCTGTATAGCAAATTAGTATTGTTAAGGTGTTAACCTGTTGTGTTCTTTTTGACTCTTCTTACTACCAGAATCTATAGTTGTCTAACCTTTGCTTTATTGGAAGTTTCAGGTATGGCTTCTGTATTTAAGCTGGCTTCAGCTGAGGTCCGTGCTGTTGCAGCATCTTCACATTCATTATGATCTGATGGCTGTTGATAATCATAATACTTTCTAGTCATTCTCATACTATTGTATCATCCTTCAGATTTAAGAGCTTTCTGCTAAGTAGGTCACAGTTTCACAACACTTGAAACTTCACCAGTTATCTTTGATCAAGTGTGAGGAGATTCCTGCTCCATTTGCCAGTATATGAGGCCGTGAAATGTAGGTGAAGGCAGGCTTCTTTGCTACTTGGCATGTGCATGTATCTTTTTACTCCGTGTGATTTTTTCCTTTGTTGTTGTTATTATTATTATTATTATTATTATTATAAGAAAAGAGGAAGTTGCTCTCATGGTTTGAATCTCTGAACAGAAAAAAATGAAAAGATTGAATTAAATGCTTCTGTACTAGAAGACTTAGCATGTTTTTCAGCTTGTCACTGGACTGATGAAAGGCAGCACATCCACACGCTTTTCTCAACTGAGCTCAGATAGGTTTGTTCACTGGAGTTCAAATCTCCTACCAGTAACTCACTGCAATTTCAAATTACTCTCCTTCCGCATTCAGTTTCTGTGTGTAGATTAGCCCATGCCCCTTCTTCTGGGCTGTAAGTTTGCCAGTTTTAAGGATTTAATAGTGAAGTTGTGGCAGTGACAGCACTATTTGTGGCACACTTCTGTTCCCATACTTGATAGAGTTTTGGTGCTCAGCCATAAAGTTCAGCTCTCCAACACCTTATCAATCAGCCTCACTGTGTGATCCACTTCAGGAAAGGTTTAAAGGACATAGTATAGGTTCTTCACAGTGAATGTAATAATAGGAATAAAGAGCATGCTTTATGTTGTTCCTCTAATACATCAATTCTTTCAAAAGAATGTTTGTTTTTTACATTAATTCACATATGGTACAAAAGATGGAATTTTTTGAAAGAGAAAAATTTCTTACAGAAAATAGAACAAAAACTTTTTTGAGAATCCTTACGTCTTCTTCCAGCCTTAAAACTGTCCTGACTGTAGCATGAAGCAAGCATAACTCTCTGTCCTTTTCCCTTCAAACCAGCACATCATGGTCCACACTGTGAAATTTAAAGACATTGAGCTTCTCTCTCAGTTTTGGCTCATGCCTATTCAAAAAAAAAAATATGGGTGGGAAGGGTTAGGAAAGGGAGTAATTCAGTAATTCAGTAATTCAGTTTAATTCAGCCTGGCTGACTGGGATCTGTTCAGAGATAAATTTTTGATTCCAGACAATTCTAGAGTCAAGGAATGGTAACAAAAGAGGATTCTTATTCTCCAAATAATAAAGAGAAGACTGGGCCAAACTGTTTGCAAAAGGAGGTAAAATCACCTCTTGTGGTACCTACTTTCAGACATACCAAACACTGAGCAATTCCTACTGCTCAAGAGTACGTAGCCATGTATTGTAAAAAGGATACATGACAAAACTGCTAATGCTATGTAGCAGCCCTCATAAACTGGAATTGTAGATAGAAGAAACATGCAGAATTTCAATCAAAACCTCTTTACTGAATGTTCTTCCAATTTTTGTGCTTTTCACAGTCCCTATTAATCAAGGTTATATAACAATAGTTTTAAGGGAAGCAAGACAATCAGTTTTGCAGCTAAAATCACTGAAAGTCAGAAAAAAGTCAGGGAAAAAAATAAGACATTAAAGCAAGCTAGAGAATAAACACAAAGTTTTTTACATGACACACTAAACTCAGCCATTTTAACTCCCTCTCGTGCCTATTTTATGTTCCTGCTTGACCCGGTCTGCCATAGTTACAACCTTTGGTCAAATCCCTGTGTACTGTTGTGCATTCTTCCCTGATTTTTGTTTTGCTTTGGGTTGTTTTTTTTTTTCTTTGTTTTTGTTTGTTTCCTTTGTAGTTTTGTTTGTTTGCTTGAATACAACTTCTTTAATGTCATTAAATCTTTAACACCTTTTGGAAAAGTCTAAAATTTTGTTCTTGTAAATAAGTGTCCAATTTTGAAGAAGATGGGTGTTCAAGGTCAGAACCCAAAAACTTTAAAGGGTCAGAGCAAGATATACATACATATGTAAGGGCATAAATTTAGAATAAGAAGCTATAGAATCGAGAGTGAAACACAGAACAAAGAATTTGAGAGCAGCTGAGTTATGGATCAGATATTTGTCTGAACAGCCACAATTTGAGACCTCACAGTGGAAATTCAAACAGTTTCAAAACAGTTGAGGGTGGTATCATAAACAGGTCACTAATATCCCAGGTTTTTGGTTTTTTTTTCGTGTGTGGCTTTTTTTTTCTTTGGCAGCTACTGCATTCCTGCAGTAGAGTTTCTCTAATTTCCAGTGAGAAATATAGTGCTGATATAGAAATGTTAACTTAAGAAGAACAGGGAAACTCATGATGCAAAGACACAGTGAGACACAAAGATGTCCCAAGGAAAAGTCCAAAGCACAACTCTGTTTCTTGTTGATAAATCTCATTCTTGAGAAATATTAGCCCATTAAATCTATTAAGATTAAACTCATCAGTGGCTATTTCATGTGTGCATGTTTTCATTTTTTCTTATTAAAAAAACAAACATAAAACAGTTAACTCATGCCTTGTGCACATGCCCATGTAGGACTATGGTGATGTGGTGCAGAAAGATGTCTGTCCCATTAGTAATCTGAACTGTATCTTCACTGCAGCATTTCTTTACTCCACTTTGGTTGTTCCCTTGGTTGCAAATCCTTGCATTTGAAATTTTAAATCTGTATTATTTTACATACGTAAGTGAAAAACGTGGAGTTTAGTGTGTAAGTGATGGAGCAGCAAAGTAATTTCTATAGTGAAAACCATAGAGTGAAATTTGATATAATTGCTAATTCATTAATTTTATAGTAAAATTGCTTTATTTTCTGTGTTATTTAGTATTTCTTTTTCCCTCCCATAAAGTAACCCTCACCAGAACTGTCTGTCTCTAAGGCAAAAGAGAGATTTAGAAATAGAAAATACAACTTGTATATTTGAGCTCTGACCTGAGAGAAACATCACTTAAATCAAAACAAACATTTTCCTTTTAACAGCACCCCAAGTGATACCTCACATCAACAATTCAGACAAGGGAAGGAAAAGAGTAAGCTCTGGGTGGTGCAGAGTACCAGCCCTCATGAATAGAGGCTCACAAACATTGAGCAATTAATCAGCTTTGCCCTCATTGTTATGCATTTTGTGTTTATGACCTGTTCAGTTCTACAAACAACTCAGAGATAGTGAATATATTAATAATCAATCATCAGAAGTCCCTCATCTCTGCAGTTCTCCTTCAATGCATTCTGTCACCATCACCTTGTTTCCCTGTCTCCATGAATCAATTCTGGTGGCAGTTCACAGACCTCAACCAGGTGACACAGCTGCTTGAGGCTCTGAACAGAATAGAAAAGAAAAATGTTTAGAAAAGGCAGATTGAAAGAGATTGAACTGAAAGGTCTGGGTTTTTATTAAAAGGAACTAAAATTCAAAATAAAACAGAATTGTGCAATTGCTCTAGCTGCTTTCCAAATACAAGAATTTTGCACATGAGACACAATTCTTCCTGGTGAGACAACAGAGGAGAAACAAGATTCTGGAAGAACGCAATATATGAGGCTCAAAGCATCTTTTCTTTATTTGAACCCAGCAACGGCAGCTCTTCCTAGACACTTACATATCATTTACTCTGTCACCCTCATTTCTTCTCTTTTGTGAGTACACTTCACTCTATTTTGATTCAATACTATTAGATGTGTTAACTTTGGAAACCTCTTCATGAATTTCATTTCCCTTTCATTTATCTGGCTATATTTGTTATATGGTAGAAATACACAGATTCTTTTTAGCAGGAATCTGTGTTCATTTTCATAGGTATTAAAGACTCACACTTCAGCATCTCTGAATATCATGTCATTTATTATACTATGGGTCCTGGTGCAGTTCTGCAAGATGCTCATTCTCTCCATTATGAAATAATTCTTGAAACAATTCTTCTGTGTTTTTTTTTTCTTTCTATTTCATTTTTTAAGTATACCTTATCAATTTAACTTAGCCTTTTCTTTTGACATTCTTAGTAACGTTCATATATTTTTATCACTCTTTCAAAGTCTCTCACCATTGTCCTTTCTCTTCCTCTCAGGCTGAACAGAGCCACTGGTGACCTGCTATCATTCACACACATAAGGACAAATTTACCTGTTCAAGAATGATGCACTCATGAGTATGTGCTACAAGTCCAAATTTCCTGTGTACTGTGGCTGACACGACTTTGCTGCTTCTGCTACAAAGCTTTTGTGATTAATTAACAGCCCCTACTGCATGGTATCTCTATGTATGGCTCAGTACTCTTTCAAGTAAGTTTATCTCCCTGTGGTACTCTCTTACTTTTTTTTTTGCCCCAGAAAATGTCCTTAACATTTTGACTGTGTGTTAAACTCCAAACCTGAGGAATTTTTCCTGAATGTGAACATTCCCCTGGGTGGACAAATCTAATGCAAAAGTAGATAAGTCAAGTCACTATAGTTAACATATTCTTAGAGCTCTGGTTCAGTCACATGCTGTCAGCCAAGAAGTTTAATTATTATACACACAACTTCACATGTTCTGTAAGTAGCAGCAGGAAAAACATCTTCATCTTAAGGAATTTGTACTGATTTGTACTTATTTTTTCCCAATTAACTTGTAATCTCTGATTCAGTCATTAAGACAAAGGAAAATTAGAAAATAAACAGCTTCTTAGAGAAACACCTTCTCAAGACTTAAGCCAAGCATGTTTCCTTGTTCTTTCTTCTCAACATCCATTGTTTTTGCTACACATTACACTGATTCCCTCGCAGTTGCTTCAGCACAGGAGGTTAGGGCGGTGTATCTTTCTGCTACTTTTCAATTTCTATGCCCTTTTTTCAATTTTTTTTTCAATTTCTCCATGCTCTTTTGGGGTTTTCTCATCTGCCCCTAGCCACATGTTTCATCAGCCGTCCCCCTTTTCTGTGTGTATGTCCCTGAGAGAGCCTTGTCACATTTCTCTCAATACCACTCTTCGAATATCTCCCCCTCCTCCCTGCAGCTGCTGCCCTTTCTTAAGTATGCTTGAGCATGTGCCCCACATGCTTTGCTAGTTGACTGAGTTTCTGGTACATTATGAGTTTTGGTATATTAATTGTTTTATTTCTAAAATATATAACATCATAGGCACATTTCACATATTTTTTTTAATCTGCTGAGATAAAAAATGCAGAAAGTCTCCAGCAATAAAAATAATATTGGGATAGCCATCGGAGTTTGCTTGAAGCATGATGCTGAATATACCCCTGTTTCCAAATTGCATGCTTTACCATTCATTTCACAGGTATTTTAGATCCCTGCCTTCTCACAAGTTCTATATTTAAATCACTCCTATGTATCAACATTTTCTGTGACGATACCATATTTTAGTGTGAATAAGTGTTTCTTCAGCTCTTTGTCTATTTAAGAATTATTTATTTATTTATTTATTTATTTTGCATTAAAAAAAAAAAGGGAAGAAAAGGAAAAAGAAGGGAAAAAATAAGTGGCCTAATTATAACCAAACAAGATATTCAAAGAATAAAAAATAGTCAGTGATGAACTTTCTTTTCCAAGCTCTATCCCTACTAGTCAGTATCAGCAGTTTTTGTAAAGACTTCTCAGAATGAAGACCAAATCACATCCTATGTCACTTACAGAGGCAAGTCTGCTATCCATCACTATTGCACCCAGAGCTGTAAACTCAGGAATGTCAAATCACACAAAATACGTTCAGCATCTCTCATCAGTCACAGACACTGAAGGACAAATGCAACAACAGCCACCCGGTCAAAGTAGTTAAGATGCATGGGAAATAAAATTAGTTCAAAGTTTCTTACTTTTCACATTCTCTATTATGAGAGATTTGCATGTTTCTAAGATACACTGTCTGTGTCTTGTATTGACTTTCAAAAGTAAGGATAAAAAGGGGATTACGCTCAGATATCCATTGCTCTATTACAGAAGTCTTAAAAGGAAAACCCCAGTTCTTTCTCCAAATCTCTTTAAATAACTAGATGGAAATCCATGCTGAGAAAGCCAGTAGATAATTTCTATTTTACATTAGTAAAAATAGTATTATGTGTCATCCTTTATCATACTGGGATGATCATTAAGCCAAGCAGGCAGGCTGTTAATGTTTACAATGCGTAATATTCTCCAACAATATACACAGAGTAATAGGAGAAAAACAAATCTAATCCTGTCCTACTGCCAATGTGGATTAATTTCACTCAAATAAACATGTTTATGAAAATAAAGAAAAATTGCTTCTGCAAACAGCTGGTTAAATTTGACTTTTTTTAATTCATCCAAAAAGACCAATTAGACTGGGTGCAGTAATTGTTCTTCTCCCTCTGCTGATGCTTTACTAATTGCTGATGTTGGTGTGTGTAAATACCAATTAAATCTGTTCTTTACTCTTTTCAGCTAGTGTTTAGATTTTAAGGGGAAAAAAATGGCTTTTTAAATTCATATAGACAATGTGTGTCCTTTGTGATTTTCACATCCTGTTCCAGTTAACAACAAATGGAAATAAATACTGAACAAAATCTGTTTGGCATTTCTATAGAACAAACAGCCCTATTTACAAGGTGTTTCCAAGTACCTAGTACTTCATTCTCTTCTATTTATATATTTATTTATTATCCATTAGCTTCCAATCTTCTTGCCTGTTTGGTCACTTGCTTGTGATTTCCCATGTATCAGTCACAAAATAACAACAATGACATAAGAAGCATTGTCTCACCATTTTACCGCAATGTTAATTGCCAGCAATTTGTGTGAAGAGTGACAGCAATGACAAAAGTGGTGACAAAGAAGATTGTAATTCAAGTGGGTCTAAAGAAGGTATGAAAATACATCCTTGGGTTTTATGTGTTTTACTTGACCTGAGTAAGCAACATTCCATTAAATCATCATTCCAAATTGTTTTCTTTTGACATTCAGAGGACAATTTAGCAAGCTAGTTTGGTGAGGATGATTGACTACAGAGTAGACCAAACCAAAGGTGAAATAAAAGGAACAAAAGATATGGAGGAAAAAAAAACAAAAAACAAAAAACAAAAAAACAAAACCAGACTTTAGACTTAACAGAAACTATAAGGTGACAGCTAGAGAGAACATAAATATGAAGTTTCCTCCCTTGTGATCGTAGTTTATAGCAGCGAAGCTTCGTCAGAAAGTCCCATCAGTGTGTTCCTGACCTGTGGGGCTTATCCTACACCAAGGCATGCCATGAGCTGTTTAGAGATTGCAGGCTCAACCAGCTCTGTGATAACCTGCTACCTTTGTAGAGGGCATCAATGGGAATTGGTAGGTAGCAGCAGAATGAAGTGATGGAATCCAAGCAGCCCATTTCATGCTGGTCTCCTCACAGCTATCTGACTCAATTCTTTTGATTGGTGTCTTAGGTCAGGGTCATTTTCAACCTCCAGTCATTCATTGGGGTTACAGCTGCGCAAGCAGGGTCTGAGCATTATAGCTGTGCTCAGTGCACCTGTTTAACCAGAATGGAAAATCGAAAGAGACAAAAGATGTATTAGCTGCCTCTGTTCACAGGAAAAAGACAGAACTCTCATGTTTCTATCAGGGGCTAAGCAGAGCATTTGCTCCAACTTTCATATTTAATTCACTTCTAATGAGCCTTCTGGCTTCACTTTTTATTAACGTTATGATAACTCAAAAATAACCCCACAGATGTTTTGGTTTACAGTTTTGCTGTCCCTATGAAATATTCCTATTGAAACAGGAGGTCTTTCATAGTGATCTTACAGTTACTGGTAGTAGGCTTGCTCTTTTTTTGTTATTTTCAATGAATCCTTTAGAAGAGAATACACTTTAGAGAAGAACTTGAGGTTCTTTCATCATAGGTTGGACACCAAGGTAAAAAAGTTGTTCACTTCCATATTAAGATCCCCATATATAAAAATAGCTATATATAGCAAATAGTTAGGAACTAATTCCCAGTCTAGCTCTAAATTCATACTGTTTTGGGTAGCAGGGGTTGATGTGACTCTTCCCCTGAAGTATGGGCCATATTATACTGCAGATTTTCCCAATATTTTTCAAATCCAAGGTTATCAGTGCAATGGATTCAACATTTTGAGATTATCGCCATTTATACTCTTATCCAAAGTAGTCAGTAATAAGTACTTGAATGAGGAAATCTCAATTATAATAAACATCACACAACTATTTTTGTGTCGGGAGAAAGAAAGTTGTAGCAATGATAAAATAAAATATTTGACTGCTGAATATAGTGGGAGACTAGCTGCTGAATCTCATTCAACAGAGCGGATTTCTTTCTTTCAGTCTTCATGGTCCTAAAATCTGATTTAGCTTGGCGAACGACTGCTGGAAATGAAGGTGAGAGCATTGTTCAAAGTGATATACTACCCTAGAATATCAAAATGCCTTAGAGGACTGTCTAGCCAAATCTCCAAATCAAAGTCTGTATTTTCTTTCTTGCAGGCTTTTCATGTTTCTTCATGCTAAAAATGTGTCTCTTTATTCTATTTTTCTGTTTTTCAAATAAGAAAAGATCAAATATTTAGGCAGTCCTTAGCCAAGTACATCTGTGCTTCCTCAAAATCATATTTGTAAAGGCATAAGTACTGCTATATATTTATTAGGTCTTCTTTCTGCCTACACTTGCATATCTTTCTCCATCTGGCCTTCCATTTGCAGCATGTGAAGGATGTAACACAAAGCCTTCAGGATTCTTTTTCTTTCCTCTTTGTGCCTTGCACCATCGCAAACATTTCTGTACAAATGTACAAAGCTAAGTGTTTTCTGCCACTGTGTAACTGCTTCTTCTCCTCACATGATAATTTTATATCTTTTTAGGATAACATTTTGTTAAGATGCATTATGCATCTTAATTGGACAATGGACAATGCATTTTTAGGATACCCCAATGTCTTAGTTGATAGGAATCTACTTGCTGTAACCTCATTTTATATTTCACCTTGATAAATGTAACCAGAGGACATTCTGTGGAATGTCTTGGTTGAAAACATATGATAACATACAAATGCATTGGTAATTTAGACTAACTGCATAAATGATATTGTCAACTATGTCACTTTTTAAACTCAATCTTTTTTTTTTTTAATGAATTTAATACAAATCTGCATGGAGGGTTTCATTTATTTCTCAGGCATGCCTCAGGGAGGCCACCCATGTCTAGAGTTGCAGAAACTGCATAAGAAATAAAATTTTAACTAGGGGAAATCAGCATCACATCATATCACTGTTCTCCTCCTCAAATTTTTGCCATCTTTTCCACTCATTGATGAGAAAGGTTAATATTAAACATTCTGTTAATGGTTGTCAAATCAATCATGGTTTTCACTGAGTTATGCTATAAAGAAGCAACACACTTTATAAGAAATCAGAGAAGGGTTGAATGAGATAATGTAAAATCACTTATACAGCCACTCTGGAGATGGAACCCCGTTTAATATTTAATGCAGTCATTAACCTGAGAGCAGGAGGAAGAGTGTAATGGATGGTCTATTGCTTTTACCTACAGGACAAGTTTCTGAAGTGAACTATCTCCCTCAGGGCAAGTATCACAAATGCTGAAAATCTATAAAGAGGGTCACAGATGATAGGAGTTTGAGCAGACTCAAAATTCCCATGTGTGCATTGTGAGCGCTGCAGAAATGGCGCACCAAAATACTTGCCAAGCTGTGCACAGCCATGGACTATTGCTATCCAAATGCTCAATTAGTTTATTATGGCAACAGACACACCATGATGGTAAAATAACCAACACATCTGCAGAAACTACAGAAAATAATCAATTATTGAAGAGAACTATCTACAAGTAACATTACTCTTGCCCTATCTTGTTTTTCCCTTCTGCTTTTTTCATCCGTTCTAGAGGACCAGATGTTAGAGATTACCCTTGAGAGTCAGAAATCCATAAACTAATTTTAACTAAGAGAAACACAGGGATGTTTTTGTTGTCGTTGTTAGTTGGGCTGCTTTACTTTTTTGTTGCTGCTGTGTTTTTTTTTAATAAAAAGATTCACAAGTGCATTAAATATTTACAGGTGACCTTCTAAATACTGAAAATATTTCCTTTGTGGCAACAGCACAGTATACAGTAAGCTTTTGTGCAGAGCAGCAGAGTTGCAAGCTAACCATTAGAATAATTGTGTCAGGACACCTGCCCCACTGTTACAAGGACAGTGCAAACAGGGTGTGAATTTATCCCAAAGGCTAAATGGGTTGCAGTGCAATGGCTTACTCACCAATACTGCATAGGATACTACCCACCCTCCCCATCATATGGGCCACCCTAATCCTTTTCCCAAAAAAGAACTGGGCACATCCAACCCGGAATTGCACTTCTCTGCCTTCATGGTAATTAAAAAAGATACCAAGTCCTCCTGTCTCCCTTGGTGTGCCTGTTCCTGAGCACACTGATTATGCAGGGAACTTCTATCATGCTTGACCATTTTTTCACAGGTAAAAAGAGCCATTACATGATCTTTTACAGAAAGGGAGAATAGAGCCTGATTTGCATACGTTTCCTCTGTAAAGAGGAAGTGGTAGGTGTTGCTCAAAGTGCTTTTCCAGCTGATAGTCACTCAGCTGCAAGTCAGCACAGACAAAGCAGGTCTCTGGCTCTGGCCCAAGTGAGAGTAGAATGACTGAACATTCAGGAGAAACAAAACAATAAAGAGTTACAAGACCTTTTTGCTTTTATCCTGTGTGATTCCTAATTTATTGCACTTACAGTATACATAGAGTCCTTTTATTTTTTCTTTTTTTTTTTAATGAAAAAAGGCCTCTTCTGAAGATTTTCTTCCTCAGATTCCATAAAGCGTATTTTGAAGTTTCTTCTTTTTTTTTTTTTGTAAGTCTAGATTTTTTTTTTAGACTTTTCACTATTTACAGATGTAAATCTGCATCAAGCTTTCAGAATAACCAGTAATTCAATTTACGACATTGCTGAGAATTCATACAAAGAGAAAAAAGTAAAGTTGGAGTTGGATCCATTCATTATTTCAGTTCTGAAATCTGGCCTGCGTGCCTCTCTAGCTGTTTCTAGGATTTTCTCTCACAAAGATTCCACTTCTGTTTTTCATCCACAACTCATGCTGGATTCAGTGAGAAGAAAACTAAAAGAAAATTCATGCTAGTAGGAACATAGTGACTTAAGATCATAACCGAAGTGCCTTTGTCTTGTGAACAGCAATACCTTATCTTTTCTTTAACGTTGCACCATGATTTATCTATTACATGTAGTGTCATAGCTGAATGTAACACTTTCCATGTAAATAAAAAGACAAGATACTTGCTACAGGAAATTACAGTCTGAATTAAATCTGTGAATGACAATCAGCCATGTAATTCTGAGACAGAAAGAAGAAAAAGACAAGCAATATTGCTCTCCAGGGAGAGTCCATTATTAGTAATGAGTAAATCAGTACTACATTCTTACCTTTAGCTCAATTAATTGGTGTTTATTAATACAACAACATTATTATGTATAATATAGCAAGTTAGGTGACAAAGCAGAAATGTTTATGGACAAGAGATAATAGCAGAATGTCAGTAACCTTCTCTACTTCTTGTATTTTGTTTAGTAAATATGCTGGTACCTATGAAATTTTGCATTTGCATGTGTGTAACTCAGATGTAGTAGTAACTCAGTTGAGTCACTACCCTGCTCTTCTGACTGTTAGCATTGTATTCATGGGTGAGCAGGTACTGACTGTCTACTGAAACACCCACCTGTTAATGTGTGATGCTCTGAGTCAATGCAAATCTTTGGTCCATAAAGTCTACAGCTTTAGCCCTAATGCTGCACACCTCAGATAGTTTGGGTATGCATCTGTGTAGGAGAGGAGAATCCTTCTGCAGATGTGGCTACCAGGTTGATTTACATAGAGGCATGTTGCTTATGACTCTATGTCTGTTGTACCCAAATCTCTGCAACAGAGTAAGCTGGTGAGTTCACAGCCAGTGTTCATCCATCTCACCGTTGAAAGATGACATCTAAGCAAGTTCTTCACACAGCTGCATTGCTCTCCTGATACTACGCTAGAGAGCGACCTATTAGAGATGAAAATTCTCTTTCCAATAATTGACATTTTTCTCTCTCATCTTTCAGATTTGTTCTTACCAGACTACACTATTACTGTATTGGGTATCAAGAATAGCATATTTAGCCATAACAATATAAAAACTAAGAATTATTTGACAACATTAGGAGACTGTGGATAAACTCATGTATTTTTGTAATGGTTTAATGAATCTAGAGTAGAAAATAGCTATATTTCAGTACCTTTAATTTTTGCCCACATTTGAAGTATTCTAAAAGAGACAGAACTCAGAGTTACAGGGAAAGTAGATTTTCCCATGAAAGATTTTTCTGTACTAGTAATTAAAATATATATTTAATCACTAAAACAGGCTGATGAATCACAACATTAGAGAAATCTTCTAGTAAGGTCAACTGCATTATCCATACTTCTGGTAAGCAATGGGGACGTTAAGATGAAATACTAAACTCTTAGTAGCAAGCAGGAGGAGAAAAAGGGTATTTTAAAGTGTGGCAACCAAAGCAAACTGCTTTATATGTTTGGTTTTGTGGGTGTGTTTTTGTGTGTGCTGTAAGATGTGCTTGAAATTGATAGTAGCTTCTAATGCTGATAAAGGAGCAAAACTTTTTTATTTTATGCTGCTGTCACTTTGTTTCTCAGTTCTCAGTTTTGTCTGCGTAAATATAAAGTGTAAGAAAGCTTTTAATGTTTAGGAATAGAAACAATAACAATAGCGCTTAAAATAAAACAGTGATAGAGGATGGTTATTTTTACATTTGATTTTAAAACTAAAAGGAGTTGATAGAAGGACATGTAGATAATGTTTGTAGGGTTTTTGAGGACCCTACATGTGTATGAAGAATATGAAGGGGATTGGTAATTGTTGGCATGGATTCACAAAGGAGAAGTAATGCTTCGCCAACCTAATAACCTTATACAATTAGATGACTGGCTTGGTAGATGAGGGGAGAGTGTTGGATATATCCCAGCTTGATATCAGCAAGGATTTTGAAACCACTTCCCATAACATGCCCATAAAGAAACTGATGCATGTGATCTGGAAGAACAATTAGTAAAGTTGATTGAAAACTGGACTAACTGGCCAGGCCCAGAACATGTTGATCAGTGGCATGAAGTCCATCTGGAGGCCAGTAACCCAGGGCTCAATACTGAGTTCAATACCATTCAACACCTTCATTATGATCTGGATGATGGGGCAGAACATACTCACAGAACACACTCTCAGGAAGTTTAATAATGATACAAAAGTGGGAGGAGCAGCTGACATGAGGATGGTGCTGCCATCCAGAGAGATCTCAATAAACTGGAGAAATAAGCTGAAAGGAATTTCAAGAAGTTCAGCAAGGGAAAGTGCAAAAAGTCCTATACCTGAGGAGGAACAATACCAGGCACCATGAGATGCTGGGCAACACTCACATGGAAAGTAGCTGTGTGGAAAGTGTCCTGAGTATCCAGGCGATGACCCAAGGTGGGCATGAGCCAGCAGCGTTCCCTTGCCATGAGGAAGGCTAATGGCATACACAGTTGCATTAGGCAAAGTATCAGCAGCAGTTTGAGGGAGGTGATACTTCCCCTCAGCCACTGGTGAGGCTGTACCTGGAGCACCTGGGGTATTGTGCACAGTTCTGGGTTTCTCAGTATGCGATACAGATTTCTTACCATAATTTTCAAAGCTAGCAGTCAGGTGCTTAAAATGCAACACAAGTGGATATTCTTTTTCTTACACTGAAGTTTATTGCATGGTATTGATGAAGCTTTCAGTAACATTTCTTTCCAGTGATTTCAGAGATGGGACTGAGATGTTGGATTGTCTCAGTTTCTTGAATTACAGCTCTTAGTGCATATAGGAAAGACAGAAATAGTCATACTAATTACAAATTTGCAGTTTGAAAATTGATTGTGCTAATAGTAGCCCCTTTATTTTGCTGATAATTAAGAACATAGAATACAACCTCCAGAGGAAAAAAAATGGAAGTCATTGAAATAAAATCAGTCATTATTTCATTATTGACTAAAAAAATCAATAAAAATATATCATTTTTAATAACAGCAAAGGTTCACTGATATTGCATTGGTTTTATCGACAGCAACATATGCCATTATTAGCTCTTAGATACAAGCAAGGAATTGGTCTGATCAATTTATGCTAGGGTATGAGTATTAGCTATTTTAGTTGCTTGAATTTTAACAGCATTACAAGTTCCACAGACTATTCAAGTAGATAACAATACTCTCTCTTTCAGAAATAAATCTTGGCATTTAGACAAACATCACCACATCCTTCTTTTGACCAATGATAGTAATAAATTAAATGTGATGCATTCGATATAAAAAAAAATGAAAGTGCTGGTAGAATGGATGTTAAGTGATCTGTATATGCAATAATAAGTATTATGGTAAAAAGCCTTATGCTGCTATCCGATTTTTTTTTTCCCCAAGGGAATAGTTAAGCAGAATTTCCAAGAAATTGTATATTATATTAACTTTATAATGTATATTTGCATTAAATTTGTAAAAGAACATTGAATCTTGAGTAAGTGCTTTTTTGTTACTGTTTTTAATAAAGCCTTTCAAACAGGAGTTCACGTCTTAAACAGAATAATTAAACGCTCAGACATCATTAAAATATCTTTTCTGATGCCCAGATAAATCCAATGGAATTATGAGAAGAAATAAGAATTACAGGAAGAATAATAAATACTATGCTAAGGGTGATCTTAGTAAAATAACTTCTGAACTCATGTTTTGTATGTGATAGAAAAGAGCTTAAAACCTTGATTAGACTAAGTTTTTAAGCACCTGTCTAATTCCTTTGAAATTGGCAGGAATGGAATACATGCTTCTCTAAAGCAAAACAGGCACATGTATACATTTTGACAAGTTAGAGCCTATACGGATACATTTTTGTTGATTTCTTAGAGTGCTCATGAAAAATGGGAGTGTGGTGAATACTCAGTCTAGAGCAGTTTCCTGTATTCAGAACAGCTCTTGGGTACTCATGTATACCTCCTATAAAGGAACTGCTATGTCACAGCCTGAGCTGATGACTGAGCACCCCTGAGGATGCTCCATTCTCCCTGGGCTCATCTAAGGGCTGGCCTCAAAAGGAAGAATGTCTTCAAGATGAGGGCTCCTTCTTGAGAAGGAGTGCTCTGTAGCTAGAGAACCTATTGTCAGTTTGGTGAGTCAACTTTTTCTTAACTGTGATTACTGATATTCCTAGTGACAGTTTGCCTGGCATTGTAAAGAATTGTCAGAAGCAACTGCACTGATTCTAAGGACCAGTGTCTCCATTAGCACATCTGTATACAGAGATAAGAGATTTGGAGGATATCTCTGGTCTCTGAAGTCCAAGACTATAATAGACATTATGGATCTTATTAAATACATCTGGACTCATCCATGTCATACTGTACTTTCTGCACCCTTCATTGTACAAGGAGCCCATTGTACTCTATTTTCCATCCTCATGCCAGTAACCTTAGCCTAGCAATATTAACAAGATGGAGTAAATATATGAGATATGGTTGAAGTCCCATTGGAGAAATAAGCAGGCAGCTAGTTTCTGTACAATCACATGGAGCTGTAAGATAACATTATAGTTATTTATTTTATCGTTATCTCAAGTGCAGACACCAGCCCTACACCTTGTTCTGAGCACACTAATCTGTGTTTCCACATAATGGAAAAGTCACAGCACTCCAGTCTATTGTATCTTGACAACTCCAGATCCACTGTTTCAGCAGTCATATTTCTAGATCTAAATTCAGACCAGACATGAGCAGACACCAGCTTTTGGAAGACGTTTATACCAGATGTGTACAGAATCTGTGAAGCAACTGTTGTATCAGCAGTCCATCTGCTGTTTGGTCTACTTCTGTTTGTCGTGTGTGATGTCCTGAACATCAGCACAGCCTTCAGGAAAGTCAGCTGTGCCAGAGTGCTGCTCAGGTATTCCAGTCCAGCATCTGCTGGGGAGGTTTGAAAATCATAAAGTGCAATTACAGAATACTTATTTGACTCTGAAGAAAATCACATTACAAAAACTTTATGCACAGGTAGACTAGTTATAGAAGCCCATGGAGGAATACTCTCAGGTTTCAGAGTTCTGTTCCATTTTTTTCCTGCACTACATTTGCATTATAATGCATGCATTTTGGTAGTGTAAGGAAGACAGCATGCTTCATCTTTTTGGTTGGAGAAAGGGCTTACTTGACTATGGAAATTAGTTTCTTTGCCCACACAGGAAACACTTCTAACCACAACATGCATCCCATTCTAATGCGTGAAAAACATAGGAATCTAAGATCTATATATAGAAGAAATTTCCTCGTCTACCCTCAATTCAATCAATGGTCAAAGACAGTTCTGCCTCACTTCTTCCTAGTGAAAAGAAGAAAAGACCACACAAGGTCCATGCAATAAGTACTTCTTATGCCACTTGTTTGGTGCTCTGTCATCAGCCTATAACACACAAAATAGCCATACCATAACCAAATTTAAAAAGCCCTCCAAAAACAAACAAACAAACAAACAACAACAACAACAAAACTTCTTCCATAACAATATTTATGAAAACAATGAAAATAATGATTTTTTTTTTTCCAGGCCTATATCATTTTGTGCATCTAAGGCACATTTATGCATTCCTTCTTAGGCATTGTACTATGGGAGATGGGGATGGTGATATCTAGCTAAGTTTATCTAAAAGGATCCTGAGCCCCCAGTAACTTCTCTTTGGTTACACATCTCTAGCACCTAATTTGGAATTCTTTTCCAGCCTTTAGGTAATAGAAGTTAGAGAAGATGGAGAAAGTCCTTAGTACCATCTTCAATATTCTCTAACAAAAGCTTTATTAGATAAAGCATACATCTGGAGAATTGCACAACTTTAATATTATGTTGGTTACTCTGGAGCATTGGATGAGATCAGAAAAAAAAAACTAGAGAAAAATAAAAGGGTAAAGGATCATTCCAACCCAACTCAATTTGAACTTAAGTTTCATTTCTTCTGGGGCCATTCCAATCTATTCCAGTTTTTCCATTTACATCAACCTCCGCTGGGATTTTATTGACAGAACTGTATCTGCTGAGACTCATGGTTTAAGGATACCATTAATTATGTAGCAATTTGCCTTATATCCTTACAGAAAAAAACTACTATTCCAAGGTTCCTTAGCAGTTTAAAATTTGAAACACAGCCCACAGTCAAGAGCATTATGGAATACAAGAGAGACATGGTATGTGTCAAAAAGACGTATTTTAAATATTGAAAATTATGCTATTTCAAGAACATTTTTGTGATTTTACCGAACGAAATTAGTGTGGTTACTAAGAGATTGGGGGGGAGGGCAGGGAGGGAAAGAAACAGAAAAAACCCCACCAATCTTTTTAAAATAGTCTTTTGTTAGAGAAGTTAATTAAGGTGAAGAAATGCAAAATATCAATTATATTCTTCCCTTCTTAGAGTAAAATAAGTGCTGAACTTCTGTAAGTCAAATTCTTTTAGCAGACACACAGACTAAAGTTAAGCCCTGCCTGATAAATTATATATCATATTGATGTACATATAAAGAATGTAAGTAGGAAAGAGACTGCAAGCACACCACTAATACTGTTCAAAATGGATAGGTCAACCATGCTATATAGCAAATCCATCTAACATGCTAGAACAGTACAATAATTAACTACAAATTAATGGTCAGTAAAGAATTAGGCGCAAAATAAGCCAACTTCTCAGACATGCAAATTGGCACAAATGTAGGACCTGGCCTGCTCTATGCCTCATAAATCATTGCAATTATAGACAATATGACGAAAAATCAACATCCAAAGGTTGCTTAATTTAACCCTTGCCCTAAGTTGGGATATCGTCTGTACCAGTGCCATACTTACAAAAGCTTGTCCAGTCTATTTTCAAAACTGTCCCAAAACATGAAGTCAGAATCACAAAACTGTTAAGATTGGAAGGAAAGCCATCTTGTCCAAACTCCTGCTCAAGCAGCTACACCTGGAGTAGGTTGTCCAAGACTAGATATAGACAGCTTTTGAAGATCAACAAGAAGGAGATTCCAGAGCCTCTCTGGGCAACCAGTGTCATTACTCTGTCACTCATGCAGTAAAGTATCTCTTCATTTTCAGATGGAATCTCTTGTATTTTAATTCATGCCCATTGCATCTTGTCAGTGGGCTTCACTTGAAAGAGCCTTGTTCTATCGTTTTTACACCTTCAGATACTTATAGACACTGATGACATCCCCTGTTGAGCCTCTTCTTTTCTTGGCTGAATAGTCCCAACTCTCTCTCAGCTTCTTGTCATAGGAGTGGTGCTCCAGTCCCTTCACCATCTTGGTGGCCCTATGTTGAGCTGTTTCTAGTGTGTACATGTCTCTTTTTGTACTGGAAGCCCAGAACTGAACACAGTGCTCCAGGTTTGGCCTCACCAATGCTGAGTAGAGGGCCTACCTTGACCTTCCTAATGTGACCAAGAATACCATTGACCTTCTTAGAAGGAAGAGTACATTGCTGATTCATGTTCAACTTGGTGGCCAACAGGATTCCTAGGTCCTTGTCTGCAGAGTTTCTTTGCAATCAGGGGTTGCTTGGGGTTGCCTCAGGTGCAGAACTATGCACTTTTCCTTGTTGGACTTCATGAGATTTTTGTCAGCCCACCTTTCTAGCCTGTTAAGGACCTTCTGTACGGCAGTACGGCTCTTTGATGAGACACTTCCACTTCATGTCATCTGCAAATTTACTGAGGATGCACTCTACCTCATTATCCAAATCATTAATGAAGATGTGAAACAGAACTGGGCCCAAAATCAATGTTGTATATTGACTCACTGACCCTAGCAGCATCCTTCTTTTCTTAACCAGAATTTTTATTTTCTAGAAGTCTAATCTAAGTCTTCATTACTGGAATGTGACTTTCCTTTCCTACAAACACAGGTCAAGGAAAATACATTGCAGGTTTTTTTTCTTAGTCTCCTTTTCAGTCTTACTCTCCTGTCTAAACCATCCCAGATATTTCTACCTTTCTGCATCAGCTACAGTTTCTCTCTTCTTTTTATTCTCTTTTCTAGTCTTTCTCACTACATTTTACTCATAATGAAGAACTACTATGATTACTGAATGCATAGGTACCTCTGTATAGTGAAGTCTGAGCTCCTTAAAGATATGGGGATTTGGTTTACTATATCAAGCTGTTCAACTGAGAAAATATTCTGCCCTGAAATAAGCAAATAAATAAATCTGAGTATCTGTGCTTTGGCATCTTTCGGTTGCAAATATAATTGCATCTGATATTGCTATTTTAGAAGGGTGAAATACATTCAAGAATGCCTAATCAATATGTGTGGGAATTTAAACATGAAACTGTGCATAAAATGACATCATTCTGACTTTTCCCCAAATAGGATAGAAGTCCTCTTATTCTCATACTATGTTCTGATGTGCTTTGATACTCAGCATCTTCTGAAGGGATTAGTTTCCTTGTTATAGATTTCAAAATCCTGTCTGATAACATGCCATTGCATGCTGAACCTGGTGATGAATTTCAACAGGGTGAGTTTCATCTTGGAACAACAGACATTGAAATTCTGATCCATGCTATCTAATAGGAAAGTATATTCTATAATATTTTATCATCTGAATCTGTGTTTTACTGTAAAGTAAAGGGAGATCAAAAGGACTTATTCAGCATAATTATTCAACAGTGCAGTTCTAAACTTTTTTCTTTGCAGTATCAGTGCTACATCTCAACCCCTCCTTTCTATGAAAAACTGATTTTAGGAATTGATCAGCTGAATTTTCATCTTACTGGGTGTAACTACTTTTTCTCAGTGTTTGTTATAGTAGTATTATCTACTATTATTGAGTAGTATTATCTGCAGATCATAAGGAGTTCTACTAATTGGATATTATTGGCTTCTAACCTATAGCATTATTTAAGCTTCAGTGTTTTGCTCTAAATATATATTCTCAACTTGAAAATTACTAGTGAGAGAGAAACATTGTCTTTCCAATTTATTCAAAACGGTTTTGAACCTTCCAATTCTGAGTGTTTCAGATCTTCTGCTGTAACTTACTGTTTAGAATAAGGTCTGCCTCCACGACAAAATTTGGTTAACTGGGCAATTCAAATGAAAGGAATAAATTCCCTCTCACTGAAGCTTCTCACATCTGCAAAAACATTCTGGGGGGGAAAAAAAAAAAAGAAAAAAAAAAAAAGGTTTATTTTTAACTTGGAAATTCTGAACTGATTCTGACTATAAACAGGCAGACCTTGAATTGTATTATTTCAGAAATCACTTTTAAGACTGCAGTGATATTTAATTGTGGGATCCAGAGTCAAGTTAAAAACTGAAATCTTTTTGTAAAGATCACAAAATTTCAAAAATTATAGATAAGAAAAGTTTCGTTAAGATAACTTGTTCGTCTTGTTTCTACTTCTACCAACTGTTCTCAGCAAAATATTGCTGGCTGCAGCTCTCCATCTACATCGCAAACCTTGCTTGAATTTCCACCATTAGAGATGAAGAGTGGAAGTTTTATTCTGTCATTCAACTCTTACCGAGTTTTTTGTGAAGTAACATTTCAAACTTTTAAAAAACCTTTTTGTGGCAAATAGAAAAATGCTTTTATGGATTCACTGTGGTGGAAAACCCAAAACATAAAGTTTCACACAAAGCTGTAAAAAAGCAAGAACCGACCAAGGCAAAGCAGAGCTGAACTGCTTCTAATAACCATGCAAGTCAAAAGCTTACCTATATGCTTGAGGGGAGTAGAATAAAGGGTTAAAGGTCTATTTCAGTTAAATGCTGATTTGGCTCTACATCTGATTTGTTTCATGCTACTACAAGCACTGAGGAATCACAAGCACCTGAGAAGGGGAGAAGAAAAATTTCATAACTTCTCCAGTTACTATTACAGGTTCCTAGAGGAACAATCCTAGTTCTTGTTTCCTCACTTGACAAGCGAGTGTTGTTATAACTTCATCAAGTAATTTCCATGAAAGCCTCATGAAGCAGCTATTTTCAAGCTTCAAAATGTATTCTCAAGTCTGGATTTTGGGGACATGGGCTTAAATTCAGCTTCCTTGAAACTGGGTCTCTACATAAGAAGAATCTTCTACAGAAGACTGGAAAAAGCAGGAATGGTCTGGAATCTCATCGGGCAAGTTCATTTGACACAATATCTTAAGAGTATATTCGCCTGCCCCATAGTACACATCTCTGCTGAAGAAATGTACTGAAACATGAAACTCTCTCTAATACTCTTCAGATGAGAGTCCATTCTATTTTATGTGTGTGCCTAAGGAGATTCACTAATGGTCACTGGAGACAAAGTATTTTCACACTTCTATCAAAGCCAGCATCCCTTATCTGATTCTAACTGCAGATCACCTGCAGGAGGAGACTAATATTTGTGAACTTGCTGGCTCCATCATGTGTCCTCCAGACAACACTGCAAGGACAAAACACTCCTCAGATTTGTAACTTTTCTTAATTTAAATGACGTATCTGTTTTAAGAAAAAGTACTTTGAAATACAAAAAACTGTGCAATACTTCTGATGACTGTACCTGCACTGCCCAGATAGAAATGAAATGAAAAGGTACACTTGTTCTTTGTGATAAGCAAATTGAACAGAGTAAATAGAATGCATTTGGTGTTATGCATTCAAAGCTGAACTAGAATTTTTTATAACTTTCCAGTGTTTTAGAATAATGATGATTGCAGTTAGCAGAGAGATGGCTGCTACATTCAGCATCAATCCTTCTTCTGGTTCTTTTTCATTAGATGGCTATGCTTTTGTGCAAGTCACATAATTTTCTGCCTCAGTTTGTCTACAGTTAGCAGTTTGCTAAATAATAATTGAGTTTGGAGGTATATTCATGCAAGTCATTGTACAGATTCTCAAGATTTCTAGAGAGATCACTACATGCAGTCACAATGCTCTCTAATAAATCACCTGAATACTATCTGTAGCAAATAGTCAGTGTTATTTAAGTACCATGTACTCATTAAACAACATTAATTAATGGATATTACTTGCAGATTTTAATGCAAGAGAAGTAGAATCATCGATTATTTTGTGACACATCCTTCTGCACTATGCACTTTAACAAGTGAAAGAGTACAAGAGACAATTAAAGCTCTTGGGAAATGTTCAGGAAGTACATTAGTTGCCATATTTTGTCTGGCAGAATATGGTTAATGTGATATCCTACAGGCAGAACATTTAGTAATTAATGTGTAACTGCAATTAATTAACTGCGGAACTCACCTAAATGAATGTTTATGTCAACAAATGTAGATATATACTTCCAAGTTATTCCCACTGAACTCTTTTGTAGTCAAAGGAAAGATGGCATATTTAGGATGCAATCCATCCTAACCATCCAAACTACATCAAAAAGGTACACTCTAAAGATTCCTTCCCTTCTATCTATGGTAAAGACAAAAGGAGTTGCAATGACAAGCTGAAATGCAGATATTGAGACTATAGTTAGCTAAGAATAGGTGAGTTGAAGTCTCCATCCAAACTGAGAGTATATACACATAGGAATTTGATTCTAGGATTCATAGGAATCTACAAGAGAAGTACTGAGTGATATTCAATAATTTATACACTCTGTTGTGCTCCCGTTTCTTCATGAGATTTATTCAGTATGAAAACCTTTACACTACTCAAGTGAGGGGAAATATTTAACCTCATGTAATAATGCTACAAGTCACCAATGTGAATGCCATTTTCATTTCTTGTTTAAAAATGTCTGATTTGGTTTCAGCCATGGATCTGACAAAGACAAAATGCCAGCTGTATTTATTTCGTATTAGATTGACTTTCCTCACTGAAAATTTCCAGTCCAATCACAACAAATAAATTTTCTCTACAAATATTATACTATGATTAATGCCATCATTTTTTTTTTCTTCTTCCATCACTACTTTTCTGCACTAGTTACGTCTTGCTTTTTCATAGTATGTTTCCTTTCAGTATACCACAGACTTAAAATAAAAGGCTGGATCTGAAGGCAATCGATAAATGTTAATCCCCTTCCAACTAAACCTCCTAATTAGGTATTCATCCAGTGACACAATGAAGTATAGCAATAACAGGAGAAAAGGGATGTAGAGTCTCTTACCTGGCCCAGAGCCAGGCCTACAGCTATCTTGAGATCTAAGTGTGGAAAGTAAAGAATGCACTTTAGAATATGTAGTAATCAGAGCAATAAGTGATCTGAATGCCAGTAATTAGTTTGTCATGGCTAAACATAAGTTTAAGAAGATACTTAAATAAGCATAACATAATTTTAAATTATAAAAAGTTTATAGAACTTTATTAGAATTTATTATAATTGCAATAAGCGCTCCTGCTTCTGACAACACAGGTTCCATGATTGGCTAACAGTAAACAGCATTACTCATTTCAGGTTGTATCAACTACCACATATAGTCTGGAACTGACTGTATCTAAGAGGTGTGAAACTCAGAATATTCTCTATTTTGGCAACAGGACTGTCTTGGAAGACATATTATCCAAACATTGAACTTCACTAAAGAGCAACAGTGTCATTCTTAAGTCCATGAGAAGATTTGATTGCTAATAATTTACACACCAGTTAAACATACAGTTATAAGACCTGAGCTTAAAGGGATGATGGGTCTATTTTCAGCTAATAAGCAAGCCTACGGGAAAAATATCAGGGGGAACAAACAAAATTTTTTATTTCTTGGGGAGATGGATTACTGTGTACAGAAGAAAAGAGATTGCACTGGATCCAGATGGAAGCTACACTGACTAGACAAGTCCAGATTGCAGTAAATAGGGAATTTCTAATCTCACTCTCACTCACTGATTTGTGCTATAAAACTAGTAATCTTCATATATTCCAGAATATGAAGGCACTGTATTGCAGTGGGGAACATGCAAGTCTCTTTTTCACAATTAGATCCTCCTGACAGTTTTGTTTTCTGTTGTAGAATATTTAGTCATGACTCGGCAAATATGTTGCAATGACAGCTATATCTCTTTCTAGGGCAATTTCCAGCCTTCCCCCAGAAGTCAGGAAATTTTTTTTTTTAAAATCTTTTTCACACTCTATGGGATCCCCCAGTCTCATGTATTTTCAACTTTCATATAAACACTTTTACTTTTCTAGCTTATAATTGAAAATAATTGCATGAACATAAAATAGCTTCATTGCATTTTGCCATGACAAAAATTTTAATTAAAATCCTTAATGTAGTGTGATTGTGAACAGGCCTTGCTATGATTTATTTCTTGCCGTTGGTAACTGGGTGAGTTTCTTCCTTTTTGCATAGGACTATAATATGTACATTGGGTCATAAGTGAAACTTTACAAGGAAAAATCTCTCTGGGAAATGTAACAGAGGGAAAGTATTATTCCTTCCTGATGTGAAATAATGGGAAAATCATTTTTTAGAATGTATCAGCCTGATGTCATTAAACAGTGAGTCTGTTTCCTTGTTTCCACAGTTACCTTTTTAAATGTGTCTTCAAGAGTTGCAAAATAATATGCAGACTTAAGTAAATCTGTTTATTATTGTTATTTTTACTGAAAAAATTTACTTGGAATCGCACAAGAAATAAAAACTAGATTTCCATTACCAAGTTAAAAATACAGAACAGTGAAGCTGGAAAACAATCATGTTTTAAGTAGGCATTGAAACAGCAATCTACATTCCTCTGAGAGCCCTCCATCATGTCTGTGCTTACACACTCTAGTTTCCATTAGATGTTTCTGGAGATGTGTAACACAACATCCGTATGTAAAAGGCTATTAAAGCATTAAGAGCAATAAGAGGCTAACCAGGCAGTAGCAGAAAACAAATAGCTTGTGTATCGCAGAAATGAAATGGTGTGTACGGTCTAAATATAAGCATTGGGAGCTCAGGGTTTGTTCTTCTGCCTCTGGGGAATGTTATGACTTTTAAATACTAAGCCCAGGCCAAATTAGTTCACCTAATAATGATAGCTGCAATATGACTGTAGAACAGCCTACTGGAGTTGACATTTCTTCCATAAAAAGTAGCTCTGCGCCTCATTGTCAAAGATGTATTAAGGGATGAGATAGTCCCCAAAGATAGTAATGACATTTTATTTAGAATTTTTGAGGAGATTTGGACAATATACAATATATATATCAATGGCAGAAGAAAGGTTGCCACTGACTTCAGCCTGGCCACTGAGTCAAGTCCTCTGGAAGGGGAATAGAGGAGACAAGCCTTTTCATCTCTTGCCTCTTTGTCACCTTCTTTTGCATACCTTGTCCTTGATAAGAAAACTTGGACTTGCAAAGCTTTGCACTCTTTGTGTGTTCAGCCAGGATCTGAACAACAAAGCCTAGGGTGGGTTTTAAGCAAGTAAATGAGAAACTGTTTAATATTTAAGCCCTGAGTTTAGAACTGCATGTGACAAGTAATGTTGTTTCTTTAAAGAAATTAGGTTGTTTAGTGCTGGCCCAGCAATGCTGGTGTTTGATTACTTGGGAACAGATAGTGTTGAGACAGGCAGGTAAATGTTTATTAATACAGTACTTAGTATTATTGTAGTTGAAAAAAAACAGACAAAGCAAAGAAGCTTTCTGAAGCCATTATGTTGTCTCTGTATCCATCTCTATTTTTCCCAGCATAATAGCGGACATAATAATTGCAATCATAGATTCTAGACCACTTAGATTGTGCACTTTGATGTGAACCTAACAGCAAAACCCTAAAACAAACTAGTTACAAATTTATATCCTTGCAAAGCTACTAGAAAAAAAAAAAAAAAAAAAAAAAAATCAGTTCTCTCAGTTCCTCAAAATCAAATATCTAAGCAGGTGCTAAATTTACTACTACAGACATATTGTTGCCAAAGCACAAAAGCTGGAGAAACTAATCTTAGTTTCCATCGTGATGCAGTGAAAGTGTTTGTTAGTAAAAACAACTTAGGAAGAGTGAATTCTCCTTCTAAATTAGATGAGCAACTAAGGATTTTATTACGTCCAAACAATCTCTTAGCTTGTTAACAACGAGCTGTACAAAAGTAAGGAACAAAATATGAATGAGTGCTCAGGACATTATTTTGTAAAAATAAATTATTTTGTAAAAAAAAGTAACAACAACAAATTATGATTAGAAGTTAATGCATTTCATGCTTTCCATCAAAAATCATCTTTCTTTTGTATTTCTTGCATAATTCTTCATTTTTTATTGATTTCAGCATTTTCTCTTTTTCAGTTTTTAAAGTCTGAAAAATAAGACATATTTTGTCTTGAGACAAATATAACACTACACTTAGACTGATTTTACTTAAATTAAAGTTTTGAGAACTCCCTACTGCAAGTTAACATGGAATTTATCCATCATTATATATTTCTGGTTAACTATCCTGCTTCATGCACAATTTCTAAATCTGTAACCATGGTTCTAATGGAATCGCTTCTTTGAAAAGGGGTTTAATTTTAAAAAGTAAAATTAATTAGAATTCTATCTTTAGTCTATAAACCTAGGGATTATTCATGGATTAATATAACATTCAATATTTCAGAGATTTTATACATTAGAGATAATTCATTTGAATTCAGTGTCAAGAAGAACTCGGATTCTAGTAATATCAAACTATGATATTTAAGTGTTGAAATATTCTATTCTCTGTTCTTGTTTCTTTTGGTTAGTGGAAATCCTTGTAGAGACTAGCTGTGTCAAGTTTCTTAAAGGAAAATGACATTCTCCTTTTGTAGAGATTTTAATATTTTCCAGTTATAATAGTTCCAATTACATTGTAATAATTGCAGTGAGAAGCAGAAGTGCTTTCTTTGTACAGAAGCAAATTTCAAGTTCTTTGACATAAAAAGAATTTAAATACATTTCTCCTTCTAGTGAAAGGAAGCATCTTAATATCTGAAGATAATTTAGATTCAGTATTTCACCATACTATTATCAAACCATACTGACATTTTAAGATAGAATATTTTTATTTGGATGGACTTTTTAAAAATTCTTCTGATTTTTAAAAGAAAAAAAATGAAAAATAACAGAATTAACATTTCTGATTTCTGCTGTGTAATACCTTATTTTCCTCTTCACCCAAATATATCTGTTGAAAAATTGCATAGATCACTTCTCACACAGAAAATGTCTTCTAGGCTTAATACATGATAAATAAATATTTTAAATATAGTTGGCATTATAGATTTGTCATCTGGAGGAAAGAGAAGGTCACTTGAGAGATTCTCAACTGGAGACACCTAACTAAGCTCTTTAGGCTTTTCTATGACTCACTCTTCAAACTTGCACCTAACATAGAAGAAAAGGATGGTATTTATGTTTATTCAAGGTCATTGTGAAGGGCAGCATACTGCACAGCTAGTTGAGGAATTCCAGCAACATTAAAGAAACAAGAAATGAGCAGCAATCATTTCCCTCAGCATGTTTCTTTTCTATATGCTAAGCACTTCGCTTTGAATGCATAAGAGCTTAGAGGTGGTCCTTCTGTGGGATACCAAAAGTTGTAAATCTTTTGATTAGAAAAATCAAAATTAAGTTCTTCAATTAAGTACTTGCATTGCCTCTAGTATGTGGCCTTTCATTTATGTTTATTTTTAAGGGCTCTTCTATTTGATGAATTGAAATTGAGTTACAATACAAATAGTTTTGTGGAAGATAAATTTTTATCAAAAGGTAGCTTATAAAAAATGCTTCCAAGAAAATTAGATGCAAAAGTAGTGGATTTGAACATATTTTTATGGGCTGAATGACTACATACAATTGTATCTTTAAGCCATAATAAAAATTGCAGTTGAAAGTAAGAAAAAATAATAAGCAGTAAAATGAGAGTTTAAAATGAAAGATTGAGTTAAAAATAAGAAATACTTAAAGATTTATGGAACGTTTAAAACGGAAAATTTATTTCCCAGTGCTGCATGTGAATGCAAACTAAGTAACAGGAGGTATCTTTCGAACTCATTGAATAGTATGTTTAATCATTACAGAAACTGAGATTTCCTTAAAATATAGAAAACACTGTGAAAATTGTTCTTATTCTTTCAACTGTTTGTTCATAAGCTAGAAAAGTAAAAAAAGAAAACAAAAATTAAAAAATTTTAAAAAAATCTTTGATTAAAATTATCAAAACCAGATCTTTTTATTATTATTTCAATATCATAGATGGATATTTTAAACAAATACTTTACTCAGAGCTGAAGCAGCTGACCTCATATTTTTGATGATCTATCTGCTCTTTACTCGCATTTGTCTCTGTGAATAGTTAAGAGATCTTTTCTCCATTTTTCTACCCAGAACTGCAGTGGAAATTCTGAACATAGATCAGCGTCAGTGTTTTTGAATCATAAAGGTGCCGCATTCTTGGTAACTCTCTCAGCACTTTTCTTCAGTATTACATTATTAAGAAACACTTTTTGTCTTAGTATATTTTAAAAGGATGAATGATGTTTTCCAAATAATTTGCTTCCCACAGCAACATGCACTTTTGTTCCTAATATCACTCTTCTGTTGTGATTCTTGGCACATGATTGTTGAACCATGTAGCAAAATTTTTATCTAGTTTCTTTTCTCATGTATCCTATTGAGATCTTCATGTTTTTTTCTGAGCTGCAAAAAATGAAGGAAGTTATTACTATTACTCCTGCTACAAGTGAAGAATCACTCCTTTGCATTCAATAATGAAAGCTGTTCGAAAAACTTCATGTTTAGATCCGAGCTCACCTCTACTTGTCTGTCTCTACTTGTCTTTGTGCTGCAACAACACATTTGGTTCCAAACCTGGAAGTAAGTCACATGCACAGAAGAACACTGGGCTCGAAGGACGAAATAATCTGACCGTAATTTAAACTGCAGCAACTGACACCCCTTCCATGCTAAATTAGAGCACTTTGCAGTGATACGTCACGCAGATACATCCCTGAGGAAGCAACAGTTTTGAGAAATGCAAGATGCCATCTGCAATTTCTTCCTTGTCCTGGAGACAGAGAAACACTCTGTTTTTCCCTTTGGTCTCCGCGGTTCCCCAGCACTTTCTATTTTTATGAAAACTATCATCATGAGATATATCAAACTCCATTCACTCCACACACCCTTTGCTTCTTTCCCCAGCCTCCAATTTGGCATGCTAGAGAAGGACTGCCAATTCAGCCTGTTCAATAGCCATGTTTGTGAGTCATAACACAGGAGCTTCAGATGGAAGGTAGGGCAAACACCTCCCTTCAAAGTTATCACCATTTCAGTTCCCATCAGTCTACCAGCAGCTGGGAGTGAAGAATCAATCATTGCTTTCCCAGCTCCCTCTTGACAAAGACTCAGCACATTTTCCTTTGCATCCAGTCCTTGGGGAAGGAAAAGCCTGAAGCCTCTCACAGATTTCCCACACGGTTTTTCAGCCAAACTTGCTTCACGAAGAGGATTTTGCCTTAGCACTCTGACTTGGCATTTTTAATCTGGAGAATTAAACCTTCTGGCTTCCCAATCCAAGCATGTGTCTTGCAGGTGAGATCTCGTCAGTCTTGCCTCCATCCAAATGACAGAGGAGCATTGCATACATTATTCTAGTGGCAGAGTAGCAAGTGGTTGGCAAGCCAAAGGCACGTCTGGGTTAGCATGTGGGAAGTAAGCACACTGAATAAATGTGATTGCTCATGCCCATTCTGCAGTTGGTAGTAGTCATAGGAGTTGGCTGATGAACTGTGATAATGGTGAGAATTGAGTTTCTACTCTGTAGCAGCAGACGTGGCAGGAGGTGGCTGTTCCTTGAGCCAAGACAAAAATTGAGAGTGAACAGTTGGAGCATGCTGGCAGCAGAGTTTTGGCGTCAAACTACACAGCAAATGCTATGCAGGGCCAACATGACCTGCTGGGTGGTGCTCTTTGCCATCACCAGCATGTGAGCGTGGCTGCAGCAGCCTATACCTTGGAGGATACAAAAGAAACCACTGCATAACATACGTAGTGTCTTCTAATCAGTTACAAATACCAGCAGTAAACACCAGGGAACACATCCAACATCACTGCTCAGAGTTACAAGGGCTGGCAGACACAGACCTTCATTTCCCCTGAATAAAGAACTCTCATCCCCAGATAAGGATGGTTCCTCCCACAAGAGATCATGGACCTGCCTCACTGAGGATGGGGATGTGGTCTGAAGGTGAACAAGTACATTTTTCAGGAATGACCTTCATTGCCCAAAATTTGCATCTTTCAGCTGTGAGCAGGCCTGGAAATCTGAAGTGTCAGGAATTTCTGCTGCAGATTCAGTAAAAAAAAAGGGAGAAGAAACAGATCTACACTACACATGGTATTTCTGTTTCAGGGGCTCTGATGAGAACTCAATCAAAGGTGTTGTTCTGATTGTTACCCTTGGCTAGCTATATGGTGGTGGTATTTTCCTTGCTGCCTGGGCAAGAGTGGGCATGATCACTTTATATAATTTCAAATGTATTCATCTGTTAAAAATCTCACTCAGAGACTACTGGCATTGTATATTTGGGGGAAAAGAAATAGTGAGAAGGCTAAAGAAAGCCATAAGCTGCAGGACAGGGAGGATAAAAATAAAAAAATAAAAAAATAAAAAAATCAGCCCAAGAGAGAAAAAGCAGTAAAGACAAATTCAGCAGGGAAACGAAATAGCACTATGCACAAATATATATAGAAAGAAACAGAGGAGAAGGAAATCTGTTTCTGTAGGCTAGCCTTTTGTGAACATTACTTTTATCCTTAGATTCTATATAGGTAGCAGACCTTGCTTTTGCAGAAAACCATGCATTAGGAAAAGAGAGTTTGAATAACCTATGGGGAAAAAAGAAAGGGCATAGGGCTATATCATAGGAGTCAAGGATTTTAAAAAGTGAACTAAATGTACAAAGCCAAAAAATACACTGACAAATTCATATATTCTACATAGTTGCTTCATTCAACATAAGACATTGTTCACTGTCTCCAGTCCTAGGAGACGTTTTATTCACCTAAAAATCTATCTTCATTTTGTTCAAAATAATATTTTACTTCTGAGATACAGGGATGTCATTAAATAGAGGGCATCTGACATTGCTGTAGGGCTTCCCAGTCGAAAAAATGCTCTATCGACTGAGGGAATTTGGCACCCTTGTATTGTTACTGTCATCTGAAGTAAAAATAGATGCCTTTTTGCACCTTTTATACGTAGAAGTCTCTGGGGAAATCAGGTAGATCACAACTGAGCTAAGATTCCAAATAGTCAATCAGAAGGAGAAGGAGTTAAGGAGTTTTCAAAATTTTAAGTAGGTGAAGTGGACCACTCCCAGTTTTGACCAAAGAAGTGGAAATGGAAGGAAACCCAGCCAAATTCCAGCTCTTAACCCTCTGATTTCTCACAGCATCCCTGAACAGATAACTTACGGCCTATAAAGGATTCTCTAAGAATGTAATAACTCCTCCTCCACCACAATCTCCCTTTTTCCCAAATTCATAATCACCAGAGGCCCCTGTGAAATGAAGTGATAGAGCAGGCTTTTTTATAGCTGATATTCTTCTGTTTTGTTGGAAGAGTGTTCTGCTCATTCTCTGGCTTTCTTCTCCCAGTCCACCTGTCACAATTCAAAAATGTCATGTTAATCTTTTATAGGCAGACTCTTCCTGGCCTCTGCCTAGAAACAATAGTATCCTTGAATAATTGATACTGGTGTGTTTCTGCTCTACTTTTTTTTTTTTTGAGCTCCGGTAAGCTTCCTCAAAGGAGAGGAAGGAGGAACCAAATAAGCAAATGCTAGTAAGTATCTGCCTCTGCACCCAGTGTTCACTCCCCTCTTCGGAAAGACAGGAGGGGAAATTCTCTCAAAAATGCTAAAGACTGAATAGAAGTCGGTGGATAGGGAGGCTTTCCATTAACAGCTGCAAGGACCACAGCTGGTAAAGCCAGGCTGAGCAAGGATCTGCTTGTCAATATTGTGTTTAGCAGAGTGACTGAAATATATTTGGGTGAAATGTGGGGCAAAGGGGCAGTTTGACCTTGCCAGAGTCGAACACCCAGGATCTTATATTGCCTCACAAGCTGTTCTGTAATTCAAATAATTTAAGGCTTTGCTGAAGCAAATTAAAATAGGTAGATAGATAGATGACAGATAAATAGATAAATCAATAATAAATATAGTCCATGAAGGATGCAGGACTACTGCAGTCTCCCTTCTTGAATACAGAACATGAGGATTGGGCAGACAAGCAACAGCCCCTGGCAGCAGATAGCTGATGGCAGCCTGGTTCCCCCATCAGCATCCTGATGCCACCAGGCTGCTACTCCCTGGTTCAAAGCAGGTATTGAGGACAATGCTGGCAAGTGCTGTTTGTGCTTCACTGCAAGCACCCAGGTTCATGGTGAGTGTCCTGCTGCTGCCCTCCATTTCTGCAGGGCTGCCATCTGCAGGCAGAGATGAGCCAGCAGAGCTTAGCATTTTAGGGTTATACTCCAGAGAAATGAAGTTCTCATTGGCACTTCCTAAGTACAGTCATGAAAATGTTGATTGTTTTGTGGCTTCCAGTTTGTCATATTAGAAATAAAGTGGTGACCATAACCTATAAGTTGCCAGGAGATTTGGGGTTTGCACTCCAGCTCTGCCCTGTGCTCACTCTGTACCTATAGCTTGCTGATCTCATTCACCAAAACTTTGAAAAATCCTTTCATAAGGTTTTTACCAGTGCTGCTATCTTCTGCGCTACAGAAGAAAATGTAGTCAAACAGCCAAAGGGGTTTGTAGCTTTGAAAGTGTGAGTGGTGGGTTTCTTGGAATTATCTTTTTCCTAGAGAAGATCAATAAATGATATATTAATCCTACTGGACTCTTGTGGTGTCACAAGGAGGCATCGTGTTTTCACCTCACTGTCTTGGAAACATCTAGGGGACAGCTCCAGGCTTTAGCTGTCACGCAGTCATTACTCCAGTGCTGGCTTTTGGAGCAGAACACTTTCTCTATACGCATTCTCTCTTTTTGTCTGTCTTTTTTATCGCGTCTTCATGCACTTAAGACAGATAATTATTTTCAATGTTTTACACTGCAAGTCACAAGTAATTCTGCAGCAGAACATTCCTAATCTATTAACTGAACCCAGTAACTGCATATCTGCAGTAATATGGTGAAAACTTTTCAGCTGAATATTTGCAGTGTATTGAACTTTTGAATTACCCGTGCTAAGTAAGAAATTTTAAAGCTATTTTAAAACAATTTTAAAGCTAGCCCAAAACACTGCTTAGGAGGCTATTTATTAAACTTCCATCCTTCTCTTTTGAAACCAAGATACTGAACTTGGAAGAGTGGCTCTGTTAGCCTTGTAATTACCAATTTCTCAAAAATACCTCTACTTGAAAGTGCAGGGAATGTATCTTCCTTGCACTTGTTGATACTTACTCTAGCATACTTAAAAAGCTGCAATTTCCTAATTTTGAAAAGCCTACCTGAAACACTGGAAGGTTTCTTGACTGCCTTCATAGCCAGAGAAATGCATTCACGTTGAAAAAGTGCAACTGTAAGTTTTAATTTCAGGAGAGAATTTTAGATTTACTCATAAAATATAAAAGATAATAAGGTAACAGAGCAGACTTTTTAGCCTTAAGAAACAGCACCATTATAATTTAAAAATTGGTCATATTGTAACTCCAAATCAATATTTGAGACTTGCATTATATTTAAATTACATTGCTCTAAAGTATATTAGGAATTCAATGGTGAAAATACAGTTATTCCACAGATTGGACTAACAAAGGGTCAACGTAATAAACAATTTATATCTTTAAATATGTTTCTCATAGTAATGGTCCAAAATCCATCAAAAATAAATCTTGTATAATATCTCATTATAACTCATAATTTAGCTTTATGAAGAATTACAGAATTAACTTATGGTTATTCTCTAATACTCTGCATGTTTTATATCTGCCCTTAAGAATCATTTCATGTCATAATTGATTGCTGGAGCCACATCTCTTATCTCACGGATAAATAAGAAAAACTTCACAAAATGATCTTAGAGCTTTGGGGATTGTAAGAATTTGTGATATGAACTTATCAGACCTCCAGATACCATAATGTAGATAAATCTTTAATCATTGCATGAGATAGGAATTAGCAACCAACCTTCTCTATTACTGTGACAATTTATTAGAGGAAAATCGCAGCTACACTGCATGCAAGTGAAGTGAATTCTGTAAGCATTTTCAGGAGTCAGACATGTAATGACATGAGCACATATAACTGTGATGCCAGGTTGGGACATCAAAAATCATGCTATCAAATCATCTTCAATTTGTTTCATCCTATCACTGGCCCAGTGTAGCAATCTATAGCATTATTAGGCTGTACAGAACTACAGTACAAGCACAGTGAGAGATGAGCTTGATACAGAAATGCTTCCAGCTTTTTGCTAATACAGCCATTTGGCTACACCTACTCTGCTGGATGGGGTATTTGTACATGTCCACTGTCTACAAACAATACATTATTTAAAGGTTGAACTGTCACCATTGCATGCTTCTGTAGGATTGTAAGTAAAGGCAGTGTTTTTCTTATAGGCCTCCAAGAGTAACAAAGTTTCATCTCAGTTTTGTTCTCATGCCATTGAATCAAGGTATTTCTTTTCCCACCACCCTTTCCTACAAAACCAAGCTCATGTTCCTTTTTCAGAGAAGACTGGTATAAGTAAGTTTTGAAATTTAGCTTCTCTCAGGATTCCTTATTTATTCTTAATTCCAATATGATATAAATCAGACTAGTAATTTTAATTGCTTATAGTTTTAAGGAAAACAAAGACTTTTATTGAGCCATTTCTCATTAACAGAAGGCAGTCTGTCAAGTATGGTAGCAGTGTAGCTTATTATCCTAATTTATTTTATGGTGTGTGTCAGGGCAACAACAAAAAAAAAAAAAAAATCAGAGAATAGATTTCCATAGCCGACCTGAAGTCTTGTGGAAATGAGAGTATGGACAAAAGGCAACTTGTTAAGAAAACAGAGTCCTGACGGTGGGACAACGAGAAGACTGTTAATATCCAGCTGTTAAGATAATAGTGTGGATTCAAGCAACATTGCTGACTTCTGAGCACACGTGGCTTGTACTGGTTTCAGCTGGGGCAGAGTTGATTTTCTTCATAGTGTCTGTTATGATGCTATGTTTTGGCTGTAGGAGAAAAACAATGTCAGTTACACACCAGTGTTTTAGTTGTTGCAGAGCAGTGCTGCACAGAGCCAAAGGGATATTCCATACTTTATGACATCATGCAAAAAAATCCATAAAACTATAAAACTTGGGGAAATTGGCTGCAGGGCAACGAAGTGCATGATGTGGAACTATCTCTCACATCAGTTCAAAGTCCAGGACTACTGAACAAATCACGTTTTTGTAAGGTAAATTTATAAGGAAAATTTTCATACTCCACAGAACCTATAATCACATAAGGAATGTTACAGTCCAAAGCCAGCATAACAGTGGCTAATATCCCCTGTTACATTGCTGCATGGTGTAGCTGACTCCATAAGAGATGAACAGCTAATAGCACCTGTGAAATTTTTGAAACTTTTGACCTTGCTGCAAGATAATTCAGTTCTAGAGTTCTAGGAGTTCTAGAAGGACTTGAAAGTTAAGTTTTTCTTCTTCTGGTTTCTGAGAGAAATATGGAACTGATATTCTGGTAATAGCATAGAATAGATGGATATTTGTTTCTAAGAAGCTGCCTACTGGAATGAAAAAGCTGAATGCATTGCATTCTATTGCTGGTCATTTTTAATTATTGACAGAGAAATAAAGTACTTTGGAATACAAACAGGTTTTGTTGCTTGGAAGAGAAAATTAATTGTAATGTAAAAACACGTGAATAAAATTTTTTAAATGTTAAGAAAAAAAACCACAGGAAAAAACTATGTGGAAAAACATACATGACCAATGACAAAAATCCTACTGTGCTTCTAAGCAGAGAGCTACATCTAGCTACACAGAGAGATAGGAAATTAGAGTAAGAATGTTTTGGTATTTCTAGGTATATGTATTTGGACTCTATAGCACATCAAAAGACATAAATCCAATCAGTATATTCAAATACTTATACCAAAGTAATTAGAAAAAATAATACAATGCAATAATTTTCTTTTCTTTGATTGTGTAAATAGTACAACCAGGTTATCTGAGGAGTATAAATTCATCAGCAACTTTGTTCTGAAATAATTTTCCCATCTATTTGCAGAAGATATGGATGATTGCAAAAGAATGATAAACTTCCTACATTTCTGTTTTCTTTTTCTTTGTTCTTTCTTATTTCCTCCTCTCTCTCTCTCTCTCTCTCTTTTCTTTCTTTGTTTCTTTTTGGTTGGTTGATTTTGTTGATTGGTTTTATTGTTAGTTTTGAAAGGTAGTTTAGAGAAAAGTGTTCAGGGCTTATCTTTTAATTTCTTTTTTTCTTTTTTCTTTTTTCTTTCTTTTTTTCTTTTACCTCAGAAAATAAAAGAAAAATTCTTATTCTTAGCATAAGTAAGAAGTCCTTTTATTCTGTATGAGTTCTAATCCTCCTGTAATAACACTGATAAAGAACTAGCAGGAGGGCGCAAAGGGAGATCTCTGTGTAAAGAAACAAATATGTTGCTATGCACCTCTATTCTCATATATCTGCCTGATTTTAATAGAATTTACTTCACTGAAAATACTGATAGGAAGCAAGGTACAATTTTTATCAAGTTCTTCAGTTATAGTGATATGTAGATACAGAAATTGGCTAGAATTCATTTCTAGAATGCTGAATTCTTCAACTATGTATTTTAGTGTAATCTACAACTTAATAAAGGAGTGAATTGTTCAGTACAATGTGGCTATGAAGGTTAAAATGCCTAAAAGTACTTTTCACTGATTTCCCCAGCTTGGTTACCTATGTCATTTCTCATATTTATATATTCATTTGTTTGCTTGTTTGTCATTCCTGAAAGGCCTGAAACTGAAAAATAGGTTACATGTATCTGCTCATAATAAGCATGGATGGAATGGAAGTCTTCTTCACAGATCAGCATTACATTCAAGCATATACAGAGTTCTTCTGAGCAAAATTTGTGGCAAGTAACTGAGTCAGAGGTCAGTCACATGCTGAAGAACACCTCATCCCAGATGTTAACAGACAGAACAGGAGCCAACACAGCTTTCTTAGAGATTTGCCAAAATTCTGTATCTCTAAGAGAAAAGTTGTGCAGCATTTTTACCTGCTCCGAGATCCATACACTACAAATAACTGAAAAATGAGCTGCAGTGGCCATGGGAAAACTAGGTGGACGGGAGTCTGCACCATTTTAAATGAGTAAAATAGTAGCACACAGAAAAGTATAAGGAGGAAATCATTTAAATGAGTCAGGCTCCATTTTGATGCACGGATAGCTTATTGAGCCTGCACCACAGTGAAATCTTGAACTCTGATGGTCCATTTCCTTGTATAATATGGGTTACAAATCCACACAAAGAAAATTGCTGCTTGCAGTCAAAGCATTTGGGGGCAAGTATGAGATAGGAGTAATGGAAGGTTTCCTATTGCTCTATTGTGTGTTTTGTATGTCTGTGTATGTTCCAGAATACAAATAAGGCAAGAAAGTGTTCTCCAATAGGAGTCAGAATTAAAAACCAGAAAGTCTGTAATACTTAGAGATCAAAATGCAATTGCAATGCTTCATAACTTCTTGAAAAAGTGAGCATTTAAAAAAAATATATTCTTCCTTTCTGGTTGGGAATTTTTAAGTTATCTTTTGTGAGACCACGTAAAATGATTTAGTTCTCAAAGAATAACTGAATTACATAAATAAAACATTACATAAAGATGTCTCAGTACAATTTATGTGAAGTGAATTTCTCAAGAACTAGTCTATTGAAGAATCTTCAGCTTATCTCTTTCTGATCCTTTTATGCTATCTAAACATAGGAATTTATGTCAGCTCAAAAAAATCTATTACTGTTTCTCATAACCGAATCCATTATTTTCCCTCCATGATCCATCAGGTAAAAACAAGTGCAATAGATGGCTCTGGCAGAACCTTGAAAATAAAAGGCTTCAAAATGGAATAAGTTAAGCCTATCTTACTGTGCACTATAACTGGAAATGATAACCTTGATGTTTAATTTAAATCAAGTCATAGAAAAGACTTCTGACTATAATTGCTATCTGTTGTATTAATAAAATGATTGTAAAATGGATTGGACTTGGAAAAGAATAGTTTTACTTGTTACATTGCCTGTAAGCAAATGGAACTCTATGAAGGTTCACCACCCTTGGCCTCCTGTCTTTCCTGGTAATGTATCCATCTGACTGCAAACACATGGAGAGAAAGAGCTGAGGAAAAGAATGTTTAATTTTCCACATTACTCTTTATTTCCAGCACTTTGCTGATTCGACTGCATTGATGATTTTTCTCTCCTTTGTTCCTCTGTCAGCCCAGGGAAAAAAAAGGAGGTGAAAAATTAAACCTCAAATTAGTGAGGCAGCATTTTCCTGGCACAACTATGACTGGCTTTAGGGTCAGGCAGAATAAGGAAGCAAATGCAAACGCACAGATGATTGAAGCCAGAATGGTAAATCACTGGTTTTCATTGTAGAATCTGTGATTATAAGTTTTGCCTCACCTTACTTGTTGAGGGCAGCAAAGTGGCTCTACCACGCACCACACTCTTTCAGGGCAACTTAGTGGAGAAAAATGAACATTCTGGTCTCATCAATTGCATGTCTTCCTGCCTTTCCCTGATTTCCTCCTCTGCTAAGAAATAATGATTTGGCTGGTCGGTGGGAACACCAGTGAGGTATGTATGTTTGTAACACCAGAGAGGTATACCTACAGTATGTCAAATGGGAGAGGCCAAATATTGCTTCAATGCTGAAAACAAATTTATTTATTTGATGTGATGTCTATAATGAGACTCATCAAAGTGAATCTACCTCCTGCTTTTAGCTAACATTGCTACAAGATCCTTTTTGCCTCCACCTGAGGACAGAAGCCAGCACAGAGCATCCTGACAAGTTGGTAAAATTTGAAATTCTGGAAGTTTTACTGTTTCCCTATGATGGCTGCAGTTAGTTTGTTTCCTGACAAATAACATTTGGGGGGAAAAAAAAAAAAAAAAAGACAGACTCCTCTGAAATGCACTCTTCTGGCCTTTTTAAGGTTTATATTTCTTTTATCAAATTTTTTGTTTTAATTGGGAAAACTTTAGTTTTATTTGCAATATTCTTAATGTTCCCAGTCTGAAAAAAAAAATAAAGCTTGTACATCAAGACTGCAAGTTTGATGCATAGGTCTTTCTGAATAACTGTGTTCCTGCTCTTACTATATAAAACTTTCCTGTGGGATTTGCTAATCTCATATTGTAACAGGGCTAAACACAGCTCCTGACTAGAAGAGAGAAACAAGGATTGATGGAGATCTGATATCACAAATAATATCTTGGTTGGACCAGGAGCTAATAGTTAACACAAGTCTAGAAACAAACAGGGGTGTTATTACTGCACAAGACTTTCCCTGTCTCTCTCTCAGATAATGCCATGCCAACTCTTATCAGGATGGATTTGGCAAAACCATTTCACTTCTTCTTTCAGAGTGGTGATGACTTTCCAAAATTATATGAATGTTGGGACAGTTAATTAATTACTGCCGAATTCCTTACAAATGTAATTAATATGTAGAGAGATACTAGGAGAAACACCCTAAACAAAAATGGAGGTGAACAGACAACACTAGAGATTCTACAAATGTAAGAATGACAGAGGAAAACAAATAAGCATAGGTATTCTGGATAGAAAGTACATACGAGATCTGTAGGGGGGGAAGGGGGGGTGGGAAAAGCAGTTCTGTCTTCCAAAAGTAGAGGAGAGCAAAAGGAAATTAAAAATTAGAAGCAAGGAACTGAGATTAATAAATCTGTAGTATAAAGTGAAGAAAAGAGATGATAAAGAAAAGAGGTAATAAAAGATGTACAGTTTTAAAGTAATGAATCTTTTATTTGTACTCTTCCTTGATATTAGAGGAAAAATGGTAACCCACTTGTACTAAGCTCAAAGTATGTTAAGACTGCACAGCTCTTAATTCCTGGATTATGTTGTTAAATAATTAACTGATGAATCATAAGTAAATAATTGAAACTTGGTTCTCTAAACCTCACAATTGAGAATATAAAAATGTCATACTGATATTAAATTTTAGCAAAACTGATAATGAAGTTAATTAGAAAATCTGAAAGAAAAAAAAACCTTCTGAAATCTATAGCTGTAAAGACTGCTTGCAGAAACATCTGGGTCCTATTTCCCCGTGGAACAGAATAAAATAGATCATCAATTATTTAAATCTCCTATATTAAACTTATATCTGGAGAAGATGGAAGCATGGATTGCAAGTTCTGCAAAACACCTAGATCTGCCATGGGCCCTGTCCTGTTGGAGAGGAATGCTGGTATAGGTGAAGGGTCACTCTAAAATACTAAGGCAGTCATGATTTAAGCTTCAAATAATTTTTTCTCCAACATTCCCAGTCTTTAGAATAAAAAAAAAAACAAGTCCTTACACTTCAATAGACGATAGTAACTCAAATACTAACATTTAAAACAAACTGCTTCAGGAATCTACTAATAATTGCGTTTATTGTTGTAAAAGAAGAACATTATACAAACTAGTAAAAATCACTGTTCACATCCAAACTGGAAAATAATTCCTTTCTCCTCCCTTGAACGTCTCTTTTATTTTCTGATACAGCAAAGGAATGAGTAGTTCAAGTCTAAGCAAGGCAACTAATCTAGATTTAAACATCATCACAGTCATAGAATTTCTACATTTTTTTAGTATAAGAGAACTTTCAAAGCACAGATCCTGCTGTGCAGAGTAATCAAATTTCTCCACAAGGACAAACTAGTAGGGATCAAAAATCTAAGAAACAGTAAATACGTAATTATTCCAATAAGGAAATTATAAATTGCTATGGTTTTATTAAACCAGACTTATTTCATTTATTAATTTTTTGTGAGCTGTTATTTAAAAAATAAATAAGAACGTTGTTTATATGTTAGAAGCCCCCACCCTTCCTGGTTCCTGATGTTTAGTCTTGCAAAACATTTGTGGCCAGTAAAATCATGAAGTCTCTTCATGAGCCAGCACAGGTGTGAAAATGTACAAGTCCTCCTTATCTTCACATCCAGTTCTCCATCTGGAGTTAAACTGATTTCCTTTTGGTCACATTCACTTATGTTTCCTCCTCAGTCCCTGCCTTGGGGTTCACTTGATGGTGGCATGGCTGTCCATATAGGAGTCATTGTCGAAGTAGTCCTCCAGCTGGCAGTACAAGGCCTCAAATGTGGGCCTCTCACTGGGCTCCGTACTCCAGCACTTCAGCATCAGTTCATACAGTGCCTTTGGGCAGGTCTCAGGCTGAGGGAGTCTGTATCCCTTGTCCAGCATCTGTATCACCTGGTGTCCTGACATACCTGCAAACATTTCAAGGCCGAAAGAATTAATCAGGTTACCTGCGTGTCCCTGTCACCCACTGAGACAAGACAACAGATTGCACTCCCCACCTGCAGGACCCCTAAGGGCAGAGTTGGGAGCAGGCAGTTTTTGTGCAACAGCAAAAGGTCACAAAAACCACTGCAGGTGCCAAAACTGCAGTTTAAAAGCACATCCATTCACATTCCAGGCCCTTCATCTCTAACTGCCGATACCCATGTGAGGCATTTCAAATGGATTTGTCTGGGTGAGAGGCCTCTGCTCTACTACCAGCTTTTGCCTGAATTATTTTGACACCTATTTAATTTAAGCTAAAGATGAATCCCTCTGTTTTCAGCAGCTCCAAAACCTCCCAAGAAAATCTGTCCTGCTTTTGAATTTTCCTCACATTTGGAAAGTTTTCAATAAGATCAGTCCTAATTTTCCTGTGGTGCAGTTATCCTGTGGCAACCGTGGGTCATGGAGAAGAAGCAATTCCCTTATCTTTGCTATACCTTTTTTGTATTAAGACTATTGTCGCATTCCCTTTCAATTTTCTACTCTCTAAACTAAATCCTCAGCTATGTAATCTTTACTTCTTTTTCTTAGATCTCTGAATTATATTTCCTCTGTATATTACCCGTTTCCACCATGGTTCAACATAACCTTATCTCTTAACTGATCACCAAGGACAAACTCCTGAAAGTAATATCAAGAAAGCAAATAACTATTTCTACTGTGAAGTTAAAGGCAAACTATGTCTTTGCCAAGGCATATTTTGTGTGCTTTGCTAAGCATATTTTCAGATAATGCTGAGAATCATGGTGTTTATATCATTTAATAATTTGTTTAAATGTATGTGTGCATACACAATTTATATGAGAATGAGTTGAGGATTTGAGGCTTTGGGTTTGTGGTTGTTTGTTGTTTGTTGTTTTTTTCCCGACATGCCTTTCCAGGAGGTGAGGGTGGGAATCAAAAGGCAAAATCAACTTTTCCCTTTATGGTAAATACCACTGTGGGACTCTATTAAATGTAGTTTATGGTGAATGTATCAGCTTACAGGCCTGTCAAGATGCAGCACATCTTTTTTTTTTTTTCTTTCAATCTTGCCCTTGTGTTCTCCTCACCAGCACAAAATATGTCAGTCAGCCATTTCACTAATCTCACCATTGAATCTACTTTTGTATTTGGTGAAATTTTACTCCTAGATCTTCTGATTCATTTCTTTACGAAAACTTTCTACTGCAATAGTCAAATATGAGGGAAGGGAGGAAAATCACCGATTCATTTTTTGATGGCTTCTTCCTGAAGTACCTCTCCAGTATTTCACCTGGGACAGTCTATTCTTCCAAGTGATGTTCACAGAAGAAGAAGGAGAAAAGCAAGGGTGCAAGTAGGTGGGGGCAAAAAGACTTCCCCTTTTCCACATTACAGCATTCTTTATGAGGTGCTGGATGAAAATAAGTAATTGGCTTCTGTGTCTGTGAAATGCAGGTTGACTCAATCAAGAGGAAGCTTGAATGGCTCCTAATTACAGCCCTTGGAAAATTTCCAGGAAGCCTGGTGTAGCCAGGTCTGCCAATGAATGGGCCTCGTCTGATCAGTCAATTTTCCGTATTTATGGAAAGGTTGAAAACCTTCAACACACTTGTAGTACAAGCATTCAACTTTTTTTATGTCATTCTTAAAGCAAGACAGCAACTAGAAATCATTCTGTAGGTAAAAAATACTTACCAGCATATGGCATCTTCCCATACGTGATTATTTCAAAGACAAGTATTCCAAACGACCACACATCTGACTTAACACTGAATTTGTTATAGCGGATTGCCTCAGGGGCTGTCCACTTCACTGGGAGTTTTGTTTCAGGCCTAGCTTCATATATGTTTTCATTTTCTACCTGTCACAGGTGAAACAAAGAAACCTGATTTAGGAGCAGAGCACTAAAGCACATGACCAAGTTAAGCTTATGCTTAAACTTATCAAATGTTTGCATTTCATGGTATTAAAGCACGCACTTACAGAAGTCGTTTGTTGAATTGGGCTTTACAGTTTAGAGATGCTATAGTTCATTGAGGGTCTTTCTAAAGCATTTATCATTTCAAGCAAGAATGCAGCACTGGAGTGGTTTGTGATTAATTATAACCTGCTACTTTGAGTTCTGGATCTGGCATGCAAGATTTCAGAAGTCTGTCAGAAGTGGCAGTGGATGGATCTTGCTGACACTAGAGACCAAATGTCTCTGTGTCTGTCATCAGTAAAGAGAGAAGGGAAGAGCAAGAGCTAATGAATTTCGGAACCTTTGTTCTTTGATTTATTTCAGTGTTGAAGGGCTATTATCTTTGATAACAATCACTTAAACAGGTTTCATGACCAAAGAACAATCTCTGAGTGATTCAAATTAGCATTAGCTTACAATGGCAGCAATTAATTCATGCAAAATGTAGAGAAAATACAGATAGAAAAAGGAAAACTATTTGCTTGTAAATGTGAGTTAATTTTACTTGGTAGTAGAATCATTTGCATAAAGTTTTATAGCATGGACACCTAGACTCTGTGAACACTTCTTCTTATTTTTTAAATGCAGTTTAGTGTATATCAGCCGCATTCAAGTCTCTGTCAAGTTTTTCACATACAAATTCAGGCAAATGTATGCACTAATTTTGGGGATTGGGTTTTGGTTTTTTTAATATAGAGTGTATTTTTCAGCTTCAAAAACCTAAAGCACTGAACAAATGCTTGATGTGTCTATGTGCTGATACACTTGGCATTTTGACTTAAGAGACAGAATATTCCTAAGTCTGCCAAGATGACTCTATGACAGAGTATTTTAGTGAAGCTCAATTCTAACAAGAAATGTCAACCACTGTAAAATATTAACTATAGTCAGCAATTTTCATTTAAAAATGTTTTTTTCATGTTAAAAAAATGCAGAATTTGATTTTATGCACAACTAGAAAAAAAAAAATAAGTACTTTCAAAGTCCCTTGATGCTACTGTCAAGAAATTATTTTACAGTTCAAAATGTAATAAATATGAAATTAAATTTCTGCTGCTTGACTGGAAAAAAAGGAGAAAAAAAAAAAAGGACAAAGTAAATTAGAAGCAGAGGGCTTTTTTGTCTGCTTTTGCTTCTCAGTGGAAGAGCATAAATCAATAAACGCAATAATAAGACTTCAGAAAATATGGGCTACATATTGAAATCCACAAAATACTGCAAATCAAGTCTTCCCAACTCAAATCATTTTCAGAAGTAGAAAATCTCATTTTTAACCCACAGCTCTTTGCTGAGATGATCCTCCTCAGCTTTACTTGGTATTCCACATCATCAAAGCGTAAGGAGAAGAAAAAAAAGAGCAGAATGGGAAAGAACTTGAAACTGCATCAGATTTAAATGTCTGAGACACTTTATGAGCTTCACAGTTAGTTGTGCAGAGGAATAAGATCCATTTATGATTGCTACCTGCACTTCCAAGCATCACAAAGGCAGTGGGGAACTAAAAACAGAGAAAATAGCTGTAAATATATTTTTATATGTCTTCTCTTACAGGCTCAGGAGTATAATTCCTACAGTCTCTCTCCATGTGCCAGGCACTAGTGTTGTGTATAAAAGCTGAGCTGCAAAAGGTACTGCCTGCCAAGTTCCTTTCTTGGTGGCTGGGAGACACATACCAGGAGGCCATCTTCAGGCTGGCTTCTAATCTTGCATGGAATAACGCAAGTAGAAGATACAAGGGAATGCATTAGAAATCCTTTTCTCTCTGCACGTTTTTCTCCTCAACCCAATTATTTAGCAGCTACTGTACATCCCTTAGTTGACCCCTTCTAACTTTCCACCAGAGGTGGAGTCAATTTACCCTCTCATGACCCACCTTAAAAACTCTTGCAAGTCCAAAATCTGCCACTTTGTAAACACTGTGTTCACCAACAAGAACATTCCTGGCTGCCAAATCTCGATGGATATAGTTCTGAGATTCAAGGTAAGCCATGCCAGAAGCCACCTGAGCAGCCATGTCTATTTGATGTGGCAGGGAGATGTGGGAGCCTGCATCATCTGTTTTAAAAGAGATAGACAAATATAATATTTGTGGTATTCAGATATGAATAACATAACAGTTTACAGGTTCAAACAGCCAGTACAAATCAAGACAACCATGTAGTGCAATAACCCCATGACAGATATTAGCAAATGGCACTATTTTAAGTAAGACATACAGCTGGTTTCGTGATAGTGACAAGGATGGTCCTATCTCGCTTGAAAGAGTAGATACTAAATATCTAGTTGTTTTAGGCTTATAAGGAGCTGGTGACAAAGAAAAAAACATATCTGCAGATAGCAACGCAGATGTTTGTCTTTCTGAAAAGTGCCCAACCCATCCCAAAATGCAAGTATGAGTTAATGCCAGTACAGACTGGGTATAGCCAAAGCTGACTACAGAGTGAAAATAGCCCTTCTGAATGTTCTCCAATGACTTTTACTAGCAAATACACCATCTGCTGTCAAGTATAACTCTCACTTTCACTTTCCAGTCCACTTAACTGCTTCATGCTGTCATCATTGTTGCTGCTACTCAACACTAGGACTCTTCCGGCTGCTTTCAAGCTGCCTGTTTCTCTGGTAGAGCTTTCTGAAGCAATGTGCATGCCATTCCACTACTGTAAAATCAGCAAGACCCAGAAATAGAGATTTGCAATAAAGATTGGCTGTTCAAACAAAGTAGTAAAAGAACTCTGAACAGAAAAACTTGTTTCCACAAAGGAAGAATGAGTCTATAGGACAGGAAAAATGGCAGCCATAAATAGTAAGACAGGTAACAAAAAGGTGTCACTGGAGTATAACTCTTTAAAACTCAAGACCAGGGATTTTGTGGCATTTTGAGAACAGATAAACTCATCATAACAAATAATTTGTACCCCAAGGTAATCTAACTAAGCAAAATCAGTGTTTTCTTGAGGTATCACTGACACCCAAACCCAAAGTCTGCAGCACTGAAACATGAGTGCCTATTTCTGCGGCAATACTCAAAATAGCTTCAACTTTCTCTTTCAGAATCTGAAACAGGTGAACTGCAACAACAAAAAGCTAAGTGTTTGCTGCTACATATTTTGGCAGTTCTCATTTTTCACTGAGTATGGTGACTTTTCCTTACTGCCTCAGTGTTAAAGAAATAAAACATTTATAGCTGATATTTTGAATTGATTCATAGTAAAAGCGTCTTTGTATTGTTTTGCATAGCTTCCTCCAGTTCTGGCATTTTATCTGACCTAACCTTGCAAACACTCCTTATGAAGAGTGTGAAATACCATTGTTTACTAATCTATCTCATGAACTCCAGGTCTTGAATTTCTTGCTCACCTGAATGTTCTAAGACAAATAGGTAAAAGGAATGAATTTTGAATGATTTTATTTGCGCTCTGTGTGTATTGTCCTCCTTCCTTTTTGAGTCTAAACTCATTGTTATTATAATCTACCACTGAGATTATTTACTTTTACTGTTGACTCAGAAATTCTTTTCTTCTATCACACATATGCTGCTTTAACCTTTAGTAGAGAGAGAGAAAAATCAGGCTCTGTAAAGATCTATGGCTTAACCATCAAGAAAATATATTATCAGGACACAGAATAATAAAGCATTCTGATGTTTTGCAGTTCCAAGAACTGACAAACATCAATTTTTTTTATCTCACTGGACAAAGATAAATCCACAAATGAATCTTAAGTTGTATTTAATCAGATGTACCAGTACCTGCATGGGTACATGGGTTTTGGAAACTAGCTTGTGCAAGTTGATTTTAAAACCCTCTTCCCATGTTCCCTTTCACATTGTTCCTTCATCTGCTCAGACTGCAAACTACCTCCTGGTGAAAGCAGACTAAGACACAGACAGATCTGAGCACAGGTTCATCCTTGCTCTGCCAATGCTCCAGGCTGGCCTGACGCAAGTTTGCTCTAATACAGAGAGCAGAGGAATGTCATGGCAGAAAGAACAACTCATGTTTAATGAGCTGCTTCAGTGCAGAACTGGAGTCAGAGCTGCTAAATTCTCTTTATGTTTTTTGGGTTGTTTTTTTTCCCCCTCCAGGACATACAGGTTCACCATGTTAAAGGACAGAAACAAGATCCAATTTTGTGTGTGGAATTACTGCTGAAAAACTTCTCCTTCTTTTGGGTCCTTTTTGGGATCCGAGACCAGGTGGGTGCCTGCAGTAGCCTTTAGCATATGTGCCAATGGAGTGAAAGAAATCACAGGTGCCCTGTTGCCCTCACTATGGGAGTATTGCTACAGAAGTTTCCAGGCTAGAGCCAGCTTCCATCTGTGAGATTCAGAGCAGGTTGGAAGAGTTTACAGCTGCGTTCATCTCAGTACACATGTGCTTTAGGGGTTTTTTTAAGTGTTTCAAATAAGGAAAAACTACAACAACAAAAAGAAACCCAAGGTTAGTATAACTTCCACATCCAAAGCCAAGCGCTACTTGTGAATTTATAAAACTTTCCAATGGCTTACTCCTAATCCTATAAAGAAAATGTAGCATTTCTATGTCCTTTCCTACTAATATTTTTGACACAGATATCCCTCATTTATGAAAATTTTACCAGAGAAAATATCAAAGACAGCTCAGGGTCTGCACCACATTATAAAAAAAATCACAGTACCTCATTTAGGAAAGACAGGTAAATATTCCCATTTACAGAACCTTGGCAATAAACATATAAATGCACAACTATTTGCCCAGTTGAGAGTATTTCATTGGTAATAATTCAGCAAATTTCAAGACAGAGTCTTTGCCAGAAAAAAAAAAAAAAAAAAAACACAAAAAAAACAGGTCTATCAGAATTGATAAACACATTCATATATTTATAATGATTACATTCACATTGAATAATGAAAAGTTTTCATTTGCATTTTTCTCATATTGATGGTGACAGGGTATGCAAGGAATTCACATGCTTCTCATTATTAAATTGTAGTCATTAGTGGGGAATGTGATAGCCACCATGCATGTAATAGCAAGGTATTTCAAAACTGGAAAAACATACCTAGCACCTGAAATTTAACTAAAAAATTATCTCCAGGTTTTCCCTCTCTTTGACTTTTTTTTACCCATGGAGTAAATAGGAACAGCAGCCTTTTGGAAATTTTTCCTGATTTTTGAAGTGGCTGAGTCTCAAGAACGCTTATCAGGAGTGATGCACTGACCTCCAACCAATGTGGATCACTTCCAGACACAGAGCTTTACTCAAGCTTCAAATCTGCTTTCTTATTACTCTCACTGATGGCAATCGGTTCTCTGACCAATAACCTATTAAAGTGCCCGAATTTCTGCCCCTGCCTCTTCATTCGGCTTTATCTCCTGGCGCATAGGCCATCAGAAATGGAGAAACATCACCAGGTTTGTATTGGCCATTTTTATGGTTATCTTAACAGCTGCCTGGAGACCAACTGATTTTCAATAGTCTCTGGTGGAAGACTGCAGGAATTAGTGTACAAATCAGGGTGTACAATTCAGTGCCTACAGCAAGGCAACTGCTATTCATATACTGGCAACTAATTTAGACATAGTCTGCAGAGCCAATTTATCCTAAAGATATTGTGCTCCATATAAGAGACACCAATTTTCACCTGTGTTAGCTGTGATATATCCTGGCTTTCTCAGAGTTATTTCACCCATGCAACAAATGTTTTCACAGACAGCAACCACTTTCTGATGTGCCAGGCTCTTTCAGTCAGATAAGAAGCAATCCGTACATAAAGGCACCAAATATGATACGGATGGAAATTTGTTCCTCACAGCCTCTGATAATTAGCATTTACTATTGTACCCAGACCTTCAGATATCTGGCCCAAGTTCCTTGTAGCTCCTCTCTGCTTAATCCCTAAAGAGGCTGTCCCTCTACTAGAGATTTCTTTAGCTGTAATTGTCTTTGGTCTGAGCCTTACTCAAGAAACTGTTCCATGGAAAGGATGGGGGAAGTGTGTTACCTCGAATAGTGTCTACAGTAGTTCCTAGGTCTTTGCCCTGTGTGCTAGAGGCTAAGAAATTTATCAAGATCTTGAAGATCTCTTTTCAAGAGATCATCACAGCCTTAGAGACATTTAACATTCAGTCATCTGGTAAATTAAAATGAGGAGCAGCACTGGAATCAGGCATTTCTCAGTAGCTGGGGTGAACTTAAAGAGAAATCAATATGTTAGTCTGTTCCAGGCTGTAGAACTTCATTTTTGATTATTATTTTCCTTCAGAAAAGCACACTGAAGTGCTCTTGGTAAAGGACTTGATAACATAAGCAAGGATGTTAAGTACAGTTTGTGGAAATGCCTCCATTTTGTGTCAAGTATGATGACCTTTCTTTTGCCATGCTTATTTTTTTATTCTGTTAATGCATGTTCCCATCTACTTGTAGAACTCATGAAAAAACGTGTCTCTGATGGTAAGAATCAAACTTTGAATGTCATTCTTTCCTACTTCTCCAATACTTTGACACATCAAAAATTCATAAACCTCTTCCTCTTTTCTCATCCCCAAATATAGCAAATAATGCAGTTTTTCATATTAAATCAAGTGTTGTACTTCTATCTTTCATATCAGCCTGTTTACCAAACTGAAAGCTGTGGCACCCCTTGAAATGAGTTTATAGATATATGCTTACTTTGAAGGTATTCTATAAGACTTCCATATTTCATCAGCTCCGTAACAATATAAATTGGGTCCTCCAAAGTGCAAACAGCATAAAGTTGTATAAGCTTCGGATGCCTCAAGTTCTTCATTATTTGTGCTTCCCTCAGAAAATCCTTTGGATCCATTGAACCTGAAACAACAACATATAACAAAACATAAGCTAAGGTTATAAGGACATTCCTACCAGCCTGGCAGTCTTAAGGGAATAACCGGGATTGTTTTCTGTCTCTCAAAGTACATTAGCATCTCAAGTCTTCACAGTTCCCAGAGAAAAAAGACAGCACAGCTGAAATAAACAGATAATGAGTGAAATATACCAGTTGCACAGGGACAGAGAACATATGTGTTCTGGCCCCCAGGAATACAAGGGCTAAACTTAACCTCCCACAGGCCACCCCCAGGCGGAAAAAAGGTGAGGGTAGAATGTTAAAGGATACAAATTAAACAAATAATTATGTGACATCTAGTAAACAAAATGCCAAGAAACTGAGGTAATAGTAATGAACATAGAATTTATGATGGAAAAAATAGTGCTGCAGTAAGAATCTGCTGCACTATTTTTATCAGCTACAGCAACTAAACAATGAAAGCACTGAAAACACTTTAGTATATAGGGAACAAATCCATGCAATTTATATACATAAGTGCAAATAGCTACTTACAATGTTTACCAATATAGAGATACATCAATAAATATGTATATTTTCTTTGTGAATGTGTAAAACTAATTTTATACTCCCTTTAATGCCTAGTTATCTTAACTGCTAATGATCCCAATTTTTTAAGTATCGCATAAGTATCACTACCTCTAGTTCTATTCACATATGCAGTGGATCAATTTATAAAGTAAATCAAATAAACAATGTAGAAATGGCACAGGAAATGAACATAAGTGGCAAAGATAGGCTTAAATTTCATACGTCCTGAGTGGGGGATTGATTAGGAAAAGACATGCATAAATGAAGAAAAAACGTTATGATTATGGATTATCCGATAGTGATTAGATATTCTCAGAGGTTTGAGGAAGATAGTAAATAACACCTTCACCATACTTGTAAAAACAAATGTGAAATTATCCAGCCACTCAAATGTTTTCTTCTTACTAAATCAAAATATACTCATTAAGAAGAGACTACAGGGAAGGATTTGAAAACAAAACCAAAACTAAACAGCAATCCAAGCTTAGTCTGTTCTACGTCATGTTTAAAAACAGGATTTTTTTCTTAGTGTAAGCAGACTGAGTCATTTAACAAAGCAGGCATGCAAGAGTAAGAATCTTTATTTCATTTTCTTTAACATTAACATTAGGTAACTGACAAGGTTCATTCGGGAGCTTGGCTCTGCTTCAAACATGGATGTTTAAATGGAGTGAAATGCTGTGAGGAAGCTAAATGGCTCAGCAATAAAACTCCACCAGAAAATCTGTTCTGCAGAATGAACTGGTAAATCAGCCCAGGTCACTTCACCCAATACCTACCTTGAATGCTGCCACCTGAGCAGTTCTTTGACCTATTTCCCAAAACATAACAGTGATGTGTGGTTTCACATCCTTGTATCAGTGCAACAGAAATGACTGAAAAATACTGCTGACTGATGTTGTGAAAAAAAAAAAAAAAAGAAAAAGCCACTTGACACTGCAACCTGTGAGAGCAAAGACTGTTGCAAGGGATAAGTGCTTTTCCTCCCTGGTGTTCTCATACTTTGCTAGGCAATCTCACAGGCTCCAATTTGACAATATTTTACAGGATGTCATTAGAAGGGGGTGGTGAAAGGCAATGGATTTCCATGTCATCAATAAGTGGATGGCAGCCAATAATACATCTCCTTAACTGGTACAGGCTATACCCATTTCTATTTGTCACTATCAGAGGAAAATGGGAAACTGGATGAACAGTAGATTACTGATGGATGTTCTCTATAAAGAAGAGATGATGAGAGTCAGATGGAAAAAAATAAATATCTGTAATGCTACCCTATGTCCTTTTTTTTTTATTTAGAGCAGCACAGTCTTTATTTGAACCTACCACAGATCCTAGATCTCCAGTCAATAAAAACAAACAAATGACAAAAAAAACCAAACAAAAACAAACAAACAAACAAAAAAAACAGGTAGTTTTTATTACAGGGCTTGGGCTCACTTTGACACTTCTTTTAATGCTGTGATGCACATGCTTGCTCTTTTCAAACTATATGAGTTCATCATGGAAACCAAAACTAAAGCCAAAAGAGCAGGTATGTGGTTGTGACAGCGTACTTTTCCTGCCACACCCCTCTTCTTCCCTCAGCTTCCTTCAAGCCTGGCCTAGCGCAGGAGAGCAATAAGCAACAGTACTGACAATAACCACAAATCTGTCTCAAGCAAAGAGAGCTTAATAAACTGATAGCAGACACCTGATTCACCAGCTGAGAAACAACTGAGCTCGCACCTAAAAAGTAACCTGTGTCTATGCATCAATCATCCCATAATTAGGGAGCATGGCAGTAGGCTGTCTTTCTCTTAAGTAGTAATATACTGCAGGGTTATACCTCTATAGAGATATTTTATGTCTTGATAATACAGTTTCTAAGTAGGTGACTAATAGTGCGTTTTAGGTTTTATTAGGTTTGATAGGATCATATACTAGATTATGCACAGATAATTCCTTAAAAAATGCTGTTGATCAAGTCTGGGCCTAGGAGAAGATCAAGTTACATCTAGGGTCCTTACTGCTACTTTTCAAGGAGTTTTGAAAGCAAGGGGTCCATTCTGAACCTTGTGACTCAGAGGGAGGGCCTCCTCTGTGTGTGTTTAACTTTACACTCTATACACTAAATAATCAAGTGTATCCAGTCATCTTGAATCTTGTTAGGTTGCTTTTAAATCACTATATTATATCTGTATTACGTCAATAAGTATATTTGTGCTTATTTTTCAAGATAAGTATACAGTGTAGTTGTTTCTATTTCTGACAAGTGTGGAGTACTCAGTCTCTTAAAGTGTATGTATAAACCTGAGCAGTGACTTAGCATCAAAGCTTAAATTTGATGTGTTTATCCTAAAAAGGATTAAGTAAGGCTAACTTAGAGTCTATGAAACCACTTGCCCTTGGTGGATTATTATAAGAGATTCTTCACATCATAAAGAATAGTCTGATTTGTTTCTAACGTCAAATTTTACCTACAAGTTATCTCTCAGTTTAATCATACTATAAATTTCTTCCTATGAATTCAAACTAAGCAATCTGCTTTTCATGTATGTCAACCTCCAATAAAGTGATCAAGAGGGAATTATTCTGCTAGCTGAATAACAGTAAATCCTTTTTACCCTGTCCGTTAATATTCATAATAATAATAGTGTATGTTTATAAACAATGAGCTTGTGTAGAGATTACACTGAGCATTATTATGATCTTCTGAATAAGTTTATGTATAACAAACGTTTAAAACTACAAGTTCTTATTAACAAAGAAGACTGAGTGTAAGCTTTCCACAATAGGAGGAGGCAAGTATCCAGCAACCCTCAGTCAGTGTTCTGGCTGTACACAAGTGAACTTATAAGGCAATGTAAGAATATGTACTGAAGTGAATAGAAAAAATAATATCTCTGTTCAGGGAAACAGAAAATTTCCTGTGTGCAAAAATTTTTCAATTGTATAAGCATTAAATATTTTACATACTAAAGAACTGACAGTATTACTAAAGCCTCTCATAAGACTACCAATCCAAAGAATGCTTCCTAAACAAACTCTGCATGGGAAGCTTCCATAGAAAGAGAGAATCTTGGGAGATGGTTTACAATATGATAATGACAAATGCATCTGTCAACTTGAGCAGGCGTAAGGAACTTTCTCAGATATGATTAACTGGTGATGATAGATGTCTGCTTTATGTGCTGACAGCTGGAGAAGCAAGCTAAGCCCAGGCAATAAGTTCAAGAGAATCCATCATGCTCAGCATAGGACAAAGTGCAAATCCTTGCTGCAACATTTTCCACTTAAGTAGAAAAAAAACAACATCTCGGTGAGGAAATATAAACAAAAATGTGAAGTGACATGCTCAGGGGCCTACAGCAAGACAGTGTTGTGCAGAGCCAAGAACAGAAAAAGTAATTGCTGTCTTTTAGACCATTTTCTTATCTCTGATCTTTACACGTTTGACTGTGGGTCAGCAATTCAGATGTCTGAGATGATGTTCTTTAAAGACATTCTTGTTTTCTCTTTGATTTTTTTTATTCATAAATCCACCTCTTTTTTTTTGCCTGCTAAAATGTCACAGATATAGCCAAAGCAGAATGGACCAAACACCAGACAACTATCTGAGTGTTGGCATCACATTACTACTGCTTTTTCTTACAGACACAGTATCAAAGATCTATAATTCTGTTCCTTCTAGATTAGAAGCCATAAATTTTAGTCATTGCAGCCTACAAAAATTAATGTTTCCAACTTCGTCCCAGCTGAACTGTATGTGTTCAGAGTGTTGCTGAAACACTTGAGCAATTTGTTTCTGGAAGCATGAAGGAGGATGCCGCCACTGGCTTACAAAATGTAGTTCTTCACTCACTGTGGAAAAGTAGCTCTCCATAGTGCAGTGGACACAGAAAAAAAAAAAACACCTGTTTTCCATAAGCCAACAATATGTCCATACTGCCAAGAAGACCAAAGTTATCCTAGGCTGCATTAGGAATACTGTCACCAACAGATCAAGGAAGGTGATCATCTCCCTCTACTCAGCCCTGGTGAAACCCTACCTGCAGTGCTCTGTCCATCTCTGGGTTCACCAATAAGGAGACATGGACATACTGGAGAAAGTCCAGTGAAGACCCATGAAAATGGTTAGGGAACTGGAGCATCTCTCTTATGAGGAAAGGCTGGGAGAGCTGGGACTGTTTAGCCTGGAGAAGACTGGGAGGGGATCTTACCAGTGTGTGCAAATATTTTAAGGGAGGTTGTCAAGAGAATGGTGCCAGACTCTTTTCAGTGGTGCCCAGCAACACAGTACAACATGCACAAACTGAAATACAAAGAGTTCCATCTGGATATGAGAAAAAACTTCTTAACTGTGATGCTGACAGAGCAATAGAACATGTTCCAACAGAAGCTGTGGAGTCTCCTTCTCTGTAGACCTTCAAAACCTGTCTTGATGCTTTCCTGTGCAGTGTGATCTTGCTTGAGCAAGGATGATCTCCAGAAGTCACTTCCAACCTCATTCAGTGTCTCTGTGTAAATACTAATTTGTGATGTGTACTGGAAAGTGCTAAAGCAATATCTTTACATAACCAATCAGATGGCAAGTAGAGAAGAAATTCCATCACAGGCATTCTGAAGGAGCACCATGAAGACAAAGCAAAATAGTAACTCTTCAGCTTCTCTCCACCACACACCTGGAGAGATACTCTGAACAATGTGTTCAACCTTCCTCAGCAGAAATCTCTTTAAAAAATAAGTAAAAAACTTCCTAATCCACCAACAGTTTGTTGTTGTTGTTTGTTTTTTAATCAGTACCAGGTCCTCTTTTGGAGATGATAGAGAACACTATATGGAAAATTGCACAGAAGATCAAAGAAAGGGGAGCACTGTCTATTTAAGATTATTACATAAATGACTGCTGCTACATCCTGGCTTGTAGGCTACCTTACTGGTGTCTCCTCTTTCTATGTCATTCTCCACTGGATGTTTAGTGAAGTAATGCTAAGGGTGTAACTAATATTGCCAAAAACAAAGAGGGAATCAGTGACTACTGCTTATGGAATTTTACAAAATGTTTGCATCAGTTTCTTTTGAAGCATCATGAAGATAGAAGACTAATACATCCTTTCAGCTATCCAACCTCTCATCTAGGTAGGACTTGTGTCTGCCCTAGTTCAATGTAAGCCATTGTGAAATCAATGAGACAGCTACTGTTGGCCTTAACAGGAGACAGACTAGAGTTAAAAAAAAAAAAAAAAAAAAAAGATGGAAAAGATATTGATTAATCAAGTCATTTTACCCAGCTAAACTACCATAATACAAAGAGTATCACTATTGAAGGAGCTTCTTCATTTGTAATGTACTAGACTATGGGTAAGCAAGTTGGTAAATAATATGTTTATTCTGATGTAAAATCTTAATTTTTAGCTAACAAATCTATCATTTTTACTATCTTATAATCTTCAATGAATTAGAATTTTTCTAGAAATAATGTGTTCTCTGTATCCCTTATTAGTAAAGCATGGAATGGGTAGTGAATTGAATAACAAAAATCTCCAAAGTTCATTTTGGCTTTAAACACATTAAACTCTGCTTCAGTTATAAAGTTTGATTTCTCTAATTCTTTTCTTTTTCCTCAGCTTGAATATTAATAGCAGTCCTTTAGCTTAAGAATATAAAATGGCAAAAAGAAAAAAAGAGAAAAAAGTAATCAAATTGCAGCTGTAACTTGGTAGTAGTGTCCCATTCAAGTTTCATGCATTTCTGGGTAGTCTTGTCAGTTCATTTTTAAGTCCATTTTTAAAACAGGAGTTTGTTTCACAGAGAACTGAAAATATGCACTGTTCTCATTATACAGAAGGAGAAGATGAAGTAGAGCTTTGAAATGAGTTATTAAGAGATGAAATGATTAGTTTAGCTTTGCATTTTGCATATGCAATACCAGATAAATGTCAGCTGCACTTTCTTCATAGAGAAAACAAGTAGAAATGTATGAACTGCAATTTGTGCAAAATCTTATTATTTTGTTTGATGAGAAACAAATCTTTTCCTAGAATGCTAATTGCCTTACATTTTCTTGAAGATGGAAGAAAATCTGTAGAAGAAAACTTAAGATTAGCCTTGCTCTTCATTCCAGTTTAGTTAATTTCCTTCCTTAAATATTATTTATAAGATTTCATGCTTTAGAAAGAACCACTCAGTCTTTTGCAATAAAATAAACTTGTCCATATGTTTCATTAAATCTTTAAAAGAAAGTAAACTAACATGAAGAAATTAGTTTGGAGAAGAAAAGCAAAAATTATACTGGACTGTTAAATGGATAGCTAGCATGTAAGAAATGTGATGCAATTCCCTGCCTTTCTGGACTTGTTCTCTCTTTTGGCACCATACCTAGAAAAAAAAAATGGTTAATGCATAGAAAAAGCCCAGTGAAGATGGTCTTAAAAACATGGGGCACTTAGAATATCTGAGCTACTTGAAGAATACTGCTTGTAGATTCAAGGAGAAAAGGTCTGGGTTCAGACTTCCTGTTTCAGATGAATCCCTGCCACAAAATGGCTTAGCACTGGGAATGTCTTAGAACAGGGAAATGGACAAAGATTTCAAAACAACTTATGTGTTTACTAGATCAGTATGGAGATGTATCAGCTCACTGAACATGTATGCTATTTTTTACACTAATTATAAAAGGACTTTAATCTGAACATTTTTCCTGCTTCAACAGAAAATAGAAGATTCTTACATGTATTCAATTTGCAAGTCCAAAATTAATCAACATTATTATAATGTAAGATAGTCCTAAAATGTACTTTTAGATTCTTCCCTTTTCAGGAAATCATTCTAGTCAAGTAGAGCTCAAGAATATCTAGTTGTTCTGTTGAACCAAAGGTCCCAATCTATTTTACTTCCTGAAACTGAATCATTAATGCTTAACATGAGCTTTCTCTGTTTATGACAACAAATTTTAATGTTATCTTTTAAAAAATATAAATGTCACTCACGCTACCTTTCTTCTCTATGGGATTTTTGCCATCTGCTGGCAGATGTTTTACGTTGTCAATTTAAAATGCGTTGATTACTTTAAGGTAATGAAAAGTAATGAAGAAAAAATTTTAAAAGCTGTCTTAATCACAAGGTTATATTATATTCAACTACTTTGTCAACATATGATATAATGTATTTAATCATTATTAATATTGAATTACTTCTTAAATATGATGAGCTTAATACAATGCACATTCCATATCACCAAAGGAAGCTTTATAATATAGCACCTAGTTACTAGGAAAAATTCTAGTGATGACAAACCAGAAATAAATGGATTACTTCACCTACAGATCATACTTGGTCACTTAATTCTATTTCAGCAATATGGTAGCATACCAACAAAGGTAAATGGTCTGGCTGGGTTGCTTTATTGTGTACTATAAGAATTTTTGTGTAATATAAGAATTTTTCTAGCTCACACAGAAACAGAAAACTATATTAAGTTGTCACTCTAATGCATTGAATCATATAATGTCTTGGGTTGGAAGGAACCCCAAGGATCATCAAGTTCCAAACCCCCTGCCACAGGCAGGGCTGCCAACCTCCAGATCTGGTACTAGACCAGGTTGCCCAAGGCCCCATCCAACCTGGTCTTGAACACCTCCAGTGACAGAGCACCCACAACCTCTCTGGGCAGCCTGTTCCAGAACATCACTGCTCTGTCTGTAAAGAACTTCCCCCTGACATCGAAACATCAAACGCAATCTGGACATTGAGATTCATTCACCTACATGTTTAAATACAATGATTTAAAAACAGCTACACATAGGGATAGGATCTATTTTCAGTAGCATTGAAAAAAATAATAAAGCAAATTTGGCAACATTACACATTATTAAGAGCAATTCACATACCTGGTTTTAATGTTTTGATTGCCACTGGGGTGGTATTGTTCCACAGTCCTTCCCACACCTCACCAAACTGACCAGATCCTAACTTTTTCAAGAATTTCAGAGATTTTCTGTCTATCTCCCACTGATCAACAGTTTTATATGACAAATCAAAGGTAGTAGGAATTTGTACCTGGTAAAAGAAATTAAATAATACATTTAGATTTCCTTTTTTTTTTTTTTCAACAGAATGTATTATTTTTTTTTCACAATGTTAAGTTGAAACAGACATGAGTGTTTCCAGACAACACATATGAAGTAAATTGAGAACAGAAAATAAATTTGGTGTTTTTAGCCAGAAATAAGGAATATTTAAAGAAAGTAAAAATTAGAAATCATCCCCTAGCAAGCTTTTTGAACAATCATGTCTTGCTTGCCTGAACCTTGTGGTTTTGCCTCCATAATTAGTTATAGACAGCTGGAATTATGAATCTGAAGATTTCATCACCATATACATCTATTATAAAATGGTATTAAGAAATCATGATTTGGAACCTTTTATCCTCTAACCTGTTCAAAATTAACACTTCAAGAATGAAAGTGTATTGCTATCTAAACATTCTGAAAATAAGCAGATCATCACCATTCCAATTGCGTAAGCAGATATGGGACTAGCACTTTCTAAATGATACTGCAGACTTAGCTTATGAAAATATGTGCACACATTTTCACTCTTACCTTTGGACATGGCTTTCCAAGCATCACACAGAGGCCATCACTGTTCTTACTGTAATAGTCAACAAACTCATTCAGAGTTTTGAAAGTTTTCAATCTACTTAAGAAAAAGCCTTCTCCATCCAGTCTTCTGATCCTGTAGTGCTTCACTGATTCACCATCGAACACTAAGAAGATTTAAATATATTAAGTTTCCAGGTATTAAAGCAGCAGTACAATATAGTTTATAAACAAATCAGCAAAAGGGACATTAGTTCCTAGAGGTTGCAGTGAGGAAATTAAAACAAATTATTTTAGTTTCAAAGATGGCAATGGTACAAATTATTTTCCAAACCCCAGCTCACTATTTAGATAGCTTAGCATATCCAGTCTGCCAGTCTTTAACTATTCAGATTTGGAGATTCTTGTTATCACCCTATGTTGTAACACAAAAATATTTAAGGACATGATTATTGAGGCAGTTCATGTTTTCCATCTTTTAGAACACCAAGTCTTCCAAGAGAATCTAATTCAAAGTAATCATTTGATCAATTTTTAATATTTCATTTATCAGTATTAGCATTCCAAATAGCATCTTTTGAATCAGCAGGCATTTTTGAGCAAAACAAATGCACAAACTGTGCTCCATGATTTTCTAGAAAGCACTCATATTTTTCCACAGGTTTTACTGAGTTTTGTGTGTGCTTGGAATATGTCAAAATAAGACTGGTAATGCTCTGCTTTGAGTAGCTGATAACTACCCTTACCATTGAAATGTGGTTTGCTCTCATCTACACATGCTTAAACAAAAAAGGCCTTTATCTTATTTACGTGCATCTCCTGATGCTCAAAGTGTCCTTTCCTGGGATTATCACAGCAGACTTTCATAATACCAAAAGGAGGGCCAGGTTTCTGCGGGGTGGGATTAGTGACAGTAAGGAGCAACAGTAGACCAGAGATGGAGAAAAATGCACTCAACTCGAGCCTTGGTTAGGATAGTTGGTTTAACTCCTATCAGTGCCATAGCTGTTAACTCTAATATTAACAGTGCTCTAAAATGAACCTAGCTGGTAATGAGAAATTCTGACTATATAATGCATAACTTAACAGGAAAGATGTTTAAGCACTGGGATATATTTTTTTTGCATCTCAAACAGAAAAGACATGCATCAGTAGAAGGTTTCCTGATGTGGGGAGTTTCAGGTGGAAAAATGCTCAGAGCTCAAGGAATTACCAAGGCGCAATGACATTAAGAGAAAAACAAGTATTTGAAAGTGTGGATGGGGTTTTCTTCTCTTTTCTTCCACCTGTTAGAGCTTGTGACGGGACACAGGATGCCCAATTAGAGCAGGGGTTACAAGATTAAGAAGCAAGACAAAATGGAAAATATCTACTTTGGGGGATGGCAAAGAGGAGAAACATTGGAGCAGGACTAAAAGTGAAACATCACGTTTTGGAAAAAGACAGAAGTAGGTAAGAACAAGATAGGAGAATCAGAGGCTTATCATTCCCTTCCATTCATGAAACAACATGGTACTTTTCTATAATGAGTTGAAGAGAGCTCTAAAGGGGAGCAAGGCATTTCATTTGCCACACTAGTCCTCATCACCCAACACTACTCCTCTTCCATAGGTTGGGTGGCTCCTTCCACACCCATTGGTACAGGAGATTACCATTAGTGTCCCCTTCTCAGGGCCCTCAAACAAGACAAAACTGAAAAGTAAAGGAAAGTACAGGGAAAAGGCCTTCTGCTGTTTACTTCTGTATTTGAGCATTTAATTTTTAATCACATTAGTAATAGTAAAAGTGTGCACAGCCACATATTGCACATAGAAACAGATGGTTTATATTACTGGTTGCTTTTAATTAACAATGGTGATATAAAGTATATTTCTCTCACCATTCCATTGATTAAATAATAATAATAATAATAAAATCTTCCTTCCATAATTACTGTCATGTATAATAATTTTTCAACTGTACTCTGCAGTTGTCAGGCCCGGCCACCAGAGGGCATTTAGGAGCTGTTAGGCGATTTTATATCTGCCCCAGATCATATTTTTAGAGAGATTAATTACCAGTTTACAATTCTGCATATGGACCATAAAATAGAACATTTGTAAATACAGCCCCTGAGAATAAAGATAATTACAGGATAATTACATCAGAATTTTCAGATGGCCTTTTTTTTTTTTTTTTTTAATTTAACATATGTAATTACCATTTGCTCAACTATAAAATGTACGTACATTTTTGTAATGTATGATTTGAAAATCGTGCTAAAGGAAATTCAGTAACAACAGACTGAAAATGCATTGAATTTTTCAAAATTTAAAGTAAAATTAAACTGGACAAATGAACTGCTATTTGTGATTCATTGAACAAAAAGCCAGCAGGATGACTGTGTTAATCCCGTTTTAGCAGTATATAATGATAGCACGTAGTTTGTCTATCTGTTTTATTCATTAGAAGCATCATATTTGCTACTTGCAAAGCATCTAATCTTAATGTAAAAGTCAGTTTGAAACATATGATCTATTTTTTTAAAGGAGACCTGTCTGAAACTTTATGGCTCCCATATAGAGGTCAGACCACACCAGTGCAAAGTTCTGACTTTATGTTTTCTAAGTCTGTGAGTAATGGTTACTCGACAGGAATCAGCTTATACTGGATTCTGTAGATACCAAATGCTTTATCATGGTTAGTGATATTTTGCTGCTATTCAGATTGTATTCCTCAAGGTCACGTCAAATCATGACTCGCCAAAGTCTGCTCTTCTTATCGCACTGAAATAAAACAGTGTTTGCCAACCAGTAGGTCTAACCTTTTTACCTCAACCAAGGAGTGGGATCTGAACAAGGAAATAAGAAACAGTAGTATAACCATAACATTTATAAATGGCCAAAGAGAAAATTTCTTAAGACTGAAGAAAAATGATGAGTTAGCCTACTGTATAATACTTGATTGCCTTCACATTCTTGTAACATTGCTGGTTTTTGGTAATTTCATAGTTTTTTTAGTTCCTCTGGATGCAGTAGGGATGTGTGTGGATAATTCACAGAAAACTTCTGGGCTGACACAGTCTTTATTTGTGATAAGCAGCTGAGGGAAAGGCTGGTGCAGTGCTTGAGAGGGAATTGTTCAGTGACATCCCAGGGCTGAATCTGGCTGCATGAGTCCTGCACATCTCATTGGCAGAGCTGCAGCATAGCACAGCTTCTCTGCCCACACATGATGGAAAGCACGTGGAATTCTGGGAAGAGGCAGCCATAACCCCTTAATGCTTTCAGCCTTCCTTAAACACAAGCCAGAGAGGATGGGACTGTGACTTCAGCTTCACACAGCTTGACAGCAACTAGGTTTGAAGACCGCAGCGAATTTATCATGGAATCCCTTGCCCTTTCCAAGGTAATTATGGCTCTCCTTAGATTTCATCATGGTTTTGGCTTAACAAAAACATTCTCCTCTCCCTCCTTCCCATCTACATAAGTTTAGGCCATGGAGAAATACATTTTGCAATCCCAAGGAAGATAATAATTTGTTGCCCAAGGCAGCAGAAGTAAATTTTATGGTGGCATCAGCAGAGACCATATCCTCACCAAATGACTAATGGAGACACTAAGACGTCATTAATGCTAGTATCCCAGCAGTTTGCCCCCAGCACTTACACTGCAGAGTAACCAGCAGGAAGGGAGAGTGGGAATTGAACCAACCTGGGGACCACAGACCTTAATTCTCTCCTATCCTTCCCCAGACGGAGAAGGATTTCTAACAACAGGGCCATGGCCAGGTGCCCCAGGTGAGGCTGGGAGGAAAGCAGCTGCTCGGATCGCTTCCACCATCACAGAGAGGGTACAGTGGCTGCTCCAAGAGCATTTTCCTGCTACAGTCATGGTTTTGTCACTCCAATCAATTTACTTCCTTGAATGATTATGGTTTTGTTTTGTTGTTGTTTTTTTCCTGGGCCTAAAGGCAATCTGGACTAATGGAAATCACAATCTTTTTTTTAGGAGAAGAAGAGAAGAGAAAAAATGCATTGTCATTTAATGCCATCAGATACAATTATTCAGTAAGGGATGAAATAGAGAGTCTCCTGCTATCATTGGCAATGACACTCAATTAAGCTGAGCACATCTAAATTATGGCTTTTAATTAAAAAGAGGCAATGTATAAGATGGCACCAACATGTTTAAAATTTAATATATTTCACACCAGATGCTGGAGTCATCAACATAAAAATCTGTCTATAACATGTGCATTTTTTAAATGAGAAAACCTATTTTTAAAATGTCAAACACTTTAAAATGATAGCAACACAGTGCCTGATCTAATTTGATGTGCTTTCCATTTAACTATTCACAGCTAAGAAAAAGCTTTCTGAGCATCACTTTTTGTTATTAATTTAAATAGTTGTTGATAATGAAAATCTTTTACAAAATATGAGTTATCCCATTAAGGCAAGATAGAAGTGAAAAGTGTCCTTTTAATGAAAGGCAGACTCCATTGATTTATTGTGCTTTTTTTTTTTCCTGTTTTGTCTGTTTGTTTTCTAAAGATGTCCATTCATTTCTCTTATTAACATTGCATCTCTTATATTTTGCCAATATCATGTTTGAGTTTGATATCAAACATGAATATCATGAAATCAGTTTTTGGAAGCTTGGGTAAGAATCTGTTCCTTTTCTGTTTCTTTTCTGGTTTAGATTTATTATGTTTAAATGTAAGACTGGACAGAGATTAAAAAAAACACAACACTTTCTGATAGACTTCATTTCTGAAATGTAGGTTATCACTCTTTAACCATTATCACCATCTTCTCTGGAGTGAAATCAAAGCAGCAATAGCAGGAAGAATTAACGCAATGAATCCTACAGAGGATGGGATCTTGGGGTTTTGTTTGTTTGTTTCCTGGGGTGGGGGTGGGGGTCTGTGTAGAAAAAAACTGGAAACAGATATTAGAGATATATTCCAAAATACCAAGTTGTGATTTCTCCCTGATCAGCATACCCGCTACCACAGAGATTTCAAAGCCATCAAAGACCTCATAAAAGAAAGAGTCCTGAATCCCTATTCCTCCTGTTCTTCATGAAAACAGTGTTTTGGTGCTTCAGCCTGGAGAGTTCGGTAACTTCTGATGGAATAAATAACAGGGATTCATAAAAATTACTCATTTCTTAGTAGTCGGGGATCTAAACAACTTTCCAATTGCCTCCTCCTACAGTACAGTTCACTTCAACATTTACTTTTGGGAGATCATGTACTAGATCTTTCAAAGTAGATACAAGCGATGAGATTATGGACATATAAATCTCAACCACTATGTATATTATTACATTGGAAGCAAACAAATAGCACAACACATATCAGGCACCATTCAGTCAAGTCTGTTCAGTAAGCATCAAATAATATTTAACTTCTTCAGCATGAAGTAGCATGTTGAGGCTAAATTACCTTCCAGCCTGCGAAGATGCTAAAAGGTCTAACAGCAGTGGTAAACTGTTTCATTAATACTGTCTACAGACTGTGTCAGAGCTTATTTTCTTTCTATCCCTAAAAGAGTACAAATATTTAATAAATCTGAGATGGCACTTGCATACATGCTCAGAGGACAGCCCACACTTGTGCTTGAAGGAGGGTTGCCTGCTGAAGCTGGAGCATCACCTGCACATATACAATGCTATTCAGTTGTTCTTTCATCTAAAAAAAAAAAAAACAGCATGGAAGATATCCAAACTGATGGTTTCATATCTTGTTGTTGTAAGCCATCATCAAATCTGTTCCCAAAGAAGCTTACACAGAAACCTGAAAAAAGTCTGCTAGAAGCTTACTTAGTTGAACTATATATAAAAATCAAATACCTTATAACATCTTTCCAGGAAAAAAAAAATGAACAGCAGTATTTAACGATGGTCTTATCCCACCACAAATGCTGGACTGATATCTATTTTCATTCTCTTTGGCTTTTCTTTGTGCTACTTCATTTGTAAATAAGGTACTGCTGCCTTCATCTCGGAGAAGTAGCTGGGAGGCAGGCTAAGGTATTAAGATTTTGAACATTTTCTTGCAGGCTATAGTTGTAGAATAACAATAATTTAAAAAAAAAAAAAAAAGGCATTTCCAGCCCTAGATCCACAAGCATAAGATTTCTCACCAATATTTAGTAAGGTGTCATGTATTCAAGCACCAGCATTTAACAGATAAAACAGGCATAGCTATCCTTCCCTTCCTAGCAATATTGTTAAAGATCTAGCCCACTCCTTGCGTGAAGTCACTTCACTGGAAGCTGAAACCATGTAAGAAAGGGAAAAGTTAGCACATAGAGGGAAAGCATTTTGAACAGCCTATAGTACAATCTTTGGATAAAAGGGTGTGCACACAGTGAGTCAATTCTGTCACAGTTTGGGAGCACTCTAATTCCTTGTTTATGTTAGTTTTCATATCAGTGCTTCTTAGCAAGAGCAAACTTCCTTGAGGGCCAGCTGAAAAATGTGGAAGGAACTCTCCCAGAACAGAACAGACCATATTTATTTTGTAAGTTCTCTATTTCAATCTATAAGAAACATATATTTCCTTATCTTTGCAATAGAAAGCAACCTTCCCATACTACCACAAGACAGTGCAGCTATACACCTTTTCCTTATGACGCAGAAAGAGAAAACAAGACTATGTCAAAAGTTCATTAAGCTACTTAATGCATTTCTAAGTTATGCTTAGAAGGTGACTAACATAAACATCCAGGTGGAAGAAGAGTAAATGTGAAAGCGTCTGCTTACACAAGAGGCCTTTCCTTTTGCTGACATAATTCATCATAGAATCATCATGAAACCATTTGTGTTGGAAGGGATTTTTAAAGGCCAACTAGTCCAACTCCCCTATAATGAACAAGGACACCTACAATTAGATATTCTCAGAGTCCTGTCCAGCCTGACCTTGAATGACTACAAGGATGAGGCATCCACAATTTATTCAAGATTCTTTATTGTCTTACAGAATTAAAAATGTAGAGCGCATTAGGAAGTTTGAGTGTAGAAACTCGTTGTCTGGGGGCCATCTTTACACTCTTGATGCACAGTGGTAGGACAGGTTTGATAAAAAATGTCCATAGAAAAGAGCCAATTATAATCATTTCCTTCTATTACAACAACATATATTACACACACACAAAAAAAAAGATGGCATGTATATGTATGCAAGAAAATAATAGTATTCTTATTTGAAAGTCTTTTGGATCAAAATAGCAGATTGAATGTATTAAAAAAAAAAAAAATCATTATAACTCTTTTTACCAATGCTTACAGGCAACTTTTCAATCAAGTCTAACTGATTCTGAAGTACAGCTTTGAGACTCTTTTTATCATTTTGCCTCTGAAAACAAGCAAGCATGAGCCTAAGGCAAAAGAAATCTCATTTTCTTAAACACCAGACATTTGCTGTGATATGTTTAATTTTTATTTTGCATACCAGTCAGCACCATGGTGTAGAGCAATAACGCATTTTTGGCATTAAACTATGAAAACATTTTTCAAGGCAACTGAAGCACTGGAAGTACTAACCACCTTATTGTTTTTTTTTTCTTCTGAACTTATTAATACAGAAGATCTATAAAAGAAAAGTTAGTGAAACCTCAAATGACTCTTACAATGTTTTCTTTATATATCTCCTGGGAAATCAATATCATCACAGATTTTGATTTCATTTCCATGTACGTTGTTTAACAAAAATGCAGAAACCCAAATAAGATGAGAAAAATTTTAAAACATAGGTTAAGATGAAAAGCTAAAATATACCTGAAAGTGAGTATTCGCCTTTTAGACTTTCGCTTTCTCGGATTAGGAAGGCTCCTGCCCGGTTTCCAGGATACAACAGTTGTCTCTCAGCATCTGCTCGCTTGATTGGTCCAAAAAACCATCTTAACAAATAAAAACAATGAATTTTAACATTCAGTGAAACATACCAGAAAGACAATTAGGTTTTATGAACTTGCTGTGTATTTACTAGAAGATAATGTGTGGTATGATGATTAGAATTCCAATAGCATGGAAGAAAAGATTACAGGAAAGCCTATAATAGAAATTCATGGTTATAAAATAACACTTAAGCATATGAGTAAAATCTGGATTCTGCAGCTGATTAAAAGTACTACTGATTTCAAGAAAAAAAATTCAAATGTGACTGACTGGCCTTGTCTCAAGAAAAATTCACCAAGAAATATTTCCAGTGCTGTCATAACAGAAAGTGATGCCAAGTCAACTGATGCCATTCGAACAATGTAGAGATGCAAGTAAGCACTTAATCCTGATGTTTTAAAAGTCAATTTTCCCCAAAGCTGCAGAGTTGCAGTAAGGTTCCTAGTGGCCAGCTGTGCTAGGACCTTCCCTATCCCATTTCCATGTTGATATCTCAGATGAGTTACTGGCAATTTTTCAGCTCTGCTGCTGTTCAACAAACAAAAAACCTCTCAAGTCACTGCAAACATCAGAGCATCTATATTATGTAAAAATTATTCCTGTGTACTCCTTTCAAAGTAATTGCAAGACTTCTATCACTAACACTTGTAGTTTCAAAAGTTTTATGCAAGCAATAGGAAAGTAGCTCTTTTGCTGTATGGTGCTGAGTGTAAATTTAGTAGGAATAAGAATGAGTCAGCATTTTCAACTGGGACAGCACTCAGCTTCCATCCAACAAGCATACAAAGTACTTTCCAAGATTAGCTCTGCCCCTTATTTGAAGTAAATGGTGATGTATAGTTATCAAAATTATGTCACATACTCACAAGCAAACTCCTTTTAAATTAACCAGAGATAAACCTATCATGCAAACTTTTAAGATAAATCTGTGTATCACATGACACATTAGTTGCCTACTCAGCTACTTGATTTGTCAGTTGCTAGTGAAAAGTACAGGAGGAGTCATCAACAAATTACCTTAGTGTCTGTAATGCTTCCAATCACCAAGAGAAATGTACGAAATAAATCAGAACATTGGGTGAAACCTTGGCTGAGCAAGCATAAGAAATGATAGATGTTTTTGTATGAATAAAGAGGAAATAAAAAGAGGTAAAACAGACAGTGCTAACCTATGCCAGGTATGCTTCATTAACAAAAGAAAATGAAACACACATACTCTAGACCTCATTTCTGCCTTCTGACTTGATTTGGATAAGATAGGCCTTGATACATATTTGGCAAGGGAAAGAACCTGATTAAAAAGCTAGAATGCTTTAGTAGCTATTTTAATTAATAAAAATCTGAATTCAATTAATTTAATTAATTCATTAATTTACCTGAGAAAACTAAGTAATCAATAAATGTTCAAATCCTTGACTCACGTTCTCATCAAAGCACTAAGAGGACAGAGTACAAGTCTGACACCATCCAAATCCTGAAGAAAATTTATCTGCTCTAAAAACTAGAAATTAGAATTTTTCTGAGATTTCTAAATACACATATTCAAGAATAATAACCAAAAATAGCAAACAATATGACTTTAAAGAATTTGAATTGACACAGAGAGGGATGACTTCTTCCATTTGAATATGATATTCTTAGTCCAAAGTCACCAAGTTTATAGTAACAATCCAGTACTAAAAGCAGCTCGGTATGTATAAAAATAACCCTTTCAATTCAAAGCAAATAAATTAATTTGCTATTCACATTTTCAACAAAATTACTCCAAATTTAAAGTCTATTATCATTAGAAATGGAAGTTTAAGTTACTTTTAAAAAGATTTAAGGGCTTATTTCTATTTCTATTGATTGAGCTTATGCTTCAAAAGGCTTAACATTTTACTTTATCTAAAAGCATGCATTTTAGAGGAAAAAGTACTCTAAGGGATATAATAAATCAAAGTATTTGCTCACCATGTAGTATTGTTCCGTGGAATGGGAAAGTTAGACCGAAATGATACCCTATCCTTAGTAAATCTATTTGTTTTTCAGAACTCAAATTTAGGTGAAGGTTTTGAAACAGAACTCTTGGAAAAGCAAAACATCTTGGAAAAGCATCAAGCACCATCCACTACCCAGGTTACTTAACCATCACATTCTCTGGCATCTGTGTATCTCTACTGACATGAGGCATTTCAGGAGGATGTTGAATTAGCAATCCATACATCATTTCATTCTAAATATCCAGTCATAACTTGAATGAAGAATACATGAAACAAATCTGTTTGCAGCCTCCACTACTAGCTAAGCCTTATCAAGCCCCTTTTCTTGCCCTGTTCCAACTAATACTCTAGGATTTGTCTCTTTCCTAATTCTAAAGCAAGTTGTGGGCCAAGCCTTAAGCCAAAGCCAAAGATACTGGCATGGTCTAGACAAATATGTCCTGAGAAGACACGTGTTTCTATAGCCTCCACCTTCTTTGAGTGGCTACAGTGCCACCTATCTCCAACTCTAGTACTTACCACTCTCCTAATTCTACCATTTGCTTTTTGCATGGGAGGAACCACAGCCAAAGACCCGCCCCCATCCCCCAGCCCCCCCCACCCCCCCCAAACTATGACTGAAATTAAAAAAAAAAAAAAATATTGGAGACATTTTTTGGCAGCATAATCTTTCTTCGGGCAGCCCTTTTGAAAATTCACTCTAACAAAAACTCTAAGCTTGTAACTAAAGACTCAGAGTGTCATCCCCCATTCGAGACCTGACGAAGATCTTCTGAATTAACAGCTGTCATCCTTCACCTTCTTGTAAATTTCACCAGATCTCTCCCAGCTCTCTGTTAGCCGTACTAAAGCCTGGCACAGAAAATGATGTGGAAGTTCAAACAATGACACTCATTATCAGTAGAGCTCATCAGAGTACAGCTCCCCACCTTTATTCTCTGTCTTCACCTACATTTAATATGCAGAGGAGTAAAGTCCAAATTAGCTCCACAGCATCATATCTGTAGGGGCTGCATTTGTTTTAATAACTAGCTGTGTCTGAGATGAAAGTGGATTATTTGTTTTTCATGCAAGGACTGGAAGTAAAACAAAGCTAAAGGCAGAGGTCCATAACACACTCTGAATTTTATGAATGCTCAGCTAAAAAGGAAAATCCTGATAGCCAAATAATCAGTAAAATAAAGAAGGACTACATGGCAAGATCATTCAAACAGTGTGGAGGCATAACAGAAAAAATTGCAGGAAATCGGTCACATGAAATTGGTTTTCAAAAGCACTAAATCAGTTAAAAGGGACAGCGTAATCCTATCCTTGATCCTGTGTGGCATAAGGGCATTTCACTTTTCATTTTTCTTAAGTGTTTGCAACTGGAATTTACACTCACATATTAGGGTAAATCTCACAATATCACTAAATCTCAGCAACTTGGAGGGTTTGTTTTCATACCCATGAACTGTAATTAGAGCAAAGGTCTTGGATGAAGATAAATTAAAATAGATTATGTTGCATATATAGTGGAACCAAATATATCGCACTTTCTTGTGGAAGGCAGAATGCTAATACAATAACTAAAACCAAGAAAGAAAAGCTTCAGTGGCTTAAATTATACATTTTAAATGCCTCGGCATCTACATTCATAGAAAGTTGTAGTTGCAAAATCAAGAATTCTAAAGTAAGAAGACGGAAGTTTTCATCTTGCTTTCCTGACATCAACTAAGCCATTTTCAGAAAGATCCAGTTTATCATCTTTTAATTACATGGCTACATCCACTGCTTCCTATAGGTTGAATATGAGTGCTGCTCCCTGAATAGTTATCCTGTATTTTCTTTTGTCAGTGAGTAGATAGAGCTTACTTACTGTGTGTTTTAGTCTCTGCTCTCAATACAAATTATAAAATTACATGAATGGCTAATTTCCTAGAAATCTCTGTTACAGTGTTCATGATTATAATATTTGCATGCTTTACATATGTTCATTCATTTATTTTGGGGCACTTTTATTTGTAAACCGTTATTTACGGTGGAGAAAAAGTACAAAGGGGGACTAAGGCAATAGGACATTATCATAAAAGTTTTCTACTAATTTTGAAATGACTAGGGCCTAACTTTCAGAGAATTCTGAATTGTACTGTATGTAATAGTTTAGTCAGAGACAAATATTTGTTAACTTCAGGAACTGTTTCACATAAGACAAGGAGAGGCGTGTAGAAAGCAAAAGAGAGAGAGAAACAGATCGTCTGGGTTCTTATTTAATTCCTTTCATCATATGACCATCCTGTGATCACTGCCCTTACTCAGCACATGGAAACCTGAACAGGCTTGCGTGTGCCACTCTTCATTGCTGTTTTCTGAGCAGGACAAAGAGCGCTGCTGAGCCAGCTTTTAATCCATGCCAGGTTTGCAGTCTGCTGTGGGTAAACATTCAGTGCAGAAGCTGGGACAGAAGTTGACTAAGGGAGCCCCCAGTGCATCATCTCTGTGCTGAGGAGAAGGCTCATTAGAATTTGACAGCTGTTATCTGTTTGGTTACAATATATAAAGTGCAATTTTATTTCCAAATGCTTGGTTAGTATGAAGCAAAGTTTTCTTTGAGAACAAAAAAACGTATACTTTTAATATAGAATAGCATAGCATAGCTTAGCATAGCATAGTTCGGTTGGAAGGGATCTTCAAAGATCATCCAGTCCAAGTGTCTGAGCACTTCAGTGCTAAACAAAAGTCATTGAGGACACTGTCCAAATACCTCTTGAACACTGTCAATCACAGTGCATCAACCTTCTCTCTAGGAAGCCTGTTGCAGTGTTTGACCACCCTCATTGTAATGATTTTTTTTTTCCTAATCCTTAGTCTGAGCCTCCTCTCATTCAATTTGTGCCTTTCCCATGCGTTCTGTCATCGGTTGCCAAAGGGGAGCAGAGTTCGTAACTTCTTGCTTCCCTTCCCCAAGGAGCTGCATAGACCAGTGAGGTCTCCTCTCAGCCTCCTGTTCTCCAGACTGGACAAAGAAAGTGTTCTCAGCCTCTCTCCTCACAGTACAAGTTTTCCAGACTTTTGAGTAAGCAGAAACTGAAAAATCTAAACTTAGGTTTAAGCTCTTTTAGACACCAAACCCTGCTTCCTTGCTACCTTCTACAGACCTGCCTGGGATTATCTGTAATACCATGTATCCCTCATTGCCATTTATTATCAGATACTGAAGGATGCATGGGACAAAGTGCAAAAGAAAGGAATTTAAAACTGTTGGTAAAGGAATGCATAGAACAATGTAGGAGGGGTGGAGGAAACAGGATATTAAAAACTGGATGTAGAGAGGACCATAAGATACCATCAAGGAGATGGAGGAAAAGAAGGGAGAAACATGGAGCTAAAAGAAGATGAAGAGAAAATAAAGACATGAAAAAGCTGAGGATTTCATTTAATGCTCAGGATTTATAACCTGCTGCTGCCTAAGCTGCTAAGGAAATGTTGGTTTCCAAATTATTCTGCTCCTATTCAGGAAAAGTTTCACAGACTAACTCCCACTACAAGTGTTGCTCTTTACAGTTCTCTTCCCTTTTGCTTTCTTAACTTCATTTCATGACTCACTTTTGAACTGACCAAGAGAATACTTTACTGTTCACTTTAGTCATGTGCTGACTAAAGCTCAATGTTTTGATTTATTATTAACATGCATTGCTTTAAATCTTACTTCCTAAAGTACTGCCATCAACAAGTGAGTCAGAATAAGACTTAAAAAGCGTTAGTAATGACAGCTTTCTACAGTCTATATACAGAAATGAATAAAAATCTTAGCATGTTGCATGAAGTTTCTAACTTAGGCAATACTTGAAATAAAAAAAATGTTTAAAATGCACCTCTGCAGTGGCACAGCTCAGTTCTGATTACTTATTTACAATACTCAGAAAGTAATTTCCTCCAAGGAAACTAGAAATTCAGGTTCTCAGGGACAGTTAGGTAGGGCAGCACTTTTAATCTTACGCAACTGCATTGCGCTTGCTTCATACGTAAAGATCTGAGTCATGTATATTGCTCAGATCCTTGTTGCTGAGTAGCTTATCAGAAGTGAAATGAAGATTATCCATGTGTACTTTGTGATGGACCAGAAGCTTCTGAGTCTTTTAACAATGACAGTGGGTGGAGTAAGTTGGATATTCTTTCTGTGTGGGAAAACACAGAACACATGAATAGTTCAGAAAAAACAAAGGCTCATTTCCGTGTTATCTAAATGGAAGAGCTCTATCAAAATCAACAGCATGTAACTATTTTATGTCTCACAAGTACATAGAAAGCTGCCTGTATTTTTGAAAGTTATATTTTGTGGGCAACGTATATTAAGTCCCATTTTACGTTCCACACTTTGAGATGAACATTATAAGTTTTCATAAAATAATGATTACAAATAAGAATACACAGTTTTGGAAAATAACAGATCACATTTTATTTCTTGGCCTTTGGGTAACTTTTTGGTAATGTTCTTGTCAACGTATTATAGCTGATGAATTGGCATTTTTCCAAAAATGCGAAATTTATTGTAGACTTGCTTTTAACTGGTAAGATGAAAAATATATGAGCTGATAACTGAAGAGATATTAGGGGGGAAAAAGAAAAAGGAAAAAAAAAAAAAGAAGAAGAAAAAGAAAATGAAGTTACACTTCCCTGTATGTTTTCTAAACAAAATATTATATTTTTGAGGGTACTCAAACTGAATTTTTGAAGTTGTTTCTTATTTCTGTTCTCAAATGGACTTTCTACTGAAACATAAACTGTTCTTTTATTCTTTTTTTTCCTTTTTCAGAAATAATTAAGTTATCTATCTGAAAAGAATTTCAGCCAAATACCCTGCATTCACTTTCAAGCCATTAAAAGAAGGCAGCAGGGGTATCAAAAAAGTATTTTAGGCACCTGAAGTCTATTGTGGTCTATGAAATTGCTTTGTTTTGTCACTGTTTTTGTTGGAAATAGTAAGCTGTGCCTGAAAGACCAGGTCTGTCAGAGCTGTAGGGACTTTTACAGTAACGAACTGCGGGGGACTGTTTGGATAAGGTAATGTTCAACAATGAGTGTGGTAAAATCCACCACAGAGATTGGCATTTCCTCTTACAGCCTAGAACAAACGTACAGTCTTGTAAACATAAATACAAAGATTAGTCAGACAAAGGTCCATGACACACTGGGTATACACCATTTTAGTAAGTACCGCAGTAGGGCATAACTACACTGGTGTGTAATGCTGTTAAAAGAGATTATGCATAATGTTATGTTAATTTTTCACTTCTCAATAATAACAGTTGACTGTGCCGCAAATGTGTTGTTGAATCTGCTCTGACACCCGATTTAGAGAGCAAACCGAAACAGAGCCTGAAGCAAGGAGGTCATGCCTCCTACAGGAAAGCCTGTAGGAAATGAAAATTCTTTCTTAGGGCAGCAGAATAAGGAGAGATGCAAAACACTTTTCAAACTCTATGAATGTGGTATGTGCTCCAGTTTTTCCTATGTTTTAATAGTTGATGGATCCCAGCTACCCTGTCAATTGCACTGTGGCAAATCCTGTTTGTGAATTAGATGTCTGCAGGCGTCATTCTGGCTGAAATCTGCAGTATTCCACATTAGTTTTTCTCCTCATCCCTCAGCATGACCCAGCATCAGCATGCTGTGTGAATACCACACTAAGGAGATATCCCTCAAACTCAGGCTGACAGGGGAGGGGTGAAGTTGTGCCCCTACTTTGCCCCACATTTGAGTCCATTCCAACTTCTGGAATGGACACCAACACATTCACAGAATCACAGAATGGCTGAGGTTGGAAGATACCTCTGGTCCAACCCTCTGCTCATGCAAGGACACCTAGAACATGTTGCACTGAACTACTTTGAGGCGGCTTTTAAATATCTCCAAGAAGGAGACTCCACAACATCTCTAGGAATCCTGTTCCAGTGCTCTGTCATCCTCACAATATAGAAGTGCTTCTTAATGTTCAGAGGGAGCCTCCCAAGTTTCAGTTTGTACCTGTTGCCTCTTATCTTGTAGCTGGGCACCATTGTCTGGCCTGGACCTTTGTCTGACTTTGTTTGTCAAGAGTCTGGCCCCATCCTCTTGATAGCTTCCTTTTGGTTACTTGTACATACTGATCAGATCCCCCCAGAGTGTTCTCCTTTCCAGGCTCACCCACTCCATGCTCACAGCCCTCCCCTTTTTCACCACAGATTTCCACTGGCCCCTCCAGGCATTTGAGAAAGGTGTCTCTTAGGGAAAAGTGTGGCTGCTGCAAAAACGATTGTGCCTCTGAGACAGAGCCTTTAGGACAACAAACCATCACATCTTTAGCTCAGTAATGATGGGGAATTGACTATTAAAGTTTGTTCCCAGTAGTGCTTTTGTACCTGGATAAGGACTTTATTTCATTTTAAACTTGTTCTAAAACACTTGTCTTTGGAATAAATGAAAGGTCACAATCGTCTATAATGGGCATTGTCTTGGGCTTTTTATGTGAAATATAGCCACAGAGTTGCTTTAAAAAAAAAAACAACCAATTAAAAAAAAAAAAAAAAAGTATTCCTTAGGCCCTATTTTCAAAATAGCATTATAAAACCTTGCATCAGTGCTAGTGTGTCTGCACATTTGTTAACATATACCTGAACAAAAGTACTGATATACAGTTATAATGTTCCCTAAATGCAGCAATAACTCTGCTATTCATAACAACCTTGGAACAAAGCTGAAACCATGAGGTAGCCTTAATGTTAAAGTGGTACAGAGAACACTAATAGCATCAATTGATTTGACATTAAGTGAAACTCAAAAACACAAGAAAATTTTCCATCATACATTCACTTAAAACATTACTGCCTTGAAAAGCACTGAATTGATTTCTTCTGAAAATAAATCTTGAAAAATTATTTTCTTTTCAAACAAAGAAGCACTTCTGCAGCACAGAAGTAAAAGAGAAGCCTTCAGAAACAAAAAGACCCCTATGGCTGTTAATGATGCTGATGTTATCTGTCCAAAGATTTTGTGCAGAGCTCTCTCTTGGGCATTCACACAGGCACATGCTTCCACACCCTATTGCCAGTAGCAGACTTCTGTGCTCTTTCAGTTCAATTTTCAGTGCGGAATAATCAGGTCACTTAGTTTCCAGGAGCAATCAGAAAAGAACTGTGCAGTCTGGCACCCTAAGGTGATCCCAAGCCAAAGAACATGAAACGACAGAATGATTTGAGTTGGAACGGATCTTAAACATCACCTGGTTCCAATGCTTCTGCCGTTGGCCGGAAGACCTTCCAATAGACCAGGTCACTTAAAGCTTCATAAAGCCTGGCTCTGAACACCTCCAGGGATGGGGCATCAGCAGCATCTCTAGGAAGCCTGTTTCAGTAACCTCTCAGTAAAGAATTTCTTCTTCATATCTACTCTGAATCCACTCTCTCTTAGTGTAATACTGTTACCCTGACATAATATCTTTTACACATGGATGACAAGTTTATTAGCAAAGTAGTCTACTAGTTTTAGGGTAACCTTTTGAGGTCAAGAAATGAGGAGGGTAACGCTCTAAAGATACCTTTGACTTCCAGAAGAAAAGCTAGTGCATCCAACTCCACATCACTGTGACATCTGCATGTATTATCAGCCCAAGATGCACAAATACGAAGTAAACCATAAGAGAGCACAACACTATATCAGAAAGGTATCTCAGCATCAGTGTATGTTCCTGCTTGATTTTTTTAATCATTTTTACTTTGAAATTAGAGCAAGATTGAGACTGATCTTTTCTTTTTTTACAGGAATTCAGAAAACTAGTAACTATCCACACAGAGAACAGGGATGTGGCCAGTCACACAGATAGTCACAGAAAAAGCACTACTTTCAACAGCTCCCACATGTGGGACTCACATAAAAGATAAGTGCAAACAACCTCATCACCTCCTCTTCCTGGGCTGGCAGAGACTGGGTCACTGATGGTGGTGCACAGGACAGCACTCCCCAGGTTCACAAGCACACAATATTTACAGCCAGATCCTTGTACACCCCTTTCCACCTCTTCCTACTTTTCTGCCTCCCCGACATCCTTCCCCTGCACATTGCCCCACTGGTTGGCACAGTCCTACCAAACTCTCCTGGACCCCCAGGTTTTCATCTCATCACCTGCGTCCCAGGTTGCCTGTTTCTTGAAGGCCCATCAATTAGTGTGACTGAAGCCACATACTGTTATCAATTAGTGCCACTGACTAGGTTTGTTCTCCTCATCACCTCCCTTATCATGCGTCAGCCAGGCTTCTCTGTTCTGTATAGCTCCTTTGACCAGATAACTTCAGAGCAACAGAGACTCCTTCGGTATGCCTTCACAGAGCCTTTTGCTAAATAAAATGTTTAGTAGTTTCCAAAGGGAGGTTGAGTTTTGGGAGTTCTCATCATTTCTGAAATTTGCAGTATATGTCAATTCCTAAATGTAAGCCTCAAGATTTTTTTTTTTCCTTTCTCTTTTGTGCTGAGGCTTGAAAAGTTGCCAAAAATTTGCTTGTGCTATAAATACAAAAATATATATATATTTATTTTTTCAGGAAAAATGCTTACCAACATTATTGCAGATATGTCTATAATGCAAGAAATTACAAATTAGAGAGTAATCTTCATGGAAGTAAAGAAAATGTCAATTAGTGCAATCCTTTCAGGATCCATTTCTTATTACTAAATTAATTGCTCTGTTTTTCCATTTTTATTGATTAAGATAAGTGTACAAAATATATTTTTATCTGGTTTAAGTGATAAAAAGAAGAAATTTGTTCATGATCAATATTTTGTTTGATCTTCTGAAGAAAAAAAAAATAACAAACCTATTTCCAGATGAATCCTCAGCATATCTGGAGAACTAAAAACTGCAAAGATGTCAATTTCCATTCTTATTTCTTGTTCCTTTTATGTCTTTTATATGCAGTATCAAGGTGTAAATCTGAACATCAACATTTAAGAACTCCCATGAAGAATAAGTTTCTTAAGTAAGGAGTCTAATTGCTTATTTGTCAAGTTCTAATACAAGATGTCCTTACATATGCTTCACAGAATATTATTTGAGCAACTCTGCATATTGATTTTTCTTTTACACGCATAAGTAAGTAGTAAACATGTAACAATATTTTGTCTTATTTTAATATCACCCAATAAATTCTTCCTTTGCTATGTGGACTTTACTTGCATAACTTGAAAAGGAGTAAAATATTATATTACAAATAAATATATGAAACATGAACTATCATACATTTTCTACTAATCTATTTTAAAAAAAAATGCACTAGTAAATTTCGTATTATCTAACTCAGTCTACTGGAAGGCTATATCTTCAATATAATATTTGCAAGAGGCATCTCTGTTAAACTATAGGATAATAGCATGACACATTCTGGTCTAATTTCTGTTATCTTCAGTAATATCCAAAATGAACTTAACAGTAAATTTCTTATAGTAAATAAGTGACGTCTGCAGCAAGGGCTGACTCATGAGCATTATGATATACAGACATAAGCAGGTGTGGCTTGTAAAGGAATGGGCAGGTGAACCTCACAGTGCTGCTACTTCCTCTCATGCCTCATTAGTTTTGAGAGCATGTTGGTGGGGATTTTTGAGTCATTCCACACTAAAAAATTAACAGATGGGGAAGAAAAGCCAAAAACTTGTTTAGGAATGTAAAACTTTCTGTAGAGATGAGAGATGGGTTTTTTTTGTTTGTTTGGTATTTGTTTCTTGCTTTCTTGCCTTTTGTTTTTTTGTTTTTTTTAAATAGCTTAGTCTTCTTCTCCAAACAGAAATAAAGAACTCTACAATGTCAACACCTATACCTTTGCTATATAGACTTGACATTAGGTCCATAATAAAAAACATTGCAGTAATGTACCCTCTAACGTTGCTTATATAAACATTCCAAACTCTGCTGAAGTACAAAGGCAGCAACAACAACAAAAAAAAGTGGACAGGATTGTGTACTTCTTGTAAGATCCTTTCTGAAACAGAAAAAGTGGTATAGAGGGGTCATTGGTTGCACCTCTTAGGGTATCTTGTGTGCTTTTATGACAATCTGTTCAGTATGGCTCCCACACACGTAAGAAAAGTTCCAGTCTTCTATAACCAACAGTGCTTTTCACTTATTACAAAACAGTTCTTCACAAAGATATCTGACCTAGATAGTTTAAAACCAGTATAGCTTTAGGACTTAGTCTGGCTGAGCTTCTGGTTACTGTTTTTCCCTCCTAAACATGTTCAGAGATCAGTAAGCTCCGCACAGTTCTGTGCTTTGTTACGCAAACAACCGCCAAAGACAACTATAGAGAAAACAATAACAGTTGTACAATACCTGGAGAATGTTTTTACTAACAACATCACACAAAATCAACTAATCTAGGCTAGAACACACAACATCTATTTCTACTGAACCTGAAGGAAAAACACCCATCAAACAAGACTGTTAAGTTCTTCTGACTGAGATACTGTCTATGTTTCTCAAAGCTGTGCTGCAAGAGCCATGTGGGTTTCATGGTGCCATAAAAAGACAAACTGCCTATTTTTTCAGCTTTTCAGTATATTGTTTCAGGTCTTGATATGATTTACCGTCAAATCTTTCACAACATGGTAATAGAAACTACTGTATACTAATCATAATGCTTAAGGTACATCCTAAGTTCAAATAAAGATAAGGTAGGAAAGGATTTCTTCATTTCTCCATTTAAACAGACAATATTATATATTTAGATTACCATACTGACAGGAAGTAGGTGGCCTAAACTGGCCAGATTTGTATAAACTGCTCATCTACAAAGCCAGAATCCTTTTGATCTTTTTGAGCAGTGATATATCTTTTCTGCATTACACACAGACATGTAAATACTGCTGACACTTGATAAAATCTGACATGTTGCATACATCTGTTAGCAGTCTCCTTTGGGTAGTTAAGAAAAAAGCAGAGCTGAAGAAAACGTTTGAGATAGGCTTGAAGATAGCATGGCAATTTTGAGACAAGACCAATGAAGTTAATTGATAAAATTCAGGCTCTTGTTTCAGTATTAAATTGGTAAATTAAGTTCAAGAAAAGCACTTGAAAACACTTGGTGATTCAAAACCCTGGGTAGGTATATTTCATATGCTTTTAACACGTGGTAAAGTTGAAAGCATAATCTGGCTTTTCCTGTATCTCCAAGCCATTTTGCATGGTCTTAAGAGCATCAGTCTTCTATACTTTCTGCATGTGTGTGCACACAGAAGCACATATATACGGAGTATGTTCAAGTGAATACCTGAAATACATTCATTGAATGAGAAGTCTGAATTCTTCATGAATTCATATACAGCCATTTCCATTATTTAAAATAAATGCATATTTTGGCAATAAACAATCTTGTTCTACCAAAACAAGACAAGAATAGAACATGAAAAATATAACACAGGCACGCCTGTTAATGAACATAGAATCATAGAACCATAGAATCATTAAAGTTGGAAAAGTCCTTTAAGATCATCTAGTCCAACTGTCCACCTACTGATGCTACTGACTGAAACACGTTCCTTAGTCCCACAGTTCTTACAAGTCCATTTCAGTGCTAGGGTTACTGCTGTTTCTGGTGGTGTCTTCAAGAATTTGTATGGTAATACAGAAAGGACTTACAAGAGCGACAGAGTGAGAGCACACTGAAACCACAAAGGATCACCTTTGAATTTCTGAATGGTTCAGCAAAATCTAAGTTTTCACTTCAAAAACAGCCTCTAACCATTGTAGCCATAAACGCTACTTTGAAAAATGACCCACACATATGAAAGGAACCCCACAAGCCTGAATTTGCAGGAAGTTTAAAACAGATCAGCACAGTGAATGATTTCTTGTTCATACATAGTAATTCAGACTACGTCAACTTATGAAACAGTTAAAGTCAAGTCACAGAAAGGAAGGAATTATAGAGACTGACAAAAATAACCTATAAATCACTTCTGCTTTCAAAGGGTAGTATAGAAACTCATTGTGGAATTGAATGGCAAGGTTTTGTTGATTAGGTCAAGGACTCAGTTTCCACCAGCTGAGGAGTATCAGTACATGAAACCTCTCTGAAAGGAGGAATGATTCTGAAATTAGTAAATATTAAAAGTAATTGTGGTGCTCTTTTTTGACCTAATCTACTAGGAATTTGCATGAATTTACTTCCCCTTAGCATAGCACTATTATGTCAGTAATGTTGGGTGAATATATGGAATGAACTTGACTTTCAGTATGCAGTCATCAGATCCATCAGGACAGCAAGTGAGAGGGAGCCCCCTCTAAGTATGCTCTACCTTTCCTCCATAGAAGAATTCATGTCACTCCAAGAAATTTCTTTACTTTTTTAAAATATTATTTTTCTTCATTAAAATTAACTGTCCATCTGGGCTGTATTTGCTGCACATAACTATTGGCACTATGTCTTTTTCTTGTTTAGTTAAAACAAGTGGCAGTAATAAAATAAGGGCAGATGAATGTGTTACTATGGTTCCTGTTTACAGAACAAAATAACAGAAGGAGCACAGAGAAAGTAAAGTCACACTCTTTGCCAAGGAAAGAATCCCAGACATTTCAGTAAGGAGACAAAATGGTCTGCTGTAGCATTTGCAGGGAACAAGTAATCTTCTACCAGGATGGACAACACAAAATCAAATGGATTTACCAATCCCTAACCAGTTCTGCTATACAGATTATGTCAAAACGTTAATTTAAAAGGACTAGCTTTACTTTTATCTTAATAACCTTGATGTCTACAGGCAAAATTGAAACAATTAGGAAAAGCAATGTAAGTTCTGTATGAGAACATATACTGACTAAACTTACATAGTGACTCAGACAATTCTGTAATTCCATAATTTACAGAACATTTCCTGTCTTTATGTCCCTTTATTTAAGTGAGTTTATGGGGGTATCCATGCACATATTGAGTATCAATATTTTCTGAAGGTTTATATAAAATCATCCTGAAATCAGCTGCTAAAGAACATGGTAAGTTTGTTTCATTTCCCAGTTTTCCAAGTACTCACGTCATGAAACAAAGATTGTAAGTGTTTATATTAGTTTCTTTTCAAGTGAACCTATTTCATAAGCTATATTCACTTGCAAAAGAAAATACATAAATCTCTGATTTATAAACATAAACAAACATGCAAAATGACAATGTAAATGCTTTTGAGCAGAATGATCTGTGTGCATATCAAGAATTTATGAGACTACCTCCATATATCCAGGAAAAAAAAAAAAGATAAAAAGCTAATTTTTCCTCTACTATAGATACTGTGAAAGTCATACTGAGTAAATTTCGTATCTTAATACTGAGCTGTCAGTAAGGAGATAAACTACATATTTTACTGTGCTATTTTTTTGAGAGATCATCCCTTCCTGAGTGCTAGATGCTCACCATCTACTGTCATCAAATCAACACTTGTTATTGTCTACCAATGCACATCTTTGCCTAGCTTCATTACAGACATTAATTTACAAAGTTGAGACTCAGAAACTGTGAAAAAATCACTGATTTATTAAATCTCTCTATGCGCACCGGACATTCACCTAGGCAATTTTTGTAATTATCAAAATTGTTTCCATAAACATGATAGCCAGTTTTCCATGATCTAGTAAGTTAGCATTATCCTTGAGAAATAAATTAAAATGTCCATTCTCTCTGCAGATGTTCAGAAGATAGCTGGTGCTAGAAGAGTGCCTTTCTATGTGACAGAGACTATAAATCTTTCTCTATCAGTTCTGTACTGGGACCAAGAACAATACAAAGGACAGAAAGATGCAATTGAAACTTATCCTATTTCAACAGATGTCTGTGTCATGGCTGTAAGCAATTGGCCAACACCAAAAAAAGAGAGCTAATTAAAACTTAAATGAAATGGTGAAAGAAGTTAAATTTAAATTTCAGGCAGAGAATCATCATAGAATCATAGAATGACCTGGGTTGAAAAGGACCTCAAAGATCATCTAGTTTCAAATCCCCTGCCATGGGCAGGGTCACCAACCACTAAACAAGGCTACCCAGAGCCACATCCAGCCTGACCTTGAATGCCTCCAGGAATGGGGCATCCACAATCTCCTTAGGCAACCTGTTCCAGTGCTTCACCACCCTCTGAGTGAAAAGCTTCCTTCTAATATCTAACTTTAATCTCCCCTGTCTCAGGTTAAAACCATTCCCCCTTGTCCTATCACTATCCACCCTTGTAAACAGGTGTTCCCCCTCCTGTTTATATGCTCCCTTCAAGTACTAGAAGGCCACAATGAGGTCTCCCCAGGGCCTTCTCTTCTCCAAGCTACACAAGCCCAGTTCCCAGAATGTGATTAAAAACTGAATTTTAAATAAAGAGACATTATGATATCTTTTGCATCGTCATTGTAATTTAGACAAGGGTTAATCCTTTAAAACACCATCACAACTGTTGTTCTTATTGTTTCGATAGGATAATAGAGGTGTGAAATACGTGTTATGGGTGAAATGGAGGTCATGGAGGAACCTGTAGCAAGAAATATTCCAACGAGATACAAGTCTAAAAATCATAATCATGAAGGTGAAAAGCTTGACAGGAAATAGCTCTAACCAAACTGGTCAAACTTTATCTTTGCTTCGTTTGAGCTGGGGTGACTGATTCAAACATTCAAATCAGAGGCCCTTTCCAATCAGAGTTAGCCTACAATTACAGGAAATGGTATCTGTATGGATTGACAGGAGACAGTGTTGCATACTTATTTTTGTTGAAGGTCACTACAACCAACCTACTTAGAAGGAAATTTAAGAAAAGACAGCAGGTCTAGCCAGAATTGTTTTGGTATGAAATTAAAAACTTGTTAAATACTTTGGAGCAATTACTTCATCTGATAGCTGTAAAAGCTCTCCATTCCTCCTGTTCACTATTCTAAAAATATGGAGGAAAAAAAAAGAAACAACAACTAAAGAAACCAACCAACCAATTGCATAAAAAATTTCTCATAACCGAGTATTGATTATTAAAGAGAGTAAGGTATACAAAAGAGTATAAGAAAATAAAATTGATTCTACATACAGGGAAAAAAAACAAACAACACTCCAAAAAACAAGGTTATGCAGTAGAGCATTTTACACAAGTTAACTCCACATATGATACTGAAGATATAGAATGATAAGAGGAAGCCTAAAAGCTGAGACTGTTGTATAACCAAGGAAAATTACTTTCAAAATATTAACAGCAAGTGGCAATCATAGATGAGCTGTAATAAAACTACTTGGAAGAGAGCAAAGGCCAAGGTGAGTTGAATTAGAGCCTACCATTATTTCTCTAGTGGTTCAGAAAATGTCTTCCCTGCAGATTAATTTCTGCAATTGGAAGAATTCTTTTGAACATGACCACTGAAAGTGTCTGCCTGAATATAGAAATAGCAACAGCTGGTCAGTCTACAAAAATTAAGGTCTTCCTTCAGGTTTGAGAGAACTCTCACAGTTGCCCTAAGATTTCTCTATCACAAATCCTACAGTGGATAAAAGGCAGGCATAATCATATGTGAACCAATTTTCCTAGCCATAGGCAGTACAGTGGGCAGATCAGTTTGGAGATGATATTTCAGGTCTAGATGAGATTTAACTGAATATCTGCAATATCATTTATTTAAAATCAAAATGAATTATAATGCTATTTCTTCTGTCTTTTTCCAAGACAATTTTTATTTTTATTGCCAAAACACACCTCTTCGTGGCAGTCAGTGTTATTTCATGCTGCCTCTGATTGCAGCATACAAAAGTAATTCTGCATCCCAGACTAACATAGGCCCTACTCATCCTCACTAGAGAGATAAATAACTGATTTCATGTGATTTCTTCTTTTGTTCTGAATGGTAAATAAGTTCAGACCACTTTTGAAGGAACATAACATAGGCTGCATAGTTAAACCCTGTGGAACTTAAAGAAATACAGTCCACTCCTTTGCTTTATCTGGTCTTTTTCCATTTCCTGTACTTTAGTTAACCTTGTCCTGAGAGTGATTTGCTTGTAGAGAGGAAGCAAGCCATAAAAAAACTTGTATGTTAGAGACTCACCTATCATTTGTAACAAGATTTAATGTGGAACTTCCTGAAACTGTAACTAAATGATAACTCTGCAACTGGTTAGGTTGAGGACTGTTTGGGTCAAGGGTCATAACTTGAAAGCATCTGGTCCACAACTGGTATTGCACAAATAATAGTAGGAACCATCACAGTGGTAACCAGCCTGAGTATTGCCAAATGTATCTTCATTGGGGTATATATTATTTAAAATACTACAAATCCCTCAACACTCTGCCTTCTGACATTAATTTTCTTTTAACCACAGCGTCTTTTCCTCACACACAGAGACTCGAACTCTCACTGGTAGGACTACTAGACATTCATTGCTGCGAGATACTACTCAGAAAAAGAAAAAGCCCCAACTGATTTCTCCAAACCCACTTAACCCTACATAAAAGATGCTGTGGTGTGTGTTACATAGGTTACTCACGGCTCAGCTTCAATGCTCTGTACAGCAGCTACGTAGTTGGCAGGGATGTAGCCCTGGAGCTTGCGGCCAGGACAGACTGACCCTTCTGGCAGGAGGAGCTTAGCATACCACCAGCCCTCATGGGATGCGTCCAGCACTTCAAGCTTATCCCCAGCTTGGAAGCTCAAGTCATCCTCTGTGCGAGCCTCGTAGTTGAAGAGTGCCACAAAATTGCAAGTGCTTCCCAAATGTTGGCCAGGCAGTGGAGGTAAGGGCTTCCCTTTTGTCTTATTCACTTTATCCTTCTCTCCTGCATGTGAGTCAATCCTTACCACAGCAGGGTTGGCAAAGACCTGGCCAACATTCTCTTCCCGCTCATCTTCTTTCTCTGAGAATAAGCAAGGAATATAGGGTTCCAAACAGGCGCAGTACTTCTGACAAAAGTTTCCCATTCTGTTTCTTTGTGCCTTCCTGCTGCTCCTCTTCTTTCACTTTTCACAGCTGAAACATCCTTGAAGCAATTTTTGCCCCGTAAAATCTTAGCATTTTGCAGGATTTCTTTCCTTCTTCCTCCTTTGGCACAAGAGGAAACTGTCCGTGGCACAGCTGGAAGTTCCTCTCTGAGCACTGCTGAGAACTCACTCAGGCAGCTCCTGATTCAGAAGTGAAACCTGAGAATTCAAGCACGAGAGCAGATGTGGAGGGAATTTCTGACTTCCTCCTTGGAACAGGAAAACAACACACAAGCTGTCTTTGGGCTGAACTTTCGGAACAGCAGAAGAACATGGATCTTCCTCTGACACGGCAAAAATACATTCAGAAAATCTAATCTGTTCTGGGGAGTCTTCTCAGCTCTTTATGCTTGTGATGAGGTTTTCTTATCTACTTTGGTAATGATTAACCGAGCTGACCTGCATGTCTCCTGAGCCTCCAGCATGGGCTGCCTGATTATTTCTTTTTGCTTCCTGGTCTGCACTGGCTTCTGTTCACAGAGCAGCCTATGCCCGCCCAGGGACCTCACCTGGAGCACACCTGCTGCTGCTTCTGTGCTCTTACACACCCACTCCTTTTTTTTTTTTTTTTAAATCTGGGTTTGGAACTTCTTATGAGGGGAAAAAAAAGAAAGTAATTTTACTACATACTTTATTCTGCATTTTGAGGAAATAAAGTCACAAGCCAATTGCTCTAGGTGGATGGCTAATTATACTAGCAACATATAAAAATGTCTGTTTTCCAGCCAGTGAGCAAGACAGCGGAAAGAAAGTTAACCAGTATCTTTCCTTTCCTAACACACCTGTAAAGTGTCAAACAGACAGCACATGGGTGTCTGGTTGTTGCTGTAGCAAAGCAGCCTGGGGAGCAATCTGCCACATTTCAGCCACGCAGACCAAGCTGCTGAAAATCACCAGCCAGTTAAGCAAGTAATGCCTGGGGGGGGAGGCTATGAAGCACAGAGGATAGCCCGGCTATACCGCATACTGGCATTCGAGTGAGAGGTCAAATAAAACCCACCCACTTACCCATGGCTTCCTGGTGATGAAAAAAAAATTGGTTTCATCAGTTCTTTTTTTCCTTTGGTCAGGAAGCACAGAATCATATATTGGCTTAGGTTGGAGGGGACCTTAAATATCACCTAGTTTCAATGCCTTGTCATGGGTAAGGCGGCCAAACACCCTATTAGGCTGCCTAGTATCCCATCCAAACTGAACTTGAATGTCTTCAGAAATGAGGCATTCACAGCCTCTCTGGGCAAACTGTTCCAGCACCTCACCATCCTCTGAGTAAAACACTTATTTCTAACATCTGACCTAAATCTACCCTATTTTAATTGAAAACCATTCCTCCTTGTCCTATCACTATCTACCCATGTTAAAAAGTTGGTCCCCCTCCTGCTTGCAAGCTCCCTTGAAGTACTGGAAGGCTGTGATGAGGTCTCCCCAAGCCCACTCTTCTCCAATCTTTCTTGATAGGAGAGGTGCTCCAGCCCTCTGATCATCTTTGTGGCCTTCCTCTGGACCCGCTCTAACAGCTCCCCATCTTTCCTGTCCTGGGGGCCCCAGGCCTGGATGAAGTACTCAGGAGGGCAGAGAAGAAGGGGACAATTGCTTCTGTCCCCCTGCTGGCCACCCCTCTTTTGATGCAGCTCAAGATACTGTTGGTCTTCTGGGCTGGAAGCATGCACCACTGGCTCATGCCCAGCTTTTCATCCTCCAGATAATAATTGGTGATGGAAAAATTGGTGTCGTCCTAAATTATTCACACATGACCCTTAGCTCCATTTAGAGTTCCTGACTTCTGCTTCTTTACTTTACAAAAAAAAAAAAAAAGATTTAAAAAAAATTAATAACATGTAGAGCAAAGCCACTGTTTTCCACTTTGTCTCTCAGTCCATTCATTAAATGAGGAGACAAACTGGTGCAGGCAGAAGCCTAGTGATGGAGCAAGGGACTGCTGGCTGACTGGAAGAAATCTCTCCTGAAAGCTTATTGTTACTGTCAGGAGCATCTCCCCTGGAGAGTGATGATGAACTTCTTTCTCCTCTTCTGCAGTGGTGCAAAGGAAATTGCATAAAGGAAAATGGGCCATACACATTGAGTGATCACTAAACCTCATAATCTGTTGATAACTCTTTGGGCCTGATCCAAAAGTTGGCATATGTTTTTTTTTCTGGTTATGAAAATCATATTTAGTTTATGAAATACCACTGGAGATTATTTTTAATCACTACCCAGATCAGTAAGAATATATATATATATATCCAAGAGATATTTAATTCTCATAAGTGTAGTAGACAATACCCAATGACAGGAAAGGCCTGTGTTGGAAAAAAATAAATAAATAAAATTTGTCTCCATTTGCCTAAAGTCAGTGAAATCGGAGAAAGCAGAAATGATGAATTAACTGATCTCTGTTTCTCCAGTTTGATTGTTAAAGAGAGATTTTTTTTTCCTGTAATGTTTCATGGTTCTTGCTACATAGGCTTTAATCTGTCAAAGATCTTGCACACATGCTTATTGGACAGAGCCCTTTCATAACACCAGTGAAGCCACCTGCATGCACAGAATCAATCTCATGCACAGCTGTTTCCAGGAGCAAGACCTATCTTTACACTCAAGTGCCAATATACATTCATCCTAGAAATCATACTGCTTTCACTGAGACCACCCATATAAATAAATACAACCATAGCTAGAATGGGGCTTAAGTCTACAGACATTTGTATATATGAGTATCTTATCTCAAACAACATCTAGCATTAAATTAATCTGTCCTAGTTTATGGCCTTTTAAAAACTAGGAAGAATTTTGCTGAAAGGGATCGATAATTTTAAATGAAAATTACTTTCTTCCTCAACCAATGCTTCAGAATCGGTTCTATTTATGAAACACATAGACTTTAATGGGATCCATTAATCAGGTTAAAAACTCCAGAAGAGAGAAAGAGAGAGAATAATGGGACTGCTGAGAACTTCTGAGCAGATCCCAGAGCCCATGTAGGGCAGCATTGTGCCGTTTCATGCTGGCTGATCTGTGCTGGCCACACTGGGGTGTTGCCTGTGCAAAAGCCTTTGTTTCCATCCTAGTGATTTTATTAAGAATTCTCTGCATTTCTGAAAATAAAGAAGTACTCTTCATGTTTTAAACACTACATAATTTTATCACAAGTGAGAAAAAATATCAACATACAATAAAAATGTTCTTGCTGGTTTTACTGAAAAAAATAAAATCTGATATGTCCCATAATCACAATTTTCATTCTCACAGTTTTGGAACAAATTAGGATAATACATGATTATCCTCAGTATAAACTATTGTCTGAGTCCTGTGTACTGGTATTACATATAATTTCACAGGATAATATTTGCAGGACCTATTTGGGGGTCAAACAGATCTGTATTATTTACTGATCCTCTGAATATTTACTTAATCCATTTTGGAGGCTGACTGTCAGACCAGAAATTGTCTAAATGAATAAGCTACTGGCTGTAAATTACTGTGAAAGACTTAACCAGGTATGTGAAGAATTTTATCAGCAGGAATGTTCGGAGAAGAACACAAGAGTCTCACCTCATTCTTATAACCAACAGTAACTATAGACAATGATTAATTTATTAGGACTAAAACAGCACATTTACAGACTGGGTACTAAAATTTAGTATTCTGCTTCCTATATTGATATATTAAAAGCTCATTAGTATCATAAGTATTTTCTTGAATATGCAACACCTTAAAACAAAAGTGGATTATTAATAATCTGCATATGACAGAATTACACAAACTTCAATCAAGTAGTACGTTTCTCCTTCAAATTGCCCAGCTGCCCAGAGAGGTTGGGGAATCTCCTTCTATGGAGATATTCAAGACCTGTGTGGATGCCCACCTGTGTGACCTATTGTATGGTATCCACTTTAGCAGGGGGGTTGGACTTGATGATCTCTTGAGTTCCCTTCCATCCTCTGTAATTCTGTGAATTATGTAATCCTCCATTATAGTAGATCTCATTGTTCCATAAAGAAAAAAAAACCTATTCTGAAGCTATAGGTTTGAGGATGACAGATATCTGAAAATACTTTTCGTATTCTTTAAGTCACTTACAAAGACCCAGGCAAGTAAGACTCTTGCAAGGAGCTTCACCCCTGCATGAGGGATTAATTTTCAGTCCTCTGAATACATTAAATCAAATTCTAATTAACTTAAGTCAATATTCTTTAGGCCTTGTTTATTGTACAAAACGATAATGTTTAAACACAGTAGTGAAACATATTTCTCTTGGTTGCCTGAATGGACAGAAAAATAATGTGCTAATATGATGTGTTTTAGTAATCCTAGTATAAACTTTACCTGAACCACATCAGTTGAAGTGCTCTTGGAATGAGATAGTGCTGTGTATGAATTAAGGCATCGAAGAGAGTTGCATTAAATAAATACAAATAAAACCTGAATCCATGATATTTTAAAAGGCTTGTTTTAATAGAATTTTTATTTGTACATCATGTCTTCAAAAATAATTTTGTATTAGTTTTCATTACAGATATTTCCTACGCTTACTGAACTCATAGAATCATAGAACCATAAAATTGTAAGTTCTCTGCATGGAACTACTGGTTTAATTACATAATACCTTCAAGATTTAGGAAAAAATGAATCCTCCTGCATCTTGTAAGCATGGAGCTCTGTACTTCAGAGACAAGAATTGAACATCACTGAGTATTAGGCTTTGATTCTGATGACCCATGCTGTTTTAAACAATTCTCCTATGCCATGTGGTGGAGAATTACAGTCAGATCTGTACTCTCTGCTGAGGAGAATGAATATTCAAAGGTTATGTCACCCAACAATTTTGTTAAGAAATACGAGTCAGTTTAAACACGAAATTGAAAAAGAGAGCTTTTTGTCCTGTTAATAACATGGGGTCACAACAGAAGCAAATATTTTCATCTTAAATTGTTTCAAATTTTGTATACACAAACAAACAAACAAACAAACCTCCACATTGAAAACTGAAGAATAAAGATATAAAATACAGAATTTGGAATTAAATAGAGTATGGAACTGTTGCTCATAGCATTACTTTTTATATTACATAACCTTTTTCTAGTCACTATTTATGCTGATGCATTAATATGTGTTAATCTAAATATTTGCCACGATATAACTTGTAGAAAAAAAAATCTTCTAATGCACGATGATAAAGCAAACTGAATGTTCCAGCAAAGTGAAATATTCAAATAATGTGATCTTTAAAGAAATCAGAAGAAAAGCTAATACACACTGCTCTGAAACTATACTTCAGAAATAATTTAAGTGATTAAGCATTTTAAAGTGGTGCTGTTTTTTTTTTTTCTTTTAAGACACTGATAGGAATGAATCACGGTGATTTTTTTATTACAGCTGCCTTTTCAGCAACATTTCTTTCCATTTCCACATTAGGATGGAACACATTACCACCACTTCATAGTTTTTTTTTATAATCCTTTTAATCGGCACTTCCATTTTGTTTCTGTAATTTGCAAATTGCCATTCTTTTTAATGGAAACAAATTCTATGTGTAATCTTACTCTTGACAAAACTGTTTACTCTTGATGATTAATTGTGTTCCTGATTTGTATATTATCTCAAACCATAGATCTACAAAGAGTTATATTTGATTCTGTATTTTCCAATCTTAAATCTTCTGCATCTGTAATGAGAAAATTCTGGCTATTTATTTTCATAAGGCTGATCCGGTAATCCATCTCTACTCTAGAAACCATTAAAAGTACATTTTCAGGTGCTTTGTTGATGTGAGTTGCTTATTTGTTAGCTGAACTGGGGCCTAAAACAGGCTATGTCTGACAACAAATGAACACAGAGGAATAAGACGCTGACAAAAAGTGACAGAATAGAGACTTTCTCTATTTATTCAATCAGATCTCACTCTGCTTAAATGTAATACAAGTTGTGCCATTACCCTAAATGGGACTAGACCTGAGCCATTATTTTTCATTTTATTCTGTGTTACTCTAAATGATATACAGCATATCATGTTAAAAATTTAAGCTAATTTGCTTTCTACAAAGCAGTTTTTCTGAGTAAAACCATTCTGCAGCTTTCTAAGGCATGGAAAATAATACTTATCAAATCTATCACTCAGTGGGAAAAATTTATGGAGTTTTTATCATGGGTCTAGCTAATCTCTCACATAACTCTATATTCTGTGCCATGGGTGACTTCTGAGCATGACTTACCATCTTCATCTTCAGAAACTAGAGTTGCATCAAGAGAAGCAGAGAAGTCTGAAGAGATAGAAAGGGATAGTGTATAAAAGTATTACAGACATAATTTCACTTGTGAATGAAGTGGGTTTTTTTTCAAAAATAAAATCAGCAGCCTCTCCTGATCACTGGAAAAGACAGCACCTTATGAAGAGCTAAAGAAGTACAATTAGAATATATCAGTGTACTACATAAAGAAGCATAACTTGTAAATTACGTTAAATTACTGAAATATTAAACATATATGAATGAACAGAATGAACCCTGTACACTGTTCACTCACCATCCAAAATAGATCAAAGTACCTTATAGCAACCTCAGGATGCATAGTTATATGTTTTTCATATGAAAAAGACAGGGCAAGCAGAAAAGGAAGCTGTAATCCTGGAGTTTACTTCATATAGACAGTGCAAATCAGCAGACAGAGCAACTATTACATTCAGAAAACAATCTTAGACAACATAACTTAGCCATGGCCAAAGGTACAATTTATTTAGAAGCAGTTATTTTACATATCTATCTTCAGAAGCATAGATACAATCTGAGGGTGTATAAATACCAAGATTTAGGTGATTAAATTCTGTATTTGATTTCACGCCCTTTCTTCTTTCTTACTCTGAAGTCGGTAGCAATATTCTCATTGGTTCTTTTACCCTTAGTTCATGGATCACCATTATTTTTGTATGAAGCTTTGACATACAGGGGGGCTGCTCCAAAAGTAATGCCTCCTGTTTCATTATGTTGGCCCATGATGTCAGAGGTGGATGTTGGTAGGATGGCAGTAGAGGTTGAAATTTCCCTCCAGTATTCCATTGCATTTTGTTGCCTTTTGGCAGATGGCAACAGAGGGGCAGACTGACAAAATGGTGTCTGACATGAAAGTGCATGAAGCAACGGTGTGCCACTGAATTCTTCCATGCAGAAAAAATACACCCGCTGACATTCATCTACACTTGCTGGCTGTTTATGGAGATCAAAGAGTGGATGTGAGCACAATAAGGCAGTGGGTGGTGTGTTTCAGTAGTGACAGCAGTGACGTGAAAGACAAGCTACGTTCCAGATAGCCATGCACAACTGTCATACCATGAAATGAAGAACATCTCAATCAGCTCATCCATGTGAATCAATGGATTGTGACCAGGAAATTGTGTATGGAGCTGAATATCAACTTCAATGCATTGGAAATGATGATGGCAAAATTGGAATATCTCAAAGTTTGTGCCAAGTGGGTTGTATGAATGCTCACATAGGAACAGAAAGAACACCAATATGAAGCTGAAGGTGACAGTTTCCTGGATGGCATCATTGCCAGTGATGAGATATGATATCATCAGTACAAACAAGAGTCAAAACAGCAGTCCATGGAGAGGTGATATGTGGATTCCCCATCAAAGAAAAAGTTTAAGATACAGCCCTCAGCCAGTAAAGTGATGTGCAGTGTCTTTTAGGACAGGAAAGGTGTGAACCTTCCAGATTTCCTTAAACCCAGTCAAACAATCAACTCTTTACTGCTACATCATGACACTAAGCTGAAGTTCACTCTTCCAGAGACAGGCCAGAGAAGAAGACAACCTTTCTCCTGCAACATGATAATACCAGACTCCCCACCAATTTGAAGACATTGCCAATCCTGACTGGACTGTCCTACCACACCCACTCTATAGTATGGACTTGGTGCCTTCTGACTTCCATGTCTTCAGGCCAATGAAAGATGTCACAGCAGCTGTGAAATAGTGGGTCACCTCTGCTGGAGCAGACTTTTGAGCCTAACATGCAGAGTCTTGTTCATTGCTGGTGAAAAAGCATAGCTAACGTTGGTGACTATGTTGAAAAATAGCATTTTGTAGCTGAGAATTTGCTCTAACAAATAGCCTTATTGTGCTCTTTGTATCTGTTGTAGTTTCCATGGAAATAATAGGAGATATTACTTTTGGAGTGACCTATGTATTTAGAAATATTATTTATGTAATATACTACTTAGAGTTATCTCTTCACTATGTTTACATTTAGTGTAGCCTCTGTTTGCTCAAAATATAAAGTTTTGCATATGAAACTGAAGCAATATGAAAAAAAAACTCACTCCTTCCCTTTTGTTTCCATACCCTCCTCTACCTCGTCTTGTATCTTCTCTATGTGTTTTCCTCCTTCTTTTCTTTCTGCTGCATTCTTTCTTTCTCAGATATGTATTAAGATGCTATACAAAAAACATCCAACATGGAAGACATGGTCTTTATCAGGCTAAGCAAAAGGGCTAGGAAGTAAGCACCTTTAGTGACGCTCACACCTAGTGAGGACTTCTGACAGATATTTCTGTTGCTGTAGACAAAACAATATAACCTCCTTCTTTGACAAAATTTTCTTAAATTAATATTCCTCTTTCTCTGTTTGCGCAGCTTTAAACTCTATCAAAGATCCCCCTCTCCCTGAGAATAGCAGTAAGCTCAACAACATAGGTAAATGTGCACATCATTAAAAAATAAAAATAAAAAAATGGAAGAGATGACTGACCTTCTTCACAAACGCAAAAAAAGCAGACTAAAAATCCTTTAAAAGTTACATAAACATGATAGAATCTTTTGAGGCTTAGTGAATACTTAGGGTTTTAGAATATGCTCTTCTAGATCCTTTTCTTCTCCTTGCTATCAAAATTCAACATACCTTTTTATCCTTTTATCAGATAATTACTAGACACCCTCTAGAGGCAGAAGTAGAACAGTAAATATCAAATGCAATTTATATTCAAAATACACTCTTACATTTGAGATTTATAAGTATTGCTATCAGCATTTTATTATTGTAGCTCTGAAGAACATCACTCTCTATGTCCAGTACACTCAGTAATGAACACATACAGAAGAAAATCTTTTTTAAATAGAGCATCAATCACTCATAAATCAAAGATGATGTTTTTAAAATACGAATAAAAAAATATATCCCTACTCATCGTAGTAATGGTTTGGAATTTGATCTTGAAAAGCTTAATGTGGTGATGATTGTAATGAATAAGTAGCTCATGTATTATTTTACACAAATTGCTGTGTTAGATTACTTTGGGTTTGTTGACGCTGTGCTCAGCCTTAGTAAGGGATAAACCAGAGAAATGTGTTCAGTTTTTGATCTTGTGTTTCAGGAAAGAAAAAAAAAAGGAGCAATTTTATAATGAATGGATATCATCCACTTTGAGAATGAAAGATACAGGGTTCAAAACAACTCAGCCTTTAAGGAAGGACAAGACAAAAAGAAAAAGACTGTGGGAAAGCAAAGAGTGATAGCCTTCAGACAGAGAGAAAACTGATGCACACTGATATGGTTCCTACATCTACTAGAAATATGACCAAGTGTAATAAAAAAAAGGTGCATTACAACAGCAAGGACTTAGTTTTGACATGGAAACTAAACAGGAAGAAAACTCGATGTTTTGCATGTAAGAATTGCTAAACACTAGAAGAAATTGTTTCAATGGCTCTTCGCTCCTTTTTAAGAAGAGGCTGGACATTTGACTATTAGGGATGTCTGTAGGGATGACTGATCCTACCCCAGGGCAAGAAGATGACCGGCTTTAGGTCTATCCTAGTTCTATTATCTTTAAATCTGTAGTTTTACAGTTGTGGCATTTCCCACTAGCTGTACACACAATGATATATTTCAGGCTTGTCTTTTAAGTAATTATTAGAAAAAGTGTCAGGCTTGAAATACATGCCCGTAATGTACTCAGCTGGTGCAAGAAGCCTTCAAATGTCTGAACCAGATTTAATCCAATTTCACTGATGAAGAAAATGCAACGAAAAGAGATGAAGTTGTACATGCATATATAAATACACTGTGAATTAATAGGAAATGTAGACAGAGAAGTTAAAAATCCCACTCTGAATTTTATGCTTAAAATTGTAAAAATAAAATAATGGCACGCTGAAAAAGAAAATATAGAATAAATAAGATAAAGTCCCATAGATCATAGGAGCTGCATATTTCTCTTGCCTGAAGACACATACTTGGGAAGTATAGTTTGGTATAGTTCCTAAAAAGTGTTTATTTACATTACAATTTCTTTTGACTAAATGTAGCAACCCTCCAGCTCAAAAGGAAAAATCTCTCCAAGTACTTCTAAACAACTAGAGTTTTTAATATATAATTACCAAGAGTTTAGCAATCAGCTGTGGCTATTAATCACCCTGACAAAATCATTGATTTTAGTTTCCTTCTTTCATGTTGCTTGGGAACAGTCTGAGTTAGATTACAGGATCTGAGAGGGCCAGTAAGGACCATAAGGAAGCTTTTGAAGGTCCTCGAGGTATGCTAAAAGATTCCGAGTGCCTAGAGGATTACAGCCTTTTTAAATTCTTAATGAACTTGCTGTTTTAGCTTTTGAGAATCTTGTCCCTTTAGCAGAGTGAGCCTTACTTCCATGTAGTGAGGCAGAGAATGTAACCAGTGTTGTACGGAGGTGCTAGATGTAATTAGATTTCCTATTCCCAGCAAAGTGTTAGATATTTTATGTGCTTGATTCCACAAAAAAGTTTAAGCGTCCATATTTTGTGCCATATAAAAAGGCTACTAAGAAATCCAAAATACAGTAAAGTTTCTGAAACCACTGCAATTCAGTCAAATCTTAGACTATGATCAACATACAAATACGTTCCATAGTCTTCTCTACCTGGTAACAAGGCAGCACATGCATCGCAAAGGGGTGCCTTGTAGATTAAGTGATATTTTGCCAAACATTAAAGACTGCTGAAGTAATAATAAAAACTGACAGCTGCTTTTCAAAACAAATCTGTTCTTGATAGCATTCTTTCTTTTAAACTAGGACACCCTTGAAAAGAGCTAGTGTTGTCATATCTATGCCTACTGAAGCATCACTCTGTAATGAAAGTCAGAGGCCTGTATATTCTGTATATTCTTAGACTACGCCTCCATAGTTTTCTACAAAAAAAAAAAAAAAGTTTCCTTCTAAGTGTGCTAATCTAAAAAACATAGCAACAAATCCTGCAACCCTGTTTATCTTCAAACATGTAGAATTCCACTGGAAGCATCATTTCATTGAAAATCCCAGAAAAACATGGCAAATGTGTGACTACCACTGACAACTCCTGAATTTTATTTTGAAGATGTGATTGCAGAATCGGGACTGAAGGCCAGCTTAAAATTCCCTGGGCAATTGGAATTTAAATAGGTACAGCATCCTTATGGCAAAACAATTTATCCTATTTGAATCTGAATATTGATTCACATACAAGAGGAAGATGATACATGGGTCTACATGAGTACGTGGGAATGAAATTAGAACAATAACAGCATTTGTCTGGGGGCTGCCACAGGCTGCAGGGAGGAAAAGGGGAGCACTCAGAAGCCCCTCGGATGAGCTCAAGACTTCAGCTCAGTCCTTCTGTGTCAACGGTTGATGGGTTGGTTTGACCCAGTTCCGTGACTTGTGGGGTGGAGGGATCTGCAGATCTGCACCTCTGGAAAAGGGGAAAAGGGAAAAAGGGTAGAGAGATGGGCCCCAAAACAAAACAGAGGCAACAATCTGGGAAGAAACAAACTAATTTACTAAATTAGATACCGGAATGCAAGACACACTATAATACGATATAATACAATATAATTAGAATTGGAGCTAATAAATCAAATATAATGAGAGTGTCTGAAAGGTGGATAGGCCTCCACATAATGCTGAGATGAAATGCGCAGTCGGGTTGAGCAGCAGGGATAAGAGAGAGCCGAAAAAGGGAAAAGAGAACGTCAGGTGACCTACCAAGGCCTTATATCTGTTCCCCCCGAGCAGAAGTGATAACAGAACAACGAACAGTCCTTTGGGGAATGTAGTAGTTTTCTTCTGGGACAGGTGCCAGGACCTGGAGCACTAACTCTTTAACTCCCAGTGCACTACATGATGTTATGATGTGGAATACCAATAACCAAAAATCATAAAAACATGACATACAGTCATCCCCAGACTGTGAGAATCATTCTCAATGGGGAGTTTGTGCTGTGAAGAGTCCAGGCATTATGTCTAGTGGACATGCTGATGGGCTGAAACACAGTGAAGTTCAGGACAGTGAAGCAGACCTACCTGTGCATTGAATTAATGCATGAGTTAAAAGCTAAACCAAGAGCTAAATTCAAGCTCTAGCTCTTAGCAGTGTGCTATTTAGTTTTTTTAAAAACAACAACAAAAAAAACTTCTCTTTGGATTGACCTATTCTATTACAAAAGTAATTTCATTTCTTTAAAAAAAAAAAACAAAAACAACCAAATAGCCATTATTATGACTGTTTTGACTTTATTTTTGTGTAAGCACTTGTCTAACATGAAAATGTATCATTTCTTCAAATTGTTGTTTCATTTTCTCATATCACTATTGCATACTCTTACATAGTACAAGGGATCTTTTCCTTTTTCTAAAATTAAAATCTTATAACCTAAATAGACAAGTGGATGAAAATGCATGCCTAGGGAAGAAAAAAAGAATCAACTCACAGAGTCAACTTACACAGCTTCGGGAAAGTAAAACCCTAGTTTGTGGAAAGTAAAGCAGAGCAGTGTGAGTGAGGATCGTTGGCAAATGATGGCAATGAGGTCCTCACTGCATTGTACTGCTGCCCCCTTACGGACAAAGAACATGAAGACCACGAGGAGGCTGCTCAGAGGCCTAGAAACTCTGCGTGACAAATAAGGTTTAACTGTAGGAGTTTTGGCAGGGTTCTTTTGCCTTTATGTACGTCACTGGACTCGACCTGGTTGCTTTTGTACTCTGAGGCATAGAATCAAAGAATCATTAAGGTTGGAAAAGACCACTTAAGATCAATCTAGTCCAATCTCAAAACATCCCTACCACGCCACATGTCCCTCAGTGCCACATCTACATAGTTCTTGAACACCTCCAGGGATAGTGACTCCACCACCTCCCCGGGCAGCCTATAAGAGTGCCTCACCACTCCTTCTGAGAAAAAAAAAAATCATAATATCCAGCCTGAGCCTTGAGGCTATTACCTGTTGTCCTATCGCCGTTACATGGGGGAAGAGGCTGACTCCCACCTTGCTACAACCTCCTTTCAGGTAGCTGTAGATAACAATAGGTCTTCCCAGAACATCCTCTTCTCTGGGCTAAACAATCCCAGTTCCCTCAGCTGCTCCTCATAAGATTTGTGCTCCAAACGCCTCACCAGCTTTGTTGCCCCTCTCTGGACACATTTCAGGTCCTTGATGTCTTTCTTGTAGTGAGGGACCCAAAACTGAACACAGTACTAAAGGTGGCGGCCTCAACAGAGCTGAGTACAGAGGGATGATCACCTCCCTGCTCCTGCTGGCTATACTATTTCTGACACAAGCCAGGTTGCCATTGGCCATCTTGGCCACTTAGGCACACTGCGGGCTCATGGTCAGCTGGCTGTTGACTAATACACCAAGATCCTTTCCTTCATGCAGCTTCCCAGCCACTCTGCCCCAAGCCTGTAGTATTTCCTGGGATTCTTGTAGACCAAGTGTAGGACCCAGCATCTGGTCTTGTTGAATTTCATCCCAATGGCCTCAGACCAGCTATCCAACCTGTCCAGATCCCTCTGTAGGGCATTCCTACCCTCAGGCTGATCAATACTTCCTCCCGACTTAGTGTTGTCTGCAACCTTATTGAGGGTGCAGTCAATCCTCTTGTCTGGAAACATGTTATTGCCCCTGCTCTCTGAACATACAAAGTGGTGAGAGCTTGTCCTGTGCTGAAAGTAGGGGGAGGCACAAAGAGAAGCAAAATCACAAAATCACAGAATTTCAGGGTTTGGAAGGGACCTCAAAAGATCATTGAATCCAAACACCCTGCTAAAGCAGGTCCCCTACAATAAGTTGTACAGGTATCCAGATGAGTCTTGAATATCTCCATGGAAGGAGGCTGTTTAGCTTGGAGAAGAGAAGGCTCTGAGACGACCTGATAGCGACCTTTCAATCTCTGTAGGGGAATGACAGGAAAGAAGGGGACAGACTCTTTAGCAGGGTCTGTGGCAATAGAACAAGGGGAAATGGCTTCAAGCTTAAAGAGGGTAGATTTAGGTTGGATATAAAGAAAAAGTCTTTTACAGTGAGGGTGGTGATGCACTGGAACAGTTATGTGGGCACCCCTGATCTGGCCATGGTACCATCAGACTTTAAGCACTGAGCTGAAAAAAAAATTTGAAAGGATGCTGTTAACAGATTAAGATGGCTCAACTATGATGGCAGATTTCAATTAAAAACAGCATCATTCTGAAAAAAGGTGCTAGTGTGGGCTGTCAGGACATCTGAAGGACTCATCTGAAAGCAAGAAATTGTGAGACAGTGGAAAGCTTTTCAGGCAAAAGAGAAAGAAACTCTCTTGGGGTTGTAGGTTAAAGTAAACTATTAGGAGCTTCCTGTTATCAGGTTGGTGCTGAGATACTGAAGATGAAGGTGATATTCTTTGATTTGTCTTCTTTTTTTTCCCAGAAATGAAAACCTATCCTCTTAATCAACATTTTCTGTATTTTCTATTGTCACAGTTCTAATTTAACCTTCAGCCTCATATACCTGAAATTTAACTTGAAGCTCCATTGCTTAAATGACTGAAAGTCACTTAAAATTAAAGTGCTTTTATGCTGTAAATTGTTAGATAGCTCCTCATTACTGCTACTATTATTGTGCAGTACTCACAAAATCTGGATGTTCATGATTGCTTTTGATGGCGAGTACAGTGATCACTCCAGCTGTTTCAATACTATAGCATGTTAAATTGGTTTTGTAGTGAGCTTACATAAACTTAAAAGGTTTAACATGCATGGAAAGCAACACTATAAATTTAAAATGCTATGATCTAAACAAAACTTAGTTATCTGCATGAGGCCTTTTGGGAAAACAAAAACAAACCACCTTCTGGAACAGAAGAATTCCCAAAGTGGGATGTATTTCTACAATTTTCAAGTCAGAGTTAATATGAAGGCAGCATAAATGCTTGAACCTACTGACGTCAATAGAAATTTGTCACCATTGACTTCAGTGCGGCAGGAATTTGCACCATGTTTCCTAAAGTGAGAAGTTTTGGGAAGAAAAATGATCTCTTGCTCAGAGTTCCCTCATCTTGATGGCTGTGATCACTGCTGCATGCAAGATCCTGGATGAATCTCACCTTCTGCATGTTCATATTTCACACATTAATTTGGAACACACACATGCATATTTGAGCATATATATCTGAAATATATTCATGCATCATTATGTAAAAGGGCTGCCCCAAAAATAACTCCTCCTATTTTATGATGTTGGCCCACAATGTCAGAGGTGGATGTTGGTGGTATGACAGTAGAGGTTGAACCTTTCCACCAACATTCTTTTACATTTTGTTTCTCTGTGACAGATGGCAGCAGAGGGGCAGTCTGATAGAATGGCAACATTCACTGAAGCTTGCTGATTGTGTGTGAAGACCAAGTAGTGTATGTGAGCACAGCAATGCACTGGGTGATGCAATTCAGCAGCGGTGAGAGCAGGTCGCATCCTCTGGTGCAGATTTTTATGGATGTGGCACGCAGGTTTTTGTTCAATGCCGATGAAATAGTGTTTGGCTCTGTTTCAAAGCAGCATTTTGTAGTTGAGAATTTGTTCTATCAAATAGTGTTATTGTGTTCTTTGTGTTGTAGTTTCCATGGAAATACATAGGAGGCATTACTTTCGGAGCAACCTACGTATATATACAGAACTGCATATACACAATATATGGAGTATTTGTAATATATGGTGGACATATATAGATATAACAGCATTAGAATGGATATTAATGTCTGTGGGATATTCTGAAATCCTTTGAAAGAAGCTGCAATAGCATGGCCTGAGGTAACATCACACAGTCCACGTCTTTCTCGCTGACACCATACTATTAACATTCTCGTGTTTTGATGACATCACTGTATCTAAACAGCAAAATGAATTCTAGAGTGGAACGAAGAAGACCTGCAAACAAGTGCTCAAGAGCAGCTATTTAAGCATCCCAAGCCTTTCAAACAGGCAGTACATTCAGGTTCAACCACAGAGAACAGAATTAATTCAATGCAGCTCTCATCTGTTTTGCTTTTCTCCAAATGCAGCATTTCGTTACTCCCATTTCGTTACGAACGAAGCGCCCTCGGGACTCTCACTGTATGTGAAGCCCTCCACCAGCTGCAGCTACCTTCAAAACCCAGCGGGATCCACACCTTTCCCAGCCGCACGAGGTCTCGGCGAGAAAAGCTTTCCTTCACCTAAGCGACTGAATGCGGACACGCACAGCCATCCTCCGCCCCTGAGGCGCTGTTCTGCTGCTGGGGGCCGGGCCCCGCTCAGGTGAGGGCGGCCGCGGAGCGGTGGGGAGGAGTCGGAGCGGGGCGGAGGGGCTGTGACCACGCCGCCCAGCGCAGCAGGAAGCACCGCCCGCGCGCCTTCCTCCTTCTCTTCCTCCTCCGCCTCCGCCCGCCTCCCGCGGTGGCGGCACGGCCATGCAGCAGTACTTCTCCCTGGCCGACTGCGAGGTGATGGGCTTCGACCTGGATCATACGCTGTGCCGTTACCACCTCCCGCAGAGCGCGACGGTGAGTGCGGGCACGGCACGGCCGCTGAGCCAGGGTTGCCCGCTCCGCCCCGGCTGCCCGAGAGGAAGGGCGAGTAGGGGTGTGCGGGGCCGGCGGGCGTCCGGGGTGCTGGGGGAGACCCGCAGAGGGACGGAGAGCCAGCGGGTAACGTGAGCAGAGGGGAGAAGTGGGAGCGCGACTCTTTGCCCTCCCCCTCGGCAGGCCTCAGCCCGAGCGGGGAGCACTGCCGTGTCTTTGCCTTGGAAACGGCGCCTCCGGAGCGTTCTCCTGCCTGGAGTGGTGCTGAGGTGCTGGGGAACGCAGATTGTCCCCCCATTCCGGGGGGACAATCGCGAGGTGGTGCAGGCGGTTAGAAGTGCATAGCGCTTTCTGTAGGGGATCGTGGCAAACTTTGTCGTGATTAGAACGGTGAGCGTAAGGGCATTCAGCATCTCTGCCTATGCGTTGCTGTCCATCAGAGCCAGAGCCTACTGGCATGCGCTGCACCTTCTACCTCAGCACTTCTTTTCTGCCTGGCTCCTTTCAGTCTCAGGTGAGCCATCGGCAAATCTCCCCTCTGTTGATGTCAGAAGACTGCATGACTGTCTCATGCCCCATGGATGTTCCTCAGTGTGATATAGAAATAACTGTTTTTGTAGAAAGAACTGTAGCAGTGGTGCAGTGTGCCTTGCTCTGTAAAACTGCATTGCTTTCTAAAGTGGTGTTTGATTTCCTGCAGAGAGGCATCTTACTTACAGAAAAACACTTCTTAAATTTTGTTTGTGCTTCTCATGAGGCAGAGGCTGGTTGTCATGTGCCCTTTGCATGCATCCTTACTGATGACCAATAAAGCACCTTAAAGTGCTGTCAAGAGCACCAGAAGATACAGTTCTTAATATTTGTCTTTCTCACTATTGATCATCATTCCAAGAGCAGCTTTGGGAGAACAGCTTTAATGAAGGAACTGTGAGAAAAAGGAATCTGGCATCATCAGCATAGATTTACTTGTGCAACTTCACTAGCATGTTATAGTAAGAACTGGCTGAATGTTGTACTGGGCTTTAACAGTGTCCTTTCTGGTCCTATGAATCACTTACGTAGTAGTTGCTGTTTTCTTTAGACTATGTTTTATCAGGGATGTTTAAAATGTTCTGTGTCCAGTTCTGGTGCCCCCAATACAAAAAAGACAGCTGTTAGAGAGGGTCCAGAGGAGAGCCACAAAGGTGATCAGAGGACTGGAGCATCTCTCTTATGAAGACAGGCTGAGGGACCTGGTCTTGTTTAGTCTGGAGAAGAGGGGGCTGCGAAGTGACCTCATTGCAGCTTTCCAGTACCTAAAGGGAGCTTGCGAACAGGAGGGGAGTCAACTCTTTACATGGGTAGATAATGGCAGGACAAGGGGAAATGGCTTTAAATTGAGGGAGGGAAGATTTAGTTTGGATATCAGGAAGAAGTTCTTTACTATGAGAGTGGTGAGGTTCTGGAAGAGGCTGCTCAGAGAGGTTGTGGATGTCTTGTCCTTGGAGGTGTTCAAGGCCAGGTTGGATGGGGCCTTGCGCAGCCTGGTCTAGTACTGGATATGGAGATTGATGAATTTGCCTGTAGCAGAGGGGTTGGAGCTTGATGATCCTTGAGGTCCCTTTCAATCCAAGTCATTCTATAATTCAGTGATTCTACATTCACCATCTACAGTTGTTGACTGGTTTAGATGCTACTTGTTGAATCAGGGTAACCATGACATTAAAAAAAAAAAAAAAAAAAGACTTGGAAGGGGGAAGTAGTGACTGGCCTTGGGTGCTTACCATCTTTGTTTCCCAGTAGTCTTGAAGCCCTAGGGCAGTAAGGTAGAATGCTATACACTTGGCTAAGCTACAGAAATTGCCTCAAAAACTATTCCGTGAGCATCTTGAGATGTTTTTCAGCCTATCAGAAATAACTCGGGCACTACTGGGAAAATGTTGTGGGGCAGGGCCCCCAGGCTTCCTGTTTGCCTCTTCCTAGGTGGTACTAAAGTTTACATCTTCCCAGGGGAAAGCAGTATCATTGGATACCTTAATCAATGTAATTCATGTCCTTTTAATTTTTTATTTATTTATTTTTCCCATCTATAGCTAATATATGATAGTTTTGCTCAGTATCTGGTAACGGAGAAGGGTTACGACAAGGACTTGCTGACTCTACATCCAGAAAGCTTAGACTTCTGGTAAGTATGTTGAAAATAACATAAACTTTCTTCATAACTTCCTTTATACTATTTGTATTATACTTTTACTAAGCTTGGAACACAGCTTCTTAGTCAGTCATTAAGACTGTCAAACCAAATAGGTAGTTTTGTATTTTTTCTAACAAGTGTTTAAAACTGCAAGTACTTCTTATGAAATACTTCTATTATGATGTTTTGAAGAGACAACTGAATATTCAAGCTTGCTTTGTGCTTTCTATGAATTCCCAGGAAACTTTGTGGTTTAACTTGCTGAGATGCACCTCCTTTTTCTTCTACCTTTAACTCAACTGATAAATACAGTAGCCGTCAGAATGTAGTCATATCTCCATGTTTCTCTTTACAGATGTGTTTTTGTTTGTGTAAGGCAGAATAATCCCAACAGTCTTCTCAGGAACTGAGGAAAGGTGACATACCAAGAAGTAGCCCTTGAGTGATGCTTTAGGCACAAAGCTGTAATGTAAGAAACTAAAATGCAAGTTTCTGGTCTGAATTCAGTGGTATCTGAAGTAGAACTTTAACGTGAATCACTGATGTTCCAACTTTTATAGGTTATAATCTCTGGCAAGAGTGTGGGGACTTGAAGGTCAGGTTATCACTGTTTGTTTTGGTTTTGTTTTTCCTTAGGAGAAGCACAGGTGTTTTGTTTTCAAGTTGTTTTTATAGTTCAGTATTTGACTTGTGAGTTTCCAAACATATGTGATTGCGAATCTCATGTGATAAACAGGGTTTCTATATTTCTCATATTTTGAGGACTCTGAGGCATGAAATCTAGTTAACATCTAGATATATCTACTTGGTTCCATCCTGAAGCTGTGGATTCCTTAGTGAGGATCTGCAAGCCCATGGTACTGATAGCATCACACCAATGCTAATCACCCAGCTGTCATGTGTAAAAGGATAGTCTACTTGCTGTGTTCATAGCACTCTGTCTTTCCTTTGGGTACTATATAACACAGAGTGAAGGAAGCATTACTTTTCCTTTTTTCTTTTATCCTTTCCGATATTATTCCAGGTACTGAACTCTGATCTCATTTTTCAAACAACCTATGTTAATGTTAGTGCATTTTTTTGAAGGGTGTGAATTTACTAGGTGAGTTAGGAACTACTATGGCACATCTGTCCTACTCCGTGTGCCCTTCACCCTGTGCGCACAGACTAGCCTGACAATGCCTCTGCTTCACATACTCTTTAGATATTCTGTTGTCTCATTGAGAATGATCTTGTGTCTCTCTCTTCCTTAATATTGGTGTTACTGTTGCAGTTGTAAGTAGGGGAGGTACAGCCAAAATGCATATTTAATTTTCTTTAATAGAAGTAGTGGTTTAAACATCACATTTCTTAGTTGTGTATGTTCAGATATATATCTGAACCTCCAACCCTATCTATATGAATAATCACACTGAACTCACAGAACAATGGAACTGGATTTATTTAGTAGGAATTTGCTATGTAAGTGAAATCCAGCCCTCACTGTAATAATATGTATTTGCATACATTACTTTCGAACATGGGAGTGCTTGAGGGGCTGTGATTTGTTGCTTTTAAGTGGCATTGTTATATAGCTTCTGTAACTGCATTTCACTATTCTGATGCGAAGAGGCATTCTTCTGAAAACATTCTTCTTGTTTCTTCCTTTAAAAAAAAACAAAAAAAAAAAAACCACACCATTATTTTTAGTTGTAAAGGTTTGGCATTGGACCTTGAAGATGGAAACTTCCTGAAGCTTGCAGAAGATGGAACAGTTTTGAGGTAATACTGACTATATGTGTTTATTGTTAAACAAACATGAACATCTTATCCTCTTTTTGAAAGTCACCTCAGTTATACTAAGCATCTAAAATACTAGTTTTGGTATATATTCATTTATGTAAAAATTTAAGCTAGCGTAAGTATCTCTTAATGTTATAGACTTAGTATTTTCATAATATTTCCATATTAGCTGCTAGGAAGAATATATAATTTTTGATACACATCTAAGATTGAGTGCATACTGATCTTGAAACTAAATTCACTTTTTTCAGTGGCTACCAATGTACTCTGTCCAATTCTGCTAAGATCCAGGGTAAGGTTTTTCTTTGAATTCTGAGTAACTTGAGTCAATCAGTGCTAATGACTAATGTTCATGACAGAGCAATTGTCTTTGTACCGTACTTATTCAGAATTCTTGCAGATTTGCTACATGTAGCTTAAATAGCCTGAGGTAAATTAAACACAGAAACTGACATGCTCACTTGGAGAAGTCTGTCTTTTTTTTCCCTCTTAAATGTTACATTTTCCCTCGAGTCATAATTTTAGTACAGCTTTACTTCATCCTTCCTTCTTTTTTCCTTTTTTTTTTTTAAAAAAAAAAAAAAAACGAACCATGAGCTTGAAGATGCTAGGGGAAATTAGATCTTATTGAAGTGTTGGAAGGTGTCCTTGGCAGGGCAGGAGGAACCGAGTGATCTCTAAAGGTCCCTTCCAACACAAATTGTTCTATGATTCTATCAAATAAGGAAAGAAATATCTGTGAGTCTTTATTATGCATTCAGAAATTCAGTTAGTACCATGAATTTCAAAGAACTACATTTGGAATTCAAGACAAGAGGATATATTAATGTAAAGGGTGGAGTGTTACAGGATTAGTTATCCTGGCGTTTCCTGCATTTCCTTCAAAACTGGATTATGTGTGTTCTTTAGGGACACAGTTTGATGGTCAAGTTATTGGATTTTTAATTCATGAAAAGGCTTGTACCTATTTCTGTATTACATAGCTGCTTTGAGGTCTCAAACTAGGATTTTATCACAGTCCTGCCCTGCATTCTGTGAATGTTACCGGGCTTCAGAACAGTGTATAGGCTTTCTGCTCTGTGTTTTATTGTGCAGTGTATATTGATAGTTCAAGTATAATGTCCTCATACAATTGAGAACATTCGAGCAACACAGAGTGATTGTGTTAGGAGGTGAGGCACAGTATCCATGGCCTCAGCCAACCAGACCTTTCTGAACTAGAACTTATACGGGGGACTGTAGTGTATAAGATAAAAGCTTAGGCCCTAGTAAACTTCAGATTGGTAACTCAAGTGAAGATAAACTTGCATGCGCTTCAGTATTCAATTGCAGTTCGTTATTGCTTGCTAGATCTAGTCTGAATGTTTTTAACCTTTTGTTTTTCTCTCCATAATGCATCAAATAGGGCAAGTCATGGCACTAGGAGTATGACATCTGAAGAGATCCTGGAGATTTATGGAAGGAGGGAATGGAAGCATTTTAGTACAGTCAGTGGAATGCTTTCCCGCTCAGGTAGCTATACCTCAGAATGTCCTGGTCTGTAAAATTACTTTGGCCCCTTCAGTGTTTATCATAGTGTTAGTTCATCCTACATCTATTTAGAAAAAAATACTTTAGATGAGAATTACTGAAATATGTGAGTGTTTGGGGCAAAGGTTGTTTTTATATTTTTAACTTCTGATACTTAAATTTAAACCACCAATTTTAAGGCAAGTAATGAACAAGCTAACAGTGTAGGCATGTTTTGGTTATAGGGATGGGCAGATTGTTTCTCGTTGAAGTAGTTAAATTGATAGTCTCAATCTCATTTAGGAATAATTTGAGGAAACTCTAGTTTTTCTTAATTGTTGACGTGTTGCTGTCAGGGATTTACAGTAAGCCTAGCTGGAAGAGCAGGTATGGAAACATGACTGCTAATCTTGTGGTGGCAGCTGTTTACTTTTAAGGTGGGAGTCATGTTGTGAAGGCACTGTAATTAGGTTTCCACTTTTACTAGCTGCCTTGTACTTTCTCTCAATTTTTCTTTAAGATTAGTAATTGTGAGTGATGCACATAAGGGTAAAATGCGCGCTGTTACTTGCATTTTCCTGTGTAATAGAGTTATGTTCTTTGCCGTTTTGCTGTCATAAATTCTTTTGTCATCCTTAGGCTAAACTACAGGTAATCTTTTGCAACTGGGTAGAAAAGTACCCCAGCTATATATACAAAAGAAACCTTTTGCATTCAGTATTTGTCTCTCTTGTGAATATTAATCCTTATTTTGCTGACTTATGTAATATATGTAAGAGACAGCACAGACGAGATCATTAATACAGCAAAAACATCACCTGTTAAGTCATTTTACTCCCAGTAAAGAATTGCTGAACATGACCTTAGTCTGGGTGAAGTATATGCGTACTTCTGACTTCTTTGTTCTGCTTTGGGGTGTCATAGAATGATGTGAGCATGCTTCCTATTGGGCAATTTTTCTGTCTTTAGCATATGTTTTCAAAGGACAAGACTATAGGAAAGCCATCCCTTCCTCTGTATTAGATGATTCAACCCAAATACCCAAGCACCACCTGAGGGTGAAATGAATCCACAGAGGATCCTGTCTCTTTGCCCAGAAGCTTGACAGTCTCAAGAATGTCCCTGCAAGTGCTTTGTTTTAGACAATGAAAGAAAGAAAATCTGAAGTTAAATGGGTTATGAGATGCTCCTGCAGTGTGCTGCTTGTAGACAACTGTAACATCAGAGTAGCAAGGAAGTTTTAGAGAAGTTCTACAGCTAGACATGCAGTTTTGTTGAAATCTGGGAATGCTGGAAAACCTCACTGAGAAATGCTGAAACAGATTGCTTTTATTTTCCTGTTTTGTTTTAGCGATGTTTAAATAATCCTATTTGGTAAGTAAAATGTGTCTGTCCGCTTTGTTTTGGTTCATTCAATTTTTACTTGTATTTTATAAGATGCTGCTTTCGAAGTCACTTGACATTTCTTACATTGTCTTTCACTTTATGACAAATTGTATTGTTGTGGCATTTTCAAAATAAAACCACTCTGTCACCGAAATGAAGCAGTCTTATAACAGACTAGTTCAGCATTATCAAAAGGAAATACTTAGTCTGTGAGATCAGCAAGGGGAATATAGCTCAATTCTCAGTAGCGCAGAGGAGAGGGGAAAACAAGTGTGAAAACTGCCTAATGGTTTAAATTCCCATTAATACCCCAAATTCAGAAGTTATGTAAGAAGGGCTGTAGTCAGTAAGAGTTGGTCTCTCTCTTACCTGCATGTTTGATGAGTTGATGGTTGGACTAAATTATCTTAGTGGTCTTTTCCAACCTTAATGATTCTATGATTCTATGCAAGACCTGTCAAATGTTTCTCAAACAGCATCTCAAACTCAGAGTATTTCTAACTGTTGGGGAAATTGATATTTTGGAAGAGTTGAACAACACTGCCTTGGCTTTTAAGACTCTTTGTTCACTTGCATCTCTTCCACCATAACTTTTGGAATCTTAAAATGTTTCCTAAAAGTCTTACTGCTTCGGTGTAAGGTAACTGTTGTCAGCTGCCAATTATGAGAATCAGAAGTAGAAATAAAAGCTAACAAATGCATTATTAAGTTGGGAAACAGATAATGCTTATTATCATAAAATTCAGGTAACAGCTTGTAATGCTATTTAAGTGTACTGTTTATTTGTGATTAAACCATACAATATGTATTTAAAAACTGGAGTGTTTGTTTTTGTTTTTTTTTTGTTTTTTTTTCAGCCAAATACTATCTGTATGATAATTATTTTGATCTACCAGGAGCCCTCCTGTGTGCAAGGGTTGTGGACAGTTTAGATCAGGTAAGAACTGGACTTTTTGAAATTAAATGTTCCATTATCTTTCTCTTTCCCTGCTTCACTTGCTGTATGCATTTAATAATGCAAACAAGTAATACATTCCATGAAGTTAAGGTCTTTAGCTCTTCTGTCTTGTTTGGAATTTTTCATGCCAGACTTATCAGTGTATTAAAGCTGTCTCCCAAGTTACTTGTGACTTACTTGGCATGGTTGGAGTAAATGTACTTCCACCAGAGGGCACAAATAGCTAGGATAAGAACAGATGAGTTATTTTCTCATAAGTTTATTCTCTGATATGGACAATATTCTTCTTAAAAATCTTTAATTGTACTTGATGGTACTTAAATTAAATCTAAAGAATAACATGATTTACTAGTTTGCAAGAAAGGTTAAGTAGTTGAAAGCTCAATTCCAACCTTTCTTCTTAAATGTGTTTTGTGTCTTAAGTGTGATAATCTGTGTGCATAGATGTAAATAAATCTACAGAATACTGTGGTTTTCCAGTTTTTTTTCTTTCTCTAAGCAATAAATTTCAAGGTGGAAAATGGAATTGCTCCAACCTTTCAGTGCTTCTTGGATATACAATATAGCTTAGATCCTGTCTTTGATATTTGATATCATTTGATTCAGTTGAGTCAAAGAGGAGTTGAAACTTAAATTTGAAGGTAGCTGTGGAAAAGGGCTTTTCTCATTGAGTAAAATATCTTAGCGTCAATGAGGTATGGATGTAATCTACTGTCTAAAGGTAGTAAAGTCATGCAGCACTTTGTCTGCAGACTAGAATTGAGAATCGTGAGATGGGTATCTGCAATCCCTGTGAGTATCACCTAACTTGATGTTTTAGGCTTAGATCCAAAATAGCATGCTGAGCAGATTGCTGTTTAATTCCAACTGCTGCATGAAGAGTTACCTAATGCTAGCTTATTGGCAAACACTCAGGACAGGTACGTCATAAGAGTCTTAATTTCGTGCCTGATTAATCTCATTCCTTGACCATTCACAGCTTGGAATCCTCTCTCAGATGTCACAACTGTATCATATTGCTTTATTTTACAGTTAATTTAGACTTGGTACAGGTCACTTGGTGCTGGGGGAGAAAGAGGATGGTGCTAAAATGTGGCTCAGCACATATGTAGTATGCTTACATGTTCAGTTACTAGTTTACAAGCTGGAGCACTGTCCCTTGAGCAGTGCTGTCTTTATCCAGAGAGAAACCCACACTCTATTTTTCCACAGAGCTGCTAGAAATGTTCAAGCTTTCTCTTCATCGGTTTCTTGAATATTTAACTGCAAATTGGCTCAATTTCAATACAGGGACTACAGCAATTTTGTGAGATGTTACCATCAGCCAGATGATGCAAGGCAGGAGGTTGTAGGCCTCTCCAGCACTTGTGCCCTGGACACATGCTGCAGTTGATAAACTATTTTCATATGGTATCAAAATCATCACGTTTTAATTCCTTCATACTCCTAAACAGAATTGGAGGCTTATATTTCCTCTTCTTGCTACTTTTCCTTAAAATTTCTAGAAAGCATTCTAGGATCTGAAGAGTTTCCTACTGGAAATAGATGGAGAACTAGGTTCCAATTCAAAATGGGTTCAGACAAGAGTTGGATGCTGCACTGCTCTACTCTGTTAAAGATGTATGTGCTTTTGATGAATTTGCATTTGTTTTCAGGCAAATGAGAGGAGCTTCTCAACATTTTGCATCTTTACATTGAAGCTCTACACAAAATACTTTTTGTCTGATACTTCAGCTAATTAAATGGGTGCATGGGCATGCTCACAGTTACCTCTGCTTTCAAGGAATTGGTCAGTTTTCTTTTATGTGCAGTAGCTCTGGGTTTGCAGTGGGGTAGTTTTACAGTCATGTTGGCCTTTTGTAAAACCAGAGGTTTTGAGGGAAACATGCTACTTTTAAACTACTATCCACTTGTCCTCAGAACGCTCCTGGGGAACTGTTAGCTTGTTGCACTGATTTTGAGAAGAAGCAAGCAAACAAAACAATGAAACAAAAAACAAGGCTGGAGTCAGCCACATGGAGTACATGTGGAGCTGGTAGTTGAATCTGTCTAAGGCTTGTTGGTAGTATAGGCTACTGCTGTCACCACCAGACAGGCGTTCCCTAACATCTCATGAATACAGCTTTGGATAATGACCTTGCTTAGCGGTTAACTAAACTGACTTACACAGTACCTTTTCTCTCTGACAGTCCTTTTTATATATTTCTGCAGTAGTTTGCTAGAAGAAAGGATTTGGGGTTGAAGGGGGGGGAAACAATAACACTATCTTTCCTGCTCTTAATCTCTAAAGCTGGTGGATCATAAGTAGGCTACCAGTAGTGCTTGTCAGTCATGCATGAAAGGCCTTGTTAGTGCTACTTGGTGGAGGTGAAATTAAGGGCAGACCTTTCTTCTTGAAGCCTCTGTGTCAGAGTAGGCCTGCAATAGCAGTTTGCTACAAATAAACTGCGTGTCTTTAGACGTTTTAAATTCATTTTCTAAATACATCATTCTCTAGAAGATGCCTGCTGCTTATTTTATAAGTCATTCAGGTACTAGTGCAGTCAGTTGAGCTGTCAGGTTTAGGAAGTAGGACAAAGCCATAAAAATCTGTCAACAGTTGCATCGATACTTAAGCTTAAGTAGATATGCAAAGCCTGCAACAGCACTACAGAATACTTGCTATAGTCTAGAAACTGGCATCTGCTTTATTGCTTTCCTGTACTTCGTAACTGATCACTTCTTACAAGCTCAGTAACTAATTCTTTGCAATGTATAATTGCACCTGTGTGTAACTCAACGTTTTTAAAGTTTGTAGTGTGTGAGTCCCAGAGCACTCTGAGCTGTTTGAGAAGCTGTTTCTATATCTTAATGAGACACTGGGAGGGCAACTGAGGTCAGCAGAAGTGCTTCTGCACCTGGACAGCTTTCTGTGAAAAGTGGGAGACTAATCACATTGAAGATTGTTTTTCCCTCTCCTTCTGCCAGAGCAGGGGTTTGGCAACCTGCAAAGCACAAAGCAGCATAGTGCTGCTCAGCCTGGCTTCTCCCTGAGTATTTTATGTGGTGTTTAGGGTGGAGCTGTTGGCAGAAGAATATTGCCACTATGTTATAGTGAAAGTTTTTACGAGTTGCAATGGTAGAAGGTGATATGAGAGCCCAACTGTAGTTAATGTCAGCCTGCTAATTTAGTATGATATCTGCAGCTCTAGGCATTAATTTTTCCAGGAAGTCAGCAGGATAGCTCATTCATTAAGTTGCTGTTCTATCGAATGCCCCTCTTTGCTGTAAAGTTTTAGGCTACTTGTAAATGCGAGCAATTAAAAAGCAGGGAAAAGACCTGCCTGCCATTTTTCAGAGTTCACAGCTGAGTTCCGAGTTCTGATTCCTACTGTCTAGGACTGCACTACTCCATTTTCAAAATACTTTTATTTATTAATGGCATTCCTCCCATTGTTTCAGTATGAAAGCTTGAAATGGCTGATACTTGATATAGTGACTAGATTCCTTTAACAATTACAGCACGATGGTCAGAAAAAATATGACTTCTGGAAGGACATGGTGGCTGCTATCCAGCATAATTATAAAATATCAGCTTTTAAAGGTAAGTAGGTTCACCAAAAGCTTACTGTGGTAGCCAGAAATATTATATATGCTTGCCAAAACAAATGCATTTGCTAGTACAATGTAGGTTACTCAACGTAGCTTTTACTTTTCAGGCTTCTAAGTTGTTCTATCTACACATTTATCCTGTTATCGTTGGTATTCTTATTTTGCTCATCTGGAGCTGTTTTGATATTTATAACAGTACTTTAGATGTATTACATTACTGAATTAGAAGAAAAGTATTTGATTCATACAGTAATGTCAGCATCCTTGTCTGTATTTGATTCTGTTCTCGGTGTTCTTGTATTTATGAGTAAAACCAGAAATGCTCTGAAAAGGAAGGAAACTAATATTTGATAGGTGTTTTTAATGAGTTTTCTTTAGCCCTTTAGTTCTGATTAGAACTCATTATGTGTTTAATATGGATCATGCATAGTTAGCTTCATTTTTTTTTAAATAAATTTTACAATAAATTTTTATTTGGGAGTGTAATTTAAAGCCTGATCTTTGAAATCATGTAAATAATCAATTTTGCCTATGCAGGTGTGTCTGCTTGTGCGTACATATATACACTTAAGTATACGCCTACGCATTGTACCTATTTATATATGTAAGTATGTAATCTGCATACCGATGTGTGATGTGATTTAATTCTTTTAAACTCCTACCAGAAGAGGAGAATAAACTTACTTTATTTCATACAGTACTCTGTTATAAAGGTTATGAGGGATCTGCACAGCAGCAGTTAAAATATGAGAAGGTATTAACTGATAAGTATGTTTTTTCTGGGGTGGGATGGGGGTAGTTAGGGCTTTGTAAAATCAGAAGTAAGACAGTACAGATTGTACACAGCACTTCAATGCATGGAAGTGCTAAGCTCTGTCATGCATCATTTTGAAAGGCCTTGCAGTGGTCTTATTTTCCATTTAATAATGTGATCCAGTGGATGAACAGGAAGTTGAAAGAACTGGATGTTGTTTCTTCCTGTTTGGCTTACCTGTGATTTTTTGCTTGAAGTATTTGCCTGAAGTAAAAGTTTAGGTCCCTCCTGTGAAATGGGAATAATGGTACTAATCTTCTGTGACAAGTTAATACCAAAGACTTTTTTCCTCTGGTGCAAGCTTAATGTAACTTTCTGAGGAAACTTAAAGCTGGCTCCATCCCAGTTTCCACACACTAGGAAGCCCCATGCTGTTTTGTAGCCCAGAGCCTGGCCTAAAAAGCACAAACCATGTCTTGGCTTAACTCTGTTCCTTCAGTGCCCTGTGAAGGGTTTAACCCTTAAGAGAAAAGTGGCACTCGTTTGCAGTTAGGCAAAGTAAATTTTCTAAAGCAAGCTTATTAAATGGTCATCTGGGGAGACGTCAAGTTCCCAAGTTAAAATAGCATCTTGCTAGTGCCATTGTCAGTGATGGAGCAGAACGACTGACCATTTTATTTATTTGAAATTTGTGTTTGCATGTCACTTTGTTTCTGGTTTGTTGTCAGTACGCCCTTGTTTATCTTTGTCCCTTCTCTTTATCGCATGATTTCTTTGATCATTAGTCAGGTGTCTGATGGATTTTGCTTTTCATTGTCTTAGCCATGGTGATTGCCTTAGATAATGGCCCAACAATGTATTTTTTTGGATGGCTATTTTAGATAGCCATGATCGTCATGACTCTCAGTTTATGAAGGATATCAACTCACTCTGCTACTCTACTACTAAAGAAGTGAAGAACTGAGGCATGCAGAAGAAGTCTAAGAAAGTTCCGTGTAGTTTTGTTTCATTAGAATTTTGCTTTCTGAACTCCAAAAATTTCAAGCAGTCTATTAAGAAATACTATTAGGTAAAAACATGATGTCAGATAGCAGTGAACACAGGCATTTTTATTTTCATACAGGTCATTTTTTACTTAACAATACCTGCAAGAATGCCCTTTGCAATTGATAATTGAGATAGGCATAAATTACTCAGAGTCCTTCTTGCCAATCTTTATTATTAGAATATTTTCCATCCTTAACATGATTAGTATTACTTTTTTTTTTCCCCATTATAGGCATCAGTAAAGAATTTAAAGGAGTTGTCGTGTGGAAACTATATTATGTAAAAATTTCAGATTTGGTGATTTTGATAGTTTCTGCAGGAGGAAGTTGCCTATTATAACTAATTAGAGCATAATTTTATAAAATGTCTTCTCATAAAGATTGCTTTTTCTCTCTTGCATGTTTGTCTTTCCCCATCATTTCCCAAATGTAACTGTAGCATTTAAGATTATGTAAGGAGAATAATACACTTGTAATGTTTTCAATCAGTTTGTAACACTATTTCATCTTGGAAGTAGAAGGATCATGCCTGACATAGCAGTTAAAACTTTATAAATTGCCTATTTAAAAGCTTGGTGGGATATGCTGTCAGCTCTCAAGGGGGCATGTGAGAAAGTTGTCTTTGTTTAAAAGGTATGCAGCAGATGAAGGAAGTGCCAGATTGAAAAACCTGTTATGTAATAACTTGTATTTTGAGTTTTGTTGTGGGCTTTTTTAGGTAATTGAGCAATATTCTAAAGTGGCATGCTTGTATATAGAAAGTGTTACTTCAGGGAGGAAAGCTTTTTGGATTTTTATGAAATACTTTATTCTCTCCCCTAAACATGTGCATGCAGGCAAGTTGTTGATCACAACTTTATGATATAAGTCTTTTGTCTATGCAGAAGATAACTGAATTGTCAGTGATATCTGCATTATGTTCTTTATGTGCGACTTTAGAAACAACAAAGAGGAAAGATGCTTTTCTGATCAAAAAGGAGGAAACTTCAAAAGATGCTGTAACACTAGGATTTCTAATATTGATGTAGCCCAGTGAAGAAAGATTGCTATTCTTCTTAATTGTGAAAATGGTGGCAAAGCTGTAAGCTGGTAAATTTGTTATACATCTTTTGTGAGATTTCCAGTAAATTCCTAAGTGGTTGTTTGGATACTTCACATCTGACTATTTAAGAACTAATGAGGCTTGTCTCATTTATTTATTTTCCAAAACCTTTGGAAGAAAATTTTCTACTATTACAGGGTCTTATATTTTCATTTTAATCTCATGGGATTTCTTTCAAATACCACATCTGGAAAAAGATGTGGTTTTTGGAAGAGCTTTGTCTTCACATCTTCATGTGAAGAGGATATTTGAAAAAAATTAAAAATAAAATGCTGCAGAAACCCCCAGTTTTCCTTTTGGCTGTTCTGTCTGAGCTGCATGGCCATCATCTGCATTGTGTTTGTGTCCAACTCTTCCAAAGCCTGAAATTCACTGGTGATAAAGTTCTTTTCCAACATATTTCAGTTCTCCTATAATTTGCAGTTAAACAGCTTTAACTTCTTTGAAGCACATATCTAAAAAATGAGTTAGCTTTTGTTTTAAGAAGAGTGTGAAACACTTTCTCCAAGTTTCCTCTAAACAGTGAATCCGGAGCTAAATCTTTAAATTCTGCTTGTATCACAGTGTAACATGTAATCACGAGCTCTTTGGTGCCGAGTGGTTTTGTTAATGGCTTAACATCTTCAGAAATATAGACCTGAGGTATTAAGTTGTAGACTTGAACTCCTTTGTGCTCTTTTGAAGAACAGAGACATTAAAATACAAAACCTGACTTAAAGTGGGCAGACAATGAAGATAAGCAAACCTTACTTTTAAGAATACTGTTAAGGCCTAGTTTCTTGTACTATCAAATTGGAATAATAGGACAGGTGCTGAGCACCAAGTGTCTCCATCAATTGTAAACACTTTAACCAGAAACTGTTATGTTTTAAGCTCCACTTCATGATCTCTCTGTTTCTGAAATAGAAGTGTAAAATTGTTTGAATGGTTTATTTTATTGTTTTCAAAAAGGTGTTTCATAGGAGACGTGTAATTGAGGACAGACAATTCACTGAAGTATCTTGAGTGTTTGTTTGGTTTGTAAGAGAATTATTATGGGATTACTACTTATAAATTGTGGTACTGTCCACTGCATTATTTTCATGCAAATGTAGAACATTTATTAGGGTGGTACCTACTTACTTGCCTAAGTCTACTTGGCTGCTAAAATAAGATCTCGTATTACTCTCTCTCTTTAAGCACTTAAAAGTTTAGTCTAAGTCATCTGCATCCTTATCCAGTAGCACATAATAAAACGAGCAGACCAGTTCTGCAGAGTTACTTTCTTAGAAGTTCTTTACAGTTTCCAAAGTTTTCTAATGTTTTTATTATTAAATCATTAGAAAAAGTTTTTTTCTAATGATGTATCAGCCTAATGGTGCTCTCACTTTTTTTAATTAATCCCAAGTTATTTTCAAGTACTTTCAAGACTTACATATTATGTAGCGTTTGAGAGACATGAGTGTATGTAGGCATGCTAAGCAAATAGTGTGTCTCCAGACAAATTTACTCTGATCATGAGATCTTTTATCATGTAAGTAAAATATAATTCCAAGACTACTGTGTTTTAAAGAAATGCAGTATTTGGAGATGCAACCTTTGCTCCCAAGTTGTTTTTATACAATTCAGGAGTGGTAAAGCTGTTCTGATTTTGTATCAGCATGCATGTGAAGATATGTTCTCCTGAATTTGGTGATAGTTTTACTGCACTTCATTTATCTTCATTTTACAGGATGTTATTTAGGAGCTTAAAAAAAAAAGGTGAACTAGTTTGGTTGTTTGTTTGTTTTTTTACTATAATTTACAACATGTGTCAAACAGAGCTGTGATGGAGGCTCTGGCAGCCTGGTCTAGGATTAGATATGGATATTGGTGGCCCTGCATGCAGTATGGGGGTCGGAGCTTGATGACCCTTGAGGTCCCTCCCAACCCAAGCCATTCTATGATTCTATAAAACCTGAGGGGAGGGTGCAAAGAAGATAGAGCCAGGCTCTTTACAGTGGTGCCCAGTGCCAGGACACAAGTGGTAGTGGGAATCTCCCATGATCCATTTTATGCCATCTGAACATCAGGAAGCACCTCTTTACTGTAGTATGCTGTAAATGGTGAAACAATGGAACAGATTGCTGAGAGGTTGTGGAGTCTCTTTCCTTGAAGATCTTTAAAAGCTGGATGGGCTTGGTCCAGGGCAACCTGCTGTAAGTGTCCCTGCTTGAGCAGTGGGATTGGACCAAGTGACCTCCAGACGTCTCTTTTGTCTTTAACCTTTCTGTGATTTGTATGTTTCAAGTCTGGTTGCTTTTTTCTATTGTTGGAGGTCTTAGACCTTCAGCAATAGATTATGATATCTAAATCAACCTTTCTCCAAGGCTAATTTTTTGTTAGTAGGAAAAGTTGAACTGACTTACAAATGACATGTTATTCATTGTAGTCAAGTTTTGTTTTCTTGACTCTTGTTTGACAGCTTAAAGATGAAGATGTTTGATAGAAGACTAATGGTAAAGAAGTGTATTAACTGGTTATTAAGATGATCATGCTGTGTCTGACACTGGTTACTTTTGAACCAACTGAAGGTATCATTCAGTGTACCCAGGTGTGGTCTAGAGTCTTGGAATGGCTACTTTACCTGTTAATGAGAAATGATAGTTAGAAATTCTGATTTACACCCCCGCCCGCCCCCCCTCCCTTCCCCCCGCCTCTTTTAAGGAAGAGAGGTAGACAGGTGTATTATATTAATTCATAAAATTTTAATGTTGCATTCAGTTGGACAATTGATCATTGTTCAAAACAAATTTCCCATAACAAGTTTCTAAAAACATACAATATTTTTCTACTAGTTTTGAACCAATCTCTTCACCTTCTTACTCACTTTGGTTTCTGTTGCAAAATTGAAGTTACATGACCTGCTAAGGACATATCACATCAGTACCCAATTAAAATGTCCTGAAGGAGAGTGTGTCAGGACATTGTAAGTGGGATGTTTTTAGATTTGAGCAAATAGGAAACCTGAGAAAGAAGAATGAACATATTCAGAGGAATAGAGACCATTGGATTCTGAATTTGGCAGCTGGAGCCACACTTGATCATTCTCCATGAGATCAATGACAGCACTGCCAGAGGCCTGGTCAAGGTATCCTTTCTGGTATTCATCATAAGTATACATGACTGGGGAGCCATTTTTATAGAGTGCAACCCAAACATTTGTTCCTTTTGCATGTACATGGTAGGAGAAATAGTATAGTCCAGGGATCCTGCAGGTAAAGATTCCTGTCCTGGGATCATAGTGTTGCTGTCTGTTGTACAAGATTTTGTCAAATTTGATGGGGACTGTTGCCCCAGGGTAGGCTTTTGAGAGAATGACAGTGAAGGCAGACACTGGCATTCCTGTGAGAGCTTGGTTTGCTCCTGCTTTCATGAAAGACATTCCTGATAGTTCTCGAGACTCTCCTTTAACATAGCCTTCTGGGATTGTGGCTTGTCCAGGGGGACCAGGAGGACCTGGAGGACCTGGCAAGCCAGGTTCTCCACTGTTGCCTTTAGGCCCAGGGGGTCCAGGTGGTCCCATGGGTCCTCTTAAACCTTTTGTAACAATACCTGCTGGGCCTGGCAGTCCTGGTGCTCCTGGCTCACCTTTTGCGCCAGGGGCTCCTGGCATGCCAGGGGGACCAATGGGGCCTCTGATTCCAGGTATTCCTGAAGGTCCTCTTGGGCCTGGTTCACCATTAATACCTGGCACTCCCTTAACTCCTTGTGGTCCAACTGGACCAGGCAAGCCAGGTAGGCCAGCATGGCCAGTGTCTCCTTTTTGACCAGGGAGACCTGGATGTCCCTTAGGACCAGCAAGACCCTGCTCGCCTGGGTATCCTGGTTTTCCATCTAGTCCTGGTAGACCTCTTTCACCCTTGGCTCCTGGGAATCCAGCAGGGCCTGCAGGGCCCATGTCACCTTTGGGTCCAGGTAAGCCATTCTCACCAGGCAAGCCTTTGAGTCCTTGAGGGCCCATGTTTCCTGGTGGCCCAGCAGGACCTGGTTCTCCTGGTGCGCCAGCTGGGCCTTGGTCTCCTTTAGGTCCTGGAAAGCCAGGAGGTCCTTCAGGTCCTCTGTGTCCCTTCATCCCTGGCAATCCTGGCTTTCCAAATCCTGGAAGACCTGGTGATCCAGGCAAGCCTGCAGGTCCAGGGAATCCTTTGGCTCCGGGGATGCCTGCTGGTCCTGGTGGTCCCATTGGCCCAGGCTTGCCAATGCCAACTTCTCCAGGTTCTCCTGGTGGACCCTGGGGGCCTGGGATACCAGCTTCTCCACGTGCCCCTGGTAGACCTCTGTCACCTTTCATACCTGGCTGACCTGGAAGGCCATTTTCTCCAGGCTTCCCTATCCCAGCAGGGCCAGGGAGGCCTTGGGGTCCCTGTGGGCCTGGAAGACCTCTGTTACCTGGGCGGCCTGGAACGCCAAATCCCATTTCTCCTTTTTGTCCATTTATACCAGGAACACCTGGTTCTCCTTTCTCACCAGGGAGGCCTCTTGGCCCTTGAGCTCCTGGAGGGCCTTGTGGTCCTGGCTTTCCAGGGACAGACAGTCCTGCAGGGCCAGGAATGCCGGGGGGTCCTTGTGGCCCTCTTGCTCCTGGGAGCCCAACAGGTCCTGCTTCTCCTTTCTCACCAGTTAATCCTCTTTCTCCTGGCTTCCCTGGTAGACCTGGCATGCCTGGTTTTCCGACAGTGGAGAATCCAGGTGGTCCTGGGGGACCAGGGGGACCTTGGGGACCGGGGCTTCCAAACCCTGGTTTTCCTGCAGGACCTGGTTGTCCTCTTGGTCCGATGGGGCCTGGGGGACCAGGGGGGCCTTGTTCACCCCTCATCTGCACACCTATATGAGAAGAAACAAGGTCAACCATAACATTTTGTAGAATCATGTAAGTAGTAAAAACCCTTCCAGATTTGCACGTTTATTGAATGGTGAAGAATTAGTTTCATTTGGGCTTCACAGAAATCAAGTGTTTAACATCACTGTTGAGCACTCAGAACCTGAGCTGACTTTCACAGCGGAAGTGACCTAAGAGTCTCATATGAATATATAACAAGTGCAAATATTTTGGGTGTTGTGATGTGAACTATGATGTTTTTAGAATTTTTTTACATCAATATATTTGGAGTCAAAGAATTCAAAATGTAGTGTTGAAGTGAATGTGAAGCATTAAGGAAGAAAGGAAACACGTAAGTGATTTAGCAAGTTCAGACTTGCATCTTGATAAGTGAAAACAGGATGTTTCCAATAGAAGCATACTCTTTTTTTTCTAAAACTATCTGGTGCCTTTTCTCCTTACAGCCCACAGTCAGCTATCACTCTGGTGTTGTGTTGTTTTTATTTATCTTTTTGTAAACATATGAATGTCATATTTTGAAGTATTGTCATCTTAAAGAATTGTGTTTGCTGTAATAATTTCACACAGTGACAAGATAACTGATATTTCACTGTGGTGTAGTCAGAGCTCAAGTTTGTTCTTAGCTGTCAACAGCAGGTGGAGCCACTTAGCTAAATGTCACATGGAATAAGCTCAAAACTTTTCTCTGTATTTTATGGGAAATTTGGTGCTACCTATTGGAATTAGGATGATGATTTGTAACTATTACAGAGAAGATTAACATGGATATTGTGAGCCTATTTCATTGTTTTACAGCAGCTCATATTGCTGTAGAACTAAATACTGTAGTTATGATGAATACTAATTTAAGAAGGCATGCAAAAATCAGACTCTGAGGTGTGTAAGAGTAGTCTGGATTCTGATTTTTTGATGGCAATATATTCAATTTGTTGTTTATTAAGAAAATTAATTAACAGTTAATTAATTAACATTAATTAACATTAACAGTTGCTCAGCTAAAGTTCTATTTGAATCTTGGAAAGACAGCAGAGCATGTGTGTATGCATATATAAATATATGTATATATGAAGGTGTGTGCAATGAGTGTTTTGCTGCCTTTTGGAAACCACAGTTTGTTATCTAATCTGTGGCTACTTTTGAACCAAATGAGATGGAAGTAAAGAATTTTTTTATTTAAAGAATATAATTTATTATATTTAATATTAATAATTATATATTAAAATATTATTAAAATTAAAAAATTAATTAAAAATTAATTAAAAATAAAATTAATATTAAATATTATTAATTTAATATTATAATTTATTATATTTATATATTATATAATTTATTTAAAGAATATAATAAAGAAGAAAAGCTGTGTACATGAAACACATTTGATTTGACATTGGACCTGCAAGGTTGCTTTCTTCCTGTGTTATTAGGGAAATGGTTATTACCAATCAACTACAGATAGTAACTTTTTTGCTGATGCCTAAAGGCAGTATAAATGCATACTGTTTTATTTTGCATGCATTCCTATCTCATCCTTCTTAAGCCAGAAGAAAACATGGGCAAATCAGATCAAAACTTTGATACAAGTTCCTAAATGAGTTGCTGACCTCGTGATGTTCCAATTGTAAAGTGGGGAGAGATATGATTAGGTTTTTACATCAGTAGCAGATTTCTACTTTACTGAATTCACAACCCAGCATTTATGTGCTTAATTTGCTAGAAGACGACTGTAACCCCAGACAGGTGTACTTTTTTATTAATCAGGGAACTATGTCCACTCCTTCCAAGTTTATTCTGTTCTTTAGGAGTTGGAGCGAGTTGAATTTCTGCAGTGAAGCAGCACTGATATTATTCAGCAGTGTTCAGGTAACAAGCTGTTATTACACTTGACTTAGCTGGGGGGGTGGGAGGAAGCAATTGCTTCAGACATCAGTTTCAGAATGCTTCTCTTTACTGTTTTTTAGTATGTTTTAGGTACAATTTTGCCTGTCCTAGTTTTGTAAAGTGAAGTGTGCTGCCTTTGGCAAAAGCTTCATTATCTTCTGCAAATGTTATCGTGGAGATTTTCTATGAGGAGCTGAACTGTTTCAAAAATGTGCTTGTTTCAGATTTGAATATCTGGTGATTGCACTGTCTAGAGATAGCAGAAGACAGATGGTCACATTAATGAAGTATAGGTTTTACCAAGAAAATTGAAGCAGTGGCTAAAATTAAGTATTTGTGGGTTTTTTGGTATTTAGTATGTGCCTATACAAGAATGTCTTTTACAGATCTAGCATTTTTAATCAAGTGGTGGAAAATCTTACCTTTAGAATTTTTATTTATTTTAAAGTAATGTAGAGAGTATAGAAATAGAACATCCTAGTTCTGCATTTATGCTACGTTCTTGTAAGTACTAAGCCCGAACATGGAAGGGGGAGCATGCAAATAAACTGAAGTAGTTTCAAGTCCTAAAGTTTTTCCCTGCTGTTGACAAACCGTGTCTCACTCATGGATAGTCATTCCTGCTTTTCTGTAGGTTCTGCTGTGGCTGTAGTGAAGGTTAGTTTTTCAGTAGCTACATTTGTTTCACAGCCGGCCTTCACACCTGTGCTGAGCCAGAGTCTGTACTGAATATGTACACTGGAGTTGCTTCTGCCTTGCAGAAAAACGACAGAGTTACAAAGGCAGTTTTAGTTTGGTGTTAAGGCAGATCCACTAGAATGTGAACTTGACAGCTGCAGAAATGAGCATAGGACTTCCATCCTATTCTGTTATGTGCTGTCAAGCACCTAACAGATGTTGTCTTGGATCACTAATTTAGGCCCAGACTGAAATTTTGATTCCAGGCTGCTTTTTGACAATGGTATACAAGATGAATACACTGGTGACTAAATCACTAGAAGATGATGTACGGTGAACAAATATGAGAAGTAAGCTGTAATCAAGAACTTGACATATGCTACTTGAGCTACTTGCGTAAGGAGCAACTCACTAGACAATACAGTCAGAGGTATTAATTTGGTTTTGCAGTCTCTTGTTTAATTCTTCCACGACTATCTCAGGTTATAGACAATGATTTGGTAAGACAGTAAGCCCTGTGAAGTCACTTCTAAAATGTATCTGTAGGATGCTTGTTTTCCAGGCTGAGAAACAGCAGTTATTGTCTAGCCTTTCATTTTGATACTTTGTCACCAAAAATGAAGATTTGTCAAGCCACTTCATATGGCTGGTATCTTAAGTCTGTAAAATTGTAAGCTATTGCTGTTTTTGCAGTCTGGTGAATAATCTTTGCTCCATTTTCTAAATAGACAGCATCTTACAATTATCACAGGTCTATATAGTCGTTATTTAGATTAAGAGGCTTAACACAGATTAGATTCTCTGTTAATATAATGTGAAAGCTTAGTTCAGGACAGTTTCTTTTCCCTTTCCTTTTACCCCTTTTCCTATTTAATGTGAACCTTCCTTTTTTTCTTAATTTGTTTTATTTCCCCTCCCCCCCTTTACCAGTGTTTTCTGAAGACTTTAAAGGAAAAAAAAATAAAAAGTTGTTTTGAGAAGAATAGAATTAAGTGAAGTATAGTAAAAGATAATAAAGTACATAGTGTACTTTACATGAAAAATAGTAGTGAATAAAATCACAGGAGAACACTGTGATCCGGTACTGGGAAGAGAAAGTTTAACCTTCTGGAGACTCCAGCTAGTAAGTCATAGCAGTAGCTGTTCATGTACCTAAATGCAGTCTGAGAGTGCTGGTAAGATTACAGAAGTTCCCTGTGCTGAAGGCAAGAGATAAAGCTGTAGTAGTGTTTTGGTGCAGCCCAGAAGAGCATTTTGAGTGGGTAAATTTCCCAGCCATACTACTTTTACTTGTTTCTCACTAGAGAGTATTTTTTGAAAACATGGCCTGGAGGTAGTTTGAGTGAGACTAGAGCAGCATCTTTGAATTCAGTATGTGCTGCTCTTGTGTATCCAGTCCACAGGCTTTGGCTAGAGCTGCTCTGAAATGAAACTTCATAAATGGGGATAATATGGATGCTGTGTCTTGAGGAGCTACTCTTCTGCTGTCCAGGTCTGCTTATGTTTTCTAATGCAGACTTAAAATGTTCCTTTTTTAATGATGTATTCTGTTCAGTGTCCCTCCAGCAGTTATTGTGTAACAAAAAGTTTATGCAAGTGTGCATCTTTATCAGTGGGAGGTAACTTCCTGTGCCACTGCCAATTATTTCTGCAGTGATGGACTTATTAAAGTAAGCCTAAACTGTTTAATACCAGTTGTACAAACAGTAAGCTTTTGTTCACGTGTTGACCCACTAGAACTCATTTTATGCTAGTTTGTTATCAGAAAATAGTAGACTTACCTTGACTCTTTACATTGAATGGTAGAAAGTGTGGTGGCCCCTTGATGCTGGACTGTTTCTGATATCGCTCGGAAAAGTATCCATCACTACCATGGACGATGTTTAGACAAAGCAGCAGCAGTAAGGATATTTGTAAATGCATGCTTCCAAATCCGTCCTCTGTTAGAAAGGGGAGAAAACATTGTTTTAAGTAGAAGTTGATGATTGTCTTTTGCATAAATCAGTTTTCTTGAGCTATTGGTATTAAAAGTTTCTTTACTTTGTGCTTACTTTTTCCTGCTTTTGCTGTATGAAAAGTGCTGTAAGGAGAATGGAATCAGCGTTGCTAACTAAAGATTTGGAGTTCTTGTATGTCTATGTAAGATATGAAAGAGATGGCTTGGAGGCAGGAGTCTCACTTTTAGAAAAAATAATCATCTTAAATAGGTGGCAGCCTACTTAAAACCACTGGCTTCAGAAACAGTAGTAATTTTTCTAATTACTCCAGGGCCCAAAAACTAAGTTCAGAAGTCACATATATCAGAGCTCCTGGAATGAAGGGAAGGTTTCATTGGTAATATGTAGGCTCTATACCATGATATTATTGCCCCTGTCTAATGCTACAGTAAATTCCATGAAGTTAAGGTTCTGGCTCCTTCATCATCCTTGGCAAAAAAATCTCACATTGCCTTCTTTGAAACCGGGTTTTTGTTTTCAACCTTTTGAATAACCCTGGTACCAGTAAAGAGGCTGTCACTGGCCGTTAAATATCAACTCTCTTGCAACCCTAACCAGAAAATGTATCCTATACCATATAGAATGGAATGAAATAATAACATACCGAATGTTGTGGAGCTCCAATGCAAGGCAGTAGAGTGGCAAATCCTCCTCTAGTGAGTTCTTCTGCCACTGGTGAGTGAGCAGAAGCTGATGATTTCAAGTGTCACCCTTGACTATTTATATGATTTTCACCCTAGTTTGGTGACTGCTGGACATAAGCTCCTCCCCAAGAATCAGTAAGCAGTAATTATCTGTGTGTATATGTGTGTGTTTTTAGGGGTGGGGGAAGCTATTTTGGGTAGGGATTTTAGGTTCTGTTTAGCCTTTTTTTATTTCTTCTTCTTCTCTTGGACCTCTTATTGTTGATGAAATTGTATTGCCTGTAGTTCGTATTTTCTAAAATTTTGCATCCTTTCTGGTTTTAGAAATGAGAAAGGTTACAATGGAAAAACTTGTAAGTAAGGTTTATAATTTTAGGTGCTTCATTTGGATTTTTCTGTGAATGTTCTAACTAAAGAATTACATATTTTGAACTTCGAGGTGTTACTTTCAGGAGTAAGACATTAATTTGAGAGTTGTGTATGAATCTGAAGATTATTTTTAACCAGTTATTGTATTCAGAGATTGTCTCCAAAACCGTATTTCTAAGCTTTTAACTGTCTTGATATTGGAGGTGCAATATTATCTATCTTATGTATGCTGCAAGTAATGTTTCTGACATGTAAGCTTACATTACGCTATGAAAACTATTATATTCAGTTGTAATAAATGTGTTGAAATCCATACTGCTGAAGTGTTATACAAGCTGCTCTGTGAGTCTTACTTTTTTGATCTTTTCTGTTGTTAGTAATATATATATATGTGCTCATTCAACTGTACTTACTGCTCTATTTTGACCAGGTACATTTTATTCCTGTTAAATTACTTCAGTTTAGTGAACTTATGCTATGGCTTTTTTAGCACTGGTGGCTCAAACTTGTTTACAGGTTTGTTTTTTTTAAAATTTTTCCTTTAGGTTATAGATTGATTCTAGCCATTAAGAATGTCTGTTAAACTGATCTTGCTTAATAGATTATATGCATACATTGTGATTTCTTTCTGAATTAATAGTGGAATCTGACAGTGTTTTAGGATCATCTTTAATTTTCATTATTGAATAGTCAGCAGTTTTTAGTTTTGATTTGTGAAAACAGCATTTAAGAACAGAAATGACAGGATAAACAAACCTTTCTTAGGATAAAACCTTACAATTAGAAGTATAGTGCATTTTTTGCTTTTATCAAACATTCTCAGCAAAAAAATACCCACATTTAAATTATCCGTTTTAAATTTTCTTTACAAATTGATTTTTATCTATAGATGTTTTAACATTGTTACATCATATTCAGTCTTGTGGGAATTAGGTTTTTGGGTGTGTTTGAAATTCTTAGTTTTTCTTGCATTGAGGATTGGTTGTGGGAAGAATGTAGCTATCTGTTTTTACTGGAGTAAACTGGGCACATGCTACAAGTTATTGTGATGAAGTTAACATGTGAGGTTGTATTTAATTGATCATTTGTGGAAGCCATCTGGAGAGTAATATCTATGCAGAAGACTACATGTGCACCCATGTCCTAATACCAATGGTAGAAATATAATATCCTTTCCATAATTAAGATATATACTATGTGTAGTCAGATCAGATGGCCGAAGTCACGACGTCCACCAATATGGTTAAATCGTGCTTCCGTTTATTACCCGAGAGCTGTACTTTTCTAGCAAACAGACGAGGGTGTTCATAAATCACACATACTAATTGGAGGAAAGCTACTACAATAACAACCCTAAAACCCCCCTTCATAGCTACGGGCCATTCATTCTTTTCCTAGAGGTGTCCTTGATTCTCATGCTGTTTATCCTGCTCCACAGCTGCTGCTCTGTGAAGTCCTTATCTTGATTCACAACTGCTGCTCAGTAAAAATCCTTCTTGTCTTCCACAACTATGTACTATACATATTATAAGAACCTATTTTACTCTAGGACTACTAACAAATAACCTGTGCTACCATGAGTTCTCATGCATGGTAAGTACAGAAGGGACACCTGATACCTTTCCAGGCAGTAGACTGAGCTAGTGGCCCTGAACTGTGCAGCTATCTTGTAGAATGACAGGTTAACATGGGCTGAATTTTGCCTGCTTTTTGTCTTTGTTTAATTCCACAGTCTACCAGTGACAACTTTTTTTTTTTTGTCTTTTATGTATTGTGGCAAATATCCTAGAACACAAGTTACTGTACTGAAAGAGACCAGTGGACCATCAAGTCTATTCTACTTACAGTTGTGCTAATACTTTTGCTTATTAGAGGACTGTATTAAAGTTTGATTTAAAGACTGCTGCAATAATTTATTTCAAGTATTGTTGAACAGTTCTTCTATTCTTCTTCCTGGCCATCTTCTAAACAGTGTTGTGTTCCATTTTTGTAAATACACCCTTTCCTCTGAGGAGATCTCCGGACTGTTTTCCGCATTCAGCTTGTGCGCCCAATCCAGTCACTGGTTTTCAGGGAATATTTGTATGTCTGAAATGACGTTTCTATTCTCTGCGTGCATTTAGCGCCTTTTAATGTTTTGAAGAGAGAAACTTTGTCCACATGTTGTTAATGTAACATCTTAAGCTCCTTCTTTTAAATACTGATCTTTATAAATTCAAGTGAGAATCCCAATAGAAGCAGCAAATGTGTGGGCTTAGAGTTCATTTCCTTCTTGAAGAAAAGCAACTTTAATCTTTTTTTTTCTTTTTTGGTTCACATAAATCCAAAAATAACTTTTGATTTTAAAACATTTAAATATATCGCCCTTAGTGGGAAGTGTGGTTGTTGCTAATTTGATAATATTTGGTTAAGTTAGGAACAGCAGGCAACAGTTCTGTGCACACACCATTTCATGCTAATTTCTAGCCTAATTCATAAATACCCCCAAGGCAGACACACTTACGCTACAAAGGCACCAATAATGTACACCCCTATTTGTTCAGCAGTCTCACTTCCTGCCTTGTCTCCTGTTGGGGAGAGAGGTGAATAATCTCTGTGTCTTTGTGTAAATAGGGATGATTATAGGGTCAAAAGGTACATAAAGACAAAACTGTTGTCTTTTAATGTGAGCTCCACCCTATTGTACTATCTTGTGCTACTTCTTTGGTTTTGAGGTTTTGTTTTTTGTGGTTGTGGGAAATAGAGGTGGAATTGGAATATGCTTCTTTTGTATGTATTCCTTGTTGCTGTGGGGTGTTTCCTGTTGGCAGAACACTAATATGCATTTAGCTCTCAAGCATGCCTTCAAAGGTTGGCTTTTTTTGTGTATATTTGCATGTGCAAAAATACATATAGTAGACATACTTATAAATGCTTATTTACAGTAACTGCACATTTTTTAAAAAGGTTATTTTCATACCTCTTGTCAAGGTATAACCGTTCAGATGTTTTTGTTTTGTAGCTATGTGCTTTCCTTCCGAGTGTAGTAATCTTCACTCCTTCCTCTTACCTCTGGCCCACTACTGTAACATTCAGGAATAACTGTGGGACACCTTTAGCAATTGTACCATTCCAGAACTTCCATTTACTTTGGTATTGGCCCCCCTCATTCCATGTGAAAGCAGCCACTGTAGTATTTCTTCAAGATTAGACTTTTAACTACGTCATTGCTGAACTTAACTGCAAAAAGACTCAAAATAGGGTTTCTGTGGACTGTATGAAGTAGGTACTGAAATCCCAGAGTCCTTAATGCTGGTTAAGTGTTGCCTGTTCATCAGCAGGCACATAGCCTTTCCAAAAACCTGTTTCTTACTCCAGCAGAGCCGATGGAAACACATGGATAAGTTTTGTGGGAATGGCGTTATGCTTTGGGGGGTGGGAACTGATTTCACTACAATCCTGCAAGTTATTCAAAAGGTGAATAGAATGAGTTACACAGTGAGCAACTGCTTACAAGGAAGTAGTGTGGAATGTCTTAATTAAGCATAAACTGGAATAAAACAACCACTCTCTTTTTCACATAGACCTGCAGATGCACATAAGCGCCTGTTGTAAGTCAGTTCCAATGTTGTTATCTGCCTGAAGTGAACTTTGAAAAATCTGCCATAGTCTGTGGTGAATTTTTCTGTGTAAGAACGCTTATAGCAAAAACTTATGGAAGCTCTAGTGGTCTCTAAGTTGTGTCTGGGGAAGAAATTCTCCAGCCTCCAATTTAGTTTCTATTAACGCAATCATGGATTTCTAGGAAAAAAATTGAAAGCCTGCCATGAAATAAGAGAAGTAATTGGGTGTGGTGTACTTATGATGCTCTGGATGCTCTGAAGTCATCTCAGCTCCATGGGTTAAAACTGTATAGCTGTCCTTTTCCATCACCCAATGCTGAACGATCTTCACACATTCATGTAGCAATGGCCAGGTGAGCTGTAAATGGATGTGCGGAGGAACAAAATGTTCTCTTGTACCGTTTTTTAATGGGGAGTACTAATACAGAACTTTTTCTCCTTTCTGTTCATGGTCTATCACACTGAAAGAAATAGGAACAGGATCGTTTTTTAATTCGATGCCTGTTGGAAGTCTGGGTGGTTCTTATTTGTTGTTGTTTGTTTTAAATGTGTAGCTTGTATCTGTTTTACTTCTGTCATCACTGTTTCATTTCATGGCCACTGCTACTTTGTATTTACATAGAGGCTACTTTATATTCCGACATGAGCCACTTGGACTGAGTAAGGCAGAAAACATCTAGGAGAAGAAATCATTTACCTCTCTAGTTGCGAAGTAAGTAGGATTTCTTCTGAGTTTCATAATGCATAGGTGGTTTGTTGAGGGAATCTGCAGGGCTATGTAGTTCTATCCCCGTTAGTACTTTTGAGATATGATAAGGAATTCCCTCTTCAAATGAAACAAAAGCTACTGTGTTGGCCCTACGCTTTCATGCTAATCTTTTTATAGGTATGAAGCCTTTATACTTTTAACAGGTGTAAGTGTGGTTGGATAAAAGTCCTGCTTTCAAGCAGTAATGGAAAAATGGTCTTTATTTGTTCTGGTACTGCAGAACTGTCTATTGACCTGTATATGTTGTGTTCAAGTATGTTGATCTTGAGAGCTTTATTTAGTATAGCAATATGTTTAAATAGATGACAGTTAAATATTTGTTTGCATTCTCATTAGTTAACCTGTACAGACACTGAATGAACATGCTGAAACACCAGGAAGTGACATGTAGAGAACGTTTTGAGATTGACATGGATTTTGTATTACATATTCCTCAGATTCAGATAATGCTATTGATAAATGCTTTTTAACCTTACTTGTATTTGTGGTTCCATTTCATTGTGCTTGCATAAAACTGCAATCATTTTCAACTAAGAGAACTTATGATACTTGAGTAAAATATACCAAAAAGAAATACTGTGTTGGGAAAGATATTTCCAGTTCCTCAGATATGCTGGCCTGACCTGAGTTTTTATTCATTTTCCATCTTCCTTTGAAAGTAAAAACAAGTATTTATCAAATTAATGCATTAAATTGAAACTCATACCAGAGGTGTGAGCTCTGAATAAAAACTGATTAGTTTTCAAGATACTGAAAGCAGAAAGCTGCTTATATATGTTGATACTCATACATTTTCTCACAAATGTATTTCTGATTAAGTACAGTGCGTTCAGGAAATGCTGAGTTTCATCTTTCTGACAGTGCAGTAGAGCAGAAAGAAAAATCCACTTAACTTTGTTCACAGTTTTAGGAAAAAAAAAATCAAAGGGTCTGAATGCTGAATGATCCAAGCAAATAATAGAATTTGGCTTTGGATTATGAGGAGAGGGCTCCACAAAACTATTTCTGATGCTGTTTAAACTAAGCCATCTAAAAAGATTTCCTGTTGCTTTTTATCCATGGATGCTCATTTTCAGCTTTTTCTGTGATGTTGGCTGCACTCTTGGTTGTATTAGTATGAAGCTTTTCTGTTAGCTAAACTAGTAAGAATCCGATTTTGAATAGAATGCGATCCAACTAGGAGTGCTGGAAGGAGGGAGGCTTGTTTTTCTATCAGATCATTTCATAGGATGTGTTAAGTGATGTAAAGCACCTGAAATGCATACTTGCTTTTGAAGTATTACAAGTGGGGTTTTTTTTTGTTGTTTTTTTTGTTTGTTTCAGTAAGTTCTTGATGACTGTGATGTTTTACTTTAGTTTTTCAGCCCACTGCCACCAAACCTGATGTGTGACATCAGAAACAGCTTTCAGTAAAAAAAAAAAACAAATAAATTGCTAAAAAGTCAAATAGTCCCAGTGTTGGTTTTCTTTTTTTTCTTTTTTTCTGGGGGGGGGGGTGTATGGGGGAAGACAAGGGTGACACTGCGGGGTGATAATTTATTTTATTTTGTTTCATTTATGCTTTGTTTTTCTCTGATTTTCTTTGTTAACGTTAGTATTTTGTTCTACCTCAGTACCCGTTGGGCTCAAGGTTTCTTTCATACTAGAGAAATAAAGTAAGAGCACTAATAAAAGAAGGGTGAGAACCACTCTTAATTTCCCAAAGGTGAAGAAATTCAAGCAGCTTCCTTTGAATCAGGGGAATATTTCAAATAGTGAAAAATAAGTGCAAGTGAACTAGTTTTTTAAGCATGCCCACTGGAGCAGCCTGCTTGAATAATCCTATTCATTGACCTTACCACCTGCTGTGGTTTGGACAATTGGCATAGAGTTGTTTTTAAGCTTTCATGTTAAAAACAGGTACCGATGGTGGGGTAGGGGAGGAGAGGGGGGGAGGGGAGGAAAAATCCGGACTTCTCCGGCCAGAACAAATAGAAGTTGTCTGAATTTGCTATAAAAATAAGTGATTTGTTTGTTTTGTTAACAATATTAGGCATCTTAAGTATTGCTGTTTCCCTTTCATTTATTTGAATTGAGACATGGGGAAGTTCTGTTTGTGGCTGTACACAAACTTTATAGACTACTTTGTTTATGGGGGGGAAAGAAAAAAACAAGAAAAGAAAAAAAAAAAAAAAACACCTACAACCTGAGTGTATGGAACCTAATTATTCATTATGGTTATTAATAGGAAAGGTTTTAGTTTCACTAACCTGCAATAGGATTTGTAAAAGCATTACATTGTCATCAAGTACAGTCATAACTATCTGCTTATAATAAAGGGTTGGTAAAGTGGTTGCTTTTAATGTTACAGAATCAGCGTGGCAGTTTTATAGGTGTCACTTACTGTATTACTTGACTCAAGTCTCAAAGTTTCAATGTATCTTACATTCTGTAAGAGAGAAGTGAAAGCACAAAGATGAATTTTTTTTCAAGTACTTTAGCCAGTGGGCTCTCACATTCTAAAATTTGAGGACTGAATTATGATTTGATCAAAGTGGCTCTTATTTAAAGGTAAGGAGTGGGTAAATACTTCTCAAAGTAGTTAAATTGATCCAGGTATTAGGGATAGATAGTCTCCTGAGCTCAGGATAGGCACCCTGGCAGAAATGCCAACTTGTTTCCAGCGGTGATGCTTTCTGACAATGCTGTTGCTTCTATAAGTGGTGTGGGAAAAGAACCTTAAAAACTGAACTGCTGGAGGTGGTATTAAATGACATGCCTGGTGTGATGTAAGCAAGGAATGATTGTTTGAATTATATGTGGTTGGTGTGCTCTGATGTGAATGTGCTTGAGCATTAATGAATTGCTGAAGATCAGAGAAATGAGAAGCAGAGAACTGAATCTGTAAATCCCAGGTCACCTTTCAGTTTGTTAATTTATGAGCCATTTTCATCTGTGTTGCCTGTAATAGCCAGTTTTTGTTCGTGAAGTAGTTTATCTGACAGTAGCTTAGCTAGGGATATAGGTGAGGGTAAACTTACTGGGAGTCTGTTGAGCAGCTTGTGGTGCATAAGCAAGGAGTAGGCTGCTCTGCTGTCAGCAGCTGCTTCCGATGTCATGTGCTACTGCAGAACACTAACACTCAATTTCAGGGAAGATTTTCTAACTTGCTATCACTGCTACAAGCCTGGAGTGGAAAACGTCTTCCACCAACCTACAGTAACCAGGTTAAAATTAGGACATGGAAACTGGGTTGAGAGGTAGTCACATAGGATAGGAAATAGGAGTGGAAAGGAAGCATTTTTCTGTTCATAAGAGTAGTGGAGTCCAAAGTCGGCGGTTATCTCATGTAACATCTCTCTTAAGAAATACTTGTAGAATCTGTGTATTTCTTGAATAATAAAAGTTATAGAAAGAGGGAGGACACTGCAGCTCCCGATATAGTGGCATTTACCTAGACATCACTGCGTCTGTTTCCTTCTAGCTGTGGATGTCCCTGTTCATTGCAGGGGAGTTGGACTAGGAGGTCCTTCAGAGGTCCAACCCTAGGATTCTATGATTTTATGAAATAGTCAAGGCTTCTGAGTGTTTCACGTGCTAGGTGAACATGCAGGTGAATCTATGTAGTGCATGCGTTCAAGAGAAACAAATGAAGTTTGAGTGTAACTGATCTGGAAATTAAACCACCTTAAGTGTAGGCTCCTTAAGTGGGCATGAATTCCAGCTTTTCTGGCAACGTGCAGGCTGTTGGACCTTAGTGGTGGGAAGCTGAAGTAGTTTTACTCTACTTAGCAACCTGGCTGCAACCTGTATTGAACTGTTACAAAACCAGAGGGAAAGGCAAGGCTTTGTGGTCAGCTTGCACTCAGCTCCCAGCTGCTGTGGGAATTAGCAATCTCTGACTACAAGTAGTATGAGAGCATGTACTGAGCAGTTGCAGGCTAGGAATACTCATTTTGCTAAGTATTACAGTGTTGAGATGCTGTTTAGAACTCGCTAGTGTTTGAACCTGAAACTACTACAGTTTCATTTCATTTTATTCTCCCTACTGGATGGATGTAGTTGGACTTTGCAGCTCTTGAAAGTGAACTTCGGAAGATCTTTAGCAAAGGAAATCTGTTATCCAGATTATATTCTACATTTCTTATCACAGCTTAATAAAATATTAACTGTTGCAGCTATAGCACCGAAATCATAGAATCATAGAAAGGTTTGGGTTGGAAGGGGCCTTTAAGATCACCTAGTTCCAACCCCAGTGCTGTAGGCAGGGACATCTCCCTCTAGACCAGGTTCCTCAAAGCCCCATCCAGCCTCGCCTTGAATGCTTTCGGGGGGGGGGGCATCCACAACCTCACTGGGCATCCTGTTCCAGTGTCTCACCACCCTCTCAGTAAAGAGTTTCTTCCTAATATCTAGTCTAAATCTACCCTTTTCCAGTTTAAAGCCATTTCACCTCATCCTATTCACCTCACCTGCCCTTATAAAAAGTCCCACCCCAGCCTTCCTGTAGGCCCCGTTCAGGTACTGGAAGGCCACTGTAAGGTTCCTCAGGAGCCTTTTTTTCCTCCCTGCTCCTGTGGGGGAGGATCTCCAGTCCTCTGATCATCTCCCTTTGAAATATAGAATGAGATGATCTAGATTATCCTGAAGATTATGTAAATTTCTGAGGGTGCTCTGGGAATCCCTCTTATTGTAGCAAGCTCCAAGTATCATGGTGTTCTTTGCAGATTCACCTTAGCCACTTAAACAAGCATCTGTTTTCCCTTGCACGTATTTTAGACTATACAGATGATGCTGTACCTTCCAGTTAGAAAGCTAGTAATGATACATATTTGCAGAGGGAGAAAATACCATGTGATGGCCAGGAAGGATGTTTAAAATGTATAGAAAATAAGAGGGGATATACAAGGGCTACTCTGAAAATAATGCCTCTTATTTTATGATGTTGGCCCGCAATGCCAGAGGCAGATTTTGGTGTTGTGACAGTAGAGGTTTTACCTTCCCACCACTATTCCATTAATTTTGTTGTCATATGACAGATGCCAGCAGAAGGGCTGTCTGACAAAATGGCATCTCACATGGAAATGCATATGGTGCAAAGGTATGTCACTGAATTCCTCAGTGTGGAAAAAATAGAACCTATTGACATTCATTGACGCTTGCTGAAAGTTGATGGAAACCAAACAGCGGATATGAGCACATTGAAGTGGTATGTGATGTGCTTCAGCAGTAGGGACAGCAACGGTGTATTGCCTCTGCTGGTGCAGATATTTATGAGTGCAATGTGCAGGCTCTTATTCATCACTGACAAAAATGCATAGCTATGTATAGTGGTGGTGGCTATGTTGAAAAATAGTGTTTTGTAGCTTAGAAAATTTTCTCTACCAAATAGTAGTAGCATTCTCTTTGTATATCCTGTAGTTTCCAGAGAAATAAATATGAGGCATTGCTTTCAGGGTGACCTTAGTATCTTAACCCTGAGGGTTTCTGAGACATGAATGTTAGTCTATATTATTTTTCAACAAAAATAATAGGATTGAATAAAAAAAGAGTAAATTGTGGGATCTGAGAAGTTAGGTGTAAAATGAATGCTGTTACATAAAATATTATTTACTTCTTGCTTTTGTTACACTTTATTCAGCTACATTCGTCCCGTCCTTTATCACTATATCTGTTAGAGTCAACTGAGCATTGCCTTCTTGCTATTGCATGACTTTATTGGGTTATTCAATCTTGTACTAGTAGCAAAGTAATATTCTGTCTTTATACTTCCAGTCTCATCCTGTATATGTAATGTTTTTAAAGATTTTTCACATTTTTTACATAATTGAGGAATAAACTTTAGTATTAGATTTGTCTGTAAAATCAAAAAAAGGATCCTTATTTGCAGAAGATCCATCTGCAAATGTAGTGGAAGTTACAGGAATGAGATTTGAAATTTGCTTTTCAGATTGAAACTCTTTCATTTACCAAGTTGAAGTATTTATATACAAAGCCGAGTACCTTTAAACTCTTTTTTTCAGAACCTAAACATAACACTGTTTGCCAGTTGAAATTTTAGGTCACCAAGAATGCATTTTAGGTCATTGAGAGAGTGTATTGTTTCAGAAAATAAACGTTCTGTGTAACCTATGGTGGAATGTATTTGCTTACCTAAGTATTAGTAAGTAAATTAAAATTAGTAGCATTTTTTTTTCCTCAGTTCCTTTTTATACTTGTCTGAATCAAGAGCTTTTTCTGGAATGTTCTGTGTGCATAAATTGTGTTGGGTTTTAGAGTTGGATTCCACCTTGGGCTGTGCTGAGGACCGCAGGATGTTTATGTGAACTTTGCGAAGTTTCTGGCAGACTTCTTTCCTCCAGACCTTCATTGCAGTACTTTACCCCTGAGGCACCAAAGTCATTTAGGACTGTCTTTTTGTTTGTTTGTTTGTTTGTGCACCAATAGTTTACAGGTACTTTAGGGGAAATATATTTAGGCAAGTCATGCAGCAAGTGTCAACACTGCTGAAAAACTGGGAGCTGGCAGGCTGGCAGGAACACAAGAGGAGTTTCTTTGAAATATGGAATAATCCCTGGAAAACCAAAAAGTATTTAATAATGCACAACACTTTTAATACCTTTTGCAATTTCTGGGAATCAAGAATGCTAAGAAAAGATCAGAAAAAAAATTGCATTGACAAAAGAATTTTATAAATAATGGGCATAATTCTGTCATGTTCTCTCTAGAAGTACTTTGGAATATTTAAATTAATACTGGATCCTTTTCTAGAATCAAAAAGGAAGACCTCACTGCAAAGATTTGTGTTGTCTAAGAAAACGATCTGCGGTTTCCAGAGAACTTGATTAGAAGCTGTTGCAATGGTATTGTCTTTCAGTCAGGCACTTAGGAATAAATGATTTTTAGAACTCAGGATCTTATTCAACTGGAAATGAAAAGTTACAAAGTCAGAGGTGTAAAGGATCTAAATACCTACCCTCAGAGAGGCCTCTCTCCTGAGTTTTTAATAGCTGTCCTTAGGGCTGTTCATCTTTAGATTAATTGTATGAGCAAGGTGACACTTCAGGTGCCTAGGTGCACTGTAACATCTGTGGGCAGCTTAATTTGAATACTTACATGTGTACAACTGCAAAAAAAAAAAAACAAAAAAAAAAAACTTGATAGTTATAAGGCAGTATCTGCTGAAAACAAAACATTTTTTCGGAATGGATCACTTCGGGAATGGATCATAGGACTGGAAACTCCCCACAAACTCGGCATGTACTTAAATTTAATCGCACAGTGGCCAGTAGGGTAAAATACTAATTTTGCTGGAAGTGGGATCTATGGAGGCTTATTCAAACACTGATCAGGCCTCTGATGGTTTTTTGAAGGATATTTATGGCCTGAATCTGTATTTAATGAAAAATAATTTTTAGATTGTGTAAGAACTGAGACCTGAGTTTCTGCAGTCAAGCTGATGGCCCATCCAAATGTTCCCAGCTCCCTGTACCCCCTTCAGTACAGCACTTATATCTACTTGTGCATTTATGTCATGTGACTGCCCTCTTCACTAGTACATGGAAGGCACATAATATCTCTTGTTCTTCATCTCTGCTTTCTCTGTCTTCAGTGATGTTTGCCATCCTCTGAGAAATTAGACCAGTGCTTTGGAGAAGTTTTAATTTACAAGCACAGCAGCTTCAGGCTTGCTATCTTTTCCCCATGCTGTTTTTTCTCTTTTTCATCCCAATCATTTATGAATTTTGCATCTACAGTATTTTTTGGAGGTAAGTATTGCTATGTTCCCAGCACCGTTTTTTTTTTTTCCTTTTTTTTTTTTTTTTTTTTAAAGTGGTTCTACCTGTGAAGTACAAAAACAATTGCAAAGATAGTAAGAACTGTGTTTTAAATTCTGTTTTCATGGGATCTGGTGTTTGTCTTCTTTAGTTTGTGACAAAATATTTGCTCTGTATTTTAGTTACTGTCCTTCAATCTTAGGTCTTAGAGGTGTTGATATACTCTATAATTTGCAGCTGAGTGAACTATTAATTTTGTATACTTCTATATAGGTTTCAGAATAATCTTTAAAGGACTGTAAATATGGTTACAGGTATCAATGTCTCTATGGGGGCATCCCTGTGAGGGGAAAAACAAAATTTCTGAGATGTTTTTTGGGATGTGGTCATTACAGCATTTAACTATAGAGAAAGGATCAGACTTTTAAAGCTGTTCACGTATGACTTCTCTCCTCAAGTAATCAGAATTAGACATCCTTTTTTTTTTTTTTTTTAAGAGTTAGATATCCTTTTTATCAACATCCTTTTTCTGTTGTTCTCTTTTTTCTGCCCTTTTTTTCCTCATGGATATTGTCATTAGACAGGTATTAATTATTTTCATATGTACATAGCTCTAGCTTTTCTTCAGGCCGTCATGCTGGGAATCTCGGGTGCCAGTGTCAATTATATGAACACTGATGTTTTAATGGCAGTAAATTAAATGGTAAGTACAGGTGATCACGTGACGGTACAGTAGATTGTTTCCTTTTAACTAGAATGTAAGTGCTACACATTTCATGCACAGAACATGTAAGCAATGTATTTTAGAAATGAAGCCTTTTCTCTGCCTCTCAGTTATATTTTTATATGCATTTCTTTCCATCTTCCACACCTTTGCCTTGCTGTCTTTTTCTCTATGCATTTGATGGTACAATTTACAGTGTTCTATCTATAGTGTTTAGTATGGCATGAGTGGAAGAATTTGCTGCTGCACCGTTTATCATCTCTTCAAACTGCAGGAGCTCTTTTGAAACAAGCAGTATGAGTAGGAGTACAGTCTTTTCTTCTGAAAAAAACAAGCCTGGGCTGAGTTGGAGGTCAATTTTTAAAGCTTCCTGGTTAGAAAAGAGACTTTCAAATAATAAGAAACTGCTGCATAGTTCAGTATACTCTTGTGAATTGTCTGACCCCGCTGACATAGAATTGCTACTTTTGAATAAAACAGTTTTTTATGGTTTAGAACTTATTTTCGTCTATTTACACCCATTCAAAAATGGTATATCCAAAATTCAATACTTAGCATTAGACCACAGAAGATGCTAGTCTGTCTGTTGAGTCACTTTAGAATGTGTTCCTATAAAATCGCAACCTGAGGCATGAGGATGATTAGAGGGCTGGAGCACTTGTCCTATAAAGAACAGCTGAGAGAGCTGTGTTTGTTCAGGCTGGAGAAAGCTCCAGGGAGACCTCATTACAACCTCTCAGTACTTAAAGGGAGGTTATGATCAGGAGTGAGACCAATTTTTTTATATAGTCTGATGGAGATAGGACAAGGGGAAATGGTTTTAAACTAAAAGGAGGTTTAGGTTGTGTATAAGGAAAGAATTTTTCACTTAGAGGGTTGTAAGACACTGGAGTATGTTGTCCAGAGGAGCTATGCCCTATTCCTGGAGGTATCCAAGGCCAGGTTGGATGGGGCCCTGGGCAGCCTGGTCTAGCTGGTAGAAGCCCTGCCCACAGCAGGGTCTTGGAACTAACCAGGCTTTAAGGTCCCTTCCATACCAAGCCATTCTACAATTCTATGAAAAGCCAACAATCCCAAAATGTAAGAAAGAATCACTGCCTACTTAAGGTGAAAGCTTTTTTATTTTCTAAATTTGTTACTGTAATTTCCTTTCATGCTGAGAACAGAATTTTCAGACAGTTTAGTCTTAGAAGCGTATCCTTCTCATTCAAAGCAGGTCAGTTTGAGTTTGAGTACTAGCCTGGATGTGTGATGTAAAAATCAAGTTTTCCATTTCTCACTCTTTCTTCCCGTGCACACAAACGGAAAGAAAAGCCTTCTTGCTTCTGAGATCTGAGAAGCTGCAGATTGACTCATGCTTTTGGTGAAATTTTTCTACTGTGATGACAGCAGAAAAATGCTGCTTGCTCATCAGATCAGCTTTGGAATTCAGGGCATTTTTCTTTTGTTTATGCCCCTGAACTTGACAGGAGTTTCTTCCACAGCAGGAAGAACATGTGGATGTTAATGTATGCCTCTCATTTGAGGTTTCTTTTTGCAGTTGCTCAGTTACTTGTTTTCTTTTAGATTTAAACTTGGTGAGAGTGAAGAGACTTCTTGCTATCTGAGAAATCACTACCAGGTCTCACAGTAATTCTCCAGAGTCTTGGCATGTGTCTCCAGCTTATTCTCCCTTGAGCAAAACATAATTTTAAGTATTTGCAATGGATAAAGTCAGATTGGGTCATTACAATAATCCATTCTGACTGTTTGAACACAAGCCAAAGAAGCTTGTCCAGTAGCTTCTTTTTCTGCCTGAAGCTTGTATTTTAAATGAGAACATCCTGGCCTAGCCTTTAGTTAGCTATGTATTGCTCTGGCTTCTCCACACGCTGCTCATGATTCTCATGAAGAGAATTCCTACTTCACATCGCACAGGGGAGCTACTCTTACATTAGTTGTCGTCACATCTTTCAGATGTTTGGCATAGCTTTGTTTTGTTTTTTTTTTTCTTTCAAATTTGAATTTGATATTAGAGTTTTGTGCAATACTGCTGTAGTATTTTAATTTTGCAAAATTAATTATACTGTCTTGTTTTGATTTGGGAGACTCTAAGTCTCTGGAACTGTTGTAGCTAAACTACAAGAGCTTAAATTAGAAGGTTACACCATTATCACTTGTTTCAGAATTTTTCTGCACTCTGGAAAGCAGTGGGGATCCAAAGAGTTGTTGAAGTTCCTGTTTCTTTCAACGTTTATAACTCAACCAAAGCTAGTGCTATCAGACTGTCGTTCCTATCTCTTTCCTTTCAAATAACAATGGAATAGTAGTGATAGGAACCCCAAAATGTGCAGTGTGCAGAGAAGACATTGAATTTGGAGCAATTCTTCCCCAAGCCACCTCATGTGGATGTGTCAGTCTGCTCCTTGCCATGTACATACTAGAATTTCTGTTCCTCCACCCCTCAGCTTCCATGTTGACAAGACCCCCTACCCAGCTATAGCCTTTGTAATTACTTGTACCCAAATTTGCTATATTTGCTGTTGTGGGCTGGCATGAGGTCAGTGTACACACCCATCTGAGAATAACCTGACACACCACAGCTCCATTTGGAAAGAAGAATTTGCACCTCCACAGTTAACAAAGCACTTTATTCCATATGCATATTCCAGGAATTCATTTCTATAGGAAAGGTGCGATCTTGTACCTCAGATCTGCTTCTAGAACTTCTTCAGAGCTTGGTTTCCATGTGTGGTTTCTTTATGGTGGCCCCAGGCCATAGGAGTGTTTAGATACGTTAACTGTTTATGTCAGGAGAATTGGCCCCTCCTTGTCTGAGTTTGATCATGTGAATGGTACAGTAGGTCATTGAAAATGTTGCAAAAAAGTTGCAGTGGTCAGTGTTAGTTTTGATATAGAGCCATACTGTGAAATACCAAGTCACAGGGAAAAAAAGCACTTTCACTTTAACAATATTTAACAGATAAATTCTATAATTTTTTTAGGAATTTGTGTCTTACAATGCATGGTTTTCTAAAGCTATGTTTTTTGCAGATTTATAAGACAACTTCACTATAAATAAAAGCACTAGAAGCCTTTTATTGTTTATCCTTGATATTTCTGCGATTTTTACATTTATTGAAATCTAGTAGTTTGTCCGGTTTCTAGTTCAGTCTATGTGTTTTTAGATACCTGCTTTCTTGTCAGATGACTTTTTTGCTAAGTTTATTGTCATTTAAGATGTTATCATCTTATTCTGAATAATCTCTAACTGATTTTGTGAGGAAATGTGTGGTGTGGTGAAGTGTTTTATTGTATACTGTGTTGCTGGAGATGAAGGTCTCCATCTTTTAGGACTGCAGCTTTATTTAAGCAGGTTTTGGTGTCTGAATACTTTTGATGATATTACTCTTCATTCATAGGATGTTTGCTGCTGCAGATCTCACAAATATCTGCCCATTATGTTATCTCATCAATTTCATTAGGAGCCATGTTATTAACTTTGGGCAGCAGAAATGTTATGCTGTCTTCATAGAGTGGCTTGGGTTGGAAGGGGCCTTAAAGATCACCTAGTTCCAGCATCCCCTTCATGGACAGAGTTTATTACCCACTAGATTAGGCTGCCCAGGGCCCCATCCAGCCTGGCCTTGAACACCTCTAGGGATGGGGCATCCACAGCTTCTCTGAGCAGCCTGTGCCACTGTCTCACCACCCTTGGAATGAAGACTTTCCTTATAACATCAAATCTAAATCTCTCTTCCTTCAGCTTAAAGTGGTTTCCTCTCATTCTGACTGCACAAAAAGTCAATCATCTCCCTCCTGATTATAAGCTGCCTTCAAGTACTGAAAAGCCACTGTGAGGTCCCCTTAGACACTTCTTTTTTTCAAGATGAATAAGCCCAGCTCCTTCAGCCTTTCTTTGTAAGACAGGTACTCCATCCTTCTGATCAGCTTTGTGGTCCTCCTTTCTACCTACTTCAACAGCTTCACATCTTTCTTGTCCTGAGGGTTCCAAGCCTGGGTGCAGTACTCCAGGTGGGGCCTCACAAGGGCGGAGTAGAGGGGGACAATCATATCCCTCTCCGGCTGGTCACTCCTCTTCTGGCACAGCCCCTTTTGGGCTGCAGATGCACTCTGCTGGCTTGTGTAGAGATTTTTGTCCACTAGGTCCCCCAAGTCCTTCTCCATAAGGCTGCTCTTAATGTGTTGTTCTTCCAGTCTGTACATATATCTGGGATTGCCCTGACCCAAGTGCAACACCTCGTACTTGGCCTGATTTAATCTTATTAGGTTCACACAGGCCCTCTTTTCAAACCTGCCCAGATTCCTCTGGGTGGCATCTATTCCTTCTGTTCTGTCAACTGCACGACTCAGCTTGGTGTTGTCTGCAAACTTTCTGAGAGTGTGCTTGATCCCAATGTCTTTGTCATTGATGAAGTTGTTGAAAATCATCGATCCTAAGACAGGCTCTTGGGGGACATCATTGGCCTTCATGTGGACATAGAGCCATTTACCACAACCCTTTGGCTGTGACAATCCAACCAATTCTTTATCCACCAAATAATCTACCAAATCCGTCTTTTTCCAATTTAAAGATAAGGATGTGGTGTGGGATGTCCCCACATCCTTAGAGGCCTTACTGGAGTCGTGGTGGATGACATCAGTTGCCTTTCCTTTATCTACCATGTGTGATCTGCTCTTGATGAAATTGTTGGGTGTCTCAGATCACCTCTTTGTTTCACGTATGCCTCAACATAGCTTCCAGAAGGATCTGCTGCATGGTCTTCCCATGCACAGAGATGAAGCTTACTGGCCTGTAGTTCTGCAGGTCTGTCTTTCTTTCTTGAAAATAGTAGTGATGTTTCCCTTTTTCCAGTCACTGGGGACTTCACCTGACAGACATGATTTTTCATATATGAAGGACTGTGTTTTGGCAGCTGTATCAGCCAGTTCCGTAAAGGCCAAGGGATGCATGTCATCAGGCCTGATAGACTTTTACACATCAGTCTCATGAGATGGTCTCAGACTTGCTCTTATGTTACATTTGGAGGGATTTTTTCTCCCCCAGCTGCTGCCTAGAAGTTCAGAGATGTGAGAAGCCTGTCTACTAGTGAAGACTGAGACAAAGAAGACATGGCATACCTCAGCCTTCTCCGTGTCTGTTGAAGCCAGTTTTCCCCCCTGAAATGAGGGGAGGAAGATCAGAGGGAGTATACTGTACACTCTCCTTTGCCTGTCTCTTATGACCAATATATTAAAAGAATCCCTTATTATTTTTCACACCCCTCACCTAGTTCAGGCTTTCCCAATTCTATCTCTGCACTTCCAGACAGCATCCATGTATTCTTCCCAGTCCACACATCCCTGTTTCTAATGCCTTTTTGTGTCACTCTTTTCTCTTAGTTTGACCAGCAGGTTCTTGCTCAGTCATGCTAGTTACTTGCTTCCTCTACTTGTTTTCCTGTACTGGGGCACAGGGAGCTCTTGTGCTCTCAGACAGGTATCCTTAAAGAACTGACAGTTTCACTTCATTCCTTCACCTCTAAGGAGATTTTCCCAGGGGATCTCACCTTAAATAGCCTGAAGTTTGCTCTCCTGAAGTTCAGGGTCTTGACTTATCTTTTGGCTAGGACCATCCTCCCTCTAATTGGTCCTCTTGATTTCTGTTGTTTAGAAGTCCTTTCTCTCTCTTGTGTTGGTGTTCAATTGAAAGATCCCCTTTTTCACAAGCCAAATAAGAACTTGCTTATGCAAGGCATGTATATCTTTCATTATGTATCTCATTGTGCTTCTGAATAACTTCATGTGATGTTCTGTGCTTTGGTTATGTGTCCTGATAGTCCAATGTTTGAATGCTCCATATAAGATGAATATAGTTGTCCGATAAATTGCAATGAAGGGGTAGGCCCTGAACTGTTCTCGTGCCTTTAGTGTCAGGTGTGACAAAGTCTTTGCATTTTCAAGTATTTACTTCCATCTCACCAGAAAAAGATAAAAATTAAAATTAAAAAAATCTATGGTGGATAACCTCAGCCTCATAAAAAGACAGAATGTTCTCAGAAAGTATTTTTTGCCCTTGCGCGACATTTTGCTTAATAATGTGTTTGGTCCAATGTTAGAAAACAAAGTAAAGCAGTTTTGAGCAATGTAATCATATTTTGAGTATTCTTAAATAATGCCTTTAAGTATATATCTCCATTAGCTCATCTAATGTTGTGCCTCTATAGAGGGTTGTTCTCAAAAGCAAAATTAGAAGTAGTTTCAAAATTATTTCACTAAAATTCATCTCATGTACAAATGGCGGAAAGCAAAGTGGCAAACTGTATTGCTTACCAGAAAAGATGTCTAGACTGACCCCCTGCATTTGTGAGTAGTTTTTTGGATCCTGACTTTGTCCATGTTTACAAAAGTCCTGCCCGTGTCTATTAGAATAGTCTGCTAAAAGAGTCTGAAGTGTTGCTTTCAAGCTGGAAAATGAATTTAAACAGGAAGGACTAAGGCAGAAATAAAGCTGTGGTAGTAAATATGAGTCAACAAAGGAATGCTGTGAGGACTGGCAGGTCCAAAGCCTACATGACCTACATGAGGTATTTCACTATTTCTATTGACAGATGCTTGACTGAACTTGCATCTGGCAAGTTCTGTGAGTCACCAAAACAGCTCTTTTTTATTTCAGCCAGAAGAGTGAATATAAAACCCTTTCTGTGACTTGCCAAACACACACAAATGGATTTGGGATGCTGATTTCTATTTCAGACTGTGGTAACATGTTGTATTTTTCCTTTAAGTGTCATTGTTAACTCTTTATGAGTGCATCTTCCGGGATAAATTTCCAGTTGACTCCAGCAGTCTTGCTGGGCTTCCATATGAATTACCAGGAGGTTGCCACTTCTTCAGCAGCTGCAGATTTATGGGAGGATGCGCCTCAGCATATTTCATGTCTCTGGCCAGCTGCACAAAAGCATATTCTCCCTTGTGATATTTGGGGCTTAGTGGACATTGGACATATTTATGCAGCTGGCAACAGAAAAATAGGCCTTGACTGGTAGCTGCGGGAGTGGTGCAATGCACTGATACACGCATTAGCTGGGAGACATCCATGCTAGTGCAGCTAAACTGCTTCCAGAGTGCCACTGCTGGCCAGTTCAGGTTGGACACAGAGTCTGCTTGCACCTGCCTGGGTAGATATTTCTGCTGTGTTCAAGCCCTTGTGTACTGCCAGTTCTGATCACCTAAAAATATCAAATTACAGCGAAATGGAATAGTGATGCTGTTATAGAAGAAGAGTGGAAAAAAGAGTGCTGCTGGAAAAGGAAGAGAACTTTTGCACTAAAGTATTTCCATCAAAATGCCAGAGCATACAAATCTGAGAATTGGCAAGAACCTCCTTCATGCAGCAGTTCCCAGTTGGATGCTTAGTGGAAAGCAGCTTTGGATCTGGATGAGTGAGGAGGCTGGAAATCCTATTGTATGTACTTAGAATTTTGAACAGAAGGTGTTCTTAATGCTGAACTGAGAAATGTGGTAGTTAGTATGTGGCAAATGGTAATGTTTGTAGCAAATATGCATAATCTATTAAATAGTAGGCTATGAAGCAGTGAATCTGAAGAGGACAATCTTGGTATTTGTTACACTGTGTTCCTAGAACTTCCCTTGGTGATTGGGTATTTTTAAAGAAAATAAAAGATAAATGTTTCCACACCCACGGAAAAGCAGATATTTTCCTTTAAGCATAGAACATCTGTTGTAGTTAAACTTATATATGAAACACTGGCTTCTGAGAAATCAGAGCTACTGTTTTTACAGACAGTAAAGAATGAACGGAGGAAGAGAGTCCTTATGAATAAAAGCTGCTTTTCTGTGTAGAAAATGAACGCTTCCTTTATATCAACAGATATTTTACCATAGCCTCCACAGATGTTTTAAAAACAAAACAAACAAAGAAATAAAAACAGATTAATCACCAAGAAAAATGCTAGAGCAGTTTTGTTTCCTCATTTTAAATAGATGTTGTTTGTTCTGGAAATGTAAGTATATCAAAAGCCCTGCTCTCTACACACTAGACAATGTGAACAGCTAAATATTTGTGTAAGTAACATTAGGTAGCATTACCCTTTGTCTCCCACAAAGGCTAGTTCAGATAATAGTGCAAGAGCCACCTTCTTTAGCTCAAAAGTTGACTCATGCTTTTATTTACTGATTCAGCTGAACAAGTTCTGTTTGCAGTACGCAAGCAGCCCCGTGTAATCACACAAACCACTCACATGACTCAGAGAACAATTATCTTTTTGGTTAGTATGGTAATGCTTTTTTCCCCTATGTAAAGAAGCTCGAGTCATGGAAAGCAGCTTGTTTTATCTTTTAAAAATGTTTGATGCTGTAATGATGGAAGCAATATTGTGGGCCTGATGTGAGACAGTAGGAGCCTCCTAGTGTGAGCTAGGAGGAGTGTTAACTATTATCACTTCAGCCAACATTAGTATAAGGTAAAAATTTGGGAACTCAAAAGTGAATTTAATTAAAAAAAAAAAAATTAAAAAAAATCCAAGCTAGTCAGTGAATTACTAGTGAATTACTAGTCAGTAAAGTGAACAGCTTTATTTTTAATTCTTCTAACTATTTCAGTTAGATAAATTGGTACAGATATACATTTAAAAAATGATTGAACAGGTAATACCTATCACCATGCAAACTTTCATACTCGTAACATTGGCTAAAACTGTGGGTTTTTTTTTTAATACTAGTCTGACTTAGTGCAACTGCCACTGTAGGTACTGATATGAAAATAAATAAATAAAAAGGAGATGTCCAAATTGTTCAGTGCTGCTGCAACTTAATACCTGTTCAATCACTGTGCTAAATAGTTTTTTTTTCTGAAAATAATTTCCAGTTCAGCTACACATAGTTTTTACCTTGTCGTGGGTTAGTTAAAACTTCCAAAACAGCATAATTTACAGTGCTATTAAGGCAAAGATAGCAATTAAATTTTGGCATTGCATTCATCAGTAACTATGTTTCTTCTATCCTCCCCGGTGGAAGAAAATCTGTATGAATTCTAAAATAATTTTTAAAAATATTTTGTTGGGAAAACTTTTTTATATGTTTGTCTCCAAAACCCTGCTTCATCTAAATATTATTATGAAAGGCCAGGAAGTTTGTGGCTCAGTTTCATCATGTTTCATGTGTTATTTGCTCTTACTGAAAGCAAATTGAATGTTATGTGTGTGTGTGTGTGTGTGTGTGTGTGTGTGTGTGACATACATACATAGAGAAATAAAGGTCAACCTTTAATCTGGAAAAGATGACAAAATTAGCAAATATTTTGCCATCACTGATTTAGCTATTCCAACTTTATATGATCAAATTGTAAATCTCTTTCAAAACTGGCCTTTTCCCATGAAATGCAACGCGTTTACTTTGGCTGCAGGAGCTTAGGGAGGTGGACAGTGCCAGGGTAGCTGACAGGTTCAAATTTATTAAAGTGGGTGGGGAAGACCAGTGCTACTGATTTATTTGAACTCTATGTATGTATATATATACATATATATATATATATACATGTAAGATACCATTGGAAGATGGCTGTCAAATATTTGTAGGCTTACAAGAAATACATTATCTTCTGTTATAAGTGGAACTATTTGAACGTGCCCTCCTCTATAGACCTATTTTGTTTACTTAGCAGTTGGTGAATGAAAAACAGGAAAATTCATCATAGCACTCTCAATGGAGAAATGATTTCAATTAATCATAGTGGTTTGAGTTTAGCCTGGGAACACACTGCTGTTTCTGAAGTTGGGTGCAGTTGTTCATTATGTGGTGTGTTGTTTTTTTTTTGTTTTTGTTTTTGTTTTTTTGCTTGCTTGAGGACTGAAATCCACAAGTTATGGCAGGTGAACTAATCTGAAAACAGCTTTCAATTTATAATACTTAATACAGCATCCAAAGCACACTTTGGATGCTGTACCACTTTTTTGCACACTGTACCACAATTTTTGCACCACTATTTCTGTGCTTTAACTTTGGGACATACGATGTAATGAATTACTTTGCAGCAAAATAGTAATGAGTGAATGTGTGCTTAGTAGCCTGTGGCAAATATGAAATTATATGAGTAACTAAATATAGCATTTATGAAACGTAATTTATAGCATTGTATTTCACAGCTGAGCCCATTAAATGAGCTGCTTCCACCACAAGGTCTTATTTTCCCTTTATCTTTCCTCTTCTCCCCACACTATACTCTTCTCCTTCCCCATGCCAGGTGTGGTTACTATCAGGTTCTTCTTAGCTTAAACTGAGATGGTCAGTACTAACTAACTGATTTAAAGCTATCTTCATTCACTAGTTTTGTTTTCTCTCATTTTAGGCAATTGAAGAGAATCATGTAGTTTGATCAGCTTTAGATGGAAGAAGCAAGGAGAGGAACAGGTCGCTGAGTCACATGTGCCATGTTTTGTAACCAGTATTTTTGATTAAAGTATTCGTCTCTGGCTGTGAACACAAAAGATAATTGCTATGGTTTAGCTGTTAGGTTTATGTTGTTTTTCTTTTGTTTTTTTTAAACCGCCATCTTGCATGTGAAATAGAGCTATTGTGTGCCTTTATGGGATGAGAAGTAAATTGAGGTCCCGAAAATAAGCAATGGTGCTATTTATCTGCTGTAACTTTAAAAGATTGATTGTGACAGTGCAGTCCAGGTATTTTAAATCATTTCAGATTGCTTAATGGTTTGAAGCATATCAAATTAAGATGTGGTGTTGTGCAGTAAATCAGATGAGTCTAGGTTTGGAGCTGTGATGGCCAGTAACATCAAACTGGTTCATACTGGAAAACATAGCACTGGAGAGAAACGTATGCTGGGAGGAGGGGTTAAGTGCTTGGCTGATGCAGCTCCTTTTTTCTCATGTACATCCATGAGTACATACAGCCACCATAGCAGTATCTGAACAAATTCAGTACCCAGCTCTACACTGCAGATATAGTACTTCAGGATGTAGCCACCCTCCTTCCTAGAGCTAGCTGCAGGCAACAACAGCCAGACCATGCTGGTGGATGATACTGGATGCGTCACCAGCTGGGTTCCTCTTGTGTGTGGCTCATGCCACAGCAATGGAGGATAGTGAACTGTGGCATTAGTCTGCACTGTGGACTGCAGAAGTTGCAAACTTTGCAAATATTGAAGGAGATCTGTTTCCTAGTTAAGTCACTTTTCTGAACTTATAGTGAGAACCAATCAATCAATAATAGGCTATGGATGGAACCGCACTTATTTTTTCAATGTAAAATGAAAGTTGACAGTGCGTGTGGTACTTTTGCCCAGAGGCATCATCTGTGAAATTGCTTCCTCTCTGCAGTGTGAGGGGATAACTGTGTCATAGCTCATGTGGACCAGTCATGCAATCCAGGCGGCAGGGTAGCAGCAGGTACTGGAAGCATAACTGTGAGGTTGCTACTGCAGTATTTTCAAGTTCAGGGTTTTTTTGCTTGCACTAAACATTTTCCAGGTTCCAATTGACTCTTCAGTAACGTAATTTCTCATAGCTCTACAGTCAAGACACTCAAAAAATACTGTGAAAGAAAGAATGTTTAAAATGATGATTTGTCATTTGAGAGAGATAGTACTTATAAAAAGGTTCGTAAGTAACCTTTCTCAGATTTGTGTTGTGTATGATCGTAAAAGTAGACTTTTCAAATGAAAATGGAATTTTAGAGAAGAATAATTAAACTGTTGCAAGTGATGGGGAGAATAAGAAAATGAGTACTTTCAGAGTATTAAAAATTGAAGAAAAATTGCTGATAAGTCAGTGGGGAAAGCAGTGAATCTGAATGACTTACCCTAATCGGCTTAGTAAGCAACTAGTCTTTTTCTTATCCCCCACATAATTAGCAATGAGTTCAATCCTTAATCTTCTTTAAATTTGGCAGAAGAGGACAAACATGTCAAATCTTTAATAATATTGAGGCAGAATTACAAAATACATTTATGCTCTGAACTTGACTCGGAAAATGAAAAGTCATTTAGCTCTAATACTACTGGCATAGATAGTTCTAATGCTATTTCTTAGAAAGCAATAAAATTGAAAATTAAGCACTTGGAACCACTGGTGTGATTGGTAATAAATAATGTACTGTCTCGTGAGAATTGGGCATGAGGTGTTGATACATGATTCATAACTGAAAGATCAAGTTGAGTCCACTGGACAGTGGCCATAATAGGGAAAAGGCTGGTGATCTATAATCTTTGATATGTTTGCAGAAAATCACTGAGCTTGAAAAGAAGTTGAAAAGCAATTCTGCTACTGGAGGAACCAAGAAAATATTTCTTTGCTGTCAGAGTTGCTCTGACTTGAGCTCAGTGAAAGTTTGTGCTGTGATGGATGGCTATGTACTTTTTTGGTCTCATCAAGGTGAGGTGTTGGAGTTGGTCTTTGTCACTGTTTTACGGGCTGGTTCGGCCTGGTTCTGTGACTAGTGGGGGAGAGGGATTTTGCAAAATCCACGCCTCCAGAAAAGAGAAACAGGGGACCCCAAAATAATTAAAAAAAAAAAAAAAAACAGTGGCAACGATCTGAGGAGAAAGAAACTAATTTACTAAATATAATGAGAGAGTATCTGAAAAGCTGTAAGCCTTACAGTAATACTGGAGTAGTACATGCAGTTGGGACAGGCAGCAGCGAGGAGAGACGAAGGAGAAGAGTGATGAAGAGAAAAGCCGAAGGAAAGCGAAAGAGAGTCAGTTGGCCCAACAACGCCTTATATGCATTCCCCCCTGTGCAGAAATGATATCAGCACAGATATCAGATATCAGTCTTCTGGGGAACGTAGTTTCTTCTCCTTAGTATGTGGAACTGGGACATTAACGCTTTAATTCCTAGTGCACTACATGATGTTATGATGTGGAATACCAGTGACCATAAAACCATGACACTCTGTGAGAGAACAATTGGATTGTATCAAGCTCTGTCTAGGGCCGAATGATAAACAAGTAGAGAGCTATGGGTGAGAATTAAGGGGCAATCTAATATGGGTGACACTATTGTAGGTATTTACTACCCAGGCTGCCTGATCAGGAGGAGGAAGTTGATGAAGCCTTTTGCAGACATCTGGAAGTAGCCTCATGATCACAGGCACTGGTTCTCATAGGGTGTTTCAGTCAGCCTGATATTTGCTGGAAAAGCAGCACTGCCAGGCACACATAGTCAAGAAGGTTCCTGCAGTGCATGAAAGAAAACTTTCTAACATGGACCCAACAAGGAGAGGTGATCCTTTGATTCTGTGATTTAGGTTGTCTGCAGTGCAAGATTTGCTTACTACATCAGGCAGTCCAGGGCAGAGCATAATGTGCTCATGAACTATGACACTAGTTTCAGTGAAGCTGCAATGTTAGTTTGATATTGCTAATTCCTTTATGTTGTAGGTGATCTGCAAATTGATTGACACTCTTGAAAAGTTATTGATACAGTAACTGTGGGTTATGCCTGTATTAGTAAATTGGCCTGTGCCAATCACTGAGTCTTAAGTGTTTAATTTTAGGAAGGCCGCATGCTGTATTAAAGAGGAATTTCTGGCACATCCATGTTTATTGGGAGATTCCTTCCTGTCCAATTCCTATGATATGTGGAAGATGGAGGGAGAAATTTAGAGACAAATTTAGAGAAATTTAGAGAGTTTCCTATGCAACACAATTACCTCGTAGAACTAATTGCCCCAGGAAACTGTTGAGGCAAAGAAACTACCAAAAGGAAAAAAAAAAACCAAAAAAACTACAACAACAAAAAAAGCATGAAGGGGCCCGGTGGATGCAGCCACTTGGGTGAAATACACTAGAGATATGATATTAAAAAATAATAATGGAAAGTAATACTATAAAATAATAGTACTTCAGTCTATGTGTTGATTAAGTGTAAAGTACTCTTGATGATCTTGAATGGTCTATTCTTTTAAATCATCACCATGCATAACTTCAAGTATGAAGGCAGCATGTGGGCAAAGGTGAACCCATATTTGCATTTTACAGTGAGAGCTGGAAGATGAGATGTGAAGGTAAGGCAATAGAAAAAGTGCTGGTGCCTTCCTAAGCCAACTCTGGGCTCTCCTGTAGAAAGGTATAACATGAAAACGCTCCAATAAAAATTATTTTTAAATTTTTCTTTGAGATTGACTTGGAAAATGTTACAGATTTGTCTGTGTTCACAGAGTTCACAGAACTGCAGTAGCAGTTAGTGTGATGAGGGTCATCTGGAATCTGCAGTGACAGTATATATATATATATAATAATATATATATTTATATGTGCATACGAAGCACAAAAAAAAAGTTGTCTCCTTTTTTGGGCTAAGAATAGCCAAATCACTTTAGAGGAAATCCTAGAACATAAACATAAAAGAAAAGAAAACTGGTATGCTAGCTCTTAATTCAAACTGTTTTTCAAGTAAAACATAAAAAAAAGTACAGTTTTAATGCAGCAGCCTCAACTTTAATGCTGTGTCCAGAAGACAGTCGTTTTTGTAATCCTGTTCTTAGACTTTTCCATGTAGCTGCCTTTCTGAAGTATTTAAGTTGTTAAAGGGACCATCAAAACAGATGAAAGAAAATTGCTTTCAACCTAATTTTTCAACATTTGTGCAATATGCATTTTTATTAAGCTCAAGCAGTTTTGCAAACTGCTGTTGTGTTACTTGGCTGCTCTGAAATATTTTAAACAAGACTTTTAAACACAAAGAAAATATTCGTTGTTACCAACCTTTTAAGTGATCAAGCTAATAAAAATTGAATGCATGATTAATTTAGGAGACAGGTAATACCTCACTGAGTGAGCTTAACAAGTAGAACTAACCTTCCTATTTAAATATTAATATTTAAATTTTGGAAATTAGCTCATTATTGCAGAAGTGGTTTTCTGTTTGTATATATAATGTGAAGGAATATTAAAAGCATTTGAAGGCATAGCTAAATCATTCTGCAAGTCCAGCGTTGAATTTAACACGAGTGGAATACTTAGTGCTATTTTAACATTTTGTATCATTTCCTGAGACTTGAATGGAATGTCTTTTTCCAACTTGCAGCAATGTTTATTACTCAGTCTTTTCAATGTATGGTACTATAATCATAAAACCTGATCAAGAAGTGTGTTTTATAAAGCATCTTGTTTTATGTGCTTAGATATTTTTCTCTTTAGAAAATACTACATTGGATTACCTCCTTTAAAAACGGTATTGCTGAGAGAGGGTTGTAATTGCTATGTATTTTAATCATGGATCTAATACCTTGACAGTGTCTGTAGGAATGCATGTTTTCCTACCTTCCAGTTGAATGAAGGCTGTCCCTTTGGTAGAGGGAGTGTCTGCTTGCCAGCTGTCACTGAAAGTCACTGCCTTCTTAACTCAGAGGTGCTCCTCTTGCAGCAGGCATGATTCACAGGAGTGCTCAGCAGGCATTTCAGAGCAGTTAAAATGATGCAGCCTTCTTGTTTTAGAAAGCTTTTTTTGGTGGCTTTTGGTCTTTTGAACTTTTCGTAAAGCTGAGTTGAATCATATGCTGGCTACTGAATGATGGATCTGCCTTCTGATTCAGTTCCAGGAGGGAACAATTTTTTGTTTTCCAGAAGAAAATGGCTCTATATGAGAGGTGGAAGGGGACTGCAGATTCTTGCTTGCTTAACCCCTGGTTTCTTGCTCATTTGTATTAAAGAGGAGCGTGAAATTTGGCATGTCTTTTTAATGTCATAGGCTTATTTAAAAAAAAAAAAAAATAATGTAAATGTTCTGTAATTAATTTTTTTTCTTTTTAAAAAAAAAGTTCTTAGGACAAAAAGTTAGGGCATTTTCCCATGTATGCTACTCTATTCATATTGCTGTAGCAAAACTCAGATTTCAGAACGGGGCTATAAGCTTACAAATACTTTCGTGCCTGTTACCCATTTTTCCACTTCTTGAATATCCTGCACACTTACCAGCAAGATAGAACATCTATGATTGTTTTTCCCTATTAAGTAAGGAATTATACATAAGTCCAAAGGATTAGTGTTCTGTCTGGAATCCAAAGGAATATTCTTGAACAATGATCTTTTCTTCTTTCCTCCTTTCTGTTACCACTCTCAAGTCTATTGAAGTGTCTTATTTAGATTATTTGAGTATTTCATCTTTTAAATGATTCTTTCATGCCTGTGCATCATAGAATCCCAGTTTTATCTCATTTTCTTGTTTTTATGTTATTGAAAAAACATCTCTCTTATATGATGCTTACATCCAGCACAAACTTCTCTTCTATAAGTGGAGGGAAACTTTGGCTTTGGATTATCTTCAATCTCTACCACAGCCCTAGAAGAAAGAAACAAAGATTCAAAAATTAAGTCTAAATCTTGAAGGTGAGGGTGGACGGTGTAAATTATCATCATATCCCCTGGTTAAGCAGTTTAGTCTTTTAAAATCACTGTTTTGTTCTGACATTTCTGTGATGTGCTCAACTTTTATTTACAGTCTCTTGAGTGTCTTTTACACACCATTATATTTATAGTAGAGTTACAGTGCTCTTTAACATCTTTCTCAGTGACCTAGACAGTGGGATTGAGTGTACCCTCAGCAAGTTTGCCGATGACACCAAGCTTAGTGGTGCAATTGATACAATAGAAGGAAGGATGCCATCCAAAAGAACCAGAACAGATGTGAGAAGCTCAACAAGGCCATGTGCAAGGTCCCACACCTGGGTCATGGAATCCCAGATATGAAATGAATTCATTTATTTTATTTGAATGCGCACTTTCCTTGACTTTTGACATGTTTCTTCTGGGTAGTTAATTTTGCTATCACCAGGATGGAATAAATCATATTTCTGCAATTGATCCTTTCTTTTTTACCACCCTTTCACATTTCCATGGCCTTACATTCCCATGTCTGTGTCTTTGCAAATTCCCCCCTTCCTCTGCTCTCCAAGACTGATCATTTCTGAGATTTTTGTCTCAAGATTACCAAGGCAACTGAGAACTGAGCTTCTCAGCTACAGATGTGGCATGATGCTGCTTTTCTGCTGGGAGGAAGGAATTGCAGGCAAGGGTCTGCTCAGACTAAGGAGAATTAGAACAGGGCGTGTTGAGTTTCTGCAGAGGAATAATGAATTAATCCAGCTGGCACAGAATTGCTGTGTGGGAATTGAAGAGTCACAGGAAAGATGGAATCTTGGGAGAACATAACTGCCTAAATCCATAATGCAAATTTCAGAAGCATGTATTTTAGATTGTTACTGAAACATAGAACAGTTGAACTGATTTTTGTTTGTTTGTTTTTTTAATAGCTCACTGAGTTTTTCTGGGTGCTGAAGTTATAAAACTTAGAAAATCTGTCTTATAGTTCCAGAACAATACTATTCCTTGCAAACAATAAGTCTACATATATGCTGAAATTATCATTTTGAGTTTCCAAATCATTTTCTGTTACTCTGTTTGTAATTCATTTAAATAATGCAAAATAAAGAAGCCTTCTCCCTTGCAGGGACATCAAGTGACATTCATATAATTGTTGGTCTTGCAGTGTTGTTGTTTTTTGCAAAGATGTTTACATGGAGTCATAGAATTACTTGGGTTGGAATGAACCATTAAAAGACTATGAGATGAGGGGTACCTTCCAATAGACAACAAGTTGCCCCAAGCCTGGTCTTGATCACCCCTGAGGATGGGGCATCCACAGGATCTCAGAGCAGTCTGTTCCAGTGCTTCACCAACCTCAACATAAAAAGTTCCTTCTTTATATCCAATCTAAATCTAACTTTTTTCAGTTTAAACCCATCATTATAGGGCCTGCTAAAATATATTTTTCTGTCTTTTTCATAAGCAAGATCTTACAAGGCCTTATCTTCTTTGGGCTAAACAACTCCAACTCTTTCAGCGTTTCTTCGTAGAGGTATTCCAATCCTCTGATAATTTTCATGGTCCTCCTCTGGGCCTACTTAAACAGACCCATACCACTTTTATAGGGCATCCCAGACCTGGATATAATATCCCAGGTGAGATCTCTCTAAATGAGAGTAGAGGTTGAGAATCACCAGCTGGCTAGTTGATCTTTTGACCTGCTGTCCATGCTATCCTTACACATGCTTACATCTTTCTATTGTACAGACTGAGCCTCAGCTATGAAGACACCAAGTTTTTTAGATGGATTGCATGGGGTGAATCCCATTTTATCTGCAGGATCCTGTACTTTATTCTGTTTAATACCTACCTTTTACTGTTTCAGTGAATTTTTCCCTTCATATGGTATTCTTTCTCCTTTTTGTTGGCAAAGCCTGTCTTTTTATTTAACTTCTTGCATTAATTTCTATTTTGGGGGTGAAATCAACAAAGTTAAAATGATTAACAGGGTGAATACCAAGACTAAACTGGGAGGAAAACTGTTGGAGTAATTTGTTTTCAGCCTAGCATTCAGAGCAGTTCATAGTTATTTCCTCTGCAACAGTAACTTTAGTTAGCATCCTTGGGCTCTTTTTCTAATATTTTTTCTCTCCAGTCTTCCTAAATCTCTGTTGTGGCACCTTATCAAGTGTTCTGCTGAAGTTCAGATAAAATCTAATCTCCCTGTGCAGTTCTTTTGTCTGGAAAATAAGATATCTATCAAAGGAAAAAATCGGGCTATTCTGACCTTTACTGAGGCCATTTTACGTGTTATTCTATTGTTTGTTTACCTATAAGCTGTTACTTATTCTTTCCTTCAAATTTTATCTTAAACAATACAAAAGCTGAGGTGTGATAAAAATAAGAGTTTAGAGTCATTTTTTATTCACTGATGTGGGCACAAATCCTGTAACAATTTTAACTTATTGTATGTTCTAACAAAATAACATCTTCATAAAAAAACAACTTCATAAAAAAACAGATACATTAGAAAATGTATCTGTTATGAGATGGCTGTTTCTCAGGGTTCTGAGATGAATGTAAGTAGACTCAAGTTTGTTAATATGTTTAAGCTTTGCTTATGCCTTGTCTATGACTACAGGCATGTTCTTATCTTGAGACCCTTGTCTTCCCTGAAGGTGTTCATTTACTTTTGGGATCACGTGTTGATTTATACTGTGGTATTTCTACTTCTTTCCTACTTTTTCAGATATAATTATTTGTCTGTTTGGATCTGGAGACTTTGTACAAAAGGATTTCTCCTTCCTTAGGATGCAAGTTCCAATTAGTATGTGAACATTTGAAATAAATGAATTCAGGTGTCCTCTGCAGACATGTTGATCTCCTTAGCAATTTTTCTGCCTGACAGGACCGATATTTTGAAATACGTCTTAAGGAGCACGGAGATGCAAAGAATATCACAACTGAATATTTTCATATTAAATCAAAACATCTTTCTGTTAATGCACCTGGCTACAGTTTAGGGAATTCTGTTTATTTGTTTGTTTGTTTATTGTATTAAGTGGAGAGTAGGAGGATTATTTACCTAGTCAATTCAAATGTTTAGTCAGTGATGTTTTGGAAAGTTGCTAATAAAATAAAGGTCAATATTCTCCTTTGCAAACACCAAAGGAGGCTATTACCATCATAATCAGGAATACTCTGTGCTATATGCTGAATGCAAAAAGGCTCTGCTTGACAATCAGAGATCACTGTGAGATTCTTTTGAAAAATGTCTACGTTACCAGCTTCTTAAGCCAGATTATTGAGTGAAGGAGAAACACCTGTTATTACCCCTTGGATATTGATCCAGTACCCTGTATTTAGGATTGGCATCTGCTAGTGACTTTGATTTTTATTTTTTATTTTTTTCCATTCAGCTTATTTGAAAGTTTTATGAGAAGTGTTAATGCAAGTAAATGGAATAAAAACCCCACATATCATTGTTTAGCTTTTTTTCACTGTATATCCTCTCCCGCAGTTTGTATTCAAAATAAGGTCTCTTATTTCCTCAAATTCTGATATTTTCAGAAGACAATTGAGATTTCAGGTTGTCTTTTTTTACCTACATAGTCAAAAATTTGTCTTTAATGAATGAAACAAGAAGAGAATGGAAAAGGAGATTGTATTCAGTTTTATGTCTTCAGTCTTTTGGTATTCATTAATCCAGTTCATTCTTTCCTAACCGTTTTTTACTGTCTCCTGCTTAGAGATGTCTGTGTTTAATTTGCACAGCTTAGCAAATCTCATCTGACCAGACAGATGGCTCTTCACTGGACACTGACAATTAGGCATCTGTTGTCTAGATCCCTTTTTTAAGTAAAGGGAAGAAGCAGGCATTTGTAAAGTGTGACTCACATGATCTATTTTAGACATCATCTGTGTACACTGAGGTGGGAGGAACAGCGAACTAGAAACACCCACCAGTCTTCATCAACTGTAAAAGAGGCCTTGCCATCCTGGACAGGTTTAGAGATTGTCGACTGACCTCTGAAGTTAGGTGGGGTGACTGGCATCCTTAATGACCATTCTTGCACTAGGCTAAGTTTTTACCAAAAAAATAGTACTCTCCCCTTCTCACTGAGATGGGAAATTTCCATGTCCCAGAGAGAAACTTATCTTTCTCTCTGTTTACCACACAATTGTAGCGTTACCTAGCTGAGATTGCATGTGCTTCTCATGGAATTGCTTTTGTGTAGGACTTGTCACAGAAGGAGCTCATCAGTATTGTCACTGACTGCACTGGGACCTTCTGACTCTTGTTCGTGATGAAGGCAATGGAAATCTGCTTTGGAAAAACAGGCAGGCAGACAGGAGCCCCCAGCACTGCTTTTCGCTGTATTCTCCTGTATTTTCAGCATCTTGCCAGCATTCTTCTTACACCTGCAGACGTTTCTGTAGCAAACTAAGTTAATCAATATGGGAGTCCAAAGGAAGCAAATCTTTCACTAAGTCTGTGTTTTTAGCAAGTAGAAATCACTGGAGCTGTTACAAAACTGGTGTAATTACATACAACTGTAAAGGGAACATTTTGGAAAAATCCTTAGTGTCTGAACATCTTTGAGCACTTTCTTTTGAATATTGAGCACACGTTCAGGTTCTTAAGTTCAACGGTGTACTCAAACTGGCTTAATGCTCCTAATGCCTGATGCAAAGCTCCACATGACGTAAAGCACTGGTGCCGAGTAAATTCACTGTGCTGATAAAATTTTCTTCAAAGACTCTGACACTCAAACATTTGAAAGGATCAGATATTTGACCTGCCTCTAGAATAAAACCAGCGCAAAGTCATAAAGCACTTGTTATAGTGTGCACTGGGAAATGTGAAAGACCATTCCCATAATTGACATAGTGCATACAGGTGATGTGCTAAAGCACAGATCTGATGCAACTGTCTGTGGAGCTTAGGTTTTATCCTGTTGCACTTTAGTGAGTCTGTCAGCTTATTCTAAGAAGTAAGCTAATCAATAAGGAAAGAGATGGGTGCTGGAAGAGAGAAACCACCTGGTGAAGGTATTAAGACGACAAATGTGATTGTATTGCAACTGCGTTAGTTTTTTAATTTTCTGACTGAGTGAATATTGTTCTACTTCCTGGGGAAAATGGTGTCACGAAGCACACTTGGTCTTTGGTTTCGAAGGCTAAAATATAGCAGGCTGTTAATGGAGTTTTATATTTGTACTCTCAAGATATTTAAATGAAATCTTGAGGGTAGCCACAATCCCTGGTTAGAATCCTCCTTCCTATTAAAGATGACCTGGACAGGGCTTGTTTTCATGCCATATTTAAATTGCCCAGAGAAAAGGATCTCTGCAGAAGGCATCACACGTTGTTCTTGTCTCCCTCTGACCAACTTAGCAGAGTCACTGCACCTTAGTCATTAGCAGGGAGAGAAGGAAACCAATGCTTCCCAGTTATGGAAAAGAAAACCATTCAAGAAAAAATACTTACTGGATCCCACAGAGCAATAATAAAAGGCCTGTTTGATTGCCAACAACTTATTCCTGACCTCATGAACTGGGGAAAAAAAATTGTCCTCCTTGGGTAAGTCTTGTAAATTGTTTCAGGATTTCTTGTGATGAGTGAAATCTCAAAGGGTGATTTGCTTTGGATTTGCTTTGGTTTTTTAATATGCATATTTGAATGTATTTGGTGCTCTTCAGTTCCCTAATTACTAGCCTAAGCAGAAGAAGCAGTTAGTTGGTAGCTAAGCATGAGCAGTTAACTTTCTGTGATATTTTGTCTGCAGAGTTAGCACCTGTGTATATTGTCACCACTTGGACCTGCTTCAGTCTTAGTATTAACAAATAAGGAAAATCAATTTGGAGAAGCTGAACAATATAAGTGTTTTCCCTCCTAAAATACTAAATGTTAGTTACATATATTTTTATATCAAATAGGTACTTCAAGGTACTTTTGTTGTTGTTGTTTACATATTTCTAATATGTAAACGTAATATGTAATTTCTAATTTCTGCTTTACAAGCCCAAAGCAGAGATTTACTCAATATAAACTTGCTTGCTAAATATAATCTTGTTTGCTAACATAAAGCTGGACTGAAGGTTTTTTTTTAGTCAAATACGTATAGTGTTGGTGAAGCACAACCTCATAACAGGGTTAGAAATGAAAGAATATTGATGGGATATGGCATCTAAGTCTGATATGGGATCTGACTGAGATATTTATATTCCTCTGTGCTATGCCAGCTACATTCTGACTGTTATTAAGCATTAAGGCAAAGAGACAAGCTTCCTAATAAATAAATAAAACAGAAGTAGGCTGAATATATTGTGTATCCAATATTTTTCCTTTGAAAACAGGTAATTATAAGATAAATTTTAATCCTGATTTTCTGACAAAATACAAAAGAAAAAAAAAAAGATACCTGTTCTAGTACTATTTTGCAGAATTATAAGAGTAGTTTTAAGAAAATGGGTCATGAAATAACTACTTCAACACAGAATTTTCACTCTGCTAGCCTTATCAGTCTTCAGAAGGTGACTTGAGCCATGTTGCTGGTAAATTTGGACACAGTGTGAGGTATGTCCAGTCACGGGGGATATGGCATGTATCCTCTTTCCAGCATGGAAGCCAATATGCAGCATTAATGTGTATTTCAGAGAAAAACAAACTGGCTGGAGAACACTGGCCATCTAACTGCATTGGGAACAGGAGAAACAGAAACCCAGCGAGTAAATTCCACTGCTGAAATCCTTTAAGTCTCCTTTACCTTTGTACCATCTATTTGCTGTATGGAGCCCTGGGCAAAGCCAAATAGGAAAGATCTTAGACCTGTTGGACTGCCAAGTTTTTAGTGGTCTCTGTGAGGCTGACAGTTGAACTGCAAGACCTGTGTGGTACGCAAGACTGCTGGAAAGGGCTGTTTGGGCAGGGAGCAGTGACGGCACTTCTGGAGCTCAGTCACATGTGTAGGTGCCAGGCAGTCTCTTCTGTAGGGTTCGAAAAGGGCAAGTGAAGTGATCCAACATCTAATATGTTTACCCAGTAAGGTTAGGTGAAGTACAAACTCCCTCATTACAGTGGCCTCTCTGCCTCTCACCAGGATGGGGGAAAAGCTTTGTGGCATTTATGAAATTAGAACTTTAATTCTTTCTTTCAAATGTACTCTCAAGCCCTTAGAAGTTCTCTCTTCTATAGACTTTGCAAACCAATCTTGTGATGGAGTCTCGCTCATTGTAAACTATAACCACAAAGTTATTTATCGGAGAAAAAGATGCATGAGCAAAAACTTTGTTGGCGGTCTTTCCTACTCAGATGTCATTGTGATGTTTGTGGCCTTTTGTTGGGTTAGGATTGCTGAAAGGAAGCTGGCTGTGAGCCTTCTCAGCCCAAAATGCCCATTTCCAATCCATGAGCAAACATAACAGCTCTAGTTGTACAAAGTAATCAATAATACAAAGAAAAAAAGAACATAAGTGGCTTCCCATATAAACTGCTAAACTCTGAGAACCTCCCTGAATTCCTGGGAACACTAGAGCTTGGTACTTCAGCTAGAATGATGTGGCTAGGATAAAAGAATACCATATTGATCGTGGGAGCTGAAACATTGCAGACACTGGACAGTAACAGCCACGTACTGTAGGTTTTACATGCCACAAAGCAAAACTCAGCATTTTAAACTAGTCATAAGGACAGCTCTGTAAGGAAAAAGATTTTGGTTCTTGTTCTTTGCTTCTTGCTATAAGGACAGTGATCAAGTCTCTAGGATGATTGATGGCTTTCTCCCATGTGGTCATAAAGTATTTGGAGACAGTGTAATATGAGTCACTTTGCTACTATAATACCAGTTAGATCAGCTCCAAAAAATATGCCATGACTTTTGCTTTCTGCTGCTCCCTCATCTGAATTACTCAATCTGGAAGTAGTTCTTTGTCCCTTCTTCCTCTCCTCCCAGGCTTAGCCATGTAGCTTCCTCTTCTCTTACTCTTTTCTGAACCAATTGTTCTTTGGTTGAAAGCAGACATCAGGAAATGTTTACTTCTGTTTACCACCCAACCTTTCCTGCATGCTGTGTCAAATGACATGCTAACATGTTGGACCAGGTATTAGTCGTCTGATAGAATCATAGAAATATAGAATCATAGAATCACCAACGTTGGAAAAGACCTACAAGATCATCCAGTCCAACTGTTCACCTATCACCAATAGCTCCCACTAAACCATGTCCCTCAACACAACATCCATTTGTTCCTTATAGAACGATAGATAGAACAAAGAGGAATAAGATGATGTGTGCATCGATCCTTTGGTCCTGCCAGAGTGTAAAGGTGCCAGAGTAAATTTTCTGCAAATACTTTTGGTTTGGTTAAAAATGTAAAATTATGTAGAAGTGAGACCGAGTATCTTAAGAATTTGGATATAATAATGGTCAATAGCAGAATGATTAGTTTAACAAAACAAACTTGTTTTCACTTAAAGTCTCTAAGCTACTTAAGGATGGTTTTGACACTTAGACGCTAAATATGCTCTTACAAAGCTTTATTTGTTGAGCATTAAAAGCTAGAGTTGTTTACTATTTTCTAATTCTTCTGTAATTTTATTGGATCAGGCCAACAGCTAGACATAAAAATTCATTATACGAGTATGAGAACTTTAACAAATTTGTGAACACTGAAGATACCTCAGTCTGCTGCACTTTGTGAAATGTTTTGTTTCTTGAATCATATAATTTCAGTTCCTCACCTTATTAGACGTCATTTGATTGCTTGAAAGTATATATTACTTCAAGCCTATTCTTAGCTAAAAATTTATTGTGTATTCGACTTGGTACATGCTGATGATGGAGCATCCATAAAAATACTTCTTTTAATTCTTCTAGAAAGACAGTTTTGCCCTTGTCCTGTAAGTATGTTAGTTTAGATAGATAGATAAAGCTGATTAGTTGGCAAACACTATGTCTTTAGGAATCTCCTCTGGATTTTCTTAGATTATAATGTCTGCAAAATAGGTTTGGGAAAGCATTGTGGGACTATTTTTATTCACACTAGTAAAGTGGAATCCTTAAAGTAGAAATAATAATGTATGACATTTTTAATTAATTGACTGCAGATTAATTGATGGGAAATTAGTATTCAATACTACTTCAATATAGAAACAACAAAATTCAGAATGTACTCTTCTACCTCTTAGAAGCCTCTCTCTCTGAGGCCTCTGATCCTTAATCCTTATGTGATTTTATATTACAAAAAATCACATTTTAAGATTTATTTAGGTGATCTATTTAGGTAGAATGATACTACTCTCAAACACCTGATTAAACATTAGCTGTAAAGAAAATAAATGGTCATTGATAATGATAATAATAGTATAATTATAATTAGTACATCGTACTCACTACTGTTATGAGTACAGTACCTAATGGATGCAGCATTCTGGTATTTGCAATTAGTGCATTACTCTCAAAGATGGAGGATGTTTCCGAAAGAGCGGAGTAGTTCCTGGTGAACATCATTCATCTTTCTGTCTAGCCACAGTATCAGTACTGTGGTAGGTGTGCTGTGTTCTCCTGTGATCTGCTTTCAGGAGAACATTTCCCTGTGTAAACTATTTGAACACTTCTGAAAGATTTTCATCATAAGTCAGAACTCTAAGGGAAATGCTAGCAGGAGATGTGAGAGGCTATATAAAAGATTGTCAAGCTTTAATTTTTAGACATCTGTATGACAGTCAATCAAGCAGGTGAGTAATCTTTTCTATACAGCAACAATCACTTCTGTCCTCTGTAGATATTAGACACTCTAACAGTCGGCTCCTGGGCATCTAATCCCAGCAAACAATTATTTTCTGTTTTATGTATAAACCTATTTCTCTAAATAAATTTTTACGAACATTGAACATATCTTTTTTTATTTAAAAAAAAATACCGAATGGAATTTTATTATTGTTGTTTGGGAGAGAGCAATAGTTTAGAACCTGTAATAAGTTTCAGGAGGGACATGAATTAAAATGCAAATAATGCATTGTTTAAAAAACAAAACCCAACAAAACAAACATGACTGCAAGTAGTCTGAACAGTTAAGAAAGCTAAATTCTCCATGAGGATAAATTGCACTGATGTTATTGGGAGGAATGCACCTGACTTCAGAGGTCTTTGGGTCATTCAGAAACAGAGCCCCAACAGCAAAAGGAGAGCAGGCATGATGGTGGTCCCTTCAGATAGGACCTTGGGATGTAAAGGGTGGCAACATATTTTGGCCAAATTGGGGATAGTGAAATATAAAGATTTCAATTTTGGCTTCTGGTTCCTCAGAAGTAAGGTCATCTCTGTTTCTGGTCCGAATTCTGTAAACATGAATCATCAGAGAGAGAATTGATTTGAGGTGCTGCTTCTTTTGGGTCTTGTCTAGGTTTAGTCCCTAATGGATGACTAGAGAATGTTTGTTTTTTGTTTTTCCACAAAGTAACACAAAAGAAACCTATTTATACCAAAGTAATCTTTTCTAGTTGAAGACAACAAGGCTGCTAGTTTTTCATCCTATACTCAGAGGATTGTTAAACTGTACAAGAGTCTGCATCTGCATGACTGAAGTACATCCTAATTTTCTGTGCCATTTCCTGTCTCGTTGTTACATATTTCCTCACACGTTGAAGAACTTTGCTTCACTGGAATATACTTGGCTATTCCAGGTAATCTGACTCTAATCTGACACTGCTGAATGATGAAATACTGTCAGTGGCTGGGAGAGTGCAGCAAACCATTCTCTTCTCTGTGAAACTTGCTCCCTCTGGTGGTTTAGCAGGGACAGTGCTTGGAGAAAAGTAGAGCGCATGGGGAAAATTATGAATACAGATTTATATTCACATCAAGGTAATGATGCTTTTTTCTTTTCTTTATGAAATTTGAAAAATTATGGTAAAATCCTATGATAAAATAAAATTTTCACAGAAACTCTCAGATGTCATTGCAGTGAATATGAAGAGCAATGCATATGGCACTGAGCCCTTCTAGAAGTCAGTCTTATCTTCCTTTAAAGTGATCCTTCTATTCATTATATTATTATATTGCATTTCCAAGACTTCTGCTTACAGAGTTGAAATACATATATATATATATATATATATATACAAGGACTGCTCTGAAATGCCTGTTTCATTATGCTGACCTTCAATGTCAGAGGCCTGTGTTGGTGATATGGCAACAGAGGTTGAACCTTTCCTCCAGTGTTCCATTACATTCCATTACACTGATAATCATTGACACTTACTGAACATTTATGGAGACCAAACAGTGAAGGTGAGCACAGTGAGGCAATGGATCATGCATTTCAGCAGCGGTGATAGTGGCAGTGGGTCGTCTTCATGGGTGCAGATTTTTACAAGTATGGCATGCAGGCTCTTCTTCATCACTGGCAAAAAGGCACAGCTAATGGTGTTGACTATGTTGAAAACAGTATTTTGTAGCTGAGAATTTACTCTATCAAATAGTATTGTTTCTCATATAGCAGTTTATTTAGATTATTGCGTATGTTAAATGCTCTGTAACTGAGATCTGAAAGATGTCCTTACTGACAACACTATTGTTGTAAAACCAAGTTGAAATTTCTAACTTTGCATTTTTGGCATATTATATGACATGATTATCAGAATACATACAATGTATGGAAAAATAAAATCTTGCTTCAATTTATCAATGCAAGACATGTTATTACAGTTCTTACTTAATACACAAGAAGCTTATATTTCATATTTTGACATTTTGGAGGGACAAAACATTCTCTACCCTAAACATGGCAGAAGGCTTTGAATAAGTTAATTTTATTTTCTGATCATGAGCTGTAGTGAAGGAGTTCTACAGTGTCAGAATTTGAGATGTGAGCTTACAGCTAAAATAAAGTTGACTCGGGAACATATGAGACACATTGTATAGACAAACTTTGTATGTACCAATTAAAATGTTTCTTGAATGCCCAAGATTGTAACTCACTCAAACACCCTGCTTATAGTGCTGTGGGGAAATACTTTAACCTCTTTGGTTTAGTTCTCTGCACTTCATGATCCAGAGTGCTTTTCCCAGGCTTGGAGTCCCACAATCATCTCTGTATCCATCTTGTTTTGTTTTGTTTTGCAAAGGGCATTTAAAGAAGCTGGCAAGAAAGAGTTTAAACTTCCCAGATGGGCACTGTGAAAGGTGTTTTGGATTGGCATTTTATATGAGGCATGTTTCTTGACTTGCAAATGGTGTTCGAAGTTACTGCCTGTCAGATGAGATGATGTGACTGACTCTGTATGTGTACGTCCCCACTGTGAAATAAAGCATTAGCCTAAACAAGGAAGGAAAGAAAGCAGATGTGCAGGTATAAGTTTGCAGCTGCCAAATGGCAGCTGCTGAGATTGGCTTGTTTGAATACTTGCAAAAACCTGCAAAACTCCCTTAGGAAGTAAAATGAAGGCAGAAGTAAGAACAAAACCAGCTTGTGTCTTTTGAACATGTGAAACTTCGGTAACTGATGCTCAGACTCTCTTACAATATCCAGTAGGATAAAATACTTTTATCCCACTGGAGTCAGTACAGATTTTGCAATGACAATATAAACAAATGCTTAAAAAGCATGCTTCTATCAATCTATTAAATATTTTCTAGTAATGCACTGTCAATTGTGTTCAAGTATCAATGGATATGCAGCTATCAAAGTATATGTAGCTTGAAAGTATTAGAAGTTACTCAGCCTAGTAAATGATGTTTTTTGATATAGCAGTTCTGCTCTTTGGGCAAAAACATTTGTGCAAGAAAACAACTATGCATCCAGGATAAACAAAGAAGGACTTGTATTAACTCAGTGACTGTGGAGAACTAATCAAGAAAGAGGACAAATTTAAATAAAAATCCCAAGAAAATGTAAATTTCATCTGTATGGGAACTGTTGAGTTGTGGCCTGAACTACTGATTGATCACCTGGGGAAAGGACTGGGTCAGCTCTGCCAGCACAGATGAAGGCAATTCACCTGTGCAACCAGAAGGGATGGAGCCTGGCTGCACCCCTCCTAGACCTCATGTAAGGGCTGACTTGACAGTGGGGAAGAATCTCTCTTTCTGGAGATCTCTCTCTGGTGAAGCTTTCCCCTGTGAACCTGAAATCTCCTGATATGGTTGAGCAAATTTTTTCCCTTCCTTTATAGTACCTTTCTATCGTGCTAGTCCTTACATCATCACACCTTTTTTGTAGTACATTTCCCATTGTATAGATCTGTCCTATTGCTACAGCATCCTTTCTGTATGCTTCCATTCAAAATAGTGTGTGATTCTGTACTCATGTTTTCTAACAGTGCATTTCTGTAATTAATTATAAATTATATCCTACAATTACAATCACATTACTGATTTCATGAGCAGCACTGTAATTACACTGAACATTCATCTTTAGCACCTGAATAACAACTGATATACAGGCAGCTCAAAAGCAAGGCATTTCTCAAATATTTTGTAGTTAACCTAAATATTGACAGTTATTCTAGTCTTGCCTGTAACAAAGTTTTCCAAAGCAGACTGTTCTTGAATGGATTTTGTTTGTTCTCATTTATGAGATTATATTTTATTCCTCTAGCGTATTTTTCCATTTGGTTATCTTGTAATTACTAACAGTCTAGTAAAGTCTGTCTGCTCAGTTACTGTAGCCAAAAGTACCATTGTGTTACCACAGTTTGAACTTCTCTAAAAAGAAAACTCTAACAACTGAATTCAAGTAGTGTGTGTGTTCTTCCTAGCTTTGACATCGTATATTCAATTATGTCAGTACAGAAAACTACTGATGAAAACACTTAAGTTTTTTTATTTGTTTGAAATCTTATTTCTTGCATGCAGCCAGTGTTGGAAATGAGCAGTAAGAGCATTAAGTTAGATGATCTGACGTAGCCCAGGATACTGACATAAACAATAGATTTTTAAAATGTGCATTTTCAGAGGGGGGGAAACAACAAAAAAACAACAGCATCACCTTTTGCTATCATGTATAATGTGGCTGTGTAACTATGGGAAGAGTATGAAGGCAAAAACAGAAATCCAAAGACAATTTTATACATCTTATACCTTTTCAGTACAGGAAAATACAAGCGTATGTCTGTATGTCACAAAAATACATTTCTGTAAGAAATGATTATCACAGATTACATATTTACAAGCAACTGTATGATCACAATTTACACACACAACTTTGGCAACTGAATACTGCATACTACTGAAGAATCATACAACTTAATGATTTTCACAGAGTCGTGGAATGGCTGAGACTAGAAGGGACCTCTGGAGGGTATCTGGTCCAAATCCTGCTGAAGCAGGGGCACCTGCTGTTGCCCGAGGACCACATACAGAGGACTTTAAGATCTCAGAGTAATTTTTCTAATGAAGAATCATAGAATGGCTTGGGTTGGAAGGAAACATGAAGATCATTTATTTCCAAGCCCCCTGCCACAGTCAGGGTTGCCAAATGCTAGATCAAGCAGTAGTTCAGGCTACCCAGGGCCCTATCCAACCTGGCCTTGAACACCTCTAGGGATGGGGCATCCACACTGGGCAGCCTGTTCCAACATGCTTACATACCCGTGGCATTCCAAAATGCACTTCTTATCTCTTGATAACTGACTCTGTGCACTAAGCTGTCCATTTCATGGCAGAGTGTTCTGTAAATGTCTCTCATATGTTCTTATATGGGTATCCTTCAATGCCTTTCGTTATATTAACTCTTTGTTGCCTACAGGGACTTGAAATTTCCTGCAGCAAGATTTCTATATTACAGTTATCTTTATTTGCAATTAAATATACTGAACATATTTTTGTCTCCAAGATTCTGTTTTCTGTATTCCTTTTTCCATTAGCAGTAACAATACTTTTTCTTGGAAATTCTACATATGAAAAGGTCTTAAGTGTCTAGAAATTACATGAGAACATGAGAATTTATGGTCATTTCTCTAAAGATTGGTAAAATTGTTATATATACAATTTTCAATTCTATCATATTAATGTTATATAACAATTTTCAATTTCATTGAGATACTGATCAAGTCTATTACTTGCTCATAAACTTGTATTTATACTGACACAAGGACATTTTCCCTAGAAGTATATTTATCTCTCTGTGCAAATAGATCTTAACGCTCACACGGGTAACGTGCACAGACAGATTTTGCTATATAACAGCCTTTACCTTTTTCAGGCTAACTTCCTGAAAGATCTGCATGTAAGGATAGCTGATATAGTATTATTAGACAGAGTTACATATTTGATACTCAAATGTTTTCCAATGCTTGAAAATTTCCACACTTTTATAAGGTTTTCCTTTTGCCTTTATTTCTGCTTATTTCTTTTTGCTTTTCCCAAGTCCTTACACACAAGGAAAATTTCTTTTTAAAAAGTGATTGCAACAGAGCTACTAGTGCTGAGATAATCTGATTTATCCTGATTGAAGCATTATAATGATAAAAGAAGAGGGCTATACTTTGTACCCCATTATCACTGTAGTGATTTTTCCATGCTTAGTTCATATCTTCTAGTAGAAACTAAAAGAGGAAGACCTTATAATGCATGATATAAACACAGGAATTTGACAGTGATATTCAATGGGCAGTCAAAAAAAAAGTGAAGGATAAAAAAAAAAAAAAAAGCTAACTCTAATTATTGGAGAAGGTATAGAGCTGCAAGAAAACTTTGCTGTCCACATGTCTTTGCCTTCAGCCTGAACAGGGTTTTAAATCTGGAAGCTGAATCGGCACTCCTTGTCTGTTTTCTTGGGCCTTAGTATTTGGTCCAGCTCTCTGGAAATCAAGAGCTGTTTGTGTGGCACCTGGTTTCTTCCTAATATTCAGGGAAGAGTCTTGTTGCTTTGTGGGAAATTTGTCTACCAATGCTTAGAGCATGACACATTTGTAAATGTGAATTGCTTCCACAGTCTTTCCATAAATCCCAGGCCACGTGGGCGAAGCCCTGTGCCCATGGGATATGAGCAGCATTACTTTCTTCCTTGCAGTCCAGTGAGGACTGGAGGCTTACCTTATGTTTTTTGGGGTGGGTTTGTTTTTTGTTTTTCTCACCAAGGAAGCATTTTTCTGAGGGTGTAGTAGAAGGGGCAGTGAATTGTGGCAGGGCTGTTGGTGAAGGCCCACGTCAGCTCCCTCTGCAGTTCACTTGCAAGGAGCACAACAGGAGGATGCCCAGAACAGCACTGCTGCAGTGAGTGGTGTGAGCTACCCATGGCATGACAGTGCAGTGGCTGAGCTTCAAGACATTGTCACCATGCGCTGAAAGTGAGATCAAGCAGCTGTAGTTTACTGGCCAGGGGACACCATACATTTCTTGATGCTTTTAAAGCTCTCCAATTAATATACATATTTTCAAAATATATGTTTGCATTCTTTGTAATCAAGGTTTGCAGATGTAAGGAGCTTGGGATTGTTGGCTTGTAAGAGAGAATCATTTCCAGCAATAAAACGTGTTTTGTGTGCTATTGCAGCAGATGAATCGCAAGCAGATTTACTCACAGAGTGAATAAAGACATGGATTTTCAGTTGATAAGAAGTTACTGTATGACTTAAAGAGACCTGAAAGATTAAGCTCTGTCAAGTTTGCATTAACAGTAGCAGCAACAGCATTTCAACTGCACTGCAAGAGAAATTCTGTAGTAACTTTACATATTTTTATCAAGAATATAGATTGATTTACATTTCCAGGTCTTCCTGGTACTAGCTGCAAAAATCCATACAGATATGGCCCCAGAAAGCCAAGAATTCTCACTTGCTAGAGCCTGTAGATGGCCTGAAATAACAAAGAGGTCTGTCCAGACACATATGATCTATCTCAAGTATGTTACCATCCCCTTCCTGTAAGAAGTCACTTTTAAAGCCAGAGTGCCCCTGGGGACATATCCAAATGTATCTTCCAGAAGTTTGAATTTCAGTTTCCTAATTGCAAATGTAGCTGCTTTAATTTGTGTTTCTCGATAGTTGCATACTAGATTGCTATTAACTTGAATTACTCATGCTGGAATCTCTTCAGCTCTTTCATAGGAACAAAATCTGAATAAAAATTGAGGTATGTCTTACAAGTATATGGCAGTGAAGCTTGCCATGAGAGTGCATTATTTTGCATTAACAATTCATTTCCAATCATAATAACAGAAAAGATTAAACATAGCATTCTTCAGGCATTTATGGGGCACGAGTTCATGTGATTGCTTTTTTGCCAGATTTATATTGTAATTTTGGTCTAGCTAAGATTTCCAGTGGATGAGCTTGAAATACAGAACCAAATACTAATTCCAGGTTTAATGATTAGGATGCCCATATGCAGGGGTATTGTAAAGTTTGAGTCTGTGTTGCTATATGAAGTGGCGAGGGTCAGATAAGTGAGATTAAAGCACAAAAACAAAATCATGTCAGCACCAGGATTCAGCAGACTGGAACCATGTTCCAGCAAGGCAGAGACAGTGCTTCTGCCTGGCTTGCAAAATAGGCTTGTGCACAGTAAGCAACTGCCGGTTTGTGTGCACATTAGTGTTTCTCCTTTATTCCTTTTTTTTTTTTTTTTCTTTTTTTTAAGGGCTTGTGTGTCATCCTGTTGTAGAATGAGGAAAAATCTGGAATCCCAGAGAAACTTAGGAACTAAAAAATAAGATTCTTTCACAATTCTGCTTACAGAAACCCTTTTCCTCCTCATGCTCATTCTTGGAATTAATTTGCACTGCTCACTGGGGACCTACTTTACATTAAGTGATATTGATAAGTTTACTTTTCATCTTTTGGCCCTTGTTTAGATACTGTTAAACGAGAAAATTCAAGCTAGGAGAAAAAAAGAATGCAGGATCGCAGGTGGAACACGTGGAAGATTTTTCTTAACTTTTAAATATATTTCCCCTAGGCTCTAACCTCCAAAATGCTGGTAGACAGGCTTGGGCTTTCCGACAGTGATTTAGGTATAATTGTGTGGCCCCTTCTTTTGTGTATAATTCAGTTTAGTAAAAACTATGTTATTAACAGCAAGAAGTCAAAAGCTGTATTGCTGCTTCTTTCTGCATTCGTTCTCTTCACCAACCTACAAGCAAACTTTGTTTCTAACATAGTTCTAGGTGTTATTATCCATAGATGAGGTGGTTGAATATGATCTCTAGCCCCATTCATTAAAGATCAAGTGAAGAACGGGCTGCAAATTCAGCTGTAATATGTAATCACATAACTTCTAGAGTTACTTAAAGTAATCTTGCTTTTGCCTCACCACTGCTAAAGGGATGGGTTAGGTATTCTCTCCCTGGCAGGTAGTTGTCCAGACTCTTTTTAAATGCCTACACTTATGAATGTCATAGAACCTCTGAGGCAATTTTTCCAGTGCGTCAATACCCTTAAAATTAGAAAATTTCTTATCTTGCTTTTGGAGGCATAAGCTCAATGCTTCTTGACTCATTTACTTTGGTCTCAGGGGACAGATTGTTCCCTTTTTCTTTTTTACTTCTCCAAGCAGCTTTTTACGTGCTTGAAGACTGTCATTATTTCTTGTTCAGCTTTATCTTTAAGCTGACAAATCATCCAGTCTTTTCCAGATGGCCAGGAGCTGAGCCTTCCGCGCGCACGTGCTGTGGCTTCTGGCGGTTGCTGGTTGTGGATCGTTGCCTGTCTCGGCCATTCTGGCAGCAGAGGGGCTGCCTTACGTCTAGGGAAGGTGGAAACCAGCCAGCAGCCCTCCTGCACCCCTGGGCCGGGCGAGCTCCCGGTAGGCGGTGTCCTTTGTCGCTAGATGGCACCAGCTGAACACTGGACCTGAGAAATAACGCCTGAAGGGAGGAGTTTCAGTCAGGGAAGCTGGTCGGTCTCTCCGGTAGCATATGGATTAACTGTTTGTATGGTAAACAGTTATGTACAGAAGTAGGTTTTTTTCTTCCTGCTGCTGTGCACGCTTCTTAGAGACTATAAACTACTACTGCTTCCAGTAAAAATATTTATGAGAAATTTAACTACATTCTTACTCTAATAAGTGCCTCAGAGTCTGTTCCTCTCTGGAGCCCTTTTCATTTGATATCTGTGGACAAGAGTAACCTGTAATGTCTTGTTGGTAGAGTAGGACTGCTGAGTAGGACTAATAGCTTGTTTAGATTTGTCAGCAACCTGTGCTTTTATTATAAAATATATATGGCGTGTACTTTATTTTTTTTTTTTTATTATGCACTTCAATTCAACATCAGGTTTAGCAGCATGTTTCAGCCAAGCCAGCACACTCAAGTAGGCCTCATCAGCTGTATAAATAAAAATGTACTCTATATTTGACTTCCTGACAAATTAGGTGCCAGCATTTCTTTCTGACCGCAGCAGCATCCATTTCCCACCTTCTTCTCTAAATTTGCCTGCACTAGTCTGTTGAACAAAATAAATAATTTCCTTCTTCTGTCCTAAATTGTTTTGTTTTGTTTTGTTTTTAACTAGGGAAATGTATTTTAACAGTGTGTCTCTTGACTCCAAGACATAGTCTAATAGGCATCAAATATGTACCAGCCTTTCTATCAGCCCGAGAGTAACAACAGCTGCTCTTGGCTTCCTTCAGAGAATTTCTAGATATTCAGCCTCCTTTTAGTTTGAAACCTATCTTCAGATCCCAGAGCATTTAAATTTTTGCAGTAAGCTTCTCATAGGCCATAGGAGTAGAAAACAAGTAAAAGAGGAAATGACCATGAAATGTTTGAAGAGATGGTGTTTTGTGTGAGTTCTTCTGAAGTGTTTTGCTCAGTATATTAAATATTTATACAGCCCTACAGTCACTGTTAATCCAAACAGTTGTGTTTTCTCTAGCCTACCACAGATTCCTACCTTATAGTCACCCCCTCAAAATTAATCAAGGTGAACATATGGACTTGTCACAAATGGAAAATAGTTTATTATTTTAGCGAATAACATATTTTAGCAATTCTATTTCTGCCTGAGCAGAGCTGGGTGTTGCTAAAAATATTGAGAAAATTAATATTATGTGAGCTGTAAACATTAGCTTTTACAGCTACACGGGTAAAAAAGGCTCATGAAGGATCAGATGATCAGATCATTTTGTATTTTCACTGCTAAAATGCAGTTTATTCAAACGCATGTTATGTGTGAAGAATACACTTTGCATTCTTAAAAATCCTTACTTTTCAGAGAACGTCAGAGGAAGAGCTTTCTATTTAATTTCACATGATATGCCGATAGAGGTTTTTGGAAACATATTACTACAACTTACCATTTTTCGTCCTAGTCTACTTTTTGTTTTCTTTTTTCCTAGATCCTCCCTTCTGTCTGATGTGCCACTTTTTTTTTTTTTCCTTTCTCTTTCCCTTTCTTCCCTCATTCAAGAGTCATTTGAAAGATAGTTTTTATTTATTTATTTATTTATTTTTTTAGGCAGCCACTCATATGTCCAGACACACAGCTCTTAGCTTTGATGAGCAGAAGTTTATCATACTCTAAGTTCACTCTCATGGAAGGCAGTGACCCACCTAGGTGTCACTTGGAATCTGTGGTCTCTGATGGTCAGCCCAGACATACTCCTTTTTCTCTCTTCTATCCTTGAAACATTTCTTCTCTCTTTTTCTCAGTTGAAAAAAAGATTTGGTACTGTAATACTGATATTTCCATTACCTCCAAACTCAACGTCCTCTTTTTATGTCTGCTTCTAGTTAACTAAGAGGTGTAAATAGCTAGTATTCTTCCTAGGCCAGGATTTCTAAACCTTTGGTTTTTTAAGGAACTGCACAGTCTCAGCTAAGGAATTGAGAAAACTGCAGGGAACATAAATATATATATATATATATAATATTTTATGTCTATTTCTTTTTTGGTCTTATGCCATTTTCCTTATTATAACCTCCTGTCTTGCTGAACTTGCATCCTTTCACTGTTTTTAAACATCTCTGTCTACTGGGGGAAAGAGAAGGATGATTTATTGCTTCCTGCTGTTCTCTGTTCCTGATACCTGTCTGAGGCCAAGCCTCCAGAATGGAACATTTTACCCCATCATCCCTGCTTTGCACTTCACTCTTCTTTCTTATCTTGCTTTATGCTAACGTTTCCTTCTCTCTGCCTCTCATTTTGCTTCTGCTACTTCTCCTACTCCATCTTAAAGGAAAGGAGATGAAGATGACTTGGCTAATGCAAATTTAGCCAACATCCTCTTTTTCCTGTACTTGCTTTCATTAGCAGGAAAGTAAATTATCTTGCAAATTATTTTGTAAAGAAGGCAGTTTTCTTGTGTATCTGTTGAATGTTCATCTTAGATGTGGGAAAAGAAGCCAACATCAATAGTGAAAGAATTGTCTTTGTGTTCACTCTAAAATCTTGAAGTGCCATAAGACACTGGAAAAGCAATACACAATATGGTGGAAAGCAGTATACAGTGAACATAGTTGTCTGCATCATCATTTATGTATAGTAAGACTTTACTTCAACTCCTGTCTGTTTATCAAATAAATGACTGCTTTGTACAAGCCTGCATTTAGACTAAAGTTAGGAAAGAGATATAAATCCTTATTCGCTTCAGGGTTGCAGACAGTCTAGCTATGGACATTGATAGCTAATCTATCAAGTTGCCTTTGAATTTAAAGCAGAGTAAAGTCACATACCAAATACTACTTTCTTTGTAAGAATGGTTAGTTATAAAGCCAGTAAATACAAGCTACAAATTGGCAGCTGAAAGCTTATTTTTCTTGGCTGAATTCTATGGACTTTTTCAGCCTCATACCTCTCTACTTAGCTAAACCATATAAGTAGTGGTTAAATTCTTTTATATTCAATCAAGTAGCTGCCCCTTAGAATTAGTAACAATCCTGAAAAATGTACTATATTTCTGTTTTTTAGTTCTGGAATGAAACCTTACCAGAAATGTACCTCCTCAACAGTGTTTTGTTTTGTTCTTTTTTTTTAATAACCCAAATAACAGTTAAGAGATGAAAACTGCATTGTCCCAGTAATGCAAATTACAGACTTTGAACCCAAAGGAATTTAGAAACAGTGGGGTGTAAACTGATCTTGCTAAAGAACAGCGCTGTAGTGAAGAGCACAAGAGAAAGAACTGTGTTTCCCCATGATAATGTATTGTATTGGAACATCAAATAGTATATTTGAATATCATAACTTTGTGACTGTATTAGATGAGGGTGATTGGATTAAAGCCTGGTTTGTTGTCTGTGCTGAAGGACTTCTGCCAGTCCCTGCAAGCACTGTGCAAGCTCTTTCTGAGTTTCATCTGAGGGTTTCACATTTCAGATGTATACAATTCCCATCACACTTATTATCACAGCTGTATCACAAGCAGTTAATTTACATGGCAAGAAGTGCAAAGGACATCTTGATCAATCATCAAGATCAGATTAGACAAGAAAAAACAAACCCCAAACTAGATGCTAAAGGAACTTCTGATAATATATGTAGAGGAAATTATATTACTTAGAAAACGTGACATGAAGTAGATCTGATAAGAAGGTCTGAAGCAGTTTCTGGCAGCATTTTATTATGTGGCAGTTCTAGACAACCTTTTAATTGGTTATATTTTTATCTTCTGCTTAAAAATGAAATGTTTTCTGAAACAATATTTAATGAACTGAGAAGACAATTACTATTTTTGAAAGGTTATTTGGTTATTTTGAAGGGGTATTTGGAAGGTGATGATATAGCCCTGCAGAGGTTAATTGCCAATGTGTTGTCCTAGGCTGTATTTCAGAGAATTCACAAAGCTGTTTAGAAACAAGAATGGAAGTTGAAAAACTGCATTTTTTCCCTGGCGATGCAGAGCAACAGCAATAAATTACAAAGTTGTGTATACAGTGCATAGAGGTTTGCTTCCAGCTCCATATTATTGGACTAAGTTCTTTTATTAAGTTATAGGAGGGTAAATATGTTGATTGTTAGTTGATAATTGCAGTCCTCTTGTTACCACTATATAGAGGCATTTGAGGTAAAAGCTATTTTCCTTTCACTAACGTGCATGCGTATTAATACATGTCAGTATCCATACAGCCACATGTTCAATAATATCTATGAATATGTTGGAATATGTTGCTGGATGGCCGGGCCCGAAGAGTTGTGGTCAGTGGAGTTGAATCCAGTTGGCGGCCGGTCATGAGTGGTGTCCCTCAGGGCTCAGTGCTGGGACCGCTTCTGTTTAACATCTTCATTGATGATCTTGACGAGGGCCAAGGTTAACGGCATGAGTTTCAATAGGGCCAAGTGTTGGGTCCTGCATTTTGATCACAACAACCCCTGGCAGCTCTACAGGCTTGGGGAGGTGTGGCTGGAAGGCTGCCTGATGGAAACGGACCTTGGTGTACTGATGGACAGTCAGCTGAATATGAGCCAGCAGTGTGCCCTGGTGGCCAAGAAGGCCAATGGCATCCTGGCTTGTATCAGGAATGGGGTGGTGAGCAGGACTAGAGAAGTCATCCTGCCCCTGTACTTGGCATTGGTGAGGCCTCACCTCGAGTACTGTGTTCAGTTTTGGGCACCTCAATACAGAAAGGACGTGGAGGTACTGGAGCAGGTCCAGAGAAGGGCAACAAGGCTTGTGAAGGGCTTGGAAAATCAGCCCTATGAGGAGAGGCTGAGGGAGTTGCGGCTGTTTAGTCTGGGGAAGAGGCGGCTGAGGGGAGACCTTATTACTCTCTTCCAGTACCTGAAAGGTACTTACAGTGAGAGCAGGGCTGGTCTCTTCTCAGTGGTGACAGGTGACAGGATGAGGGGAAAACGCCTCAAGTTGCGCCAAGGTAAGTTTAGGTTGGACATTAGGAAACACTTCTTTACAGAAAGGGTGGTTAAACATTGGAATAGGCTCCCCAGGGAGGTGGTTGAGTCACCGTCACTGGATGTGTTTAAGAGCCGTTTGGATGTGGTGCTCAGAGATATGATTTAGCAGAGGGTTGTTAGAGTTAGGGTACTATGGTTAGGCTGCGGTTGGACTTGATCCTTGAGGTCCCTTCCAACCTGAGTGATTCTATGATTCTATAAAATGGATAAAATTGTGGAAACTTTATTTTAGGCAGTGTGCAGGTAGCAAAAGGTCAGTTGTAGATCTGGTGGTCACCATTAGTCCTCCATTATAAGGGTGCTCATAGTACCATTTTTAAGAGAGTTTTGAAATTTGGATGCTCCACAAGAGTTACTGCAGGCTTGACACATTACTTATTTCTCAAGAATTGTGTTTGTCTAGTAATTACTTTTCTGCTTCTCAGGAAGAGAGTTGCGTGACGGTAGCAGAAAACCATTTATTACCATTAGCTTACTTTCTCCTCTCCTGTATTAGTACTGGTAACATTTTCTGATTGCTTACTGACTCCTTGTTCAACATGCTTTTATTATTATTTTTATGCTTTTAAGGTTTTTGAAAGAAAAATAAAGTGCGGTGTGTGGTATAGTGATAAGAATTACTTGGGGAAAAAAATGCTTTATTTCCCACCATCAAATCATTTCATTTGACTGTGACAGCTTAACATGATGCTAATTTCTCCATTACATAGTTAAATTTTCTCAACTCTGTCAGCAAGGTGTCCCTGGCTCTGCTGTCTTCCTCATCACTTGCCCTTGGCCTGGGGTAATGAACAAGATTTTCAATTTTTGTTTTATCTGGATTTCAATAAAATCTTGCAAGCTTTGGACTTCTCTATTATGAGTATATATTCAAGTAACATGTTTTCACCAGAGTCAATACTATATTAGGAATTAAGTTAAACTCTACTTTTTCTGAGCCATGTTTGCCTAATTACAGTACAGTGTGTGTTAATGAGAGTTATTGCAAGGTATCACTGCCTGATAACAGCAAGCAGCCCAGAGGCAAATTCCAGATCCCAGTGTTGAGAACTGATTTATTGCCTGTCTGCAATTAACAATTGGGCTTAGGGGTCTGGACAGAAGAGTAAAATAAGACTCTCTTTCAGCTCATATGTTGAATCTAGCCTTGTTGATCTTTTCCACTTAAGATGAAACTAAAAGATGAGGTATCACAGATTTATTATGCAGCAGATACTTCACAGTGTATGGAGAAAGAGGACAGTGATGTTTAAATTTACTCAAAGGCCTTACATATTGGTTACACATCAAAGAATGAGAGTGGGAGACATTTGATAGGGAAACATTTGGTAGGGAAAATTCCCTCAGGGTAAAAAAAATCACTGCATATTTAAATGAACTTTACCATCTTTCTTTGATTATTTGAACCTGTGGGAGCTCGTGCCAAAACTGCTTTGTTTGTGTCTCCATTCATTCTTGTGTAATATGATGTATTTGTTTTTTTTTGGGGGGGGGGGGGGGAGGGGGGAAGGAAAGAAAGAAGAAAACTTCTCATAGCATAGTTCATGAAATACAGCTATTAATGATAATTCTGAAGAGGAAAGGCATCTCCTGCTACTAAAAACATTATTGCTGATCCCAAACAGTATTCATGTTCCAGGAAAGAGGGGGTAAAAACATTTTCCACAGGAAACCTTCCTTGGTAGATCTGCTTTGTTTAATCAAAAAAGCCAATGCTCTTGGCTAGCTCTCAAGACAAACATTGTGGTATCCCATGAAGCTAACTGCAGGAACATGCTTATATTCCCCTGGTGAAGGCTGTTACATGTCTTGACCTAAATACTATGGAGTAAAATAATGACCTGGTTAGAAGCTGATAGATTTTGTTTAAGGGGTTTTCCTGAAACATAGTAGTCTACTCTGTAGCTTTTGGAAGGGCATCTGTCAAGTCACAGTACACAGTAAGACATTTTTGTCTCCTGTCTAGCTGCAGTGATGACATTCAATTTGGAACTCCTAATGAGAGACTTTTCTCCTGCCATCTGTAGTTGCTTGAATATGTCACAAAATGAAATATATATATGTCACAAAATGGTATTATGTTTAGCACTCAGTGCATATCTTTCAGTCTTTCTTTGATACTACTGTTTCAACTGTACATATTCTCTTTTTCATTAAATAGCTAAAGTTCAAGTGGTTTAAGACTTATTTTTTCTTACTTGAAAACAGCATTATTCACATTCCAGAAAGCTAAGTAATGTCTGGGATTTATTAAATCATTCAGCAAAGTTGACCACAGACAGTTGCATATAGAACAAATGCTGGAAGCAAAATCATCTCATGTTGGTGATGTTCATAATACTATAACACACACAGACAGAGGAGCAAACACTTGATGTTGTTTCTGTTTATGCATTGCTATTTCCTTTTAGACCTTTAACTAGCTTGACATTTTTAGTGATAGAGGGTTTCTTCAGAGAGGAAGTAGGTAAGCTTAAGTAAGTCATAGAGATGATGCAAAAAAATTAACTTTCATATTATGTTGGCATCTTGGTACAGTGGTTATGGGTTATACGAAGGTATATCTTTATTTACTTGATAAGATATTAATGAATAGATAAATATTACTGCTAACTTTATGTTATTCCATACTTTTTAAAATCTTGTATTTCAAGTGTATTTACGAAGTTCTGTTTCTGCAGTGCTCAGCAAAGATGCATTATTGATGTTGGAGGTTTGGTTGGTTTTCTTATCTTGGTATCTGTTCCTAGTATTCCACATACCTGTGAGCTTTGCCACCTTATTTGATCAGCTCTTCACACATAAAATACTAGTTGTGAAAAGCAGAAATATTAACATGAGCATTATTCATCAGACAGTACTAACATAAGACATAAGAAGTAACCAAGCAATGTTCTTGAGAATTTCATATTCTTATGATTTTCTGAACATTAAGCTCATTTTTAAATCACAAACAGTATCCAAAATTTGAGCAAAGGCAATGGAAGTCATTATTTGTAGTGTAAGAGTATAACCTGTAATATATGCATTATTTACTCTTATGAGTAAAAGAACATCAAATACAATAACTGAAAATTCTATAATAGGGAAGTCATTACGAACTTATTTCTGCTACAACACATCCTTTTGACTTCATTGGTTTTTGTTTATGTAGTGTTACAACCCAGGGAAATCTTTAAACTTTTCTTTGCCTTTTTTAAATTCTATTGTTTACACATGAAAGGATATCTGTTGCGCAGAGTAAGTGGTTTGTGACTAGGGTTGGCTAATATATTATTTTGTTTTCATTTTTAGAGGACTGTGGGACATATTTCCCAGAAGTGAAAAATCATCCAGAAAAATACTTACAAAGATGTCCCAATTCTGTAAAAAAGTGGCTCAAACAACTGAAGAGTGCTGGGAAGATTCTGCTACTAATTACCAGTTCTCACAGTGACTATTGCAGGCTTCTGTGTGAATATATTCTAGGGTAAGTGCAGTGTCCATTTCAAATAATATTTGCCAGATGCCAGATAGAGATAAGCCTGAGCCATGGGAAGGTTAATTTTCCTTTCTTTATTTGTTATAAATTATTTGGATCTTAAGTTTTTGGTGGGTCTGTCTCTAGTAGCAAGGTACTCAAGACAAAGTAGTTCATCTGTTAGCTTGTAAGCTTCATCTGACCCACAGCACAAATGTTCTGCATCTATTCTGAGCATAGTGATGGGTTTAAAGACATCAAAAAATATATTCAGGCCAACATCTAATTGGAGACACCATCTGAGTCCCAGTTTTATTATACATTTTTACAATGTTATCTGTCCCTCTCCCATCATAAGTGCAAGCAGTAGTAATATTTCTCTTCTTTTTTCATTAAATCTGCCCTGAAAACCTTACAAATATTTCTTCCTCATAATGGCTTCCACAAGATGGTTGTGCATGAGGAATGTGCATTTGCAGATCACAGCAGAAAAGATAAAACGGCTAGTTGTTTGCACTTGGCAGTCGGTTGAGATTTGCAGCCGCTGACAACAGCTATAATTTTACCTGTATTTTTATGAACGTGACTGGTCAAGTCATATTCAGTGAAATGCAGCAAAACTTACACCTCCAGGAAGGAGTTAATCAGTGATACTAATTGTTAGGTGGGTGAGATGGTGAAACTATTCAGTAAGTGAATCGAAGAAACGAAAGTAGTGCAGTATGAGCCAACCTTGACTATCTGGATATGTAAGGAAGCAGCAAAGTGAATACAGTAGCACTGGAGGGAAAGAAAAAAAAAAAACACAGGTAAGCTGGAAACCAGGGCAACCTCCCAAAACCAGTTCCACCAGTATCACATGTCTTTTGTGCTCTCTGGACTAAATGAAGCATCAGCTGTGCCAGTTCTCACTGTCTTGCATGAATTTTATACATTGTCATTTAAAGGTAAACCTACCTCCTTGCAAAAAAAAAAATATATATATATATCCTCCTACTGAGTAAGTTGTCTGCAAATTAACTTTTCTATGTAGATCTGTCTAGTGGTTTTCTGAATTAAAATTTGGTATAAAACTAAAATAGCTACACATAATGATTTGGGATTTTTTTTCCTTGGTGAATTATGTTTCAGCAGTTTTCACAGAATCATAGGTGTTGGAAGGAACCTCTGGAAATCATCCAGTCCAAACCCCCTCCCCACTAAAGCTGATTCTCTACAGTAGGTTACACAGGAAAGTGTCCAGGCAGGTTTTTAATATTTCTAGAGAAGGAGACTGTACAGACTCTCTGGGCAATCTGTTCCTGTGCCTTGAAGGCCAGCAGTAGTGAGTAGGTGACAGAGAAGATTGGTTGCCTCTCAAAAGATGGAAGAGATGCTCTGCTAGAGGAATATTGGATCACTTTGTCTCTTTTCTCATGAGTGTATAATGTTCTAGAATCATGTTTTCCAGTGACTCATCCAAACTGTCTTTGAAGATATCTTCTGGAGTAACAAGTACTCCACTGTCTGTCCATTAGACCTTGTTGAAATATTTATTTTTGTCCTAAAGTAATTCTGAACACTTTGTTACTCTTATTTACTCTATGCCTCCTGTATCAAACTATGACTCCCTATTTTCTCTACCACTAGAATACAGTCTAGGTTCATATATATATATAATCTCTTGCCTTAACCTTAATTTTGCTAGGTTAACAGCATTTTATTTTTCTTTTTTACATCAACCCTTGTGAATTGAAGTAGCAGTGTCATTGTGTGACTTTTGAGGCTTACCTACAAGTAAAATGTTGGTCAATTTAGTTGAATGTTAAAATGTTGTTAGGAGCACACCTAAATGCAAGTCTGTCATTATGTAGTCACCAAAGGTGTCAATTCACCTTTTCATCAATATTACGTACTTATAAACTAGAAATTTTTGAAGCTGGTCATTTTGATTCCCTTTGTGATTACTGAAGAAAGAATTCTGGGCATCATCCTTGACAATTCATTCTGTTCCATAAAATAGTGTCTGAATTAAGTGGGATGAATTGTCTAAGCATGTGGATATCTTCACTCTGCCTGTGGTATAGACCACTATCAGTGAATTCAGCATGCAACTTATAGATGGCTATAATCAGGTGAGATAGGTCCTACTCTTTGTCCTAGCCATTCACTGTAATCACAGACCACCCTACCAAGCACAAGCAGTAACTGGAACAAATTTTATAATGAATATTATGTAGTAATGTACAAGCACATAAAATAAGTAACTTTGCAAATGAAATTTTCAGTGATTCTAAAAAGGTTATAGATAACACCTCTCACATCTATAACAAATCAAGATAAAGTATATACCTGAAACTGTTCACCGTGTTTTGAATTTAATAATAACTGGCACCTCCAGGAGTTCATCTCATGGTAGGCTAGGTGGCATGAAAATTCCCCAAGATTGCCTATTTTTTTCATATTGGCTTTGTGATATTAATATTTTTTTTTTAAAACACCTTCACATAAAAGAGTTCCATCTATGCTGTGCTAAAATGTTCAAACCCAATTGAACTGATGGATTTCTCACAGTTCAGATATCAGTCAGTGTTTTGACTGACCTTTTGAAATTTGAAAAATCTTAATTTAATAATGGGATTCAGCTTGGAGATTGAGAATCATATTTGTTGGTCTTTATGAGCCGCATGTGCAGTGGGGATTTAGTCAGAGCAGTCAGTGGAGCCTGAAGAAAAAGTTCAGCTGACAAAACAGCACTTTCGACTTAGGGTATATGAGATCACCCTTCAATAGCTGTGTTAATTAGGCCTATTAACTACAATGTCATCCTAGGTACCTGTTAAGCTAGCACATACATATAGAACAGATACCAACAATATGGATGTTTTCATTTAAGTACATTAATCTTCAGTTACTTCCTATTCCAGAAGCAAGTAAGATTTTATAAGGCATGTATAGTCTCAAGAGTAGAAAACAAATAAATATGCATATGTGTTCAGTCTGTATACTCTAAACTCTAAATAGGACAAGTAGGGGAAAAATACTATTTTGTCTGTGCTTCATATGGTTTAACTGCTAGATTTGTTTTCTTCTTCAGTCTGTTTTCCTAAATGAATGAAGCGCATATGATCAGGCTCTGCTTGTTTGTCAAAACTTTTACAACTTTCAGATCTGCTCACTGCTTCAACTAAATGTGACACAAGGATCTCAGTGGCCTCTAAGTTATGAACTTTACAAAACAAGTATCGGTACCACAGGTACCTTACAGTGCTGCTGATGAAGTAAAGGCTGTCGTACATGTCCACTGCTTACAAAATACCAGAGAAACTGAGTAGGTAACATAAAGCTATATAAAATCAGGCTTTGCTGCATCTGATGTTCTTAGAACAATATGATTTCTTTTGAAGGCTATTGCATAGAAGGCTCATGAGTCCTGAATGAGCAATGAAGTTTTATGGGTTTATATGACATACAGATAAACCAGATTAAATGTCCTTCTGTATGTGAAATCACAGAATCATAGAATGGCTTAGAAGGGACCTCAAGGTTTGTCAAGTTCCAACCCCTCTGCCACAAGCAGGGTTGCCAAACTCTACATCAAATACTAGATCAGATTGCCCAGGGCCCCATACAGCCTGCTTTAAAGATGTGCCCATGGTAAACCTGTTGTATCAGCCTTGAATTTTTCTGAGACGGCTGTGAGCTTTAGCTTCTGCCCTCTGACTCCCCAGACCAAGGGAATGAGAAGAAAGAAGGCAGAAAAAAGTAAAGGTTGTCCCCTTCTTCACAACAGGACACAAGTGTGAATCTTTGACCATTGGTGGCTTCACTGAACCTCAGAATTGAGATGTGGAGCTTTTACCAGTTATCTGTGCAAAATTAGCATAAGGATTAGAGTTCAGAACCTTCAAGTCTCCACAGTTTCCCCTGGGGGAATATTTTATTAAGGCAAATCAATAAGAATGCATGGTTTGCTCTGTGAATAGAAGCTGGAAGCCATGTTGGAGTTAACACTCCACACAAAAAATGCTAGATGAAAGGGGCCAGGACCATATCACCCATGGCCCAGCACGCTCCTCCAGGCTATTCCTGCAATAATTAGCTCTGGTTGCTACAGTCCCACTAATTCAGAGGTCCACAGAAGAAATCTGAGAAAGTTTCAGTCTTAATGCTATTGCTACTATAATTGACTACTTAAAATTTAAAAACTATTTTTCCCTCCTACAATCAGAAGCCAGTGGTTAGAAAACTGTAGAATGCTTTTGGAAATAGAAAGAGAAGACATAAATGGTATAAATTAGTGTGTTTCTGAGTATATGGAACCCCTAAATCCAGATTTAGAAAAAGAAACTTCTAAGAAATTCTATTTAAAAGAAAATCACTTGACTTCACATATTCCTGCTGTACGAAGAAAACACCTCAATTGCGCTTTTCTATACAGGAAAAAAAAAAAAAGCCATGACAGAAGAAGATGCTTTAGTGAAGCGTTGTACTAGTTTGTTAAATCCTGAAGTATGGGCACCTTTCTGAATTTTAATTTCCTTTGCTTTTCAGAAACGATTTTGAAGAGTATTTTGATGTTGTGATCACAAATGCTTTGAAACCTGGCTTTTTCTCCCATACTCCAAACCAAAGACCTTTCCGAACTCTTGGTAAGTTGCAGTTATAACTTCCTTATCTTCTTACATCTGTTAAAAAAGAAGAAAAAATGTGAGAGGACGAAACCAAACTAATAGCCTGAACAACATATTTCAAAAATGTAGTTGTGAGCATTAAAAGGGATTCTACACAACACTCTTCAAAAGATATTAGTAAAAAATTCTGTTAAGACTGAAGAGCACTAAGAAATTAAGATTTAGAATGAAAAGGCAAATCTGTGACAGTAGTTAAAAATGATATCAATGCTCAGATATTACATTATTAATAAAAAAACTAATCTTATTCTTTGCTGAGCTGACATAGTAAAAAAAAAAACAGAAACATTTAAAGAATTTAAGAATGATACAAATAAAATTGCAAGGTTAGAGGAAACTATTTATGATGGAAATATGACTGTATTAAATGTGTTTACTTTGGTTAAATCACAACAGAGTAGACAAATGGAAGTGCCACTGTACTCAACTCAGTCAAAACATTCTGAAACATTCAGCATTTTTGACAACCTGACTGATTACCATCAGGTAATTAAGGTTGCAAAAAATAAAAAAGTTGTTTACAAGAATGGTGTTTGTCAAACTACAAATAAAAATAGAAACATGTCTGAAGCCAGTTAATTTTTCCATATTCTCATAAACATCATAATGAATAAGAGCTGCTTAAAAAAATAACCTTTAATATCCAAAATAGGATACATTAGCATACATTGAACTCTATTTTAGAATTTTATGACAGGAAAGTCAGCTGTAGCAGACCAAAAGAAAAACTGACTGTGGGACTTTTATGGTAAAACTAAAACTAGAAGAGGAAATATAAGTTAAAAGCGCATTTTAATGTTTCATCTATCCATATAAGAAAGTTAGTACTAAAAATGTTAAATGCAATCTTTAAAGGATTAACACTACTAAAAAAATCACAAGTTGACCATTCTAGAAAAAATATACTTAGAGAACTATTACTATGGAATGGGGAAAATAAGAAAAATATAAAGGGTAAAAAAGGCTCATTTCTGTAAGCACTTTATTTAGCTTCATATAATGCAAAGTGAGAATAAAACATAACCCACTTCAGATATTTTAAGCAATCTTATTGCCTCATTTCCTAAGTAAATCCTGCTGTGTCTCTGTCAGTAATCCAGCTAGTAGCGCTTGAACCTTTTGGTCAGTTTCAGTAAATTCAACAGACAGGCAAAAATTTTTCTGTGCAACAAGGTCAGAAGAGAGGAAGAAGACTACAATACTGTCTCCTTTGAGAAATATTGTGTAGAATTAACTTAATCTTGATATGTGATTATAAGTACCAACTTTCTTCTGCATTCAGACAGAAGCAGCATCCCCTGGAACCCGTGACTCACTAGTTTTCATTCACTGTATTTTGGCATTGCAAAGATGCTCATGTGAGGGTTGGTCACTCATTAAAATATCGTATCTATTTGTATAGTAAAGTCTCCTGATAAGTGGTGCAAAGATATATAAAGCCATCAGATAAATAATAAGCTGTGAGTGGACCTATTTTTAATAAATTTGTATTTTAAGGACAGTAGATGGTTTCTTCTGAAAAACGAACCTGAGCATTAAAAGCAAAGAATTATACTTTAGAACAAGTGGTTAGAGACACAGTTTGAAATAGCAGAGTGCTTGTTTGACTATGTGACATTTAGTGAATAGGAATAATTATGTGAGAAAGTGTCCAAAATAATAATACACTTCTATAATATATCTTTTGCTGCCCTCCTATTGTGTTCCTCACGATAAACATACAGCTTCAATGCGGGCACTGATAATTTCACCCCTTTGATTTGCCCCATCTATTACAAGATCAAATGCTATAAATGTTCTTAAGGCACAAAATATGTAATGTGTTTTTAATTTCAAACACCTCAAGTGTTGCATTGTGAACTAGAGATGAATTTCATTCATCTATAAAAGGTTTTTGGTGCAGATTTACTAAGAGGAAATCTTTGAAGCTTACGGAAGAGAGTAAATTCTTTGCATTGAATAATTTCAAAAAGGTGACTGTGTTCAGTAAACACAGTCTTTGTAAACACAGAATTTGAAGGAGGACAAGAAGCAGGACAATGTGACAAAGAAGTCATTGTCTAGAGATGTGAGATCAGGTAACTGTTGCACAGAATTTTTTTTCTTTCAGTTGGCAAATCATTTAAAAACTAATCCATTTAGAACAATGAAGAATGATTCTGACTGTGCAATTAAAAATGCATCACTACTTCATTTGAGTTTCAAGAAACCAAAATACATTTGAAGTCTTAAAAGAATCATGTGACTGCTTTTTGTCAAACTGGGGCACTGAAAAGCACAGTATTTCATTATTTTGCATAGTTATCTTTCAATGCACCATTCTGTTAAATGAAGGGACAGCATACACGTATCTTTCTAGCTTTCTGAACAGCTACATTTAGTTTTATCTGGAAAAACAGTTTTTATACTTAGGTGTATCTTATGTAGCAAAGCACATAGTGTGTGAGAACAGCGTCATGCAAAAAAAAAAAATTATTCCTATACTACAAATACTCCATAACTTATCTCAGGTACTTGTCATTCAGAAAGTTGCTTTTTCTTCTATGAAGTGAAATTCTTTAATTGAGTCACAGAAGTACTAATAACATCTTGAGCTATTAGGTCTAAGGATCTGGTTGATAACAATTATGTAAATCCCACACTGAGAGTGCAGGACTTTCTACCTTTACTTTCAATTACTACATCTGGCTTAAAAGTAATATAAAATGCCATGGTGGGCTTGAAGGAATACAAGTAGCAAATATAGCTGTGGTTCATCTGAGAAACTGCAGAACATTGAGATTCCTGTAATGTTTGACAGCAGAGCTTTCTGTTTACCACATCACTTGCTAATGAATATTAAATTACTGTCCCGATGGCTAGTTCTGATATTGACAGATGTATTGTTTGGAATGTAGAGTTAAAAATGGAAATGCTAAAGATAGCCCTAACTTCACTGAAAACCTTCTTTAAGTCTGTAAGTATAGGGTGTTCTCACTTGATCCTGAATAGAATGTTGATATTATTTATTTCCAGCTCAGGAACAGTTACTGTCTATTTTGGTCAGGTTTTTTTGATCAGCTAAGATTGTGTTACTGATTGTTATATGTTCAGTGTTTGAAGGTACAGTGCATACTTTAGAGTGTATTTGATGATATATCTTCATGTATATATGTACAAACATGCATAGGCCAAAAAAGATCCTGCATACGGAGTAGCAGTGGGTGCAATATTTTTTTGAGGTTGTATGCCTTTCTCCAATGCCCAGAGAAGCAAACCAACTCTCCTCCTTCCTGTAGGGAGCCTTAGGTTTTCATAGCTCACTTTCAGTTACAGTTCCAACCTGTCCGCCTTATTCCTGCACTTGAATTCCTATCCTGCTTATGTTTCCTCTCCTACATGTTGTAGCCCCCAGTTTAGCAGTCTTTTAGTCCTCTACTTTTTTTTTTCCCCAATTCTCTTGTTTGTAACTGCCATTTTAAGAATCCAACTGCTTAAGCTTTTTCCTTCCTCAGTAATTCTTCACAATCCTTCTGAAAATATAGGAAAATGCTAAGAACTGAAACGATAAATAAGGAAAAAAAAAAGGGAGGGGGGATATAAAATGAGATACTTGTAGGGTGAAGGCAGTCTAATAATTATTATGGCCTGCAAGACTTCATAAGAAAGAGATGGTTCCACGTCTGCATTTTAAGTTTTCTTCTGCAACATCTGGGTTTGATTACTGCCAAAGATGGGATACAGAAGTGGGTGGAGAGTCAGGGTTGAGCCTATACAGCTATTTTTATGTATTTATATTCCAAGGCATTTCAGGCCCAAGTAGTGGGATCTGGAAGGAAGTGGCTTAATTTCCCTGGACGTTAAATGTGTAAGCCATATTATTTTTTACATCATTCTTATATTTGAGACTTCTTTCTTTAAAGGCAGAAGAATAGCAAAAAGCTACCCAGTAAATAATTATCAATACTTTAAGTGAAACTGTAGAATATCTGTTAAAAAATATGGAAATTTTAAAATAGATAGTACCTTTATAAAGGGATATAGCTTTCAAATATTCTTGCATTATTCACTTACATAGTCTGTGGAAGTAATGCAATTCTTTTCACAGAGGTCTCATTTAGCAGTTTTAAGTAGTGTATTGCTACTGTTTATCACACTTTCTGTCTATTTTGTAACGGAAAAGGAAACTTATAACTAATATATAATCTATTTTTATACTCTGGTTTTCAAATTTAGATCTTTTTATACCTTTTGACAACATGACATTAAGATTGAGCCTCTCCTAGTTCTCTAATACTAGAAACACATACTGTCCCTTGCTGGCAGCATGGAGGTCAGCTATTTTAAGAGATGAAAAATCTGGTGCTATAACTGTATAAACAACAAATATACAGAGTGGCGTGATTAGGCTGGTATCTACAGATCATACACCTAGAAAGATTATCACAGTGGAAGGGGATAATTGAAAATAAATGAAAATGCTCACCCATGTCCTAGGCTCACAGAAAAACTCCAAAGTGAGCAATCTCCAGGAAAAAATCCTTCCTCAGTTGCAGACTGCCCTTAAATGGGGTCTAGGAGAGGTGCACCCAGGCTCCACCCCTTCCAGTCACACAGGTGAATTGCCTTTACCTGTGCTCCCACGGCTGACTCATTGCTTGCCTCAGGTGATCAATTAGAGGTTCAGGCTGTGATTCAACAGTTCCCGTTCCCATGCAATACCCAAGACACCAGTGAGAAGTAATTTCTACTCTTTTCTTGACTAGAGATTTATATTTTATCCATCATTTCTGTAGAAAGAGGGATGTGTTTTTAGGCAAATACTTGATATAGGTGATGAAAGGTTTTAAATAACGAGATCTTCATAATCAGTTGTAGATTCTGATAGTTTTTGTTTTTTATTCTGAAAACCAGAAAGGATTGTGGCAGTGCCTCATAAAGATGATGCCTTCAGTTGAAGTCCCTCTTTGGCAGCTTGATCAATGCCTGATTGCATTTTTTTGAAAGTAGCCTAGAGCTTGTCAGAACAGCTAGAAACAAAAGCAGCTTTCTTCCTTGTCAGAAGCCGTCATTTCTTCTGTTGATTTCAAAGTTTTGATGGTCATTGCCTCATAAAAACAAGTGTTTAGAACATTTTGATTTCATTGCAGAGATACCAGATTTGTGGGAAATTGAGGAAGTAATTTTTATTGCTACTTGGAAGCATATAATAGAATCATAGAGTATCTCAAGTTGGAATGGATCAATTGGAATGAACAAAGGTCACTACATCCAAATCCTAAGGACTCCTGTCATTATAGCAGTGTGATAAAATGATGCAAGGGGCAATGCTGCAGTTTGCACTGGTTGTATATGTAACCACTATTACAATGACATAGTTAAACCTGTGTAATTCCTGTAAAATGCCTTTGAGTAGGAGTGGATGTTGGAGTAGCCAAAGAACAGGGAAGCCAAATTTTCCATGACAGTACTCCTTTTCATGGTAATCTGAGCCATTCCTTTCTGCTGAGGGAAGGAATTGGGGGATTTGGTGTTATTTTTTTTCAGGAATCGGCTTTACTAATATTTGCTTCAGAAGTGGTAGGAGGCCAGATTCTCACTGAGCCATTAATATGTACTTGCCAATCAGAAACTGGAGCTTTTGTGGCAAAGTTCATTTTCTGTTTCTACAAGGACAGCGCTGTGCTGCCCTAACTAAGGCAGCTTGCTGTAAATTTGGAGCACAGGTCCTGCTGGAATGTCAGCAGATGTCCCCTCCTTACTGGCATGGGACATACATGGCTATCAGCTGTCTCAGCTGCTGGGTAGGGGATTAGATGCTGTCTCGCAAGCATCTTTAGCTGATACCCCTACCATGTTAGCCAGAAGAGCTACCAGGCTAATTCTTGAACGTTTTGTCTGTTTTCCTAAGACTGAGACTTATGCAATCCCATGGCATGTGTCAGTAGGAATTTCTGCCCAAACTGTTCTGTAGAGCATTGTCAACAATGCAATTTCTTACCACATTTGAGTATGGCTTAATATTCTCAGAGTTTTAGGCTGGATATATAGTATTCTAAGACACTACATAGCAGAAAGGAAAAAACTGGCCAGTCAGTCTCAGCTCAGGGAAAGACTGCAGTGTGAACTTATTCCTTATTAGACAGCAGAGAGGTCGCACAGGAGAGCCTAACTACAGATGACCCATCTACTGTAAATGCATCCATGACATGTTGCACCCTATTGACATTCAGTGAATCCAACTGCAGGACATAATTTCAGAGGAAAATAGGCCCCATTATTTCCACCACAGTTCACAAACAACAACACCTTTCTTTTTTTTTTTTTTCTTTTTTTCCCCAAATAAATGGTCTTTGAAATAACGCATTTTTTGTTTCTGAATATGAAGATGAATGCTGAACTGTACATTCTCCAAAGCCTGTCCTTCTTTAAAAGAAAAAACAGAGTGAATGTGTCAAGCTAAATTCTTCGTATGTTTGTAGAGTCTTCAAAGTAGCTCAGAAGATAAAAGGAATAAAAAGTTATTCATCCAAAAGTCAAAACACTGAAAAAACTGCAAAGTGCTTCTGTGACAGCAGGGGTTGCTTCAGCTGATTACCTTTGATAATAAATAATATGTTTGGCACTAAACTGATAAGAATATTACTGAAAGCTATTTCAAAGAAAGCTAAAGCTCCTATTTTCAAAAGCCGGATACGAACAATATTCCTTTTGTTAAATCCGGAAAGCGTGTTTAGCATAATTGCCAAGTACTCAAAAACCAGAATTCTTTGTTTATGAAAAGTGTGTTTTCATTTTTCAAAAGGAGCTGCAGTGATTAGTACTGCTGCAAGATCCTAGTTATTGATTATATTATATTATATTCAAGGCCTGAATAAAACTCAAAACCCTGTTCTTTAAGATACTGTGCAAACACCTGGTAAGAGTCAGTCTCTGTCTTCAAGGAGTCCACGGGCAGGCCAGATAAATAAATGGCTGAAAAACAAAAGTACAAGCTTTTCTGTTAGTGCCAAGGAACCCAAACACAAAAAGATTGAATGACCTACCCGTAATCATATCTCTGGCAGATCTGAATATCTAATGTCCTAACCCAGAAGCAGTGAAGAACTGTGAATTTTTTGCATAAGAACTCCATCAGAGTCCTGACTGTGAAAATCCTTTTAGTTCTTAGCAAGATTCAGAGTGGTGAAATTAAGGTAATAGAATTGCAGTTAATTCTGATGGATTTACTTTTTATAGTTCAATGATATATCCTTTAAAAGTTTAAGGAATTGGAACTACTAACTCGCTATGTTCTATACTGACTTTTTCAAACAATGCAATAATTATTCAGTAATTATTTCAAGTTATTGAAAGCAGTAGGATAGAGTACCTTTTTGTTTCAGAAGACAGTTCCAAACCACTGATTTCTTAAAATTGGGTATTGGTTATCAAGTCACGTTTATGTTTAATTTTAGTGGAAGTAACTTTCTTCACAGAGAAGCATGTCAACTATCTTCCTGATTTTCTGAATTAAGTCTCACAAGCCTTTATATTTAGAAAAGTTTACCAAACTTCTAGAAATCATCTTGCAAAATCTTTAACTTATAATAATGCTTTAAATGTGGTTGATAAAGAGGTGATACCAGCATTTAGAAGGAGCAATTGTTTTAACAATAACATACAGTGATAACATAAACTACATAAACTACGAATAGAATTAAATATAGTATATGTATATAATGATATTTCAACATATAAACCGTGTGATAGGAAGGTTATTAGAAATCAGAATCAGTAGAAAATTCTCAATCATAATTTTGAATTCATTTTCTATTTTATTTTATTTCAGAATTTTTGCAGAGAATGGAACTGTGATACAGTCCCATCTGGACTAGTAATCTGGGGAGATAAGGTACAAAAGTTCTCTTGCATAGGAAGCCCAATTCATCCAAAAAAAATCAAGGTATTTTTTACAGCAAGATGAGCTACTACGGGCCTGTCAGCCCCGTTCTCTCCATGTATTGAATCCCCACAGAACTTGATTTGTCATAACTAGGTCTGTGTTTTCAAAACCAAAACCAAAATACCTTAATGACCAGTTCATATTCCAAACACAACTATGTTCAGCAAACAGACTTCTGTGCATGTGAGAAATTGTTCTCCAACACCTGAATATATTATTAAGAGGAGACAATTTTTTACTCCATGGTATCTGAGAAAACATACTCGTATGCAAGATTTAGAAGCAGTCCCTACTCTAGTACTAGTCAGTACTCCAGTGCCTAGTGATGTTGCTGATGCCCCATCCCTGGAGGCTTTCAAGGCAAGTCTGGATCAGGCCCTGGGCAACCTGATCTGGCTGTGGTGTCCCTGGTCACTGCAGGGGAGTTGGACTAGATGGCCTTCAGAGGTCCCTTCCAACTCTGATGATTCTGTGATTCTATAATTCTATTCAACTTAGATCACGTTTGTACTATGGTAGTAGTCTAACAAAACGTGATGATGAAAAAGACATGGGATTTACAGAAGACTCTTTACTGATTGTGGAGACACAGTACGTTCTGTAGAGTCACGGAGTTTGCATAACTAACTCTTTCTGCACCATTAGTAGGACATTTTTTGAAACAGCATTGTCAGTATTTCTTACAATTGAATTGAATTGAATGTCAGAATTCTTACAATTCTATAGAAATACTGAAAGTTTGAAATGTAAGCTCACTCAATTTAATTTACTGAAGAGAACATTATGTTTTAGTATTAATGATCAAGTAGCTTGTGGCCCCTTTACATCAGATACACAGGGGCTTATGCCAGAATAACAAAATATTTGAAGAAAATGTCTGGATTATGTATGCAGATACAATATACAAACACCATTCAATTCTTGGAATAGGAAGTCTAAAATAAAACAATTATTATTTTTTTAAATATTCTTTCTGGTTATACAAAATATTTATTTTCATATTCATTCTACTTCCCAGCATGCGTAAGAGCATCCATCCAGGACTGGGCAGCAAAGTCAGAGCTAAATTGGAAATTTCAAAGGGTTGAAAGGAGCACTAGGAAAACAAAATGTGCAAATCAGCTTCTATTTTGGGATTAGGATAATATACATTTCCTTCTGATCTGTTTTGTGCATTTCCAATAAGTTGGTTGAACAAATGTGTTTTATTTTGTCCATAGAATAGAAAAGGTCCAAATGAAAAGCTTATTAACTCACACAGATTCTACTTCTGTTTACAAATTGAATGTTATGCCCTTGATGTATTAGTTGGCTTCTCTTCTTGCCAAACTTGTATCTGAGAGATGGGTAGTTTTCAGAATTTTTTTGCCATTCAGTTGCAAGCCTCTCCTTTAAGCAAAAACTGTCAGATAACGACACTGTAATGGTGATTCCCTAGGCTAAAAATCACAGAGGTTATTCTGGGGAGGAAAGAACAAACAAATCAATAAATAAATACTGGAAATGGATATAGAAACCAATATATATGGAAACTAACCCAGGTATCTATCAATTTTTTATATTACTCAACTTGACAGTGAAGAGCTAAGCAACAGTGAGTGGAGAGCTGTACAACTGCCCAAATGGAAATTCCAACACTGTACTGTATAGGGTACATTAGCCCCGCTGACCTAATGGTACCATGTGCAGTGTCTGTGCTTCCCATAACAGACCCTTTATGCTGTATTTCTGCATTAGGAGTGGAATCCCAGCTATGGTGCACTTGTGTCCTGAGCATAGGCCTCCAGAGCTGATTGAGAGCCCCAAGGAACCCAAACACAAGTCTTGCAGAAGTGGCACAGGGTATACAGAAGAACCACACCTTCTAAGCTTACAACTGGATTAAGATCCTAGGGCACCATAAAGCATCTGAAATCACACCAGACACCATTGTTTTAGCAACTGAATTGAACTGGAGTTCAGAAATAGAAATAGAATAGAAAGCTGTGATATGTGCAAGCCTACTCTCATGCCTACAGAAGCCAAAGTCTACCTGTATGCAGGATGGATTAAGACAAGATTGTAAAATTTACCATTGCTCTAAGACTCAGAGGACACCGGTGTGAGTTTGGTTGGCAGACATTTAGCTTAAACTTCATATTATAGTCCTTAACCCACTGGAATTCCACAATGAATTTTTGGAAGATTCCCTGCATCCCTGTAGATTGACCAAATATGATTTCACAGGGGAAAATAATTATTTGGCATAGATTACATATGTGTAAGACATAAGTGATGAAAGGGGTTTTATATTTTCTTTTCTCTCTTTAATTGCTTTCTTTTTAGATAGAGAACTTCAAAGTTACCTTGTGGTTTGATTTTTCATCAGTTTGGAAATTGGGATTGAGGCAGTTTGAAGTAGAGCAAAAATACAGGGTTGTGTATGGTACATTCCTGGCAGACAGGGACTGGCAACCACTGCAGAAAGCTTCCTTTCAGCATAGTTTCCATGATTCTGTATATGCTGGTTTTCATTAAGAAGCTTTAAAGTTCTCTTGTGTGTTCTTCCAAAATTTCAAGCTTGTATTAAGGTTAGTTTATCGAATTCTTTTTCACAGAAAGCACATGTTGCTTTTTGTACTGCAGACACGACATCTGCTATTGGAAGCAAGTAGTAAATGAAGCTACTTAGAAGACCTGGAAGTTTACTGAGAACGCTAGGGTGAATCATGAGGAAACCCTAGGCTGAGGTCTGGTCTGCTTTGATATCATAGAATCATAGAATAGTTGGGTTGGATGTGACCTCAAGGATCATCAAGTTCCAACCCCCCTGCCACAGGCAGAATTGTCGGCCTCTAGATTGAGTACTAAATCAGATTGCCCAGGGTGCCATCCAGCCTGGCTTTGAACACCTCAAGGGACAGAGCATCCACAACCTCTGTGGACAGCCTGTTCCAGCATCTCACCACCCTCTCAGTTAAAAACTTCTCCCTGACATTTAATCTGAATCTTCCCTCCTTTAGTTTAAAACCATTCCCCCTTGTCCTATCACTACCCCAAATAAAAAGTTGATTTCCCTCTTGTTTGTAATCTCCCTTTAAATACTGGAAGGCCAAAATGAGGTCTTTGCAACCTTCTCCAGACTGAACAAGCCTTCAGCCTGTCTTTGTAGAAGAGGTGCTTCAGCCCTCTGAACGTCTTCATGTATCGTATGTCATATTGTATGTCCAATCATCTTCATACGTCATATCATCTTCGTATGTCATATCATCTTCTGATATGACACTGAATCTCTGCTCCAGTTTCCCAACTTCCAATTACTGAGGCTTATGTAATGTTTATGAAGTGCTTGGGAGAACTGCAAAGAAATAAGAACTGCAGTAAATAGCAGGTGTGGACTTACTGTACATTGGGGAAAATTTAGGTGGGTAGAGAACTGACTAGTTCTGTAGCAGCACTGCTTCTCCCTTCTTGTGTAGCAGAAATAGAATATCAGAGAACACAGAGCTGAAAGCTCAGGAAAAGATAAAAGTGTGTACCATATTCTTCTTCACCCTCCTTGCTCTTCAGTCCTTCTCTCTTATTCATGTAGGAGTCCAGATGCCTTAAACTCACATACGTATACTGCATGTCTTTCCAGGTAGGGTTAGTGATCCCAGGACTTTTCATCAGTAAATGAATTCATTCTGAACTGATTCTTATCTGCTGCAAAAGGAATTTGCATATTATTACTGTCCACAGGTGTCTCTGTGATACTGCTAGACTAATACTGAGCATTCCGAGATGATTATTTTTTCTGGAATAATAGTAGCAAGAGATTTTATCTGTGAAATTCCTGCATACAGAGATCTGGCATGGTGCTCTTAATTCTGCGAAACAAGGTAAATCACGTGCTCGTATAGACACAGGGTGGTTTTGCAAACCACACAAACTGCGTAGATAAGGAACTGAAGAATTATGGGAAGTGCCATGGGGATCATTTCTCTTTTACATCTTCAAAAAAAATAATTACTACAATTTTTTCATGTCAGTCTTCCCATTAGAGTGCCTAAACTTACTTAGCCAGAAGTTTCCTTTCTTCCTTATCATCTCCAACCCTGTTATGTTGTTCTGAGATTTACAGTGACTGTTCGATACATAAAAGTTCACCTCTTTCTTAGAACATCAGTTTCCTAATGTTTTGGTTTTTTTCATTTAGTTTATTAAATATAAAGCTACACTGTATCTAAGTGGGTTTAATACAGTTTTTAGGAACACAGTTTCTCATTGTTTATCATTCTAATGTTCCCTGATGTCAAAGACACACATCTGGCCGTGGAGTAGGCCTTAACAAGCGTTTGAAATCTCTGTCAGTTGTTCTAACCTTGCCACCTTCTTTGCCTCTCTTGTGAATTCATCCAGTCACATATGTCCACAAGGCCATAACTTTGTCCCCAGACCTCAGAACTGACCTTACTCTCTGTCACGTCCTGACCATAAGGGTGCAGGAAGGTCATTGCTGTTGGCAGCTGTCCTTGACAGCTATGGAGGAAACCGCCATGGGCTTGGGTGGGGTTGCTCTCTTGTAATTGCTGAGGCAGAGGGAGAGCCTGAGTCAGGTTCTAATAACCACTATCTGCAGCTATCGTATGCTTCCACAGCTATTAACAGGCAGTTATTTATTTCAAGATTTATCAGCTGTTTTGCTTTTTGCATACAATTTATGATTTCTAGGTAAGCAGTTCAGCAGGGGAAAAAAAAAAAAAAAAAGAGTTATAAGTAATATAAGTTTTCACAAAAACAGGAGCAGTAGAAGATAGCTGTGTACGTGACAGGGAATTTGCCTTCATTTTCTGTGTACGAGTTGTATACCTCCTTCCATGTTTCCCAGTTTGCACAGACCTAGTTATTTGTTCACATTAAAATAAGCTGTACAGGCACAGGATGTGTCTACAGGTCTTTCTTCTAACTTTTCACTAGCCACTTGGAGTACAAGCTGAAGAAGGTAATAGTATGTATCCTCTGCTCCTCTTTTTTACTTACACATACTTATGTGTGAATAACAGTATTTAATTGATGTATAGCTGCTCAACTTCAACAATTATTATTCTCTTTAAAAGCAGATATTTTAAGGCCATTGAAGAAAGAAAAATCAAAGGCCCTTGCAGCAGTATGTATATTGCTATATGCTGTATAAAGATATGCTTCTTCTTAATCAAAGAGTCTATTCACTTTACATAATACAGTTTATACCTGAAATATTAAGATATAGGGGGAAAAAAATTATTTTTGCTGAAACGGATGATTAAAGAACTGCTGGTCTTCTTGTTTTTATTTTTCCTTCTTCTTTTAATGTCTGTGGCCCAAATAAATGAAGGGCAGGAAGCTTTTCCCCACCACACTGCAGTGTCAATTTTTAGTGTAGAAAAGTATGCTCCAAAGTCAAATCCCAGCGTGCCATCTTTCAGTAGATGCTGCTAGAGAGACTTACAGGGTTATGATAGACTCCATGATTGAAGTCTGCACAGTGCAAGGAAGATACGTTGTGTGTGTTTGCAGATTAGATCAGAACGTCTGGCTGGTGGGCCTCATCTCGTGGTGCTTCCCTCCAGATCATCCCTTTTCCTGAAAACTTCAAGGAATGCTTTTCTTGGCCATCTTACCCTAAAAACTGAGTTTTACCATACTGCTTTGCCAAAATCTAATACTGTCAGCCACAACATCAGCCTTAGAGGAATGGTGATTCTCCACATCCACACAGCTCCACACTTGCGGACACAGTCCAAAATAGCCCAAATCAGTCTTCTAGCAATGCTCTGGTTAAGCCACTCCAGTTTAGATTAGCATGGTTTCAAAAGTAAAGAACTTCTTTTGAAAATATCTCCTGATGCACCTCATAGCATACAAACAGTGCCAGGGGATCCTTTGTCTTTCCTTTTCTTTATGCTTGCAGCATCCCTGGAACAGCCCTTCCTCAGAGAGCAATACAGCCTGCAATTTTTCCATGGCTGGAGCAGATTTTTTCTGAATATAAACATGGTAGAAAATGAGTTTTATTACTGAAATCCTATTTCCTGATAATTAATTTAGTTCATATTGATTGTAACATGAACACCCAATATTTCAGTAAAAGAAAGGACATTTTGCAAATGCCAAATTTAGGTGGTTTTTTTGTTGTTTTGTTTTGGTTTTTTTGTTAAAAAATGACAATTTTTTTGGTAAGGTACAAACTAGCAAGAAAGATTATAGTCAATTGCTTGAACTTGCCCAGGGAGGTGGTGGAGTCATCGACCATGGGAGTATTCAAGAAACGTTTGGATGTTGCGTTGAGGGGTATGATTTAGCTGGGAAGTATTGGTAATGGTTGGACTAGATGATCTTCTAGGTCTTTTCCAACCTTGATAATTCTGTGATTCTGTGATTCTGTGCTTGAACTAAACTATATGTTCTTTAAATGAGTGTGTGCTTTGTTTTGTTTTGTTTTCTCAATTACCATATCTCTCCTGGCATATTTGAATTTGAAATGCTTCCTGAAAAAGTTTGTCTCTCTCCACAGTTATGTAGGGATCTCCATGAGAACTACAGTAATAACATTGATAGGGACATTTGGGGACATTTGTTGGGGTACTGAGTGTTCCAAGTTTCTCATGTACGAAGCTCTGGAATCTTCTTACAAAACTAATGGGGTGTAGGATTTCAGAATACAACAGTTCTAGGGTGGAAATTTGTTTCTTATCTTACCATTTGCCACCTCTCCAAAAATCCCTACTAAATTTAATTTAAATTAAAAAAGAATAATCTTACTGAATACATAGAAGAAGAAATGAAATTCTGCATTGTCTCCCTTTCCAAAAGAATTTCTCTGCGTCATAAATACGAGTAATAAGATTATGGAAAGGCTTCAGCAAATGTCTGCATGAGATATAATTAGGAATGAACTTGCAGATGAATTGCTTTCCAGAAATAAGGAAAAAAGGCCTTGCTTGTACTTCATCATATCAGTGTTTTAAATAGAAGTGCTTTGTTCATTAGCCAGACTATTTCTGGCTATAAACTCAATGCTTTGACAGATTTGAAAACAAATCGCTAAATCTGCAGTGATGCATTTTCAGTTCCTGTAGCACAGTAATCATTTTTTTCCGAAAGAAACTTACTTGCTATAAAGGAAATACTGATTTTCTTACAAACAAGGAAAACTTCAATCTTGTCTCTTCATATAGTAATCTTTAGCACCAATGCAGATTTCAATCAAAAAATAAAAATATTTTCTTGAAACTGGAAATGTAAAACATTTCAAAAATGTGTTTCATTTCTCTATGGAGCCTGTGGTTCTTAAATGCCCAGGACAATTTGAAAGTGCACTTTATCTTTTACTTTCATCTTATCAGGACATGTATTTCAATCCTTAGCAGGTTTGGTAAGGACTACTCTGGTGCTATTGCACATTGTCCATCCTCCGTGGTGTCCCTAGCAGATGAAGTTTCGCCAGCTTTCTTCATGGAGGATGTGGTCTGTAGGGAAAGTCTACAGTTTATCTCATCCCATCTCATTGCCTTTAGAGCTGGAAGAAGCCACGAGAGGGATTTTACTTAGCCGTGTCTTGTCTGTGAAGTGATGTGGTTTTCTACCCTGAGTTACCTGCTGAAAAGGAGGCCTTGTACTTCTTAAGTGAACTCAAAATGCCATCCAGAATCAGACTGTGCCAGGAAGCTAGGCTGGAACATAATTAGGCTCTTGTAATAACGCCTCAGGGACCAAAATGACATTGTTTTAACTTGCAAAGAGGCATGTGACAGTGGCGGATCATTATATGTATTTGTTTTACAATAGCTTCTTGCAGCTGTAACCAGAGCCTCAATAAACACATCTGTGATAAGTGCCTGCATGTAGTGAGAGCCTGTGAGAGGTGCCCCTTGTTAGGAGGAGGCAGGACAACCATATATGTGAGAGGCAACAGATGTTTTTATTAACTGATGTTTTTATTCCACTGCACAGTTCAAAGGAACAAAAAATATCAGTAGACTGAATGAGCCTAACAAGGTTTGTACAGAAACTCCCAGTTAGGAGTATCAGGAGAAAGACAGGAAGGTAGAGGAACAGGCTGACAGGGATCTGCACACAGACTGCAGTTACACCGCAGCACACCTAAGGCTGGCATCACGAACCAGAGTGCAAGTATCCTTAGGCTCCCTGGCAACTCACTGGAAGGTGCTCAGCTGGCTGTGACTGACATGCACCATGTGGCCTCCAGCTCAAACAGCAGGGTGGGGGTGGCCCTGTGGGTGAGCCGGTGGGAATCAACCTCAGCGCAGGCCCACACCCTGAGTTCACATTCAGTGTGGACATAACCTCAAGGCCTCATGTGTTCAGGCACCCATCTGGGCAGGTAGGGCCAATAAACAGAGAGCGTGCCGCAGGGAGCAAGCTTGTGCTGTCCTTCCAAGGAAGCCATTCTGCGCCAAAGTAAATTACCGACAGTTGTCATTTAAGTGGGAATAAGCTTCAGTGATTACTTTTTGCATATTTGTTTAGAATGGAACCAGATGTTCCTCAGCCCGTGTTATAAACTTGCAATGCGTGTTTAAGAAAGTCAGAAAAGTAGTTTACTGAGTCATGTTAGTGAGTTGGTGTATCTGAAGAACCATGTCTGCTTGTGGTGACTGAGTTACATTTCTGAATCAAAATGTATTTCCCAAAGTTAGACCCAGCAATATTCAAATTGCCATTCCTGCAATTTTAATGTAGCCCCACCATGAGTCAAGCTTTTGTTGCTGTTGTTAGAAAGGAACATTATCTGCCCTTCAGGAAAATTGCTCTGAATCATTGTTGGAAGTTTGGGTGCGTGTGTTACTAGAATCACTTTGTGGTTTTAATAATTTTAATTTTACCTTTATATGCTTTTGCATTTCTTGTTGTGGCATGAATTTAGTCTGCAGCCAGGATTCCAGGCTGCAGTGATATATTAGACTTCAGAAGGAAGCAATCTGCTCTATCAAAATCATCTAAGAAATTCTTTTTGGTTATCCAGTCTGTTTGAAATTGTCAGGACATCTCCCTTTCTGCCCAACTTCTAAGACCTGAAGCATCAGCATCCCCGCCTATGTGTGTGTGGCTTCCTGTTACAGTAATATTCATAGCAGTTCTGACCTTTCAATGAACTTTTAAGAATCAATAACAGCAAGATTGGAAGAAAGGTCAGCAGCAGATTTCCTCTTGTCTGAGTGCAGCCAAAGTTAACACTTGGAATATCTGAGATATACAAATTTGGAACTACCATAATAATCATGTTTATGCAGCACTTTTATAGGACTTATATAAATTTCTTGAGCACTGTCATGGAGCTGCTGTTGCAAGGAAGTAATACAATGCCAGAATCAATTGTGTCGTTAATGGTTTTTAAGCTGTTGTATATTTATTTTCGTATGGCAGAACTACCACAAGAGGCCTTAACAGCCAGTCCTGAAGAATAATTTTCCTGACCATTTTTTGCCACAGGGAAAGTGGAAATGGATTAGAAACCCTTCTCATGAATGGCTCGCTACCGCTGAAACACCTTTAAAGCGTGCATTTCTTCTTTTAGGTTAGAAAAACAATTGACACAGTTGCTGCATATTTGAGCTAGCTGTCTGAGCACAAGCAGACATTGTTCAAGATGCAAGGTTTGCCTGTTCAATTCCATTACAGTAATTCCTCAGCTTTCTGAAGCTCTTTCCAAAATCAAGATGTTCCTGTAATGAATTAGACATAGATGCTGTTTGCTGCCTCCGCATATTGAGGAAACCAAGCCTTGTAATTTCCCCTAATTTCACTGTCTAAAAGCGAAGTTCTAGCTTAATTAAGCATTTTACTTCTACAGAGCTGGCACCTCTAGAAAGTGCTTATTGCACTCTTTTGCCTACCAAGGAAGCCTGGCCAACTAGTTTAAACTGTAACTATAAATTAAAGTCTGACTTCAGGATGCATCAATTTAAATGAAATGAGTCCCGTAGCTAACGGTGACAGTAATGGGTCTCACAGAGCGAGAGATCTACCTTGTAATTAGAGTGATTTTTTTTCAGCCAGGGCTGCCCATGTCTTTCAATAGAATCGGCAAAGCAGAGCCTTTTTCCAGAGCTACCTGGTGCTGCTGCACTTTGTAGAGCTTATGTCTGTAAATTCAGTATTGCAAACAGTTATTCTAAAAAGTCCACATTAACATCTCTGTTTTTCTCTTCTATTTTCCTGACTGACTGAATGGAGAGATTGTTGTCATTGACAGCGATAGCTATAGAAACTTTTGGTAGCAGCTCAAAAGAGTTGCTTTGAAAAATGCTCTTTTTCTACATCCATGCTTGAAAATTGCATCTACTCATTCAGCCTACCTAACAAAAAAGTTTGAAAATGCATAGAAAATAAAGCAGATTTTCTGGAGTTTGACAACTTTCATTTGATGAAAAGTTGTTTGGTCAAATGTAATTTGAAAAACAGGAACTGTAAAATGAAGGAGAAATTTTAATGGCTGTTGTTTTACTTAATATCATAATTTTCTGAAAGAGAACAAAGGAAAAGACATTTCCACACATGTTTTTCATGAATTGTTAGCATCAACTTTGAATTTCCTTGTTTCTTCCTACTTTATAAGACATCCTTAGTATAGAACTGTTTTGTCTGAAAATAAATCTTGTGTTTATTTGAATTCTTAGATGCATAATATTAGAAGGTTATTTTCTGTCTTTCTCTATGTATCTCTTCCTTTTTTTCCTTCTTTTTTTTTTTTTTTCTCTCTTTCAAAAGGATCAATGAACTTTTCCATGCACATCTTTAGTGCTCTTAAACATAAAGCCATCTTGTAATTTGCCCAAAACTAGATCATAGCTGAAACTGTTCACTGCATGTGCTGATCTAAGGCTGGCTAATGCCCGAAAGAATTATCTCAGCCTGTTTCATTGCATTTATGTCCGTGTTTGAAAGTGGCGGCTAATTTTGGGAAAGGTACATGTTCTTACTTACAGTCTGTCCTCTCTCAGATTTTTGTCTTAGATCTGTAGCATCTCCTCCATCAGTCTGCAGCATGATTTTCTACCTTCCTTGCTTTCCTTTGCAGGCAAAGCTCATGGCTTTGATTCCTTAGCTATTCTGTAGCCTTTGCAGATTGGGGTCGGCTGCTTCTTTCCTCGCAGATATCTGCCTACTCCAATTCCTTTTTATTTCCTGCTTGCTGAACAAGATAGTGTGCAAGGTCACATCTTAACTGCCACTTTATATCGAGGACATGGATACATCCTATACCCCAAAACATCCTGACTCAACCCACAGTCAGTACCAGGACTTGAACCTCTGGCCAGATCCTGGTGTTGTTTTCATGTCATACTAGACTACATTCTCTAAGCAGTGCACAGGCAGCTTCTCACAAGTCTCACAAATACAGGAGACTGCTCTGCTCTTACTAACAGCAGGCAATTTTGTTTGATGGTTCCAGAAAATGACGAAGAGCAAGAGGCTCTGTTATCACTGGACAAGCCTGGCTGGTATTCCCAAGGTAATGCTATCCATCTTTATGAACTACTGAAGAAGATGACTGGCAAGTTGGACCCCAAGGTATGTTAAAAGTGGAATTAAATCTTTGTAAAAATATCCTGTTTCTGTATAAATATAACTACATGATCTTGCATCACAGTTGATGATTTGATAAATCACTGATTTTTATTCTGCATACACTGCTTTGGGGTAGAGCAATTCCATTACATGTCAAATCTGACTATTGCATCCAGCTTTGTTGCTGATGTTTACTGAAATGACCTATCAATGCACTAAGTGATAGACTCACCTTTGTTAGCTTACTCCACACCTTCTCCAATTCACAATATTTCCTATCTTGCTCTTTGTGAAAAGGTCTGCGCACACTCCCTGCACTAAAAGGAAGGCAGGGCATGCAGTTTCTCCTTCCTGGGATGTGTGACAAAAGCTGCATCATGAGTGACAAAATACAGATAACGTTGCCTGCTTCTTCACTGTCTTCCAGTAACCAACTATTTATCATTTATTTAGCAATGATGGGCCTGTTCTAGAGTCTAAAATGTTATACCATTCCTGATGGATACGAGTTTAAAAAACTTCTGTCCAGAACTGGAAGGAGTGTATATGTCTTTTTTTTGTTAGAATATGTAGGCTAAGATGTTTTATTCTGGGTGCTTGGTTATGCATTTCTCCAGTTTCATGTAGAATCAGATTATCATCAGAAAATCAATCTCCCTGAGAAAATAGTTCATCAAATAGATGAAAGGGTGACATCAGTGAAAATTAGGATCACTTTAATTTAATGACAACTCTGCATGGATGAAAAGGCTACTTGTAGGTGGGAGTATTTTTCTGTAGTGGATTGACCACCACCTGGGTACAGAAGAGTTCTGAATCCTCAAGATGTTCTGTGTTTCCCCATTTCCAATGTTATCCAAAAGGCATTCCAGTTGGTCTTTCTCTTTTAAGAATTTTCCACTGCTTCCTGGCAAACTATTTCTGTCAGTCAAATGTCTCAGCACCATCATGTGTGCCAGTCCTACATGGGCATTCCCAGGCAGTGCCCCCAGAGAATGAGAGCAAGGAGGGGATGTGGAGTCAGCCTTTTCCTTACTGAACTGTTTGAAGATAAAAGCCCAAACATTAATAAGATCTGTGTGTGTCGTGGCCAACTGTAAACACAGAGGAATTTTTATTAGGTTGTTTTAAAGCTCTTTTTCTCTCTCTGCAAAATACAGTTTGCTTGTGTTTTCCTCCAATACAAAGAACTTTTAATTCACTGCTTCCCTTGTAGGTTGTTTATTTTGGTGACAGCATGCACTCAGATATTTTCCCAGCTCGTCACTATAGCAACTGGGAAACTGTCTTCATCTTGGAGGAGCTTTTAGGGGACAAAGTTATGGTGCCTACAGAGACTGAATCTGAGCCCTTGGAGAAGAAAGGAAAATACGAGGTAAGGTTTCCTTGTAGATATTTCCTAGAAGAGAAGAAAGTAAGCTACAGAAAAGCCTCCTGCCACCTGTGCTGAGCATGAGCCCATGTATCTCACCAGGCTGCTGGCCCCATGCCTCAGAGACATACCCTGCTGGTGACATCAGGACCACACCATCCTATCCAAGCTTGGCATTGCATAGGCATCACAGAACCTTCGTTACCCTGAGATAACTCAGAAGAAGAGCAGTGCACATGGTCCCTTGTTCTTAACACAGTCTTCTCCTTTCTAGTAACGAGAACCTGCTCTGTGTCCTGCAAGAAGTTTCACAGAAGTTCACCAGGTCCAGCACCTGAGTTCCATTGAGTTCATGACACTTTCCTGCATGTCATGGCCATAGTTTTTATGAGGTTGTTTTAAAGTTCTTTTTCTCTCACTGAAATATGCTTTGCTTCTGTTTTCCTTATAGACAGAGAACTTTTCTTTTACTGCTTCCCGCGAAAAGGCTGTTTATTTTGATGACAGTTGCACTCAGATTGGAGGAAATGTTTCTAAGAGTGGTCAGATGTGAACTACTGATTGTTACCTCAGAAAAATTACAAAAATTTCATATTGATCGCAGTTGGGAAGCAGATTCTTAACACTAGTACCACTCTGATTACTTCTCAGGGTGAAACTTTACTACAGTTTATCTCTCTCTCCACTGCTGAAGAGCTACATAGGTAAGGAACAACACTTAGATGGCATAGTTGTATCTCCAGTGGGCCATGCTGAGGAGCTGCAGTCCAGTTTCAGCAAGGGACCTCTGCAAACTTGCCACTAGATATGAAGAAGAAGGAAATTCATCCTCTTAGCAATTCTCAGCTTTTTTATTACTAATGTTTTCCCCCATTGTCCTGATTTCTAAACTAAGGTCAGACAAGGATATTTCACTCAGTGAAATAAAGCAGGAAATTAAGTCATTAATGTGTAGGCTTTTTCCTGAAACGTAGGCAAAAAGGAAAGAAAACAGGCAAACAAACAAAGTGCAATCTCCTATCAACATAAATGGAGTTAGATGGGTTAATAAAATTTGATGTAATTAACTAATGCTGTAAAAATAAGTTATTATCCTCTATAAATCTTGTAGTTTTTCTGACTGGAGACTCATTGCTTCTTTGACCACACATCTCCCTAAGCTTTTATTTTTAACTCAGCCGTTGGTTCTGAAGCATGCTCAGTATGCGCTTCTGAAGCAGGCATATTTAAACAAGCAGCCAGAACATGTTTCTTTTCCTGGAAGTGCAAACGAAGAGTTACTGAGTGATGTGTTTCTAAGCCCTTGATAATGATTTTTTTTTTTTATCTTGTTGCAATACCTCTGATTGCAATCCATCTTCTCTATCACTGCAGTTATCAAGTGGGAAAGTGAGACTTTTAGATATGCGTCTGACATTTCACTAAAGCTGTAGCAGTCATGATAGACAACAGCATCTCAGGGAGATAACACCTCCGCACAGAAAACCTCTGTTCAGTTTACATCCGCTACCAGTGACAGCGAGTAAGTAAGGGAGAAATGAATTGTGTTGATTAAAGGAATCAGAACCAAGGGGGCCATGTAGGTCAGTGGTGTTATTTCATTACCATGCTGCTCACTGGAGTCTGAACAACAGGTCACATCCATATCTCTGCAGTTGACTGGACACCACTGACTTAACAAGACTAGTTCAAAGAGATTCCCTCTACAAGCCCGTGGAAGTTTTATTTTTATTCCCCTAATCAACTTCTCCCATTAACCCTCTGGTTAGGAGTGGAGGAGAGCCAACTCAGAGGACTGCACAAAGTCAGGTGTTCAGGGAAAATTAGGTGCTAGCAAACAAGATTTAGTATTATTCATTGCCTTCCCATTCATTCATTTCCCAGAAAGACACAATTGCAGATTTTGCATGCCATGTTGTGTGTGTAAAGAGGGACTGGAAATTTAATTCAAGACACAATCCTCCCTTCTATCAATCTTCTCTAAATATTATTAAATAAATGAAATGTTGCCTCTAATTTGCAATTGCATCTTTCAGAAATGACAAAAACTGTTCTCAGTCGCATGACTGATATTTCATCACTAACAGAGGGAGGGAAAGAAACCTTCCTTACACTCAAACTGGGAGTAATTTCCATTTTCATTAACAGTTTTTGTCTTCTGCACTTCAGCTAAATGCCTGATATAAGCCAGATACACAGAACTGTGAAATTATGGAAACAACTGCAGTTCTTTTGAGTGTATGAGTCATAACCAAAGGAGCAAGGGAATAGCAAACTAAAAACTATTTACGTAATTACTCAATTTTTAAGTGAATGGCAGCACACAAGGAGGAGAAATTAAAAAAAAAGAAATAAAACAATAAAAACCAGCAAGCACTGTATTGAAACTAGATTTCCCTCAGTTTTGGGGGTTTGTTTGTTTGGCTGAAGCAAACAGCCAAGCAATTATTTTTGTTCTTTAAATATGTGATCAATTTCATCAATGAAAACTCTAAGAAAAGCTGGATTTCATCCCAGGATTTCAAGGGAAATATTACAGAGGAGCTAGTCAGCATATAAAAAACAAGGTTGTAAGAGAGAGTGGAGTAAAAGGGAAGAAGCCATTGGCAGACGTGGACAATATTTCTGCAGTTAGAAGGAAAACCTGGTTTTCACAGTATTGCCTAGTGGCTATTCAGGAGGACAAGCCCTTGAAGCCTCTTGTTTCCAGGACTCTGAGTGACCTCAGCCAATGGCTGATTACTCCAGGCCTCTTGGCTCTGTTTATCTCTGTATTCCTGTTTATCTTCAACACAAATCTAATGGTACTTCCAGGAACAAGCTGATGGGCTGCTGTGAAGCCCAACCAGTAAGAGAGATGTCCTTAAAGTAATATCCTTAACATGGCGTGGTTGTTTTATTCAGGTACATCGGTTCATTGCGTCCCTTACCAGCACTGTTCTGCTGGTGGAAGTACCTCAGAAACCTGCTGTTACACAGGCAAAGCTGTATTCTGAGCATTTTTTTACTAGTGCTAAGAGTCAGTGGTGGTTTTATTACTTTGGCACAAAGTATACGGCCATCAGTGTCACAGGATACAGTATGCAGTGAAGCAATTGTAGTAACCCCTGCTCAGTACAAAGACAATGGCTTAGACGGCAAACCCCCATATCAATAATGCCTTTAAAAAATGTACAATGCTTTACAGTTTTACTTTTCACTTTAGTCTCCCTTCTGTCCTTTTTTTCTCCCTTCTGTTTTCTTTTTTTTCTGTTTACCAAACAGGATAGAACTTCAGAGCTCAGCTCCCTGTTCATTTCAGTTTTCTACAGGCAATTTGTAAGCTGGCAAATCATTGTTGCCCAAGGGTCCCATTAACTAAACCTGTCTGGTCTGTTAGCCAGCCCTATTTATCTGCAGATAATAAAGTAAAGGTGATAATAAGCATCCCAGGTGCTTTAATTTAGTGGAAAGCTTTGAGTGTTGGAGAGCAGTTGTACCATCATTTCTCTCTGATGTCTAGATGTATTCTTTAAGGCTTTATGCCCTGATCTGTTGCAGTCGACGTCTAACCTCCTCCCGCTGTCTGACTAGTATGCCTGAGAGCAAAACCACCCCTTGGGGGGGCGAGGTGTTACGTACCAAAGAAGGGGGTGCACAGCACGTGGCAGGGTTTGTAGCCATGCAAGGAGAAGTTACTACAGGGGTGGCTGGAGGACCCCACAGAGCTCATGTGTTAAAACACATCTCCAGGTATGTAGGAAAACATGTAGGCTTTGTGGCGTAGTGTCCTGCCTTCACTGTGGGCTATGTACTCTTCAGGTGTGATACAGACATCTTCCAGGCAGTGGTTAGGAATGACAGACGGAGTCACAGCAGATGCCTCATCAGTACATGGGCAACATTTTACAGCTTTTGTTTCATGTTTGGGATGAGGTTGTAGCCTTTTAAAAACTACACGTGATGTGGAGGTAAGTCAGCAGCAAAACATCAGGAGTTCACCTCCAGATGACTTGATGACAGTATTTATGCCTGAGTTTGGTTTTATTAAGGGCTTGGGCTATAAACCTTGAATTTATATCTTCCTCCTCCTTAACAATTAAGAAGTTCCCACTAGATCAGATCTCTGAATCAGATCTCTGAAAAAGAACAAAGTAGTTCCTCTGATTGCAAGGACACATCTTAAGAAGCACAAGCTTCAGATTTGTTTCACTTATCAATAAACAAGGCCTTGTCTTTGTTTAAACGTTTATGTTGGCCAGTACTTTTGATGGAGTGTTTCAGTTAATCACCTGAATAGCTGGAAAGGCCTTAAGGGTTTTCTGCATTCAGCTGGCAAATGGAGTTTAATTCAGTACCCACATTTAATTAAAAATGATGTAAAGTTCCAGGATGTGCATGGGAAGACAAAAAATACTAGGATGTTGCCCCTGTGTGAGAGGGAAAAAAAAAAAAAAAAATGAAAATCCTGAATTTGAACTGCTATTTTTTATAATAAAGATAGGTTTTTTTCCAACCTGTTTGTATCAGAAGACAGAAATCAATGTCTGCATTTACCCAAATTAGCTCCTGTCCCTTTCCCCAGCTGCACTCAGAGAAAGAACTGTTACTCAGAACCACGGAAACAATTGCTCTGTGTTTACTGGTGGGGTTTGTTTGGCTGGTTCTGCAGCTTTGTTGTGGTCAAAAGCCATGGATCTGTGTCATGAACATAAATTATTTCAGTGCTTTCTCAAAACTATTAAGAAAGGAGTTAAATGGAAAATGAAGTACAAAAGTTTACAAATCCAGAGGCACCCACTATGATGTCTTACTGCGCTTTGTTAGTCTGAAAATGTACTTTGCACACAAATGACTTTAACAGATTTTCTGCAGTGTAGTTTGCAGTTTTGGTTTACATTTTTTAATCTTTCTGTAGAGGCCTCGTGGAGCTTTGTCTGTCTGTTCATGGCAATACATAGGAGGTTTCAAGATGAACTGCAGGAAAAAAAAAAAAAGCATTTTTCCCAGTACTACCTTAATGAGTTTAAATGTTGTTGACTGAAAAACATACATGGAAAAAAGCAATTTTTCGTAATTTGTTAGGCAACCGAGTGGCTCTCTGTGTTTTTTGTGATTCTGTTTTCATTCATCAGATGAGAAGAAGATAAAGTAGCACAGGTGAAACACTACATCCTTTGCAGCTCAGCAACTGGTGGAGTTGCTTCTTTCTGATCGAAAGAACTCCTGGCTGCATCACACTGCTCAGACACTGCGGCAGAGAAAGTCAGCAAGCTGGTCCTGCTATGTGAAATAGAAAAACGGAAAGATTTCTATGGGAAAAAGATTAAAGGCAACTTTTTCACCCTAGGGAAATTGTTTAAACCAAAGTTAGGGGCCTTATCGGAGTATGATTGTTATTCTTTTTCACAGTATTTTTAAGCCACATTGTTCCTGAGATGTAATAGAGTTTTCCCAGAAAATGAGAGAAACACTACAGACTTCTTAAATTAATGCTTGTGGTTGCATAGAGCATGAAGATATTTTTTTGTAAGCTTACATGTTTACTCATTTTATTTCAGGGATATCAGCCCAAAATTCCTTACTCTGTATCTGAGCAGTGGGGTTCTTTCTTCGTGGACAGACTACCAGGTCTGGAAAATGCAGAGGAAACCTTAGTTCGTACGTGGTCCTGTAAATGCATTAGCACTTACAGCACTATTGCAATCCCTAGTCTTGAAGCAATTGCAGGTAAGAAAGATATATATATATTTTTTTTTTTTCCCCTCACAAACTTACAGTACTCATAATGGTTTTGTCATACCACAGATTTATTTTTGAGATTCCGTGTATCCAGAATATGTTTCAAAATATTCTGTTCCTATCACACAGCAGCTGATATTTATGTTTTTTTGTAGTGTCTGCTGTGCTAGTTTCTTGTTTGTGTTTGCAAAGATTAGGTGCTTCATTTGCCCCATCTTAGAAACAGGATGCAACATTTCATGAGTTCAGGACTTCCCCACACTATCTTGCTCTTTCTGCTTTTAGTGGTGAGTTACATTAGGAAACAAATGCAAGCAAGATTACTGGGGCTTTTTTAAGACTTCAAAATGTGTTTCCCTTCGGTCTAGTTCATTATCTTATCAGTTCGCTTATGCCATTACAGTCGAAATGAAGATGAACAAACACAAGAATGTAATGAAGCCAAGAATGCTTACAACTGTGCTTTTCTCTCTTTCTCATTCCTTTTGAAACTGCATCATCATGGCGCAAATTGGGCCTAAAATTTACTCCTTATCTAGGAAAAAAAAATCTGTAACAAGCAATGTCTTGTTCTCAAAAAATTCATCCAACTGAGGAATTATTCAGACTTTCTATCTTTTTTCCATCAGAGCTGTGCCAGAGGTACAGCCATGACTGATCTTATTTTTGTTTAACTAGTCTTTATCCCTGGAGGGACCATGCTTTAGTTTGTGTGGTTTGTAGCAATAGTTGTAGCACTGATACTGCAAAAGCTTTGCAGCTGCAGTACATATCAGTTGATTATGCAGTGGTGGTGAAGATCCTCTATCTATGTAGTCTCAATTTGTCATTTTTCCTTACTGAACTTTGATACACGATATCTAAAGGAATAAACAAAGTATTAAATGAATGATGTGCTTAGCTCTACACAGACCACAGTGATTAGTTACTAACCCCTCTGCTCAGCATCTGTGGCCTACGTCATGCAGAAGATCAATGAATAAAGTTCTTCTGAGAGATATTTCAGATATGCCAAACAGATATTTCTTTGACAGAACATGTTATAGACCTGCTCTTTGCAACCAAATTCTGCAAACTGATGTATACGATAAGGATATCTCAGAGTAGAAAACTGATACAGCACCAGAATTTATTTATGATATGATTCTATGAATTCTATGATTCTATGATAAAACAATTTATGCCTCCTATATTTACTGTGATGCAGTCTGTAGCTCAGCCTAGAAGTACAGGGCCCAAGTATAACAAGGAAAATTGGCAAAGACGTAATGTCTGTAAAATTCCCTTCTGATACTTTTTCCAGCGTCATCCTGTGGTTTGCTTTGAAAGTGTTGGCCTAGAGGCTGACAGGGTCAGCCGTGTTCTGTGAACAAACTCCCCAAACCACAGCTCGATCTGCACAGCTAGAAAATGCTGTAGACCGCAAACTTATCAGGAATTTACCAGCTACAGATGAAGGGGTGAGAACATTCAAGTTATGTATGCATAAATCATTGCTTGAAGTGCAGGAGCAGTATAGCTGTCTGTTCCTTCTCAGTTTATCAGCTGCAGAGCCCTTGCAAAGCCTGTGCCTCCATCAGGAAGGGTGCTGTGTGCATCCCCACGCAGCTAAAGGACAGCAAGTGGAGAACTAACATTTTTAACTTGCAGCTGTGTGCCTGAAAAATAGCCTCAAAGCTAAACGTACAACAATCTATGGTTTCTTATTGAGAGGTCTTTCTTGTTTGTTTGTGCTAAACACAGGTGTTCATTATTATGGATGTTAAGGCATTACTGACTCCTCTAGAGTTTCTGTGTTTAACTGTCACATCAAGCAGTGTGAGCCCGCACTTTACCAAGCCCTGAAGTTTTTGGCTGCAGTTTGAAGCCATAGATTAAATAGCTTAATAGCTGCAGCTATTTTGGTATCACTCACTAGAAGATATTCAAGCAGGTTATGTGAGTTTGACGCGCTCCAGCTTTTCCTTTCCTATTCATGCATTTTAATCACCAGCAGAGGACTTCCCTCAGCCAAGCTGCACAAACACAGACTCTTCCTCAAGCTCCTCAGAGCTGCACTGTGCGGACCATATGGCAAGCTCTCTGTGAGCAGCTGCCATGGTCCTGGAGTTGATGGGCAACCTTGCTCGAGCTCTGGGCTCAACACCACTGTTAGCCATAACCAGATTCAGCTTAGGATGTCCGTGTGAGCAGTAGTTAGTACCACATACAAATAAATGCCCTAACAGACTGTGATCTGCAAAAATCTTTGGTGAGAGCCCAACAGCTGCTGCTAGGCTAATTTTAAATACACTTGACTCTCATTGTTTGGCTGCAAAATGTGCGTAGTGAACAGCCTGATTTACTTCTCCAGACTCGCTTGTCATTGAAAAATATTATTTTTTTTAAATTATTCAACGTGGTTCAACTGAAGTAAATACTAGTGGTGTTTTACAAAAAGCACTGATTTTTAGGCAAAATTCATGTGAGAATTATTATGAAAGAGTTATCAGAAATTTTGGGGGGTTAATAAAAGTCTTTGAGCTCATTTTCTTTAAAATGCATGAAATGTGTTAAAAAAAAAAAAAAAAAAGAAAGAAGGAAAAGGAAAGAAAGAATGAAGGCCTTAGCTCTTAATTGAGAAGTTGGAATAGAAACAACTTTGACAGTTCTCTTTTTTCACCAATCTCTTGTAGGTTTGGTGCAGATGCCTTCTAATGGTTTCACATAAAGAATTTAAACGTTCCTAAATTTAGGAAACAACTTGATACTCACCAAAGAGCACTGTGGGAAAGGGCTTCACAGGGAATGCTGCTGTTGCAGTTTTTCTCCATTCAAAGTATAAAATAACAGAGCATATACATAAACTGTACATGTAATTAGGAAAATCACAGCTTGTTTAAAAAACAGTCCAATTCATTTTTCCCTAGCTTTCTGTGCTGAATGAATGTAGCTGTTCCACACTTTTGTCCCCATCTTTAGTTGAAAATTCAGTATCTGACCCAAAAAGGTTTTGCATTCAAAGATGCATCAGAAATTTCAAATTCTAATCACATCTCTAGCAAACAAAGTATTAGTGAGATTGTAGATTACTGTGCCACAGCTTGTCATCTCAATTCCCCTGGCAGTCTCTTAAGAGGAATTGACATTTTCCTTGGGCATTAAAAAGAACGTTTTCTTTATCATTAAAATCGCCCAAAGGACAGAAAGGGTCTTCTGTAATAAATTCTATATACTTTCCTTTGGAGAGGAAATCACATAGGGGTAAAATAAAACTCTTCATTTAAGATATTATCAATTTGACATTAAAATGATATTTTAAAAGTTTAGCTGAAAAGTAGCAGTAGGACTGTATCTTTGTAATATTAAGAGGAAATGAGTTAAGCTGAAAGTTTTCTAAACAGTTCATAGTTCATTTACGTGGTAGTTTTCCTTCCCTGTTTCAGTATGCAGGAAGACTTTTCTCAAGAATTTGAAAGCTGAAGATCTCACAATTATACTGACAGGACATGGTTAATAAAATATTAGAAGCCAACACTCCTACTGAATGCCTGATTCACAAGCCCATCTGTTTCTTCACTTTTCTGCTATTAAATCTCTCCTCATTTACAGCTCCCTCACAGTTCTTGACCATTTTCAAGCACAATGATATTGTAAGCCAGATTTTATAAAGCACGATCCATTACCGTGGGAATGTTACATTCTAACTCACACATAGAAATTAAAAGGTGTAGGGATCAGTCTGATAATAAAATGGCATTTTGCATGAACTTCAGTGTCTACCATATGGTTCTCAATTTTAGAAAGTTTGATTTGTGACAAGTAGAGGCAGATGTGCTTATCTATCATACCTGCATAACCTGAATGGTACCGTCAAGTAGTAGACTGCTACTCTGTGGCATTCCCATCGAATTACCAGATGTCTGTGTAAGTAATGATAGGCCCTGCGTCATGCAGATATCCCAACAGTAACTGGTAGATCTCCCTGATCTACAAAGATATCAAATACAAATCGTATTTTAGCTACTGAGCAAACTTTTGCAGAAGTCAGTGAAACCGCCAACCAGTGATTGCCAGTTCTAAGATCCAAAAGAAATTCTACACATATTTCAGGCTTTTACTTTGAATCTTATCATAGTTAATATTTTTTTAATAAAAGTAACACTTCAAAAAATTCCATGATAAGTAACTCTTTCATTTCAGAGCTTATGGGAGAATTATGGTTTCTTCTGTTCTTTGTTGCATTTAAACAAAATAAAATAAAATAAAATGCTTGAGAAAGTGGGCCTTAAACCCTAACACAGATAACCCAAGTAACACTTTATAAAATGTCGTGGTTGTTAACCTAAGTTCCTGAACTTGTCTCATAACCTCTGACTGGTGACTGACTGGCGAGGTTTGCCATTTAAAAAGATGCTGCAGGCAAGATTGAGCAATGTGGCAGCTCTAAACACTTGCATTTCGAAGAATTAGTGCAAAACTATTCTATGGACACACATTTTGGAGATGTGGTAACCAAACCTATGTTGCACATGAGAATCATCTGTTTCTTTAAAGCCTGTGAGCCATATGAAATCTTACCATGCTTTGCCCATAAGAGTACATAAGTTTTTCTTCATGCCTTATTGCTATTTCAATTGACTAATAGAAGAGAAAAATCTGTTACAATTTGCCAAAGCTTTCTCTATAAAGAAACCAGAGTCCCATATCCTGTCTCTTTCTGCAGGAGTTTGAGTCGTCAGTCTGCTTGCTGTATAAATATAATGCTGAAATTGCCAGTGAACCATAGCAAAGGAGTTCATGTTTCTGCTTAGAGTTGCAAATTGTCTGCACAATGGAAAGCAGAAGGCAGCTGTAGCTGGGACATTGGATCTAGCAAAGTGTGTGTCGCAGATACGTGGGTCTGCCCGCCACACATTGGCTGCAAATTGCACTGAACATGTGTTTTAAAGGTGAATGTCCATAAGGAATTTATTGTTACTGTGGAAGTCATGAATTTCACTAAGTATGTAGCCATGTATAATTTCTATATCCTGAGCATTATCATGTGTAATTATTACTAGAATGAAATAACAGAAAAAAACCCAACCACCATATTTTAATACATATGTTCTGTCCTTTTTCATTGAAATTATGTTGTATATAGTCAAATCTAGCTCCTATTAAAATTAAATTAGACTTTCCTGTAACCAGAAAGAGAGTAACAAACTCTTACCTAATCAAATAATGTAATAATATAACTTAAACATACAGAAGTATATGTATTATAAATTACTGTTTAATTAGTAGTAAACTTTAATATCTAATACTTTTCAACCGTGCTTTTACTTAACTTTTTCAGTGAAGAATCTATCTACACAGTATCCTAGAGACTTTAGTTTAACAAAATGCTTGGAAGATTCTGACTTCCTTCTGGGCTTAGCTGCTGTAAAAAGCATTAGCTATTAAAGGACCCTAGAGATCACTTTTATAACAAAGCTTTTTTGAAAGAAATACATTTTTTTTTAATATTATATATATATATATATATAACAACATGGTTTCTGAACCCCTTTCTGGTTTTGCTATTTTGGTACAAAAAAAAACTGGTGGCAAAGATACTGGAGATTTACTGGAGATGCGTTCAGGTTGTCTTAGCAGCATCTTGCTCCGACTCTAGGTGTAAATTGAAAAATGTTAGATAATTTAAATCTGATTTAACTGTTCCAGGAAACTAGTTTCAGGGCTCGGATTTTGAGAGACAGAACAATGCACTCAACATAACAGACAAATATAATGCATTTATTTTTTCAGCAGCAAAATACAACTGAAACTGACAATAAATTGCATCTCAGCCATAAAAGATTATTATTAACCACTAATACTTGTAAACAGTCTTTGGGACCTGGTATTCGCAAAGGGTATGAGAACCAACTTTTCCAAAGGATTTAATCAAATATCTTATTAGTAAATTTGGACATAAAATGGACGATTCACAGTGTTACATTTTAGTCTGCCTCTCACTGCTTCTCCAGAAAGGTGTATTGACTTGTGCCCCTGAAGGCTGCGTCAAGTCATGCAGAACCCAAAAATTACTTCCTAGCCAATAACTGACAGAAATGTTCCTGCAATCCCTGTTCTACTCTGTGAAATGTCAAAGCACAGCCACCTCTAAAAGATTAAAGGGAGAACTCATGAGCAACTCATTAAGAAAGGTGGAACCACTCAGTCATTTCTACTTTAAAGTTATCCTTCAACTCAAGCAGCATAATTTCATTTGCAGGCTGCAATTAAAGCTATAATTGGGTTTTGACTAGATCGCATGCTTTAGGGGTGGGTTTAGGTTTCTTCTTTGAAAACACTGATGGTAATATAACATGATAATTTCTGAGCGTGGAAAGCAATGCAAGTCGGTAAGCCACCAAGTATTGGAAATGCTTCTTTAACTAGATCAAACTTTACATAACCTGCAATCTTGTATATACCAAAAAAAAAAAAAAAAAGTTGCTGGTACCTGCATGTAGTCTGGTGTCTATATTCCCTCTGGATTAAGATGGTAACACATGAAAAAAAACAAGGCAGGCTTTGTCTTCACTGTTTAAAAATCTTAGCATATGTGACTTTCACCTTTAGGTAAGCAATGTTTGTCACCCATCACAAACAAACAAACAAACAAACAAACAAAAAATAAGGAAAGGAAAACAAAACATTTCTTTTACAGGAGAGAGGAATGTTAATCCGAGTTTGGAGAGTGATGTTGATTGCAGTGAGTTTGCCTCAAAAAGTACATTGACTTATAATCACTGCATTTTATCTTAGTGTGGCTCTCATGCCTTCACTGTCTGAAAATACAGCTCGGTTCTTTTTCTTCCTAGAAATACCTGTAATCTCAATTGCTTGTTTTCATTCTCCTTTAGCTTAGCTCTCAGAAGCCCTTCCCCCCTGCCTCACAACTGTGATGAGTCATTCAAACACATTAATCGAGTGATCCCTGAATGACTAACACATGCCATTAGGAACTTGTCTTAGAATATATTTTTTAGATTGTCTTTATCTAAACATTTGAGAGTATTATAGCATAATAGTTTGATCACTTGCGGAACAGCAACAGGGAATGGCTAGGTGCCAGGGCAGCTCTTCTGGCCAGGGGCATGTTACAAAATACCCCTTTCCTGGAGACGCTCAGGGTCAGGCTGGATGGGGCTCTGAGCAAGCTGATCTAGCTGTAGGTATCCCTGTTCGCTGCAGACGAGTTGGAGTAGATGACCCTTAAAGATCACTTGCAACTCGAAAGGTTCTATGATTCTGTGTGGCAGAGCAGCAGGCATTTTTTCCAAACAGTGCAGCCACGATGGGAAGAGCTGTTAAAGGATTGTTATTAAAGCAGAAATTCTGCAGTTTCACTGAAAGCAATATTATTCTTTATCTGTGGATGCATAAACTGCACTGGCTCACACAGCACATTATGAATGCCAGCTACATCCAAGCTGAGAATCTTTATCACCTGTCTTCTCTCAAGCACCCCGCTGCTGATGAGCCTCTCATCTCCCACAGACACCCACACAGATGTGCATCCTCTCTCACTGTTCAGCTGCAGAGCCTGCAAACAGCAGCACTGACTTTCATGCAATTGGTAGAAGGAATGCTCACTTAAGTATTTCAGGAGCTTTGGGTTAATAAAGAAAACATCTGATCTCCTGTTTAGGAAAATCTGCCTGAGATGTCTTGCTAAAAATAACTGCTATCAGATAAATCTAATTGCATCCTTGGGGTTTTTTGTTTTTGCTACTAGTGCATTCTTTCACATTCCCAGCTCTTGCTGCAAGAGCTGTTGTGATTTTTATAAAAAAGAATTAGGTCAGAAGACAAAAATGCTTCATATTTCCAAAAACACTACACTCGGTACTGTTTACCTGTAGGTTGGCAGGCCACGGAGTAGTTCTCTTGGCAGTGCAGCCAAAAGTGTGCTTACTCTTCTGTTAAGAAGTTATTTTAGAAATTGTTACCATTAATAAATTAGTATTTTCTTTTTTCTTCATCAACAACTTTTCAATGCAAGCAAAGTTCTATGCCAAAGCTCCTAAGCTAGAATAAATTACTGGAATTCCCGTAGAAACAAGAGAATTAATATTGGCAGATAATTGCCCATATGGCTATGCTACCTGCATGCTGAGCCATGTGATTGTCTGTTGTGTTTTGATATTTGCTACAATTAAGCAGTTTGAAGGTTTGCAAAGTCAAATCATATTGCTGAAGAGCTTTTTGCTTCCCCTCCGCACCCCCTTTTGTCCCTTGATAGCTATCAGAAGCACATGTATGGGTTCAATCAGTCCTGCCCTTCTCTTTACTACAAGGTTTCTGCTGCCAAGTTGCCTCCAGGAGTGGGAACTCCTCCTTCTATGGGTTTCTCATGCATCACCAGCATGCTGCTGTGCTGTCACTGCAAAAGAATGTTGTTCTCCTTCTGATGGTCACTATTGCAAAATTCTTTGTGATATTTCTTCTGTGTGTTTTGAGAGAAATCTGCATTAGGCTTGGACTGTGCTTTTAATTGGAGAAATATCTTCCACCTAAAGACCTTAGTTAAGATTATAATTGTTTCATGTATTGATTTGTTCAAGGAAATCTCAGAGAAAGATTAAATACGAGTATTAAGTTTATCAAGCAAGGTTATGTCAGGATTAGATTATAACTGACTTCCATTCAGTTACTCAAATATTTTCCTGATTACTCACCTAAAATACTACGTTTTCCCTTCTTCTTGTGGTTTCCCCTTCCTACCCTGTGGCTACAACTCTCGTGGTTTGTTTTTCGCAGTGAAAGCTTTTGGCTTTCATTTATTGGCTTATACTAAGTGAGTAGCAACTGAGACGTAGTCAAGCTAATAAGTACAAAATAAATCCATCTTAATCATCTACATATATGAATATGGATATGTCAAAGAATCAGAGTGCAGCATTATAATTTATGTCACTTAACAGCTGGATCTGAGTCGCTGGAACATAGCATCTTAATGACTGGAATAAGCAGTCCAGTGGTTACTGGCAGCGGTTACTGTTCAGACATCACCATCACCATTTTATTTAAACTAGGGCTGCTCGAGCCCTGCAAGTGAGGTTGGGCTGGGCAGGGTACCTTGGGGACCTTCTGTGATCAGCAGCTTGCAGCCATGAGCCATGGGGAAGCACCAGGATACTCTGCCTGCACAGCTACTGCACGGGGAGCTGGCACTCGTCACTCACTTACACTCAGGCTCTGCTTTGGGAGCAAGAATATTCCCGAGGCTACATCTGGCAACTAGAATTCCTGTAGATCTAGAAAGAGATATAGACCACAAGACTCTCCATATTTGACTTTTAGGAGGTTGGGCTCCGAAAGTGAATACTGGGAACAAGGTAATTCTTGGTGGAATTACCTATGTACCATAGAAAATTTCCAGGATTTAGGTCCCTACACAGTCTCTTTGGGTAAAGCCAGCCAGATCTTTCTTCCAACTTCAATCAGTTTGGTTTGTATGGGTTTGGGTTTTTGGTGGGTTTTTTGGGTTTTTTTGTTGTTGTTTTTTTTTTTGTGGTTGTTCTTATTTTATTTCCTAGATGAGTGGCAATATGAGATGAGGTTTGTGTTGAATCCATTGTCATTGTAGGCAAGCACCAATCAGAGCCCTGCTGTATGTAAGAGAGAGCCGTGTATGTGCCCCCTTCTAATTTACAGCTCTCCATCAGGGCTGGGTGAGAAGAGAATGCCCAGATGTAAAGCACTGCCAAGACAGCAGCAGCTGTGAACGTGCACAGTAGCACAGCCTAAAGACATTTGTTGGCAAAAATACTAGGAAACAATCATTTTGGAAATGAGCACTCATTTCTTTCCTAACTGAGGCTTGCTTTATTATCAAATACTGTATCTTTTATTTTTATTATTATTTCCTTTATTTTTTTTAAAGTAAGCAGTGTTAGTTTCTCCTCTATGCCACCAGCAACAGTAGGAAATAAGACCAAGTACAAAATCAATTGCTGCTGTGTCCAGGAGGCAAACTTAAGACCTTTACCATAGTTCTTTGCTGATGAGACAGCACTGCTGATACCATTGCCATCTGCATCCAAGTTGGACTGAGCTTTGGTGTACAGTTAACATGAGTTCTTTGCCATCCAAGGCAACTGTAGTTTGTGTGATGTTTCAGAGTTTTCAGAAGAACTTACAGCACACTGCCTCCCTGACATTTTCTCGATTTCCATTTTTTCATAATTTTATATGCCCTCTGAATAAAAATGTTCATTTTTCTTTCTTTGAGTAATTACCCTTCATCTTCACTCTGATTTATTTATAGCTGCTAGGATTCCAAGTACATATTTCTGGATCAGTGCAGGGCGTTCACATAAATTTATCACACTGAAATAAAGCAGAAGTGTGAAATGCTCCCAACTCCAGGCAGGGCAGATGCAGCAAATGAAATCACTGATGGAAATAAACCTGAAAATACAGGAAGATTTTTCCTGTATTTGTGACATAAAATCAGCATGGTGGGTGAAGAATAGTATCTGCTTCATGTAACTTTCATTGATGCCTTACCAACATTGTTACATATGGGTACCTTCTGTTCATCCAGTCAACTTGCTCAGACAAAAGCAATGTTTAAATGGGGAGATTGGATTTTGAATATGTAAAAATTGATTATTCTCCATTGGAGTCCTGTGCATTGTATTCAGAATGGGTTCAGCATTTAAGCTGATTGTTTAAAGCTAGTTTACCATGAAATATCAACAAAATTGCCGTTTTGATCTAACTGCTCATTTCTTCAAGTTAAGGAAACCCACAGCAAGTCTGCATCATTTATGCTGTTGCTTTTTGGTTGAACTGCACTTGGGAGATTCCAGACTGCTAGAATAAAAATCTAATGAAAGCTTCTAGATTAAAAAAAAAAAAAGGCATTTAAATTTTATAGTTTCTAAAGATATTCGGAATACTTGCTTCTTTGCTCAGGAGACAAGAAAACATCTGCCTGCTTTGCTGTGCTCAGAAAGAGCCCTAGAGAATCCCTTGGCTAAGGCGGAATGAGAAAATGTGCTTCTTTGACAAGTTGAAGTAATCCACTTAATGGAGCGTAATTCACTTGCAATCAAGTATCCTCCCATTACTTCTTTATTCCAGTCTGTATGTGATTTCTCAACTGGATCTAGATTCTGATTTGTTTGCTTCAGCTGTGTTTTATGTGGTCTTAAAGCTGCAGACCTGGATGCTGCCCTGCTGTCTGCATAAGAATTGCTGCTGAGATAGGGCAGAACTTCCAGTTGTTTGATCTGAAATGGCTAAGGCTGTGTTTTTCACTGAAGGAGCTGAGTGCAAAAAATTTTATAGCCTGTAGTATCTAGATATCAGCCCAAATGTCTTTCAAACCTTTCCCCCTCCCCGCCAGAAAAAAAGTTTCACATGAGTTTACTTTTTGTTTTGCTTTGGTTCTAAAAAGAAAACTAGGTAGGATCTGAGGTTGTTTGGGTTTGTTTGTTTGTTTGTTTGTTTGTTTGTTTGTTTGTTTGTTTTTTCCCACTTACTAGAATAGTGATTGTTGCATAAAATTTTGTGTGGAGTTTTTTTAATTTGATTTCTTGAACTTTGAATAAGAAGTAAGTATGAGAAGTATCAGTTTCCTGGTGGTAGGAGGAGGCGCTGCTGACAGTAAAGACTTTTTAAAAGAATGAAAGGAAAGAAAGCTTTTACTGTTTAGAACTATTTAAATGCATTCAGTGTTCTTTACAGAATGGATGCAATGAGTATGCCAAGTTAAGAGTGCACATTTCCAAGAATGATGGTGTTAATGCTGGACTTCAAGAAAGTCCCGAAGTGGGTTCCTTGTTTTAAATGGGGCTTTCATCAGTTGATTGCTGAGATAAAAGAGCAGAGTGTCAGCTCGAAGAACCTGAAACTGTTCTAGTAGGAAAATTCCATCTAGGCTTGAAGAAGATTTTTGTTTGATTTTTAAGCATTCATCTAATCATTCTCTATGACTGGCATTATTTCAGCAATCAAGGAAGTGAATATCCTTTACTACAGTTGAGTAAACTCTGAAAGTCAATCCCTTGGACAGCTGAAGATGTCAAATAAATATGTAATCGTGCAATCCGATTGAGTTCTAATGCCTGTAAGCAAACAGCTCAAGGGCTTAAGAAGTACTGCTATTCACCACAGGCTTATTTTTTATGTGATATGGACTGTGCTGCTAATCAGATGTGGTATATTTCTGTCTTTCAGATTTACCGCTGGATTATAGATTTACACGATTTTCCTCAAATAGCTCAGCAACTGCTGGGTACTACCCAAGCCCTCCAAGAGCACTGCTGCCAAGTGAGGAATCAGTGACTATGAAATAGGTTTTTGGCTTTTCCTTCAATAAACCTGTGATCCTTTCTTAACTGCTGTTAAATGCTAATTGGTGAAAATGCTGTTTGATGCTTCATAAAATAGAATGACGAATTAAAGCAGACTCCTGTGTAGATTTGTTTCCCTTGTTTCTCTAGTCCAGCTGGGACAGGTGAGCAATGCATACTTTGTAAATCTCCTTACCAGCACTACATTTCACACAGTAACTGGCTTTTTCCATGCGCTGCCCAGATACTTTAAGAGAAATGTACTGTTAACAATTCATCTCAACTTACTAAATTTTCAAGGGCATTTTCAGTACTATCTCTACTTAAGGTGGTGCCGTTGCTGCTGCAAAACCCAGGAAAGACATGGAACTAGTCCCTCAGCCTACTCCATTAAGAGTTACCTTGGCAGCGCAGGTTATCACAGTAGATCAGTGTTTTGCAAGCCATGAGGAAGTTATTGTTTTGCTGTCTAAACAAAACAGAGAAGTACTGCAGTTGTTCTTGGAGAAATGGAAATACTGAGGCCCAAAGAGAAAGACACATCATAGCCAAAAAGAGACGTGAATGAAATTTAGACAGCAAAGTACAGAATTACAGTGCTGAGAGCCTTGGCTACGTACTTTGTGTTCCTACAAGTGCCTAACCAATAGTGAAATTCTCATCATGACTCCTCCTGCTTTAGTCCCCTATACTTGTGTCAGAACTCTTCTGCAGAATATAGGAAACGAGTGTAACAGTACCCTATTAAGCTCAAGTGGACGCAAACCCACGTTTTCCTCCTTCCTGGAAAATGCTTCCAAGAGCAGGAAGGATATACCACTAAGCTGCATCCATCCACATCCACTAAGTGTAGCCTAAGCCCAGAAGAGAAGCGAGACGCAAGGCATAAACTGAATATTTGCATTCGTATCAGCTAATCTAAGCAAACGGGTTTCCTGTTCTCTGTGGGTTCAGTCTGCAGTCCTGGTTCTGCAGTGCCTTAAAGCAAGGCTGCCTTCAGCACCTAAGAGAAGATGACTGCTGCAAGAACGTCTGAGATGTTTGCTGTGTTAACAATTCTGTCCCGGAAAAATAAGCTGGCACTATTTTAAATAAATTTCCCTCCAAGTTTAAAGAATGTTACGCAGAAACTCGTTTTTGGTTTCAAGCAAAGTGCACAATAAGAAGTTACTTTCTTGGGCCCAGACAATTCTCACAATGGATTTGACTTTTGTGGTAATTCCTGACGCATCACCATAGCTCATCAGTTGTACAGTTTCACCGATTACAATATTTTTTCTCAGAAGCAGAGGCAAACGCCATTCCACCTCATTTCAGAGATACCAGTCTTTGTCTCATACTTTTTTCTACCTTTATTTTATTTGTGTAGGGAAAGTATTCTAAAATTCTCACATACTTACAAGTGATTTGCAACTTTTCCAGTTTAATATTAAGCATTATATTTTGAAAGAGAAAAATGAAACATATGGCAAGAAGAATTGAGAAGAATTAAGGTGAATGAGGAAGGAGAATGAAAGTGCTATTTTCTCCCTCATAAAGCATGGGCTGAAAATATTTGACTTAAGGCAACAAAAAGTAAAAAACTTGTGTTTAGTTTGAAATATATAAATTAGCATCAACATCTTGGGCTGCAAATCTGGCTCAAGATAAGGGTATGATTTGTGCTAAGCAGAGAAGTATACAAATTAAAGTCTCAGGTCCCTCATTACTGCATCATTTGAAATTCTGACCTGAATCGGGTAATCCTTTGAAAATAATTTCTAACTATATTCCAATCTAAACCAATACTATGTACTCTCATGCCTTTACTTTTCTGAATTAGATTTTTTCAACTTTGAGGGGGTTTTCTTGTTTCTGTTCTGTCTTGTTTTTAAAGAAAATTAAAATACAATGCCTAATGAAAATGAAATCTTCTAAGACCCTGGTTCCTGGTATCAGCATGTTGTTTTGAATGGAAAGGTGACAAATTCTAAGGACGGTCTGAACACAAATGCTACTGGAAGTGTGACTCCCCATGTCCGTGGCTGCAGGAAGATGCTGGAAAAATAGTTGAAGCATTTGCAAAATAATTAAAAACAGAGTTCCTGTGAAATCAGTATATAAAAACTCATATAATGACTATTCTTTTTAAAGAACCTCTGAAGATATTTCAAGTCTTATTACAAAGCCCTCCAAAATGAAATAGAACATTTTGGTAAGACTGAAGGGTTTCATAAACCCAGACAATTGTTCTGATCTTCCCAAAAAGATCTGTTGTCATAGTATATTTTGATTCAGCCACCAGCCCGAGGAGTCACCATGTGCTCAGCATTGCTGAGGTGAGGCCTGGCTGCCCAAGAGGCTGCTGGAGTGAAGGTCAGCAATGGAGGACCTTTGGGAGGTGGACAGGATAGCCCTTGGAAATGGAGATGGCATGGAGATGAGGGAGAAGAAATGTGAATGGAAGAAAATTGATAGAGCTAGCCCCTATTGAACAAGGCACTGTAAAGACACAATCTTTGTTGCTGTTTTTTTCTCCCTGATTATTTGAACCTTTGGAAATCTTAGATATTTCTTGGATTCTGCTGTGAGAAATCTCTGACAGAAAGATCACTGAAGTGCCTACAAAATTAATGTTTAAGAATATCTTAAGTGTGGGAGAGAAAGGGACATGGCCAACCTCTTTTCAGCAGTCTGCGGGGACAGGACAAGGGAAAATGGCCATAAACTGGATCATAGGAAGTTCCGCACCAATATGTGAAAGAACTTCTTCACGGGGAGGGTGACGGAGCACTGGAACAGGCTGCCCAAGGAGGTTGTGGAGTCTCCTTCTCTGGAGATATTCAAGACCCACCTGGACGCCTACCTGTGCAACCCAGTCTAGGGAGCCTGCTTTGACAGGGGGGATTGGACTTGATAATCTCTGGATTTCCCTTCCAACCCCTGCAATTCTGTGATTCTGTGATCTCTGAAAACTGTCTTAAGTATCAGCAGGAAGACATAAAGCTGAAAAGAGTCAATAAAATCACTATGTCTGTTTAAATAGCCCTGAAAGCCAAAGTTTGGCTTAAAACTTGACATGACCAACAAATCTTTTGTCATCCACTTTGATATCAAGCATATGTGTCTTAATTTTAAAATAAAAACAGTTTATTTCTTAAAAAAAAAAAAAAAAAAAAAAAAAACTGAATTTACTTTATAGATGAACAGCAAAAATGAAAAGGGGGGAGTATGTCATCCGAAATCAGTGCAAGGAGAGGCTAGTGCTGCAACCTCCAATAAAGCAAAACTTGACCTACTGCAAATAACAAACACATGAATCAACCAAAACACAATATAAACTAACATTTTTAATAAATTAATACCTTTAATACCTATAGGAAGATCAGCATTGACAATGAGCAAAGTCCAGTGTGTTTCCTGAACGGGACATGTTTCTGAAAACTAAAGGCTTCCCAATCCCCAGAGAGTAAAAGTCAAACAAACAAATGCAGATAACTTATCTGTGATAGACAGCCAGCCAGGGCCTGAGGCTGCAGGAAGGAGTCTTCTTACTTTGCTGGGTTCCACAGCTGCCCAAAATCCAAGGTGTGAGGTGGGACACCAGTGCTGGCTGAGTTCCTGGGGGAATTCCCAGGAAAATCTGCTTGTTCCAATAAGCAATACTTTGAAATAACCATGCTGGTGATAGGCACTGGAAACCAGCAATCCTAAAACTAGTTTAAACCTACAGGTAACAGCTAGCTGTTGTCCTGGCTGGCATAACAGCTGGAAACCTAACCCACTAGGGGAAATACCACTTATTAAAGAGGGGCATGGTAACATGGCAAGGTGGGTTCTGATACAACTACGCCATGGGTAGGTCTCTGGGGGTATGGGAAGACTCCGTGGCATGCTTCCTCATATCTGGCTACAGCCAGATCCCTAGTAAAGGCTGAGTTACTGCAGATCACAACTGAGATTGCTCTAATTCAAAACCATTCACCTGTATTTTCCTGCAAAATAGCCACACTCCTGTAGAAACCTCAATTCTCTTTATTCCAGAGGTCCTAATCTAACCCGAGGGAGGAGTCAGGTGGGGCCAACACTCATTGAGCTATTAAAAAAAAAAAAAAAAAAAGGTTTCCAGCCTGGCCTTGGAGTCATTCTCTTTCCTGTGGCTGCACAGTTGTGTTTTCTAGCTGTGTGGGATGATATACAGTTGGTAATCATCCTTTCTTACCATCAGTAGAGATGTAGCTTTACGTTCCTCACAGTGGCTTTGTTTGAAAAGTTTTTGGCCATGACTTGTCCAATCACATACTGAGTAAATATTGTACCTTAAACCTTTCCTCCTGAGTCCAGGTGTACATTGTATCATATCAAGGCAAATGGCAGAAGAGTGTAAGGACATATAGATTAGAATGAAGATGCCAACAATCAGAACATGATAACTGACCTTCAACATTCCGTGTGTTCTTTTGTTACCACAGAGGACAAGAACACTGTAAGTCTAAAATATACTTTTGTACACAATGTTGATATTTTATAGTAGAGGTGGTTTCTCAGAGAATAAGTTTTAGAAATAAAGTCCTGTACAAAAAGGTAAAAGTCACACACTAGCACATAGAACTAGGGATCTGGTACAAAGATGTTGCTTGCCCAGGGTTTTGCCTATAGGTTATCTTCTAAATTCCCTGGTGAAGGGGTATGAGGTCTGTTGCACCTCAGCATTATGGAGGGAATGAGACAAGTTTTCTGGCAGGCCTGAAGTAGCTATTTTCACCTTGTACATTTAAGCAGTCAACATTTACAACAAAATATTCTTCTGTACACTTGCTTTGTGGCAGCTAGTAGTTCGTCTGAGGAGTAGTTCATCAGATTTAGAAGGGGAAGCACTTGGCTAAGCTACGGAAACTTTACCTCTGCAGAGTACAGGTTGTAGTGGTACAACAGTGATAATGATGCAGCCACAAGATGTGTGTTAACTGCCCAAGAACCACCTCCAACTAGCTGGCACGGAGCCTCCTGGAAAAGGCTCAGTCCCCTAATCATCTCCATCTCCTGTAACCATGTTTATTCAGTTCTGAGTGAGTGGAACATCAAACTTCCTCAGAGGGTCACAAGAAAGAAAAAAATGTACAAAAAAAAAAGAAAAAATGGAGGTTGTTTTTGGAAAGATTTCATTGCAAGAAACAAATCTTGCTTTTTTGTAAGCACTATAAATAGAAATGTCTACTTGAAAACTGAGCGTGGATTAGGGCCAAAATAAAATGGAATCCAGGAAGTTAAACAGACTTTGGAATGTTTGCCAACAACTGTACAGGGCAAAATGGGGATTCCTGTGTCCAGGCCAATGGAATAGTGCTGTGGTCAGGGTGAGTGGTCATTTTCCTGAATGTAGGACAAAAACCTAACGGAAATCTTTCAGGATGAACTGAACACCCACAGCAGCTCTCTAACAGCATGGCAAGACCACAGCAGGTTTGCAGCTGACCAGATGTCACAGTTCATGGAAGGGTGAACATCTGAAGCACCGCATCTAACTTCTGCCCCCACCAGAGCTAACCTGATTTAATCAGAACTGCTAAAAACCCTGTGTGCTTCCCACTTGCACTGAGCCAGGGCTCATGCATCGGTCTCTCACACAGGATTATAACAGCTTTTAAATACTTGCACTAGGGGGAGAAACCATCCTAGCAACTTCAAAACCACATTATGGCTTCCATCCTTCTGCAAATTAGAGGGTGCAAGGCATAAAATGACAGTGGCACAAGTGAATCATAGAATCAAAGAATCACTGAATCATATGATCATAGAATGTTTTGGGTTGGAAGGAACCTCAAAGACCATCGAGTCCCAAACTCCTGCTGCTGCCAGCCACCAGCTCAGCTGCCTGGGGCCCCATCCAACCTCGCCTTGAGCGTCTCCAGGGATGAGGCATCCACAGCTTCTCTGGGCAGCCTGTGCCAGTGCCTCACCACCCTCTCCATGAAAAATTTCCCCCTGACATCTACTCTAAATCTCCTCTCTTTTAGTTTAAAACCATTTCCCCTTGTCCCATCACTATCAGACCGTGTAAAAAGTTGACCCCCCTTCCTGTTTATAGGCTCACTTTTAATACTGAAAGGCCACAGTGAGGTCTTCCTCAAGCCTTGTTTTCTCCAAGCTGAACAAGTCCAGCTGGCTGAGCATTTCTTTGCAGAAGAGGTGCTCCAGCCCTCTCATCATCTTCATGGCTCTATCAGCTCCTCATCCTTCTTGTGTTGAGGGCCCCAGGCCTGGACACGGTACATCCAGAAGATGCCCTTGCCACACAAGGGCAAGGGCACCAGCTGCAGATAAGAACCAGATCTTTTCCTCTTAAAAGTCTAAAGAACTTGGGATCTTTTTAAGAGTGAAGAAAGTGATCATAAAATATTTTAAACTCTGTATACAGGACAAACAAAAATTAGATTTTCTTGTCCAAAACATACAGGAGTGTTATTTTGAGGATACCTTTTAGGAAAACAAGTCCATTAACATTTGGTAGGGCTTGTTCTGTCACAACACAAATGGAACTCTGAAAACTGTGACTCAGTGGACCTAATAAAATTCTATTAGGCAATCAACTTTTAAAGGCTCTACCAACCCTGAGGAATAAAATTATCTGGGTAAATACTCTTCACTTGCCTTATCTCAAAGTAAAACCTGAGAATTGCAGTTTTCCTGCAATGTCATCCTCTGGGACCTCAGGGCTATTCTGAGAATTTCAGTGGGTGTCCCAGCTGCTGAGCAATTTGCATATTGTTATAATCCCAAGAAAGGAGATGGCACTTGAAACTTTCTGAAAAGAAGCGTTATGTTCTGATATGGAAAAACAGAAATTCTTTATCTTACACCAACAGAACACTTCTGAAACAACTACTGGAGGGCTGCTGCTGGAGCAGCTTCTTCAATATTAAAGAGTGATGTCAGCAGTGAACTTTTGTGTCTGTTTCCTCCCTCAAAGCTGCCCACAGACAAGGTGGTAATGTCCACTCATGTATACATATAAATGGGCAGCAATTAAGGGCGAGGATCCCATGACCTGAGAATGCAGAGACAGAGGGAATGAGGGAACGATCTGCATTTCATAGGAAGTTGGTTTTGTGGTGGGGTTTGTTTTTATTTTCCAGTCAGGCAGGAAGCAGGAGAACTTCTAGATCAGTAGTAGCAAGGAAAAAAAAAAAAAAAAAAGAAGTGTAACCAGAAGACAACTGTATGAACTTAAGAAAATAGATTTGGTAGCAACCATTAATATGACAGTAGTTAGGAAGGTATTATTAAAATTGCTGTTTATAGCATTTGTATGTATGCATGTATATATATTTCTACATACACAGAATCACACAGAATTATCAAGGTTGGAAAAGACCTTGCTTCAGGATCAAGTGTACACAACTGATTACTGTGGTATCTCATGATGCTGCTTATGCAAGTGCTTTTGTTACTTAGAAATGAGTCTCCAATGCCTGTGCCTGTGTTTGATTGAAAGTCCCACCTTTGAGTCTCAGTTGTAACTGGTGCACAGCAAATCAGGGGTGAGACGGTTCTGAAGAGAAACAGGGAGGCAGCAACATGCCCAAAGGCAATCTCTGAGCCACACCTTTTGCACTGCCACATCTCTAGCATAAAGAGGAGAGAGAAATGGGAGCATGAAATACGAGTACTGAGGGGGAAGGTGTATAAGTAGGTGACGTTTAAACATTTTCACAAATTCCAGCAGTTGTGTAGTTGTCTGCTTGGCTTTCCACATATCAAGTGACTCCATAAAATAGGTGGATTCTATTCATTGAAAACAGCATGTTACAAATGGAAAACATTATTGCGACATATCTGGCATCCAGAGAGGGAGAACGTGGCAGGAGGCTGCGAGGCAGCGCTGATGGGGCCCATCTGAAGGTTTCTCTGGGAATGAGCACTGATACTTTGTTCTCCTGGGGACAGTGTTCAGTTTGTAACACTGTGGATATTTGGAAGGAGAGATTTTGACATGTTGAGAAAGATCACAGATCTGAGAACATGAAGTAACTGCAAGTTCTGCTGGAGGGACTGCTACATGGTGCTGGGACCCAAACCTGCTCCGATCAACCTCAGAGAAAGCAAAGGCTGAGCACTGAAGGAGCCAGTAGCAGGGCACTGTGGCAGCTGCTGGGCAGAGGTACACCTAAACACAGCCCATGTACAGAGATGCAAAAGCAATAACAATACCGTCCTACTTCTTAATGCGCCCTGCTGCTGGAAGGCAGAGACCAGAGAATACATGGCATTTTTTTTTATCAGAGCCAGGTCCTTCTTCCGTGTATCAGGATATGCAACTTTGTACCTGCCTTATGGCAGCTTCCCATCCGAGGTGTCTGAGGAGCACAAGTGTCCCCACTCACTGCCTTTTCCATCCTTGCTGAGGTTCCTGTCACAGTTCCTCACTCACTGTGAAATCTGCAGGAATTTCTTCTGGTCTGACTTCGTCTGCTGGCCTCAGGCTAAACCAGGCTGAACACATGGTGAAAGCCAGAGAGAGGGAAGGAAAGGAAATGTAAAGCAGAGAAAGATGTTCCATTTACATATAAAAAAGTACTGTTTAGGAAACACAGCTGGTGCCTTCCACTTCCAGCTGCCTACCAGTGCTTTGGCTATGAAGGAGTAAAAGCCATCTGTGGGACAGACAGCACCATGCCCACTGTGTAGATGTAGCAGAAGACAAAGAGAGGAGAAGCTTTTGCTGCACTAAGGCATTGTGCCAACCCATAAATGTGCCTGGCACCTGACAGACCCATAGGAACATCAGGCTAGTTGTTCCTGGGAGAGAAATTGCTCTTTGCCACAGTGTGTGTGACAGATCCTGGAAGGTATCTGAGCTAGTTAGGAAAGAGTTCCAGATCTCCAGCTCCTTCTGATTCTCAGGGCTGTTTTCAGCCACTCCTTCAGTTACTTGGCTTTGGAGCTGTGGCTGTTTCTGCCCATTGCCTGTGCTACGAGCCAGACCCCAAAATCCCCAAGTAGTAAATGGTATGAATCATGCAATACTCTCATAAACTTGAAGGACATAGCAGTAACAACTGAGTTAGGACACTGTCTGGTCCACACCCTGCCTGGAAAAGAGGCCATATCCAACATTCCCCCACACGGAATTAGGATAAATTGTGAAAATTAGAGCTTCCTTCATGTGATGTTAATGCAGTAATGAGGGAACCACCAGACAGAGCAGCCCAGAGTGAGGAGGGCAGGATGAGCATTGTACAAGGATGTGGATCTGTGACTCTGTTGCTCAGTGACAAGAGGAGGCTGCCCCAGTGCTCTTGTCCTGAGGATTTCAGCTCACAGAGCTGAGATCAGAAATCATCACAGCTGGGAACAAAAGATGAAGAGAAAAAAAGGATTACAGTCATAAGGAAATCAATTGTTTTGGAGAATTAGTGAAAGAATCTGGAGAATTTGGTGCTTTTCTCTCTTTTCGTTTGAAGAGTTTTGTTACTTAATGGGAAAAGTAGAAGTGCCCCTACATGGAAATTAGCAACTGAACACATCTCACAAATAGGTCTTCAGTGAGAGGGTGGGGCTTGAAAAAAAATCACTGAGGAAAAATAAAAGGAGAAAAATTACTGTTGCATTGGCTTGGGAGGCAGGAAGACAAAAAAATGACCAAGACCATGTGTGTGAAACAGAAGGAATGACATACATCTTCTCTCTGTAAGCTAGCATCTCCAGTCCTAAGGAAAATAAACTTTCCCACATTTTTCACAGCTAATTAAGAACTAAGATCTTTAAAATGTATGAAGCATCAGCAGGCATTTTCTGTCTCCTCCAGAAAAGATGAGCCCTACCTCACTGTCTTCATTGTCCGTTGTGTCTAAGGCAGTGACTCCTCTGTGCACACCTAAAACCTGCTGGTGCCATACATTTTTCTTAGTCACAAAGGCACCATGATTTTCATGTTGCTGGTAATGCTGCCGTTACCAGAAAGGCCAAGGAAAAGTAAATAAGGGTGTGTGATGTATGAGTTGAACGGTTTCCGACCTAAGTAGTTTTCAGACAATTTCCATGGAACATGCTCTTCACAATGGCCGAGCCAATGGTCTTCAGCTCCAATCAGTAAATTTATTTCCTCCCCTCAGCCTGTTCTGGAGCAATGCCACCCAAAAGGTCAATGTGCTATATATTTCAGTGTTGGAATGATGTAACTTAAGGAAATGATATTTACAAAATTTACTGATCTCAATGGGAGTTTTCTGATTCTTGGGAGCAGAGAGGAAGTGAAAGATGTCAGGGACAGAGGCGCCACTATGGTGGAAACTGTACAATGATATGTCAGTCATTTAAGTCAGGTCTGGTGTTGGTGGCAAGAACAGACAGCTCTGGGCATGATTCATCACTTCCTAAAGAGGATGTCTGAAACAGGTCAGATGAATTCTATTCTGAAAGTACTTAGTCTTCTCTGCATTTATAAAGCGGCCCTAATGTGACAGGATCAGAAATAGTTTGCAAAAGATATGGCAAGCCACACTTGGAACATAACCATAAAAAGAGGACTGGAAAGGACCTGGACAGGTAGTGTGGCCTTAAGCAAGGTACCCCTCACTCTAAGGGTAAGCACCATCAGATTTTCTAGACCTGAACTGTTCCTGGTAAATACACGCTTAACTGTTCCTAAAAGCGTTTGGGGACAGAGATGCCATTTACTTCTGCTAGTTTATTTACCCCTAAAGATACCTTTTTTCCTACTTAGCTTAAAATTCTCTTCTTGCAACTTGCAGGCTGCTCCCGGAGGATGTAGGATTATTCTCGCCCTTCTCTAAAGAGGAGATTATTCTCTTCTTTTCAGCAGTTTTTATGTAGCTGGAGGCTGTCATATCTTCCTCCAGTCTTCTCCTTGGTATAATTTTTTCCATCTCCCTATCCACATAACGTCTGCTAGACCTGGGATCTTTCTCATCTCTTTCCTTTCTCCACTTCTTAAATGATGTGGTAGCTGAAGCAGGGCACAGCAGTCCATCTGAGGCCTTATTTGCTTAGGGTAGAAAGATTTCTTTCCTGAGCCTGATATGTAATTCTTCTGTTTATTCACACATGAATGGAAAACTTAAGAATTCTTCAGAAATTCTGGAAAAAGCCTTTCCTGATTTTGGGAGGATTGTAAAGTAGGCAGCGCATTCAGGATGCAAAAAGAAAACAATAAGTCATGAAGCTGAAATTAAACTGGAATGGAAATTTCTTGCCTGTTGGGCATCTCTGAATGACTGTATATAAACTGTATTGTATTTATTTAGCCTGACAAGCACTTTATGGGTTACTGAGCAGTAAAAAAGCCCCATTTTATACAAGAAGACATAAAGGAAGAGGGGCTTTGTGGCTCTCCACCACTGCCCAACTCCACGTCAGAGCAAGACCCAAGCACATCTCAACTCATCCTCTGAGAAAGGAACCTGAGTGCATAAGCTCTATGGGATCACAGCATGCCTTGCCCAGATGTTCAACTGTGACAAAGCAGCATAATGCAGTTTATCTGAAATACAGATAGGTACTACCACAGAATCACAGAATGGCCCGGGTTGGAAGGGACCTCAAGGATCATGAATTTCCAATCCCCCTGTCAGGCAGGGCTACCAACCTCCCTATTTACTAGACCAGGTTGCCCAGGGTTCCCCATTGAACCTGGCCTTGAACACCTCCAGGGACGGGGCATCCACAACTACTCTGGGCAGCCTGTTCCAGCACCTCACCACTCTCATAGTAAAGAACTTCCCCTGAACATCCAACCTAAATCTTCCCTCCTTCAACTTAAAACCATTTCCCCTCGTCCTGCTGTTATCCACCCTTTCAAAGACTTGACTCCCCTCCCTTATAGGCTTCCTTCAGGTACCGAAAGGCTGCAGTGAGGTCACCCCGCAGCCTGGCTGCGCTGGTGGTTGATGCAGCTTTTTATGCTCTCATGCTCATTCACGTTACAACACCAATATTTTACAACTGCATTATCAATGCAGTATAGTCCAATACTGTTCAATCAGTTGTTTAGAAACACATCTTCCAATGCTTAATCTGGTGTTCGCATGACTGAAAATGAAGCACTCCCTTCTTGTCAGCATATCACTACCGGTACAAAGCAAGACTTCCTTCCAGGCTCTGGCACTACTCTGAGTTTGAAGTAACTGCTTGTGGATCCCAATAACGTTGATAAGCAGAGAAATACCTCAGAAGGGAAGGATTAAAAATAAATGCATATTTTCTAGTTTTTCCTAGTTTCTACAAGCTTATTAGTCTTTGTATTACAGCAGGGAATCGCACTGCTGTAAGCCATGAAGCTTGTTTAAAACTACCCTCAGAAAATCAGTTTTGTATTGTACGAACACTTACAGCCCAGGCAATGATTCAGTAGCACCACTGAAGTGATGGTTAAGAAAAAGCTTTGGGAAATCGAAACCCCAGGAGGCTGTACAGCATCCTGAGCTATTGCATGTAAATGTTTTTGTTTGGATCCCAGCCCATAGTCTGAAGATGAAATGTACTCAGCTTTGTACAGCCAACAAACATTTGAAAATCTTTGTTCTGTACTTTTTCCTGGTTATCGGTGACAAAGACAGTTGTTCCCAAGGTTGGGTTACGTTGTCCCATTTTCCATTACTTTCCCAAGCATCTTCATTTGAGTGGCTGCATAAAAGTCAGGATGATTAGTGTGGATGCTGTTGATGTTTCACATTTTTCTTATATAATCTTAAATATAGTCACACCACTCAGACAAGCTGACGTTTTGTTTCGTTGTGGGGGAAAAGAACTCTGAGGGGACTTTTGGATGAGATATTCCATTGGGACCCTCACTACCAGAAAGACATTGAGGCTCTGGAGTATGTTCAGAGAAGGGCAACAGATCTGTGAAGGGTCTAGAGCACAAGCCTTACAGGAAGCAGTTGAGGGAACTGGGATTGTTTGATTTGGAGAACAGGAGGCTCAGGGGAGACCTTACCACTTTCTACAAAGTGGTAAGGCTGTGGAGAGGGGGAAGTTGGCCTCTTCTCCTGTATAACCAGTGATAGGATGAGAAGTAATGGCCTTAAGTTGCTTCAGGGGAGGTTTGGGTTGGATGTTGGGAAAAATTAATTCTCCAAAGAGTGATCAGTTGCTGGAACAGGCTGACCAGTTAGGTGGTGGAGTCACCATCCCTAGAAGTGTTCAAGAAACTTTTAGAGGAGGTGCCGAGGGATGTGGTTAGTGGATACAGTGGCGATAGGCTGACAGTCAGGCTTGATGATCCTTATGGTTCCCTTCCAATTCAGGATATTCTATAATCCTATGATTATGTAGCACGGTGAGATGGACACTGAGCGAGTCCGCCCTGGCTGTTTCCATCTCCGCACTCCGTGCAGAGCCGTGCAGAACCCGCAGTTCCGACAGCCGGGGTCGGGGGCCGAGTGCGTATTTCCTTTTTTTTTGTTTGTTTGTTTTTCGTTTTGCGGCCGGCGTTCCAACAAGCGCACCCCGCTACATGGGGCGGCCGCGCTGCTTCCGTGGGGGAATGGCAGCGGGACCGGGGGCTGCCATGGGGGCAGCGGGAGGAGAAAGATCGTGCCGCCGCCATGGCTTGAGGGGCTGGGGCGGGGAGGGGGTGGAGGACAGGGAGAGGTAAGGAAGGAGGGCGGGGAGGAGGGGGTGGAGCGGGAGGGGGTAGCCGCTCTCTTCCTGAGTAGAAAAACGGCCCCCCCGCTCCGTGCCCCGGGGCTGCTCGCGGAAACTCGCGGGCCGAGGAGCTGTGGGGCTGTGCTGAGCAGGGGCCGCCGACAGAAAGTGTGCGACCCCGTCCCGTCGTGTCCCCGCGTCCCGTCCCTCCGCTGGGCTCTGCGGGCCCGGAGGCTCCTCTCGGCGGTGCTGCGGGTGCCGGCGGGGCGCGGGTCGGGCCCCTCGTACTGGAGGTGCTTTGATCTGTGCCCCACCCCCGTCCGCAGGCGCTGAGTGAAGCCTCACAGACGCGTCCGTGTGAGAGGTAAGTGGAAGCATCCTCATCGTGCGCCCAGGGGAGCCCAGAGACAGGAAAAGGGAGATCTGCCCGATGCAACTTCCTGCCGCTTTGCCTTTTGGTGATTGTTGTTGGAAAAGTTGGAGTGAGCGGTGAGCGCAGCTGCCGCCTCCCCCAATGCCGGCGGCCCTCGGGCCGCTTCGGGCGAGCCCCGTGCCGCCGCGCCGTGCCTCCCGCACGCCCCGCGAGTGCGGCCCGACGGCGCTGGGAGCAGCCGCTCTGCGCCTCTCTGTGACATCCCTTCTCGAAACGACGTAAAGCTGTGCTGCTCCCCAAGCTGTCTTTTTGGACAGTGACAATGTAAGAAGCGAATGCAGCTGGGAATGAAATGCAGGAATTATTGTTCAAGTAGCTGTAGGGTTTGCTCACCCCGAGAAGATCAATTGCAGTTTAAATAGCGCTCAAGTTTTAATACAGCCCAAACAAAGAGCAAGCAAACCTCGGCTGAGCATTGCCACGCGATGGTTATCACGCCAACAATGATCATAACTCAGCACGGGGTTTGGGGAAAGGAACAATACAGCGAAGGGCAGCAGTGGGAATCAATAACTCAGATTCTGCTCATTGCACTGAAAGTCTCTCGCTGGGCAGCCCCGGGCAGCATGCCCCACCTCGCTGTGCCTCTGCTTCCCCCCTCATAAAGCAGATAAATGTGCCTACAGCCTCACGGAGGTGCTGAGAGCCCTAATTAATTAATTGAGTTCATAACTGCTCGGAGATCCCTGGGTGCATTTTTCAACAGAAGCGCTAAGTGTTACTCCAGCCGGGGGTTCTTGCATTGTGTGGCACTGCTCCTATGAGTTTCTTTTGTGACCTACATTAGCCGAAGTTTTTAATGGAAGGCAACAAAGTGCCAGTTCTGGATTGGAATTTTCTTGGCTGCAAATTTTGCTGGCAAGCAAAGCTACAATGTACTTCTCATAGGCTGTTTCACTGGGGAAGGACTGCTAGTGCTTTAACAAAACGTTTTCTTGTTATTCAAAAGAAGTTTGCTTTTATTGCTGGAAGTATTGGGATACTTAGCGTTGACTGGTATTGCCATGGGGAAAAAAAAAAACAACAGATTTATATTATTTAATATAAGAACAAGATACATTTATAAATTTATAAATGTATCTGTGTCCTATGTGTGGATGTTGACCTCAGAAGACCACTGAGGTAGTCTGTCACTATGTATCCCTGTACAGTCACTTCTAAGCCCAGCACTTAGGTTATAGAAAGTATGTCCTGCAAAGGAAGAGCTACACAAATCGTTTACCCGTTGTAAAAGCTGCTTCTAGTCACCCAAGTGAGCTCAAGTGTCATCACAGTTTATTTTAGTTGTTCTAATGAGGTATTTAGTAAATTTCTACATCACAGTGGAGAAGGAAGTGCATTTAATTACCTGGCTAAGTGTTAGGTGTTATTTCCATAGATTGCATACAGTTATAATAAAGTTGAAGCTACCTTTCAGCTACTCCTTTATTGACAGTGACTCAGTTTTGGTACTACTTCTTTTGGCACTTCAAAAAAAAAAAAAAAAAAGTTTTTCAAGCCTGGGTCAGTGGTGGTAGGAAATCATTGCCCCCAGCAGGCAGGTGGTGGGTTGCAAATGAGCATCATCACCTAATTTGCAGGTCCCATCTATCAGTGGCTGGCAGCCTGAGCCATGGAAGTGGGGTGAAGTGAGGCTGTAAGTGAGGCCATGCGGCAGCAGTGTCTGCACAGGACTGTGACTCAGTTCTCACTAAATGCAATCACAGAAGTTTAGTTAGAACTGAGTCACATTCCTACGGCTGTGTTTGGAAATTTGAACATCTGGCACCCCCATCATACTCCAGCAATGAGCAGAAAGTGATTCAGTTACTACTGCTATTGTTCCTGGATATTATGCAAGAAATAAAGGTTTGTTTTCCCCTTATTTATTTATTTTGCAGAGATTAAAAGTATAAATAAGGTAACAACTTTCTGTAACTCTTGTTTCCTGGTTTAGACTTGGTAATCCAAGTGTGGGGGTAGTAGAAGTTATGGCTTTTGCTTAGTGAGCTGCATTTAATTGGCAAATAGGATATCTCAGCAGCAAGCTTGTCCTGCCTGTTTGCACTTCCTTTCAGCTGGTTCAGATAAAGGAGTTTGGTTACAGTGTTGTACTCCCAAAGCTGCTACAGCACAGTGCCAGTTTGTGTTCACAGCTGTAGTCATGTCTTTATTATACTTAAGCTTAATATTTGGTTGAAAGCCCAACCCTTGAACTGTTCCCTGTTAGGGTGGGTGTGCTTTGTGCCAAAGCGTGGAGCATGACCCAGGGTTGACATTCCGGATACGCACAAGGTGCAGCTCTTCTTCACTGTAATCCAGAGGGCCAGATCCTTCTCACCTTATGCAAACATCAGGATTTATTCACTCCACAGATTCAACATTTTCTCATGTGAGACCCATGTTACGTGTCTGTTAGCACAGCTAATCATGGTGGGGATATGATGAGGTGTGACAGCTTCATTAGCAAAAGCCCCAGACCCTTATGCACTGCACTTTTTCTGGACTTGATTATTTGTTCAGGATGGGAATGGAGCAGGGAAGGGGATTAAATCCTGCCAGGAAATAGGAAATACTGCTGATGGGATGTGGGGGTCCTTTCTCACAAATGTTTGGCCAGCAGAAGTTCAGCAGAAGCAAGGTGTTGGTAACATGGACCTGACCTATGAGGTCTGGTAATTTTGGGAGTCAAGTGAAGGACAGAGCACTGGGAATAGCTTCTCCCATCAGATGCTGATGTCACTTTTTCACTGCTGTTGGAATGCAGTCAGGTGTTAAAGCTCAGTCACAGTGAGGCCATTATTTTTACATGATCTGAAATTACCTTTGTTCGGTCCTCTTTTGTTTTTCCTTCTCCTAGCTCAGACTCAGGGAGAGTACCGTAGAGATAGGCAATAGCCTTGTTTAGAGCAAACAATGGACTGTAGGGATTCTGGTCAGTTTTCTCAGATAGGTATTGTGTTTAAGTAGCAGATAAGCTTAATTTTAACATTAGAGTTCTTTCAGTACAGTTTTCTTTATGTTCTTGTTTGTTGTTTTCATTTGTTTTTATCAGAGATAAGTATGCTGAATGTTTGATAGAAACCATGTATCCCATCGTAAGTTTTCAATGAAATATTTACTATAGCTATCAAAGTATTTCAAAAATTCTCTAAGAATGTTTCTGTGGATGCCAAGTTGCTTTAAAGCTCTTTGATCAGATCCTTGTAACTGTGGTACGTCACTTTTTTTGCTGAAGTGCTGCGTAATGTTTTGGTTGAGCTGTGAGAGCCATGCCTGCATGGCTCAAGACCAGAAAAATTAGAATTTACAATTCTAAATTCAAAGAATAACCTGTAATTTAATGGTAAATTTGAAGCCTACTCAAGAAAATTGGTTATGCCAAACATAAGCAGCTAAACTTTACAAGAGTAGTGAAACTTTGAGCTGTATCTGTATTGGAGACTTCTTTCCATGGAAATATAACTGCTGCTTCTCATCACGGCTGTTCTCAGCAACAGTGAAGATAGCAGTAATGTCAAAGGAGCTACATGGCAATATGTTTTGGGTTCTCTCCAAGTTTGTACCCTGAAAAGCATTGGGTACATCTGGTACATACATATTATATAGACAGAGAAACTATATGCTCTCTGTATGTCTAGAAACTGAAGGTACAGAGATATATAGTGACAGAAGATGAACGTAGCAGAGGTAACAACAGAGTTGTACCAATAATTATGAACAGTATGTTGAGTTGAGGTGAGAGGGGGCTGCCAGGCGAGGTGGTGCAATTGAGGTCCACAAACATAAAGATGTATTATAGCAAATGAAAGAGTAGTTCTATGTGAATATGCATGTCTTAAGAGTAGGTGTAAATAATATAAAACCGTGTGTTGATTTAAGTCAGATTATGACCTTTTTAGATTCATGAATTGACTACTATAGTTACTTTGGTTTTTACCAGTGTTCTTTACTTGTCAATATAACATAAATAAAGTTGTAGGATAGCTTTGTATGCAAGGCTGAGTCATTAACAGGATATGGAGACAGTTAAAATGCACTTTAATCCCATAGCAAGTAAGGGAGGTGATGCATTCCCATCTGTTGATATGACATTCTATGGAAATGCTAACAAATATAAATACTTGATATTTTCAGCTGCTGAAGTTTGTAAATAGGTGCAGATATACAGAGAGAAAGAGCTGGATTTGTAGAACTCCAGCTGAGACATTCATCTCCATTCATCTTGGAGGGCAATTAAAACAATAAGCAGGAAAGTTTAAAGCAGTCAGTTATACATAGTAGAGGTGAACAACCAGCCAGGGGACTTGAAACATTTACAAATACTAGGAGGAGTAAAGAGGAAGGCTAATAAAGAGATATTAATTGGAAAAGGGGATAGAAACTAAAGTGAGAGATGGAAACACCAGTGTAAGAAGTTTCTGATAATCGGCCTGCTGAAGCAGAAAGGGAAGCTCCACAGCATGCAGCAGTCTGAGTAGGCTGGATTAAGCACAGGGAGGATTTTTGTTTCTACAGCAGTAAAATTGCCGTTCCCCTTTTACATGTATGATTAATTTTTTGTGTCCTCTATTTGTGCCTCTTGGGCATTGCCATCACAAAATGTTTTGCAGCTTTTCCTGTGCACTGTGCTTCTGTTGCTTGATCTGTGCACAGATCACACCCTGGGTAACCTCAAATAATCTCTTCCTTTGCTTACTTCCCGTGGTGAGACACTGTTTCACTTCTGGCCTGTAGGCCGCTTTCACAAGGAAAACTTCTGTGTGGTTCCTGATACCCCAAGCCCAACTGTTCACACACTTCCAGGCCTGCTGAATGGGTCAGAAAAAGCTAAGCTTCTTAGCAGCTGCCAAAAGAATAACCTGAACTGTTACAGACTTCTTTGTTCTGAGTTTCTGCACTATTATGGTGATAGTTCTAGTCCACAGAAGCCTCCTACATGTTAGAACGGTGTAATGGGTGGACAAGTGGTTTGCAGATTGACCTCTGGGACATCAGTGGAATGGGCAAAAGCAGTTAATACTTTCTAGTTGCTTTCATTAGTGCTAGCTTCTGTGAAAAATAATTATTTCTAATTATTCAAATGGCCTTTCAAAAATTATTTCAGTTTAGGATAAAAAAAAAAATGCTGGGGCTCTCAAAGAGACCTTTCTGTGGAGGTTCATAGTTTTATAGTCCTTGATGGTAGAAGTGACTGAGCTTCCATTCAGTGAATGCCTTAGCAGGCATGCCCAAACTGGTTGGGAATTACTGCCTTTACGGTACTGCGTATCAAAATTATTTTCTTAATCATTCTAGGCAGTGAATTATAGAATAAAGGATCCCAGTAAGAGTTAAGAATAGTAATGTTTGCACAACTGAAAAATTGAGAAAGCATTTGTGTAGTGGAATAAATTATAAAATAGAAGAAAAATCCAAATTCCCAGGCTATGGTTTGGGCATGCAGAAAATTTAAATCCTGTTTTTGCTTGAGGCAGAGAAAAGGTTATGCATTGGGCGTGTGTAGTCCATGTTAATTTCCATATATGGTGGTAAAAAAAGACAAATAATATTTAAAATAAAAGGGCTAAGCAGAGGAAGCTTCTATGTCTGATAACTTACATGTTCTACAGTGAACTTCTAAACATATTGGTATTCTGTCTGCAGCATAGTGCAGAATTGAGTGCACCCCGTCCTGATTCTCATACAGCTACATGCTGCACTAAATAGATCCATTGAATTTTGTACATACATCAAAGGACAGGCACAAGTTTAAATCTTGACTGCTGACATGATGTCATAGACTGATAATTAGTTTAGGAACTGCTTCCTTCTAGTTGCCTTTGTGGTTTTAAGAGTTTGAGCAATTGCTCAGACATGTGAGTTGATGCAAAGCCTCTTTTAAGGTTATTTTAGATCATATTAGAAGAAGTGCAAAACAAACACACGGGTACCTGAGCTATGCTTTCTTTATTGCAGATTGTATTGTGAGTTACATTTTGCATTTCAATATTTAAGTTTTTAAATACTTCTCAGATTGCGTACTTATGGTGTAGCATTTTTCTCACAGTGGAAAAATAAGAGGAAGAAGCAAAGTAATGTCCCCTGGTGGTTAAGGTTGTAATAGGTATTACTTAAGTTGTAAGCAGCGATTCTCCACCTTCCCAGCGTTGTCACTGGAGAGAAAGATAGTCACTGAGTTTGGAGGAAGGACTCCCAGATGCATGTCAATCTCCTGCACTGTTGTCCAGCCCTGCAGCTCTGAAAGGGTCTTGGTAGTACCTGCTGATGTGGGAACGTTAGTTCTCAAGCCGTTAGGCTTGAGAGTTTGGACACTGGATTTGTTGTAGCTACTACAGTGTGCAGATAAGTTTATACTTTTCTTGGTCCCACTGTGTTGCCTAATTTTGCCCACAGATAGGTCCATCAGTCAGTAGAATATATATGGGAATTATATGGGAATTAGTCTCTGTTGACTCTTTCACCTCTCTGTTTCCGTGGACTCTAGGTGCATTGTTTTGTTCTTAAATGTGACTGGTTTCAGTTAGATGACTTGATTGCACTCCTATTTTTGTTTGCAAAATACTCGGGTCAGTGGTAAAACTGATATTCTTCTATAAAATATCTTTCCAGTTAATATGTTCATGGTTTTAAAACATCACTATTTCCAAACAATAAACATAGTTTTATAGAAGCTGATCCTCCATCATGAAGAGGAGGTCCCATAGAGTCAGCAAGTGTAGGCAAGAGCTGTGCGCTGAGACAGTCAGTTCTGGTGAGGCCAAATGGGCAGGGCTGGTTTGTATGTGCCCCAACCCTGGGCTCTGGAGAGGCTCTCATTCAGTAACCTGAAGAATCCATTCTGTTCTGATGGAAACTTTAATCACCAGAAATCTGAAGTGCCAGCTTTGCTGGTTGTAGATATACATACTGATGAGATATCATCTCAGAGGTGAGACATGGGTGAGTCTGGGAGATGCTACCAGGGATGCTCACTATTTCTTTTTTCTAGGAAATGATACAAGAGCTGTGCCAGCAGAAATCATCCACAAAGTGCCTCTTCAGAACTGAAATAACTATTCTCTAAATGTTTTATTGTTTTGTTTTTTTTTTTAATAATCCATAATGTCAGGGTACTTCAAGTATTGCTGGTTCAACCAGTGCTGTCCTTACCTCACAGCCTTCCACCCCCTTTCCTGCTCCTTTGCTCTCACTGCTGGAGCTGTCTTTCAATGCACAAGCAGTTGGACTCAACAGGGCCTCCGTTTTCCTTTAGACAGTGTTTATTTGGTGAACCTACTGTGTATAACAATGTCCAATTCAGTTAGCGGCATCAGTTTTACAATACTTTTTTTTTTTTCCCAGTAGAATATCCAGTCTTAAATGTGGATGGGGAGAATGGAAATAGTTAAGATTTTTATTTTTTTTTTTCCCCCCCCTAGAATAAATGGTGTTCTGTTTTGTTTCTGCTGGCAGTGGAGTAGAAATCATGGCAAATGCTTTTTCAGTCTAGGACTGAGTGACAACCCTTCAAAGCATATGGTATATTAACATCTTCTTCTGCGGGTAAGCATCCTTCACTCTCCTTATTTTTAATACTTTATCAGGTTGTGATTTCCAAACTGAATGAAAAACTGTTTTCAGAAAAGGTTGAGTTGAGTGATGAAGTTGTTCTTGGAAGATGTGGTTGGTAATGATGTAGTGTAATATGAGAGTAAGGAATTCTTTTTACTTTAAAAAGTAGTATTGTGAGTGAGATTTAAGCAATCAGAAAGCCCAGGCTCTTTTTCATTTCAGCCCTGTGTATTGAACAAACTTGTTGCAGGTTCACTCACAACTGTTAAGTTGGTGTTTATGTGGCCAATTATCTATCCATGTTTGGCTTCACCTAAGCTGTGGAGATAATTGGGTTTCAGATGCATGTTCCAACAGTGCAGTATGGTTCTTTAGGTTTCAGTAGGCAAGTTAGCTAAAGAAACATCAGAGTATGGAGTTCAACACATAACGCTTACGCATTCTGCTTCAGTGGTTAATGGTTGTCATCCCCTCTTCCCTAAGGACATTCATACCATTGTATTGAATTTTAAATAGTCTCTAAATGTTATTTTTGACCAGGTTCTCCTGTCAAAGGTGAACTGGTTCTTCTGGAGTCTGTTGCATCTCACACCTGATGATTTTTGAAGTGGTTTTGTAGATACCTTACAAGCCAGTTTAGTTTCCAACCAAGTGCAGTGAGGAAGAGTGCCGACACCTCAGAGCCCTGCAGAGTTACTGGGAGAGATCAGTAAATCAGTATAACGTGTGATCAAGCCTGTCCTAGTCTGGGAAGGCCTCAGTTCTGCATGTGGTTCAGGGCAGCTCAGCTGCTTTAAGCCCCTGTGGAGCTGGTTTGTCTGGGCTCTACCTGTAACCACCTAGACTGTATTTCTTCACTGGCTGATAGTTCCCATCCACGTCTGTGGTTCTTTTCGTTATCACTTTTATTAGTCCTGGTCTTAAGGACATTGCAGCTAAGATAACACATAACACCTTTTTTTCCTCTGTAGCATCGCTTTGGCCATGCTCATGTCATCCCAGGCCCTCTCTGTGGTTGTGGCTGGGGCTTCCAGAGAGGTGCACGTGGAGGTCACTGTGTACTGGTGCAATTTGACCACAGATGAGTGACTTTGTTCTTGTTACTGCCTATCGACTTTCTTCCAAACCCTCATTCTGCCTGTGCTGGCTATGAATATACTACATACCTGTTTTACAGTTATCCTATTTCTAGGCCAAACAGTATGGTGTGGTGGTTGCCTCTGGTATACAAGGTAAAATAGGGCTTACCTTCTTTATTAAATGCACACATGTATGAGGGGAAAAGACTGGGGGGAGGGGGGACATGAGGGGAAGACAGAGGATATAGAATTCATAAAATACAAACTATGGATTTCAGACAACACAGGAGGTGTTTGTTGCTGGTGTAGTGCTGGAAAATGTGTGCCCGAATTTGCAAAGGGGGATGTCATGGGAAACTTTGCAGTATATACCCTGGTCAGAAAGACCCTAATTTAGGGAGATTTTAAAATCATCCCTAAATTCAGGTATGTGTTTAATTTCTCACTGATGTGTGAGAGTTCTTGCAGGAATCAAACCAAGGCAAGGAATGCATGGAGTCCTTTCTGCTATGTGGGATTTTAAGTGTGTTTTTTTTTTTTCTTCCTTTTCTCACCACTTCTGAAGGATCACAAAGTTGTAGTTTTTTTTTTTTTTAAGAACTATGATAATTTTTTTTTGTCATGATGAAGCAGTTCTTCTCAACAGTTTTTGTTGAGCTTAAAAAAAAAAATACACTGCATTTCAAAGGGCTTTATTCGGCTTTTATTTAAAATATATTTACCCTTCCTTTCAAAATATATTCCTATGTGTATTCATTATTTATAGACAGAATTGAGTGTGTTCGGATAAACTATAGTGAATGTTTCTTTGTGTATGTGGTGAGCAAATCTGTAGGTATGGTACAAGTACTACCAACTAAACCGCTCTTTGATCTGTGTAATGTGTCCTGTAATTATTGGTTTACATCTCCAAAAAGGGCAAAACTTACCTGCAAAATGTATTAGCATAGTATGAAAATGTCATCTTCCATTACTTGCTGTTAAAGCAATTATGTTGTGCTCTGTAATGCATAAATGTAGACAGTTAGAGAGTACATTATTTTTACACTAAGGAGGAATGAAAAAGAGGAGATGTACTTCTTGGCCAAAATTACTTTCTTCTGAATTGACTGAATGCAAATGACTGGGGGTCTGTGTACCCGGTTGTTGTTGAGGGACCCAGTCCAATGAGATTGCCTCATTGTGCATGCAGTAATGACACTGTGGAATCAGGATGTGGGTCTCTAAACATGGTTTTAGCAGCCTAAGTTTCTTTTAGGAAATGTTGGCGTCTATATGTAGGGAACTGTGGGAGAAATAAAAGGTTTCTTTGTACTTCGGCCTCTTACAAGTTTTATTACTGAATTCTGTGAAACAGGTTTTCCATGGAAAAAAAGATTTAATATTTGTTTTTAGGTTTTCTTTCCTCCTGTCTATTTCTTTTTTCAATAATTGAAAACTACTGTTCATTATTTACATAAAGCTGTCTCTCTTGAGTCTGCTTTCTGTAACCTTTCCCCTGTGAAGAATTTGAGGAATTTGCTGGCTTTCCTCAGGGGGATCCTGGCCATGTTTTATCTGAGACTTCAGGCTAGATAGTTGGTGTTTTCTACGAAGTAGCTTACTATGTTTAAATACTTCCATTTAACCTCAGTATAGATTTGCCATTTGGGCACATTTTGAGCAGTTGTGTATGTAGGAAAATATGTACTTTGCTTTAACCTTCAGCCTCTTTGGTAGCTGGCAGTAAATCTCCAAATGCAGAATGGAGAGCCGCTTAGGGGAAAAAAAGAAAAAAAGAGATACAAAATACCTAAATGCCCTAAAGGCTGGGTATTTCAGCTGCATTTCTAAGGCTCTGCCTGTTCCCTGTTCTCTTTATTCATTCCATCTTTTTTTTTTTTTTTTTTTAAATGAGGACGTGTCAGAGCACAGTATAAAATGACCCCTACGCAAACTCTAGCATTCCACATCCTTCATTCTCCAGCTGTTAACATCAGCCAATGCAGCACACAGGCTTGGCTGCTGCTAGCACCATCTCAATGGCAGTCCCTGCTCCTCCTTCCTTCCCTCTCCATCCCTCATCTGTTTGCCAGAACTGTCAGTAATGCTTTGAATTAGGCGCTATTGCAATTAACTGAAATTTTGGTGAGTCCCAAATACTTGAACTGTCAGTGTGTTCATTCACCTCATATCAGCTCCTGATAGGAGTATATATGTTTCAAAGCAGGTAGGTTTTTCTGGATGAATAGGATGAATTGCTCAGTCTAAATGATTTGTAGAGAAATGATTTGAAAGCCACTTGGCTTTAAGTCTCATTGGAGTCATATTTCCTCAAAAGCATCCTTAATTATACTGCCTTACAGATTGTTTTTCTAACTCTCTTTTACATCTGTCTGCCATAGGATATTTCAAAGATGATTTGGCTCCCACTGGGACTTGGAGATCTGATGCCACAATGAGGACTCACACTCGGGGAGCCCCAAGTGTGTTTTTCATACACGTGATGTGCTTCGCCTTTGCTTGCGGCGCCAGGGAGGACATGGATGCCATGGTTCCTTTTGTCAATGCCAACTACGACAGCTATCCCATGCTCTACTTCTCCAAGGGTGACGTGGAGGGTCTGCGCCTCCAGGCAGCAACCACGCACCGACACATCACAGCTCGGCTGATGGAGGCAGTGCAGACAATGCTGTCGAACCCCCTGGAGTACCTCCCGCCATGGGATCCAAAGGAGTTCAGTGCTCGGTGGAATGAGATTTATGGCAACAACCTGGGGGCCTTGGCAATGTTCTGTGTTCTCTATCCTGACAACACTGAAGCCATTGGCATGGCCAAGGATTACATGGAGAGGATGGCAGCTCAGCCTAGTTGGTAGATTTTTTTATCTTTTTTTATGTTGTTATTATTCTATAAACTGCCTGCAGTTGGAAGAGTGAGTTGTTAGATCAGTAAATTATTACTTAAATTATTTCAGTTGCTTTAACATTCATTTTGACAGTAACTAACTTGCCGAACACATTTATCCTCACCTGGAGCAGCAGTGCCACATAGCTTCTTACCTTCACTGTATCCTACCCTACTGTAAATTAACGCGAAGAGGTGAGACCCTTTGTGTCTAAAGTTAAAATAAATAAATAAAACAAAAAATCCAAAACCACCACACATCAGTAGCCAGTGTTTCCCATCTGATTTGTAGTGAGAACGTTGTGTTAATTTTTTCCTCTCTTTTTCCAGACTTGCACGTTTCTTTTGGGTAATGTTTCCTTAAGAAGAATTCAGAAAAGACTGCCCTGTGAAAAGATGTCATTAGGATTAGGTAAAAGTGACACTCAGAGTTTCCTCAGACAAGTGTTTTATGAATGCTCTAACATCTGTCTGAGCTTTAGTTCAGGCTTGTAGTTCTGCATTGCCGTGTGTTTCCTGGGTTTCCCATAAAGGCACTGTAGGTCTTGAAAGGAATAGTGGTTTATCAAAGTGTTTTACTGCAGCTGTTGGATTATCTAGCATTTTGATGACCTGCATTGACTTCATTTGGATATGAGTGTTCATACACATTATTCTGTCCTCACTGTGGCACACTTTTTAGAGGGGCAGAAGTTAGTGTTTTCACTGCTGAGTGAATTTACTGGTTGGGACCCTAAGATAGACTCATAGAAACATAGAATGACTTAGGTTGGAAGGGACCTTGAGATAATATAGTTCCAACCCCCTGCCATGGACAGGGTTGCCACCCAGTCAATCAGGCTGCATTAAAACATTGTTTGATTGTTGAAGCACTCTCTTCACACTCCTTTGTTTTTCACACCTGATTATTTCCCTTTTTTTCCCTCACGCTTTTTCACACTGTAGCTCTGTCAGTTCTCTCCTTCATCCAGCAGTGGCTTTCTGGAAGACTACAGAAATCTAACATCCCTGGGGCATGTATAACTGTCTGCCTTTGCTCAAATAGGTCAACATGTTCACTCCTACAGCTTCTGAACAGGCAGATTTCATAAATCTGAGAAATATAATTAAAAAGTACCAGCAAAACATGTTACTGCATACACTTCTCCACTTAGGATAAGGAAGATGGCATGTGCAACAGTTCTTGTCTGATTGTTACTAGCAGATATTTAGGAGTTCTGGAGATAAGCCCTAAATAAGACTGTTTATGAACAATTCTTGCAATGTCACAGTAATGGGACTATTAAAATAATGTTGTTCAGTCTATTTAATTGTTTAGTTCCCGTCAGACTTTGAGGAAAATGTTATTCTGGCTGATAAATTTAAAATATTATCCTTATTAAATGATTTGAGGGTAGACGCTCTTCACGGGAGAATGGGAAGAAAAAAGGGTTTTGATAGTACTCAAGCTTGGAGCCTTGAACGTTCTGAGACTTGTTTCAAAACTGCTCATGTCAGAGTAAAGAAGGCCTGGACAAAGAGGTATCAGCAAGTAAAGCAAATCTGGAGAAACTCCTCTCCTTAAACTTCTTCTGTCAAGTACCTAGACTGCCATGTGAACTGCCCTAAAATGTCTTTTTATCTCCGATGCATAGTTGACATGTATTGGCAAGTTAGATCTGGCTGTCATATAAATAACTTTTTGGCAGCTGGTTTCTTTCAAGAGTATCATCTGGATTTCTTTTGACTTCTACATAAATGACATTGACTCTAAAGTAACTCTAGAATTTAAAAAAAAAAAAAACAAAAACAAAAAAAAAAACAAAAACAACCAACCAAACAAAAAAAACTTGCTGTGTAATTTTCCTCTAATTTTTGTAGTGACTGTAAGTAAAAGCGTGTTTTGGTAATGTGGGCAGTAGTTGGATAGAATAAATCAACTTTCCAGCATCACTGATCATTTGTTCCAGACTGTCAAGAGATTAAGGAGACTAACATTTTAAAAATTCATCTTTATGTTAGTGAGAATCCTCTATAGTGCAAATATAGTTTAATATATGAAGACACTGTTATGATAAAGACTACTGGCAATGGGTACATGCTTGGAAATAGCATGTTATTAAGCCCTTGTGTCTCTTCTCAACTATTAGAATAGTCATTTTGTATCACATAATAAAAGGCACCCGTAATTGAATTCCCATTTGTGTAGACTAACACAGCTTGAGCTGTTTGTCATAACAACCGCTCCTGAGAGGCATGCTGCTCATAACAGAGCATCCGTAATTGCTACATCCTGGAGTAGGTTTACATTTAGATTAAACAAAGGGTCAGTGGCTAATAGCTAGCTATAATAATCATCAGAATAATATGGGAACAGGCAGTGTTTTGGAGGCCAGCAGGAGCAAGGAAATGTAGTGCATGAATGTTTTGATAAAAATAGATGAACTTCTACTGTTTTGCCTGTAAAAATTAAAAGCTGTTGTTAAATAACTTGCTTGATTTTCCTGGAATTCAGTCTAAACGCTACCTGAAAACATAGGGAAAGTTTGTCCTTATTTAAGATATCTTATCTTATTTTACAGAGAGGGGAGGATATAGATCAGTTTTCTGGCATTTTATCTGCAAGTCACCTCGCACACTCCCTTACCAGACATGCGTTGTTGGCTGAAGGATCTGCACTAGTGATTCTTTCCATATGCTGCCTCGGCCTCTTCCAGCACGAAGTGAAGTGATGTAATTTGAGTCAAACACCATGCAGAAATAAGAGCCCAGTCAGATTTTATATTTGGACAAAGCAGTTGGAAAAGGTTTTTCTTTACAAAGTCTTTTGTGCAAACAGATACTTCAGAAGTTCACAATTTTTGCACCCTTTTCACAGTGGAAGAGGTTTTCCTGCTTAGAATTGCCAGACAAGGGATTTCTGTACTGTTCTTTTTGACACACAGCTCATGCACCATTTTTTAATAAAAATATGCTACCAGTGTATGGTAAGGTGTAGGATTTGACAGTAAGCCTGACTTCATGGTTTCAAATCAGAGATAACTACTGTCAAACGTGTGCAGACATTCCAAGAAAGTAGCAGCAAGTAAATAGAAACCAACAGGCATCTTCAACATAGCAAATCTGTGACCCTCCTGGTATCTCTTGTTATCCAGCAAACCCGTAGCCTTCTGTTAACCTGTGCTTATTTAAAGTATTGGAGTATGGTGAAGGCTGTTGCCATTAGTGTCCAGAATGGTGCTCAGTGTTGAACAAAATGAATGGTACAATAAAAATGCATGAATACAAATACTTAAATGTAGAAATAAAATAAGTTCATGTGCTGAGTTGAAGGCTCTATGCTGACAACACAGATTTAGCACATATTTTTGACTCCCAATAATCAGCTGTCAGGCATATTCAAAGAATACCGAGGAGGGTTTTGTAAGACTGTTGAATTTTTGCACATGTTGCATTAGTATGTAAAAGCTTGGAGAATGCTGTGGGGGTAGTCTCCTAGAGCAAGAAAGGAAAAGAATGGTAGGAGGATGAATTTAGTATCTGGAATATGCATTATGTTAGTATGTGAAATATCAAATCCTTGGATTCTTATCATTTTCATATGTAGCATTTAAAAATAATTGTGCATGACTCTGAAATTGAACTGCTAGCTGAAGCGTGAAGAGTTTCTTTTATATCTTCTATTTTAAAGTATGATTCTAGACTGGTTTTCTGGGAGGTAAATCAGCACTCAAGTTCAGTGGTGACTACAGGGAGCTTACCTTCCTAGTCTAAAGATTTGCTCTAACCTGGAGCTTACAGTAAAGAGCTAGAGTTTAACATAGCTACATTTCTTTGCGTGCTTTACATAGCACGGAGAGTTATTAAAACAGATTTTATTAATATGTCAGTATAGAGGGGTCATGGTTAATATTAATAAAGAGTAAAATTTGAAGGGGCTCTCTTATGATCAAAGGCAAAACTGAGAGAAAAGGATATGAAGGCAGTTTGAGAATCAATAAAATGATGGTTCTAAGCCCACAGGGAAATTGAGAGAAAGAGAGAACAGAAAGTAGCTAGAAGTTTCCAAAGGAGTAAAGCTTCAGTTGTCTCCTCAGCACATTAAGCAGTAGGACCCTACTTGCTCTTAAACTTCTGAAAAATACATTGTCTGTGTTGTCTTTTTTTTTCTGCTATGACTTTAGAGTTTTATATTTAAACAGTCCTTTGTCTCTCTTTCTGTGAACTGAGCTGAAGTGAGCATGAGTGACTGCTGCTGAAATACGACAGATAAAGGAATAGGAGCAAATTTGTGTTGTTTTACCTTAGACACCAGAAATACAAACCTTCAGTTTTTCAAGGTCTTAAAAAAAACCAAACAAACAAACAAAAAAAAACCCTCAACATATTTCTTTTTGCAACAGACTGAGTACTTGCACTTTGCAGATTATGGAATTTTTGCTTTTGGTGGCAAACGGAAAAATTTTGAAAGGGTGAAAGGTGGGAGATTGTTTGGGATTGAACAGAATTTTTCAAGGATTTTCTTTCTTTTTTTTCAAAACAAAAATTGCAAGATATTGTTCTGTAAGCGAACAACAGACTCAATTTGAGCACAAGACAATCATTTGTTTTGGAGACTTTGTAAAGAAAATATTGGGCATTGGATTTAGTTTATAAAATAAATGCTGGTGGTCTCATTTCCCATGGTGTGTATACTCCCTCTTGGTATGCATGCTTCTTCTGATCAGGGAGAATACTTCTCTCCTTTGCCTGATGAGGACTTGAAAGCTGTATCTCCTGCCCCCAGAACAATAGCAAGGATATCTAGAATGCCAGGACACTGACGTTGTCATTGGCAGGTCTGTACAATTGCGCAGTTGGACACAGGACTAAGAGCTCACTTGGCCCTATTACATGCAGTATTTGCATCATGCTTGGCATTTAACACACATTAGTCTCAACCATGCTATTATCTAGCTACCATGTTTAAGATGGATTGCACCTAAATGCACTGAGGGGGAGTCCTTGGGCTGATTTCCAGTTGAAAGTCTTGTGAAGAGAGCCCTGATTCATTGCATTTGCATCAACCTAATGTAAACGAGAGTTTCGCTACTGAGGAGTCATTTCTGCCATTGCATTTCTGCAATCATTAGCTTAATGTTCCCTCAACCTTTAAGTTATTCTTCAGTAAGCAGTTTGTCATGAGGAGGTTTTGAAGCATTAAGCTTCAGGATGTGGTCTGCATTTGTAATGCATGTGTCAGGGCATGTTTAATGCTTCATTTTGGATGCAGTGATACCATGTTATTTTTTGATGTGGAGGTTGGAGATCAGATATCACACTGCCCAGAAGGGTATTCTGTTTCTTGAGTTAGTATATTATGTTCCTGTTTGCTTCAATTTGTTTTTAAGAATTGGGTGAAGTGAAGGAAGGGAGGTTCTAAATGTCCTGTAGTCCAGGATCAGGGATCTCACTTAAGCAAGAGAGTTTTACTTGGTTCAAATACTGCCTTGAACTGAGCAGACAGTGTTTTTTCCTCTTGGCTTTCACCTCTTAGAGAAATGATAGTGGTTTGGGTTTTGATAAGGTAGAATTTATTAGAAATGGGGGAATTCATGCAGAAATGAGGGAAAAATGTATTAACAGTTTCTGAGAGAAGGGACATTAGCAGTGTTAGTTGTGTCACCAAGAAGTGGGGAGGTTGGGGAAATCTTATCATGATTTTTCTTGGTTTTGTTTCAAAGAGACAGAATATTGATTTGTTACTTCCCATACAAATTTTTATGCAGTTTGTATTGTTTTTTAGAGTGTGGGATCCCATTCAATGAAGGCAACGTGTACACTGTTAGTCTGGGACAGTGCAGTGCCTGCGCAGGTGTTCTTGGCATCATAAGCTGATGTCTACAGAGATGAGCTATAACCCCTTCCATGTTTCATTGTTCATTGAAGAAGGTGGCAAATCTAAAACAGAAACCACCTTGCACTAAACTAGTGTTCTCAAAACACGTAGGAAAAATACACTACTTACGTTATCCACAGTCCCTTTATTTCTCTGTCGTTTCCTTATGGAGGATCTATGTCAGTGTTTAAAATGAAGTAACAAGGAGTATTTTAAACAGCAAAGATGAAGAGAACCTAAAAAAGATCTCAGGCATGTGTTTATGTTTGGAAGTAATTGTTCTGTACTAAGGAATCCATTGTAGACATTATTTACTTTGGATTTTTTTGGAGCATCTGATACCTTTGAAATACAAGAGAGGCTGCTACAGCACTAACATAAAACTTACTTTCAAACAGAGCTGCTAAGTTGTTGCTCATGCCGTCTGATGTTTTACTCCTGAGAGGATTAGAAAATAGTTGTTCTCCAGCATGTTTTTACCCATCCTTATTTGAATAAATACAAACAACTTTATTTATTTTTTTATTTTAGAGCAAAGTAGTTTCTAACAGCCTTGAAAACTTTTTATTCACAGACCATGATAAGTGCAGGCCTGTGGTCCCATGCTTTCCCACGGCTTATCAGCCAGGCTGTTTACCACATCTGACTCTGGAGATCTATTTGAAAAATGAGAGCACAATTTAGATACAAGAAGCGTTTAATGCTTTCTACTTGTCCATTCTTCTTGTGTATCATTTTACACATTGTTTGGTGCATGTTACTTGATTCCATTGAGATTCATTTAGTGGAGACACACTGATTTATATCAGCTAAATAGTTACTTCTTAGAAGGAAAGTTCATTTTAAGAACGAATGTTGGCTGTGATTTTTGTATGTTGAGAAATAAGGGTCTTTAAGTGGTCATCCTTGTGTTGTTTTTTTGTTAATTGCATGCATCTCTTCTGTTAAACCCTATATAAGAACTGCTACACAGAACTGCTGTTTGAGGGAAATAATTACAGAACTATATTATCTAAACAGAAGGAGTTGACTGTGGCAACGTGTAGCCCTAGGAAGCCTAACATAAACTTTTTTTATATTGAAAGCTTTGATATGATTTATTTTTTCTAAAGAAGTCAGCTTAGATGCGGTCATAACTAATCAGGTTAGCACTTCCTGTGTAGGAGAGCTTTCCCTATTTTATCAGAAATGGTGCCACAGAGATTAATTTGTAGTCTTTTGCTATGGAGTCTGATGCTGTGTTGTTCTTGAAACTAAATATAAAGTTAGCTAATATAAAACCAAATATCAAAATCAAATAACAAAGAAATGTATATTACATTGGTTCCATTGTCAAATCTCACTTAAGATGAAGTCAGATAATGAACATTGAATAGTTTTTAACTCATTCTGATTAGCAATTAGTATGTTTTTATAAGGATACTGAAATTTGAATTAAGTATTTTAAATTAATTCCTGAAATTTAATTCTTCCATTATTCTTTCCCCCACACTAATGTGTAGCTTAGCCTCAAGCACTTGTTAATTGTTCCAGACTAAAGTCTTTAAGGTGATATTTCCTGTCCCCATATGAACTCTGATCTTTGAATGCACAAAGATTTGGCAAAAATCAAAGCAAAAATATTTTGGAAATTTGGATTCATGATATAGCTTATCAAAGTTATGCATGTTCCAAGGGATTCCTGGCAGCAACCACAGTGCCAGGGTTTCCCATATAACTAGTGTAGAGTACAGATTTATTTTTACATATATGGCCAATTACAATTTCAAAATTTTTCCAGTGCTAACCAAAGGTGAAAAAGCAGAATAGAAATAGATTGGCAAATGACCAATTCACTTAGATTTTTAGTTTTTCTGGCTCACTGATACAGAATAAATGTATCTGGGGACTGGGAAGTGTTGCTTGCCTAGTTAAGTTACGTTTTCTTGTAGTTTATCAGGAAGTATGGAAATAATAAGCACCTACATATAGTATTTAAATCTTTTGACGTACAGATCTGTAACTTTTCCCACAACAATTAACACAAACCTAAATAAGAAATTTCACTGTATCTGGCCAGAAACTTTTGCTGATGATTTTGAACCTGAAGCAAAACAGAGAAACATCCCAAACAGAGGCCACCAAAGAGCCTCATGAAGATATGGAGAAGACAAGTTGTACATTTTGAGAACTTTCATTCCTGACGCTTTGGCTGTTATTTGTTACCACATTTTTAGCTTTCTGTCCCAATACCGTTCTCAAATTTCTGGTTTAAAACAGCATTTGATTATTTGTTGAATACATTCTTGTGTTTAACTTAACTTGAAGGCTTAAAGGCTTTCCTTATGTATGAATAATACACTTTTCCTTAGGTATGAATGTGTTATGAACTCATCTGAGTTAGATGTACTGAAATAGAAATTGAACATCATTTCCCTTGCTTGCAAACCTTGTGATTTACGATAACTGCACTACTCTGATCGGATAGTCTTATTTTCTCAGCGCTTCATTCATGCATTTTGAATGCAAATAAATGTTCCTAAAGCAGAATGAGTATACATATGTATATAATCTTGCTCATTTCATATATTTTTATCATCTTTTCACATTACTGCTTGTACAAATATAAAATGAAATTGTAATTACAGAATCACAGAATAGTTGAAGCTGGAATGTGCACATCTTCAGGAGCACAGCACAAATCTCATTGATTACCGTAGGGTACTATCTTAACAATTTAAAATTGATTTCTATAGTAAAAAAGTCTTGCAGAATAAGTGAACGACTGGAACAGCTGTGAAAGCAACTAATGACTGTTAGCCTTTTAAAAGTTTTTTTCCACTGTGCATTCCTTCATATTTCCTTTTTTTGCGAGACTGTGGTCTTAAAATATGCTCAGTATAACAAAAGTAAAGTCTTTCTTAGCCAATATATGCTTGATTTAAGGGAAATATTTGTTCTGTGCTACCTCCTCCTCTGTTATGAATTTTCTTGGTACATCATTTCTATTTTGCCAATAATGATTTTGCTTTAAAGACAATTTCAGTCCCATAGCCACCACTGCAAACTTATTGATGTTTGTCTCGTTTGGAAAATAAATGATTCTTGCAGACTTTTTTTGAAGAGTGTAAACTGTGGGATATTACTTTCTTAGAAAAATGCTTTAAATCTTGCTTCAGATAAGTAGATTATTCTTCTGTACAATCAATATTTTGTATATCTGTTTCTCCTAGCAAAACCTAGAAATGTCACAAACACTGCTTTAATACTTAAGGATTTAATCTTTCTGGTAAAATTAATGACATTTGAAGGTTAATATTACCCTTACTTAAGACAGAATAGAGTGCTCTCAAAGATTTGGTAAGTATCTTATTACCACGTTAAATTCAGCATCCATTGCCAAACTTTGGACATGTTAAGTCATACGAATCTTTAAGTATATTCATAGAGAAAAATGAGTAGGTGAAACTCAATTAATTGGTATCTTTCTTTATTGACAGGCTAGTGAAGGATGCCCCATGGGATGAGGTCCCTCTGGCCCACTCCTTGGTTGGCTTTGCCACAGCTTATGACTTCTTGTACAGCTATCTTAGCAAGACTCAACAAGAGAGATTTCTTGAGGTAATTGCCAATGCTTCGGGATATATGTACGAAACATCATACAGACGAGGATGGGGTTTCCAGTACCTACATAACCACCAGCCTACCAACTGTGTGGCCCTGCTGGCTGGAAGCCTGGTTCTGATGAATCAAGGTATGTGCTAAACCATAGGAATGCTTTTCTACAGCATATCAATTCAATTGCCCATTTATGGAGTAACATGCAGGAACTGATGCACATGTTTTTTCTGTGGTTTTCCACATTAAGTACTCTGCCTGTATGGCAGCCAGCTGCAAAGGTGTTCTGCTTTGTGTGTTTTGAGAGCTCCATTGCATTGGATTTGCTCTTATGTTGCTTAGAAAAAAATGTGTGTATTGAATAGAAAATAATCTGTGGGCAGATGTACAGGTTATGATACATACGCACTATATCAGTGAATATATAAGTAGCTGCCTAACTGGTTTTGTATTTTTTACCTCACCATTGCTAAGAATTGACACTTCTCTCATGTGTGCTGTTACCAGTTCAGATTTGCAGGCAGTCTTTTAGGGTAGTTTATCAATTTGGTTCTTGTTCTAATGCCTGAAGACAGTCTGGCATTGGTCTGTGTTGAGGTCAGTGGTCAGAAATGCCCTGGGCCCCAAGCTTTCAGCTAGGCTACAGCACTTCAGTCTTGTTTTCCTGAGAGGACTGCCAAGCTGTAATTTGATCCACCCATGGGCCACAGCTCAGGACATGTCTTTTCAGCATCTTTTGCTAAGGAGATGAGCAAATCTTTACCTTTTTCCCTTAAATCTATGCCCACTCTGGAGAGTGCAAGTCATGGAAAGAGCAGGCGAAGTAACCCTGGCATAAAATCCCTGTGGTACTTAGTCCATGACTTAGTGGAAGTCATGGAGCCAGCTCTAGCTTATGAAATTGTTGTCAGTATTTTATCAAGATTTTATTTAAAGTGTGCTAGGTGTATTTTGAAAACACAGTGCCTGATGAAGCTTCTTACTTGGCACAAGTCAAGGAAAATCTAGTTTCTGTATGCTGATGGTGTTACTGAGCTGTTTAGTCCTGCCAAGCAAGGACACTTCTGCACATAGTTGGAGCTTTCAGACACCCAAAGAATGTGTGCCAGAAAAATGTGATACCTACTGTGCTTGAGGGTCAGTTTTTTGTTAAGAGCTTGTCATGGCAAATGCATTCACTAATGTGCATATGCTCAAAACCAGCAAGGGTATAAATGGAAATTACTGCCTTTCCTTGTACCATGCTTTCCACAGATTGAAGACTAAGACCATGCTTATTCAGTGGGTTTTGCTAAATTCCTCACAATTCCATCCTTCCCTGATCCTCCGTTGTTGCAGAAGGCAGGCAGTTTGCAAGAGGTCTCTGCTTTTCATTAGAGTATAGACCAGAAGTGTGCTTTGTGCCAAACAATGGTAACATCACAAACACAGTTGGGTAATATTTCTTTCACCAAAATTCACATCTTTTTGGAGGGGGGGGGGGGGGGGGAAGCAAAATAAGCAACAATTGAGCAAGTGCTGTGAATATTTCAAATGAAAATCAGTCAGTACATCCAGACTGTATTTCTAAATGAAAGTTTAGTTGTTCTCAATACAGAGCAACTTCATTTAAAAAAAAAAAAAACAAAACAAAAACTTAAAATTTCCCTTTTGGTCAAAAATTCCTAAAAAAAAGTCCCAGCTTCTTAAAAATTCTCATTCTGACATGAAAGACTTTTTCTTAAGGGGAAAAAAAGGGGAAGGATGGAGGAAGTAAACAAATTCTACCTGTATCAGATTCAAAGCAGTTGCAAATAGTGTATCTTAGTGTAAGAATTTCTCCCAAAAGTTTTAAACTTCACTTAACAATTTCAGCTAATGAAGTAAGCAGAGGCTAAACAGCCACCATAAAGTCACGTAAACATTGTCATAGGACAGAAAAATGAAACTAACTGAAATAATTTCTAGGTACCTACATATAGTCCTTGCAATTCAAATACACTCAGGTACTCCAAAAAGAGACATGAATAAGGCCTAATTTGACGTACATGCTGTTCATTATGTGTGAGATTCATACTGGAGGGTTTTTTTTTTTTTGTGTAGCCTGACAGAGTGTTGAATTTCTTCCTTTTTTTTTTTTTTTTAATTCAAACGTGTCACTATGTCATTAAGCTATATATGAGAATAGGTTTATAGCATCAATATAACATAAGTTAACAGAACATATGTGCATTACAGCAGTAAATGCACTATGTCTAGCCATGGAAATCACCATTCTTGTTAGGGCAATGTCCAAAGCTAACGGGTATGGCTGTAATGTCACAATGGAAAATGAGGGTGGAAGTAGTTGGGGTTGTGTTCGGACAGACTACTGCAGGGCCCTGCTCTATCAGTGTGAGGAAGCAGTGTCACACTGGCTGTGAGCAAGGAGGCAGAACTCAGTAGTGCAGCCTGCTCCTTCTGCTCGGGCCTTCCCGGTCATGTTTCTCTCTTCAGCCTAAATCAGGTTGTCTGTTTAACTTAGACTTCACATTTTTTTTCCTCTCTGTTAACTGAGTAGGATTTGGCAGCCTTGACTTGTAGGAAGTCTGAATTGCTCATCACTCTGCTGAGCATAAATACGGTAGTTGTGGCAATAAAGCAAAACATTCTTGGTAGCGGGTTTGAATGTAGCTCGTACTCCCTCAGCCTGGCACATGCACTTCATTCAGCAGGCACTGTTTCACCAAGTAGTGTTGGATGTAATGCATGCCAGCTTCCCTAAAGTTGAGCTCTACTATACAGTGGAAAGAATTCAGGTTAAATCTGTGCCCAGACACCTTGAGCTGCCTGACACTAGGTAGCCATGTAGACATACAAGGTAATTGTATTCTTTTTAGTCCTACCTCGATTGCCAATGGATCTAGAAGAGAATAAGAGGAGGTATGCAGTCTTTCATCTGCTGGGATCCACAAGCTGCCTTCCTTTTGCAGTTTATACAGGTGCTGCTGAAGATCTCATGCCCATGGTTGCTCCATGGTAAAGGTAGCTAAGTCCTGAGAAGGACTTCAGGCAACCTCTTCCCAACTCATGGTTTGTGTGAAGCAGACCAAAATATTAAGATCTCTAGAAGTCTTTTCCTTAGAAGAAATATAACTGTTTAGAGCTTGTATATGTGAAGGCTGGAACTTAGTTGGAAGTTAGGGAAATGAAGAATCTGCATTTGTAATAAACCATGCAAATCTTTTCCAAAAGAACTTCTATTTTGGATAACCCTTTAGACTGCACAACATTGAAAACGTAACTGGAATATAACATATCCTAAAATAGAGCGTTTTGTAGTAGAATATCAGTTAACTGCAGTTCAAGTATCAATTTTTTTAATAAACACTGAGAATATTTTACCACGCTGGTGATCTTACTAGTGAAAAATGACTGATAAGACGAATACTTGCTTTATTGGAGCCCTCTAGTGGGGATTGTAAAATTATTTTCCTACTGTTTTAATTTGAAATTCAATAAATGGTGTTGTTCTGGACTCTTCTGTCTTTGCATGTCTTGAATGCATTAAGCAATTTTTCCCATCAGGGTGGATCACGTAATCCCACAAAAGTAAAAAGGTGTCCTGCTAGTTTTCTCTCCACTCAGGTAACCTTGCTCTACCGTGTTTAAGCGTAGCATTTTATCTTTTTCCCTGGAACCACAGGGATGCTGCAGTGTTGGGTCATATTTTAGAGCTCTGGCAGCTTTCCTTGTGGGTTCATTGCTATGAAAGATCCCACTGTGTGAATATGAGCAATGTCATCTATGATTTACAGTGTTGTGACCAGATTTTCTAACACCTCTTTTCTTTCAGGCTACCTTCAGGAAGCTTACTTATGGACCAAGCAAGTATTGGCAATCATGGAAAAGTCAGTAGTCCTGCTGCAGGAGGTCACCGATGGCTCCCTCTATGAAGGGGTGGCTTATGGCAGCTACACGACCAGGTCACTGTTTCAGTACATGTTTCTTGTCCAAAGGCACTTTGATATCAATCACTTCAACCACCCCTGGCTCAAGCAGCACTTTGCATTTATGTACAGGACTGTCCTGCCAGGTAGGTCATTTGGACCAATGAAAATTCATCTTCCAATTTTTGAAGCAATTTTGTACTTGAAGTGGGCCATTTTCAAGTAACCTTGTATTTGGACATTTGAAATAACTTTCTTCTTTCACTACTGCTTTCATCATCCATGGAAACAGTGATATCATTGTTTATCACTGCTTATTAAACACTGTTGTTTAGTAAACTGTTTTTTAGATCCAGACGAAAAACAAGAATGTCACTTGAGAGAAAAAGCAGTGCTTTAGAGTTTGGTTTCTGGTTTTCAGAGTTTGACACAGAGCTGGTGCTGGGGTTTTCTGTTTGATAAATAATAATCTTTGAGATTCTTACTGATTTTTTGTTCTTTGCCAAAAGGAAAAGCAGTCACACAAAATTATTAGATTAAAGGAACAGCAAATCATGAAGCCAAGGTGAAAGTATCAAGGAAGTGCAGGGAAGTTTTACATAGGATTGTAGCATCCTTAGAGTTGGAAGGGACCTTTAAGTGTCATTTAGTACAACTCCCCAGCAATGAACAGGAATACCTACTACTAGGTCAGGTTGCTCAGAGCCTGGTCCAGCTTGACCTTGAATGTCTCCAGGGATAGGGCATCCACCACCTCTCTGGATAATCTGTTCCAGTGCCTCACTACCCTCACTGTAAAAGTCTTTTTCCTTGTATCCTGCCTAAATGTATCCTTTTTCACTTTGAAATCATTTCCCCTTGTCCTATCCCAAGTGACTGTGCTAAAGGTCTGTCCTTTTTTTTCCTGTAGGTCCCCCTTATTTACTGAAAGGCCCACAGTTTCCTGCAAAGTGTTGAAATCCACTTTTATAACCATTTTTTTTTCAAATTTTTTTCATACAGAAAATGTAATTGACTCAACTGCTGGGTTTCTCAGATCAGTACAGGGGTATATGTATTGTTTTCTTTTGTCAGCATGAGAATTAAACAGAAATATTGGGCACCTCTGGTGGGTCAGTTTTGCAGACTGTTTCTGTTTTCATGCTGAATCTCTTCACTGTCACACAGTGCGTTCAGCACTAGGAAATCCTAGTTTTGACTAAAAGATGGAGATCTATAAATATGCAAACAGTATAAGCTAATAAATATTCCCAACTCCTTGTAACTTTCAGATAAGATTCAGTTTCGGGTAGCCTTGAAAGTTTTCAGTGATGATTTTGTGCTGCTTATTCACAGGGCAATTCATTGGGATATTGTTTAAACTCCTCTTTAAAAAGACAGTATGATAACTTAATACATATTAAAAATTAGCTCCATGTATGAGGGCAATGATTGCTGCTTTGGCATGCCAGCACAGATGTGTAAGGAACTGCACTGAATCCAGGCTGTATCTCAGGCATGTACTGGGGAGAGGTTCCTAAAGAGCAAAGGAAACTCATTTTACCTATTTCAGGATGAAAGCTGGATTGGGGTGGGTTTTTTTGTTTTTTGTTTTGTTTTGTTTTTTTGTTTTGTTTTGTTTTTTCTTGAGAGGACCTTTCTTTTGTTGCTTTGGAGAGTTTGGATTGACATGAGAGGAGTGAAAGCTGCAAGATCTGGGTGAGAAGTGGATGGGACGTTGCCATTTATATTTTTGTAGCACTTTGGTTGTAGCCTATAGCCAAAGAAGAAAGGTGACTATTCAAGTTATCTACAGCAGAAGCAGGCAGCTCCTATGTAACTTATGGTTCATTTATGAGTATAAACATCTGAGAAGGCAGCTTCTGTTTGTGTCTGTTTGTACCGCTTGGCTTTATCTTCATGCTCTACAAACATATCTGTGTTTATTTGTTCTTTCTCACATTCCTTTTAACTTTTTCCCAAGGGTTTCAGAGGACTGTGGCCATTGCAGACTCCAACTACAACTGGTTCTACGGGCCAGAGAGCCAGCTGGTGTTTCTCGACAAATTCGTCATGCGCAATGGCAGTGGGAACTGGTTGGCAGACCAGATCAGGAGGAACCGCGTGGTGGAGGGCCCAGGAACTCCATCCAAAGGGCAGAGGTGGTGCACTCTCCACACTGAATTTCTCTGGTATGAAAGGGAATGAGTGGGCTCAAAGAGGACTGGATGGCTGCTTGCCATTTGTGATGTTATCTTTAGATTTGTACTGCAGAGGCAAAGATTCTGCTACACTGGCTGTGTGTAGGACAGAGTTTTTAGGCTCAGAAGAACTTCTTAACTTAGCATAGATATTTAGTGTGCACTGCTACAGATTACACCTTAGTCTTACCCTGTGTGTGCTTTTGTGTTTTCCTCCCACTGTCTGTTGCAGTTATAAAAGGAAACAACCCTGCATATATTCTTTTTTTTTTTTTTTTTTTTTTTAATCTGGTCTATTCTGATGTTTAATCCTGTTATGATTTTTAATGATCAATTAGGCAGATGTTTAAAGTGTGATTTTGTTTTGAAAGCTGTAAGTCCTAATATAAACGTTCTTTGAAAAGCTGAAGTAATGTAAAAGATAGTGAAGCCTTTGCCAGACATGAGCTGAGGTTGGCTAAGGTCTTGATAGGGCTCCTTGTTAGCTGTAGAAGATAATTCTGATGAGCAACCATCTAATAAAAATACTATTGAGTTGAATAATGGTTTTGCTTATTAAAAATAATGTTGGGTTTTGTTTCTCTTACTTTTGGGGGGTGAGTTCTTTTAATTCCTGTGAATCAAACAAAAGAAAAATTAAGAGCATTATAATTTTTTTAGGAATTAAGACCTCCTTTTTAACCAGATATCTTATGACTTGCAATTTTTACAAGAAAGCTGTAAATTTCTTTTTTCATCATAGCTGGAAAAGGAAACTAATATAGTGATGTAAATTAAATGACCTAAATCATATCAATGTGTCATTTAAAATGCTTCTTCATTAATTTTTAGTTTATTCCCAATTCTGTTTGGAGGCTACAGACTTCCTATGGTCATCAGTTTCAGGGTAACAGATGCTCTTTTTGACTCTTTTGGTTAGGTAGCAAGCAAATAGATGCAAATACTGATGTCCAGTGCAAAATAGTGCCTACAACCTGTTCCTAATGTGCCTTTTGAAGTATTTATGTTGCAGTCGGTAGCTTTATGATACAAAACAAAATGTGGCTTGTTTGAGAGAAGTTCTTACTTTTGGAACTCTTATTTTTGGACTGCAAAAGGATTGCTTGTAAGTGTGGAGTAGATGCTTTCAGTTATTATTCTATAAAAAGCATACAGTTAATTTGACTCTTTCAAATTTACTTAGGGATTAGTAGGAGAAATATCATTACAATTATAGGCTTTTTTTTTTTTTTTCTAAGGAAAGACACTGGTCGGCTTTATATTGCTAGGTTGTTCTTTGATATGAGTAATGAATTGTTTTTTGAATTTTGTATAGGTGCTGATAGTGGAATTACTCAAGTGATTTTTAAACTATTTTCTTCATTATTTTGGCAGGTATGATGCAAGTTTGCGCTCCATCCCTCCACCAGATTTTGGGGTTCCAAAGCTGCATTATTTTGAGGACTGGGGAGTGGTAACCTATGGAAGTGCTTTGCCAGCTGAAATCAACAGGCCTTTCCTTTCCTTCAAGTCAGGAAAGCTGGGAGGACGTGCAATATATGATATTGTTCATAAGAACAAGTACAAAGAGTGGATCAAGGGATGGAGGAACTTTAATGCTGGCCATGAACACCCAGACCAGAACTCCTTTACTTTTGCTCCCAATGGTGTACCTTTCATTACAGAAGCTCTGTATGGACCAAAATATACTTTTTTTAATAATGTATTGATGTTTTCCCCTGCTGTGTCCAAGAGCTGCTTCTCCCCATGGGAAGGGCAGATTACAGAGGACTGTTCTTCAAAATGGCTTAAGTATAAACATGATTTGGCTGGTGACTGTCAGGGACGAGTGGTTGCTGCCATGGAGAGAAGTGGGGTGGTTTTTATCAGGGGAGAAGGAGTGGGGGCATATAATCCTAAACTGAAGCTGAGAAAATTGCAGAGAAACCTCATACTTCTTCATCCTCAACTTTTGTTGCTGGTGGACCAAATCCACCTAGAAGATGACAGCCCTCTGGAGGCAGCAACCAGTTTCTTCCACAATGTGGACGTGCCTTTTGAAGAAACGGTTGTTGATGAGATCCATGGGGCATTCATTAGACATCGTGATGGAATATATAAGATGTACTGGATGGATGACACTGGCCACAGCGAGAAAGCTACCATTGCCTCAAGAATGTATCCCCGGGGCTACCCTTACAATGGAACAAACTATGTGAATGTAACGACCCTCCTGCGGCACCCCATCACCAGAGCCATTTACTTGTTCATTGGGCCCTCCATCGATGTGCAAAGCTTCACTGTCCGTGCAGACTCTCGGCAGCTGGATGTTTTTGTCACCACCAATGAGCACTCCTATGCGGTTTACCTGTGGACGGTGGAGGACGGGCCTCGTTCTGCCTTTGCACAGGTTACTGCAGGCCGTCAGAAAATCGTCTTTGACCGAACGTCTGCCATTAGGAACTTCGCAGTGCCAGAAGTGAAGGACTACATTGGGATTGTGGAGAGGAACCTGCAGCATTTTAAGCCTGTTTTCCAGCAGCTTGAGAAGCAGATCTTGTCTCGTGTACGAAACACAGCTAGCTTTAGGAAGACTGCTGAACGCCTGTTGAGATTTTCAGATAAGAGACAGACAGAAGAGGCCATTGATAGAATATTTGCAATCTCACAGAGGCAGCAGCAGCAGCGTGGAAGAGCAAAGAAAAATAGAAAAGTATCCAAAGGTTATAAATTTGTTGATGCTGTTCCTGATATTTTTGCACAAATTGAGGTAAATGAAAGAAAAGTGCGACAGAAGGCACAGACTCAAGCACAAAAAGAGTTGCCTGTTGATGAAGATGAGGAAATGAAAGATCTTTTGGATTTTGCAGATATCACTTATGTGAAGCACAAAACTGGAGTTTCAATCAAGGGCCGATCAGGGCTGGCACAGTTGGTGGCAACCACTCGAAGTAGTGCCCCGTCAATATCAGCTTCTTATACCCGCCTCTTTCTTATTCTCAACATTGCTATTTTTTTTGTCATGCTAGCAATGCAGCTCACATACTTTCAGAAGGCCAAGAGACTTCATGGCCAAAGATGTCTGTATGCAATACTTTTAGTAGATAGCTGTATATTATTGTGGCTGTATTCTTCCTGTTCTCAGTCACAATGTTAGCGGAAGACCTCTACTAGTCGACCAGTTTATGGTCATATATGTCTATGCAAAAGCATTAACCCTAATAGGGCCAAAGTTTATGTTCTTTTCTTTCTGAAACATTCCAAAAACAGCTGGGGAAATATTGTTTTCAGACCAGAAAGGATTGACAAATCAGGCAGGCAATGAATTTCTCAGAAAACCAAATACTTAGTAAGTACTCCTCCTTTGAGTTTTGAGTTGGGCCTTACATCTGAGGGAACATTATGCTTTGTTCTTCAGAGTTCAGTGATGCAAAGCTGTAATTAATTTTTTTGTTAGAAGAGCCCTCTTAAGATATATGTTTCTAAGGGCTTTTTCAAAAAAAAAAAAAAAAATGAAATTGGATTTGCATTTAGTGACTTTTCATTTCCAGGCTGCTGTGAATGTGGGACATTCTCTTAAGGAAAGGCTATTCAATGACAAGTATGCAGGGAAGATCTTAGCAGCAGATGCCATTTTTCTCTGCCAAACCAAAGAATATTTAACTGTGGGACACTCCTGTATAATTATTTCAGACACTTCCATCATGTCATCTCTTCGATGCTTTACAGTTTGGCATGGTTGGAGACAGCAATCCTGTCAGTACTTACCAATGAGCAGCACAATGTTTAGTAGGCAGCAACAGAAGGAGGAGAATAAGGAGCTGCTTCAAAGTACAGAGGAGGACAATTCTCAGGAAAAAAAAAACCAAAACCTTTTTCAGTCAAGAGTAGACTGCAGAAAGATGAATGTTGTGGGGTCTGTTCTCAATTTTTACAAGGAAGAGTTTCACAAAAGTTTTCTATAGTTTGAAGTGCATCTTAGTAGAGAAATAATGTTCTTCTACATGCACTTGTAAAAATACAAAAACCAAAGCAATCCTGTGGTAAGCTCAACAATCGCTAGTAGGGAAAAAGAGGTATTATGGAAGTATTCTGTGTCTTTTTTTTTTTTTTTTTCTTTTCACATGGCTAGAAGCAGAGGACAGTTAATTATGTGAACAATCTGTTCTCTATAAAGCACCAGGAAGGGTTCTGCAAGCTCATGGTGGGCCCTGGATCAATTATCTGGGGATCAGTGGTAAATGGAATCACATGGTTTACAGCAAAAATAAGTTTGACATCTCCACATATATCTCCTTCTGTTCGTTAAACTGATTTTAAGAAATCACAGATATTTGAGAGAATGGAAACTCTATGGAATTGGGGCATATCTGTATGTCTTTACAGGAAAATAATTCTTCCAGTACATCTGTTAAATAAAAATATTATTATTTTCTCTGAGGGAAAAAAAATGTTTCTCTTTGATTAGAATACTTTTCCTATTAAGTACAGTAATGATGTTCATCAACACTTTGTTCAAACCATAAAACTTTGTTTCCTTTTCCTTGCACCCATTTAGGCATATTATCTACATTGCTCTTTTTAAGCCTTCTGGAGATTATGCATTGAAATATGCTGAGCTTTTCTTGTCTAAACATTTTTAGTGAACAGATCAGAATATTTTCATTAGGTTCCAGATACTGAGCCATATCTGCACTGCGTTCACATGCAGAAGCTCTGCTATAATCTTTGATGCCTGGATTTAGCCAATAAAATTTGACATGTTTAGTCCAGGCAAAGGAAGCTGACTGGTTGCCCGATGTTACTTACAGTGTAAGTATGTCTAGATTGTGAGAAGCTTTGTGTCACTAGACATTTTCTTTCTGTCTTTGCACAGGGATAACAGGAAAGTATGGAGAAATAGCTGTTCGTTATTATTAATATTATTATTTTTGTATTAGATACTTGTGTATCCTTGTCCTCTTTGGAGATGGTTAAACCTTCAGAAAAATGAAGATCTGTGATGACTGCGAGCCTTTACAAGACTAATGTAATCAGTGGCATTTATACAGATCACTTGACAATTGTGTATGTGTTCCCTATGTCAGATTGCCATTGCTTTGTTGGACGGTCAGCTACAGAAGGGTAAACTCTCATCACTCTAGTCCAAAAAGCTTTTGAGAAGTACCTGCATTTCTTGGCTGGCTGTGTACAGTGTGCCATCCAAATTCTAGTACAGGATTAATATGTGTGTCCAATGAAACTGCAGAATTATGGAAAATAAGACACGGTCATGGCCATTAGCTCTCGTTTGCACGATGCTTCTCTGCACTGTTGTAGCAATGAGAAGATGAAAAGGTGTGTACAAGAGATCTCTGTGCTCAGAGCCAGGTCTTAAAGCAGCTTGTAAAGCCAACTAGCATTTAAATGTGGAGTGAGTGTACATGCAATGATGGAGTGAAGGGAAATGAAAATAGTCTCATGTACTTCTTTACTTATTCTTTTCTACACTGACACCTTTTAAAAAGTCCTCTAATGTTTGTTCAAGTTTTGTTTCAATTTCTTGCTTCCATTCTTCTTCCCCCTTCTTTTTCTCATTCCTTAGCAAAGCTTATCACAGAATCACAGAATTGCAGGGGTTGGAAGGACCTCCAGATTGCTTGCCCCTGCAAGCAGATTCACTACAGCAGGCTGCACAGGTTGGTGTCCATGCAAGTCTCGAATATCTCCAGAGAAGGAGAATCCACAACCTCCCTGGGCAGCCTGTTCCAGTGCTCTGTCACCCTTGTGAGTGACATCCAGTGCTCAAGTTTATGGCCATTTCCCTTTGTCCTGTCCCCAAAGACTGCTGAAAATAAGTCAGCCATGTCCCTCTGACTCCCACACTTAAGATATTTATAAACATTAGTAAGGTCACGTCTGACTCGTCTTCTCTCCAGGCTGAACAGACCCAGTTTGCTCAGCCTTTCCTCACAGGGGAGATGCTCGAGGCCCTTTATCATCCTCATGGCCCTCTGCTGGACTCTTTCCAGGAGATCCCTGTCTTTTTATATTGGGGAGCCCAGAGCTGGGTACAGTACTCCAGGTGAGATCTGACCAGAGCAAAGTAGAGGGGGAGGTTCAGGTTCACGCTGGTCATGCTACAAAGTGTTTCTGGCATACACCTCTGATCCCATTCTTAGTCTGCTTCTTTTTGCTTTCTGAAAATGTTCATGTTCTGCATCTCTGGCCACAGGAAAATAGGGCTATTCTACAATTGGCTTCTCTCAACTTCTGTTCGGAACTTGATTTTTTGTCATGCAAATTTGTTTTAGTGCTGCAGTCTAAATTCACCTGGACTTAGTTCAATGCATTCTGATCAGTCATTGGAAATTCAGCTCACTGGTAGCTGTGTAAATGTTTGAGGGTGGAACCTGGTTCTTAGATTTGTAAGTGATTTTTGAGATTATCTAAAAACTGGATGTGTATGTTATATACATCATTGTGACTAAAGGAAGCAAAGGGAATGGAGCGCATTACCTCATTTCTTAAATCTTTGAAGATTAAAGTTGATTCTGAAGTATTGTATGTCTGAAATGTATCAAATTTTTCTGTTACCTACGTATTTTCCAGTGATGAATTTTTTCCTTAGTTTTTGAAAGTATATATTGTCTGGAAAATAGATTTTTGCACCAGGCTGTTACAAGCATATTTATTGGGTCTGTGAAAGTCTTACTTTGGATCATATGCACTATTGTCTAACTTTAATCCTTTTGATCTGGCTACTCTCTTAGAATTCAGAAGGATAACTTTAAGCTATAAAGTCAGACTCAGCTAAAGGAGGCCAGATTTTATTTTCTGTCCTTTCTTGATTGTTGAGTCCAGGAGAAGTCTGCACCAGGAGGCCTATGTATTATGTAACAGTGCTGGATGTATCCATATGGATACAGCTCTCAACCTGTTCTCTAAACAAGTTCAACCTTGAAACAAAGCACTTCAAAGAATATAAAAACTAGCATCAGTTTTTCTCCTGATAATAACTAATAAAGATGAGTGATTAATTCAACTTCATACTTAACTGGTTTGCTACTCTAGGGAACAGCAAAACAATTAATTTCATGAGAATTCAGATTTCATCTTCAGTTTTCAATGAAACTGAACATAACTGCAGTAGCCACAAGATACTAAAGAGTGTGTGAATCCATACAGACAAGACCATACCCTCCCTCCTTTAATTCACATTAATAAAAGTACCAAGGAAGCAATGTAAATCAACCAGGTTCTGTGGTAATGGAATTATGCAGGTAATTTCCTTGGGTGTGATCACTCAAATCTCCAAAAGGCAGAAAAAAAAGCAGGAGGAGATGCTGTTGTCAAGCGTATATGTATGCTCTCTACAAGAATGCCTACACCACATACTAGAATTATAGTGGGAACCCTCTTTATACTGACAGACAAACATCTCTTTGGCCTTGGTGCTGAGAAAGCTGTATTTTTCTCAACTGTTCTCAGGTGAGTTCTAACTCGTTTTGGTGTAAGGTGACTTCGTACTTCCTCAGCTCACTGTCTAACTCAGGGCTTCCTGATACATGGCCTTATCTATCTGGGCAATAGATATCCCCCAGTCACAGAAAGAAAAGCACTGTGGGGTCTCTAGGTAAGACAGCCATGCGGAACGGTCTGCCACCACCACCTGGCTGGTAGCCTGCTGTGTCTGCTTGTGAGAGTCCCAAACCACAATGATTTCACTGGTTTGACTCCTGCCTGACCCTGGAACAATGGAGAGGAAGGCTGCCCCTGCTCTGACCCCACAGCCTGAATCCTCCTGAATTCTGTTGTTGAGTTGGCTGTAGGGGAATGACCTTCCACCTTCATGCTCCCTTGAATTGGCACGCTTCCCTTAAAGCCTGTCTCCTGGGATAGTGTAGAGGTTTAGTTAGTGCCAACTAAAAAAAGCTGCAATTAAGAGCATTGCTTTGGTTCAAGTGCTTAATGAAAAATCCTATGCTAATGTCAGAGCGAGTCTTTTTGCTGAAGAGGTCTAAAAGGACCCACAACTGCTCTTCCCCTCTACACCCCACCCCAAGATCTCTGTCCCACCAACAGAGATGTGTTTACTAAAAGAGCTGTTATTCATCCCTCCTACATTGCATCAGCCTCTTCATTTTTGCTGTCCCTAGAGGGAATCAGATCTGAAGCACTAAAACCAGATTATGTGGTAACAAACCATGCTTGTTGCTGTGAGTACCAGAAAAAGTTACGAAAATTATAACTTAGTTATTCTGAGGTCTTTGTACTTCAGAGAACCAAATGGAGCAAGAAAGAAATATATGCAAGAATGAGATACAATATAGGCAAGAATGAGGTTTGACTGCAGTCAAACAAAAGTCCACATCAAGTAAGGAAGTCTTGAACCATGCTTACTCCTGTCTCTTGATGAAAGTCATTCAGCTCTGTGTTTCAGAGCCTCCTCTCCTTGCTCTCTGATTCTTCCCTAGAAAGGAAAACACAAGTCTTCCACAGAGTTACAGTTTCTCAGATGTGAATTCCCCCATGATTGTCACCTTCTATGATGATGTCTTATATGCATATGCCTCTGGTAAACTGTCCTTGGCAGAAATTTGAACAAAACCTCCATTCCAAGGAAAGCAAGGAAAGGATCTATTGTTGATGACAGGGATTTTATCCGTATTCCAAGATTTGTATCTCCTATTTCTTTCTTATATCAGGTCCTAATTGGTTCTGAAAGAAATGTTAAAGTTGCTGGCTCGCAATTTTTCAGAGCTTTCTAGCAGTTTCTTCCATATGAATAGCTGGTTTGCTAGTAGTCTGAACTTATTAAGAAATGACTTGCTTCCCTTAAAGAGAAGATCAAATGCTCACTTTATGGGAACAGAGGTGGTAGTTCCTCTGTGTATTCTAAAGACCAGATGAGTCTGTTAAACAATTGTTTTCTGCCTTATGAAAGATATGTAGCAATTTCTCAACCCAAAATGTAAAATGTACCTTGCTTTCCAGATTAGTGGAAAACTACCTCTTCACCTAAAAAAACAGCTGTTTAACGCTAAGCTAATAATAATTTTCTCATGGTTAATTCACAGCCCTGCACTTCCACCTGCCATTCAAAAGTGATATTCTTTCAGATTTGCTCAGTGTTCACTCTAGGAAATGCTGTAAATTACCCAGAACTCCCCTCTTGCTGGGATGTAGATTTTTGTAGGTGTTTCTAGACCATGAGGTTTAAGTCTGCTTAGAATGGAGATGCCATTGGGGTTAAGCGGCATAATCACAGAAAAACAAATGAAAAAAAACAAACCCTGGTCTCACTCCTTGAATTTCTTTCTTTCTTTTTTTTTTTTAATCCCCTTTATCCAGGGGCTACTGCTTATTTTCAAGAGTGGACACTTTTATTCCAGAGTTCAAAAACAGTTGAAATGTCTTCTGATGTACTGGAAAACCAGACTGTATTTCCCTTGGGAGCAAAGCCACTCATCTGTCTACAGTTGTCATACTTTGGCCAAAGATCTGTTAATACCCAAATCCACTTGAAGCGGAGGGCAGTCACTTCTTTCCAAAAGCAAAAGATTCAAAGATTTGATTACAATTGTCCCCGATGTATGCACACGGCAATCTTGAGCAAACATATGGCTACAGACCACATCACCTGTACTATTTCTGTTATACTGCAACTTCTCATGGCTGCAAGCAGTTTTAGAAATTTACAGATAACACAGACCCACAGACTTTCCCTTGTAGATTGTGCTTGAAGTTGAGATCTGTGCGGAGAGATAGAATTGGTGCAATTTTAAATTTTTTAGTTCTTTGTTGAATCCACACAACTGAAATAGTCGAACTGCAAGTTGCCCTATAGACCAAGAGGAATTCATTAAGTTTCTTTTTGTCATTTATAACATTCTCATTTGATTTCATGCAGAGAAGTCTCTGAACCTACCAGCAAAACTAAGATAGACAGCTTCAAATGGGAAGCTTTGAAAGGGATGAGGTCTCAACTCTTACACTGCCTTCCTGTTAGAAAAATGTCTCTTTAGGTATCAAAATTCAGACAGACTAGGAGTCCAAGTTGGGAAACTGTAAAAAGCAGCATATCACCATGCACTGAAGAATCAACTAATTAAATTAGATAGAATGGTTAATTTGTTCAAGCTTCAAAATTGGAGAAGAATTAATGGAGTGAAAAGGTACAGAACATATTTTGTAGCATATACACAGAAAGCACTAGGACACAGACATGGGAGAATAGCATGAAATCTAAGCTATTTGACAATCAAGACAGCAAGATGTGGTGTCATAATGTGAAGATAGATAGCCACATTCTTCTGCATTCCCATATATATATATATTTATAAGCCATTGCACCATCTTTCTCCTGCTGTTATTCCCTGCTGCTTTTCACACCAGCAGTTCACAGAGGTTCATTTCTGGATAGTGGGCTTCATGTAACCAAATGGCCTACAGCTGTCAGAGGGCTTTACTGCTCAACCTACATTCAACTACAGTCTATATGTGCTGTAAGGAAGTCTGCATGGTTCTTTAGGCACTGGCTGTGATTTGTGGCATATTTGCAGAGCTTATAAGAAAATGTGTGATATTTTTGTGGGTTTAGAAAGGTTCAAGTTGTCAGGCTTTATGAAGAAATCAAGAAGTGCTGGTGAGGTAGATAATAGAATTAATTCATCTGTAGTCAGGTAATTCACCCTGAGCAGCCAACTAGTAACTTCCAAGAAAGGAAAGCTTAGTCTTTTTCCTCTGGTATGTAGAACGATATGGCATAAAACTTCTTTTGTAATTATGAGCACATTAAATCCAAAACATCTCTGTAGTGTCATAGTAAGCACCAGATTTCACCTGAAGAACCTCCCTAGGAGCTGTGCTTTGTTTTGATGTCCCGGTTCCTTTCTACCCACTAAAACCAATTTTCATTCTAAACCTAATAAATGTAATGTCTTAAATAACAGAGTAGTGTATCCCAATACGTGCAAGCTGTACATGCACAGCCACAGTGCTTCTTCTCTGTCTGCTGCTCTGCTAAGTATTAGTGCTACCAATGATTTACGTGGTGCTACTGGGATGTGTGACACTTCACAAACGTAGGGCTGGTTCAATCATAAATCCAGAATAACTTCCTTCATTTCACAAACTGAGGTAATGGGCCTCTGGGGGAGGTCTGTCCCCCTGGAGGGGGTGTGTTCAGACAAAGCTCCCACTAGTAAATCTTTAATTTCACCTGGAAAGCGACAAAAAGCATTACAAGAATTTTCCTAGAACAAAAGGAATTTTCTGTCTTTCTTAATTGGGCACTGAGAATACAGCTTACAACTCTTTCACTTGAAGAAATGAGAACAGGTGTTATAAAAATAAAAGCCGTTGTCTGCACTGTAGAGCTCAAGCTCCATTCTGCCCATGGATTTTGGGTTAATAAAGTGAAAATGAATTTGTGCTTGATAAGACTAATGACTGAAATTTAAGACACAATGAACTTTCATAGAAACAGCTAGAAAAAGAATGATTTGCAAAAAATGAGGTAACATAAAACAAGATCCTCTCAATATTTACTGACAAATCCTGCAGTGAATATACACACACGTGTTGCATTCAAGAATAGCATCACACATTTGGTATAACAGCAAAACTAGTTGGAGTACAGCTGTTTCCTCCCAGAAAGTATGTGAGATTCACTCAGCTGCAAAAGAAGGGATAGAATTTAAAACATTAAAGAGAAACTTGTTGAAACTTTGAACAACTCGATTTGTTTTGAGCTGATTTTTTTCATTTCAATAAAGCATACTTCAAAATGAAAGGATATTTCAACTAACAAAATCATTTTATTTTATTTTATTTTATTTTATTTTATTTTTAACATCTCTCTGTTTTCACTGTGACATTGTTTTTATCCCACTTGGTAGGCATGAAATTTAATGCCAATAAATGCAAAAACACCAATTAAATTGGAATTCTGGGTTCTTTAATAGAGGACCGTTTTCCTGAACGCTTCCAGTTAATGCTTTACAGCTATTGTGGAGACAGAAGTGTTAATTTAATGGGCAGGAAATAGCTGCCCTGAGAGAACAATGCACAGAGGTGAATAGGATGCTAACATCAGCCTGGCCTTGCAGCTCTGCAATTACTCTCTCCATCTCCAGACCGCTAGTTCTTCAAGGCTGACCAGTGTTCCCCCCTGGCAGGACTATTGCTGCCCCTCAGCCTGACTCATGTCACACGTGTTCCCCTCCTTCCAGCCAGGGTGGTCTCCTCCTTCACCCACATCTCTCTCGTATGTACTGAAAATATATTTGCTTGGAGGGGAGGGTTAATCTTTTTTCACAGAAAGCTTCCTTCCCTTTTTTGATGAATCTTGTTCCTGAAATCATATATTTTATTGCAGAGAAATAAAAGAATGCTAAAAGTAGTCTCAGGTGAATCACAGAATCATAGAATTGTAGGGGTTGGAGAATTGTAGGGGACCTTGAGATCATCAAGTCCAACCTGCTAAAGCAGGTTCTGTAGAGTAAGTTGCAGAACAAAGCATCCAGGTGGGTCTTGAGTACCTTCCAGGGAAGCAATCTCTACAACCACACTGGGCATCATGTTCCAGTGCTCTGTCACCCTCATGGTAAAGAAATTTTTCCTCATACTTGTGTGGAATTTCCTGTATTCCAGTTTGTGCCCGTTCGCCCTTGTTCTGTCACTGGGTTCCATTGAAAAGAGCCTGGCCCCATCCACCTGACTCCTGCTCTTTAGATATTTATGTGTTGATAAAATCTCCCCTCAGTCACCTCTTCTCCAGGCTGAACAGCCCCAGGTCTCTCAGCAGTTCCTCACAAGAGAGATGTTCCTAGCCCTTTATCATCTTTGTCCCCTGGACTCTGTCTAGAAGTTCCCTGACTTTTTTGAATTGAGGAGCCCAGAACTGGACACAGTGCTCCAGATGTGGTCTGACCAGTGCAGAGTAGAGGGGGATGATCAATTCCCTTGACATGCCGGCCATGCTCTTAATAATACACATCAGTGAAGTTGTGGGGTTCCTTGGCCAGTGTCTTTCCACCGTGTGGATATTATCTGCTCCTGATCATCAGGATCCCTTGTTCAGCTGGTGGTTCTCAGACACAGCCTCTGCTTTTTACTTTAAGAAATTCTGTATAAGAGGTGATGAGGGGTACATTTTTTACTGGTAATGTTGTTCAGCTGGCCATCTGTCTGACTTACTTAAATGTGATTGTTATTTTGTTTTGCTGTGCTTAGGGCATTAAAGCGATCGCAGATGTGACTTGAGCACTATAAGCGTATCACTTTCAGTGCATAGTGCATGTAGAAGCAAAATCCAGAGCTTGCACTATTCTCTGTCCTCCCAGCACCTCCCAACACTAGTCCAGACACAAAGAATTCTAGTTTCAAGGTCCAATAACCGTTGCCTCTAACTGTAAGCAGCTACTGAATCACACAAAATATATGTAGGGACAGACATTATTTCTCATAGTTTGTGCAGGGGGTTTTTATCTTGAGTTTGAAAAATAGGGCAGTTATTCAAATTGGAGAAAAAAGAAAGAAGAACTTATTCTGTGTCACACTTTCTGAAACTTTGAAACTTCCTCATTCCATTCCTCTTGTCTGGTAAGAGGTTTAGAAAAAACTGCCTGTTTTTTTCCCCTAGAAGTTTGAATTGGACAGAAAATGAGTATTTTTAATAGCAGCATTTTTACGTAAGGAAAAAACTGTTTCCTGAAATACCTTATTTTCCCCAGAAAATAATATTAATATTAATATTAATTGTAAAATGAAAGTATCTTCTTCTGATGTCTGTACTGGGCAAATAAGTAGAAATTATATTAAAGAATGAAAATAGTATATACATATATAAACCTGAAGCCAAGTTAATCTGACTTGGTTCTGGCTGGATTTCAAAAAGCATATTTGACAGTTTGTCCTGCGGAAGTTAAGAAAAACTACAAGAGTAAGTAGTTCTGGAGTGAGAAAGAAAGTCCTTAGGGAGTTTTAAGTTTGCTTAAAATTGGAAAAAGTAGTACATCTGTACTATGAACAATACTGCTTATGTCTTTTAAGTGACCTGTAAGGGGTGAAAATCAAAACAATGAACTGACCTGGCTGCACCTTCAGTGTAAGTCTGGCAAATCCCGGCCTCATCCCCTCATGTTGAAACTGGTACTTGAATCCTGGAGAAGAGGTACATATCTGGGTACATATCCAACAATCAGAGGAATTAGTTAAAATATCTAGTTTCCCCATTACTTGTAAATGCACATTACTGTAGCCACAAAATGTGGGCCTCTATCAGGCGGTATTCTTACTGGTATCCCAAATCTCTGAACTATTTATTTCAATAATATTTTCACAACTTCCCTGGCTTTATTGGTGCACATCAATCTGCTAATATTCTCCAGGTGCCTGTGCCTCTTCTGCTTTTCCAAATTGAATTTTATTCCGTGTTTTGAGGTTGTTTTTCTTTCAGCAACTAACCTAACCACTTCTGTCATATTGCAAACTGACTTCTGTATATGTTTCAATAAATTTTCTGTTCCCCAATGGGCATTATTGTGCTCTTCCTCCACTAGGCTACTCATGAGAAAGAGTATGGTACCATCCTTAGGCCAGAAGGAGTAACTGCCCAGCTTCCTTTGTTCCTCTATTCCTTCCTTTCTTCTTTTAGCACTCTTACCAAATTTAGATCATGTTTGTCATAGGCATGTTTCCCTTATAAAGGAATCTTTCTGACATTACGGTTATCACTTCAATTTCTATACCTTTTTCTGCAGCCTTTTTTGTTTGTTTGTTTGTTTGTTTTTTGTTTTGTAGCCAAGTCTGCCAATTTGTTCTCTTGCTCTTGAGTGGTTTGTTCTTATTGATGAGCTCTGCAATGCATAATATCCACTCCAGCAGGAGATTTTATGCTCTCCAAAATTCTTAAAATCTCTTACTTGTGTTTAATTTCTGTCCCTTGTGCAGATAGTAGTCCTCTCTCCTTCTGTATAGCTCCACGTGCATGCACTACTCCAAATGCGTATTTCGAATCAGTCTAAATGGTTACACATTTCTCTCTACTCAACTGCAGGTCTTGAGTCCAAGCAATCAATTCAGTCTTCTGAGCAGGTGTTCTGAGCAGATGTCAAAATTAATAGTCATTCTTTGTCCTGTGGTAAACTTTCAAGCCTCTTCTATTAGCAACACAGTTACTGTAATTGCTCTGACACCCAGACCATCCCTGACTCACTGTGGCCAGTTGCTTGGAGAAATAGGCCTGCCTACTTCCCCCCAGGTATTATTCCAGAACTCTTAAAGCCATAGCCTTTCTCTCATAGCCCTAAGGCTAGAGCTGTTATAAATACTCTTTTAGGCTGGGTGTAAGTATTTCTACTTTCATTAGTCCATTGCAGAGGTCCTTTTGACATTTCCAATAATTACTTCACCCTATTATTCTTAAAAAAAGTTCTCAGCCCATGGACATTTTGGGGTTCTGGAAGTTGGCAGATGGCTTGTTTTCAGTTCTCAGCACTCTGGCTGTCTCTGTCCTCTCAGATATCTGTTCACCTAGATAAGTTACAGTTTCCCATGCAATTTGATCCTATTTTTTGCAAACCCAGTAACCACTCAGTCCAAGAAAATTCAATAAAACATTCTTCTTGAGACTTTCCAGTTAGCAATATATATCACTGCAACACAATTCATTCTCTATTTTCCTGCCTCCACAAATCCATCTTCTTTGCTAGTTGATTTCTTAAATCCATCTCAGGATTTTCCCACTCAAATGCAAACAGTTCTTGACTTTCATATTCAAATAGGATGCAGTAAAAAGGCATCTTTCAGGTCTAATAGTGTGAACTACCCCCCGTTCTTCAGTAAGAGCAGATAGCAATGTAAATTGCTCTTAATTCTATAAAGCTTCACATCAGCTTTCTTAACAGGCAAAATTTGGGGTGTTGTACTTAGGCTCGCATTCTCTTAATAAATCATGTTTTAAGAATTTTTGTATGACAGTTGTAATTTTATAGGATAATTGTTTTAGCCTTACTAGTACCAATTCTGGTTTTAGATCTATCCTTACTGGCTCAGCTCTCTTTGATCTTTTAGGTTCCTCCCTTGTCTATACTAAAGGCACTTCTGCAGCTTCCATTTCAGGTTAAATTCCTTTCTTTACTGGCTCAGCTTCCTGTAACAATAACACTGCATCTCAGAAAAAAATTATACTCAGGTATCAGTACTTCTACCTATCCATCTTTACATTTTATTTCTGCCTCTAGTTTTCCAATAAGCCTTGACAAATTACAGGCTTTGATGCTCCTGGTAAATACAAGAACTGATGTGTCACCCATTGTTTCCCAATTTTAACTTCAAAAGTTTAAAGAATGGTCTGGCTTCTGACTTGCCTGTCCCACCAATAACTGTCATAGAATCATAACCTTATTTGTGTTTCTTTGCCTCCTATGTCAGCCAAACATTCTAGCTCATATTCATCCTTCCCCAGCTAATTTTGATCAGAGGTTCTGCTGGGTACAGTACCTCCAGTCTCCTTTGCTCCCTAGTTACCACAGCTAACATGGAGATATTGGGATTCCTAGATCTCAGCAGATAAGAGTTTTCTTACTTCCAATGTCCCTCCTTTCTACAACCAGCACACTGTTTTTCCCCTAGCTGGGATTTTCGGGATCTTTTGCCATGGCCTCTCCTTGGAAGTTCGCCACCTCTAAATACACCCTGAGGTCACCCTCGGGGACCACATGTCACTTTCTGGGCAGCAATCAGCCTAGCGCTCCCCCTTCCCCTTCTTTTTCTTTTTTTTCTTTTTTTTTTTTCTCTGCTATCGAACAGCACCTGCATAATAACTTCTGTATCTTTCCAATCTGGATCTTGAGTTTTAATCATTATTTCAAAAGTATTAGCTACCCACTTGAGATTATGTGGATAGCTGCCAGTAGCTGATTTCCAAATGTTTAAATCTTGATTGAATAAATTGAATTATTCAGTCTTGACTGAAGAAATTGAAATGGGTGTTACAACTACAACTGGACTGCCATTTCCAACTACCTGCCTCAGCAGTGATTGCAGCACAACCCTATGCTGGCTGGAAGTATTCTCTGCCACCAGTGTTGTTCCCATATATATATACATACATACATATATATATATATATACACACATATATACATATTCGAGCCAAACTTATCCCACACTTAAGCCATTCAGGATATTGCCTCAATATAAAGAATTATTAGCATATAACACCTCATTACATTTGTTTTTCTTCTTTCTTTATCTGACATCACTTGCAAATCTTTTCCTTAGCTAGCTATCTTATCTGATTCCAACTGCCCTGTGCTCTGACTGTTTCACAATCGCAAATCTGTCACTGCTGCTGGGTCCTAGCACCTGGCTCAAAGGTGTCCACCATACTTAAATTCCAGTGACTTAAAATTCAGCCCCAAAATGACTTGTTCAAAATTCCCTCACTCCTATATTATCCAGTGTCCATTTTAACAATGCGTGTAGGTGAGTTCTTTGTGCAACAACAACAGCCTACCAAAACAGCAGGAACAACCAATGAGCTATCAAACAAGCACACCAGATGACAGTTACCATGTTAAACATTTACCTCTGAGCAGGTGTACTCTAACCCCCTTTTCCTGGATCCTTAGCCCTTCTGCATATAACTTCTTTAATGTCTAATGGACAGGCAACCCAAAATATGGGAGGACTTTAACCTCATCGGGGAACCCCTTTACCTTCTTAGCCCTACCCTGCAGAACTTTCATCAGATCTGGTGGACAGAGAACAAAAATAAACGAAAATATAGGGGGCCTCTAACTTCCCCAAGGGGCAATTTAACCTCTTTACCTGGATCCTTAGTCCTACCCTGCACAACTTTCATTGCATCTGATGGGCAGGCAATAAAAGTAATAGAAAAGAATGCTTTGATACTCACTAGCTAGTGGTCTTCGCTCCAGGACTCTTCAATCCAGAGATAAGGGTCCTCCCAAGAATACTTCGGTGCCATCTGAGGTTCTGTGGTCGCTACATCTTATATCACTCCAAGAAATGCTGTAGCAGACTGTCCGTGTAGACACTGAAGTATTGCTATTGGTAACTATCCATATATTTTGGGGAATTCAGTTCACAGTCCTGTGTGATATGTTATTCACAGAAGTCTTTCGAGTCTTCAGGAAATACACATGGTGATCATCTGTGTTAATACTTTGATCTCCTCCTAGAGGATAACAGAGAATACATATCATAGAATCAGAGAGTCATAGAATATCTCAAGTTGAAAGGGATTTGTCTGGGCTTTTAAAGCCTGGAGAAGAGAAGGTCTGGGGAGGCCACTTTGTGGCCTTTAAGTACTTAAAGAGAGCTTATATTCAGGAGAAAGATAGATAGACTTTTAATATCATCTGGCAGTGATAGGACAAGACAGAATTGTTTTAAACTAAAAGAGGGGTTTTAGATTAGATGTTAGGGGGAAGTTTTTCACTGAGAGGGTGGTGAGGCACTGGAACTGGTTGCCCAGAGAAGCTGTGGATGTTCCATCTCTGGAAGCACTCAAGGTCAGACTCAGTGGGGCCCTCTGCAGCCCGATCTTGCGGGTAGAAGTTCCTCCCATGGTAGAAGATTGGGACTGGGTGGACTTTAAGGTCCCTTCCAACCCATGCCATTCTGTGATTTTGTGGTTCTACACCCCTGGTGAATGATTACCTTAGCTCTTTCTGTACTGTGCAAGTAAATGATACATAAATGGAAAGAAACCAAACAACCTTTTCAGCAAATCCAAATCCATAATTATAAAAACTAATTATTCCTTAGTTTTATGTTCCCTTTCATGGAGCCAACCATGATGGGAGCTTTAGTGGCTGGATGAAAAGGAGAACCATCATGGATCAAGAGAATCCAACCAGAAAAAAAAAACATAACACTTTCAGAAAAATAGGTCTTTATTTCCTTTTGAAGCAGGATATGCTTTTTCTAAGTTAAGGGAAAATAATATATGTGATAGCTTATTTGGATGGCCGTGTAGGTCACTCTTCTGTGAAGAGCAAATGCCATACTAGCACCTTTAGGTAAATCCTAAAGAAGTTACCAGTTCACCATGGGGCTCACCAGAATCTGTCATGATTTTATACACTCCATTTTATATTATTATTCTTTTCCTTCTTTTAAACATCACATGGAAATGGATACTGTCTATTTGCAGTCACAGAAAAGTTCTAGAAAGAGTAACAACCCAAAAAAACCCCATGCTACTTCATCACTTAGTTTTTTGAGGACTGTCTCTCAAACCATAAAATAGAAGACTTCAGAAGGTTACAGCCAGGACCACATCACACCTGGTGGACTTTCTTGAAATAGTCTTTATGAAAATCTGGTTGGGCTGTGAGTGCACACCCTGCGGTTTGTGGTTAACCTATGTGCCATGATAATGCTCAGTAAGAAACAGTGCAGTGTAGATAACAGCATTCAGAATGTATTTAGAATGAATTCGTAGCAGTGACACAACCAAATAGGCTAGAAGGCTTCCAGTTCATGTGAGAGCAGGTAAATGGAAACCAAAAATCCTGGGTAAATGGTTGTGGCAGAGAAGATGACAGTGAACGCGACTGAAGGTGGTTTTCTCACATTTTGTTAATACTTTGAGTCTTGATGCCTCACACAAAAGCTTTCTTGAGAAGACTGCAAGATTTAAGCCATTGCTAGTTATAGTGGAGAGATATAAGGTATCTTCCTGCATAATAACTTCTGTATCTTTCCAATCTGGATCTTGAGTTTTAATCATTATTTCAAAAGTATTAGCTACCCACTTGAGATTATGTGGATATAAGGTATTTTCTTGGAGAAACAGACATATCAGTACTGTTTTGGTGCTGATCTCCACTGTGGTGAGTTTTCATTTGACTGTTACACAATGCAGTAAGTTCATGCTCTTCTGTGCTTCTCTTGAGCTGTTTCAAAATTGCTAACAGAAAGTGAAAGCTCTGTGAAAGTCTTTAAAAGCTGTGGGCTTTGAAGAATTGCTCTTTCTCTTTTCTTTTACTGACTGTGACTGCACTGCCCTCAAAACACAGAGAGGCCACTGGAGCCTTCAGCGGAAAATGGAAAAATTGCGCACAGTGATGGATTTTTGTACCCGCTACCAAAAGACTCTGGGTTACAGCATCGTGTCCCTGCTGACAATTGCCAGTGAGCAAATCTTTTCCTCCGTGGCCTTCAGGTGTCCCTGCAACTCTTGGAACACCCTGTATGGCTGTGTCTTCCTCCTAGTGCCAGCCCTCCTTCTCTTTCTGCTTGGCTACTTGGTGAATGCCAGGATTTGGCTCCTGCTTACAGGCAGCTGCCTTCGGGAGGAGAAACACTGCTGTGGCTTTAGGGGAAAAGGCTGCTTCTACCTGAAAATGCTGGCACCAGTGACAGCCAGCATCTCCGTGGCCCCCCTCACCTGGATCGCAGTGGCCCTGCTCAGTGCTAACTTCTATGAGTGCGCAGCTAGTGGGAGCAGCTTCATCAGGCACCAGGTGTGCAGGGGCATGCCTGAAGATTGCCAGGATCTGCTGGAGAAAATACCTTGTGATGAGAATGTTGTTAAACTGCTGAATGTTAGTTCAACTTCTAAAGGTAGACTTGTCAGCCTTCGAGCACAGTCTCAGGTAAGACCTCTCTGCTCTACTTTTCCCCCAAGGACTCCTGTCCTGCCTGCTTCGCACCTGGGTACCTGCTAGCAAAAGCACATGGTTAGCAAAATTTCTTTAGTCAAAAAGCACTATCACAGAAAGGCGACAAGTGGCTATTTTGTGCTAGCTTCTCTTTTCAGTGTTCGCATTGTAATTTCTTGGCAATGGCACTGGCAAAGCATTTGTCAGAGCTCGGCATTAGACCAGGCTAGATATCAGCACTTTCCACTGCAGCTTTTTTCTTCTTTAGATTATTCTTGGTGCAAGTTTTCTCTGTTACCCTTCCAAAGATCTCAAACTTTTTTATAAGTATGCATTAGCTGAGAGGAAGCTGGGGTAGTTAGCACAGGGGAAGCCAACACCTCGCTGCAACAAGGTGAGCTAACAAGTGAAATAAAGAAGGACAGCTTGTTTGACCATGAATCTAAAAGCTTGACTCTATTATTAATTTCACACTTATAGTCAAGGTGAATGGTTAAAATATATGTGTATCTTGTTACAGTTTCCTTCTTGTGCTGAAGGCAAACTGCATAATAAAAGTTAACTCTTCTGAGTAGATTTTTTCCATTTGGAGTGAAACAAAACCAAAGTGATTTGGTAGCACTCCAGTTTTGTTTCTGTGCTTGTTCCCCTTGACTCCAGGAGAAAATTAATTTATCATCACTTATTCAGGAAAACATAAATGCTGATTAATGTAGTTAGGTTTTACAGGAGATTATAATTACACACAAAAAAAAAGTGTTTACATTTGTTGCATATTTAGCATGTAGCTTCTTCAAGAAAAAGCTGAAAGAGCAGATACTATACCACAGAATTCTTACAGAGTAAGAAAGGGGAAAAATTGAGGAAGATTGACTGTTACTGATATTTCAGTGAAATCTAAAGGAAACAGACTGACTGGTCAAACACAAATGTAAGACATGTGAGATCATTGTTATATACTTCATTTCTTTTATCTGACCTACTTTCAGCAAAATTAGGAGCCTAAAAGTGGTGTGGATGACAACATTCTATACAAAATAGGAAAGATTCCTGTATTTGACAGCCAAATCCTTGTTCTGCCTGCGAAGCATAGCTTTCATGTCTGATTCAATGTTTTGTTCTATACGCTAGCACAGGACCATGTGAAAACACTATTAACCAATTTATTTATTTTTCAAGATCATAGGATGGTTGCTGATAGTCGCCATCATTATTGTGGCACTCATTTCAACATGTATCAGCCGCTGTTTCTCCCCAGTTAGCTATTTTCAGCTGAAGTTCTGGAAAATTTATTTGGAAAAGGAACGAGAGCACTTCAAAACCAAGGCTAAAGAACACGCAGATCAGCTGGCCGGAAGAAACATAAATTGCTTTTTTGAAGCCACCAACCCACAGCCATTTCAGACTCCCAGCAATGAAGACTGGCAGAAGATTTCACTCCCGTATATCTTCAATAAGAATGATCAGTATTACAGCATGATACACAAATACATTCATACAAACAGAGGCAGAATCAGTACACGCGGTGAAGGAGATCAGATTTTCTCGGTTTTTGGGTTTGTGGATGAAGCACATACAAGTGATCAAGGGGTTTAGTAAAAAAACAGTTCGTAACACTGGTAATCTTTTAACCTTACTGATCTAAAAGAAGCATTATTCTGTGCTCTTACTGAAATCAATGAGAATTGCATGTTAAAGTATTGTAAACCCTGGGGGACTTTAAAAAACTTTATAATTTTGCTTAAGTACATTTAAATAAGCACATGGTTCACAGCAGGATGCTTTTATTATCATTATTATTATTATTTTATGTCAGTGATCAAAAGTCATGTGTGAAACAGTAAGCATCCACAGCAAAGATGTCAGCCAATTAGCTGTATTACTCTTTTCCTGTTACTCTAAAACTCTTCCATGAAAAAAAAAAAAAAAAAAAAAAAGTATGTTTTGGATTGTTTTAAGGAAAGCAAAACAACATTAAACTTCCAGTTTATATTCCACTTGTATTGATTTCTATTTTATCTGACACACATATATTTATTATGTATATATTATTACACATAGATTTCTGCCCATGGTGTCAGTACCTAAGCTTCTCCTGGAGGTATCCACCACATAGACTTTTTAACTTCACTTTTCACCAAGTGCAAATTAGCATTAGGCTTATGCATAACATAGTAGCATAGGTGAAGCTTATATTACCAGATTTTTATAGCACAGCTGTATGGATGTTATAAGTCTGCAGTCCCTATTATCCATCAGCAATACTTTTATCAAAAAGCCTCTAATGATAAGAAACCGATACCAGTTTTGAATGAAAGATGACAAAGTTCAGCTTTTCTTTAACAGCATTTCATTTACAAGAAATGAGTCAGTAAGCTTGATACAGGGATAAGGCCATAACTCAATTACAGTGTTACTGGGGGCCTGATGACCAAACTCATTTCTGAGACATTCTGAAGAAGTTCGTGCTCAACTAGTGACTGAGTTCCCCTCTAGTAATTGGAGAGGGGGACACGATTGCATAAAAGGCAAAAGACTGTCAAGATTGGGTTTGTGCCCACCACTGGAGGAACTACCTGACTACCAAGAGATTGCTGGATCCAAGGGTGGTGATATCTCTGTATCTTTCACTTTCTTTTCGAGTTATATTAGAATGCCAGCCTTATCATCCAAGCTTATTGCTGATAAGGTTGAATACATATAAATCTAAGTATCATAGTAGGGCGCAAATAAACATTTAACTGATTGGTGTCATTTCACTTTAATTTACCCTGAAGGGATCTCAAACCTTGCAACGTCTGCATTTTTCCCAGAGTAGTTTGGAGTTGGGTCATGAGAGTAACAAGTGTCCAATTTGTTATTTGTGCCTCCAGGAAGCACAATTATGCTTAAAGTATTTCAGTTCACTTCTCCTATTAAAGAACTCAATTGTTCACTGACATCAAGGAGGCAATAAATCTGCTCTGGAATGTTGTAAACTGGAAGGTAACAATGGCCCCTGAAATCAGCAGCAAGATGTTCCTTGACTTAGTGGGGCCAGACCCATAGAGACACAGTGAAATTGTTCAGAATAGACTGAAAGCATCTGGGGAAAGTTATGCCTTATTTCTATCCTTGATGAGAAGGTCCTGTGAAAATGCTGTCTGAATTTGTGTTCATCCTCACAGTTGTACCAGGCGGGCTTTTGCCATTTTCTACTCCCAAACACAACATCCAGAGTCCCATAACCAAGTCTGCCCAGGGGACACATGGAGGAAATACTCCTCAGTTAAAATGAGGGAAAAGTCCTGAAAAGGCACGACAAGGCACATTTTCAAATTTGCTGGTGAGAACAGCAGTTTATTTCACAAATAGAGAGGGACAGGTGGGAGATTTGGAGATCAGGAGCTATCTTGGGCAGAGTGACTACAAAATGGTAGAGTTCTCTATGCTTGGTGAAGTCAGGAGTGAGGCCAGCAAAACTGCTATCTTGGACTTCCAGAGACCTATTCAGTTTACTGGTAAGGAGGGTCCCTTGGGAATCTGTCCTGGGAGGGTAAAGCAGTTTGGAAAGGTTGGACACTCCTCAAGAAGGAAATATTAAGGATGCAGGAGCAGACTGTCCCCCTGTACAGTAAGATGAGCTCATGGGGAAGAATGCCAGTGTGGATAAATAGGGAACGTGCTGAGACTCCAGGAGAAAAAGAGAGTCTATGATTTGAGGAAGAAGGGACAAGCAGCTCAGGGAGAGTACAAATAAGTTGCCAGGATATGCAGGGAGAAAATAAATTAGAAAGACAAAAGCCAAACTTGAACTCAACCTAGCCACTGTAATAAAAGACAATTTAAAAAAATTACGAATATAGTAACAGGAAGAGGAAGACTAAGGAGAATTTCTTTTACTGGGTGTGGAGGGAAATGAGACTGGTGATAACAAAAATTCTGAGGTTCTCAATGCCTACTTTGCATTTGTCTTTAATGGTCAGACCAGTTATCCTTGGGGTACTCTAACCTCTGACCTGGAGCAGAATAAATCCTCTGCAGTTCAGGTGGAAACAGTTAGAAACCTACTACTCTGCCTGGACTGTCACAAGTTCATTGGGCCAGATGTGATCCAACTGAGGATGCTGAGGGAGCTGGAGGAGGTGATTGCTAAGTTGCTTTCAACCATCTATCCATGTTCCTGGACAACAGGAGAGGTCCCAGAGGATCTGAGACCTTCCAATGTGACTCCCATCTACAAGAAGAGTTGTAAGAAGAATCCAGGGAACCACAGGACCATCAGCCTGACCTTGGTGTAAGGGAAGCTTACAGAATTGATCACCTTGAGGGAGATCATACTGTATGTGCAGGACAATCATGAGATCGGGCCCAGACAGCATGAGTTCACAAGCAATGTTCCCCAGGCGTCAGTAATGGGGCCCATCCTGTTTAATACCTTTATTACTGACCTGGATGAGGGGATTGAGTGCACCCTCAGTAAGTTTGCAGATGCCATTAATTTGGGAGGAAATGTCGATCTGCCTGGGGCTAGGAAGGCCCTACAGAGGGATCTGAACAGGCTGGATTGCTGGGCTGAGGCCAAATGGATGAAGTTCTACAAGACCAAGTGCTGGGCCCTGCACTTTGATCACAGCAACCTCATGAAATGCTACAGGCTTGGGGCAGAGTGGCTGGAAGACTGTGCAGAGGAAAAGGACCTGGGAGCGCTGGTCGATTCTCGGCTGAACGTGAAGCAGTAGGGTGCACAGGTAGCCAAAAAGGCCAATGGCATTCTGGTTTGTTTCAGAAACAGTGTAGCCAGCAGGGAAGAGATCATCCCCCTGTAGTCAGCTCTGATGAGGCCACATCTTGAGTAGTATGTTCAGTGTTGGGTCTCTCACTATAAGAAAGACATTGTGGCCTTGGAGTACATCCAGAGAAGGGCAACAAAGTTGTGAATGGTCTGGAGTGCAAGTCTTATGGGTAGTGGATAGGGAACCAAGGTTGTTTAGTCTGGAGAAGCGGAAACCTTATTTCCTTCTAGAACTCACTGAAGGAAGGTTGTAGCAAGGTGGGGGTTAGCCTCTTCTGTCAGGTAACAACCAACAGGACCAGAAGGAATGGCATCAAATTGCTCCAGGGGAGGTTCAGGTTGGATGTTAGGAAAAACTTCTCTGAAAGAGTGGTTGGGCACTAAAATGAGCTGCCCAGGGGGTTGGCTGAATCACTATCCCTGGAAGTGCTCAATAAACGTTTAGAAGTGGTACTGAAGGACATGATTTAGTGAGAAATGGTGGCGGTAGGTGAATGGTTGGATCGTAGTGGTCTTTTCCAGTCTTAATGATTCTATTTTTCTATTTTTCACACATAAATTTATTAGGGGAAGGAGAAAATTTCTATTTATGTATGAGGATATGAGTCGATATTTGTGTATTGGTTTTGTATGCAGTCATGTTTGAATTTCTGATTTTTTTCTCACCTTTATGTAACACTTGTATCTTCTGTATATAATTGCATTTATAATGAAAGAAATTTCAAAGAGGAGCCACAGCACACTTTTGAGGGTTCCATCAGCCACCTCCAGAAGTGTCTACACTAAAAAGAAATACTGAGAAACAAACTTTGGGAATACGCTACCAAATGCTGTGTGTCCAGCTTAGATAACAACTGCAACTATTAGTAGCATCGTTTGTATTGCTATTTTTTCTATTACTTGTCACCATTTTTCTAAGAATGTTTCCTCTTTAACTCCCTCCTCTTTTCATAGACATTTGTAGGATGATGCCACTGCTCTCTTTTGTGGACAAAATTGCATCATCACCTTGTTGATCACTTCCCTCCTCTTCAGTAGCAACCTTCAGAACTTCCCCACATCTGAAGAGATGTCTAAAGGCTGTTGTCATGAGGTTGAACCTGTCAATCAAAGGAAAATCTGACACTGACATCTCTGAGCTCACTTTAGCACTTAACACTAGCACTAGGCACCCCAGCTCAGCTGGAACACTCCTAACCAACCCTCACTACCAATACAACCTGGGGGATGAAAGGATTGAGCGCAGTCCTGCCAAAAAAAGACCTGAGAGGTACCAGTGGATGGCAAGCTGGACATGAGCAAGCAACGTACCCTCAGAGCCCAGAAAGCCGATTGTATCCTGGGTTGCATCAAAAGAAGTGTGGCCAGCAGGTCAAGGGAGGTGATCCTGCCCCTATCCTCTGTGCTGGTGAGGACTCACCTGGAGTACTGCATCCAGATGTGGAGTCCTCAGTACCGAAGAGACATAGATCTGTTGGAGCGTGTCCAGAGGAGGGCCACAGAAATGGTCCAAGGCATGGAACACCTCTCCTATAAGGACAAGCTGAAAGAGCTGGGGCTGTTCAGCCTGGAGAGGAGAAAGCTCTGAGGTGAACTGATAGTGGTCTTTCAGTATCTAAAGGGAAGATACAGGAAGGAAGGGGACAGACTCTTTAGCAGTGTCTGTGGTGACAGAACAAGGGGAAATGGCTTCAAGCATAAAGACAGTAGATTTAGGTTGGATATAAGAAAAAGGTCTTTTAGAGTGAGGGTGGTGAGGCACTGGAACAGATGATTGCACAGAGATGTGGGTGATGTCCCATCCTTGGAGACTTTCAAGGCAAGGCTGGATCAGGCCCTGGGCAACCTGATCTACCTGTGGTGTCTTTGTCCATTGCTGGGGAGTTTGTGTCCTTTAAAGATCCTTTCCAACTCTAAGGATACCATGATTCTATGGTTCTATGATTCAGTGAAAGGCAGGAGGATGCCCAGTGTAAAGGACAGTGAGTGGCAAACCATTGCATACCAAAGCAGACACCTCACAGTGAGAAACTGCATATTGTAGGCTTTATTATTCTTAACCACAGCCAGACAGGGAAATAAAGCATATCTTACTAATCGTGCTTTCAAACATAACAACAACAACAACAAAAAAGTCATGTTCACCTGAAAACATTAGGTGTCTGAATGAATATTTTGCACCCGGCATGCACTGAATACTGACATAAAGCATCCATTCTGCTCAAGAGTATGGTAAAGTGAAAAGGAAGAGCAAAGGCATTTTGATCTTTTGTACTGATACCTGTGCCAGGAGGATTGAGATTTTTGCTCTGACCTCATCTTTGCTTTCCAGATTTCTTCACCCCTCCAACATCTGAGTGGTGCAGATGACTCAAGGTAACATTTCTACCCTGAATTTCATCCTCAGAAACAAAAGGTCTAAGCATCCCTTAACAAAGATTTATTTTGATATTTCTTTCATTTATTTCTTTTTTGCTTTCTTGTCTTCAGCCTTCCTTAAAAATGTAATTCCTATTTCTGTCACAGCATCACCCCTCAGCCTGTCCTGCAGGAAGGTCACTTCTGCTGCCAAGTGAACCTAGGAAGAAGCAAAGAAACACTCAGTTTGCCTCCTTCCTCTGGTGTAACAGTATTTTTATCTCTCTCTTACCACAAGGGGACCCTCTTTTACAGGTTTTGTAAAAAACAGATTTCCAGATTTTTAAAAATATATTTCCAGACCAAATTAATAGAAAGGAAGCCTACATACACTAGAATTAGCGTATGTTAATCATCATTCCAGTGTTTTCTTTGCTCTGAGAACTAAAGATCTGTACTTGATTCTGTGATCACAAAATTTCCTGATCACATACTTAAGTTATTAATACTTTTGTTAATTGGTCAGATATCATATATATATCACATACTACAATTCTGAGACTAGTTTACAGAAGTAATATTTACACAACTTTCACTTTCTTAAAACATAAGACATATGACAAATCATATACTCATTAACAAAAACACAATGCAAATGTTATCTTCCAGAAAATGGCACAGAAGCTCTACAGCTCAGTGACATTCAGATTATGGCCTTTGTGTATTCTTTTGCAAAAGCCTTAAATGATTGGGAATGTCATCCAGTATACTTCTGATTATTTGCTTTTTATGTTCTCTGCATTTGCATTCTGTTCTCTCTTTCACATGATGCTGTGGTTGTATTGCTGTGATGTGAGAAGTTTTTATTGATCCTCACACATCAAGGATGGAAAGAATCAGGGATGTTTTTACCAGTAATATCTATGCAGAAAAAATTGAATAGGATTCAGGAACAGATGACAAGTCCGCTGGCTCACCCTGTTCTTTGTTAGCTGGCTCCTTGTCCCACCAGCCCTCAAAGGAGTCCCTCTGAGACTGTTTGGTGAGCCAGCCTGTGTGCTTCTTTACCTTGTGATCAGCCTGGCCCCTTCAATTTCAGTTTAGACATTAAATCTGATATAAATAAATTTAATACTAGTAAGCTTCCTTCAGTTATCTGAGCAAGAGGTGCAGCAATCCTGCACCTCTGCACATTAATAAAGAATGGAGAAAATGGATGTGCACTTCCTTACCATTTCCAAGGCACCTCGAATCACTCCGCAGAGGAGGTTGCAGTAGCAAAGGGATGCTCGCTCCACTGGCAGCTCCTCCACAAAGTCCACTAATGGGTTTTTGTCCAGGATTAAGGAGAATTCATTTCCTGCAGCACTACTGCAGCTCACACTGGGAGTGACCCCCAAATACATCTTGAAAGCCACCTGCAAAAGGAGGATACTCAGCCACTTGAATCTGTTGGGCACAAACCAGAGGAGAAACTTTAGAATACAACATCCTGCAGACTAGTTTTGCTCCAGGAAAACAGGGGTAAGGAGCAGTTAGTCTTGAGATCATGCTAGATTCGTCTTTTCTGTGTTCTATTTTAATCACAAATTTGGAGCTATGTGATACTTTAGAGAAGTACACTGAAAGGCTGCTTGTTCTCTCCTTGATGCTCCCACATTTACAGCCCCATAAAAAACAGTTGTATTGTAATTCCTCATGCTTTCACAGTGTCGTTGTGCTCTTCTGGAGCCATTAGATCTATACTGGGCTCTGCTGCCCTACATTGCCAGCAACTTTGATAATCACTGCTCAGGAACTCCTTCAACTGGTGAGTGTGTTTACTCAGTTCTCCATGTGCAGCCAAAATAAATAAATAAATAAGTAAATGAAACTACAATTGAAACAAAAGAAGAAAGAGTAAAACTACTGGGATGTATTTGATAAAAGGGCGGGATTTCCTTCTCTGCCTCTTCTGGTTTGTATTACTTTAAATATGCAACATCTGCTCTGCTGGTGGAGAGGTCCCATATGCATGCATTTTTACTGAGATCACTGTGCAACTCAGGCGGCGCTGAAGCACCAGGTTCATAGCAGCTGTTCTGTCTGTGGAGAGCTCTCCTGCAACACATAGCCACAGGCTGCTCCAGCTGAAGCTAAGTGTTTTGTTTTTTGTCTCTTTGGTGAGTATCGGACATGGATGGTTTCCGAACAATCCTCAAATTCTTTACGAACCGGAGAACTGCTATTGGCTACAGCGTTATGGCTCTGCTGACACTGGGAAGTGAACGTGCATTTTCTCTTGTAGCTTTCAGATGCCCCTGCAGCAATGAAAACTTCAAGTATGGTTTGTTTTTTCTCTTCTCCCCAGCTTTTGTTTTGCTTGTTTTTGGATATTTCCTGAATAATAAGACCTGGAAGCTCTTCACAGGCTGCTGGGTGAACCCCAGAAAAATATTCCCCAAAGAGAATATTTGCCATTTCTTCATTATCTTTGGACAAATCACTTTAAATGCTCTGGTAGCCCCAGTGATGTGGCTTTCTGTGGCTTTGCTCAACGGGACTTTTTATGAATGTGCCATGAGTGGCTTGAGAAATCCTGCCTACTTAGATGCAATTTGCCATAACAAATCTGTGAAGTGCTTTGAGGAGCTGTACAAGGTGTCCTGTGACAAAAGCACCATGCCCTTTTCAGAGAGTGAGGAACTCAAGCTAACACTGCAGGCACACTCCCAGGTAAGAAAAACAAGAAAGAAGATATTGAAGTTTGCAATACTGCTGTGAATCATCTATGGAAGGTGCTAAAGTAAAACCATTGGCTTCACATAAAGTTTTGTTATGATGCAGCCCTGCTAAATTCAGTAATTGATATTTTAATTCAGTTTGAACAATGACATGTCTCTGGGGTGGGGTGTGGGGGGGTGGGGGGGGTGAATTCACTGTAGTAAGGATCAGTAAAGTCAGATAGTTTAAAGCTGTCTTTCTGAAAGAAGAGAGCTCTGAAGGAAAAACAGCACTGGGCTGTTTAGGAGGCCAAATCAACAGGCATCACCCTAACTGAAGGGTTTGTTATGCTACAAATCCATATAACCATCATCTCCTATTTTTATGTCATTATATATACCATAAAGAAATCTTAGATCGTTAGCAGTTGGAAAATACTGGAAAATCAGACTTGTGACTCACTGTCTAGATAACTTGTTTCTGTTTGCATTTCTCAAGTTTATGATGCCAGATGAAAGCATTTTTTTGTCCTGCTCGGAAGAAGAAAGAAACACTAAAATAAAACAAGAGAATGCAAGGCTGAGATTACATCCTGCTGTACTTGTGCATTACAGTTGTTTTCATTGTCTTGTAATGTAAATAAATCTAGAGATGAAAAGCCAAAGCAAAACAAAGGAGAAAAAAATGCTGTAGAAAATTATGGAAAGATGATTGTCAGCATATGTCAGGAAGCATTCAGTGGAGCCAGTAAGGTTTTATTAGATGATTGTATTCATCTGGAACTGTTTCCTATCCAAGAGCTGTTTTTATTTTCATTTCTTCAGGCAAATAGGACCAGAATGCAGACAAAGACTGCAGATCAGGCAAAGCAATTATGAGCTTTAGAAAGAAAGAATGAATAGTTCTTAAGACCTGAAATAGTAAAAGACCAATGACTCATGGCATAGCATGGGAACAGATAGGTTCATTTTCCAAATTGCAAAAGAGTGAAGGGCTTCTAGAAAACGATATTTTAAAAACATGTAGATATAAATTATCTATCACAAAGTGAGCAGAAAATGCATAAAATAATTCAAAATCATTCTTCCAGAATAGTCCCTAAAAATAAATTGTTAGCCAGACTTCCCTGTTTCCCCAGGGAAAATTCCCATGTTTCCATTGGCTAAATACAAAGATTTACTAGGAGTTATTATTTTACATCCATTCAAGAGTTCCCATGAGGCAGATTGCAGCTCTTTTTGTCATCCCCATTAAGACAGCGCATGGGAGATCAGTTCTAATTCATACGGGTCTCTGAAAATTAAATGATTTATTCCACACTGGAATTTATTCCTTCATTTGGAAACAAGCATGTTTTGCAAATGTTACACATTGCAGCGGAATAGGCAGGTGAAGCTGTTGGCAATGACAGTGGCATTAGGCATGAAAAACCTGCATCCACACTTCTGCTCTCCTTAAAGGAGATCATCCCACAAAAACAATTGCTCACATATTTTTCCATCCTTATTCCTTGCTATAAACATGGAAGTTGCTCTTTCCCTTAAAAAATTCCTAACGTTATTTGATAAAACTCAGAAGTAGCTACAAAGAATTTGAGGGATGCTGAAAAAAAATTGACGGATCTCTGAAAATATGGCAACTATTTCTAATAGTTCTAAGTTTCTAATATTTCTAATAATCTAAGGGTTGTGCTCTGTTTCAGTGCCAAGGCAGACCTGCTGATGGGCATGTAATTTCCTTTTTCTCTTGCTTTCTCCAGTCACAGAACTGAGCAAGAACATTTAAAAACAGTTTTGGAATAAAAAAAGATTTTCCCCTACAAAGGGCTGATTTATCAAAGTCAGAAAAGTTCACAGGAATGGGTTAGATTTCAGTGAATCTCCTAAAAACAGAAATGGAACAGTCCAGGAAGAATTTATGCCAAGATTTTAATGTTAAGACATATATTTCTGTTAACTAATTTATGCTAAAATGGGATTTTTTTGTTTTTAATGAAAAGAAATATGAAAACAACATATTTAAAAATATTTACAATTTAAAAGGTTGATTGAACTGGGAAAAAATTTACTTACCCAGTGTGTTTTTTTAGTTAGTCATCATTCAGAACTGTATCTTATTCCTAATTCTTGCTGAGTGATTCTATTTAATTTCTCAAGAGACAGAAACCCATTTACCATCCAGAGACTGTGACATTACATTCTACCTGTGCACTTCTCCCTCTATGTGGCAGAATTCAGTGAGCAATTCCAATATGCTACATGCCAGATCACCACATTTTGCAATAAATTCTCATCAAAATCCTGTTTACATTGTCCAGACACTATTCCTTGCTCTCAGGTCCAATCTGTTTACTGTACAACACCATTCAGCTGGCACATTATTTGATTGATCATTTTGACTCTTAGATTTTTCTTTCTGTGTGGTCTTGTAGCTGAGGTCTGATTTGAGCTCATCTGTCCCTGAATTTGCCATTGCATTTGCACTGGTCTTTTCAGCTGTTGTTATCCTAGTTCCCTTCATCATAAAATGGGATCACATAAAATTGAGGCAAAACTTACCTCTTTGTGGGCAGACAGCCTCTAGTGTAAGCTAACTTTTTGTAGAGTTTTACCTCAAGAGCAACTTTCATTCACTTTCCTGAGAAACAGACATCAAAATGGACAGTACAGAAAAGTCTTGGTCCTGACATTTGCTTCCTTTTCATTCAGATGTGGCAGCCCCATTAACACAAACATCAGTCAACAAATGAAAATTTGGAAGAGATGTCTGTAGTAGTTTCCCTAGAAGAGCAGCAGGCCCACTATACAAAGCACAGTCACTCTGACAGACATTCTTAAATAGTGTTTTCACTTTTACCTGAGGCCTGTTTCTTTTGTTTTCCCAGATTTTAGGCTGGTGTGTGATAGTGGCTATGGCTCTTTTCTCCCTGCTAACCACTTGCTGCGCCAGCTGCCAGTCGAAAGTCAGCCATCTCCAGCTGATGTTCTGGAAGGTGTATGCTGAGAAAGAGAAGGAACAACTGGAGCAGACCTTCCAGCTGTATGCCACCAAGCTGAGCGAGAGAAACCTGAAGTGTTTTTTTGAGAACAGGAAGCCAGAAGTTATGCCCCTGCCACCTTTTCAGGCATGGGAAGATGCTTCCCAGCTCTACACTTTCAGCAGCAGCAAACAGCATTATAGCACAATTCACAGGCTTGTAGAAGAAGGCCAGAAAGGAATCAGTGAGGAAAGAGAGACAACATATGACTTTGTAGACAGCAGGGAAATACCATAGATCACATATATTTTCAGACTTTTTCTACTGCGCTACTATAGCATACTTCTAGCTTCTTTTATCTACATTTTTTTTCACAGTGGCCCTTTTCTTCATGATCACATTCCCTCCCAGTTTCATACTTGCTTTTTTTTTTTTTTTTTTTTTTTTTATGAAATGAGATTACTTCTCTACAGCAGTGAAAAGACTTCAGTCCTCACTAGCACTTCAGGCTCACGCCGTGCTGATATCATTGGCTCCAGATCAAGAGACAACAGCAAAAAGGATTGAATAATGACTTTTGAGAGGGTTTGAACAATATCCTATGTAAAAGATGCTATAGCACACCTGTCCTATATAAATCAAATGCAGTGAAATCATAAAGCAATGAAATTTGAAATGGGTGAACACAATAATAGAAATGTGTTGTTTTCTGTCAGTCCCTAGAAAGTAAAGGTTTTGCTACCAGACCGTTTCCAGTTACAGGAGGTTTTGAGGCACAGAGATGTTTGGCTACTCATGGCGTCTCAGTGTCTTTGGTCTCCTGTTGCACGTCGAACACCACAGATGGTCTCCTCGATAACCCATCCTCCTTATCCCTGAGATGTCTGTGGGGGACATGGAGCAGTGATTTCACTTCACAGTGAGATGTCAGGTAATTACTGGGACAAATCTTACAGTCAAAATTTTAGGTACCAATAATTTTGAGGGGCACTTCTGATGCTGCATAGAACCACTAATGAGTACTAGGCCTGCAGCCAACATAAGATAGAGGGCTTGGAAGAAAGTTCCATGTTTTAAGATGAGAAAATACTTTTGCAGAGGGCTGATTTTCATATTTTTTTGACATCATAGGAAATATAGAATGTGCCTGGAGCCAGAGATGAGAGCAGGCCAGGCAGGTGGGGCACAGTCCCTGCTGTGGATAAGGCCTCTCACTCCACATACTTTTGTTTCACCTCACACATATGGAATGTACAACATGGCTCTCAGATAGGGTGCCTGAGCCTTTGCAAATGCAATATAAAAAAAGGCATCACCTTTCTGCCAAGTTCCTCTCCCTGGAATGACTGGGTGGGCTTTTATGCAGAATTTTACTGCTAGGTTCCCTGAGTCTGCAAAGAATCATAGCTTTGCACAGCTCTAATCAGGCTCTTATCAACAAAACAATGTACACTACCCAGCTCTTCACATACTCACTGTGTTTCTTAAGAAGAAAAAAAAAAATCTATCTGCATTTACAGACCCTTACTTTTTTAATGTAGATAATTCCACTATCTACTTAGATTTTTTTCTGCATATTAAGAAGATTTTATGCTCTTTGAGTAAAAGTTTTACTGTTTTTTTCATCCCAGCTGCCTCACTTTGCAGCAGACTTAGGCCATGTTATGCACCTCAATGTACATGCTGCAGCTAAAAGCCTAGAGGCAAGCCTGCCAAAATGAAAGTCACGATAGCAGGCACGTCTGGTAATAGTAAGACAGACCTGCAGGTTGTCACAGAATCATGGCTTTTCACTTCACTAAATTCGTGGCAGAAAATAACCAGAGCATGGATGGAGCTCTGAGTATGTGTGATTACAACAGACAGGAAGGATGCTGTTTGTAAAAGCCCACATCATAGGTCTTCTGATCTCACTCAGAAAACAGAAACTAAGCTTTATTTGTGTAATGGCAGGGGTTTGGAGCTAGATGATCTTTAAGATCCATTCTAACGTAAGTTATTCTATGATTCTATGATTCCCTTTGATTTGTTCTCTTTACTCATTTTCTTCTGACACTCATACAATCAGTCTCCTACTGATCCTGTAGGATTTTGTATCCTGCAGAAGATGAAGATCTTTATTATACGCAGTTTAAAAGGAGAGACAAAGCTTCACTCAGCCCTTCCAAAAGAATCAAATGCAGGCTTTTCCTTCAGGCCTACTGAAAGAAAAATCATTTCTACTGCTCTGCTAAATTTCCCTTCCCAAAGCTGTCTGTTTACCTCACCAACAGCACAAAAACCCAGAGCAAGCAAGGATGAAACAGGGAGTGCACTAAATAGATCAAAGAGCTGACGTGAAAATAAGGAAAATTAAGGAACAACTTAAGTCAAGTTGACATAATGATGGGTTCTCTACTGTTCAGTAAGATCTGGGACACAAAGGTTAAAGCATGTGTGGAAGAGAAGGGAAAGGTGGGTGGACCTAGTGGTCCCACCTCCAGTTTGGACAATCTTTTCTTCCACAGGAGGTGGAAGAGGAACACTCCCCTCTCTCTCTCTTTGCTGCATGCTCGCAGGTGATTTGTACTGAGAGTGTGAGGAGATGCTGGCTGCAGCTGGTCTGCTGAGGACAGGCTGCACTTAACAGCACTATCGCATGAAAGATCTGGTGGTTTTGGCCAGCCAGCTGCAGGGGGCTGCTTCTTCTGCATTCCCTTTTCCCTGTGCCTCATAACATGGTCTCTACATTGGAAGTACAGCTGCTGAATGCTGAGTACTACAAGTGCCTGGTTGGAGCCTCAGTACCTCACTGAACTTTGTTCCCAGGGCTGTGTTATTCTAGCTCTGCTGTACTTCCAAAATGTCTCTGATTTAATGCAATTGCCATGTGGTTCTTGGAACACTTCTATCAAAACAGACAAAAATAAAATACAGTTTGACCTATTGTTTTTCAGCTAGAATCTGATTTTGGCAAATTTAACTCTATTCCTAAATCGGCCATCACAGAAAGCTGTTTGTATCAACATTGTCACAGAATTAAAGTTCAGCAGCCACCACAGAAGATTATTTTCATTACTAACAAAAACAAAGTGACCAAAAAAAAGCAGAATTGACATTGTCTCTCAGAAAACTTAGATTTTGCATTAACTCTGATGCCTGTCAAATGAGTCCACAAATAAACAGGAAGCATCTGGTCTTTTTCTATTCCACATTCTGTATCCCAATTTACCCAACTCACTTCTTCCCATCAGTGAGAATCCACTTTTCTCAGTTAATTTATATTGCCTCTTTTTCTACTATCTGCTGCTCAAATTCTAAGCCTTAGTTACAAGAACAGTAACTAGTTAAATGTGCTAGGCCTTCATATGTTTTTTATTTAGTTTCATCTGGGCTTTGAATTATGGTATGACAAATCTTTCAAAATTCTAAAAATTTCTGGTTCAAAAGACTACTTACATGGAAACTCTGCAAATCCAGTGGCTGGTTTGCAGTGCAATAGAGCACAAAATGAAGGCAAAATTGAAAATTATATAGTGCAATTCTTTTTTTAAATTTTTTTTTTAATTATTATTTTTTTTATGAATGAAGAGAGATTCCTTTAAAACTACCATGCACAGCTTCCCTAGGAGTAGAACGAAGGCCTCTCAATCTTTCTTTGGGACTCCAAAAGAGAGAGAAGTAAAATAAATAAACCATTTCAAAAGCTACATTTAGAAATTTGCCTCATTTCCATCTGTATGAAATGAAAAAAAAAAAAGAATATATGTTTAGACGAATATATAGGCTTATCATCATAATCACAGAATCACAGAATCACAGAATTATCGAGGTTGGAAAAGACCTAGAAGATCATCCAGTCCAACCATTACCAATACTTCCCAGCTAAATCATACCCCTCAACGCAACATCCAAACGTTTCTTGAACACTCCCATGGTCGGTGATTCCACCACCTCCCTGGGCAGTGCATTCCAATGCCTGACTACCCTTTCTGAGTAGTAATACTTCCTAATGTCCAGCCTGAACCTCCCCTGGCGCAGCTTGAAACCATTCCCTCTAGTTCTATCACTGATTACACGAGAGAAGAGGCCGACCCCCAGCTCACCACAACCTCCCTTCAGGAAGTTATAGAGAGCTAATAATGAACCTATATGAAGAAAAACAAGTAGAACTGTCTTTTGAAAATGTGACTTGCAACTCTATGGGATTATATGTTACTTAACATCAAACAAGGAATCTATGCAGTCAGCATTTAAGGTGTACCACAACCTTTTTTCAGATTCTCATACTACAGCCCATCTTTCTTCAGCAGTATAACTAAAGCTCAGTCTAATTTTGATGGTGCACAGAAGCAGTGTAGAACTGTGAAAAGAAGTTAGGAGGCCACGAGCTTCTCAGCTCCTATTACTATTGGAGACTATTCCCTACAATTCTACAAAGCATTGTATGCATAAGTAGTGTTGCAAATTAAGTGATAACATACTCTTAAAAAAACAAAACCATAAAATCAGATGACATAACAAGAAGATTAATCAAGAACATTAATTGATCTAGTTAGAAGGGGAAAGGCAGCCAAAGTAACTTTTTGGTGGCATAGTGCAAAGTGTAAGGTATTGCACTTGGATTGCAACAATCCTTGGTATGTGTGCCTACTGTGAGAAGAACTCATTGAGAGCAGGACTTGGGGGTCCTGATTGATGAAAAACTGACATGAGCCATTAGTATGCTCTTGAAGCCTGAAAAAAGCAATGGTATCCTCGGCTGCGTCAAAAGAAGAGTAGCCATCAGGGCTGGGAGGTGAGTGTCCCCCTCTCCTCTGCCCTTGAGAGGCCCAACTGGGAGTACTGTGTCCATGCCCTTTTGTGTTGGGGCCCCAACACAAAGATGATGCAGAGCTGTTGGAGCAGGTCCAGAGGAGGACCACAAAGATGAGCAGAAAACTGTAGAACCTCTCTTATGAAGACAAACATTGGGAGCTAGGCTTGTTTAGCTTGGAGAAGTCTCTGAGGAGACCTCATTGAGGCCTTCCAGTACTTAAAGTGAGCTTATAATCAGGATGGAGTCTGACTTTTTACCTTATCTAAAAGTGACAGGAGAAGGGGAAATGTCTTTGAACTAAAAGAGAGTACATTTAGGTTAAACGTTAGGAAGAAATTTTTTTACTCAGGTTGGTGAGGCACAGGCACAGGCTGCCCAGAGAAGCTGTAGATTCCCTGTCCCTGGAGGTGTTCAAGACCAGGTTGGATGGGGTCCTGGGAAGCCTGATCTGGTGGCTGGCAGCCATGCGCATGGCAGTGGAGTTGCAGGGGTCTGAAACTACATGATCTTTTATAACTCTTTCAATACAAGTCATTCTGTGATTCATTTGCCAATATAGAGTGGCCTTGTGCAGCATGACCCCAGTGGGAAAGGGAATCTCGTCCATTCCCCTACAGTTCTGGCTTTGGAGGATGACATGGTTGGAATCCCAGGCCTGGTGGCCCTGTGCTATAGAAGGTGACATAATTCTAAGATCAGATCTAAACATGAAGCTGTTTACTTTTTAGATCTTTTTTTCAAACAGATCAATAATGCTAGAGTTCTGAGGAAGGATGAAGTAAACTTTTACTTTACAGAATTACTTTACAGAGAAAAATCATCATTCCTGTTTCAAAAGCTATCCTCGGTTATACTTACTTAGACACAAATTTTGAATCCAGTGTTAGATGTTACTTCTTCAGCTGAGCTTTGCTCTTAATATTATTCCTCAGTTGGTTTCCATTTTCTTACACCAATTTGCCAGTGAGCATAAAGACTGGCTTTAGGTGGCCTGTTTGGTCTATGCAAAGTCACAGCATCAATACAAGGAGCCAATGAGCACGATGTGAACTCATGTGGAAAGACTTGGTTTGGCTGATCACCAACCCTCATTGGCCTTTCTCCAGTCCAGTATAAAATAACAGTAAATCCCAGGCTCTGCAGTCTGAGTCACTATATGAAGTTTTAAGCCCCTAGTCACAGAAAATGAATGCTTTAGATATACCTCTCCTCCACTATTTATTTACTAGTATGACAAGCTGGCTTTGTATTCCTCACTGTACACTTTCTCTTTTGTTTCATCTCTTCGCATTTACACGGAAACATTATGCAGTGAACACCCATGGCGTGACCTTACAGACTTCTTTTTTCTTCAAAGGACTGCAGGATAGCAGCTATGCTTACAAATGTTTGGTCCTAAGTACTTTTAACTGCTTAACTGCCTTACTTTAACCTTTTAACTGTTTTTACCCTATACATTTGTTCCCAAGAGTTAGTGGAGTTAAATATTTCAGCATGTTTTTCCTTGTTTAGAACACTGTCATTGAAGAGTTAAAGAGAACATGTAAAAAGCTGCGCAATTTTGTACCAGCAACTTTAACAGTTATTTTCTGGGTCATCTGCATATGTTTGGTTTGTATATGTGTCAGACAAATGCACTTGAATGTTGTTTCAAAAACATTTTGCCAAATAAATGCGTTAATATTTTCCATCTCGTATTTTGCCTTGGAAAGGATATACTCTTTCCACAGAACTCCTCTTTTATTTTGCTAGAAATAAATTTTCAAGAGATTTTAAGCTTCAAAGTTTGTTCCAATTTTTCTGAGCAAAATAAGTGTCCTTTGAAGTACCAAAAGGGTAACAGTGTATTTTTCCTTAATTTCTCCCTGTATTTTGTTTCTGAATCTCCTGTACTGGACAACGATGATTCAGTTATACTACAGCAATTTATGAAAGGAAACAACAAGGAAATGCAAGAATCAGCAAACCAGATATCTACCATGTATATGAACATGCAGAGAAAACAAAGAACATACATCAGCTGAAGAGGAACATAAAAGTGAATAAAAATGTGATTTCGCAGACTGGCATCATTCTTCTAATGAGAAAGCATGTTTTAATACCGTGATTGAAATGTTGCTTGCCTTGGATTTTTCATTGAGCTTCACACAGCACCTCCAATGGATCCTCTACCCTGGCTCAGCTCTGCCTAAGAATGAGCTTTGTTGTGTATTATCTTGATTTGAGACTCCAAGACACACTTTACTTCAGGACAAAATTTAGTGTCCCCTAAATTCCACTAGGTAACTGGATCTGACTGGCTTTTAGTAACGTCACCTGCTTTTGCTTTAAACTTTGGAACATCATACAGTGAGCTACTTTTTCAGCCATATTAGAACAGCAAAGATGTCTGCCTCTATTTCTGTCATAGCTGGCAGTTCCCATGCAAAAAGCACTTTGGAATGATAATACAAATTCTGTCCCTCCATTACAGTCAGAGGTAACTTAGGTATTTCTGACATAGTGTGTCATGGTTTTGCATGGATGTGAGCAGGATCACATCCACCTAGTACTACCCAGATGCACTTTGACATAAGAAATGTCTATGCTACTAGCATGCACATATTCACTGTGTAGACAGCCTGGTGTTTCACAGCTCTGCAGTCAACATCACATTTAGCTGATGGTAACCTTCAATTATTCTCAAAAAGTATGCCAGACATACTTCCATCTCCCAAAACAAGTCCATGGAAATGAATCTCAGTTCAATTAGTTCATGCCCTAATCTCTCCACTTCAGCAAGTGACCACTTAGCTAACAGTTCTTTGTTATAAAGGGTGATCAATTTTTCTGACTGGGAAAGCTCAGGCATGTCTTCACTGACAATGATGAAAACCATTAAAGACAAAAGGAATCACGACCGGGGATCTGAGCGTGTTTAGGTCTGAGCCAACTCTATGAACTACCATCTCCTCTGCAGTGACTCTGCAGTCTAGGAGGGCAAGACATCCTATGGATTTCTCTTCAAGCTTCCCCAGGACTTACCCTAGTGTCAAAGCTGTATCTTAAGAAACCTCCCTACTGCTACGCAGTTTCCTCCTAGATCTTCTTGTCTGCCAGTAGTGTGAAAGGTTACTCAGTAAGAGGGAAATTTCCATCAAAGAGGGTAGAAGTACCTACATTGATTTTTTTGTTTGCTTGTTTTATCATTAGATCTGCAACTCTCCTGCTGTTGAGTCTTCATTTTGCAGAAAATTCATCAGCTTCTTCATAATTTTACCTGAGCAAACTATGGATATGCTGATGTTCATATAGCAGGAATAAGAACATCGAATTTTAAGAAGTGTTATGAGTTGATTGACCCATATAAGTTCCTAGAAAATAAAAATTGAGGGAATATACAATTTGAAGACTAGTAAAACTGATTTTTTGTTGTTTTTGTTCATCAGATTCTGTGGAAAGAGCAGAAGAAATCAGCTTAAGCATCAGTAAAGAAAAATAAACATTTTGCTGTTCTAATGGAAAACACCTCACAGGCTAGTAGAAAAGACTGGATTCATAGAAGGACTTAATATTAGCTTATAAGCTTGTATAAGCTTATATTAAGCTATTGCTTAATGAATGACCTTAAGGTGAATTTAGGTTAGGGATCAGCAACCCCTCACAGCTTGTATTCCACAGTCTCCAATACCAAAGACTTAGACAATTTAGTTGGTACGTAAAGAACAGAAAGGATAGGCTTTCTTTGTATAAAACTTTGCAGCAGACAAAACAAGTAGGCCTAAGAAAGAAAAAATAAGAGGGTCTGGGCAAGAACAGGATAAAAGGGTTTAGGGAGGCTGGTGTGCATGCTGCAAAATAATGTGGGTAACAAAAAAGCAGAATGCTTATTTACACCCTGGCTTTGCTGGCTGGGATAAACTTTGCTGGCTGAAGTACTGAAACCAGATGTTACAAGTTTTGCAATGTATTAACATATGTATTAGAATTCTTGGAATAGGCGGGATCTTCATGGCAAGTGTTAGAATACTGATATGTTGAATGCATATAATGTGTGCTTTAGCTCCTGCGTATGCATGCCAGAAAAGAGATCCCCCATGCACCCAGAGCTGCAATAAAGTAATGTCAGCTTTCTAAACTATCGTTTGGGTTGGAGAGCTTTATATATGGATTTTGGTGACACCTCTGTCCTCAACTCAGATACAAAACTACTACTGGCATGAATCTGTTCTTTGGTTCTGATGACCCAGTAGCAAATTTACCATTATCATAACCAACTGCAAAATTCTTATCTTATAAAGCATCACAATTTTTGTGCTATGTTTTGGTGCCTTAAGGACTGAAATCTTCTCTCAAGAAGAAACTCTGTGTGCTACTAGCTGAAGTGAAATTGTAGATGAAAGCTATATTTCATACAAGTGAAGCATGGGTGTGACTGTAGAGATAAGATAATCCTCACGTAGCAGAAAATGCAAGTAACATTGTTCTGGAGCAAACTGATAGAGAAGGAAAAGCTAAGACAACTGAGGATAACAAAGCTCTAAAGAACATAAATCTTAATTACCTGTGCAATCATGTCTGCCGTTTCAGAATAACTGCGACACCGTTTCACATCTGAATGAGCTAAAAAGTCATCTATCAGTCTTATGCCAATGCCGTATCCCCTAAGGGGAAAACAAAGAGAGTGAACATTCAAAAAGGGATAGCTTTCCCACCTATCATCCTCTGAATCTGTTTCGTGTGCTTTCTCCATTAAAACAAACAAACAACAACAAAAAAAAAACAAGCTTCTAAATGAAGGGTTTTAAGAACATCAGATTTTGTAGTCTAGATTCTTCTTTCTGCCATATTTTACAACACAGTAGGATGTAGTTCATGTAGTTGTATGGCGAACTATACTCCTTTAAGCATGATATCCCCAGCAAGCAAAGCATAATGTGAATGTTGTCTACATACACATGCATATGTGTATTTACATATATGAGAAATTATAATATATATAAATATATAAATAATATACAAATGAAGGCTGATTGACACTCTTCTGTCACTAAAGGACAACATAAGACAGGATTTCTCCATTCCTGTGCAATCCTCAGAGTTCATCCCACACCACCTCTGTGGAAAAGAACAAAGCAACTGTCCCTTTCAGTCACAGCACCTGTGCATGGACTGGCATGGACTTCAGCAAATATCTATTTCCTTTATCCTCTTATCCTTTCATCTCTGTCTTCATTCTTCCTTCACAATCCCCTCTTTTTTCTCTAACATGTTTTTTCCCTTCATCTAATAGTTGCAGAATGAATCCAAAAGTGGATATTTAATATACAGTTTCAGTGCACCACTACTTTTATTTTGTATTTTATTTGCAAGTTCAGAGAAATTAAGTAAAAAAGGACAGAAGTGAATGAAATTTTTCATTAAACAAATATTCATTCCTAGCTCTTACGTGTTAGCAGAGGTCAGTAGTTACACAGAGTGAATAATAAATATTATCACTTCAATCATTTTTTGGAACAAAAACCAAAATTTATGCAATTGACAGAAATGTCACAAAAAAAAAAAAAAAATCTGAACAAACTCAGAAATTATCTTAGGGATTTTCACATGTTCATGCATGTGGATATTTTTGTTTCTTCCTACATGCCAGAGGCCTTACACCTTCAAGAAGGCAGGCTGCAGTGAGTGGAGCTTCTTACTGGTTTTGTAACACATCTTTGACAAGAAGCCAAAGAGTGATCTGATGTTCAGTGTGATGACAAGACAGAATGCGGCTTTGGCAGCATGAGGTTCAAAATTGCAGTATGTTATGCATCAGAAAATGATGAAATTTTTATCACATAAGTATCAATATCAATTAAGTTGGTAAATAAGTAATCAGCAGTTAGCAAGGCATGCATTAGTGATGCACAAATTTTCAAATTTTATGCATTAGGTTTGCAAAGTTAAAAGAATAATAAATATACAAGCAGCAATTTGGCAACTACGCAGTGAAAAACATTCATCTCACTACAGATTGCGTATGTGCACTTATACAGAGGGAGAGATCAGAACACTTTCCCATCTGTTATGGATCTGCTGATCTACAATATTTCCTCCCAAAGTGAGGCTGTTTCTATTGTCACAGTAGTAAAACTGTTCATATTGCAGAAATGAAACCTGTCAATATTTTATCAAGTCTTTCTATTCAGTGAGAAAGACAAAAAGATTTTAGAGAAACAGGTGTAAGAACAAAACCACAAGGAGCAAAATACATCTATGCATCTTTCAAAAATACCCTTTCCTAATTTCTACCATAGCATCAGAAATAAGTCTGCTTTTGTGGTTTTATTTTGTTTGTTTATCCTTCTTTTCTTAATGTATGATTTCTATTAGAGCTGAATGAGGGATGTTGTCTCTTCACAGTTTGTGAATAAATTACTTTATCAGATCAATGATTTTTTACTAACTTCCATGGACAACTATTGGACTATCACCTCATTGTAAACTTTTAGCTTAAGAGTGAAGCATTCATAATCCAATAGAGCACCCAGGTGAGAGATCTGAATTATACCCCTCAAGGAGGGGGTGTTGACTATAGAAGTCTATTGACTGGGTCACCTAAAACAAATTCCTACAACTTTGCAGTATGACTACTTCTTAGTGTCCAAGTCAGAAAACCACCCTAGGCGAGGGGAAGTCAAAAGAAGGCTGTGTGAACAGTGGATACATAAAAGCATTGTTTAACAGGCTGCCAGAGAACTTGTTGATGTCCCATGTCTGGATGTGTTCAAGGCCAGGATGGATGGGTCCCTGGGCAATCTGATCCGGTGCCTGATTTAGTGGCTAAAAGCCCTGCCAGCAGCAGGGGATTGAAACTAAATGATCTTTGAGATCAATCTCAACTCAAGCCACTCTATTATTCTCTGTTAACTTGGAAACACCTGTGAAAAGCAAAAAGCTTGAGTAGTTTGAAATGACATATATGTGAAGGAGTGGAAGAGTTAATATGGCAGTTGAAAATTAGTACACAGAAATAGATGAAATTTAGAAGTCTGTTTTATTAATTAGCTTATCAAAGAGTTAACAAAGAACAAGTGAAAACAATAAAAAAAAAAATCCTGATGCTTTTCTTCTGAAATTTAAAGATAATTACTCGTCATAATTCACAAATTAATGTTGTTTCTACTGACAGAATATTCAACCTTACATCCAGGTTGTCCGTAATCCTTGACAGTGCTGGAACCCATAAGACAGGAGACATAGAGCTGAATGGTAAAATATAGGTGATCAAATTGCATTGTCAAGGAGGCTGTTTATTTAATGCAGTAATTTATGCAATAATGCAATATTTAATGCAGTACTTACATTTCGTCTAAACAGCTGTTGACATCTTCGTCTTTTTCATAGTCCTTACACAGCTGGGCTACCAAAGCTCCATATGTGAGCACAAAAAGTTCTCTGCTCTGCAAGATAAAGTTAGAAATTGAAAATGAAACAAATTATAATCAAATTTTTCACTGTTGGTTTTTTTTTTTTTTGAGCTGCTACTATATTGAAGCAAACAAAAATACCATTTACATTAATGAAGAATCTTCCATCCACTGATATGTAATCACAGAAATCTGTGACTTAAGCGTGGCAGAGCCTGGCTTGATCACCACTTGAGTCTGTACACGGATTTTGTTTGTCAGAGAAACCATTTGTTGAAATATAGCTGATTTCATCAGATACAATTTTGCATTCTGCAAGCACATATAAATGTTGGATTGATAAATGTTGTCAAATGCCATTCAAACATAATGCCAAGCATTTAATTGCAGGAAGAATATATGAGGAATTGAGCTATTAGTTCTTTTACAATTAAAAAAATATGTACAGTAAATTCCAATTCTTTCACAAAAGTATGATTTGTCTGACTCAGATCATCAGCTGATTTCCTTCCAAAAAGATAAGTAAATACAAAAAATATTAGCTCAGAATAATGGAAAATTTCTATAATTCAGCACAAGTATAAAGAATAACAATAAAGAAAGAAGAAAAGAATGAGTACTATTGACATTTCTTCTTCTTTACAAGTCTTTACAAGTAATCGGAGAACACCCCATGTTGGAAGGGATCCACAAGGACCACAGAGTTCAACTTCTGACTCTATACAGAGCCACTCTAACTTACTGTCAATACTAGCTACCGAGACAGATTCATTGTGATAATACTTCCATCACACATAAGCAAGCAAATAGGCATCACTGCTAATGTGGCCTGCGTTTGAAGTTTCATGTCCTGTCAAATAGAGGGTAAAAGCCTGTAATTTCTGAAAAAGACTTGATTACCTAGATTTGGAAACACTGATTTCTTTTAGAGGATTTATCTGCAAATATTTTAGGAAATAATTAGGAAATGTAATATCAGTTATCTAACACCATAACTAAGTTAATTTAATTTCAACCCATATTCGATACATACACAGATTTATGTTTTCCCCTTCATTTAGCAAGTGAGTCCCCCTTTTCCAAAGTAGTCTTAGGCAACTTTTCTGGCCCAGATTTATGGCCATCATTTGCCTATGCAGTTTCTCTGCAGGCAGGTATGGTTGGCGGGAGTGTGCTGACTGGAATGGTGTGTCTGGTTCTGGGCTCCCCAGTATGAAAAAGACAGGGACCTCCTGGAAAGAGTCCAGCAGAGGTCCACAAAGATTATTAAGAGCACTTCTCTTATGAGGAAAAGCTGAGCGACATGGGTGTGTTCAGCCTTGAGAAAAGAAGACTGAGAGGGGATCTGATCAATGTCTATAAATATCTAAGGTGCAGGAGGCAAAGGGATGAGGCCAGACACTTTTCAGCAGTGTGTGGTGATAGGACAAGGGAAAATGGCCACAAAGCATAGAAATTTCCTCACAAATATGTGTAAGAACTTCTTCACGGTAAGAGTGATAGAGCACTGGAACAGGCTGCACCGAGTTGCTGTGGAGTCTCCTTCTCTGGAGATATTCAAGACCCACCTGGATGCCTACCTGTGCGACCTGGCGTAGGGAACCTGCTTTGGCAGGGGGGTTGGACTCAATGATCTCTAGAGGTCCCTTCCAGCCCCTACAATTCTGTGATTCTGTGACAGGTCCGAATGACTAAACATAATGTCACCAAAATTATCTGAATTGTTTTCAACACACTGCTGGAGATTACTTACAGTTGGTGTTAACATCAAAAAAGTTACATCAACTGCTCCATCACTTAGCGGCTACCAGAAAATTGTGACTGAAGGATAAATTCTTCTATATGGCACATGGTGCTGGACATGGTGTCAGGTACAGAAATGATCTTACTTGATTGACATGACTGAGAAGAAATACTCACTTGTGATTTGAAGAATGTAGAGAACTGCCTATGCCTATATGAAAATGTTTATTATTTTCTGCAATATAATAAAAGTGCATTAGGTTTTATATTAGAAGAACAAGAGGATTTTTCCCTGAAATAATTTTTTACATACATACATACATATATACCTGTGTGTACATAGATATATATATAAAGAAAATATTTATTTCTAAACTTTTAGTTCCAGAACATCAAGATCATTGTATACCATGTGATCTGCAGAGAAAGGGAATGAATTGCTATGTAAATGTTCGTATTACAATAATTAAAGTAGTATAGGGGAAAAAATGGCACAGGTTCATGCAATTTTTTTTTTTTTTTAATGAACACCAAAATGAAGTAAAAACAATGTGATGCTCTGAAATGTAAATGCAATTTAAAGGAAAATATAAATCACGTTGGCAGGAATGAGTTTCACAGCCAAGTCAGATGAAATATTGGCCTATGGCTTGCTTTCCTCAGTACTGTCATACCAAATATTCCCTTTTTGAAGTGGCTCCAAAGGGTAACAGAGTATACTGGATTGACATCTGGTTTCCCTGTCTCGTCTCAACATTCCTCTCCTTAATTTGTAATGAGAGAGTAGGCAATTGAAAGTAATCACCTAAAATTTAGGTAGTTAACATTAAACAAAACAAATCCTGTACTTGGTGTGAACAGTTTAGCAAGATTGGCTAAAGCACAGGTAACCGTTATAAAAAGACAGTGTCTGACTTTCTCAGTATAGATGTAGTTGGTATGGCTCCGTCTCACAAGCAAGACTGTGGAGATGGACAAGGATTACAGCCACCTGTCAAAGGAACATATGGAAAGCACTAGAAGAACTGGGAACATTAGCTGTTTGCTGGTCTGGAATAAAGTTATCTTGCCTTCTCGCCCAGGTCATGATCCTACTGGATCACATCTATGGCACTGCTGAACTGACTGCATCTAGTTGGAGTAGTAGCTGGTCTGTAGGCCTGAGAGACTAGGTTGACTGTCATTAAATTCTTGGACAGAAATTAATCCATAGAAGTGCTGCAAGTCTGTGGCATGTGGGCATATAAGAAGTGCTTTTTATTTATAGTCAGCAGAAAAAATAATAGTAAATGCCAATGAAAACAATGGAACAGGAAGAATGGCTTGGCAGAAAAACCTTTTCCAGCTCCCACTGCATCAACGGCTTGAAGTTTAATAAATGTTTCCATTTTAATGTCACTTGCCAAAATGTTAAGTGGTGTGGAACCGTATCTTAAAGTCACCTTGGTGATAACTTCTGTTTACAATAGCATTACACACTTCGGCAAATTCTCATAAACAATTTTTTAATGCATTAAGTGGACATTATACAGATTCTGTATTGTTCTAGTCTCAACAGGTCAGTGTTGCAGTAAGACAGATGCCTTAGAGAAACATAAGCGCAGTGTGAACGTAATTGACATCACTGGCCACTCTTTCAGTCTACTAGAGAAAGAACCTATTTATTTGATATTTTTTTCCGTGAACTAATGTAAGTTTATTATTATTATTATTTATTTATTTATTTATTCCCTAATGGAGACTTTTGTCATCCACTAATTCTTTTATTTTCAGGAATAGCTACAATAACATCCTGGAGGCTTCTGGAAATTTTCCACTGCCCTAATACATCAAAGCTCACCATTAACCACTCAGAAAGCCCTGAGGCTCTAAGTTCCTGAAGAAAGACGTGGGCAGAATTGAACATCCAAACACAAAACAGATTTCTTAATTTAATGCACTTAATTTAATGACTACATAAACACAGAGGCACACAAACTCATCCAACATTTCTATTTTTGACCCTAACGCTCTTTGAAATACTTAGTCTTCTGCTTCTGAATATACTCCAGACTCAGAAACTTTGTGTCCATGTCTTTCTAAGCCTATTTAGATCTTCAGAATTAAGGATGAATTAAAATAAATAAATAAATAAATAAAAAGTCAAGCCCCTAATAAGACAGTAACTTTGTATACAGTTACTTATTAGCAACCTCATCTCTTCAGTTTGTTATACAGATGTGTCACAATTACACTTCTAGGCACATTTTCTCTTCAAGACACAGTACTATTATTTCTGCATTGCTTTGTTGTTGGTTTTTGTTTGTTTGTTGCCTGGGGGGGCAAAGAGTGTGGGGGATTATTTGTGGTAAAATATTCCTAAACAGTTATACATTTTCAACAACAGAGATTCTGAGGAAACTTAATGCTAGCAGTGTTTAACAACCACAAGCCCCTAAGTTCCCAAAAGAATGATTTTCTTCCACTTCACATACTCCTAGTACATAGGATTTCCTAACTGATTGCCCTATCTATAGCAAAAGTAAGCACACCTCACCTTACGTAATATCTGTTATAAGAAATCCATAGGACATTTAGATCAACTGTTCCTGACGTGGAGACACATTCCGAATGTAATCTAAGTTGTGGAAATCCCCAGCTGAGAGCTCAGAGGTCAGCTCACTCTTGGCAAATGCTGTGGCTAGGAGCAAGCAAATACAGGAGGGATATCTGGCAGAGACTCCCTAGACTTACTGCCTCCAGTGGGGTACAAAAGGACCACCCTCCTGACCCCAGCAACAAGCATAGTCCCTTGTACTCTGGGCAGCAAGCCTCTGCTCTAATACTGGCAAACTCATCTCGTCCTTTCTGTACTTTCAAGCTGTTCAGAAATATGTCTGTACAAAACACATCAGTCCAATAATAGCTCATTCCTTCTCCATGCACAATTTCAGTTGCACATAGCAAAAACATCTTACTATTTTGTGGCTGTCCTGCTTTCTTCCCAGAGGCCGTGACATGTTGCTTGTGCAAAGCTCGACGTATATGTCAGGTTATACTGCTTCTTCCTCAAACAGCATTTTCTTTTTCCCTCTCCTAAAGGTCTCTCTTTTCTTCTCTTCTGCCTTTTGCATGAGATATGCTCACTGCAGTCTGTAGTGCTTCTGATGCTCCTCCTATTCTCTACGTGTACAGAGCCCTTAGGGAGGAATGAGGCTGGCAGACCCTGTACACAATATAAACTGCTCCATCTGCAAGAATGGACTGTCATCAAATACACAGCAAACAGCCATGGGAAGCCAAACTGGGCAGATTTGTAGGTCTTATTTTTTTTAGGTTTCAGTTCATCCTGTTGCTTGTGTCAGGTTTTGGTGTTTGGAGAGCTAAGAAACTTTCCCTCTTTGAAGGGTAAAATCACAATTACATGATAATGATAAACAAGGTAATTAAAAATTCATCATTTTCAACTTCAGGAACGATAGACCTCTCTCTACCAGCTGTGACATCTTTAGTCTAGTGAGTCTAGTGAGCCTGCCTAGGCAGGAGTGGCGCAGGTCACAAGTGCTGCTGTCACTGTGGTTCTGAGGATGCAAAACTGGTGGGATGGAGATAGAGCACCCAGATTCCCAAAGGAGTAAGCTGAGTACATGCTACAGCTGCCAGTTTTGGCAAATGGCTCTTTCATTACCAATGTTTCTTGTGGATTTTAAATCATTCTTAGCCTGCTATTAACTTTGCATGTAAACCTCCCCATTACAAGCATCCAGGAAGGTCTGGCTTTCTTTTCCTGTTTTCACCTAAGGTAAATTTGGCCTTTTTCTGTTAGTTTAGGTTTGGCACAGGTCTACTCTACAGTCACTAGTGAATTTAGAAATTAATCTGGTAGCTGTGTTTTCCCTATTGGACTCATCATCTCCTCATACATTCGCAGTAGAGCAAATAAAGATATGCAGCCTGATCTGAATGTCGTGCAGTTATGAGATTCTAATTCATTTGTAGAATTAGAGCTAGGGTAAAATTACAGGTATCTATTACTCCAGACACACAGAAAGCTCATTTGGGATAAACAGGATTAATTCTTTTTTTTTTTTTTTTTTTTTTTAAAGCTAGTTTAAAATAATGATATAAGTCAGCAACAAAAATTAGGACAAATAAAAGCATTCTTTAGCCTCTCCTTGTGAAACATAGCCATTCTAGCAGCTTTCATTTTACCCCACAACAAGATTGTGTTGACAACTGTACACACATTTTTTTTCTAGGCACTTTTCTGATCCTGTAAAAGCTGACTCCATTTCCAAGTGAAAATATTGTAGGTACTTTCCATATCTAATTGTAAGTAAATTATAAAAGTAGCATTAAAATTCTCTAGATAATCACTTGCATTTCTAAATGGAGTCTGAGATGGATTTGTTTCCCAGATTGTCTCCAACTGGCCACAAGCGCCAAGTATTTCTGTTATTGCAAGAGATGTTCCATATTCTGTAGGAAAATGTACTGCATAGCATTGTAAAACACAGCTCTAAAAGATTATCATTAGCATAAATTATCTGCAGTGAAACCATAACAAAGCACTTAAGGCTGCCCATAAGTGAACACCATTTTATTTATCCAGTTCTGAGTATAAGGATGAATTATTTTAGCCTGCATTATTAATACTAAAATCATGAAGGAACACTACAGAGCAGAAAGTGAAATGTGTGATATGTGCATACAGGTACATATGTAACTTCTCACAGATAATATGATGTATTAGAGATTATATGCTATGTTTTGAAAGGTTGCACACACTACAGAAAATGAAGCTCAATGCTGTGTCCAAATAAGCTGGAAATTAAATGATTCCAGAGAGAGCTGACTCAATGGTGGATTGAAACCATGTCTTCAGGATCAGGATGAAATTACCTCATGATTTTTAACTTCTGTCTGATTTTGCATCCCCACGTAAATTGTAGAGGTTGGCACATACCCGGCAGCTGTTTTTTAAGCCTTAGCATAGACTTATCAGAATACACCCAAGGTAATTTGAATAGTGAGGAAGTCAGTATGGCCCTCTGCCTCCCTTTTGCATTTGTCAGGAGAGGATTTTTACCTTCAGCCCCAAGTACTAGGTGTGGGGCACATTGCTTGAGCACCATAACAGTTCCCTCCCTTCTCATTAAAGTGAAAGTAAATATACATAAAATATCTCCCAAAGTTCAAAAGCATGCATAAACAGAGGAGCCAGCCCCCTGCCTCTTACAGTAGACTGGCTGTTATGGCAAAGCTGAAAACTGTGGAGCTAAGTGCATAATCAGCTCAGTAGTCCACTGTCTTTCTCCCAGGCAGAAACATTCCATAGTGCAGAGCAATATAAAGGTCACTAACGTATTCAGTATCTAAAAAGTTGTTTGAACCAAAATAAGAATACATTTCCCACCAAAGACAGGTCCAAATTTGTGCAATATAGGACTGGGCTTTTGTTTGCTCTTTGTCTTCAACTTGATAGATGTTGTGTTAAATATTTTGCACATAAAGTTGAATTATTTCAAACTTTGAGAAGGTAGATGATGTGGTATTTGGAGCTACATAAAAACAAACAAACAAACAATGTACGTGAGCATGTCTCGCTCATCACAAATGAGTGCTCTTTCTCAGAGGCCAGTGAGGCTGTTGCTTTGACCATGTTTCAGAAGAAAGCAATGGCACTGCTGCCAACTTTTCCTTTAGTGCCCTATGTGGGAAGAACTTTGAGCATGAGTTGCCAGAAATTGCTCGGTTAGCCCATGCAGCTTAAGAACAGTTTTCACATCTTCAGAAGAAGCACTCACTGTTGTTGAGATTCCTGGCAGAATTTAGCTGACAGAGTCCTACAAAATAACAAGCTAGAACATAACAAAGCTTTGCCCATGTATTGCTACTTGCCTCAGACATCAGCTACAATCATCTCTTTGCCTCAGAGGTGAGCTGGCTGCCACCCCGAGTTGTGGTATCTTGGACTGCATTCAGTCCTAACTCCTCCAGAGAATCAGATAAAGAGACAAGATGTCTACTCAAGACACCAGGTTCCTCTGCAGAGATGACTACTCAAAGGTTTGATGTGCTGCCCAAACTCTTAATTGGATCCAACACTGTAATTTGTTCCACAACAGGATGACCCAGCAGGGTTTTTCCAGCACAACATGAAAGAAGAAAAAAAAAAAAAGTAAAAAAAAAAAAGTGAGTCTACAAAGTTGTTTAATTGATTCTCTAAATTGCATCACTCAACAGCCTTAGGCTGACTATGAATATTTCAGTACTGTTCACTTCTGGAGTAAACAAGTGTTGTGTGGGAAAGCCTGCTTCCGTAGTAAATAAAATGTGTTCCAAAAGAGAGCTCAGTAGCAATTACTGGAAATTTGAAAATGAACTGATGTAACATTAAAGAATCTTGTAAAACACACTCTCAAATTAAAGAATCTTAAAAAACACAATTTCAATATAATTCTGCAAGACCCACACAAGTTCGTTCTACTGAACCTGAAGGGTATAAATTTTATCAAAATATAATATCACTAATTAAAAAAAAAAAAAGTACTGAAAAATCTGTGCTTCTGAAAAGAATTTAGAAAGTACTGTAATCTGTTATGGTACATAACATATCATCACATATCTCTATTACTTTAAGTTTTGTGTAATACGGTCACATAGTTTTGTGAACCAAATGTCAGCAACAGCCTCATTCGTATATTAGATAATCAGATGTCCACCCTAAAAATGCACTAAAGGAAAAGGGTCTTGCCTTGAGAACAGGAAATCCATCACCAGGGCAACAAGAGTGTTTCTGTTATCCAAGCAGATACCACGGGTGCTAAAACTACTTTTTATACTGGAAGTTATTATTAGCAACTCCTCCTTATAGGGTTTGAGGAGGCTGCCAGACTCTACCATGCAGCCAAGCACAAGAAAGCTGCATGTGACCATCTGTACAACTTTCCTTGTGTCCTGTATGGATCTTCTTCCTGTTCTTGTTAAAAACCTTTGTATTACAGGCAGTTAGAATTCTCAAAAGCTAAATCCTCATGAGTATTTGTATATTCAGTACCAAACTGGACTGGAGTGTGCAATGAACAGACCTGCCAGACAGCAAGACCCTAGACAAAACGCAACCTGAAGAAAATCAACAGTGACATGTTTTAAATGAACCTGCATTTAAGGCTTGATTTGTAAGAGGTGTTAAGAGCCCAGATCATGCATTTCACTACTTAGAAACCAGCCATGAAGACGTCTAATTTCTATCTACCTCAGTCCACAGGATGGGATTGATGATACATACATAAATCTGAAAAATGCAAATTGTGAACATGCTATATAAATGCCAGCTATTACCACAAGTACGTCTGAAGATGACTTTGACACAGTATGAACAGATTATAGATTGCCAAAGAAAATCTTTCTGAAGCAGATAGCATGAAGGATTGTTCAGTACTTCCAGTAAACGAGACATGGTAGCTTCTTGTCCCTGCAAGTGAAATGCTAAAATCCTCATGGTCCAGCAGTTAACCACATCTTGTGTACTGGAAAAGCAAATTGAAACAAAACCAGAATTGCCATTAAATGTGAACAGAACTGGGATTCCCAACCTTGTTCAGCTTATTGGATATTTTCCATTTTTATTTTAATGTTGAAGCATCTTAAAATATCTCCGCTGCTTTATCTTTTACCATCTTTTACCACTTAGCAAGGCAATGGTTGTTTTTTTGTTTGTTTGTTTTTGTTTTTTAATGAAGAATAGTTGAAAAAAAAAATCCATTTTTACTCTTTTTTCAGTATTCCTTTTTCCTAACCTCATGCCATGCTTCTGCTAATTACCATTGATGGGAAAACAGCTGACCAATTAACCCTGGCAAGGTAGTCATTCATTTGCTGGCACTGCCTGTTTTCCATCAGGCAGAGAGGACTGATTGGTAGTTTCAGCCAATTAGCAAGGAGCTGGCAGAGCTCACAGTTCCCTAAATGATGAACGTCCTCAGACCACTGAGAGAAATTACTGGATCAGTTAAAACACATGACTGAATATTTTCAAGCAGATAAAAGCTAGTAAACAAGGCTATAGCTCTTATTGAGCAGAGTCAGATACTAATTGGAGTAGAAAGACTAATAGGTTTTCTATTGCTGTTGTTGTGTTAGAGGTTTTTTAGTTGTTGTTTTATATTTTAAACTATTGGGATTGCTTTTTTTTCTGTTCTAGTCTACCATTAATATTAGTTATCTATAATTAAAAGCTAGTAGTGACTTAGGAGAATCCATCTGGTAATCAGTGAGACCTAAAATGACCTTCCTTCCAAAGTGGCTAACGTTTCTGAAAGGCAAAGAGGTGGTTATTGCTAATGCTATAATTGCAATACTGACAATTGGTGGGCAGCAACTCTTCTCTTTCTTTACATTCAGCTGTCCTTGTCATGTGGGGCAGAACCTCATCTATGGGTTGGCCTTCCTAGGCGTTCCTGCACTGATTCTTCTGGTTATTGGCTATGCTCTGAACAACCAGACCTGGAGGCTGGTTACAGGCAAGAGGTCTCCTCTCCTGGCAGAAAGCACATGGAATCACTTGCTGCAGTGCAAGCTGACCTGCTTTGTACTATGCAGCATCACTGGGAGAGCACTGGTTGCTCCAGTGACATGGCTGGCAGTCACTCTGATAAATGGCTCCTACTATGTGTGTGCTGTGAGTGAATATGTCTCTGTGTATTACTATGGAGATATTCCTAACGTGACTATTAGTGAACGCCAGAGGATTTTGGCTGCATTTCCTTGCAGTCATCTAGTTCCACCAGAGCTGAGCAGGGCAAGAGATGAAGTGATCCTCCTGCTCCGGTACCAGTCACAGGTGAGTAATCAACATTGTTTCTTCTGTGGAAACTGTTGTCTGCAGATCTAACAATGACACTACAGTTTATTCAGCAGGCTAAATGTGAGGATAGAATAGGATCAATGTCTTCTGCCTTGACTGCTAAATCTCTTTTGTGTTTTGTGAAGCCTGCCTTATTCCCATAGGTGGAATTGAACATTCAGTACATAAATTATTACTTCTGACCCTCCTGTTTGCCACTTGCTACTGGAAGATGCGTTCTTGTGTCTTGAGAAGCACCACCGAGTAAGACAAATGGAAGTTCAACAGCCACTGAAGGGCAGGAAGCTTCTTGTACTCAAGCATAAGAAATGTGACTAAGGGGTTCAGACTGTGAGAGCTCCACACAAACCAAAGTCCTGTTGTTGCTTTTCTTTTTTTTTTAAGATCAGACTTGAATCTAGAAGCTAAGATTCCAGCTAGATACTAGGGAGAATGTTAAGAGTATTACTTCAAGGAAAATTGCTTGTAAATATGGCATAAGGTAACCTGGGCTAGGAAATAGAGGGTTTCTCTGTTGTAGATTCACGATAATAGCTGCAGAGGCAACATCCTTAAATTATTCAGGGCTTCCTTAAACTTGATGGGAAGAAATGAGTTTATGACACAGCTGTCTGCAGTAATCAGGGACTGGGTGCGATGGCAATAGATACAAGCCATGCTTATCCTCTGCTAGCCTTATACAGGAAAGGCAACTAAAGATTGTCTCATATTCTTATTTTTTTATGCCCAGAAAGTACCACTGCTGGTTTTTCTCAGCTGTGATCTTGTTTGTTTGCTTTTGGAAGGTGGCTGGCTGGCTTCTGATTGCTGTGGTAGTCATCACTGTTTTCCTGTCTTACTGCCTAGCAAGCTACTTCTCCCCACTCAGCTTCCTGCACTTCCGGTACTGGACCAGCTATGTCCGTAACGAGCAGGAGCTCTTTGATGAAGCAACAGACCAGCACTCCAAGCTCTATGCCATGAAGCACGTGAAGAAGTTCTTTGGATTTGTCCCAGGAAATGAAAATATAAATGAAATCCGTATCCCATCACTTAGAGAGTGGCAAGCCATCTCTGGACTGGCCTTCCTAAAATTAGTAGATGAGGAGCATTACGACTACAGCCTTCTCCATGACTGGGCACTCAAGGACTCAGCAGACAAAAAATACCTGAAGCTTGATGAAGACCCCTGACCATAACTTAGCTGTGAGGTGCTCTGCCTCTGCCAACATCTTGTGGGGAAAAATCAGGAGCGTCTAGCTCCACTTTAGATCTGAACTGCTGTGAAGCTTTTTGATACTTTATTACATAAAGGGCACAAATAAGTGCTTTCTTAATGTAGTCCTTCAGATGCTTATACACTGCTCCTGATGGCATCTGACTCCTGTGGGATGCAGAGGTCGGATGTCCCATCTGGCTGGGGTGGGCTGTTTTAATTTGCAGCTTCACTATCTGACAGTTCTGCAAAAGGGATGAGTTGTACTGGGTAAGAAAGCTATACTCAAATGCTTTCTTTTCCCAGCTGTTAAAAAGTCTTTAATAGTAGACTCTAAATGGTTAGATCTATGAGCCTGATCCACGCTGTATAAAGTAGAAGCAGATATCTAGCTTTGTCTTAACGACCTCCAGTAGAAATACTTTATTTTTCCCCTTCCACTTTCTCACATAAAACACTTCTCAACCAAGGCTGAATCTAGATAAAGTGGTATGAAAACTTTCAGTGAGCACTTGATATTTTCAGCAGAATTGAAATATACAAGATGGAGAGAAGCAGTTATAGCAGTTATAAGGGAGGGGGGAGGGACACAGCAACAAAGCAAAAAGGACACTTTACATGTGGAAACTTGAATTTGAGCACCTCCTGAGTGGAAGCAGTAGCAAGGTCAGTTTCCTATTCCTTTTGTGTGTACCCCAAAATGTGTCAGATTTTATAAGTAAGCTGGCCTACTACATGGGGAAATATCCTTCTGAAGTCAGGTTTGCTTTGCCTCTGAAAACGTTAAAATTCAGTCATGCTATTGTGCCCACAATTATTGCTGTCATTATTGCTTCCTGAATTGCCTTGCAGCCTGCAGAGTGTGTGCTACCTAGCCATAGGCTAGGCTGTAGGATGCTACCTACTGTTTTCTTTGGGGGGGGGGGGGGGGGGTTGTTTGTTGTTGTTGTTTTTAATAAAAAAAAAAAAAAAAAAAAACAAGAAAAGAACAGTCTTAAAATAGAAAAATACATGTACTTTCCCTTACAGAATGCAAGAGTTGAGAGCATGCTAAAAAGCAGGTTTTGGTAAGTGTGTTTGCGCTTCCTTTGAGAAGCTTCTGAGCATGGACTTGAGAAAGATGAAGACGCTGAGTAACTGGAAAAATGTGTATTTTACATCACTGAAAATCTTGCAAATCTCACGTTTCACTTGAATCCTAAAGTTTCTATTAATAGAACTGCATGGTATATATGATTAGCTTAGGAAACAAAGCATCTGTTAGTGAATACAATCTCTAATTTGAATTCATTGGTGTTTGGTTTTGGTTTGTTTTGTTTGTTTTGAAGATGGAACACTATGCATAGTCTAGAAAACATGCAGCTGCTTTGTGTAACTGGAAGTTTCTCCTGCCTCTCTGATTGAAGTAACAAAAACTAGCTGCTACCTGTGATTTTTTTTTTTTTCTTCCCACTTTGTACCTTGTTTTACAGTGCCACAATGAAATGATGCGATATCTGTAAGAAACTGAACTATCAACCTCTTGCTTGTAGTGAAACTCTAAGTTTTAAATGAATCTTCGTGCTCTCTAGCTTTGTCCCAATTGCTATTTTTCCTTTGTTTTTTACTGTTTTGTGTTTGTTTTTTTTTTTTTTAATCTGAATAACGAACTTTATCTGTCATTGTGAATTCAGCCTACTAACATGCATAGTATTGCCTTGTTGGGATATATTAATCCATAGTATTAAATACAGCTGTAGTATTACGGTGTGTTTCCCTTCATTTCTCTGCTCCTGAAATATGTCATGGATTGGTAATGAAATAAGGCACCACCTCCTGAAGGATTTGAAGTTAGAGAAAAATCCACAAGGCACTGAACAGCCCGCGCCTGCTAACACTGGCACTGCCTTACCCAATATCAATTCAGAACTGCAGTTCGCTCACTCAGACTGAAAATGATTATTTCTATAGAAAAAGCTTCCTTCAGCTGCCCTTAGAACCCCACCGCGTATTTCCTAGAGCACGTTTTGAATACCCTTCAGCCTGCTGACCCCTATAGGCTTCCAACTGAAGAACGACATCAATCTGACAGAGCAGCAATGTCTTTTTAAAGTAGGTGCTGAACTCTCCAGGTAGAGTCCAGGGATCTCCAGGTGCCAGAGGCTGAACCTCACCTCCCCAGCTACTGCTTTTTACGAGGGCTGCCCAAAGAAAGAGGATTTTAACCAAAAAAAGAAAGCGCAGATGGTCTCCAGGCGCCGAACCCCGATGACCCCGGGCTGAGCACCGCCCCCAGTCCAAAGCCATCGACTGCCGAGCGAGTCGCGCGCGGCCGGCGCCAGGCACTGCCAGCCGATGCCGGCGGGCGGCGCGCATGCGTGGTGTGGGGGGCAGCTGGCGGTGTGCGCGGCCCATGGCCGTTGGCGGCGATGATGGACTACAGCGAGGAGCAGCGAAACGAGCTGGAGGCCCTGGAGTCCATCTACCCGGACTCGTTCACGGGTGAGCCGCAGGGCGCATCCTGCTCCGCCGCACGGCCGCGGCGAGGTGGTGGAGGCCCGGCCGGGTACGGGGCGCTGCCTGCCGCCCCTTTTCTTTTGGCTTTCTCGGAGTGAAGGTTGAGTAGAGCGTAGGTGTTCGGGGTCCTTAAGCGTGCTGTGCCGGCTGTGGGTGTGGTGCCGGGGTGCCTCGGTTCCAGGCCTGGTGTGGGACTAGGGCAGGCTGGGTGCAGGATGGGCTCTCGCTGGCCAGCACCCGAGGGGCTGCAGTTGATGCTCTGTGCGTGAGACTTTTGCACCTTCTCTTCTTCCTACCTGCGTGTGTCTGCTCGCCCCACGTCCTGCCTCATCTTACTCCGCACTAACTTCACTCTGCCATTTACACGCTGCATTTGCTTATTGCTTTAATCTGGAAATGCCTCCGGTTCTTCATTTTTATGTTAAAGCAACGTGGACTGGTATCCTGTAGGTGAGGATGCTGAGTCAGTGACTGATGTGCTTTCATATAGTCAAGTGTTTATTCTGATTTATTGTTTGCTCTGGTAATAATGTACTTATACCCATGAAGAAGAGGGATCACAGAAGCCTGTAGTGGTGGTACATTAGCAGTTGGGCAAAATTCAGTTAACACTGTTAGATCACACATACTACATTGGTTATAGGTTACAGCAGTGGTACAGAGCAATCCTTAATCAAGGATTTCACCTGCCACTCACACTTGAGCAATGAGATAAAACCATCTAGTCCATGACAGCAGAACGTAGATTTACCCTTTTTTTTGGTCTGTTAAGAGCCATTGTCTGTCTTTCAGCTGCCTCCCTTTTCTAGGTTATTTCCATAACTATGCTCTTGAAGGAAGGCATAGTCCATCTCATTTGTTTGTTTTAAGAACCATTTTTCACTTCAAGTGGTCCTAATTACAGTAATAGGAACAAATTTTTTGTAAAGATAGTCTAGGGTCAGAAATGGAGTGGATACCCATTGTACCTATCTAGCACAATAAAGTAAACTGGCTTTGGGACCTTTCTGCTTATATTTATTTGCTTTACTAGTTCAAGTCACTTAGTGGTAGGTAAGTCTGTACTCCTGCTAACTTCTTGCTATTGTGGATGTTACATGCTGTCATTTGAAGAGCACCTCAAACATCACATCACGTGGAAAACAGTAGTTAACTGGAAAGCACCTTTTAATGATTTTAAAGGCTCCTAACACTGTATCAGGAGGCTTCTTTAACTTACTAGTGCTAGAGAAATTCAGTTTTAATTATGTAAAGTAGTTTTATGATTTAAAGTGTATTATTTTTTCTCTTTTTTTAAGTGTTGTCAGAAAAGCCAACAACTTTCACAATTACTGTGACATCGGAAGCAGGTGAAAATGATGAAAGTAAGTTGATTATGTCTTAATATACAGGAAGGGAGATTATTCTATTTAACTTCCTAGTTTATGTATATATATTAGCTGTTTCAATGCATGTTTCTGTATACCTGGCTATTTTCCAAAGTCTGTCTCCTCTTTAAGTATCTTGCATTTATGAAGCTGCTGTAGGAAACACTGATGCTGTCTTGCAAGAGGTAGGTAAGAATAAAGATCTTTCTCTCAAGTATATGAAAGTTGCCGATGTTGATTATGATGTTTTTTGTTCATGTAGTGTTAGGAACCTGCCTAAACTGTTCATGCTGGCACCAGAATGGTTGGTTTCTTCCATGCTTGTTGCCATAAAATGTTGATTTGGTTATTGTTGCAAAGCAGTTTCTGAAAGATAACTGTTTAGGGCTGATAGCCTTGACAGTTCACTGAATCAGTCCCTTGCAGTGAAGTTCAGAGCAATGGCTTATTCAGTGGAAGATATCTATTCCTTCTTTCAAACACATCTTTTTAAGATGGAGAAAAACATATTGTGAATTACTTTAAAATAAGGTTCTGCACACGCAGAAAGCTCTTAAATGTTATCATCTAGTGGAGTATCTGTCCAGAATACCTTCTCTTTATGAAAGGGCTGAGTGCTTATGGTTCCATCAGCATCTGGTGCTCTTCTGGCATGGTAAGTCTGTATGGTACTCTGAAGTACTTCTGCCCTCTGGCATGTCCAACAATGCTTTATCTCTTTTGGCATCAGTGATTACGTGAATTTGTTGTAAGCGAATTTCATTCCAGATAAGTTTGAGGGATGTTATTCTGTATTCATAAGTTAGAGGAAAGAAAACTGCTGCCATCTCCTTTGTCCTTAAAGGAGTAAGCCCTGTGTGGAGCAAGTGTGTGTTAAAGGGAGAACTGAGCTGCCAGAACTGTGAGTCGTGAACTGAAGGAAGGTTCCTTCCTGGTATTCTGTCAGGATGCATGAAAGGAAGGAAAGTAATTCTTTCTGGCCTTATTTCCTTGATGGACTAGCTCTCAGTAACATCAGGTTGAGCGTGTATTCCTTAGGCAGTTCTTCTCCTTGCTTATTAACTTCTAATGGACATTTGTTTTCTTGTCATATGTCATACGTGGAGCTGTTAGCTACTACACTGGTTGTTGTTCCAACTAGATATGCAGAATTTAAAGCATTAATATGCTGATATTCTCTCTAGGTGTGGTTGTTAGGACTCTTGCTTCATTTTCTCCAGCATTAAGTGGGATGTCAGGAAAGAGAGGTTACCACTCTGGTACCCACAGTACCACAGAAAAATTTCCAGTCTTTCTAAAGTCTTTTCAGACATAAATAGTCTGGAATAGCTTATGTAAAGGTAAACTTCAGTCTTAGTTATTTACCATTCTTGCGTTACATTTAAATTTGCTCTGTAAGATGTAATGTGTGTGTAAGATGTCTGGTCCTTTAAGACAAGGTTTTTTTTTCCTATCTTAAAATGTTTAGGCTGTTGATGCAATAGAAAAATATACAATCAGAATTATGTAAGATAATCACTGTAATGCGTGTTCTTTGTCTTGTAGATGTCCAAACAACCCTTAAGTTTACCTACAGAGAAAAGTACCCTGATGAAACTCCCCTTTATGAAATCGTCTCTCAGGAGAATCTTGAAGATAACGATGTCACAGGCATAATAAACCTATTGGAACAGCAGGTAAGTGAAATGGAATATCTCAATTTATCTTGATATCACTTGATTTAGTCAGAATTTATCCCTCAATTGAGTTGTTTTCTGAGAGATGACCTACTGATTTGAAATACGTTCCATACTGTAAGGGCTGACTTTGAGATTGGAATTTGGTAAGTGTCATTAGTGATGTAAATAACCTTAACAACATAAAGTACAGAGCTAATTCCTTGTGCACACGTAAAATAAGAAAATGGAAGGGCTCTACAGCTTCCCCTCTTAGCATTTCTATCTCAAGATGAATTCATTTAAATGTATAAATAGTATTTGTGGAGCTAAGTCAGTTCAGTTTTGTTTGGAAAGAAACAAAAAAAAAGCTACATTTCAATAACGTAACTATTTTGGGTTGAGAAAAAATACTCTTTGACCCTTGGTATCAGTGACAGTGCATTGTGAAGGTATGAAGAGGAAAGCTTCTTGACTTAAATATTTCTTGGCAAATTTTATGTGCCCTAAAATGGCTGTAAAGTGTTCTTCATTGTCTTTTTGGTTTACGTTTTACACCTTTCTTTCAGCAGCTGGTGATTTTTGATTTTGTCCCACCTGAAAGGAACATATGTAAAGGGAGTAAGCGATTAAGGAATAAGGGAGAACATAGATTTTAAGAAACAACAGATGCTCAGAAACTAAATTTTATAAACCTTGAACTTGTATTCCTACTGTAGATTTTTTTTTTATCCATAAAAAAACTCCCCTGGTGTGTAGAATATGCTGATGACGTATCATTATCATCATCAATGTTTGGCTGCTTATCCATTCATTTGAGAGTGACTTTAACTTGTTTATCTGGCCAATTGACTTGCATTTTACAGTGAACTTCGAAATGGATGTAGAGTGCCTCAGCTGTGTAATCTGTGTGTGTATATATGCAATTATGCTTCTGAACAGATTTATGTATTAAGCTTCTGAAGATATGGGGTTCTTCTGCTTGAGTTTGCCTTCTTTGTGTTGTAGGCAGAAGAAAATTTGGGAATGGTAATGATCTTCACTCTAGTGTCTGCAGTACAGGAGAAATTAAATGAAATAGTGGATCAAATAAAAACACGAAGAGAAGAGGAAAAGAAACAGAAAGAAAGGGAAGCAGAAGAAGAGGAGAAAGTATGTAAAATATTGTTTCTAACTGAAGATTTAACTTTTCTTGATGCGTGGGCTTGATGCAAGAGCAACTCATAGCTGTAGTAGGAGAGAAACATCTAGCCCAAAGTTGACGTAGTTAATACTTAAGGGCCACAAGGCAGTTCATTGCACTTCAAAGATTTTAATTTATTTTTCCCCTCGCTTTCTAAAGCAATCTTTTCAGAGATGTGTTGCGTGTTCATAACCCCCTCCAGCATTACTTCCTGAGACCGGGGCAGGGATTTTTTTTTTTTTCCCTGAGTAAAAACAAAGTCTCTGTAGTCAGTTTCTTATTTGAAGTGGAAAGGATGGAATACGTAGTGCTGTGCACAGACTGCTCTTGTTCTGTAGAAGCATGTCTTCCTTGGTGGAGCAGAAGCAGTAAGGACCAGTCTTCAGGATGTGGTTTGTCCTCCTTGCACATGTACTTTCCTTCAGTCACCATGGAATAATTTTTTATCCATGGGACGTCATGTGTTAACTACTGATTATGTGCTTTCTTCAGTAGCTAGAGGGTGATGGAACATGAAATGTTTGGTATTTCTGAAATAGTAGGAAAAAAAATCCCTGCCAACCCTTTTTGTCTGTCAGAGAGAACAGTTAATGTATTTTTTTATAGAAAGTTTCAGTCTAGATTGCGTGTAGGAGTTGCTAAGTGCTGCCTACTTAAGCACAACCTTTATTATTGATATGTTACAAGCTTTTGCACCATAGGTCCGAATGTATTACTTGGTATTTTTCTATAATTTCCACCTCAGTGCAGCTCTCTGAAGGGTGAGACCCATGGGGAGAATAGAAATAAGCAAGAAAGTGTTCTTTGTATGTGCTTGGGGTTAGAATTAATTTATGAGAATGCTTCACAGCAAGCAAATGCTTCTGGGATGCTACAGTGTAAGTAAGGAAGAGAATGCTCATCTTCACTCCAGTTGATCATATTTGCAGCCTTGTTTTCTGTTTTTTTTTTCCAGCAACGCTTTCATGGCACTCCTGTTACAATTGAGAATTTTCTGAACTGGAAAGCAAAGTTTGATGCGGAACTCTTAGAAATAAAAAGAAAAAAGATGAAAGAAGAAGAACAAGCAGGCAAAAATAAATTAAGTGGTATGATTTAAACTTGAAACTTCTGCAGTGTTCTCAGACTATCATGATAAGCCTTAAAAATAATTCTTACATTGAAAGATGATAGTAGTAAACCAGATTTTAATGCAGTATTAAATTACTGTTGTTCATGTTTCTCCAAGTCTTCTTGAGCTCTTTGGTGGGCTAAATAGAAAGCTGGTTGGGAACCTTAATGACTTCAGTAGAAATCTTGACCCAAACTGTGTATTCAAGCTACCTTTGGTTTTATGCCAGGCAGTGTACTGCTTTGAGCTCCTGCTGAAGATTTATGCTCTGGCATAAATAGCTGGGGATTGTCAAACAACAGAAAGAATCTACATTGAGCAGTTTGGTGATTTGGCCTTATTTGTATTGGATTGTGCCATGACTTAAAAGTATTTGAAGGCATGTAGGAGTTTGGGATGTTGCTGATGGACTGAAGCAACACAGCGGCTGTCTAGTATACACAACATGCTTACAATGCCTAGTGAGAATGGTAGTTCTACTATTTGGTATTTTGGAGAAGAGCTGCCATAATTTTAGTTTTAGGATGTGTTGTCTGTAGATCCCAGTCCAGCAGAATCCAAACTCTATCTGAAAAAAATGCAGAAGAAATGATTTTAAGAGAGCCTGTATGCAAAAATAAGTCTTAAATAGCATTGTCCAGACTCTCTACAGCTTAACTTTGGTTTTCCTGTGATGATAAATCCACTTTTTAACCTGATTGCATCAGAAAACATAACTGATGTGATTGTGTAGTATTGCTGTATGGCAGAAGGAGGCTATGACATTGCCTTCTAATGGGATACAAGCACTACAGAGCAATAGCAGGGAACAAAGAAGAAAAATTGGCTCACCCCTTCCAAAAACCAGTGATGGCACAAGAGGAGTGCAGTCTCTAACCAGGGAGATGCTGCTCACTTGGCTGCTAATGAAGATGAGGAAGGGTGGATCCAGGCTCCGCCTCTTCACTCAGGTGTGTTGCTTGCATCTGAGCTCCCTAGGTTAGCCACACCTTCTTACCTGGTGCTCAACCATTGATTCAGGCTGTGGCCTGACAGTTCCACTGCGCTTGCTGTTACCTCCCTCTTCTCTTCGGAAGGCTTTTGAAACCTTTCACTGGTTTTGATCAAACTTGATAGAAGTCTTAATGGTAGTAAGTCTCGTGAAATCTGTACAGAATGCTGGATTCCCTTATGATTGGAATGTGTTTGGGCATCTGAAAAGAGTCAGTAGAAATCAGACATAGATTTTTTTTGTTCTTGAAATTGTTAGCACACTTTTTCTCCTTAATAGTCTAGCTTATAGGAATTCCACTTTACAAAAGTAAAAAAGGCTTATTTTCAGATGTTGTGGGGTAACTCCGGTAGAAGAAAAAGGTGTCTTTGAGTGTTTTACCCAAAGTATCAAACAGTCTTATTGATAGAAGATTTAAAAAAAAAGTGCAAATATAGATGGAAAGCCTTGTGGAAAGTCTTGAACTTTCCCCATCTCCCAATTAGAAAGGCTTTACTTTGCATTATGTGACATGTCTTTCACAGTAGAAGCTGGTGACTCCTTTGTACATCCAACTTGATTTTCACATGAAGGAGGTAGCTTAATCTGGTGTCCAGTTCCTGAGGATTTATTGTAGAATACAAGATGAGGACTGAATAAAGACTGTGAGACTGACGGTGTAAATTTTCCCAGCCACGTTTCAAACTGGTTAATTTATATAGCCTAAGATAGTGTGCTAACTATTGTTGCTTTATGTTGGTAGTTATTTAAACAAACAGCGTTTTGAAATGTATACTTTTTAACTTCTAGGGAAACAGCTGTTTGAAATGGATCACAACCTTGATACATCTGACATCCAGTTCTTGGAGGAAGGTAAATTTCTGTTCCTGCACCTGAAAGACAGTGGTTTAAAACATGTAAAAATTCCTAAGCAAAGGCTGTATTATAATTCTGACTAAAATCTTATGTCAGTATTGCTTTTAATTGGAAAACATTTCTGAAAAGTACGATTTTGGAGATTGAACAAAAGCAATTTTAATCTCTTTCTCTCTCCCCAGAAAAATAAATAAATAAATTCAAGATTCCCTTTCCTTCCCATTTAAAGTTTTTAAAGTTCTGTTTTCTTCTCCCTGAAGATCAACATCAATAACAAACATCCTGTGTATCAAATTAAACATTACTTGCCTTTTGTGCAACACAATTCCTTTTTATGGTTTCGTACAGGTTAGTTTATTTACTTAAAAAAATTCCCAGATTCCGGCTGAAAATTTTGTAAGCCTGTGCCAAAAGCTGTTAAGCTGTTGGAGATAAATAAATCCACTCACATTCACATATTCTTTATTTTATTTCTGTATCTCCTTTTTTTTTTGGTCCCAGTTCAAAAGACTGAATTTGAGTTAAGGCAATTCTTTACTGTAGCAACATTATCTCTTAGTATTGCAAAAACACATGCAGAAGAATGATGAAGTTTTGAACATCAGTGGATATGAACTTGAAATGGCAGTCATGAAGAAGTTGTTTCTTCTAGTTAGAGGACATGCTTAACTTTGCCTTCGTCCAAAAGTGCTTAAAGTGAAGATGGGTTATTGATAGAATGTTTTTTCTGCCTCAAGAGAAGAATAGACTCCGCAGTTGTATTTGGGCTCTATTCCCAAGTTATGGGAATGTAACTTTCAACGTTAACTTTTAATCCTGTTGCTGTCCATTATTTAAAAACTCCTGCACAGATTAGTGTTGTAAATTTAAATCAAAGTTATTTATTAATAACACTAATTTTTGCACTAACCTTTGAAGGTTCCTTCAAAGGCAGTGAGAAACAGAACCTTGTTCAGTGGCCAGAAGATGTCGCTATTGATACATACAAATAAAGTAGTGGTTCTGAAGTTTTGCTCTTAAGCTTTGTCTATTTTAGAAGAAAGTATGAAAGCATACTTTCTGATTAAAAAAAAAAGCTTCATCTTGCTTTTAAAATTTAAACCTAAAATATTTTTTTTACATATCAGTGCCTCTCTGAAGAAGTTGCCTGCCTTTCAAATTTTCTCGTGGAGAAAATTTAAAGGATAATTCTATATGGTCTGATATTCCTTATTGCATGTGTGTGTGGTACATATATATATATAAATATGCATATACACACTTTGTACTCTTTGTATTCAGAGACTGCATTTTGTTGTTCAGCTACTTTTTTTCTCTTTGTGTAATTTTTTTTTTTCCTTTTTTGTAGCTGGAAACAGCGTGGAGGTTGATGAATCTTTATTCCAAGAAATGGATGATTTAGAGTTGGAGGATGAAGAAGACGACCCTGACTACAACCCTGTTAATTTAGATAGTGATTAGACTTTTTGAACTGGCGTTGTCATCAGTATGGACTTACGTAAGGAGAGAGAGGCGGGCAGAAAAACCACAGCATCTGTGGTTGTAGTAATGTGTATTGATTTTCCTTTTTTCAAAGAAAAAAAAATATTTTACATCTAGGAGTATGGTCTTCTGATGACTATCATCATAAATAAATTGACTAATATTTCACATGAAAAGCTTGAGGCATACTCTTCTGATTATTTTTTTTTTCCTCCACTTCTTTAAGCATCCTCTGAAGAGAAGCGACAACAAGCAAGAAGGAAAGATGGCATGGTGTTTAATCAAACACACCTGCACTCAGAAGTGGAGCTCTGCTATCTTCTTTGTAGGATATGCATGGGAAAGTTTATTGAATAGAACAGTTTACGTGCTATGCAGGATTTTTTCTTTGAAATTTTATAACGCAATAAACAATGGTCATTTCTGATACCCCAGATTATTAGCTGAATGACTGTAGATGGGCAGCACTAGTCATTTTTTAATAAGGCATAGCCTTTTTAATGTTAAATGGAAACCACTTACATGTTAGGGTAAAATTTTGTTTGCCACAGCTTCAAAATGAGATGGTTGATTTCAAAATGGTTGATGTGTTTAGAAAGCTTTTTTTTTCTTTTTTTAGTTTTTGTGAATCAGTAAACTGAAAAAATAATTTGCTTTTGGCAACAGTGAATGTGAGAACACTGTCAGAGCACAGAAAGCAGTAACAGTATTTTATAGTGCGCTTACATTTGAAGTTGCTGAGAGCTTTTTAGAAGTAGATTATTGGCAGTCTGTGAAAGTCTTAACATAGTAAAATTAACATCTGTGAGTTGCTGGGTAGCCTGTTAAGCCATCTGAAGAGTTCCTTGTGGAGCTACTGGCTTTATGTTAGACTCTGCCCCTCTTCATACCTCCAAAAAGCCTAGAATACTGAAGAAATGTGTGTAGTGTTTGGGACTGTGTCAGGTGGAAGGACGGTGTGGATGAAGGTTTCAAGAAGCAGCTCTCTGAACAGATAACTGCCAAGCACCTTGATGATTAGAAGCTGTGTGCTGGATTTTAAACACTTCCGGTAGATTGCCTTAACTGCTCCAGCTTCAACCATTTAAAAGAGGATTGCACTGAAGTATCTATGCTTAGAAGACAAATGGATTTATGAACTTTAATATTTGGAAATTTCTTGCTCAAGATGAGAAATTTGATTCCAGAAATAATTTAATGATGTTTAAAATTCTTCTCATGCTATTTGAGAACATCTGTGCAGGATGATCTTGCATAACATTTCAGTAGTCTTGTCTTTTTGTACTCAAGAGGAATAAATATGAGTTCCCAGTAGATAAGTATTAAAGTACCCTGTCAGTGGTTTTATAGATGAACCATGTGCCTTTGTTCCTACCACCTTCTGTTTGATGTTTTTAATTTTGGCACCTAAAAACTTGAGACAAGCATCTAAGTTTCATTTATAACATTGTGTGTTTCAAAGCAATAAGGAGGATCTGTGTTCCAGCAGGTATTACCAAATATATTTGAAAACTTGTAAGCTAATGTGATATTTAAAGTCTGATTTTTCCAAAGATGCAGTTGGATTAGGTTTGTAATAACTGTGTCCAGTTTCCTGTGTAATTGCTAGCACACTTTTAAATGATGTTCAGCACTGAACTTTAATTTCTTCTATGTCTTATCAGCCATACAAGAGCCTCCCAAGGTTGCTTTCAGTTGTTACTTTTTTTGTCTAAAATGAGTGTATTTTTCCTAAAAGCAATGAGTAAGTTCTCTTCAAATCTGGACTGAATCCAGGAATACTGTATAGTCTGTGCAAAATGTGATAATCTGAGAACATTTTCTAAGTGGGTCACTGATGATACAAGATTCACATAAATATGAAAAAGTTTCTTAATAATTTCTAGATTAATGGGGTTTTCTGTTCTGTTTTCACACTGTGTTTATTGGTTTTTATGCAAAGATTGTGTAGCTTTAAGAAGTTATAACTGTATAGTTATATAACTGTATAATTATATTTTCATTGCTACTTACATCTTTTTTTTTTTTATCAAAATGGGGGAAATAAGGGTTGAAGTGAAAAAAAAATTTCCTCAAGTCCATTTCTCCAAGTCTTTGAAACAAGTTTCAGTGACTCAGTCTAAACTTCTGATTTGTTTATTAGCAATTAGCATTTGTGAAATAAAAGGTAATTTTACTGAGTGGACTTGGGTGCATCTATATGACTTAATTTCCAGAGATGGAGGTAGATCTTCATTTTTTATTTTATGAGGAAGTTCAGATTAGGTACTTAAAACTTTGAATTAAACTGAAGTTGAATCCATATTAGTCTAATGAGGTTCCATCAGTTAACTTTAAATGGATTTTAGTAATTCCAAGTCATCGTACTGAGAACAGCACTGTCAACCTTGCTTGTACATTGGTCACTCTGAAAGTAGTGCCTCCTATTTCTTTTTCTAGAAACTAGGCAACAGATAGGAAGAGCACAGTAACGCTGCTTTGTAGCTGAGAATTTGCTCTAACAAACACTTTTTCAACATACAGTTGAAACACACCAGTGATGAGCAAGAGCCTGCATGCCATGCTTATAAAAATCTGTACCAGCAGGGGTGACCCACTGTCTCTGCTGCTGAAATGCATCACCCACTGCCTCACTTCAGTCTTTCTACTAGGAAGCCTTTAACCATCAGGCTGTGATATGTCCTAAATATCTTCAGTTTTAACTGCATGCTTGCTGAAGTAAAGTGAAAGTTTGTTGAACGAGACAAGACTACACCCATATCCATTGTGCTGATATCCTGAATTCTGAGATAAAGAGCTGTCAGGTAAGTTGCAGAATCTGGTATTTCATTTGTTTTTTCTAAATCAGCCCTTTAGTGCATTGCAACTTGGCTCCAATTTGGAGAAGGATTTTCAGTTCTTTGGTGTAATTGCATTTTTTGCAAGGAACTTGATTTTCATTTCTGTACTGGATGCTGGCGAAATCTGCAGCTGCAAGAGTTAACTAGTATCACTAGGCTGTGTCATGAGTGTTAGGTGGATTTTTACTACTGTGATGGGACTCAGTGTAGACTACCATTGGGGAAAAAAAGAGTAAACGTTCAAGGTCCAATTTGTAATCAGTTTTATTTGTACTTAACGCAAACTCAGCAAAAGGCCTGAATTATTATTCTGACTTTGAACTATTTTTATGTTTTCTGTGCCCAGGGTAATAAATATGTACAGGTGGAAAAAACCAACAGTCTGCTTGTCTGAAGTTCAGGCTCACATGTCAGGAGATGTGGTGGTTATGTAAATCACGGTTGTTTTGTGTAACTTACTTTCTTGATATCGAGGACATGAAGTTCTAGAAGGAAAGATGATCTGGCCGTACTGTTGAGGGTACAAAAGGCCCATTCCTTGCTGTTGGCTTTGTCTAAATAAAGCAGCTTGCAATTTCCTCTGTATGAAGTACTTGGGTCCAGCAAAAAGCAAATAGAACCCATCAGAAGGTGAAAACAGCTGGATTGAAAAATGAAAAGAAAATACTGATCTTTGGGACCAGTAAGGGAAAAAAAAAAAACCAAAAAGTATTTTACATTTTTTTTTAAAGCGATTTGTGGGAAGGCTAAGTTAGATACTGTTTGTCAAGTTAAAGTGATGGTTTGGAATGTTTCTGTGTTCAGAAGCTATGTCCTGTTGTGGCTGGTTGTTAGGATGTTGATTCAATAGCAACCAAAAGCAGTCATGATGCATTGATTGTGTAAGCATTATAATGGTAAGAGTGAATGAGAGTTCAAACCCTCTAGAGAGTGCAGATGGTGTCTGAGAAAATGTTGGAACAAAATGTTTCCTCTTTACATCATGATCTGCCCACTATCATGATCCCCACTGAGTGAGGCTGTACTGAAGAGAACAGAAGATTATTAGAAGAAATAAATGCTGGAGAAATATCAGAGACCTGACAGTGTGTATGTGGGGAGGTGAGGAGTTCAAGTTTTAGCTTGGTATGATTGTAATGATTAGAGCTTATAAATGTGGAGGAGATGGACTTGCCTTTGTAAGCAGTGAGTCAGACTGACATATGCGAGATGCCAGTAGGTTGACTCTAGGAACTCTGGAAGAGGGGTTGTGTTCCTCTGACACTTAGAGTACTTGTTAGAATGCAACAAACTTAATGCAATTTATTGTGAGCTTGGCATCCAGTCAAGTGGACGGATGGAGGGAATCCTACCTCACAGGGTCAGTTGCTGTCCAGGTGGTGTCAGGAATTCTGGTTGCAGAACCTTTAAAGAGGATGAGGTGAGATCGACACACTCCTGCTCACTTATAAGCCTCTTTGGTCCTAAATAACCACCTTAACCCATCACTATCCATTCCTTTACACAAAGGGCGTCTCCTTACTCTTACGTACATTCAAAAGATTGTCTCAAGAGATTGTTTTCTGTATCTGCAGGAGCAGTTTCAAAAGTATCTTGTCTCAGTGTTCTTGGCCAGTTCTGCAGTGAGATCTGCCTGAGAGAAGCTTCCTAGGTTTCCGACATGGGGATCTGACGCACAGGTAAGGCCAAGGCTTTGTTGTGCAGGTGATGGGAATTCAGCATGCACCTTCTCTTCAGGTGATCCGTTACTTCAGGTCAACCCTTTATCTCATATCCATTGACAGACTGGGAATTAAAGACTTAAGTGCTGTGGACATGCATGAGGTATGGCTCTAGTACCCAGGTACACCACGGTAACCTGGTACCCAGTATCTATAACTGAAATGCCACAGTTCCTGCTGCAGCTGAGGACATATGCCTGGTGCAAAGACTCAGAGATCTTCGGAACAGGAAGTGAAAAGATATTTGTGAACATTTTGGGATAAGGTGTCAGCAGCCAACCAGGCTCAGCCCAAGTTGCGAGTCTGCTGACGAATGCTTTATATCTGGGATGGGATTCCTTTCCCTATAATGAAAGAAGTAGCAGTGAGACCTGGAGTTGCCAGCACCATGCCAGTGGGGGCCCAGAGCTCTGCACCCTGCAGAGCTTCCATCAGCAGTGCAGAGAGGTTGGGTTGGAGGTGTGGAGTTGTTTTTGCTGCTTATGGAATCTGAGACAAGATGTGGACCCCAGCAGGCAGACAGCCATGCTTCTGTCAGTAAGCAAGGTGATAGGTACTCGAGTACACACCTGTTGTTAGCTGCAGAGGTAATAATAGCTGTCTCTCAGATTCACGCACAAGCTAGAGGTGTGTCATTTGGCCTCACAAATTAAATGAGTTGTTAAGTAATCATGTTTCATTGGTTTTTGATTTTTTGGGTTTGTTTTTTGTTGTTGTTGTTAAAATAATGAACAGATTAAAACTGTGTGTTGGACAGATTAAACCCTCATCGTGAGTCAATGTCTGTGTAAGTCACAGATTGCTGGTGGCTTTTTGCCACAACAGCTTTAGCAAGTCAATCTGAATGATAGAACATTCACCAAAAAACTGCAATGACTATGATGTGTTTTTTCTCAAAATTTCAAGGAGCAACTTGCCAAATATGGCCTGAAGAACTGTAACAGGCAGTGTAGCGAAGTGTTTCAGTCAGTAGGCAACATCAGAACATGCAGCATTAGGGCTAGTTCATTTGGCTGTCTGTAACTGCGGTGTTATTAATGCCAGTGAATGCAAATGCAATCATGAAGAAAGAAACATGGTTTACTATGAAAATTAACTAAAATAATTCATAAAATTACAAAGAAGAAACTGATGGAATTGAATAGCTCCTTCAGATAAATCACATTTCTGAATGGGTTCTCCTATTTAATACCGCTAAAATATAGCTGAAAATTGTCATATTTTGTTCTTCCAGGACTTCAGGCGTGTCCATACATGATGAACTCCAAAGAGCGACAAAACTCAAAGCCAGGCTACATTTCGCTGTCAATATCCCAGGTGAATTTGATGGGCAGGGTCTGTATTTTTTCTTTAAGAACTTCATCAAACCTTTCACTCTGCGCCACTGTCATTGTGTTTTTCCAGTCTCCAACGGTGCCTGAGGAAAGAGGCAGCAAAGGGAGGTGAGAAGGCAGGCACCTATCTGAAGCTGGACTACCACCAGGGAGATCTACTCTCAGAAAACTGTTCCAGGCTTCCTCAGCATCTTTGTGTTGCTGGACCTTCAAGTAGGGCTTTGTGTGCTTTTTGGAGGACACTTTTCCAAATCTGGGTGCACCTCCCCCTTTAATCTCTAGGGATTTCCACCTGTGCTGTGCTTCAGGACACTTTAGCAACACCAAGGAGCCAAGGATGTCATGTATTGACCTTCAGGGTAGTTGACTGAGAAGGCCTGTGCTCACAAAACGTTACTGATTGTTGCCTTGAAAAGGAAGAGTAACCATAGGTGGAGATCTGCAAGACGGCGCTATTTTCAGCCTTAAACTGCCTCCCCGGATAGAGTGGCAGTGTTCAAATCAAATTTGCTGCCGTGCCCAGATAATAAGTCACTTGGTAGCCCTGAAACATTGTCTTTTTCTGTTTCCCCAGTGAAACATTGTCTTTTCACTGTTTCCCCAGTGAAAGCCACCTACCTGCTTAGCCAATTGCTCATAACCGTACTGATCCCCCAGTAAGAATGTGGTACTTTACACCTGGTTCAGCACAGCCTTCAAGATCTTCTGCAAAGTTAGGCAGGCCTTTTGCCACTTGTGTTACCACCAGTGAAGCACGACATTTTATTATCTTCAGGGAAATGTGGTAAAATGAGCAACACAAGGGCAATAACCCTATGTTCATTTTACACCAAGAGGAGGAATTAAGTAGTTGTTGCAATGGGCTGCTTCTCTTTTACCTTTCCGTAGAAATCTGCCCTTCCCTTTGATCACGAGGTCATCTGGCATGTTCTCGTAGTTTGCCCTGGGGTCTTTTTGCATGTTCTCAAAGGTAGCCTGTCTCACAACACTTTCTATTTCCTCTTCACTCAGCTTCTTGCCTATGAAGTTGCAGATTTTCAGCACAGCGCTTCTGAGATCCTGCAATAATGTAACCACGAAGCATGTTGATGATGTAAAAACCAAAGGCATAAAGCAGTGGAATACGGGATTGTTCAGGACATCAGTTTGAGTCCAAAGCTGCCCATCATTTTAATGACATCATAGTCTGGCTTGCACCTTTTGGCCTCTTGAGGACAATGATGCTTCAGCTTGCTGCCAGAGACGGACAGCTCGGCTCACCTCTCTGCGTCTTGCACCAGGTGCCCTGGGAAAGTCTCCCGTGTCACCATGAAGGAAGGCACTCACCCCGTGGGCTATTGTCAGTCCTGTTGTCCTAGCTAAGGGCTAAACTCTCTCACGAGTCAGCCTGGGCCCAAAAAGCTGAGGGACAGTCACAGTGGCAGGTAATGTGGGCTGCACTACCAGGGCTATGACTTCTCCAGCAGAAGGACTGCCACCGTGGAGGAAGGAGAAGCTGCCCAAAAGCATGGGCAGCCACCAAGCAGCAACCTTCTAGTCTGAAATCTGGGAAATCTCAAGTATCAAATCTCAAGGTGCCTGCATCTTAGGAACTTCTTTCCTTTATTCCAGGGAGGCTTTTTGGGGTGTGAGCAGAGATGACTCCTGTTAGACGGGGAAGGTGATTTATCTAATAATTCCTCCTAAGGTCTTGCACCAATGAGGAAAAAATGACTTGATTCTCTTAAAAGTCTCAATTTGTGTGTCCTCCACGAGGACTGAGCGTACTCCAAGATAATGGATACATCTAAAGGCCTATCTGAAAATGCATTCAACAGAGGAAGAAAATACCTGGAATATGCCGGTACAATGGATCTCACCTTTTTCATCTCTTCGTATGTCAGGAAGAGTATATTGAAATCCTTTGCATGGTTATACCAGCCTGACACGTGATCGAACCAGGCACTGGCAAGCACTTGTCAAGGGGAAAAAAAAAAAAAAAAATAGAATGTGAGGGAGATCTGCTATTTAGAGCCATCAGCACAGTAAAACAGTAGAATTATCAGCCATACCCTGGCACTTCTAGCACTTTTAAGGACAGGGGTGTATTCTTCCCTTTCTTCTGTTTCTGCATTTCCATGAGTCTCAGAAGGGGGCCATGCGCACAGGGGCCCATTTAGTTAGGCTTTTACAGACAGTGGAGGCATACATACGGTCACAGCCCCTGTGTCATGGTGTTTATACTCTGAACCAATACCCACTTGCTATAGAATAAGCAGCTTATGTATATTTGCAGAGCAGCAAACCTTGACTATGCTCCCTCCTATGGGAGGGCCAAGCTCAGACATCCACTCCAGCTTTGGTTGCAGATGAGGATAGCTGAGGTTTCTGGGTGACTGATGTTTATTACTATAATTAATCCTCATTTTGTCTGAGGTCATCGCATAGGTTTTGGCTCCTCAGTAAGAAAAATATCCTACCTTTTCCAGCTAAAAATCTCTCCATGAAAATGTTAAAATCTGGTATTTTCTCTAGTGTTGCGATGAATTTGGAAAAGTGATAATAAGAAACCATCACGTCCTTAGGGTTCCTGGTGACATAAATAACCTGCAATACAACAAGATGACAGCTCTCAGACAGATCAAAGGGCTCCAATACCCTGACCATAATGTCTGTGACATAAAGTAAATTCTGGGGAGCGAGTCACTGTTGTTTTGTTCATAGGCAGCAGTATTCCCTTTGTGGTTGTTCAGAGCCCACTGATCTCTCTTCTTGGGGTCAGTGTTACAGCCTACACTGATACCATTCAGTAGTGCAAGGTAGACGGGTTGCAACATCAGCACTACAGAATCATTTTAACATCCCTGTTGATTCAGCATCACATTTCCGCAGGGCTCATGAGGAAATCTACAGCCGTCTCTGGTAAGTCACAGTTCTGGCATGGCGTTGGTGATATCAGCACTCTGTGAGCTCAACTGCTAGCCTTTGCAGATGCTGTGTTGTTTTCTGCGTGTGAACTTTCTCCTCTCTACACTGCGCCTGCATCCATGAAGAAAAGACATCAATTCACAACAGGGTGTCCTATTCACAAACTCCCAATACTGCTGAATAATCACAATACTCCCAAACTGATGAATAAGGAAGTACTTTCTCTTTATCTTCTATAGTTTTGTGTGGGAGGGTTTTTTCAAGTCTCATTATTCCACTGGAACTTGAAGTTTTCAAGAGGGTGTCAAGAGTCCAAGACTTTTTCCCTGTCTCATCCCACTGAGCTGCATTTCTGAACCACCCCTACTTCTAGCAGCAAGGGCTGGAGGAAAATTGAATAAGCAATTTCTTGATTTCCTCACTTTTGTTAAATTGGTGATATTTGTACCAAGACGTGGAAAACTAAAAGAAGAATCAGGCAGGATTTGGCCCAAAACTCTGAGGCAAATTGTCATCATTGTATTTAACTAAACGGTAGAAATAACTTCACTTACACGTCCCTTTTTGTTTCTCAGGTCTCTTGGAGTTAAGTAGTAAGGCAGGTGAGTGGCAAAAACTCGAGGCAAAGGAAGACTTGCAAAATCAATGTTTTTTATATTATATTCCACCCAGGGGATTCTGTCCATGGTCTCCATATCCTCTGTTCCGTTACGGTGGCCTTCATGGAGAATTAAGCTCAAAATATTCTGAGTCCACACCGTTCCTGAGAAGAAGAATTCTTAGTCTGAACTTTGATTTTATTACAATTATTATTAAAGTTGATGGCAGGGAAGATCTGAGTTCTGGGCTTCTTTTCCCCTTTATGCTGTTTGCCAGGAAAGAAGGACAGCTGAGAGAATTCAGATCAACGTAGAAGGGCAGCAAACTATTACTGCTGGCTAACCTGTCCAAGCACAGAGAATGGAAGGCATCTGAAACCAAAGTCTAATTCTTAAGACTCACCTGGGAAGGAATCTTTTGGTTCTGGGGATTAGACTGTATGTGTGTTATAGATTTAAATCCACAGAACAAGATCAAGAAATAATTTTCAGAACCAGGGGAGCAATAACTTGGCAAGTGCCCCTCCCCAGTTATTTCCCAGCTGACAATCTTGCTCAGCTTGGCATCATCAACCCAGGCCATTTTGCACAGAGATGGAGCGTACCCTAGACAAATGGTAAGGAAGAAAGCGGGTGGTGGAGCAAGACAGGGGGGAGGAGGTAAATGGGAAAAAGATGGCATTCTGTGCAATTCATAATTCAAAATCCTCTTTCTCCTCAGTGCCTTAGCATTTAGACCTCTTAAATCTTGCCTTCTCATCCTCCGCCTGACTTGAACAGCTTCTTCCAGCACTGCCTGACAGTGAACTAGCATCACCTGGACTCCCTGTGTTCATCTCAGTGCCTTAGCATTTTGACCTCTGAAGTCTTGCCTTCTTCTGAGCACACCTGCTAGACTGAATCCAAGAGCCACATAGATCAGCTCTGTGGGACACAAGCAGGAAACTTGAGTCTGGTTGTTTGGGGTGTGGCTACGCAGGACTTGTACCTAATGCTGCACTGCAGATACTCAGAGATGGTTCAGATCTAAAAGCAAAGCTAACAACCTTTGGCATGCAATTAGTTGAATGACTAAAAGCTGATGTATTTCCTCATTGGAATCAATTCAATTCTTACCTGATTTTGGATAAGTAGCTATAAATATGTCACTATCTTTGATTTCAAAATTCTCCAGGGAAGCTACATACTCAGGTGTAGTATTTACAGCGAAGTAAAACCCTTTGTAATTGAATACAAACTCTTTTGATGGTTCCATCGTTAATCTGTTGTCAGCCATGGGTGAATAAGCTGCAATAAGAAAACATAAAATTATAGATTCTTATTTTGCTGTTATATCGTAGAAAAACAAACAAAAAAATACATAGAAAAATGCATTTTGCTATGACAATTCACTGAAATTAAGCTTTGAATTTTTCATTAACATCAGGTTATAAAATTAAAAAAGAAAATGAAAAGGCTAATGCCATGATTGTTTACTCATATACCTGTATGTTAACTGCATCTAAAAGAGGATTTAAATAATGGTACTCTATGTAAATAATTATTTGTCAAAGTACCCTTTAGAATTTCAGTGTTTAATGTTTCCTCTGATCATCATCAGCTCTTAAATAGATCCTGCTTAGCCAAGATCTCTCGAGCACAATTATCACTCACCCATTTAGGCTTTCCTGCCCTTTCGCCTTCCCACCCCTAGAGCTGCAGTGGCCTCATCCTCACACAGCAGTGCCCTTTTTTGATGGGGGGTGTGGTGGAAACAAGGACTGGCTATGACCTTGTACCCTTGGATTCACCCGTGGTCTGTCAGGGGCCTGCCTACATCAGGCACATGCACGTGGACACCGCCTACGGGACCTGTGCTCCCTTCAACCCATGGGTTGCGGTCCAACCACAAGGCAGTGCCAAAGCAGGGCAGCATTGGGACTGCATGCAGCTCACCTGGGCAGCCTCCACCCATAGCATGGCCACAGGATGCACGGGCACCTCTCAGGCTGGCTCTGTGGCTGGGCTCGGCCTGCCGCTCCCCACACCCAGCCACTCAGACGTGTAACAGTAATGACCAGGCAAAAAGGCTCAGGATTAGCTTACTTTTATAGGACTGGCGTTCTCTCACAGTGCTAGGTTAAATAACTGGAGAGTCACTAGTCATATCAGAAACACTGGTGGCAGTTATCCCAATCATAAAACCAAGAACAGTTTTGAATTCAAGTCATGATAAGAAAATGGGTGGCACAAAGGACAGAAAAATATGGTGAATGAGTGAATATTTTTAGGGTTATTATGAAGAGTGAAGAATTTGTAAGGTACAGAACAAAGATGCATTAAATGCGCAGTATATAGAAATCCTTTTTGATACGATTTTTCAAAAAACAGAGCTTTCATATTGCTCTCAGACAAAGGTTACTGCACTGGTTCTTTCTTATGGACATGGGATTACAGCATGAGGAAATATACAAAGCAAGAAAGTGGCCTTGATGCCAACCATGGCTAGGAAACATTCACAGTTTAGTGTATCAGATGGGAGAAGAAATAAACATTCCAATACTCTCTAATCAGCCAGAAATGGACTGGAAAAACGCATCCAAAAATCTACCTCCAGTTACAGACACAAGGGTGTCCGCCTGTTCCTCTCCTACACCTATGGGGATCTGACCCTTCTGCTTTGCCCAGGGAGCTGCCCCACAGCCATGACTCCAACCCCTTGCTGAGCAATACAGAAAAATGGGTGTAAAACTCAACTTGCGACACCAGCTGTCAGAGCCCAGCTCTGTATGGCCATCCTCCCCTCGGAACACTCTCTGCTTCTCTGGCAGCACTTCTCAAAATGTTTGACAGAGGAGCCCCACGCACAGTTCTACTCATCTTACCAGAAGAGCAATCAACATAGCACTGTTTAACTCGCCAACCCACAGCTCCAATAACGTCAGGCATGCTTACCTTCTGTGTTCTCTTCCAGGGCTCACAGAGATGAATGTTACAACTTCTGTGAACGTGAATAGTTTGAGAGAGGTGTGAGCAGTCACATTTCCTTTTTATCTACCCTGTTTGGCTGTCATTCAGTATTTGCTTATCTGAAACACAGATAGAGATTAGAGAACTGACATAACCCTTCAAGAGGTTAAAGCACTCCAGAGAGATTTAGGGAATTATTTTAACACAAATTTAATTTTTGTTCCCCCATTTATCAACAGCATTGTTGAGGAAGAGTGAGAGTGAAGAGGAGCAGGAGTGACTAAAAGATTCTTTTTCCTTTCCTTTTTTTCTGGGGCGTGTGTGTGTGTTTCTTACTCAACTCCCACAAAACTTTTGCCCACACTTGTTATACCTGCACGCTGTATGTGACAGCACTCTGAACGAACAGTCTGAGTCCACCACCCTACCACAGTGGCGTGAAACCGGTCAGACCCAGCCTCAGCCAAGAGCTTCTAGGAGGGGGTTATTTGGTTCCCCGTATATGAATGTGTCCATGTTATGCTTTTCTGTATAACTATCTTATAAGCAAAACAAAATCTTGCCTGAGAAAGGCACTCACTGAAACTTGCACACCATTTCACCAAACAGAACAAAATTTTGTCCCCCAGTCCTATGCCTTGTTTTGTGTAGGGTTACTTTTTAACCTGGATCGATTCCCCAGGTAGTCCCCAAACTTGCGCAACAGATCCGTCTGGTAGGGCAGTCAGGGGACAAGCCAGAACTAGGAGTAGGGCTGAATTCTTTTTTGCAACAGAGGGTGGTTTTAAGCCCAAAGATTAAGCCTGCACTGCTTTGCTTTCTGCTCCAGTCAGGCATGCCTGGTGTTTTGTAACTGCAATTTCTAGTCAAGGACTTTAGTATGAACGGAAGGTAACAGCTATTGATCCTAAAACAAGGCACGGAGATCATCCACGGGAGTTTCAAAGAGGCCCAATGAGCAAAATTTGCTGTCCGTCACCAGCTCCGTGTTCTAGCCAGGGCACCAAAAACTGTGACTCTGGGCAAGACGTACTGTTTTCCAGGGAACACAAGTAGACTGTAACACTATTTGGCCTTCAGACAGATGGTGAATTGGGAAAATACACAAATTTCAACAATATCGTAGAATGACAACATCAAGAAGTTATATCCTGCCCCTGATTGTCACTAGTGCTGAACTACAGTCTAATTGAACATAGTTTCCATGTATTCAACTCTATTACCTGTTTTGGGACAAATAGTCCTTTGGAATATTAATAATTAACCTCAAGATCCAAATACCTAACATATACTTAAACCGTAAGTGAAGCTGCACAAAGTTCAGTTTGAGACTGTAGAGGAAAGAATATTTGTGCTTTATCGTATGGCTTGAAACCAATGTTTCCAGTGCTGTTAATTTCTACCCTTCGTGTTCTTCCCTTGTTGTTTCCTCTGGTACTTTCACACAACATATTCCCGTTCACACAAGTCATGGATTTCCTTTCAGAAATGCTTACTGCACTGGTAAATCGAGAGTCCTGAAATAAGCCTCCATGTTCCCTGGGCAGATAACAGACAAAGACAGGCTTCCCACCAGTCTACTCGGTGTAATTAAAGAGAGAAGTAAATGCCTTAGTTAGGCACGTGGAATCTCAACATAAGTTTCATACATCAGTACAAAATATATTCATTATGTCATTGCAATCAGGCAAAAACGTCTTCAACCACTTTGACCATCATTTTAGATATGTGCATAGGAAAAGACTGTTACTCTATTAACTTCGAAAAGAAGTTTGCAATACGTTATTTTCCTTCAAACATTCCTCTGGTACTTATACTCCATTAACGTCTAGTATTGCCTGTTACTGCATACTATCCATGCCAAACATACGTGATGCCTGAGTTACTGGGGACATTTCTCAGTAGTTACTTCTCAGTGTTACCTAAGGGTGGCATCCAGTGGCAGTCTAAATGTCTGCCCATTCCTCTGGGATTTCTGTCATTGGCATACTCTGCTTCCCTCTTTCTTCTACTCTCATAATTCTAAACTGTGTATATTTTTCCTCTGTGTTTTGTGTCTGGTCATCCAAGCTTTGCAACGTGACAAGGAATTTTATATTGCATTCATATTGCATAGTCATGTAGATATATAAGGTCTGCTCTGAAAGTAATGCCACCAATCTTATTCTGCTGACTAACAATTTCTAAGGTGGATGTCGGTGTTATGGCAGTAGAGATTGAACCTTCCCACCAACTTTCTATTATGTCTTTTTGTCATGTGACAGGTGGCAGCAGAGAGGCTTTCTGACAAAAAGGTGTTTTGACATGGAAGTGTATATGAAGAAAAAGTGTGTCATTGATTTCCTCTATGCGGAAAAAAACAGCACTCGTTGACATTCACCGATGCTTACTGAACACTGATAGAGACCAAACAGTAGATGTGAGCATAGTGGAACAATGGGTGGTGCATTTCAGCAGTGGTGACTGTCAGTCAACTCTGCTGGTGTAGGTATTCTTGAGCGTGGCATGGAAGTTCTTGATCATCACTCATGAAAATGCAGTGTTGATGGTAGTGACTGTGTTGAAAACTAGTATGTTGCAGCTGAGAATTTGCTCTATCAAACTGTGTTATTATCCTCTTTGTATCTGTTACAGTTTCTATGAAAATAAATAGGTGGCACTACTTTCAGCGTGACATGTTTTCTGTGTCTATTTTACACAGTTAATATTTTGTAGTACATTAATTTCATCACCATTAGATAAACCACACTGACTGCTTGTTTTTCAAGACAACATGCAAGTTTTGCTACAAGTAAATACAGGTTCCCTGTGCAGTTTCCCTGTGAATAGTATTATAAAGGCTAATCTCAGTACCTTTGTTGAGTCAGTTAAAATCAAATAAAAGTATTTTATCTCATTTTGTACTTGGAATACCTCAGCAATATGATATCAATATGCTCATTATTTGTCAGAGGCATGTTGAGTTTGCATTTGAATTGACAATATTACTGCCAATATTTTATATTTTGCTCTATTTTTCTATATACAATCTGTACATATGCACACTACATGTACTATTGCATAACCAGGTCTTTGTATTTGGCCCTGTAAATAGTCACCATGCTTTGTGTGTTACTGCAGGTTTTTACAGTTTTTTACATCCAGAACTCTTCTGCCCTTTCTCTAGCTATTAAACATCATTTAAAGGTTATAAATTTATACTAGTTCTCCATGACACTTGAGAAGTGTGGAAAAGAGCATAGAAAGACTGCATGAAGACAACTTATTCTTCGTTTATTTATTTTGTGCTTCTTCCTGAATCAAATCACTAAACATTTAGAAAAGAATAATTGTCCTTTATTCAATCTCACCATAAAATCTGGACTGAGTAAGCAGAAGGCAGAATATTTCTGTATTGCTTCCTGGAAAATAAGCTCTATGTGGACTTTCAGTCTTTAATCTATTTTATTAAATGATTGGCTCCCAAAAGGATGAATATCAAAATTAGGAACTTCTTTGCTTAAGTTTGTGACCAGTCTGTAATTCCTCTCTTTTACCATATTTTCTGTACTTCCCAGGGGGGGCAAAATTATTTTAAAACATTAAGAAATTGATCTGTCTTTAAAAGATGTGCTGTTCGGACTGTGTTATTTATGAACCCGTGCTGGTATGTCAGCAGGATTCCAGCACAGATGCTTTCAACAAGAGCTGTTAACTTGGAGATGTGCATCTGAGCATGGGATTCCTTTGTTTTCTTTTCAAAGTAGGTCTTTTCTTTAAGAAGATTTGACTATAACTTTGCAATAGCCCGATTTTATAGATTCTGCTTTTGCCAAGAGATCAGTTATAGCCAAACTGAAAGATACGTGAATCAAAGGAGTATCATAAATTTTGAACAGTCATCAATCAAAAAATAGATTTTAAAGAACTGTAATGATTTTTTTTTTTCAATAATTCAATAGATTGAAGTCCACCAGCATAAGAGGAAACTGAGAGGAACGTTAAAAACTATAAACATTAAATGTTCTTAAATAAACCTGGCCTAAGAAATTTGACAAAGTCAATGATATGGCAATAAAATCATTTTTAATTAGGCCTAAAACTCTCTCTTTTAACAAAAAATAGACAATTTGGCTAGAACTAAGCACAGAAATCTCTTTTTCATAAAATACTATGGGATTCTCTCCTTACATTTCCCACCTTACAATAAAAAAATAGGATTACAGTTATCCATGTGTTTAATTCACATTTTTGTATGTGAGCAAGTTTCAGCTGAAGCAAAGAACCCTTGAAAAGGTCAGGGATGGAAGAACATTACATTCTTTTTTCTCAGCTGGAGTAGAGATCCCAAATCCTTTCAATTGTTTTGCACGCCCAGTGGCTGTAAAGCATTACACCATTCACATGCTGGTTTTTTTTCTGTATACACAGCAAGAATTATCAGCAATATATCTTGGCATTTCCACTCTAAAATTTCTACACACTGATTTACCTTGAGAAGTAGATAAAGCGTTCCTGGCTTATGCTGCTCTAAAGATGTTTACTTAAATCTTTTACACTTCCTTATATGCAAGGCATTCAAAAGGACTTGCCGTTTACAGCTCTACTTTTCTCTATTTATCATGATTCCAGCCCCGATAGAGCACCTTTACACACCTGTTTGCCTTTTGAGCAAGAACTTTTCTTCTTCCATCTCATCATTTGCCTTGGGACCATTTTTCAAATCTTGAAACATATCCTGTCCCCACCCTGGCTCTGGTTCATCTTTAATACATCTTTTTTTATGTCAGAGCTGTAGATTTTCAGGAGATCATCTCTGAGACCCTTCAAAAGAAGGAATAATGAGGGGATTGAAGCAGGAACCCATTCCATCCATTGAGGTGCCCATCTTTTTCAGTGCTGAGAAGCCATTTGGACAATGCCCTCTATACCATAATACAACTTCTGGCTAGCCCTGAAGTAGTCAGGCAGCTAAGCTTTATGATCTTTGCAGGTCCCTTCCAACTCCCCTCCTCTCAAATTGCTGAATATTTAGGAATGAGTACAAGTCTCTACATGTTTTTGACTGATACATGTTGCACACTGTGATCCCACTTACAATTCTATTTTTTGCATGTTAACAAGTTACCCATAGTTCAAGTTAAAGTTGCAGATCATTGCCTTAATCACACTGTAAGCTTGAGGTGAAAGGTCAAGAAGAAAAAAGGCTGTTGTGTAAACGTGGTCTGCTATTGTATCCCTATGAAGAAAATAATTGCCTGGAAACTGCACACAGAAGAAAAATGCAAACTGTAGAAGAGAACTCACCTCATTGTCCTGCCCCTGAGAGCAGCAGAGAAAGAAATCAGAAAAGTGAAAAAATTCATGCTTGTTTGCTTATTGTACAATTACCTTGCACAACTATCATGCAATTATTGTTATAGCTCACTGCACATTTAATTTTTCTTTTGTTACAATTGATTCGTATAATGAATTTTTTACCTTTTCAGTACCAGATTCATGGATAGGTAATATCAGAGGTGGATACAACCATAGATAAGAGTTTATATGCACTCTTCCTTCCCCAGGAGGAGGCTAAGACGTAAAAGACAATGAGCATCACTGTGATTAACACAATGTACCTGTTTTAAATTTGTTCAGACCACATGGTGCCAGACTGAATGTGTGAGAAACTGAAATACATTTTAGTCTTGACTAAGTAAGACTATTGATCTGGTTTACATGGAATCAAATTTTGTTTAAAGCTCTTGTTTAAAACGATGTTTGTTAAAAGCATTGTTTAAAACGATGAACACACAGAAAGAAAAAAAAGAAAAAAGAAAAAAGCACACACCCAAAACAACAATGAAAAAGATAATCTTACCAAACTGAGAACAATGACTTTTGCAGAAAAAAACATTTCTTCTGTACTAAAGAATTGTACTGGTTTATACCACCATGAAGGTAGTATAGATGGAAAAGGATATGAAATTCTTGCTCACCCTATCTGCCACTCCACAGTCCCACCCTCTCATCCTTCTTGCTGGTGCAAAATGTCAGGCACGATGTACCCATTATGTAGGTAGCACTGCATGTAGGTTTCTCCCAAACTTATGCCTCACTGTGCTCACATCCACACTTTGGTCTCCATAAATGTTCAGCATCAGTTAAAGTTAACGGTTGCCATTTTTCTGCATGGAGGAATTCAGTGACACAGCTTTGCTTCATGTGCACTTCTGTGTCAGACACCATTTTGTCAGGCTGCCTCTCTGGTGCCATCTGTCACAAGGCATTAAAACGTAATGGAATATTGGTGGGAAGGTTCAATCTTTACTGCCATACCACCAGCATCCACCTCCGATGTTGTGGGCCAACTTCATAAAATAAGAGGTATCACATTCAGAGCAGCCTTCATACAATTATATGAGATGCAAAGACAAATCTGCTGTGATTTGTAGCACACAGACACACAAGTAAAATATCCAGCAAAAAAAATCCCAAACAATACAACAATTTCCTTACCTAGGACACATACAAGAAAGCAGTTCCTTGACCTAAAAATTATATTTGTCCATTATGTTTTGACTTAAGTTTCTTTAGGCAGACAGTAGAGGGTGAAGGGAAGGGAAAGAAACATAGCTTCAAAAGCTCCTAAATTTGTACATCACACAGAGGAAGGAAAGTTTGCTCTGTGAACATACATTAAGTGCAAAAGCTGAAAATATGTTATCTCTATACTAGATGCAACTATCATAGAAACATAGAATCATAGAATCACCAACGTTGGAAAAGACCTACAAGATCATCCAGTCCAACCGTTCACCCATCACCAATAGCTCCCACTAAAACATGTCCCTCAACACAACATCCAATCGTTCCTTGAACACCCCCAGGGTCAGTGACTCCACCACCTCCCTGGGCAGTCCATTCCAGTGCCTGACCACCCTTTCTGAGAAGTAATATTTCCTAATGTCCAGCCTGAATCTCCCCTACCACAGCTTGAAACCATTGCCTCTAGTCCTATCACTAATGACATGAGAGAAGAGGCTGACCCCCTGCTCACTACAACCTCCCTTCAGGAAGTTATAGAGAGCAATAAGGTCTCCCCTGAGCCTCCTCTTCTCCAGGCTGAACATTCCCAGCTCCTTCAGCCTCTCCTCATAAGGCCTGTGCTCCAGACCCCTCACCAGCTTTGTTGCTCTTCTTTGAACACGTTCCAGGGCCTCGATGTCTTTCTTGCAGTGAGGGGCCCAAAACTGGACACAGTACTCCAGGTGTGGCCTCACCAGTGCTGAGTACAGGGGGACAATCACCTCTCTGCTCCTGCTTGTAACACTGTTTCTGATGCAAGCCAGGATGCCCTTGGCCTTCTTGGCCACACTGTCGGCTCATGTTCAGCTGAGCCCCAGCTCAGCTGAGGCTCAATTGAGGCTCAATTGAGCTGATCAATACCCCCAGGTCCATTTCCTCTACACAGTCTTCCAGCCACTCCACCCCAAGCCTGTAGTGTCGCCTGGGGTTGTTGTAGCTGAAGTGCAGGACCAGGCATCTGGTCTTGTTGAACCTCATCCCATTGACTTCAGCCCAGCTCTCCAGCCTGTCCAGCTCCCTCTGCAGGGCCTCGCTACCCCCAGGCAGATCCACACTCCCAGCCAATTTGGTGTCATCTGCAAACATACTGAGGGTGCACTCAATGCCCTCATCCAAGTCATCAATAATGATATTGAAGAGGACAGGCCCCATTACTGACCCCTGGGGAACACCACTCGTGACCAGTCGCCAGCTGGATTTAACTCCATTCACCACCACCTTCCAGCCAGCTCCTTACCCAGCCAAGAGTGTACCCATCCAAGCCACGGGGTGCCAGCTTCTGCAGGAGAATACTGTGGGAGACAGTGTCAAAGGCTTTGCTGAAGTCTAGGTAGACTATATCAACAGCTTTCCCCTCATCCACCAGATGGGTCACTAGATCATAGAAAGAGATCAGGTTGGTCAAACAGGACCTGCCCTTTGTGAACCCATGCTGGCTAGGCCTGATCCCCCAGTCTTCCCGCACATGCTGTGTGATCTCCCTCAAGACAATCTGCTCCATAACCTTCCCTGGTACCGAGGTCAGGCTAACAGGCCTGTAGTTCCCCGGATCCTCCTTACAACCTTTCTTGTAAATAGGAGTCAATGACACTCTTTCGTACCTCTCTGCTCTGTCCTTTCCTGGAGCTAAATTGTAAAGGAGGCACACAACAAACAGACAAGGTGATGGCCTATGTTAAGTAAATTATAGTCATGCAGTAGACTCTTATCCCACATTTCCATACAATATATTCTTCATAATATGTTAAGCTTAAACCATTCAGAGCCCACATAGACTTATGAAAGAAAACAAAGTCCTCAAAGGCTATTTTACGACCATTTGTTTACTTAGGGGCAAAAGTATGTCATAAACACTTCTTAACAGCTACCTTTGGTTTCAGATTTTCTAAGGCAAAGTGCAAGTTTAAAGGTAAAAGAGTGATAAACTCGTGGAAATCATCTATTGTATTATTAATGGTATAGTATTTTGGTAAATTTTGACAGGACTTCAGGTAAGCCGTGTTCTCATCTACTGCCTGGTGAGCACTCTGTGGCTTGCCTTCCTGCTGGGGCAATAGTGACAACACACCCACTTTTCGCCCCTATTTCTCTTCATGCAGACACATGCCTGTACATAGATTTTATAGAATGGAACACTAATACAAGACTTATCTTCTCTTTCAAGGCATTTGAAACTGCTTTTTGATTTAAAAATGCCTGAGAAGTATTGTGGATTCCCACAGTGGGTTTGATTAGACAATCAGAGCTTAGTGCAGTCCTTGAGGCCACCAAAGCAGAGTGAGGAGAGAATCTGGAGGACACTGCTATTACGTTATGATCCTCTCTGAGCTGACATTGATAGAAGATTGATAAAATATGCTAGTTCTTATGGTGCTGCAACAAGAGTGGTTTTGTAGTGCCAAGGTGTCCCTAGGAGGGCAAAGGCAAAATAGGAGCCTTTACTGGTGAGGTGCAGTGTATGAAAGTAGGGCAGAACACAGTCTTTGGTGCTGCTCTCTATGGCAGGAAAGACATGGTCTGGAGCACAGTCCTCTCATTCCAAGGAGTTGCAGCATCCTGCTCTAACTACGTGTTAATTCTTTTTACCTTCTACAGACACACAGGAGGCCTTATCAGATCAGTTATATTTGGCAAGACAGTGAAAGCATCCTGATGTCAGGTCTCTTTTTCCTGCTATCAAATCAAACTGCTCCTATCAGCAGCAGTCCCATTTCAACAAGCTAGTAATATAGCTTTTGCATCTAAGTAGGACTTAGAGGTCCTACTTAGATGTAAAAGATTCCTCACTGCTGCAAGTGCCAATAAAACAGAAATTTAAAATGTTACCCTGAGCACAGGTAAGCAACAAAGCAGTCTATGCATTCAGCTATGCTAGCATACAGGATTACACTGGCTGAAGTGAGCTAATATGAAGAGATTTGTCAGTGTTCTTCTGCTTTGAGCTGCAATGTGAACCTGACTGGGACTTGTAATATCCTTCCAGCAGCTCAGAGTTCAAGAGAGATGCAGGGACTCTGCTGAGGGGGTACCTTCTGCACCAAAAGCATTGGGAAAACAGCTCCCTGGCAGCTGCATGTTGGAGGCACCTTGCCAGCACTTCTTGCCATCTTGCTTTTTGATGAATTGCTTCAAAGCCACACATCTTCAAACAATGAATGACATACTTCTCTGCAGCAGCTGAGTAAAGCAGATGCACTTTCTATTTACCTATTGGGTATTTTTCTAACATTTTAAGTACTGCAGTAGTGGACTTAAAACATAGAGATGAACATCCAAATGAAGACAAAAGATATAGGGAATGGAATGGTGTCAGTTACCAGCTGTAATCAGAACAAAAACAGGTGAAGGAATAAAACAGATGCATGCTCATGCACAGACGTCTATAACATTTTTCCATAATGTATTTCCTGTACCTATACTAACCTTTACCTTCATCTAACAATGAATTTGCCTGGGCAAGTAGGGGGCAATAAGGGACACAGAAACACCAATTAGTGTGAGCTAACAGATGCAAGTTTCATGAGTCAAGAAAGATAGCTGCAAGGCAGATGACTATAGAGACTTTCAGCATTTACAGAAGCATAAACTTCACCAGCACTGTTTTTGTTTGAACATGATGGGGAGAGTTGAAGGAAGAGAAAAGTTCAGGAAAAAGAAGAATGTTCTGTAAATAGTCATGACAGAGAAGATATTGAGAAATAATTTACATTTAAGGAAGTTTTAATCTTTTCTTTATGTATACTTTTGAATATATATATATATATATTACTGAGGTATGTAAAGAGGTTATTTATACACAAATCTATATTATACAAACATATGTATATATACACAGAATTTCATTGGCAGTAATGGCTATGTGGCATGAGAAATAGGAAGACTGATGAAGGAGTAGTTAAACACCAGTGTTCTGTACTGCTTTAAGCAAGAGCTTCATCATATCTCCTTTCCTAAGTACTTTGGAGAAAACCACTATTATGCACAGTAGTAACTGCTTTGCATTATTTACTGTAATTAAACTTCATATTTTCTCTTTTTGGAATATCCTGCAGATTTGATTTCTTTAAATTGATTATATTTTTTTGAGAAAAAAAAAAAAAAAAAAAGGAATGGGAGACTCAGTGATGCTTACATTTTCTATAAATACAGTCAGTCTGCAAGGAAGATCTATATTAATTTTCCTATTTAGGGAAGATACGTTACATCACAACTAGGAGTGATTTGAGAATGGGTTCATCCATGAAGTTGAATTTACCACAGAAAATATTAGAATAGGCAGAAATGAAAGACTACTTTGTGCTGATGCTAAAGTACAAAGAAGCACTGCTGTATGACAACAGACAACATTTAGGAGATAAATGCTTCCCAGCTGGAAAGTAGGCCCTCTCAGCCTTTGTTGCTATTTGACAACACATGGTATGAAGTGTACTGTTTTCCAGACACCAATGGTTATCACAGCAACACCTTTTTCAAAACAATTCACAGTTCATAATATGACAACCATTTAAAAAACCAAATTCATTTGCAATGCCTGCACTGAAAATTCAGAGTAATCCACACAGCATCAAAAGTTGTTTGTACATGAAAACTACTCCAAAATAAACAGGAGATGGAATAAAAACTTACCAGTTATCTCCTGTGCACAGCTGTCTCCTGAAATGTCTTGCATAACGCCTCCAAAAAGGAGAGGACCAGAATTGAAATAAAATGCTAGCAATCACCTTGCAAAGGTGATCTCTTGTCTAAGATTAGAAATCATTTCTTCCTAGGCAGGAGAGTGCAATGCAATTCACTAAAAAATAATGAGACTCTGTTTGAATTTTTTCCATGAGGAAGAGAGCAGGGCTCACCAAAATCTACTTTTTTCCCAGGTTTCCTGCACAGAGATCTGCCACAGCAGTAAGGCCAAGGCTTTGCTGTGCAGGTGATGGGAATTCAGCATGCACCTTCTCTTCAGGTGATTCATTACTTCAGGTCAGCCCTATACCTCATATCTGTTAGCAGACTGGGAATTGAAGATTTAAATGCCCTGGGCTTGCATGTGGTATGGCTTTGGGTACCCAGGTACATCAAGGTACACCTGGTACACAGATGATAGGTCAAGGCACCCTGGTAGTAAGTATTTGTAACTCAGATGCCACTGTTCCTGCTGCAGCTGAAGGCATATGGCTGGTGTGAAGATGCAGAGCTCTTTGGAACAGAAAGTGAAAAGGCATTCAGGAACATTTGGGATGAGGTCTCAGCAGCCAACCAGGTTCACCACAAGTTGCAAGCCTGCTGAGGAATGCTTTATATCAGGTATGGGCTTCCTTTCCCCATCCTGAAAGCAGTAACGGTGAGACCTGGGGTCATCAGCACCATGCCAGTGGAGGCCCAGAGCTCTGCACCCTGCAGAGCTTGCATCAGCAGTGCAGAGAGGTTGGGTTGGAGGTGTGGCAGCACTGTTGTTTTTGATATTTTTGGAATCTGAGACAAGATGTGGAGCCCAGCAGGCAGACAGCCATGCTTCTGTCAGTAAGCAAGGTAAGAGGTACTCAAGTACGCACCTGTTGCTAGCTGCAGAGGTGATAATAGTTATGACTCTCAGATTCACGCACAAGTTAGAGGTGTGTCATTTGGCCATACAAATTAAATGAATTGTTAAGTAATCATGATTTGGTTTTGATTTATTATTTTTTTTTTATTTTTTATTTTTATTTTTTATTAAAATCATGAACAGATCATGGGCATCATGGATGTATTAAACCCCCATAGTGGTCATTGTCTGCATGAGTCACAGACTGCTGGTAGCTTCCTACCACAACAGCTCTAGGAATTAAATCTGAATATTAGAGGGAGCATTCACCAGGCTATGACGTGTTTTTTCTCAAAATTTCAAGGAGCAACTTGCCAAATATGGCCTGAAGAACTGTAAAAGGCAGTGTAGTGAAGTGTTTCAGTCAGTAGGCAACATCAGAAAATGCAGCATTAGGGCTAGTTCATTTGGCTGTCTATAAATGTGGTGTTATTAATGCCAGTGAATGCAAATGCAATCATGAAGAAATGCGCGGTTTTCTATGAAAATTAACTAAAATAATTCATAAAATTACAAAGAGGAAACTGATGGAATTGAATAGCTCCTTCAGATAAGTCACATTTTCTCAATATGTATTTTGTTATTTACATAAGATACATTATATAGCAGATATTTTATATATATAGTATCTCTACAACATAGCTGAAAATCGTCAAATTTTGTTCTTCCAGGACTTCAGGCGTGTCCATCCATGATGAACTCCAAAGAGTGACAAAACTCAAAGCCAGGCTACATTTCGCTGTCAATATCCCAGGTGAATTTGATGGGCAGGGTCTGTATTTTTTCTTTAAGAACTTCATCAAACCTTTCACTCTGCGCCACTGTCATTGTGTTTTTCCAGTCTCCAATGGTGCCTGAGGAAAGAGGCAGCAAAGGGAGGTGAGAAGGCAGGCACCTATCTGAAGCTGGACTACCACCAGGGAGATCTACTCTCAGAAAACTGTTCCAGGCTTCCTCAGCATCTTTGTGTTGCTGGACCTTCAAGTAGGGCTTTGTGTGCTCTTTGGAGGACACTTTTCCAAATCTGGGTGCACCTCCCCCTTTAATCTCTAGGGATTTCCACCTGTGCTGTGCTTCAGGACACTTTAGCAACACCAAGGAGCCCAAGGATGTCATGTATTGACCTTCAGGGTAGTTGACTGAAAAGGCCTGTGCTCACAAAACGTTACTGATTGTTGCCTTGAAAAGGAAGAGTAACCGTAGGCGGAGATCTGCAAGACGGCGCTATTTTCAGCCTTAAACTGCCTCCCCGGATAGAGTGGCAGTGTTCAAATCAAATTTGCTGCTGTGCCCAGATAATAAGTCCCTTGGTGGCCCTGAAACATTGTCTTTTTCTGTTTGAGAGAGGCTTTTCTCCCCAGTGAAAGCCACCAACCTGCTTAGCCAATTGCTCAGGACCGTACTGATCCCCCAGTAAGAACGCAGTATGGTACTGTGTTACCTGGTTCAGCACAGCCTTCAAGATCTTCTGCAAAGTTGGGCAGGCCTTTTGCCACTTGTGTTACCACCAGTGAAGCACGACATTTTATTATCTTTAGGGAAATGTGGTAAAATGAGCAACTCAAGGGCAATAAAACAACTCTTACGGAGCTAATTTCATCTAACCTGAGCTCCCCTTTTGAGACTGGGGCAATCCAGGTCAACCCAGAAACCCTATGTTCATTTTACACCAAGAGGAGGAATTAAGTAGTTGTTGCAATGGGCTGCTTCTGTTTTACCTTTCCGTAGAAATCTGCCCTTCCCTTTGATCATGATGTCATCTGGCATGTTCTCGTAGTTTGCCCTGGGGTCTTTTTGCATGTTCTCAAAGGTAGCCTGTCTCACAACGCTTTCTATTTCCTCTTCACTCAGCTTCTTGCCTATGAAGTTGCAGATTTTCAGCACAGCGCTTCTGAGATCCTGCAATAATGTAACCGTGAAGCATGCTGATGATGTGAAAACCAAAGGCATAAAGCAGTGGAATACGGGATTGTTCAGGACATCAGTTTGAGTCCAAAGCTGTCCATCATTTTAATGACATCATAGTCTGGCTTGCACCTTTTGGCCTCTTGAGGACAATGATGCTTCAGCTTGCTGCCAGAGACGTGACAGCTCAGCTCACCTCTCTGTGTCTTGCACCAGGTGCCCTGGGAAAGTCTCCCGTGTCACCATGAAGGAAGGCACTCACCCCGTGGGCTTTTGTCAGTCCTGTTGTCCTAGCTAAGGGCTAAACTCTCTCACGAGTCAGCCTGGGCCCAAAAAGCTGAGGGACAGTCACGGTGGCAGGCAATGTGGGCTGCACTACCAGGGCTATGACTTCTCCAGCAGAAGGACTGCCACCGTGGAGGAAGGAGAAGCTGCCCAAAAGCATGGGCAGCCACCAAGCAGCAACCTTCTAGTCTGAAATCTGGGAAATCTCAAGTATCAAATCTCAAGGTGCCTGCATCTTAGGAACTTCTTTCCTTTATTCCAGGGAGGCTTTTTGGGGTGTGAGCAAAGATGACTCCTGTTAGACGGGGAAGGTGATTTATCTAATAATTCCTCCTAAGGTCTTGCACCAATGAGGAAAAAATGACTTGATTCTCTTAAAAGTCTCAATTTGTGTGTCCTCCACGAGGACTGAGCGTACTCCAAGATAATGGATACATCTAAAGGCCTATCTGAAAATGCATTCAACAGAGGAAGAAAATACCTGGAATATGCCGGTACAATGGATCTCACCTTTTTCATCTCTTCGTATGTCAGGAAGAGTATATTGAAATCCTTTGCATGGTTATACCAGCCTGACACGTGATCGAACCAGGCACTGGCAAACACTTGTCAAGGGGAAAAAAAAATAAAAGAATGGAATATGAGGGAGATCTGCTATTTAGAGCCATCAGCACAGTAAAACAGTAGAATTATCAGCCATGCCCTGGCACTTCTAGCACTTTTAAGGACAGGGGTGTATTCTTCCCTTTCTTCTGTTTCTGCATTTCCATGAGTCTCAGAAGGGGGCTTTGCCCACAGGGCTTTGCCACAGCTTACAGACAGTGGAGGGACACATATGGTCACAGACCCTGCTTGACACTTCTTTATGCTATGTTGCATATGTCCCCTGGCTTCTGGTAATTAGCACTAATACTGGCAGAAACAAAAGCCTATTTCTATAGGGTTTTTTTTTTTTTTCTTTGTTTTGTGTGCAGTGTCTATTCTTAATGTTTCAGCTCCATAACCAAGAGCAGAAAATATTACTGAATCCTCAGTCACAATGCTTATACTCTGAACCAACAACCACTTCTGATAAAATAAGTAGCTTGCATATATCTGCAGGGCGGCTAACCCTGACTCTGTTCCCTCCGACGGACCTGCTTTAATCAGGAAGTAGGGCCAGTCTCAGACAGCCACTCCAGCTTTGGTTGCAGATTAGGATAGCTGAGGTTTCTGGGTGACTGATGTTTATTACTATAATTAATCCTCATTCTGTTGGACTTCATGGAGTAGGTTTTAGGCTCCTTAGTAAGAAAAATATCCTACCTTTTCCAGCTAAAAATCTCTCCATGAAAATGTTAAAATCTGGTATTTTCTCTAGTGTTAACATGAATTTGGAAAAGTGATAATAAGAAACCATCACATCCTTAGGGTTCCTGGTGACATAAATAACCTGCAATACAAAAAGTGACAGCTCTCAGACAGATCAAAGGGCTCCAATACCCTGAACATAATGTCTGTGATGTAAAGTAAATTTTTGGGAGCGAGTCACTGTTGTTTTGTTCATAGGCAACAGCATTCCCTTTGTGGTTGTTCAGAGCCCACTGATCTCTCTTCTTGGGGTCAGTGTTACAGCCTACACTGATACCATTCAGTAGTGCAAGGTAGACGGGTTGCAACATCAGCACTACAGAATCATTTTAACATCCCTGTTGATTCAGCATCACATTTCCGCAGTGCTCATGAGGAAATCTACAGCTGTCTCTGGTAAGTCACAGTTCTGGCATGGTGTTGGTGATATCAGCACTCTGTGAGCTCAACTGCTAGCCTTTGCAGATGCTGTGTTGTTTTCTGCGTGTGAACTTTCTCCTCCAAATTTCACTGGGATTTTGAGGAAAACAGTGCAATAAGAAATAGAAGATTTACACTACACCTGTGTCTGTAAATAACTTAACATCAGTACTGCCAGCTTGCCTCCACAGCTCCTGCGAGTAGAGCTCTGCCCCAGCTATTTGCTCCCTCAGGAAGTCCTACGGCATGAAACAAGAGTGGAACGGGCAAATGTCACCATGACTGCTATACGGAAGAAAAGCAGAAGCATCTTTTTGTGTGACACTTAGCCGGGAAGCCAAGTTAGAACTGGTGAACAGACAGTTATGGCAATTTGTAAACAAAACAATACCCTCCCTGTATGTCTTCAGACTTTCTTGTGCGTCCACATTCTCAAAGCGAGTCTCTGATTCTAAGGTTTATTTATCTCTCACCCACCTGAAACATATGTTTGCCCCACCCCTCTATCTAGAACTGCTAGAGCTGCAAGATTTATCAAGAGAAAATTGAATAACATGGAAAACTAAAAGAGGAAAGAGGAAGGATTTGGACCAAATCTCTGAGACAAACTGTCACCATTCTATTTAACTAAATAGTAGAAATAACTTCACTTACACGTCCCTTTTTGTTTCTCAGGTCTCTTGGAGTTAAGTAGTAAGGCAGGTGAGTGGCAAAAACTCGAGGCAAAGGAAGACTTGCATAATCCATATTATTTGTATTAAACTCCACCCATGGGATTCTCTCCATGGTCTCCATATCCTCTGTTCCGTTACGGTGGCCTTCATGGAGAATTAAGCTCAAAATATTCTGAGTCCACACCGTTCCTGAGAAGAAGAATTCTTAGTCTGAACTTTGATTTTATTACAATTATTATTAAAGTTGATGGCAGGGAAGATCTGAGTTCTGGGCTTCTTTTCCCCTTTATGCTGTTTGCCAGGAAAGAAGGACAGCTGAGAGAATTCAGATCAACGTAGAAGGGCAGCAAACTATTACTGCTGGCTAACCTGTCCAAGCACAGAGAATGGAAGGCATCTGAAACCAAAGTCTAATTCTTAAGACTCACCTGGGAAGGAAGCTTTTGGTTCTGGGGGATTAGACTGTATGTGTGTTATAGATTTAAATCCACAGAACAAGATCAAGAAATAATTTTCAGAACCAGGGGAGCAATAACTTGGCAAGTGCCCCTCCCCAGTTATTTCCCAGCTGACAATCTTGCTCAGCTTGGCATCATCAACCCAGACCATTTTGCACAGAGATGGAGCGTACCCTAGACAAATGGTAAGGAAGAAAGCGGGTGGTGGAGCAAGACAGGGGGGAGGAGGTAAATGGGAAAAAGATGGCATTCTGTGCAATTCATAATTCAAAATCCTCTTTCTCCTCAGTGCCTTAGCATTTAGACCTCTTAAATCTTGCCTTCTCATCCTCCGCCTGACTTGAACAGCTTCTTCCAGCACTGCCTGACAGTGAACTAGCATCACCTGGACTCCCTGTGTTCATCTCAGTGCCTTAGCATTTTGACCTCTGAAGTCTTGCCTTCTTCTGAGCACACCTGCTAGACTGAATCCAAGAGCCACATAGATCAGCTCTGTGGGACACAAGCAGGAAACTTGAGTCTGGTTGTTTGGGGTGTGGCTACGCAGGACTTGTACCTAATGCTGCACTGCAGATACTCAGAGATGGTTCAGATCTAAAAGCAAAGCTAACAACCTTTGGCATGCAATTAGTTGAATGACTAAAAGCTGATGTATTTCCTCATTGGAATCAATTCAATTCTTACCTGATTTTGGATAAGTAGCAATAAATATGTCACTATCTTTGATTTCAAAATTCTCCAGGGAAGCTACAGTCTCAGGTGTAGTAATTGTTGGAAAGTAAAACCCTTTGTAATTGAATAAAAACTCTTTTGATGGTTCCATCGTTAACCTGTTGTCAGCCATGGGTGAATAAGCTGCAATAAGAAAACATAAAATTATAGATTTTTACTTTGCTCTTATCTCATAGGGAAAAAAAACAAAAACAAACAGAAAGAAATACCTTCCCACAAGAAAAACAAACAACCAAAAAAACCTCCAATAATGAAGGAGTAATTCAGATGAGCAATCGCAGTGCAGGCCAACATTTATAAAATGCATTTTTCTACAAAAGAGCACTTAAATTTACCTTTATAATTTTCATGAAAATCAGGATGTAAACTGAAAAATAAAAGGTTCATAGCATGATCTTTGATTTATATACAGTTCTATGTTACATGCTTTTAAATATGACATGACCAATGGCAACCCATGTGAAAAAAGGTATTTGTTAAAGTTCCTCTAGGATTTCAGTGGCTAATGTTACCTTTGAATCATCAACAGCTCTTTAACAGAACTTGTTTAGCCAAGCTTTCATAGTGATCTTTGTGACTGAAGTTGTGTACAGCATGCTTTATTTTAAATTCTAACTCCTTCTAGTCCTTCTCCATCCCTTTCTTAATGTATTTCCCATAGTAAGATTCTCTGAAAACAGTGATGGATAGGTTCAAATGTGATATTTTGTAAAAAGCTAGTGATGTTATTAAATATTCTTGAACCTTATTATCAATATTGCTATGTACTTGTCAGAAAAATATATTCATCATTATTGTTACATGCGATATGAAAGAGCAAAATCTAAGTTTTCCGACTTCGATATCACACGTGTTGTTCTATTTTGGTTAAAGCACACTTTGAAATAGACACCTTTCTATCTGTAGCTTTACTCAGTTTTCTGTTCCCTGCCTTCTTCCCTACAAAGTATAGGTGACTCTTGGACTTCAGCGTTCGCTGTTTCTTCATCGTCCCTCAATCTCTGCCACTCAGATTTGCCAAATCAGCTGCTTATACCACTTACACCAACCAAATGACCCAAGTTCACTACTGCAGACAGTTCCCCACACCCAGCCACTCAGACGTGTCACAGTGATGACCAGGCAAAAAGGCTCAGGATTAGCTTACTTTTATAGGACTGGCATTCTCTCACAGTGCTAGGTTAAATAACTGGAGAGTCACTAGTCATATCAGAAACACTGGTGGCAGTTATCCCAATCATAAAACCAAGAACAGTTTTGAATTCAAGTCATGATAAGAAAATGGGTGGCACAAAGGACAGAAAAATACGGTGAATGAGTGAACATTTTTAGGCTTATGGAGGAATAAGTGAGAATTTCTAAGAAACAGAATGAAGACACATTAAATACACAGTACACAGAAATCTTTTTGATCTGATTCTGTCAAAAATCTGAGCTTTCGGACTATACTGTCTTTTTACTTACAGACATGGGATTCTACATGGAAAAAATACACCAGGAGAGAAAAGCCTTGATTCCACATTAACAAGGATGTATATTCATAGTCTAGGGTATCTAATGGGAGAAGAAATAAACATTCCAATACTCTCTAATCAGCCAGAAATGCATTTGAAAAATGCATCCAAAAATCTACCTGCAGTTGCAGACACAAGGGTGTCCGCCTGTTCCTCTCCTACACCTATGGGGATCTGACCCTTCTGCTTTGCCCAGGGAGCTGCCCCACAGCCATGACTCCAACCCCTTGCTGAGCAATACAGAAAAATGGGTGTAAAACTCAGCTTGCGACACCAGCTGTCAGAGCCCAGCTCTGTATGGCCATCCTCTCCTCAGCACACTCTCTGCTTCTCTGGCAGCACTTCTCAAAATGTTTGACAGAGGAGCCCCACGCACAGTTCTACTCATCTTACCAGAAGAGCAATCAACATAGCACTGTTTAACTCGCCAACCCACAGCTCCAATAACGTCAGGCATGCTTACCTTCTGTGTTCTCTTCCAGGGCCCACAGAGATGAATGTTACGACTTCTGTGAACGTGAATAGTTTGAGAGAGGTGTGAGCAGTCACATTTCCTTTTTAACTACCCTGTTTGGCTGTCATTCAATGTTTGCTTATCTGAAACACAGATAGAGATTAGAGAACTGACATAACCCTTCAAGAGGTTAAAGCACTCCAGAGAGATTTAGGGAATTATTTTAACACAAATTTAATTTTTGTTCCCCCATTTATCAACAGCATTGTTGAGGAAGAGTGAGAGTGAAGAGGAGCAGGAGTGACTAAAAGATTCTTTTTCCTTTCCTTTTTTTCTGGGGCGTGTGTGTGTGTTTCTTACTCAACTCCCACAAAACTTTTGCCCACACTTGTTATACCTGCACGCTGTATGTGACAGCACTCTGAACGAACAGTCTGAGTCCACCACCCTACCACAGTGGCGTGAAACCGGTCAGACCCAGCCTCAGCCAAGAGCTTCTAGGAGGGGGTTATTTGGTTCCCCGTATATGAATGTGTCCATGTTATGCTTTTCTGCAACTATCTTATAAGCAAAACAAAATCTTGCCTGAGAAAGGCACTCACTGAAACTTGCACACCATTTCACCAAACAGAACAAAATTTTGTCCCCCAGTCCTATGCCTTGTTTTGTGTAGGGTTACTTTTTAACCTGGATCGATTCCCCAGGTAGTCCCCAAACTTGCGCAACAGATCCGTCTGGTAGGGCAGTCAGGGGACAAGCCAGAACTAGGAGTAGGGCTGAATTCTTTTTTGCAACAGAGGGTGGTTTTAAGCCCAAAGATTAAGCCTGCACTGCTTTGCTTTCTGCTCCAGTCAGGCATGCCCGGTGTTTTGTAACTGCAATTTCTAGTCAAGGACTTTAGTATGAACGGAAGGTAACAGCTATTGATCCTAAAACAAGGCACGGAGATCATCCACGGAAGTTTCAAAGAGGCCCAAAGAGCAAAATTTGCTGTCCGTCACCAGCTCCGTGTTCTAGCCAGGGCACCAAAAACTGTGACTCTGGGCAAGACGTACTGTTTTCCAGGGAACACAAGTAGACTGTAACACTATTTGGCCTTCAGACAGATGGTGAATTGGGAAAATAATACACAAATTTCAACAATATCGTAGAATGACAACATCAAGAAGTTATATCCTGCCCCTGATTGTCACTAGTGCTGAACTACAGTCTAATTGAACATAGTTTCCATGTATTCAACTCTATTACCTGTTTTGGGACAAATAGTCCTTTGGAATATTAATAATTAACCTCAAGATCCAAATACCTAACATATACTTAAACCGTAAGTGAAGCTGCACAAAGTTCAGTTTGAGACTGTAGAGGAAAGAATATTTGTGCTTTATCGTATGTCTTGAAACCAATGTTTCCAGTGCTGTTAATTTCTACCCTTCATGTTCTTCCCTTGTTGTTTCCTCTGGTACTTTCACACAACATATTCCCGTTCACACAAGTCATGGATTTCCTTTCAGAAATGCTTACTGCACTGGTAAATCGAGAGTCCTGAAATAAGCCTCCACATTCCCTGGGCAGATAACAGACAAAGACAGGCTTCCCACCAGTCTACTCGGTGTAATTAAAGAGAGAAGTAAATGCCTTAGTTAGGCACGTGGAATCTCAACATAAGTTTCATACATCAGTACAAAATATATTCAATGTGTCATTGCAATCAGGCCAAACTCACTTAAACCACTTTGACCCTCATTCTTAGTACGTGCATAGGAACAGATAGTTGCTCCACCTACTGTGACAAAGGTTTGCAATACATTCATTTCCTTCAAACATTTCTCTGGTACTCATAATCCATTAACGTCTAGTATTGCCTGTTACTGCATACTATCCATGCCAAAGATATGCGATGCCTCAGTTACTGGGGACATTTCTCAGTAGTTACTTCTCAGTATTACTTAAGGCTGGCAACCAGTGGCAGTCTAAATGTCTGCTCACTCCCCTGGGATTTCTGTCACTGGCATACTCTGCTTCCCTCTTTCTTCCACTCCATTGTTAGAGATGGCATAAGAGTGTCAGTATATCAAACTGCTGTCTGACATTGAAGTGTGTATGAAGAAAATGTGTGGGATTGTATTCCTGCTTGCAGAAGATGACAGATGGTCATAGTATGACCATAGATATTGAACATTCCGGCCAATATTCCATTACTTTTTGTTAATGTGCAACAGATGGCAGCAGTTGTTTACAATAACTTGCTTTTTACATTTCTAATTTTCTCCATTTATCATGATTCAACTTCTGATGGAAGACCATTACACTCTTGTTCACCTTTTGAATAAGAACCTTTTATCTCCCATCTCATCATTTGCCTTGGGACGATTTTTCATGTCTTCAAACACAACCTGTTCTCACTCTGGTTTATCTTTAACACAGCTCTATTTTATTTCAGAGGTGCAGATTTTCTGCACAGCACCTCTGAGATCATGCAAAAGGAAGAGTTTGAAGCAGTGTCCCACTCCAAATCGCATGATAATCCATTGAAATTAGGTTTGTCAGAGCAGTTTGACATTTTATCTCTCAGCGTCACTTCAAACAAGATTGTTTTGTTATCTGTATCTTGGAAAGAGGAACTCATTGTCTCTGGATTAGAACAAATTAATGCAAAACCAAAACAACAACAAGAAAGAATTAATGGAATAAATTTGCTTATTCTGTATGCTTTTAGATTATTCTCAAACTGAGAGACCAGGAAGTCAAAGACTATGGGACATGTGGCTGGGGGAGGGCTCAATGGGAAGGGATCTGGGTTTGCTGGTGGCAGAAGCTCAGCAGGAGCCAGTAGTATGCCCTGGTAGCCAAAGGGCAAGCCACATTTTTGTATGCATTAAACACAGAATAGACAGAAGGTCAAAAGAGGTGCTTCTCCTTCTGTATTTACTGCTGGCACAGCCTCTCTTTTCATATTGTGTGCAATTCTGGGCTCCAAAATATAAAAAGGATGTACGGACTGTGAATGCATCCAGAAGAAGGCAACAAGGCTGATAACAGGTCTGGAAGGCATATCCTGTGAGAAGAGGCTGAGATTTTCCAGAGTAGAGGAGGCCAAGAGGTAACCCCACTTTTCTCTGCACTCCTTGTGAAAAGGAAATGGAGGTGTCAAGCTCTGATCTTGGATGGCAGGATGGCAATAGCAGAAAGCTGAGCCACAGGAAGTTTAGAGTGGGTATTAGGAAACATTTTGCTACCTTGAGGGTGCCAAACACTGGAACGGGCTTTGCAAAGACCTGGTTGATACCCCATCCTCATCACTGTTCGGGAGCCATTTGGACAACGCTTTCCATTACATAATGTAACTTTTAGTTAGTTAGCCCTGAAGTCATCTGGCAGTTAGACTTGGTGATCCTCATAGGTCCCTTCCACCTTCTCCTCTCCTCTCCCTCTCAATCACAATTTCTGATTAACCCAACTGAATATAAATCAATAAATTAAAATGAAACAATTTTTGTAAAAAAAGAAATACATATATACATTTTGAATTGTCAGAAAGTTTTAACATTGCTTTGAAGGAGAAATAAACACATCTTCTCTCCTCTTCCTCTGAATCTCAGTTCCTGATTAATCTGAGAGAGAGTTTTCTTGATAGTCACCAGAAACTTTTCTGAGAGTTAGATAACGGCACATAAAAAATAAGCTGCTTCAGCACTCAGCATAGAGGATATCTAGGAGACCATTCAGTATCTAAGTTGTGTTGTATAAGAAGTTCACAGACATTCCTTCACTGCTTTCCTCAGCAATACACTGTACAGCTGAACATGAGTGGCCAAGATACCCATATATGATGAATTTTTGGCCTTTACATCTGGTTTTAGAACTGTACTACTCCTTCTATTATCCCACTGTCTATGAGATCAGTATAGATCAAAGTGATTTGTGGCTGTAGCAGAAATGCTAAGTCATGACCTAAAAGCGATAGAGCACCTGGTGGGAAGGCAGGGCCAATTTAGGGGAGCTCAGGTGCATGTAATGCACCTGAGTGACCAGAAAGGGTGGAGCCAGGATCCACCCCTTCCCAGGCCTCATTTAAGGATTGGCAGTGGAAGAAAAGGCATTTGTTGTTGGAGTACTCTGGTTATCTGTGGTCTTCCAAGGGTGAGCAGATCTTTTCCTTCTTTTTTTTTTTTTTTTTTTTTTTTTTTTTTTTTTTTTGTGACTGTGGCTGCTGCGTTTGGGTTCATGCTCATTTGCTGTAGCCTGCAACTTTGCTGTCCTGATGTTATTGAGGTACTTTCCAACCCATTTTAGCATTACAATAGTGTTTTAGTAATTTCTGTGATCTGTTCCCCCGCTGTTCTCTAATCTGTGGTTCCCAGCTAATGTTTAGGAGTTACCCCACTGCCCTGCCCTGGCTGCAGTTCCTAGAGTCTGGCATACGTGAGGTGCCAGTAGGTTGACTCCAGGAACCCTGGAAGTGGGGTTGTGTTCCTCTGACACTTAAGAGTGCTTGTTAGAATGCAACAAACTTAATGCAATTTATTGTGAGCTTGGCATCCAGTCAAGTGGACAGAGGGGATCCTGTCTCATAGGGTCAGTTGCTGTGCAGGCAGTGTCAGGAACTGTGGTTGCAGAACCCTTGTAGAGGATCAGGTGAGACTCGCGCTCCTCTGCTCACTTATAAGCCTTATTGGTCCTATATAACCACCTTAACCCATCACTATCCATTCCTTTAAACATAGGGCATTTCCTTACTCTTGCCTACATTCAAAAGAAGGTTTCAAGTGACTGTTTCTGTATCTGCAGGAGCAGTTTCAAAAGTATCTTGTCTCAGTATTGTTGGCCAGTTCTGCAATGAGATCTGCCTGGGGGAAGCTGCCTAGGTCCATTATTTCAGATCAGCCCTATATCTCATATCTGTTGGCAGACTGGGAGTTATTTAAGTGCTGTGGGCACTCACCAGGTATGGCTCTGGTAAACCAGGTACACCAGGGTACACAGGTACCCAGTATTTGTAACTCAGATGCCATGGTTCCTGCTGCAGCTGAGGACATATTGCTGGTGTGACGATGCGGAGCTCTTTAGAACAGAAAGTGAGAAGGCATTTGGGGATGTTTTGGGATAAGGTGTCAGTAGCTGACCGGGTTCAGCACAAGTTGCAAGCCTTTTACGGAATGCTTTATATTTGGGATTTTTTTAGTGGGACTGAGAAATAAGTGAAGATTCATTTTCCTATTAAAATATTAATACATTAAAAAAAAAAAAGTTCCAAGACTGTGAAGCTGCATCCAAAGTAACAGGGAGCTGCCCCTTCCAGACTTGTGAATTTATAATCAAAGCCATAATGTATGCTGTATCAGCATCCCTCTTAATGCACAAGGTAGTGCCACCGCAGAACTTTAGCTATCAGGCTGGAGTGCTCCAAGAAATTGCTAACTTTTATGCAAAATACTACCTCTCTGTCTCCCCTATTTTACTACACTTGACACTGTGCCAGCAGCAGAAATGAGTTGAATGGGCTCTTCCTCCTTTCTCAGGCTTACGAGGGGCAGCTCTAGCCTTGTCCTTGAAGTGAGCAAACAGAAAGCAGAAACTGGTGGTGACCAGGGTGGACAGATGTCTCTGAAGAGTGATAGCAGTTGCAATGTGATTACAGACTGTCAGCTCCCGGGAGCTGAAGAATTTATACTCCCTCCTGCTGTTGACAGTTGTTAGATAGTTGTTTTAGCACTCAGATTTTTACTAAGTTGCTTATTTTATTTCATTCCTCCAAAAGTTTGTGGTGGAGGGGGGGAGGTTGGAAATCCAATCTACCTGTCTTAGTTTTGGATAGAACACAGTTACTTCCATATAGAGGCTAATATGCTGCTGTGTTTTGGATTTGTGTTAAAAACAATTGATAACACACTGGTATTTTACTTGCTGCTGAGCAGTGCTTAGAGTAACTCAAGGACTGTTCAGCTTCTTATTCTGTCCTGCCAGCAAGGAGCTGGGGGTGCACAAGGAGCTGAGAGGGTATAGAAGCAGGATAGTTGGTATAAACAGGTCAAAGGGATGTCCCATACCTTCTTGTTGATAAGAAATAGTGAATGAATTCCTTGTCTTGCTTGGTTGTGGGTGCAGCTTTTGCTTTGTCTAGTAAACTGGTTTTATCTCAAACCATGACTTTTCCTGTTTTTACCTTTCCAAATCCCTCCCCAGGCCAGCTGGGGGGGGGAGGAATAAAAAGGAGCAGCTTTGGGGTGCTCAACTGCCTGCCTGCTGGTGATAAACCACAACACTGAGAATTAAAAAATAAAAAAAAAACCTTCCTTAACAAGCATTTTAGTCCATGCCTGACATTAGAGACTTGCAAGGAGCTTCCAAAGGGCCACGTAGGCAGGACTCACAGCATCCTTTTTGTTTTTATATGTTGCAGAAGTTGCAGACAGGTACTGAGCAAAATGAAGCCTGATAGGACAGAAGATGCCCTGGAAGCATGATTTTTACAAACATTATCAGAGAAACATCTTAATTTAAAAAAATTATTTATTCACAATAAAAAAAAATTTCTTTCCATACTCTAATGGCTTGTCTCATACACACCCTGGAGCAAACAATTCCCACTTTGTACACCACATGTTAACAGTGACCCACCTCAATAAGCACATTTTTTTTCTAGCAAGGGGAGCACCATGAGAAGGCAGATAATTAAAAAGAAATGCAGTAGTAAATGAAACACTGCTGGAACAGATCATGCTGGGTGAAAACACTGAATTGCTTCTGTACTTCATAAACAGTTGCTGGAGAAGTTGCTGAGATATAAAAGATATTTCTTAATCAAATTTTACAAGAGATGGAATGTTAGCCATACAGTACAAATGTACTTCCAGAGATGAAGTTGACCAGGTACTCTGAAAACAAAGTAGTTTCACAGTATCTTTACCCACTGCTTGTTGACAATTAACTACAGTACATAGCTTGCTACAGAACAGTGGGTGTTTCTTTGTAATTTAAGCAACTAAGAAGCTAATACTGAAGAGTTACACTTCACCTGCAGGATAGTGTTTTGACTGAAGATTAAAATTACAGGCTTAAATTTGATGTTGTGCTTCTCCAAGCCCCTAGATATAACTTAATGATTTCTAGACTTAAGTTAGAGTCACAGTCCAGTAGTTTTGCATCCAACAGATTGCAGAAAAAGGTGGTGAAGAAAGCCTTTAGGGAATCTTCTCTGATGTTAAGACCCGAGAAGCCAGACAGCGAGCCTAAAAAGAACGAGGGGTAGGAGAGTGAGGAGTGAATAGTTTAACAAATCAAAACATCACTTTCAATCATTAATTTAGAAACCATACTTAATAAGAGGTTATATTTCATCCTATATGTAATCTTTCAAGGTAATACTCTAAAGAATTAATATTTTAAAATATAAATAAAATCTTTGAAAAGAAGAAAAAATGCATGCTCCCCTCCCGCAGAAAACATGCTACATTCATTAAATGCACATTTAAACATTCTTACGCAGAACCTATCTCCTAAAATACTTACCGTTTTCTCTTCCAATGTGAGGATGCCATCTACAGCGACTACCTGGTATTGCTTTTCTTTTAAGCTACCCATGAACTTTCGAAGTAGTTTGAGACTAGCGCCATCACTGCTAAGTTTTAGCAGTTTCTGCATTTCTTGAGAAGGACATCCAGGATCAAACAGTAGCAGACATAAGGCTTTATTCTTCTTTTCTTCTATGCCTACAACAGTACGGCTATGACCTAATTTCAAACAGATTTTCAGCATTTTAGAAAAACAGAATCCCATTTACTTGCTTGTAGCATTCTGATTATTTTCAAATGAAGGAAAATATCAGTTGAAATTTAACATAGTGATTCTAATAAAAAAGCAGATGTCAAAAAGCTGATATTCCACTCATGCTTTTCTACCCAATAAAAATAAAAAACTTTTAACGTTACACTTTTTAAACAAAAAAAGTTAACAATAAATAGGCCTTCAATTAAATGAAGAACACAAGTCTGCTCTAAATCACGGCACACATAGAGGAAGTTAGAGAACAAATCAGTATGTTGTGATGCTGACCTTGATGTTGCAAGTAGATAGGTGGCCTGGAAGTGCACACTACCTTTGCAGCGCCTTCATTATCTGTAGAATAGTAACGTAAAATCCACTCAAATAAACGAGGGTGTGTACCCATGGGACCCGTTGGTTTGTGAAAGTCAATAATTTGGCACCTATAGGGCATTAAAAATTAAAACAAGCTATTAAATTTTAAGCACTTGTTTAAAAACAAAAAAAATCACCTCTCAGTCCCTCTCTCCTTCAGGAAGAAGGCTTTATAAACAGCAGCAATTCCAGGCACTAAGTGGTCATTCACGCTATTTTTGTTGTATGTTTGTTCTTTTTTTAAAATACAGGCACTGAACACAGGTTAACTACAAAGGAATGCAGTAGGTACTGTTCAAAACCATAGTATTTACTCTGAAGCAAATAAATACTCCATTCTGTTCAGCCTAACAAGAGCTTAGGAAGTTTGCAAAAATCCAAATATTAGGTTTTGTAGAAATACACCAGAAAGTAAAATTAACAGCTTTCAGAATATGCAAGTGAGTAGCTGAAATTCAGATTCTTTTCAAGGAGCAACAAGAGAGAAAATAAGTTTTTTAAATCAATACTTGATTTTATGCATATAAGGCACAATTCCTCATCATGTCTCAATGATCTAAATAGTTACTCACCTTGCTTATCTGCATAAGTAGTTACACAGCTTTGATGTGTTGACTACATCATACCCACTTACAGGCTGGTTGAATTTGAAGTCACTGTGGTGGATGGTTTGTCTTCATAGTTGACAATTTTGACTCTTAAAAGGTATATGCTTAATTATCACTTAAAAATAATAACAGAAAAAGTAATACTTACTTTATCCAGAGACTGGTTAACAGTGAATAAATTTCACATGCTCCTATCCATGCCTTGGAACCACATAATCGGTTGTTGAAGTGAGATGCCCCATTAGGATCAAAGCCTTCTTTCCAAGCATCTTCGATCATGGACTGAATCTTCGGTATGCTAGGAATTAGTGCAGTATCTGAAACATAAAAGCTTTTGAATTGCAGCTACAGTTACCAAAATAATCTATTAAGAACATCCAGCCTCTTTTATAAGGGGTAACTGATGTTAGAAAAACACCTCCCCCACATCCCCCCAAAAAACTAAAGCTTCAACCACATCATGCCTTACCAACATTCACCACCCTTCCGATTCTTTTCACAATATGCACTAGAGTTATAACAAACATTTAATAGGTATAATTGAGATTGATAAGCTTTGCTGTATAAACAAAAAGGTAAAACATCAATCAACAGTTTGTTGTCTGAGGTATGTAAAACAAATAGGAAGTATTTTGATTACTACCTCTCAAGCAGTCATTATACAAGCTGTTTTGCAAGAGTGAGGAAAGGAGCATTTGGAAATTCCTGTAACCACAACCCCAGCCTTTGTCACCCAAAGATGAGTGGAAGTGATCTACTCCTGCTGAAAGCCATACACGCCTCACATCTTTGTTTTCATTCTGGTAGTACTTGCACAATGCCTCAGTGATTCCTAGAAGAACAAATACAAAATTTATCTGTAGAATGAATTACAATGTGCTGAAAAAGATTACAACTGACACACAATACAAAAAACTACTATAAATTTGAATAGCTATACTACAGCAGTAGGTAGTAAACAACCATATTCTCTCAAAGACAACCTATATGCAACAGGAGATTTTCATCTTATGATACATATTGTATTTGGGCTCTTAACCACTCAATGTGATTCCAAAGTTTCACCCTCCCCTGGACCACCCACTTTGAAAGAAAAAAAAATAGAAGGATAGATGTTACAGACATGCTCCAGATTAATATTATTTGCTTTCTAATGCCAATCTGAAGTGGTGAAATGTTCTGTTAAAAACACCTTTGTTCATCACAAACTATGCCTAAAAGCTACATGCTTCATTACTGAGATGCTCTTATACCTGAGGTTTTGGTTTTCCCATCATCTATACCAAAAGCCAAACATTCCATCATGTCAGCTTTCCTCTTGTGAAATTCAAAGGGCTGCATCCTTCCTCTATTAACTTCTCTTTCCATATTATTTAGGAATTGCTTCTTGTAGCCTCCAGAACTATCCAAACCATACTGTCTCTGTTAAGGAAACAATGTGCATAATTTAAATTACATTTTTAAAGTTCTTGTTCAATGATTTAAGAAGCAGCATGCACAATCAGCAATATCGAAAAATAGTAAACAATAGGACATAAAACCTTTGTGCTTACGGCACAAGCTGCTCCTGCCACCAACTCTTCAGTGCAGCCTACCTGACTGCATAGGCCTGACCTGGTACGACCGCTCTTATTTGCATATAATGCAGGAAACAGTTTCAACATCATCAGCTTCAAATGGCACAACTCTTCAGAATTTTACCATTTACAAACATTACTGTACCTGTAGCTTTTTAAATTCTTCCTTCTCTCGCCTCTCTTCTTCAAATCTCCGCTGTTTATCTTCTTCGGTTTGAAGCTGTTGAGCCAGTTCTAAATCTCCACTGCCTCCACCTAGTCAGGAATAGCATTCCAAAATCAGAGAACTTTACCAGGAGGTGAACAATTCTTTGATGGACTGTTTACTTAATGATTCTTTTCTAAGAATCATTAAACACATGATAAACACAGATAGGCATCACTTTTCAAGAGGAATCCCACACTATGTTGAGCTATTAGCACGGAGTACTAAATATGAGTAACAGCATTCAGTCTATTAAGAATCAAATTCATGACTTGGAGAATGTGTATGCAGTCACAGATGTAATTGCTTGGCAAGTAATGCAAGCAGAGCTCTACTACTAAGCAAACATCTTTTGGTTACTATGCTTTACATAATTATTAGTAAGAAATCCTAGTTTTTTTTTAATAACACAGACCTATCAGTTTCTCAGATACCTGCTAGCAATCTCAGAGTGACAAAAAGAAACGTGGGATCAGAGAGCTGGATAGTGAATCTCCAGTATTTTACTAGTCATGCAAATAAAGCAAACTTATTTTGATTCCTTTACCCTATCATTATGACCCTGAACGTCTGCAGAAAAGAACTGAGAAAAAAAATCAGTAGTTTTCAAAAGACTATTTTGAACTCTTCACATGGGAATGTGCTATTAGAATCTGTGAAGGCAATCCTTTTATAGAGCTAGAATATGTAATAGGGCTATCTTTTACATATTTATAATTCTAAGTTTTAGTTTTACCTAACAGTGCATTTACTGAGTAAGCGTGCACAGAAAGACACTTCTCATAGCACACGTCATTAAGCAGAGCACAAGGGCAAGTGATAGAACTTGCTTTTTAAATAAAGAAATATTTAAACTCTGTATGAGATTCTATACTGCAACATGCAAGTATTTTCAAAGATTATCAAGCTTGCATCCTTTCAAGTACCTTCTGGAAAGCTGTGTTCCTCTAAGTGTAAATCCACATGCTCCTCGAGAATCTGAATGTTTGTACAGGTAAGACCACATATTGGACATTCATATAGCTGTTCAACATTCTCTGTATCTGTAAAAGAAATACAGCTTCTTGCTTAATGCAATTCATGTTTATTCTTTTCCGCTGCATGTTTTTGTAAGAATCATCCCCCAGTAGCTCAAGATAAACAGAGAATTGTGCTGGTATTGAAATTCCCCAGTGGAAGGCAGCATATGTTAATAGCTATTGCTCTCTTAACCATTTATGAATTCATATTTAACTACCTGAAAAGTTTGAAGATATATTTTCCCTCTTCCTAATCAGCAAAATTTTCCCAACTTACCACCACTTGCTGTAATATTTTTATTAAGGAAGGCCTACAAAATGCCAATCAAGAATCAAACCTTTAATGAAAAGATATGTCCTGCTGACAGAAGAACATTTGCTTATGAAATCTTAATGCTTGTATGACAACACAGCAGGCAGAAAAAAAATTACAATGCTGTCATTTTTTATTAACCTTCCTGTGTTTCCTCAGCTATTTCTTCTGCACTTCTAGTGTTACTACTAAGAGTAGCACAAAACTTCTAAGATTCAGAAGATCATCTGGAGATCACCAGATCACTCAAACCATGGTCATGTCAAACAGGCACAGGGCCTTTTCTGGTCACTTTCCTGAGCATGGAAACTCCACAACATTCTCATTCCAGTGTTTGACAAGTCTCACAGTAACAGCTTTCTTAAGTTTCAGCAGTAGTTCCTCATTTCACTTGCTGCCTGCAGTGCTGTCACTGCACACTACAAAGACAAACCCAACTTAACCTTCAGGGCCCTCTCTTTGAGTCACCTAGCCTTAGAATCCAACTTGTTTTAAGTTGGAAGGTACCTTCAAAAGCTATCTAATCCAACTGCCCTGCGAGGAACATAGATACCTACAACTCGATCAGGGTGCTCAGCCCCATCCAGCATGACCTTGTGTGTCTCCAGGGATGGAGCTTTCACCACCTCTCTGGGCAACCTGTGCTAGTGCTTCACTGCCCTTATTGTAAAAAACTTCTTCCTAACACCTAAAATAAATCTCTCCTCTTTTAGTTTGAAACCATTTCCCCATCCTATCCCCACAGACCCTGTGGTGAGGAGACAGCTCCTTCCTTCTTACAGTTCCCCTTCAGATACTGAAAGGCTGCTCTTGGGTCTCCCCTGAACCTTCAGTTCTCCAGGCTGAACAGCCCCAGTTCTCTCAGCCTGTCCTCATAGGAGAGGTGTTCCATTCCTTGGATCATTTTTGCAGCCCTCCTCTGGATGCAGAATATGGAGAATAACAGCAGAACATGCCATGCCGTCGATTACACCGTCACATTCTGCATTCTTAACATCATTCTTTTTCCCTGCCAGCACAGCCAACGCGTTACACCAGAGATGCCACGCCGTAGGGGAACCACCCACCTGCGCCGAGTAGCTGCCCGTGCCTCGCCCTGACGTGCGCTTCCAGCTGGCGCCCCGCTGCCTCCCCGCAGAACGGGCATTCGAGCTCTGGGCTGCGGGCGCGGGGCAGCGGCTGGGGCTCCGGGTGGGCTGCCTCCAGGTGCCGGCACAGCTCCTCGTAGTCTGAGGCGGCGGCGCTGCAGAGCGGGCAGCGTAGCTGCCTGTCCGGGTGGGCGCGATTCACGTGACGCCGAGCCGCCGCTTCTGAGGGCAGCACCTGTCCGCAGATACCGCACACCGACATGGCAGCCCAACGGTCCGCTTGGAAGCCCCATCCCCTTCCCGGGGCGGCAGAGGCTACGCCCGCCTCTCACCGCCGCGCGGGGCCTGCTGGGAGCGGCGAGGCCCGCCCGTGGGCAGTGCGGCGCGCGGCGGAGTGGTGGCAGCCATCTTGCGGTCCGGCTGGGGGCCGAGCGCCGCGCTCCGCGCAGGGCGCAGCGCAGCGGGGTTCTCTCGCCTTGGGGGCGGCGGGCGCGTTGCATCCCAGCTGCGATGGGTAAGAGCCGGTGGGTCGAGGGGGGCCGCGTTCGGATGCGGGCGGGGCGCCGTGTCCCGTGCTGCGTTGCCGGGCTTCTGCCTGCCCGGAGGCGCTGGGCTGTGGCGGGGCGTTGCCGCGCACGGTTGCTGGGACTGTCCCGCAGCGCCGGGACGGAGCCCCTCAGTCAGGGGCTTCCTTCCTCCCGCCGCCGGCAAGAGCGCTTCCCCATTGTCTTTTCAAGGGGCGCAGGCGAGAAGCGTCGTTAGTTGAGCCCGGGGCCGGGTGTCCTCCGGCCGGGCATATAGCAAGCGAGACTGGATCTGACGCGGCGCCCAGCGAGTTCTGGGCCGGGCGAGAGCTCTTCGGCCCTCCGGGCACTGAGGGGCGACGATGTTACGGGGCGAGGGGAGCCCTGCGGCGGGCTGTGGTGTGTCGGCCTCAGCCGGGGCACAACAGGTGGGTGACATGCAGGATGTGGCAGCCGCAGGGATCGGTGATAATGCAGGCATAGCTGGGCGCACCAGATGTATGGTCTGGATACAGTCGTGATGGCTGGTAGATAAAGCACCGCTTGAGTCTCTGCCCTTCTGGTTCTTGTTCCGAAGCCCTCGTGGGACAGGGGCCGAAGCTATGGTTTCAGCAGCTTTTCTTTTTGAGGAGAGCTTCCTTGTCTGCTTGATCTCTTATATGGAATTTGTGTTACTTTGGGGTTACTTTTAATGCAGTTTTCTCACCTTCGGTTTCTTGCTTGGCTTGGCAGGTGTACTGGCCCAAATCATTCCTCAAGGTGTGTGTGATTAAGAAGGTGATGGTGTTTGAGGACTAGTTAAGCCACGAGAGTTGCTAGACAAAATGTTCTTGTTAAATTGTACTTCTGAAGTTCTGTGAGTTAGAAGACAACTTCATACAGCATCTTATGCAGCTCTGCATCCAGAAATGGCAATAATTTGTAAAAGTTCTTATGAAGCAATTGTGTTTGGGTGAAACAGGTTGCTGAGCTTTCAGGGTGTCCTGTTGGTGCCAGCCTAACAGTGTAAGCTGGTTGCTTCTTACAGTCTGTGTTCATTACTCAGCAGGCCTTGATACTGCTATTAAACAAAATTAAAAAATAAAAATCTCAGGACAGAAGTCGGCAAAGAACTGTGCCTATGGGTCAGATAGCCTTATTCATGTTTTCTTGTTGTGAAAGAATTCCAAACAACTGAGTTTGCTGGGAGTTCTCAAAAATCAAATTTTTCAAATCAGTTTTGACAGTTATTTCCACAAATGAAGGCTACAGTTTTAACTTTGAATATTAGCACCGGGCTGTTCAGTCAGTTTGATCGTTTCAGTAGCAGAATCATGTTGTATCGCTCTTTTCTTTACACAGCTGATATGCCTGATATTACAGGCAGATTCTAATCCTACTTGTACATCAAAAGAGCTGTCAATTAAGGATGAGTCATTATTATTATTATTATTTTAAATTTAAAATTGCAAGGGAATGCTTCGCTGGATGCTATTAACCCTTGATTCTTTTTTTCCTGTAGAATTTTTCTGTCTTAAGATTAAAAGGAAATTTAGCATAACCTTTAGTTTTGTGTTTTTGTGATAGGTATTAAAAAAACAATGAAGAAACTATGCAGTGAGGCACTAAATTAAGCAGTAATTACAGCAGGTTTTCTTCTGGGATTTGTTCTTGAGTGAAGAAACCAAATTCCTGTACTTGCTGATGGTGACAGACAATCCCTTGTTCCTTCAAATTTAGGTCAAAATTTAGCAACAAGGTGCTTTTGCTTTTGTTGTCTCATTTTGTTCATAAGATCAGTAACTTCATTTCGCAGTTGCTTATGCCCGTTAATGAGGTGCCTGATCTCTGAATTGACCTATGGTTTAACGTGCAATTCAGAAATGCCTGTGTGGGCAAAGATTTTTCTATTATTTCTCTCTTGGAGACTTTTGTTGGTGAGCTGGGTATTGCCAGCAGCTACAGGAGTATACAGCTGTTGCTTTAGATACTTTTCTAGTATGAGAGATGGTAGGCTTGCCTTTCAAAGTTTGACCTTTTAGAGTAATACTTTTTTTTTTTTTTTATTAGACATCATGTCAAGCCCAGGGAAAGATAACTTCAGAATGAAAAGCTACAAAAATAATGCACTTAATCCTCAAGAAATGCGCAGACGAAGAGAAGAGGAAGGAATCCAGCTTCGGAAACAGAAAAGGGAAGAACAAGTAAGCATCTTGATGAGCTGTTAACTCTTAAGTGCTCATGCGGTTTAATTCAGAAACCTAAAAGGACCTGAGCAGATTCCTCCTGTGAAGTGGAAGCCAGAGCACCAAATTAAAAGTCTGTTTCCTGTGCAGTCTTGGGGAGCACCAGACACCTCGCAGTAGGATTATAAATCAGAAACGTGAACAGAAGCCCTATAAGTCACTGGCATTTGAAGTAGAGACCTGTGTCTTAAATCTAGTCCTTGGTCTCATTTTCAGCATGTGAGCTGAAGACTGAGCTGAAAGGCTAACCTTATTTCTGTTAAGAATGGGAAAACCTGCATTCTCTTCTAAAGTTTGGGCCAGAGATGTACTGTTAGAAGTGAGAAGAATGCACTTCAGATTGCCCAAGAGTTTTTCTACCATAGCCTAGTGAAGTGGCCAACAAATAGTGGTCTGCAAACATGAATTTACAGATATTTTAATACAATGCTTATGTTGTCTTTATTGATTTTGATTTTTATTTTTTTAGTGATTAGAGAATACTGTATGATTTCATGGTTGGTGGTAATTCCTTTCCCCAAAATATTTAGTAGTTCATTGCCTGGAAAATGAAGAATATAGCTTGTTCTTCTGCTTACTCTAAAGTGGCTGACTTTTGTCTCCCACCACCTAGTGTGTCCCAGGCACTGATCTACAGTCTCCTCTGAGGTGGGAGTGCTTACCCTTCTCCTGGGAGAGTGGTGCTACTGCATGGAAAAAGAATTTATATTAGTTGGGGCAGAGAGGTAAGAGTAAGAAGTAGTATGCTGCTGGAGCATTTACCTGTGATTGAGTTCACCTGTATTGCAGTTCCTGCTGAAAGTTCTGTGTATTTTGTAATAAATGCTCTGTAGGCAAATAATTTATTAAAACAAAGAGAAAAACATTGTTTGCCGTGCTGAATGTTGTAATAGTTGAGAATATCTTGCCCATAATTGTTGGACTGGTGTTTTCAGCTCCTTTAGCACTGGTTGGATCAAGTTTGTGCAGGGAAAGAGACTGTTTTTGCTCCAGAAGAAATTATAAATCATAGATAGACTGCCTTCCTAGACATAAATGGTTTACATTTTTGTCATTTACATTTTACAAGATCCTGTGTGGCATTGTTGAGTGCTGGGAAGAATGGCTGATTTTCTAAAAGAGGAACACTGAGTCTTCTTTCTTTTGTGGATTTAAATGGAATTATAACCTTGTTTGTGTTCAGGACTGTGCAATCGTTAGTGTCCAGGTTTGTGCCCAATCCAGAGTTTGATCGAGCAGAGAGAGATTGCTTTGTTTGAGGTTCCTATCTGAAATATAACTACGTTTAAACGTGGTGTTGTTCATTTAGTTTTGGGCGCGTGTGACCACAGAAATACAGATGGCTGTAGACAACTTCGAGAAGAAAACTTTCTTCTGGACTTAGCAGGAGTTTTTGTTGTTGTGATTACTGATGAAATCTGAGACACTCAGTGGTCTGAGATTCTAACATTTATTTTTAAAGTTACCAGCATGTTATTCTTAGAATTGTTAATGATTATAGTTGTAAGTGTAGTAGTAAATTAAAGGTACTGATTTGGTTTGGTCTGTGGAGTTAAGCAGGCTAACGTGATTGTTATGTTTGCATGCTAGAAAATGAGGAGCCACTCATTAAGCATAGCTTATTAAATACTGCAGCGCAGGTATGTATTTTAAACATAGATGGTGTTTGAAGCCAATACCAAAATGTTTTTTGGATGTAGAGAACATTTAAGGTCACATAATTTGAAAGCTTTGAACTTTAAAGCAGTATTCCATTTGCGTGGATGAACAGGAAGGTGAGTGGTTGAAGTGCTTTGACTAGCACAGGTGACAGCCAGTGTCTTCAAGTAATAATCAGTACCTATTCTGTGATAAATTTCCCCCACATTTCTTCTTTGTTTAGCTCTTTAAACGCCGAAATGTTTCTCTCCCGGGAAATGAAGAATCTATGGTGGAAAGTCCAATTCAGGATCCTGATGTCAGCTCTACTGTACCTATTCCCGAGGTAATCGCTCTAGAATGTGTTTAGAATATTATGCGTTCATGCGTTTATACCAGTCCTACAAAGCCGCCCTTTCATTTTTAGGAAGAAGTTATCACAGTAGATATGGTACAGATGATTTTCTCGGATGATCCTGATCAGCAACTCACAGCAACTCAGAAATTCAGAAAATTGCTATCTAAAGGTATGTAAGCATTGCTTTTTCTTTTTCCTCTTATTATTACAAATTTTAGTCAAACAGAGTCAGTTAACATTGAATTTTGCTTTACTTTAAAATAGAGCTTGCGGAAGCTTTTCAATTTGTTTGTAACAAAAACAGTACCAAATCTATTCTAACATAATGACTAAATACAAAAAGCTTTATTATTCTGTTGTTAGGGCTTCTGGACAAAATAACAAAAAAAAGGATATTTTGATGGAAGTATCCAGGGCAGTAACTAATAACAACGTGCTAACATTACTTGAAGTACTTGTTGCAGTAATTGATTTTCTGATTCTGTCTTTGAGGGGATAAAAATGATATGACTTGCCAAAAAAATGGTTTTAATTTTGTTTTGTTGTTGTTCATGTTCTTGTTGGAATTGTATAACATAGTCTTAAATTCATGCTGGTATTTGCACAGTCTGCTAGACAAGAATATACTTGATTATTTAGAGTTGTATCTAATAGTACTGATTGAGGGAAGAGTGTTGTGCTAAAATGCCAATAGGCAATTGTGTGTGTTATTGTACAAAATAGAGCAATCACTAAATTATAGCATGTTATAAGATTATCTAGCAATCTTATGAAGGAAAAAACTTAACTCCTTCTCTTGATATTAAACCGTCTGAAGGCTAAAAATTTATGTTTTCTGAGAATCATTCATGTTCTGTGTCGTACTGAAAAAGTAATTTCAGTGGTCTTTTTTTGTTAGTCTTATGCATATTAATTGTTTTTGGGTTTGTTTTTTTTTTTATCCCCCAGAGCCCAATCCGCCCATAGATGAAGTCATCCAAAAACCAGGAGTAGTACAGAGATTTGTGAAATTTCTAGAGAGGAGTGAGAATTACACACTGCAAGTGAGTTTGGCTGGTACTTGTTTAGGGTTTGGAATGGCATTAGAAATCGTGAGATCAGCTTTGGAAAGCATGTTGATTTTTTTTTTAAATTTTATTTGTTTATTTATTTTAAATAGGAAAATGTAATTATATCTGTCAAAGCTGTAAGTTTTAGATATCCTAAGTTTTAACAATTGCCACTGGAATTGTAGCTCAGCTCTTATGCATTTAGTAGTCTATAGGGTGATGTATTCAGCTGGTCATATATTTGGATGTGGAAAGTAGTCTTTGTGACCATGAAATGGTAGAGTTTCTCGATGGAGCCAGGAGGGGGAGCAGCAAAACTGCTACTTGGGACTTCTGGAGGGCAGACTTTGAATTGTTCAGAAGACTAGTAGAGGGAGTTCCCCGGGATTCAGTCTTAGAGAGTAAAGTGGTCCAAGATGGCTGGTCGCCCTTCCAGAAGGAAGTCGTAAAGGAGCAGAAGCGGGCGGTCCCTCTGAGCCGCAAAAAGAGGCAGCGGGGAAGAAGACCGGCGTGGATGAACAGGAAGCTATTCTTGAGGCTCTGGGAGAAAAAGAATCTACCTCCTGTGGAAGAAGGGACAGGCAACTCAGAAAGAATACAGAGAAGTTGTTAAGATGCGTAGAGAGAAAATCAGAAAGGCAAAAGCCCAGCTTGATGTCAGCCTGACCGCTGGGGTAAGAAGGAACAAGAAGCTCTTTTACAGATACATCAACAGTAAGAGGAGGACTAAGGAGAATCTCCATTCGTTACTGGATGAGGTTGGGAATGTGACCACTGAGGATAAGGAAAAGGCAGAGGTTCTGAATGCCTTCTTTACATATGTCTTTAAAGATCAGACCAGTTATCCTCAGGGTTCTCCTCTCTCTGACCTGGTAGTCTTGGCTGGGGAGCAGACAAAACCCCCCAATTCCGGAGGACACAGTCAGAGACCTACTCCTTCAGCTGGACTGCCACAAGTCTGTGGGGCCGGATGAGATTCACCCGAGAGTGCTGAGGGAACTAGTGGAGGTGATAGCCGAGCCGCTTTCCATCATCTATCAGTGTTCCTTGTTGACTGGTGAGGTCTCAGAAGACTGGAGGCTTGCCAGTGTGACTCCCATCTACAAGAAGGGTTGTAAGGAGGATCTGGGGATCTACAGGCCCATTAGCCTGACCTCGGTACCAGGGAAGGTTATGGAGCAGATTATCTTGAGGAAGATCACGCGGCATGTGCAGGACAACTGGGAGATCAGACCTAGCCAGTATGAGTTCACAAAGGGCAGGTCCTGCTTGACCAACCTGATTTATGATCTAGTGACCCGTCTTGTGGACAAGGGAAAGGCTGTTGTTGTAGTCTACCTAGACTTCAGCAAAGCCTTTGACACTGTCTCCCACAGTATTCTCCTGCAGAAGCTGGCAGGCTGTGGCTTGGACAGGTACGCCCTTGGCTGGGAAAGGAACTGGCTGGAGGGCTGGGCCCAGAGAGTGGTGGTGAACGGAGCTAAATCCAGCTGGTGACCGGTCACGAGTGGTGTTCCCCAGGGGTCGGTGCTGGGGCCTGACCTCTTCAATATCTTTATTGATGAACTGGATGAGGGCATTGAGTGCACCCTCAGTAAGTTTGCACATGACACCAAGTTGGTTGGAAATGTTGATCTGCCTGGGGGTAGCGAGGCCCTACAGAGGGAGCTGGACAGACTGGAGAGCTGGGCTGAAGCCAGTGGGATGAGGTTCAACAAGACCAAATGCCGGGTCCTGCTCTTTGGCCACAGCAGCCCCAGGCAATACTACAGGCTTGGGGCAGAGTGACTGGAAGACTGTGTAGAGGAAATGGACCTGGGGGTATTGATTGATGCTTGGCTGAACATGAGCCGACAGTGTGCCCAGGTGGCCAAGAAGGCCAAGGGCTTCCTGGCTTGCATCAGAAACAGTGTTACCAGCAGGAGCAGGGAAGTGATTGTCCCCTTGTACTCAGCTCTGGTGAGGCAGCAACTTGAGTACTGTGTCCAGTTTTGGCCCCTCACTGCAAGAAAGACATCAAGGCCCTGGAACGTGTTTGGAGAAGGGCAACAAAGCTGGTGAGGGGTCTGGAGCACAGGACATATGAGGAGAGGCTGAAGGAGCTGGGATTGTTCAGTCTGAAGAAGAGGAGGCTCAGGGGAGACCTTATTGCTTTCTATAACTACCTGAAGGGAGGTTGTGGTGAGCTGGGGGTCGCCCTTTTCTCTTGTGTAACTGGTGATAGGACTAGAGGGAACGGCTTCAAGCTGCGCAGGGGACATTCAGGCTGGATGTTAGGAAATACTACTTCTCAGAAAGGGTGGTCAGGCACTGGGATGGACTGCCCAGGGAGGTGGTGGAATCACTGACCCTGGAGATGTTCAAGGAACATTTGGATGTTGTTGCGGGACGTGGTTTAGTGAGAACTCTTGGTGACCGGTGGGTGGTTGGACTGGATGATCTTGTAGGTCTTTTCCAACCTTGGTGATTCTGTGATTCTGTTAAGAGAATTTCCTGAATGGTGTATTGAAAGCATCAGTGTAGATGTGTGAGCAGAATCCGGGTAGTTTTTTTTAGGTTTTTTTTGTTTGTTTTGTTTGTTTTTTTTTCCTTGGCGATAATGTATTATTCTACAGTTGAAATCTTACAAAAGAGATAAAAATACTTGAAAACTAAAACTCTGGGAAAGAACTCTTGGAAAAAGAAGTGACAAACGATTAACTGGTAGCCTTGTGCACATTTGCATTAAAATAACTGAGCATAGCATAAAAAGATTTGTACCAGATAGTAGTGATAATCTTACTGCACAGAAATTACAGTAACAATTACATTTCAGTACAAAGGGGAAAAAAAATTGAAGAAGTGACCTCTGGAACTCTTCTGTTAAACTGTTTACAACAAATTTTGGTGGTTTGTTTTGTTTTGTTTTTTACTGCTCAGTTATTTAACGTGGTTGTTTTTTTTTCTGCTCCTCAACAGTTTGAAGCAGCTTGGGCTCTAACAAACATAGCATCTGGAACTTTTCTACATACAAAAGTTGTAATTGAAACTGGAGCTGTTCCAATTTTTATAAAATTGCTTAGTTCAGAACATGAAGATGTACAAGAGCAGGTAACTGTTTTCTTGCAGTGTTTTATAACTATAAAATTCATTTAGGAATGTCTTCCCTCCCCTCCAGTTTTTTTTCTTTTAATTCAGATAAAGAGATCTTAAGTCCCGTTGATGGATTATACCGTTGATTTGACTCCAGGAAAACAGAAATTTGGATTCAGTGTTTTATTTCCCTTATGGTCTCCCAACCCCCTCCAATTTTTCCAAGTCCTTGTGAGCCTGTTCTGTTTTTAATGTTTTTTTAATGTTCTTGCATAATGTGAGAAAGGCACCTCATTTCTTTCGTGCTGTGTACAGGTGGACAGAGTCTAAAACAGCATAACAGAATATAATGGAAAACAAAATGCAAATTTTTTTTCTAGATTACAGTGCAGCTTTATTTCTAAGATCCTCCTTCTTATTGCAGTTTTTGTCAGTGTCTTCCTGAATTTGTTTGGTTTGTTTTTTGTTTTTTTTTTGTTAGTTTTTGTTTTATTTTTATCTTTACAGAATAGGTAATTGACTTTGTGTAGGTTCACAGAAGGTGCAGAATATAAATCAATAGTCTTCTGAAATATTATGTTATAATGTTATATTCAGGACTATGCTGTGAATCTTTGGGTTCCATAGTTTTTGCTGTAAAAATATGTAGATTATCTGTACGGATATGTAGATTATCTGATTTGCAGGCGTGTATAAATTCACCTGGATGCTTTCATTTTTAAGGCAGTGTGGGCTCTTGGTAACATTGCTGGTGATAACGCAGAATGCAGAGACTTTGTTTTAAACTGTGGAATATTACCACCCCTCTTGGAGTAAGTATTGTAAATTGTTACCAGCGTAGGGTGGGAAAGATGGTGTAGGTCGTACGTTTGTGTGATTTTAACTGGTTGGCTTCCCTGCTTTTTTATCTGGTAGCTCCAAGCTCCAGTCTTGCGTTTGGTTGTTGAGACGTGCCAGCAGACTGGGCATTACATGAGCAGTGTTCTGCTGGCAGATTTCTCTTCACTACGAGTGTTAATCCACTGCTCTGCTGTACTTTTACAGTGGGCTATGGGGGAAAAAGCTACCCAACAGAAGTAGTATTCAATTTATTCTAACTTAAAATACCAAGCTGACTTAAAACATTTTTAAAGCCGCTTAAAATAACATAATGTGATGGCTTTCCTTGAGGATTTAAAGGCTGAAGGGTTTGGTAAGTTTTGATATGTATCTGAAAGTGAACCTGATTTTTCAGGGATTGAATTTTTCCCAGTTTGTTAAAAACAGTAAAACAAATGAAAAAAAAAAATATCTTTAAGTTCTGATATTTTATGCAACCTTTATTAAAATATTAATTGGGTCTTATGAATTAAAACATCATAAATTAATTAAATGAAAACAACATGATGTAGCGGATTGTTAGTTAGGGTAGTATGGTTGGGTTATGTTTGGACTCAATGATCTTTAAGGTCTTTTCCAACCTGACTGATTCTATGATCAGTCTTAGCTCTAGGGTAGGTTGCATTTTTTTAACCCCTTTGGGAAGGATCATTCAAGTGATTTTTTTATTTTTTTTTTTTCATATGAGCAGTGGTTTACTTTATATGCATGTGTATCTGTTCTAGGAATGTGGTGTTCATGCAGGTAGTCCCTTCTAAGAAAATACTGCGTTATGTAAGCTATAGAGAAATAACATAAAACTAGTGCCCAATAATATTGTTTTTTTTTGTTTTGTGATATGAGGCATTGATGATAATAATAGATGAGAAAAATACTTAACCTTTTCAACGATTTTTTATTTTGTTTTTTATTATCTCTCTTTGACAGACTGTTAACAAATTCAAATCGTCTTACCACAACTAGAAACGCAGTCTGGGCACTCTCAAATCTCTGTAGAGGCAAGAATCCACCTCCAGACTTCAGTAAGGTATAATGAAGTACTCATTTCAAGAAATTGGAAAGCTAAAGGAAACTTCTGTTTGTAATATAATACAGTCTTTGAATCTGGAGATAGACAAGACTGTGTGATCACATTGAAAACATAACGTTGAGTCTATTTGTTGTATCTGCTCAATGTTTTCTACTTTGACCAGTTAGCAATAAAATTAAATAATTAAATGACGGAAAAGTTTGAGAAGTTCTTTGGTCAGATGCAGATGCATTCACTGAAACAGTGACAAGCAAGGAGCACTTTTGGCACCAAATCCTTTTAGTCTGTATTTTCTGCAGGTATGTGTTAGAGGATGTGTTATGATTGAAGCTTTTCTTTCTTACTTTTTTTTTATGTTATGATTACTTATTAAGATGCTGCAGGAATAAAATTTTCCTTGCTGCTTATAGAGCAAAAAATTCAATTAATTCAGACTACCATGACAGAGGTGATTTGCCTGTGTGCTCTCTCATTCACTTTTTCTCCACTTTTTGAAGCAGTGTGACTGTAGTCTCTAGTTGGGAGTATTAGCTTTTTATTTTCAGTATGAAATTTAATTTCTGGTAATGGCAATAAAAGATGGAATAGAATGTTGAGTATTCTGAGTGATGCTAAAATGGTCGCTGAATGTAATTTGGAGTCAATTTGCATGTCTTCAAACTTGTCTCACAGAGTACTGAGTTGCTACTTGTTAACCTCTCTCGAAGATTTACTAAAAAATGAGATTTCTGATGTCAGTTAATCAATCACTCGCAATTGCTCTAGCTAAGTTACATCTTCTAGTAGTGTTTCATTCAGGCAGCAATTAAAAAAAAAAAATGGTTCCTTGCTTCTTAAGCTATTTTAACTTCAGTGTAAGAGGATATCATGTATGCACTTGCTAATAAGAATAGCTCCTTTCCTTCTTGCCCTTAGTGATAGTACTAGCTGGACACATAAAGAAGGCTGAATTATATAGCTAACACCAGGGTTAAAGGATTAAGCTCTACAAAGAATGTGAAATTCCCAATCTGTTTTTGTTATAACTTGTCAGGTTGCAACCAGTATGAATGTTGATTTTTTTACTCTGAGATTCTTTGTCTTAAAGTGACTGTAAATTGATTATTATGAATAACCAATTGTGCTTCTGTATAAAAAAATGATTATTCTCTTGAGTGATTCAGGAAAGCATCAGTAATTCCTGATCATCTGATTATCTCTAGAAGCAGATAGTTCTTGTTAAAGCTGAGCAACTGTGTACCTAATGTAGTACCTGCGAGTAAGTAGGCTGTTAATTGAAATTTAGCCAATTCACTGATTTGAATTGGGTATCTAGTTTAATCAGAAAATGTTTCAGCTAGATCCTGTTTCACTAATGAACTCATGGTTTGGCAGTAAATAATTTTGCATTTATATGCCTTTGCAGAGTGTTTTCTGAAATAAACAAAACACTTAATTTTGCAACATTTTTCTTTAACCTAGGTTGCTCCTTGCTTAAATGTTTTATCAAGACTGTTGTTTAGCAGTGATCCGGATGTATTAGCAGATGCTTGCTGGGCCCTCTCTTACCTTTCAGATGGACCCAATGATAAAATCCAAGCTGTTATTGATTCTGGAGTGTGCCGAAGATTGGTAGAGTTGCTTATGTAAGTTCAGTCTTACACTGAGAGTGTTTTTTCACCTGAAGTCTGAATTTATTTCATGAAACAATGAGCATGATGTCAGTCTGATAGCTTTTCAACTGTTTGCCAGCTCTCTTGGCTCCTGGGATTTTTTCAGTGGTTGACAGTGAAAAATGCTTTTTCTGAAATACTTGTTGATGTTAAATAACAATAAAAAGTCGGATTTCATTTGCATGGAAGAATAGAAAGGTGATGGCTTAAGATGGAGTTTTAATTGTAAATCAGTCTCTCAGCTTAAAAAGTCTAATTTTCATGTTGTATTTTTTCTTTGCCTTTCTAGGAGATGTAGTTGAAATACAGATTTATTTATTTTATTTTATTTTTGAACTCACAAAGTCTGGAGGCAGGCTTGTGCTACTTTGGAACTGTTGCAGAATACTTACGTTATGGTTTGTTATTTTCCTAGAAAAGGAGAATTAAATCTCTGTGTTCGTTTGGGAGCTGCAACATAGATCACATGGTGGTTCCTGACACTGAGAACATAGTACAGGTCCATTTGGTTGCACTTGTCGAGCTTGTTTAAGTAGCAGGAGAACAGGATGAAATAATGCTGTGTTCTCTATAACTAACAGTTTACCACCCAAAACAAATCACTGCTAACTGAAAATGCAAAATTATACTGTGCTACTTGGTAACACCAAGCAATATTTGTCTCCAGGCATAATGATTACAAGGTGGTATCCCCTGCATTAAGAGCAGTTGGAAATATTGTGACTGGTGATGATATCCAAACACAGGTAAGACATGTTGATTTGAGAATAATGAATTGTCTGGAAGAAAAGTAGTTATAAAAATATCATACTAAATTACAACAGAATGCATGGCTAATACAGGTATCTGTATGTATATAGGCCAGCACGTACATTAAGGCCGCAAAAACACTCCAAGGGTTGTAACACTTCTCTTATGAGGACGGGCAGAGAGAGCTGGGGCTGTTCAACCTGGAGAAGGGAAGGCCAAGGAGACCTGATAGCAGCCTTTCAGTGTTTAAGGGAGGTCTATAAGAAGTAATACAGACTCTTTAGCAGGGTTTCTTGAGATAGGACAAGGGAAAATGATTTCAAACTAAAAGACAGGAGATTTAGGTTGGACATAAGAAATTTTTTACAGTAGGCTTGATGAGGCACTGGAACAAGGTTGCTTAGGTGGTGGAAGCCTTGTCTCTGGAGGCATTCAAGGTCAGACTCAGTGGAGCTCTGAGCACTCTAATCGAGCAGTAGATGTTCCTTGCAGGGGAGTTGGACTAGTGGCCTTTAAAGGGTCCCTTCCAACTCAAAAGATTCTATGACATGAAAGTGAAGGAAGCTCTACAAATCTGCACTGCTCATTTCAGTTCAGTCTGGTATTTTAATCATAAAATTCCTGCAAGAACGAACACTTTATTATGGCACTGTATGTAGTAGGTTGCTTCATTCTTGAATGGCATTTCAAATGCTGCTGTCCTTTAACAATGGAATTATTTATTTTCCTTATTGGGAGATTCAATTGTGTTATAATTCCCTTTTTCAAGCCTTCAGATGCAAAGTTCTCATTGTTTTAAGCAGTGCGTACACTTGTTTTGTCCATAAGCTTGTGTATGATAGTCTGACTGATGCAGTTTGTTACAGAGATAAATTTTTTTAATTTTGAAAAGTAGAATTGAATTTGAAGTAATGTAGGAAGGTTGCTAAGGTCCTTTGGTAAAAGGAAAATAGTGAAATCAGTTAACTGCCTAATTTATTTTGAGCTCTATTGGAGCAGATTTCATTAAGGAATTAGAAAATATTAGTCCCTTTAAAAGCAAATGAACAACTTAGGTTTACACTTAGGTGTGTAAAAATACATGCTCTGGCATTAGGCAGCCTTATGCAGTCTTGACGTCTTTAGTCTTCTGATGTGAACTTAGTTGAGGGCAGTTTCTTTCAAATTGTATAGATAGCTGGATTTTTGTTCAGACACTGCAGTACTGAGCAAATGGTGGATGTTATTTTTGATGCTTTTTGTAATATAAATATGTTGCAAAGTACTCTTCTTCTGAAGTTACCTCTAATGTGATTTATCTGTATTTATACATACACAAATCAATCTTCAATTCTCCAATTATTTTAGGTGATTCTAAATTGCTCTGCGTTACCCTGTCTCTTGCATTTGCTTAGTAGTCCCAAGGAATCTATTCGAAAAGAAGCGTGCTGGACTGTTTCTAATATTACTGCAGGAAACAGAGCTCAAATTCAGGTACAAACTATATGTAGTAATTTGGGCGGGTTTGTTTTTACTAGTTCACTTGATTTTCATTCACAAAGGGAAATGCTACGTTGATTGCATTACTTGTTGTAGTTCTAACAGTCCATAATTTTGTGTAAGTTTTGAATGTCTTGAATAAAATGGCCAAAGTGAAGTTTTGTTGAGATCAAGTGAGGCTTGATTTCCAGTTCAAAATTTCAAATTTTGTCCTTATGTCACATGGATTTTTCTATAGATCTATCTGGTAGGATGGATCCTGATCACCAGAGAGAAATCAACTAATTGCAATGCTGTAATAGTTCTGAATTTTTGTTTTAGCATTTGTAGTTAGTGCAGTGCCTTCTAAGGAAACATTGTTTCATTTGATATGAACAAGTATTGCTTACCACTGTAGAGAGGGTATTAATCTTTTTGCCCTCTGTATATTAACCTTTATCAATTATCATGATCCTCTTTTTGTCTCTTAGGCAGTTATAGATGCAAATATTTTTCCAATATTGATTGAGATTCTTCAGAAAGCTGAATTTCGCACCAGAAAAGAAGCAGCATGGGCCATAACTAATGCAACATCAGGAGGAACCCCTGAACAGATTAGGTAAGCTTGTGTATATTGCTATTTTCTCTGCCTAGATACCTTTTCAAAGGCATTTTCTTCCTTAAATTGAATCCTGACAAACAGAGCAACAAAAAACTAAGCAGAACTGTAATTTTTTTAAGCTCTGTCTGTATGCTGACTTAAACACGTAGAAGCTCAGAACAAATAAGGAAAATTTATGCAGTAGAATTAATTTATTAACTCAGTTAATTTGGTTTTGGGGTATTAGACATAAACCTTTCAGGAGATTATTTTCCAGAGTCGATATTATGCTGTCAGACCCTATTTAAACAGTCAGAGAACGATTTGAGTGTTTTGAAAATGGAAAACTTTAGGACAGTTGTTTAGAAAGTTGTCCAATATGATTGCGTCTCTCTATAGGAGGACTTTAGGAGTTTCAGTGGTTTCTTCATGTACTTAAACTCACTAGCAGCATTACTTTATGCTGATGTGTAACTTTTTCCAAAATGGAATTTGATTAAGAATCTGCTTAGCAACTATCAAAATACTACAGAGAGTGGATCTGTTGAATAACTAGGATAAACTGCTCTCTAGTTTCTCAGAATGCCATTGACATGCTAATCAATTTTAATCAATAGTTGATAATATTTATCAATAGTTGATAAATGAATTTTAAAATGATAGTGTGGAGCATTAAAAATTTAAAAGCCTGAGCACATAAAGTTATGTAGCAACTGCACCAGCATGTTCAGGAGATTTGTTGCAATAAGTGCGTGTTTATTTAATAAAGAAACAAACAAAAACCCCACCTCATTCTGATTTTCTTTTATATACTGCCACTATGTGTTTTCAGTGGTAAGAAACGTTTGTTGGTATTGTGTGTTTATTGTTGGTAGTTTGGGTTTGTTTTTGTTACTTTAATTGCTTGCACAGTGCGACATCTTAAATTTAATACTGGATCTTCAAATACTGAACATACATGTAATACCATAAAGGTTGCTTCTTACTACAAAATACAAAGATGCTGTCATGAAATTTTAGCCCTTCTAAGATCCCCGAGGTACTACTGTCCAGCTGCAGGATAATTGAAAACAACTAATAAATATTTAAGCAAACTTTTGATTCAGACAGACATTAGCATCATCATTTTCTGTGCAGACTGGAAACAAGGACACAGGTAACGTCTTCCAGAAGTTAGGATTTTGTGCCAAATTGGAAAAAGAATTAGGTTGCTCAGAATCACAGAACTTCATTGTATTTACTGTAATGTCCTTTACAGTAGGTAATACTAGTATCTTGATGAGTTAACGATATGAACTGTGTTGGTTCAGAGCAGTGTCCCCTCTTCTTACTCATTTATAATGTGTTTACATGATTATTTTTTTTCTTGAAAGTTTCTGATGTCCAAGAAAAGAACTTACTGCCAAAATGATCTTTTCCTCTTGTACTTGTTCAAATCCATCTGAAGATCATAAGTGAAAAGAAGTTGAGTATAGTCTACAAATGTGAAAGTCCAGTTAGGAATGTACATTAAATTTTCTCATTAGGGTAAATTAGAATATTTATTGTATTTCAGACTGAGGTTGTCTTTGTGTTTCATGCTTTAGATTATTCATTGTAGTTGTTTCAGCCATTTCTTTTATAGTGAAATGATGGCTAATGTGTGACATTGTCATATAAATGTACTGGTTTATCAGTCACATAATGATCATTCTGTGATTATCAGTCCTTCTTTTCCACCCCGACCTCCTCTGTTTTTTTGTTTTTTCTGTTGTCCTAAAGGTATTTGGTAGCACTAGGTTGTACCAAACCTCTTTGTGACCTCCTGACTGTGATGGATTCAAAAATAGTACAGGTGGCTTTGAATGGACTTGAAAATATTCTGCGTCTTGGAGAACAAGAATCTAAGCAAAATGGAATGGGCATTAATCCTTATTGTGCCCTTATAGAGGAAGCATATGGTAAGAATTTACTTACTGTAAGGCTATATACCTAAACTTACCTGTTCCAGGGAAATGTAAAAAATGTAGTGAACTATTTTGGTGAGTGTAGTATAAGAATTTTGAACTCAAGCGTAAGTAGGCTTTAAATTGTTGCAAATGAAGTAGTGTTGTTTGGTGGGAAAAGCAGTTAAACGCAGAAAGCTTTTGGATGTTCTTGTCTGTGTTCGTGAAATGTGCCTAAAGAGGAACATTGTGAGAAATGTTTAACAAACAGGTATGCTCGTCTGTTGGAACCGCAGCTGGCATAAATTTATCACCTAAACCTGAAGCATAGTTTTATTACTTTAATATATAATTCTGTCTTGTTCAGTTTCATTACTGTATTGGGATGAATGATCAGAGTTAATTTTGCTTATTCCTGAAGTCAGTCACTTTTTAACATAGTAAATATCAGTAATTGCAAGAATCCACTTCAGGTGATAAAATAAGTTTATGAGTATATGTGGAAGTATTTTGTTCTGTTTCTTCTTTTAAGATTTGTGGAATTGAACTGCATTTCAAAAGCAGTTTAAACTATCAGAACTGAAATTACATTTGTAGAATTTCATGGCTAGATGCTGCTGACTTACAATGTAAACATAGATTTTGTTATCATAATGAGTTCAGTATTATTTACGGAGGTTTATCTTTCTGTAGTTTCTGACAGTGTAAGAATGACAGATGTCTGTGTTTCAATGACTGGTCTATAACAGTTCTGGATGTCTGTATTATATCTGGCCAGATGGTACTAACTTTTCTTCAAAGTTAGGCGCTAAATCTGAATTCTCTGTTTCTGAACTGCATTTCTAAAATCTGCAACCTGCTTTGTAGCCTAACTTATAAGAGGAATAAAAGTATTTATTTAGCTTAATTTATTCTGGTCCAAATCCCGAGTCTGTTCTAAGTTTCACTTACAAATAGAGAACCTAGACATAAAATTTGCTAGTTGAGTAGGCTGTTGAAGCGCAGTAGTGGAAATACCTGATGACATCATGCTTATTTCTCCAACTTCTATCATCATCAGAAGCATTTCTTTTTAACTCTTCCTAATTTGATGTAAATTGAAACTGAAATGTCTTAAACAGCTAAAAATGAGTTCTGAGTCCTCATCTAACTGACCTCCAGGTACTCTGACAGCAGGTTGCCCATGATAAGCCTTTGGAAACAAAGCAACATCAAATTACAGACTAAATTTGAAAAAAAAAGTGATGCTAGTCTGATAAGTGTGATGATAGAATTCAGCATTTTGGAAGACTGTGAAAGAAAAGAAATGAAGGTATTGGAAATTGCTGTGGCAAGCAGTTTTGTGCTGTCCCAACTGCACACTTACTTGCTTTCTGTGTATACAGATTCTATATTTATGTAGATACAATAGGCTCTTCCTCCCTAGATTTATATTCTTTTAGTATAAAAAATGGTTTAAACAGCAGAAGGTGTTGCAGAAAATGAAAACTAGGTATACATGGGTTAAGAAATTCAGTAATGTATCCATTAGGAGCATTTGACGTGGAAGAAAAGGCAAAAATAAAATAGGAAGGGGCGAAAATAGCAGCCGCCCCCACTGAATGTGAAAATCAGTTATATCAAATAAAAGAAGCGCTACCCCAGTCCATCTCAGTTCATTTAAGTACCACCATCAAGTTTTCATACTTAGAACCAGTTTCCCTTTAAATTCTTCTGAAGAAACTGGATTATGAAAATGTTTTCTTTTGAACTTAGGACTTGATAAAATTGAATTTCTTCAGAGACATGAAAACCAAGAGATCTACCAGAAGGCTTTTGAACTCATAGAGCATTACTTTGGCGTTGAAGAAGAGGATTCCAGTATTGCACCTCAGGTGGATGAAAGTCAGCAGCAGTTTGTTTTCCAACAGCAGGAGGCTCCAATGGAGGGGTTTCAGCTGTGAACTGTTCAAGTGAAGACAAGTATAAAATGTATACACTTGTAGAGTTTTTGTTTGTTTTCCAGAAGTCTTTTCTTTATGGCCAAAGGTAGAGGGAAAGTTTTGCAGAAATGGATGAAGAAGCGGCTCATGCACTTTCATATTTTGTTAGATACAACTGTTTTTTGTTCTGTATTTGTTTGGGGTGGTTTTTTTTTTGTTCTCATGTGTACAGAAAACAACTGTGAGTAATCATGTCTAAAGCAAAGCATTACATGTTATTTAACAGGACCTGCTAAGCTAAGACTTGAAAGGATTTTAGGCAGTGGTTCTGAATCTTTCTTGTAGTCTCGAACTGCATATCAGCAATACAGTTACTGACAGTTGTATTTTTGGCAGTAGGCTTGACTTGCCCAGTCTATCAAATCTACCTCTTGTATTGAAGCATTGAACATTGCTTCAGAACTAAGGCATGAAATAAAGATGAGCTTGTTAGAAGCTGAATTGGAATGTGAAAAATATTTATTTAAATTATGAAACTTCCATGCATTACTTACTTTACCACACACTGTTGGAATTTATTTATAAAATGTATTTAAAGACATAATACATATATATAATGATAATTACGCAGTATGTAATATTGAGTACCTGAAAAAGCTTTTACACAATTATGTGGGAAGAAACTGTTTCAGAGGTTTTCAAATTGGAATCAGCAGAGAGCTTGCTGGTCATTTGGTGCTCGCTCTGTAATTAAAGCTGCTAAATTGCATTTAAAGTCAGCCGCAAACACAGTACTTTGCTGTGGAAGCGGTTGCCGTAGTTACCACAAGAATGCTGCAATCATGGATGACTGAGATGGTCATTTGTATGGTTGGAAATACAAAGCAGATGGTTTACAGCTGTCTCCTGCCAAAATGTAGTAACACCACTTCAGTTGGGGAAACATTGCAGTGTTACTCTTTCTAGTAACAGCAGCTTCTTAAAGGTTGGGAAAGTAGGTGTTACATTTTTGACCAAGTATGCTACCACCACTTGAGTTGTTCTGTAAGTTTGCTAATTCTGTTCTCCTCTGGTAAGACTATGGAAATACTGCAGTAAGGAATGAATAGAGAGAATCACTCCTTTCCAGCTAATTGACAATTTGTTATACTGTAAATACACATTAAGTACATGGACACCAAAACTAACTGGAGGTTACTGTATTCTAAATATTTAGGCTCTACAGTACACAGTGTTTGCTGTTTAAACACTAACAGAAACAGAATTCAGATATTCACGTTAACAGTTTTGAGTACAGAAAAATGTGTGCTGTGCTTGGACTTGCATATGCATAGTGTTTCTGGAATATTAGTAGTATGTTTCATTTGGAGAAACTAATACTTTGGATTAACTTAAGTATGATGTATTATTATTTTTTTTTAACCTATAATTAATGTATTATCTTCAGACTCCTGGGTTAAGCGAGTTGGCATATGACAGCATTTCATACTTCATAAAAAGCTGCAATTTAAACATGAAATTACTTATCTCATGGCACTGTGCACAATACTTTAATGCACTGAAAAATACGTATTAAAGGTGATATCATTTGCAGTACCATTTTATATTTAGATTTTCTTTTCTTTTTTTTTTTTTTAAGTGCAAGTTAGATGTTGCGCTTTGATGTTCCAGCAATATATGATGTATTGTAATTGAATGAGGGACTTGAAGTGGATTTCTTAATGGTCAGTTTTGACTAAGATGTAACCGGGAGGATCTCTTTTTGAAGTCTTTTTACTGGAATTTAGAGGTGTAAGAAACGTGTATATAGGAGTGCTGTTACTTTATGAACTCTGAATAATGAGATATTTTATCAAATGACACTTTAAACCTAGATTTGTACAGCATACGATGGTTTTGAGTAGTGTGATAATCTGAGTACAGCTGCCAAATTTTCATACGATATTAGATGATTGTATTTGTGCCCTTTTTACTCTTACAGATTTCGGTTTGCATATGCTGACCTTCCCTCCTGCCATCTGCTCAAAGTACAGGGTAGTGATCATGGAAATCTACTAAGATTGCTAGTAAATGCTGAATTTCAATGTTCTTCTAGTGTAGAAATAAAGAATTCAGGTAACAGGGTATTCCATTATTTCTAACAAACTTGTTTTGATAATGTTACGTAACCAGTTGTGCCTGCTTTTTATTTGGAGGACCTTACAAACACTGCATTTAGAAGCCTCTCGAACTTAAACCAAACCTGAACTATAAAAATCTCGATTAGAAGACTTGAAAATGAAACGAGGGGCCGTACGAAGTATTATATTTGTTTGGAAAGAATGTCTTCAGTTTTGTGGATATGTTGTCTGAACAGTTAGTGACTGCACTTTATGCATTTAGATAAATATATTTCATGTTTGATATATTTAAGCGTAATGGTTTAAAAGGGAGATAAAAGTGATGGACTTTAGCTAATGAAACAGTTATTTGAACTCGACGCTTGGCTTACTCTGACGTTAAGAAAAAAATGGTTACGTTCATAAGTATAAAAGATGGTCCTTCCTGTTATGTCATTGGATTTCTTGCACGTTTGGTTAAAAGCACAGTAATGAACAGTATAAAAAGATGACATCTTACAGTCAGCTCTGGTGTAGTCATCTGTTAGTACAGATGTGAGCATGACAGTGTTGCCTAAACAGGTGAAACCAGTGAAGGGAGAAAAAAAACCAACCAACTGGAAAAAAAGCATTTTGGTGTTTTTATGATGTACTGATGTGCCTCATCAGTTGTGAGGTCTGTTTCAAAATACAGTTGGGGGGGGTGGGGGGTTGGTATTAATTAAAAGGGTACCATTTGTTTTGCTTAAATGCGAATACCAGCTAGCTAATCTATGCAACTATGCAAAACGTGGCATTTATTTTTCAGTTCTCTACTCTTGACACACTGTATCATATCTAATTTCTTCATCGCTGCACTTTTGTCTGAGGACTGGTTCACACAGCTTTTTCATTTTCTGGTATTTGCTTTATCAACTGTTGCTAGCAGCAATCAAAAAATAATAATAATGTTGGCCCGGAAATAAGTTGTAGGAGAAGCTTGCAACTGGAAAGTTTCTGTTGTCAGGTCTGTCTTTAAAAAACAAAGGATGCACTATTGTCTTTCCTTCATGGCTAGTGCTCAGTTGGTTTAAATTTATTAAATTGTCCTACTGAGGGGTTTTGTTATTGGTCTGCCAGCTGGTAAAAGTTCAGCGGTGACCTCAAGAGTTCACTGAAATCTGGAATGAGAAATTTCAGTTACCGCACAAGATCTTTGTATGATGTGTACAAACTTAACATACCTGTATTATCTTCAGATAGCAATAGTGCATCTTTAAATCCAGGCCAAAGGCCCGTTACTGTAACAAACCCCATATGAGTAGTATGCAATATTACGGAATGTTAAATCTCCAAATACCATACGGAAACCAATAAAAACCTATTTTGCAGAAGCGTGCTGTATTTGGTGTTTTAATGAGTGTGGCTTCTTAAGCTAAGGCCGTTTTGAATGCAGTGTTGAGGAAAATGAATTCAGAAAGGCTGGTTTGCGCACTGTGACAGAGCAGCTCTTGTTTTAAAGTAGATTTTTAAACATCTGACCGAACGCACAGTAGTGCAGATGGTCACGTGCAGAACTGACCACTTGTTTGGGGAGTCCTTATTGAAGTTTTTAAGGAGTGGAGAATTTGGTAATTGCCAGTTTGTTTTCCTTGCCTTCCTTTCCCCAAGCTTTCTCCTTTCAGTATGTAAAATCTGAAGCATTCTTGACGATTAGTTTGTTACATGCTTAGAACTACAAAAATTAATTGTACGTCCCCTTATTTTTGCAGTTTCAGTACTGTCACTTCAGTACTGTTTGGTCTTTACTGTATTTAACCTTTCATTGAGGAAAATACAACTAGTTTTTCAGTAAGGAACTCTGTTCTTTTTCAGTGAAGCTCAACATCAAGCCTGAAAGAAAGGTTTTAAGGCAGATTGTGGATGCTTGGCAAACCCTTTACCTTTCATTCTTAGGCATCGACCATATCTTCTTTGCAGTTATTGGTTTTAATTGTGCAACAGACTCTGATGCTAATCAGGTGCAAGTGTGTACGCTATCTTGAATAAATACCTCGGTTTCTGTGATCTCAGAGCCACTGCTGTTAGCTCCAGTTTGTGCAATGCTACAGTTGTCCATTGGGTGGTGAAATTCACTAACCACTCTTGACTTAACTTTGCTCTGACAAGGACACGGGGCATCTCACAAAGTTACTTCAGCTTTGACTCTGCTGCCAGTGCGGCCTCCTTCCTCCACTTCTCCTTCTTTGCCAAGTTCCAGCTTGTCAGGGACTCATGCCGTGCCGCAGCCTGCGGAAGGAAAACCCTCCTTGAGAGTAATGTTGTGAGTCACCATCAGCTTGGAGAAATGGGCCTGGTCTCAGGATTAACCACCAACTGAATGCTTTGTTTCAAAGCAATAGGAGCACCTTACCTTAAGTTCTCACAGAATTCCATCGCTTCGAGGTATGCTACACAGAAGCCAACCAGCAGTATACTCACCTTTTTTGCTGAAGCAATCACTGCAAAACAGGCAACAATCGAAAGGCCGATCATGATGTAACAAGCTTTAACACGGGCTTTGTTCCTTGCCCTGTCTAGCATCTCTGGCCTGCAATTAAAGTTTTGGAATGGGTTCGTTAAAAAATGGAAGCGTTTCTCAAGGCCTCACCGTTGTAATGTCGCTACTGCAGAGGGAAAAATAAATTGGCTCTGGAAAGAAGCATCTTCCTATTGCTGTGGTGATCGGGTTTATACCACCTAGGAGCACCCTCAACCATTTCCAGTGGAAAAATGACATTTAAAGGATCGAGGAAGCTTTTAATCCGAACAACAACAACAAAAAAAAGACGAACAAAAACCAACCCGAAACATTTGCACTGAACTGCTTGAGGTGAACGTGCTGCAAATTGCACTTGAAGCTCACAGTGTGATTCAAGGGGGTTTATGAGAACCGGGAATGCAGGAAACCTCCCCACCACTGCAAACATCAGAGAGATTTCAGTGAAGCCATTTCCTGAGCTAGACATGGCACTTGGCAAGCACTGTTTCTATAATGTCTGTTATAATGCTGGATGTGTGCTGTTTTCCTTTTTTATTTTCTTAAATTGGTTTTAAATATACATACATATATAAATACGTGTTTCTCAAAGGTTTAACACAATGGGAAAAGGACAAATCACAGGCAGCTCTGCTGTACTTCTCCCCAGTCCTCACAGCACACGCACCAGGATGCAGGGCAGGTTCCTGGCTAATGTTTGGCAATGCCTCGGTTACAAAGAGCCCCTTTCATGTTACAGTGTTGTAAGCACAACATCTTTAGAACAAACTGCACAACAGGCTGCCACCTAAAGCCATTAATCCAGAAGCCATTTGTAAGAACAAAAGCTAAGCTCTAAATGTTATTGGTCTGGCTTATAAACTTATAAACTGGCTTATAATTCTATTTCTCAGTGCACTAATTGAAACTCTTCAGAAGCAGGCTTTCACTTTCTCCTTGCTTTCTGTCCCTGCTTTAAGGAAAACAGACCTTATTATCTCCTCTAATTGCACATTAGGGCCTCTGTTACTCAATCTTTCATCAAGGTCCTGGCTAAGCCTCTGCTGAAGGCAGTAACAGCTGTTTGCTGTCATTGATTTAAACATTTTGACTGAGGGCTGCAGGTTTGCCCCTCAATACTACACATCTCCAGCAGCCACGTTTTGTTCACAGGTAGCAAACGGTATCTTACAATGCTTTATTAATACTGTGAACTGATACAGTTCACCTTCAGTGTCTCAAAACTAACTTCTTCTGGAATGTTGTGATGAGTCCTAGAAATGCGTTGCCCTCACAGAAAGCAGAAAGTCAGTCCAAGTGGTTACTGTGCACATGTGCAGGGATTAACAGAGGCCTTTTGCAAACACCTCCCAACGACTTCAGTAGTGCAAATAATGCTTCTGAGACATGCCTGAACCATCCTGTAAACAAAAGCAGTGAGATAAGAACTGAGCAAAAGCAGTTGGACTCTCGGGGAAGCTGCTGCTCAGCCCCAGAAGCAGCAGCAAAGCTGCTGGGAACAAACAGGCGGAGGAAAGGCTGGGGGATGCCCTCACTGCTTCATACAGCTGCATGTGCTGCAATGGCACAAAGTGGTGTCCTGGAAACACCTTGGGAAGAGTAACTTACAACAGCAAGTTGAGGTTAGCAGTGAGTCAACCAGAGGCTGAGACAGGATCAAGTATTCAGCTGTCCTAGGATTTGCCTTTGGGGATTTTTTCCTCACAATCTCGTTTATCTATTTTTTTTCTTCATGTTCTTCTTTAAGCTATAACAAATTACAGTTTGGCTGATGCAATCATTTAGCGGCTCTCAGCTCCCTTAGAACTGTTTATGGGAGCAATAAATAGAACACGCAGTTTATGATAACATCCTTCTCTGATTACACATCAGGAATAAACAAAATAAACAAGGCGGTGTGGATATATACCAATTATATGCCGAGGCCAAGGCTCTCTGCTCAGAAGAATCCAATTCTCAATTATAGCATCTGGGGACTCCAGTAGGGAACATTTTTTCTTCCTAACCTATGAGCAACACAGCAAAGTTCTCTTCCTGCTAATTCATTTCAAAGCTCTCAGTGCCAAAAGTGTTTTCCAGTTTGAGCTCTGCAGAGCACTGCTGGGCACCCTTTGCCTCATGCCCTTCAGCTCAGTGCTACCCTTGGAATACACCTGGAGCACTTACGGGATCCTCAGAGGAATTTCTTCTTCCGTCTTGAAGCGACCGGTCCAGAGGAGGATTTTCTTGTCAAACTTTGAAGGTTTGTAGCTTGCAACCACCTTGTGTGCCTGTTCAGCTGCAGGATTGGAAGAAAACACCCTATCAGGCTGTGATGAGTGGCAGTAATGACGGAAAGAGCAAATCCCTCTTTGTGCCCTGGTGGTCAGTGGGGGAATCATATCAGAGAACTATATTTGGGTTGTAAGGGACCTTAAAGCCCTTCCAGGTTCAAACTCTTGTTGAGAGCAGGGTTGCCCCCTACCAGCTCAGGCTGCCCAGGGCCCCATCCAACCTAACCTTGAGCTCCTTCAGGGTTGGAGGTGCTTCTTTCTCTGCACAGCCCCTGGACCACCTCCCTTGGGGAGCATCCTCGTGGCTCTCGTTTGGACATCCCTCTACCTACTGCCTTACACCTGGGCATGTAAAAAAGAAGGCAAGGTAACGAGGCTCAGGGTGATCGCGGGGGTCCCCCAATCCCCAGCCCAGCCCTATCCTTACCGCGAGGAACTGCTGCGCCCCGCCCGGGCCCGTCGCCGGCGGCGGCTCCTCGTAGTGCGGCCGGGCGGAGCAACGGGGGGCTCCTTACCCGCCCGGGGCGTAGGCGCAGCGGCAGCGGCAGCATGAGCACGGCCGGGTAGCCCGCACCGCCGGGTCTCTCGCTCTGCTCTGCTTTGCTCTGCTCTGCTCAGCTCTGCTCTGCTCTGCTCAGCTCTGGGGGGCTGAGAGGAACCGCCTGCCTCACTTCACCCGCCCACCTTATAGCAGTCATATGGAACTGGTGAAAGAAACACTCGGGGCGGTCCAGGCTCACTCAGTACCAAAATATCCTTTGGGGAAAACAAATAACAACAAAAAACAAACATTAAAAGGAAGTCTGGAAGCCAGTAAAGAATATGTATTTAGCAAGCAGCCTGTGGCAGTGCCATGCAGGTGGCCTATAGTGTCTCAGCCGGAGCATCCCAGTACATGAATCAGCAGGTGATGTTACATCTCCTAGTCATGACAGAGCAAGGTCAGGTTGGCTACCCAGAAAAAATTCTTCAGCAGAGAGTGGTCAGGCACTGGCACAGGCTCCCCAGGGCAGTGATCACAGCCTTGAGCTGTCAGAGTTTAAGAAGCATTTGGACAGCATTCTCATATGTATGGTCTGATTTTTGGGTGGTCCTGTGTGGAGCCAGGAGCTGGACTTTATGATCCTTATGAGCCCCTTCCAACTCAGGGAGTTTTGTGATTCCATGATTCTATGGTCCAGCCAATGCCAGAACCCCAGAATGCATTATTTTCTCTTATCACAGTGAATGCCATAAAGCCCCCAAAGGGGCTGCATTGTGGGGTGGCAGCATGAAGGCCTGCGCTCAGTGGGAGAGTATGAGGGAGAAGATGTGAATCATTTGTAGCCAAAACTTTATTCCCTGTTCTCAGCAGCACAGCCTGAGGTAGGCAGCCCTTTCTGAAAGAAAATTGTTGAGAAAATGAAAACCAACTTCCCACATTCTATATTGGAATAAAATTTCCTGCAAATGAGACATTCTTTAAACAAACCAAGTTTATCTGAGACCTGTGCAAAAGCCAGGCACTGGCTTTCTCATGTCTGTTAATGGTTATAGAGAGGAAGAACATGCACCTCTGCAGATGGACCGAGCAGCTCTGCCCTTTTCCATGATGTCTCTGGGGAGATGGAAAAGCACCAAAAGAAGTGACCAAGAGCTTCAGCATCCATTATTCAGCATTATTGCAATAAATGACATTCAACCCCAAAAAGTGAATAGTGCAGCTTCACACTCTTCACTAACAAACACCATTTCTGTCCTTGACTTCCCTGGACATCAATGTTTGGGGATCATGTATCCTCTCTGACCCTTTCAGAGATTAAAAAAAAACAAAAAACAAAAACACTTTAAGATGGACACACACATTAGCATTGTGGCAAACTGGTGGGATCTTTCCAAAGGAAGAAGGCAGAGCATGCCCTGGTCTGGAAAGAAGAACCCGCCCCTTTGGCCCTGCAGTCACATCTACACCAATGTTTAAGGAAGTGCAGAAGAGATTGGAATCTTTTTGTCTATTTTATTTTGTTTTACTTAATTTTATGAGTATTTTCTGCCAATAGTAGCTAGAAAACCTGCTGCATCCCCTCTTCCGGGTCTGGCTGATTATGCTTTGCATGGGAGTTGTAAGTTTCCCGGAGAGACAGACAGCTCATGGAGGTCATGGACAGAGGGGACTTGGTGGCTCTGGCGAAGTGGACCAGAGGTGTGCACACAGTTGAGAGGTTCCTAGGAGGACGGGATGTATTCGTTCTTTCATGCTCTTCCCTGGAATTGCCTTATGCGATCCCTTTCGTTACGGATAGCTGCTGCAGGACTCTCGTGCTGCTGTCACCGCCCTCTAGAGGCACTTCCCTACCTGTCCCGTAGGGGGGACCGCCCGACCGCACTCGGCCGCCCACCCGGAGGGCACTGCGGAATGCGCCCCGGCTTCTGGCGGGTGGATGCAGAGAATGGGGGGTTCTGCTACTGCTGCTCGCAGCCAAACCAACCTGCAGGTGAGGAAATGAAGCAAGCCAATTCAGTTTGCAACAAGGACATGACTTTAATCATCCCATTATTCAAGAAATGATATGCTCACTGCTTTTGAAAACAATAAATACGTGTGCAATCTTTTAGCCAAATTAGCCTTTTGGAAGCCATCATGTAATGAAAGCTTTGTGTTCCACTTTTTGCTGCATTGGCAGCCAAACTGTAGGAACAGCCAAAATTCTAGATAGGAGTATTCCTATACTCCTATAGATAGATTCGTATTCCAAACAGTAATCACAACAACTGAAGCACAAACAGCAGTTATCATACAAATGTATGTGCATAAACCTGCAGTATTTCCAGTCAGCTACAGAAAGTACATAATTGCTCAAGTATATATATAAATTGCATCCTTGCCATTCAAATTACTTAAAAAAATGTTTTCCCAGATATGTATGACATATGTAAGTCTGCATTGCAGTAATGTCAGAAATTGTGTCCGTTGCTGAAATGTGATCTATAGGCATTTTAAACAAATCTGAGTAAAAAAGTCATAGTTTGCAGCACATAAATAGAAATGCTAGAAAAATAGATCTGTTGCATATAACAATAACACAACATGTAACAACAAGTCTGCCAAGCTTCATTTGGACCTGCAACAGCATCCCATCTTTGGTCTAAACAAACCAAACTGAAGAGGTCAGCATCTTTTCTCAGTTATGTGCACAGAAGTTAAAGCTGCAAAGCAGGGTTTCTCCAGCCCAGGCCAGGGGCCTCACAAACTCATAGAAATGTTCTTCACAAACCTTCCGCTGCTCAGTGTCTGAAGAAGCTGTTCCCTTCCAGCCTGGCTATGAGACAGCACCACAGGAAAGCTGTGCCCTGCCTAGCACAAGTCTTGGCCATCCCTTAACTAGGAGATGCAGTGTGGTTGCCCCAGCTGACAGAGTCCTCCTTCCTGAAGCGTGTCTCTTGCACAGGAGATGCTGCGTAGCCATATTCGCTGAGTTGCAGAGCAGAGACTTCCAGTGCAGCAGCTCATACTGGTGTGATTTTAATGCACTGGAGCGGTATAATGCCATGTTCTTGTAAAAGTTAGACTTTCTGAACAAGTGTCAATAAAGATAAAATTCACAGGGTGCATTCATGCTGATTGTGAACATTACATTATTCATGCTAATGAGGGGAATCAATTCATGCTTGTAAGCTTTGATGTTGCATATTGTGGAGGAGATCTTTTCCTTCCTTCAAAAAAGAGGACACTTGGGGACAATTGTAAAGGGTCCTCTTTCCACATGAATTAGAGAAGGTGTGTGGGGCAAATCAGCATATTTCTGAGTACAGGAAAAAAGTAAATGAGCCTACAAACAATTGCAACAGTCCAGGTAAATCCTTCTATTTTTACACAGCCCTTTCTCCAGTTCATTATCTCTCTGGTAAATACAAGGAACTTTGAAAGTTGCTGCAGCTCTCAGATGGAATAAGGCACACAATTTTGGGCACAGAAATTAAATCAAACAAAGGATTCATCCAAACTGGGTGAAAAGGTTGCTTTTGGATGTTCAGGAAAATAGAAAGCCTATCTTAAAAGTGGAGACAAAAAGACTGGTCTTGTTTATCCTGGCAAACAAACACCAGGAGGGAGCTCTGTTTGACCTGTAAAAAAGATCCAGATGAGAAGAATAGCTCCTTAAGCAGTTGGGCAGAAAAGACATTAGAAAAACTGTGTGTGAGTCCATGCATTCCTGCCTGCTTGTCTGTAAGAATTAAGGCCTTCCTGATGTTTCTGTTTGTCTGAGAGCAGTGAGGTCCTGTGAGATGCTCTGGTGGCTTGTGTGAATGGAATGGGGATGGGGACTGGAGGTCCCCATGTTAGCAGGGGCTCCAAGGAAAGCCTTTTGAACCTAGCAATGAACAACTACCAGAGTATGGTTTGCATGGTTTGCTTTCCTTGGGTGTACCAGAAAGAGAGAGATCTGGAGGAGAAACGTCTCACTAAAATGGCTTTTCTTCTTCTAGTACTTCAACAAAGCCGAGTCATATGCTGGACAGCCTTTTCCTGGACAGAGTCCTTGTTGCACTTTTAGGATCAACTTTCTCTTTTACTGGTGTCTGCCCAGGCACTTGAAAATGGCAGTTTCCATTCACAGAGCTTTTCTCAGCATTACACGTGTCTGACACAGTGATTCGGGAGCTGGAAGACTTCGAGTCCAAGGATATCTGGCTGACAGCAATGCTGCCCACACTCTTGGAAGAGTACGTGTAAATCATCTTGAGGAAGGCAGACTTTGTATTTGTTTCTTGCTTGTAAATTATGATATAGCACTTAGGAAAAAAGGTGCAACAGAGAATCCCGTAATTGGATATTAATATAACAATGATCTCCACTGCTGGTAAGTATTTGCCAAACGTAGTTACATAGACAGGGATGAATACAATCCATGCTATAAAGTAAATTAGCATGCCGAATGTTATGAACTTAGCTTCGTTGTAGTTCTCTGGTAACTTCCTGCCTTTAAAGGCACATATGAAGCAGATGAAGGCTAGAGCAGCTATGTAGCCCAGCATAATCCCAAAAGCCACAACAGATCCCTCGTTGCACTCCAGAATTATGGCTCTTGGAATAGAGAAATTTTGCTTTACAAAAGGCGTCCTAAATATTAGCCAGAAGGTGCAAATGATAACTTGAATCCCAGTGCAGATGAATACAATAGTTATAGGTTTATAGGCACATTTCAAGAAATTCTGCAGCTTGGGATCAAAACTAAAGGCTAGTAAAATTTTTAGTGATTTTATTAAAATACATGAAATGCAGAGTGCAAAACTTATGCCAAAGAGGGCTTGCCGAGTTCTACATTTGAATTCTGTGGGTTCTCCTATGAAGAACACAGTGCTTAAAAAAATGAAGAAGTGGCTGAGGAGGATAATATAGCAGACAGTTAAACCTCCAGATGCCTTTACGACTGGTGTGCTCAAGTTTTTAGTGAATATTGCACTGATGGAAAAAATGAGCACAACGCCAAAGGCAGAGAGGAGGAGCAGGAAAATAGAGAACCAGTCCGTCCAGCCAAGGAAGTGGATTGTTTTTCTGTAGCATGTAGTGCTGTTCACGGGTGCCCAGTAGGTTTTGTTGTGGCACCGGTAGCAATAATCCATATCTGAAAGCAGAAAAAAAGAAGATAACTCAGGAACCCAAACAAAATAAACTACTGAGTGAATGGTAAAGCCTTGTGATACAAGAAGGTGGGAAGGGATATGGGGCAAAAAGTGAGGCATGGGCCAGGCCTGCAGCTACCTGGGGTACCCTTTGCCATGGACACACCATGGGGATAGAGCTTGGGAAAACTTCACTGGCAGCACGGTGGTGGCCTGCGTTTGAACCTACAGGGAGTGGAACTGCAGCTCTTTCATTTACCTATTTCAACAAGTAAAAAATTTTTCTTTGTTCAGAAGTCTTTTGAAATGCAACAGCAAGAACACACACTGATGCAGATTCCACTTTCAAAGGTTACTTTTCCTGTGAAATTCCTGTTATCTGCTACAGAGAAATGTCAGAATTGTTTGAATAATAAAAGGGATAACATGCAATTTCTTTTTTTTTCTAGCTATCAAGACTTCAGAAGTACATTGTACACCAATTTTCTTAATTCCATCTCTCTTCTCTGTATTTAATACCTTACTCAAACTGTAAACGAACCAGCATAAGCATCAGATTTGATAGTAATACTACTACACTTTCATATAAAACATCATACTACTCCTACTTAAGATAAAAATATGCCAGCAAGCAAATTAGTAACCCTTGTACTTGCACTGGGCTTTCTGTGATGCAGAAGGACACAGAAGTAAGGCTCTATTGTCACGAGAATGCGTCTCTCTGAAACATCGACCATACTTTCCATCCAAACACAGATAACAATATTCAGCCACAAAAAGTCTAATTGTTTAAAGTTTGTATTCTAAAAAGCGTGGAAACCTCATCTTGTATGCTGAATACTGTTCTCTTTTTTAATCTGTAAAACTAAGCATTAACAAACGTTTTAACCTCATTCTAAAGTTATAGTTGCCGAGGTGCATTATTCACAAACAAAACTATTCTATTGATCTCTAAATAAACCTTTATTTGGATCATAATTCTTTACCTGTTCGATTGCTGTAGTGGTTTTCTGGGCAGTAAACGCACTCGTAGCAGCATGTGTGTGGACTTTCCGTGACCTTTTTCATCTGCCCTGGTCTGCAGTGCTGGGAGCATGTTGATGGAACCTTCTGCAGTGTGCAGAGAACAAAAAATAAAATAAAAAAAATAAGCTCAGGCATTATTGATTACTATGAACCGTTAAAATAAGCCTTCAGTAGTACTATGATTTGAACTCTTTTTGTATCTAACATATTTTTAGGGAATCTGAAAATGATGTTAAAAATGTAATGTAGGCTCTGTATTTCTTACGTTTTCTCTGCACACTCAGGAAGTGGTGGGATGGGGCCCTATTTACCTGACCATTTCTCTTTTTGGCCCTTAATCAATGTGATTATATGTTACTTTAAAATCCATATCCAAGTGTCTCATTCAGCTTTGAAACTGGAAGTTAGACCACTGGGATCCAGATCCAGAGAAAGAACAAAAGCATCTGGGAGAGGTTTCAGATAGGCCACACCACAAATGCAGTCCCGACACCCTGCTCAGCAGCTCTGAGGGCAGAGCAGATTCCCTGGCTCTATGGGACATGTTTCTGCAATGTCACCCACACAGCAGCTCATCCCTGTGTCATCAGGAACTACTCCAGGTGTGTCGGGTCAGGACCTTCTCTCAAGAGCTGGGTTCAAGGCCTTCTTCCAAAGACAAGCCTTGTGAAAGGAGGGACAGTCCTGAGGGATGCTACTGCTTCTTCTCCCTCCAGGTTAGGGCTTACAAGCTGCCATCCTGGGCAGTGCTGCAAAGAGGGACAAGACAGAAGGTCTTCTGTCCTTAGCCTCTTCTATCTACACAGAAACTACATTCATCCCACCTTGTAAACAGCCCTTCCTCTGGCCTGCTAGCACAGAGCCACACTGAATCAGAGCTGCACAAAGCCCCAAAGCCTTCACCATGCACAGCTGACGTTGTCCAGCTGGAACTGGTTGGGGCCAACCGCTCCTTCTGTCTGCAATGGTGCTGGGGCTCCATATGGTGCCACCTACCTCATACTCCTGTGTTTGTGCTGACCCCAGATCTAACAGGAGTAAATAATCAACAAGGCCTTTTTTTTCCCCCCAACTGTGAAGACGGTAGGTATGAATCTACTTGTGAAAAATAAATGGTTGCCCTGTGTAAGACAGAAGACACGTATAAGCAGTCATTTTCTGTTCTAAAACTCAATTTCACATTCTGGAATAGTATCCTTTGGACAGATGTAACTTCTGATTTACTCATCATAGGAAACATCTTAGGGGAATTCTGGAGAAATAACAATTTCAAATCACTGAGACTGCTTACAGGCTCATGTGTTTCTCAGAATGCACAGAGTTAGTTGAATCTTACCTAGTGAGGATGCATCATTCTGAAAGGAGAATATGACAGCAAATGAGTGACTTTTTACACACACTTCAGATGCAAACACCAGAGGAAGAAAGAGACATATGAAGTAAATTTCAGACATTATGTCAACAAATTAAGACTTACCTTTAAATCCAGAAATTCTTTTTTTTTCTCCTCATCCTCAAAGACAAAGTAACCATTTTCTGGGTCATATTCTGCCATAGTGGTGATTTCCATGCGGCCATCAACTTCTTTCCAAAGAAGTACATCATAACCAGAGCTCATATCACCTTTGGAGTCAAACTTGATTTCTTTATCATCATCAATGATTGTAACTCTTTTAAGTTCTTCAAGGAGCTGAACATAAATATAGGAAACAATGACGTACATCAGTGTCATTTCAGTGCGATACACTGAATAGTTTAACATTAGTATGGTAATATCAAATTAAAAGAAGATGTTATTTTTTACAAGTGATATAATCTTAAAAGGGATCTGTGTAACTGTTAATCCTATGTCCCACAAAGATTTCCATTATTCTGACAATTCTTGATTAAGCACAAATAGTCATTTTTCGAAGAAGGCATACAAGACACAATGCCAGTTCATGAGGAGACTGCAAGCAGATTTTCATTAGCTACCATGGATGCAAACTGAAGCAAAGTTTTTATTGCTTTGCAAGCCTAACAACTTTTGGCAATAGGTGTTAATTAACAATAAAAAACAAATCAAGGATTCAGTGAATGGCTGAATTTGACTGTCCCTTGAAAAGCATTCTTACATGGATCCCTGTGTGACAGTAATAGCATTTAAAGAATATGCTAGCAAATCTATTATTTAAAAGGCTCTGCTATCAATATGTGTGTAAAAATAGTCTGGCATTTATAACGTTTGGTTTTTTTTTTTCATATGCAACATAACTTTTTCACAATTTATATATTCTCACTACCTGTCTACCAATTTATGAAGAAATAAAACATGCGTTTAAGTGACATTTCATTTGATCTGGACATTGCGCAGTCTTGTGGGACTGAACAGTGAATTTTTGGTTCAGTGTCCTCAGGTTAGTTGTTTAATCTTCCTCTTCTTCATTTTTCCAATTTCTCTAAAATACAGGAATAACAAAAACTTTTGGAACACATCTTCAGCTTCAAACAGAAGGAGCTAGTAATTAGTAACATCATTATTTATGTTTATTTTTGCAAATATGTAATAGCAATGAGTCTGCTATTTCTCTGTATGTTGAGAAGAGTGATATGGTTTTGCTGTATCCTTATCTTTAAATACACCCATTTTTGGAGGGACTAAAGTTAGTTTAGAAGAAATGTTTTATAGAAACAGAACTGGGAGAATAGCTCTCTCTTTCAGATTCTCCAAGAATTCTTGGCCTCTGAACAGGACGTTAAATTTGGATAGTTTGGGATTTAATTCAAATAATGATGTAAATGCAGCTCTGTAAAGTTGCATCCCCTGTAGAACAATCTTTAATTTGTCTCATCTGCATTTACAGATTCATGCAGGAGTTTGATCGCTACTTTGGCTGTTGTTTTTTCCAAATCCTCTATCTTGGTTTGACCTGCCCTGACCCAGGATAAGAGTTCAGAGCAAGTCAGAGTGCTTCAGTGGGTGTTTGACTTTTAAATGAACTTTTGTTTAATCCACTGAGTAAAAGTGTGTAAAAGTGAATACTCCTGAGCAGGTTCTCAGGTAAAAGGTCAGGTCAGGTTTACTTGTCTGATTTTTCCTGTTCTTTTCCCACCTTGTAAAGTCTGATAACAAGCACCTCACTCATCTTCAAGATTGTGTCACATTTTTCTACCAGTCATTTCCCTGTAAATCACAGTCAGACACAAGAATGGTCTGCTGCATTTTCACTTCCAAGAAAAATTACATTACAGAGGAACATTACTGCTGAGTATTACAGTGGTTTGCAGAAACAGGACCAATCATAAGTGGCAGAATACCTATGTCAACCAGACTGATTGCACGTTTATGTTCTATCCTGTAAAAGTAAGATATTCCAGCAAGCAGCTTAGAGACTGGAGTCTTCATCCAAGCTGACGCCTTATTTGAAGATGATTGGGAAAGAGTTAGGTTAGCTCATGGGTGTCCAACCTTTTGGCTTGCCTGGGCCATACTAAGTGAAGAGGAACTATCTTGGGCTGCACATACGTAGTTTGCTCTGAAAGTAATGCTTCCCATTTATTTTCATGGATCAGCTAGTTATCTGTATATAATACTTCTCAATTTACAGCAGAATACAGCCACGGCTTAGCATCAGCAGTTTTTGTGCCTGCGTGGGCCAAAGCAAGGGAAGAAAGCTAGATTCCAGTTCTCATCGTTAATTAACAACTGCTGCTCTGGGAGATGAACTCTGGTTTCACTTGGTCCATTCAGTGGTGAGGAAAGGCAGAAACAAGAATAAGAAGCCCTATAGTGAAAGGACTAAAAAAGCAAATCCAGGAATGCAAGAGGAAAAATGAGATGGAAGTTATATAGACAGAATGAGACCTCAAAGGATTAATGCCATACCTCCCAGGGGGTGAAAGCAGAGGGATCCTTGCAGTTTCTGTCTTTGCATTGTCCTTTTATGGCATGGGCAATGGCATAGACTGCAAGTATAGTACTATGAATAAATCCCGGTTCAATGTTGGCATTCAAAAAATCATCTCTCCAGATCTGATGTTTATTCTCAACATTTTGCATCAGATCATACTGGGATTGGCTTGAAATACACATTTGAAAATCGTAGTTGTCCAGGTGTGCACAGACTGACAAAAGCATAATATATTCAAGTAAAAACTTGTTGTTTTCAGTGGGCCTTTCGTGAAGCTTTCTCAGAAAGTCTTGAAATGTGGATATGTCCTTGTTTTTAAATCCAAATCCCACAACAGTTCCCAGCTTTCTGATGTTAGGCATTGTACTAATTTTCACTGCAGTTGACCAGTTATCACTTGCAATCCAAATCTTTTTTACCTTTCTCTCTATTGCCTTCTTAAATAGTTTGAGCACATGGAATTGTCTCATAAAGACCACAATAACATTTACTCTGGTTTCCTTGACAATCTTCTCGATTGCACGATCAACTTTTGTATGAAAGGTGTTATCAGAGAGATAGGCAGGCAGCATTTCTTTAAAAGCTATGCAAACACTGTTTGCCATGGCCTGGACCCCAAAGCTCTCCAGAGCAAAGCGCCCGTTGTCATCATCTGTGGCTATTACTCCAATCCAGTTCCACCCAGACTCACAGATCAGGTGGGCCATTGCTCTTGTCTGATGGAAATCACTGGGGATAGTCCTCAAGAAAGAAGGAAAACGGATTTTGTCACTGAGGATTTCAGCTGATGATGCAGGACTGACCTAGGAAGAGACAACTGTTTAGTTATGGAAGTGGTCTCCTCCAAAGGATTTTGAGAACCCCAAAACTTCCACTATTGCTTTTCTGTCCCTCCTGTAACTGAGTGCAAACACAGGGCAGCCAAACAGGGCAGGATTCCTAACCCTGCTATTGGAACATAGGCCTGTGCCCAGCACCCTTCCCCTCATTTTCATCCTTGTGCACCTAATTGCTTTATTGAAAGCGGAGAATAAAGCACTGTAAATGGATCTGACAGTTATGTTGGTAGAACGATTTTGATTTAACCTGTAGAAATACCATCGCCACTATTCAAAACAATACTTAACACACTGGAAGTACTCAAATGTTGTTGGAGCTGTTATTAAAATTTCTAGTACGCCAACATTTTGCAATGTTTTTCTAGCACTATGTTAGTATGGTCCACCCACTTATTTATCTTCTCTCAAAAATTTAATTACTGTGCTTTAAAGGTGTCATAAGGTCTGTTAGAAGATCCTATCAGAAGAAAAGAGTGTCTAATACTAAAGAACGGTATACTTTTTTCATACTTAGAAATTTTAGCCTTACTATTGTGAATGTAGCAAGAAAAAAACATAATTGAAAAAAATGTAAGTTAAATGTACTTTCTAGCCTTTGTCTAATTTGTTGGTTTTCCTACTGTAATATTTCTTACCTTGCTTGACAGTTCTTAACAAATCTAAGCTTTCCAAAATGAGAGCCACCTATCTGGAGAAGATATCAAATCTTAATATCAGCAGATTGCAGATGCTATCTATGAGAAAAATCTACTAGGTCACCTTTTCCATCTCTATGTCATAACGTAAATTTGTTTTATCATTTGCCTTTTGAGCAATTTCAAGTGCAGCTTTTAATTTATATATCAAATACAGCTCCCATGGTGGAGCTGGAGGCCAGTTATTTCCTCCCAATGTGGGGGAAAGGATTCAGTTAGAAGTTATATTTAGTTCATATTTTAAATATTTTGCATGTTTATGCTACTTTGCTAAAAGGTAATATATGTCAAATTGCCAAAATCAGTGTGCAGCACAAGATGAATTTGGTTTTGACCACAATTTTTTTTTCTTGTAACAGTGAAAGTAATAATGGAAGCACCAGCCTAAGTGCAAACTCAGGACTCTATGAACTAGAACTAGTACTGGAGCAGCTGAAAATACAGAAGGATGTCTGGGGAAGGAGTAGTCATATTCTTCTCTTCTATAGCTGCGTGAAGAGCAGCAGGACTAAAACTGTTTTTTTAGAGCAACTGTGACTTGCAGTCCCTCCAAGTAGAGACACATCTTGCCATGGTAAATTTGATCCTCTGTCTCAAACGAAATAATTCCCTCAAACCTACCTGTGGGATTAGTTGCAAAGCCAATAGCCTTGAAACTGCCATTGACACCTCAGAGTAGCTGGCTCCGGTGACTGCCTTAATTCTTGGTACATAGTCTGAATAGTTACATTTGAACTCTACAATATCCTTAGAAGTATTGGATTTGGACAGGAACCTCAGAGCAGATGCCATGGCTTTTGTAACTTCTGCACAGGTATCATAGATTTCATAGCCCAGAGTAACTCCAGATAATAATGTTGAATTGTTGATCATTTCAATAGCATGTATCATTGCAAGAGTCTGAAGAAAAATTTGAATTTCAAAGCTGTCAGGAAACACAGAAGTTTCATTTTAGAAAAAAAATATTTCTGGAATAAGACTGAAGCAAATTCTTTTCACATCCTTTAGCTTTGCCAGCTACTGAAAGGAAATACTTGGTGTGATTTGCTTGTGTTTTATAGAGTCAGATTTAGAGAATATCTCAAGTTGGAAGAGACCCACAAGCATCATTAAATCCATCTCCCAGCTCCACAGAGGACCACTCAAATTTCAAATCCTATGTCTGGGAGTGCTGTCCAAACACCACTTGAACTCCAGCAGCTTGGGGCTCTAATCACTGCCCTGGGGAGTCTGTTCCAGCGCCTGACCACCCTCTGGTGAAAAACCTTTAAATAACACCCAACCTGACCCTCCATTGATTCAGATTCATGCTGTTAAAAAAATAGAAAATCATATTATTTTCTTTCTCACTTAAATGGTAGAATAATCATAATCAACACAACACTTCAGTAATACCTGAATAAAACTACTTTTCTGAAAAACAGGCACTAAAGCCACAATTACCATGACACATGAAAATTTGCAAGTGAGATCTTCAGAAAGTAGCTGTCAGAGTCAGTTCTAATTTACCCCATTCAGCCCAGCAATTTTTGTTTTTGTTTGTTTGTCTGTTTCAATATATTTACTTTCACCAAAAGCATGAAACAAAACAAAAGACTAGAAGAAAAAATTTCAGAAGTTAATGTCTTCCTGTGGTCGCATAGATGCTCCTCACATCCTCTCTAAGCCTGACAAAATTAATGGAGCTATTCTCCTTATCTTCAATGGATACGATAGTTTCTTAATCAGAACTATGCAAATACAGGCTGCCTGCAACGCAACAACTCTTCTCTTAAGAAAGGGTCTCTAATGTTTACATATCTTGCAAACAAAAATAAATTTTAAATGGAACTGATACAATATACGACTGTAGAAAAATACTAAAATATGGACAAAATGCCCAACTTTGACATCATTTTGAAATAAACCAGTATGGATTCCCTATATTAAAATAAAATTATGGATTTGTACCTGTATTAAAAATGAAAGAAAATGCATCCATGAATTTATACTATATCAAATTCATGAATTTACTAAATGCAGAATATGGAGTCAACAAAATAAATATTCTGATGTGCAGAAAAACGTGATTGCATACATGACATGGTGTCTGTTCTGTTTATCCCATCACACAATGCCACAATTATAGTGCAAAACATAATATCTGCACTGATTACAATGGTTGCAACATAGTCAGTAGTACAATAGACTACCAGCGTGGGTGTGAGGGGCATACTTCTATATGTGCTTAGATAAAATTGAGCAGGCTGCCTGTGTTCAAAGTATTTAGGTGCAACTTCACAATAAATAATGAACTGCAAGGCAGAGTACTTCAGACACAGAGCGACAGAACAGTATTAACATGACAATTAAATGGTTCCTCAACACAAACTGCTAGGGCTATTTGATTCAGTATGAAGATTTAAATAGGATCAAATAACCATTCCCTTCCTTGGTCAGCTACAGTATTTTCTATGACAACTTTGCAATTCCTTGTCATTCTGTGTTATGTTATGAGCAACTTATCTGATGTCCGGAGTCTTCTAAAAAACTGAGAAATGCAAGAGAAACAGATTTTGTTGATCACAATACTAAGTGTATTTGCCTGATTTCAGTGATCTCCTAGCTGCCATATGTGTAATTTGCCATGTTACTCACCCAGCACAGTTCTGAATTACTGGCTTGATAGGATGCTCTTCTGGATGCAGCATTTCACTGTGAACTGCAAACAAACCTCCTATAATAATGTCTCCTGGAGAACTGGCGCCCACAAAGTCATCTGTATTCTGGCAAGCAGAAACAACGTCAGAGCTGATCACAAAGGGAATCAGCACTAAGCTAAACAATGCCATGCTTCTGCTTCACCTGCTCAATCCCAGCTTTAAGTCCATTAGGCCAGCTGCAGTGCCAGCAAGTGTTCCTATGTCATCTATAAACAGCAGCAAAGGAAAAAAGGCAGAGCTCCAAAGTTAGTCACACCTCATAAGGTGCTTGTATTTGCTTCACTGACTCAGGTTACTTTACTGGAACTCCAAAGCGATGTTGTCACATAAAGTGAGAGAGTGCAGGGGAGTGAGGGGGAGGGAAAAAGAGATACGAATTTAAAAGGAAATGCTGGACATAAATCTGTTCTGTTGCATTCAAAAATTATTCTACATAATCTGAAATATTAGCAAATATTTCTGTATAAATCTGGGCTTGTCTTGGATACTTTCCAGCTGATTGCTGGGTGGAGAGATATCATGTAATATGGTAATGATGTTACTGCCACTGTAATTTAAGAGTCCAATCCAAAGAGTGCAGAAAAAAAAGGCCCTGTTACTGCCATGGTCTTTATATCAGACTGAGGAAAACAAAAGAAAGCAACAAACAAAACTAAATAATCAACAAGACTAAAAAGTACATCTGTATTATTATATTTTGCCTTTTTTTCCCACTTACTCTTTATAGACAGAGTATCCATTTGCAACAGAGATATTAACCACAAATTCAAAAGCTAATAATCTATTAAATCGCCATTCAGCAGCTTCTTTTTTTATAATAGAGAACTTTGCCTTTCTTTGTGGTAATCTCACTGGTAGTTCACTGTATACAGTAAACAGCCATCTAAGTTTTCTTTAATGTATCTAATGACATGCACTTACAGGCAGATTAAGATACCAGTTTATTCTGCTTTGTGCTGACTTGTAAAAATTTAATTTATTCCAAAGATATTCCTCTTGATTTACAGCAGCATAAACAGAGTTAGAACCTGACCCTGAGTTATCCACCCACAAATATGCACATACCTGCTGCTTTCCACCCAAGTAATGTTCCCTCAAGCCTAATTCCAGATACCCAGGTGTTTAACTTTCCCTGACTTTGCATATAATTTCTAAACCTTCTGACAAATGATACCTTTTGCTGTTAAAGTTTGGGATTGGAGATAGTCATTTTGTTGAGCAAGTCACAAGAAATCTGCAGCCGTGTGCCTCTTGTATAAAATATACCACTTAAGCAGTTAACACTAAGTACTATTTTAAGCATACAATGGAAATAAAATGTCAATAAATCAAAACTTAAAACGTATTACTATTTTTTACTGGAAGTGGGAAACAAACTTTCCTCTGGCCAATACCTTAAAAGCTATTAACTTATGTAGAAGAGGATTTTACCTAGAAACAAAAATCCTTACTTGTTCTCTCCGGAAAGTGGAAGTTGACAAAATAAACATCACATATAATTGGTTCCCAGTTTCTTGTTATTTATAAAAACACCGTGATATGAAGTGTGCTTTACATTCAACTACACTGAGTTTGTGTCATAGTGTACTGTAGGGAGGGTATTTTCACAGGGAGGGGTCTTTTATTGTTATTGCTTGTTTTCAAGACCTACATCTCATAATTATTGCTAGTGGTGAGGAGTACTTTAATGTTTTACTGAACTAAGTCATCCTACTCTGGTACTGAAGAACCAACTGTAAGTGCTTGTAAACACTCTTTTTCATTGATAGTTAAGTACCAATAGAAGTAAGTGTATAATAAAACTGTTCTTTGTAATTTAGTGACGTATCATTGGACTTCTCAGGCTTCTCGTTTGTCTACATAGGAATATTTATTGGGGAAAACATGGGAGGAAGTGACACCTTTATACGTCAGTCGTAAGACTGCAATCAGTCATAGGATTCAGACAAATACCTGAAGTATCACCATGTCTAAGAAGCAGACTTTGGTAAACTGTGGAAAGGCAGAAGGCATGACTTACCAACCCCAAAGATAAGATGAGAGACACAGGTGAATTGTAACAGGCTTTATAAGATCTGGTGGGAGACAGAGATACTCTGTTAGTGTCACTGTATGCTCCAGAGTGACTCGCTACCATGCCAAAATGTTTTTTTTCCACATGGTCTTCAGCTTCCTTTTGAGAAGGACCAGAAAAGGTGAGTTTTGGGAAACGGTCTTGCCAAACTCAGCATTAATCCTGCAGGAGACTTCTTGTAAATTCACAGCTAGTAAGTTTTTTGCAGCAGTGCCACATATATTCAAAGTCTCCACAATTCAGTATGTGCAAAAGAAGCCAAAGGAAGCTGTGTGGATACAGCAGTGGATATGTGCAAATGGACCACCTTCTTCTCCCATCTTTACAGCCCCTAAATCTGGACAGGTTATGGCATTTGTGCAGAAGGAAGTTTTGCAACTGCCAGTAGCTTGGTCAGGAAGAGAGAGACTATTCCGTGAAGGAAACAAATACTTCAGCTGATCTTCTTTGACTCAGATTTAGTTATTTTATGGGTAAATCAATGCATTAAATTCTAACAGAAATACTTTATCTGTAAAGCCCATACAGTCAGACAGTGCTAAAGGAGAAATATGTTTTTCATCACTTTCTATTGAAAACTGACTGTAAAGTAGTTATGTATTTTCATATGAGCCTTGCGCAAGGTGCGTACATCAATATCATGTGTACATTCCAAAATCATAGACTGCATCTATACTGAAAACAACAACAACAGCAAAATAGTTGGAATCAAAGTAAAAATATTATGAAGAGAAAATGTTGGTTAGAATTGCCAACTTTGTAGATTAATAGAACTGGTGTAATCAACCCTAAGATAGTACATTACTCAGTTTCTGTGAAGGAAGTTTAAATAGAAAGAAGCAGATATTGCATTACTTCACTTTAATTATCTTTAAAAAATATTCTACAAACTGGGAATAGACTTAGCTTAATATCAAATATTAAAATTAAAGAATATAGAGGAAAATACCAATTTTTGAAATTTGTGTCCAATTAAAAATCATCATTAAACATTAAAAGAAGAAAAAAAAATCAAAACCAAAAACCAACAGTGAAATATAACTTGGGTGAAAGCCAAAGAACATTAATTCCTGAGAAACAAACTAACTCAATTTTCAGGTTCACTGGGTTTGTCCTCTAGAGTGTGTCAGCTGAGCTGCACAATGGAGAGGACGAGTCCTTTTTTTCTCCATCAGGTCACAGCATTATAATGTGCCCCTACATTTTCTCTGGAAGTTGAATTTCCCCTGATGAAAATGGTCCCACTGGATTACTTCCAGTAGACAGCCTAGGAAAAGGTTGCGACAGTGCCTTTAGCTTCCTGCCCTAGCTGTCAGGGCATTTGCTGGGCAGTCCCACAGTAATTCCTTCTTCAGAAAGGTTAATAGTCACTGTTGTGTATGCATCTCTGCTGTTTATGCTACAATGGGCCTATAAGAAATTGAAGTAGCTCTGGTTCAACAAAGTTGTGTGTATATAGAGGGAATTACAGTTCATTTCTACGGTTTTTGAGTTCAGAGCGGAGATGTTAGTTTCTTTTATCTTCTCTCTCTGATACTGGAACATACTTAGATTAGCCTTCAAGTCAAATATAACTTCAAAATGAAAAAATCAGGTGAATTTTACTTTTCTGATATTAAGGAAAAGCGAGTTAGTCATTCCAAATTTGAATTTACCTGTAAATGAAAGTATTTATATTGTTGGTTTTGGAGTTCATTGCTGTTGTTTCAAAATAATCTAGCAAGACTCTTTCCATCCACCCAGCCAAGATGATAATTAGCTGTGCAGGACAGAAGCAGAACAATTTTTCATAAATACATTGTGATAGCCATCATCCAGTTGATCAAAGTGCTATTTCCAGAACTATTTACCAGGATTTATTTTTTTGCCTTTTTCCATCTTCTCCTCTCTTTGTAGGAAAACAAGTAAAAATGTCATTCACCCATTGACAATGCAAACATCCAGGCCCAACCTGTAGTACAGAAGCCATCCAGAGGGAAAACAAATCTCTAGCCCAGATATTTGGACTGTCTCCTGAGAGTCTAGGGCCCTTTCCGCCAGCAACTTCTTGCCGTCGGAGTGAGACCCTTGATACATAAAGGAGATGTCTGAGGTCTCTCCATTCCCAGCGCCCCATACTCATTACTATGACACTAAGGATTTGTTTGAGAAAGATCTGCTAGCCTGACAGTTAAAAACCATACTAAGAGTGTCAATATGCTAAGAATTTCCCCTGCTTGTGATGCCTAGTTTATGTGGCATGTTCTTGAATTTCCTATCTGCAAGAAAGCCGGGCTAGGGATCAACTCACATGAAAATATCAAAGGCTGGTAGGAGTGAAGTTGATGCATAACTTCTTAGTATTATTAATAGTGAAAAAATCTTAAAAAGAAAATTAAGCTTAAAGGGATTTTGAGTTTAAAAATCTAAGTGGTTAAGTACTTTAGACATTCCCAAAGGAATTGGACATGGGTGACCTTAGTGTTGGACATAGAGTTTTCAAAGAACAGCTAATTTCCTAAATCCAAGTAGTTGTTTTGATGACCTTGTACTTATCATATCTTTATCGCTATCATCACTTTATCACTAAATCACTTTTGCAAATAATACTTTGTGTTTGTTTTGTTGTTGTTATTGTAGTTGTTGTTGTTGTTTTAACTCTTACAGGTTCTTTAACAATATGCGCTTTTTTTTTTTTCAGTTATTATGGAGTTGAAATAGATTTGACAACAGTAAGAAATTATTAGAAGAAGAGGACTGAAAAAATACTGTTTTGGGAGCACACATTGAAAATCAGGTGACCCTACTTTTAAGAGAATGCCTTTGATCCTAAGAGACGTTGGGGAAATATTCTTTGACTCAGCCTTCAGTTATGCAGTGCAAATATCATTATGTGTGAGAATGATAATTCATTTCCTTCCCTTCCTCAGCATAGTTTAGCAAGAGCTGTTCTGGAAAGCATGGATTTAAACGTTTTCAGATAAAAGGAAAAGTAGAGACCGTGTCTCCAAAATGTGTTGGCTGACAAGATCTGGTACGGTACGCTGGAGAAATGACAGTTTTTCACTTGCTCTCATTTCATGATAGTTCCCTTCTTGTCACTACCTTGAAGACGCATACGTGAGCAAGTAACAGTGTGATTACTTTCTCCCTGAATAGTCAGTTATTATATACAAGGAAAGGTATTTAGGGTTGGACTAGAAGATTTCCAGATATCATTTCCAATCTCAACTATTCTGTGATTCTGTGATAATTCTTCTGCCAGCTGTGCTTTCAGGGAAGGGTTGGTGTCCATTGGTGACAAACTGTAGAAGATCCGAGTGGGTTTTAGGCTTGTCCTAGCCATTTTTAGTTACAATATATTTATTACTGACTACTGCAGACAGTCCTGACCTCAGCTGGCTGGTCTTGGGGAACCCTACTATTGGGAAACTCTCCTTCGGTTTGTATGGGAGACCAAGGACTTGAACTGAGCTGTAAGGATCTCTGCATGTATGGGCCAAGATTCTTAAAGGTAAATAGCTTCCATGCCTTAGTTAAGGAGTTTCATGCTTAAATACATTTCAAACTGACCCTAAAACTTTTTGCCTCTGGGATCTAAATAAGCTCTCAACTTATTTTGCCAGTTTTTTGAGCACTGATTCAAGGTTGTCATCATCACATTAATTTTGGACTTTTAAAAATTATTTTGTGTTTTGAGATCTTAAACGTTCTCAGCTTACATTACAAGGCTTAACAGCTTGTGTTATAAAAGTAAACATACATCTGCAAAAAGAGTACAGACAGAACAGGTGACACTCATAAAAATTCCTTTCAGATAAGGAAAAGAACCCCAAACAGAAAGCCTGCAGGAGTCACTCTGAATATTGACTCAATCTTCAAAGCTAGAAACTGAGAAAAAAAAGAATTATTTCAAATTGGGAATGGTTCCTTGTAAAAGTCAATTCTTAAAATCTCTTAGAATGGAACTCAGCACATTTCCTACATAATATTTTGCACTGTCAGTTAGGGAGAGCTCATATACACAAAAATAATGAACTACTGACTTTGATTAACCAGAAAAATGGAAAAAAAATTTCACTTTAAACCATTTCTTCTCTCTGGCAAGTAACTGTCTTTGAATGTATACCACAAGAATATACAAGTCATTAGTCTACAGTTACACCCCTGTACATGTATCTTTAAGAAACATATTACGGAGTGGTTAACAGTATATAAAAACATGACTGATTTTAATTTTGGTATAAACTTTTTTGCAGTCATCCAGTGCTTGAACTTGGAGTTGTAAAACAACTGTTATTATCTTCATTAATTGGAAGAAGAAGTAACTTACATCAGCCGCAAGTCAAAAGATTGCAAGAAATGATTAGAATCTATCAAGGATAGACAAACACTTGAAGAAAAATTTGTGTAAATTTTATATTTTTCTATGTGTCATGACCAGAGTAGATTTTTGGGCACACAATATCCTGCAATTTTCTGATACATCCATTGTCATCTATGCTGACAAAATCATTATTTTCACACCGTAAGACATAATGATTTCATAGAAAATCAGAAGTGTTTTTTTCTTTAAAGTTACTATTTTCTTAGAGAGATATTTTATAAATGTTAAATCTTTCACTAGTGTTTCGTATTAAGCTTACGCACTTAAAAATTTGAGGGGTTGACGATTAAACGTTTTTCTACAAGTTACTTTAAAGTCTTCCCATGTTTCAGCAGCAAAGGGCTTGATATCAGCTTTATAATAGGACATAAATAATTCCATGAGATGGAAAGAGAAAAGAACATCAGAAGTTCGAGGCCAGCACACATAGAATTTTTCCATCTGTTTTCTTCATGTTTTTACATCAGTATGGTTTCCTTCTTTTCATACATTGTCTTTTTTTTTTTACTTAGAATTACATTACTGGATGAAAAAGTCCTGCTTTCACTTTTGCTTCTAGTGATAAAAAAAGTCACACTTGTGAGGCACCTTAGAAAAACATTAGCTTAAAAACATTAACTTAAAAAATCCATTGATTGAAAAGAAAGTAAAATTGTATTTTGTAACTAATGGTTTCCTAACTTGGAGTGTAATCTAATAATAACCTTCATATTCAGGGTGGTTAAAATCCTTCATCTACCTCAAACACAATAAAATGAATTTATTAACAGTCTCCATGAACTACAGAATAATTCTTGTTTGTATGGATGAAAAATTCTTTAGCATATATAGTAATCCAGGTTGTACGTGGGCAGCAGATTCTGGAGACCATGTATTATTTTTACAAAGTAATTTCATTATTATTTTCACAATTAAAATGGAATGATAATAATAATGGTGGTGGTGGTGGGTAGCATTTCCATCAGTTTTTCAGCATCTAAATCATTAAAGTCTGTGAATATATATATAGATTAATGAAAGGTGATTCATAATTAGAAGATTCATATAAGTGAGATAGTAGGAAAGGTCTCTGCAAAGGCACAATATCTAGCCCTATCTCATTAGTGAGAAATTAGGAGACAGAAAACTGAATTCTGCCATGAATCACACTAGAGTAATTCACAACTTGGTTCTACAGAGGTGTCTTGGATAGCTGGACTGCTCTGTACACTCCAGAACTGAAGCATGGCAGACCTTTTCCAGACTTACTGTGACACTATCAAATTTAGAAATGCACCAATATATACCTAGATTAAAATCTCAATACAATCTATTCACTATCAAGGTTAATGAAAAGAGCATTTTTATTATATAGCAGTGTAACAGCTGCATTGCATTATTAAAATCTAAATGTTAATGGAAAAATGAAAGAAAATAAATGGAAATGGAAATAACTCATAAGCAAGAAATGCAAGCTTTGTATATTTGCACAAGAGGCAATTAAAACAGAATCTAGAACCAGGAAAACAACTTCAGAATATTGTCATGAGTATGGCTTTACAATAGTGCTCTGACACATCATTCAGTATATGTACATCAAACAGTTCTCCTCCCATCCTCTGTCTGAAGGGCAGCACAAAGAGGAGGTGGATAATCACATAAACATGATCTCACTTCTTCCTAGTCACTCAATATGACAACTTGATATTCCTGAGCCAGACAATGGTACTTGTATCACCTGTCCTACCCCTCTTTACCTTTAAGTAGGTAAAACTTCTTTAAGTAGGATAACAAAATGTAGAACCCATGCTTACATTATGTTTAAAGTACAGCTGTTTGAAGACTAATTAAGACATACAAACTTTAAAAGTAATTCTTTAAATTGTCTTTCCAGGACTAATTTAATAGATGTTTGGAGAAGTTACTGTTGTTTCAGTTGCCATTAACACACCTTCTGTAAGCCACATACAGTGCATTTTTAAATGCATAAGTAGGTGTTCAACAAAAATGTCATACTTGAATCTTAGAGCTGTTTATTCATAAATCCAACCCAAAATAATTTGAAGAAATTAACCTCCAGAGTTTCTCATCACAAATTGCATTCCCTCGAGAGCTTTCTCATCATGTCTAGCTCTAATTTAGCCTGTTTTGTTTATGCTTTTTCTTATTTGTAAACAGTGCATGTCCAAATGCCTTGCTTTTAATGAAGTGTAGCAACAGCATTTGATTGGAATTTAGATAAAGGAGCAGATAAATCAGTTTTCTGTAAGTTTATATGCATATGTATGAGAAATTTAAAAAGGACAACAAAGGCTGATCTTTGTTACCACATCTTATCGCACTGAACCCAAAATAGAAAGGATCAACAAAGTCCTATATGAGATTCCCCTCAATTTATAACTGTGATGAGACAATCCATTGTTGAGTCCTTATAAAGAATAAGTGCAGAGTTGCATGGAAAAGTAAGAAGAATTTATAACTACAAAAAATGAAGAACTTCTTTGTTCTGTGAAGGATAATTGTAATAGTCCTTTTCATAGATATCAGCACACACTATTACCTGTAATATTTCTGTAGTCTGAGGTGGAGGGAAAAGGTTGGAGCAGACTGTACCACATGTAAGAAAAGACTATTCTTCCCCTTAAAGATGTACAAGCTAAATGAATTCACTATTCAATCTTCTTTTACAGATAGAGCAGGTGACTTTTCCAAGGGCAAATCAGACACGCTGTAAGCAAGCTACAAAACCTCTCTTTTATACCACCCTTTGCTGAGTACTAACATAATTACTCAACCTTTCCTGTCAACAGACAGAAGTATACCTGACAAAGATTTGACAGACTAAAGTTTGGATGAATCTCTGCTCAGATGACGCAAAACCGCTGTAAAGTTGTCCAGTTTCAAGATGTAAATCAAAACATTTAACAGAGCACCACAGTCACTCAAGAGCTGAGGCACAATCAACCTCTTGCTTGTGTCTTGCTTTTTTATGATGTGAGTGCTGAAATGGAAATAGAAAAATACTTCCAACTACAGTGACACTTCGATATACCATGAATTGGAGCACACGGTCATTTGGTTTACAATGGGATGCACTGCTAAATCCAGCACATTTGTCCTGTTCAGTTATTCTGTTGATAAGAGACACAGCCAAGTCCTATCCAATGTTTTCACAACACTTAGCAGGTTCAACAGGTGCTGGCGAAGCAGTTCTAGGAAAAGGAAAGGACTAGCTGAGGCTGGCTGGTGCTGAGGCAGTATTCAGGCTCCATTGGTTTGCTGTGCCAAAGGAGAGGAGGTAAGCAAGTCTACTCATTTATTATCAGTGTATGGGAAAGTGCCCTGCCCACCAGCATCTATTACTGAGCCTACCTATCTAGTATTTCTGTGCCAAGCAGCACACATCAGCTCAGATCTCCATTCTCTACTGCTTGTGAGGCTCCACACAGCTCCCCCTCTGGGACACATTTGCTTTTTTGCCCACTAATCATCTATCTCAAGGATCTTGTTCTTGGCCAGCATTTATGCCTAGCAGGTCTGTAAGCATTGAAGCCTCTTCATATTTGGAGATACAAAACCTTTGACAATAAGAAACATTGCTTTCCTGACAGGGGTATCAGAGCACATTTTCTCCCCTAGCAGATTCCAGAACCTGTCACTTGCAAGAACTTGTGATTTTACTTAGAGCTCAATACTTTCACGATTGTGTACATGTGGAAAATTGAACTTTTATCTACTGTTTGCTTAGCAAATAAGTACCCAATCAAGAGCCCGCAGAGGTCAGTGAGCAGAGTACTATTGCTTTTGGATAACATATTGAATTGCAGTGAGAGTGTGTGTCACCAAATACACCTAGCATAACAAATGCTTTAAAAAATTTTATCCAAAGATACCATGCAGAAATGCATCATATTTAGTACATCTGTCCCATGTAAGAATAGCTGGCTATAATACATCCATTTCTGACAAACACTGTTGTGTAAGTGACAATCAGGTAGATAACTGCAAGCAGTTGGTCCTGATCTTAGAAAAATCCTGCTGCAATTATCACAACTCAGATATCAGCTACTGAATGAATCTCTCCTCCCAGGAAACAGATTCAGTGCCTCACTCCTGCGTCAGAACACAAATTATAAGCACAATGGCAAGCAAGTCTGGCTTCTGGGTTGACTGAAGACCAGTTTCCAAGTGAAGGCATTGTCTTTCCTCGAGACTTTCTATGGCCAACCAATTCCAAGAAAAGAAAAGATTTTTTGGAATGAAAAACAAATTTAAAGAAAGAGAACACCCAACTCAACTCACATATATCCAGTAATTCTGGCTTCTGATTATGCCTAGTATGAAGAACATTGATCATGTTATATCAAAATGGAAAGTCAAGTCCTACTGTTAGAATAAAATATAAAAATAAAAAGTCAGCTAACAAGCTTCATAAGCATAATGCTGAACAGTATCTGTATGAGATCATTTTTTTCAAAGAAAGCCACATAAAAGCATCTTTTTGTCAGATGTACATCACCACTGCAACCATGAGCTGGTGTGTGGCACTACGTGCAGTTCAGCAGATCTGACAGCTTAATGCTGCAGAAGGCATGAGATCTCACTTCCCCTCTATTTTCACACAGCCTCTCCCTGCTCTGGCCTAAACAGTCCTCCTTCCCTTTCCCAGATGCACCACCCAACCCATTTTCTACCTACCACTCACCACTCACTACTACCATTGGCTGATATCACTCACTGAAATGTTAGAAAGCTGGTCTTGTTATTGTTTTGTTTTCTTGCTCTGGTCCTCAGTGAGTATCGGTGAATTAAACCAGATCATGGAAGTGTCTGACAAGAGCTGAAGCTGGCACAAAGCAAGCAAGAGGGGCTTATGGGCAAGAATAGGGAGAACAGTGAGACACTGAGAGGGAAAACAGCCTGCTGTCAGCAAGTGCTGAGCTGCCTATGAAATGCAGTGCACTATGGAGCTGCACTCACCTGTTGGCAAAGCCTTTAGGACCTGGCTTTACATGAAGAGAATAGTCTCTTGGCTTCCGTGGTTTGCTTCTATTAACACCTATTTAGCAGTTATTTGCAGAGAGGCTAGATATACAAGAACAAGTATTGCTAGCAGAGCTTTTGGGAGCATCTGCAGAAACTCTCAGGGCCACTTCTTCAAGGGTGAACATATTCTATATCCTCTGCTCTATTCTTGGACCATTCCCAGTGGAACCAGAGATATTTATATAGCTGCCCAGATTAAAACTCATCTGGCCTTCTTACTTTTCTTCCCAGGGATGCTGTCCACCAAAGCACAGTGCAAATACATGGATAGTGAAGTGGCTGTTCAGTCTGCAAGCTTGTAGGAGCACGTACTTGTAGGAATACAAACATTTTCTCACCATTAGGCAAAAGAAAAAAGAATACATTACCTCTGAAAAACGTGTGTAAAAACCAAGATAAGTAACCTGAGATAACTGTCTAACAAACTCTTGACAGGTGAGCATGCAACTCTTTCATCGGTGTAGATATGTAACATTAGGCTATGAAGTTGCAATTTGCCTCGACCACTACAGAACATGGAATCTCCCTGGTTTTGCAGAGGACAGAGATATACCAGCTGTGAAGGGATTGTTGAAATAAAAATGTATAATCGCAGTTTATTTAATCCGACTCTGGGGACATAAACAAAAGTGTTCACTTCTGTATAAAAGAGAGTGGTTTTCAATGGCTTTCAATGCAGAGATTGTAAGAACAGGAAATTAGTAAAATACTCAAATATAAAGAAGCGGACATGTCTGGCTGTGTCAGCTGGATTCAGAGCAGGAAATACATTATTAAACATCACCATCTACTGGAAGCTAGTGTTTATTCCTTGCAAGGGATCACTAAGCTGCTACAGTGAATTAATTTGTGAGACAAGATCCTGTTTTCCCAGATCTGGCACTGCTCATAGGGCTGTTAGCAGGCCAACATCTGTGGACCTTTCCAGCACCAGGATGAGAAAAGTGTTTCAGCATTTTAAATACAAATGCAAAAACTTTTGTTTTATACAATGCAAACTGAAGGTGTTGATAAGTCATAATGGCAACTTAAAAAACAGTTGAGTAGTCAAGTATTGGGGCCTGATGGAATGCTGTCTCCCTTCCCACTGAGGACAGAAGCCTCTGGTCCCATAGATATTCATGGCACTTTTTCACTCAAGGTCCATCCTCCACGTCTCTCTCCATCAACTTTTTTCTTCAAGCTCCAGAGAACCCATAGCGCTGTGTGGCAGCAAGGGAAGATGTGAATAGCCACCTCTGCAACAGAAGACAGATGTTATGGTGAAGTGCTAAAGCTGCTATGGCCCTTCTCCTCCTTTTCCTCTGCTTTCTCCTCCTTTCTCACTGCTTTCTAGCTGCTTTCTCTCTGTGTTTATTTATTTATTTAATTAATTAACTGATTAATTAATTAATTTTTAGAACCAGGTGAGGTTCAGGTTGGATATTACCAAAAAATATTTCTCAGAAAGAATGATGATGCACTGGAACAGGTTGCCCAGGGAGGTGGTAGCGTCACTGTCCCTGGAGGTGTTCAAGAAACATGTAGAAGTGGCACTGAGGGACATGGTTAGTGGGCATGGTGGGGATAGGATGATGGTTGGACTAGATGATCTTAAGCAGACTATTCCAACCTTAATGATTCTATGATTCTGTGATTCTAAGGTTATATTTTGTTGCATTTATACAACCAGTCAGGCAGACCATCAGAATGTTCATACATTCCTCTTCCCTTGGGAAGGGGTTTGGGAAAAAAAAGCTACAGTAGTTGTGCAAGGGCAAAGAAATTTACATGAGTGACAATGTAAACCCATCACTATTTCTATCAAAGGGAGTGTTTGGATAATTATTTAAAACAATAAAGTTAAGATTATGGAAGATGCTTCAATGCTTCAACCCTTTAATGCATAAATAGATACTTTTCTAAATAAACTTGCATGATTAATGAACTTCCTTCTGGATTCATCAGAAGGCATTGGCAGTGACAGGGCTGAATGTAGAGGGGCTTATAGGTTTGCGCAGATTGTTTTTGTAAAAAGAAAATACTCTTAAAAGAAGTAAACACCAAAGTGTGTCAAGGACAAAAGATAAAATAAAGTAACAAAAAAGGGGGAATAGGTTTTGTTTGTACTGTTGGACATTAAAACTGTTTCGTGTAATGAATAATAGGAAATCAGAAATTGAGTTTAGGAAAGAATTAGATTCATGCTATATGAAGGCAAGGAGAGTAAAGACTGATGTTAATGAGAGATTACTTTATTTCCTTGTAGAATACTGGTCAATGCTAGTAGGTACTGTACTGTGCTTTAACTGTGCTGTAAGCATACCTGGAAAGAAATAGGTGTTAGTGTACATCAAGTAGTCCTGACACTTTACCAGAGCTACTACATAGTTCATTTTGCTGAGGAGGACATGACATGAAACTGTTTCCAGAGCTTACATAAATATCATGGATTTAGACAGGAGCAAATCCCTCCAGTACTTGAAGGGAACATATAAACAGGAAGGGGAACAGCTGTTTATGAGGGCAGATAGTGATAGGAGAAGGGGGAATGGTCTTAAGCTGAGACAGGGGAGGTTTAGGTTAGATATTAGGAGGTAGTTTTTCACACAGAGGGTGGTGATGCACTGGAACAGGTTGCCCAAGGAGGTTGTGGATGCCCCATCCCTGCAGGCACTCAAGGCCAGGCTGGATTTAGCTCTGGGCAGCCTGCTCTAGTGGTTGTCGACCATGCACGTAGCATGGGGTTGAAACAGGATGATCATTGTGGTCCTTTTCAACCTAGGCCATTCTATGATTCTATGAAATTGATAGTGAATTGTATTTCTGTTGCGTCATTTGTCCTTTCATTCCACACACAGGATCAAGTTCTTTTTGGCAAGTGATACATATATATATATAAATAAAGTTGAAAACATTTTGTTTCTGTGTGCTGTGTTGCCAACAATAAAAAGAAACACTGTGGTAAAATGGAGTGGTGAAATACCTGGGTGCCAGCATAAAAGGTATTTGATATGAAAATAATGAACAATTCTATTGTGCTGCAGATCACAATGTATCTGAGTATTTTATCCATGTTACATAACAAAACTTACTGAATGTTGGTGGAATTACACCAACATAAAATTCACTCAAAACCAAACATGCCTTCCTCACATGGAAGAGAAACGAGTTTGTGAGGGGAAGATTTCTTCCAACCAGTAATGTGCCTTGTATGATGGGAGACATCTTTTTTCTGCACTATGAGGGGAGACTGCAATAACCACATTAGACCTGGAAAACTAACTCTGAAACAAAGTTAGACAAGATATATCAAATGCTTCTCATACAGGCACAAATATCATTATTGTAATTTTTAAAAACGTGCAGCTTTGGAATAGGAAAATAGTAAAGGAGCAGATTTGGGTTTAGTTCATAACTTAGCTTTCATTCAGTAATGAGCAGCACTGATAGCCAATCCTCAGTGTACCCAGCACCAAACACTATTAAAATCCCTAGTCACCTAGTCAGTTGCAATGATGAAATGTCCATCTTATTATCCCATATGTCCCAGCTAGACCAATCCCACATTTGCCCCCCCCCCCCCCCTTCTGTCTTCTGAAGGCAGAGACAATAAATGTTGGGGGGATTGCTCACGGCAGACTTAGGGGGTTCAAATGGGGGAAGGGAATTGCCCAGCTACCTCAGTTTAATGTGTCCCTGCTTTGTTCCAGCAAAGATATGGAGCACACATTGCTGGTGCTTAGAAGCTGGAAAGAATAAAGTCATCAAGAGCTCAGATGCGGAGTTATTCAATAGAAAAAGAAAATTATATTCCAGCCCAGCACAAACCACCTGGAGCCTCCCTGGGCTCATCTCCAATGTAGCAGTGCACAGTGCTTTTTGATTCTATAGTTAGGAAATGCTGAAGCAGTGTTCTCCATTCTTACCTCTACAGCATAAACCAACCTCCTGACTGATATGGGATGGGACCTGTGTTCCCAGATTTCTGCAAAACTTTAAAACCACCTCTTTGAAGCTGGGGCAGCAAAGGAGTTTTGAAACACATGAAAATCTGACTTAGCCTTTGGGAAAGGGTTTTCTTTCTTACGGCGCTAATAACTTACATGTCTGTTATTTTTTAGGCAAAATATGAAATATCATGCCCTAAAATTACTGATTCTTTGTTTTCTGTGACACTAATAAAACATAGCAGGGGGTTGAAACTGGATGATCATTGTGGTCCTTTTCAACCCAGGCCATTCTATAATTCTATGATTCTATGATATACATCTGTAGTCAACAGAGACATGGGAATATTATCCCCATCTGCTGCATTATTTGTTAGATGCTTCTGTGCTCAGACTTATGCACGATGTACTAAAAAATACACCGACAACAAAAACACTGTTCCTGCATCAGGACAGTGAGTCCAGGAGTCTATTCTTTTACCCATATTGAGACTATGGATGGGCAATAGTTTAAAGCAGGAGCTACATTCTGACAATTTGTTTCTATCATGGAAACCATTGTGAATACGTTGGTTTTGCAGTTGAGAGGTGTTTGCTAAAAGGTCTTAGAGTACATTTCCAGCCTTGGCATAGAGCACCGGGATAAGAATGCTAGTGATAATGAAAGCAGTATGTTTTGTTTATATGTAATATGACCTTTCCATCAGGATGAATGTTTCTGAGATTACATCAAACAGGAGAAAACTAGGAATTAACTCCTTCAAGCAAGAACAGTAGTATACACTGTGCTGGTTATTTTGCAAGAGACCTTTTCAGTTCCCTTAAATCAACACCTTCAATAAGCAGGTGTGACAACTTCTCACGTTTAAGGTCCATTAAATAGAAGATGGACCTCTAGTATTTTGCTTATGGTGCAACAAGTTCTTCAGAATGATTTAGTGAGGCAAAGACTCTGGGGCAGTTAGGCAAATAAACATAATTGATAGCAAAATTGTTACTGAAGGCAGATTTCAAGCAAGGGACATCCAGCTTAACACACTGTTGGAACTGAAAATTGAAGGAATGTGGAACAAAGAGAGTGATAGGAACTGAATGGAAGCAGGAAAGGTCTGAAAGAAAGTAGAGAGCTGAAATAAGAAAAACAAAAGATGAAGACTAAAGCAAGGGCAACTACCTTAGTTACTAAAGAGTGTGAAGGTATCACAATTTTGGGGGAAGTTACAAAGAAAATTGCAAAGTGGCAAAGAAAATTACTTGCAGGCTGCAAATTTGTGGACAACTCTCTGGGCTTTGTGACTGGTATTGGCAAGCCATGTTGGGGGTTTCATGGTGTCACTAAAATACTAAGGATGTACCACACAGGCATCAGAGACATCAAATTTAAAACTACTCTGTGAACTCCCTGACTACAAATCACAACAGTATGGCTGCCGAGAAGGTAACATTTAAGGGAAAGAAATCTTCCATGGTGATAAGAAATATACCATTGCTGCTGATCCCTGCAATCCCTGTGACTTTGCAAACGGACACAGCAGCAACCATCAATGTCTCATACAGTAGACAAGGTGGAGTAAAATCTATTCCATAAAGCAGAGGGATTTGGTTGTTTTATGGCTGCAAGAGTGAACAGCTTGAAAACTAGAATTTACCTGTTCCTGCCTGGACAAATCTTCCTCCCCTATATTTTCATTATCAATGATTTCATATAGAGTATTTTAAAAACAATTAGATTTTATTAAGGAACACTATTCCTTGTCAGATAAGAATAATTTACATGTAATTTATTGTTACTTACAGAAAAACTTCCTCATTTCTGTTTATTATAAAATAGATATGTTTGTTCACATATTGGCAGTGGATGATGCACCTTTCTCATGCAATCTTTAAGCATGTGTTTGCTTAGGAACACTAGCCAATCCATTTTTTTTTCTTTACTGCTGCAAACATATGCCCAGTTTCATACAAAGCTGGTAATGTTGCACAATAGCCACTCACTGGCTTTGGAGGAACAAGTAGAGAGAGGAGTGTATGTATGAGCCAGAGAAAGTTATTAAATCCAAGGAGAACTTCCATTTAACAAAACAGTTCTTAAATCAGTATCAGCTTCAGGTAAATGGGTGGCCAGCAGGGTGATGGAGGTGACTGTCCCTCTCTATTCTGCCTTCATAAAGACCTATCCAGAGTAGCATGTCCAGGCCTGGGGCCCCCAGTACAGGAAGGATGCAGAGCTATTGGAGTGGGTCCAGAAGAGGCCCATGAAGAAGGTCAGAGGGCTGGAGCACCTCTACTATGAAAATAGCCTGAGGAAGCTGGGTTTGCTCAGCTTGGAGAAGAGAAGGCTCCAGTGAGATCTCATGACGGCCTTCCAGTAATTGAAGGGATGTCTGAATGAGAGTCACGGGGATGCTACAATGAGTGGTCTCAGGGTTGGGGTGGTCCAGGGGCAGTGCAAAGGGAGAAGCTGTGGATGCCTCATCCCTGGAGGTGTTCAAGGCCAGGTTGGATGGGGTTCTGAGCAGCCTGATCAAGTGGGGGGCAGCCCTGCTCATGACAGGGGATTGGAACTGTGTGGGCTCTAAGGTCCCTTCCAACCCAAGCTGTTCTGTGATTGTATGATGAAGCAGCTCTTGACCCTCAGATGCAACAGGAAGTGAAGTGACTGCAAATTGTTGTTGCCCAGGGGTGGAAACTATCTGGTCCACATCTTAATGATGGCTAGAATTTGTGCCATGGAAGATATTCTGAAGTAATAGTGAAGGAGAATCCTGTTCTTACATAATGGATACCACATTTAGCTCCATGTTACCAGGAAGACAGTGGCACATAGGTTACAACAGATTCATTGTAAGTTGGTAGCTGGGAGGTTTTATCATACTGCAGAAATACAGATCCTCATGGTTCAGGCTCTGAAGTACTTGCTTAGAGAAGTCAGAGAACGGGATGAGATTTTACTGTAGCCTCAGAACAGAAGCTGAACTGTCTCTGTGAGTTATGCTGGGAGCTGACAGAAGTCATAGACTGACATGGTGATACGAACAAAGCTGCGTATAGCATCACGTCTGAAGTAAGAAGGAGAGAGGAGAACGCCGAGGCGCTCCTCCCGCACGCAGCCAGCAGTTAATCATTAAGCCCCTGCAGACCCGTTCCTCCGTGCCCCCAGCCCCGACCCCCCCGGGAGCAGCCGTCAGGAGGGAGGGGCGCCCAGGGCCCGCCGCCTCCCGGGGCACACCTGTCTCCCTCTTCGCCTCGTCTCTCCTCTCGCTCGACCGTCCCCCCAACCGCAGCCCCGCACAAGAGGCCCGCACTGCCCCGCGCCCGTCCCGTCCCGTTCAGCAGCCCATGGGCGCTGCGGCGAGGCGAGGCATGTGCCGCTGAGCAGCATGGCCAAGGGGCCCGAGCAGGAGGACGCCTTCTTGCACCTCCCGGCCACGCAGGCGATGTCCGCCGCCGCCGCGCCGGAGGAGTGCTACGCGGAACTGCTGGCGGGCGGCCTGCTGCCCTACGCCGAGGAGGGGCTGGGAGCCGGGAGGGGGCTGCCGGAGTTGCCCGCTGCCATCAAGTCGGGTGAGGACCGCGGGGAGAGCCGCGGGGGCGGGCCCGGCCGTGGGGAGCACCGGTTTAACGGGAGGCTCGGGGGGACGGTGTGCTGCCGATCTAACGCCGTTCCCGGGCTGCTTCTCTCTTCGCTCCCTCTCGCGCAGAAGTGCCTTTCAACGGTGAGACTCTCTCCTCGGAAGAAGAGGATGCGGATACTCACGACGGCAAACTGAGAGCTGCGGACAAGAGCCCGTCCCCGAAGAAGAGTATCACGCAGATGATGAAGGACAAGAAGAAGCAGACGCAGCTCACCCTGCAGTGGTAGGGCCGGCTGGACGGGGGGTGCTCCCACAGGGCCGCTCCTCCGCCTCGGGGCTGTGCCGGCAACGGGAGCGGCACCGCATCGCACCGCTCGTTGGCTCTGGCTGCATTCGTTGGGTTCCTTGGGCTTATTTCAACTTTTGATAACCGTCGTCTCCCCCAAATTCCAGATGTTTTGAATTAGCGGAGGTTTACCTGTTAGCAGAAACCTCTGTCGGGTTCCCCTGGCACATGGCTGTGAGAGGTGATGGAAGATCAGATTTATTCGGGACAGAAAGCACTGTGGATCAGTGTACTGTACCTGGATGTGTGATCCAGGCGTCTAATATGGAAAGAAACCGCGCTTATTTAGCTGGTCATCCTGGCTTAGTAGGGATACTGTACTAATGTGTATATAGTCATTTCTATGTTATTTTGTTTCAGTAAAATAACATTCTATCTTCTTTTCAGAAACACTAAACCTAAATGTCTTTTAAAAATGTAGAAAAAAAGAAATTACCTAAGAATTATATTTGCTGTTATTATTCTACACGGGAATGACAGTTACATTTTCACTGTCTCTCACTGTAATTTTTGCATTACATTCTACCACCCACAGGTGCCCTAACTCTGTTTTAGTTTGATAAAAAATGAAAAATAAAGTGGAGTTTGTAGGCTTTATCTGATACAGGTCTTTCCTAAAGTACTCTGGAAGTTAGTGAGCAGTACTGTTGAATTAAATGGGAGCTTATTTACCAAATGCAGGCTGTAGATCTTGAGCTTTCCTTATAATTGAAAAACAAGAACAATGTGGATATCCCGGATTCTTACTTTAGTTTACATCTGACTTAGAGCAGACAGTAAACTGTAAGGATTTGAGTCTGGGGAGGACATGTAAATTATTCCATGTGCAGTATTTACTGCATGGTATTTTCTTATACATTGGTGTAGTTTAGAAAACAAATTAATTGCAGATAATTCCAGGAATAGCGAATAATTGATGTTGACAAAGAAAAAAAACAATCAGGATTGGACCACCTTGGTGTTACCAATAGTTCAGCTAAAGAGAAGACAACTGGCTTTTGCTTGTTTTTAAATTAGACTTTGTTGATCCTTGTCAGGCACATCTGTCTTACAAGCAGATGCACAAAAATGTGCACTCTTCAGAAAATGACAGATCTTTGATTTTTGCCATGGTTTGGTCAAGAAACAGCTTCAGGTCACACATGGAAATTAAAAATCCAAAGTAGGAAAAAGAAGAGAGACTTGACTTCTGGTGTTAAACATGAATTGAGACAGATGATGCAAGATAAAAGTCCCTGCTCTGCTCAAAGGTCAGACTTAAACCCAGGTCTTTCACTGCATAATTGGTGCTCATCTTTTCAGAGCAAGGTTTGTTCTTAGGTGGTAGTCATTTAAATAAAAATCATTTAAATCAAATTACATTGAAGAAGACTCATTAGGAAAAGGGACCTGACCCTAGGTGTTCCAATATTCTGCAGCTACCTTAAGCATCAATTTCTGGTGTCAGTCTTATTCAGTAGAAACTCATCTATGTGCCATCGCAGAAATCTTCAGTAAAAATGGGGGGGAAAAAAAGATTAAAAAGAGGGCACTGTCAGAAAAAAAGGGAAGGGAAATAAAATGGGGAAACATGCTGTGTTGCTTCTTACCCTGGCAGTTTCTTTCTCTGTACAGGCTGGAAGAAAACTACATTGTCTGTGAGGGAGTTTGCTTACCAAGATGCATCCTTTATGCACATTATTTAGACTTCTGCAGAAAAGAGAAGCTAGAACCTGCCTGTGCTGCAACTTTTGGGAAGGTAAAGAGTAAATGTCTTCATCATTTGTTAGGCCAGTTCTTTGATAGACTTAGAGTTTGGTACAGCTGTGTTAAAATGTCTAATAAATTCATGGGTTTTTTTGTTTGGGGTTTTTTGTTTGTTTTTTTTTTTGCTGTTAATGTACATAGTCAAACTATGTGATTACATATGAGAAGATTTTATGACAGCAGCTTTAGGAGAATCATGAGGAACTTCAGCTTCTTTTTTTTTTTATTTTCCCTCCAAGTGTTTTCTTTTCTTCTTTTACACAATGACATTAATGTGGTTCTTTCCATTAAAAAAAAGAAAAAAAGAAAAAGAAAAGAAAAGAAAAGAAAGAAAAGAAAAGAAAAGGAAGACATAGAAGACATTTTTAATTATACTAAAGTGCAAAGTGAGAAGTGACACAATAAGCAGTACAAGAAGGGGAATAAAAGTTAATAATGCAAAGAGCTCCTGAATGGGAAAAAAAGAAGTTGATTTAGCCCCCTTTTCTGCCCTTCCCTACAATTAATCCTGAAATCATTTTAATGAAAGGGAGATGGGAGCTTTCCTAATTAAACTCTGAGTAGTTGGTGAAAGAGGAAACCAAAAATGCTGATCTCTTCATTGTTCTTAGATAGCAAAATGCATTAATTTAATTAAATAATAATAATGGATTTTAAATCCAGTTCATAAAATGTTCACTTATAATTTTTATTCCAAATAAGATACACTTTCTCAGTGCATATCTAATTTTCATTACACAGTTCCAGCATAAATGAGGAAGGCATCAGCTTTCCATTTAAACTTTGTTTTGACAGAGATCTATTAGCTGTGTCTACTAGTTCTATTTCTATTACTGAGTTTTATTCTTAGTAAGTCTTTTCCCTTAAGCATTTTTCTTTATGGGAAGAGTAGGATGTTTTTAGGGCAGTAATCTCAATCTCAGGAGTCCAGTGACAGAATATTTTTCTTGATTTTATTTAAATCACATTATGTGCCTAACAGCAACTTTCATACTGTCTCAGTGAGCATAAATATGTTTAAGACTGTGCAGCCTTTTGATAGTGGAAGGCATAGAAATACCTGCAAGGCAAGAAAATATTATTTCCTTAGCTTTCTGGTCAGTTTTGAAATCAAAGTTTGATTTTTTTATTATTATTATTATTATTTGTTAATTAAATAATCGGTTTGTCTCTAGCTGTTTGACTTGGAAAATTGAATGGCTAGCAGCCAAATCTTTCCCTTGGTTCTGTTTAGATCTCTGAAGCTAAAGATACAGTTGTACCTTAGGGATCTGAATGGGGCAGGATCATAGGAGAAGGCTTTGCATTGTAGAAGTGAAAATGGAAAGGAAGAGCAGAAAAGGAACTTGGGAAGACTGGAGGTACAAGATGAGATGGATGAGGTTGGAAGGACCTCTGCAGTATACAACATGCTTAATGTTATGCTTATGTTGTGTCTTATGTGCCACAAATACTTATTTACAGACTATATTAGGCTGTGCATTTGTCGTCCAGTTTCTTCCATAGGAAAAATGCCTAAGAAAGCATGCCGCTGTTAGAAATTAATACAGTTATTTTCTCTTCAGACCATTCGCCAGAAATTCCCTCTCCTTACCACAAGGCGGCTTGGAACAAGAGGCCACTCCAAGTAAGGCACAGTTAGCTGTGTATCCGCTTACCGCATACATTCTAGGAATCAAATGTATTTCCATGCCTTCATAATGAGTACTAATTAATAGGAGGGGTTATTCGGATGGAAAGCTCAAAGTGATAATTTGTGATGTACATGATGAAATTGAAGTAGCATTGAAGTGAAAATATTATGGCAGGCATAATTTCTAGAAGTAAACTGATTAATCTTCTAAAGCACAATTATTTTTATAGAGTCATATGCTTGTTGAGAACATACATCAAAATGTTATATATGTGTGTATAAAACATTTTATAACCTATGTCATCATTACAACTGTTCATCTTTCTATAAATAATGTGCAATTTAACTGTGATTTGGTTTGCTTTTTGTAAACCTGACAACTTTCAAACTGTTCTATCCGTAAAAATACTGATTAATTTAAAGGCTCTAGAAGAAAGCATTGCCTTAAATTCAGAAGGAAGTATCTGTCTGGATAATTTTTAAAAGCTTTGTTAAGTACACAGCCCATTGCATGGTCATTTCATATGTGATACATCCATTTGATTGGTACATTTCAACTGCAGAATGTTAGAATTTGGAAACAAATTGCAGACATTTATGTATTATTACCTGTGGTGAAACGTTTTGTTTGTTCTGGCGCTGTGTTTTCAGTTGTGATAAAATGAGTGTAAAGCAGTAGTGAACAGTGGTAACAACATCCCTTACCTCCACTCTCTCACCTACATTCTCATGCCAAGACTGCTGAGGATAAATTGATGAATTGTCCCCAGTCTGATTTTTTTACTTTTAGTAGGGAATGCTCCCTTTTAAGGAAGTTAAAACATACTGGTGTAAGGAACTTAGAGAAGCAGTGATCTACAGATGCTGCATGGAGAGTTTTTAAAGAGTTCTGCTTTTAGAAAAGCCATGTATAGGGAATAATAGGGATTTCATGCATTTTCTGCTGCGCTGAAGCTCATCTATGGTTACAGGCACAAGCTGCTACAGATTTGGTCAGCTTTGCAGATGGACATTTGCTGTTGCTGATGTGTTTAATTTTTTAAGGGATATGGCATTCATAATCTGTGCAGAAATATTTGGCAAACTTCTGATTCATGAATTCCTCTGTTAAGTCTTAATCATGTTCACAAGCCAGCATACTTAAAGATGTACTTTCAAGTTCTAATGAATGAGAGAATGCAAGGACAAAATACTGCAAAGACACTCATTATATTTTTTATCTATCTAATAAATTCATAAACAAGATCCAAACTTCTAAAATGTCATATATCTGTGTAATTAAAGTATAGTATGTTAGCATCCACTAAGTAAGGAGGTATGTTTCAAATCTTGTTTTTGACATGGGAATCTAACTATAGACTTAATTGCATCTCTATAATTCTCTTTACTCTGAGACATTTAACTGTGCTAGTACAGATATATCTGTGCTAGTACAGATATACCTCATACATAACATTTCTTCAGCAGAGCCAATAGCCCTACTGACCTCGGTGGTATTATGTGCCTTATTTTCGTATGGATTAACTGTTCTTGGGCAATTTCCTCAAAGGAGGATGAGGCATCATCAGGTTTTGTTTGAACATCTGGCGTATTTTTCTCCTTTTTTTTTTCCACTGGAGGCCTCCTCTTTAGCAATTAAATTATATTTTAGAACTATGGTAGTGGAAGTGACTTGTTGTTGTTTTGTTTTGTTTATTTGTTTTAATTTTGTTGTTGCTGTTATTGGATATAATATTAGAGAAGCAGTAATAGCACTAGCTATTTCTGACAGTGTTGTTTGGTGCTGTGATATTGCCTGGGAAGCAGTTGTTTTCCAAGAGCATACAAATGCTCTCCAGTGGAATTATTATTCTTATATTACAAGGGAAAGCAAACTCCCTAAGAATAAAGAGCCCTGCACCTACTGCATGCACACACAGTAACAGTTTGATAGAGCCTGGCTGTGATCAGAAGAAAGCAAAGAAAATCAGTTCTCTCTTCCATCAACTTCAAGGTGGCAGAAATTTTCTCCTACACCACACTCATGAACTTGAACTGGATTTTAGAAAACACTGCTGTTCTATGATGCGAGGCACGGGTGCTGCTCTAAGGTGTGAGATATACAGACAAATGTTGGTTTCTCCTCAGATTCTGAGCAGCATTTGTTATCTGAGGTTCCAGGTTGGCCTTAAAAGTGGTTCTAATAAATTCAACAACTTGGGTCCTCAGTCAGAGTGTCCCTCTCTCTGTTTATATCCAGCAGTATATTTGTACAAAAATGTAAATACTAAAATACTCATTTAAGCATCTGATCAAAGAAGTACAACGTATTGGACACAGTTTTGTCAGCAGCGTTCACTTTATCTTTGATGCCCATGCTGATCAGTCCAGGTTGCTGAATAGCAGAGGAAATATCTATATCCCAGCTGACTGAAGGAAGGCACAGCACCATAAATAAATATATGTTGCAAACTCTCCTCTGAGATTATCATTTCTTAAGCAGCAGTTGTTTGTAGAGCAGGTTCTGAAGCCTCCTTTTTGCACAGGCAGTGTTGAATATACTGTGGCCACTAGCAGAATTTGGTTATGATCTTCATTGTACATGAATTATGAGGAGCAGCTATTCAGGAAAATGCACACAGAAGGCTGATGAGCTCAAGTTACAATTTAATTTCTATGTAGACTTTGACCAGTGTTGAATCTTAGCTTTTATCCATCATGTCTGAAAACTATTATCTTATTTATTAGGAGTGATTTAGTGGGTTAATAAAACTGATATGGCAGCTGGCCCCACGATAACAAGTTATTGCAAGTCCCTGAACAGCTTAAGCCTATCATTTCCTTATCAGCTATCATTTGTGTCAGTGTATGCTAAAATCAGGGCTACTACTTGCATAGGAACATATGTTACAATAAGCCACTGAAATTAAGAGAAAAGCAGTTCAGTTTGTTTTTCAATAGATCTGTTACAAAAATCAAGAGTAGGTTTCTTATGCCAGCTGATTTCATTTTATGAATTATGTGATAGAAATGGAACAGTAGAAGTATAAGGAGAGAGAAAGAGGGTACTTGAAGTTGTACTGAAGAGGGTACTGTTTGATATTACTATCAACAGGGAGTCAGGGAAAAAAAAAAAAAAAGATATTCAACTAATCACTTTGGGCTGCAAGAGAATAAAAATCTATGAATCCTGCCAGACAGAACTTGAAAAGCACAGATTTTTTTTTTTTTTTTAATTGTTTCTCTGCAATGACTAGAAGGCTCTATTATTTTATTAGTAAACATTAAATGACATTAGAAGGATAGTTGCTCTGCTTTAAGGGCACACTGAATAGGTACCAAAAGCTTCTATTCTTCATGAAATAAAATGTCACAAGTGTAAATTCTGGTATCTTGGGGCATTCCAGAACAGGAACAAATATTTTGCCTGCCATTACAAACCTGGGAATGCAAATCACACAACAGTGCCTGTTTCTAGCCCAAAATTAATTAATCTCATTAATTATCTAACTTAGTTAATACTAAGTTAGATATTGAATAATCTAGATCTTGATTCCTAACTTGTGAAGAAATCTTGCTTTTCTTTGGCTTCTGATTTAACAATAGGGAGTTCAAGATTTGTGGTGCAAGTGTGACGTTTTATTTTTAGAATTTAAAGAATGCTGCATAATCAAAACTGAGAGGTTTGGGATGTCAGAATGGGTGCAGATAAATGCTTGCTTATATGGCCAATGCCAATACATTATTGTGTCTGTAACATTTTTAAAGAAGTAGTAACATTTTTAAATCAGTTAAAAAAGTAACATTTTTAAATCAGAGCTCTGTTTCGTTTTTCACCCCGTGCAATGCACAAACTTTGTAATGTCAAGTACATGCTGTTCTTTCACAGGATCCATACATATGCCTTTTCAAAACTACTTAAGTCACATCAGAAATAATTTCATTTTCATGAAAGAAAAAAAAATGTTCATGCCTTTAGCATTTTTGTCAGAACCCTTTCAAATATTAGGAATTATCTGATATAGGTGTTTGGCCCAAGTCTGTCTGTTTAATACCTCCAAAGCAAAAGTAATTACTGAAAAGCTTCAGGACTTTAATTCACAATACAGATGACACATTAATGGATCTGAAATAGAGGACAACTGTCCAGCATTTTGACATTTAATGAAAGGTCACATTTAGTGTAAGGCATCCTAAACCACCTTGAAGTGTTGCTCTGATTTGGTCACTCAGCTTTGACTTTAGTCAGTAAAAAGGGAACTGTAATAAGCAGATGTACTTATGTCTGATCTTCTGAGAATTAATATTTTAATATGCTCTGTTCATCACATAACCATCCCAAGAGAAATATTTTTTCAGGAAAAGAAAATCAGTAGTAAATAAATAGTTGAGAGACATTTGGCCTTCTTAAGGGTCTCGTCACTGTGATCTATCAGTATTACATAGATTCATCAATTTCAGACAAACAATAAAAACCATGGTATTTAACAGCAGCCACTTTTTGCCACAGTTTTTTAGCTATGAAATCCTGGATGCACCCAATGGAAACAGAAACAGAAATGAGTATGTCAGCCAAGACTTTCAGAGCCTCCTAGGCCAAGCAAACTTATCGCCAACAAACATTTTCTTAGTATATTTTGTATCTAATGTCTTTAGTCATATTTATAAATATAAAGCATTTTAGTTTTTTCTTCTTATCTACAGCTACCCCATGCAAAAACAAACAGTAGAATTGTAATTTTTATTTTTATTTATTTATTTTAAACGAACATCATCATGAATAGCAGAAATGAGCTGAAAACCATCATATGTTCTATGAACTATTTGCTGGAGAGTTTTACCATGTCCAAGCGTGGGGCCACCAGTATAGGAAAAATGAGGAGCTGTTGGAATAGATCCAGAGGAGGGCCACAAAGATGATCAGGTGGTTGGAGCACCTCTCCTGTGAAAATAGGTTGAGGGAGTTGGGCTTGTTTAGCTTAGAAACGTGAAAGCACCGGGGAGACCTCATTGCAGCCTTCTAATATTTGAAGGGAGCTTACAGGCAGGAGGGGGACAGAATTTTTACACGGTATGATAGTGATAGGACAAGGGGAAATGGCTTTAAACTAAAAAAGGGGAGATTTAGGTTAGATGTTAGGAAGAAAATCTTTACACCAAGGGTGGTGAGGCACTGGCACAGGCTGCCCAGAGAAGCTGTGGATACCTTGTCCCTGGAGTGTTCTAGGCTGGGTTGGATGGGGCCCTGGGCAGCCTGATCTGGTGGGTGGCAGTCCTGCCCATTGGCACAGGCTCATAACTAGGTGATCTTTAAGGTCCCTTCCAACTTAAGCCATTCTGTGATTCTATGATAGTATCTCACGAATGAAGTTTTTAAGAAGTTTTTGAGATGTTCTAGTGAAATCAGTGCAATGTGGAATTTTTCTATGACCAAATCTTGCTCTCTCACTCTGCTTGGGGAGGTCATTTCTTCTGTAGCAAAATCAGTGGAAAGCAGTATCTTATGCATAGTCAGACTTCTTAGCACCAGCTCTTAAGGTGTTTTTCTCAGTGCAGCAGGGAAAATACAGTAAATGTTTCCTTCTTCCAGTTCTGTTTTGGGGACAATAATTTCTGGGAGAGCAATTTGGGAGAGGAATGGAGATATTAACTGCTTAAGCAGCTAAAGCAGAGTTAGTCAGCCTACAACATGAGAAATGAATGAATGAATAATGCATTAGCATTGCTTATCACAGAAGGATGAACACTAATTTATAGGGAAGAAAAGCAGTAGGGAGTTACTTTTACCTGAAAAGTGTTCTGTGAAATCCTCTAGGTATGACAGTAGTACACCTGATAGATTACACCTGGTGGATCAAACCAGCACCTTTGCAACAAGCTGGAATTAAAATGAAAGACAATGCACATTAAGAAAAAGAGATGTAACAGGTTTCTGGTAGGTATATTCCTCCAAGTAACATGATTGTAAAAGAGAAAATGTCTTAAATTTAGAGAAGATGTTAGCCTTGAATTTTGGATCAAATCATGACAATGCTGTTTTCTAATGAGACCAGATTGTTCTTTTCCATGACAGTGAAAGAAATTAGTAGAAACTGTAAAGGAAAGTTTTCATATAGCATTGAAGATCAGTTTAACAGTTTATTTTATCTGATGTGTCACACAAAAATGAAAATACTCTCTCTTTTTTTTTCCCCCACAGGTATCACTATTATGGAATTGGCATTAAAGAAAGCAGCGCATACTACCACTCTGTGTATTCTGGCAAAGGCTTAACCAGGTACAGTAGCATACGCCTGAGATATAAAGCCTCTGCCCCTGCTTTAGAAAGACGGTCAGTGGAGGTGCAACTTAAAACTTCCCCAAGGAAGGTATCTGTACGAAACTAATTGCTATTGATACCAGAACTAATATTGCTGTAACTGTCAATATCTGGCATTCAAAGATTAAGGTAACAGTTTGCTCCCTAGAGACACTGATTTTTGTTTTAACAGCTTGATCTGGGTCTTTTGCTCATAACTACCAGTGTGGCTTCATCATAGTCAGCACAGAATTGCATCAACATATACCATAAGACAATTTTTTAGTGTAAGACAGCAAAACATATTTTCCGGAATGCTTGTCTCATTTTGTTTGCATCATCCTATGATTTCTTTCCCCAGGACAGCTTCCCATTATGAAACGTCTGGAGAACGGTGTGAAGCTGGCACCTGTGTGTAGGAGGGAGGAGGGGTTAGTGTAGATTAATATTTACAGGTCCTTTAACTGGCTAATATCAGTTTAAACCTAACCCAGGAAGCTCTAATTATATTTATTTAAGGGACAGCTAGCAGGATCAATATGTTACGATAGCTGCCTGTTGGTTTGCCAAAGATTAATAGTTCGTAAAACAAATGTCTGTGTTCACATATGGCTTGAATGACGGCTTTCATTGTCTATAGCAGTATGCCCCTGTAAGTGGGAACTATGAGAAAGGAAAAGAGTAAATGAGTTTGTAATCACACACGGAAAATTCAGCTGCTGTCAGATTCAGGTCATATCCAAAGAGCCTTCTTCCAAACAACAGAACAAGTGTAAAAATTGAGGGTAAGGTCACCAGTAGTGCCAAAAAGCAGAGTTCTCTCTACTGAAGGCCTTAAGGTATAATAGAATTGAATATGGTATTTCCTTACCCATTATTTATCCAGAGTTGTTGAGATGTTGCTGGTGCACAGCTAGATTATTTTTTTTCACAATTTAACATTATCTTGAACAAATTGCTCATTGAATTGACAAAAGTCAGTTCTCTTCATGTAAAGGAATATAGTTATTCTTAAACCTCAACTCAGTGTCAACAAGTGTCCTTTCCGTTGAAAACTCTATCCTCACACAATCTAACAATCATAAATGCAAACAAACCGGAAGTTCTGCAAAATTCCTCAGGGCTGAATATTCAACTATCTTTGCTCACATAAACGTATATGTAGATTTTTGCGAGTACTTAACACTTCTGAAATATATTTTTTTAATATGACTGAGATGATAGTTGTGCATTTTTGAAAATCCAGTACTCTACATATCAGAGTCTTCGGGCCAATTATGCCAAATACACCAGAAGAAAAATTGTTGGTCTCTTGAAATTCCTAAAATTAAGGTGGTTTGTTTCCAAAGTGTTTACAAGTAACTGTAGGTATCCCTGTCTTGAATAAGAAACATGAGAAGAGGGACTAGACTCTCAGCTTATCAGTTGCTTAGGGTTCACTAGCTAGGAACTTTTTATTTGTGTCTGGACTTGTGCTGTCATGTTGGAGTCATTGAGTTTTTGGGGTTCTAGCTGATTTAGAACAGAAGCTCAAATGCTGACTTTGCGTAGTCAGGGCTATCATTGTGTTTGGATATGGCTATGTGACAGTGACGCAGTAGTCTGGGGTTAATAGCAGACTTATAGGGAAGAAAACTCAGGCAGTGTGGGGATTCAAAATAGAGAGTGAATATCCCAGTTGCTGGCTGCTAAATATAATGATCCATCTTTAACCTTTGCCCTTTGCTCAATCACTGTTCTAGAAGTGAGCAATAAAAAATTTTTCCTGGATCAATCTCAGAGCAGAAATAGACAGAGAAAATATATGATTTGATGATGATGTCAGGTCACACTATTCCAACACAAATAAAAGCATGCGTAGGTCTTTACCACAACACATGCTAAGTAGATGGCAGCTTGTGAAATGATTAGAAGGGGCCTTGGTTTAGTTGCCTAAATATAGGCCTGCACTTCCATTTCAGATTTAATTGACATTTGAGTGTTAATATCCTGGTAATTGAGCTGACTACAGTGGTCCTTAAATGTAGGATTGTTGATGATTGAACCCTTTAATTCCACTGTAAATCTGACCTCCTACTTCATTTAAATATCAAACTTTGCTCCGCGAAAGGAGAGCAATTGACCCTAAAGTTATTGATATACACAGCATTTTGAGAAGCATAGCTTTAGCTGGTGATTAAGGCTCTGGAGGAGCAATACTAGCAGATGCTGCTTAGTGTTTTTGCTGTACATTCTGTATACATTATATTATGCATGTGGAAATCCACAGTCCATAATAAAAACATTTAGCTATGAAGCTAATCAGCAACTCATTGTAGTCAACTGAGAGTTATGCCTTCGTTCATGCTCTTCTATCAGCAAACTGGGGAATTCTGTGGGTAATGTGATGAACCATCACATGATGGGAATTGAGCCTGGCCTGGGCAGGTGGAATTCATAGTCTTTCAGTCTCTGGTTTTCAGTCCTGCCAGCAAAGCATCTCAACAATATGGAATGACCACATTGCTGCTAATAATTATAAGACTTTGTGTTGCCCACAGTATCTTATCAGCTAGCAGAAGAGGAAGTAACAATGATCAAACAAGCAGTGCTATCTTGCTCATTTATCATTATACTGACCCTTTAGAGTCTCTATCCTTACACATTCTCTAGTGAAGTAGCTATAATTTAAAAGGTGTGTTTTCTAATGTCTGCCTCTTAGTCCATTGAATTCATCAGGAATCTCTGGAATGGACTATTAAAAGCACAGTCACCATAGTGCAAAGTGTTTTTGATAGTTACAAAATATTTCATATCAGAAATGCATTTTGATTGTATCAAAATAGTACTGCGGTAAAAGAGAGTGAGAGATTACTATGTTTTCTTCATTTTCCTGGGAAGTGTAAATTCTAGATACATTTTTTTTCTATTCTGAATTTACCCAGCTGCATAAAAAAAAACATTGAGTTTCCTCAACCTCATGGACTTGCACCTGTGTTGCCCTACTGATATTTGCGAAGTTGCAAAGATCCAAAGAAATAAACTGAAATTGAGTTTTATATTTCACTTTTTTGGTCAGTGGTCTGAATCTTCATGTTTAAAAGCTACCTTCAGTAAGTTTCCCTGATATCCTCATACAGTTGCAAGCCAATGGAATAAGTTTAGAAAAAAGCATGGGTTTTAGTGTTGTCATATTTGGAGAAAAATAAGTCATTTTTCTAATCAGCCTATTTTATACGTAGGTACAGGTGTGTAAGTATGTGTATACAACAGAATGACAGAATATGCCTGTATGTATGTAAAAAAATGTTTTGCTTATGAAAAAATAACAAAATACATTTATTTTCAAAGGTTCTCTGGAAGCAAGTTGAAGAATGAGGTAAGTGCTTTAGGTGGTTTCCGTTCACTTCTATCATAATCAAAATAGTATTTGTGACCTGTGGTTTTCTTCATTCACTTCTTTCAAAATTTCAGCAGTATTTTGCATTAAAGATTAGACTGCAGAACCCCTTTTCACGTCACTGAGTATTTGCTCCTCTAAATACTTACAGGAAAGTAAGACTGGAAGGCAAATTCCAAGGTTCATGTTCCAACCTAGTTCCCTGCAACTGCAGAGGTTTGTAATAGACCCTTCTAAACAGAGGCTCAGTGTCTAGCTTCTAAGTTTTTTGTATCCATTACTTCTGTAGGAAGGCTTTCTCAGAATCTTATTGATCTGATTGGAAATTAATGGGTTTTGATAAATGGAACTTTATACCTCTTCCACCAGCATTGTCTTTTTATATTTTTGACTCTTTATGACATTTTATTATGATGCATCTTTTTGCTACTTTTTCTTAATAGATGTAACAAACAAACAGCTCTCTAATTACTTACAATCAACATTACAGCCTTTTGCTGAACTTCTTCCAATTTTATTATCTTTATAGATATATATTTTTAACAAAGTCTTGCAAAAGGCATATCTCCAATTTCTGTTGGAAATATCTCTTCTGATAAATCCTAGAACCATTTATGTTTGGGATGTGTCAGTTTCACAAATAACCTATGGCTTTACTACTGTGCCATCTGATGCATTTGGCCATATTTGTGCTAGAAGATTGAAGAACACTGCACTACTATGTTTGTGGTTAAGGAATGCTCTCAGGATTGTTCTTTGACACTGAGTTCAACTGTCATGGCATAGCCTGCATCCATACTACTGAACTCCTAATCCCCAAAATCAGTATAGTTCTCATTGCCCTTAGCATGAAGTAACAGTTGAAGCACGGCTGGAAATTGTTAAGAAGAGTTGTATCTGGCATGAACCAAAAAAAATGCAAGGAGCCATTCTGAATGATACAGATTTGATATTGTCTGGGGACAGTTCTTGACACCATTTAATTTACCAGATTAAATGTAGCTTCTGCGATGAACTGATAGAAAACTGGTCTTTCTCCTTTTTCATTTTCAGATAAGCAATTCCTAGCTGATAGCAGAAATTCTTATTGGTTCCTGAGAGTGTAGTTTTACTCTATTGATTTTCAGCCCCTTTATTGCCTTTATCTCAAAGCCATCCAGATATTTCTACATGACCTCTTGGTCTTCCTCTTTACTGATGATTTCATTAGCTCATGTCAGCCAGTTTAATCTATGAAATACTCTGTGACATCAGTCCCAAGTCTGATCTTTAAGAATTTTCACTTCAATTCCTTTTCAGCCCTGAAGTTTCCCTGTAAACAGAACTTGTTTAGCTGGAGCCACTTTCTTAAACATTTTACATTCTTCATCTAATCTCTACTCTCACCAGCATAGCCTCTCATTTCCCATGGTAACACCATATCAGTTATTTTAGTAAAGCTCCTATAGATTTGCTGATTTGCTGTTCAGATAATCAGCTATCTTATCAAAAGAAGATAGCGCTATGCCATGGGATATCAACACATTCAAGGATTCATCAGCAGTATTACAGCATTCATTTTTTCAGAGTTTGGGAATGAAAAATTTCTGATTCCCTTGGCATAAATGAATGCACGCTTTAATTCCATCTCAGATGTGGAACTCATGTTTCCATAAACCTATCTATCTCGTTTCTGCCCTTTCTGCCCCAGACTGGACCTTTCTGCGCGAGTGGACATTGGTCCACTCAGAAAAATAATCACAAAGACGTCAGTAGAAATAAGTGAGAAAAGAGCAAGAGATCTCTATTTTGTAGCAACATGTTGTCTGAAATTACTGAGATGGCTCTTAAGAGAAAAACATAGTTTTGTAGTCAAAACTGAATTTTAATAATCTCAAGCTATTGAAAATTTGGCAACATACTTTCCATTGAAGTGCATAGTGATATGTCCTTGTTCATAAGCTTGAAAGTACATGCAATTAGGTATTCCAGAAACATTTACAATGATTGCATAAGGTGTCTCAGTAGGAACATAAAGACATTGAAAAGATGTTAAAGCTCTGATTGTCTAAATATACTGAGTAAATGGCATTTGAATGAACACTTACTAAGTGCCAGAGACACTGTTTACTTCTGGCATGTTTTATCACATTTTCTAGTATTCTCTCTGCAGGGGGAGATATCAGCAAATTCTTTTATCTAAACCAGTTAGTGCACCATTAGAGTCTGTATGGTTAATTAAGCAGATATTATTACTGTCATTATCTTAATGTTAAATGGCCATTAGAAACAGATGGTATTAAATTGAAAGGGCAAGTGGCAGTGGGTTAAAATATAAAGCCTAGAACTGAGACACAGTCATATAAACCCATTAGCAAGGTACAAAACATTGCAAATTATTTTAAGTCACCCACCAACATCATTGCCTTCTTTTACATGAACTAATCCCTTCTAATCAGAATTTTTAGTATATATTTCACGAGTAACTGCATCTTAAAGTAATTGAGATTACTCCTGTTATTAAAAAAAAAAAAAACCCACAACAGCTAAACAAACAAAAAAACACAAGTAGTTTCTGATACTTACAGGCAAAGTATTGACATGAAGAAATATCAATGCTTCGAAATTTCTATGATTTCTTTGACTTAGAACTTGTATGTAGTTGGGTAGTAGGTAGCATAAGCAAAGTTTGTTTACATAATGTAACTTCTACTTCCTGGTTGTTTTGGTAGAGATATTACCCTATAGAAATGGGGGATAAATCAGCTACAGCTATATTTTTGTCAGTATTTCTTCTGATAATTCCACTTGAAACTGACCTCCAGTTGGTGAGTCAACATTTTTAGAGAATTTGTTCTCCTTCGCGCTATATTTCTCTATAAGCCTTCTACACCCTCTACAGTGAAATTTGACTGTATGCAGAGGGGTAGGAAAAGGCCACTTACTTAAAGTGCTATTAGAACATCCAGGTCATGGCCAAAAATTCCATTCATTAGTACGAAAGGAATCTGCTCGGAAGTAATAGATTTACCACAGGAATATGCAGAAAGCCTGCTCAAGGCCCTTTGCCAAGTTTTAACATAAGGACTGGGTGGACTAAAATGTAACAATGAGTTTCAGCCAAATAATCTCTTCTAGATGTGAATGAAGTCCTCTGAGAAAAAGCGTGATTCAGTAAGGACAGCTTCATAATAACAGATTCTATTGCTTCTCTTGTGTATGAGGGTTTCATCTTATATCATTTTAGAGCTTAATAAGCATGGTATGGTGCATGTTATGAATACAGGCATAGTAACGTTATATCACTGCAGGATGTGACTGTTTGTTTCACTCTGCGGAGGAACAGACTAAACCAGACTGTGAGAGTATGAGGTTAGGAATTTAGATGAGTTCAGATTTATCTTGTATTGCTTCATGGTCAGTTTGAGAACTGATGCAGACAAGGCGGCTGTTGTCCACCCAAATCCCATCTCTCCAAAGGATCACATTTAATGATTATTCCAGATCTTTTCTCAGTCTGCAGATATTATGAGATGTGTCTGTAATATTTCAGAATTCAAAAGCTAAAGAGACTTGGAGAATTCTAAGAACTGCAGGAAACTCTCAAATCAGTAGAATTTAGTGTAATTCAAGACAAATTTATCTTGTCTCTAGGTCAGTGCTGACAATGCATCAACAAAGAAGCAGGAGAACACAAAACCACAGTAAGGAAATCATCCTTACTAAGATACAAAACTGAGATCATAATGCTAATGAACGCCCTTTCTTTTTTATTTCTCTTTCTTGTTGTTAAAGAGTTAGCCCTAGAAAAGTCATATATTCATTTCCCCTATAAGTTCCTTTGAATTTCATTTCCTCTTTCCAGCTTCATTCTTTGACTCCTGACTTTGAATTTCAGGATTGAACTACTTTACAAGATTTTTTTTTTCTATTGTGTAAATCTATGTTTGTTCTTCCTGGTGTAATTTTATTTTGTTCTTATAGAATGAAGCAAAATGCTCCAAAGGTATTCACTGAACCAGATGTAGTCTCTCTGAAGTGAATGGCCAAACTCTCAGTCACTTTAGCAGATTAGGAGAAAGCCAGCTAAAATCAGTGCCACGACACAGAAGGACACACAGCTCAACCTGCCTTTTTTCTTTTTTTTTTTTCCTACATGAGTTTATGTGTGCACATTTCAGTATGGTAGGAGACAGGATTGGAAGATATTTTCTGGGGCTTCGTGTCGATTCTGTCACAATTACTGGGAGCTATGTAATAAATATATAGTTCAGATGTGTCCCTACGTACCATCACATCCATAATGCCATTAAATATTATCAAAAGTTATGATAAAATAAAATGTCAGGTATTGTAGTAAAGTAGCAGAATCCACTGTCGTAGTGCTATCAGAGCAGGAAGAGAACAGGGGAGAGCCATAATACCACCAGTACCCAAGCTCCTTGCACAAGAAAGATGCATATTAAATAAAACTTAGTGTTGTCGTGAGGATATCACAATCCATCCTGTAGAACAGAGTAATGGATGATATTCTACAGAGTTTTTAAACACAGGCTAAATTCAAAGCTTATAGAATTCTGTGAAATAATGTGGTTCAAAGGTCACATTGTTCTGATAACAGTAGTTGGTGGAGTTTGTACTTAGGCACATATTTAATTACCTTTCTGATCTGAAATACAGGTCTGGATAAGCATCATTATTTTGAACAGTAGTGTGAATGTAAAAATTCTAGAGTGCAGAGAGACTCTTCAGATAATATGCAAGTTTAGCATGAATTGTTGATTTAATCTGAAGTTGAATTAGATATTTCAATGCTACTGTTTTTCCCTCTCATTTCAGGGTGGCTTCACTCGGAAATATTCTCTGAGTTCCAAAACTGGAACTCTCCTCCCAGAGTTTCCAAGTGCTCAACATCTTTTACTTCAAGGATGCATTTCTAAAGACAAGGTAAAAATATGAGCTACTTTTCTTCTGATTTACAGATCAAAAATTGCCACAATGTTTCTTCATATCTTAGCCTTTGAGGTATTGACATGAAAGAGCCAGAAATGTCCGTAATCAAACAGAAGTGACTGATTTATAGAGGGGGCAAACCTTTACTAACACGGATTAACTGGCTTTCCGCTGGAAAGATGGTTGAATTATTTACCTATTAACTGACCTAGTATTTTACAAACTGATGGTATGTAAGACGGGGAGAGCAAAACAAACAAACAGAGTTGTATTCATTCCAAATGCCTTTGGATTTAAGGTAAATTTTGTTCTGATTAGATCAGAGCAAATAATTCACAGCAAATAATTAGATGAACTTTACAATCATTCATTAATTATTTGGAAAGAGGCTGTGAAAATCAGAGCATACGGGGTTTGTTTTTTTTTTTTGTAGTAAAATTGTATTCCAGAATTAAGTATACAATCTTGCTTAACCAAAGGGTCAGTTCTGTTGTTGCTGTAGTATGCCTTATATCTTTGGCTGCTTCCCTTTGTGATGTCTGTATTGTATTTCTGTTCACATTACAGACTGCTACGTCCCTGAACTGTAATAGATGCCTTTTTTGTACAAATTGTGAACTTTCAATTTTAAGCTCCAGTATAGGTCATAATGATGGTTGTCTTGAGATACGTTGCTTTAATACTTTTTGTTTAATGAACGCTTCCTCTTAAATTTGCTCCATGTAAGCAGTGAAAACTAGGGTTCCTGTTTTGAAGAGCTAAACAGAAAGAGCCATCTGTAGTACATATTTTAGCTCATTTTAGTCAGTGAACTGGTGTACTCAGCAGTGTACATCATCTAGAGCTATAAACTCCATTCATTAATTGAAATCACTCAAACAGCATTCTTATAACACATCTGGGGAACATTTGAGTTTCCTTGTGGCCCAAGTACAGCAGCACAAACAAAACTGGATTTTACCACTCCAGCAATGAAGTATAAGATGAAACTCATTTCTTCTTCATTCTTGGATTGACACCATTGTAGCATCTCTGGTATTGGGACCAGATGACAGGAGGGTCCAAGAGGGCTTTAGGGGTGAATCCCTTCTGCAGACAGGCTCCTGGAGTTATGAAGAGGCTGTGGGAATGGAGATGTATTCATGTGTCTCCCTCTCTTTCCCTGTTGCTCTTTCTTTATTCCTTGTTCTTGGTTGTAGGTTTTTCTTGTTGTTTTTTTTTTGTTGTTGTTGTTGCTTTGTTTCTTTTTTCTTTTTTTTTTTTTAATTTCCTATTTTCTTTCCTTCCTATTTTTTCCCCTCTTTTAGCTTGTCTGACCAAGGATTATTGAGCTCTCTCTAGCAGTCCACACTGTTATCCCTCCACTTACTATCCCATCACTCAGACCCCTAAAGTAAGATGCATCCAAAATGGACACAGCAATTTTTACATCTCTAATAGAGGACAAAAGAGAAGTGACTTTCCCAAGTCATTTAAGCAGAGGAAATGTCTAAATGATCCTTAGATTCTCTGTTGAAGAGAGCACATGTGTGAAGTTTGACCCCTTCATTAAACTTTTAAGAGAATGTATGCAATGGAAATTGCTGTAGATTGTACAACTGCAGCAGTCAGTACTAAAATAGATTGATAATTTTTTTCATCATATGTTTCCGAAGAAATATTATCTAAACTTCACATTTCTACCAAAACCTTCAAAAAATTATCATAATGTTCTCGAATCTCACATTTTGCCCCACTTTTTAAAATACATGTAGTTATAGAAGCAGCTCTGAATGTCAGCAAGGTCAGTTTCCAAAGAAATCTGTGTGCTCAGCCTATTGGAATAAAAGCTGTTCTAAGTTCATTCAAAACTTGACTTTGGTTTGCTGGAGAAGTTAAAAAGCTGTAGTAAAACTTTCCATGTTTCTGTGCAATAAGAGTAGTTTTGCTAGCATCCTTATTACTTTCCTGAAAATGCTTTACAAGATTCTTGCTTTATAATTTATTACAAATTTTTCAATTTACTGTAAATTTTTACAGACTCTTGTAATAACTCCATGGAGTTCTTAAAATAAGGGAACGTCCATTTAGATAAATTAGCCTGATGAGATGAAAGGGAGTTTTGCTTTTTAAAGTTCAGTTCCTATAAGGCAGTGATTAAACTTTGACCAAATGACTGGCAGCTATTTTCTCATTTGTCCAACAAGATGATGTTTCAGAACACTCATAGACGCCTATAGTAGCCTAATGATTAACTTGCACTACTCTTTAGGATTAATCTTAGCTTTCAGAAAGGAGAATTAACCATCTGACTGGCTAATCTAGCTATTGCCTTACTTTGATATTCACATTTTCACATTGTGAAAGGATTCAAATACTACATTTCTAGCAGCAACATTGAAACTTGAAGGTGTTGATAAAAAATAGAGATTTGTGATGTCATTGCTTCTAAAGACCCTACTTGTAAATATGCAATGTAATACAACTTATATTTTATGTTTAAATTCCAGCTACACAAAGCAGAAACATAGATATCAATTGCAATACAGGAGAGAGCTAAGAAACTCTGTTTAATTATTCTTTCTTCCAAAATAGGTAGATACTCTTATAATGATGTACAAAACACACTGTCAGTGTGTCCTTGACAATGCAATTAATGGGAACTTTGAAGAGGTAAGATTGTTTGAACGCACATTCTTGGTATATATGCATAGAAAGCTAAGAAAGCATTGTTTATGTCCATAATTCTGGTTCTTACTCCTTTAGATTCAGCATTTCTTATTACATTTTTGGCAAGGAATGCCTGACCATCTTCTTCCCCTGCTTGAAAATCCCATCATTGTTGACATCTTCTGCGTTTGTGACTCAATTCTGTATAAGGTAGGTTAGACATTTAGTTGCATGGATAATCTCAGCCATGTTACAGCTTTTATCCATGTAAAAACAGTGTCAAACTTATAACATCAGGATGTCATGCCTGCTTTCTGCATCTGTCTATGTGAATCAGCGAGGAGAAGAACTCCATGACTACAAGCAGCTCACTAATGGTGAAATCCTTGTCTGCTTTTTTGTGTTTAGCTAAAAGAATGCTTGTGCACGTCACTGATAAGGCTGAATAAGCTGAAAACTGAAGTCATGTTTTTACATAAAATACTATTGCAGTTTCTACCAGCAAAGACAGTCTTCAACATACTAACAAGGTGATTCCACTTGTGGATCTGCTATGCAAAGGCTATGTGAGACCATAGTTTCATGGTACAGGGTGGGAACAATACTGATTAAGATGTGCCCACTTTTTTTGCCTTTTAGCATTCATTTCTGTTCCCATACTGTTAGATGTATCAGCAAAACCCTTTAGTTGGCTGCATTCTGAGGTGGTTCAGGTTTTTTAAAAAATAGTAAGAAACATCTGTTTTGCAGAATTTTTATGCCATATGAGCTCTTAGACCTTGTTTCCAGCATGATCACACACATAGTTGTGCTAGTGAAACTAAGGAGTGTTGCAAGAGCGCAGTTAAGTAAGACTGGACTGGAGTAAAAATAAATTGACAAACTAATGCCTCCAAAGTTCTTGTGTTTGTAGTTTCAAGTATTTTAAGTTCCTGTGAAATAGTATATTATTCAATTAGGAAAAAAATGTCAGCCTCTCTTTAACACATTTTGCAAATATATATATCAGTGAGACAAAATAATTAACGGTGTAACAGTGAACAACTGAGCAGTCAAAGGAAGAGGCTTGAGGCTGTTTAGCACTGAGTGTATTATCATGTATCTGTCATTCTTTAATGCACAACGAGGGAAAATTTCCAAGGGAAGAAAATACGTATTTCTTAAAAGCATATCAAGCTATAAAGTAAGAAAGTAATTAACATTGAAGATGGTGATAAATACCCCGGAAATGAGCCGTTATGCCTAATTTGTTTGCAGAAGATATATTGTACACTGTGTTTGTGAGGCTTTTTCTGCTTTAAACCTGCTGACCCAGTAGATCCAATACTAACTTTGTTGATAATAAATATTTAATGTAATGGACAAAGAAATACTAGAGGAGCCCTGAATTAGAAATTTGATAAAGAAGAATTATGCAAAGTTCATGAATTTATCATTGTCCCTCCTCTCTGTCTCTCACCATTTCTTTCTTATTATTATGTTAGACATTCTTGTCAGCGCATCCAAGGAAGAGTTCCACTGTGTTGTTATCAAACCATTTGAATTTTTAGTGGAAAAATATTTTGACAATATAGGTGATCTAATAACTTTGCCTTCTGCAATAAGCTGCCCCAGAAGGCGTGTCAGCTGGCAGAGTTTGTTGTATAGCAGTTCCATAATACCACAGTTAGCTATAAGTAATTTGTCATAAACTCTGAAGAACTTCAATGCAATATGACAGTAGGAATAGTCAGACAGCTAATAGTGCTTGAAGACTTGGGAGACTCTTGAGTATCTGCTTTATATTGGAACTAACAGTGATGTTTGAAAAGTCAAAATGATTAGGCACCTCACTTCTACTGACTGACTGTAAGGCAGGAGTGATAACACTGTATTATTTTACTAACATGCTGCAGGAAAGCATACATTAGGAATGGGAAATATCTAGGTGTATAAATATCTCATATACACCTATCTAATAGTGATGGGAGAAAGATGAATACAGTGAGAAATCTGGACAGTAGTTTGAATGACTTTACTCAGTATAAATTCACTGTCCTTATCATTTTACAATCTAAGTAGACAAGAATGAATAGAACGAAGTGTCCAGTGGAAGTTTGATATCATTTTATGTTACCTTTTTGAAGGTTCTTACAGATGTACTTATCCCTGCAACAATGCAAGAAATGCCAGAAAGGTAGGTATAATAATGATACATTCTAATTGTTAGTCGTATTCCAAGAAAATGGAGAGTAAATAGCAGAAATGTTGTAATCTAGAGATTTTTTCTCACAATCTTTAAGCTCATTTTTAGAAAAGTAAAGTAAGTAGACAAAATACTATCAGCTGTGAGGACAGCTATAGAAGTAGAACAGCCTTAAAATATTAGACAGTATTTTAATGTTCTGTTTTCTGGCTTGTTGAATATCTTGAAATATGTTTTTTCTAATCTATAGCCATGGAAGAGCAAAAAAGAAAGAAATATAGTCCTGCTGTATGAGGAAAAATAATTGTGGGTTTTTTTTTTTTCAGAATACTTTTCAGGTTTGTATCATACACATGCTTCATCTAAGCATTTTTTTCAACACAACAATTGCAAGAGGATTATCATGAGTTGCCTCTGAATCTTCTCACTTTTCCTTTCCCTTGGAGGCTGTCATATTTGGGGTTTTATGTCTGTCTAAGACCTTGAGTTTCAGATATCTGTAATGGTTCTTGGATTTCTTATAGTTTGTTCTTAAAGCTAATTGTTTTCAACCTATTATTTCAATTGGCATATAGCTTATGTTTTTTTCTCAGAGGGGATACAGATCAATACATAATCAGTTTTGGCCTTTTGATGATCAGTCATTTCCTGTTTCAGGGATACCTGGAGAGTAATTCACAGATCTGTCCAGGATTCTGTAAATTATTTTTAAACAAATGCAATAAATTTTGTATTAATATTTCTCTAAAATACATTTTTTACTGTAGTTTACTGGCAGATATAAGAAATTTTGCAAAAAACTGGGAACAGTGGGTTGTTTCTTCTTTGGAAAATCTACCAGAAATACTGATGGATAAGAAACTGCCAATTGCCCGAAGATTTGTTTCCTCCCTGAAAAGGCAGACATCATTCTTACACCTAGCACAGGTAAACAGAATAACACTTGTACAGAAAACATTGACAATTATATTCAGTTCATCTTTCTGGCTAGCAGAAGTTAATTCTTTGTATTTTAAATGTTCAGCCATGGAAGACTTACACCTTGTAGTTTTCAGTGAATAAGAAGGAAGAGGCCATAAATAGATATTATTTAGACATTCTGAACTTCAAAATTTTGTAGTAGAGCAGAAAGAAAAGACCACGGTTACGGTGAGCTACTATCATGGGAACATTCGAAAATCATATGATAAAGTGGAATATAAGAGAATTTTCTTCAGTTCCTTCTTGCCTTGCGAAGATTCACTGTCTTGTCCACAGTGTCCTTTAGTGAGTTTATCCCTTCTGAATTTTAACTGTAAGGAATATGTGATAGATAGGTGAAGGCTCCAAAGTTGAGTTGTTAGGATGCCGATATCTGCAATTAGGACACATTTCCATATGAAGGTTTGGTACATTGTTGAAAAGGATACATTACCTGTTTTGGAGCTTACGTGCTAATGGGGTAGGCTTTTGAGAGAGTAACCTTCATGCATAACTATAAATGCACCATACATTCTTCTTGACTTAGGCTTCTGTTGTATAAATCTTAAGACAAAAGTAGCATGTGGATGATGTGAAAATTATCCAGACAGGAAGGCACATTACAAAAATATTAGAAGTCTAATGGAAAGAAAACATTACTTCATCTGATCTGTGATAAACACAGCTAAGAAAAGACAGCTACTGATTCTTCTCTGAGGAGAAGCTCCTCAGCATTTTGTCTTGCTTTCTCTTACAGATTGCTAGGCCAGCACTTTTTGATCAGCATGTGGTGAATTCCATGGTGTCAGATATTGAAAAAGTAGATTTGAATAGTATTGGCTCTCAGGCACTCCTTGCAGTCTCAGGGAGCACAGATTCTGATGGAGAGGTCTACAGTGAATGTAAGTCCATGGTGATATATATGTAATGTTAAAATAAATTCACTCTTCATTCCATGCCATACTATGAGGAGTTTGGTAAAGAAGAGGTGCAAAGACACTGCATTCTCTGCTCTAGCTCAGCATTAACTTTAGCTTAAGAAAACCAGTTTGTTGCCCTAGCATGTCCTACAAAAATATAAGCTTGAGCTGGGAAATCATCCCAGATAGATGATTTTAAATGGTTGTTGAAAAAACAATTACCATGTCAGTTGCTAATCGTAACAAAATCCCTTTTGAAGTCAGTCTTATTGTGTGGGAGTATTAGCATGGATTCTTGAAAAATGTCCCCAAAATCACATGTAATTATAGCTTAATTTAATGAATATTCAGGCTAGATTACATTCTTTGTTTTTGTTTTTATTTTTTGCCAAAAGCTGATCTGTAAAAAAAAAACAAAAAAACATAACTTTCTGTGAAGAATAACAGCTATTTTAATAAAGAAAATTGAGTGAAGTACAAGTGCAGAGGATGATAAATTTTTTTTTGCAGTTAATTTTATATACACTTGTTACTGAAGAAAAGATATTGAGCTGTATTTTTTAAAAGATGATTCTTGTCATGGGAAGCATGTTGACCAGAGTTTGGAGAACTGAAAGAATAATAGCAAGGTCTTGTCTTCTATGTACTGTTATTTTGATCAGGAAGGTTTTTTCTCTTACATAATGAATCGTAATCCTATTTAGGCACTTTCTCAAGAATTGCAAATAGAGAAGTTAACTTGTAAAATGTAAAGGAAACCAAAGACATTATAGAAGTCTGTCACATTACAGACAACGCTGTTCTATTAAACTTAGTAATAGGTAGGTTTTCAAGGATAAGCCTTAAAATGAATGTAAAACTTTTTTTTTTTTTTTTGCTTTTATTTTCTTGTAAAACTATATCTTATCATTGTAATGCTAAAATAAGTAATATATATATGCATAACAGATGTGTGTTTGCTTACTTCACTGAAGAGTTGTTCATTTCTTCACCACTCTATTTCTTTGTCTTTCCTTTCCATGCTACAATATTGTCATACGGCTGGTGAGTGGCTTTTTCTCATGTTCAGAAGAACATGGAATGACATACTCTCCTTTTTTACATGGTAGATGACTCTATTACTGTATTCCAAGAACTGAAGGACCTTCTAAAGAAGAATGCCACTGTGGAATCATTTATTGAATGGCTGGATACTGTGGTTGAGCAAAGGGTTATCAAGGTACCTTTCAGATATTCTGCCTGACTTGAGACTACTTAATTAGTTCTAATTAATCATGTTGAGTGCTGTTAAGTATTTGTGAAAACTATAACATTTGTGAAAAACTAAATAAGGTGAGCCAAAGTTGTTCCTTAGAGAAGTGATTTTTCTTTTGTATTTCTGAGATGTTACTGCATGTAATATAGGTTAGTACAATAGATGGATTCAGAAGTAGCTAACTTGTGGAAGGCTTTCTACGGACCAGAATTGAAGATGCCAGGTTATAGCATCACAAGATGTTTAACTTGGTAATTGAGGCTTTTAATGGGATTTTTATTTTTTTTTTTACCAGTTTTAGAAGACGCTTCATAATCACCAATATTTTATACATGTATATTTACAAATGATCACATTTTCTTAGGGATGTGATTTAGCAGACGGTTGTTAGAGTTAGGGTAATTTGGTCAGGTTGCAGTTGGACTTGCTGATCTTTAAGGTCTTTTTCAACCTAAGCAATTCTATGATTCTATGATTCTACTACAGTTCAAAAAAAAAGTAACTGAGTTTTCAGCTGTAGCTCAAGGAAGATATATTAACCCAATTTGTGAGTTAATGTAAACCATCAGAAAGAAATGTAGCATGTGATACTGCTTGCTAATAGCTCTGAAGACTTGCTTTTTGCATCAGGTACTGTGCTGTCTGGAAATGCTATGATACTTTATCCATCATTTTAGGGACCACCTTGACATGAATGGGTGCAAGAGGAGGAGGTAGTGAAGTTAGCTTTGACTTGCAGAAGAGTGTCTCTGCCACTTCACAGAAATTGACTTGTTATTTTCCCATTCTTTACCTGTTTTCCCAAATTTCAGTGGGTACATTAATATTTTCTCTGAGTTTACAAACATTTACTATCATCTCTGAGCAGCACAGTGAGGTGTTTTGGGTGAGTCAGGGCAGTAGAGCCTAACCAAATTCTTGGAAGAACTTGCCTAGGCACAAAACTCATACTGAAGCTGAGCAATCACAATTTATTTTAGAATTGATTGATTACAGTTTAAAACTGACTCTCCAATTTCAAAACACAGTTCTCAATTAACAAGCCAGGTAAAATCAATGAAGCACTCTCCTGTTCATTGTCTTCTATGTAATATTTTATTATTAAATTTAAAAGGTATGTTTCCTAGCATTGTTCTCCTGTAGTTAGGAGTAAGAGGTACCAGCAAATCATGATGTCATTCTAAATCAATTGAGTAGGAGTTGAGCATTTACAGAACGTGTAACCCTTCCACTGTTGTCTTCTGTTCATGCTGAAGCATGGTTACTCTAAAACTCACGCAGCACTTCCCATTTACTTGCTATTTCAGAAAGCAACAGTGCATACTTTTACCACATGAACAAATCAGAGTATGAAGTGAGCAGCATTAAAAGCCCCACTGTTACAATAATGGGCATATCATTTTATAAGAGAAAGCCTGGCAGGTATTACGCTGAAGTACAGAGACTAATTTCCATTCCCTGTTTGTGTGGAATAGCATGGCACCAGAGGATATTTTTTTCTTCTTGTCCTTCACACCTGTACACACGCAGCACTATTTCCTATCTTCAGTATTAGAATATGAGCTTTTTTATATTCCTTCAGGCCACAGCGGAGTTCAAGCGGTAAGCAGTTTACTTCATTGAATGTGGTCGAATCTCTACTCTGGTTGCACTGAAAAGAGTGAATGCTGCTGTTTGTCACTTTAGGACAGACTTTATGAAGACAGCTTAAATCAGGCAGCTTGATCCCCTCTGCCACATGAGCCTGACTCAAGAACTCCTCAAACTTTTAAGCATTTTCAGTTCTCCTTTCTCCTTTCCTGTGTGTAAAAAGCAAGTTAGCATAACTACAGTATTCTGCTACTTCTGTCTTTCAGGCAAGCAAACAAAATGGGAGGTCATTAAAGAAGAGAGCTCAAGACTTTCTTCTCAAATGGAGCTTTTTTGGTGCTCGAGTGATGCATAACCTCACTCTGAACAACGCCTCGAGTTTTGGTACCTGGACTTTGTAAAAACACTCATATTTTTGTACATATGTGCCAACATTTATCCACCTTATGCAGAGGAGCCTGTCCTAGCCTAAAGATTTTTTTATCAAAGCCATAAATACTGCGTAATGTGCTTTTCAAACAAACATTTCACAGTAAATGATAGAAATAATTTATTGGCGATTTGTGTCTCATGTTCGTTTTCCAAGATAGTTTTTATTTAAATTGCTGTTTGATATTGCTTTGCTATTTGCAAACTAGAAGCTGTGTTTGCTTTAATCTGACGTTTGCACTGGAACAGTAACTACATGTCTTGATAGGAGACAGAAAATTCTAATTATTTATACTATAAATGGATCAAAAAAAGACTATTGTTATTGTGCATTAGTTTTCAGTTGTTTTTTTTGTTTGTTTTTGTGGGCTTTTTTTTTTTTTGTAAGAGCAAAAAGAATTTGACAGGTCAATTTTGTTTTTCAGTTTTGAAATGAGCAGGCATTCAACAGTATTTTGTGGTTTTTAAAAATTAAGTTTCACTTGTCTGTCTTTAGAAATGTTTATGTTTTTGAGGACTCTCATAAGTAGTATTTTATAATATAGAAAATGCTAGAGCAAACGAAATTAAATACAGTGCATCATTTCTTGGGTTATCTCTGTAGTTGTAGGTACTTCATTATCTAAAATTCGGCAGCTATATTAAATTTCTACAGGGACAGGCACATTTTTAATGTGATACATCCTTGAAATAGGGTTGAAGACTTCATCAGTTATTGTCTGGTTACTTAGCACAAAGCAAACAGAAATAGAGCAGAGGCATTCTAGCAGACTTCAGCCTTATCTAGCTCCACTGTGTGCCCTCTTCAAGTATAAAGCACGTCTCACTTTCATCAGTATTTTTCTTTGATGTAATTAGTGGTCAAATAGCCTACAGGACAGTAAACAATTGAGCTAGGTGGGCCAGTGCAAAGAGAGATTAGAGCTAGAAGTTAGGCACTATCCAGTGTTGGTCTTGCCAGGTCATTTAAAGTCCACAATTATTTGTTTGTTTCACCAGCTTCTTGTAGAGTGTTGAGAGATGGTCACAAAGATAACTTGGCTACTCTCCCTCTTTCTCCTCCTTAAAGGTTCTTTTCATTTGATCCGCATGCTGCTAGATGAGTACATCCTGCTCGCCATGGAGACACAGTTCAACAATGACAAAGAACAAGAACTCCAGAATCTATTGGACAAATACATGAAGAATTTAGGTAGCTAGAGCTTGGTTCTTTTGAATGTATTCCTGCATTTTCAGAAAATATTTGTTTAAACAAAAGTAGATTTATGCTCTTTTCCTGAAGTTGTAGTTTTAGGTCGCATTGTCAAAACCACCTGAAATGGTTGTGACCATCACCTCACCATTTCATTCCCACCATCAACCATAGTTCAGTTAATAAAATTTGGGGGAGGGGAATGTTACTATGCAGGATCACTGAAATGATCTTGGGTGCAGCTAACACTCATGTCGTTGCAACTGAAGGGCCACAAACTGGTGTGAAAAGTACGTCTAGCAAAGAGAGCAGAAATTCCCAATCCAGTTTTTCAGCCAAATCTGAAATACGTAGTTACACCTTGAACTAGAAATGTATTTGATGTTAACAAAATAAGAATGTCCCTTCAAGTTTGGAGCACAAGGTTGGAGGTATGTTTAACAACTGACTGAAATACTACTGTGAAAGAGAAACAAAAAGAGCTTAAAATAACATCCTTCACATTTTGCAGCTATTGGGATTCTTGAGAGTTAGGCAGTTGGAAGACACATGCTCAAGGTCTTTTGGTATAAAATGAAAGAATATTAAGAAATGGCATTTGAACCCTAAGACATGGATTAAATTCTGGTCCAAGTTAATCCCCAAAAACGTATTGAAATTCCATTGGATTCTGCTGAATTTATGTTGATTAACAGTAGCATCTGTGATCAGTATTGAAGACTTTGGTTATGGTTACTCTATTTAATCTGCACTGTGTTGCAAGAAACTTGCATAGAATTTGTCTGACAGTAGATGGCTGCACCTTTTCTCTTCATCCTTCAGGAAAAGCCTTTGTAGCAGTTGCCTTTTCCTGAGACATTTTGGTGAAGTCCTTTAAACCGTAGTGTAAAGCCATGATTTCCAGAAAAACATCAAAACTTCCACTGAATTTATCAATAGTATGTGGAAAACTGGAAAAGTTACTGATGATAAAAAATGCTTTTGTTCTAGATGTCGGTGTGAAAATAGATATGCTTCAAGCATTCTAAAACTCTCATTGTTAAACCTTTAAGATGTGGTATCATGAGCCTCAGTGCAATTTACTTGACTTCATTGCTGACATTTACTTCAAGGGAATAAATCTGATTCATATCCACACTATGATGATGATTTCAGTGAGGAGCTGATAGTACCATTGACATGTACTACATAGATCTGTAGCCAGGGAATGTGATTTAGACAATATCCATTCTGATCTGGGAAGATTAAGGCTAAAGCAATATTTATTTTCAACTGCATACAAGAAATGGAGGCTTCACTGTTTTCTAAAATACGCAACCAAGTTTATGAACAAATCAGACAGCTCATGTGCTGTTTATGTATTGGTATTGATTTTATGTACAATGAGCACACATAACAGCCACCAAGAGTTTTCCACTTATTATTCCAGATGCAAGCAAAGCGGCTTTTACTGCATCACCAAGCTCTTGTTTCCTAGCAAATCGTAACAAAGCTGCTTCTCTGCCCAGTGATGCTTCAGTCAAAAATGAGTGTCTAGTGGAGCAAACCTATGTGTCCTTGTCAGCTAGTCAGCCTAGCAGTATGCCTTCAGGTCTGAATCCCTTTGCCACAGGAGACAGTGAGAATATGCAGCTGGCAGGTATGTAGCAGTTCTCTTCGTCCTTCCTTCCCTTGTTTGCTTGTTAGTCTTTCAGTTCACAATAACACAAAACGGTAAAAGGAACACTGACCATATGCATTTATGGGAACTTCTAGTAGTAACGTTCCACAGGCTCACCATCTGTGCTGATTCATGGAAGGGGGCAATTTTAGACACCTGTCAGTAATACATCCTCTTGGTACAATGATAAAGATGTCTCACATGTCATGGCGTGATGAGATTCTTGTGAGGCATAAACAAGCATAACATCCTGAGCATACAACGCTTTTAAATGCTGGGATTTCACACTGAATGTGCCAGTCTCCAATCTGGAAAATGGCATTCAAAAACTTTCTAACCCAAAGTCGTGGATTAAAGAACCTATATTGTGTAGGTGGGAGCCAAAGCACATACTTTGTAAAGGTTTCATATGGTAACGTGCACTTCACCAGAGGGTTAGTGTCTTAACAAATCCACTGTATTCATTAGAACTACAGTATGAGCACTAGTGATGGCTAATGCTTATTTATTTATTACAGGTCAGATGGAGCTTCCTCAAAGCGCTGGCCACCTGATGACTCCACCCATTTCACCAGCCCTGGTCAGCCGAGGAAGTGTTATCAACCAGGGGCCAATGGCTGTGAGACCTCCAAGTGTAGGCCCTGTGTTATCCACGCATTCACAGTGCTCTTCCTACTCAGAACCCCTTTATCAGACTTTGTCACAAACTAATCAGAACTACTATGGAAACAATTCCAGTTACCAGGCTATGTTCAGAACTCAGGCCCATTCCACTTCAGGAGTTTACCAGCACAGAGCAGAGCACAGCCGATTCAATGCTTTGAGTGAACAGCAGTTCTCCAGAGACTACTTCAACAACAGTTGTGCTGTAACTCCATACAATGCCAGATCACCTTCCAGCTATTGTCCCTCATCCATGACTCAGGATGCACACAATATGCAGTTTCTGAATACAGGAAGCTTCAATTTCTTGAGCAACTCAGCATCTACTTGCCCAGGAGCAACATATCCCCCTAATGCTTCCAACGGTATAATACATACTAAGAATGTTTTATTTTTCCCTTTTGTTTCTCTTTCCTTGCTGGAGTGAAATGCTTTCTGTCTGCCTTTTTTTCTATGGAAGATATTTCAGCTCTTAATTCTACCTTCATGTTTTTTACTTCTCTGATGGCGTGCGTAGATAGTAAAACAGCTTAACAAGCCACTTCGGGATTTATTTTCCTGTGGGGAATTCTCAGTTGACCTCAAATGCCTCTGCTACATCTCTACCAGTCTTCCTCTAGTACCATTGCCATGTCTTGCACAAAGCAAGAAAAACTAGGATGACTTTGCCATTTATCAGTCTCTTGAAAATACACCAGAACATTTGCTATGAAACTATTTCCCAGAATTCAAGAGTAAACTTTTGCCACAGTCTTCTTCAGAAATGCAGTCAGAAAAAGCACCACTCTCTTCTGGAGGAAAAAATGCAATGGAAATATTGCTTGTATGTGAGTTTGTATATGACAAGTATGTATCACCATGAAATATTTTTTTCTGTGTGTATTTTCCTTGTTTGTCAGTTTCAGAAGGGATACTTAACTCCCTTCCACAAGTCCACATGACTGATATGAGTCCACGTGGTGTCTCTTCTGGCCACTGGTTGCAGGGCACTGTTTAATTCTGAACTTAGAATGTGATAACAATGGAGATGCAATTCTGTACTGAAAGCACGACTGAACTAGGATTTATTTTGCTCTGACATTACCTGTCCCCCTTTTGGGTCCATCACTGCATGCGTTATTAAGGTGACTAGGCCATGTGTGTATGTAAATCACCTTATTCTCAAGAAACTAGGCCAATAACAATTACCTTGTGCTCCAACTCACCACAGGCTCCTACTCTACCATTTCTCTTCAATAATAATTTCACTCTACTTTCTTTTTTTCCAATCTCCTGTCAATAGGATATTACGGAAACAATATCAATTATCCAGAATCTCACAGACTTGGATCAATGGTGGATCAACATGTTTCTGTAATCAGCAGTGTAAGTAGCATTCGATCATTGCCATCATACAATGATACACATGATCCACTGAATATCTTGGATGACAGCGGAAGAAAACAAACAGGCTCATACTACACAGAGTCCTCACCTTCAATTGTCTGTCGAACTGCTATGAGTAAGTATATCCAAGACCGAGGAGCTATGAACTTTTTAGCACCTTAACAAGAGCTGGGAGTTAAACTGTAGCTCATATATATATATAATGTCTAAGATGCAATATAAAATAAAATAGCTAAGTGCATGGGCTGTATCCTAAGATGTTTCCTTAAATTTTCAGGACAGTAGGCTGAGTGACTCTTCGTTCCCTTTAAGAAAGCTGTGATTCATTGTCCACAAGATTGGAATGAATGGCCTGAATTGCAGAAAATTATGTATTAGGAAACACTTTTAAACTACTAAGTGAGCTAATAATGAACTGGGCTCCTCTAAGTGCTCTTCAGGATCCTCACTGTCAAACAGATCAAATGAACCCTGGCTCAGTAATGTCTAGATGTATACTTCCTGTATTGTAGTCTCTTCCCTTCCTGTTCTCCAATAACTGTGTGAATTAGGCAGATCTCCTACTGACAGTGAATTACAGGTGAAATTACCTAATCACCAATTGTTTGTTTTGATATGTACATTAAACAAATGGTAGCTGAGTTCGGTCTTGCATTCCCAAAAGACTCTGAAATATCACATAGAAGAGGTAAACTTGGGCACAGTCTGTTCATTTCTCCACAAGGTTATCTCTTCCTATTACTTACTAGTTAAGCATACACAGAAGGCCAGTCATTACTTGCCTCTTTAAGGCTTTGCAAAGATGTAATAGTCAGTTCTTTCAAGGATGCTAAAGAGCAGGGGGAAGGAATCCAGAACCACCAGAGGGGGATTGTGCCCACCAACTTTCTTTTGTATGCTGTGTTATGTGCTAGGTGATGACAGTGGTACCATCAATCAATATGTACCTGAATGGGGCAAGATATGAAAAGATATTATGGCAAATATAAACAGCTTTGCAGTTTTCACGGAAGATAGTTCATACTCAGGCCCATAAATGGATTTTTAGCAGAGTTCACTGATGCATTAGTTTTGGTTTCTTCCCTCATACTATTCTCTGACAGTGTGAAGAGCCACTGAAGAAAACTGTGGAAGTATAAGTAAATTCAGAAGAATGGAACTGTTGAAATTTCAGTTCTTCACATGGTGCACCTGCTAGATCAGGGTTTCCATCAGATGAAATTGTATTGTGTTTTTGATGGTTGTTTTTGGTTTTTTTTGTTTTGGATTTTTTTGTTTGTTTGTTTGTTAAATACAGTAGATAGAAAACTTGCATTTATGTTAACCATTTTTTTTCCCCACAGCTTCAAACTTGCAAACCACATCTTCGCAGTGTATGTACGGAACACCTAGTCAGTTCACTCCTCAGGAAAATCTGGAGTCCCATGAGCCACCAAACAGAGACATGGTATCATCTTTACCACCAATTAACACAGTCTTCATGGGAGCAGCAGCTGGAGGAACCTGAACTGGGAGAGGCGTGTCACTGTCTCAAGCTTACTTTTCCATTTCAGACATTAAGGCTATGATGACAATCCTTTTAGGTTGGTGGAATACAGAAGTATTACATATAGTTGTAAAATTAAACATTTTAGGGATTTTAGCACTCCTTTATGCAGCAGAGCAGATATATTCACCTTTTTTTCCTACCTGTGAATCACTCAGGATTGTTTTCATTACAGCTTTTCAGTCAGAAGTTCAGGGTGAACTAGTGATTCTTGACAGCAAGACTAACTTGTAAAGAAATGATTGCATCTCTTCCTAATTTATTAAAAATGATATTTTAGTCTTTCACATATCTTTTATATTAAAATGTTTATTTAATGCCTGTGTTGCTCACTATTTATTAGGACAACAGAGTAACTGTTTACTTTCTCTTATTTGACAATTGTCAAATTGTATCCTACCTCCTATGGAAATGTTTACAAGGTCAGTTTTTACTGTTTTAAATGAAACTAAGCCAAATTCTTACTCTTTTTTTTTTTACTGTTGTGCTCTGGAAAATTAATCTCAAGTGTCTAGTGTCTACCTGTGAAGTGAAAGTTCTCAGGAAATAAATAAAACATATTGTGGGATTTTTTTTCTTTTAAAGTAAACTTCTTTCTCTTAAAACCAACAAAACACGCAAATATCATTAGCTAACCAATGTCAATAGCCTGTTACTGTAAGTGGATAACTGAAACAAATGAAACTATGGTACAAAATGTCATGAGATTTTTCATCATTACTTTTGATTTGAGCCCCAGATTTCTGCTGGTGGAAATTCATGAAAAGGTGTCCATCGTATTTCGTGAGTTCAGGAAAGCTGTGTATGTTCAACTCAAGGGTAGTAAAGATGATCAAATATGTTGCAACTCTCCAGATCAGCTGTTTTAATTAAAAAAACTATTTTATAAGTGCCATGATAATCTGTATACAAACATGCATTTACATACTTTTCTGAAGAAGCAAGGTGAAGAATATTAATGTTATTAAAGAGGATGAAGAAAAGAACACACTTATAAAACAAGCTTCTTACTATGCGTTCATGAAATAGCAGGTGTTATTTTGTAATCATATAGACACATCATCGAATTCAGATTTGAATTTAAGTCCAGACTTTCTAATTGTTTAAGGCTATTTCATGTCCATTTTCCTTTAGTGTTTTTGTAATTGAATTCTGACTGCAGGAAACAAACAAACAAACAAGCAAGCAAACAAAATAGCCAACCACAACTAAAAGAAAGAAGCATTGACAGGAATAACTCATGAATAATTCCTGATATGAAATATTGTATGCAGATTTGAGATATCAAAGTTCAGTAATTAAGTAGACTCCCATTCAATTGCTTCCTAATTCAGGGTGAGGTCTTATGTTGAAACCAAAATGCTGTACTAATACGGGAATGTTTTAATTTCAACAAAAATTCCCAATGATATGTTGTGGGGCAAGGCTTTACAGCAAGTGAAGGAACTACTGCAAAATTCTTATTTCTTCATAATTATTTAGAACTTCATATATTTTCTTCTAATATTAATGTTCTAAAATTCAGGATCCTCATCTGGTCGACACAAGTTTTGGCCGTAGTCAGTGTAAAGAGATCCCTCGCATTCCAAGTGGGATGAGCTGGGGAAGGGGAGTAAGAAGGGAAGAGAGATGCCACTTTCCTGAAATGCTTGGCTCCCTCCACAGACAAATGACAAAGCTTATGGTTTAAACTGGAAACTTCTAGATGATTGAATTTATGTGAGTAAATATGTATAATTGAGAGGAAGTAGGCAGCCACTAGCCAACAGAGTCTTAGTCCATCAAGTCCTACATAAAAAGCACAGCTGATGGTACATAGTGACTCGTACATAATTTATTTGCATCATTTCCAGTCATTTTTTATGTGAACCATTTCACATTCTTTTTTTTTTAAATTTATTTATTTTGGGGAACATAAACTAATTTATCTGTACTCCATCTGAGATAAGAAAGAATAGTCTACCATTAAATGTGCAGATTCTCATGATGACTGCAAAACTTAGAGTAGCATGAAGTATCACACTATCGTAAATCACAGTTCATTATCAACAGCAAAGAGCAGGAAAAAAACCAAGCCACCCTAGTATTCAAAGAGAAATCCCTCATAGCATTGCATAACAAGGAAAGAAAAAAAAGTGATAGTTGTATCCAGCCAGGCCAAATGAGGAACTGTCATCTTATGACTTCTTTATGACCTGTCAAATATGTAGTTTGATAAATTCAAGGAGTTTTACCCATAGGAAGCAAAATCACTCTGTTCTTGGGGATAACTCATGGGAAGATTCTTATTTTTGGTTGTTTAGCAGCATCACAGCAAATACTATTGATAAAGGAGTGGAGCCAGGAGTTGGGCTCAGTAATCCATATGGGTCCCTCCCAGCTAAGAATATTCTATGATTCTGTGAGTGGCAAGTTGGTGTTTGTGGTGTGTAATTAAAATTTTATGTATGCAACAATGTGTTGTTTATAATATATACATGTCAGAAAATCTGGGACAAAAAATAGTAGATATCAAGTACAATCCACATCAAATGTGTATGACTCAGAAGTGGTTTGTGTGTGTGTGCGTGTATATTTTTTTTGTTTTTCTGTGAGAAGGGAAAAAGAAAAATGAAATCTTTCTGGTTTATTTATCAGTATCAGTGAATTTGAACTGGTGCTAAAAGAGATGAAACAGATGGATGAACAAGTCAAATCTGCTGCCACTTCTAATGTAAAACTGTTTCTAATACAAATTTGATCCAGCAAGAAGAAGCAATATTAGAGAAGAACCTACTGACTTTTGTGACATGACTCTGTGCCTAGCAGTGCAGAGGGGAAACTTACATGTTTTGTGTTGGAAGTTCTTGTTCACAGAAGATAGGATCCTGGGAATTTTGCTCTAGACTCAAAAGTTGCTTTTACCTTCAAATGTGTAGAGAATGCACAGTGTAATTATTTATACTTTCAGAGGACTAAACTGGAAAGCACCTGTGCTGAGCCTCTGGTTTGGCATAACTGGTTTGCAATTTATGCTCCACAATGGACCTTTGCATCACACTGTGTCATTGTTATCTCTAGATCTGTGTGATCTGACACACAGGGGACAGCAAGCCCAACAGCCCCCCCAAAAAAGGGGGAGGGGGAGGAAAGGGTAAAGGGAACAAAGAGGGAAAGAAAAAGAAAAAAAAAGAAAAAAAAAAACAGTGACAACGATCTAAGGAGGAAAATTAATTTACTGTTTATAATAGCAGAAATATAAGTTAATTGGGATTAAAGCTAATAAATCAAACCGATGTTCTTACTCTGATCCGCCAGGGAACAAAAAAGATGAACAAAAAAAGAACTGGTGAAAGTGGGTTGCTTCTGCGTTTAGTGGGGGCTGTTGAGCTTTTGTGAAACTTATCGCCAGACTATCTGATCTAGTTATGATTCCCTCAAGTTCTAGTCTTAGGAGAAGATAGATAGATAGATAGAAAATTGATTTGAAGTTTTCATTTGGAGATAGAAGACAAGGCTGGAGTCATGTTTAGAAGGAACTTTCAGAGTGAGAATAATTTGAAGTTCTAGACCCAGTCGTCAATCAGATGTCTGAGGCTGGCACAGGGCAATTTAAAGTCATGGCTAGGGTTCAGGCCAGCATAAACTGATGAATCTGAACTAATTATGGATGTAAGACATTTAAGGATCTATACTCATTCCTAAAATCAGTAAAAATCACTAACATAATCGTTAGCTTCAGGTAAGAATAAAATAAAACACTAGAACTAGGTCAGTAATGATGTGAACCAGGATCAGTGTTAAGTCTAGGAGACAGCGCGGAAAAGAGAGCGCAGCTCATACAATGAGAGTCTCAGAGTAGATCCTAATATTACTACTGGGCATATGATTAGTCTTATGCTTAGACAGGCTTAAGTTTAGGGTTGCATTTTAGGTTGCTTTAGCCTCATTAACCCAAATTACTTGCAAGTCTGAAAGAAGTCATCAGGGAAAGATAAGGACCGTTGTCAACGTGGCCCATTAGCTGCACATAATTGACTGGGTTACATAAGGTTTTGTTTTAGTATCCAGTCTCACTAGATTTTGGACAGATGGGACAGACAATATTGACTGAGGAACTCAGTTTATTCCTGGAGCTGGAAGAAGACTTTAGATTAGTTTCAAGTCCATTTTACTTAAACACTGCTTAAAGGAATCACCTGAGTATTTTAAGGGATAACACTGGCACTAGATATAAGATTCAAGTTTGGCACTAAGGATTGCATCTGATGCCAGTCTGAGATTGTAATTTAGTACTGGGTCTTGAAAAGGCTGCAGAGCTAGATGCAAGTTGTCCTGGAAAGCACATTTCTGCCTGTGTTGAGTCCTAGGTCTGGCCAGAGTCAGTGGGTTAGGGTTTAGCTTTGCCCAGAGTGGGTGAACTTCCCTTACTGAGGTGATCAAGGAGATTCAGGGATGTTGCTACAAGGGCTCACCTGGTTATCTCATTCAAATGTGAAGGTAAGATCTATGCTGGGTACAAATTGAAAATCTAATTATAAGGACAACCACTGAATTTAGGTTGTGGTAAAGGTATTAATAGGTTCATGTCACAGACAGAGAAAAATGTATGAAGGTCTAAGTATATTATCAGGAAGAGTAAAGGGAGAGAAAAAAATGTCAGAACAAGAAGAAGAGAAGGTAATAATGGAAAGTGTGATAAGCAGTATTCCTGGCGAGTTAAAGCAGAGGCCTGGAGAACAAGAAGATAATTTAGGTGGTTTTTTGGAAGATTAGCATAACCATGAGGAATTACACGATCAAAGGAAGTACTAGACTCGTTTGTAATTATTACATATGAGTGATGGATGCTAGAGGCTGGCTTTTTCCACGTTTCTTGATTTGAAAAAAAAAACACCTCAAATTTGGGCTTAGGCAGAATAATTCTGACAAAAATAATGCCTCATCTTTCATCATAAGGCTCTAACGTGTCTGTTAAAAAGAGAAAAGTTGTTAATCTGTGTTGCCCAGATCACTCTCCATTCAAACACTCTTGAACTAAAAGGACCATAGGTATCTATAGCCTCCAGGGAGATGCTGCAGCATTGCTAATGATAAAACATCAGATAGCCTACATTACTGGGATGATGAAAGCAGATCTTGACACAAACTATGCTGCTTCCATGGTCACCAGACATTTGCAGAGATTTCAAGGCTCAGCAGAATCAATTCTCACTAGGACCTGAGCCTGTCAACGGAGACATGAATAGGGAAAGCAGGAAAAAAACAAGGCTGGGATCTGAAATGGAGGAACGCAGGACTACGTGCTCATTTCATAATTAGTGACACTAAACGCTCTTTCTCCAAATTCCAGATTCTTTATTATTTGCACAGTTTTCTTCCCATTTAACAGTGCTGCATGTAGCAATGGTTACACAATTGGAAACACATAGATTATATTAGCGATTGAAATAGGAAAATATACTTCCCTTCCTTTTGGCTTGGTTGATTATTATCCTTGATCAAACAAAGGGCCACATGTTCATACTGCCCTTGTGCCCTGGTTGCTACAGTAGAAGGAGACATACAGTGAAATTCTACACTCAGAGTTTGACATTATACAGCTTTTTTATTCTTGTTATATTTAATTCTTGTATCATTCTGTTCAGAAAATGACTATGACTTAGTAATCAAGATATATGGAAATCAATCAAAATTTAATTTACAGGTTTTAAAATGGCTACACTACAGTAAAAATATCAAGTCTATGTAATACCAGGATTAAAAAGATGAACAGCCCTTCCTTTGTTTCTAATAGGGTCTTTACCAAACTTCATATTCAGCATGATCACCCTTCAAAGTCTAGACCCAATGCACAGCATCCTCCACCAGCATCCTTTCTTTGACCCTACGCGCTTTTTGACAAGTAGTTGTGCTTAATAAACTGAATCAATCCTATACACCTAATGGGTTCCTAAGAGCCCCCAGCCTTCAGCTCTTGGTAACTAGAGTAATTTTAGAGATTACACAGCCCATCTCCATACACACTTATGATAGCAGCTATTGAATCAGAGCTGATGTGCCTGAAGTGTAACAGTTCTCTTTCAATTCCATTTTGGAAACATTGTATAAAAAATTGTGTGGATAATTTTAAAACAAATTTAGAGTAGAGAAAGTTACCAATATTAATAACTTTCTTCTGAATTAGAAACGCAAACTTTTATTCTAAACAATGGATTAGTGAAAAACTAATTTTAAAACAAGCAAAATATTAAGGATGAGTCTGAAATGGAACCAGTTCCTTGTACCAGAGATACAACACTTCTGATTAAATAACTAAATATGAACTGAGCTACAGACATCCTTATAACAAAGCTGAGGAAGTGTGGGATAGATGAGTGGACAGTGAGGTGGGTTGAGAACTGGCTGACTGGCTGAGCACAGAGGATCGTCGTTGGCGGTGCAGAGTCCAGTTGGAGACCTGCAACTAGCGGTGTTACCCAGGGATCTGTGCTGGGTCCAGTCTTGTTCAACATCTTCATCAATGACCATGACTAGGGGATAGCAGCCACCCTCAGCAAGCCTGAAGGCTGTGCTGTCATTCCGCGAGACCTGGACAGGCTGGAGAGCTGGGCAGTAAGAAAGCAGATGAGGTTTAACAAAAGCAAGTGTAGAGTCTTACACCTAGGGAGGAATAATTGCATGCACCAGTACAGGCTGGGGGCTGACCTGCTGGAGAGGAGCTCTGCAGAGAAGGACCTGGGTGTCCTGGTGGACAACAGGTTGGCCATGAGCCAGCAGTGTGCCCTTGTGGCCAAAAAGACCAATGGCATTCTGGGGTGCATTAAAAAGAGCATGGCCAGCAGGTCAAGGGAGGTGATCTGCCCTCTACTCTGCCCTGGTAAGGCCTCATCTGGAGTACTGTGTCCAGTACTGGGCTCCCCGGTACAAAAAAGACAGGGATCTCTTGGAAAGAGTCCAGTGGAGGGCCACAAAGATGGTGAAGGGCCTGGAGCATCTCCCGTATGAAGAAAGGCTAAGTGAACTGGGTCTGTTTAGCCTTGAGCAAAGAAGACTGAGAGGGGACCTGATCCAGGTCTATAAATATCTAAGGTGTGGGGGACAAAGTGACGAGGTCAGACTCTTTTCAGCAGTGTGTGGAGACTGGATAAGGGGAAACAGTCAGAAACTGGAGCATAGGAAGTTCCACACAAACATGTGCAAGAACTTCTTTACAGTGAGGGTGACGGAGCATTGGAACAGGCAGCCCAGGGGGGTTGTGGAGTCTCTTTCTCTGGAGATATTCAAGACCTGCCTGGACACCTACCTGTGCAACCTGCTGTAGGGAACCTGCTTTGGCAGGGGGTTGGACTCTATGACCTCTGGAGGTCCCTTCCAACCACTACGATTCTGTGATCCTGTGATTGTGTGATTAAGTTTGCTATTGACCTATTACAAGTGATCATGATGTTTGCTCACTTGTAAGAAATTCAGTTCTCTGGTCTTGTTTTGTTCATGTTAAAGTTTACATGAAGTGGAACAGTGCCAGCAGAAGAAACTAAAGATGTCAATATTGTCAGGTTGGTTTGTCTCTCTGCTTTGCAGAATGGCATTTATCTCTCCATCATGCAGACTGTCTGGTATGACAAGTACATCTTGGCTTCACTTTGGAGCCACACATTACCCTCTGCAGGAAAGCTATAAATCATTCATCCTCTACAAGGTTCACATTTGCTCTGCATTGTTGATGTGATCAAGAAGTTTCTTCCCAGCCCTATAGTTTTCCAAGGGTGTCCTCACAGGTCTCACAGCTCTATTCAAGGGTTTAGGAATGAGGTACAAACTACTTCTTCCAGCAGTCAAGGTATGACTTATCATCAATAAGTGCTATGCCTCTGAACCCTGGACAACTTGGACACAAGCAAGGCTTGCTAATTCTAGAACTATGGCCCTCTCTCTTCTACCTCTCAGTTTTTGGCAGATAGCTGTCCCTGAATGACACTTTTGCTCAGTAAATCCTTTTGCTTAGCATTTGTTTCTCACACAGATTCTTAGTTGTGACTGGTAGGATTTCCATACGAAACACAAGCCTGTCAATGCGTCATACAGGGATCCTAGACCCTTCAGTTGAGTCTGAGCATTCTGGTTGGAAACACAATATATGGTAGTTATGCAGTAAGGTACCTGACAGTTTTTCTTCCCTCGGAGGCTGTAGGCTCTGGGAAGTATCAGTGCAGCTGGAGAGGTCAGTGTGAGACATATGGCGATCTGCTTGGGCCATGCAGGAATTGGAGTCAATGATTCTTATGAGCCCTTCTAACTGGAGATATTCTATGATTCTATGCCGCAAACCTCAGGCTGGCTAGAGCCCTGCAACAGCAAATCAACAAACATAACAACAACCTCTAAGAAATACACAACCATTTAGTAGAGCAGGTTGAACTGAGCATCACACAGCTTCAGAGATAAAATGAATCATGTCCAGACGGTGTGTAATGGAGAAGGTGTGTTTTATAAACATCTAGCTACATATCACAGGTCCTGGAGCCTAACCTAGAAGGGGATGAGACCAATCACCGAAAAAGCATCAAAGCATTTTTAAAAATAGATTTTGGGGTCCAACTTTATTAATACAGATGAACTTCCAATACATATGAGGACCTTATCTTTAATCCTGTAAGTAATAGAAGGCACTCCCTAAAAATGTTGAGCTAATTTATAGAAGATTTCTTTCTACAGTAATACTTATCCAACCATCTTTAAAGAATCAGATCTTTACCCTTGCAATGCTGAGCATAGCAACAAGTTAAAACATGTAAATAAAACCCACACAGCTGAAAGTCCAAAGCCTAAAAATGCTAGCTATTGTTCTTTCAGCTTATTGACAATTAAAACGGTGGCTTAAGGTTTCTACATCTGCGTTTAGTTTCTCAATTAAGCAAACAGTTTTTCTAAAGTGTTGCACACTCAGCAGTTCCTGCTTACTGGCATTAATGAAATGACTTTACCAGAAAAGGACATGTTGAAGAGCCATAGAGATGCAAACAAAATTCACAGAATGGGGGTGGGTGGGTTGGGTGGTTTTTGCTTCACATAGCTGGCTTAAAGTACCATTAGTACAAAAACTGTGCTTTTTGAGAAACAATTGCAGCGTGGTACAAGGGTCCTTGCTTTGAAAACAGAATAAATAGCAACATGAAAATTCTTTTCCAAAGGGAAAAGAAATTGGTGAAGCCCAGTGTCATCAGTTCCAATCTCATTAGGGTACACATACAGAGTGTTCAGCTGGCTTATAAGGAAAAGTAGCTTGCGGAGAACTCACAGTGGTTACTGATGTCACACAGGATTAAACCAGACAGAATCTCACATAGCTACAATCACACTGCATTGACCATCATCCAGCTTCAGGAACTTTAAGGATGAAGTTTTACAAAGCAAACTGGTGGGGATGGCCACACAAGACACATCAAAGGGTGGCCAGCCCTCTTTCTGGACATGCAAGTAAATCCCTAGTGTGTCTGTACTGCTTAAGAGCAAAAAACAGTCTCTCTTGAGCACTGTTATATCAGTTGTCCTCTGAAAAATCTTCAAAAGCTGTAATGCCAAACAAGCTTGGGTTGAGATCAAAGCCCAAGGTCTACAAGACGTGTGGCTGGCATGATGTGTGGGAGAACGATTGGACCCATATATTCAGGTTTGTAGGGCATTTGTCATCTGATTTTAGTACTTTTATCTGTTCTAGCAGGAATTTCTTTGGCAAACTAGAAGAGGAAAAAAATGTCAATTATATTTGGTACTGCTGGGAAGATCCACCACCATTTATATCTCTCTCTCTTTCTCTTTCTCAAAATGTTTTAGGCTTATATGACAAAAAGTGAGAGTACATTTTTCTCTTTCGCTGGTCGAAGGAGGACTACCAAAAAGACTGCCAATAGGTAAATGCAAGATGAAGCAAAATGAAAAGGCATTTTTCTTAATGCATGCAAAAAGATCTCTGATATAGTAATTTAAATTCAGAGCAGTAAACCAGGAATCAAGAATCCAGATATCTGTCAATCTTTGTATTTGCAAAATTGCAAACCCCTTGTTTTGTATCTGCACACATTCCACAAGCATTTAGTTCTGCTGAAAATGCAGAGGAGACAAACATGGTGAAACAAAACACCAAACAAAAACCCCAGCTCATATCAGTGGGATAAAGGAAGAGATAATGTTAATTCATTTTATAGATGCAGAGAAAGACAGCCCATGTTTTAATACCTCTCAGTATTCCTATCAGAACTCATACAATCATAGAATCATTAAGGTTGGAAAAGACCACTAAGATCATGAAGTCCAACCATCATCCCACCCCCATCATCCCCACAAACCATGTGCCTCAGTGCCAGATCTACATGGTTCTTGAACACCTTCAGGGGGTGGTGACTCACCCCCTTCCCTGGGCAGCCTGTGCCAACTGTTTTAACTAAGAACATCTTTTCTGCACTGACTTTGTTACACTGATGTCAGTGGTGCTGCCAGGTGCTAGTACCAGTACAGTTTCTTTGGCAATGACAAATTGTTGCAATAGGTTTGCTATACCTTCCCCACACTGACATAGTGCAATCTTCAGGTTAAGGCAAACCCTTAGCAATCCACCCAAGTTAATACAGGCAGTAATGCTACTGTTTGGATAGCACCAAGAACTTCAGAAATGAGGTACTGGATGTCCTGGTCAACGGGGGAGATACCCGACAGACACAGGCAACACCACAAAGCTTGCTACTGCTGTGCCTTCTTGTTCTTCCACCAAAATCCCTCAGCACAAGGAGCTGAAGGGCTTTCCACATTCTCTGTCTGAGCAAGAGGCAGATGGAGCTCAGCTGGGATAGGAGGTGCCCTGCTGAGGTGTCATCTCCTCTCTGCTCCCAGAGCAGGGATAAGAGAAACCAGCAGTGGAAGACCTACGTGCACATCCCCTCGCAACAACTGGAAGTTCTGTGAGTTTTTTGCATGTTGTCTTAGAAAAAGGAAATTACCCTCATTTTCCCCCGCCATCCCTGTCATAAGAGAGGCTGTGAAGTCTGCTGCTTTGCAATTAAAAACACGATGGCGTTTCGTGCTTGGAGAGTAGGGGTGGGGGTGGGGAAATCACCCATACACCACAACAGATGGTTTAAGTACAGTGATTACAAAATCCTGAAGTTAAAATAGTTTAATTACAAAGTCAATACTGCCTCCAACCTCTGCTAAGCCTTTAGTGTAAAAACAACAGACGGCATAGTGCAAACGGTGGGACAATATTTAACCAGAACTTTGCATTAGCTACTGCAGTACAGCTCTCCATCAGGCCTTCAGTAAACGGAAGATCAACTGATTTTCCCAGCTTGTATTTGTTAACCATCTCTGCTTTAGTATCAATGGGCTGCTGCAAGAGTCACAAACAAACCCGAGGAAACAAACTGCAATACTATACTGCAAGCTGAGGCTCAGTGACAGTGTGTGTAACGTCCAATATTGCAATCACGCAGCAGAGACAAATATTAGCACCGGACTAGGAATTAATTAATATAGAGGTAAGAAATAAATTAAAAAAGAAAAAAGATGAGCAAGAAGATAAAGTTATTTATACATAAAATGAAAATATAATTTGGTGAAATAAGCAGTGTTCTATTTCGGACTATGCAAAAAAAAAAAGTAACAGAGTATGAGAAGGAATATGAGAAGGAAAGATGAGGAATGATGGCACAAATTTGGCTAATATTCCCAATTGGATGCAATGCTACAAATGTCACAAATTTGACCTTTCACATGGAGGGAAGGCAGGAACCCTATACAGCAAATGCTAGGAATGTTTCACTAATATGTACTTTTGCAGCTGAGAGACTTGGTCTCTACTGAGTGTGTAGATCTTCTGTATATTCTTCAGTAGTTACAAAACCTCCCTCTGTTGTCTTGTGTCCCTCATAAAGGTTATCTCAAACACAGAGCTGGGAGAATCACAGAAAACCTGACTCTTCTTTATTAGTAACAACCTAAAATCTTGTCCCATCTGCTTCCATCGTGACTCATCATAGGATAATCACCACTCAAGATATGTACAAAGCACCACCCTAGACTGATAAAGCAGAGTCTAATGTGCTGACAAGAAGATGTATGGACTCATAAAATAAAAGCAAAAATGAATAACTGTGAGATCATCTTCAAGATCCCTTCTCATTGACATCAAACCAAAACACGAACCTAAAGTAAAAGAGGAAATAGGCTCTGGCAGTTACACTGCAGCTCTTAGGAATTCTCACAGTTGTGTTACAGCTTTTTCATTTTTTTACAGAGTTTGGGAGATGAAGACAGTCCTTGGATGTCTGAGATCATACTTGCTAATTAAATAAGAGTTTCTAGTAGATGATCTCTTTCCTTCAGGTTATTAATAGGGGTTGAGAGTTGCACTGGCTAAAATGTGGTGCAGGAAATACCCTTGTGAATCTAAAGAAAAATCCTCTTTAATCATTAAGAAGAAAGAGGAAACACTCCTGAGGCCTGGTCCTCCAAATTTCTACATATTCCAGACTCAAATTTATTAAATTAACTTTACAAACATAAGTAGCACCACTGACCTTCAGTTAAGACAACGTGCAGGGTAAGTGTTTAATTTCATTAGAAGCAAACAGATTCTCTGTAATAGAAGGAAAAAAATTAATAAACATTTAATTGAAAATCATACCATGACTCTGGCAATACCATGGACAACAGAAAGTAATTTGAACTGTTGTTTCTATATGAATGGTTTTGTTACTTTATCTAATAACAAATAGTCCTCCAGAGCACATTGTAGAGGCCTTCTGAATTTCTAGTCATATCTCCTATATTCATGGAATTACATCTCGTTTTTACCCTAAGCATGTATTTAGTAACTAGGGTATTCAATTCAAAGTAATTAGGCACAGTCACATCATTTTTAAAAATCTGAGCCCAAGGCAGAACCCACAAGTATGTACTAGACCTTAGTCTCTTCTCACAGTGCATGCAGGATATGGTTGCCATTTCTGCTCCTGAACTACTTCTCTATTTAAGGAAACCACTCTTTAATAACTGCTCTAACACAGAATAACCATGGCCTAAACCTTTAGCGCACAATGCTGAATTCAGAACTCTTCTTGAGCAGGAGAGGAATATGTTGCTGGGCCTACCCTTGCCTGGGCAGATACTTCAAGGGAGAAGCTGTTAAGGGAAAGCTCCACTTCTTTCTGAACTCTAACAGGAACAGAAGATGAAGGCTGCCTTTTACGACAAGCCAGTTACTATAAAGATGTGTTACATGGATCACATACATAAATTCTAGGTGGCGGGTGGTACTACACACTCTTCATCCTCATCTCACCTGAACTGACATTTTATAACTGGTTCTGACTGTTTCTTTTAGTCCCAGTATCACATTCAGTGCCCACTGTTTGGAATGGGTGTTGTATCCTAAGCACAGTATTCTCATACATAAATACACTGATTTCAGCGATTTAGCTTCAAGTGGATACTGCTAAATAGAAGAATGCTATGAATAATGAAGTAAGGCTGGGAATTTTGGCCATTATCATTACTCAATAAGCAGATCATCGGGAGAAGTATTCTAACATACTAATGTTATTCAAGAAGCAGCTCTTTGGAAACAAGTATTTCTGATGATCATGCCACTAAGTCAGGCTACCAGATAGTGGTCATTTCACATGAAGTATACACAGTAAAACTTCTGTAGTCCAGCTACAAACTGTGCTTCCAAACTTTGTCTGACATGCTAAGTCTTGATTTTTATTAGGATTTTGTTAGTAGACCAGATAGAATTTTGTCCTAATCATGGGAGTGTTGGCTTCACACACTTACACATGAAACTACTTCCGTGGTATTCGTTCTTCGTGGGAGCTCTGCACTCTGAAGACAGCTGATCTCACTCCAAATTCATTGGCAAGACTTTGAATACGTATTGACCACACAAGTTCTATTGGTGCTGCCACTGCTGCTATCTCTGTTCCCAAAGAACTTAGTGATGCTGACTGGGATGGGGGCTCTGTGGTGCTAGCACATGGAGGAGGAAGGCTCTTCCCAAGCCTATGGCCTGAAAGTTTGGCAATGAAATGGCAGTATGAGCTTCTTCAGGGCATTCAGAAAAGCAGGGGATCTGAATACAGCCTGACACACACTTTTGCATAAGAGCACAACATACACTTTAGACAGAGGAAGATATTTTATTTTAGTAAGCTAAGTGGTGGAAAACATGTTGTTCTAGGCCTGACCCTATTTTTCTTCCAACAAACATTTGCCCAGGACTATGTGACTTCTGTAATCCATTAGAAAGTAATACTGTTGCATGACATAATCAAACGACCAATGCAGCAGAAAGGCCATATCTGTATCTAAAAAGCCTTTGCTTTTTCAAAGCCTTTCACTAATGTTAGCAACAAAATTATTGAGGTCTATAATAAGCCGATCTCCTGTTAAAAAAACCTTCTTATGAACAGTATTAAACTTTATATCTGCTTTTAAATTAAACACTTTGGGTTTATCAATGTTTCCTTTCCTCTCCAAATTTCTTTGTTGAGAAGAGGTGCCAGAGGAAACATACTAGCAACAGTAGGATGTGAAGTATAGTTTAGAATACATTAAACATATGTTGATGGGGCCATTAGCAGTTTATAGATACCACCACCTGTCTCTTATTCCACTTGCCATTACTTTAGTGACTGAAAAACTACTGCAAGAGAGGTGGTATGCTGCCATTAAGTCTTTACTACTGTGTTAGAAAGAACCTAAGAGCAAATTCATGCCTTATTGCTAAAAGATTTTCCTATAATGGCTCACTTATTGAGGTAAATAAACATGAATAAATGAGAGCAGTGGGGTAGAGGCAAAATTATAACTATCACTCTGTTTGGGATACACGAGAGCCACCATGTTTTTGCAAGGGAAATATTCATTGTTACAAAAAGTACAGCAGGGCAGGCCATGTTTTTTGTTTGCTCTTTTCAAGCTAACAAACAAATTTTACAGTACAGGAAATCAAATGAAATGTCTTCCTGCAAAACAATTAGAAGAGAATACATATATTAAAATAATAATAATAAAATAAATTGGTGACATTTCTTTAGATCTCTCTGACAGACACGTGGAATGAAACAACCCAGTGAGTCTGGCAGACATCATAATCCTCGCAACACTCTGGACATGGGCTAAACCGGCATACAGGTCGGTTGCAGAGTAGGATTGTTGCGCACCCCCCCCCCCCCCTCCCCCTAAGGACTGGGCAGGGGAGGGGAAAGGCCCGTTGTCAGTCAGGGGCCTGAGGCAGGAGGAAGCTCTGCCGAGCGAGCACCGCTGCAGCCCTCCGGCCACGGCCGGGGCTGACAGCAGCGGACCTGAGGGCAAGCGCAGGCCGCCATTAGGGCGCCCCCTGGCGGGCGCAGCGCTACACACGCCGGAAACGATGCGTGCTGCAGGGGAGCGTGGGAGGGGAGAAAGGTGAGGTACGGAGGTGGGGAGGGGGGAAGATGGGCTTAGAGCCGTACCTTGGAGGTGGGGAACTAGTGAACACATCCAAAAAGGTGGGTTTGGGTGTTTCAAAAGCACTCCTAAAATCTAGGTTGAATTTCCCGAAAATTTTAATTTCGAAAATGTTCTTCGTTTTCCCAGAAAGCATCAACACTGCCTCTCCTAAACCCGGGGGGCCAGCCAAATAAGCGTGCAGTGCTCACGGCTCTCCTCTGTAAAAACACTCGTGCCAAGGATAGAGAGCAAGTGAGAGAAGAGGGCGGCGGTTCCTTGCAAAGCACGTGCTGGTACCGCTGGAGGTCAGAGGCCGTTTATTGGCTTTGCTGGGGAAAAAGAATCCGCGCTCTTGCCTCCGTCCCGCTCAGGGCTACAGCCGCGACGCGCCGACATCCATCGGGAGGTGGCAGCACAGCCCCGGAGAGCTGGGAAAGCTCCACGCACCCGCTCCCTGCGAGGAAACCCCAGGACGTTCGCGGAGGCAAAGTGTGCCCACTGGGAGAAGAATTTAAAAAGGCAAAAGAGTGCACGTGTCTGGTGTTTGAGCTGAATTGTAAAGAATCCGGTTAAAGATCAAAAGATGGATTTGCTCCTGGGCATCACACGAGTATTCAAGCGCTATGCTGGCAGCACATCCTTCCATAGAACACTGCGACTTGCCACAAAAGGCCAAAAAATGTCCACTAAGACGTGTTGAGAGCTCATTGCTGCTACTAGTTTACATGGCAGCATGCACCGACAGAGCCACGAAACTCCATAACAGAAAGACAAATCTGTGAAGTTTTTCTTCCCTGCTTCACAGTATTTGTTTTCAGTGAGTGAAAAAGGTGATCAAAAATCTGGCAATGTGATAAGCAAAGCTCTATGTATGTCAGACTCTCAAAGAATCTGCTGCTGTGCGCATAGTGAACTGATGTAGCATTGCTACATCTTTACTATTTTAATTCCAAAAGGAAATAAATAAATACTGAACTTATACAAAATATCACATACCCACAGCAAGTCTGTTGCTAAATCAGATGAGTCTAATCCAACCTACGGCTGCAACGGATAGGATGTTTCTCACTTATTCCTGGGTGAGATTTTAGAATGGAGCGGTAGGCAGGGGTATCATTTCCAAGCCATGTATTGTGACTCAGACTCCAGGCTCCATCCATATGGACTGAGGAATTCCCACAGTCCTGCAGGTGTTGTCAGGAAAAAGCCTTGCCATTCATGAGGTGCTGCTGAAACACCTTGCTGGAAGCACTGGCATGTTGACCCTTGCCAGTGTTCTCTAGATTTGGTGCACCTGAGACCTTAGTGAGGGGAGATGCTATTTGAAAAGCTGTTTGGAGTTAGCTTGGTGTGAAGTCTGGCACTCTGGTCAGGTTCAAGAGCTCTTGATATTCAATGAATATACGAATCAGACCATATAATCCTTCTTTTTGCTTTCCAACCTATCTATAGATCCATCTCAATTTTGGCACTTTATTTAGTATCAGAAATATTCAAAGAGTGTAACAAATGGAAATTTAGGGTTTAGCCAGATTGTATCAGTTGTTGGTATTGGAACATCAATGAAGCTCGAACAAGTTTCACTTGGCAGGACAACTGCACGAAAGCATTTGATGTTGAATCACAAGCTATTTCCAAGGTTCGTGCACACAAAGGGGTTCAAATACAAGCAAATTAAAGCCTGGGTATTAACAAAATATGTTCTTGTTTCCTTTTCACTTGCCAACTATTTAACCTGGTCAGGAGATAAATTCCCATGGGATTAATTCTGTTTAGCCTACCTCAGATTCCTCCTGGGTTTCCTTGAAATGAGGTATCCTTCACTTCCTATCCTGCACAGTTTTGTAATGCAGCTGCACATTGTTGAAAAACTGCCACAATTCATGGCAGGGTGGCTGCACTTCAGCAATGAGAGAAGTCATTTGGAATACATACATCGATATTTGCATGCTTGTGAAGGTTATGCGTCTGGCTTGTTAAACTCTAGAAAGCACCCTTCTTGATGGACAACGCCATGATGTGCAACGGATGGCAATTAAGCCATTAACATGAGTAAAGACAGGCTGATCCTCAGCCCTGAGGCCTCCAAAAGAAATCTGAAGTATTTTTGTATTTCAAAAAGGTGAAGCAGAAGAACTTGCAGAGAATGAGGAAGGGGCAAAAATCCTCTCCATCGTGTCTACCACCATGCAGAGAAGAAAGACAGTGGCTTCTGCATGCTGTACAATATGGGGATCACCCCTAAGGTTTATGGGGGTTTCCTTATGCCATGCCAATGTCAGTGGGCACTGCCAGGTGGGCTCAGGGGCCTTCTCTCCTCATACAGAGGCACTGTGAATGGAGTGGTGTCAAAACACACTCCTGTCTGGAGCAGGGTAAGAGAAGGGAAGAAACAGACACTGTGTCTGTAGTGTCAGCCCTGTGGCCTTTCCAAGGAACACAACCCATTCCTGCACTGTACAGCAAACAGCAAAAAAGAAACACAGTCCTCCCTCAGGAGAGGTACACATGAAGGGCGGTGAAGAGGGGTTTGTCCCATGACACACCAGAAGATGACACCCAGGGTCTGCAAAGGGCTCAAGACAGCCTGAGTGATTTTATTCCCCTAGAAAAAGATGCAGTGTTTGGGAGAGGGCAGCTGGACCATACTGGGATCAGGTGAACACCTGCACTGCAAAGCTCACTCACAGGTTCTGGGCAGGGCCCGCTCTGTCAGATCTGCAACTGGGGTGTCCCCAAGCCAGTGGAGCCCCACTCTCCATCGGCACAGAAGCTGGGAATGGAAAACAATTTCAACATTTGCAGCCTGGAGTCCTGCCCTTCACAAACACATTTGATGTTCATACATGGTCTCTTGGCTGCTGCTGCTGGGGACCATCTGTTGAGATGGCTTCGTGCCTGATCAAATGGTGGTATGCCAGTTTCACTGGGACATGGAATGGATGCCAAACAAAACGTGCCTGGTTTTACTTCTATTACTCTGAATTCAAAGCACATGCTAATACTAATCCCCATTTTAACACTGTTGTGGTGCCAGTAAAACCTTCATTTTTCCCAGTCTATGTCAGATTTCTACCACGTATTTAGGTGCTTAAAAACATCCTGCAGAAGTCAGCTCTGTTAATGTCACACAAACACGGCACTGTTTGCAGGGCTTTGATGAGATGTCCTAGCACTAACGACTGAGGTGACAGTATGAGTGTTTCCTACGAATGTAATACAGGATCCCTGAATGAGGTAGATGAAGACATTTCTTTAAAAATTTCTTCTGAAACCACATCCAGCTATCATAAAATGTTCTCCTCGATGTAAATATGACTTATCAAGAGAAAAATGGTATAGTAAACTAGGTATAGTTAAAAAAGAAAGGAAGGAAGGAAGGAAGGAAGGAAGGAAGGAAGGAAGGAAGGAAGGAAGGAAGGAAGGAAGGAAGGAAGGAAGGAAGGAAGGAAGGAAGGAAGGAAGGAAGGAAGGAAGGAAGGAAGGAAGGAAGGAAGGAAGGAAGGAAGGAAGGAAGGAAGGAAGGAAACAACAAAAAAACCCACATCTATCAAATGTGGAAAGGCTTTAAACATCATGTGAAAATTAGTCAGAGATGATCCAAAGACATTTCTTTTCAGTTAGCTGTGAGTTCACCATAGCTCCAGCCTAATCTATGGTAAGCCCTTTCGTATTGTGGCTGGATTTGCCATCTGGGTTTATATGGCTAACTCCCTGTGAATGTTCTACACTGAGAGAAGTGTGTGTTTAACCTAAGCTAAGATGAATATTATTGTCAAAACTGCCATCGTTACTGCTACTGTGAGTGTTCAGATTCCATTAGAGTTTGTGGAGAAGATGCATGTGCTACAGATGTTCCCTTAAGTGATGAATTTTCTCTTGTATTCCCACAGTGGATTTGGAAAGCCTAAAGGAGCATCCCCTGATGGGCTTCCCTTTGGTTTTGGTCCTTCTGCAGTTGGACAGCTTGGATACCTCTTGCCACCTCCTCCTCCCTCTGCAGAAGTGACAAAGACCAGTTGCTGGCCTTGTATGGCTGGGTGCCTGCTATGAGCAGGATCCAGATTTGCCAGCTGAGATTCCCAGCTTTGGGAAGGGCTGGGACTTGACTTTCAGAGAAGTACTCAGTTCCTCAGCTCCCTAGATCAAGCCTTCAGGATTTTGGTTCAAACCATTTCATTTGCTAATGATGTGACAGACTCCTATGTTATTACCATTTAATAATCTTAATTAACTGTTTAACCATTTTGCTTATCTTGCCTCTTTGCGTAATTCTAAAGTTGTTGTTTCTGCAGAAACCTGAAAAAAATTACCAGCGAGAGCTAAGGAATGGTGGGAATGTGGAATTCATTTTCTTTTTTTTTTTTTTATTTTCAATTGTAGCAAAGTGGGAGAGGAAATTAAAAAAAAAAAAAAAGAGAGAGAAAAAGAGAAAGATAATGAAAAAAAGAAAGAAAGAAAGAAAGAAGGAAAAAAGAAAAGAAAGAGAGAAAGAGAGAAAGAGAGAAAGAGAGAAAGAAAGAAAGAAAGAAAGAAAGAAAGAAAGAAAGAAGGAAAGAAGGAAAGAAAGAAAGAAAGAAAGAAAGAAAGGAAAGAATTATTTGAATCTACCAAGTAAGCGTGGCAAGGCCAGGAGCACAGGCCAATCAGTGGCATGTGGACTGGCTATAAAATTAAAAATAAACTTAAGAGTAAATGTGCAGCTAAATGCAGACTGTGGGGATAGGATGTGAACTTCAGCTATTTCCTGGAGCCAGTGTGGTTCCAAATTTTAACAGCTTTAGCCTTTGGAGACCCGGAGGCGTGCATACTTATTTTCAGTTTCTCCTCCTTTCATCTCCCCCCACTTGAGCCCTACCACCCTCCCAGCTGCCCTTCTCGTTCCATCTCTCCCTGCAGAGGGACACTCCTCTCACATCCCACATGGCTCTCACTGTCAGAGCATCTCCCCACTGCCTCATTCCTAACTGCCCTGGTGTCCTCCAGCCCAACCCAGTAGAACTGAGTGGCTTGTGGAATGTCAAAGCTCCTGTTCCCATTTTACCTTCAAGACTCGCCAGTTTGCGAGGATTAACTACTACCTGCCAGTACAACCCAGTGGGATGAATGACTGTTCTCTGGGCATGCTAGATCATGCCTAATTTTATTTTATTTTTATTAGGCTTCAGTCTTGAGCTTTTTTCAAATGAGATTGGCTTTTTTTTTTCCTGATAGAACAACCATAAAGGCAATAGGGAATGCTTAATAGAGTAGCTAACACATCTTTATCTGACAGAGGTTGTGTCACAGCAAAGAGATATTTTCAGGCAAAAATTTGTTATTGTGGGATGTCCTATAAGTCTCAAAAGTATTTCATTAAGCCTAGAATGAGCCTTACGTTCTTTTTGCTTGTGGCCTTTGTGCTCGCATAGAGCTGAGGCCAAATTCAGATTAGGAATGTGTTCCTGAAGGATACCCTGATGTCTCTCTTATTTAAAAAAAAAAAAAAAAACAACTCAAATTTCATATGGAAGAATAATTATTTTCTTCATTAAAGCAGAAATGCACCTAAAACCAAATTCTGATTAATGTCTTTACAATCACCATGAATTATTTTTCCTCATTCAAATCACACTGTTCAAGCAGTTTCAATCTCCTAAATCAAATCCCCAAGGTATATGCACCTCTACTACTCCCTGTTTGCCAGAGGCACCCAGCATCTCCGTGCCATGCAGTACTTCCCATTAAAGTACATTTTCCTCTTGCTATCTGTGGAAATCCTCAAGTTTTATAGTAACAGATAAAACAGCAGAATAAATAGCAAAAGAAAATCAGGATGAATTTTCATGAATTTTCAAAAAAGTTTGTCTATGTTTGAAATGTATAGGAAGAGGAGGAACAAAGATGTGCACACAAACTGTATTCATTCTGCTTCATGATTTTGCCTAGAAAACATTGAATAGAATCAAAGAATGACAGAACAATGTAAACTGCGAGCACTACAGTGGAAGCTTTCACATAGGAAGCAGGGATTTTAAAAAGGCACCATAGAAGAGAATAGAATTAAAGACTTCAGATTTCTATATTCAAAACCTGTTTTTCTGTTCTCCACATTACAGCTACAGGTCCCATGAGATTACATGTTATTTTTACCATCTTTTAAAGTAAATTCAGCATGTGCTTTCACTTGACAATGAACCTAATTGATAGCAGAGCTAAATTTATCTTACTACACTATCCACAGTAAAATATTTTCTTTCTCTGGTCCTTTGTGTCACTCCTCCTGCATCAAAAAAAAGCTCATTATGAAGAAAGGAATGACAGCAGGAGATAAATGTTTATCCATAAAGCAATCTCACTTACTTACCACCTTTTCTAAAATGAAGTATAAGTAATGCATTCATTCTGCACTCCTGCGTGAGCCAAAATTAAGAACTGGATGTGAAATCATAGAATCAAAAATGGCCTGCATTGGAAGAGACCTTGAAATTCATCTAATTAGAATTCTGACTATCATACAGCAACTAATAAACCATAAGTTAAAGTTCCCATCAGATAGCAGGGTGAGTTAAAGACACTATAGTAACCTCAGTGTAAAACATTGTCTTTTTTCTTTGTAAATAGATCCCTGTCAATTTACAGATGAACAAGATTCTATCTATCTATCACCTATCTATCTAGGCAGCATGTAAGTATTAATTCACATCTCACACATTATGTCTGTTCTTTCTCACAGAAAATGTTAGCAAAGTGCTGTCATATCTAAACAATTGTTTCTCTGCCACTCTTGGATGCTGTGTAATGGTAATATGTTGAAAAATATACTGGTTGCTGCTGAAATCGTAGTTCAGGATAGCAATAACCAACATCTTCCAAAGCTGAAATCTTGGTGAAAGTATCTCTGACTTTTTTCCATAAAGGAGATTTACCAAAAGGCAGAAGAGAAGTTGACAGTGCTCACATCACTGTTTTGTGTAATCATAGAGCCTTAAAGCTCACTGAGAATCGGGGTGCTACATGAAAAATAATGCCCCCTGCTTTATCTAGCTTGCAATCCTTTATACTGATTTTCCATATACACTATTTACCATTACTACTCTGTTATGTATGTTGTATATAGAGTCCTGTTGAAGCAGACAGCAGAAAAATCACCAGGATGACCAGGTATATATGGTAACAGATAAAGATTCCTAAGAATTCTGCTTATAAGTAGGGTTTAATGGTTCCACCAAAATAGTTTCCTCTCTGCACTGCAAGTCAATATGAGAACCAGAGAGGACAAAGAAGTTAGAAGCTCACAGAAGGAATTTGGAAAAGTAAAACACTGAATAGCAGCAGACTTCTGTTTCCCCTCTTCTTTCACTCTGTCAATAAAAACTTAATTACAGACAGATTTGTCCAAATGATTTCTTTATTTTTACATACCATTAGCATGAAGCTACATCACTGCTGACCCCTTTCCGTCCATCACTGTTTTGAGTATACAAAGCTACCAATTCTGCAAATGGTCTACCAAAGTGATACCTGTAAGGGGAAAATCCCTCGGTGTGATTAAGCCCATGTGGTCATAACTGAAGCAGTTCTCAAAACAAATGTTATGGAAATAATCATGTATTTGGACTACTGATCAGAGTCTCATCACGTGAAGTAACCCTTAATCAATACAATCAGGTTCAACATGTTTCAATAGCTGGAGCTAGTTGTCATTTCCAGAGGAGTATTATCACCTTTTAAGGAAAAAGGACATTTGGGGACATGCTTCACTAGTGATTTATTGACAGCTTTCCTCACAGAATTGAAACAGGACAGGAAAAGAGTGAGATTTTTTGAGGTACGTTATCCAGTATGCAAAACCTAGGAGGAAAAGTATTTTACAAGTGAATCACTTTGAAGTGATCTGTTCTATTCTTTAATGAACTTCTGCAAAAATAACACTTTTCAGACTGTGTTAGTAACACCAGTTTGCTCATTGTGTACTGTTTCATATTTTTCACCAGCAAAGATGGAGTTCGTTAAAAAATAATTTAAAGTTCTTCTAAAGTCTTACTTAAACTGGGGAAAATCCAACATAAGCCAATGACTTCACATTCACAATTAAGAACTAAAATTGCCCAAATGATCTTAGCACCACTTCACTGTATGAATGTATCGTGACAGAGCCTTGAAGTGCATCACCATGTATTGCTTCACCCATGTCCCAGCACAGTACAGCTGATGCTCATGTGATGATGAAGGGACATTTAAAAAATTTTCTTTTCTATGTATCTGTCAATGCATGGCCTTTTGCACACTACATTGCAAACAAAAATACCCCAATACAGGATTAATCTCATTCACTTTAAAAGTCAGAAGCCCTAATTGTTTTGCTTCTCTAGGCATCTTGTACTAATTCCTCTTGGGAAAGGCAATTCGTCTGACCTATTCTGGACAGCCACCCAGGGTGAGATGTGTTACCCTTATTTAGAGAGTTGTATTTGGTAATGAAATGGTTAAGGTAGTATCCTCAGTCTCCAGATCAAGCACAAATGTGATCAGTGATGACTACATCAATTTTATTGATAGATCTTCTAAATTCCTTGCCTAAAAAACACAAAGTCTCCCAAACATTCTTAATGAGTTGAGACTTCCTGTACAATCATCAGGTTCAGTGAAGATAAATGAGTGTAGAGAAAATATCATACTTTAACAGGACAGATTAATTAAACTATCCAGTGATATCTTCTAAACGCTTATACTTGTAAGTTCTTCTCAAATGCAAATCACTCAGCATGGTATACTTCTTCGATAAAAAAAAATGCTCAGTTCTTTGGAATGACATTAAAATCCCTGATAGAAATGGCTTCCAATGCCATATGGGCTCAGCACTCACCCCTAGACCTAGGCCTAAGCATTTGTTGTAAGATTTACTGTATGAACCCCTTTGAAAAAGGTGGTGAGTTTCTAAATTTCTTCAGTTGAAGTCAATCTGTAGTTTTTCACTTCTTTAACTGAATTAAACCCAACCTTTAATGACAGATTACATTTAAAATGTTTTTTCTTCTTGATTGTATAACCATTTCACTATGGTAATACAACAACTGTGCAACAGGATTTATTTAGTGACACAGATTTATGAGGCATGTCTCAGAGAAAGTGGAATGATGTATTTTCCATGCAGTTCAGATGAGTAGTCCCTACTTGTCCAGCCAGAGGCTTCCCTTGGAACCAGTCTGAAGCTCCTCAGAGTCTTCTACACAAATCAGAGTCTCTAGCTGGGGATTTTGCCTCCTCTGTACTTCCTTGGCAGTCTCAGGAAAGGGACAGTCATCTTTCCAAGCATCAACCCAGTCTGTGACTAGCAGAATTTCCCTTGGTAGCCCCCCATCTCTGCACAACTCAGCTTCTTGTATCCTGTTTGTAGATACGAATATGAATCCTCCTCTCCCAGTTAACTTGGAAGCTCACAGCTGCAAAGGCTGCCTTTTACTGCTAGCATTCTTTGCATATGTCATGCATGGGTTTCTTCTTAGTACTTCTGTCTTAAAGTGCTACTTTGCATTATGTCTATTAATCAGCTGTCTTACCAATTTCATTCCAAGTTTTGTGCAGAGAGTGTTCCCCCTTTGCACTCATATCTTTTAAACCAAGAGGTAAACAGCATGGCTTTATTTCACATATCTTTCACTTTATCTATTTATTGAACAACATGAGCAAGAAAATGTGAAGTACCGTGTGATTTGGAAGTGAAAGTATATCCTGACATCTACAGAGGCTGATAGTCCATAAACCCATTTGATGGTATTTGATGATTTTTGAAAAAAAAACATTAACATTCAAGCTTTCTTCAAATACACTTAAGGCAATCATCTTGCATTAACAAAGGACTTTCCAACTTTAGAGTTTGCCTTTAAGGACATTTCTTCTTATCTCTCCTTCTCTAAAGATTTCATGCTTGGACAAACTCATCCTGCATGCCCTACAACAAAACCACATGGCAAGGAAGAGGAGGGCACCCAGCCCTGTTGCAGAGGCAGGGAGTTCAGGAGGCATATGGCTCCTAGCCAGAGCCAAGCCACAAGTCACCAAATCCATTCAAGCAGCATCCTCCGTCAGGCGTTACAGGCATTACTGTCATTGGTTGTAAATATCTGGGAAATCTCTCTGCATTTTTGGCACTGTAAATCTTATACTCAGCTATAACTTAGAGATAAATTATGTTACGTCCATCTGCCATTAGTTTTAAATCAGCAGTGTCATTTAGTTATTTTTGTGTAAATATTATTGAAGCTAGAGATTCCAAAAGTGGGGTCCCATATTAGCAGTGTGCTCACTGATCCTAGCAAGATCATGCCTCCTGCCCCATGGAACCTAGACTTGTCTCAGATTCAAAGAGATTTGTGGTGTGAAATTTTTAACAGTGCTGATGGTGATGAGATATTCAGGGAAGACTAACACTGGTACCTCATTTTTCTTGACTTCACACACTCTCAATTGCACTGAAAATTGCACTGCTCTTTTAAAAACAAAGCAACAAGTGGGGAAAGAGAAATAGTCATTGTGTTTTCTTCCATGGCTAGTGGCCAGCTGTTGGCAAAATAAAAGCCTGAGACGAGGAATGAGGGCTTTTCATGATCCTGTCCCTGACTGCACTGAAGGGGAATCAGGATCTGTTGTAAGTATGGCTCTGAGGCCATCCAGACACTCATGCCCTTCAGCAAGTGCTAGCTGTGAGGGATGTTAGAGCTGAGCCAAGTGGCAGGGCACTGACACTGCTCGCTGGTGGCCATTGTCAAAAATCTTATAATTTATATGCTTTGCCATGTGCATACAGCGAGTTCCTTTGGGCTCTTTAAAGATTGGAAGGGGGAGCCAAGTCATGTCCCTTGGCTTGGCTCATCCTTGGCAAACGTTCAAACGTTCAGCTCGCCTTGGAGTAGATGATATTCACTTATAGGCATCTTTCATAAATGCTTGTCCTTCGTAAGTTAGAGGTCTCTACTAGTTTATACCTGTCCCATTTGAAGCAGCAGTGTTTGTGGCCTGAGTTCTTCTATCCTTATTGTAAAGATTACCTGTTGACTGGGGAGGCTTACATGTTCCACAGCACATCAGAACAAATTAAAACATTTTTCTAATAATCATATTTTCTGAATTACATTTTTTCTTTACTTTTAAGAGTGAGAGAGACCATCCAGTGCTTCAGGAAAGAATAAGTAATATTGATTTCTACAAGATATTAGTGATCAGACATCAAAAGTCATTCATGAAAGACACTAAGTCAGCCAGAGATGAGTCAGCAGATGTATCCCTGTTAGCACTAAACTGAGAAGGAGGCAACAGATGCTACCTCTCAACAGGGCTCATTAGGCCATGCCCAGCAACATACTGACATAGTTGCACTGTATCCCAAATTCTTGTCCTGAATCCATTTACCTTATCATGACATCAATGGAGGAAATGATTGCATGAAACCTGACAGATGTGCCTTTTCTCTAAGACTCTGGTCTTGAGGAATACTTTTGAAAGTGTCAAGGGGAGATAAAGGCTTTGTTTGAATTCTGAAAAATCTCTCCCTGATCAGCATGCTGACCCCTGAAATTAGTGGCTTTCAAGCCACTTGCATAGCTGGCCATTTATTTGTGCTGTGAACATAATGCAGTTGGACTTGTGCACTGACTGTGGACCAGGTATGTGCATGCGACATCAAGTAATCTCTTACGCAGAGTGGTAGCCATACCATCCAACTAGCAAAATATACCTATCAAAAGTAAACTGAATGACAGCTGTATTTCTATACTTCATATGCAGGAAACATATACTTATCTTGTGGGCCCCTACTATGGCTTTGAATGCATAAATGACAAATTATAATTTCAATGTTCAATTCAAAATTAATTCTCAAAGTTAATTATTTTATCAAGCTCTCATATTACATTAGTGTCTGCCCCAACAACTGTTGCATTAAACTGTTCAAAGATACTATATATGCACAATCAGAAACTGAAATAAGGATGTTATGTATCTTTTACATGATGACAATAAATGATCCTAATTAATGCCATCATCATTTTATGGAAGGACAGTTTAAGTAAGTCAGAATACATGGAAGATAAATCCAGTAGTATTTTAGAGATTCAAGAGTATTCAGCAACATGTAGATTTTATTTTCATAACAGATCTACTAAACACACAACAGTGCTACTTCTTTAAAAATTACAAAAAGCAAGCCAAAACCACATACTCCAGCTGAAGAGTCTTACAGGAAACTAATTCTGAGATCCAGTGCTAACAATACAGTAGTGTTTGTCACTGCTAGATGCTTCAGGTGACAGAGGCCTGCTAGCAGCGCTAGACATGAAAAAAAATCTCTTAAAATTGGCTGTCTCCTTCCAACATTTTCCAGATTGTTCTTGACCAGTGTGTGGTTCTGTTTGAAATAACCCATTTGAAGAGTCTGACTGTGAAGACTATTCCAGAGACTAACAGATGCACTTTTCCATAAAATTTATTTTTTCCAGTCAAGACTTTCCCTTGTATTATTTTTTTTTCAGTTACTCTGAGCTCTACCAAACTGCCAGAGAAAACAGCAGCAGAAGCTCTGCAAAATGTAGAAAGAAGGACTGAACAAATGGATACAGACAGAATGAAATCATACTGCATTGCGTGTAGAAGGACTAAGTAAAGGAAAGGATTATTCGGTGAAAGCAACAGCGAAATGTGCCATACTTAACTTTCTGTCACCTTTTCTTTAAGAGTCATGAGTTGTTTTCTTTCCAGAGCTTCATTTCATTTAACTCAACAGTTAGAATGAGCACAACGTCTGGGATAATTTGACTCAGAGGAGGGCAATAAGATATTTTCATACAGGTCTCCTCTGGGTCTGTGAGTACTGAAGCAGTCAGTACTCAGCTGCAGTTAGCTACCGAGTCAATGGTAAATGGTCAGTGGTCAGTGACAAAGTCAAACAGAAATGAGCTCTTGGTTCTGACTGTGCTTGTGTCTAGAGGGGTAACACACTGACAAGAGTTGGATAGTCTCATCATGTCTTGTGTGGTTGAACACCAGCTCCAGAAACCAACTTATTTTTATTCCAGACTCATTTTTTCAAAATTTCAGTATTTCCCAGTTGTGTCATTTTAAAAAACTTTGTTCATTTTAAGCCCTTGACATTTTACAAGACTAAGAACACAGAAGTAGCAAACGCAGGACAGCAGTTTCTTTGCATACTACAATGCCACAACCGACTTGAATGACCTCAATATACAATGAGATGTTCGGTCAGCTGTGCTTATACCTATAGCTCACATACAACCATTTCAGGGCGCTTTCTGACACGCTGTCTTCCTTTTTAGCCCACTCACTAAGCCCACCTGTAGTTTATATTTCTATGATACATAAAATGACTTCCAAAATGAGCAGTAAGGGCAAAATCCTAAATGCTGAGATAGAGTATGTATAATTCCTTAAACTTATGAAAATTAACATCCAAAAGTGGACAAAATGACTGTGACCTGCAAGAAGCTGTCCTCACTAACTTGGCTGGCAGGGGCTGAGTGTGATGGGAGCTTGTGAGTTGTATCCAAAACCACGAAATATAGCCCTGCCTGTGTACAAACTCAAAGGTGTATTTCAGCCTACAGCAAACCAAGCTTCAAGCACCAGTGGCCTTCAGGATCTCTGTTTAGATCCAAAGTAGAAACTTTGGAGTGACCTTTTGACCCTACTGTTGAATTCCACTGGCATCTAAGTCTTCCTACTATCCAGATCTGGGCTTTCTACAGCAAATATACCAGCATATATATTTCCTTAGTGAAAAATGTCAAAGAGAGAGAAAAGTAAACCCCTACATTGACAAGAATTGTCTTCTGAGAGTCTGGAAAGGGAATGCTGGAGAATCCAGATTTTTGCAGCCCTCTTTGAAATACTTCCACTATCTTGTTAAATCTTTTCAGAAAAACGATTAGCAAAAGATAAATCTCTACTAGAAAAAGGAAGTTGCAAAGTTAGAATAGAGAAGAAAATAATTGCTTGAATCTAGGAAACTCTGCGTTCTCTCTTCAGAGAGTGAGAAAGCAAATCGGTGCTCTGCATGGAAAAAAAAATATGTGTGGTCTGATTCCTTACTGGGCATGAACATTTCAAAGATTAGCCCGGTGTAGGTGCAGATCTCTGCATCCACTTCAGACCTACTGACAACAGCAGATGGGGTTCAGTCTCCCACTGCCCAGCAACTGTTCCTGGTTTCCTTAGTGAAGAATGCCAACTTTTCAGAAGGATCATCAAACGAGATGGTATGCAGTAAGGGTCTGTTTTCATTAGCAACTTCCGCACTGAAACAGCGTCTAAGGGATCTTGTTGGTAAAAAATAATGCTAACAGACAAAGATAGCCTGACAAGCACACTGAGTCAAAAGATCTTTTAATTGTTTTCTGTTCAAAATTAACCATGAATCTTCCAGTTGGACATTTATGTAGACTTCTGGCTGAGTGTCTCTGCATTCAGGCATGTTACATATACCACAGACACATGGATACACAATATCCTGAGGCCAATCTAGATGCTGGCTCTCCCCTAAAAGGACAGTTTTTCTGTCCTTGATCTCCAGTTTGTGCGCCCTGCCCTAACCCATGTGTCAGTTCAGCCAGGCACATCACTTCATCCATTTATCACTTTACTCTTCTTCTCTGCCAGCTTCCAGATAGATAGAGCAGCCAGTAGAGGTGATCTGGTAATGCAGTACAGTCAATGAAGGCAAGGACACACAACCTGGACCAGATCAGAAGAGACTGTACAGTGACTGTACCTTCTGCAAGGCATTCTCAACAAGACTGCTTTATTTCCACATTTGAAATTGAAAGGTCTTGTGCACGCTCACATTATAAACAGCTGGTGTCAGTGCATTAAGACGTGCAAGATTTACAGACTACACTGAAAATTTCATCCTGCCCATTTTTTAAAGTGGGAACTGGTGACTGTGTAAGCACTGTAATTACATATTACAAAAAATCTCTTATCTTTCATACAGCACGATTATAGTTCAGGTAGGTATAGTTAGGCTACATATTGTGCTTTAAGAAAGATCTTTCAAGTCTTTCATTATTGAAAGATGACTGATATTTGAGACTGGTGAAGAACTGTTAATCACACATTTTTGTGTGTGTAAAGATACAGAATTAAATGCAATTTCTGTTTTGATATACAACACACAGATTGAACTTTCAGCCTTCAACTTGCTATTTTTCCTAATAGTCATCTGAAAAATGTGAAAGCATTGAACCTGGCCACCTCTGAATCACCAGTGTTACTGTGGCGATTCAGGTATTCCTTTGAAAATGCTGAAAGAAGATCACACTACAGCGGGAGAAAGATAGGACTCGGTATTTTTCCTGTCAGTCGTCATAGCACTCGCATATTTGTTTCTGTATTGGTAGTGATTCATATCACAAATGCCTTTGTCCATTTCTCTCTTTCTCCTACAATAGCCCAAGTAATTAACTAAGTGAAGAGGCTGTCAATTAAACACTGATACTAATCTGGGCATAAAAGCTCCCTTAAGAAACACTGATTTGGAACATATTTTACAGCTTCACGACTGCCTTCATTCAGCTCACTTCTCAGACAATTAAGTGCTCCAAATGTCTGTATGTCATCCAGGCAACATTAGCAGCATGAACAAACCCTGCTATAGATACAGTCCCTGCAAAGAATGCCTAGAGAATACAATGCCTATTGTGCCAACAAGGCTTATTTTATCAAGCAAAGGATATTACATATTTAATTAATGCCAAGATCTTTAATGATAAGATTGTCAAGGACAATTAAGAAGATGATTGTAAGTGTCCTTGGTAACAAGAATGCAATACCAATTTTGGCTTACTTTCACTAAGTGTGGCTTTAAGGTCAGTTTCTCTGAAGTGTGAATACTTAAACATTCCTTGGATAGATGTCATTATACATTAATCTCAGTGGGAAAACACACTTTTCTGATCTATCCATGCAGTAAATGAACATTAATGTGAAACTCCTGCTAAGAAATTAAGATAATGTATTTCAGTGAGAAACATCTAACCAGTTGAGGTGAAGACAATGGAAATACACTGACTCCAGCCTGCACGGTTCATGACCTTGTCCATGCAGTTGGTAGACAAACAGATCCTCCTAGGTCAGCCCATCCATGCAGAATCCCAAAGGGTTACCTAAGAAGATCCTCAGATCAGAATTTGTTTTTGAGCAGCAGTAAACTGAGCTTAAAAAAGATAGAAAACCTCACTCAGCCTCTACTGCCTTCTCTTTGCTATAGAAAGGGAAGGTGGCTAAAAAAGTTGACCCAATTTGGAAATTATACGATGTCAGTCCTGATCAAAATGATGAAAGTCAGTTCACGATTAGTGAGAATAAATTCTGTTCAAGAGTTGAAAACTGTAAGCTACAAAAATACGGTTGAAGATAATTAGCACTTTTCAAGGATCATGAGTTGTCTTAAACACACACAAAAAAAAAAACAGTACGGCCACATATTTGATCAATAAAGGTGATTTTAAGATAGTATAACTTGAGTTTTCCCCACATACCTGACACAGTACCAAATGCCATATTGAGTTTAAAATGCTAGTTCAGTGTGAGCAGGAGACACATTCTGTTTGCAGAGTGACTGGTTTTGATGGGATGGACTGTCTGGTCCCAGAACACAAAGCACACTACAATGATAGCATGTGACCTTAAAAGATGCTTACATTTAACATTTCTTGATCACCCCAGAGAAAGCACTGTCTTTTTAAAGCCTTTTCCAGAGGAATCGAGATCTGGCACTTCCTTTTAACATAAAAATACATTTCACTTGTTTAGACGACCTGGGTGAAGAGTGCATTTCTGCAATGTAATAATTTCACATACAATATCTTTTCAGTCATCTCATATCCAGTTTTCTCCATTTCAGCTGAGAAAACTGCTTTCCAGAATCCTACACCACAAACGCTTTCACTAGGGCGTGTTTGTCAGTCTCTGAGCTGCTACGTGCCGTCATGTTTTTTCTGCACCTATTTTTATATTGCAGAGGTGATGCCCTGTCACATACTTGCAGCATCATGGAAGTGGAGAGCCCCCCTCCCCAGGCCTTTGCCAATGCACAGAAATTCACACATCCCCATGGCTGGATCCCACGATTACAAGTTGGCTGCTTTTCAGAAGGATGTGAAAAGCTGGAATCACACAGAATAGTAGGGGTTGGAAGGGACCTCCAGAGATCATCGCATCCAACCCCCTTTGGAAGACACCAAAGTGCTCTGTACATGCTATATCCTCCACTTCGCTGCTTCCTTTTCTCACTTTTTCCTTTCATTCTCTCATACAGCAGGTTCACCTCCCCTTTGTCAGGTCCTAAGATGGCGGGCAGGAAGGTATGCTACAAAAATGTATATCAGCTAAACTCTGGCTTGACACCTGGGGGCAGAAACAGAACTACAAAGTATTGGAAATAAAAACTGGGATCATAATGTTGCTACATGTCCATTACAGTTGCCTCCATTTCTGTTTCCTTCTCTCCTTCCCACTCCAATCATTTCCACTTGGTCCTGATCTTTCATCTGTTCATTAGACAATCTACCTACAGGAAGCTGTGTGTACATCTGCAGCTTCAGCAGCCACCCTTCAATTTGCTCTGCATATTTGGGAAACAGGGAGGTATTCTTACATATAAAAGTAGAAGACATTTTGAGGAAACATCAGTAGAAGAAAAATACAGTGGTGCTTTTCTCTACACAGAAATAAATCTGTTTGCAGGAAGTTGGATTACGTATTTCATGTAAAAAATAAGTGAACAAAAATGAAAAGCTTCAGGGTTTTGCACAGCACTTTTCAAATTCCAAATCAAAGTTATTTTGTCATTGAGGATACACTGACATACGCAGCAGCTGCTGTTCAGGAAATCTGTTACTCTTAGCTACCTCATAATTTTTACATGATTAATTAATCACATTTCATGCAAGGAAGTTGTGGTTCTGATTGTCCACTATCTCAGATGAGTTTTATTCACAGGCTGCCTTCTGTTAAGCAGTGGATTGCTTTTGCTGGCTCAGAAACTCAAACATGCAGCCATTCTGATGCTGACAGATTCCATCTGCTCCCCCTTAATTAACATCTAATATGTAAACCATCTAATACATGTAACACTGAATAACAGGGGATTAAGAAATAGAAGGTAACCCTTCATCACAAAGCTGTGTCATCCCCTAGGATCTCATTACTAATGCTAAATAGTACCAAAACAAAATGAGAACTGCACACAAGCACAAACAGCAACATACAGGTGCTCTCACCAACACAAGTATAAACATCTGTCAGTACAGAGACAGAATCAAGTGGAAGGTATAACAGCTTTCATCAGTGGACTCACATAGGTACTGCTCCAGCTCAGACATCAGCTGATTTCATGCAATTACAGGTGAGCATAGAAACTGCTAATTTGTGTTCCCAGATATTGCTAGCTAGATAAGAAGCATTTTCTATAAGACTCTGTTGCAATCCATTAAACCTATTAAAAATGCTAATTAGCTTATGCTTTACAAACGAAAGATTCTGGGTTGCACCCTCTTGTCATGCAAGCAGCCACAAACTGTGGCTGACTATATACAACAAACACCTTCTAGGAAAGCCTTGTAACCAAATTAAGACGTCAAAAGTAAGGGAGATAGAATGCCCTTTTGCATCACAGCAGCTGATGTAACAGGCATGAAATTTATGTGGCTGGGGGACAGGGCTTGCCACCATTCATGGTGAGCTGAGCTATGTGAAAGGTCAAGGCTGCTATGTCTTTCTGATAACATCTAAGCAGAACACAACCATTTGGAGAGTCTCATCCACGCATATATCCAGTGAGATAGATCAAACTTATGCAGAACAGCTGCAGTGCTCAACAAAGGGCAGAAAGATTAGAGACCAAAGTAATAAGACATGAAAGACCCTAATGGCAACAGGAGAAGGGAAACTGTGCTTGCTAACCCCCAGCAATGACAAAAATCATTATTTGAAACTTAGAAATGTCCTAGGGAGAGGGGGGAGTGAAAAACAGCAGGACAGCATGAGATCAGCACCTCCTGGAAGGGCTGGCCTTTGTTTCTCTGCAGAATGTGAGTTGTGATCTTGTGGTACAAACTCTTGAGTTGATAATATTGTTTTCAGTCGTACCAGTTGCTCTCCATTTGCTCAAAGTGCATCTGGAAGGACAGCCCGCTAAAGCACAGTCATGTGCTATACACTGCTGGCAGAGCAGCTCTCTGACAGCAGGGAGGAAGAACTGTTTGTGTGCCACTAGGGCATATTTGCATTTGTTTGTGTTTCCCTCTTCCCTGCTTCCAGGAAGCATGTAATCAATTGCCTTGCTCTGACTCTATAGGAGGCAGCACAGGACACATCATACAGATTATCTTTGGTAGAACCTGGTCAAGTTCAAAAGCTTGAGGTGAGGAACGAGGTTCATAGTGGGATCTATTCTATCCCAGGGCTGATTTTTCAATCACAGACTGTTCACATCAAAGTGAGAAAAAAATATATTAAAGTTAGAGAAAAAACACATCCACTGTTTCTTAGAGCATAGGTTCCTAATACTATACGTATTTAAGAAGCAGTGAAGAAAACTTCATGAAGATCATAGACAAATAGCAATGAACTGACTCACAAGAGATGTGTTAGCACCACCAACCGCTCCAAACTGTTGTGATCCATACTCACTGCTGAAAAAAAACACACTGCAGTTTTAGCATGTAAGAAGCGCTCAGTAAGTAGCTCTCAAAAGTCAAAAAGGTTCTCACCTTTGATTTGTTGCCTGTCCACCTTCCTCAACGTTTTGTTTTACACCCCTGTATTTCTTGGATGCTGGAAATATGTATCTCTGATGGGACTGTATGATCATATCATACTTGTCCTGTCCTGGTAACGTTTACACTGTTCCCACTGGCAGTATCATAGCCTCCTTAAAGAAACACTTCTATCAATCCTGCAACATGGCACAGGTCTTTCTTGCCTGAGTTATGTGATGTTGAGGCATTATGTATTTTGTGCTTTCTGCAAGTTAGTTCTACCTTGAGAAGAAGCCTAAAGGGGAAGTATAAAATCTGGCTAATATTCACTTCCTCCTAGAATACTTGTTTTTGTTGTTGTTTTGCTTTGTCTGTTTGTTGCCAGATGATTTTTTTTCTGACTGTTGTTTTCTCTGACTATTTTTGAAGAGAATTAACCTTCTAATCCACTAATTCATGTGCTGGGATTTGCTTCGTAGTAGTTTTAATATCAAATCTGCATTTCCAAACCCTTTTCTTTTTTGGTTGTTTTTTTTTTCCTGCCATAGGCTAAACACTTCAGACAGACACATGATCATCCAGAAGCTATTAAATGTTCCTTCTGAGATGAGACTCCGTAGCTAGAGTTTCATTCCTATCTCTGCTTCCCATCAGAGGAGTAAGTCCTGCAGTCCTGCTATAGCAATTCTGTCTTAAAGCCTTCCAACAACACTGCCATCTGTAGAAGAAAGCATATCCTTCTCTCTGCATCTGCATGGCATCCAAAGATCTCTCTAAACCAAGCACTGACTATCTGGCTGATCTCTGTGTTTGTAAAGTAAACCTTACACTAGGGAAGCTAAAGTTCAAATATGCTATGGCAGAGTCTTGTTTCAGGCAACATCCCTGATAAAAACAGTCATTTCTGGGTATAAAGCCATGCTCTTTATGGGAGAACCCCTTCAGTTGCACTGTCTAATGATGCACCTCAGTAAGGTTGAGGAGGGCAGTGAAAGCTAAAGGAGGTCTTTCATACTGACGAAACCAGTGCATCATTCTAATGTCACAGACTAGGTAGTTTTCTGACAATCCTGTCATTTGTCACCACTTTTCCTAGTACCCCAGTTATTTGCTTAGCACCTCCTCCTCCTAACAGAAGCCCTTGAACTCTCCCATACCTTTTACTTGCTCAGTTTTGGATAGGCATAACAATAGATGCCAGCCTCACTGCAAGTTAGAGCTCCAGGAGCAGGAAGCCAGCATCTCTATTCCTGGTTGCATGGGGAAGCCTGCCTGGCACCTTGGGACCACAGCCTGCTATTAGCCATGCAGATGAATGAATATGGTCAGTGGGCATGGTGGCAATGGGTTGACAGTTGGACTAGGTGATCTCAGTGATCTTTTCCAACTGTAGTGATTCTGTGAAGAAAGATGACTGATGGGAACAGCCTCCTGTGCTGCCTTTGTTCAGACTAGCATGTGAGTGCCACCCATGAAGTAAGGAAAACCATTAGAAATCAGAAATGTCAATATGTTGAATACCTAATGTGAAACCCCACAGGTTACAGGTTCATAGAATCATAGAATCACTGAATGGCCTGGGTTGAAAAGGATCATAACAATCATCTAGTTTCAACCCCCCCCCAGCTATGTGCAGGGTTGCCAACCACCAGACCGGGCTGTCCAGAGCCACATCCAGCTTGGCCTTGAATGCCTCCAGGCATGGTGCATCCACAACCTTCTTGGGCAACCTGTTGCTGTGTGCCACCACCCACTGAGTGAAAAACTTCCCCCTAATATCTAACCTAAACCTCCCCTGTCTTAGTTTAAAACCATTCCCGCTTGTCCTAACACTATCCACCCTCATAAACAGTCATTTCCCCTCCTGTTCACATGCTCTCTTCAAGTATTGCAAGGCCACAGTAAGGTCTCCCCAGAGCCTTCTCTTCTCTAAGCTAAACAAACCCAGTTCCCTCAGCCTTTCCTCATAGAATACATGCTCCTGCCCCCTGATCCAGCCCTCTGATCTGTTCTTGTAGAATGCAGATTGTAGCCATGTTAGTGGCACCTGACATCTTCACCAGCAGCAAGAACAGTGTTTGGAGAATCTTATTGTCCATGAGTTTTTAATAATTAACAAAGCTTCTTGCCGTTAAGTTCAACTTCTCTAGAACAAAGGAATTTAAAGGAAAAGGTTATTTTCATTGCACATAGCTAAACTCAAACACCTCTAGCAAACTTTTTTTCCCCTGAAGCCAGTGAAAAATTCTTCAGGCTTCTGCTGAGCAAGACCAGATCCCTTGAAAGCAGCTCACTCAGAACTGCCATGATTTAAAACCATGGAATGTTACTGAACAAGTTTGCAAATCATTCTTTAGTTTAGCCCACTCTTTTCAGGACAAAAAACTACTATTTAGCTGCTTTGAGACTGACTGTCCTGTTCAGATATTCAGTACCATATAGAAAATATTGCTGGGAAAACTATCAAAATATGTAGTGTATTTCCTAGAGCTGTTGTATTATAGACTCCATGCTGTTTCTTGTATCTTGTTATACAGCGTTACAGAAAAGCCTCTCCTTTTTGTTACAAGTATTTGCAGTCTCATTCTACCATCATAAAGAAATGTTTAGGTTTCTGTTCCTTTTGGATGTGTATTGAATAACGCCACTTTTTGTTTATGAACATTTACTTTGAATTTCAACGATAGAACACAAGGACGGACCCAATGAACAGCTCTATTATACTTCAGAAATTGAGTTTCTATTCATAAAGAGCTGAGTAGCTCCCGTTAGATGGTTTGCCATACAAAAAACACTGAATACCTCCAAATGAAGCTGACTATATCAAAACACTAAAACATGAATAGCACTTATTCTCAAAGGAAAGAATGAATCAAAATACAACTATACTGATATATCTTCTAATACAGCTACTTACAATTTAAGAAGTACCTTTACCTTGGCTTAGAATCACTTTGATTTTTGCCATAACGTTTTTCTTATATACACCTTATTATGCAGAGGAAGGGCTTCTATAAACAGCATAAAGGACACATTTAAAGACTAATTCTTCTGAACAGAATATGATGTTATCCATGAAATAAAATACCTGCGAATTTTCAGCTTTAGAACATCTCAACTTTATGTTCATATTTTTAGTTATTTACCACTACATCTAAAAACATGCACATGAAAAAAAGTTATTGTTACTTTTGAGAATCATTTTTTCAAAAGCCATTCAGGAAATGAGAAAACTGTAATTCTACGTCTCAGTGACAAAATCAGTCTCTTGAATGGCAAATCTTAACCAAAACAGCTTAAAATAAAAAAGACCACATATTTCACTTCAGTTGTGCAGAAATGACATATAACCTTAGCAAACTGTGCATCGAGTAATGAACGCAGTCTTGGTAGAAATTTTCAGAGGCATAAATATGCAAGCACATATTCCAGACTGTATATACAATTGTATACTTTCCCAAAGAGAATTTTACCATTTGCAAAGAACACACAAAATAAGGTTTAGGTGTTAGTGCTTAATATCCTTTCTGTTTAGTTTGAAATGTAATGCAGGTTGCAAAATAATGGAAACCTCTCGCTCAGCAGTTGTAGCAAACCTTTGCTGAGGGTCAAGGAGGAATTCCCAGTTCATAGCAGTGTTCTACCCGACAGTCTCCTTATGCCCGAAAGGCAGAAAGCAGCATCTGGCCTGATGTATCCAGGAATGGCAGAAAAACAGATAGATAGCGGCTATCCTAGATTTTCCAAAAATTAACTAATCCACTTAGAAACATCTGATAGAACACACACCAAAGAATGGGATCCCAACTTCAGTTTTAAGTGTACACGAGAGATGCAATGCAAAGTGAGTAGAAATACAGAAGAAGGAATGAGATTGTTTTTCATCTCCAGCCTAAAGCCCAAAGCTCCACCATCTGTGATGCCACCAACTTTTTTTGAAACTTTCTGCCTAAAACGTTTAAGTTCAAGGAGAAGTTCTCATAAGGGCTTTTTCATTTTTCATGTTTTAGAAGATCTAAAACACTTAAGCACAGTATCCATGTGTCTCAACAAGAAAACCACTTAGAAACAGCAGTATTTCTGCTAATGGAAGCACTGTTCAAAGAAAGAACCCTGGAACTTAGTTTTTGTTCACAGCCAGCATTTGCTAGCAGAGAAGATACGTTGACCTCTGGCTTGTTGCGGGTAAATGTTACTTTACATTTAGCAAGCCCAAATCAAAAGTGCTTTCCTATGTTGCCTTTTAGTTAATGGCATTTTCTCTGTGTTCTGACAGAGGCTGTTTGTTGTTCCTTCTACTCTAAAAATATGTATTTTGGTCACAAAACAAATTCTGCGAGTTTACTCACAGTGGGAGCATCCTACAGTGTATATCTGGGTGTCCAAATGTTTTGCCTCATTTCTGTATAGAGATGAGGGTTACCTTCACTTATGAAGATTACACAGAACAATGTGTTTGTGATGAAGCTGTACAAGCAATTGTTACAGAGTGGCTGTGATCAGTTACATATAGATAGGAGGGGGTCATTACTGGCTGTTGGAAAATAATGAGAAATTGCCAATGACCAGCAAGCCCTTGTTATGGTCTGCATAGATTTTGCTCAGTACCCCTATGGGTTGTGTTACCATCAGTGTACTTATTTGTCTATGCTTTCCCTCCTTGGAGCAAAGGGCAGAGCAGAAATTAGGAGCTAGCTTTTGGTTGTGGGAGAACTTACATTGGGCCCTTTGTACGCATTCTCACAGAAGTTTCTTGAGGTCAGCCCTACAACAGGGTTACAGCCACAGAAGTGCAGTTCACATGCCCCATTAAACCCATTTTGATGGCTGAGAGTAGTAAGAGGCCATGCTGATGAGCAAAGGCATCTATGAAATTCTGCTGCCGTATCTTGCTTAAGTAAGTGTTTTCTCACAGTCAGGAGTTTCATTGCCCTACACCTTCTATCAGAAGGTAGATCTTTCCAGGTGGGATGACTTGATCTCCTTCTGAGTAACACCACACTGAGCTAGAGAATGGGAGGTCTTTAAGAAGGTTTGAACACTCAGTATCTATCCTGTGGACTCTGCAAGAGAGCATATGGCTTCCACTGCCCTTTGAAGGGCTGTGACATTGCACAGCCACCAACTTAACAGGTGAGCCAGACCAAGGTCATGCAGGCAGGAGAATGAGTCCATAACCCAAGAAGTACATTCACTAAAGATCAAAGTAGAAGAGAAGAGAGACCTGCTCTGACATCCAGTCCCTATCATCAACACTTAATGAAAAACATATATGCACTTCAAGGCAAGAGCACAGGGCCCTCGCTTCCTCTGCAGGGGCTCCTTGACCAGACTACCAGGCAAGAGCTTGTTTTCTCTCTGACCCCATTAACTTGATAGTTCTTATTGAACAGTGGCAGCCTCAGTGAGGATGTGAAGAGTAGTTCTGACCCCTTGGTCTCTCTGAAATGATGCCTAATGGCTTACTCTTCCTTCTTTCCAGGTGCTTTTATGGACCTGGGCTGAAATGTTCATGTTACTCAGCTATCCCTCTTATATTGAAAAAATAAGGATGCTAACATTGCAAGCTGCACCATGAGAACCATAAAAATAGCAGGATAGCTGCAACATATCCACTTGGCACAGAAAGCAGTTGTCAGCTGGGTACATAAACATCAGGTCAGAAGACTCATAAAAAGGAAAGTAGACCAAAATTTTTACAAAAATATAGATTTGTAATATAAATGTCTTTAACAAAGTCAAGTCTCACAAAATATGATAAAACAAAAACAATTGACGGCATTACTTGCTTCAGCACCTTCTAAATTTTCACATTGATGTTGTCTGTCATAATTCACCTAGCTTGGTCCTAATATTGCTGTGCTGAAATATCCAGAAAACTACAGGAATAAGGCATAATTTGCATGAAGTAAACACCACTTCCTACACACTTCCTAATGTGAGGTAACATTTTCATGCATAGATTTCACAATCCCAGGTGCAGCCATTGCTATGATGACATGATATGGATTCATATTCCTCTCAGGATTTCCTAAATCAGAATCAATAAGCAAATCCAAAGGTCGTTTCACATGTACTTAAGCAGACAGATGCTGAGATTCCCTCAAAGCAGAATCTAGAAACCCTGTAATTCACCCACCTAAAACTGAAAATGCATTCTAAGATTTTAATAAAATAAAGATAATCAGTATGTCAGTCTCTTCTAATTAAAGCCACAAATTATTAAACATTTAATGAAGAATTATTAGCCAACAGATGATCTCTGAACAGATAAAGATGCATAGGTCAGGTTAAAACAAATGAACAAACAAACAAGAAGACCCCACACCCACTGCTTCTTTAGTTTTGTGGCCAATTGGAAACAGATGCTTCTAATTTCACTTAAACTGTCCTGAGCAATAAAAAGCATTTGCCACACATCACTGTTTGTGACTTTTTTGAAGCAGGTTCTTTCTCACTGTCTCTTCTACCCACCTAGAATTTTTTTAAAACAGTGCTTCATGGGATGACAAAAGTCCGCTAATGCACTACAGACCAGATGTGTTGGGATTCCAGTGTTTTCTACAAGGCAAATTCATTCTGCTACTACCTCTCTTCAGTCTGCTTAGGCTTCTGCTATGCTGATGATGCTATCATGCTCAGCCTGCTGAAATTCATTGGCAGGCTGATTATAAGTGAATTGGGAACTTGTACTTGAACAATTTTGAGAGATAAACTGATGTAGACAGTCTAGTGCTACAGGACTACTTACTAATATAAACGTTAAAGGAAAACAGGAGGACTTACAAGAAGCACGCTCCTGAATGTGTGCTGATTTAAACTCTACTTCATGTTAATTGTATTTATTTGAAATATTTCAGAATGTATCATATAAGTTAATGGTAGCAGGCTGATATTAACCTGTTCTTGATTATTCCTTTGATTACATGTGTCATTACTTCACAGTATTGTTAAATACGCTCAGGGAGAAGACATACATGCTCATCCCAGTATACACTGGTTAAATACACATGAAATGAGTAAATTCATGAATTTTCTCCTTTCTTTAGGAGAAAGAAATCCATCTCATCAACTGGCAAAGAACATGCTGTTACCCTAAGGTCATCTGCCACCACTCCTTTCAGCCATCCTGGAGGGGTACCTTTCTTCCCACTCATCCCCCAGAAGAGGGATCCAGGACATTTCCTTACCACTGAGTAATCTGATAAGCAGGGAGATTCTGGCATTAGTCTATTTACTTCTTTCTTACTCAACACTGTGTTGGAAGGATTAGGGTGAATTTAAACCACAAGTGACAAAATGAGTCTCCAGTTTCCTGTATTGTAGCTCAGGCTCAGTACACATAGTGCAGTCCCTTGGTTGGTTTTTTACTTTTTCATTTGTTGTTGGGGTGGTGGTAGTAGTGGTTGTTTTTTATTTTCTTTATCCCTCATTTACACACGGCAAAGAATTTTGAAAAAATCATAGAATGTCAATATCAGCACCTTTAATCCTTCTCATACAGGAAACATGCTGTTTATGTGTCTCCCTTTCCTCTTCTGCCTGGATTAGTCACAGGCCAACAGAAGCAGTGGATTTTCATTAAGGTCTAAAACACAGCCTAAAACAGGACTGTGTGATATACAGGACAGGTCAGATGAACTTAATATTTTGTCTACCAATGTCTTGCCAGTGATACCACCATATCTTCAAAGGCACTGTGTCTCTCAGCTGTCCCTTAGAGGGCTCAGTGCTCCAAGAAATGCTGTACGGGTAGTTTTAAGTCAAAACAAGTCCATATTGACAAAGGCAGTACTTGTTTCACAACGGCCTTGTACACCATGCTCTCCAATTCAAGGGTGTGTGACTACTTTGTGCCCATATGATTCCTTCCGAGGAATCATCTCTTCCAGACACGTCCTTTGGAAACCTTTATGTGTTCGGGTTCCATTCAACTTCCTACACAGAAGTGCGCAATCACAGCTAGCAGCAACTTTTCCCTACTGCGTCTTTTGTTTAGCTGGGAACTGAACATACTCAACATACGCTAATAGAGCAACAAACAGAGCTTACAGCCACAGTGACCACTAGGACTCAGATATAAATTTCCAGTGCTCAATTACATTACAGCAAGCTGACTGGCTCTCATGTTCAAATACAAATAACGCAGGGTATTTGGGTATTATCACACTTACTAGCATGCACCTGACCTTCAGCTTGCATGTATTCAGCAGCTTCTTCATGGATGAGCCAGGGTGCAAGGTTTGATCCAAAAAGGAGAACATGTCCACCCATGATTTCCAAAAGCTCAAACTAACCGCACTGCTCGAAAGCAATGCCATTAAAGCTATACTGGAGTCACAGAAACTGTCTTACAACTGAGAAATAACTCCTTGGCATATCTGCAAGCTAGTATTAAAACAAAAAGAATTCCTTTTGTGCAAATAGAATACTCTGAATGAGTTCAGAAGCAGATAGATAGCATTGCTGGTAAATTATTTTGGAGAAATCAAAGGTGATTTTGGAAGCACCAAACTAGTGGAGTGTTTGCTGTATACCTTGTGCTGTATGATAAGCAGTAGAACAAAACTGCAATTGTCTGACTGCATCAACACAGGACATTTGGGAATGTGCTATTCCTGCATTTTTGTTGTCATAATAAACCAGAAGCAAGAGTTTTGCAGGTTTTTAAGCACTTGGCCAGAGGAAGTCATGAAGTTTAGGAACCTACATCAGTAAAATATAGCAATGAAAGAGAGGGCACATACATAAACATCTCTTTGAAAATCTGGAAGTAATTGATTTCTAGGCTTTCTCCACATCGAACATCTTCCAAATTTAGAGAACATCTGCACCATCGGCACATCAGGATCTGTGCACAGCAATCTGTCTTTGCTATGGATCAGTCCTTTTGAAATAATGTTGAAGAAGGTACCGATAGAAGCAAGTTTTGACTCTATAATGCCACTCTCTGAACAAGCATCAAAAGCTATCTTCTAGCTGAGCATAAAAGGAGTTTGTAATGAATGTGAACTGAGCCTATCTTTGCATTGTGATACAATGCAATGTATGTCTTTGCTCAAGTGACACTCACTTAAATCAGTTTATTTGCACAGAGTCTGTGCATAAATATGAGAAATCACTATTGAGATACTATTGGAAAGGCCAGAAGGGTATATGAATTTGTGATTAAACCTCTGAGCTGACACATGTGATGTTTGATTTCACCACAGACTGAATTGTTTGGTGCAGGACAAGTAACTATATTTTGTTAAGCTTCTACCTGTAAAGCAGAAGTAATATCCACAGTCAACCTTAGGCAAGATCTTTGCAGAGACATGGAAAACCTTGTTCTGTGTATCTGAGTACACACTTGACTTTTTCCAAATTGAAAGGGCAGATTCCTCATTGGCAATGCTGAGGGTAGGAATCAAGTCACTTCTCATTGTGTGGATTGCAACATATGGTTCAAGACCCACCTCACTCAAAAGAGGAAAAGTTTATCTTTGCTTATCTTGGTTTCACTCTACTAAAAGCAGTAGATAGTGATAACATGAACTATAAAAATGTATACAATCTGTGGAAGAAGTCAATGGATTGGAAATGCAAATCACAATATGCTATATTTCATTGGATTCCAAATGTGATTCAGGAAATTACAGGCCTGCTAGTGTTGCTATTCTTTTTTTGCAAAAATAGTTTTTACAATGATAATTTTTGAAACAGCTTTCCAACAAGCTAACTCTTGCAGTTAGTGCTCTGGAGTATGTGAGGCAAATTTGTTTGGATGCACGAATATTAGCCATCTGCTTAATCACAGCTGTTAGAGGCAGGTCACCAGACAAGACAGATCTTGATCTCTGCACAGTATGGCTGACCATACTTGCAGTAGTATTGACAGGATCTCAGACATGAAACAACTTCTCCAAGTCACATGGCACAGTATGCTTAAGTCAAAGAGAGCAAAACCAAAAAACACAAGGAAAGACAACTTATCCCATTGTTACATTTGAGGGAGCAGGGAGCAGAGGAAAGAGCCGTAACTCAGGGAAGGGGCAAGTGAAAAGCCATTGCTTCCTTCAGGATACACAGCAATGTTTTCTGTGGGGGCAGGAATCAAATTCTTCTTTTTATAATCAGCATAATCCACCAGAAATAATATATAATTCCTTGTAACTGAACGGCTGTCTCACAGATGGATGGTGTAATGTGTCCCCTGATTCCCTCACTCCCCCTCTTCCTTTCTTTCCCTCTCTGGAAGTTCCTGTAATTGTCACTTTGTAATGTATATTCCAGCACATGGACATGCAGAATGAACACTGCGTGCTCATTTTGCACTATAAATGATGTGTACTGCCTTGTGTCACAAACAGTAAATCCTTTATACCAAAAGTCTGCTCATTTTCACACCATTCACTTGTTCAGTAACAGTTGTCCATATTTTTTAATTCAGCTTCTTACGCTAATCCAGCAACTGCTAGTCTTAGACAGGTGCAGGGATCAAACAGGCTCAATAAACTGAAACATCTGGCCTGGAAATGATAATAGACCCTTTTACTCTCCAAAGCAGAGGAGGAATGTGAAGTTTTCAAATGTTAAATCATGTAATTAGCCTCTGTATTTATTTATTTTTTAATGAAAGAATAGTGTTTTCTATTCAGACTTCCATTCAGTGCTTTGTTCCCTATTCTGATCTGTACTGAAGGAGATGACAGACCAACAGAGTAAAGATGCAAATCATCATCTAAAAAAAACAGAAAACCTCACTTCCTTCACAATAGTAGATCTCAGGTATTTCGTTCCAAGACCAGCTATGCATTAAGTTAAAAAACAATTCTGAAGAAAGTTTTGGGAGTGCCTATGCTCAGAAAATGGGAAGTTTCTTTATAAATTCAGTTTTGTGAGGTGAAGCCACATTCAGACACAGGTGGCAAAAGATGTAAACTGTCACCCCATTATCTGGATGACAAAAAGGAGAACTTGTCCTCACATTTCCTCTAGTGCACAGACTGGAGCCACAGAAAACTTTCGAAGATCTGAAAATGCTTTGAGAAATGTTTCCTGTTGATGTCTCCCAGGTCTGGAGCAGCTTTCAGCACAGTTGTTGTGCCTCCATCTGGTTTGGCCGAGCCCAGGGCTGGAGGGCTCTTCATGCTCTCCTCTGGGCACTGCTCCCTGCTACTGTTCCTCACCTTGACTTCAACTTGACTGTCACTTCAGATCAAATTCAAGACCCTCTACAGAAAAAGAACACTGTCACAAGATTTTATGCCTACAACTAAAGGGGTGTTTCATTCTGACAGTCCACGTGCTAGTCCTAGTGGGAGGGACGGGTATGTTCCTATCCCTGCATTAGAAATGAGGTTTCCATCTCTTATTCAGAAAGTTCCTCATCCTGTTGAAAATGTTTTAGCTTCAACTAAATAAATCCTGCTAAAAAAATACTTTCAAACATGTTTCACCTTGCCTACTGGCAGTGATTAAATCGCATGAGCAGAGCTGATATTTTTATCCAGCATCCTTGCCAAACTAGAGTCTTGGTAAATCTGCATTGACCAAGTTTTCCTTTACACTTGCAGCTGAACATGGCATGCTTCTCTTGAGTAAACAGGAATGCTCATCTTGGGCCAGAGAAATCTGGAAATGAAGCCTGGATCCCACTCCAACGTTTGCCTCAAGTTTCCTGTGAGCCTGGTTACACTCTCCTTGGTATATCTGGGACCAGCCTTTCAGAGGTACGCTCAGTTCTTCTTACCGACCATCCAGCCCCAGAAACCTCTCTTGATGGACTAAATTCAACTCTGAATGGGCTTCTCCTGAAAATAATCTTTCTTAAGACTTCAGCTGGAGAAAAATTGGAATTGTAATATTAGCAACCCTGAGAAACAACATCTCTTGGTCAATATCATGCACAGAGATAGAAAGAGACATTATGTCAGAGCAGGGCTCTGAAATGCTACGATTGTCCTTGGACTAGACAAAGGGATTCACCAGGGAGAGAGAAGTTCCATGCAAATAAGAGAGGTTCTGTGTGCTCCCAAGGACACTGCTGTGGGAGACGATACCATTCTTCCTGTGCAGCCTTACTGAAAGGTTGAGTAAGATCCAGAACTAGTTGCTGCATGGTTCTGAATGAGAGCCAGGGTTGACTCCTAAAGGGCAGTCTTGCCACAGGTCATCAATAGAAGCAGGAGCACAGACATCAAGCAGCTTAACTCTTTACTCCTACCTTTATAAATCAAAGGATTTTAGATTGAAAAACTGTAACCTTAGAAAACATGCTGGATGAAGATTTCTTTACAAAACGTAGATGGCATGTCTCTGTGCTGTATTTTCTCCTGGAAGGCAAGAAAATCCTTATAATTTTTGAAGGAATGATGCAACTAGGAGCAAAATTCTCTATTACTACACATGCAGACCATCTCTCTAAAGGCTGCTAACTATAGATTTGCCAATTACAGTTGTAATAGCTTCTCAAGTTGCATTCACATTTACATTTGTAATGATTTGTTTCAGAAGGATACAGAGATGAAGAAGTCAGAGTTGTGTATAGTTTTAATCTTATGATTTTTCATGTTTCAGCTTTCCAGGCAAGCAAAAAAAAAAAAAAAAGGACTAACTTGTGACAAACCAACCAAGTCATTTACTTTTATTACAGGGAAATGAAATTTCCCAACACATTCCTTGTTGATCTCTGAGATCCTGCAAGTCATATGCCTACTTCAAATAGATTCAGTGTTCAAAATCAACAGCCTATGGCCAAATTTAAATTCTCCGTGAAGGAAATTTACACCTCAGTGATGTTGGTAATGGAGATAAGGTCAAAGAAAAGTGCAGCAGAACAGTATGGAAGAAACCTGTACAAAAGCCTGGGTGAGTGGGGGAGAAGTATCTCTTAAGTCATGGGTGAGAAAGTAGTTGTTCAGCTTCTTTATCTGATTATTTGGAAGTAGCAGGGTCAAGAAAGCTTATCAAAGCTGTGTTCAGACATTACTAAGGAAGAGGGGAAAGCAGTTTCTGGGGGAAAAAAAAAAATCATCATATTTTTCTCCCAGAAAACAGATACCAGACTTCGATTTACTGACACGTGGCTCCTTGGCAGGCCATACCAGCCCCAGCTCCAATCCTGTAATCTGCAAAATGAACAGGGCCTGCACACTGAATAGTCACTTGACTTCACTTGGATTATTCATGAGTGCCAAAAGCCACTTGCCATAAATTGAAATATCACATCTGCATGTAATCTTGACTACTAGGATTAGGTGTAAAATGAAATCAATCCAATGATGCTTTCTTACTAAAGGGAAAAAAAAAAACAAACAAACATAATTTTGTGTTCTCATTATTCCTTTGTTTATCTTAGATACTCCAATTTATTATAATTTATTATCAAATAACAATGTCCTTACAAGTCTTCAGTTCAAATACTCACTGCTAGTACACTAAATCCATCCTATATGTCTGTTAAAAATAGGTTACTGCACATACAGCAAGTGCAGCCCTCACTATTCACCCTTGTACAATCACTTTAAATAGCACACATATTCTCACGCTATATTTAGTGTTACATCCACAGTAACATATCACCACATCATTACATACAAAATGGCTTCATAAAAACAAACATTGGAGCAGATAAATTAGTTTCTTTAGCCCACAGTGAAGCCTACCATATAAAAAAAATCCTCCTGGACAGAAAGTTTTATTTTATTTAGATTAATTCTATTAACATTCATTTTAAAGTCCTAATTTGTGAAACTCCCAAGCAAATTCAAGTTCTAGCATTTTTTTTAACTTAGCAGACATGTCCTACTAGGTATTTTTAAGCACTTGGTTTACCAATTTGTACACAGACTTTTAAAACACTCCAGATTTCTTTGGGAATCTATGCATACATGGACAAATATTCAAAAGCATTTGGAAAATCACACCTTCCTTCTTCCCCACCTGCATAAGAGTTCTGAACTGGGATGCTGCACTATTAGGTATTACACCCAGATAAAAGAAGTATATATTAAACTATCAGCATGAGAAGGAGTACAGAAGGACGGTGTTCACTGACACATCAGTCTACAGCCTGAGAGCACCAACTATTTCTCTCCTTAATTATGTTTTTTCTCTTGTAGGTATCAAAGCCCAGAGGAGTGTTAGGGGGTCTTGGGGAGGATAATATCTTCAGTAAGTGAAAGCTTCCTGACATGAGTAAATGCATGGGTGAGAGCATCTTGAAATAGTATATGATTGGAGCTGGCAGTAGGGCACCAGAAGAGAAAAAACTTGATATTTTGAGAGTGATTATGAACTATTGAGTCTGGATGAAAAAAATCAGGAACGGCCCTGAATATGGAGTATTTAACGCAAAAGAAAAAGGGAAAGGTGGTGAAGGCTGCTTAGGGAAGTGTTGGCTTGAGTGTGTTACCAAACAGTATTTGCAGTAACACTGATATGACAGGATGTTATTTCAAAACCAAAGAAGATAATTTTTCAGTAATAAAAGTTGTGTGGTGAACAGGAAAAGACACATTTTGGAGAAGTTATACAGAAAATTGTTTTTCTTTGTACCTGTTTATCCCATTTTATAGTCTATACTTTTTCTCATCAAATCCATGAAACTACACTACAGCTCATGAAACCTCACTGTGATGTCCTTCAGGAAACTGATCCAACCAAAAACAAAATCTGCCAAAAACATCAGGTTTTCCCTGAGCCAGCACAGCTCCCTGAACTGCCTCGCATGCTCACATCAAAGCACAAAATTGTTCTTTTCTATGAGAGTGGTAAGGTGCTGGAACAGGCTGCCCAGAGAGGCTGTGGATGCCCTGTCCCTGGAGGTGTTCAAGGCCAGTTTGGATGGGTCCATGGGCAGCCTGGTCTAGTATTAAATGTGGAAGTTGGTGGCCTGCCTGTGGTGGGGGGTTGCAGATTCATGATTCATGAGGTCCCTTCCAACCCAGGCCATTCTGTGATTCTGTGATTCTGTAAAGAAAGGAAGAAATATGATGGAACCAGGGTAAAGGTATGCATAGCAACTAGAGCAGGCTTGGGGTAAGAACCCCCACCTTCACTTCTCTGCCAGAAGCTGGGAGGGATGTAAGGCCAAGGAAAGTCCCAACCACAGGGTGATATTCTGGTACGGTGTGGGGAAAACAAGGCATGGAAAGTGAAAACAAAGAGTCACGTTTTAGCTAGATAAACCCTGAAGTGGTGACTAAACATCCATTAAGTGTTACAGGAGAGAGAAGAAAAGACTTGAACAGGAGGAGGCAGGTTAGGAATTAAAAGCTATATTGGTAAATTATTGATGTTTTAAATCCTGTTTAAAATAACTCATCTCCAAATGCTACTGTTTTTTTGACTGTTTCTGTGAATACAACGGTTAGACAGATGGATCTCTTTGCTCCTACATGCAGTCCCTTTTCTTTATAGCCACAATATTATCTTACTTCTTGTACCATTACTAATGTTTTCTTAAAAACCTATTTCAGAGGAGTGGTTGAAAGTCCCAAATTTCCTGTTATTATTGCTGTAATTTTTCACCTTTGCTTATTGCAAGAAGATTGCTTTTAAAATGTTTTCATCTGTTCCAAAACCAACTTATACTGTGCTTAAACTCATTCTTTCTAGTGGCTAATTCCACTCAGAAGCTTCATCAAATCATGCTTTTTCCTTAGCTACAAGGAGTTTTATTAGGAACCATTAGCTTTGTTGGCTCTATAGAAGCCCTGGTCCAGCTGAGGCAGTTTCCAAAATACTCAAGATTTTTCATGGAGGCTGAGATGAGAGCTTTAAATTGGCTTCAGAAACAAGGAAACAAGTAGTTCTGTGAAACAAGCACATGCTGTAGTCCCACCAAGATGCCAAGCTGCTTATTGCGGTGCAGATGATTACTTCGAAAAAAATCTCAGCTCTCAAAGTAATTTTCCCAAAAGTAAAACTAGGCAGAGAAAGCATGAAGAAGTGTAGCTATCAAATATAAGAAATACTATCATCTCATATTGTGTATGATTTAATCACAATAAATGATTTCCATAAACTATATTAAATTAGGATAAATGCATAGGCCTCGAGAGGTTCTTTCCACATGTGACCAGAAACATTTTCACAATCTTAAATTAAATCAAGGAAAGAAAACAAAAGCTTTGTAAGTGTAATACTGGAGTTCTTTTCAACCTTTTGTCTTAGAAGAGACATCCACCAAGCAGCCAATACAGCTGGGCACTGCCCTACTGAACCAGTTCTTGAGAGATTAACAACAGCATAGCCCATATACACAGAGCTGGGTACTATCCTTCTGCAAAGGACTGCATAACATCTCAGACAATACCAGCATCAGCCTACTACTTTGAGGTAGGAATCTCCTCTCCTTTCCACCTTCTAACCAAGAGCTGGCATCTGTATCATTCACCTCACCCCAGGAGGTGAGTACATCTGAATACATCTGAACCACAAAACTGGTCTAGTTCATCAGGAGCAGACAACAGAAGGAAGTTACTCCTACTGTCCGTGTCAGTCTATAGGTAGAATAAATGATACTGATCTTATTTCAAAATTTACTGCAAATACAGCTTCTTCAGTTTAAGATGATATTGCAGATTTGCTAATTTGTTGTCATGTCCATTGCTGAGCTGGTCTTGTGAAAATCCCTCCTTTGTCTCAAGCTGAAGTTTGCATGTTCAGCTCTCTTTGATGTCCTTCTTCACAGATAGAATATTGGGATGCATGCAGTTTGCATATTAACGTAACAACTTGGAGAGGATTGGGACTTTTTTTAAAGATAGTGACTAATAGAAGAAATTAATGGTTGGACACCATGGGTAAGCAAAAAGTTATCAAGGTACTTTTCAAATATCCTGCCTGACTCAATACCAAACCCTATTCCCCCTACTCTTTATGCAGTCCTTTAACTACACAGTCCCACTGATTTCCCAATTGGGATTTTCATTTCTTCTTCTGCCTCTTTATTGTTATCAGGATGTTCTTCATTTGGTGTGAAAGATTTCAGTCTCATTAGTTCTAATTAATCGTGTTGAATAGCCTTGTGTTTGTGAAAAACTTTGAACTATGAACTTTGAAACTATGAACTTTGGCATTGTCACAAGCTTGACAAGGAAGAAATTCATCCAGCTTATCTGTGCATGAAGAATCACAGAGAAATTGCCCAGTGAGTAAGGTGAGACAAAGTTGTTCCTTAGAGAAGCAAATCTTTCACATTACTCAGATTGTACTGCATGTAGTATAGTTTAGTGCAGCAGATGGATTCTGAAGTAGCTAACCTGTGGAAGGCTTTCTACAGACCAGGATGCAAGATGGAGTTTTATAGCTTCACGGGGTTCTTAACTTGGTAATTGAGTTTTTTTATGGGATTTTTTTCCCCCTGATTTACAAAATACTTTATAATTACAAGTGTTCTATACGTGTGTAGTTAGAAATTATGACACTACAGTTCAGAACAAACTAATTGAGTTTTCATCTGTAGCTAAAGGAAGCATTTAGTCCCAGTTTGTGACTTAATGAACATAACCTTGCAGAAAGAAATGCAGCACATGATGCTGCTTGCTAGTAGCTCTGAAGACTGTTCTTTTCATCAAGCCTTACTCTCTCCAGAAATGCAATAGTACTCTATCTATCATTTTAGGAGCACATTTTATGGAGTTTAAATAAGGAGCTTGATCCACTCTACCACATGAGCTTGATCCAAGAACTCATTGAACTCTCAAGCATATTCAGTTCTCCTTTCCCCTCTCCTGTGTGTAGAAAGCAAGTTAGCGTAGAAAGCAAGTTAGCATACTTACAGTATTCTACTACGTCTATCTTTCAGGCAGGTGAGAAAAATGAGAGGACATTAAAGAAGGGAGCTCGAGACTTTCTTCTCAAATAGAGATTTTTCAATGCTCAGCTGATGCATAGCCTCACTCTGAACAACAGGTTGCCCAGGAAAGTGGTGTAGTCACCATCTCTGGAGGTGTTTAAGGAAAGCGTAGATGTAGTAGGGGGTAGTCAGGTCTATCTGTACGTGACTGACTTCTTGGCTGGAAGCATGCTTTGAACCTCTGCAATCTCTGCACTAGGATGTCTGAGGATAGCTGCAGCAATTTTGGTGAAGTCACTCTACCTCTATGCCTCAGTTGTCCCATCTATATAACTTATCTATATGGAGCTACAAATATAAGACATCGTTAATTAAAGACAGACGATATTACAAATATTCAGATGGAATGAGCTGAAGGGTTCAAATCAGACTGTTATTATTACCACAGAGTCAACATCTCATGTTCAGTGATGAAAGCCTCTCAGAGGAGTAATGCAAACCTATTGCTGGAATTAACACTCCCGCTCAAATTTGATAGTGTCCTTTATACACGATTTTCATTTGTATTCACAGAAAAACGTAAATAAGTGCTCAGGCTGGCCATTCTATTTCCTCTGTAACTGGCAGCATTCACAGTCACTTTATTGTATGAAATAATGTCTTGTTTTTTCTTCCCTTTATCTTGCTTGTGCCTGACCTTCCATTAAAAGTTGCTTGGAAACTGCTTAGAGAATAGTCACTGGTTCTTCTTATTGATATCTTCCCTTTGTGGTTTCTTTGCCATTCTACCTTTTTTTTATTCCTTTCCAGAAGCTTTTTAAGCTAGAAGAAGATGAAAAGAAACCAGAGAATCAAAGCCTAATATTTTTCTGTTTAAAAAGAACAGGAAAAAACATCCTCCCCATATACGCTGACATGTTAAAGAAGAAAGAAATATTCTTCTAATAAATGCTCCAGCAGGTCTTTAATGTGTGTGTCATTATCAACTGTTTCAGATACTCTCTTTAGCACCTTGGTAATTAAAAGCAAGAGATACAAAGCAAATTGTGTCCCTAAACACACCTCACTGTTGCTGTTGTATAGAAATGGTGGAAAATGTGCACTGCTGTGACACCCATGTTAACAGAGAGGCTTTGTCAGGCCAGTTTGTACTGTATCCTCAGAGAAGGATGGAGAAGTGTCCCAGAGTACAGCAGTTATCATGGTGTAGAGGCAGAATTTATTTATGCGATATACTGAGTGATGAGATTATTCCCATCTACTCTGCTCTTGTGAGGCCATACACAGAGCTCTTTTAGCATGCAGGGCACAGTGGGGTCTTCCCCGGGTGGTCCTTGTAGCCATGGCTGTCCTAACACCCAGATCAGGAGCAGGGCAGATGGGAGCAGCCATGGAGTAACCCCAGCTTTAGGCAGGGAGCACCTTCCCGGGGACAGGGACAGAGCATCACCCTGGCTGTGGTGCGCCCATTATGCTGAGAGATTTTATCCACGCCAGATCATACTGAGTTTCAGCCTTCAGCTTTAGGTCATGTTCTTGCCCTACACTTCTGTTCTTGTACAATAAAGCTTCTTCAACACAGACACAAAGGCCCATATAGCATTTCTCCTTTTGTCTTTATTCACACTGAACTACCTCACTGCTCTAATTCAATTTGCTCCTGGGACTTGTGACTGTCAAGAACAGTAGGATTGTAGTGGAGATATAACTAAGGCTGTGTCTGGCTTTATTAGCATCTATGGCAAAACTTCATTTTTTGGCTTAACAAGATCGTACAACTTCCTTGTATAAATAATACAGGCTTAGCAGAAAGGAAAAGACAAGCAAAATTATCTGAGCTTTTAAATAAAGAGAAAGCACATTCTTCAAACTCTGTTACTATATTCTTTGAAAATGGTGGAAATATAGGATATGGTAAATATAATTTCAAGGTGTATTTTTCAAAACAACAGTGTCTTAAAATGTTATTGATCCTGTCATTATTATATATCAATATTATCTGGTTTTAATGCACTAATTAAGTCATTTGCAAGAACAACATGCAAATTATGGCATATTGGTGGGGAAAACAAAATTTTCACATATTCATAATTCTTGAAACTCTAGGTGTTTCTTTCATGAAGGCTCATGACAAGTATGTATGTTTTAATATGAACTAAATATGGAGAAATAAGGCAGTAAACCAGACCAGGAAGTAGTTCTTCTGTGAGAAAGTTTTGATCTATGAAGAATGGAACTCCTTTTACTCATTTATTTATTGGTTTTTTTTGCCCCCAAAATTAATTCTTTGACATATTTTTGAATCCTTTTTTAAGCACTTCTGAACATGATTCTCACTTATCAGAGTCTGATCATCTTGCAAGCAAAAGGTCACATCAATTCACAGATGTCAACATGTAGCTCTTATCTGTTTCGATCCAGAAATTCCAGAAAATTATCACATAGAGTTTTTGGCATGCCCTCTCAGGGCACTATCTTTCAAGCTAATCTTTATTACATATATTTAAGTATTTATTTCCCAAGAGAGAATACTTCAGCCCCTTGACCCTTAGAAAATTATATTTTACTTTATGAATTATTCTAGTTTTGCTCCCTTCTGTTTTCCTCAGCTTTCCCATATTTTTCTATAGCTGGCTGGGCTAGCTCAGAATTATTTTAATACATGGACACATTGCTGTCAACATTTCTTATTATCAGAAATGAGATTCAACTCCAGCCTGAAAGCTCAAAAAAAAAAAAAAAAATTTGCAGTGATAGTGCTCTGAAAACACAAGAAGTAGTGCTTTGCTGTTTGTATGTTTGTAGAATATCTGTTCACTTTTATAATAACTTCAAGCATTATATACTGTATATATGCCTTCTCAAGGAGATCCTAGATCTACTCTTCTGCACCCATTTGACAGTGATTTCTTTTAATGAAAACAAAGTAAAGAGCTACTGTAAGTTAAGGGCACTGAATGTTATGAGGGCTGCAGATTTTGATTTTTATCTTAGGAAAGATAGGCTTTGTTAACTTCATAGGTTGGAAATAAATTGCTTAGGGCTTGTTCTTTTTTTTCCTGTCTTATATTTTACATCATTTCTAGGTGCATCTCACCTTGTTTACTACATTGGCTAAGCTCAGATCACCACGGCCAGAGAAGGACTGACAGATAGTTGGTTGTGGATGCCCCATCCCTGGAGATGTTCAAGGCCAGGTTGGATGGGGCCCTGGGCAGCCTGGTGGAGATTGGTGGCCCTGCCTGTGGCAGGGGGGTTGGAGCTTGATGATCCTTGTGGTCCCTTCCAACCCAAGCCATTCTATGATTCTCTGACATGGAGGAGAAGGAGCTGTGTCAGCACAAGCAATTGACCTCCTCCCTTCTGCGGCAAAAGCGTGACAGGAAATTCAGATACAGGATGATTCGTGCTGCCTAAGCCAACAGCCTCACCAACCCAGGGGAACAATCTCTGCTCCCCAGGCTTCTTTTTCTTGGCTTGTGCAAGGTGTTTTGAACTTCAAATTTAGGTATCCCTCCTAATTAATGATCATTTCACACTGTCTTCAAAAGCCATTGGGTTTTGATTAGCCAACAAACAAAGATGGTTTCATTTTCTTCTCTGGCCACATATTTCCCTTGTCTCCTTAGCACTTAATTGAGTCGGCGAATAATAGTGTGTTCATTCTAACAGGCTGCATAGGAAGGGCAATACCAGCCTGGTCGCCAAGAGAACTTCACCATCATTAAGCACTTAGCTAATCTGATCACCAAAAGGGAGAGTGAAGCTGCATCAGTACATCCTGGCGCAGCTCATGCCCTGACAGCACAGCATTCAGCCTTTCTTTGTGGTAGATCAGCTTGCTCCTTCCCCCAGATCGTAACAGGAAAACAGACAATGTTATATTCTCTCACCTAGCTAAAGGTGCAAACATTCACCTTCAGAATCATCAGAGATGATGTTTTGGTCAACTCCACCAAAGATACACTGCTGGCTGAAGAGTATCTTAAGAACCAGAAATCTTTGTACTGATTAGATGCCCTTCCTTTTATCACCTCTAAGAAGTTGTGTATTTCAACAGCACTCCAGAAAAAAAAAAAAAGAAAAAAAAAACTGCTGCTATTCTCAGCACAGTGGTTAGGCAATGAGTGTGTAGAAACAGTGAATAAATATGTGAATCTCCCCACTGCACAGACCAGATAAAGTATAGCATGTGAAAACAACTAGGCGTTAAATACGTAATGAAGACACCAAGAAGAGGAAGTGCTAAATAACCTTCAGAGCATCTTGATAGATGTTAGTGGCCCTTATTAAAATATTCCAAGGGTAGAAAACATACTGTTATGCTTTCTAATGAGGTGCTAAGTTCAGAGAAATAAGCTGAGGGAAGGAAACCTTTCGACAAGTAGTGCTTTTGAATTCTTTTGGCCTTGGAATGTACTAAAGCATTGTACGTCTCAAGCGTAAACAGATCCTCCTACATATAACAAAACTGACATCAAGAGGTGCTGAACTTGCTTCCACAGCACTTAGAGCTGCCTTTCAGCCTTTATGAGGACAAAAGGTGTTTTTATCACTAGCTTCAGGCAAGGTCTGAATACCAGACTCTTTGAACGTGGTGGCTTAATGTCAGTTTGAAGACCATAGCAAAACCTGAGCAGTGATTCAACCAAAAAAAATATATATTTTCAAACACATTCTGGAATCATTTTATTGTTCAGTTCAGTTTGTTGAATTGTAACAGGAAATGCGTAAAGTTTAATGGGAGTTCAGTGGTTGAAAGATTGCTTTGTTGATGGTGACAGTTGCACATCTCTTCAAATATATTAAAATACCAGTAACAAAATACTGTGACACATCTCTTCGGGAAGCTTAATGGTCTTGTATTATTTCTGTGAACATGTCCCACATTACTCAGCCTGCTTTCTTGCTCAGGAACATGAGTGAATGCCTGACATTGCTTCTCTATTGCCAGCAGAAAAACTGTTGGCAGGCTTCAGGAGAAGACATGCATCTACTTCTCACTGTAAAATGATGTGCAGCAACAGCTAACACTGACTCTAAGAAGGTAATTACAGAGGGTATTATAAAAATGACAATTAGAGTGAAAAAAACATTTACAAAATAAAGCTTACGTATGGGTATCCTGACAGAAGAGGGTGATTGGTCTAATTTGTGACTGCTAAGGGAGTCACAGAATCACAGAATCGTAGGGGTTGGAAGGGACCTCCAAAGATCATTGAGTCCAACCCCCCTGCCAAAGCAGGTTCCCTACATGAGGTAATAGTGCTAGAGTCAATAGTGCTCAAAGTGAAGTTGAAAGGTGTAGCCCTGGGGTAGAAAATAGTCAGTGACATTCACCTGCAGAGGAACAAGATAATTGATCGTTTACATGTAGAACACAGCCTTAGATTTTTCCACATGCAAATATATAAATTGTCAGGCTATAACTACAGATCCATTCCATCACTTTGTTTCATACACACTCTCACTTTTCCTGTGACAAGGCAGGAAACCAGCATGGCTAAATGAGAACCTGCTATTAAGTCTCGGGGAAAGAAGGAAAAGTACAAGCAGTGGAAACAGTGATTGATAGCCTGGGAAAACTGCCGGAATGCAATATGGACATGCAGAGATGGAATCGGGAAAGCCAAGGTGCAGGAGGAACTAAACGTGGTGAGGGATGTGAAAAATAATAAGATTAGATTCTATAGGTACAGTGGTCAGAAGAGACAGGTAAAGGAGAGTGTATCTCATCCGATAAATGAGAGAGATGGCTTCAACAGACATGGAAAAGGCTGAGGTACTCAACGTGTTCTTTGCCTTCATCTTCACTGTCAGTAAGACTTCCCATATCTTTTATGTCCCTGAACCTTGAAGCAGAACTCACCATCTGGTGTACCAGGGCCCCAGAACAGGAAGGATGCGGAGCTGCTAGAACAGGTCCAGAAGGAAGGCTACAAAGATGATCAGATGGTCGGAGCACCTCTTCTATGAAAATAGGTTGAGGCAGTTGGGCTTGCCCAGCTTGGAGTAGAGAAGGCTCTGGGAGACCTCATTGTGGCCTTCTAGTACAGGAAGGGAGCTTACAGGCAGGAGGCGGACAGAATTTTTACATGGTATGATAGTGAAAGGATAAGGGAAAATGGCTTTAGGCTAAAAGACAGGTAATTCAGGATAGATGCTAGGAGGAAATTCTTTACTCAGAAGGTGGTGAGGTACTGGCACAGGCTGCCCAGAGAATCTGTGAATACCCCATCCCCGAAGGCATCCAAGGCCTGGTTAGGTGGGGCCCTGGGCAGCCTGATTTAGTGAGTGGCAGCCTTGTCCATGGCAGAAGGATTGAAACTACATGATCTTTAAGGTCCCTTCCAACCCAAGTAATTATTCTGCAATACAGTATGCTTGGGAAGATAAATTACAAGCAGGAACTGGAGAAGCTAAGTTAACAAGCTTGGAGCAAATTATCTCTGAGCCTCACTAATCCACTTCCAATTTAAGAACTAATACGGGACCCCTAAAAAGAGATACACAAGCTAATTATTTCACAAAACAAAGAAAATCTGTTTTGCAGTCTGCTTCCCATTCCCAGATCAGCATTTTCATGGGTCATCAATAGCTATAATATTCAGATGCGCAGCTGAAAGGAAGTACACTTTGTTTTCCCATTAATCTAAAATCAAAAGTGAGGAAGCAAGGTAGTGCACGTTTACAGACTTCTCTCTTTGGCACCCCCTCTGCATCCTCCCTGGTCATCAAAAGGAAAATAATAGATGCACATCAGCTAGAAGTGAGAATATAGACTCAAAGTACAATTCACGCATCATTTAAAAATACATTTTAAAAATAAATAAATCAAAATTTCAGTCTGCTGTAGTTTATTCATCCAGCTAAGCATCTCACACCAACAGGACATGAGATTTTATTTGCATCTCTAGAGGCAGTCTACAGGTGGGTTGAAAAGGATGTATACTCAGCCCTTACATAGTATAGTGCCTGTATTTCTTTTCCATGCCAGAAGCCTCTGTGCCAGGCATGCACAGCATGCCAGTTCATCAGAGATCACATTAGCAGTTGTGTCTGGTGCAAACATTTAGGGAGCTGGGAGAGGACTGTGGTGCTGCACTGTAACAGGTGCTGCTCCCAGCTCCTGGTGCTGTGGGCCTTAGGTCTTAGGACAGAGGGGAAAGCACACATCTGGGGAATGAGCAGACAGATCAGGGCAGCAGTGTTGCACCTGGTATTGAAGTTTGTCTGATTTAGTCATTGCACTGAGTTGTAGAGGTATGCTGAGGACAGTGAGAGCATGTTGAATCGAGGAGCTGAGTGGGGACAAGGGCCACCCAGGTGAGTTACTGAATTCAAACTTTAGGGCTGCAATGGCCTGTGGAGTATGCATATGATGTCTGTGTGTCCACAGTACACACTGGAAGAAGAAAAATGCACCACTGAATCAAGTGCTGTGGACAGTTATATGCCAGAGCTGTAACCGAGGAGCAGGAGGTGACAAAGGATAGTGAAAAGTATGTGCAGCATGGCCCATTCACACCTCCCCTCTGTGCCAGCACAGTTCAGTGAATACACATAAAAACCAGAGCAGCCCCTTGCTAGCTGCTTGGTCTCTCCCTCCTCTTCCATGGGGGAAGATTGCTACCTGGGGAGGGCACAAGCACATGCCTGCTGGCACCACGTGCGCTGCCCATGATGGGAGCCAGACTGCAGCATGGCAGGCCCCCCACTGCTGTGTCCTGCTGCCTTCTGCTCAGCTGTCCCATCCAGCAGCCCCAGGTCTAGGGTTACAGGACAGTTTCTAACTTTGTGCCTGTCCCAAGGCAGCAGGACAGAGGCACATGATTTGTAATTTATGAGGACACCCATAGAGCTGTCACTTGCAGGGCAGGTGTTGAGAAATTGGCAAGCAGCCCGAGCAAAGAAAAAGACTGACCTCACCCCGAAATAATGGTGGCCAACATGGTCACAGGACAGAGAGCATTGACATAAGTGGGCTTTAAAAATAACTAGGTCATCCTGCTAGACTAGCTCACTGTCTTATACAAAGAAGCCATGAGGTACCAATTTATAGTAGAAGTGGGAGCGTAAACAGCTATTCAAGGGATTGACTAATGTGTAGCATTTTGAGTCATCATTTTATTTAGCTTTTTAGATTCTCACACCCAAATCAGATTTTAGGTCATATCACCAAGCATACCATTAGAATAAGAGGCAATCTTTCAGTGTAAAAACATAGCAAAGGCCGCAAACATGCACAGAGGAAAGCTGCTGAATGTGTGTTCATAGAGCCCAGACTTAGGGGAAAAAAAGGAGAGGAAATCCAGACAGGAAATGAGTATTTTCCTACCTAATCCAAACCTCGGGAAAAAAAAATCTTAAAACAGACTGTTCTCCATTCAGTTCTAAGACAAGGCCAAGCTCTTTCAAACAAATGTTGGTTTACAAAAGATGCTTCATACTTCCTAAGATCCGAATATTTTGCTGCAATTCATAAAAGGAGAGAAACAGGATTTGCCTCAGCCAGAAAATCAAATAGCTTCAATAGTCATCATAGATATTAGAGGCCAGTAACAACTTAAGTTGTGACATCCACATCCATCAGACACCTATTCCTGGTTTTATGGCACCTAGTCAATTCCACACACAGTTCAACAGTAAATGCTGTTGATCCTATCTTCTTCAACTTGGTCTCGTTAGAGAGAGAAAAGGTGATTTTGTTATATAAATCTCTTCAAAAATAAGTCTTTCATGCCATTTAAATGGTGCAAAGGGAGAGGATAAGAATCATAGAATCATAGAATCCTTAGAGTTGGAAGGGATCTTTTAAAGTTGTTTAGTCCAACTGCCTTGCAATGCACAGGGACATGCACTGCCAGATCAAGTTGCCCTTGAAAGTCTCCAGGGATGGGACATCAATCACAACTCTGGGCAACATGTTCCAGTGCCTCACCACCTTCACTGTAAAAGGCTTTTCCCCTTGTTCTATCACCACAGACCCTACTAAAGAGTCTGTCCCCTTCTTTCCTCTAGCTCCTCTTTAGATACAGAAAGATCACTATCAGGTCACCTCAGAGCCTTCTCTTCTCCAGTCCAAACAGCCCCATCTCTCTCAGCCTGTCCTCATAGGAGAGGTGTTCCATCCCTTGGACCATTTTTGTGGCCCTCCTCTGGATGCACTCCAACAAGTCTGTTTCTCTCCTGTACTAAAGACTCCACATGTGGTCACAGTACTCAGCGTCTCATCAGAGCAGAGTAGAGGTGCAGGATTGCCTCTCTTGACCTGTTGGCCAGGCTTCTTTTGATGCAGCCCAGGATACGGTTGGCTTTCTGGGCTATGAGGGCACATTGCTGGTTCATGTCCAGCTTCCCATCCACCAGTAGTACCCTGAGATCTTTTCTGGCGGGGCAGCACTCAGTCCTTTTATCCCTCAGCTTGTATCAGTAATGGGACTATCTACTGGCTACTGCACTCTGCATGCCCAAGAATATGAGAATTAAATTCATGTGATGATTAACACTACTGTTTTTGTCAACTGTGTATGTTCACAGCAAATTCCTTTCCCAGACCAGAAAACAGATACAAAGAATCACAGGAAACACTTCTTTTTGCTTTCGCCAAGAGTGTCTGTGAGGCAGCTGTTAATGTTTTGTTACATGGTGACTAGTGAACTACCACAAAAAATCCAGTACTGCTTGAATTAGGTTGCTTGTCAAGCTTGTACAGCAGTTATCTGAACCAAGACATCAAGTTACCATAGGCCAATGGATTGCTACTTCATGTTTGCTTATTGCCTTGTTCCCACTAAAACATACTTACTAACTGTTCAGATCTTCAGCTAATCCTCAATGATACAAAAAAATGCTCCGGTAGAGAGCCTATTCTGCTACTTCAGATTTTCTTTTTCAGAGAGCAACACCACATCCCATGTACGATGTTCAGTTCACATTCAATTTTTCCATTTCATTTCATAATGAGTTTAATGCCTATCTTTTTCAGTTCTGGACAACTTCAGTAGTTCAGTCCCTGGAGGCACTAAAGTGAATAGCAAGAACAGTTGAAACAAACTAGGAGAATAACAAGCAATATATACTATAATGCTTTCACAGTCAAAAATAAGAGGAAAAAAAATGTCTTCTCAATTCATTTTGTAAGCCATTGAAAACAGGCTGTAAGCAGTTTGCAGCATTTCAAGACAAATTGTAATTGACAGGCCAATTAAAGAAGAAAAACCCTCAGCAGAGCAGATTCTGTGAGCTCAAACATCTTATTAAAGTAACAGGCTATCTAATTAGCTTCAAATGGAATTAGGAGCTTGCTGCCTCTTTCTTTTCCAGTAAAATGGCTGTCCTAGTTATCCATAGCACATTTCATTCATTTTGACTGTAAACACCTTTCCAAGACAATAAATAGATCCCTTCTTAATCAGCGTACTACAAACTACATTTGTGGAAGCCATTTGTGGAGGTGTCTTTGCAGTTGTCCTAAGTTGGTTCAATGCCTGTAGCTGTTTTCCTTGCTACCAACTTAACTCAGAATTATAGTGACCAGCCTAATGAATCTAATTTTTAGATAGGTATCTAGGAAAAAAAAATGGCTCTGGTAAAATGTCATTCCCAGATTAGTCAAAGATTTACTGTTGGCTGCCATAGAACAATATAAAAGTCTTCAAGATGGTAACCATATCAGCTGTAAAATACCTGCAATTTGTCAGTTTAGCCCAGTCATTAGTTATTTTGCACAGTATCTTTCCCCAAAAAACTTTTCTTTTAAATGATCTTTGTACATTGTCTTAGTTTCCTGTTCTGTGTATGTTACATTCAGAAAATTGCAACTAAACTGGATTTTGATTACCCATTTGAAATAAGTCCTGGTGGTCTTGACCATGGGGCAATTAAACAAGACATACAAAGAATAGCATAAATACAGTCTTGGCTCTGTCTCCAAATTATTGACATGCTTGGTGATAGTGAGAGTCCAGACACTTGAGGATCAAATCCTGCACGTACTTCCTACAACTCTGATGCTCCATGACAATCTTTTACCAGTTATAAATGACCTCCCCAAGATAATATTCAACTGCCTGTTGAATATCTAATCTACCCTGTCAAGTGTTACACTTTAAAATATTATATAAAGGCAAAATCGTGAATAGTTATTTTGAAATCTGATTGTTGGGCTTACAACTGGTAAGATGGAAACACAAGCCTCCTTGACCTTTTCTAGAATTGTGCTGCTAAGTTACATAGCAAAATATGAAACTCACTATTAAGAACCTTGTAAATAAGGAATATTTGACAAGAATACCTTGTTGGAAAATTACAAGGGAAGGATCATTTCACTAGTTCTCACCAAACTGATCCATACCCTGGAAAACTATCCACAGATACCTCTTGGGACAGTGAGCACACAGAGGAGTCTCTCCAAGTACAACCCTTTACCAGTTGAGTTGTTAAACAGAGCAGAACTGAACTCAGTGCTTCCAGTGCTCTGTGCTGCATCTGAGCATTTGGTTGTTGTGTGTCCAGAGAGTGAGATAGTAGAGGAGTGAGATTTGACTTGAGCTGCTTTCTTCAGTAGATAAAAACAAGTTCTGATTAAATTCACTTTAAAAAAAAAAAAAAAAAACATAAAAATGGTAGCTCATTTTTGTTAAACCTTATCACAGTTGTGCATCAACAGTAAACCATCTAGCAGGTTAAAGCATCACATTTTGGAGTTTTCCATCAGAGTAGCTAAACATAAATAGTATCCAATCAATAGCCAGAGTTGCTGGGATGCTACATGAAGCTTTACAGATATCCTCATTATGTTACAGGTTAAGTAGGTTACATGTTTGAAGGTAACCTAACATCAGATATCTTGATTGGATATTTTCAGGCTGACATCACTCATACATTTCATTTCTTGGTAACTAATTCTATGCAGCATGTGTCTTACTGGCAACCCATAGAAGCTTTTCTTATGATCCTGACACCCTTGTTAAGATTGCACTGAATTTTGCTTGAAAGAAGGGATTCCACCTCTTTGTATTTTTAGAAATAACATGCATTCTCCACTCAAAGAGCAAGAGCTTTAATTTTGCAAGGGCACCATGTTTTCTAGCTAACATGCTTGAGGAAATAAGATATTATTCACTGGAAACACTAGCATAATTTAATAACTATGTCAGGCAGAATATCTGAATTATTTTGTGGCTGTATGCCATTTTCTAACTATATACTGGTATAATGTTTGTGTACTGTGAGAATATTGATTAATGTTTGTTGTACAAGAACAAAAATATACAGTATTTGATACTTACTCTTCTGCTCCATTTCAAATTTGCTGAGGGTGTTCATGGAAAGCCAAGAACAGTTCTACTTCTGATCTCAAGAAAATTCTCTTATTTTTTTCAAAACCATTTCTTGCTATAAATTTAGCCAATGAATTGCTGGTGCTATTTTTTATCCAAAAATATTTTTGCAAGTGTTCTTGGTGTGATAGCTACATAGTCCACCTTTCCCAGAAAAGCCCACAGTGCCCTCAGTCTACACTTGCAAATTCCAAGTACAGCTAGTCCTCTGCTTGCTCCTGTAATCACTGACACAGCTTAGCCACTAGGGAACAATCTTGTGGAAGAGTTTTTCATCAAGAAAATTCCTCTGGCAGGCAATAATAGTTCTTTCCTACATTTTCTTTTTCCCTAATCACTGCAATTGAAATTATTTTCAGCTCAGATATCATTAGAGAAAGAATACAACATAAATATTGAAGGTGCTGTACATCAAACCAGACCTAGGATGTTTTTTTCACTACCACGTGAGCTGTCTTCCAGCCAGCTGGGTGGCCAAGAAAATAATAAATTTGATCCACATACAGCAGTTGGCTTGGCATGCCTCATTACCCAGACGTGAACATGGGATCCAATTGACTAAATCCTCCTGGCATTCCAGAAGACCACACTTTGCCTTCATCTCCATTCAGCAACGTCTGCACATCATGGCTGCATCAATGGACTGACTTTTCTCCCTACTCTTTCTTCTTTCCCTCCACCATTCCAACATGAAAAGGTCTTCTTTATGCCAGCCAAGGGAATTCCTTCATCCTGTCTACATTCTGGACTACTTTGTAGAAGTTTCCCCTTTCAGCATACTCACAGTCCTTTTTGTCCACGTTTGCAGAGTACTCAGCAATCTGAATTAGTCTGCCACTGTTGCAGTGGGTGCTCATACTGTGCTGGAGGGAGTTACTCTGGTTCTAGCAAGGTAATGAAGTGTGTTTCTAATTATAAAAAATGGATGATTACATCTGGCTTAAAATTTTAGTTTTGACCAGGAAGAATATGCTGAAGGGCTCTACTTAGTTCCTACAATGCATGAAGTGTTCATGTGTTGGATTACCAGATTCATCGCTTCATTGGAATACTCTAATTATCTGTCATCTATGCTGTTCTTCTCTAGAGATCTCTGCCTACAGTACCATTATTCTGCTAACACTTGCTATATCCCTAGGAGTTGTGTAAGGGTAAACTGCTACAGATTATAACAAAAGAAATTTCAATTCTTAAAGATCATTTCATTAAGGAAACATAAAAACGTGGTTTTGTTTTCTGTGCAAATCAAATCACATTCCAAGGCCCATTGTTGTATATTGAGTACAACAAGCGTGCAGGAAGCAGCATGCTATTTCAGAAAGTAAGCAGCCTAAAATGCTGATAGAAACACTGTTTGGAAGGAAGATTTCTTGAGTTTCAGGAAATATCTTTAGAAAGAAATGACTGTGGCACTGTTCATATTCGTAAATATTCAAACTGATTTAAAGAGAGAGCCCAAATTGCCCAAATTCTCTGGGAAGTAAGGCCAGGGAGGACAAAGTGGAATGGATATCTCTCAGTGGAGATCTTGTAGGCTCACATTTCACAATCCTATCTGTCCCCATTAGTTCCAGTTACAAGAGGGTTTGAATGTACTTCCCATTAAACGTTACATTTACCTCCCTCCCCAACACCTTTCACCCAAACCTGCTCCATTATGGATAAGTTGAACTGAAGCAAATATGAATTGCATAGATGAATGTGATTTGGTATGTCCATGTGAAAGACTTTTTTTAGTGCTAAGATGAGAACATGTAAAGATTCCACAAAATAAGACCATCCATAATATAAATAAACAACTATGTCAATAGAATTTCATTTTGATAATTAATATTATATTTTTTGAAACAAGAACATTATATATGGAAGCGAAATAACATTTATTGGAATTACTTATTTCTATTAATGACAGAATAGTTGGCCTTTTTATTTGACAAAATGTGTTTTAAACATTAAGAGCACAAAGTTACAAGTTTCTTGGATGTGTGTACCACAATCTCCACTACTAAAAGCATTTAATTATTTAAATCCCTACTTGTTCAAGAAAGTCCTTCCTTAGGTGGAGATGAATACAGGGACACTTAAGAATGTGATAAGGTCCTACTCTCAATTCCAATGTAATGTTTTAAACTGCACTTTTTGTCCAGAAATAATTAGCAGTCATCAACTTCTCATGACTTAAAAAGTAGAGAAGGCAGAGTTTAGTTTTGTTAACCAAAAAAAAAAAAAAGGAAAATCTATTGACAATGGCCAGGTTGGCAAGATCTGGATTTGGTAGGTAATAATTCAATGCTTTGCCTCAGCAATTCACAGCAAACGTTTTATCTGTAAGTTCTTGATGTGAGCAAGGCCAGCCTCCACAGCACTCAGCTGTTGCTGCCTCTCATGGCTGCAGCCCAACAGTGAAAATGAGTTGGTGGTCTCAAACCAAGTACTTGTGCAAGGCAAAAATCCTTGGTACTAAGTAAGTGACACCCTTCATGGTAGAAGTCATGACAAAAAGAAACAGGACCAAAATAAGCCAGAAAGTACATCAGTGAACACAGGACCCCAGTTTCCTCTGAATGAGAGGTATGAAGGGTAAGATTTCGAAGCAAGTTATCCAGTTGAGTCAACAGGGTAGGAATTGGTGATGGCGCCCAGGCTGTAACTTAGATAGAGAAGTCAACTTCAAATATAAAATCTTTTCAGATAAGGTAAGATTTTGCACAAAGAAGAGAGAAGGAGAATGACATGTACTGTACAGGCAGACTAGAGGTACCAAAAAATGCCTAATTCTGAGATACCAGCTAAAAAAAAAAAAAAAAAAAAAGGATCCTTCTGTATTCCCATGGGACAAATACTCATTTGCTAGCAATTTGACTTGCCCCTAAGTCAGCTGGAAAGTTTTCATCACAATACAAAGCAGAATCCAGGAATACTTTCTTTGCACCCCATTCCACTTTTCTGCAGTCATGTCATTGAAATGCAAAGTACAGTAAAAGTGATTTTTTAAAAATCACTGGAAAGCAAAGATAAGGAAGGAAGAGGAAGCATCAATTTTCCCTTCCCTATCATTTAGGGAAAAGCTGGTCACAAAATATTTATGGCTGATAATGCAGGGACAGTCAAAAATGCAAAACATCAGCTATTAGATAGCACTTCAGCTCCTCTGATCTAGCTGAAGCACATAGACTCACACTGTCTTCTGCAAATTCTCAGGCACCACTAATTCATTACTTGCAGACCTGCTCCTTTTTCATAAAACTGACAGATGCCGGTGCTATAACAGGGATCTGTCCAGATGAGTCCCACCACTACCCAGCCTCTGCCTGGCCAGCCCTGCAAGAAGCTGGGCGGCATGATGAGTTAAGCCTAAGATTCTCAGGATTCCCCACAACATAACAGTAATGCTTCAGACAGTTTCTGCAGCTTGTTATGGGGGATGCCACACATGGTTACTAGAGTGTATATTTTCATTTAGTCTGAATACTTGGCACACTTGGACAGTAAACAGAAGCCTAGGTAGAAATAGATGGAATTATTTACTTACGCTCACAGTGCTGAAAATGATTAGTCAATTAACTTCACTAATACACAGTATCTTGTGAGATGATAAGATCTCAATAAGTAAAGCTCCAGCTTGTGTCAAAAAGAAGAAGCCTACTGGCATTTAGGCTGATTTATAGTGAACTATGACAAGTATGCAGATTATGAGAGTTCCCTTTTATGTTTACATTTGTGCATTTTTCTTTGGCTATTTCTGATGATAGGCAGATTAGCGTGTCTACTTATAATTCAATCTCATTGACAGAAATTGCATTCATCTTGGAAAGATTTTCTGCAGCCCCAACTTCCTATTACAACAACAGACTGGGAGCACTGTGTTGGTAAATAGCTTCAAGGGGAAAATGGCAGCTAAAATTAGCCATGATGATATTACAGGCATCACTGAAAAAAACACCCAGATGAAAAAAGTTTATAACATGAGACAGGTTCAATTAGCTATTCAGTTCATATAAGTAGTTCAGTTGGACAATTATAGACAGCTACCAATTCCATTACATAACCATGAAGCAATGTCCTCATGAACTTCTATTTGTGCATCACTGTATCTGTCCAGGATCTCTAAATCTCTCTGCAGTCCACTTGTCAAGTCTATCCCTACTCTTGCATAGGATTCTCTCATTCTCTGCTTGTAACCTAGCATGTGTTACCCACGCTACACAGTACCATTTGTCCATGCCTTAAACCACGTAGGTGCTTCAGGCTTTCTTCTGATCATGTACCAAATGTGGTACAATTGTAGGTGGCCTGGACCAAAGGTTTCTGCTCATTTTATGTAAATGTCACTTCATCCTCTAACTAACTGTGTACTTTCATTCTCATAGGAGATTTTACTCTCCTTCTGCTCATCTGCTTTGCTCTACTGAAGAGTATGGAGAGCTATAGCTTATGGTCAAGCAAAGGGGCTCCCTCAAACTCAAACATGTGCTGTTCTGTAAGATATTATCATCCACTAACTTTTTTCTTCCCTGTGTGCTGCAGTTTAACCCCGCAAGCATCTGAACACCACACAGTTTTTTGCTCACACCCCCCACTTTCCAGTAAGATGGGGGAGAGAATCAGAGGGGAAATAAAGGCAGAACACATAGATTGAGATAAAAAACTACTTACTAAGACAGCGAAGGAAGAGAAAAAGAACAGTAATTATAATGATATATAGATATGTATTTATATACAAAACAAGGGATGCACAAAGCAATTGCTCACCACCCACCAACCAACCAGTTCTCAACAACAGGTGCCCGCCCCAGCCAACTCCCCTCAGTTTTATATTTCTTTCACATGATGTCATATGGTATGGAATATCCCCTTGGCCAGTTTAGGTCAGCAATCCTGGTTCTGCCTCCTCCCAGCTCCTTGTGCTCCCCAGTTCCCTTCCTGGCAGGACAGTACAAGAAGCTAAAAAGCTGAAGTGTCCTTGGCTCTGTATAGCACTGCTCAGCAACAACTAAAAATTGGTGTGCTGTCAACACTGTTTTCCTCCCAAAAGCCAAAACAGCACCACACCAGACACTATGAAGAAAATCAACTGTGTTACAGCTGAAACCAGTGGCAAAAGGTGGTAATCCTCTCCTTACTGTGATTTAAAATAAATAAATAAATAAATGTGTATGTGTATATATATATATATATATATATATACATACACACACACACATATGTACATGTGTGTATATATATATATACACACATATATAAAGTTGGAGTTTACCTGCATACTAGTTTGGTTGAGTATGAGCAAAACAGCTGTTGACTTGAAAAGTCATTGCATCAGGAAGAAATATGCAATTTTCCATTGCGAGTCTGTGTAAAATATTTGGAAGGCCTTTTCTTGAAATTAAATAATGCTCAGCCTCACAGAACTAACCACTGCCATGACATTCTTAAAGAAGCTGAAAGACAGTTCAAAGGGCAGCCTACCCTTGCACCGACAGAAAGGTCAAATTCAGTGTAACTTTCTCCAGCAAACATAATGCTCCAAGATGACCTACCAAACTGCAAGGTTACCGGTGCTCCTAGACCCCAGTAAGGGCTCACAGGGTGAGCAGATGCAAGACAGTCACAAGGAAGCTCCCCAGCAGACCTCTGTTTCCAGCCCTTTCCAATTCCTAATGAGATGACATGGGTTCCTCCTTTGGCTCTGGCCAACAGTTTGATATAAATTCTGCCGGCAGCCCCAGAGTAAGCTATCCTCTGACACAGTTTCTATGCAGGGATGTTTCCAGACCCTGCAGATCCACATCACCGAGCAGGAGCTGGACTCTGGAAGTTTTCCAGGCAGTAAGCCAGGAAAAGGAGGGATGGGAAGTCCTCACCTAGATTTGAGTTGCTGGAGGTGAATTTCAGCCCAAGGAAGAGGATGGGAGTCCCCAGGGACACATGGCAATCACTCGTTCACTTATCTGCCAGACAGACTGCTTCAAAGCATAAGGAACAGCCTGAGCCTTTGTGACCACATAAGATCAGTGGTCACGGATCACCCAATGACAGCAAAGCCTTTGCTGGTGTCCCCACACCCTTTGTCTCAGTCATTCATTCATGGGTAAGACATTTGCATATGTTCTTTCTGAACATGGGTTTTGCCCACTTAACAGAAAGATGCTGCTACTAACTACAACCGTTAATAAAATAAATAGAGAAAAATTAAAACACCTCAATTTTCAGTAGTCAAGCAATGTTTCAATAGTCATCTCTTTGCAAGAGAATGTCATGAATAACCCAGATTACTTAGATTCAGCCTGAACCTCTGGTATACCTGTAAAAAGTCGAAAGAGTTCAAAGGGCAGCCTACCTTAACATAGGCAGAACAGTCAGCTGTAGTTTAATTTTCTGCGTTAACGCTTTCTACAAAACTACCTTGTCAGTGGCATCTCCAAACATTAGCTGCAAACAAAACTTCACTCTTATCACTCCCAAGCCTTGAATTCAGATCTGAGTTTTCTGCAAGTTTTTAAGTATCTCATCTGAATGAATCCTGAATGTGAGTCAAGCACGGTCATACTTTCTTGAGGGAAACACAAGTATTTCCATACCATCTTCCAGAGGAGTGAAGGAGATGAGGGAAGGTAACACCATCAATCCTTGCCCTCTTATCCAGCTGCCACACACCCAAGCCATCAACATCCTCTCTGCTGATCATTACATGGGAGTTGTAGCTCTTCTGCTTTGTGTGAGGATCTGGGAGAAAACCTGGAAAGTTCAGAATATTGAGTTGTTTTCTTCAACGCTTCTTTTTCTGTGAATGTCTGTTTAAAAAAAAAAAATCTGGAAAATTTTAAAGGGAACGTTTCCAGAGTGTTGAACATCAAGCAGTCAGTTTTCCCTCCATAAACATTAAGACTTTCACAAAATGTTACTACACGGAAAAGAATGCAGCTTTGTGTTATTAAAATTCCTCTCTTCTGTAGGTCAAATGACTAAATTTTGTGCAGTGTTAGCAATACGAAATTATCTCCAAACACATCTTCATCGACTAAAAAAAAGTATTAGCTACTAGCTCTATTTTTACTATTCAAACCTGATGAATATATATATATAGTTCTTAGTAATGTGCAGTGTATTTTAATAGGCAATCAGATAAAATCAATAACTTTTCCCACAAGATTTGTATCTCTTCTGTCTGTAAATCACCCACAACTGAGCACAAGTAATAGTACTATTCCCAGTACATATATGCATATGTTTTTTCTAACTAAACAATAAAACTCACATTATTAAAATGATAATTATATAATTATAATATAATTATATAAAATTATATATGAATATAACTTATAAAATTATAAAATTATTAACAAAATTTAGTTTTGGTAACAAGTACATTTTTCACACTGAATTTTCAAAGCTCAGTTACTAGAAAATAAAAGAAAACCTGAGAAACACTGGGAAGTAATGAGTCTTCCTAGGGCTTCAAAACTTCCAGAAATTCTGCATTTTTAGCTCTAACTAGAAGCCAGAAGAACTTATTTTTGGAATAAAAAATGCATGAAATAAAGTTCTGAAAAAATAAACTCTTTTGAGCATTTGGTTGAATCATGTCATGATTCAGTCTCATAATATTAGGATATGTTTCATTCACACAGGAGAGACATATGCCTGATGCTATTAAGCAGAAACTCTCAGAAGCTGAAAGGAAAGGGGAATCAAATATTGGTCCTACCATGGAAGAAAATAAGACACTATCAGGATGATAGAATTTACATATCTCACTCTTTTTCTTAATCAAAAGGAAGAACACATGAGCAAAATCACTGATGCTGAGAAATATTAGCCCCTAGCTGCTTTCATGATTCTCTACACAAGGCAGTTCAAGGCATATGTCTGAAGGTCTCTGTGTTCCTGACAAACTTCTAGTATACATCTTGTAAAATGGAAATTGCGTTAAATGAAAATGCGAGCTTGTCATCATGGGCTCATTTATCCTACCAGGCCCTAAGAAAGTAGCATGGAATGTAAGCAAAGGCTGGGAAATATCCACCATTGATTACTGCTTAAAATGAATAGCCATGAGCTGGTTGCCTGAGTTCATTTTATTTTTAACTTGCAGATGGTAGAATTGAGTGAAGACTGAATAAGTTCATTATGAGCATCATTTTGTTAAGCTTTCAAAACACTTAGGCAATATGCTTTGATTAAGTTGTCCGTCATTGTCCTTCCCTAAGACAACTTGTATGTAGAAGTTTACCTAGCATGTTGAATCTGTTGCATGTGTAGATGGTCTGTGTAATATTTGTGTTCCTCTCTTTGCTGCAGCACAGTAATGGATACTGATGAAGTGGTACAAATTACAGGTAGGCACACCTCAGAGCTCTGTGCTAAGGGTATTAGGAGGAATGTTGTTCAGTCACACAGAAAGAACTCATTTGCCTTGTCACCCTGCCTGGTGAGGACACTGTCAGCTTTCAAAGACGGCTTTTTATGTTTTTGTGTCAACTGGTTGAGTTTCAGCTTCGTTTCTACAGATCTAGCCAAGAACTCAAATATTTCTGCCTGCTCATTTACAGTAGCAATCATACTTGTAGCCATAACCTTAAGCCTCTGAGGACCTACATGTTAGGTTCTCAAGCACATGTAAAATGCAGGTTGTTGAAGCAACAAACTCGTAGCTTTTGAACTAAAACAGGATCTAACTAAATGTCCTGTTCTTGTCTTATCTATGCATACGTTGAAATGAGGCAGACAGCCAGAATCTTCAAGAGTCAAGAAGACATTCTGTTCTTAAAATCAGCCCATTGCTCTAAAAATGCTCCAAGACTCAGCCTTTAAATACAGTAAGATTTTCAGCAATGAGGAGCTAAGTCTTCCACAGTAGCCTACTTGTGCAACTGCAGAGCAACTTCCCTCAGTAGCCATCAACCAATACCAAGTGAAATAGTCACTGCTACTCATACACAGCCCATTTCATACATACTTGGCCATTCAGTAGTATGCCCCTCTGTGCATGCACACATATTTCTGAGTTATAAAAACAAAAGACATCAAAAGATATCTGCTGCACATATGCTTCTGGGGGAAGATATCAGAAAAATACTGTGTGTTAAGTATTAATTACATCACACAATGCAGTACTGTAAGATATTTGGGCAGTCTAATGATGAGCATGGTAACTAGATAAAAGGGGAGCAGAAACGAATTTTGCATAGTATCTGTGAACTGGAATTTGTGTAATCAAAATATGTAAACCATGTCTAGACTTGCTTGCTGCTAAGAATAGCACCAATCTGAACGTAAACTATCTTGATTTCTGTGTGCACAATAGTTGAGATCGTTCTCACTGTTGGCTTTCTTAAAGGAAGATGTCTTCATTGTAGATGCAGCTTAGCAAAGCATCTTTAAACACTTCTGAGTTTGCTGAATTAAGGCCTGGCATGGCTGGTGCATGAAATGAGAGAGTTTCAGAAGCACAAGACAGACATTTCTATAAAACTGCAGTCTTGCAGGATAGCAACAGGCAGCTCTCCCCTTACACACACAGCTGCTACAGAAATACTCCCTTGTTTACTGTCGGCACCGCGTGCACAAGAAGCACTCCTCTATTCCAGCGTCGCAATTCAAAGGCACACGTAATAAGGGAGTGCGTGCCTACTGAATCCTCCTGTCAGCAGATCTCCTCAGTTTTCACTTCTTCTTCACTACTTTACAAACTCTCAGCTATTTTTTTCCCAAGCTGTAACAAGGGGGCTCACGGGGATTGTTGCCATTCTACCCCTGCTTGTCATACACCTTGTTTCCAAGTATGGTCACTATGAGGAGACTGTTGCTTGGAGCCTTCATGGAAAATTAATGGCAGACAGGAAAGGGCAAAAAAGACAGGACAGATGGCTCTGTCACCACCACCATCCTGATGCCATGAGAGAACTTCACTGCCTTTGCAAATGCCACTCTGTTCCACAGACTTATTCTGAAGTTGATCCAATTGCACCCTTTGCAGCTGTCTTTCTTATTTTTCATGAGATTTTTATTTGTCCTTCAGCTTATCCAAGTGGCAAGTGCAAAAAGTCAGTTTTTCAGTCAGTGACTGGACACTAGTTGTCTGAAATACTGTTTAACTGCAGGCGTATTGGAATCTTGCTAGAAGTGGTGTTGAATAGTGTTGTTAATGGGACTTGTTTACTTGCTGGTTGAAATCCAGATCAGGTCAGCTGAGACATGAAGGGGAATGAGTAAACTTCTAATTTAGTAGGTGAACAGAATGATGTCACCTCTCTTTATTCTTTGAACAGCGTTCTGTCTAGTTTCACTTTCACAGGGAAATATGCACCCTTAATACACTGGGTGCGCATTGGAAACCTGAAGAGATGTGTCTCCTTGGGTGAGCAGTGCCAGAAAAATTGTGGCTCACTTTATGTTCATACTCATGAAAAGATATTATTAGGATTTTAGGCACTTAAAACACAATGAAGTTCAGTAGGGCTATTAAATTGTGATGTGGCACTCAACTGTGCAACCAGAGTCTACAGAGAGGAAGCTAATTCCCTGTCCTCGAAAGTAGCACTATAATCTCTAGTTCTGTAGTTTCAGCCCATACAGTTGTAATTATAGGAAAAGTTCTACATGGCATACGTGTCAGACTGCACAAGAAAGTTTGCAGTTAGGAAAGAATAAATCATGCTTGCAAAGGCTGTGATATTTGTAGCAGTTCGTTAACTTAATGCTGAGCGGTGCAGTCAATACATTGGAGGGAAGGGAAGCCATCCAGAGGGAACTGGACACGCTGGAGAAGTGGGGCTATGAGAACATAATGAGGTTCAACAAGGCCAAGAGTGAGATGCTGCACTTGGGCAAGGGAAATCCCAAGTATTTATACAAAGTGGGAGAACAACCCCTTGAGAGCAGTGCTGCAGGGAAGGACTTGGGTCTCCTGGTGGACCAGAAACTGGACATGAGCCAGCAAGTGTGCGCTTGCAGCCAGGAAGGCCAACTGTGTTCTGGGCTACATTAAAAGAGGAGTGGCCAGCAGGGAAAGTGAGGTGATTGTCCCCCTCTTCAATCAAGGTCACTTTCTTTACATTTTCCAAGATGAATCATGAATATCCACCTTCCTTTCCTCGTATTTTTGCCTCACGATCTCCATTCCTCTCCCTTTTCATATGTTTTGAAACTCTCCCTAACACATTGCACTTACTCCTCCCATTAAACTGATCACGTATTCTGTTCTTTGCCCAGCGGGAAGACTTGGCTTTCTCAGCGCTGACCTAGATGTGACATTTCTACTTGTTGTCCTTGCATAATATAAATAATAAAGGGTTGTCAGTAGAAGACAAGTACAGGACTTCTGTTTTTGCAGATGGAAGATTTTGTTCATGTTTCCACCTGCTCGATATCACTTAGACATATCAAAATGCGTCAGATAATTTCCTACTATTACATTTCATTGTCAACAAATGCTATAATCCCCACAGGAAAGTTGTGTCATGATAAATGGAAAGGAAGTGTTCCCCATAATCTCCACATAAGGACAGGTTTTGCACCACTCCTTCACTTTTCTGTCACATCACAGGGGCACAGCCCCCTTGGCGATGTCCAGCTCTTGTTCCGTGTCCCCTCTTTATATGGCTCTAGGCATATGTCACCGCCATGAGATCTCCCTAGGACGGTTGCAGAGGGAGTTTAGGAATATCAGGTTCTTAGGCAATCCACAAAGCCTAACATGAGGTTACTTTTTCCAGGCTGCAAGCCTGAGTCAGGTGCTTAATGGAGGGTAACTAAATAACATATGCCAGCTTAGAGCATATGTTTGAAAAACAAAGGTGTTGTTAGAGTAAGCTTGGAGTTATGTGTGCAACTTGGACTGCAATTCCTCTCCTTGGCAATAAGCCTTGGTGCTTTCGAGAGTCTCCATGGGGCCCAGTGAAGAAGCAGGGTTGAAGTCACAGTACTTGAGAATTTAGTTATTGCATTTACCAGATAGATGAGGAAATAATAACATTTTTCCAGAAAGTCTCAAATTTTGAAGATGAGGCTATATCGCAAGATGGAATTGTCATGGTAACTCCTCAATAGCTACATGCAGAAAATTAGCAAGACTTTTAGGAATGGGCAAACTCTCTGCAAATGGGGAGATGGAGGTCCCCAGCTTTGCAGGTCCAGGTGGGAAGACAGGATGGGCACCCTGGACAGCAGGTAAGAAAGGAGAGTGTTGCCTGGAGGTGCAGACACAGTGGACCAAGAAAGGCTCCAAAAGTAGCTGTGGAAGGACACTTCACCTCTCCCTATCACTCTCCTATTTTCTCCTTTTTCCTGCCCCATTCAGCCTTCTGAAATAACAACTCAAGTGCTGCTGGTTTCATTGCGAAAGAAAAGGAAGTGGAGTTTAACAAGCAGACAAAGTCTCTTTGTATCTACTTCTCCAAAATTTACAAGCATTACTGATGAGGAGATACTGTTAGCTTCAGAAGAGAGAGAGAATTCCTTCCTCCCATTTTTTGTCTAATAACAAGACTGTATCGATAAGCAATGACCTATTATGTTCTTCCACTGAGTGCAGAAGTTCTGTGGACTAGAAGTGTTGTAGAGGCATGGACAGTCACGTCACAGTGATAATGGATCTATTTCAGTTTCTAACTGACATAAATCTGTATTGTATTCATTGTTGTCTGGGGAATGCAGAAATACAAGTGTTGTACAAGTCTCCCAAGCTTCTCATCAGACACACAATGTTGTGGGCCTGGGGATACAAATGCCATGATTCAGAAGTCATTTTCAGTGTAAGCAATTAGTACAGAGGAGGGGGCAAGAATGGGAATGCCGCATGGGTCTGTTGGAGAAAACATTAGAAGTCAGGACTATATGAATGTAACATGCACATGGTCTTAGTTACACAGAATACACAGAATGGACAGAATGCCTAGGCGGACACAAATTAGTTATTAAATATCAAATGAATCAAAGTGCGATGTAACCTATGTCAGGTGAGTGCTAATTAATTATGTCTGTGTCAGCAAAATGATTAAGCACTTAAAGTTTCTCTAGAAAAGCATATCTCCATCACCAGAACTTTGAGGATAAGTGACAAGGTTTGCCTGATGTAGTGGTTGCCATGCCATTGTGAGTTATTCCTTATAAATGACAAACAAGGAAAAACATGGAGTCTATCATTGGAATTATAGAATAGGTCAGAATATTGACTTTTATGAATTCTGTAGCAGAGGAAAATGAATCAAAAAGTAAAGCTTACGTGAAATGTAGAATATGTGGGTTCATGGGCAGTGAGTAACCTAAGGGACAAGAGGTGAAGAAACACTGTAGACCCTAATAGAAAATGTAGCCAAGGACATGCAACGCTAACCTACCTACTCACCAGAATTTGGAACTTACACATTCTTCATTCATCCTTATTTTCTCTCTAGCATGCATTGCTCTACTATTCCTTGAGAAAGTCTGTGTAACTCTGCTAAGTTTCTGGATATTTCACTCTTCTTACTCTACAAGTTAATCATTATTTCCCCAAAAAATATATTTTGAAGGGGAAGCCTGCTGGTCCCATTTTTTCCTTCAGTTCAGAAATACATCCTAGCTACCAATCTCTGAAGTTGGTTTTGGAAGAGCTGAAGAATCAAAAAAAAAGTGATGTTGGAAAGAGATTGGAAAAAGAACCAGAGAAGGATTCACCAACAGATCTGATCACAGAGAGGAAGCTCCTCTGGTGAAATTGAACTGGAAACAGTTTCTGGTTGAGTAGGCAAGGTCAAGGATGGATTAGGAAGATCCAGCCTCCAAAAAGTTTAGACAGGATGTGAACTGTGATAGTAACTCACAACAGTCTGAAAGATGCAAAATCAGGCCTCTTGCTTTTATTTTCTCCCTTCCACCATCTCCTTCTGTTAGGAAGAGTGTTTTTTTGTTAGGAAGTGTTGTTTTGAGGGAGGGCTACAGGAACATTGTCTCCCTGATAAGTGAAAGGGGAACTCTATCAAACCAACAGAAATAGTTCTTTCATATTTCCAAGAGCCCTAGGAGTTCAAAGTGTCACTTAACCATCATTATTTGACCTGACTCTTAAAGATTTGGCAGTAGCAATTAGTTGATATACGTGTTCAGAAAAACAAGCATCAATAATGTCAGCCAAAAGAGATATGTGAGTAGCTTCTGTATATAGATGACATTTGTTACTACTGTGGAGACTGAGATGAATAGCTGTGCGTGACCAGGCACTGATCACAGGCTCTTCGTGTCTGAAAAAGATCTTAATGACAATTCAGCCATATACACTAACATGTATTTTTAAACTTTTTCAGAAAGTCACAATCAGCGTGCTGTTCCATTCACTGACATCAAAGGTGAGTTTAATACTTTTTATAGCAAAGGAAGTGTAAGCAACTCGGAAATGGCAGTTGGACCAACACTGCTCTGTTGGCAATAGCAAGTAGGGAAGTTTGGTGTTCAGAGAAAATAAATGATAATATGTGTTTCAAGGTACTCAAAGAACAGTTTAGTCCCTGTATCTTTTAAATAAAGGCATTACTATTAAAGATGGATTTTACACACTTTTTGAAACCCTAGATTCTGCTATTAAAACATTTAGTAAAACTTTACTGAAAGATATCAAGCAGAAGATTTAAATCTGAAAAGTTAACATCTCACTAATGAGGATGTATGTATAATCGTTAACCAGATCTAAAATGAGCAGCTTCTCTCACCCCGATACCCTTGGTCACAGCCGTCTTGCCAGTTGGACAGGTCGTTTCTGCCTTGCCTGGAATTTTCTTGATCTTCTCTCTTGAGTGGCAGCTGCTGGCACTCTGCGACTATGGGGAATGTGCTGGCATATTGCAGGGCAGGCAGGCATAGCATATGACTGAACACAGCAGAAAAACCAATTGAGATCCTGCTAGCAGAGGGCAAAAAGCACTGAAGGGAGAAAGGAAAGGGAGGAGTCTGTTGAACCAGATCTGAACCACTAGTGATTTTTCTTCATTTCTATCCAAACAGCTACCAAAACTGTGTGCCATTTTTTGCCTGCATCATGTTTATTGACCTGACTGCAGTGGCACTGTTAAAACACTCACACATGCAAACGTACACACATGTTCCAGGACTGCTAGGTAGGGCTCAGAATGTGGTGCTGAAGCATTTGATATGAATCTGCCCCAGCCTCTTCTGATCCAAGGGGCAGATACCACACTTGTCGCACCTGAGTTGGCACTTGATGCTTCTCTGCTTCTGCAGCATCGCTCACACCCACAAAGATTTATCAGCCCACAAGTATCAGATGTATTTCCTTTGGCTTCAAAGCTTTCATTAGACTGGAAGCATTTAAAATACCAGACTGTTAGTGCTGGCAGTCATTTACTAAAGCGTATCAGGCACATTTCTCATTACTCTTTTGTTTAGTATGTGTATTTCTTACTATCTTCAAGAATGTTGCTTTGTGCTGTCACTGAAGATCTCCTGGAAATTTATGTTAGAACAGCATTTCTTAGGATGTCTTCTTAGCAGACTTTTCTGCAATGGATATGCTGTTCCAGCCTATGTTACTTACCACATTTTTTCTGTATAAAACTTTAGTCTTGTTTTTACCATGCACGTTTAGGCTTCTTGTGGACTAGTGAGTTGTTTCTTTACGTGATCAGCAGACATCAGGTGGGGCATTCCCTGTCCTTATCTCCCCTGATGCCGGAGGCCAGGAAAGCAGTCCCAGCCAGTTGTGCCTGGAGAGGTTTATGTGCTCCACACCAGCACAGCTGGCAGAAACCACACTGCAACTCTCAGGGTGTCAAGACAATTATAAGACCTAAAAGCTTACCCAGAGAGGAGACAAGAGGTTGTACTAAATTCATACTCATTTTTAAAAGGCTTTAAACTGTCATAAGGTTTAAAAGACTGACTGGAACAGGTGGCTGTGCAATGCAACGGCTCATGATAAGAGATCAGTTTGATCTTCACATCACTTCTCAGTTTAGAGTCATAAGTTATAACACACAGATAAGTAGTGATGAGAAAGGGTGCAGAGCCTACATGCAAATGCATGTTCACCTCTTAAAGTTGCTGTAATTAAACATCTGCAGCTACAAAGAGCCAATTTACCCAACCTGATATTCCCTAGCTGATTTCTTAGGTACATATCAATATATGGAAAAGGCTTAGGAAAGCGTTCCAAGGACAGACAATGGTCTTCATGACTGGATTCAAGGAGGGAATTTAAGCTATGGAAGTATGATAAAGCCCAGAGAGCTGTGTGGGACCTTGCCCAACAGACTGCCATGGCCAATGTCACTGGCCAAGCAAATGGAGGTAGATGTGATACCACAGAAATGATACAAGTGTAATAGCCAAAATGCTGCATGTAACAAAATAAATAGTCTGTATGTTCACAGTTAGTTTGACTCATTTCGTTTTGGCAAATGGAGTTTTCTGATTACTAAGCAAACAGAATGCCTACTTTCCAACCAGTTAGTTGGCTGCTCTTTCAATTTGAAATAAATTTCCTCAGTTAAAGTACAGCCATGTAGAAACCAGATGTCCTGGTTCTCCATACTCAGGTCAGGAGAATTTGCCCAACATATAACTAAATCCTGACAGGGTAAGAACCCAAGACGATGGATTTCTACCATGAAAAACCTAATGAAATGTTCTTGTCTTTAGCAATCATTATAGGAAATCTTTGGTCAGACGATAGTCAGAAAAGTCTACAAAGTCCTTTCCATGAAGCGGATCAGCTGCTATTTACATAATAGCAGTCCAAACTTGAATTATACAAGGTGCTGACATTAAATCTTGGTGCATCTTGCTCTTTTTTGGTTTTAAATATGTCTACCCTCTGTTGGAGAGTCAGCATGTGTAGTCAGAGCTTGGCTGCCTAATTTTAACCACTAATGGGGCTCGCTTATCCCCAGGATCCAGATTTGGGCCAGAAATAGGAAGCCGAGTGATGGTCATGTGTTTGACAAGGAGCCGGGCATCGGGCCAAAACACATTTGAGCTGGATGGAATTTCTTGCCCCTGTGAAAATGCAGTGCTAAATCTTCCTCCCCCACTCGCCTCTTTACACACAAGTGGATGTCTCTAGTACAGTGAACTGTCACCCGAAACTAACAAGGAGGATGTGTCTCCCGGCAATCCGAGCTTCGGTCAAAAGTTCACCACTTGCCAGCCCTATGCCAACTTGGACCCAGATTTCTGGAATGGTTAGAAAAATATTTTAATGTAATTCACCTTGCTATGCTATTTCATTAATAACCTCTAAAAATGCAAAGAGTGCGGCCTTAAAATTCCTTGACATCCTCAGCATATGACTAATAATAATGAAACTTTTTCACTGTCAGTGGAGCCACTCTATGAATACTCTGTTTTCCCTGGAGTTTCATGGAGTCTTAAGCAAATGCAGTACATTTGCCGTGTCCATTTCTTACAGCCTAGTAACTGCTGTTCAGTCAAGCTCATCTGAGCTGCCTCTTTGTCCACTCCACTCAATTGTGCTTTCCCTTTTCCCTGAGCTGTGCTATTTTTCTCACAAAATAATTTGTCCAGGCATAATTTGAACGTGCGTGAAATACTTCTTTACACATTACGTCTTTCATATATTCTCTATATTTGTTTTGAATCCAGTCTCTCAATGTGTTCCAAAATATGTTGTCCATGAGAAGAATGGAGTTGTTACCAGTTGAGGATTGTGTGTGCTCTGTACTGTGTTGAGTGAAAAGGGCTCAGCCCTTGGATGGAGCCAGAGCATGTCTGACATGCCATTATATAACATGAAACCAATGTATACAAGATCACTTTTAAAAGAAGATTTTACAGAATCCCTATTTGTATATCTTGCTTTAAGCATTTCTTTTTAAAGTCTCTCTAAGTCTTTTGGGGGTCAGTGGATGAGATTCTGATCACTCAGGGTAAATTCAGCACCACAGATTTTTTTCTCGATGTCTGGATTCGGACTGCTAGAACCAGGTGTTTATGAACCACTGGATAGTATCTGGAATTAAGTTAGCAGTCTCAGTAGCAAAAACAGCGTAGAGTCAAAGCGTTTGGTTCTCAACACCTCCAAAACTTGACCATCACACCAGCTTTTTAGATAATATTTATTTCACACTTGTCATTTGACATTGCTGGTAATAAACAAGAAATCCTCTCATCCACAGGTTCTTTAAAGCGTATTACAATATCTGGTTATGGCCCACGTAATGTACCTCCTGTCTTTGACTTATCAAAGATAGGTCTCTCTCCACTGCACACCTAAATCTAATGGGATTGTATTCTGCAGCTGACATGCAAGTACTTGCCATGATAGTTTGTTGGATCATATAATTTTTCAACCAAAGACTCCTTCGTGCCTGGAAGATTTGCCAAAATGGAGGAGGTAATTTTTCCTCCATAAGAAATGCTTGAGATCAAGTAAAAAATGCTACTGCAAATCATGAGATTATAACACAAAGATGCTCCCTCTAGGAAGCTTAACCACTGGAATCTTTCTCTAAGGGTCATCCTACAGAATGCACCACTCCCCATCTACCCTGTTTTGCCGTGGGGATCTGTCAATACAGGGAGATATAAACTGGCACAACCAGAAGAGCACGGAAATGGGAAATGGCTTTGAACTACTTTTGTAAACTGAGGAGCTTCCACTGCATTCATTCTAAATTATCTCTTACCAATTAAACCCATTTTTCCTAACTATTCACTGTCGCTGCCTCAGTTCACTTTTAGAACAAATTCGGATGTCCATAAGTTGTCCTATACGTACATTTCTTCTGACAACTTCACTCACTAACACAGGCAATTTAGTACAGGTGAGTTTTACCAGTTAAAGAGTTTTCCAGAGGTCAAATGAAGATGGAATATTTTTTCCAAAATATTTCCCTGTTCACTCAGTATTTTCCTATATGTTCATAAATTGGGCCCAGGGGAAAAAAAAAAAAAAAAAAAAAAAAAAAGGAATATTCTAACCAGCTAAAGAAGTAACTAAACACTGGGCGAAAAGAAACAAAAAAGAAACAAAATCAAGAAACAAAAGTCCCTGTGGATTTTCACTGTGGGTTTGAAAGTGCATTTTTGGTGATGTGGGCATTTGATCTACAGAAAACAGTATTCCTCCAAAGTATGGGCAGTTGTTATACCAGATGTGGATATATTAATGCTGTTTTTGGCTTTTTGTGGGTTTGTTGTTGTTGTTTCCCATATGTTTGGTCAATGTCTCCAGTAACCATTTATTAACCTGGCGTACATGGTAAAGGAGCTCCTACAGTGAGGGAGGAAGCAGCCTTTTACATAGGATCTATGGGAAAAGGTTCTTTCCATGACTTCTAGGAAGGATCTGCTTCTGGTCTGATTTCAGAGAAGCATCAATTACTTGCCCAGCTACATTCTTTATGTTGAGCCAGTTCTTCAGTTAGATTTTGCCTTTTTTTCCAAGAAAAGGGTCCTTCTTCCAGTTTTCGGTTATTTCTAATGAACAATTTATTGTTGATAATTTTAAGCTCCAAACTTCCATTATGAGTGCCAGAGAGTGAAAAATAATGTGTGTATATATCCATCAAATGTATGTATATATGTGTATGTGTGCATGTATATTTGTAAATGTATATATGCAGATTTTTTAACCACTTCTACTATCTTCTTCACAATGAACAATTCTACTCACTGTACATTTGTCACATTATGCTAGAATGTATTTATCTGGGAGCATATCCCATGTGACCAGTGGTGCTCTATTCTGAGAAGTCACAAACTCCATTTAATCAGTAAAGCCAAAAGTACATGTATTTATGTAAACTGATCAGTAGAAAGCAGCCAATGCATGTAAATTAACCAAGAAAACAGCTTTTGGAAAGAGCTGTGTTTATAGCAAATATTTCTGCAGGCTCAGTTTCACTACACTTGCTGTTGCCCATAGTGGCAATACTCATATAGCATGTTTCAGAAAATTTCTGTTCTTCCTCCACACTTTCTTTTCCCCTTCCTAAAGGCCTCACGTACGGCAATCCATTTTCTTGTTTATCCAGCTGTTGTTCTCTCTAGGTTAGCAACTAGGTGGAGTGGGAAAACCCAGTGCAGGAGGAAAGTGCATTTTTTCCACATCAACACCTGCCCTGGGAAGGCTTACAGATCAAGGTGTCAAGGAAGGCTGCAGCAGCCAGCTGGCCATCCCCACTGGAAATGCCGCTTACACTGGCAGAGCTGGTATGAGGATGCAAGTTTAAAGGTAAATGTCCCAGCCCAAAACAGACCAATGAGGGGTGGCTATTGAAGGTATACACACAGTAAGATCTCACCATAAAAACTGATGGAACTGTACTGGGGTCTCCTGGAGCTGAGACTTCAGCTGACTTTAGCAAAATGGGTGGACAGGAGAACTCTGACAGAGTATGGTGTAAGGTGAACATTCCCCCCGTGACAACAGAACGAGAACCAAACAGCAACAACATCAAAGAATGCCGTCTCAAAATAATCAAACACTGGAGAATTAAATTGTCATCTTCTGTATTGTATATTATATAGCTGAACACTAATTGATCTGTACCAGGATTTTTAAAGATGTTAATGTTCCCAAAGGATATAATTTCGCAGTTATTGAAATTAAAAAAAAAAAAAAGGAGAGAGGAGGGAAACAGAAAAATGTAAAGCCAGTAGGGCTGTGGGAAATCAATGGTTATGTGTTGGGCCACCTGTTTCTACAGAATACAACAGCAAACAGGAAATGGCTCTCTAAAAGACAATAAACTGGAGGTGAATCTTACTGATGAATCTACTAAACTTTGGGAAGCCAAAGGGCTCTTTACAACCATTGGTTTAGGTGTTCTCCCGTCAGATATTTTTGATCTGAAAGCTGGACTTCAAGGCATTAAGAGGCATTGAATTTCCACAAAATTCCTTTCAAATTGTCTTAAGTATTTGATGATTTTAAGAATATTATTATAATAGGCTATTAGGTAGATAAGAAGTTAGGCAGATAGATAGGAAGGTAAACAGGCAGATCTTTAGAAAGGTAGACGAATAAGTAGGTAAATAATCTCGGTGGGAACAACTTAGCAGACATTTAACCTACAACTTCCAGTCCATTTGGTGCTCTTCAGTGTTAAAGACAATGCATATTTTTTGTGTATGTTGTCACGTACATTATAAATAATTTTTATTGTCTCTGAAAGGCAAAAGGATTCGCTCTTTATTGGCAGAGAAATTTAGAACTGATTTATATCTTGAGTACAGAAAAATGGCTGGTGAATACACAGAAGCACTGCTGAAGAAAAGGGTGGACTGGCTTAGAAATAGTTGCCTTTCTACTAAATTAATGATAACATATTGTTTTTCTCCTCACTGCTTTTTTCAATCTAGAGTCAATTCAGCACCATGCAATTGCCTAAACGCAGAAGAAAGCGTTACAGTTCTGACCAAAGCACATGTAACTAGTTGGATGAAAACATGCAATCTCAGGATGCCCCGAATACCCTTTGGAAAGTTTATTTTACCCTTGTGCCAGGTTTCTCTCATCTATGTAAAAGCCGTGAGGCAGCATCACTGATTTAGGAGATTAACACTGATAAAATTCATGGAGTGGGAGTCATCTTGCTTTTCTCAAATAACAGAAGCATAGAATAGTGTCATGTGGCAGTCTCTTAGGATGCACACCAAAAATGTGTGCATTTTTCAGAGAGCTTCGGGAGAAGTCCAAGGATAGGGCAAACTGAATAGTGCTGAACATATGAACACTGCCCTATTTTAATGGGGTGACACTCTGTCAGGGTAACACACAAATGTAACATGAAAAAAGATATGTGGCCAACTTCTGAATCTCTGGTGAAGAGCATGAGGGGATGTTCATTTATAAAGGAGCACAGTACCCCTTAATCTGCTCTAGGTTTTCCCTGGAGCATGTCAGCAAGCTGTGCTCCCGACTGCAAGAGGTAAGAGCGGGGTGTCCAGTGCTGCGGGAATGTGAGGACTGTGGAGTTTGCATGGTGCTGGAAGGCGAGAGACTGAAGTATGGCTTGGCACGCACATGTTGGAAAGACACGGCATACTGAAAGACATGCTTCTGTCCTCGGGTGTGCAGGAGGCTGGAACGCAGCACAGGGCATGCGGGAAAGGAAGGAGATTCCTGGAGCTCCTACTCTTCCTCTCAAGTGTAGAGCTGATGGCAGACATTTCCCAACAGCTTTTTCTTTCCCATTTCAGATTTCTCTGGAAACCACCCCCTGTTTCTTCTGCTACCAGCTGCCCTGCAGGGCACCCCTGCACTGTGGAGCAGCACCTCCCACAGTAATGCCATCTTTGGGGATAGAGGGACACATCGGGATGAGAGCCATGTCAATAGTGAAATTGCTCCCCATGACTAAGAGTGTAACAAAAGCTAATGCCATGATGGAGGGCAAGCCAGTTTATGTAATACAGCAGTTGTACCGTCTACCTCAACAACCATGGACACACAGATAATTCAGAATTTGTGCTCTCCTCTAGAGTATGCCATCCTTCTACCCAGTCTGTGAACTGTTTGTGAGTTACAAAAAATTTCTTCAAACACTAGTCAAAAAGTAATGCCAAATTCTGAGCCTAAACAAAGCTCTGCCTATTCACTTCTTGTGAAGCAGAAACTCGAAGTATGTTATCCTGTGCATTTGGCTCTTACCAGCTTATACCAGGAGTTTTAAAAGATTTTCCAAACTGGAATAACTCTCTGAATTGCTTTTTCATTCTGTGTTATATAGTCTAAAAATATATATTTTTTAAAGCTTGGTTTATAAACTGAATCTACATCTCAAAAACTCAGTTTGTTAGGATGCCATCTCCGTAAGTTTCGCTCTATAGATCAGAAGTACTTCAATACATGCAAGTCACCTTTGGATGATTTCAAAAGGAAGCATAATCATGGGAGAACTATGAAACAGTGTAGTGTCTGTAAATTTTACCTACTCTGCCAGACCAGTGGTTGAATTATGTGTACATGTAAAACACTTCACAATTCAGGAAAGTGTCTACCTCAACATGAGAAAAGATCCTTTTTGAAAATGTATAGCCACCCTGTGTGATCATCCCAGCACATGAAATCTGGTATGCACATTTCCCTTTGCTGATGTGAAAGAAATATTATTTGGGGTTTATAATTTTGTCCTTGTTATAGATTTATTTATTTATTTGTTTATTGTACAAGCAGGGGCATGGGGCATAAGCTACATATCTGGTACATCGTTACTTATTATAAATAATTCCTTGCATATTATTTTCTTATCTTTCCATATTAAGTGAGATAAATCTACATTGGTACAAACAGGAAATTATGGCACAGACTCCATCTGGGCTACAATATGCTTGCTTCCAGTGGGTTGGGCTTCAATAGTAGGTATTACTGAGAAAATCAAATGATGTTTTCTTTTGTCTCATCCCGCTCCCCCTGATGTGGGCTGGGTGCATATCTGCTGTGGCAATACGTTTCTTCCTTACTGTCCTCTCTCTTTCCTGTTCCAAGTTTACTTCTAAAGATGGGATTACCTTTTGCAACCATTAGGATTAAGAAATTCATTATGTATGGCCATAAAAATATTAAAATGAGGGTTTTCTTCAGTTTAAGAAAGTCAGGATATTTTCCAGCTTTTGGAATCACACATATCTGCATTCAGCCCAGGAGCTGCATTATTTGGGGCCATTCCAGGAGATGAGAACACAATTCCCTGTACCATGGCTCCACCTCCAGTATTTTGCTGAGAATTTTCTTTTTACTCTTCTACATTTCTTTTGTTTAAAAAAATATTTTTGACATTATCCCAGAGACATTTTCTCGAGGGTTAGCCAAATACACATTGAAGAAAATTGAAGTGAATCAGTGATCCCCCCCACCCCCCAAGATGATAGAGTGTTGCCTGTTCTGAACAATAGATGGTCCCACTCATGAGAGACTTAATCATGGAAGCAAATGGGAATATTTCTTTTTCCCATCCTAGCTTTGTGTTGTCTTTATTACACAAAAGTCAGAGCAGACAAAAATAAAAGCATATATATTACCTGTTTATGCTCAGCTAAGAATATGGCAGTCTTGTTGTTTCCTTGCATCTAGCCACTCACTTTCTCAAGCTGCAGTCTTTCTCTGCCACCTACCTCCTTCTTTCTGAAATTTTATCTGCAAAGTTGAAAAGGAAAACATTCCTAAAATGAAAACATTTATTGAAAGTAAGGCCTTCGCATTATAACACTTCTTTCTTCTCCCTTTTTTTCAAAGCAAAACCTGCAAATGCATGACTGTGTGTCATCAAAATCACAGAGTATGGTTATTGCAAAGGAGTTAAGTGAATATATTATGTTAGTAAGTCTGTGCTTAAGCAGTGCCAGTGGGGCTTGAACACTGCTTGTTCCTACTTTCACCACTTAGTGATGAAAATATGCATAATAAACCAGAAAAAAATGCTGTTTTATGATTAGGGATCATTGTTAGGGAACATTTTGCCTGATACTGTCTCTTTGTCATGAGTGCAGATAAGGAAATATGCATTCTATGTATTATATATAAATACAAAAAAATACTAATAGAACACCTTGGTGAATGCATCTTGGAACAAGCCCAGTTTGGTGGCAGGGTGACTTGGGTGGTTCTGTGCCCATGACACAGAAGCATGCAGTGATTCAGCTCAGATCCCAATGTACTGAGTTACATGCATCACAAAAGCTGCTACCTCTGCCTCTGACGACCAGACCTAGCCTACCAGTTCATTAAAAAGCTTCCATGAGCCTTAACACTGTGAAAGCAAGCCCCACGTTCAATGTACCCAGTGTCTTCTCACACATGTTAATCTATTCCCTCATGACAGCTCTAGGCTTCCCTTCCAGCACTGCACAATGATCTCTTCATCAGCCACAATCAGCAGAGCAGAGACAGGTGATGCCATGGGCTGATAGGCAGAGAGGATTGGGCCAGAAGAGTGAGTGACATACACCAGATGCAGAACCGGCCCCACTGCAGCTCCTTGAAATGCATCAGTGAGGGGAAATCACCGCATGCACTCCAGCTGCTGCAGAACCCGTTGCTGGAGCAGATGCATTATACAAACTGTCACCCCGTAGTAGCTGTGCATGTAATGAAAAAGCAGCCAGCAGTCAGTTTGGAGAGCAACAGGGAGAGGAGAGGGGGGGAAAAAAAGAAAAAAGAAAAAAAAAGAGAGAGAAAAAGCACTGCTTCAAAGAAAGATCAACATTAACTACAAAATGTTTTGAGATTGAAAATTAAATGCAAAACAAAACTGAATTCCTCAAGACAGTGAAGAAGAAAAGATCAATGATATGTGCCCTTACCATGCTGATTTTTATCTGTAAGCTTCATGAATTTGGTGCCCATGACTGCAATCAAACCAGCAACTTCTGAGCCTGAAATCTTCACACACATGGACCCAGGGACTTCACCTCAGAAACATGTCTGGGAAAACCATGTTAACAGTTGCTATGTCCTAAGAAGGAACAGAGAGCTTTTGGGAAGACTGAGCGCAGGGACTACAAGGGTAAGAAACAAAAATGGAGGTGTTGATCTTCATTCATTTCAGCCAGATTTCACCACTGAAAACCCACCAATCATATGTCCAATTTAAGGTTAGGTATGCACTGATCCCTTCACACGTTTGAGAATAAAATAAGAGAACACAAAAGGGAAGCCCCTTGAAACCAAAGTTTGCGTCTCATAGAGGAGGCATTACACACAAAAATGAAACACATAGAAAATGGACGGAAATGCATAAAACTGGAGCAACAGAAAAGCTTTTTTACACGGGAGCATTTGCATTAGATAGTTTGTGAACTGTTCAAGATGCTCATGGACAATTTGAAAATTGATATAAAATCTCACCAATAAATTTTTTAGGTAATGTACTGGCAAGAAGACTGGACAGTAAGGTGAGAAATGGGACATATGGAAAGACCTGAGCCTGCTGGTAAGCCTGCAGGCACTTTCAAGCAAGCAGCATCTGAATGGAGCCAGTAGCAGTGCTGCACATCTAGGAACACAGCAGGTGGGCAGTGGAAAGGGTCCTGGAAAGAATGACACTATGGGCAGCACGAGCAGGTGTCATATGATTGCATGGCATCGCCAAAGCATTGAGTTGGTTGCATGCAGTCTCAGTCAGCTATATGACAGCTTAGAAGAAACATCAGAAATAGCCCCCTACCATCTGTCCTCATCACAATGTAGTCCACAGTTTGGACTCCTAATAGCGAAAACATGTAGAGCTCCCATTGGGAAAGCAGGGAAGTGTGCACTCCTTGTCTTTAAAATTCTGTTGTGGCAATAAACAAACAAACAAACAAGAAAACAGGTAAACAAAGAAATAAATAGACACAATCCTCAAGCGTAAACAAGCATAAAAATTGCTAAGAAGGTACTTCATTCACACCTCTGGCAAGAGAGATGTTAAAAGTAGTTATGAGGTCTTGTTTCAAAATGTTAAAATTGTTGTTGAAAAATTGTGCAGAGTACAAGAAAAAAGGTATGAAAAGTCTGCAGAAAATGAAGGAGCTGTATCTGTGTCTTGGGAAAAAAATAAATAAATACATATGTGGAGTAAAAAAGGTTTCACAAAATATTACATCTGAAAGGACACTTCAGCTACGTGCAGTAAGGCATTACATAAAGCAACAGCTGGAAGCTGGAGTCAGATCTACTCCAGGTGGAAGTGGGAAGCACTGAAGGCTGTTTCAGCACAGCGACAAACTGCTAAGGCAGGGGCAGATTTCCTCATGTAGCCGGTGGTCTCCCCCAGTTGACAGAATGTGCCTCTCTGGAGTCAACCTTAGTTTCCCTGACCTGAAAAACTGTATTATCAACAGCATAAGATATCCATTTGGGCCGATTCAAAACCAGAAGGATCTCTACTGGCCAATAAATGTTTAATTCCTGAATCATATGCTGACTAGGCAGACCGCTGTGCACAGGATGTAGTGCTGGTGCTGGATGCAGCATTCACAGGGATGGTGAGCAGCACATGCTGCCAGTCCTGTCACATTTCCCTTGCCTCTTTGTCCCTGTCTTTCTGAATGTTAATGCTTTGTTTGATGTTTTTTGATGGGGTGTTTGCTTGTCCAGAGAACTGTTCACAGTAATGTCCTATTCTTTTGTGAAAGATTACAGCTTAATTAGAAGATAGCTTTGAATTGTGTTATAGGAATGCGCCCAAGGCATGTTGCAAGGTTCTGCAACTCGCTGTTCGTCAGAGCCCACCATTCTTCAGCCATCGCAAGAAGCTACAGAACGAGATCTCCTCTTCACATTACTGCAATGAAACATTACCTGTCTATGAACACAGGCTGTCCCATGCTTTAATGGTACATAGCCAGCTCTAACCCATATCCTTTCTAAAAACGTTCTTTCCCTCACTGCTATCATTATTTTCTCTCTAGGATAACCCAGATCGTTTTGTTTCAAGCCTTTGTTGTTCTTTATGTGAGTCAACTCACCTAAAGTCCTTTAGTTAGGACCAAGAAAAACCATTTATATATAATTATACTAAAGCAGTGAGATCATTGTTGAATATAATGCTGACCCAAGAATTCCAGGATAATTTCCTACATGGAGACTGATTTCAGAGAGTGCTAAAACAATGCCGACACTTTTTCATGAATGCTCAGACGGCCCTGCCTTGAACTACAACAGTTTGCTCGTGTCTTACATTAGGGAATTTTACAGTCATATAGCTGTTACAAAAGAAGCTGTGGACACACCAAGCCACGTTAACTTCACTTCCAGTAACATGTACTTGGAGGTGAGGTAAACCCACTCAATTCAGCCCTCAGGGAGAGATTGTCCAGGGGACCCAGCCTGGACTCTGCCACACTGTTGCACACAGTCGCATGTTGCTGCTGCACTTTGCCTTTTCTCCTTGCTCGAAGCACACGCTAAGCTATGGTGAGAGTCAGGTGTTACCTTTGCTATTGCACAGACACTGGAGAACAGCTTGTGCAACCGGCAGGGAAATGTGCTGCGCTTTCAGAGCACGTGTTCCAAGTGTACTCACTTGTAAATGTGTCACCCAGCAGACTGATACCTTTGAGACAGGCCCCAACCTCTTCCAGATGGGGACACTGCCTGGTGGGGACGCCAGGCTGGGAGAGGGGCCCTGTGGTCCCAGTGAGGTCTCTTGGGCTCCTGCTGCAGGGAGCTGGTGCATTCCTCCACTGAGTGCAGCCTTTTGAATCCCAGCCACGGGGTGAGCCCTTCCCACTACTGTGGTTATTTGCTTCCTGAACAGGAGAAATGAAGCCATAGAGTGTTAAATACATTTCTTTTTTAAGGCCTGGTACCTGCAGTCCTTTCCCTTGTTCCCATCCCAGCCATGAGCACGCAATCAAATTAGGTTGGCAGTGAGGGGAGCAGTGCTGGGGCTGAGCTGCGCAGCCAGGGCTCCAAGTCACACTGCAGTACAGAAAACAAATTTACTGAATTAGAAGAGGGAGGAAAAAATGTTTAAATTATGAATTTTCTACACCTGGTGCAGAAAGAAAACAATACAAAACAAAACAAAAACTTATGCTCATTAGGCACTGAAATACGATTTGTTTTTTATTTTTTGGCAAAGGATGAGCATTCACAACAGTTCCTAGAATCTGGATTATAAAAATTGTATTTTTGATCAACAAAGCAGAATCAAATAAAAATCTTTTTAATTGTAAAGATTTTCTTTTAAAATGTAATGAAAGAATTCCAGGCCTTCAAAATCCAGAGTGTTCATTCTTTCCAGTTTTCCCCCGTACTTTTTGAAAACCAATAATATTCTTTCATTTTTCCCTCGTATTTTTGTCTTCAAAAGCCTTAAAACTAAGTTCAATAGGGGCCCTTTCCTCAGTCACTGTGAGCCGTGCTATGGATGCTTCAGAGGCTGGCATCGACATGAGAGCCTCCATCCCCGTGTTAGACACTGAGCTCTCCTGCACACCGCCGTCGAAGCTGCGCTGGAAGGCGTTCAGCTGTCCGTGTGCGTGTGCTCACCGGGAAGCCCTGGAGTAAGCCGCTTTACCTTCCCGACAGGTTGTTTTTACCACGGGAACCGTGCACAAGCATCCTCATTCATTCCCGGCATTTCCCATCCTAAGTTTCCAGGAAGGTTCCTCCCGGTGAGATAACTTTTCTCCAGCTTTGGCTGATCCAGGAGCTCTGGTGGCAGCGCTCCCAGGCGCACACTGGGCCTGGGGGCATTACCTTCCCAGCAGGACGGTCCCCTCTTCGTAAGAGGAAACCCTCCCCGGCACGGCGGGCGGAAGGGAAAGGGCAGGAGGGAGCGGCGGCTGCAGGGGGCTCTCCCCTCCCTGCCCTGCGTTGAGTCCCTCCGTCCCGCGGAGCCGCAGCGCGGTTGCGGGCGCCGGGAGGGAGCCGCGCTGCGTGGGGGGGAGGCAGAGCCGGGGGGAACCTCAGCGCGGCGCGGTCTCACCCCTCAATCACTCCTCCCACAGTGAGCCGTGCCTCTTAACCCCCGGGATCCTCCCTCCCGCCGAGCACTGCTCCGCTCTGCAGAACGCGAGTTGATGACCGAAAAACGAATTAGCGGCCTCGGACAGCCATGAGCTGTCTGGATGTTATGTACCAAGTGTATGGTCCCCCCCAGCCGTACTTCGCCGCAGCCTACAGCCCCTACCCGCAGGTACGTGGGGTGGGAGGGGTGGCTTCAGGAGGGTGGCCCCCGGGCCTCACCAAAAGGAAAAAGGGAAAAGGAGAAGGGGAGGGGGGTGGGGGAGAAGAGCCAGAGTCTGCGATGGTGAGCGAAGCGGGGCTGCATCCCATCCCTGGTGCGGGGCTCTGCACGGTACGTACCGCCGGGACTGCGGGAGAGAACGGGACATCAGATCCGATATGATATTTAGGGGATTTTTTCCCACATTTTTAATTTTTTTTTTTTTTTTTTTTTTTTTTCCTTTCCTGAGCCGGGCTCCATCCGAGCTCAGTGGCTGCGGGCAGCGATGTCACCGGGTTGCAGAGGGCTACCGGGAAGGGCGAGGGAGGGCTGCCCGGGGTGCGTCCCAGACGCCGCCGTGGGAGAAACAGTGCACCACCCTTCACGGGGTTACCGGGGATGATCCCGCTCCCAGCCCCGCTATGCGGCGGGACACCCCGAGGGCTGCCCTAGGGACACGCGTGTGCCGCGTGGTGAGATCGGTAAGGGGATGCCTGTGCGTGTGCAGCCCGGGCTGTATGCTGAACCCCTCGTTCCTGTTCCCTCGGCAGCACCTGCCGCACCTCTCAGCTCCCCGTGTTTTCCTTTTTTCTTTTTTTTCTTTTTAAAGTTTATTTATTTTTTCTCCCCTCATCGCTTCGGAATAGGAAAGCGGCATTCCCCAGCAAACGAAAAAAAAGAGCGGTAGAGGCGGAAGCGCCCCGGGCTGCGGGCGGGCGGCAGCCCCGGACGTGCGGGATTGGGGGCGGGCGATCACGCTCCGCTCCGCTCCCTCTCCGCGCAGCCCCGGCGTGGCGGCTCGCGGGACACCTCCAGCCCTGGCAGCGAGGCCGGCATACCTGTTACAAATAGCAGATGATGTGTTCCCCCACCTTGCCCCCCCCCCCCCCCCGCCAGTCCGCACGCGGGTGACATTATTTAGGGGGCTAATTATTAGCTCAATGGCTGAGCCGGCAGCCAAGTGGAAAGGCGGCAGTCACGGAGAGACGTTATTAAATATCCCGTGCGGCTCGGTTCTGGGCTCCCGCCCGCCCGGCCCTCGTTCTTTCTCCGGCCCGGTCCGGCGCTTCGTCCCCGGCTTATTTTAAGGAACTCCCGGCTGCCGCGGGCAGAGAGAACTCGGGAAAAATCCAGTGAACTTCTGAGCGCCCGCTTCTTTATTTCTCCCGGCAGGGATCCAGTAAAAATCGTGCAATCTTGTAGGAAATACCTGGGGCTTCCCGCTGGCCAGAGAAATGCCTTCTGCCCTGAGACGTGTTTGAAGCGGACAGGCTTTGATTTTTTTCCCCCTTCCTCCCGTTTTCCGCTTTGTTTTGTAGGTCATTCTTCTGCCTTTTCCCCGGTGCCGGAATCCGGCCCGCAAAGCGCCTCTGCGTGCGGAACTTCGTGCCGGGAGCTGAGTCCCGCGCGTCACCCCGCTCCCGACAGTGCCCGTCCCGCCCGGCATCTCCAGGCTCGGGCGCCCCGGCGGTGCGGCAGGACCGCAGCTCCCGCATGGAACTCGGAGCGGGCCTGGGCACTGCATCCCGCCTGGCACGGGGTCGGAGGGCCGGGACGAGGGCCAGCACGCCTCGTTGCTCCGTTTCCCGTCCTCCCTTTCCTTTCTCTCCCTCCAGAAACTCGCCTTGTACTCCAAAATGCAAGAAGCCCCGGAGAGCGGCAGCAGCGCCGGCGCCAGCAGCTCCTTCTCCAGCCACGCCGCCGCCAGCATCAAGGAGGAGGAGTGCAGCCCCGAGAAGGAGAGGCCCCCCGAGGCTGAGTACATCAGCTCCCGGTGCGTCCTCTTTACCTACTTCCAGGGGGACATCAGCGCCGTGGTGGACGAGCACTTCAGCCGGGCTCTCAGCCAGCCCAGCAGCTTTTCGCTTGGCAGCGCCAAGGCGGCGCGGAACGCCGGCTCCTGGCGGGGTGAGCACCGAGGAAGGGTGCGGGTGCTGGGGTTCTGCGAGTGCAGGGGATGTGGGGGTGCAGGGATAGGAGCCACGGCAGGAATCCCCCTTGTCCCTTGGCTTTGAGTTTGGGGCTGTGATGAGCAAAGGTGGGAACGATATGAGAAATAGATGCAGGCATAGATCTTTTGTACCTATACCCAATTTTACATCTTATAGGCTCATGGGGTATCTGGGGTGGCAGGGAACCCCTGACCACAGGCATTGCTACTTAGCAGCTTGAGGAACCATCCCTCATCTGCCAGTGCCCAACTGACAGCTAATTGCTCACCCTCTTCATGAATTCCCATCAGTTTTCTAAGAATGAAATACTGGTTAAAGTATTTCACAAGAGGAAGATGCTCAGCACTGAAAGCTGAAAGATTTCTTAGCTCTGCAGGAACTGCTTCCCTTTCTCCTGAGTAACGCCAGAAGGTGCAGAGCTGATGTACTTCCCTGGCAAATGTTTGTATCGGCAGCACTGTCTGTTCACAATCAATAATGCATAGCATCTACTTCTTCACTATCAGTTATCTCTATTCCACTCCACACTGGGCAAGGAAAGCACGGGGTCCTTGTCCTTTGCCCTGTCAATCCACAAAGAGCTACAGAATGCTTCCCAAACATGCTAACAAGAGCCCCAAGAAACAGGCACAAGTCCAGTGCAGTAGAGAAATTACCCCCTTGTAGATGAAGCACATTTAAGCTGATTGCTCATCTCATGCTGTTCCTGACTGCTCTGTATCTACACCGAGGAAGCAGATGATTTCCTGGCAGCACTGGGCATCCTCTAAGGTGTTGAACGTAAATGCTCCAAGAGGGAGATTAGTACAAAAAAAAAAAAAAAAAAAAAAAAAAAGGAAAAACCCAACCTTCACAATTGCTGTGATTCATAATGATTCTGACTCAGTTTCCAGACTGAGAGAAAAAGGAGTTTCTCTCACCTTAGATAATAATCTTTTCCCTAAAGAAGTACTAAGAGAAGCCTGGAGCAAATTGCTCCAGCCCTGGGCTAATTGTGCTGGATGACTGGGCTGGGGAGGGCTGCTGGTGAGCAGTTTTGCATGTTTGGTGGTTGTTTGTAAGATAACTGCAGCATGAGAGTGAAGAAGAGCCCTGGGGTGTCAAATGCCAGGACTGAGAGTGCTCATCCGCTTTTCCTTTCTCTCTGCTTCTAGATGGCTCCTTCCCGATGAGCCAGCGTAGCTTCCCCCCATCCTTCTGGAACAGCGCCTACCAGCCTTCCTCGGTCCCAGTCACCCTTAGCAGCCCCCTGGCCACCCACAGCGAGCTGCCCTTCACCACCACGGACCCCTATGCCCCAGCCTCCCTGCATGGCCACCTGCATCAGGGCGGTCCTGAGGCCTGGCATCATGCCCACCACCACCACCACCACCATCCCTACCTCGGGACACAGAGCACGGCCTACCCCCGCCCCACGGCCATGCACGAGGTCTACGGCCCTCACTTTGACCCTCGCTACGGCTCCCTGCTGGTGCCCACTGCCTCCGTCCGCCCCCATCGCCTCACCCCCGCCACCGTGCCCACACCGGTCAGCCCGCCCTGTGAGCTGGGCAAGGGCGAGGCGGGCCCTACTGCTGCCTGGACGACATCGGGACCTTTCCCTAATGCGGCAGGAGATGTGGCACAGAGTCTCGGCCTCAACGTGGATGCAGGTGAAGAGAGGCCCCTGGCCCTTCAGGGTCCCCCCAACTCAGGGCTACCCCTGCTCTGAGGTGGTGGGAGGGGAGGGCTCTGTGTAGAGGGCAGCTAGAGGAAACATATGGGTGTGTGAGCTCCCAACCCATGCTGTGTGTCCTTCTTTGCATTCCTTGGCCAGGCAAGCAAGGGCAATGTGTCACCCACTCCACATTCCTTGCTCCCAAGACTCTCTCTGAGGTACTGCTTGCTTTGGGCCTTGTTCTGTGCTGGAAGCCTGGTGGAGCCCCGAGGACTGTGGCTTGGTCCTGCCACAGGGCAATTACACAGCTTTGTGAATTTCTGCAGCTTTCTAAACAGTTTGGTCTGCTTACTTTTTTTCTCCCAGTTTTCAAAAAAATGCTATTTTATCTGCTGAGCATGTAAGGGCAACAGCTATCCCTATGACCAGGGAGGCTAGTGCTGGTGGCCTACCCCTGGCCGGGTGTAGGGCTGCATGCCCATAATGGTGCTGCAGAGAGGACAGAGTCATGACCAGCTCCTTGGGCAGCAGCTCCTTGTCTGTGGAAACAAGGAAAACCTGCTCAGCTGCTTGGCTTCCTTATGATGAAGCCCAGTGACATCAGTCACTGGTGGCTCCATGCAGCCTCACTTCAGGTTTAAAAGAGACATGTGCCTCTCCTCACTGCAGCCAGGGCTCTTTTCGCTTCAATGCTTTCTTCTAGCCCTGGAGAGCCCAGGCTCCGGCTGAGCCTCTGATCTCATGTGGCAGAAATGGAGTTTGTCTTTCTCTTTCCTTAAATGCCTGTACCTATTTTTTCTTCTTCCCTTTTTTCTTCTCTCCATTCTCAGGTTTGCAGCCTCAGGACAAAAGCAAGGATCTGTACTGGTTTTAGAGCTGTCCTTCACTCTTCCTCCCCTGGCTCTCCCCTGTAGATCTCTGCCTCTAGGCATGGTGGCATTCAGAGCTGAAGTCGGGTCAGTTTGTAACAGCTTCTGGTCTTGGTTTGCAGCTCGGCGTTACTCCTTCTGTGGTGGACCCCTTCTGAGCTGACGAGCTGACTCAGAGCCTCCCAGACCCCCTTCCCTTTTCCAAGCCTACCATGGCCCTGCAGCTTGGGGACAGACAACGGGACTTAAAAACAACCTGGCTTTGCAAGGATGATCCTTTAGACTTATTTTGGAGAGGAAAACCCCTCTGTTGAGAGAGGAGAGCCAAAGACCATGAACTATTTAAACAAACTCCACAGTCAGAACTGCAGTTGGACTATTTTAAAAGAGTCAAATGATGTCACGAACGGTGATGCAAAACCACTGGCCTTCTTACAAGGGACAGAGGAAATTGTGGTTATTTTAGTGGTGTGAATATTTTTTTTATGGAGGTGAAAATTATTTCTTGATTTCAACATGGGAAAAACTATTTAGCAGTTTTGAACTGGATTCTTACTTTACATTGCAGAAAAGTAAAAGGAGAAGAAACTGGAACTCACTCACATTTTTGGACTACTGAGGAGCTAGTCAGATTTTTCAGCATTGTGGTTATGAATGGCAAGCGCCTAGCTTGGGCCACCTGCCTTGGGCTTACAGAAGTGCAGCTGTTCCATGGACAACTGTTCAAACTCCAGAAATATGAAAACCAAGGTGGCACTTGTCAGAATTTGACATAACATTTGCATTGAACATGTAATGGTTGTTTGTTTTCTTTTTCTTCTTTTTTTTTTTTACAAGAAACATTTTATGGTGAAAACAAAACCCTTTTAAAGAAGGGGGAGAAAGGAAACCCAGGAAAAACTGCTCGCCCTCAACCTGACAACCTTTAAGGGGAACACCAGAAGGAAAGGCACATGTGGGACAATAGGTCTGGGTTGCCTCTAACACTTCCCTTTGTCTACTTGTTGCTGTCATTTTGTCACTTTAATAATTGTCTTGTTTTGGTTTGAAAGGGGGAATAAGATATCTATTTAACAGTAGGAAAGCTGCATTAAAGGTATTCCTTCTTTCACCCTGCGTGCTTTTATAGGGAATTAAAACTGAAAAAGAGAAATGAGGCAGATTAGAAACTTCGGGATGAAAAAGGAGAAAATAAATACCTGTATTGTGGATGGAGTGAGTTATTTTACTAGTCTGCATTAATGCTAACTAGAAATCCCAGCAGTTGAAAATATATTCTTAATGAGTAGAAAATATGGTGATAAATAAAAAAGACAAGAATATGCAATGTTATGGCAATGCTTGCCTTTTAGCATAGGGTGTCTCTGTAGGATAGGCTGCAGAAAGGGTGGCACCCCATAGTAAGAGGTGTTTCTTCATACACCTCATAGAAGAGGGGACTATATTTTGCACTGTGCTATTCTGCACTGGTACATTAAAATATTATTATAAAGGGTAGAATGACTAATTAAACAGTGCGGAAATAGAAAGTTCACCCTATGCTTGCAAGCTGACGCTTTTACAGGCAAAGCATCAGATCCCAAAACTACAGTGTCATTTTGTTCTGTCTTTTCTTAATGATATCTTTGAAGGCTGACAAAGTTCAGTGCATGTGAGAGTCCTGACCTCATCCCTCTAACACCGGGAGAAGCAGTAGAAAAAAGGCTTGTGATGTGATAGGGGATTTTACATTCTGAGACTTTGGCAAAATGTTCACTGTGTTGGAAATGGAGAACTTGTTGCTCCTAAGTTCCATCTCAGCTAGAAGTACATTTATGGGGAATAACAGGAACATTAACAGCAAGAAAACAACAAAACAGAGAGAATAAATATTGCAAGAAGCTGGCAAGGAGCTGCTTTGAAATAAAAAGAGGGCAGAACATCCCTGGCCAGAACTGGGCAAAGGTCAGTAGACGACTTGTGGTGGTGCTTCAGCCAGGCAAACCCACAGGCATGTCGTCACAGCCCTCGGCTAGCTGGCAGGCTGGAAAGGGCAAACAAACAGCTCCAGATTTTGTAGTGCTGGTTAAGCCACAAATGTTCTAAGTCTTCTATCATGAAGGAAGACAGCAGCACTTAACAGGAGAAAATAACTAAAAATGGCATTTAACTTTATTGCTGCATAGGCTTGCGGATGGCAAGGTCATCCTGTGAACAGCCACCTGCATTTTCTTTAGGTTGTTTTTAAAGTTTTAGGGGTTTTTTAATTTATTTTTCTTTCTTTTGTTTTTTTTTTTTTTTTTTTTAAGTTTAATTTGGCTTTTGTGTAGACTGTGCAACTTTTTCTCTTGTTTTTCCCCCTCTTCTTCTAATGAGGAGCACTGGGCAATACAGCCCAGATATGTTTGGATACATTCATGTAAGCAGACATTTACTGCACTGACATTTACCACTCAATTTGACTGGGAGCATTTTCAACAATGAGGATTTATGCAATGAATACACGACTGTTGCTATTGATACTTGCTCAGTAGATAATTTTTATTGTTGTACTGTGGAAGTACCTAAAAGCCCAAAGTCAAGCCTTTGGCTTATGGTGTTAGGCGCTATGCAAACCACTTTTAAAAAGGCTCCCACTTCGGGTGTGCTGCAGTCTGAGGGTGTTTTGATGAAACCCTGCAGCAGTGTTTTGCTCGCTGTGTTGCCCTGACCGTGGGAGGCTGCCCACAGCACTGCCTCTGAGGTTTGGGAGTGAAGCTGTGCTAGGGCTACAGTTTGTATTGCCAGAGCAGAAACTTCACTCCGAGTGTTAGGCTGCCCGGTGCAGGGTGAGTTTCCTAATGCAGTATCAGTGTAAATAAAACCTCGGTGCTATTTCATAAATCTGTTTTGTTCCTCTTTGCATCGTAGACTAAAAATGCTTAACAGGAACGTGCACAAAAAAAAAATCTGTAAATGCAAAAGGCATGCTTTCTCTGTGTTACATGCATCTTACATGTCATTTGCAGACCCTAGGGTCTCCTAGCCTGCAGTTTTGTACTGGCTACTGCTCTCTAGCCATACTCAAGCAAACAAGACTGTTTCAGTGGTGACATACAAACAGGCATAATTTGTGACAGTTCATATGGGCTCTGGGGCAGGAGGCAAAGGGCTCAGAGCTGTTGCAGTGGTGCTGAAGCAGGTGCAGGGGCAGTCAGGCACAGAGTCTGCTTCATTTTAACAAAGATTTCCTTCTGATACAGCTGCAGTTGCAAGGATGCAGTTCAGGGCTCCTTAAAGGCAAATAAATATGTGCCTCTGCATTTGCAGTCTCCTGTCAGCTAGCCTTAGGGTGAGTATTTCTTCCTTCCTACCATCTCTCCCAGTGGGTTTTGCATCAGAGCCCCTAGGGGAGGGGAAAGGAGGAGAGGAAGGGAGGAGAGAGCCTGAAATCTCTGCACCTCTCTTGGCTCCTGCCCTGCCCGTCCTCAGGGAAATGGATCTGCCTGTCTCCTTGGGTCAGAAGCAGTCCCTCCTCACTTTGCCTTTGATGTCCTATTAAGGTTCACGACAAGCTCTAGCTAGGGCTTAAAGGTTGGTCCCTTTCTAAAAGGAAGGCAAGTGCTGTGGATGGCTTTAGATGCACCAAGGCCTCTGACTGGCTGTTCTCATGCATCTTTTTCTGGGTAAGGGGTGTAATTAAGATGCCCTTTTGATTACAGAAAGGCGAGTCAGCTCCTTGGGGGGTTGTGGTGTCCTGGCTAGCTTCCCTGGCCTGCCACCCAGAGGAGCAGTTGCAGAAAGGGAAGGAGAGAGACGAGGTGAGATTATTTGGAGGGGTAAGCTATGCTGTGTAGGGAAGCAAGAATGAGAGATGGGGAAAGAAGAGAAAAAGGAAAAAAAGAAAAAGAAAAAGGAAAAAGAAAAAGAAGGAGAAAGAAAAAGAGGGGGGATAAGAAAGGAAAAAACCTTCCATTAAGATCTGGGGCTGCAATCCTGGGAACTGAGCTATTGTTTACCTCCTACAGTCAACCTGCTTTCTGAACTGGCCACCCTGATGAGCAGCTCAGACCAGATGAGTCTCACTGTTAGTGTCCAAATCTAATTATACCTAAGGAATTAACTTTGCATCTCACTTCCTATTGCTTCCACGACCAGGAACAATGCATGAATGCAGACCTACAGGCGCTACTTGCAGTGAGGAGTCCTATGCCCTCTCCTGCCTGAGCTTCCTGGGTGCAGTCCCACCTGAGTGCTGCAGGCATCTTCCCTCCTGCTTCACCTGGCATGGTCAGGCTGCAAGGTGTCTCTCCATTCAGCTTCCTCATTTCTCCTTCTCTTGCCCCATCCGCTGACCCCTGCTCCTTGCCCTCCCTGCTCACCCAGCCCCTTCCTTCCTGCGTCTACCACCGGTCCCATGCTGCAGCCACAAGGAGCAAAGGGGTGCCACAATGAGGGACATGAGCTTCGTCATCAGCACCTCATGTCTGTGGTTGAAGCTTCAGTACATGTACAAGAAGCAGAACTGAAGCAGAAGAGCCAGCACATTGGTTTACAGTCCTGCACCCTAGCAGTAAGAGTTGGGTCTGAATCCCTGGCCCAGCAGAATAAAACTTTTTTTTTCACAAGAAGAATCCTAAGGGGCTGTGAAAACCCCAGTTGCACACAGGCACAAATGATTATTTTCTCTTGACAGACCTGCACAGCTCCCTCTGTGTGTTTAACTGCGGTCACAGTGAGCTGGATCAGGAAAGAGACACTTGATATCTGCTGTTTCCGTGGTTGAAATATTTGTGAAGTTAGCGCATAATCTGAAAGCAGAAGCTAATAAATTATAGGGTGCTAATTGGGGCCGGAGTGGAGCTGTCAATCATATTATCCTAAACACACAGAGACCCTCATAACCTAAAAAGGCAAGAGAGGCTCCAGGAACAGCTCCCAGTTGTCACTAGCCATGACCTCCACTTCAGTGAGAGCACAGGGAGCCGAGGCAGAGAGTTTGTTCTCCTAAGAAAATGCAAGTCCTATCCTCATGAGGGCACTTGTATGTGTTTTGTTTACCTTCTCTGGCAGTGCATTTCCCAGGGCACTTAGTTATTTTGCTTTGCCACCTGACTTGTTGCTCTCATGATTTAAAAAAAAAAAAAAAAAAAAACACGGATATCTGAAAAGAATTTGCAACTCTTATATTTGCATAGCCTTTAGAGTAACAGGGACAAACATATTCATGGCCTAGCTCCACCGCGTATGAGCCTGTCTTCTAAAAAAGTTACTTTGTTACCCATATTTCTTTTTCCTGCTTCTCAGGCCATAGAAGCTTATATGCTTCTGGGGCGCTGCAGGGGTCTATGGTCTGAGTCAAAGCACAACTGTGCAAACATCGTAACTATAGAGCGCCTGCAGTTATTTTGTCACTCGTTTTCTTGCATTGTTTCCATCAGGATGTTTGCATTTTACTCAACATACAGCATAAAATTGAATCAAAGACTGTTGAAGAGGATTTTAGTACACATTTACCACATGCCTGTATTAGGACAAGAGGCATTTCAGAAAGGCTTGCATGGGGAAAGGGTCTTGAAAAAGATTAGGGACAACCCAAAAGTGGGAAACCTTGTTTTAGTGGCAGCATGACTGCTACACACACACTTGAAAAATGAGCAACAGTGAGGTCAAACCCTGTTCCTCCCTGGTGACACCTCAGTGATTGCCTAGGCTTACTGCTGCAAGGACACATGATTAAGTGCACAAAGACTCTAAAAGGTTTTTCTAAACATGCCATTTTTCCCACCATTTGTGATACCTAATTTAATTACTTTATGGTAACCCTGAAAGCTGATAAGCAGCAGAAACAGTGGCTCTTCTCCATTTCTGCTGTGAAAGTACAGCCTCTAGCCTGAAGCCAGCAGCTAACTCTGGGTGGGGCAGGTGAGGGAATGTGTTTTACCCTGGCTGGGTTTATCATGGCCATCCCCTCCCTGTGCAAAGCAAGACATCAAGGCTGCCTGCATTAGTTCATCATGAGGTTACAATAGTAAGCCCTGAAGAACAGCAGTGTGAAAAGAACACTTCATCTTTATGAAGCTAGTTCGTGGTCACCTGCAAAATCTAATCAACTTCCTACCCAGTCAGTGGAAACACAGTGTGTCATGCTGACATCACATCAAACACTTCATGTTTATGTTTTGGAAAATTCTGTTTATTAATTAGAAGGACAAAACTATGCTCAACCCTAAGTGTAAACATACAGAGATGGGGTTTTTAATTTTCTAAATGAAATCAGTGGGTATAACAATACTTGTACAGCTGTTACTGCTCTCCTCTCCCTCTTCATAGAATCATAGAATCATCAATATTGAAAAAAAGACCACAAAGATCGTCTAGTCCAACCATCAACTCATCACCACCATGTCATGCCCACTAACCATGTCTCTCAGTGCTGTTTTTAGTGGAAAGACATTTTTAGCAGCTCCTTTACATGTGGCATTGAGAGCTGCACCTCTTCTGACACAGCAGTCCCCACACATCATGTTCTTATTCACCTTCACTCCTACAGTTTCCAACAGAATTTCCTTATATTGGCTATTTCTGTCAGGAGCTCACCCTGAGGATAAACATACTATTCTTCAAGATTTGCACTGCTAATACAGAGAATTTCTCTAAGCTTTCTCAAAAACAGCAAAACCATTCTGTCTGCAAGTGCAGAGTAGTTTTGAAGAAAGAAAGCTTAGCATTTTCAGTGTAGAGTATCTGCACGCACAGAGTTTGCATACAAAGGTCGTGTCACTAGTTTGGTTTTAGTCAATTTAGGCAGAGGATAATTCTCTTATCATCTTAAGCAACAGACTTAAAAATTGTGGAGTGATGTCATTGTTAAGATGGCAAAGACTATGTCAGTAGACAAACTGAGGAGAGAAGAAGGCTGGTGAGCTCATAACGCTGGGTCGTGTGGGTCGGTTTCCATTGTTGGGTGTGTGGTGAGGTCATATTAAAGAGACAGGAAGACATGAGAGAAGATATTCTTATAAAAAGTTAATTCTGTGACTCCCAGAGTTTCTCTAAGAGAAAGCTAAATATATTCGTGACTGGAAATTACTGAGAACTTATGCATTTTCCTCCTGGAAAGGTGTGAAAATTGGATATATACAGAGAAATACACCAGACTGATCAGAGGACTAAGGTCTCGGTGCCACAAAACAATGTCAGCACTCCACTGAATTTCCTGTGGGATGAAGAGAAAACCATAGTTACTTACCATACTGCACAAGAGCACACACGTATTTCAGTATCCTCACCTCTAGTAATCACTGAATGACCTACACTGCCAGAAAGGTAGGAGGAAAAATAAAAAAAAAAGCAGCAAAAAGAAAAGTCTGTTATGTGAACAGAATTTCCAAACTGACTGGTATCCAAACAGAGAGGGCCTATTTTACAGCTCACTCTTACTGTAAAAGGTAGAAGGCAGTAATGAACATCCTCCAAATGGAAAACATTATCTGAAGAAGTTAACACATTATTATAAAGGTTATTTTTATAAAGGTTATTATAAAGGTTATAAAGGATATAGTGATGCAGATGTTGTCAGTCAGCTCTGTTATCACAGAATTGTAGAATGGTTTGGGTTGGAAAGAACCCCAAGGATCATCATGTTCCAACTCCCTACCACAGACAGGGTTGCCAACTGCCAGATCAAGTACTAGATCAGGTGCACAGGGCCTCATCCAATATGGCCTTAAGCATTTTTATGGATTGGACAACTTCTGAGTATCCTGCTACAGTGCCTCACCACTCTCTCAGTAAAAAACTTCCCCCTGACATCTAATCTAAATCTCTCCTCCTTTAGTTTAAATCAATTCCCCCTTTTCCTATCACTATCTACCCTTGTTAAAAGTTGATGTGCACTTTCACCTCACCGACTGATGGAATTCTATGAACTGAACAACAAACATGGATAAGAATTATCTATTTAATATAGTCTATGTGGATTTCCAAAAGGCTTTCTACATGCCTTCTACGAAGCTTTCCGAAGAATGAAGGATCCTCACCTTGATATGTATCTTGTTAAAATCTTAGAGAAAAAGAATTGGAATAAATGGTCAGTTCCTGGAGCTCACAAACAAAAAAAGCTCACAAACTGAGCAATTTGTTCTGGGATATGTATCATTTAGCAGAATCAGAAGGAACACCGTGGGAAGGCATGAGCAGTTAAATCAGGACTGTAAGGAAAGAATCCCAGCTCCAAAGAGCTGCAGAGGATCTCAAGCAGCTCAAAGACCTGATAATAAAACACCAGTTGAAATTCAAATATGAAGTGATTAAAAGATGAAGTTAAATACATTATAAAGTTTTAATAATAACTTCACAAATAAGCAGATGGACTCCAAGGTGGCCATTATTACTTAAATACAACATATGCGGACTGTGAAAGATAATCCCATAAAAATGTCATCTCAGTACTTAGAGTGGACAAACAAGCAAACAAACAAACAAACAAATAAAATAGTAGGAGTGATTAAGAAAATAACAGAACAGAAAATACTCTCATGTGTCTTGAATACTCTGTGTTTATGATCTCCTGCTCTCAGAAAGAAGCTTGTAGAACTGAGGACTGTCTGGGAAAAAATGCGAGGGTGGCCAAAAGAATAGAAAAGATCCTGTAGGATAAATGACTCAACAGGTTGGAAGCCCTCGTTGTGGGGAACAGTCACCACCTGTGGGTGAGTGTGGGAGTGACAACGCTCTGCAGAGTTGCAGTACCAAGACATAGGAGGAGAGGGAGAAACCATTCTCCTCTTTCCTCTCTATAACAAGGTAGTCTAAACCAAATCAATTTTCTGGACTCTTTGTGTGATCCATGAGATAACTGCCTGCAAGGGGTAGCGTTTGCCCAGACCTTGCTCCTCCAGAGTCCAAACAGTTCTTCAGAACCAGCAGCCGTTTGTAAGTTGTGATAAGCCATAGAGTGGGTGAAAAAGGCTGTACATTAGATAAGAATTTGTTTCACAAAGCCCTCCAATGTCACTTTAGAGTAATGAAGGAAATGTGCAAAGAACCCTCACAAAAATGCCCCCTACACACAAAATGTTTTGTGCCAGAAGAAATATGTACTGGAGAGAAAGTAGTCTGCATCCCCATGGAGCAGGAAAGGAGATAACTGTGCAACCACTGAAAAACATGATGCTGCCATGTGAACAATGAAGGAAGGAATATTTAATACTCTGCAAAACTTCAATAAACCCAAACCTTATATGTGGGGTGGGGGAAAAAAGTATGTGCCAGATTTGTTCTTTAATGGACAGGAAGAATTAGCTTTTCTTCCACGTGTTCTTTTCTAGAATTGCAACAGCAACATAAAACATCTCTTGACGTTGAATTTTGACAGAACCTGTTCTTGGAGCTTTACTTCTCAATTTCTGAGGTTGTTACTTTTGCACTGCTTCACATGCAAGTAATCAGAGTTGTTAACATGAACATTTCTAACTGCTGGGTGCAAGCACTACTTGATTTCAGTATTAAGTAGCAGTTTTTCCCTCTCCCCTTTATTTCCAGTATGCAGGTACTTTTCAAGACCATTCAGGTAATACTTTCTAGAAGGCTGGTGATGCTGAGGCAAGACTGTACACTGTAGTGAAACAATTAAATTTTTAATTATAACAACTAAAGTAGTAGTTGCCAAAGTCACAACAAATCTTGAGAAGCTGATGATTGAGACAGTTTCCTCCCTAATGTACATCAGCTCATCTTAACGTATTTAAACTGATGTACAATGGGTGGAAACTGAGCCTCCCTGCTTTTATACTAGCCTGAGAACTATGCTTTTCTTAAGAAGCTGTCAGAATTGCCAGCAAGAATCTCTATACATTTTCACTTCAGATTCCAAAAACCACTTCCTACTTTCTCCAGATCTTGCAGAAATAATCCTCAGATATATATCAGAATCCTCAGAAATATATCCTCAGATGTAAGAGGAGTGACTTCTCCTCTTACTTAGGTAGCTTCTGCTGGCTTATGAGTGGATTCAGGAAGAAATGCTCTTACTACATTAGATACCACACCTCATAATCATTCTCAATATATGCCTTAAACAAGGAAGGTAAAGATACACAATCCTGGCTGTACACTTGAGGGTGAGTCTCTCAGCAGGACATCACACAACTGTGGTCATAATGGCTGCTTCTCTGTATCTCACATTTAATCTTTCTGATATATCAGGATTCTTTTCTCTGCTAAATATATACTTTTTTAAAAAGATATTCTCATCCTTAAATCCATCTACATTAACTTAAAAAAACGATAGACTTGAAAGTCAACACTCTTAAATTCAAAGCTTTCTTGAATCTTTCACTTTGTCTACCACAGGTGGAGTCAGCAACAGAGAAACACGGTCCAGGTGATGCCTTTTTCCTTTCCTAAGAGAGGAAAGGAAAGAGTTAAAAGTGTTAAAAGAGTCTTTCATGCCTGTTCGTGCCTCCTACTGTCTCCAAAGGTAGCTATGAGAAGTGTTATCAGATGCTGGCAGCTTGAAAGTGAGAGGTGTCCTTCAGAGTGTAAGGAAAATTGATAAGTAAAATGAGGATAATCATGACGAGGTGAGGAGTATTTCAGTGGGATAAAGAATGTGAAATGATGATTTGTAGAGAAAAGTGATATGGAAGCGTGAAAGATTAAGAAGCTTTTTGCAACTAGAGTTATGAGTGGATTCGGATAGGGTAACTTTGAACTCCCAGTCAGTACAGCCTTTGTATATGTACTTCTCTAAGACAGGAAGTGGGAGAAAGCAATGATGGGCAAGGTCGGACTTAGAGCTGAAAAATGGCATCACCAAGCATGGTTTGGACCACACTGTCTGCGTGGGGAAGGTTAAATAATGTGTCTTCCACTGACTCCTGCAAATTATATGAGAGACTTGTGTCTTCTTCAATCAATTTTTCTTACTGTTGGGTGCAATAGTGGTCAATATTCTGAATTTTGTTGGCAATGCATTAAACTCAACACTTTGTTCTTCATCTTCGTTTAATAAACCCTGCATCAAAAACTAATTTTCCAGAGTATGAACAAAGCAACACTTACCTTCCTGTCTGTTCTTTTTGTGTCCTTGGGTATTTGTGACTAGTTTGAGGTGTCAAAGGTATTACTGCTGTTGTCACTGTTACTCGCCTTCCACACTAACTCAATTTACTTATGTTAGATAGGCTTTTGCATGATCATTTTCCAACTCAGACCTATAAAAGACTAAACTGATGTGGATTATATCACAGACACAGTCATGGAGCCTGTGAACATTGCTGCCTAGATAAGCTTCTTGGCAGGATTGAAGGCTTCTTCTGCTAATATCAGAATATCATGTGAAAAAGATATCCTATGAAGTCATGTTCATTCTCAAACTTTTGTTTGCAGCTTGCTGACTGAGCAGTCTTCCTGAGTTAAGTGGAATTACATGTGCAAGTGAAGTAATCCTGGTACTGTGACCACAGAACAGAGATCTTCGTTGTTTCCAGTTAGCACATGTTACTGGTTAGTAAATGTTACTCGTGTATAAGTTACTGAAATGAAAGGAATAGCTGTACAATTAATCAAACAGAAATTGAAGAGAGAGGAAACATTATACAGTATTTATTTAGCCATCACTAATGGCCTTATGAGTGTAAGTTAAGAGAAGAAAAGATAGAAGTGTTTCAACTGTTGGTATTGGCAACTGTGGCTTGTTCATTTACAAGTGTGGCTAAACTGTAAAAGGAAAAAATGACATATGATAACAGCCGATCTGAATTGATTGTTGTTTTTTTTTGTTTGTTTGTTTTTGCCGATGATTTTTAAATAATACTAATTCCAAAATACCTCAATTTTTATTAAATTTGAAGCAAGACCTTCAAATAGTCAAATGCCAAACATCTTTTTTTATCTGTATTGAATCTCCATTTAAGAAACTTTTGGAGCTTGACTTCAGTGGCCATGTTCCTTAAAAATATCTACATTTTAGCATTAAACAATGCACTTTTACTACTCTCCAGTGTTCCCCACTATCAAGAGTTTGCATAAAAGCAGGACACGATTCTAACTTCCTGACAGATGTCAGTGAATATCTCTGCAAAATTTGCAAATTGCGATTCATGATCAAGCATTCCAAAGAGATTATTGCTTGCTTTTTTCTCAGGAATTATTTATATATTATTTTATTATATATTTTGATTTGATCTCTAAGGACATCAAGGAAAAACATTTACCTTTATCCAATCAATTAAGAAATGAAAGGTGATCAACATTAAAAGCAAAAAGGATTGTGGATACTAGATTCACAGATCAATCACTGTGCAACTTAAAATTTGAGATGATTGCAAGCATATGTTTAAATTAAATGATAAAATAGACCGTCCCTACAGCGAACAACCCAGCCACCTTTCTTCAATCACTTACAGATTTGTAGATCAGAAAAATACAACTAGCATTTTGTTAGCTTTTCAATTTGTATAATCTCATGTGTGCTCAATGGAGCTATACTTGAACTGTTTTTCTTTTCATGATCAGATTGTTCCCTTCCATGAGATAGCATGCCAGTACTTCTGTTTTGGAAGGACTGCTTGTGTCCAAAGTTTATGTCTCTGTATAAAGTTAATGGGGATCACAGTAAAATCATTTTCCCTCTGAAGGCAAGTTTTATTTCCTTAAACTATTTCTTGTGAAACACATGAACCTTAGAACTTAGAAAGTCAAAAATATGTGACTGTTGTCTTATTGTACACAAGTTTCAGTACCTTATGACATTCTCTGGAAGTTCTGGTGTTTTAGAGCATTAGTGTTTCTTTTAAGAAATCTTTAAATGTATAATAAAATGCATAGTATTTTCTCTGTCTTACATCTTCTTTGGTAGAGTTCTCTCTTCCGTCCTCAAACAGAGCATTAGATGGATAGAATTAGATAGAAGTAAGTTCTGCAGAGCTGATGCTACCTTGATCTTGGTTGCTTTCTTTGACTACTACCAAATAATTTAGGCCTTCTTGATCCCTTGCTTCCATTAGAGTGGTTGAAAGAATGCTGTCCGAATCTGCAGGTGGAACATCAGTATCTGCATTAAAAAAAAAAAAAAAAAAAAAAAGAAAAAGGTAACAACCCAGTAATATACAAGTAGTATTAGAAAAAGCACAAAGTCAGCTGGTAGAGAAAGTCTGTCTGGTGACTGCGTGAAGAGTGACTGATGAGTCAAACCTATTTTCTGCTTTTGCTTGCGTGGATTATATCTTCCACCAAATCACTTAAGGATGTTTGGTCATCACCATTAATACTTTTGCAGATGGCAATACGTGCATGAATACATGACCTCTTTTGGTAGGAAAGATAGACTGCATAAAGCTGAAATGGTTTTAATCTTTAGCTTTTTGTAACCCTGCTAGTAATACAATAATAGCGTCCTGTAACTTGGGCAGTTTTCTATCTACTAAGTTGTAATATACCTACTCGCTAGAAGAATTGTAATATTCTGTCTTCCAGGAAACATGAACTCAGTAGTACAATGTCTTTTATCCATTACTAAAAATTTTACATTTTTATCTTAATTTGATGCTGTTTGCATGTGCATCATTGTCTGAAATCTGTTGCAGGTACTATAACTTTTTTTTGAAACAATTAACTAAAAGCTTATGATGCTATAATTGTTGCTATTCTGTGCATTTGTTCCTAATAACACATATTTTTATTTTTATTATGCTCCCCTCTTATTTTACTTCACAACTGGAAAATGAAATGTGACATTCATGGCTATCAACTCATAAGAATCACAGGTGTCGTGCTGTTGCAGTGGGACAACAAACTATTATGTCACTATAAAGACACACACACATCAACTACAAACTCGATAGTCTTCTCCACATACTAGAGACCACTAGCAAATATTATGAGGAAAAAGCATGAACAAGAGTTTTGAATTTAGAAACCTGTTAGCAAAGTGGAGACTGTTACAGAACAAACTGCCTTCATATACCATACTGACTGACAGCTACAAAAAATCATTTGATACTCACTTTGTCACTTCAGGACTATTATGGCAATATTTAGTAATTCAATCCCAACCAAGTGTTCACCAACCAGTACAGCTCTTCTTTGTATGTGGTTTTTGTTTAATAAATATTTTAATGGAAACCCTCAGGCGCAAGTTGCCTTGGAAAAGGCAGGCTGGCAAATGCTGAGAGCATGTTTGCAGCAAACTCTTAAGAGAGAAACCTTAAAATAAGGACCCAAGTAAAACTCGGTATTTACAGACCAGACATATGCCGGCTGACCTGCCTAAGTATAGAACACTGGAGGAGCATTCAGATTTGTTTCCTGTATAAGTATCTGGAACTTATGAGGTGATGTTTACACAAATGTGAGTATGAGGTCACTGAGATATTTTTACCAGATATATAGATACATTACTAATTCTTTCCCCAACAGGTCTGAAGATCTACAGAATATATAAAATATTATAATCCTTCTTTAGCCCATATACCACTGTATTTCTCATTGCAGAGAAAAAGAGCTGAAAAATCAACACCTTTAGCTTGGTTTTACTTTTTGAGCTTTTGAGACAAAACAAACAAGAAAGACATTTTTTGTGTACGTGTATGTGGAATGCTCATATCCTGTAAAAAGAAAGAGGAAGAAGATAACGTTGATATCCTTTCTTCTATAACATGATACACGTAGGCTGCACAGCCATTGCCATAATGAGATTTTTGACTACAACAGTCCTTTCCTTTACCATTCTGTTGTCTTCTCTTAGCATAGTGTTCAGCACCCATGAAGGCTTAGCACTATTCTGCTGTACAAGCCAAAAACTCTGTGCAAAGATGTCAGGTTATGCAGTACAATGCTTGCCTCTCAAAAAAGTCAGCAAACAAGCAGATAGATAGTTTTTGCTCACTGAGTTATTTGACAGACAGAGACAGAAGATACTGAAAATTAACAGTTAAGAAAAAAATCATTATATTTTGTGAAATTTCCCCCAGAAATGTGAGACCTAGAGGCACCACCAACATCCTGGGAAGCCATAAGACAATGCAGAGAAGTTTGAATAATGTTAGGAAGCCCCTTCCAAAGAACATCAAGAATTTGGAGAAAGATGAAGGCTGGAGGTGGGAGACAGGTCAGTATATTCATTAGATATCTCTCTTTTCTTTTCAATTTTAACTTTTCTAAAATTAGTTGATTGATGTATAGTCATGCTGGGTTATACGTGAGTAAATGCAGGATAAACCATGTGATGTGATCCCCTCAGATTTCACAAGCAGAGCCTGGCTGAGCCAACAAACGTACCGAGAGGAGGTGTCCAAGGAACACCTTAATAGAATCTGGAATCGTGCTGGGAAGACAACTCCAAACGCTTAAATCCTACTGGCTTGTCCATACTGTGGGCTGCTGCCCAGTGTAGAGTTACCCACATCCACTCCAAACAACCTACATCAGGGCATGAGGTAGGCTGGCTATGGCAGCACAGTGATCAATATAAGACCTCTGCTGAGAAGTAGGTCCCCACCATGTTCCATGTTCCCTCAGATAGACTGCTTCCAATAATTAAAATACTGTGTTCAAAGCTCTGTACTGTAGCTGTGTAGATAACTGTGTCAGTTCCTAAACGCATGACCTCTTGGGATGCTTTCCCCAGTACTGGTTGTAATTACAACATCTGAGCTAAACTGCAGGTAAACTAATTACAGTGCAGCTCTCCATGGGTAGGCAGAACTTTGGTCTAAAAAATCCCACATTAAGTGACACAGGACACTGTGATTGCCTGACTCATACTCATGACAGATTGAGTTTGATTGCTTAGGCTCCTCTGAGGAGGCCAGTTCCAACCTGATAAAATCTGTGCTTCCCGCTCTAAATCCCAGCATCCCAGCCCGCCACTTCCTGCAGCAGGCAGCGGCCATGCGAGTGGGGTCATGTATCCCGCCTTTTCAGTGCAGAGTCCCTTTCCCTGCCTTCACTGCAAGCTGTGCGGTCTCAAAGCATGTTTTGAAACCCTGCCTGGAAGGGTGCAAATTGTTGTTATGTCTTGATAAGCAGATGGTTTTGAGGTGTTTAATTTCAGTAGGTGACAGTGTATAAGAGGAAAAAAGTCCATAGAAAAGCTGATTGGTAGATTCAGAACAAACTGATCTAGAGATGTTGATCTGCTATAGCTATTTCAAGGCCAGATCCTCAGCTAGCGCAAATTAGCAAAGCTCCATAGGAACAAGTGGGACATCGGTGATTTACAACAGCTAAGGATCCAGCCTGAAACATAACTAATTCTGGGTAACACAGTGGCATATGGTGCTTAGCACCTTCAACAGGTTAGTGACCACATGTTTAGAACTACAATCACATTTACTTCTTACTATTTGTGTCTTGTTTTTTCTCTTACATACTCTGCCCCTTGCCCCTTCTGCACAGTTTGCATGGGAGTGAACAAGAGTCTGGCTGGCATAACAGAAAGGCGCCCACAATGGGAACAACTGCAGAGGAAGTGCTTGGTGATGTACCTTTGTTAAGGGAGAAAAAGGTGGCTACCTAACGGTGACTGCTTCATCTCAACTGAGTCAATCAGCTCCAGGAGGTAGTTCCTATGCTTGGAGTGTTTGACCAGTACCTGTTGGCCACCTGGAGCTGGAGGTGCTGTGTTTCAGTTTCTGCATATTGCCAGTAAGAATATAAATAGAACAAATATACATCTGTTTTAATACTCTGCTCTGTATTATGTATCAGTGGAGATATATCTGTGTTTCCTGTCTAATGAAGCGTATGATCTTGCATGGCTTGAGGGTGACTCACCGACCTTGCTATTCTGTCAGACACTAAAGATGCTAAAAGCAAGGACTTTTGTCCATCTTGCATTTTTACTGCACTAAACTGCTTGAAACACTGACTGCTTATTTTTCCTCCACATTTTCATAGATTTTTTTAGAGAATCATGGACTTAAATGCCTGTAAACAAGATGCTGTCTTGGGAAACAAAGATATAAACTTCTTTATTAACTAGTTTATTATCACACTTAATAAAAAAGCACCAAAACCAGCCAGCTCCACGCTTGTTTCAATACAATGTGCCTTGATACATAAGCGGGGAAGCACCTCCATTCTCCAGGTCACAAAGTAGAATTAATTTTACCAAGTTTTAATTACTCAGATAATACATATCTACATACATATCTACATTACATATCTAGTTTAGGCTTTTTGCCCAGGCTCCCTTAACAGTCAATTGAGAGAGAAGAGGGAGATGTGTTTTTGTGGAGATACTCATTTCTCATACTGACCTTTACACAGTAACATCCCCGAGCATGTGTACAACTCTCTGATGACTATCAAATGGCCTAGATAGCCAGTGTAAGCACAGCACCTAAATTTTAGCTGGTTGTATCTACACACTCATATAACACAAATGTAATTTATAAAATCGGATGATCTGATGTTATAATACATTTTTTTCCACTCACTGCAAGGCGTTAGCAAGTTTTAGCATTACTTCCCATGCAATGTCATACAGCTCATGTGCACTCTCTGGAATCAAAAAGCATTTGTTGAGGGAACACAAACAAAATGATCACCCCCTCAAGTCTGCCTTTTCTTGCAGTGTTGTAAGCACTCACTGTTTTGGAAGAAGCCTTTTTGTTGACCCTTCCTGGCTTTGGGTCAGGCACTCACTAAACTAAGTGGGGAAGAGGATTACTGAATTTCAGAAAAATACAAAGGAGGCTAGATACAAGGTTTAAAAATGTCTCTTATCAACACATCTGCTTCAGAGAAGCTTCCGTTTGTCCAAGTGATTACTTAAAGACTGGAGAGATGTGCAGAATAGTTTCTAAAAGGCAGCTAGTTGTAGGAAAATAAGCTAGTGACTTACATAGCAATCCAGTACTACTCAGTCAGCAGACATATAATTAACAATGAGAGCCCTGATCCCAGATTTTAATAGCAAATCCCCTCAATAAAAAGTCTTGCACTTAGTTAAAAAAAAGGTGACATTTTTAGCAGGTGCCTTAATTGATGAAAAAAAAACTAAGTACACTGAGTGTTTTAGCTTCCCACATTTACCAAGAGGCATCTCCAGTTTAGGGATTAAAACATTATCTTTTAAGGCTGAATGTGTTTCCATTCACTCTTTTTTTTAAACAAAAACACTTACAGCTCTTGAAAAAAACAAAATACTGAGGGCAGATGCAACCAACTTTTGAGGAGTTTTTGCTGTAGTTGATGTTTTTGTCTAGTCATGCCAGAACTCTGCTCCCCACATTATTATACTCAAAGAAAAAGATATATCAACTATGATCCGCATAGTTTTACCAAACTCAAATCACATTATCAGCCTTTTCAAATGTGATTTTTTTAAAAAATCATCTCAGAATAAATGCTGTCAGCTGGTAGCTTTGGTGGCAAAATTTGCCTCCTATCTACAAAATAACTGCAAGGTAACTGTGGCAATTGTCACAGCTATGGATTTCCTCAGGCTCCCTCAAACAGCCTGCTATCTGCTCTCTTCAGGACAGCCTCTTCCAGCAGTAAAGGCATCATGCTCTGACAAAGTTTTTGAGCAGTTCTACATTTCTTTCTTACAGGTCCAGAATGCATTACTGGGAGCAGCACCGATAAGAATAGTCCTCCTGTGTCAAAAAGGCAAGGAGCTGCTCCAGCTGCTTAATGCCCAGTTGTCTGATGTCGACCAAGATTTTTGCCAAAACAGACAGGTGTTTCCATACCCATAAAGGGGAAAGCTTGGGACTTGAAAAAATATAACACTGTCTTGAATGCACACATGTAAAAAGTTATTTCTGAGAATAGATGGACTAGTTATTTTTACAGCAATGCAGGACCATCCTTTTAGCATGCTGATTCATGATGTTTCTTTTGCGCTTTGGAGGGAAGAACAGCCTGTATTTCAGCCATGAGTGGGGCTCTTGAATCAATTCCAATTTAATTCAAAACCAGTAAGCCCACAGACATCTCAGTGCTGCAGATGGAAAGAACTTCCCGCACTGAAAATGTTAAAACTTCTTGCTTGCCCACAATCAATGTCCTAGGAAAGCCTGTAAGAGCAAGAAGAGTAAATGCTCAACAGGTAGATATGAAGAGTCTTTAAACTCTCTTGATACAGACGGACTTGCAATGAGTGCTGGGGCTGGTATTGTGCTCATCTGCTAAAATACAGCAGGAATGAGGTAAAAGCAGATCTAGGTACATAACCCTCATTAATGCTGCTTTCAGTTGAAATGAGTGAGAGGTAGGCAAGGAAATACCCACAGAGATCCCACAGATAGGCAGAAAATATTTAGTGAAAATTTATGATGCCTTATATGTATTAACTGCAGTACTTATTCTGTAGACTGCTATCCCAAAGGAACAAACTCATGTTCTCCTGTCTGTGACATTTTTTTCTGTAAAAAGGTTATTGGCTTTGGGCCATTGCTGACATAGCCTGAGAACTAATCTGCACATCCCAGTGGGTTGCTGCCTAGTCATTTGGTGCTGGAAGAAGTACGGTTGTTTATAGCTGGCCGTACTTGCCATCCTTTGGTCAAGGAAGCAAAATCAGACTCTGCTGAGGTTCCTTTACTCCCTTTCTAAACAGCGATGCCAGGACCTGCTGGTGTTACTTGGACATATTTATTGCTATTTGCTGCCTCCTTTATATGGGTAACTCTTGCAGCAGCAAAGCTGGTGTCTCTTCTATCATCCCCTCACTATCCTGTTAGTGTGAACTCCAGACCACTGGCATACTTTTTATATTAGTTCACCCATACTTGCAATCTGCTAGACACAGTACATCAGTAATAATGTTGATAAGAAAGTCTAACATTTTTTCAGCACTTCTACCAATTAAACAATGCTAACAGCATGTACAGACCTGCTAACAGCCTAGCTAACAACAAGCAGGTAAGGTTTAACAGAATCTGGAATAAGTATTTTCCCATGTAAAGCTAAATATTATAGTTATTTTGAGTTAATCATAGAATCATAGAATCACCAAGGTTAGAAAAGACCCACAATGTCACTCAGTCCAACCATCCACCCATCACCAATAGTTCTCACTAAACCATGTCCCTCAACACAGTTTCCAAATGTTCCTTGAACACCTCCAGGGTTGGTGACTCCACCACCTCCCCAGGCAGCCCATTCCACTGCCTGACCACTCTTTGAGAAAAGTGGTATTTATTTCCTAACATCCGGCCTGAACCTCTTCTGGTGCAGCTTGAAGCCATTCCCTCTAGTCCTATCACCAGTTACATGAGAGAAGAGGCCGACCCCCAGCTCATTACAACCTCCCTTCGGGTAGGGATAGAGAGCAATAAGGTCTACCCTGAGTCTCCTCCAGACTGAACAATCCCAGATCCTTCTGCTCCTCATAAGTCCTGTGCTCCAGACTCCTCACCAGCTTTGTTGCCCTTCTGTGAACACATTCCAGGGCCTCAATATCTTTCTGCAATGAGGGGCCCAAAACTGGACACAGTACTCGAGGTGTGGCCGATAAGTTTTAGTTCGGAAAACATGGATGGAAGCAATCCTGCCCTAAATGTATTACAGAGACTATGCATTACAACTGAACAACTTAACCTCCAGGTGGATGGTGGAACAGAGTGCCTTGTAGAAATCCGTAGCATTGTCTCAGAGTCTGATGTCTTCTCATTTGAAATCCAGCATAGTGGATTTGTGAAAAAACTGCTGCTTTATTTGACATCTAAAAGTGAGAAAGATGCTGTAAGCAGGGGTATCAGATCGAGAAGATTTCTTCATGTATTTTTATCCTCTCCACTTCCTGGAGAAGAACCCCTTGGAAGATTAGAGTCATTAGAAAATGCACCTTTGTTGGCATTAGTCCATAAAATGAACAATTGCCTCAGTCAGATGGAGCAGTTTCCAGTGAAAGTGCATGACTTCCCCAGTGGAAATGGAACAGAGAACAGAGGATCCCAAGCTTTAAAATTCTTCAATACACATCAGTTAAAATGCCAGCTGCAAAGACATCCAGACTGTGCTAATGTGAAAGAGTGGAAGAGTGGACCTGTGAAGATTGATCCTCTGGCTTTGTTTCAAGCCATTGGAAGATATCTTGTTGTTAGAGGTTATGGAAGAGCTAGAGAAGATGATGAGGACAGTGATGATGATGGGTCAGGTGAAGAAATAGATGAATCTTTGTCTGCTCGATTCTTAAATTCAGGGAATGTGAGACATAGATTGCAGTTTTACATTGGGGATCACTTGCTACCATATAATATGACTGTGTATAAAGCAGTAAAGCTGTACAGCTTGCAAACTGAGGAGGAGAGGGAATCGACTGATAACGAAAGCAACCCATTAGGAAGAGCTGGGATTTGGACAAAATCACATACCATTTGGTACAAACCTGTACGGGAGGATGAAGATGGTAACAAAGACTGCACTGGTGGTAAAAGAGGAAGAGCTCAAACTGCTCCCACAAAAACCTCACCTAGGAATTCTAAAAAGCATGATGAATTGTGGCATGATGGTATATGCCCTTCAGTATTGAATCCTTTAGAAGTTTACCTCATATCTACTTCTCCTGAAAACATAACATTTGAAGATCCTTCATGAGATGTTATTCTTCTTTTGAGAGTTTTACATGCTATCAGTCGAAACTGGTATTATTTGTATGATAATGCAATATGCAAGGAGATTATTCCAACTTCAGAATTTATCAACAGTAAACAGACAGCAAAAGCAAACAAATTCAAGATCCACTGGCAATTATGACAGAAAACATACCAACTTGGCTGACAGAACTTGGAAAAACATGCCCATTTTTCTTTCCGTTTGATACCTGACAAATATTGTGTTATGTAACTGCTTTTGATTGTGATCAAGCCATGCAAAGACTACTGGATACTAATCCAGAAATCAATCAATCAGATCCTCAGAATAGCAGAGTGGCACCATGACTGGACAGGAAAAATTGCACTGTGAACAGAGATGAGCTGTTGAAACAGGCAGAATCTGTGATGCAGAATCTAGGCAGTTCAAGAGCCATGTTGGAAATCCAGTATGAGAATGAAGTCGGCACAGGCCTGGGCCCTACTCTAGAGTTCTATGCATTTGTATCTCAGGAACTACAGAGAGCAGACTTAGGCCTCTGGAGGGGAGAAGGAGTAACTTTAGCCAATCCAAGAGGAAACCAAGAAGGTACCAAGTATATTCATAATCTCCAAGGCCTTTTTGCACTTCCTTTTGGTAGAACAGCCAAGCCAGCTCACGTTGCAAAAGTTAAAATGAAGTTCTGCTTTCTGGGAGAACTAATGGCTAAGGCAATCATGGATTTTAGACTAGTGGACCTTCCTCTTGGACTTCCTTTTTATAAATGGATGTTACGCCAGGAAACTTCTTTGACACGGAATAACTTGTTCAGTATTGATCCAGTAGTAGCCAAATCAATATATCACCTTGAAGATATTGTAAGACAAAATGAAAGAATTGAGCAGGACAAAACACAGACCAAAGAAAGTCTACAGTATGCACTGGAAACTCTGACTATGAATGGTTGCTCAGTGGAGGATCTAGGGCTGGATTTCACACTTCTTGGATTTCCTAACACAGAGCTGAAAAAAGGGGAGAAGATACACCTGTCACCGTCCACAATTTAGAGGAGTACCTCAGATTGATTATATTATGGGCACCTAATGAAGGTGTTGCCAGGCAGTTTGATTCTTTCAGAGACAGATTTGAATAAGTCTTCCCCCTCAGTCATCTTAAGTACTTCTATCCTGAGGAGTTGGAGCTACTCTCATGTGGCAGCAAAACAGGCACATAAGATGCCAAGACCTTAAAGGAATGTTGCAGGTCAGATCACGGTTATACACATGACAGTCTAGCAGTGAAGTATTTCTTTGAGTTCTGTTATTACACTTTGCTTGACATTTGGCTCTTTCTTTTGAAACCACATCTCCTGGTGAGAGCAAGCATTTCTTGGCAGCAGGGTAATGACAGGCGTTTCATTACACACAAAGGCCAATGACCACGTAACATTTTGGGAAAACCTTGCCGGGGACAATCCATCATGGAATGGTATTTTGGATTATTTGTTCTGGCTGTCATCTTCCTACTACTACTGCAAACATAAGAAGTGCTCCACTTAGTTCTAGCAAAAAATGAATGCAAACTTAAAGCTACTTTGAAAATCACTTACTTATACAGCATTTTATAAATCACAGACTGAAACTCCATGCCCCAAACTGCGTATGGCAGGATCATGAAGGAGTGTGCATTTTATTCTTGAAGTTTGACTAGCACATGAATTGCCAGTTCTTGCATAAAACAGCCATACTTCTGGAATCAGCATTACCCTGAACTCCTTTACAAAATGTTTACATTTCAGGCAAAAAAAATAATTTAATGATTTTAAGCTGGGTATCTGCAGAAAACCTACATGCATGGTTCCCTGAACAGATAATATAGTAACATTAAAACATCACTAGGCCTTCAGTCAAATATGCAGCATACAGTTTGAGTGGACTTGTAAAGACTCTTTTGGGGAAAGAAGATAACCAACAGATAAACTACGAGTATAAGGGGGGAAAGTATGTGTGTTACAGAGACATGTAAAGATCTTATCAAGTGTTTAGTAATGTAAAAGACACTTACATGAAAGAATGATATGTAGATGAATTAATTTCAAGTTATACTGTTTTCTGATGGGGATCTCTGTGTGAAAATCATTAGAAGGCCTGAGGAGAAGAAGCCAAGGAGGAATTTTGGGAACTGAAGCATGCCTAAAATCCTCTCCACAGAGATACCTAGCAGAGTATCAGAGACAAGATTGCTAGCTTCTAGACAGCTGCATTTAGGTGAGATAAAGTCCGTACCAAATATAAGGCCTATTAGCTTGGGCAAGGTGCCTAATTAATTGGCAGTACTCATTTCCTGAGCTAATTCCAGGCTTAGATTTGTGCCAGATTAAATATCTTTCTTTCCCAAACACCACTATTTGAAGCAAGGATGCCCTTAAAGAAACTAGCAAATTGTATTACATGCATATGTGCTAAGCATTTCATTATTGGGTAAGGGTGCAAAATCAGCTGTTTAAAAAAGCAGGAAATTATAGGTTATCAGTGCTAGCTTACTTTTGTCCCAGTGCATCAGTGATGTAATCTTTGGCATTGTAAAGACATATGAGCATGTCATACTGAGTGGATTTGATACAGAGAGAAATTATGATGTGGAAGGGGAGGCTGACATCTGTAAAACATCATTGAATGACAAAGACTAGCAAAATACTGAATAAACTATCTTTAATTGAGAATATGACAACATCAACCAATTGAACATAGGTAGAATATGTTAAAAACTGGCTACGTAATTGCATAGGTGAATGATTTATCATTCCTAGAATTGATCACAATTTGTTTGAGGGTGGGGAAAGTCACAAAATACTGATGTATTAAAACTGTTTATGAGACAGAGTAAGTTCCCAGTTCAAAAATATTTTGTGGGGAAAAAAAATATTTTAGAAATTTTAGCAATGACTAGTTTTTGCTTTTTTTGGATTGGGAAACACTTCTTTTAGCAGAGTTTATTTTTTTTCCACTAGAAAAGAAAAATAAGGAAACAGGTTAAATTAAAAGCAACTGTGAAATAAAAGTGAGATATTTCAAGAGATAAAAACCTTCTTTTTGAACACCATTTACTAAGACTTCACTTTTTTCCTCGACTTGGCCGTTTGGGAATTACTGAAGGATTGGAAAATCTTGTTCTGGCTCAGATGGGATGTTCATTTCCATGTTTAGGTGCTCTGAGTCTCACTTGCTCAGATCTGACCTCAGATTTGACTTTTCAGATTTCTGTCTACACAATTTTAACAGTATTCTTTTGTAATTGGGCTTTGTTGTGTCCACTGTCTTGAGTATATCTTCCCTAAGATCACCTCATTTTACTCATGCACGGTGTGCAAAGCACAGACATGCCATGATTCCTGGCTGGGTCTATCACAGTTCAGGTGAAGATAAAGCCTGCCTCACTTAGGTACCTAATTTATGTTCCATTTCAGGCAACCACTGAACCGGTACTCCTAAAGTAAGTGCCGAAGTGCCACCTTTAGCTGATGGGGAAATTGAAGCTAGGTCTGAATTGGATGTGTTTTGCAATGCTTGCTCAGTCTCAACCTCATAGGATTTTTGCTTAGTAATCTTATGGGTGCTTTACATAATGTATCATACCTAATGACACCTAATATATCCTTACAAGTTCCCAAAGAGAGAGGAAAGTTGCATCTTTCCAGTACTTGAGGGGAGCTTATAAGCAGGTGAGAGATCAACTTTTTACATGGGCAGATAGTGATAGGACAAAGGGGAATGGCTTTAAACTAAAAGAAGAGAAACTTAAGTTAGATGTTAGGGGGAAAATCATTTGTTCAGAGGGTGTGAGGCACTGGCACATGCTGCCCAGAAAAGCTGTGGATACCCAATCCATCCCTGGAGGTGTTCAAGGCCAGGTTGGATTGGGCCCACGGCAGTCTGATCTGGTGGGTAGCAGCCCTGACCATGGCAGGAGCTGGAACTGAGTGGGCTTTAAGTTCCCTTCCCTCCCAAGACATTCTGTGATTCTATGTTTATGCTGTTGCAGCTTTGGGCAGAAGCTGTGGGGACAGTGCTGCCCAGGCTTACCCTCAAAAGCTTGGTTGATGAACCCAGCCACTGACTCTTTGTCTTCAAGGAAGTAGCTGAAGCACAGCGGGGAGTTCCTTATCTCTTGCAGTTTGTGCTGAATATGAAAGAAAGTAGGTCTGTTGTGAGGATCTTGGGCCCAGCACTGTGTCATTAAATCACGTCTGGAAAAAAGAATTTTTAAAAGGGAAGTATTAAAGACGATGCAATCATCCATCTCATCACTTAATCATCTGACGTCATCTGACAAGCAAGTTCAGTGTAGATTATCAACTTCTGAAGCCTTCTTATATGGTGCAAAAATTACCACTAGTTGCTGAGGGAAGGAAAGTAGATTATGGGTCAGTTGACCCATTCACCATGAATGTTTTCAGTTTTGCCAAAGATGGAGATTTTTTGAGACTGGGAGCAGCTATAATGTTGTAGGGCCAAAAAATATATATATATAAATATAAAAGCCCCCCCAAACCCCACCAATACCTGCTCACAACTCTCTCCTAAAAAGTGGCCAATATTTTCTGAGGAAGCAGACAAGAAAATAGTTCTCTGACAGTAAAAATTTCACTAAAGCAAAAAAATGAACTTGAAGCTATCAGCTTGTTTTATTCTCCTTCATCTTGTGCCACTTCAGAGATGTTCAAAGCAAACCCTCCGGGACAGAGAAGGTTAATTTAGACTTCTGCTCCCAGACCAAAACAAATAGGAGTACATTTTCCCATCAAAGGCAAAAATGGTATCAGTTTCCCCTGGGTGCAGGGATCCTAGCCTGCCCTGCACAAATGTATTGGTATCATTCAGTGGAAAAACTGCCTTTCCTGTTTGTCTAAAGGATAGGACTGATTCACACTGCCTACTTGAGGGCATGAATTGTGGCAAGACCCAGACACACAAAAACAAATCCTACAAAAGCCAGGGGGATCCAGGCTGAAAACCAATCATAGCCAACACCTGGATATGTTAAATGTTGGGAGAGGGGTCTTAAGACCTCAAAACCAGTGCTCAGCATTTGAGCAGTCAGTGAAAGGACGATTCAGAAAGCACTTACAAGAATGCAGAGTATTCACCTCTAAGCCATAAGTTCAAATCCTCTCCTGACAAACAGCCTTGCTGTGAGATCTGAGTTATGTGAAATGAACTGGCTTGCCCAGGTCCATGTTAAAAAGGAGGCTGCTGTCCTTCACCAAAGCTCAGTATTTTACAGAACTCCTGATGACAACTGAGGGACATCTCTCTACTTCTGATTTTTCCATGATATTTTTCATTAAAATATTGTATTTGGGTGAAAAACATCAGTACATTTTTTTCAGAACCACTTTTCATCAACCCATATCACACAGTTGCAAAGCTGTTAGAGCGATAGCTTCTCAAAAGAATTCAATGAAATCTTAAGGATCTAGAAAGTGATAGTAACTTCCTGACACTGAATCACTTCCTCTCCTTACTTACTTTCAGGTATACTGCTTATGGATGACACAAGACATAAACAGAAAAGTACTGGATTGGACTCAAAGTGAAGAGAAATAACTCTGGTTTTCCTTCTGTTGGCAACAAAGTGTCTGTCGCATTCAATTCAAAAGCCAGCCTTGGATGCTGGAAACCACCTACTTTCTGGTCATGCTGATTTGTAGGATATTCAATAAGAGGACCTGCATGCAGGTTACTATCTGGACTCTGATGGGCAGAGCCTTGTGCACGGAGGCCTGCAGAACTTAATGAATGCACTGCTGTTGTGACAGAAGGGAGAGGCAGACATCCAGAAACCAAGAAAGGGAGAAAGAAATAAGAAATGGTCCATAAAGTCACTTATGAAACAAGAACTTGACAAACGCAGATTCAGAACATTTTTGCATTCCTAAGACAGTCTTTTGAAACAACTACTTTTTAATGGACCATTTGCTTCAGAAAGCCATTCAGTTTTGTTACTGAGTGGGAATATTCACTGTTGAAAAGAAAAAATCAGAACTGGCAGTATGTTCCAAATTCTTATTCCTTTAATCAATTTACATGCTGGTTGGTGTAAAATATTAATACAGGATAGAATATGTATTGTCCATAAAGTATTTAGTTGGGATAGGGTTTTGGTTTCTAATGACTGAAGCTTTCATGCTTTCTCAGAAAAAAATATATGTAAATTTTGCAGGGACAGCTACTTATGGGTGCATATATTATGGACATCTATCTTTCAAAGAATGTCATGGCATCCAAAATTTTGAGTCACATGGCATAAATTTTCACAGACCCAGAAATGCACCGGCATGGGATCAATCAAGAGGGTGAAAATGAGTCTAATATACTAAGACATACATGAATTGTCATTTGTGAGCTTGAGCACTTTCCTACATTTTCCTGGGTGACAAATACGGGTAACATACTTTATGGGGAAAGCCTTCCAAGAGGAAATGAAAAATAACCAACCTAAACACATCATTAGAACTAGCTCCTAGTTGTACACCTACACATCTACATTTCACAATGGTATCTTATGTGGACTGAACGACATGCAACCAGCTGTCCAACAGAACTGCAGATGTGTAGAGCTTGAAAGCCTAAAGTATCAAAGAACTACTACTGAGTAGCTAATTTCAGAGGCTGAAAGTGAACCTCTCCCAGCTATTTCATTGGTAATGTCCTGTAGCTCGTGTGAAGCATTTTCTCACACACAAAATGAAAGGTACCATTGGCATGGGGATTTTCTTAGAAAAGGAGAAAAAATGTTGGAATAGAGTCCTTGTCCTCATTTTGAGCAAGCCTTTTTTACCACCCAACCTCAAATCCCCCTGGAGGATTTTCCTAGAATCAAATTGCAAAAGCTTTTAGTTACCAAAATTCCTTCAGCAAACTCAGTTGTATAACTTTGTATGGGCACGAGTATTTGGTGAAACAGCAGCTTCATGTCGGCAAGGAGCATTGCCCTTGTACAAGTTCTCCTGTTTGCAATTCATATCCTTTCAGGATGGATGTTAAAAGATGTTCTGCCTGAACCTTGGCATGCTCTTACATGCAAAACTAACACCCTGGTGGCTGTACCAGATGCGGGTCTCTGACTGCACAACTAGTGTCATTCATACATCTGATTCATATTTCAATAAACACAGCTCATCTACAGATCTCCATGTCTCTTTTTCAGTTCATTACCAAGCTTTATGTATCTGCACTTCTCTTGAAGAAAAGCAGACGATTACCCTCTGGAACAACATCTTAAGGAGGCCAGGGGCAGAACTTCTCTTCCCCTGCCCCTAAAAAAATGAAAACAATTCCACTTCCTAATGCTTTCACACTCAAGGTTTCTGTGTCAGGTCTCCTTGCCCTTGCAGTGCAAGCCTACCACAGATTCCTAAACACTTCTCAGATGAAGTAGTTTGGCCTTTGAACTCTCTTCCTATCAATGATGGTTTGTTTTGTCAAATGACAATGAGCAAGCCAAAGTATCAGGACGACAATCACCGACTGCTGATGTCCCGATGCAGGTTCAAAACCACACGGAGAGCAGCAGGAATGTCAAGAATCTCAGCATGCCATTAATGACCGAACAAAGTAGCAAAAAAGCTATTTAGCTACTGACAGAAGCTGCACGCAGGTGCTGAGCGTTCACCAAATGAGATAAAAAGACGATACAAGCATCTAAGAGCTCATTCAGCCCCTTGGCTTTCAAAAACCAGGCTGCTGCTATTAGGTCCTGATCCTACAAGTCACAGCCTGTGGATGAGTGTTTAAACTCTACCTGTTATGCTAATTTGTGAGACCTAGGACTTAAAAAAAAACAAAAAACAAAAAAGACCTTCAGTCAACTTTTGTTTCTTCTGAAGATCTTGTTCACTTTAAAGGCAGCCTATAAACCTTTGTGTGAGCTTGAACATCGAACTATTTATTATATGGGTATACTTCATCTCCTGTGCTTTTTTATTCGTGGGTCAGCTGCCAGGAATTTTTTAAGGAAATATTTTGCAGCAGAAAATATTGAAACTGAAGTTGCTGTTGGGTTCCCATTAGTGCTATCATTTCACTTCCAGTTTGCACCCTGATCTTAAAATAAAATAAAATTCTAATGTCTTCAGTTCCTCCAAATGATAGTTTTTTCTCCCTCTTTTTTTTTCTTTCCTTTTTTTTTTTTTTTTTTTTTTTTTTTTAATTGTTAATGCAATATTTCAGCTATATCCAGATTATGATAAGTAATCACCATCTGGAACTGACAGTATTGTAATTGATGTGGGACCTATCATGCAGATCCAGGCTTGCCAATCACGGCATCAGTTTCAAACCATTTCCTTAGCCCCAGGAGTAAGAATTGTGTACCTTAAGTACCCTCTTCTTCCATTTGTAGGACCAGCTGTCAAACACATTTCTGCAACTGCTTACACAGAATGGTTGTATAGGAATTGAGACATGAAATTAGGCTATACTGAGTGATCATTGGTCTCAGATTCAGTTTCCTCATTCATACACCCCTGTCTGGTGTGGGTTGGATCCATTATACATATTCACTTTTTTTCTTTTAATTACAGCTGAATTTTGTACTCAAGTTCAGAGTTGAAAGCTTTGTTAAAGTCCAGCTCAGTTAAAGTCTAACCAGAAGTGCAGACTTCTCTTTTTTTGCTCTACTTCAGCTCCTCTTGTTGGCTTTTTTACAGAGAGGTCTGCTAAGACTGTATGCTATCAGTGAGAAAGTCTGTTATGTCCACCATCAGTGAGTGGCACATGGTATATAGGACCAAGTTAATTCTTCATTATAGTCATCATAACTTCTAACCAATTTTGGGCTGGTTGATCAGGCATTCCCAGCCTGTTACTACTGAATTCATGCCTAAGGCTTAATTTATTTTATCTCTACAGCCCTTTTTAAGAGACAGCTATGTATCAGCCATTAAACTTTAAGACTTAATTTTCAGTTCTCAGTGAAGTTCATGCTCACATGCTGCACTACCAGATGAGTTAGGAGCAAGTGGGCAGCTACAAGTGCAAGCTGTTTTATCTAAACAACAACAACAACAACAAAAGGGAGGATGTTAGATTTTGCTGAGGTATACGTAGCCATTCAAAATGATAGTTGTCTGGCAATAAAGCTATTGCTGTCTCATAAATATTATAAACAATACAGAAACAAAATTAACTTACATGTCATCAGGACAGTTGTTGGGAGATTCCGGTCTTCCTCCCGATCGTACGTGGTGTAAAACTTCTATATTGGAGAGACCCGGATATGGCTGTTGACCCAAAGTTAATGTTTCCCACACTAAGACTCCAAAAGCCCTACACCAACAATAAATTTTGATTACCATGGTGATCATGAGCAATCTCCCTATCATCGGTTAATTCAAATGGCTCTAGTCTAAGAACAAGACTCAGAAAAATTAGGAATAAGTTGTTTTAACTTTATGTAAAACACTGGACACATCCTTAATCCTGGCTCTAGAATTGCTAAAATAAATGTGTAAGACTGACACACTTTCCTAGACACGGTGAGATGCAGCACAGCGTCCCTAGGCACCACTCTCCATTTGAGTATGTCCTCACTTAAACAAGCATTTAGAAATCGCTGAAGGTGTCACTGGAAATGGAGAGAGATACAAGTTCTCCTAAGTACCACTCATAAAGCAATCAGCACCTCATTGGATTTGGCACAGAGAACTAAGCAGGTTTTTTTAGATAAAGGTAAGAGTGGCAGTTAAGTGGATAGGCTGTAGGGCTTGAAGACTTGACCAAGATCGGTGGGCTATAGCCTGGCCTTTATCACTGACAGCTATCCAATCTAAAATTGTGAATCTCAGGTTTAGTGGAACTGTATTGGTTTGCTTTTTTTCCAGGAGTCCTGACAGGGTCTCTGCTTTTTCACCATAAACTCAAGCCTGAACAAATATACTTTGCAAATAAACCACTGCAGCAAAGTACTATGACTTTCCCATAGTGATGCTGAGAAATTTGGGCTTCAAAATAATGAAGTCATCACAACAGGTGAAATGGTAAGTGTATGTGCTTGTAGGAAGGAAATGTCAGTTAACCTAATGGAAAACAAAATGGCAAGAACAGAACGTAGGCAGTCAATTCACTGCTTGAACAGGGGGAAAAATAAATAAATACATAAATAAAGTTGGGCCTGGTATAAAACTGTTTCATTGAGCAAAACTAGTTTTTCCCATCCAAGATCCCAGGGCTAGAGCCCAAAGCATTAAGTAAAGAAATACTTTCAAGCAGCTGCAGTTCTGGTGCCAGTTTTTTTTACTAGTTCATGAAACCACCACATAGGAAGAAATCTACATTAGCTTGTAAATTATTAGAAATGGAAATATTCAAACTTATCATTGCTGCTGCAAAACAATATTTTCTTCTGTGGGATTTACTATTCTTTTCACACTGCTGTGTGCCTGCTACAGCTCACCAAACATCTGAGCGATTTGTAAAGACGCCATCAACGAGGCTTTCAGGAGCCATCCATCTGACAGGGAGTAGGCCTTCTCCTCTTTTCCTGTAGTAATCATTTTTATAGATATCTCTGGCAAGTCCAAAATCACCAATCTTTACCACTCGGGAGCAGCTCCCATATCGCTTCTCAGACACAAGGCAGTTGCGAGCAGCCAGGTCCCTGAATTTTATGGTAGAAACAAGAGGATGGAGTCAGCTTTACAGAGCAACTCAGGTCAGAAGAGATCTCCAGAGGTCAGATGGTTCAACCCTCTATACAGAACAGTGTTACTCATCAGGTTAGATCAGGTTGCTAGCACTCTTATCTAGTTAAATTTTGCATATCTCCATGGCTGGTGATGCCACAGCTTCCTTGGGCAGCCTGTTCCAGTGATTGATCCTACCCAATATATTGAACAATATATTCTAGTTTCCCTTGCTTCCCTGGTACAAAATCTTAGAGTAGCCCACCATTTTTTGAGACAGTTGTGAGTAATTTGAACAGAAAAGCATAGCTTTATGTTTTAATCCATTTCTTACCTTTCCTGTTATATTGTGACATCTTTCCCAGACATTTTGTCCCAGGTAAGATAATTAGTCTTGGTACTGTGGGTAAAGCTTGAAAAGTGAAGGAAATAAATTCTGTACCTGTGTATGAAACGCATTTTCTCTAAATAGACACAGCCTTTGCAAATATCCAAGCATATATCCAAGAGGTCAGTCAATGTCAGTAAGGGACTCTGGAACTACAAGAGACAAAGACAATGCTAGCCACATCTTCTGGCTTTGCTAACTCAGAATGACAGCCTCCCCATACAAAGATGGTATCATTTTCTCATCTGAAATTTATAGGATTTTTGCAAAACAGGTGCAAAGTATCTGTGTGCCAATAGAGCAAATGCTAATTAGTCGCAGGGTAAACTGCTAAATCACTGCACTGCAAGGCAGGGTAACACATCCTGTTCTTTGATTTGGGGCTAAGAATATCCTGGGACCTTCAGAATTACTTCTTCGCTGTAGTGGAAGAAATGGGACACCAAATATTTCCTCCTGCTATTATATCAGGTTTGCTTGCTGCTGTACTAGTCAGTAGAATATATTATTTCTGTGGAATACATATACATCCTTTTCAGTAGGCTTCAACACTGACTGTGGATTTGATGTGGCCATGTAAGTGAAATAGACAACTGCTACAGTGCTCTAAAATTCCAGTGTCAAGTCCCTTTGACATAAACTCGTACCATTAATATTCTTAATCTTCAGGCTAACTATGAAACTCCTCTTTCCTCTGAGGACTTTTGGGATATAGCCACAAGGACAACAACAACTGAGAGGCCTAGTGGACCAGACACTTGGCCACTATTATGTATGATAACTTCTCAGAGGGCTATTCACAGTGTTCATAGAGAGGGACTCAACAGACATATCATGACTGAAAAAAATCCCACTTTTAGTCAGTGATTTAATGGCATTCAACACGACATTCAGTCTTCTTCACAGCAACTCTGAATGCCTGGTCAGCACTCAATGCCGACATCCCCAGGCATTAGCCAGGTCAGAGCCTGTAGATGCAGAAGGAACTGGACATCAGCATGGGCTTTAAGGAAGGTTAAAACAGAGAAACTGTGGGCAGATACATTTTAAAAATAGATTTCTTGAGGTCATCCTACCTTTTGCTTTCTGGCTCCTCGTAAATAGCTAAGCAGATCTCCTCCTTCCATCAGCTCCAGTATAAGGTACTGAGGTTCATTTAACAGGCACACTCCAAGTAGCTTCAGAATGTGGGGATGATCAAATTTACTAAAGAGAAATAAATGACTGTAAGATTATATATGAAAAAAAATCAATTGGTCAACAATAATTTGCATATATCTGCAAGTAATGAATAGGTTTATCCTTTACAATCCCACCTCCACCAACATCATGATTTAGTAACTTAAACTGCCTTGACTTGCTCAATCATGGGGCAATTCTGTGACATCCTTTCAAAGCACGAGTTTACACTGTGCTTTGACAGGCACTCTAAAGCATACATGCATGTTAAAGGCACACTCCATCATGTTTACATGACAAAATACCCAGGATAATCTCATCTTGGAATAACACGAATTGTCACCTGTACACTAGAAGTATCTCTATTATTTTAATAGAATATTCCTACTACAGTAGTCACAGTAGAACTACCGATTTGGAGAAACACACAAAGAGAAATAGAAGCATAAGGTACCATATCTTCATCTTACAGTCTAGAGAACTGTTTTGTTCAACTGGTTTTGTTTTTTTTTCAAGAGAGACAAAATATGCATGAGAAGAACTAGCAGATATGAGAGTAATTGCTTGTGTGTATCCAAAGTCTTGGGATTATGACAGAGCAATCAGCCCTCTGTGATCTTGCAGTTTATAAACAATACAAAATATTCATTGACTCGTTCAGTAGCCATGTTTTTACAACCACATTTATTGTGTTCGAAAATAGTTTTCTCTTTGCACTGCTGTGTGAAAGGACTTGCACCATCAGCCAGAGAAACCTGACCCTGTTGGGAAAACTGAAGGCATCACTGTTGGGTGGTGTCTAAAGTGCTTTCAGATGCACGAGAATAAACAAACAAATACAACAGGGTAAGATTTTCCTTCTAATCTCTTTTGATTCACTTAATCTTAGGTGTGGGCAAAAGCTCTTCAGCAAAAAGTGTGATTTTGAATTTGACAGTTCCCCTGCAGCACATACCTCTCAATCAGACAATGTTGTCACTCTCCATAACAAAAACAGAGGAAGGAAGGAGCACCTGATCCTTTCCTTACAGTTCCTGCAGTCCTTCCTCTACTGAGCAGTCATTTCTTATTTCCAAAGTGATGGGATACTGCCTGAAATTTGCTACATATATTTATACACAAAAGACCCACCAGTAGCCAATATCAAATTACTGTTTGACATATGGGTAGCTCAAAACTTTTCCCACTGCTGCATAGCAATAGTAGAAGAAACTTATAGTCCTTGCTTAGCTAGGACAGCAGAACATTACTACTGGATGTGCTCCCAAACAGCAAGCAACATTTAAGCAAAGAATACTAGGGTTTGTAAACAACCAGAACCACTGATGTAACATTTTTGCCTTTGGCTAAATTTGAGACATCGCTGATGAACAGCAAGAAAAGTCTCTAATCCCACCATGAGAAAACTAAATAACTCTTTTTTCATGTTTAAAAATATTTAAAGCATATAAAACATGCCTTTTTACTATTATTATTTAACAAATACTGGAAATACACAATACCTAACCTTTCCTATTCTCTTTGTCTCATTTAACTGGTATACATGTGGGCCCACATTATTATTTAAATTTAAATTTAATAAATTCCAATAACATATTTTTCCAGGATTTCTCAGTTTGGATTAGTAGCTTAAAAAAACCCCACAACAACATGAAAAAGCAGAATTGGAGAAGCCCTGAGTATATATAATTTCCATACTCCACAGAGAAGAGTTTTTAACTGGGTTTATGACTGCCAGGTAGACTTACGAGGTTTGCACACAGCACTTACTCTTCATCATGAATTTACAGTGTCATTACATGATTTCATTTTAAATTTCATAAGCCTTTTACCTCTTTCAGTGTGCAGTGCTTGGCAAAAGTCAGGCAAGATAATGAAAGACAGATACGTTTTAATTGTAAACAACAACAACAAAAAAGAACACTGTAAAAATCAATTTCAAATTTAGCAATATTACGTTTTCTGCTGATTTTTCAAAAAACGATTCTAATCCTGCATTTATGAAATGGAAGCCAAGGAAGTGTGGATCAACACATCTGAAAACCACATTGTACTTCAAAATCAAACACAACTTAATTTCAGTTTCTACTGGTCTCTATGGAGACTCTGGAGAACAAGACTTCAAACATGCACAGACCCTTCCATGTGGAGTTCTCACTCTGTGGACATGTATTATTTTTTCTGGGTGCACCTCAGTAGAATAGGTATGTGGCAGCCTCTAGTGGTAAGTATGTGCATTTTTAAAACCAATTTCCACACTAAATTGAAACTGTAAGGCATAAGCTGGTTTTGATACTCTTATTTCGATAAAATAATGTCAGCCAAATGTTGCTATTTACCTTTAACAACTTAGTTTTAGGGGAACAAAGATACTGAAATATCTCAGTCCAAAACCTAACAAATCTATTCTATCAATATATCAAATTTGCAACCCAAATCTTAAATTTTGCAAGAGTTTTATAGCTTTAGTTTCATGAGATTAATCAGTAGCTCTCATAAGAGCAGCTTTGAAGGATACCCAATGGCAAAGCTCTTCCTACCTCATTAAGTGTGCCTCCTTCAAGAATTCACTCTTCTCTTGGTCTGTTGCACCCCTCTTCAAAGTCTACTCAACAGAAAGCACAAGAACACTTACGTCACCATCACTTTTAGCACATATTGGTGACATAGACACAGCCTTAAATATATGGCATTTTCCAGAAGTTGTTACAAAGTGATAGGCTCAGCTTTAAGTGACTTGCAAGAAATCCAGCAAGGAAATATCTAAATGTCTCAATGCTTGTTTCAGCAGTATAACCTCTGAGCCAAATCTCTGCCCATTCCATTCTGTTTCCAGAAGACTATACAGATGTGATTACCTTGACTGCTACTTTTGATTCTCCACTTCCATCTGACAGGATATCTAGTGCAGTCCCTTCATACACCTCTCCAAATGCTCCACTTCCTAACAACTTGTGTAAGTTCAATTTGTCCCGAGGAAAAGCTGGCAGTGACTCAATCTCTGCTTGAGAAGGAAGAGTGCTGCATAACAGCAATATTAGTCACTTGTTAGTACTTAAAAATGCTTGAAATTATATTAAAATTCTTGCTTATATGAATCTGATACTATTTGTCTTGTAAACTCTATTTAAGAGGAGTTCAGGTGAAACCTGACTGTTTTGGAATCTCTTGGAAAACATCATGTCTCCTTCCCTCCCCCTTCACTTGTGTTTCTTGCCAAAGTGAGCACTCAGGGTGGGCTAGAGGAAATCCAAGCCAGGCTGTATACCAGGGAACCAGCTTGGCAGGGCATATTTCAGAGCAGAACCGCCCTGCTGAGGAGATGCAGCCCCCAGCATCACATCAGGTTGTCAGGGATTAGAATGCTGATAAAAACCAATCCAGGGAAGCCCTCTTCCATGTTCTTGTCCTGAAAATGCATTTCCTCCAAGGACATACCTGACAGCATAACAAGCATTGGCTAATCCCACTGTCTCAGCCATCCCCCTGAGTTGAGCTAATTCTTTATCTTCCTTGACAAGCACTATCTGCCCAGTTAAGGCTGGTTTTCTGGATTTCCATCTTTGGTGCCATACTGGAATTGAAAAGAAGACCGTAAGATATTTTACTCTGAGAGCATCCCAGAATGTAAGTAGGCTCTGAAAGGCTGCAAGTTGTTTTTTTTGGTGTTTTTTTTTTTTTTTTTTTTCCTGGTCATTCTGTACTGCATGACCCTTTGGCAGCTAGTGTGAAAAAGACATTTCCTTTTGGCCACCACCTTTTCCCACAGAAGACAGAAAACTGAGAAATTAGGCAAATATCCATTTCTGTATGTGACAAGACCAAAAGCCTAAGGGCTGGTGCAATATCATGTGGCAAAGATGAGGAAAGAGAGGAGAGGACCATCACATCTAGATATTTATATTACAGAGTAATTTCTGCATCCTTCCTTCAGGAAGAAAGTTGAAGGAGACAAAATAAGTTATTTGGTGAAAAAACACAATAATTAACTTGGGGATTACAATGTCAGAGGACCTTCAGTATTTATATGCTTTTTCTACATGAAATCTGCACAATAAATGCCTTAAAATAGAGTGAACTGTTATCTTTTCCTAGATGTTGAAAAAGTAACCATGTATCTCTAGGACCTCAAAGGATGAGAACTCAGAAATTCCCTCCAGCTTCCACACTGCAGATTGTTCAGCATTTCCCCAAACCTGGAGGCCCATCATCTCCTGCTATCTGAAATGCCTGGCAAACTAAGGATATGCGAGGAAAAAAAAAGTCAACCACATACCAAAACCAAACAGTATGATCATAGTCAAGCACAGTACAACTGCTCCAATCACAGCAACAATAGCAGTGATATCTGGAGAGGTCACAGTATCTGTTAAATAGAAGGGGAAAATTGGTAAATGGCTGTGTATATGAACTGTATCAACCTAACAGAGTTGACCAAACCTGAAAGATCCCATGAGTTGCCTGCTGTGTAAGTGTCCTTCTCTGCACAAAGCTGCCTTTTAGGCCATGTGTACACATCTATATTTGGTCAAATTAATTCTCTTCCTCTAGGTCTTGACTATTTATGCACCGATGACCTACAGTACGCATGTAAAGAGAATGTGCCAACTGCTTGATCACTCGGGATGGGATTTTCAAAAATGATAGCAGCGTACAGACCTAGCATTTTGCCTGACATCAAGTAGTAATTCTCACATCTTTATCCAGCATGGAAGCTTGCATTTATTTCAAGAATCACATCATGATGCAAAGTGTGGAACCATGGTGGTAAAACAGTATAAACAAGCAGAATCAAAGTTCAAAGCCCCTGTTCTGTGCAAATCAGTTGCACTTGGGGTTACCATGTGAATGCTACCAGTGATTTTCCTGCAGACACATTTTTTGTGCAACAACTTCATCATAAAATAGGTCTCTCTTCCGAGATGAGTATATTTATTCTGAAAAAAAGTCTTGATTAATAAAACATAAAAGTGTAGGACATACCTTTAGCCAACACAATATCTTTGCTTGTGTCACTGTATTCACCAAGCCCCAGCATATTTGCAGCTGCTGCTCTGAACTGAAAAGTTCCTTCTAAGTTCTCGGCCTTCCATGTGCAAATACTGTCACAAGAACCATTGTAAACCACTACCCATGCGGACTTCACTTTGTTGGTATTGCCAGACTGCTTCCTACAATGGGCACAATGAAATAACTCAGGTATATTATTAATGCAGTAAGTGTTGTTCTCTACTTCTCCTCCATTCTTCACTTTCACAGATTTCTCAGAATATCTCTGCCTGCATGAAAGCTCAATCTATTCATGGGGTTTTGGCTCTGGAGCAGAAAATTGTACCATGCCGTGTCAGGAATCACACATCCTCAGTTTGGCATTGGAAATGAAATGCTAGAACATTTTAGATGTACAAAGCTGCAGCACACTTTCATCCGTTTCAGTGCACACCTTACAGCCAAGGTTTCAGAACTTCTTATTTAGCTTTCAGGAAAAACAAAACAAAACAAAATAAACCAAACAAACAACAACAACAACAACAAAAGCAGTGTTTATTTTGTGTACTGTTAGAAGTTTTTGCTTTCCTGGGCCTAGAGTAATTCAGTGGCTCTTGTGCATCAGGTTTCACAAGCTAAACAGGAAGCAAGTCATTGGCAGGGAATACACAATTCTTTAGCTAGCCAGGTTCCCATAGTATCTGCTGACTGCTGCATATATTTCTTCCGTTCCCCACTGGACTGAGATTGATTGCTCACAATAAATCCAGAGCTGATTATTCACCAACCAACAGAAGACCACACATTAAACTTGAACAGCAATATGTGAACTATCATTTCACATCAAACAGGACCATAATATTTCACGTGAGATGACCTTCATGAGTATGTCAATCACTCTCCCAATATGCTTCAATTCAGAAAAAAGGCCAAACACTTCTAAACCAAAAGACAAGTAAAAACTATACCTTCATGTTCACATCCCTACTATAACTGAATGAAAAATGGGTTATTTCAGAAGGCTATGCAAACATTGTCTCAAATACTATGGGTCTGACTTTACACTTTTCTGAAGGGCATAGAAATACCTTGAGGCTCAAAGTGCAATTCAGTCAAAAACCTCTGCATATGTGCATTGAAGCTGCAGGAGAAAAAAAAATTTATTTCCTTAAACTAAAAAAAGCCTCAGTGATGCAGTATGATTCCAGAGATGAAGATGAAGCTGGAGCCTGGAGAACACAGCAACTAAAAGACAGCCCTGAGCCAGGCCACAGCAAGTCAGGCACAATGTGGCTGTTGGCACATCAAAATTATTGTGGTCTTATAACATGAAAGTCAGTGCTGCTGTACACTCACAGAACTGTACGGAACCTTAGAGCACAAGGAAAATATTTTTGAGTGAAAACATACATAACTAAAGCATGCTCAACACCACAGTGCTGTGAGTTTGTAACTTTCATAAGCACTAAGTTAACTGAGGAAAAGGAAATATTATCTTCCCTCTATCACTGCTCATTTAAAATGTCATAGGAGTATCTCAGGAAAAGGAACCTCCTTTGGTTTTAAATAATGCACCAATTAAACCTCTCACTGACTGCATTAAACACACTTGGCCAAATACTAGTCAAAATAATGATAACTTTCTAAGTCACAGCCACCAATGATATACTCTAACCTGTCCATTCAGCCCTATTGCTCATGCAGGAATAAGTGTGAACTAGCACTCAGTGAGGCCTAATAAGTGCGACAAGTACAGTCCAAGTGATTTGTATTTGATAAATTACTATAAATATTATCTAATTTTCTCATATTGGTGAGACTACCTTATGACTCTTTCTGGCAACATTATATGAACTTTCCTTATGTCTTCTGAATGCTATGATATTTCTACCTATATTTTAGCTGAGAATATTTGCTAAATATTTAATAATTCAGATTTGAAAGATTTCCAAATCTTTTAACGAACAATATATATCCAAATATATTCCTATATTTCAGGGATTGGTTTGAAAATCTTGTTAGTGCATATTTTCTTCAGTGTTTTCTAAGAATTAACAACAAAAAAATGGCTACTTATTTTACAGAAGTATGAGATCTTTCAAGAAGGGCCATTTGCATCATTGACATTTCACTATTCCCATCAAAGATATATTGAAATCCCTTGAGATCTCATATCTGTGTTTCCAAAAATGATTAGCTCTATCAGGTGTACTTCAAATTGTCCAGAATCTAAATACAACCCCAATAATCTTTTGAAAATCAGAACAAATGAAAATGTCTCAATCTGCGTATTCAAAACAGAGAAAAAAAAAATTGCTTGTCAGTTCATAAATTGCACACTTTATGTCCTTAAACTTCCTCAACAAATCATGAGCCCACTTATCTCTTAATTACAATTGCAAAAGCAATTACAGAATAAGTGCAAGTTTTTCATAGGAATCCTTCTTGTGATAGCAAGACAAAAGGCTGATTTACACTCCTAGTTTGTACAAAAGCCCAAGCAGTGACAATTTCAGAGACAAATAACTAATTCTCAGCAATTTCCAAAACTTCCACTTTGTTTTGGTCTCAAAGGGCAGTGCTTCCTCAGATGGAAGTGGTTGACTACAACGCGCTCTGCACCAGGTTATTTTACCTGTCCATGTATCTGAACAACCAAAGCCTCTAGGAAAGCCTGTCACTCCTCATCCAGTTTTCTTCTGGGCTGCTCCCTAGGTAACAAATACTTTCACACATTGCTTACCTGCTTTCTAAGATGTAGTAGGTGAGGTTGCTTCCATTGTCTTCAGCCTTCTCCCACTGCACAGAGTTTTTAGAGCCTTCTGCTCTTTTGGGTGTTCCTGGCTTACTGGGAACACCAGCTTTGGCCGGATGGGGAAGATACAAAACGTTTTAAAACATTTACCACAAAACAAAAGGCTAACAGCTAAGGAGCAAAAGTTAGAAATGCACAAGAGTGGACATACAAACGAAGCAAGGACCAGCATCAATAATCCCCGTGAAAAGTGATGGACAAATTTCAAAATTTTCACTCGCATGCAGCTTTTCATGAGTAGTTCTGAGTTAATATGGATATAGGTGTTTTGTCTCAATTTCCCTCACTCTTTTCCCCATGTTCCACTTGAAGTGAATTTTAATTTCTTGGTATTTTGCTACTTACTTTCCAAAAGTATTAGGTCCTGGCATAAGAAAATTACTGGCTAATTTTTACAAAATACGTTTTGATTATTCATGTTCTGAAAATAGTCTTAAAATCTTGTTATCCTATGTTATGTCCTTACCTGTAGTTTTAAAGCTCGTTGGAGAGGAAGTGCTTTTCATTCCTGTAACATACATTACTGTTGCTCTTACAAGATAATTTGCAGAAGGAAATGTTCCTGTGAGATTGCATGTATAAACAGGGCCTGTGGTGCATGTAGTGCTTGCAGGAGAAAACCAGTCACTTCTTGTTTGCCACTAGAAAAATAAAATATCATTGTGGTCAGCTTTCTTACCCTAGTGAAAAACGTCACAGATCTATTTGTGGATATACAACCACCTTGCTACGTTTTTATATTGTAGGGGAGAGGTTATGCATGTGTTGTTTCAGTCACAGGACTTTACCTTGTTAGAGACCAAGGACACAAAAACTAGGTGTTTTTTTTTCTTTGTTTGGGAAACCTGCAAGTCTTGGCAACCACAAAGATAAGTGACACCTTTGTACAGCCAAAAGGAGCCTTCCCCTTGCTTAGCTCTGAGCAGCTTGTATTTCTAGATCACTGTGACATGACCATGAGTTCAGTTTGCCATGATGCAGTTGAAAAGAGATGGTTAAGTGGAGTTTGCACTATGACATTTGTTTTATGGCAAGTGGGAAACATCTGGTATAGGCCTCATGGATCTGATTATCTACATCAAGGAATCTATGTGATCCAGTTTAGCACAGGACATTTTCTGTGTCTGGTGGTCTAAACATTAAAACCTGAGGCTTCCATCCATGCTGCTGTCACTGCAGCATTTATCTCTGCAGTCTGCACTATCATCGGACCTGTTTTTCTGTCCAGCATTTTCTCCTAAAAACTATCATAGGAAAATAAAAAACAGATACCAGGTTGTAGTTGACATTTAATGCCAAACATCCTTTTCTTTATTTTCCTTTGCAGAGTGGACGTACAGTTCACAGCTAGCAGACAGACTGGGGGAGGGCAGTGAGGAAAGAGGGAGGGAACTATACTGAAACAGGAGACCCAGGAGGAATTCTGGTGGGGTCATCCAGGATGTCCTTTGGCACTGTGGAGTATTAAATGCTGCAGCTGCACTCCTCCTTGTTCCTGGCAAATGCTGCCTCCATCCTGCTCCTTCTGAGTCACTAAGACTGACATCACTGTGCCCAAATTAACAACTGAGATTCTTCGTATATGCCCTGCCATGCAGTCTTCCACCAGGACAGAACTGGGTTAAGTTTAATCTGGTATGGAAAAAAATTAAGTATTTTTACCTTACGCAGCTCAAACCAGAAGCTGGTTCCATTGATGTGCAGAGGAGCTCTCCATTCTAGCTGGAAACTGGTATTTCTGGGGATTATATTGGAAGGTGAAAGTGGAGTCTCAAAAGTTTTTGCAATAACAGGGACACTTTCAGAAAACCAGTTCTCATTGGGATGAAAAGCAAAAACCTAGTGAGGAAACAGATGAACTGTACAGTACAAGACCAGGTAGAAAATCTGGCTTTAGACACTCAGAGTGTTCAGGATAGCTGATTTAAAACAAGATAATATTCAGGCAATCTAGGATGAAATATTTTGTGCATCTCAGCTTCAATGTTACATATCTTTAGGATGGATGTCGATGGTTTCTGCAGTCCCCCTACTCATAGAATCTTTTCAGTTTCATCTTTCTCACTAAAACTCTTCTCTTTTTAGACCCTTCCTAAATGCCACAGATTCTTACACCAGTATGCAGACATTACATCACATGCTGGATTGTGTTTCCAAATCACAAAAACACCATATCAGATTTTTTTGTTTGTTTTATTGGACTTTTTTTTTCTTTTTTTTTTCTTTTTTCTTTTTTTACTAAAGGAGAATATATTTATTAAAGGAAAAACAGCAATTGGTAAAATGATTAAGCCCACTATTCATCTAATATAGAGTTCCCTTTCATTGAAATTTTCAGAGCTTTTTCTCCTAAGATAAATCTTCATCTATTGGCTGTGACTCATTTCACTCACACAGCCCGGTTTATTACACCACATCCAGTGTTTCAGAGGTGGGTGACCTCCTTGGAGAATGGAGGTTTTCCCCCTGTTGATCCTCCTTCAGCATGTGTCAGGGCAACCACAGCAAGACTATAGCAGAAATTCCTATTTAGTCTTGATGTTAGTGAAATGCTCCCACAATAGAAGATGTTCAAATTAAAGGATTTCATCTGAAAAACTCATATAGGAATAAACTGTGACGTTTGATTTTCCTTAACCAGAAGACTAGAGGACTGACAGAAATATGTCAAGTTTTGAACTTATATTTTCAAAATAGACATACGGATTTACAGAGGCGCAGTCTGAAAACTTACAGGTTAGTGAAAAAAAGGTAGTGGTTATACTGTTTGTGATTATACCTTGAACAAATTATTTGTTCCAGACTGGAGATCACTGACAGACCATGAAAGCATCCCATTTGGAAATTCACTTTTTCTCAAGGGAACTTCTGGGAACAAAGACAATAAATTGACAGAGATTTGATAGCGGATGTATTCTAGAGGTCCATTTGGCTCCAGAGGTTCACTCCAAGATATGCTGATGGTAGTGTCGGACAAAACCACTGCCTTAATGGAATCAACTCCCTCTGGTACTGGAAGAGAAATTAAAATGAATCTAATTTTGGTATGGACCTCCCTGTTTTGTTCTTTTACTTTTAAATTGGTTTTTAGACAAATAAACAAATGTCATAGAGGAAGGAAAAACAAGTTATGAATATGGTAGTATTCTTGGCTATTGTACTATGCAAGCAGGCAAAAACATATCTGCTGTCCTATAACTTTACAGTCATATCACTGAACTCCTGCTCTCCCTTATCAGTTTCAGATTTGAGTGTAGTAAGAAGCTAACTTGGATATGCACTAAAAAATACCTATGCTCTATTCCAATTGGAAAGAAGGAATCCTCAAACTTGACCATGTATTGCAATATTCTTTAAAAGATACATTCAAAGATCAATTAAATTGTTCAGGTCGGGCTCTATAAATTGAGTAGTTCCAATACAATGTACAACTGATTTATTTATATCTGATCTAAAAGGTAGATTTCTTTTATAAAGTTATTTTGAAACACTTTATACTTGAATCTCTGGAAAAATTATGTTTCTGCATAGCTTCCATGTATTCTCCTTTCTTTAAAAAAAATCATTAAACTGAGGATTTCTCATATAATACATGAGGCTGGCCTTTGACCTAAAAGCACCTAAGATGTCCGTCTGTTACTGGTAAGCAGAGAAGATAGCTGTCAAGATAGTAAAACATCACATACTCACTTAACGTATTCAGCTTTCTAAATTTTGGAGATGTGCTACACCCAATTTTGGTGGTGAATAGAAATACTGTATTCTGGATTACCCGTCAAATGGACTAGTAAGTAATTTACAAAAGAAAAAAATATTTGCAAACTCGTCATGTAAGCAGGATTGAATTGAAAGGGTTGTTAGATGAGACACAAACCCCTCAAATTCATTTTTCCATAATTTCATATGCTCTTCAGTTTTTTGTTTTGTCCACTTCAGAACCTCACAATTAAAAAGATTTATTTTGTTTACTTCGAGAGGTGTTTCTAGACTCCAAGAACAAATTTAAATGCATTCACCAAGATAGCTTGTTATGTAGGCTCTGCAGAAGAGGAAGCCAGCTGAGGACTCCTAAGCATTTCTTGCTATCATTTACAGTTTTGTTCAGAAATACATGCTCTGTCTGAACTATGTAAGCAAGAAACTTGACTGTGGTCTGTTTTCCATGCCAGCAGATTTCTCACTAGCTCTTTTATAAAAATAAACTCTTCCTTTGGATCTTCATGATCACAGATTGAACTGTGGAATGCCCCAAGTCTGCATTAAATATTCTTTCTTTCCCAGCAAACAGTCCAGATACATAAAAAGTTAAAAGTTGTTACACTAAATAGATTCCCAACATTTCAAAATGAAGAGAACATATTCTCTAATTTATGCCTTAGCAGCAAAGGCTGAAGGTTATTTCAGTGAAATGTGCAAAAGCTAAGCTAGCAAGGAAGGAAAATGGTTTGTTTCACTAGCTAAAAGATACGTGGAGGAAGAGTGACACTCTGTGGCAAGAGTAATGCATTTATTTTTCCAAGTTGTATTAGTTCCATTCCATTTTCCTATCTGTTAGAAAGTATAGATTAATCCAAGCTTCTTTCATTTCATTACAGACTTGAGGGAAGGAGAGGGAATGTACATAGCTTCTGAGGTGTGAAATAGCATACACACTTTAAGAGGCTCTAGTAGCATCTGATTACAATTTAAACTGGCAGTTACATTCATGAAATTGAGAACACAAGCGCTGGGACACAAACACATTCTAGTCACAGCTGGTTGGACAATTTTCAACAAATTGTGAAAAGCTCTGAGTGTTGATCAAAATACCTGTTAAACTGCCCACGGTTTGGAATTTCTTTTTTATTTTTTTCTTTCTTTTTTTTTTCCTTCATTATTATCATTTATTTTCTTTTTTCTATTTTGTTTTCAGACTTCATTTGTTTTGGTCACACTGTTTTGTTTTGCCCAACTAAAGAAGTCTGTTTTGAGTTTTATGTTTCACTTGACTTGAGCCTGAAAAATTCCATTTCAGTGGAGCAAGTCTCTCATTTCATATTCAACATTCAAGTTCCTCCACAGAAAGGGTGTACATTGCTGCAGGTTGGCTCAGTTTACCACACAAAGAATCAAGAGTGTGAATTTCTGCCACATCCCAATAGTATCTGATCTTACTCAATCAGCAAGTTATATGAATTTTGCGGTACAGACATGGATTCCTATGCAATGAATTGAAATTGACTTCTTATAGGTCATCATTTCTTACCTTCTGCAACAGACTCTTTAGGAATGTGCTCAAAATATTCATAGATCTGCATAGGATGAGAGCCTATTTGCTCAGTGCTGCAGACAGTGAGAAATCTGATTAAGTGGTAAAAAAAGTAGCAGGGTGGACAGAACCCAAATAGAGGTATAGAGAGAGAAAGGTAAACCTTTGGAATCTTGCTATGGTATACACAGTTCTAGCTGCATGTCACAAGAGTATACCCGTAGTTGTGTAGTTCTTGTGAACATCTCTGCTGGTTACAATTTGAGCAGAAAATTTCACTACTTTCTGACTTGCTACCCAAGCATTTCTTTAACTGAGACGAGAATTATGTTCAAAACCAGAATAAAAAATGAAACAAACCTCCATATAGAGTTGTGCTGATTGTCTCCCTTCCTATAGCCAGCTGGTTTTGATCTGAATAGTAGTTTTTCACAGCAACTTTTATGGCATAGCTTGAAAATGGTTTTAGGTTGTTTATGACAGCAATAGGTTCCTGAATTTCCTGTAAGTTGAAATCAGATAATAAACTTGTATTCTTAGAAAGTACTCGCATGTAACACCAATCATCATCCCATTACATTAGTAATTAGGTGTCATTAGCATGGCTACAGTAATGTTCTGTTCAATGACTGGTGCTTGAATAGGAAATGGCAAAGTTTTTTAAAAGTTACAGAAAAAAACTTTACTAAGGCAAGCAGAACTACCACTAAGTACATAAAATCAAGACTTACTGTTGCTGAATATGCTGAAGATTTATTTAAACATTTAAAAATATTTAATAACAACTTCAACATCTCGTTTGTCAAGTAGAAACCAGAGATCCATTGCAAGCACATTTTAGCAAGGACATGTTGAAACACGGACGAGTACTTGCACAAGGAAAAGCTAAGTAATCCCCCACTTAGCAAAACACCAATCACAAACAATAATTATTATGGGATTTGCAGAAGTAAAAAAATTCCCTGACAGAAACTTACAGGATGGTTTATAAAATAATTACATTCCCTGTTATAAATGGTAGCACATGCATTTTTGTTTCAAAATAGACATACCAAAGTTTTTTGCTGTAGAGTAGATAAATGGTAGGTCGAGTTCTCATAGCTGCTAGTCATTTCTCTGAAAAATACCAGATATGTTGGTGTAGGCTGAGATATGCTGGGGCATAGCTGCTGTGTTGTGACAGATGGTAAGCTTAACGTAAAACTAGTGTTTGTTGTATCAAGGATAGTAGGTTTCTCAGTGTCTAGTAATGGAGTCAGGCACCTCTTATCTAGGAAAGACGTTAACAAATGAAAAAAAAGCAATTACTGTTGGACCAATCTAAATGTGCATGGGTTTCTATCACTGTTCATATGACAAAATAATAACCACAAAACCTCTTCCACAAATGGAAACAGAATAAAATATCACTTGGATATAGTATATTTGGTTAGTTTCATAGATTAAAATTATAGCAATAACCAAAGTAAAGGCTTGTTTATCTTTGATAAGATCAGAATTACTAAAATATTTTGATGCTTCTTTAGGTACCTAAATACTTTGGAAATTCAGACCTTAGATGCTGTGTTACTGAAAGTAGTACATGCTGGTGAGTCCAAACTTGCTACTCACAGGAAAGGCAGATACACAGAATAGAGACTAACTTTCCCCAGCAATTAAAGGTTATCTCATTTTCTTCCAAACAGTTTTTCACTTGTCAGGTTCATGGTAATGACAGGGAATGGGGAGACACGATTTGGAAAGGAGGTTTTATGGAGAAAACAACAGAAGAATACCATGTAATAGTATAAAAGAAGAAACAAAATGAAAACCCTTGTCACTTGATGTACTTCTAAAAAACAACTTAAAAATTTACTAAATTGACTTGCTATCGGGAAGGAAATGATGGTGCAAGAACAATTGTTTGCCCTTAGGCAAGAACAATTGACCTCATTGTCAAGATCTATTCTCCCTAAATGAGCAACCCTGTCACTCCTGCCAAAAGCAGGTTCATGCTCATAAGGGAACAAGAATAAGAAAGGCTATTCTGTAGAAATAAATGTAAAGTTCATTCTTTGACAGTGTATAGTTTCTTAGAGTGGTAAAACTCTCATGGGAAAAATCCAAGGTGGAATAAAGAACTGAGTCATTTTCATAACTGAAGTTTCTGTCAGGCAATCCCATAGAAACATGCTTACACTGAGTAAAAAAATCCTTTGCTACATATTCAGTCCCCTTCCTCCTAACCCTGAAGAGAAATCATTCTCTCACAGAATCTGTGACAGGACAATAATTTTCACTGAGTGCTTCTGATGTGTTAAATGATCAACTGACATCGTGTCTCTGGATGGCAATTAAATAGGTTAGAATGAAAGGAAACTAGCTCTACTACCTGCACACATCACTAAGGCAATAGAAAGCTTGTCAGTCAATCCAGATGGTCTTTGCAAACATCACTTTTTCAGTACCAAGTAGAAAATAAAATTGTTTTTTCTTATTTTAAAATTTTGATTTCCTTTGCTCTTAAACTTGTGCATATAATTCTGTCCAAAGTTTTTCTCTTGTTTTGTTGCTTTGTTGGTTTGTTTTCTTCATTAAATGCCAGATCTTTTTATTCCACTATGTATATTTTCAGAAGCCATTGTTAGTGGGAAGAGCTCTGTGGAGATCTCTGGGTAGAAACAGTCCCATTGGACCAAATACCAGCTGTTCTCTTTCTGCACCAGCCAAGCCTGGATTTCTTCAAATGAGCTGTATCTCTGGTTCAGTCTGTACCAGGGCCAAGCCAGGATCCTGCATCAATCCCAAGCCCACACAGACTTCATTGGATTAAATTTGCCCGAAATACTGATAAGAATAGCCTGTGTTCTGGTCAGAGCAGCTGTGGGCAGGAGAAACCCTGCCAGCTACCCCAAAACAGCATAAAATTTTTCATTCCATAGAAATCCATCCCATTAAAATATCCTCTTGTATATTTGCCGAATTTTTATGTAAAAATTAAGAAATTATTTTTAATATATTAAACATGCTAATAGCTGTTCTAAACCTCTGTATTTACAAATACAATCCCTATAGGTACCATGAATCCTGGAATTGCATTAAAAATAATTTTTCCTTCATTCATTACTATTCTACTGTCGTTTTTTTTAAACAAAATAAAAAAGGAGTAGTAAGTGAAGCCCGAGCCTACGGCACGTAAGCTGGAATCGCCTCTTAGGCATTATTTTATAAATCACTTTAATAAGCAGAGCTCTTATCTGTTCACCTTTTGAAGATCATACACATTTTTTTTCAGCTTTGCATACTTGTGAACAACAGCAGAATTCTGTATCATGACAAAGATCATTACTAAACTCTTGCAGTACCTAGTGACAACTGATCTTCAGGACACAATGGTTGCTCTTTTTCAGTGCTTCAAGGTTCACCACTATTCTCAATCTCCAGGTTCAACACAACTTTGAAAATAGGTATTTTTCTTTCATTACTATCCTGAGACACTAAACCACAGGCAATAATCACTATCATGTCCTTCCATGCAACACTTAGTTAATCCTTATTTCCATCTTTTTAAAAATACAAATACACATAGCATGATCTACAAGTCAAATATATGATCTGAAATAAATTTATTGCATTTGCAGAACAACCCAAGTTTCTACTACCTGGATATGATTGCACTGCCGAGCTGTAGGCTAAGATTTTCAGCTCACGATTTGCTCTCTTCTGAAGAGAGTGTCTTGTGCTTTCTTTATTTGCTAGATGAATTTCTGTGTATTCCTTCGTTTCGACAGTCCAGTATATAAATTGGTTGTCTACAGTCAAGCTTCCAATTTTCGTACCTGTAAGAAAATATTGCAGTTAAGCTTCAGCATAACCCTGAGTGAATAATTTTATGAGGGCAGATGAGTGCTTCTTCACAGTGAGTCAGAATGGGTCAGTATCTCAGCTATATCATACCTACAAAGACTCCCTGGGAACGAGATTTCTAATATCTCACTAGAATACATACTTACATACTCACACGCTCTTTTTCCTGGTTTGTATCAACAGACTACACAACTGGAAGCATGAAACACATAAGTTTTTTGTCCATCTTGCCTAAAGATGAATAAATTTTATAAATAAAGTACTTCACAAATGCTATTTTGCTGAAATGTGCATTGTTGGGGGTAGAGACAGAACTAATCACAAACTACCTAGAAATGTAATGTAGCAATCAGACCTTGAAAACTTGGTATCTTGATAATCCTCCAGCAGTGGCAACCATCCACATCTGAGGCCCATATTTCATCTCTTCCTCTGATAAAGAGCAGTTGGGGTTTTTTGATGTCAGATACATCTATACTCATAGGTCTTCCTAGCTCTGCTTCTGCCACGGTACAGTTGCAGTAGTTCCTCATCTTTTCTTCTACTGATTCATATCCCAAAATGTGGTGCATGGTGTTATTCAGTATATCATAATAAAACATGCGGCTGCCGTAATCAAGCTCTTCAATCCAATACAAGCGGCTATCAAATAAAATACATTGCTTACAACAGAAAAACTTCAATCCGAACAGAGTGCCCTAAATACAGTTTTGAAAGTGACTTCAGTCAGAAACCTCCCAATCACTTAAAACAACGTAAGTAAAGCAGCATATTTCCAGAGTGAAATTTTCTGAATGGAAGGTCACAATAATGGAATACTCTGGATAAAATGGTTGCAAGGATGTTATGGTAATGGTTATGCGGTGTTAACTTCCATTTGTATCACTTGAACAGAAGAGCCTATCAGGATTTAAATATCCTTTGAACCTTTTAATTAAACATAGACATCTTTTTTAAAATCAGGTGTGTCCACGTTCAACTAGCATATAAGTAGAATAGCGTCCAGAAATTTATGAGATATACACAATGCAAAAATCTCACATAAAAAGTCCTTTGGGATCCTTATCAGTTAATTCTACATGTAAATCTTGTTACAACTATGCTACAAAGAAATTTTTAGCAATTTGTGCCTTACCTTAAAAAAGGATATGACAGTAGAGATGATATAGTTGAATTACATTTACCCAACTGTATGTTCAAAGCTTTTAAGGACTTTGTCTTGAGCTCCAGATCAATAAAAAATGCTTGAGTTTCATTCCATGATGTTTTCAGGGCAACAAAGACACGTCTTGCAATCCAATCTACTGTGATGGCTGTGACGTTGTGAAGAAATACATCTTCGAAAAACTTAAGAAAAAAATAAAATAAAACCTTAAGAGCAGAATTTTCCCACTCGATGCTAGGATACTATGAAATCTGATTGGCTTCCCAAGTTATCTCTACTTGGAAAGTAGAAGTCAAAACGTAGATAGGATGAAGTTTCCAATGTCTTTGTACAAACAAAAACTTTTGTCTCACTAACATTAGTCATTGCTTCCATGTTGCTTCAGTTTACTTAAAATTAGAAAGAAATAAAATGAAATGAAATTGTTTGATAAAAAAAAAAATGCATTTTATGTTATAGTGTGAATTTTAAATTAAATACTTGTTGAAATACCTTGTGAACAAAGTAGATGCCAGTAAAATCATACATGTTTAACAAGAAAAAATTACCAATGGCATACTCAGGCCTGTTCCAATTGCTATAGATGACAAAAAAATTGGAAGTTCCAATTTTATTATATTATACATATTTACTTTCTATAGTTAGTAAGGGTCAGCTGTCTTTCTTCCACAGGAGCATCTCATATGAACTGATAGTCATTAAGAAAGTTGTATCTTTCCACTTTAGCTTTCCCTACTGCATTTGCAGCCCAGAAGGCCAACTGTGTCCTGGGCTGCATTGATAGAAGTGTGACCAGCAGGTCAAGAGAGGTGATTCTGCCCCTCTACTCTGCTCTCATGAGACTCCACCTGAAGTACTACATCCAGTTCTGGGGCCTCCAACACAAGAAGGACATTGAGTTGTTGGAGCGGGTCCAGAGAAGGGCCATGAAGATGATCAGAGGGCTGGAGCAACATTCCTACAAGGGCAGGCTGAGAGAGTTGGGGCTCTTCATCCTGGAGAAGAGAAGGCTCCGGGGCCTTAGGGGGGGCTACAGGAAAGCTGAGGAGGGACTTTTCATAAGGGCATGTAGTGACAGGATGAGGGGAGGTGGCTTTAAACTGGAAGAGAGTAGATTTAGACTAGATATTAGGAAGAAATTCTTTACTGTGAGGGTGGTGAGACACTGGAAGAAGTTGCCTGGAGACGCTGTGTATGCCCTTCCCCTGGAGGTATTCAAGTCCAGGCTGGATGGGGCTTTGAGCAACCTTGTCTAGAGGAAGGTGTCCCTGCCTGTAGCAGGGGGGTTGGAACTAGGTGATCTTAAAAGTCCCTTCCAACCCAAACCATTCCATGATTCTATGATTCTAGGATTTTGCCAATAAATGTAATTTGCTATCACGCTGCTTTTTCTTTGTGTTTTCAGTATCATGTTTTGACTTCTTCAAAAACATGACTAGGCCCAAAATAATGAGAATAATGACCACATTTTCCTAGATTCTTTAAATCAAGGGAAGGGACAAAGTAATACCTGAGACTCTGAAGTACTCTGTATATTCAGAAGAAAAAGAGAGTCTTCTAGGATGTAGTACAATTTGTCATCATTAGCAGTATAACAGATGTCCTTTATGTTTGTATTTGTCAAAACTTCCCATATGGTATGATTATTGTCTATGTCAGTAAGAAACAACTTGTTGGAAGAAAAAGTTATAAGAGTTGGGACAGGGAAAAAATCTGGAAAGAAAAGGGCACAGCAGAATTTACACCAAGCATTCTAGGCAACAGCAGTCATTCATTAACATGTAACACAAAGCAAGTACAAAATAAAAACGTCCCTGTACTAGGTATATTCGATCATGAGGCATAGCAAATAAATAAATAAATAAATAAAATAATCAGATGCCCAAATTGGTGTTGTGTTTTTGTCATCACATACAAACATAAATATTTTTCAATGGCATTGTGGATGCTTTCCTAAGAACTTTAAGCCAGGTAAAAATATATTTGCACTCTTAAATACCCTTCCCAGCCCAATTAGAAATAATCTACAATCCCATAGACCTTTAACTTTCTTGTATACCTTTCACTGCCCACTTATCAATGACCTATATTGCTGTAGTATTATATAGATAACGGATCGAAGACTACAGTTCCATGATATCCTGACACTGCTTTGAAAAATTGTTTTAGCATACTTCTGAGAAAAGACTTGCAATTCCCAAAACTTGATAATATTGAATTATTAAGAAATATGTCAATAATTTCCCATGAAAAGCTGCAACAACCTCCTCTGTGGTGTCTACCACAGTGTGGAACAAATGTTTAAGGGTCTATTGTTGAGCACACCAGCTATAACACATGGTTATAATCTTATGGTTTATAAGCTGGCCTCTTAGTCATCCATACCTGATGAATTCCTCTGCGCTACATCAGACATAGGTCCTGGACCCACAGATGTAAAAGCTTGCACCTGTGAGACAGGATATTGTTGTGTACTTTAAACAGCAGCATAAAATATTCCAGTATAGAGCCTACAGAGACACAATCAATGACAAAAGGACAACCAGATCCCCTGACTGCTCAGCTAGGAAATCATGTATGTGTTCTACTTGACAAAGGCTGTGCTGGTCAGTTCAAAGTCTACCCTGAGATTTTGTCCATGGCTATGAGGAAAATTCTAAGACATGGCCTAGAGAGTGACCATTCATACTGCATTTATCAACTGGATACAAGGAGAGCCAGGCAGTCTCGTCTCCTTCCCCAGGCTGGAGTACTTTCCTACTGTTGATACTGCAAACAACACTGCATTCTTCCCACTCCATAGCCAGCCTACTACACAATTCCGTGTTTCTAATTTGTCTTTCATTATGTTTTAAGCCTTTTATCATGACAGAAACATGACCTCCTAATAAGTTTTAATATGAAAATATTTCACTATGGATATCAAGCAAGTCCTTGCATTTATAATGCAGTATTGCTTTCCACCTTTGCTGTCTTTCAACAAAAAATACAACATAAAGAAAGGCTAAGCCAACTGTCGGGGGTGAGTCAGTGAAGCAGCAGCTTCAAAAGCAAAGGCCACAAATTCTTGCACCAGGCCTTACACCGTCTCCTAGACAGATACATCAGGATGCACTGATAACATCTGAGATAAGCTCAGTCATTTTTTCATACCTGAAACCTTACTGTGAACCTAGGAAGCACATCTCTGATTGAAAAGTGCAATGCAGTGGGTTTGACATCGCTCACATTCCACTCCATGAGAGAGTCAGCAGCACCACTCCGATATAACAGTTGATAGTAAACCCTGAATTGTGTTAATACTCCATTGTCCCTTTCAGGTTTGTCCCATCTGAACTCCACAAGGACTTTCTCTTCACCTTCATGCATGCTATTATGCAACACATATATTCTAGGGTTTGCAGGGGCCGAAGGAACTGCATAAAAAATAAAAAACAGCAAAGCACTTATGTGAAAACACAGCCTGTACCTTGTAATTAACACCTCTAGTTTTGCACCTGAGCTTGACAACCTTAATGTTGACAGATACAGATAGCAAGTGGTGAGGTGTTAGAGTATCTGAAACTTCACAGTAATTCATTTCTGTCTTTCATCAACATTTATGTATCTGATAAAGATACACATAAATGCAGATAAATATACAGGTAAATGCACCCCTGCTCTCAGATTGGGAAGTATCTGTTTAGTAAAATCCTGTGGGTTACTGTGGAGCAGCAAGAATATCACAATACAGAAATACAGAATGAGCTCTATTCCTTCTCCTATCCTCTTCAAAACCTACTGAGGCTCATAAGCTTCCTCAGTGCACCAGTTATTCAGCATTATATGTTAACTGTCTTAACTTTAACCTATATGAGAGCAAAATGTTACACAACTAAATAGTGCATAACATTTATTAAAAATAAGTGGTGGATATATCACATGCAGCCTTTGATGATCATTATAATGGATCTCAATTTCTCTGTATTATTCATAGTCATGGGCACATGATGGGCATATGGTCACACCCTTCCTTTTCCAAATTCTCTTCACACCTCAACAGTGTGCATTTATGTGTGCAATAGATAACTACCAAAGATCACAGAATCATAGAATGGCTTGGGTTGAAAAGGACCTCGAAGATCATCTAGTTTCAACCCCCTGCTATGTGCAGGGTTGCCAACCACCAGACCAGGCTGCCCAGAGCCACATCCAGCCTGGCTTTAAATGCCTTCAGGGATGGGGCATCCACAAGCTCTCTGGGCAACCTGTTCCAGTGCTTCACCACCCTCTGAGTGAAAAACTTCCTCCTAATATCTAGCCTAAATCTCCCCTGTCTCAGTTTAAAACCATTCCCTCTTGTCCTATCACTATCCACCCTTGTAAACAGTCATTCCCCCTCCTGTTTATAAGCTCTCTTCAAGTACTGGAAGACCACAATGAGGTCTCACCAGAGCCTTCTCTTTTCCAAGAAAAGATATTCAGGAATGTGTCCTTGCAACTTTGCTTGTGGCTGACTAGCCCTGGAAACTGCTCATTCCTCTCTAGACAGGGCTCCACATCTTGACGCAAACCTGGTCCCAGTACCCATTGCAGGTTATGACAGGGATTTAAAATGCATGTACCTCCTTCAGGGGCTCGAAGGTACACAGATGTTGTTGGTGCCTTGCCCCAGTATGTGTACGGAGTCACACTAAAATCAAAGAGCGCAAATGGTTCCAGCCAATCAACTTTGTAGGATGGAACTGTCAGGTCATGCGGATGGAGGCACCGTTCGCTCTCCAAACTCTGTGAACAAATAAAATAAAATAAAATAAAATAAAATAAAATAAAATAAAATAAAATAAAATAATAAACAAAAAAGGCCTTCTGTTTCCTAAATTGTCCTCTCCAGGTTGGTCAGCTAAACCAGGAGAGAACTGCTCCTCCTGAGTGATCACTGTTTTATCGACTCTTGTCATGATGCACAGCAATCTGCTAGCAATCTGCCCTCTGAATTTAAAGCTTGCCAAATGTGCTGAAATGCAGTGTGGATGGACTAGATCTCACTTTCAGTCAAAGGCTTTCCCACTAGCATCTCGGAGGACACTTCTGTCTTTAAGATACTGTGAAAGTTTTTCTCACGCATCGTTAGGCCCTGGTAACTCCTCGCCTGCCACTTCAAACTCCAGCAGCTAGTCCAAAACTACTGCTAAGCCCATGTTCCTCCAGTGCTGGCCTCAGTGGTGGAAGAACAGAACAGCTTGCCTTGTATTTGCTTTGTCTTTAGTTTGGTTGCTTGATCAATTTCTAAATTCTGGAGAAGAAACAAACTGTGGATCTGTTTAAAAGTAGACACAGCTAGAGCAAGTAATACATGTAGATAATAAGGGGGTATTGATTGAATACCCTCACTTGTAGAGCATTTGATCCCACGCAGTAAAAGACAGTTCCCCATTGCACATCTGTGGAGGCACTCCAAATGACCTGAAAACTTGAAGAATTTCCTTTTATCCTGAAAGAAGATTCTGGCACTGAAGTTGGAATAACTTTTGGTGTGAAAGAGAAATTTCCTGCCCACAAAGAGAGGAAATAATAAAAGAAATGTAAAGAATATTATCAATAAGTAGAGTTTTAAACCTGACTTAAAACTTTTAGGTACCACAAATAAACCCATAATTTGTCACCAAATAGAAACAATGGTCTACAAATAATAACATTACATGTTCTTTTTAGCCATAGCCATCATCTTTTCTAGTTGCTCATTATCCAGCTATAGGCTGGTATGCTTATTATCAAGTTGCTGTTGTTCTTGTTTTTAGCTAAAAGGATAAAGAATTTTAAGAGTGGGGAATGAGGGGGAATACTTTTATTGAGGGGTTTAGATTAAGAAAATGAAGTACCTGGCAGAGGTTTAAGTGATGTGTGAACAAGGGTAAAGGCTGCAAACTCAGCTGGTTCTGAAAAGGGAATGCTGATGCTCTGGTTGACTTCCTGAGTTGTAATGAATTTAAGCCTATTAATCCAGAACAGACGACCACTGTAGTACTGCAGTGCATTCTGAGATACTTCTGAAATACTCCATTCCGAGAATTCTGTCACTACTATGTTACCACAACTGCAAAAACATATATAAAATCAGCAAACACACAGAGTACTGAGAACAGCGTTTATGCAGTGTTTGACACATTAATGAATTTCTCATCATTCAAATTTTTAATATTCATGTAGGAGGCAAGAAAACAAATCAAAAACTTTTCAAGTTCTCTACAGCACAACACTTTCTAGAACAGCACATTGCAGGACCACCTACAAAACAAATCCCTCATTCCTTTGATTACATTAAAAAACAATTTTAAAGTGGTTTAATGTTTTGATATATGGAAGTAGAAAATGGACTATTTCAAAAAATCATCCCACCATCTCTCAGCCATCCCACTAAAACCACTTCACAGCCCGAGGTTCATTCTATAACATCAGAGCAGGTTCCCAGATGAGTTTGACCCTGTTAGTTTCCTCTATAACTTTCCACTATTTATTAAAGTCTATTTACATTTTCCTCCACTGATGTCACTGATAATTTAATTTGTCTAGTTACTTCTGTGCCAAAACTTATAGGTCCTTTTTGATCCCAATTTATCTTCTCAGTAAGAGATTAAATATATTGTAGGAGGTGTCATTTTACCATCTTAGAAATGTCTCTCGGCTTAAACATATGCTATCCAAAGCAAATTTGGAAAATCTTTGACACACCATCAGGTCTATTAGGATGGGTTACTTCTAATCTCTCTGCTCTGGCATGCCGGAGATGATGATTCAAAACTGCCAATTTGTTCCCAATGGAGCTTCATGTTCTAGTTGAAAGTAATCAACACATTTTGATTCCTTAAATGTTTACCATTAATCAAAGCGAGCATAAGATCAGTCAGAAAATTCAGCTGATTCCACTCAAAGCCAGCTTGCAACATTACGAACATATGTAAATACAGATACTGTTCAATTAAATCTAAGGGGTACAATCTCATTCTTGTTAAAAGGTAACACTCTCCATATGAAAAGGAGCAAAAATATGTTTTCATGAGCTACCACTAATCAACCCTGCTAAATAGTTTCTTTATGATGTGGGTGGTACATATGTAAAATATATAATTTTTCTCAAGGTCTTATCAACACACACTTTAATTCACATATAAACACAGTTTTGTTCTATTTTGTTTTGTTTTTTAAACTGCCTTTCAGAAATAATGAAGTTGTTTCAGATTCAGGATGATCAAGAGGAAACCCTACTGTACACTGATTGCTCAGGAGAGAAAGTAGTGTCAATTCAAACCTTAAACTCCATGAAAGATGTACAAGTTGCAGCTCTAGGCACTTGCAAGCCATCAGGTGTTGTAAATACCAAGGTAAATCTGACAATTAATACTGATTATTTCCTAAAGCTAAGTCTAAAAATCAATGAGCATGACCTCAGTTCTGTTGAGTGCCCCTATTGTGTTTCTCTTAGCGTAAAACTGTGTTAGCAACTATCAACATATAGTTTTCCATAATCTACATGTGATCATCAGCTCTTCTTACAGTGCAATTAGAAACTAGAGCACCCAGCACAGACAATCTTCGTTTAAAGAGAAGTCTACAAAGAAAAAAAAAAAAAAGATAAAAATAAAAAATAACTATTTTCTTACCTGTACTATTCACTTACCTTTCTTTGCAAATAGAAATTCTGTATAGGTTTAGGCACAGACCATCTTGCACAAGCCAGTAAAGAAAACCAGAGGTGAGATCCAAAGCTAAACCAACCACCTAAGAAAAAAAGTTCAAAGAGCAATTTGTACACACTTTTACTTCTGTGACAGAAGCCTTTGGTCATCAGTGTTGTGCAGACAGCATTATGTGTAGCTCTTTGTTGGCAAAAATAACACTATTAACACGAAAATTTATTCTAATATGAAAAGAGGTAACACTAGAAAACAATCACCTCCTTGGTGGGCACTTATCTATAGCAGCTGATGATTTCTAGATTGCATTTTATGAGCATCTGTCACAGCATTCACTCCTAGAGCATTTGAGTGCTTCAGTATCAAATGATTAGTGAAATAACCTATCAACATTTCCAAAATACCTCTGGTATTTTAATATTCTTTGTCTGAAACAGATGGTTGATATTCAGTCTGAAAATCAGAACCACTTTTTGAAAGAAGTGTTTCAGTTCTTCCGTCTTTGTTTTCTGGCTTTGATTTTAGGCATAGAATATTTAACGTATTGCACTTCTTCTGTAAAATGCATGCATTTTTTAATTGATGTATTCAGCTAAACAGGAAATTCAAATGTTTACATTTTAGTAAATAATGTATTATTAAATGAGATTCAGGGCAAAAAAATTAGGCAAAACTACTGTTTGTTATTTTGATATTTCACCTTCATTTAAGTCAGGTGCAGGATTTTTTAAATCCGCTTTAAATGGGATTTAATATTCAAAACAAAGCTTTTTGATTTTTGCAATAAAAAATAGACTCAGCACTATGTGCAAAATAATAGAAATCAGTCATCTAGTAATCTGTTCTGTAAGTGACAAAGAATTTGCTTCCACAAGTCCATCTGCTAAATGTTATCAAGTTCAGTCCATGCCACATCATTAGCACAGCTTACAAGTGGTTAGAGGCCTTTCTGAGCTTGTTTTCCTGCAGCACACAAACTTTGCATCCAAGAACTAGTTGTAGCTCTTCTTTTATGAGGTTAGATTTTCATTATGAATGTAAATGGAGCACCTTTTTTTTTTAACTCTTCATTAATAACTGCAGAAGATGATGACAGGAAAGCAAATGCTATATCACTTTGTTGTCTGTTTGTCCTTATGTAATCACATTCTTGACATATTTCTGTTGACACTGTATGTCAAGAAATCAAGGTTTGAATGATTGCTCCTGTTGCTGTTAAAAATATCACAGTATGTATGTGCCCTAGTGCATATTTAACCAAGAACGTTATATTTTATAACACATACCTTCCATCTGTGTGCAACACTGAATTACATATTACTGAATCTACCACAGTTTTTGAAACATCACAATCTTTTTCTTTCTACAACTATTAGGTTTTCCCACAGGCAAGACCGTATTCTTTCGTCTTGTCCCTGTATAGCCATTAATAAAAGGGAAAATATTTGTACGTACTATTCTTATTCAGGGGTTAGGTAGTAATTTAACACCACCCTTCTCTTCTGCTTCAAAAACAGACAGACTTATTCCATTTCATGGGAGTTACTGGACATGATATGTAGTTGTGACCATGCAAAGTAATTTCACATCACAAGGTGCAAAATAAGTGTAGCTACTTGAAATTCCCCTTGACTAGCGACATTTAAAGGCAAGATCTAGAAGGTCCTGGCCCCTTATTCATACAGCAATCTTTGCTACTCCCTATAAATTTATTTTGTCCCAGGCATATTGTACAGTGTAAACTACTTAAGTGCTTTGAATATTCTGGGCCAGATCCTAAATTGTAACAAGCCAGAGTAACTCTGCCAAGATCCATCAAACTATAGCAATGCACACCAGCTAAGCAGCAAAACTGATTGCAAAATAAAATAATTGTCATAAAGAGATCTAGTCCCTGCCAAAGAACTTTCAAACTCTGCTTTCAAACTTGTTCAGGACACCTATTGTGATTGTAGTGATCTTCTAGTCCCATTACTCACATTTCATGCTAAAAGAGGTGCAGCTATATACTACTGACAGTCCTGTACTGACCAGTTGAACAGAAATTCTTCATTGGAGAAGCAACAAGTAAGTTCTAGCAAGAAACACTTATGTAGAAAGCACGCTCCGATAGTTGCATAATAGCAATTATTTAGTATGCCTGTGTTTTAATATTAAGAAGGTACTCTTTTCATGATAAACGGCTCCACTGACTCAGGAAGATAGACATTATTACTTGTAAAAACACATATATGCATATTTATATGGGACAGTGACAACCAGCCCAGTAACTCCACCACTAAGCAAGATTGTACTGACTTTTTGATGAGCTTATTCAAGGTTCCATTTTAATAAATAGTCACCCATCCGTTACAATTGGTCACTGCTCCCTTTAGATATTTTTACTTGGCGTTTTTCCTGTGTGCATCACAGCAGGAGGCTGAGTTCAGGAAGTCAGCGCACAGAGTAGGGGCAGCACAGAAGCAGGAGATATTTGTTTGTAGGAGGTGTGAATAAGTGGAGGGTTGAAGGCTGGTATCACTGACACAGAGAAAGGTGCAGAAAAAAATGACAGCAACAGACAGGCAGTCTTACTGCTGCCAAAGGCCCTGAAGATGAGAACAAGAAATCTGAGGTTAGAATGAGATGATTCAGAGAAACAGGTCATAGGTCAAAAGAGAAGGAGGGGAAGGTGACTTCTGTCACTTAGGCTAAAATACAAGTTGTCACAACAGATCAGCCAGAAGATACATGAGAAGTGTGCATGTGCTATTGAGGTTGTGCAACATACATCTTCCCATGAAGACAGTCCATACTAGCCAGCCTCTGTGGAGAGGTGTGATCCTCTGCAGCACAGGAATCTTTCTCTCCATGTGTGTTCAGATTTACATGTTAACCATGTGCCACACCAGAACCTGGTTCCCTCTCCTCAACAATTTTCCTCTCAGCTTGAATGCAGCAGAGACTTACTAGATCAGCTGGCCTTCCCAAGCATTACTCACCGTTTAGAGACTAAATCAGACCTGGGTATAAGGTGCTGTGGTTTTTTTTTTTTGTTTGTTTGTTTTGTTTTGTACCTTCATTGTGGGGCTTTTTTTTTTTTTTTTTTAAATAGGTCTGGGTTTTTTTGTTTTTAAATCTAGGAACACCAGTCTCCTCTACTTGGAGAAGGAGGTTGGAATGTTCTGGGGAATAATACAAGGCTAGTCAGGAGACGCAGATCTCCAGAGTTTCAGAAAGCTCTTTAATAGAGAACTTGTCTTTAGGTAAAAACAGGAACAAAACTTGTTGGACAGATGATAGATAGAACTTTTTTAAAAGGCTTCTTTAGCAAAAGATGTATTTTAAAGCTGTTGCAGCAATAATGGATCTGAGAAGATGTCTTCTGTAGCAGTCAAGTTATGACTTACCCCAGCACCTCAGACAGAGTGAAACCCCACACAGCCTGTGGTTGGAAGAGGGGATCATTCAGCTTTTCTTTGAGACAGACTCCAGAGCTTAACAGAACTGCAATAGAGGGGGTGGTCACTCAATCTGACTTCCTGGGTGACGCTCAAATGTTCAGAAAACCTTACATGCTTCACCAATTCTGCAGTTACCATCTTACTGACTCCCAGACTCCTCCTGTCCCCACTGCAGCAATAACAGGACTTTCTGCCGGGAAACTGGGTCATCTATCACTTATATCTCAGCTACACAAGGAAGAGAAAGGAGGCAATGAAAGGAAGGAAGTATATATATGCAACAGCAAAGACTCTGGCAGATCTTTTTGTAAGGTAAACATTCAGTCTGAGTTCCTTGGCTGTACTGGCAACTCTGAATCCCACCTTGCAAGAATGAGGACAAGTCCCTGGCATGACAAATCCCACATGATGGCAGCATCAAGATGGGTCCAGAGAAAGCAAGGATGGTCTGTGAGGAGCCAACAGTGAATTGAGCCCTTAAATGTCTTGATATGACATCAGAGAAGGGTGAGTGGAGAAGAAAGATATGAAGAAGTCAGCAGGGAGACAGAAGCTGTCTGGGAAGAGCACAGAGCTCTCTCAGAGCACATCAGGAGGCATTCAGTTAGGAGGCATTCAGTGAGTTGATAGGCACCCACAATTTGCAAGCTCTCTGAGTGTCTCTTCACTCCACCAGCTTATACCTTCGTCCAATGCATTATCCACTGTAATACAGCAAAACAACTCCCATCGTTTCTTCACCCTATACTAGCTTTTCTCACTCTTAGAAAAAGCCCCTTCCCTCCTCCCAGAAGTGTCACCCTCCTCTGCAGCAGCCTCTTCTCAGCCATCTGGATCTTCTCAAAAGGATATAGCAAAGGGAGGTGTGCCCAGCTGGGGAAAGGCCTGCAGCTGAGTGGGGCAAAATGAGAAGGGAAAGACTGGGAAAAGGAAGAGAAATTGAGGATACAGGGTACACAAAACATAAGCCTTGTTCTTGTGGTCATGCAAGGAGCAGGAACAGTCAGGATGGGGATTGCCAGTGTGAGATTTGGCATCCTCACTGGCACAGCTGTAGCAGAAGTAACAGAATCATGGTATGGGTATTACATGATGTAATTCTTACCCCACTCTCAAAAGTACAAAACAATACTGCAAGAAAGGAGTGCTTTTCTTCTGATTTTAACATGGTGTTTGTAACAACCATAAACACTGACTATACTCAAGGGTAATCACTAAAACACATTAAAAATAAAAAGAAATAAATAAAGCCAGTAGTCACCTGTTTGCCAGAAAACTGTAGATGCTCTTGTAATATAAGGTACTCCTCTCCATTCAGTCTTGCACTCTCCACTGTATACATTGTGGCCCAATACAAATAGCCATTCACTGAATCCACCACTAGATCCTTCACTGCATATACAACATGAGCCACAACATCCATATGGCCTCCTAGCAGTGATTTTCTGTAGATCTAGGGACAAAAGAATTGCTTTTATCATCACACCTATTTTATCAGCCATGATCAATTCAGTGACTTTCCCACAGCCATTTATTACGAGTTTATGCAAGCCTAAGGCTTCAAAGTCTAAGCTTTTGCGTTCAAAGTGCAAGAAGAACAAGGCAAAATCATTAGTTAATGTTTGCCAGAAATTAACAAAAGAAAAACTGAAATATTTATACCCCTTGGCTTTCTGAGTTTCAGCAGCCTTCTGTCTGACAGTTTCTCTCCCGCTTCTTATTCACTATTCACGAGAGTAAATGAGGGTGCAACACAGTGTGAAATCTGGCCTTCTAGCTCTAGTTTTCAAAACAGCTTCTGACTTTGCACTTACAAGAAATGAAAGGCGTAATTTGACAGCACTGCATAAATTAGCACTGCAATTTTGAAGTCAGTTACCTTTTAAATAATTCACATGTCAATGTTCCTGATATGAGAGTGTACAAAGTGCAATTGTAATTATTTTTTAACTGCAGTGTTCTGCAAAATATCACAGTACAGAAGCCTAACTTGAAAATTTTTGTGTAAACAAATCATGCCAAATTTGCTACATATATAAAGTTTAAAATAAAGTCCATCCCTCTTAGATGGGATGGACTTGGCAGCCTCCATTTTCACTGTCTTCACTCATTTTTACAATGTTGAATCCTACAAAACTGTTGATAGCATATTTGATTTACTAATTTTGAACCAACAATTCAGTATCCTGCATCAGTCAATATTTGTGAACATTTTACCCCAAACTTTTTTATAACTCTGGAAAATCACATAACAAAGGCCTCTTTACTGTATATTACAATAGCAAATACATCTCAGATTGCAAGAAGTAAATATTGTCTACCCAAATATTGTTCTAAGATTTTCATATTGACTTCAATTTTTTATTATTATTTTTTAAAGTGCAACTCTGCCCTACCGTATTTGCTTTGCCAGCCCAATACAAGCATTGTCCCAGCCAATCAAAGGCCAACATTCTTGCATTTTTGATGTCAGGTACATAAACATTCTCAGTGGTACCCTCTTTCTTATTCATCGACCAGGTCTGAACTTCCCCCATAGAATTACTCCAATACAGAGTGTCATTATACCAGTCGAGGTCTTGAAGGAAAAAGGGAAGATGTTTAGTATTTCACAAGCACATTAAATATATATACATACAGGTAGGTAAAACAAAACCAGACACTCTACTTTTTAAAAATAAGTATAAATGAACAGCTAGGTTTAGTTAACTTGAAGATGAGTACTTTCTTGTAGAAATCACCAATTTCTACATATATCATGGTGAGGATTATAGAAGTATGACATCTATCAGGATTCTGGAGGCACGACCCTTTGGTTCAGAGAGTTGATTTCAGCTCTGCTGTAACCATGATGACATCAGCAGGGCTTCACTGAGGACTAATTTGACCCACAAAGCAGAAGAAAGAGGGTGGACTCAATAGCTTGGCTCCAGTGAAGCTGTTTCGCTGCACGTTCAAGTCTGGACTGCTGCGATGAAAACTCTTGCCTTTCAGTTCTGTTGATGAAATTTATGAAGACCTTATAACACTGGTGTGCAGCAGCACCCAGTTTGGATAGTATTTACCTGAAATATTTATAATATCAGGATAGAGGAGATCCCCTGGCCCGTAGCTATCCAACCTCTGCTTCCAGAGCCCTTCCGCCCCTACTGCCAATATGTACGGTTCTTCTTCAGCTTGTAAAAAAAGAAAACTGAGATTGTACACAGTAATAAACAATTTGTAATTTAATCATTTTAGATGGGGTTCCTATTTCTGGAAAGTTATAGAAGCACACTGTTAAAATTGTCTTGCCCTATGGAATAATGGACAAAGAAGGTAGGCATGAAAATACAATAATTTGAGAAAGTCAGAAATTCAGGGCACGTTTAGACCCAGAACAGCAAGACAATCTGAAACCCCATTAGATACCTAACCACTACTGCAAGTTTGGGCACTTCTGACTGAAATCAAGAAAAAATCATCCTAAATTTCAAGTGCCAGCCCACTCCCTTAAGTTGAAATCTTTTTGCACTCAGACACAGGTTTTTAGGGGGTGAACTAGGTTTCAAAATACATTCCAGAAATATACTAATTTCAGACATTATACACACATCCATTTCGCTCTTTAACTGCACTAAACCCAAGAGTTTTCAGCTTTTAGTGAGCCTACACTTTCCCATAAGCTGTCACTAATACCTAAAAACCACTCAAACTACTTTATTGCGGAAAGTGTTTTACGGAGGACAGAGCACCCTCGTATAACTGTTTCTGTCTTTCTTCCATGCATCAAGAAGCATGTTCAACAGCATATTTGCATCAGAAAATACATACTTACTTATATATAAATAAATGTTAATGATAAATACATACTATGTAATCCTGCCGCAGTTTGAGAATCTTGTTACTTTGACTAAATGTGAATTTAATTATTCTATGATTTTTAATGTCTTCAAGATGGACCCTTTTTGTGCCCCTCATTCTTCAGTCTCTGCCCAAAGCCAGAGACTCATAGATGAAAAGATGTACACATAACTCCTTCTCCATTCCTTCTGAGTAACAACAAAGTTCTCACCTTCTTCAAATGTCATGCCTCTAAATGGCTTTGACCATGGTCCTTCACCAGCAGGAGACACGGCTCTGACTGACATCTCATACTCTGTGAAGTTGACCAGATCCTTCACGGTAAACCTGGTGTCAGTAATGTTTGAGACAACCCATTCCTCCTCAGAAAGACTTTGAGATGACACTTTCACATCATAGGTCCAGTTCTGCCAAGCAGTCTGACCTGTGAGATGCAAACAATTGTGTTTACATTTACATCATGGAAAAGATAAACATTCTCTGAGAAAACTGTAAGTTGGAGACTCATTTCAAAAATGCCAGTGTCAGAGGAATTAGGAAGCAAATAAATTGAAAATTTATATTCTCTACTCTGTGACAAAAAGTAGTGACTCAATTCCCCATGAAGAATAAAGCAGGAGGAACCAAAAATTTCCCAAACATGTAGTTTTCTGGTGTTAACCAGGAACCAGGACAGCTGATCTACAGTGGTCAAAGAAATATTCCATAATACATAACATCACACAAAAAGAAACTGAAAAATCTGTGGGGAGTTGGACAGGGGTAGGAGTTTCTGCTTGGTAGACTGGGCATTGGTCATTGAGTAGGGAGCAATTGCATTGTGCATCACTTGTTTTGTGCGAGTATATATACATGTATTATTGTTACTATTTTTTTTTATCTTCTTTTTTCTGTCTTAATAAATTGCTTTTTATCTCAACCCACGAGTTCTAATTTGTTGTTTATTTCCCAGTTCTCTCCACCATCCCACTGGGAGTGGGAGAGCGAGGCAACAGCTGTGCAGTGCTGAGCTGCCTGCCAGATTAAACCATAGCACTGTTTAAATACACATGAACAGAGAATAGAGACCATAGCACTGATTAAAGCCGCTGCATCACTGGCATGCATTTCCTGTGTGATATCATCAACTAACATTACTGCCACTCCATATCATACTTAATATAGAACCTTGCTTGAAATCCCTTGCAAGTGAAAGGACAATTATTCACCAATATAACATTTTATTAATTTATGTAGAGAATTCAGATATTTTGTTGGCAAATGTTGAGTTAAATTCTTCAAACTGAGGGAAATCCATACTTACTGGTGTTTGAAATCACTAAAGTCCAACATCAAAAACAGGAAAATCAGGAAATTTTTTCCTCTAGAAAGAAAAGGTTTGGACTTGAGGAAATAACAGCTGAACTTACTGGTTCCAATAGTATGTTCAGGTGGACTCCAGCTGATCACAGCTTGATCCAATCCAAATAGCACTGTTACAAGCCGAGGAAGAGTTGGTAAAGGAAAAGGCTGAGTTGATGCTGCATAGAAAAGCAAATTGCCAAAGCCAAAATACTCTGGATATTCCAAACTGCAATCTACAACATACTCGTTGAAGCTAGAACTTCCCACTTGCGAGATCTCCTCATGGAAAACTGCCCGGCCATCTGTGACAGTAAATATGTTATCCTCATAAACAAAGCTCTCCATGTCATCAAGTGGCACGTGTGATCGCAGAGTGTGAAATTCTGAACCATCAAGAAAACCCGACACAAAGGCCTGTTCTGTTTTGTTGAAGAAAATAAGTCTCTTAGACTGGAAGTTGATCATGAAGTCTCTCAAAGTGTGGGATTTCACAACTAGTGAAGCTGCTGAGGCAGTGCCAGGAAAGAGTGGAAGATTTGCTCTGTATATACCATCCTCCAGAAGACAGAAAATATACCTGGCCGTGGAGCAAAACAGACGCAAATAACTACAGTGCTAGAGCTCTGAGATGAGCCACGCATACTTAAACAGCTCAGAGATGCTTCTCTTTTCGCACAGACAGTAGGAAAATACTTTTGGTGCTATGTACATACATATATATATTCTGGGAGAATTAAACACATCATTTTTTACTTTCTGGGAAACTGGCTGGCAGACTACTAGAGAATACTCTTCCTTAATACGTCAAGTATTAATCACGGACGTTTAAGACACAAAGAGCTTTGTATTTGTAAATGAATCGAGCTTATAAAAACCAATTTTCTACATGGGACGCACTTAATCTCTTCTAACAACCTAGTGAAGAAAATGCAGAAACAATACTCCACAGTGTCACTCTTGTTCCAAAAGTTTTCTAGTTTGCTATTTGTTGTAATTGCACTTTTGTTTAGGCAATGGAAGAATTTGAAACAGGAACCAGATGACTAATGAACTTAAGAAAATTAGAGGATTTTTAAGCACCATTGACACCAAAGGTCTCAAAGGAGGACACTTACCCATTGTAGGGATCAGCTACAATCTTCCTAGGAGATGTCACATAAAGAGGAGTGATGTCTTCAGCTGCTGTGCAGTTCTCTAACTGACAAACGTGTATCTAGGGAATGAGAAGAGAAACTGGAGATGTGTAGGGCATCTGCCAATAAAGCAAACAAGCTGACTTGAGATTCTTTCAGGTGAACCCGACAACAAAACACCACTAGCCTAGGTCCTTCTGAGCTTCTGTGTTGTCAGCCACCAAGAATATTTACTGCTCAGTGTAACAAGCACAAAAGCACCCATGACAGCTTATCCTAAAATCTTACCAGAGGGAAAAGCTAGAGTCTGGAGTACTAGAAAACTATGCTTTGAAAATGATCTAGTAGGGAATGGAAAAAAGGGAAGAAAGTATTTTTCCAATCCTGGGAGCAGGACTTCTATAACAGGGACTTCTCTAAGCTGCAGCAACTTCAGAAAGCTCTGCTTTCAGTCTGTTTGTCTGTAGCTGCATTTGTAACGTTGTCTCACTATTGCTCTTCCAGCTCCCCTCTCCACGAGCAGAAAGTGAAAGATTAGACAAACAAATAAATAAATAAAATACCCCACTGACCACCTAGGGCAGTCCTTAGTGCATTAGAGAAACACAGAAGTACATTTAAATTCTGGCCATCAATGTAACTGATGTTTTGCAAGAAGGGAATCAGGCGCAGGGCTGCCATCTATGCTTATACTTCAGATTGAAGCAGTTGTACCCTCAGCTGTCATCAGTAGTATGAAATACTTTCTCCCTTGAACTTCTTCCGCTATCTGTGAAGAATATTATAATCTCTGAGCAGTTATCACACACCGCCTTCCTGAGGAAGAGTGTGAACTGAACAAGGTAGATGGAGAAACAAGTAACAGGAGCAAAGTCATTCATTTTGGGCACAAGCTGGGTATGAAGTCAGTCTCAAAAATAAAGCAGTTGAAATGAAAGCTTTTTCTGTCCTGAGAAGAGAAAAATTAGACAAGAAGTCAGAGTTCTCTGTAGACTGCTTGCTTTAAATATGACCTGATTCCTCTTTTTCTTTTCTTTTTAACACGTGGAATGTGTAGGTGAAGTTGAGAATCTATTTCTATAATTACATTTTGTGCATGATACTTATAAATCAGAATTTCTCATTTAAAATAAATTATAGGATTTATTTCAATGAAATAAGAAATTAACGATGCCCCGGAGCATTACCTTTCCGTTCATGACAAAGTATATCCTCTGGTAAAGCCAATCTACTGAGATTGATGTAATGCTGCCCCAGCCAGTATAAAAGAGTGTTAGGTCAGATACATCGGACACATCCACAACTCCTTTCACCCAGATGGAACTCCCCTCAGAAAAATAGACAACTTGCTGATAAACATTCACAGAAATTCCTAAAAGTAGGAAGACACGCATATACAAATAATGTAAGAAATGTGTCTCAATTTTTCAGTTATTTTTTCTAATCTGTATTTTAAAAATAAGTACTTTTCAATCTGCAGCCCAGCCATTGGAGAAAAGTTAGCTTTTTCTCTCCTCCACTCCTAGCCTTCGTTCAGACAAGGAAACTTTCCTCTCTGCTTTGTAAGTGACATTGTGAGAAATTGCCCTTCAGAAAGGTAATTCAGACAAGAAGAGAATATACTAAATGCAAACCGACTGACACTGGTTCCTCCTATATAAGGCAAAGAGATGCAGTTTGTATCTGCCCACAAAGCACCATGCACTCTAATGCAAGTTAGATGTTATCTGTTCCTGCTCAGTCCTATCAGAGAGTATTTATTCTGAGGCGACATTCATGCTCTGGCGTCTTTGTGACTGTGAACTACAGAAAATAAACTCAAATTTCTGCACTGTCTCCAAGGACCACATACACACCAATGTAGATAAGAGACATTACAGTGGCAAGTAATTTGAGATAACATGGTAGTCTGGTGGCTTAGGCTACTTAAATGCCTTGTTACAGAGCTCTGCGCCCCAGGATTATTGATGCTCTAGGTTCAGCCAGTATCCTTTGCCAATTTGTATTAATTCTTCAGTTTGAACCACTTTAGTTCCTCATATTCTTGTTGGCTAAACACAGCTATTAATCATAGGAAAACACCTGCTTTGGTTTCATCTTCCTTCAGTTTATATACCTACTGTAAAAGTCCAGCTCCGAACTTGTTGCCTAGATTCAATGGAGAGGTAGCACTGGGGAAAACAATTTATCTCATCCTAAAGTGTGTCACTTTAAATAGATCAAATCACATCTTAAAAGTTCCTATTTCTCACAGACTACAAAGGAAAGATAATACTCTCAGGGTGGGTTAGGTTTGCTCTGCCCTTGGTGAACACAGGTATAAGTTACACTTGAGAGAGAAAGAGAGATCCTGATGATATTTTTTACCTGTAATGTTGTGGTGTATTATGCCATTTTGCAGACAGTGGGCTGCTTCAAGGAAATGTTCCATGTATCTTTTCCTTAAAGACTGGTTTCTGGATAGGAAGAGCCACTTTGCTTTTTCCTTAACTAACGAAAGGAGAAATTTGGAATTAAGACAGAAAACTACAGCACAAAGTAATGTTGTTGACTCAGACACATTATTAACAGACATGCATATGCATGAGCACATACATATACACACATATATATTCTTATGTTAGCAATGACTGACTGAAACTTTGAGTGTTGAAAGCGGATGGAGTTATTCACCATTACACCAACACTTTCTGACTGCTTGTGTAGGGTGCGAGTGCAACACTAGAATTTCACAACACTGGTTTCTATAGCAGTTTTATTCCTAGTGTAAGAACTCTGGAGCAAAGGAAGCACTGATGATTTCCAAGGAAATGAAGGCACTAAGACATCCACACCACCCTGAAATGCAATGGAAATGGGATAGTTATATCATCACCACCACCACCAGACTTCTTTGAAAACTATATAATATCATCTCACATAGCTGGGAAAGAGCAAAGCAAGTATATTTATTTCATGTAATTTGTTAGGCTGACCAGTGATTTTCTTCAAGGAAAAAATAATTTTCATGAGAATGATAATGGGACAAAATTGTTTTCTTCAAAGGAGATTACACACATATATGTATGATACATATGCAATATATCATATATGTTATTTTGTGTATATATGTGTAAAGGTAAAGAAAAGAGTTTTGGTCGCATAAACTGAATTCTTGCTTATACAGGCTGAAGTATCCTACTTTGGAGATAAAATCTCTGCAGCAAACCTGTACCTTCTGTCTGGGCTATGTATAGCTCTGGAAAAGACAGCTAGCCTTGCTTCTAAATCTTAGGTTCCTGAAAGTTGAACACATCCCCTACTAAACTGATTTAAAGGGTAGTTGCCTTCATTTTAAGAAGTAGTGCATAATTTCAAACCTGGATTTTGTTAATTTCAGTTTCCCAGCAAACCTTTCCTTATCTTTTTCCTTCCAGTTTCAAAAACCTTCCTGCTACCAGATACCATTTCCCCATATGGTTATCACAACACTATGATCGAATGCTGTGTTAATCCATTCCTGGATAATACGAACAGATTGAGTTGTATGCATTTCTCACATGATGCAGACAATATTAGTTTGTCATTTTGGTGATAGTCTCACTAGCAGAATAGAATAGTTCAGTTGAAAGGGACCTACAGAGGCCACCAGATTTAACTGCCTGATCCTTTCAGGGCTAACCAAAAGCTGAAGCCTGTTACTGAGGGCATTGTCCAAACGCATTCTGAACGTTGTCGGACATGATGTTTGCTAAGTCTGGTTAAGAATTTCCAGGTATTTGACAACTGGGTTTCTTCAGAAAGTGAAGAGTCTTGTGTTGTTGGATATTGTTTCTTTGTTTGTAGGTTTGGGGTTTGGTTTTTGTCTATTTGTTTGTTTTTTCTGAAGATGCATTTTCATAGCACTGAATTTTTTCTTACTTGTGGTTTGTCTGAACACAAACTTTCCTCTGGCAGCAACTTTTTTTTTTCCTTGGTTGATACTTACAGAGTGTCATTACTTTTATTACTAATAAGTGAATGTAGCAAAAACAAATACAGCAATACAGCAATAAAGGCAACAAAAATATAATATGCTGTCACATTTTTGCATGAGATAACTACGAACATTTTGATAAGAGAGTAGAATGTGATATATTAAATGTTATTAAAATAAATATTTGTTTGATGAGAATTAAGATTTAATTAGAAAATGAAAATATGTCTTCTCAGTCTCTGCCTCAGACTTCTGATGTATTTTTCATCTGTTACATAATTCAAGTTAGATTTGTATGGCCCTACTATCATCTCAGGTAATTACTGGGCTGTGTAGTATAGTAATGCCTACAGCCAAAGAATAGGGCTGTCTGTGATGTACTGTTGCTTCCTCAGTGTACAATTCCTTGTCATGCATTATTTACAGTCTAAGTATCGTTCTCTTCTACTGGGGACGCAACAACCCAGGAAATGTGATTTTATCTCTAGGAGCAGGTGGTGATAAGGACTGTGCTAAACCTGTACCTTTGGATTCTGGTGTTGTGATATTGGCTTCTGCAGGGGGTCCAGCTCCAGCCTCATTAACAGCTACAATACTGAACCTGTGGTGAATCGAAGAGACAGGTATTGGTTTGTGGGTTTCTTTTGAGAGATTGCTTGAGAAATATTTCCTCAAGCAGAGCAGCTGTAACAGAAGTGATTTCCTTTTGGAAAAGATCCACTTACATAAAATACTCTTGGAAATCTATAAAAAAATGTAACCACTCAGAATCTGATTTCCTCAGATCTGAAGGATGGAGCAACAATAGTATTTTGTAAGTGTAAATTTCAAATGGGATATTAGGCTCAGAAGAGTAACTCAATTTTATTTCTAAGGAAGGCATGTGTTTACCAGGGCAAGCAGAATGCAGACTCTCATATTTAATAAAAACAGAGGAAACTTTCCAGATGTTTAAAGCAATAGAGAGGGCTGTTCTACCATTTCCTGAATACACTGAAAACATGCTATGCAGACTAAAACAAAACAAAACAAAACAAAACAAAAAAAAACAAAAAAAAAGCAACAAAATAAACAACTAAGAAAATGCAGCCTATTGCTCTATATCAAACTGTTTTTCCTCCCTCCCCACCTGACTTCCATATAACTATAAGAAGGATAAGCAGCCTATCCATCTGGAATGACTCCATTATCTGAAGGAAAATACCTGTGCTTTTGGCAAGAGAGTAAGAAAACAGCACTACTGTGCAGATATGGCATTTAAACACACCCCGTTATACCTGAGCAAGATGTGGTATAGCACTCTTGGCTATGCTGATTATCTTTTTTTTTTTTTGTACCTGTAAGTGCTGTTTGGGAAGGTAGAGTAGAACTGAAAGCTGTGCCCTCTTGATGCTCTCAACAGTTCATGATTCTCACTGGTCAGGACCAAGTTGTATCCAACAATCAAACCATTGGGAAAAAGTGGTGGAGACCAGCTAACTTCAACAGTGTTTGGACTTGAACTCTGAATGTCTTTGATGATAGGAGCTGTAGTAGGAACTGTAAAAGTCAGAAATAATTTATTCTGGGATGGTATTTAAGATATCAATTTTTTAAAAAATTTCACATACCTTTTTAGATTTTATATCTGTTAATGCTCTTTAGTCATATTTATTAGTATAAATAAATTAATACATACTACATAAGCTGTTGAGAAATCAGATATTAGCACCTCAACTAAAGGATCATGAATAAAAGCTGGGCTCACTGCACACTGCTCAAGACAAGTAATTTCTTATTTTGTGTGTATAACCTTTCATCTCTTCTTTCCCTTATCTCAATCTGCTCTATGTGACAGTGGACAAAAAAGTAACAGTGTGGCCTGTGAGATGTTGTCCTCTAAATTGTGCCTCTTCAGTGTTGTATCCATATCACATTTTCACTGAAGGTCATTTGTCATCTATACAAGTTTTCTTGTTGTAAAAAGCAAAAGAGGAAGTAGACCAAGCCTTACAAGGTGACTTTTAACATCTTGCATAGTTGTGATCTCCACCACAGTACACTTGGGAATCTGCTGAAAGCTAAATTTCAGTTTTCATAGACCTTTCCTTGTCCTCTCTTCTCTGTTCAGATGGATTTTTCACAATTGTAAAATAGAAATCTTGAAGTTATACTTCCTTCTACTTTATAAATATTGAGAGTTTGTTGGTTTTATTTTTTTAAACAAGAGGTGCAAGATGAAAGTGAAGAAAAAAATATATGTCATACAGGGACATAAACAGGTGCTTTAGAGTTAGATCCTAAAGCAGCATTGTTTCAGCATTAAGCTCAGCGAAGCTGGAAAACAAAGTAATTTGATATCATGAAAACTATCCTTTTTTTCTGTGAGATTATATGCACTATACCATGGGATGAAAACTAAAAGTCTATGGCACCTTCCCCGATACTATATTCAAGGGTATATGTAGCTTTCAGTATGAAAATGTGCATATATCACAAAAGTAACTGGTATCTATGCAAGGTTCCTGGTAGTTAAAGATTTTTTACCTCCGTTCCATAAAACGCTGATAATGTACCATGACATCATGTGCTATCAATAAGACAATAATATACCAGGAAGTTATATTCAAATATTACAATATTATCTGCCTTCTCATATGAATGATGTCTTAACTAAGGAACATTTAAATGTAATTTCTATCTCAAAATAGTGGAGTGCAGGGAGATTCCATATTTCTGTTGTAGATATACAAATTTTTTACATATAAGCAAATTAACTTTAATGTTGTAATAAACATTTCAGCAAAAGTTTCTTTTTTAAAAAAAAATAATGTCTGGGAAAATGTGTGTATTCCATTGAAAAAGTTCTTATGCCTAAAATTATCCAGTGTGTCCTTATGGTTTTGACCCTGTATTTTTCTGTGCACATTTTTAATACTGCAAGCAGGAAGCAGCCCTGAATCTTGTAGTTCAAATAAAAAGATTCTGTAGTATTTTTGTCCAGACTTCTTCAGTTACCTAGCATAAAACATACATACAATTCTTAAGGTTAAGCATCTTTTTCTTTTTTTTTTTCCTTTTTTTTCTTTTTTTCTATGAAAGAAGCAAGAAACAAGGAAACCTAAGCATTTATAATGCAGTCCTGAAAGTCTGATTGTACAATACATTACCTCCAGAAGCATGGGTCCGGTAAGTGGGACTTGATGGAGAATGGAGCTGCAGCTGAGAGGTTATGATCCAAACTACTCGAAACTCATACTCTGTGAAGGCTTGAAGGTCTTTGACTGTATATGAAGTTTCAGATACTACCTATATAGATGCATAAACACACAATTTGTATTATTCCTCCATCTTAAGTTACTACATAGGTTGCTGTCTGCTCGAAACATATTTCAGGACACTGGGCTGCAGTATCCAAAAGTTTAAATGAGAACAAATTCTGGGAGCTATTTGTGGCACAAAATTTGGTCTTTCTTCCTTTCAATTTTTTTTACGTCCTCTGTTATTCAGAACACAAAACCAAATCTAAACAATGAACGAATGTGTGGAAGGATGGATGCAATAGTAAAATTGAAGAATGAAGTTTGAAAACTAAAATAGTAAGACATTATAGGCACTATATTTTAAAATTTTGATATAATATGCACTATAGACTTAAGATCCTGTGCCTCCTAGATACTCTAAAATATTTATGGTCTGACGTTATTACTCCCTGTTATTCAACATATGATTAATTCTGAAGGACTTCCTACTTAACAGATGGTCATCACGCCTTCTTGTACTAACTTGCCGTGCTCTGTAAATTGTTTCAAGAGAGATGATGGCAAGATAACAAGTGTGCAGTTGACGCAAAATAACGTAATACAAAAATGGCCATACTGAATCAGTTTGAGATCTATCTACAAAGCCAAGTATTTTTTCCTCTCAGGGGGAAGAAGAACAGAAAGCTCCTAATTATATTTCTCCAGAATAATCTCAGTCTTGACATTTTTAAAGCTGTATCAGTATTTATTTATTGGCAATACCAGTATTTAGTAGAACTACTTCTTTTCCCACTGTTTTTTTTTTTTCTATGGCTATTATTCCAATCATTTTTTTAATTCTAGTAGTTTTAACACTTAGTAACTTAACATCCACATATGTGGATGAACATCTTAATCATACATGCAGTGATGAAATACTTTCATGTGCTTGTTTTGAACTTGCTACCTGCAATTTTCCATCAAGATTCCTTTGTTGGAGGAAAAGGAATCATTGTTCATTTCTCAGCTTCTCACGCTATTCATGATTCCGGAAAACTTTTTTACGTGCCTAATGTATTATCAAATGCGTTTCTAAAATAAAGCAAAGAACAAATTATATACGTAATGTGCCTTACAACAAATTATATACATAATGTGCCCTAAGAATCCTAACATGCTCTACTGGTCTTAGAAAATTGCTAGAAAACAATAAAGCAATCACCTAATTCACCAGTAAATTACAGCCACATCTGTTCCAAAATCTGGCTATTGCTTTCTTTCCTCATGTTTTTTGGCACGATTACAGTCTATTAATAAGTGACCTTCTTTGTTTATCCCAGTGAAGCAGGACTGGATTATAAATCCAAAGAAACCTTGCAAAGTAAAAGGAATTGCCTTTCTTTACCTCTGTGTATCTCCAGTCTCCAGGGAGCTGATGGAACTTCCACTGGATAATATATTTAACCTCAGAGATACTAGCTGGCTTCCAACCCAATGTGATATTGTGGCTTCCAATGGTAGATGCAAATGGTGCTCCAGGCTTATTTAAATAGTCTGAGGGGAAAATACAACCTAAGAGTGAGAAAAATCCCTTCGAGGCAATCTCTGGGCATATTACTTCACATACCTGACAGCAGTGAAGCACAGAAAATAATTTATTTTAAATATTGATGAATAAATCACAAGGCATTTTAAACATAGTTTGATAAGTAGGCCTGAACTGGGCCAAGCTAACTGAAAGCCATGATAAGTAAGTACAATTCTGCACTTAGGTATATGCATTTGTAGTTACGGGTACCTGGTAAATATCTGCTGAACAGAAACCTAGAGGAGGTATGGGAGGCTTCTGTGGAGAGGATTTTCAGGAGGTCTATTTCAACAGTGCTTCCCCTAACTAGAGTATTAGCCTAACTGTAACCATGTAAATCACAGCAGCTTTTTGGCAATGATTTCAACATAGAAGCTAAGTTAAGGATGAGCACTCTACAGAGTATCATCTTAAATAGTTGAGACTGGATTCAAAAAGTCCCAGGTACATGAAAGGAAAGGGGGAAAAGGTGTTATTTCATTTTTTATAAGAAAAATAAAAGAAAATTGTTGTTTCCTGATGAAACAAAAACATAGTATATCTCTATTATTTTTTTTCCAAAGAAATTCAGACTGGGAAGCAAAGCAGTAATATGAAAACTGCATTTATCAGAAAGTGAATCAGATACAGGACTAAGCGCAGTCTTACTTTGTGCTTCAACACCATATGCATCCTCTGCACAACTACAGCCAAACTTGCAGGAAACTGCCTGTGTGGGAATACAGAACTTACTGGTTAGTTTGGTGGAAATACATACATTTCAAATACATACAAATCCTGTGAGCATTTTGAACACATAAAAATCTTGTGGAAATAATTATGTGGTTTTAAAAAAAATAAAGTATCAGAACCACAATCTCATTCCAAAGAGTTTTCTGAAAGCTATTTGGTCAATTTCATTGACGCTGAATTGGAGCTTTCATCCTTACACACTGTCTCTTTGTGGAAAGCACAAATATGGAGCTGTTTTAAAGCTGGAAACAGAATGCAGTGAAGCTAGGAAATAAGGTTTTTTAACTTGCTAGTTATATATTTTACATTTTGTATTTCACTCTTTCCTGCTTCATTTATTTTTCATGAATGAAGCACTTTCATACAAGGAATTTTCAAAATGGTTGTGATCAATAATTTGTCAGAGCAGCCCTGGCTAATTTACACTTCCTTTATAGTATTTATGTCCTGGTTTTGGCTGGGATCAAGATAGTTTTCTTCCTTGTATCTGCTATGGTGCTGTGTTTTGGATTTGGTATGGAAATAATGTTAACACATGATGTTTTAGTTGTTTCTGAGCAGTGTTTACACTAAGCTTCTGGTGGTGCCCTGCCCCATGAGGAGCTGGGGGTGCACAGTGAGCTGGGAGGGGGCAGAATCAGGACATCATACGGCATCATACAGAACTACAAAACTGGGAGAAATGGCTGTGGAGGCAGTCCAGTTCTCAGGGTCTGCCTGAGCACTGGTCAGTGTGTGGCAAGAAATTTACATTGTGCATCACTTGTTTTGTGTGTTCTTTTATCGCCATTATTAATACAATTTTTCCTCCTTGTGTGCTATTAAACTACCTGCACCTCAAGTTTTATCCTTTTTCCCATTCTCTCCCACATCCCAGGGAGGAAGTGAGTGAACATACAGCTACGTAGTGCTGAGCTGTCTGACGAATTTAACCACAACCACTTACTACTCCTGCTACAGTCATGTCCACAAACTATAATCATGGGATTACCCTGGAACAGTGAGTTCATCTCACTCACACGTTAAAAATAAAACTCCTAACAGGTTTCAATTTTGGTAGGGAATCTAGCTGTAGCATTACCATGCTTTGTAGGTAGAGAACTTAAGAAGAGATAGAAACAATTTCCACATGCATCTCAGTAGATTAAAAATGACTTACAAGACAGAGCCTCTGGAAAATTCAGAACTTTCAAGAAGTGATGAGTTTCATTTTTCTAGACTGGCATTGTATTTGGACTAATTTGATTCTGCAAGTTTACATAGCCTATAAATCTTGAAGTTTATTTCATACAGCAGCCATTTTTCAAGTGATAATTAACCTTTAGATCATTCAGAGGCAATTTCTATTATTCCAGGATATACACTTCTGGCACCTTACAGGCACAGATAAGGCATGTTATTATAGAAAACTCACAATTGCAGCTGAGATGGATATAAAAGATTTTTCAGTAGCGCATCCCTACATACACTATCTCACATCTAGGCAGTATGGGTCGTATGCAAACATTTAATAAGTATTCTCAAAGTTTTCGTGTTCAGAAAACAAAAAATATTTCTAAGTGAATTGTCTTGATTACTAGCAGGCAAAGGTCTGGGTAATAGCAGACTTTAGTTATCAGCAGTAAGTTGCAACTTCACAACCAAGTACTGCCCAGTTTATAGGGGATTGCACCATCAGTTTGACAAGTCTGTTCGTAGTGCTTTCAACTTCACTTGTCACAGACATTTTCAAACATTTGTATTTTGTATTGTTTTCCTTTTTTCTTCTGATCTTTGTCAGCACCATAAATCCAATTTTTGCTTGATGGAAGAGGATTACTGAAGCTCCAGCTCTTAGAAATTTTGAGGGGAAATTTGCCATCTGCTCTGACTGAAAACAAGAATTTATTCTCTACCTATAGCAACTGCCCCTTCTTTGCGTATTACCACTGAATTCAGTGCCATTTCTCTTTTCGTAGGCAAGAGATAATATTCAACAGGAGTAATACTGCAATTAGTTATGCCAATTGGACTTCAGTCTCAGGGTGTAGTCACTTAACAGAGCTGAATCTATGCCAAAGGAGAAGTCCCACTCTTATCCCTCCTCCTTTCCCACAGACTGCAGTGGTCTGATCCCCTGCATGCAGTACATGGCGTTCGCATCACTATATGAGGAGTCAAATCAGCCAGCTGATCCAGCAGAAAGATAATCCCGAGAAGCCCTTGCAGTTTGTGAATTTAACTGGCATATTGTGTGGCCAGACAAGCAAAAGCATACAAATAAACAAACCAAAAATACTCCATGCTGATGCTGTCTTTCTACAGAAGTAAGTTGGCTACTTACTGAACGGTTCCTATGCTCCAAAACCATCTTATTTGTAAACCACTTGGCTTTTTTTTTTTTTTTGCATTTTCTCAGATTAGAAAAGCACACTACTACCCGCCAAAAAATCGGTCCTTCCAATTACATTTCCAGGCTTTCAGCAGGTTTATTCTCCAGCTCCTTCGCTGCCTGCTTGTCTCCATCTGGATACAGCCACTGGCCTCAACAGTCCCAACTGCAGTCCTGCCATCTCAGTGACACATCCCATGCTCTAAAGGACACATTCTTGAATTACGTTTTATTTAATTCATGTCCTCTATCCAGTCAGGAATGTATTTTGCCCATTCTTTCTTGTTTAGCCTACCCTTCTCTCCAGGCTGGTGTCATTCAGGCTTTAGTGAGCATTCTTATGGGTTCATCCTTGATAGTATCAACGAAAAACTGTACAGAACAGAACTCCTGGGAGAGCCTAGAAAATAGCTTAAGTAGGTCTGTATTGTGTCTCATGCTGGTGGGATCAGACGGCTTTCTTTAAAGCAATATTCCTTGTTACAGAGCAGCCTTCAATGCAAACGTGCCCTTAGCAAATACACTGGAAAGATGGATTGTATATTCAAATACATAACTCATTCTTCAGCTTTAGGGAACACAAAACAATTAGAACTGGATTGATAGCTATGTTTGTGTATTTACATTATATTTTTTAGAATTCTATGTACATTGTAGGAGCTGAAATTATGATTATTTTAAGTTTGTGTCAATTTGAAAGCATTTAACTTACCTCACATTCTCTGGTGTATGTCTTGTTCTGACAAGAATCAAATAAGTGAAACAAGAAGCAAATAAGTGAAACATAGGATTAGCATAAATATAATCACAGAATATTTTAACAGATACCAATTAATCAGAAATTTCTTACAGAGAAAGTACACTATAAAGTCTTTGTACTGGTGAATAGCGAAAAAAGGAAAAGTCACACACAAAAAAAACCCACAAACTTTTACATGTGCATTTAAGAATGAGATAGGTCCCAGCAAAGTAAAATCCTTAAAAGCACTAATTCTTCCTCAGTGCTTGAAAGCCTGGGCAAGTGTTTGAGCTTGATGAATTATAAAGTGTTCCAAATTTTTTACAAACACGATTTAAACTTTTGATGTTACAGGTAATTCCTATGCCAAGAATTATTATTGATCCTATGGGGTCTCTTCCAACTTGCAATGTTCTATGATTTGTTTCTGAACAGAGAAATTATAAATGCACAGAAAAAAAATACAGACAACACCTTTTTTTTAGAAATGCTGCTCTGATTAGGTTTTCCACATCTGCCATTATCTGTATTTGATAAACAGGAGACAAGTGTTATGGAACCAACACTAAGGCAATACTCACACATTTCAGTGGGCAATTGACTTGAACTGTTGCATTCCAAAACTGACATCCCTGTGTGCACTGCAAAGATAGATGGTGACTTAAAAAGGACTTTGAAATCACGTTTTTAAATAGAAGGAAAACTCCAGTGCTAAAGAGGAAAATGGCTCTGAGCAACTTGTTTGTGGGGAAGAAGTAACAGATAAGCATTATGCAACACAGCCAAGCACAGTGGACTGACACTCAACGAAGCCTCCTGCTCTCCAACAGGAAAGGCATAGTCTTTAAAATGATATGTTTTCAAAGGAGTAACAAATAGCATCTGATTTGAACTTGACATTGGACTTGTCTTGTTTATTCTGTCCCATCCACCTCTTAATGGTTGTGTGCATTTTTCTTTTTAAAGAGAAGATATAGAAGGGAATGAGTTTAGAAGCAGAAGCCTCTGACATCCTGTACTACAAAGCCTCATGAAAAAAATAAATAGCAAGACTTGATAACAATGAGCAAATAGACGAGTCAACTGTGCTGTGTATTGTCATGACAACACAGCCTTTTATGGTCCCAGTGTCATAAAAGATCCAGCCTTGCTAGATACCAGGTGCTGAGAGGCTGCTTCTCACTAATCTCTGCAGAAAATAACGATGACTGAATTCTCCATAGCTCTTCTAAGAATATATATATAACTACCAGCTTGGCTTGTGTTTGAAATTGGAAGTAGGAGAATATTGGCTTACAAGAATGCTGCTACAGAAAGTTCATGTTAAGCTAAAGAGTCTCCTGATATCAGTACAAACCTTTGAACTCATACTGAACTCTAAATTTTAAACAATTGTTTTAGGTTTTCTCCCATTAAACCACTGAGAAAGCAAAATATGCAAAACTGAATCGTACAAAGCTAGTTAGTTAAAAGTTTTTAATGATTTACATTCTGGGGATAACACTGTTTTTCCCCCCATTTTCTAAAGAATTACTGATTATGAATCAGTGTGATTATGAATTTTGTAGACATAATCTAGACACAGAGTCAGACTATACACCCAGTTTTCTTTAGGCAAAAATACTGACAGTTGCCTCTGTAATCTAAGTACACATCTTATTTACATCTGGTCTTTGACAATATGTCCATTGTACTCATGTTACTCAAATAGCAGTAACGCAAACTGTCAGTAATTAATAAGGCAAACCATTACTCACTGCCACATTGATGTCACTAACATTGCAAAGGTTAGCAATTCCAAGTTCTCCTTCCTACAAGAGGAAAAAATGCATACATTTTTACAGAGTCAAGATGTGTCCGTCCCCCATCGCTCCCCTCTTCCCCCCTACCCCCCCCCCCCAATTATTTTATTAAAATAAAACACCGGTTTCTTGTAAAACAAAATTTTTTTAATCATGCTTAGTCATATGAATAAATGTATTGCTAACACACAGGTAGCTTCCCACTTGAGACTGATTTCAGAGCACTGCAAGAAAGAAGAGTTGGCAGAATCAAATAATAGTGCAAATTTATTATCTCAGGTAGGAATTTGGCCCTCCTCCCCTCATTCTGGCTCACTGAATCAGTAACAAATTCTTCATAAGTAAATAGGGCACGAATGACAAAGCCAAGTGTCTTTCACCTCTGGAGAGCAGAAAGACCTTCCTTCAAGCTAATTGCCTTCTGTCTGGCCTCCTTTTGACAGACTTTGTGCAGCCAAATAGTGACCAACCTTCCTCGTTGGCCAGAAGTGCTTCCTAGGCTATATTTCCACATCACTCCAAGTGTGTAAAACCAGTCACCTATTGTGAAGTACAAATGATTTGGGGGTGTATCTAAGAACCTTTTAAAAGCTGAATGCTAGATCTTAAGTTTGGTCCTGTGAGCAAGTAGGATCATTCTTAACAAAACAACCCTCAGTAACAGATTTTCAGCACACTGGGACACAGATAACGTGACAGTAAGTAGAACCCCAGACCCACGCAAAGCTGTCACAAAGTAAATGTGAACACAACAAGTAGAACGAAGAAGAAAAATAAGATTTACAGCTGGCAGACTCATCTGAATCCCTAACACAATATATTCACCGAACGTGAATGCGATTTTCCTGTCTTTCAAAGCTGATAGGAAGAGCAACTCATTTCTTATTCTGAGTTAATTTAAGCTTAAATCAAAGGATCTCCATTAAAGCTATCATTGCATGCTAGGCTTCCATCAGGGAAAATAATTAACCCTTTCACTGGTGCAGGAGTTTTAAGAAATAGTTCTAAACGAACCATCAGGCAAATATATGAAACAAAATGGAGCAGGTAATAACCTCCTGCAGTAGGTTTACACAGCCAATTAGCCAGAGGCACAAAATGTACTTTTTACAGAGCAAAGGTACATGGTCTTCTAAGCACATCAACATTTCAAGCAAATAGAAACAAGTAGGTAACTCCTGAGAGCCTGAGGTAGAATTATTGTTTGGATTTGTGAACTTCTGCTTATCTTTGCTGTGCATCAGTAGAAGGAAAAATACTAAATTCCCCTCGACTCAAAGGAATACTAAGAAAGGACCTAGCCACTTGCTTTACTTCTTAAAGATATACCTATTCTTTAAGAGATTTAAAAAGGAAACTGAAACAAATTCAGAATAATTGTGGAAGCAGCTGGGTGTTTACAGTTTTTCTAGGATTACATAAGAAAAATCACAGACTAGACAGAAACCATTAAGTAAAGTAAATAAACTGAATGAAAAATGTTTCTCTCCTCCACACTTCAGGGTCTTTGGAATTTATAGTAATCTTGAGATCTGCTGAAACAAAAGCATAAAATGAAAACTCATGCAATCTGGCTAATGGGATATTTTTTTTTACCAGGTTTTACAATTTCAGTTGTAAAATAGTAGTTCTCATACTCTGCTTTTACTCAAATATATTATTAAAAATTAATAACTTAATAGGTAACTGAAAATTCTTACAGTGCTAAAAATCAGATGTGTTTCAAAAGTACAGTTAAAGTACAGTTTAAGTACAGTTTTTCAGAACTTACCAGGTTACTCATACATAAGTCTTGACAATTTTTTGAGAAAGAACAATATGCAGCAGAAATCCAAACGAAGTAAAAAGTACCGAGTCTGTTCAGCAGCAGGCAAGCGTTCCTCATAACTTGAGCAATCTCATCTGGCAGCCTGATTCCTTCCTTGACTTGGCCATACAAACTCCTTCAAGTCTAGGTGGCAGAGACACCACTGTGAAATTTCTACTCTATGATTTATTAAATATTTTAAATTCTTTGTTTACAATCCATTCCTTGTACGTCCTTTCTGCTTCCTGGAGCAGTTGCCTTGAAGTTGCACAACGTCTATTTCACAGTTTCTTATTAAACCACTGAAACAAAAGGGGTGACCAATGAAAGTCAGCGTATCTCCTTACATAAATATCATTAACGTCAAGAGGAAACTAAGCACAATGCTTTCAGTCAGGTGCTGCAAACAACACGGAAATGGAAAGATGAAGAAAAGGGCCCTAATCTTAACTTCTAGTACTGCTATGTATTTTCAAATGCCTACAACTAAGCGCGCTTGTTCATGATTATGAGTAACTTTGTTAGGACACTACGGGTCATATCAGTCAGTACAAAAATATTAATTAATTCTATTCAATATAGTTATGCCCGTATTATGGAAGAAAACAGAAGTGGATAGATAAATCATATATCTGATTTAGAGAGATATAAACTGTCCTACATCAAGTTGGACACCAGTATTAAAGAAGTCAGTGGGAATTCAGGCTTGAGATACTTGCATCTTCCAGCCTGTGCACACCTCTATTGTACTAGCAGAGCTATCCACAAAGTAACTGTGCACTGGAATAAGAAATCAATCCAGCCTATGTGTTTGTAGGTATAAATAGATACTGTGTTATTTCTGTACATGTGTTTTGTGTGCATGTATACATAAGTACAAAAGTAACGTAGCATTTTAAAGACCAGTTTGAACTGTCACACCCCACTGACGTGATTATCCCCTCATACTCAAGCACCCAACTCATTTGCCAAGCAAATGTTCATGCATTCATGCAACAACCTAGGTTGAGAATGTGGTTAATGCTAACCCAGCAACAACAGAAACAAATTGGTTAGCATTAACCCAAAGTTATTGACTCTGAGTTGGGTCACAGCACAATTCTGTGTGCTGCTGCACTCAAGTGTGGTGGGTGAAAGGAGCCAGCAGCACTGAGGCAGGAGTAAGGGATAATCCAGGCTGGAGGAATCAGAGGGATATTGCCAAGCGCATGGCCTGAGGAAGAAAAGGCTTCATGGAACAGGATCCTTCCTTTTCATCCATTTGCCCTGGAAAGCCCTGAGGGGCTTTCCAGCTGCTGACCAAGGGAACTGCTTGCGGACAGTAAGACTGTAGGCGTCCAGCTATGCCAGTGGAGGGAGGGAAGTCACTCCCTCAACATTTTGCCACCTCTCCACTCCAGACAGCTGCTGCCCCCCTCTAACCCACCAGCAAAGCTGCTCAAGAGGAAACTCCTTAGCTCCAGCCAAAATAAACGAGGTCAGTCTGATTGCTTAAAGAGTAGCTCTTTGCTAATCCAGCTCAGCCTGGTTGAAGAAGCTTTGTCAGTGCTCGCAAGAACAGTATGTCTGAAGAGGGAGTTGGCAACAGGCAGGTGTAGGCTGTGATGTCTTCCACAGGCAGAGAAGTATGTATTCTGGGTAGAACTTCAGGAGATCCTCGGACTCTCAAGATTTGTCTTTGGGCTAGTAGGTCTGTATGAGTAAATTAAATGTGCCCATGTCAGTATCCTAACATCTAGACTGGGGATAACACTTGATAACAATGATAACCCAAGAGTAATCATGGGATAACTCTTCTTCATGCCTTAAAACTCTATCGCATTCCAGAAGGGGGGTTGCCAAAACATCTGTGTTGAATAGCCCCTAGCTTTTACTAACTCCTAAATTATCCCTGGAATAGGTGATCACAAGGATTGTCCATGCTGCTGCTTCCTAGATTTTCTCAACAACATTTACACCATTTACTGCCCACGGGAGGGACTGGAAAAAGGCATGGCATCAGCTTGCACTGGGTTCCCACAGGGACAGCTGGTGACCATGCTTTTGAACTTCCAAAGTCTGGAGGATCATATTATCCCCATGTCTTCACAGGTCTGATGTCCAGGATACCAGGGACCTGGAGTGGATGCAGATGAGGCTGGGCTGATAGGAAGAACTAGTTTGAGGCACTGGAGGATCTGTCTTTGGTCTTGTTTGGGGGGCTGTATAAGGAGGAGCAGTGGGAGGTAGAAGGAAGGTTCAAGTTAAGATGCTGGTTAGAAATGAAGTAAAGGTGCATCGGAAAAAAAAGAAAAAAGAAAAAAAAAAACAGAAGAAGTTGTCAGCCACATAAAATGCTGGCATCTCACTCTCGGGACAAGGAAACATGGTTATTATCAATTATTTGTGGCATTTTCCCTGTAACTAAAAAGATTTGTGCTTACTGATGCTGATAGTTATTGTAAGTGAGCATTTGCACATCCTCATATGTATATGCATGCCTTGTGCAAACTGCCTCCAACCATTACTGCAATATAGTTAATAAAATTGATATTAAATACCTTGCAAATTATCTGCTCATTTTAAGAACGAGATTTTTCTTAGACTTCCAATAGATTTCCACCAGGTGTCACTGCAACATGCCATTAACGAGGACCTTCCGGGGGAAAAAAAATAGCGCTGAAATCTCTCCTTTCTTGTTTACTTTCCTCCTAACACACTGATCAAACACTAGCAGTCATCTGAGCCTCCGGATTTTTCACTTAAATATCAAGAAACTGCCTCCAGTGAGAGAGTGTTTATGAGCTTTAGAAGCCAAAACTTAAAACGAAGGTTTATAAAATCTTTAAATGATGGAATATTAACTGTTATTTTTAAGCGTACCTCTTCCATAGAGCTGCATTCTGGCACAGAACTAGAGACCCAAAATCTGTGAGAATATATTAATAAAGCTTGTCATTTTTCCTTCTAGTTCACCACAAAGATCAGAAAAGGGGAAAACAGTTTTACAGTCTGTAAAAAAGAACAGTATGAAAGAACAGTAAAATAAGTGTAGCAAATAATAGATAAAAACAAACTATCATTACAATTCCACATTTGTACAGAAGTAGATATGTCAGAGTACCTCTCCAGCTGAGGATTCTCCTTTGAAAGTGAAAGAAATACATGCAGATGAATGATCAGCCTTGACGTAATGAATAAGGGCTTGAGAAAAACATGTATCAGTGACAGTGAGAGAAACAATATCTGATTTATACTTGGAATGACCATGATAAGACAAATCCTTCCTGCACTTGAGCGTGAACATGTTTGTTCATATGTATGTATGGATGGTATAATACATGCAGGGTAGTGATCTAAGAATTTTAGGGATCCCATGCACTTACAAGAAGACTTACAGAAGACTGAAATTGTTTGCTTCAGTGTTTCAGTTGGATTGGCAGTCTCCCCTACTAATTCCCATGTATGGACACAAGGTGTTACCCTCATGGTCAGGGCAATCACTTGGGAAGTATCTTCCAGACTATCAAAGGAAACAGCCCGATACATTAGCAAAAGCTGATGCCACATTCAGATTGTTTTAATACTCCGGAGTGAACGTTTCCAAATTTCAGGGCAGCTGCAGGCTAACCCAGCACAGGAGCCATTCCTGTGCTGTCCTGGTGGCAGTGACCTCCATTAAAAAGGCAGGACAGCCATCTCAAGGTAATACCCATTGTAGATATCTAATTGTAATCTGCTCCTACACATGAGGCAGGCACCTAAAATCTCACCAAAGGAAACAACCGTTACCACCATTTAAACTTGCCTACACTTGGTTTCACAGGACTACAGCGCACAGCAGCAATTGGAAGGACCACAGAAACAGAAAAGGGGTTGGCTAAGGAGGCACTCCAAAGCCCCCAGACATCTGTGTCAAGTCTGGATTGGTAGTCTCCAAATACATAGCAATGAATATTCCCAGAAGCTGGGATCACGTTCATAGGTCTGGTCTTGGTAAGGAGGTGGGATGGGAGAGGTGAGAAAGGAGAGACTGTCATTCCCACAGCCAGTTGGCTTACAGGGCAGAGAAATAAAATATCTGTTTTACTTATCAGTGTCTAACCCCTTTTTCTGTTGGGAATAGCCTTAAAAAGATATGCGGATGTGAAGCCCTCTCTAATGGTGACTGATTTTCACTCTCTTCCAAATATCGCAGATTATTCTCATTTTCCCCCCAGCAATGGGACCTCATTAGCTTTTGAATTTCTCTGCAGAGTAAGTGAACAAGGACCCTAAGGGCAAAGAGCTCCCTCCACTGCCCCTGCCTTCCTCCTGTTCTGTTTGTTAGTGCAACTGTTCAGGCAGCTGTTTGTCTGGCAGTCACAGACAGTTCTTTGCACAAACAGAGGGAAAATCATACAAGAGAAGCCCCTTGAAGTCTGGCTCAAGATTTATATCTGTCTCTGCAGATTAGGGAAGGGGGGAAAGGAGGAAAAAAAAAAAAAAAAAGCAGACTCTTAAACTGGATCAAATTGGAAGGACAGTCATGCATGAGATACTTACCTAAACCAGTCAGGAGACGGGGATTTGTTTCTATTGATCTGCAGTAATGATGACTGGAGAAATGTCTCATTAAATGAAGCACAGTGATGGATTTCAGACTAGGCAAGTTTGAGCTGTGGGGATTAACTATAGTGAGAGATCTGAAAGCTTGGCCAGGGCAAAAAATATAAGGAATTCTAAAGAATAACATGGATCTTTGACAAGTATATTATGGTTAACCACAAATAAAATCAGCCTTAAAAAATGTTCTTGATTGCTAAAAAACAAAACCAAAACAAACAAAAAAAAATATATCAAAGCTTACTAAGCTGCATTTTTGTAATAATCCTATACAACACCAGGGAGAAAGAGAGCTAACACAAAGTGAGAATAAAAACCTTGCTGCTAAGTAGATAAAACTTGCATTTCATTTAGTATTGCTTTAAGTAGGACAGGCTGGCAGTGTATTTACAGAATTCTTCAGTGATTTATTCAATTGTATTATCTATTAAGTACCTTCCAATTATTAATTATAATTTTGAAATGTGGAGACAACTACATTTCAACACACACAAGCAGCACACAAGGCCGCAGGGCAAGTGTAAGATGGCTATATGCAGCATGTCTGGGGGGGACTGCATGAAAAGACTTGTAAAGTTTATTTGGAGAAGAGCAGAATGAAAAGATTTTGTGCTACGGAGGGAGTGGTTTACTACTCTGAGCAAGTAGATCAGCGCATGAAAAGTTATAAAGCCAAGATTAGGAGAAAAAGGCAAAAGAAACAGCAGCAGTAGCATGGATTACATGATCTTTGCGTAGATTCTTGGAGCAGTCTTCACAAACATCTTCCACAGAAGGCTTTACCTCTAGCACAGCCTGGTTTCCATGGTGTTCTAAAATACCTGAGCATTTCATCTCCCAGTAGTTTCATGAAAAGAAACTGTTCCTCCAGGAGTCTAGAAGTGAGAGTGGAGGCTGTAACAGCCTGAGAAACAGCAGAACCCACTTTTGGGAAATGAACAAGGTGGGGTGTGACCATCCCTCTCACTTGCCTGTGGAAGGGTCTGGATACACTACACTAACCTGTCCATCTAGGGTTTCAAACTAAATGCGCTATGGGGAAAATGTTCAATAGGGAAGATCTTCCTGGACCTACTAAGCTGAGGAACTGCTGGGTATGGTAACCCAGGATGTAAAATTCAAAGACATTGAAGGTCAGAAGAGAATTGCTGTGGGAAAGCCACCATTTTGCCTTGACTTGCTAACATGTGCTGATATCACAGACAGCCAAGTCAACTCTTAAGGATTTATCCTCTCAAGGTTCAAAGCCTATCTGGAGAATCAGCAGTTGCCATGGCTGAAGAGGATCCATCTGCTCAGGACACAGGCTGTCATGCTCCTGGGGACTGCTGCCCAGGTTCACGTGCAGAGAGAAAGGAATGAGTGCGTCTCTGTCAGCCCCAGACTTGGGTCAGTTCTGGAAGATAGCTGAGCAATGTCAGTTCCAGCACACACTGGTTCTCAAGGTCCCTGTCTAGGCAGTGGGGACTGAAGCAGAAGCCCAGAGAGATTCTGCTCATCCACAAGCAGGCGCTGGGGCTTGGCTTCATCAGCTAAGCACAGGTCACTGGAGAGACCCAAAGCTGCACCCCGGGCTGGGGCAGCACCAGGCACCTCCCTAGGGATAGGGACACACAAAGGCCCTGGAGCCCAGTCCTGCTGTGGCATCACTGGGACACAGGCTGACAACCCAAGGGCTGATAGAAGGTCCAAGACTTGAGCATATGGAGGGGAGACCCAGGGGATGGGCAGAGACAGGTCTGGGTGCCCTGGGTTCCAGGCAGGCTGCTGTCACCCCCAGCAAGTCAAGGCCAGGGCCAGGCACACAAAAATGAAAACTAAAAATGAGGATACATGCGGAAGTTGAGGTGATTTATGGCTCTGTGAAAGAGAATAGCCCCACTCCTCAAGTTTTCTCACCCCACTTCTACCTCACTACGTTCCCAAACTTCACTTGCCCAGCCCTAGCTGTGCACCTGTTTGTCCTTACACCAGCTCTGGTTCTTTTTTGATCCTACACTAAGATAATTCATGCTCCTGATACAGCAGAAGGCCATTCACCTTGCTGTCAAGAAAAAAATTCTGCAATTCAGCAAGTTGAATTGACTCAACATGAGTGAGTGAGTACCAGGAAGAGGGGAAGTAAGGCCAAGGAAGGGACACTTTGCCTCTGGTGGTTTGAACCTTCCTTATAACAGCTGCTATTGTTAGCTAAATTTAAATCTAAGACTACATCATTGTCCCTTAATAGAGAGAATCCTGGCAAGCAGGGTCTGCCACTTATGATGTATTTGAATGTGATCTTGCACAATAGAGCTTTGACCTCCTCTTTACATTATGCTAATACAGATTATAAGGACTGGCCTTTAACTGTGAGCACATCTGGACTCCCAAACGATTTGCAAAACAATGACACGTTGAAGCTGGAATGACAAATATTATGTCAAGGTAAAGCAGGATAAGAGAGAGGAAGCACTAAACAAGGGATGCCACACCTGTTCATTAGCTAATGCTCCTAAGACTAGAGATGTAAACTGCCTTGTGAAAAGTATTTCATTTTTCCTGTATTATATGTGCAAACAAGTGTACACATACCTCTCTTGATGCTGAAAGAGTCAAAGAAGAAAGTAGTACAGGAGGAAAAGAAAGTCTCTAGATTATATCAGATATTACAGCATTAGTTATTTTACACCAAGTGATACTGTAGTAACTATTCCTAAGAAAATTCTACTTCATTTTCTTTTCTTTTCTAGCAATGTGTAGGATATGGACTAAACTGCAAACCAGAGAAGGACTATTCTGTTCAAAAAGTTAATGCATCCTTTGGAAATCTACAGTAGAAACTGCTGGAGACCACATCTTAGGCCTCCAGAGCCACTGGTGTTCACAGTCCTGATGATGCTGCACACCTACCACAACAGCAATTTAAGTAAATGTAAAATAAGTGAGGTTTAGGTATGTGCTCTCCTCTGCTAGTCTGCAAGCTGCAGAAGCTAAGCAGAGCAGAGAGATACAGGCACCGTAATATGTGAACCACTATACCAAGAGACATCAGAACCCAAAAAAGTGAGTCCTGGTATCTTCAAGATGCTTTGGATTAGGCCCAAAAACTAAGCTGAATGTAGAGACTCAGACAAGGAATGATTCCAAAGGAGAGATGTTTCCTTAGGTAGTTTCCAGGTTCAGAAAGAGTATTCAGGCACATACTGCTTTTACATATTGCTTTCACATACTGCTTTTTTTTTCACATGCTTTTCAGATAAAGGTGATACAGATGAGGAATAGTCAATGTGTATATTTCTATAAAAACTGTAAAATAAAATAGCTTTACATTCTTTTTTCATGTGGCAACAAGTTAATCTTCACTTGGTAGAGAAATTGTCTGCAAATGTTATCACTATTTTCTGATTGTGGTATCTTTGACATGATGTTTTTCTTTCTTTTGCTTCAGTGTTTGCTGTTTTATCACATTAATGTAATTCCACAAATCAAAACAACAAAGTCTCCAAGGAAAGTAACAACAAGGAATTGTTAGGAAGCAGGGAAGTAAGTGAAAGTTCATGGTCCACAAAAGCCGTCCTCTGCATCCAGAGGAAACCGGTGTGGGATGACCTACCAACAGTCGTTTGTACTAAGGAGAGGTTGAGGAGCAGCCTGGCTTCCTACTTCAGCACATTGAGAGGTATAAAGGATATTTGACCTTTAATTACACTGGCTTTGTCACACACTTTAATCCCTAGTAATGATGGCACATCAGTGGGACTGTGGGAGAGGGACAAGCTTACACCATAAAAATGAATCAAAATCCATTTGATCTCTTTCTTTTCTAAGTAAAAGCTTATATTCTGTCTGACCCAGTGAAAACCTGGCCCTGGCCTTAGTTCTGCCTTAGTGCAGGTGGGCAGTCCATGGGAGAGGAACTGCTAGGTTGAATCCAAGTGAGGCTGTGGACCTGACACCTCCACCCTGCAACTAAAATCATGGTGGACAAGTGCCACAGTGGATATGGAGAAAACTAATAAAATATAGGCTGAATTCAAGCATAGGAAGACAATTTAACTGGGTCACATCTTCAGATATCACATTCTGAAAATCCACCACATCCTTTAAGACCAGTAGAGGACCCCCAGGCCAAAACCACCAGTATGCATGCCTTGCATAACTAAGAGTACAGTATCTTTAATGAAAAGGAGACAAAAGAATACCCAAAGTTCTTTCTTTGAGAAAACCTATTTGAGAAATGATAATGTCCACATAAAACTAACTTCACATCATAAAAAAAAATCTCAAATTATTGATCATTTATTATTCTATGAGGAATTAAGCTTTAAAATTGATCTGAGTATTGATAACCCTGATAGTTTTCCACTGTATAGTTATCTTTGTTGAGGAAACCAGGGAAGGCTATCTCTCTTTTTCTTGTTTTCCACACAGTCACAGTAATACATTGCATACTGTAATTAAAATATAAGAAAATACCCCAAACCCTATTTTTTATTATTATTATTTTAGAAATGGACAAAATGACCAGCCTTTACAATGACAGATGACATTTTATCTTTTTTTTAACGTTTAATAAATAGCCTGGCCTTCATGGCAATTGACAGTAAACCCTTATATACAGTTGTAATTCACAGCTGTAGCAGTTGTGAATTACAAGAATTTGACCTTGTAATTCATTGGTGTAATGTCCCAGTGCTATGAGGAAAAGTTGCACAAGAAGCTTTTTCTCCTCACATAATGATTATTGCAGATTTATGACCCATGCCTCCGCTATGCATAACTGGCTTACTTCTGTGAAGCTCCTGAGGAATGCCGACTTCCATAGGATCTGAAGTCGGCACAAGGAGGGAACACAGTCCCACCCATCTCTGATTACTGAATTATTCCCTCTCTCAAGGGAAAGAAACTACATGAAAATAAGGGGGTCTCTGGACTTACTTTTCAACCTATGAGACTTTCTGCCAAAGTTTACAGCACACCTTGAAAAAAAAGGAAAAAAAAAGAAAAAAAAAAACCCCAACATATCATGACTACTTGAAATTAGGAAGCAGGGCTCGATCTGGTGTAAAACAACTGATTTCAGTATTTCAGTCAAATTAAATGATCATTTAGGTCACTCCTGCATTTGCCTTCAGGTCTCTAAGCTCTGACTAACATAGCTGGAGGTACAGTGGTCAGTAAAACAAAACGTAAACTGCCCTCATTGGTATGTGTGACAGTAAGTGCTGAGCACACGGCGTCAAAAGGTGCCAACCCTGCTTACTTGCACTCACTTTCCAATACTCCACACTTTTGCTTGGAAGAATGTAACTAGACTAATTACTGCCTTTATTAATAAAAAAGCATGTGACTCAGACATAATTGGTTATTCCAGTAAGTGACCACTGGATTGCTTCATGTTTGGCAAAAGCAATTTCTTTGCCCTTGCTTTGTTGCAGCTTCATAAAGATGTGCAAACGATTAAGACTATTTGTTTTTCATGGAAAGAAAATGCAGAGTGTGAAAATCCAGCTGCGAACTCCCCCCTCGAAATCACGCTACAATTAAAAATTACATACTACCTATGCATTAAAGGGGAAAAATTATATGTATATTTTTTCAGTGTGTGAGATCTGCTACCTTACAGAGATAGGAAAATTTTTAAAAACATCTATAAAAAGCAAAGAGAGCTTTGTCACTGACAAATTGATCAAGGATACTGCCAGCTAGCAAGTTATAAAATAGTAGGCTCTGTTTTGACAAAGAATGTCATGAATCTTTAGATCATAATATTTTTCAAGGCAACCCTAAAACAATATGTTTAAATGAAAAGGAACATTCTGCCCCATATTTCTTGACAGAATTAAAAACGACAGCATGGCACGTTTGGTTGATTATCTCCAAAACCAAGATGATTAGAAACTTGATTTCTTTCCATGTGGAAGTAAGAAAAATGATGACACAAGGCTACCCAGCAGCTGTGAGAAACTGCAGAATGTGTGGCAGTGGGACAAGCGATCAGTCTTGAGCTGGATCGCATAATTACACCATAAAAGGTGACAAGATTGGATAGGTTACAGTAATTAAAGTGATGAAGGGTGCTCATTCATCCCCAGTAGAGTCACGCCCAAGTGCTGTTGTTGCAGTGAATGAGGCCCGGTGTCCTCTTCAGAGACCAAATGTCTTGTGCTTGTCCCGTGCTGGTGCTGCCAAGAGCTCTGTTGCTCCACCCACTCAGATGAGGTCTCTGCTGCTGAAAATAAGGACGGAATTCTCAAAGCCTGCTGGAGGCTGTTGCCTGCACTTATTGCCCACAGTTTCTCTCCTGTGTTCTTACTGCCAAAGAATGTTCATGCTCCCCCCTCATGCAAATCTGTGCCCGTCACTATACAGTGCCACTGCCACAGTGTCAGACCGGCCACTGTCTTCTTTCCTGATTTTGCACCCTTCTGGCAGAGGGCAGTGCCTGGATGCACAGGGATCAGTACCCAGCATATCTTATTCTCAGTTTTATCCTGCATGGCTATGGTACTACATGCCCTACACCAAAGCAAATGCAAAACGTGCCCCATATTCAAAGACTGCTGGGAGGCTGCTGCATCTACAAGCCATCTCCTGCTGAATTATGAGATTAACATACCTCCCAAAGTCTAGGACTGTTCTTGCACTTTGTGATTTGTGACCTCAGGTCCTCTCCCCTTCATTGTGCCTTGTGACTCCCTCCACACTCTCCTACACAGGCAGCAAAGAAAGTGCTTCAAGTTCCTAAAGAACAGGAACATTTCTGTTAGCCGTACAAAAGAAAGGCTGCTCCACTAAGCTCAAATTTAAACCTCTCAGTGTAAATTAGGATTCTTACTCCTTTCTTTTAATCCCTAGAACAAATATATAAAACAAGATGCTTTTGAAAGATAGTATGTATACAGAGTCAAGATTGCAAGATAAATTTACAGAAGCTGTCCCTTCTTCCTCTCTGGCCCCTCCCAGAAATCAACCCACCAGCTTCACTCCAGCCCAGAGTATACACAAGGTCTGATCATGCCTCAGGTCTGCTTAGAAGCAGTTTTTCAGTGTGTGCTAGCTACAAGTATTTAACAATATATAGCACATAAAAGTAAGAAGGCAGATACATGAAGCCATGGAGACTGTAAAAGTGTATGAGTTTAACCTATCCATGTCCCTATCATACTGACCAGCCACCTTCCGGGTGTTTTGAGCTGATTTTCTGTTAAAGTCCCATCCTGTGATCCATCTTGAGGCTGGATATCTGAGGGTGTTCGTATGCAGGTGACCACACACTGAGGCTGTACAGACTATGAGTGAGTTACACTATACAGTGTAGGTAACTCATGTAATATGATTTGCAATAATCACCCAAAAAACTGATATATTCAGAAAAGTAAATGAAAAGTATATGCTCATGCTAATAAGTAATCTGCCTACATACTGGATGAATCTCTCCCAGATTAAGCCAGAGTTAATGACCAAAATGGGCTGCACTAAGCTCTCAGAAGTGATCTGCCAGGCTGTTTTCATTGTTGAAACACCACTGATTTGGTGTTTCAACCAACTCACAAGGGGTCAGTTAGGCTTCACTTTTATCTTCTTTCTGAATAATGGGAAATTATTCCTCCCCAGCTGTAGGACTCTACACTTGCTGTTGTTGGACCTCATCAAGTTTCTCTCTGCCCAACTTTCCAGCCTTCTGGTGTGTCAGCCACTCCTCCTAGCTTTGTATCATCAGCAAATTTGCCGAGGGTGGACTCTAACCCTCATCCAAGTCATTGCTGAAGATGTTGTTTATTTAAAAGCTGGGCTTCATTCTCCTTCTTACAAAAGAGATTTGAAAAAGTATACATAAACCAACAGTTTAGTGATGTGATGGGAGTTACACAAGTCCTTGAATAATAGCTTTGAGAGCTATGGACCACTTCATTCATCTTAATGATTATTTAATCTTGGGAGCTGACAGTAAGTTCCTTGCCTATAGCACATTAAGAGCTGACAGAGAGAGGGCATGATAAAGTAATGTGAATTTAATAGCAAAATAAATAATACAGAAGCTTCTGCAATGATTGCATAATTCATTATCCTCCTGAAGTTGATAGGAAACTCGTGCTTCCAACACCTTCTGGAAGAGGTGCAGAGTTTCCACCCGAGCACTTTACCCACTTGCTGCAGGCACCATGTGCCCATGGAGCCCAGGGCCATGAGAAGACTGAGCAGACTGGCTGCATTACCACAGCACAGCAATCTCCTTCCACAGTCATGAAAGGAAAGCAAACATCCCTCCCAGGTTGTTTTACAGCCCCACATGACCTATTGTTTTACTTGAGTTTGCTGAAATAAAAATAACCATGAAGCAAATTATCCCTGGCTGTTGGTTCCACAGGGTACTGCAGGACTCCAGCTCCCAGGTGGGAGCTGGTACCTCCCTGGGAGCCTTCTTTAGGCCTGAGATGGGTGTGAGCCTCTTTAGCCTTCCACGGGGGCTCCCCTGCCTGCCCCAGTTCCCCCAGCTCTGCTGAGAGATCAGCACCAGCGCAGTTATTCACGCTGTGGCAGAGGTTTGTGCCTGGTAAAATTCTACAAAATCACGAGACCTGGTGTATTGCAGCGCTGCGTCCAGAAGGTGACTGGCATTGGCCTGCAGGACTTCTTTGCCCAATATTTATCATGATCTTTATCAAATACAGTTGCAACTAAAACTTGGACGCATAATTAAGGAATATATTCCAGACCTCAGCCAGTTGGTGCAAAGCGATAGGATTCCCACTGCTGACCGGTGCAGGACAGCCTGGCACCCGCTGAACCAATACAAAACAGCCATTATGTTGCTATATATAGCTTTTCAATAACCACAACTCTTTCAAAAGTGATACGTTTTGCAACAACTCTATCGTGCCCTTTCTTTCCCTCACACTTCCCACAATGATGAGTCTCAGTCGTAGGGTCTGAAACGACATTTGCTGTTGGGGAATGTATTTTCTACGACCACACTTTTTTTTTTTTTTAAATTTTAATTAATTCTGTGTTGTTTTTAATGCAGTCTGGAAGCTGTTGCTGAGTTCGGCTTTCTCACTCCTTCCTCTCCATGATCCGCTCCATGTGTACGGACCCATTCCTGGCAGTCTCTGAGGCACTCCCAGGGGCGAGCATCCTGAAACGCCGCCTATAATCACCACGGCTTGTCTCTGGGACTCACGAGCTAATCACGCGCTCTGATTTACCACACCAGTGACCCACCAGCGCTGTGCATCCCCGGGCCCGCAGCGCAGAGCCTGCATAATCCCGGGCGAGCCGCTCGAAGCGCTGGCACCCCTCGGCGCACGGCTCCCCCCGCACACTCGTGCCCCGAACCCGAGGTCCCGGCTCGGCGGCACCCGGCCCTGCCGGAGCTGAGCTGGGAGCGGCGGGCCGGGAGGGGGTGGCGGGAGGAGGAGGTGCCGGGCGCGGCAGCCCAATGGGAGCAGCGACGCTTCCAGTCCTCCCGCTTCCTCTCCCCACCCCTGGGCCGGGCGGGCGGCAGCGCTGCACCAGGCGGGCAGAGCGCGGCCCCTTCTCCGCCTCCGCGGCAACACCTGCGGGGAGGGGGATGCCGTTGGGCGACCGCCCCCCTGGGCTGGCAGGCGGGCCGGGCTCTGGGCCGCCCCTTCGAGGACGAGAGGAAGAGAAAGGAGCTGGAGGGAAGCGGGGAAGTTGTGTCTCGCCGGGAGTCGGAGCCATGAGCACCGCCGGGGGGGCGCGGGCCGCCCCCTCGCTGCTGTTCTTTCTGCTGTTGGCGGCCTCAGCCCCGCTCTGGCTGCAGGCGGAGAAGATGGGTGAGTGCGAGCGGAACGGGCGGCTTGGGGGAGTCCCCGCGACCGCGGCTCGGAGCTCGAGCTGCTCCGGGGCTGCGTGGAGCCGACCTGGCTAATCCCCGACGGGTTTATCCGCGTGTCTGAGTAGCTGCGGGATTACAGCGGTACCCAGCCTTACGATGAGCGTATCCCACTGCTTTCTTAATCTCTAGTTAATTAGGGTGGTGGGGTCGCTTCATTGGTTTGAAGTCATGTAAGTAGAGGAAAGTCCCCTGCAAGTTGTAGACACGGGGCTGGAAGAGTCTCCTGCCGACACCTGGGCGCCCTCTGCCGCCCCGACCCCACTCCGCTCCGCTTCGCCCCGCCCTGCCCCGGACGGCGATGTGGGGCCGCGGGGTACCCGGGGCAAGTCGCCCCTTCCCGCAGTTGGATGCAGGCAACGCCGCTCACTGCTGCCCCGCTGAGAGCAGCAGCCCACTCTGGCCGAAAAGAATTTCCGTAGGAGTTTTAGGGGGCCTTGCTATCTCTTGCGGAGCTGCAGTTTAGTGAAATGAGGGTCTGGGCGCTATGCCGCTTAGCCTGTGTTTTTATGCATCTCGCTGTTAAGCTTCCTGTGTGAATTACAGCTGACTTCTGCCGAGGAATTGCGACCTTATGGCCGTGGAATTGCCCTGCCTAATGCATCCATCCTAGAGGAGTTCACAGACAGCTCCTGCGGGTCAATGGATAGTCCCCATATCCATGTTCCTTTTGGGCTGCAAGTTTCCAGCTCCAATGCTGTGGATTAGCATCATAGCCAGGCAGAAGTACTTTGGCAGATTTGTAATCATCTTTTTCTAACCTTGTAGTAATGGAGATTTGTGGTATGGATCTCCATTGAGGGGAAGATTTGGTATAAGTTGTGTGGCCTTTCTTAGCAGCTTCATTCAAGAGCTTTTCTTTCCTTTTTCTTGAAACTTTGCTTTTCTCTCACCTCCCGTGTTTCCCGTGTCTCAAAACCGTGTTTCCCAGTTTTGAGACTCCAACTTGATGTGCTCCATGAAAAAGATAAAACATATTACTTCCTTGAAATCCCCTCTTTCTGTCAATGTTTATTTATTTTGTCACTTTTTTTCACCAATGTTTTGTTGTCACGATCTCACAAAGCTGATGGAAGTAGTGACTCGTGCAGGGATTTCTATGTGTTTCAGTGCATGCTCTGGTGCAAGTTTTAATTAAACATGACTTTGATTCCTTGTCTGTATTCCCAAACTGAGTGCTAGGGGCACTTGTGTTGTACTTACATTCTTCCACCGAGTAAACAGCACAGAAGAACGAAGAAATAATATATTTTCTTTGTTTGTCTTTGAGACAAGCTCAAATTCACAGGAAAGTCAGCCCAGCATTTAGAAAGGGGAAGACTTGGTTGAAATCTCTTCCTTTCCTCCCCAGGGGTTGGTTATTCTATTTGTTTGTTTATTGATATTGTCCCATAAATTCAAAGCTAAGTGTCCTGCAGGAACACCAGTGGAGAAAGGAGATAAGGATAAGTAGATACAAACTTCCTGTCACATGAGCTTCTTGACTTAAAAGTTGTGATGGAATGAGAAGTGATGGAGTGAATTGGGCTCAAGCTGCAGCTAATTCTGAGTCTTGTCACCACCACTGGCATGTCCCACCAGCTGGCTCACAGGAAGATACACAGGTTTAAATATATTGATGTAAAAATACTCTTAAAAAAAAAAAAAAAAAAAAAGTAGTGTGGCCTTCTGTCTTCTTATGAGCTTTTCTCACAACCAGCTTGCCTTCCATTTCAGCCTATCCCAAGGGATGCTACAGAACAAGGATGAGGCTGCCATTGTATCTTCTATCAAATCAGGGAAAGGTCATTTTTCCACTGCGCTGTTTGTTGAGTCATAGCATGGCTTGTATTCAGGTGACTGTGCAGAGCCTGGGTAACAGCTCTTGAAAGTCTGTTGAGGATGTTTTGTCTGAGGACATCTACGAAACATAGCATTTGGTTGCTCATCAAATGATGACAAGGAAGTCTGAATGGCTGGGGAACTGATTTAAATCAAAACATATCATAAGCTTAGTGGTCTCTCCTGGGGACAAATACCACATCTGTGACTGCATTGAGTGATAAATAACTTGGAGATGTATATTAAAAGAGAAAAGAAGAACCTTTTAATTCTGCTGTATGCTTGACTCCTCTTGTAATTTCAGTGGCCAGTTCTGGGCTGACCACTGCAGCTTAGGCCTCATCCCCACCTGCCCAGCCTCACACAGCCTTGCTTGTCCTGGTGGTCTTTCCCAAGGTGTCTTTCCTGGAGGTCAAGGCCAAGGCAGACCTGAACACATTACCTTTGCTTCTCACCATTCTCCAGTTCTTCTAGTCTCACTGAGCAGGATGCTGAGTGATGTAATTTTGAGTGGTGGATATCTAAATCAGAGTTGAATCTGAGTCTTCCTTCTTTGGGGCTTTGAGTAATCTTCCATTGCTTTTCTTAACCAGATTCTGGCCAGTAGGACTTCAGTCTGTGTGTTGGTTATTTGTAGGAAGGAGTATGAGGAATGGGGATTTCACCCTATTAAGTGCGAGACTGAATTTGCCACTCTCACAAATTCACACTCATTTTCTTTTCAGTTCAAACGAAGCACAGCAGTGAAACAAATTAGATTTGTGGATCAGCATCTAAATGTGAGGTTGGTCTGCGTTATATCTGGGTCTGGTTACAGTTGCACCCAACGCTCAGATTTTTCTCTTAAGTAGGAAGAATTTATGAGCAGTAGACCCTTAAACATTTTGGGGCAAGGCTGTTGTTTAGTGTGATAACAGCATATGCAGTAATTATGAGAGAATGTGCCTGCTCTCATGGACTTGTACAGAACACATACTGGGGAATATTGGTGTGATAATGCTAATCCAGCCTGTGTACCCATTCCCAGCAGTTTGCAATGCAGATAGAGATGAATCTTGCACGCGCACTCCACATCCTCCACAGTTTCTGAATATAACCAATTGGTAGTTTTTTCAGTTTGTTTGCATTTTGTCCTTATGTCTGCTTCCTTCCTTGGCTCCCTTAGCGTTGTGTTGTAAGTGCTGACTGGAATTGCTAAAGACAGAGGCAACAGTTTTCCAGTTGCACTTGATAAGCACAGTGTATACCCACCACAAGAGAACTGCCATGTTTTCAGTTGCACAGACTTTGCTATAAATAGCTCTAAGCCCTTTATATGTACTTCTCTTTAGGTTAGCAGAGGACATATTTCAAATGAAATCAGTGACAGGGAGGCCGCTGGGAGTCTCACTGACAAAGAAGGGAGAAAAAGATGCTCTTTCCTGAATTATCTTCACATGCATGTAATGTGAATGATATTTCATACAAATTATTTGTTATTTGCTTATGTAAGAATACATTCACTTACATTTGTCCAAAGCTTGTCATCCTTAGTCTGCTGGATTACGCTTAGAAATACTTAAAATGCCCTCTCAAAGCTGTTTTGGGTACTGGAAGTGCTACAGCATGGAAGGCCCATCTGAGATACCCCACCGTGCAGAGAAGTGTGATCCTGAGCAATGGTGTGTGCTGAGCTCCTCAGCACAGACAGAGCCGAGGTGTGGGGCTGGCTCCACCGTATCCGAGGGGTGCTCCTGTGGCATGTACTCATCAACACATGGGTTTGCACCATCTGTTAAGAATTAAACAAGCCAAATAGAATCAAAATAAAATCTTTCTGACTGGGTTTGGTGGAATGGTGTTGTATCCCAACTATCTGCAGTTTAAAAAAAAAAACAACAAAAAGCATTAATGAATAGGAATAACCACACAGCTTCCCCAGGAGGTTTAATTAGCATTACCACAGCGATTAGGGAACTCTAAACTGGGACAACATACTGGTGAAGTCAAATAAATAATAATAAGGAAAACAGTATCTTGACTAGTTTTAAGAGTATGTAGGTATCTCTGGTTTTGCTTTCGGAATAAATTATGAACTAATTAAATTTCATTTTGTCTGTGAAAATTTTGTGAGAGCTGAAGCCGTGTTTCTGAAGTTGGCTGGATGTAGGGAGGCTGCTGTTAGTTATGGATTGTTTTTTACACTGTCTAGTTAAGCCTGGAGGCTGCAAGCATTATACGAAGGAAATATTTTGGTCCTTTGTTCCTTCTCTGCCTGTAAGTTCTTTGGGCAGAACCAGGGCATGTCCCTCAGGAGTTCCCCTCCAAGAAGTGGAGGCTCGGTCTGGTGATGGTGGGGCTTTCTCCTTGAGCAGCGTTTCCAGCCCCACAGAGTCCTTGCTCATGATTTCCATTTCCCTATTGGGTCATGGTCGCTGCCAGTGCAGCCCGTGCTGTCTCCCAGTGTGGAAGGGAAAGGACAATTACGTTCAGCCCATCCTGTCTTTGGTTGTCTCCGTGGGGCTCTGGTAAAGGTGTTTTTGAACCTGAAGGATGACAGGAGAAAAAATGGAGAAGGCAGAGCAGGGCAAGGGAGGAAACACAGATCCATAGCATCCTCCATAAGCAGGAGCTTCATTTTTGTGTTTCCTGTCGTGTTTGGGCTTGAGCTGCTACTATGGTTGCAGTGATTTCATCCTGCAGTTACAAGTTTGTTGTGTTGTTCCTCCACCCCAGGTTTAGTAGAGCTCCAAACCATTGTTTTTTCCCTCAGCTGCTGTAGAAACTTTGTTTCCATCATAGCTTTGATCTATGATGTTCAAGTTTCTGGCGCTCCCACCACAAATGTTCAACAGTATTGGATTTCAGTCTAACACTTTGACATTAAAGCTGAAGTCATGTTGATGTCATCTTCCAGATGTTCATGTCTACAGAATTTAAATTGTGTTTGTTTGTTTTATTTCATATTACAAAAACACGTGGGAAATTTTGGACGTGATCCCTTTTGCCGTACAAAGGCCTGTGTGTCCTGTAAGAAATCAAACAACCCTTTTCTTCATGGTGCCATGAGGAGAGGCCTAAAACACTGGGAACATAGGTGGGCTTCTTCACCTCTGCAAACAGAATGGCTTTGTTATGCAGCTGAGCCTTGTTGTTGCAGCTGGAGTAGCTGTGCAGAGTAGGGGTGTGCAACCTCTCCTTGAAAAAGCTTACATCTGTTTTACTCTGGTGCATTCCCTGTGTTGGTGGATTGCTTTCACTTAACAGTCAGTTATGCTTCCTGTGCAAAATGAGCTTGGAACATAAATAAGTCCACTGTATCCCTCCACTATGGGAAAATGTATTCTAACTTGTAAAGTATATTGAAAGACCCTGAGAGTTCTCCTCCACCGTGAGGACTTCGCAGCGAGGTCCATGGCTAACACCAAGTCACTGCCCTCCCTACCATCTCAGCTTACTTCCAAAGCTGGGGTTTTGTTTTATCCTAAGTTTCCTGTGTCAGGGAAGGGGAAATTGCTGTTGAAATGCTTGGGAGACAAAGGCTTTGTGCTCCTGCTGAAGGCTTTAAAACAATCTCAGCAGATAAGCTGTAATGCAAAATGTTGTGTTCATGCGATGAGAACCTGGGTGGTAATAACGTTTTCCAACCTGAGTGAGTAGTCAGCACTTGCTGATCGATTATCAATTTATCACGGGTGGAAGAAGCTTAGTTAAACATGTATCTGAGAAGATACTGATTTTTCAAGAAGTACTACTGCTTGCGCTTTGAGAGCGAATCTCCTGGTTTTCAGGAGAAATTCAGTCTTTGTGTTTTCTAGGTATAAAGTAGAATTATATTGTATCAAAATAAATTAGTAGCTGAGCAGCCATGCTGAAGAATTCATTCTTAAGATGAGTGAAAAACTGTGCAGGCCTTTCTACCATACCCTGTTTCAAAATGTCAGAACGAGATTGCTGTTAATAAAAAATCCAGTAAAATAAAAGGAAAACGTGGCTTTGCAGTATAAGTAGTGTACATAGGATGGTATTTATGTGTTGCTTTTCACTTCTATTTGCAAATACATTTTACGCAGATTCATAATATCACAGAAGATATGAAAGAGGTAGAAACAATGCTGTGGTTCATACTCAGCATCACAACCAATCACATAGTACTTAAGTTAAATTGTGGCTGATTACGTTTTTATTTTTTGATTTGAAATCTCTCTCCCACTAGATAGATGTAACCACAACAAATCACAGCGACTACAATATTTCGTGTTTTTCTGAGACTGTGTGTGTATCTCTCTGGTCAGTGCTGTGGTAATGAGTACCACGCAGACTGATGGCCTGGGAGTACTGAAGGAAGGCATTTTTTGCCTTCAGTGCTCCAGGTTAGAAGCCTGCTAGTGTGCTTCTTTGACTGCATGGGTGTCTCTTAGTCCAGTTCATTTTTGCTTCCATTACTATGGGAAGCATAGAGAACTGCTTGTTGTTAAGACTGCAGAATTTATGATAGAAAGAGCTGGTTTCCTAGAAGCTGGGTTGGCTGAGTCAAAAAGCAAAACAGAAAGTTGAGTCCTGTGAATTAATGACAATTAGTGTTTCCTTTGCAAAACAATGAATTTTCTCATGAAACATTTAACTTATGGATAACGTAGGGCTTGTGTAATTTGCTTCAACAAAAAAACTGTTGTCCTTTCAGTTACATCTCACAACAAATCTCATACTCAATCCAGTCATACGGGGGGGGGGGGGGGGGGGGAGAAGCATATGTGTGATTTGCTGGTAAGCCAGGACAGATTTGATTTCAAGAAAAGAGACCAGCCTTAACCATTGGTAACTGACAGTCTTTCCTGGCTTGTGTCACACTAACGAGGGAATTACATGGTAAAAACACAAGGCAAGGGGGTTCATCCTATCGTGTTCAGACATTTCCCAAATTAAAGCTGTTTTGAAATCTTGCCTTCCCACCTGCTACCTTAACAGGAACTGCTTCAGCCTCTCCTTAAACTGAAGTCTCCAAATTTCCTGTCCCTGTGAGTTTGCCAGTCCTTTCCATGGCTGTGAATATTCCTATTCCTGTGCCACCCAATAATCGAGTTTGGCCCTGAGCTTGCAGCATATGTTTCCCACACAGTGTCTATTCAGTGCAATATACTTTAAGTTAATCTCCAGTAAAGCATAGCAAAGAGAAAACCTGGAAAAAAAAAAAACAGATGGAGAAAGTAGAGCAAGCAATTTGCATATATATATGATATGTCTCTCAGTTAAGATTAGCATTTCCTACTTAGCCTGAAAAGCTCTTGATAGAAATCCCACTACATGTTTGTCCCAAATAAGGGGAAACATTGGAGGTGCCCTAATAGAAGAATGAACCATCAAGCCCATAAGGCTCTATTTCTCATTGCTTTATGGCACTGGAGCTCCACCATGGCCTTCCTAGTAGCGTGACCCCCGTCTCCTTACTAACTGCCTTCCAAGGTTCCTCCCAAGGGTGCAGCTACAGCCAGCAAACCAAGTGCTTGTGCATTCACAGCACCTTCTCAACACCTCTGCAATGCAGGATGTGCACCTTGATGTGGATTTGAAAGGAGGCAGATATCTGATGGGGAAAACAAATTCAACCTCCATTTTTGCAGAATGGGGACATTATACTTACAGTTCCTCTGGAATGTCCATTCTCATATCTGTTCCCAAAAACATGCAGGCTGATAAATGTTGAGGTGACAAGTCACAGCAATATGTCACATTGTAAAAGAATGGCATTGATAAATATTAAATGCACCTACACAGTGAATAAATAAATAAGTAAATTCTTTATTGTTGTAGCAGTTAGAAAGGCATAGAGAAGTTTTCTCACACCCACAGCCTCAAGATTGCTGTATTTAGAATGCTGAAAAACAAATTCCAGTTCTGAAGCTCGCTTCTCTGCAGAACTACTTTTGGATATTCCGCCTAAGTCCTGGAAGCAGTGCCTTAAGCCTGCTTATTTTTGACGTGTACTCCAGTACGGTCTGTCTTTCACAGATTGTGATGAAACCAGATAGCTATCGTGAAAAGACAAGACAAACTTAGTTTGCTACTACTTCTGACTATTCAACAGAAGCCAAGTGAGAGAACTACGTGATGCTATTTAAAGTCTTGTATAAAGCTTGCCCCTTACACGTTGCCGGATCTTGTTCATTCCAGAATTCAGTAACTTCTTAATTCTGTGCCCTCATAAATAATTCAGAGGAAAGGGACTACCAAGGCTGTACCTGCTGTTCTCTTTCTGGCTCTGTGATTTCTATGGCAATCTGAATGGTCTTGTCGCTCGTTCTCATACTGATGCGCTCAGGTGTTGCTAGGCTTCATCGTGACACCAGTCCCCAAGATATACATCTTGGAGGAGGAGATGGTTGGTCTCCAGAAGGTTAAATGATGGAGTGGCAAATCTAATCTGTACGGACACAGAGAAACTGGAAGAGTTTCAGTGTATGGTGTTCTGGTTCATATTTGTGCTACTTCAATTGAGACTTATTCTACTCCTTGTTAAGTTTGTAATCCTGAATGCAGAGTGTAATGTTGACTCTTCAGTGAAACATGGATTCCTGCCGGTGGAAGAAGTTGCTCAGTGGGAGATTTCTGCTTTCTTTTTTACATTTTAGCAGTCAAATAAATGAGAACTCGGAGCTTACGAGATTTTCATCTTTGCAAACTTCTGCAAGAGTGCAGTAAAGGCTTCCAGAGCTGTTTGTGGCAGTCCAGTGAAGTAAATGCCTTTGAGGTCAGTGCAGCTATAAGGATTTCCCTAGCTGCTGCCATATATACGCATCTCTTAGGTATTGCTAAAAACCTCTTTGATTTTGAAAAATGGTAACATGGTTGAAAGCTACTTTGCTAGATAAGGAACATAAAAAGGACTGTGTGTGTTTGGTTTCTCTCAGTACATGTACTTGATGGTGGAAACCCTGCTGGTTACCACAGTGACTTACTACACGCTCAAGGCAGGGCATTCCTAGAGGTTGCTGCAGGCAAGCCCTGGAGAAAGCCAACCCCCAACCCTGCCAAATGGCTGGAGAGGTGGTCACAGCTGAGCATGGGGTAGAAATCTGTGATTTATAGAATCTCTGTGGAATCATCTTGTAAACATTTGCTGCACTCTCATTGCTACTTTAAGAGAGACATTACAGTAAATAACGGCAATGAGGAAGAGGAAAAAACACATCGTTTGGCCTCCTACTCTTTTCACATCGCTTTGAAGTTGGTAGGTAAATAATTTGGGCTACGAAATCAGCACTCTATAATGTCCCTTTGTTTCTTTCATTGCTCTACCTTCCCTTCCTGCCCTCCACCCCCTCCCAGCACTCCCCACCTCCTGCATGTTTGGCTTTGGCAGCAAATCAGGTGTTGTGGGGGACAGCTGCAGTGCAGGGGTTAAAATGTTTCCCAGGGACCCTATGGAGTCAAACAAATGAGAGTTCAATTCAAACAAAAAGTTTATATCATCGTTATTTATTTTTTCATTTGCAGTAGGGCATACTGCAAAGTGGGGGGCTTGTTTTCTCGAAAATGTATTAATACTAATTTAGAAAAATTGTAGTCATTGTTTTTTTTGTATTTTGGATGATGGACTTGCATTAATTTCCAGTAGTTTCATCATTTAAAAATACTCTTTGCAGTCTCCACAAAATGCTGTAAAGAACTGAAAGCTGGACTTTTGAGAAACACTGCTGTGGGTTTATATACTTACTTACACAAATGGCCTGGCCAACGGCTCAGCTAATATGAACAGCATCTGGGAATATGGAATATGATGTGGAGGACTGGTGTGACACTGCCCTTCATTTTTGTTAGCCATTTGAGCCCATTACCAGGAAATGCAAAGAGGTCTGAGATTTGGTCATGCTCTGAAAAAGGGACAGTTTTAGGTCCTGATCACTTGGTGACTTCTCTTTTTCATGACAGTGGTGCAGCAAAGACCTAGTGTTCCTAACCAGGTTAGCTGGTGGAGAGGTTAGAGGTGAGATGCTGAACGCTGAGTTTTAATCACTCACAAAGCAGTGGAAGCACAAACCCACTTAGTGGGCAGCATGCATTCTTCTGTTGGCGATAAAGGTCGTAGAAGCTGTATGAAGACCTACATTTAGAGTTGTCAGACTGCAACAGTGGATTTGGATGGAACTTGTAAAAAACATCTTGGTTTTCCCCAGGTCTTTTCTCCTATCCCATGTGATCAAGGAAGGCACGAGTCTGATTGGAAAATTCTAATTGATTTGTTTGGTGTTAGTCTGTTTTTATGCATAACTCTTGTTTCAGAAATGGGTGCAGAGCCCTGTTACAACAGTTATTACTTTATCTTTGAATAAGCTGAAGTTACAACTTCAGGGGAGAGACATGGATGATGAGTTCTTGTTTTTGCTGGGGATTATCAGCAAAACTTTTTGCTCAATCCAGTGGCATTTTCTTTGCTTTGTCCACATCCTCCTGCAGCTATAGCTCTTCAGAAAACACTCACTTTTGGCTGAATCCAGAATATAGGATCTGGCAGACAAGCTCTGTGCTCTCAGGAGTAGGAGGACAGCAGGCTGGCAGCTCTCTGCTCAGGCCTCTGCGCAGGCAGAGAAATGTTGGGGGGATGGTGGTCACCTTGTCCCAGTTATCGCCATGCAGGCAGGCTGGCATTCAGACAGGAGGAATGGGGCAGAGAGGGAAATATGGCGCTGGGGGGCTTCATGGTTTGGGAAGGCAGCCATGGCTGAGGGCGGAGTGGCAGTGGGAGCTGGTAACCAGCTGAGAAATGCTCGCACCCGGAGAATGGCGGAGTGTGCGGGACCGGCTGTGTGCCTGAGCATGCTTGGGTATAACACGTATTTAGCGCTGGAGTGAGGCCAAGCCTGATATTAATTGCTTAGTAAACGTGAGTCAGAAGGATGAAAAAGGCAGCTGCTTTCTGCCAGGATATTGTAGCAGTGCTTTTGAAAACACACTTTGATATCATGCCTTGTAACCATTTTGTAGTTGGCAATATAAACATTGTTCAGTAAAAGCTGCAGTACGTGAGAGATTCTCTAGCAGTTATGTGAGAACAGCCTCTTCCCTAGGGGAGAGCACCCTGCTGTAAAGCCAGGGGTGGGCAGGCGCAGGGGTGCAAGCCTGGGGCTCGGCCTGTGAGCTGGCTGTGGGAGGTTGCAGGAGAAATGAGGCAGCCACCCAGGTAGTACTGGGTGGCAGGAGGGCACTGTGAGGAACTGGAGCTGTTTCCAGAAAGATCCAGCTCTGCTGCTTCTGAGACCACCCCTGTTTTGTGAAAGCTGTCCCCTTCCGAGCCATAGTATGTGTGTGCAGGGATATTCCTGTGAGCAGCTCATGTGCTTGTTTGTGGGTGCAGGTTTTATCACCTACATCCCACCATGCGCCAGCTACTGTGGCCAGGCCAAGTCCATGGCTGCCCAGGGATACCTCCTTTACCCTGCCCTGCACAAATCAACAACACGGGCATCCAAGTGATGGCAATGGCACCCCCCACCAGTACGTGCCCTCACCCTTTCCACATGGGCAGTTGCATGATCCATGCCCTGGTGTTCTCTGGTGAGATCCACGCTGGGCTTTACTCATACGCATTGCTCTCAGCAAAGTCAAGGGGCAGTCAGGAAGCCCAGCTTCTGCTGCAGAGGAGCTGGTTGTGGCTCAGTCCAGATGTTTTCACCCTCTCCCATAGGAAACTGTTTTTATCTTAGTGGTAAAAAAAATCTTATTTCCGGTGTTGAGTGATCTTTCATGCAACCTGAGTGTAGGCCAATGGGCCCTCAATGCACTGGCTGCAATCTTGATCTTCATTCAAACGCCCATGAGAATGCAGTTTGCAAAGCATGTTTGATGTGCTTTTAGTAACTCCTGGTGATGAGCAGAGATTTTATGAAATCTAAGCGTGTTTTGGTTTTCTGGCTGGTGAACACCTGCTCAAATATTTTGTTTAGCTTCAGTCAAGTGGGAAGCCATGAAACTGGGATGTCTGTGGCAAGACCATTGACTGCTTCCCAATAGGGTGCTAGAAAGCAGCTCCTAAAAGCAATGCTAAATAAAAACTTGGTGTTAGCAAGAAACCCTGCATTGAATTTACTAGTTAAATACACCCATTTCCATTCACAAGAGCTGTGCCTATAGGAAAGAAGAATGTGATATGAGGAACTTAAGCCATTGCATGTAAGACTCAACGTATTTGAGGTTTGGTCAATGCATTTCTATTAAAAAACAAAATTTCATGTAGAAAATAACAATAAAACCTAAACTAATAATAGACTTGTTCATGTTTTTTATTTGAAAAGATGAAGAAAGCATATATTTTCAATTCCTTTCAATTTCCTCAATTTTGAGCCTTTGAAAAACAGTGAGTTATATTCATAATTTTTTTTTTCCCTAAATGTAGTCATTAAATGTCTTTGAATGAATTATCTGAACCAGAGTTTTGTTCTGCCTTCCATCTGTGACTTCAGGTTCCTTCCCTAGGGTGCATTTTCAAGCATATTTCAATGTAACGTTTTTCTTTGCTCTGGTAATCCTGCTGAGAAAGTCAAAAAGTAGAGCCAGAGTTAGAAGCGATAGTTTCTAGGGCTTGGCCTGACTTGGGGCATTGCTTCAGCTCCTGTGGCAGATGCGCTTTTGCCCTGACCTTTTCCTTTGAGGCAGACAGGCAGAGCAGGGGCAGTGAGGGACTTCACAGGTTCAGGACAATGCTGCACTTGCTTTTCATCAGCCATAGTGCCTGAATGACTGTCCTGCCCACATTACACAAGTGAAAAGCTGGAAAATAGCACTTATGCTATCTTAGTTCTAAAGATGTTCTGGTCTTATTACATTTCAGTGCTGCCTCAAAGACAGATTTTTAGAAAAGGAGTTTCTCTGGGGACAGGACCTTGTATAACCTGCAAAGAGGGGGACGGAGGGCTGAGGTGTCTGCAGTTCTCCTTGTACACTTTCTGCAGAAATGTAGTGCTCTGTGACCTGTACGGTTGTCAGCATCTCACTATGATAGCGATGTTTTTCAGCATCGTGAGAAGAGTTGTACCACAGAGAATCCTTGAGGTTTTACTGAGGTGGCCCAGGCCAGAACAAACCCACTGAGATGAAAGCCAGGCAAACACTGGACTTTTGGTTTTAAAGAGTTCATCCCCATGATGTCTTGTTGTGGCTGTGTAACTTTTCCCTTCATTTTCCCTTTTCGCTCTCCAATGAGGACAAGTTGCAAATCAAACTCCAGACTGCGGTCCCTTGGTTTTCAGCAGCCCGACTAAAATAAATGCTTACTGGTAGAAACATGAGGATTAAATGAGGACCGTAGGTAGGACTCTTTTTTACTACACAGACCACAGGATTGTCCAATATCCTGTTGGAAGCAATCTGGTTTCACACTGCCTGCACCTCCCTGGGTCAAGAAAGCTGACAGCATGTGTACTGTATCTCTCCTTATACTTTAATTCCCACTGAAGAAATTTTCCATTAAAAGGACGATTTTTCTCAAGGAACCGGTTCGCCTTTTGTTTTTAGCATTTTCCTATGCATCTTAAAATCAAAGGAGCTAGGAAAACAACCTTTAACAACAGGTATTTTTTAAAATATATCAACAAAGAGATCTGAGAAACCATTTTCAGTGTGTTTCTTGGTGATATGATTTTGGATTAGTGTCTCTATTCCAAGCATGAACCTGTGACAGAATTAAATAACGGGCAACAAAGCCAGAAGTAATGATAACGCCTCAAAATAAATGCTGTTGCCTGTGAATAAGCAGTTGAGTGAGATTCATGAAATGGCAATGTAATTATATAGTTGCAAGGCAACATCTGATACCTTGGATCTTACCTTTGCACAGCATGCCGCCTTCACCCCAGCTCCCAGAATGGTACACATTTTTATCAATAATTCTTTTCTAGCTTTTCACCCTTCAACAGTCTTATCAAATCTGAAGCTTGTTCTTCTGAGTATTTGTGAAAGAAAATTCAGGTAGTAATTAAAACAGCTGGATCAAAACAACTTAACCAAAACATCTCCAAAAGTGAAATTCTAAGTAAACATGAATTCCCAGCTCTTCAGAATTCTGTTCTATTAACGCCTCTAGAATTAGTTTTGGTTTTGTAGTGGTAAAGGGCAACAGTGTACAAGAACCCTATAGAAAGAGTCACTGTGTTCCACTTGACCTAAAACTGAGGGCTGCTACACTCAGTTTTACTGAGTGTAAATGCCACTGCTATACACAGATGTGGCACCAGTTCCACTAATGTAATAGTTTCCTTTTTCTTTCAAGATTCAGCATGATGAAATAAGTTAGGCTTTAACACATTAATTTTACATTACTGGTACACTTTTAAATAGTTCACTAAGAATTTCTTCCTCTAGTAGTCAAGGTCTCCTATCTGTCACCTGCTTCCTTCCCCTCTGTAGATGCATCCTGTTTTCCATGTGAGTCCCCACGTCCCCCCTGTATTTCCATGGACCTTTTCCTGTTGTCATATGCTTCTGCAGCTGCTCCAAATCTGAGCTCACCCCTTGCCATGAAAATCCACGTTGCCACAGTACCAACTCTCTGCCCATGCTGGGGTGGGCTGGGCAAGCACCTATCCTCTTCCTGCTAGCACTGAAAAGCAATGCTGACTGCTCCGGGAACACTGCCATGAAGAAGACTGCACATTTTGCTGAGGACACCCTTCCCGCCATTTATGTTTACCTCGTCCCCAGTGCTTTTTCACTGTGCAAGCAAAGCAAGAAAACCAACAGGAAAGTAAGATGAGTCAGGGCTGTGACAGTATGTGGTTAGGTCATGTCTGTGCTTCCATGCATGATTCAGTTGCTCTCTGCCTGATGGCTCCTTACACGGAAATAAAGCGTGGAATGATAATTGGGAAAGAACTGTTTGAGGAAGGATCCTACCTATTACATGTGAAATTGCATCCTTAAGGTTTCATAGGGTTTGGCTGTAAATCAAAACCAGAGTCTCTGTTTATACAGAACTGTCAAATACTCTCTAATTCATGAGTGTTTCCAACCCTTTTTGCTACTGCTTTGCAAGATAAATATTACTCCATCTATTTTAATTGCCTGTTTTCCAACAACTGCAAAACTGAGGTGGAGAATTACAAAATACTTTTTAAGAAGGCGGAATGCATTTGAGATGGTTTTGTGGTCAGCATTTTCATATTTGTTTTTATTTATTGAGGAATACGTTTTATTTTTCTTCCTTGGTTCTCCTTCTACTACAGGAGATGGATGTGGGCACATAGTGATGTATCAGGACAGCGGGACCCTGGCTTCCAAGAACTATCCTGGGACATATCCAAACTACACGCTTTGTGAAAAGAAAATCCAAGTACCTCAGGGAAAACGCCTGATCTTAAAAATTGGAGACCTGGATATTGAATCACAGAAGTGTGAATCCAGCTACCTTACCATCCTGAGTTCTTCAACGTTGCATGGTAAGTCAAAGCGAGTCATCTCTCCTGCATCTATTTCATTAGTCTGGGTCTCAGATGAGATAACCTCTGCTATTGCTACCTGTTTGTCACTGATAACCTTTCCTAACATGCAGTGTTTAATACTTCAGATATTAAATGTGTGCAGCCAGGCTGCACTTGAGTAAGCAATTTACACAAGAGGATAAGTGTATAAACATGCTATAACTGTGCACTTAAAACAATAGAACAACAAAGTCCTCCCAAGAGGACCTGAGGCCTTCCACAAATCAGTTTTCCCAGCCAGCTGCTGCTGGGGCTTTTGATCTGCTCTGTAAAGGAGTCAAACTAATGTTCAGGTCAGCGAGCCCTTTTTCTGAAGTCAGATTGAAATTTAGGCAAAGACGTGGAGATGTGAGGAGTCCCATCATGATGGAAGAAACTCATGAATTGCAAGTCCATAAGATTTTGCCAGCTGGGAGCAGGCTATAGCCCTTCAGGCAGCTGAGGTTGAATGCACTATACTGGATACTAAAGGCAAAAAAGATTCAGAGGAAAAAGAAAATGAAGAGGCAAGCCACACCGAGCTGTCAATGTGACCCAGCTCATTGCTTGTCTCAGCGCAGTATGTGGTTCACCCAAGCTCAGATCACATGATAGTAAAGACAGATGATTGCCTTTAATTCATAAACATGGTTGGCCTATAATTCATCTGGTAAGATAAGATCAGGTGAAGTATTAAAGGCTCTCTCACAAATGAAGGTAAAGGTAATTATTGCTCATCACAGGGGATGTATTACATTTTGAAGCAGCCTCCAACAAGAGTGAACACTGACGTGTTCATATCTAAGCCTTGCATATAGCTTTATCTGAGGTATAAGGAATGTTTCTGTTTGTGCAGTTGGATTTATTTATTTATGTTTATGTTCATATATCTGTAAGAAAGGAATTCTGTTCACTTGAAGCAAACTGTCGGTACTTGGCAGGAAGTGATACGGGTTTCATAGTGCATTATCATAACTTTGAATGATTTTTACTGATATTACCTTAACATTTCAAATCAAGGGCTTATCTAAGAAACAAGGACAAATCAGTATACTGTTTTTTGAAGTAAAAATGAAGCTTGAATTCTAATTCAAATTTTGACTCCTCACACAACAGCCCCAAGGCATCTTCACATAGTTCAGTCTTGAAGCTAATCAGCCTACAAAAACAGAATGCTGGTGTATTATGCAATCAAACCCATGTAATGAATTTTTTAAAGTGTTCCCACACCCATTTTCATACCTGATTAGTAATATCTGATGCATATGGACTATAATTTGCATCCTCTGTAATGAACTGCACAATTAGCAGATTTTGCTTCTATCTGATTAAACAGGTTTTACAGCTTAAGCAGACATGCTACCTGTAATGGTTTTTGTGGTCTATAGCTTGCTGTAGACTTTCCTACATACAGAGTCCTTTCTTTACTTTCAGGTAGATCCATGCAGTGAGGAAGTAGCACTATATGCAAAAATTCACAGTACCACTTGTGTTTTAAAAGACACAGGAATTCACAGATGAGATTAAGACCTTTCCAAGTGTGTTGTTTCAACAGTTTTGCTATAGTTCTAGAGTTTAATAGGTGTTAATATAAGCAAAAGGAGCCCTGTGTTTTGGCACTGTTAAGCACATTCGATCCTGTGAGGTGTCCTTTCAGGTGGCTGCTTCTCAGCCCAGGTTTCCTCTCTATAGCTCTCCTCTCTTCCATGAAGCAGATTGGTATCTTCATTCAGGAAGATCTTGACCTTTGCCACTGAATTTTTTAATAGGATGTTGGAGATCTGAAAATACTTTTCAGGCATTGGAACTTCTGAGCAGTTAAAAATTAATGTTTGACTGTTTGGGGATGTCTGTACCTGACCAGGGCTTAAAAAGGAAAATCTAAAAAGCTAAGTGTGAAACCTGGCAGTGTGAACATTACTCATACTTCAAATTAGCCAGACAGCCTCTGCTCTTTGAGGTATGCAATTATCAGGAAATAAGATCCAAAGGGAAATATGTTTTAAATACTACTCTGATCTCTTCAATTCCACAGAATCCAAGACAGGCAATATCAGTATGCATGTAACATTTTATTGAGGAGTGCGTCTGAAGCCTAGAAAATTGGTCAGAGTCAAAGCACCACACCATGTGCATGTAAATACATTAGTAGAAGCAAATCTTCTGATGACAAAGTATTCCGTCCTTTCACATTTGTCCCATGGGTCTTTATATATAACTGTGATTCGTTCATTGTAATAACCTCCTGCTGGGATTCATGGAATACACAAGGAGTAACTCAGTTCACGTCTGGGGTATTTTTTTCCCATGCACCAGAGGGAAACTGTTACAAACAAGTGGATTTATGTTAGCCAGGTGATTTCTTTGCTTTAGCAAGCCTGTGACTACAGATTAGGCAAAAGAACACTGATATGTGAGATGTGTTTAAGTTCAGGGAATTCATCCCATCTTGTACACTGACCCAAGAATACCCTGGATTTAATTCCTTCCTAGAATAATGTGTAGCACTGAGTGTGCTGATCTACTAAGCCTCCACACTCAGATGGAACACAAACTTTACACTACAGTTCTCACTTTTGATACTTCTCATCTTTGATGAACCTATGAAGGCACCCACTGCATTTACATTTCCACAACATTGCCATCAAAAGATGGTCATTAAACAATCTCAATGATGCTCTAAAACTGGAGCCATAAAGTGGCTGAACACTGTCTCAGGGTTATTATTCTTCCCACTGTTTTCTTCGAGGTTAACTGGAGGAATGACAGTGTAGTAAGCCTTCTCTTTCCAACTGCTGGGTTTCCATCCAGACTTACGTGTGAAAACATTCATCATCAGTCAGTAGAGGTAGAGTAACACCAGTTTTGGTGAAACTGAATCACCTTGGTCTGATAAATCTTCCAATGTTAACACAACTCTGAACATGTTGTCTCTGGGAGAAATAGTGTCCCTTTTCAAAGGCACAGCTTTGCACTGAGTGAAAACAGGGCGGATTCTTTTTGTTTGCTTCTTCTATTTTCCACACAGAAGGGATCTAGAATAGAAAATAACATAAAGCACGTTTCACAGTGCGGATGGGGTGCAGCCTTCTCTGAAATGCTTTTCTTCTAGAGTTAATTGCATTAGCTGAGCATATTAAAAATACCAAGCTCTGAAAAGAGCTTCTGATTTTTTAATTAGTTAAAGGGATATGTGAAAACAAGATTAACCATGTGGTCCCTGTAGTTCTCAGGAACATAACAGCCATTGCTACACCACTTATGAACATATTAACAGAAATGTTTTTAAGGCTTGACAGGAATGGCTTTTGCTCAGCTTCTTTTCATGACTATCAAATTTCTGTATCTCTTTTGACCCTTTTTGCTTGCCTTTTTCACTCTTTCCTCAACTAACGGCTTAGTATTTTTTCCCTTAATTTTTGCGAGATGATCGTAAGTCTGACTGGAGAGAGAATAAAGAACAGATAAGTGCCTACTTCCATTCACTTGCACTCAGTAGGAGTCTGATGTGTTCCTCTGGGGTGGATGTCAGATCTGCTGAGTGACTAGTAATAATTTGGAGAGTTAATGCTGTTAACTGCTTGCATAATTTGCACTCAGTAACTGGAGTGAAATAGCAAAAGAAATTACTGGAAATGCTCTTTTCTCCCTGCAGCCAGTCACTGATGGTTGTTAGGAAAACTGAGGATTCACTGATGTGTGAGTGTCTGGTAGCTGCTGAGAGAGCGTGCATGTGTGTGTGTGCAGGAGAACCAAATGCCTTCCAGTGCCTCACACCTGTCACCATGGCAAGAGGGTATTCATCGCACCACCCTTCCTTACTATAGACTGTAATAAATGTCTTTCTTGAACAGAGGGTGCGCCCAGGCTTCTTTTTCACTCCTCAAGGGAAACTTGTTATTGCAGTATTGTTTCTGGTATTTCAGGAAATCCAGTGAAATGCCCAGACAAGTTCTCATTGAAGATGAAGTTGAGCGATTTCTTAACAGTCAAAACTCTGTTAACAGTTGGGTTTCGCTTGAATGGTTACAGCAGCTTTCAAAAGATTTAGCTGTAAAGTGACGACTTTGCTTTTCTTTTATCAAATGACCTCATATTCATTTTAGATTCATAAACAGTATTGTGCTTTTTTCTGAGTCTTTTGTTAAACAGGTACATCTCTTTGCTAGAGATTCCTAACTGTGGCTGGGCTTCTGTCCTTGGGTTTAGCTAACACCACGGGCACAGTGTTAGGTGAGGTCAGGCAGGCAGACCTACAGCCTGGAGAATAGCTGGTCTGGGCTCTCAATTTTTAAACTGTAGTTAATTACTTCTTCTACCTGACCGCTTGGTGGCCTTTTTCTCTCCTTCATCGCCATCTTTGTCAGCCCTTCGGAAGAACTAACAGAAAGTTTTATTTGTTTTTTCCTAAAACAAGTAACTCTTAGACTTATTCTGAAGTCAGACCGTGTTGTGCAGTTAAATGCTGAATAACCAGACTGTCTCACCCTGAATAACAGATGTGACTTCCCTGTCAACTCACATCTACTTAGTATTATACACCACTTCATTGCGTCCTGCACAGAGGAGGCTTCTTGTCTCCACTCTTTCTTGGTATCAGGAGAAGAAGAGTTATCAGCTATGCTCAGTCATTGCTTATGAAAGTGAAGCGTGTGTGTGAATTTGGGATGGAGCCAGATTTCAAAAATGCACATTTTCATACAAGAGATCCTTGCAGTTTTGTGAGCTGTTTGTGCAAATCTTTTACACACTGGCTGAGTTTTTAGCTCTGAAATGATGCAGGCATAATCCGTGTTCATCCTATCCCCAGTTCTTCTCCAGCTATTGAGGTACCTCAAAACCTGCAGAAACAAGCAGCACGTAGGCCTTGCTGCTTGGTATGAGAGAAGTGAGCCCTCTGGCAGAGCACTTCTCAAGGGAAGTAGAAAGAATAAAGGAGCACAACTCTACAAAACGACCTCAGGAAATGTTCGAGAGTCTGGCTGACAGCAGAAGTAAACTAGACTTCATAAAAACAGACAATGCTGTAAAGATCATCAGATTTGCAAAACAATGCTATTATCAAAAAGACAAAAGTGGTAGACTATTGCTAACATTTTAAAAACAAACAAAGCATAAAATAACTTCTTTGGTCTCCAGAGGAGGCAGCCAAAGGATGTACATGAGACCATTTACTGTGTATTTCCCAGGACATTAATACTGCTTGGAGACAATAATTTCAAAATAAGAGTATTTCATTTAAGCCACCCAAACCATATCAACAGATTAGGAGTTCTAAAAGAAAGGCATTAAATGTTAATTTAATTATAGAGAATATTAAATTAGGAACATTCAAAATCCATAAGCCCCTAATAGCTCTCCTGCAGAATTTAAAAAATACATATCTATTAATGAATCTGGAGCGAACAGACGGAACCACAGTTGTGTCAGCTCTTCAGTAAGACACCAAAAAAAGAAAGGCCTTGATATGTAGATATACTAATACTGAAGTATGGAGAACACCTACTCAATTTCATGACGTATAACACATCTGTTTATTAAATCAAAATCTTTCCTTTGTTCTTAGTAAACAAACCAAACAACCCTGCCTCCTCCTTACCCTTGCAGACATCCAGCAGAGTCACTGAAAGAGGAAGCAAGGAGAGAGATCAGCATTCATGACTTGTTTTTCAAGCTGAATATGCAAAGCAACCCACCTCACAACTAACTTTAGAAGATGAAAAACTGATAAAGTGATCTGGCAGTTTTCAAAAGGAATCTTAAAAACTTCTGGCATAGTTCCAAGTTTAGAAATTAAATGTTTATCCAGAGTCAAGTCCAAAGGCTGCAATAAAAGTTAACAAGGCCTTTAAATAAGATTCTCCCTTTTAAACTGGTCATGCACCAATGCTTTATCCTTCATCCCTCTTCTTCACTGAGGTTGCTCAGTATTCATGTAGACTGGCTGTCAACAGACTCTATGTGGAATACTCAGAGAAAAGATGGAGCATATGCGAGCCTTAGAAGTAGATGATTAAGATCCATGATCTTGCCACCTCAATTGCAAGTGGAAAAGTCTGTCTAGGAAATACAGTTTTCAGTTTAAGTAGAATTGCTGCAGGTGCTGATGGTTCTTAATCTGCTAATGTCTGTAAAATCTCCTAATGTGTGTATTCAAATGGACACTAGGTATGTCAATGGAGAGCAAATATGTGGGGTGCTACTGTGTGTAGAGAAAGTGCATCTCACTCAGGCACAGCATGAACCAAAATCTCAGAAGTCTGGGAGAGTATGACTTCTCTGGCTTTGTAGCATGATGGAGAGCTGCTGTGTTACAAATGCATAGGAAAGAGTACATGTAGTTAAAAACAGTCTCATTGTTTCTCTGAAGGAAATTAGAAAACAGAAACGTAAAATTCTCCAAACTGAGAATTCAGTCCAAACTGACCCTAAAGAACTGTCTTGACCCCAAATCCATTTCGTTTAGTAAGAACTACCAGTTTTCACATGGGGAATTTCTTGAAAGACTGTTGGTGTAAAATGAATTGATTGCAGGGAAAATGAGAATTGGAGGTCAAAAGGTCACTGCAAAAACTGGGCAAAATGGGAAGATTAGCTGCTAAACAGAAAACTGTTATTCAGTAAATCAGATGTGCTTGCATTGCTCACTATTAAAAACACTGAAAAGAGAGGAATGACACTTTTTGAAAAAACTGGCTGCATGCCTGTAGTTCTTTCACATAACAAAACCAATACAGTATCTCAAAGAATAGCAGCAGGGATGTGAGGTGTTGCTTGTACTCTTTTCTAACCACAGTTCTCGGTGCAAATTTCTGTATTCGATGGCATGCATGCAGTTAATCTTTACCAGATACCATGGAAGTTTGACGACCTGGCTGTGTATTGCTGATATTACCTGAATAATTGGGAAGAATTGTGTTGAAATACTTTGCAAGGCTTCATCTGTTTGCAATGAGAGAACAAATGAATGTTTTCTGATATTAATATCTGCACTTTTTAAATTTAATTTAATTTTTTTTTAATCTATGCAGATGGGTAATTCATACAATTTTGGAAAGTATTAATTTCTTCAGTGGTTACAGTTTCTTGCTTTTATATCCTTTATGATAAACCAAGTTGATCCTAGATCTCCTTAGTTTAGAGCCACACACTTGTCTCTGGGCACACCAAAACTACCATTGACAGAACTAGGAGATAACCATAGATTTGTAACCTATCTTGGATTTATTACTTATCAGTATAAACTTGTCTTCAGGCACTGCATGCTGATTTCTTAATCTGTTTCTGAATTATTGGTTTTCATATTATACAACTCTATGAGTCCAGACTTCCTTATTTTATCATTTTTACTTATGACGTGATTTGTTTGTATAATTACTTGGAACACATGTAGACTTGCTACTGGAGGAGACAGCTGATCCTGACCCAGCCGGTGTGTGGTTGAGTGAGTCAGCGATCAAAATTATACCTACAGAGTAGATATGTCACTGCTAATCGCTGTCAGGGAAAAAGCAGAAGAGCATTGGTGAGAAAATATACGGTCAGTCCCTGAGACAAGAAGAGGGAGGACTAAAGCTTTCTCAGGTGTTTCATTTTGAAGAAGCGCAATGCTTTCCTGTCTTACCCCCTTTCTCTCTTTCTCTCTTCCTATACTTCGGAAGAAAAACAAAGTTTTTCTCCCACTGCATTCTGACACAAAAGACCTTCTCAAATAAACCACTTGTGCAGTTGTCTGGTATGACACAGTGTCAAATGCTGTCTTTTTGATAAGTTCATTTCCTAAGCAATTTGTTTAACCCTTTTTATAGATATTGTTTTCTCTGACTAAGTCATGACTCATTTTCGACACAGGAGTACTCAAGGGAAGTGTCACAATTGTCACTTGTTTCTCTGCCTGCCTGGCATTGTTATAATTTTACAAGCCAAAAGGCAGAATCTGTCCTTTAATTTGTCCCTTTCTCCTGACAGCTGGCTGTCATTGCCTCTGACTGGGCTACTCTACAGGATGATCTTCTAGCTGCTATAAGGCTGATTAAGTATTTGGGAAAGGCCCCCCCATCAAGAGTATCAAACAAAATGAAGAGGTTTTAGATGCGTGTTCAGAAGGCTCATCAAATTTGCACTGCACTTTGATTGCAATTTCTTGTAATCTCAGTTCCAAAGTACCACAAAGTATCCACCGCCAAGAAAATGAGATTGTTCTGGAAAAAATCAAAGGGATCATTTTCCATCCCAAGGTCTTGACTTATTATACAAAAGCTGGTATAGTTCTCAACAGAATAGATGGTCTGAGGGCTTCTATGTAGGAAAAAAGTGTTTGCCATTTTACAAAACCTCTCAACAGTTTATATTGTAAGTATCGCCTTAAGTTAAAAGTGTATCCAAATTGCTTTTGATTTCCTGTGTCCTCTGTGCTTGAGGGAAGCCAGAGACAAGTGTTTGCACCCAGGTGTGGTGATGGTAGGCAAGACTATGGCAATTTCAAAAGAAAGCTCCCCTCAGGAAGTGACTTCTGAAGAAGCAAATATAATTGTGAGAGTCCCGGACATGCCTGCTGGGACAAGAAAGGAGTGTCCTGAGGAGTGCTCCAAGCTACTGCAGTTGGTAGCTATAAAACCATTATCTAATTCAATGTAGGCACAAGACTCGTGTCTCCTTTTCCTACTCCCTTCCTGTCCCTCTTTACAGTGTCTTAAACTCAGGAAACTTAAACTATATATTTCAGTGGTCTGGTGATGTTTTTAAAATGCAAGTAAATGCAGAAATTTTCTAAGTAGTTCTTGCTCATAAACTCGACGCATGGCATACACATCCTTTAAAGCCAGGTGTGCTGCTTGTGATTCTAAGCTTTTCAGAGTAGCTGCTATGCTGAGGCAGCTATAGCAGATCCTGTGTACATCCCTTGGATTGCCTTTCAACATTCACTCCATTTTTTTTCTCTCTTGAGTTACTGCTGCATTTAAGAACACTCTACTTCAAAGGTGGAAGAGTATTAATCATTTTCTTGAGGCTTATGTGATGAGAGATGTTAATGCTAGAATTTATGCCATGAAGGCACAATTGGATTCTTGCCATTCTTTGTCAAGGTAACTTTGGAGCTCATACCCATAAAGGACTGAAGCTAAAATCCTTTTGTCAACATGTGGATTGGTACTGAAGGAGAATGAGCATGTTATGAAATTCCTTGTTTATCACAAGAATATTCCAGCCTAACTATCTCATCTAAACTCTGAAATCTTCATTCTGTCTGTAGGACCCTACTGTGGTAATATGATGCCTGTCCCCAAAGAAATCATTCTGGACAGCAATGAAGCAACTATCCACTTTGAGAGTGGGTCCCATGTATCAGGACGAGGCTTTCTGTTGTCTTATGCCAGCAGTGATCATCCAGGTAAAGCACTTTTTCTAAAGGACAAGCAGCATAGTCCTCCCTAATTCATTATCTTCTCTACACGCAGACTTTGGCTCACATGTTTGCTCCTAAATATTTTCAGGTGTCTTATTGGCATGAAATATCATCTTTTTGACAGCATGTGTACAAGAAGCAATAGTAACATTAAGCAGATACAAAAGCTGCTGAAATCTTACCTAGATAATTTGCAGAACAGGCCCAGTGAAACAGAAAATGAGAACTGTCTGTATTCAGGGCTTTTGCCACACAGTGGTAGGATGAAGAGACAAAGAGGTGAAGAGGTGAAGAGACAAAATCAACATTTAATACTCTAGGGTGTGTTCCTATGCATCTTTGTTGAAGGTATGTAAAATATGAGTAGAAGAGGGAGATGAAAAGAATGAGGGAAAACCATAGCTGTTGTTTTATCTCAAAGTATCATACAGAGAAGTCTTCAAATGCAATTTCATGTTTAACCAAATATTTTTCTGTATTTCCATGTCTTGCAACTTGGGTTGACATTTGTAAACTTTCCGCAGATCTAATCACATGTCTGGAACGAGCAAACCACTACACCAAGACTGAATACAGGTAAAGAAGGTCTATATCTCTTTTCCCTGTTTCTTATTTTTCTGTGTCACCTGGCCCAATTGCTGTAAAATGTCACATAAGACATGTACAGTTTTAGTTTTCTGGAAAAGTGAATGTTTTTGAGCTATATTGCTGCAGTAGTGCCAGGCCTCGTTGTGTGAAGCACTAGTGCAGAATGGAAATCTGCACCCCAGGAAAACAAGAGGATATTGTTACAGAGCTCTCAGCAATCCTCATTTGGGAATGCATGCGTATGGCATATGTAAAAAGAATTTCCACTTTGAAATTCAAAGTAGCCTTGAATACCATGGCATCTCCTGAGAGCAGATCATGCCTCAGCTGATAAAAGATCATCTGAGGACAAGCTATAATTTCTGGGCTCCTTGATAGGATTTGAAATGGTAATTAATTGTACTTTGCTGGTTACTCGCCTGGATGTGCATGCAGACTTCTTATCTGGGCTAAAAGCTTGAGTAATAACATTCCTAGAACAACAGGATTGAACAAAATGCACTTGAAGAACTGCTATTGTAGTTCTTTGTGTGCTGCTGTGTGCAGTCCACTCAAGGGCACTTCTATTTACCTTCTGTAATCATTAATGAACAGTCAGCCAGAACATATTGCTGAAGTATCTATGGTTCTGAGAGCATTTCTCTTGCACAGGTTTGTTTCTGTGTATCATCATGACAGTCAAGGTTTTATATAAGTCCTATTCTTTTACTACAGCAGATACTGTCCTGCTGGCTGCAGAGACATAGCAGGTGACATTTCTGGGAACATAGAGGAAGGATACAGAGATGTAAGTACCCAGTATAAAGAGGGGAACTTAATAAAAACAGATAAGACAATCCATTGCTCCGTTACATAGCACAATTTGGTTTCAGTTTTTGCTGCTCGGCTTTTGTAAGCAGTTCTTCCCAGCTGTGTTACCTTCTACTATCAGCATATTAGTATATTATCAGTGTACACTGAGCAGGTAGTGAAATACTGTTCAAACAGACTAATCAATTTTGTGAGAACAAAGTCCACTGATAGTCAAACTAACCTACTAACTCCAGGTTTCTGGCCTTTTGGATGCATAAAGTTTTTTCTTCTTGAGGCAGTGCTCTTCGATGTCCTAAATAGTCCTATGAATTCACCTTATACTTGTCTAAGTGTGCATTTCCTTTCTAATGTTATCTCTCATAGGAATAAAATGCATTTCCATTATTTGTGGGTTTTCTTTAAAATTCTGCCTTCAGTATTGCAGGAACATGCTCTGAGATGAAATTAATATTATACATTGTCCAATCACATCCCACCAATAACTAAAAACCTTTTGGATCAGTTTTTATTAACTGTTCACTCTTTAAAACAAAGCTGCCTGAGTGCTTATATTTATCCATGGTTCCTATCACACATTGCTCTGACTTTCCTGAGCCCCTCACCTTGGTCTCACCTCCCTCTACGCCTCTGAACATCTTTCAGAGTGGAGTTAAGATTAATCCTACCACTGAAGTAAAACCCTACATCACAAATAAAGCAGTTGCTGAGTCTCTAGAAAGTCCATGCATAACCTGTTCATCCAGTTACTCAAGGACACCACCCCATCCAGGAGAATGGCAGAGCTGAAAAAACAAAGAAATGCTACATTGCGTTCTAATTAGTTGGAGTTATTCCTGCTGTCCAGGGTGACTGGGAAAGAAAAGCAGCACATGACATGACCTCATGCAGATGTTATCTAGGCAGAGGAGTTTTTGAAGGAAATCCTTCCTCCGCCATTAACACAGATTCAGCTTTTCTGATGGGAAAGACCTCCAGGACTCCCTGGAGCCCTGCTACCCCAGTGTCCCAGCACACCAGCCCTCCCTGGAAGGGACAGGCAGACAGCCCTGCTTGCCAGGTGCTAGAGGTGCCCAAGCTGGCCCCATGTGAATGACACACAGCCACATTTCCCAATGCATGACATGCCTCAAATCTTAAGGCACTATGCAGTAACAGGTAGGTCTGGCTTCAAGTAAGTCCACAAAAGCCATTACTGTTTTCTCTTTGCAAAGAAGAGTGGTTGTTTTGCCTTTGACTTTGTTTTCCTGAGGTGGGCCAAATATTTATCAGGTCAAAACTTTACCACATTTTCCTAGAACCAGATGATTACACTCTTCATTTGAGAAAAACTTGACTTTTGGAAGCATGTATTTTTTTCAAAGATAACTATTCTTTCTCTTTAAGTCTCTCCCTATTGCTGTCATTCCTTTGAAGGACTTTATGAGCTCTAATACTTCCATAGCGGTGGCTTGGGAGTGAGAGCACTACCACTTTGTCAGATTTGCCCTCTCAGTTTGGGGTTTTGATGGCTTCTACTTTTCAGACCTCACTGCTGTGCAAGTCTGCGATACATGCAGGTGTTATTGCAGATGAACTGGGCGGTCAGATCAGTGTCACCCAGCAGAAGGGCATCAGCCACTATGAAGGCGTTGTCGCCAATGGTATCTCCTCACATGAGTGAGTATTGCTGGGGCAAAGGGAGTTGGGAAGGAAATTAACTTACCCACCACTGGCTCTGGGAGCGGTCCCAGAGCCCATTGTACTGGCCAGGTTGTTAAATGGAGGGGAGACACCGCACCAATGCTTTTTGGGGAAGGATGTGTCAGCTGCTGGTTTTGGGGGTTTGCGGGTTTGTCTCTATGGCTTTATGAATATGGTGTTGGCAGAGATTGGAGAAAAATGTTTCAAGTTTATGGGGCTTTATAAAGTTTAGGGCTCTATCTTCTCTCTCTTTCCTTCGTTTCCTTCCAAAATACATTGGCAAATTAGTTTTTTAGTAGATACGTGAAAGTATGATGTTCTGCAACAAACATCTCTAATAAATGTACTAATAAATCACGCTAAATTCATGTTAAAGTGGAAAAAAAAGCCCCACCTAGGAATAATAAATAAAGTGCCATTGAGCCACAGGGGATTTAGTGAATACCTTCTTAAACATTGTGCTTTTGACATGTTCAGAATTTTTCTCTTTTAGAATATTTATAGTAAGGGTGTTATGTTTACCACTTATCTTCTGACTTATAATTGCACTGTTGTTGAAGTAGAAATAAATCCTCTAATCTCTATCCAGTGCAGTAAGCCCTTCCAGCAACTGCCTCTGTCATCTCTGTTGGTTTGTATTTTGAATTTTTAAATGTTATCTGGGTTTTGCAATAAGCATTTTTTCTTACGGGAAGGAAAATCTCCTCAGTCCCATAGACTACAGGAGCCAAGGGAATATGACTTTTCAATTTTTTCCTATTTCCCCCATGTTTGCTCCACGTCCTCCTGACAATTTAACAATCATTGTTTCATTTGTTTAAAAAAAAAAGGAAAAAAAGAAAAAAAAAAAAAAAAGGAACAAGAAGAAATCCTACAGAACCATATCAGCCATTCTGTAAACATTTGGCTTCTCCCTTCTCTCAGTGAAGCAGAACAAGCAGACCAATTATGAAATCACTATGAAACATGCTGGAACCAAAATCAAAGCTAATTTTAAGCTATGTGTATATGCATCTCACTCCTGCAGGTGATAAGCAAATTATGTAATCAAATGTTTAATTTTTAAGCCTTGTTCCCAGTGACCCTGGCCACATTCACTTTGTGAACCCAACAGAAGACACGGGCATTCATTCTGTCTATTGCTGTGCTTAACCATAGGTACAGGTGGAAAGTCTTTGTATATTGGCACTGTGGGTAGCTGAATACAAATTGAGTAGCATGTAAACAACTAGCAGAAGGCCTCTAAAGCCTAAGTATTTTCTATTATTCTTAAGTATGTTGCTTCACAGCTGAAATATATGTAAAAATGATATGATCTTGTATCGAGGAAAGCAGGACTGAGGGCTCAGCTCAGCAGTGAGCCTTTCCATAAAGCAAGCAATACAAATTATTTCCATCACACATGCCAGCTTTATGAAACCCTAAGAAATTAAATATTTTGTGCCTTAACTGCAGAGGTTGTAGAACCGTTTACATGCATTTGTATGCGTGTGATCCTTGAGAATCCCAGGAGTAACTCAGACAGTAGCACATAAAATGGTATAATGAAAGACAGCTGGGATTCCCACTTGTATTTTTTCACAGTACAAGAGTTAGTCAGCAACGAATGAAGCGTAGAAGGCAGCAAATCTAGATGTGCTGGGGGAAAACACTGTTTGCATAATTAACCCATGAACTTCACTGCCAAGCATCCTTTTATTGTTGCTACTCGAAATGAGTTATCCACTTCACGTGAGTAATGAAAGTGCCCGCAGAGGTGAAAACAATAGTTACATCGAGTGATAGAACTCCTACTGACACAAACAAGAGCTGAGGTGTGTACTACTGTGCTGAAACAGGCCTCCCGGCTTGGATTCGTCCCACTTAGTGCGAGGCTCCACAGAGAGCACCCCAATGAGGAGTGCCATCACCTCCCACACACGGGGGTGGACAGAAGTGCTCCTCAAGGACAGTGCTCTCCCAAAGGAATGGGCTTGTCCTGAGGGATCAACCAATGCTTTCCACAGATCATACACAGACACAAAGTTACACGGGCTTCTAGCATGTCAGATGCCCACAAGTGGGATGCGTGATTTGTAGAAACATAAGAGGGTGAGGACAGCGATTCTTGGAATGCTTCTGCTGCCCCTGGTGGCTGGGACAGTCCCAGGAGCAGATGAACTGCTGCTGTGACCTCACTGTTCCAAGGGAGGTAAACTGGGGGATGCAGGGAGATCATTTTATTTCAAAACATGCGAATGTGTTCCTGCAAGCAGATGGCCTATTTACTATGAAAATGAAAAAGTGCACATCATGCTTTAAAAAGGTTTTTATAATAAGTATTCCCAAAGCTGCCCAGCTTCCCTGTCTTTGGGACACCTCTGCATTGCAATACATCCCTTTGAATGTTTTTTCCTTGCCAGCACCAGCAAGGAAAAACAAGTGTGAGGGTAGTAGTGTTGTACCAGCTTTTTGTCCTGCCTTAAATGAAAGCTTACTCGAGTTTTTAAAAATCTCATTTATAGCGGATTTCAGTATTAAAGATTTAAATTATTTAGTGACTTGAGCTGAAACTGACCTCATCAAAGCTGCTGCTTGTGTGCACCGAGCTGTTAAATATCTGTGCTATAAAGTACCAGCAGAGCTATGAATCGTTCACTTGCCAGCCCTTAAGACCTGACCTTGGCCTCCCTGATTCCATTTTTCAACGAGCTTGTTATGCTCTGTTATCTATGAGATTTCCAACTCTCACGCCCCATGTGCAGACCTGAACCCACAAATGATATAATGAATATCAAGTGGCAGGATTTATTGAGCATTTCTGCTACCCGAGGACAAATATATGGGGTTTAACTTTGTAATGTGAGCTGCCTGTGGAGGCCTGTAACTGTACATCTGCACATGTGAAGTCATTTGTCTGAGAAAATGGAAGAGCTCGCATGCCTGTGAACTATGAATATGAGATTTGGGTTAACTTGTGCTGCTTATAAAAAGCTTCCTTGGGATGGATGCTGGAATAAAGGATCTGAGGTTTACACAAGCTTATAACGTGAAGCAGCATTCTTTTTTTTTTCCCAGAGGAACCAGCACAGGTCTGCCAAGCAGTCCTGACAGCGGTGCTGCTAGCTAAGGAGGAAAACAAAGAACATGGGATGATGCCATCCCTTGAAGGACAAAGTGAAATTTATATGACAAATGCTACCTGTCACATTATGAAACTGATGAATTGCCGCTTACCGAATTAGTTTGTCTTCTCCAGTGACTTGCAGAATTATAGCAGAAATATTTCAGCCCGATTTTATAGCTTTACGGGTATTAGGAGTGCTAACTTCCTCCTTTTGGTTGCTAAAATTGCAGTCCTGTAGTTTGAAAGGGAGTTCAGTGACTTTTTTTTATTACAGAGGGATAGCATGTAAATACACATTAGAGAAATGCTTCTGTTTTGAGTAGGTTTTACTGATCACAGTCAGTTTTTCTTTTCTTCTCTTGAACTGGATTGTTTTGTGTTCCCTAAGAAAGCAAAAATGGTTTTGGCTGTGGTTCCGAGCTGGCTGGAAGCAAGCAGAACACATCTGATGGCCCGTGAGGATTGCCTGGGGGAGGATGTGGGAGGGAGGGGCTGAATTTCTCATCCCAGTGACTCCACCACCTACAAGCCCAAATAGATCTGCTCCCTCCCAGTGCCCTCCCCCACCCCAAAGGGCCTCGTTTGCCTGCAGGCATTGGCTTTCCCTCAGTGACAAAAAGAAGCAGTGTTCTTATTGACCTTGACACCAGACTACTTTCCACTTTCTGATTTGCAGCACTTAAAAACCATACAGCTGTGTGTACTGCTGTCAGGCTGTAGGCTGTTAGACTCTGTAGGTAACCACTGAGGAAACTGTAGAATTATTTGAGTTGGAAGAGACCCTGAAAGGCCATCTAGTCCAGCTCCCCCACATTGAATAGGGACATCTACAGCTAGATCAGGCTTCCCAGAGCCTTAGCCAGCCTGGCCTCAAATGTCTCCATGGATGGGACACCTACCACCTCTCTGGCCAACCTGAAATGTTCCTGGCTGGCAACAAAGGGCAGCCTGAAGGAGCTGGCTCAGTGCCGGAGTACTCCACTCTGTCACACTGGCCAAGAGCTTTTGGAAGGGCACCTGATGCATCAGGCCACATGAAGCAGCACAGAAAGGGCCAGAATTTCAGGAAATCTGAATTTCATGTTGAAACCTAAGCTTTTATTTTTATTGTGAAGACATCTGAAGGAATCGTTTTGGGATCTTAGTGAGAATCAGAAGGGAAAGTGGCTCCATGGGGAGGCTGAGAGCAGATATATTCCATGCTATAGTCACTGGGTGATGTTCTGTGTTGTGCAGGGTTGTGGAGGGTGGCCCAAGAAATGTTTTTTCTCCAGAAGTGAAGTAGCCCATGGTACAAGGAAGAATAGGGAAACCACATGCATTAACAGAGCAAAGAGAACTCCTCAGAAGAGCTGCTGACTGTGGCTATAACAGAACCAAACTGTTGATCTGAATGCCAGATTAAAGCAATGGGCAGTTTTCATTGCCTGAGGCACAATTAGCCAACAGGAATGGCTGGAGCTAATGTGCATTAGTCATAGTCAGGCATTAACTCTTTCGCTGGTCCTAAGGCAATTTTCTTACACCAATGTGGTCTTACACCAATGTGAATTTACCAGTGTGGACTTACACCAATAGAAATTCACTGATTTCAGTAAAGTTCCTCTAATTTAAAGTGATGTGAGAAGAGAATCCGGCCTCACGCTAGAGCAGTGCTTTCCTTGCTTTTTCAGCATGCTATGATTTTGCTGGCCTGAGGACTGGGAGGTGGAAGATTTTGAAGCCGTGTTTAAGATCCTGTGCAGAGGAGTGAAGCAAAGGGGCACAGAAAGAGTAACAGGGTGGGGAGATGGGCAATCATCCTAGAGCAGAGCGAAAGCTGAAAGCAGCTACAACTGCGCTGGATTCTTTCACAACATGGGATGCATGAGAGCACTCTGTGGGAGTAGATAGGCAGAAGCACTGCAAACAGTTACCTGGCCAGAGATACTTTGCTGGATAAAAAGTTACCCTGTATAGCGCCAAAGCCACCCATTTCTTAGCATTCCTATGGCTGTTTCCTCAAAGGCTGAATTACCTTTTTTTTTCTTACAGTGGTTCGCTGTCAGATAAGCGGTTTATGTTTACTTCAAATGGTAAGAATAATGGCCTTATTTTTGCCTTTTTATTTAAGTATTTCCTCAAAAGTTTTGAAAAGTAATCCGAAGAATGTTAGGCTGTGTCTAGAAAAGGTATTTTAGGACAGTTATTTTTTTCAAATTGGCAGGTTGAATAAAAAAATAGAAGGGAGGTGAAGTGAGCTGGAGAAAAAAAAAACAGAATAGGAATAAGTTATCTGCACATAGATGAGAAACAGGAATAGCATTCTGATATTACGTTTCTGGTGCTAGCATATGAAAAATGGCAATCAGATAATTCTATTTTCATGTACTTTAGGTGGAAGAAAATGAAAGCAGTTTTTCTTCCAACACTTCTAAGTTCCACCTTCATTATACAAGAACTAAAACACACAGAGGGATGGAAATGCATTTACATTGAACTTACACAGAACTAACTTTTGTTTAGGACTTTCAAAGATGCAAAATGTCTTTAATCTGTTGAGCTGTTAATTTGCATAAAACATAGAAAAGCAGGGTGAAAAGTTCGTGCTCATTCACTTGAATTACATTTTGGTCATCTTAGATAAAATCATTTACTATTCCAGTGAAAACTTCAGAACATGTATAGGCCTTTGTAATTGTCAGGAAATTATTTTTAACTCATTGAAACCATATTGCACTGGCCTGTTCTCTCTGAAGAACCTTGATGTGCAGATATTTTGTGGGTTCTCTGGTGGATTTTGTAATGCTTACCTGAAGCTATTACCTTCATGATATCACCTCTTGGCAGCATTATCAAGGAGGAGCTTCATTAATGAGGAACTTTCCTAGCCCTAATTGCAGGTGAAAAACATGAAATATTTACAGTAAAGCGTTCCTTTCAGTAAAGTGCCTTCATTTTAGAAATGTTTCATGCAGCAAAATTAGTTAATGCCAAACTCTAAACATAAATATTATGACTCAGAAGGAGAAAAATAAAATATAAGAAGTCTTTGCATAAACGAAACAATACTGCAGAGATTTAAAACCAGAATGACAAAGAAAAAATAACAGATTCAGTAGTCAGAAAGTGTGTATGTAGGAGCCAACTGGTAAAGGAGAGGGACTGCAGCATTCTGGTACTGGATTATCCACTGTAAGTTGACTGGCAAACACTAATGGATAGCATCACGTTAGCACCAGATTAGGCAACGTCTGGCTTGGCTGTTGTGAATGATCTTCATATGTTGTCTGCCTAATATGAAAATAGACTGTTAAAATGCAAAATAACTGCTTATGCCTGTCTGTGTTGGGACTTCTAGGCTGCAATAGATCTCTCAGTCTGGAAGACGGATTCCTCTCCAAGAGCCAGATCACTGCATCTTCCTACTGGGAGGAGACCAATGAATTTGGACAGCTATTCCAGTGGTCCCCTGACAAGGCGTGGCTTCAAGTCCTAGAACTGGCTTGGGCCTCTAACCACAGCAGTAGTCGTGAATGGTTGGAGATAGACTTGGGAGAGAAAAAGAGAATAACAGGTAGATTGCTCTGATTGTTAGCAACTGTGTTTTCCACTGGAGAAAGAAACTAAACAGTTGAAAATTTAATAATGCACTAATTAAATCTTTGTTTCACTGAATGTAAGTAAATATTCTGTATTGAGAAATTTTATTTTCATATATTTTCAGAGTGCGGATATGGACCATAATATTAGAAAGCAATTAGCATTTCTGGAGTCATTAACTTAGGCTCTGCTTAAAGCTCCTTGAAATTCACAGCTTAACGCTGATTTCTATTCTTGACCCAACCTTTAAACTCGGTGGCCACTCTTGAATTCCATACATGGTTTGAAAAATAAATTAAGGCTTCAAACATAAAGGTCTCTGAATTGGTTGTGCTGTGTGTTCGCATTTGAAAATCTTGCATTGAAAAAAAAACCTAACATGAAAATATATTCTGCATTTCATTCAAAGGGATCAAAACGACTGGTTCCGGATCCACCGTGCAGAACTTTAATTTCTATGTAAAGACGTTTATATTGAACTACAGAAATAACAACTCGAAATGGAGAACTTACAGAGGAATTCTAAGCAATGAAGAAAAGGTAAGAGAAAGTAGGAGTGGTAGCAAAGCACAGAGGAAAAAAATCTACGTTCTGCCTTGACACTGAAGGACAGACTCTCACTGACAAGAAAGATCAGGAGCTTCAGACTTGTCCAGACTTGGGTCGTCTTCACCAGCGTAATTTACAGCTGTGGCGTAGATTGCAAGCTTGTTGAAACAAGGGAGATATCCAGGGCTTTCTGAAGTTGTGAGATATACATACAGAGGCCTGTGCACGTGCATATACTATTTGTATTAAAAAGGGTGATTAAAGCTGTACGAGAGGCTATTTGGAGAAGTATTTAGCTTGGCTAAATATCGGTGCAACTTATCTACGCTTGCAGACTGAGCTCCTCTTTGGACAGTGTTCTAGGGATTGCACCACTTCCGACACCAGACTGGCGTGACTCTTCTGACAGCCCAAATCTCTCAGGAATCAATGTACCTGCACTTAAAGTAAATGCTCTTAAACAAACAAAAGAAATCCCACAACTGTCCGCACAATAGCTGTCATAGACTCTGAATGAATTCAACAACGATCTGATAAAAGCAGCGCAGAGCAGCCTGCTCCTGCGGCCAAGGGTGTGCTGCACGAATTCGTGTGCTAATATTTTTCTGGGAAAAACTCTTGTTTCCTTTGAAACAAAAATACAAAAGCCTTTCTGCTCCCACAGCATTCTTAGTCAGATCATCTTCACTAATCCTTTATGAGGGCGCTTGGTAATGCTCTACCTGGCTCAGTCTTGACTATGGTTTTAAAAACTTGTTAGGCTTGCGGAAGGATTTCCTTCTAGCTGTGATTTCCATTTCCTCAGCTTGTACAGAAAGGAATTTCACTGCACTGTGTTAATTGCTTTAAGATTTTTTAAATGCTAAATGCTAGACATATAGACAGGTGTTGGCCCAAGAAGTAAAAAATCAGTCTCATAACAGGTGAATTTTGTGAAGGCTAACCACTTAAAATCTTCTGGTTTGTAGTTTTCCACAGTTATTTGTTATTTACAAAAAATCCTATGAAAATACTATGAGATATAATCTATTTCAACCAAAAAAAAACATGACAAAACTTGTCCTATTGGAACTCTGTGTAGTCTGGTGTCTTATCTCAGATATAGTGAGCTCACTTTCCTATCTGACTGGGCTCATACATTCTCCTAGGCCATGCTTGAAGCATCTCCAAGAACTAATATTGCAAGGGTTACTTGTTCTGTACACAGGCTGAACCGATCCTGGGAAAGAAGCACAGAACAAAGGACATACAGCTACAGGGTTAATGGTCATTTTTTGATCTTGGTACAGAATGATGATGAATTTTCTTAAATGCTTGGAAATATTTCACTTTAAATAAATAAACAAGTACTTTGGGTGGGTTATTTTTCTTTTTATGCTTGTATTCCCCGTTGCACAAGTAAGGGCCCTGCAACACTATTAAGTCAAAAATGTTGCATTATACCAGAGAATGGAAACAGAACGATGATCTTTCCTCTCTAAGCTAAGAGTGAAAGGTGATCGTCTGCCAGAATTAAAAAGACTGATTCTTTTCAGAGCTCCCATTTCCAAAAATCTTGTGGCTGTGTCCCAGATGATTGATACATTAGTTTTAGGATAATAAAAATATTTGAAGTTGGAAGTCAGGAGCATTTTTGAGAAGCAGATTTTTGAAACACGGCAAATAACAAGCTTTTGTTTTGTTGCAGGTATTCCAAGGCAACTCTGACTCTGGTGACATCGTACGTAATAATTTCATCCCCCCAATAGTGGCCCGTTACGTGCGAATTATTCCTCAGTCTTGGAACCAAAGGATAGCATTGAAGCTTGAGCTGATTGGTTGTCGAATAATGCAAGGTATGGTGTAAGCAGTGCTTCCAAGACACAGTGCTCCAAAGGAGTGCTGTGCTCCCACGGAATAACTCATTCCCTGCTCTCTTTTGCAGTGAACAGTTCATTTACGCATTCAATGTGGCAAAAAACAAGTCAGAGCACAGAAACCTCCCTTGGAAAAGAAGACAGAACTGTTACAGAGCCCATCCCACCAGAAGAAACCAATTTAGGTAACATCACTAATATTTTTCTGTGATACATCACGTCTTCATCCCAGCCTGAGTAAACTTTCTCACAAATCAAAACTTTTGTTTTCCTTTCAGACATTTTTAAAGGTTAACTACAGAGAGAGGAGGGAGGAGCTTGGCTTCTTTTTGTCTTGAGGCACAGAAAGAAATTGAAAGCCTTAATTTTTCTTGATGTGTGTAACACCAGGCTTTCTTCTCCCTGACATATTGGTTATTTGCCATGCTTTGTAGGCTCAACAGATCACCCGAGCATCAGTAGCATTTTTGGAGGAGCTCTTGTCTTCCTCGCCCTCTCCCTCTATTTTCTAACTTTTGTAATACACAGAGCAGTGGTCTCACAAAAATGTTACCTTCTCTCTAAGTAACCACAACTCCTCTCAGAGCAGACCCCCAGCACTAAGCAATATACTGTAGTGCATGATTGTGTAATTCATGTTTTTTGTCCATAATGCTTACGTTCATGGGGGTTCAGACAACCTTAATTCTCATACTTCTCCCTCAGTGCCTTAATTTGCAATCTTCAGCCTTTAAGTGGAGGTAACCTCTTAGATCTTAAAAAAGTGAACAAATAAAATTTGTAGTGTATACTGGCTGACTGGCAGATCCATAGCTGGGCAGGAATTATGGACCCACCACACCAAACACTGCTACCTGTTGTGTAGCTGATAGTTGTAGCACTGTCTCTGTGAACAAAGAGTTTCTAAGAAGTGATCACTATTTAAAATACATATATATATATATATTCTGAAACTGCATTGATCTTGCCAAGAGCAAACTCTGTTCATCTGTGCAGTGGTATGGGTAAATTGTATCCATCTTCACTGAAAATGAAATACTTTGAAATTTTATCTGCTAAATTGTAAATATCCCATGGACATGTGCACTACCTTACTCTCAAAGTGTCTGCAGGAATAGTGAAATGCATGCTCCTGACACAAAAGCCACCTCACGGCTAATTTCCAAATCCCTGTTCTAAATCATTTTTAACACAGGCAAAACATTTTTCCCTACCTCAAATCTTGGAATTATTTTGACTAAAATGGTTCAGCCAGATCAGCAGGAGCCAGATACTCAGCATGGAAAATTGCAGCTTCATTTAGCAGCTTTAAAAGTAACTGAAAACAGCATTGCTGTAAGTAAGTGGCTTTTTATAAAAAGTTACCCAGTATGTAATAAGAAAACTGCTCAGTGTAAGGATGCTTGTAGATCCTGTGCCAAGTGTCCGCCTTGAGACTGAGAGTTCGATGTATTTCTCAACACTGTTCCACTCGTGTTCATGGCAGGCAGCTACATATGGCTGAGGAGCAGTTCTGCTGTTCCACAGTTTTACATTTACATGCTCTCCCACGAGGAGTGTTCCTGCAAGATTAGCTATAGGAATAGATATCCATCTTCAGAGTAATCTGCTTTTTTAACTTTTATCCATTTATTTTTTCCCATGCAGGCTTAAAGCTTACAGCTATAATTGTCCCAGTCCTCATAGTGCTGTGTCTGTTCCTGTTCTCTGGAATTTGTATCTGTGCAGCCCTACGAAAGTAAGATACTGTCTTTTGTCATGGGAGATCTTTGTGGCATCCTAGCTGGCACAATCGAATATGTGCCCTCTTTCCAGAATCTCTTAACCAGGAAACTGGAAATAGATTACCTTTTTTAAAGTCTTCCTTCCAAATAGAACTCACGGTGCTGTAAATTGTCTTTCTTAATCTAGTCAGAGGAAAACAAGGATGAAGCAGGTTCAGAACTACACATCCCAATTTATAGTCCAATACAACCGGCTGCTCTGTTCAGCCTACACATACCCACAAATGTGAAAATGTAATGCAGTTGAAGATGGAACAGTTTGCACACCAAAGCTGAGCAAAAATTCAGGGAAGGAAACATTTGAGCTATCTGAAGCATTTTATTTCATTTCCCTCCTGTTGTCTTTCTACTTCCTCACCACTTAGGGCAAGTAAAGATGCAGGCCAAAGTCACAGCTATCTATAAGGAGTTGCACACACACATTGTTAAACAGATATAACTAAGCCACTCTATTCCACAAGGCAGAATTGGAAGAAGTATTGCTAACTTTGGGTCAAAGTAGGTGTCCATTCTTATAAGCTTGCCCTTGAATGTAGAACAGGAAAATACATCTATCAGTATTGAGGGATTTGGAAGCATAAGCAAAACTCTGGTGATCTTGTTTCATCATAAGCAGTATTTGGCTCTGCCCTGGATTTCCAGTAAAATCCATAAAAGTTCAGAAGGACAGGCCCAAACCATTACCTAGAGTGACATACAACAACATGCACACATCAAGTCCATGAAGGAATCCCTTCAGACAGAAGGAGTTTGCACAGCGGCACTCAGAACATGCACACAGATGGGGAAACAACTGAGTGTGGAAATACGGGTTTGCGTGCCTTACAATCTGATAAATGCATCCTCCAGGAACTAAAAGGGAACAGTTGTTTTCAGCTGCTAAACACGCAGACTCTCTGCTGAAGTGAAGGAGTGAAGAAGATGAAATGCTATGAGTGCAGAAATTTATAAATGCTTTCCTCTCCTCACAGGCAAGAAGCCAAAGGACTTTCTTATGGATTATCCAATGCTCAGAAATCAGGTTAGTGGAGAATGGTGGGCTTTGTACTGTCCTGTCCTGTCACCTGGGCCAATGGGAAGGATTTTATGCACTATGTGTGAAATGCTTATGAAAGAGCAGCCATGTTTCCTCATTCAAATTCGCTATTTCATACAAGGGAAATGGCAAATGATAGTCCCGCTTGTGTCATGCCAGCACAGTGCCCAGAGAAACAAAGTAATTCAGTTTCTATGACAGAAAGGCAATTAGCAAAAGATCTATTACACAAAATTCATAAATGATCGTGTAAGAGTGCTCCCAGGTGCCTTTCCTTCCCTCCTCCAAAACACCTATTTTGCAGAACGTTGCTACTTTTCTTTTTTTTTTTCCCACAGCAGAGAGGATTGCCATTCTCCAAGGCAGCAAGTGCTAACTATTTTTTTATGGCTTCAGTGTTTCCACTTTGCTGCCCTCCCTAACTGAGACTATATTAATGAAGCCTAACAAAACTGAATTGTACTTCACATGTAAAATCAGAATAGAGGATTGCCTTGAGGTCTCTGCTGTAGAAGATGCCTGCAAACCCTGGTGTAATGACATACCTTGTTGTGCTTAATTATGCTTTCTAGAGCAGCCTCCTCTCTGCCTGGAAGTTGGAGCTCAGCTGCTTTTTCCTGGTTTGCTAACTGCAGAGTAATATCCTTCTGAAACTCAGCTTTCCATTAAAAAGAAATCACTAAGTAATTCACATGTCTCTTGCAACAGCTCAGCTCCAAAATTTCATCCCTCAGCAGGTGCTGGCATCAGGGAAAGGAACTTTGTTACCCATTTCAGCTCACCCTCATTAGAAAATTAATTTGTACTGAACATCATATTTGCTAATATGATTTTCAAGGTCACATCAAAATCCTTTCTCACTTGCTAATGAGGACAAATCCCATGAAATTGGAGATGATAGCCTCTTATCCATTCTGTTCATTTGTAGTGTATGCTTCACAAATTAAGCTTCTAAACACTGTGAACCCTCAGTAAGTTTGCAGATGACACCAAGTTCGGAAGAAGTGCCAACCTGCTTGAAAGTAGGAAGGCCTGACAGGGGGATCTGGACAGGCTAGATTGGTGGGTCAAGGCCAATTGTATAAGCTTCTACAAGACCAAGTGCAGGGTCCTGCACGAAAGCCTTGTGCAACAGTAAAGGTTTGGGACAGTAGCTGGGGGGCTGCACAGAGGAAAAGGACCCGAGGCTGTTAGCTGAAAGCCAGCTGAACATGAACCAGCAGTGTGCCCAGGTGGCCAAGAAGGCCAATGACACCCTGGCTTGTATCAGAAATAGTGCAGCCAGCAGGAGCAGGGAGGTGTTCGTTCCTGTGTACTCAGCACTTGTGAGGCTGCATCCTGAGTAGTGCGTTTAATTTTGGGCTCTTCACTACTAGAAAGACCCCAAAGTGCATCCAGACAAAGGCAACAAAGCTAGTAAGCGGTCTGGAACACCTAAGGAGCAGTTGAGGAAACAATTATTTATCTTGGAGGAGGCTCAGGGGAGATTTTATTGCTTTCTACCACCACCTGGAAGGAGGCTATAGTGAGGTGGAGGTTGGCCTCTTCTCCCACCTAACAGTGACAGGACAAGAAGAAATGGCCTCAAGTTGCACCGGAGGAGGTTCAGCTTGGATATCAGGAAAAATTTCTTCTCAGAAAGAGTGGTGATGCATTGGAACAGGCTGCCCAGGAAGGTGGTGGAATCACTGTCCCTGCAGGTGTTCAAGAAATGTGTAGATGAGGCATTTAAGAGCATGCTGGGAATGGGCTGACAGTTGCACTACGTGATCTTAGTAGTCTTTTCTATCCTTAATGACTCCAAATCTAACCAGGTTTGGGACTTAGCAAGCTGAGAGTTGAACCCACCTTTCAACAGACCACATGTTACAGGTGCCAGACAAGGAACTGGCACTGGATTTTCTCTCTTCTGTCTCACAGGGATGTTGTGAGAACAAATAAGTGCTCAGATACCAAGGACATGGAAGCTATACTCAGCTACTGAAAGAAACATTTAAAAAAAGAAATTGCGAGCATTATTATTGCTACATAAGTGGTGGCAAAATTTGTTGCTGACTTATAGCTTATATTTTACTGATAGGCCTTAAGATATAACTTAAGCCATTCTTGCCAAGGAAGACAAAGAAGAAAACCCTCTCTATGGCTTAGTTTCTTCTTGGGGAATATCAGAGGTTCTTTGTTTTTGTGGGTTTGGGGTTTTTTTTGTTTTGTTTTTTTTTTTAACAGCCTGTTTTAATCTTGCTTTGTAAGTAGTTAAGTATATTGAGAGCAATCAGTACACTAAAAATTTAACATTCTGATAAGCCTTCTAATTTTAAGCATTTAACTTTCAGACATCTTCTATTCTTATTTCTTTATCATAGGTTGTTGGAAACAGATCAAGCAGCCCTTCACCAGACATCAGTCAACTGAATTTACCATTAGCTATAATAATGAGAAGGACACACCGCAAAAACTAGATCTGGTCACAAGCGACATGGCAGGTAACAATTGCTCCCACTCTGGTGCACTCATTTTATTCTGTGCAGAAAGTAGTTAGCAGGACAGGCCAGCAATATTAGAAGCTCCAACTTTCATGAAAGACCAAGGACATATTTATCTGTGTTCATCCCAGACATACTGGGGAGACAAAAACACTAGATGAACCTTCACTTTTTATATATATATATATATATATATATATATATTTTTTTTTCCTGGAGTTATTGGGCAGCTATTTCCTTGCTCTGAACTAGTTACAATTGAAGGTAAGCATGGAATGCACACAGGCAAGGGATGCAGCGCAAGAATTCAGAACAAACTGCCCAGGGGAAGTGGTGGAGTCACCGTCCCTAAAGGTATTTAAGGAAAGGGTAGATGTAGTAGTACTTAAGGACATGGTTTAATGGGCAATATTGGTGGTAGTTGGACAGTTGGACTAGATTTCTTTAAAGATCTTTTCCAACCGTAATGATTCTGTGATTCTTCTATGATTCTATGAATGTACCTAAGGTATCACTGACACATTTTTATATTTCTATTCAAATGTCTCTGGCACTGGAACAAAATGTGATGTCCTTTGCTGCTGATCAAATAGAAAAATTGCTTATTCAGTTTGTGGTTGGATTCCATGCCCAGCTGGAAGTCATGCTGAGATCTGTTTACAGTATTCCTGGTGCCTGAACTGTTTTGGAGATGAGGTCTCCTGAAGTGACAGATGAGGGAAAAGAGAAAAAACACCTCAGTGCAGCTCTTCTGAGCTATCTTGGCTTCAGGTCACTGTCTGGAGAGAGCAAATCCCTGCATCAGTACCGCTTGTGTTTCACAGGGATGTTATTTTAATTCATCCTCTTAGTGCATCTTATCCCTGCCTGGTTTTCTCTGTCTGGAAAGGCCAGACAGAGCAGCCATTTTATGAGATCAGTGACCAGCAACCTTCCAGAAAAATTTATTTGCCCTTTCCAGGCTTCAAACCTTAGAAATTCCTAAAGATTCATCCAATACCTTTGTTAGAGAAATACATTTTAAAAGTCAGAGATGGCCTCAGTGCTTCACAGATACTTACAATATAAATACGCAGTTTTTCAATATAAAGCAGTTTTATTTCATGAAGGAAAAGGAGTCAGTACAGGCTCCTTACCACTGTGGTTACCCAGCTACCCTGGCTGTGTGCAGGGGCCTCTGTTCTGCCCATTCTCTCCTCCTGCAGTGTATGAGAATTTACACCTCTCATAGTGGCCCGACAGCTCCCAAAGTTTTGCGTTTCACCCGCAGTCTCCTTAGAAATAAGAGACACGAAATAAAAACCTGGGACTGCAGCCAAGAAATGCACAGCAAATGCCATTACATAATTAATTTTTGGTGGGCATGCAACTTGCATATAGGTTACCATACTACACAAAATTCTTCCCCTTTAAATTCCTTGCTACTTGCCGGTTTTCACGGCAGCCCCCAGAGCAAGTGGAGAGACTTCTTTCTGAGCAAGTGAGATTCCTCAGTGTAGCAGCAGCAGTGCTGGTGAGAGCTGCATCGCTTACGACATATCCTAACACCTTCACCCTACATGCTACATTTGGGAAGTAGCCAGGAACTGCCAGAAAGATTCACAGGACATATGGGATTGAATTCCAAGCTCGTGTCAGATGAACTACAATGCTAAAACAGAATCTGAGCTAACTTCTTCATGCCTGTGCCAGAATACAATATTTTATCAGTGTCATTTAATAGAGCTGTTCAGGTCACCATGTATATCAGTAAGCAATTTTCACAGAAGCACCAAAATGAAAAAGTTAAAATGCAGAATTTCAGCATGGCAATTTTCTGGAATTTTTTGAAAACCCCATTAGTTCAGATTGCTTTCTAACACAGCAGCCTGGCATCCTCTCTGACTAGAACCGCAAATATCCCCTTTGTGAGGCTGTGTCCCCAGGATCTTACCTCATGCTCCTGCTGGGGTCATTTCTCCACTCCCAATTCAGTTCCTGCCCCCTCCCCACAATGGGGTGAACTGTTCTCTGGCAGCACCGCTCTTGCTGCTCGCCTTATGGCTCGTCCCCCTCGCACACACGCTTCAGTTGGAAGCTGACTTCACACATCTCACACTTCCCTTGACTCTCTTGGCTGCCTTTCCGCCTAACTTTATCCTTCTTGTCAGTCAGCCACTGAGATTCCTTTTAAATAGAGCCGGCACTTGGGCTTGTTAAGAATCCTTCAGGCATCTTAATTATTGCAAAAGTGGAACACTTGTTTTGAGAACTTCTTCCCTTCGTGGAACTTCACGTGAAGTCCCCTCTCGGGTTTATTGCTAATATTTTGTTGTCCTCCCTCTTTTTATTTTCATAGGGTTTTGGGGTATTCTCCAGAAATGATGTTAATGCATTTGGGTGTGTAGGCGGGAAAAGGCAGGGAAGGAGGGAGGAAAGGCGTGACAGATTGAAGCTCCTCTGCAGAGCATCTCTGCCAAGCTCTGCAGCACCTGGGCGATGAAGGAGGATATGGAATAGGAGATAGATAGGGCAGTGTTTCCTGACATTCCTGATAATCACAGGTTTGATATAATAAGTAAATCATTTTCTGCCACTTACTACATAAAATAATGTGGCTATGTGTTGTTGAGCAGTTCATACTTCCTTTTAGATTATCAGCAGCCTCTCATGATCGGAACTGGGACAGTAACACGGAAAGGATCTACTTTCAGACCCATGGACACAGAAGAAGAGGGAAGAAGGGGGAGTGTGGAGTTTGAAAACCACTACCACTGCCCGCACAGAGCCAACCGGCATGAGTACGCTCTGCCCCTGACCAGCCAGGAGCCCGAATATGCCACCCCTATCATTGAGCGGCACGTCACCAGAGAAAATAACTTTCCCTCTGAAAACGGCTACAACGTACCCGTAATCTCCTCACAGAAACATTCCCTTTCTGCCGGCAGTTTCTCTGGCTCATGCAAGACTGATACCAGGAATGGAGACTATCAGACACCCCAGAGTGTAATAAACTACGACAAACCTAAAGCCAACGGTATTCTGACCTCTGTGAGCTACACTACGGACTACCAGAAACCTCAGGCGAATGCCCTAGGGAGTGAGGGTTACTCAACACCCAGAGACTGCCTGAACCCAATAAGCCAGACAGCAATGACAGCTCTCTTGTGATCCGCTAAGCAAGAGAGACGTGGTGCACAGGAATGTCGCTGCGCAGCTTCCAAAGTGAAAACAGAGTTTTAAAGGATTCTGCTGCAGAAGGCAGAAGGCAAACAAACCCTGTGTACATAATATTGCAGTCTTGCTGGGTTCTGACATCTGAAGAAAGCATATGCTGTTTATCACTGTTTATATCAAAAGAGACGTTATCAGTGAAGACTGTATATCTTATTTTCTGTAACTGATCTCAGTGCTCCGTTTGCAACGTGTGCAATTTGTACATAGCTTTTATTTAAGGAGAGTTTCTTAAGTTTCCTTTTCACCTGTGGAATTGAAAGGACAAAAAAAAAACATCAAACAAAACAGCTTCTGCAGAAATAGCTCTCTCTCTCTCTCTTCCACCTGCTGTTGTACTGCAGCTGTAAATTGTGTTACAGCTGTCATGGTTCAGTTCCTCTCCTATGAAAACTGAAGATCATCACTATAGTCCCTCTTGGGACAGCAGAAGTAAAAACTGCTTGAAGCGTGAAGTGCACAAGAGAAGGCGGCCGAGCATTTAAACACTATGCTCTGTCTCACCTGCCCAACTGCCTTCCAGCAGCAATCTGTAGATGCTTGAATTTGATCTAATGTATGAGCTGAGCCTAACTTGCTATTCATATCAAGTACAGGTAGAAAAGGTGGAACAAGCTTTGGATTCAAGCCATAGCAATCACCCCTGCAGACACATCTGCAATAGAAACATGCCAATCTGCTTTTTCATTGGATGTGTGTGGAACTATAATGTGAATTTACAGCTAAGAATTGAATCCTGTTCAGGCCCTACCTAATGCTGTTAATGCTAAACTGTAAAGAAATTTGTTCCTTGACACAAAGCAGCTCTTCACTGCTCCAGTGGGTATTTTCCTGCCTGAGTAAATATTTCAAATGGAAATACTACACTAAATTTGTAAAACTAAAAGACAACATAGGTATGGTTCAGTGTTGCATTTAAATGCAAGACAGTGCATCAGCACAGTTGTGCTCAAATAAATAGTTTTTTCTTTTGGTCAATTCCATTTTCGGACAAACTTGAAAAAGCTTGGGGCTGGCTGCAATGCACAGCTGTTGGCTCCTCTTTCAGCAGAGGCGTCATTGAAGCTACACAGCTTCGGGTTGGGACTGCAACCATCCTCTGCCCTGCTACCTGCAGCACTTTGCGCCTTACCATGAATTTGAAAGCGTGTCTCAGAATATCAAAAAGTAATATTCTTCCGAGAGGGAAGAATGGTGCTACATTTAAGGCACAAGGTTGGGAAATTAGACTGGTAAAGTGTGAGCTCTTGGAAAGTCAGTATTTCAAGGCCTTGTGTGTTTCCTTGCGTGTAAGCTGGGGATCATTTGCAAAGGACGCAGCAAAGATTTCTTGTTTGTTCACAAAGTGCTTTCAGATCCTGGGGTGGAAAGTGCTTTAAGAGTACAGAACAGCTGTAGTGATACTAGGTATAAATATTGCTAACTCGAGCCATATCTGACCTTAAGAACAGCTCTTAGTGGGTTCTTCGCATTTGCTTGTTTTGTGGCCTCAGTGGTGCAGTTCTGTCACGCCGATGCACAGTGCATGCAACTTCCGTGCAAAGAAGAAAGAGTTGAGCTAACCTTGTAGTCCTCCCGTGTTTGCTGTCAATACAGTTTCTGTGAATTGTATAAAACACCTCAGGTTCTGAAGCGAAGCAGCAGCAGCCTGTTTGTTAGACCGAGCTGGGTGGTGTTGTTTACCTTCTGTTGTTTACATGTCTATGTAAATAAAGAACACTGGTATTTGTAAATCAGTCACACGGGCCTGGTACTTAACTTGGTGACTTTATCATCACTGCACACCCACTCTTGTCACATATCCCGCAGAGTGAGAAGTAACTGTTCCTTATTCCGTGCAAAAGTGCCAGTTGCGCGGCTGCAATTTACACTCTCGGTATGACAGGCTAAAAAAAGCTTATCCCGGTGCCCCACTTAGCCTGGCTTCTGTGTCCGTAATCTCTAGAGAAGCAGCGCCCACGAACAAACTTCTGCGCCCAGCCCTGCTGCTGGATGCACATAATTGAGGGGAGGATGAGGCTACCCCCCCTGGTGAGACTGAATCCAATACTCCACCCACACAGCTAATTAGCTTGACTTGTCACTTTGCAAACAAGTGGAGCTCAGTAATCAGAGCTATTCCCCACAAAGATAATGCAGCATTGCAACAGCAGCAAGCAGCTGATGACATGGCTTGTGTTATAACAACCTTTTGGCATGCCTCAGCCACATGCTTTTTGCATCTGCAGTGTCAAACTGTTCTTCATTGCACATGCCCGTTTTTTGCTGCCATTCAAACCCATCATCTCGGAACAGCTATTTTAGCTGAAAAAGATGCTGGGTTTCAATTTGCAACTTGCCTTCATCCTCCGCTTCTCAAAAAGAACCCACGAAACGGTAAAAAGATGGCTTGTAATCAACCCCCAGATGTCTTCATTATTTCTGAGTTACGGTGGTGGCTCTGACATCACACACACTGCTGGCCACTACACAGTGCTTCATGGCTCGCGTTTGAGTGAATGCTGAGGGCAGCTGACACAAACAGCTTGGGGCTTCTTCCCCTTAGCCTGGGAAACAAGGAGTTCTTAGCGAACTAGCAGCAGATATGCAGAGGAACTTCTAGTCTCTGTAGTAGTGTCTCCATCCTGATGGTGGCAGAGATACTAAATCCTGATATAGGAAGGAAAGGGGATGCCTGATCTTCCTGGTGGTGGGGACTCATCCTTATGCTCCTCTTAGGAATGGTTTCTCACAAGCTGTTCTGGCTCATTTGCTTCAGTCTAATTTCCACAGTCAAAGCCAGTTGCAGGTGTAACACATGCAGACTTAGCAAACACGGGGTATTCAAAAATCTTTCTTCTACAACAAAGATTCAAACAGGCCCCACTTCAAAACATTAACACGCTTACTTATAAGGGCTGCATTTGCACTGGATCTTCCTCCAGTATGTCTTGAGATTACAGCAGAACAGAGCCTGACATCTTTAGGAGACTGACCGTCTGGTTAACAGAGATTTTCAACAGCAATTCAGTATCAAGCTTTTTCCCTGAGCAGGCACTCCCAGTAGTCTGGAACAGTATAAATGCAGCAGAGCTCACAAGAAGGTTGAATATTAACTGGTCACAGCCTTAAGGGTCTACCTGTTCCAGCTGCAGTTGATGGCAAGCCTCTGACAGTGCTGTGAATGGGGTCACACACTGTAACTATGCACCTCTAACCAAATGAATTGTAGAAAATACAGTGCTTTTTTTTTTTTTTTTTTTTTTTTTTTTTTTTTAGGAAAAAAAAATACAACAACACAAAAACCCACAAAAAAATCCTTCCCACCCACCACCAAAAGGGTTTCCCCAGACACCACAACAAAATCACAAATGTTCATCATTCTCATCTCCTTAAACTGGAAAAGACAGCAAATTCCCCAGAAGAGAAGAGATTTAGGTTAGGAAGAAATTCTTTACTTAGAGGCAGTGAGGTGCTGGCACAGCTGGCCAGTGAAGCTGTGGGTGCCTCATCCCCGAAGTGCTCAAGGCCAGGTTGGATGGGGCCCTGGGCAGTTGAGCCGGGGAGTGGCAGCCCTGCCAACAGTAGGGGGGGGATTGGGTGGGCTTTAAGGTTCTGTCAACCCAAACTGTTCTGAGATTCTACAGTTAATACTCTGACTTTAAAACAGTAGCATTGCGTTGCAGCAAGGCCCTCAGAACTGTGCATACAAAGTCACCACTAAGGTGGCTATTAAACAAAAAGCAGTTATTTGTCTGTGCCTTGGCTTTTCCTAAAGCTAGGCTTTTTTTTTTTTTTTCCTTTTTTTTTTTCTTTTGCCAAAACCAATCATTTTTCTCCAGGCAGTTTCAATTCATTTCGGGAAGGTAAGAAAAAGCAATTAGCTATGAACAGGAGTTCTGTGACTTCTATGAGACCACTGATTCACTTCGTAGAAGTCAGACATTCTCTGAAAAGAAACCTTGTAAAAGTCTGTCAGTATTCTTTCCTTCACTCTCTCCAAAACCAGGTTCAACTTGCTTAATGTGCATGTGTCCTAAGGGTTCCCTTTAGCCTGCAATCAGCCTGGACTTTAGGAATGATAAGGTTATATGACTGCATTCCTTTTTTCTTTATTATTTTCCATAATAAAAGTTCCATACAGGTCTCTTCTTTCCAATGTCAGTGATGATGTAAAGCTCATAAAGACCTCCAACCTCTCCCACAGTAGCAAAGCATGGGGTAAACAAGCAAAATTTATCTTTTCCTTCAACACTTCCTCAGTGTTGTTGAACACGATATCTATACTGAAAATTAACCTACTGTAGCTGTGTGGGGCTAACAAGACTAACAACATTATAAAGGAACTGCAGCAATGCCTGTGAATTATTAGCTTCAAAGAACATGCTTATTTAAAGGTAAGGTACCACTTCTGCATGATCACTTAGGAACTCCAAATAGAAACCTCTTCAGATAAAGTATTTCTGAACTAGATGAAGACAAGAAGGAAGACATCCTTAGTTGGGAAAAGCTCATGTTATAAAAGATAAGGAGGATGCCTAACATCTGTTATTCTATGTTATCTCATTGTATAGTCTGGACACGAGAATTTGGAGGATTTTTCAATATAACTTCACCATATTTGTCTAAGTTTGGCCTCACATTCTGCAGCTCCAAGGCCTGATAAACATTTGCCACCTACTGTATGCAGAAGTTATTCAGTAAGTCAGTGTCTTAAGTGGAGTCGATCGTCATTTATTTTGACAGTTACAGAGCAGCCATGCAACATCTGTGAGATTATCATCCCATTTACTTTTATACAGTCATAGGTAACAGAAGGAGAAATCCAGGAAGGAGACAACTTGATAAATGTTATTTTATACATCATTTTTCAGCATAGTAAAATATATAAGCCAATACATGTGACACTACTGTAACAAAGGCTCTTGCATCCTGATCACCATCCTGAACTGAGCTTAGAAATCCATGATTTTGGGTAGACACAAAATTTTTAACAGACCTGATTTGAAAAGCTGCCTTAAAGATCCACATTATATCCTCGCCTGAAGAGGAACAATAACACTGAATATCCAACACTTCCTATCATGAGTCTGAGCCAGTAAAAGGAGTGAGAAAACTTGCAAAATAATACATTATTCAAAACTGCAATGTTCTTTCAGTCAGATCAGGTAACAACAAACAATAACAGACCTTAAAAAAATGCACACATTGTTCAGAAGGTAGCCAAAAATTAATGCCAAAATTTAGCTTTTAAAGAACACCCAAACTAATTTAACACAAACAATACAGAAACAAACAGCAGTGGCCAAAGACTGACACACTTCAGGGGGCCTATCAGAAGCCTTTTGAAAAGCTACATGAGGAGTGACAGGGAGCAGAGATGATGGTGATACTGGCGATGAAGGAAGGGGAACACACACTGCAGAAAGATAGTAAGTTACATTAGCTACTACTGAGCTGTCACTCCAAATGATTCGTTGCCTTGAGCATGCGAGAGAAGCCATTGCCTTTACAAATGTATTTTACACAACTTCTGTGGCCCAGGCAACTGTTTCATAGATGGACAAACAGAGAGAGACAGAAAAGTTGTTTCAACAAATCAAACCCACCCAAAAATGTAAAGGCCTTTGAAAGCATCAGACACAAACCTGTGAAAATTTCTGTCATGCAGGGAGAGAAGACATAGGTGATAAAGACTAAGACATGCTAGCAGGCCTTACTTGAAGAGGCAGGTTTTCTTCACATCTATGGCTAAGCTTTTTATCCTTAAGTGATACCATCTGTTCTGACAGACAGTTTTATAAAATTTGAATAAGGTGACCTCAATAGAGGATTCCTGTGATGTGGAAGAATGAGAGTCATACGTGGATGTGAAAAGGTTGTGGACAGCTCATGTAATTTCTCATCCATGGGTACCTAAGCGCATACAGCGCTGTCACAAAAGACAGAACTCATCGCTTTTGACACTCGCAACACATAGCCACTCATGATTCCTGTAACAATACTGCCATAACTTTTCTACCATCTTACAAATGCCTGGCATGTGTCATTCAGAAAAATGCCCCTTTAGAGTCTGTAGTTCACTTACATAGTTAACTTCTGACAGATTATCACCCAGTATCCCCTCTGATTATAGCAGCCACATTACCATATGAGGATGAACATCAAGGATATAAATGTTTTACGCAACAGAACTGATAAGTTCACAGATCACGTGGTTAATGACAACGGACACCATTTGGTGAACATCGAAAACAAGAGCATTAGGAAAAAATTACAGAAGGTCAGTGTGAACTGATCTTCCTCTTTTCACTGACCAAAAGCCTTCAGTATAAAACTGGACAAGAACAAAATGTTATGTATGTTCATCACTTTTTGCCCATGGAGATCAAAATTTGTACCATGAGCATGTACGAGAACATTCATTCTTTAAAGCAACTGATGGAGAAATTAAAGCATTCTTTAACAAGTCATGATTCATGCGTGTGCGTGTTCATGTGTTTCTGTACATATGCTGAACTGATACAGAGAACAGTGTTTGGTTTATGTTATTTCACCGGGAAAGCACTTGCTACAGGACACCAACTAGACTGGATGTTTGTTCTTTTAACAGTAAACATGACTAGGAATAGTTTTAAAGAACAAAGTTTTTCTATTTTTAAAGTTTTTAAGCACACACATTCACACACAATGCCAACAACAACAAAAAGAATCTGCAAACAGCGAAGAATAGGACCTATCCCTATCCAGTTAATGCCGAAGATTTGAAGGAAGCTGCTGCCCCCTTTTGGCTCTAAATACAAGCGCAAATATCGTGCACTAAAATATTTAGGATTCTGATTACAAATCGGATTGACCAAGAAATAGACAAGTTTTGGTTTTGTAAATAGCATAAAACTGAGGTAGCACAAATTAAACTTGACTACTTAATAAGGCCACTCGAGACAACTACTTACGAAAGCTACTAAGATCTCATAAGTGCAAAAGGAGAAAAAGCCAGGCAATACAAAGAACATACGAAACCTAATGAACAGCCTGATACATAACACATCTCATAAGTCATCTTACTATTCCTTGCTTTAGTAGGAAAAAGATATATTTTTTCTGAAGAATAATACCATTTAATAACTAAAGAAATTCATCATGCACATCATAGCCTAATGGTTCTTGAGTAATATTCCCTAAGGGATACTACTGTGAAAGAAGTGACTCCCATGTCCTCCCATGTCCCAGCTTGTTCACTCCAGTGATCTCACCTTTGTCAGCCAGCCTGCAGATCCACCTGAATTCAGAAATGTCAGAAGGCTGGCAGCTCATACAATCACCAGGTAGACCAGGAAGAACCTGGTATGAAGCCCGGGAGAACACAAAATCTTTAACTGCCCCTTAGCAGAGGAAAGGTTAACAGCAGCACTCACCACAGGTTGGTCCCAGAGAGAGTGAATTGCAACATCCCACTTGTTGTTGGAAGGAAAAGCATCCAGGGCAAAGACATCTTCAGAAGTGTAAACCCAGTACAGAGGACATGGAACTGCTCTGGTCCAGCAGCTTGAACATTAACGCTTCCATTCCCCTACATAAATTAACAATAAATACTTGAACAATAACAAATACCATTCGGTAAAATTATCACATCATTCTGTTCTACTGTTTTACAGAAGCATTACACACTCAGGCATTAGAACAGTTAACAGGAAAACTGGGATTTCCTCAACAGGACTGTAGTTAACAATTTGATGGCTTAAAACTTAACTGAAAAGTTACCAGATGTCTACCAAGCATCCTTGATTTATGACATTTTCTTATTGATAATAAAAACACGTCTGTTAATGCCCCTCATTTAGCTTTGCTTGTTTTTACATCTTCCTAACCTTCTGTTTGAGCCCAAGCCATTGAAAACCACTCAGTGAAGAGCTGATGGCTACGTTGCTGGTGGAGGGAAATGCTGGGGAGACAGATCAGGCTGTGTTTCATGGGATGAAGGCAGCGAAGATCAGGAGCACTGTTTTTGCAGTGCTTCTTCAGAAAGAGAACACGAAAAAAAGGAAGTCAGCAAGACCTGTGAATGAGGGAGATGTGATCACAATTTCCAGTATAAAGTGAAAAGCAAACAAACAAACAAACAATCCCACCCTTAAACAAAACAACAAAACATACAATTTTAACCATCTTTCCTGGATTATTTTTTAGGGACCAACGCATTCCTAATACAGCTCCTAAGGGGGACGAGCAGCAACATCCTGCTAAAGAGCTTTCAGAACACACCAGTAGTTCTACTGCTTCTCTTCAGCACAGCTGTGCAAAACAAGTCACAGGGCATTAGGTAGAAAGCTGTCAGTCAGGCACCAAATAGCATCTACAGCTGATCCACTTAAAAGCGTGGAGGGAAAAAGAAAAAAAAAAAAAAAAAAGTGAAAAATTTACTCAGGTGAATTAAGTTTTCCATTAAAAAGGGAGAAATTTGTGAAAAATATTCCTTGGACTTATTCAGCCATTTGACCTCAAAGTCCAGTTCATGACCAGCACATCACAGATGTAGGCATTGGAAGCAGACACCAAACTACTTCTGCAGCAGAGTACGCAAGCAAATACAGGTAAGGCAAGGATACTCTTAAGCACACAAAACAACTGCCTTGGTGGGTGTGGGGAGGAGATATTTTTCTTTCAAACTTTTCCACTTCTTAATACTTGGAATCTACTCAAACCATAAACGATCTATTCTCATAAGAACTGGAAATAATACCACTCTGGAGAAGACACATTCTGGACAACAGGTGAGTAGGCAAGTAATTTGCTCTTCAAGTCATTGATTGGGCTGAGGTTGTACACAAGAAAATTGGCTTCACAGTTGCATCCAACATCAAGATGAGCCTCTCTTCTGCTACATAGTGACCTCTGGTCAAAAATACAGATAAACTATTCAGTGATTACAGGGCCTGTCGGCAGTCTCTAAAGTCATTCAGCTAGGCACCAAGACACCATGAAAGTTTGCACAGCCTTTCTTGACCCTAGCTGGCATAAAGAAAGTTATTTTACTTCTTTTACCATCTGTTTCCACCTTTGTTCTCAGTTCCCATTAATTCTCCTATTGTTTTATTACACCTCAGCCACACATAAGTTTTCTCTCTTTAATCTATTTTTTCCATCTACTTGACACCCGTGTATAAACCCTTCTAAAAATTAGAGGTAAAAAATACAAAGTGCAGTTCTAGCCCTCATCAACTGAGGGCCAGACACATCTTTTCATCCAACATGACTCAGCCTTGTCTATTCACACAGTTCTTACACCTACAACCACTGTACTCACGTACACTCAAGAAACCTGTAAGCACTACCGTTATTAAACAATTACTTACCACAATTACTATGCCATTACTTTTATCTGAGCTCTCTGTACGGCATCCAGTTCTGGGTGAACTTGCTGCTCCAGGGAGAGAAGACCACTTAAATACACATCAGAGATTTGTTTAAAAAAAATAAAAAATAAATGCACACTGTTAATCTGAACAAACAAAACAAAAAAAGCAGTTTCTCCAATTTTAAGCTATGGAATATTTGTGGTATTATTGTACAGCCAGAATTACATTGCAAATTTTGTCCTTTTTTCTTCCAGTGAAAAGAATATCTGCAGGAAATGCCTCTCAAGCAAAGATATTTGAGACATTCTCTTTAAAAATGTAATTTGTTATCAACCATTGCTGGCCAAGACTAGATTAGCATCAAACTTGACACTATGCAGTTTTGTTTTTCCTCACAATAATCAGCTTTTTACCTGGGTGTTGATTACGTGTTTAACAAAAAGATCACACACAGGAGTAGGTATCTATATTTTATATATAAAAACAGAAGAAAATGAAATATCAGTCTGAATTAGGTACAGAAATCACTGAAGTACAGAAGAATATTTACAGGCTAATAAAAATATATTCAGCTTAACTAGATATGATACATTTGTTGTTAAATGTTATACCTCCTATAGGAATAACTTTATAGATGTTTGGACACATACAATAAATACTTGGATTTCATTTGATATAATGGTCGATTAACATATATTGAGATGGATACAAACCATCTTCACTGCCACAAATATACTTCTACAAAGAAAATACTACATACAGTCTTTGATCAGAGTTAAATTTATTGCCATTTAGCACTTTCCTTAACTAACATGCTCTTAATTAACATTGGTCCCAGATGCCAACAAGCGCTGTCTACCTTTAGCTCAAAATACAGTTGTCTCAATGAAGTTTTTTTTTTATTTTATTTTTAATAGGCAAGGAATCATCTACTAGAAAAAAATGCACAGTTTTCTTTAGAATACTATTTTATTCTTGAAGTAAAAATATATATACATGCCAGTAAACGGTTTTACACTTTAAAAAATAAAAATGAAGCCTGAATACTGCCTTTCCTTGGAAATTCTTCCAAGTTTCTTTCTTTCCGCCTCAGGGGATCAGCAGGACTGAGTCTTCCAGTTACTGACAAAGGGAAAAATACACATTTGTGTATTTTTGAATCTGGAAATCTCAACTTGCAAAACTTTTCTCAATTTAAATATTAATCTCAAAGCATCTCAGTATGACTACGGCACGTGAGTATGTTAAATCAGCTGGTACTAAGAATGGAGTACAGCCACGCTGTAGTGTCTGTGTCTGTGCAAATTCCTCCCATTCAGGCCTTTCCAAACAAAGTTTATAAAAACTGCAGGGAAAGAAACACAGCGATGACTTACTGATACCTGATTTGTCTGCTCCTAGTCATTTTCCTCAGCCATTTTTCCTTCTGTTGATCTCATACATAGATTAAAAATAGACAAAATAACAGAGAAAGGGTCCAGCAACTTCCAGATGATAAAGTGTACAGGATCATAACAAACAGATGGACAAGGAACGTCAGGAAAATAACTCCAGGAATATTCTCCCACCTCAGGTTGAAATGGATCAATGGACTAAAAGGAAAATGATCTACGCCTGAAAGTAAGGAAGATCAAATAAATAAAAAATTTAATCCTTCCCTCAGATACAGGGAAACCATGCAGGCAAATCCAGTGCTTTTAAAAAGCTATTAGACTAGTTGGACCAGCCTCACTTCTTACAACTGCAGCAAAATTTTATACAGCTATGATTTTCAAAGACAGTAAAACTACTACTTGGCTTTAAATTACACTCTCTGCCAGGGAGCATAGAGTGTTCTAGGCCACTGACCGTTTCAGAGTGCACTCCACTTTACTAACTGTGAGGGAAAAAAAATAAAATAAAATAAAAAATAATTAAAAAAAAAAAAAACAACAACAAAAACCACAAATCTGAATGTGAAGTTAAAGCAGTGGATTAATCTGCTAATTTCTACCTAACATGCCTGTAATTTCTGATGCATCAGAAAAAAAAAATATGTCTGGTGACCTGTTTCCTCTTTACACAGATTCATTTTTAAATACTAGTGCCTGTGTGGTGAAAACTGTACAACTTTGACTATTCTAAAAGCCTTCCAACAGTATGCCATATGACAAGGGCTGTTACAAAAAATGAACCAAATAACTCCACTGAGTGAATGGAACTCATGCGTACAAGCACACACACAAAACAATCTTGTAAATAGCAAAGTTAAGGGATTTATAAATAGAAAAATTTTTGAATAAAGTATATACATTTTTAGGATTTTTCTATTAACATATATATAGTGCTCCTAGGAGAAACAAGCAACCGTGTTCTACATCACAATTTTGAAGGTAAAATTAATTGATGTTACTCTAAAGGCCATCGAGGTTTTTTCTTAGGTATGTAACACCATCCTACATACTAATACTTCCAAAAATGTTTTTTCACATTAGTTCCACTGTCCAATAATAAAATCTTTTCACATTACAGTCCAACAGCCTGCAAAGCAGTGAATAGGAAAGCTATCTTAGCCAGCTGAAATAATAAATGTGATTACAAAGAGAGTTTGTATATGGAAAAAAGTTGCATTTCGCCTAAAGATCTACAAGGTCAGTTCTTGTATATCTACAGTTATATGAGAAACTGGCCAAGAAGCCATCCTCAACAGTTGTATTTGCAACAATGCCATGGGCCTTTAGATATACACCAATTAAAAGCTAGTTTCAGATACACTGCCGTTACAAAAAGAGTATCTTTTCTCTTTCAACAGTAAGACAATTACAGGTTAATACAACTGCCCAAAAGTAACAGATAGGGCCAGACACTGTACAATTCTGAGCACCTCCTATAAAGTACTGTGCACTTTATTTTCACTTCTTCAAAGATTATTTTAATCTGAAATATGTTCAGTACCTATTGAGAGTACTCAGCATTTCTTAAGCTCAAGCTAATAATGACCAATTCAGACAACTCCACGCCAGTAGTAACCAAATCCATTCAAGAAAGCACACTGAACTGACGATGTTCAGAAAAAATACCAAAGGGCACACATAACTGTGGATGTCTTTTTAAACTAGTTTTGTTTGTAAAACCCCATAATACCCTGCTTAAATACGCTCGGAGCAGTTTTCAGATGGAAGAATTAGCAGTGAATTAATTAAAAGAATAATATCAAAAAGCTCACCCATAAAATTATCATGGGTCATAACTAACAAGTAGTCCATTGCTGAATTTGATGGCCTTGCTTAAGTAACAAGGTTTTGCTATTCTGAGAAGAAAAAGAAACTAACAAACAACAACAATAACAAAAAACCATTATCTTTGAAAGTTACAAATCAAAATCTCCAAGTGGAAAATTCAGGTATCCAACAGTACATTTCTCCCTCACCTTCCAGAGTCAAAGCTTGTTTCACAACAAACTGAACACTGGTTGTCCCTTTAAAACATCAAGGGGTTAAAATGAAGCTGGTCACATCTTATTCTCCTTACTTGGGAATATAAAAGAAATTAAAAGCTGAAGGTATTGAGGTTATCTTTTTTAGAAATCCCATGCTTTGGTGCTTATTATTAAAAGGAAATTCATTTCACATGCAATGTGTTAAGTAGCCACTGTGTGTCAAGCAAAAGACAGTTTTCCACACTTAGAATTGCTCACAATGAAGCCCTGAGGTAACTGCCTTTTTTCCAGGCAACAGTAACAGTTCCCTTTGACTTTTAATCACCATTTCACATTCACAACCTACATTTGTGTATGCAAACTCGGAGCAGTCAATATTGATTATCAATTGTTCCCAAAAAGGGGATCTGTCCAGTTGTTTTTGTTTGTTTCTTTAGGATAAAGACTCAGCAGAACGGGTTAATTTGGGTGCAGCATCTTCTAATGAAGCTTCAACTGAATTCCCCAGGTCTCCATTTTCATGTCCATCCATACTTGGTTTCTTATCAAACACTGCAAGTTAAAAAGAAATTTTATTTAAGGAGAAGTAATCTTGGGAATCGTAAATTAGTGAGATTTATTTCAGAAACTAGAAAATGTCCTGAGAAGACGGCTAAAAATACAAGCTAGTGTTTTCAGTAAAATGCGACGGAAGGAAAACATAAACTTGACACACTGCTGATCTAAAAAACATAATTGAAGAAGTGAACAATATAAAATAATGGCTTACAGGGAATTAACTACACCTAGACTAGTCAGGAAAAAATAAGAACAATTGGGAAAAAGTGATCAGGAAAAAAACAATACACAAAACCCACAAAAATTAGTTAATTCAGTTCTATCTAAGTAAACCAAGCCAATGAGTAAGGGGCCAATCAAAAGAGCTGACAACTTACTAGTAGGTTAATTGAATTAACTGGAAGATAAATATTACGATTAACACAAGAACAGTGTTCTCCAGAAACTGGTTTGCACACTGAGACCTCAGAATTAAATACAACACTTTTTAGAAAGCTTACCTTGTGAGGGTTTGACATCCACATTTACTTCTTTCCTACTGGAACCTGAATTTGCTCCTTCTTCCAATTCATCAAGATATAAACGATAACGGTGTCCACTCTCATCCTCATATTCTACGTTTTCATCATCCGAATCAACTTCTGGAGCAACATACACTACTTCAAATTCAATCTCGCCTCTCTAGAATAAAACCAAAATAGGAATAAATTCAAGGGGACATACTAGTTGTCTGAAAATGAGAAGCAATGCAGCAACAAGATTCTAGACCACAAAGCATATCAGAAACATTGTTCAGCTGGGGCTGTCCACTCATAAAATAATAGAACAGGTATCACTAAATAATTATTTCTATGGGGAGACTTAACAAGAAGATTTCCACCAGCCTTACTGAAGAATCATTGGCCAAGACAAAGGTTTAACAGAACAGTATTGGCCCAGCCCTTTTCTCATAAATTGTAAGACACAGGAGGACTCATTGTAAGGTGATGGAGCTTCAAGAATTACCATAGCTTAGCATAATACTCTGACCGAAAACTTTAAAAGTCAAGGTAATTCAATAGGCAGAATAAAGGAAGCGCATAAATTTGCCTGTGGATAACAGGTCCCAACTGACCTGTTGAGAGAGGATAGTTACAGCTTCTTTATGTTTGGCATCTCTTAGATTAACTCCATTTACTGCCAGAATAGCATCACCAACATGTAGTCCTCCACATCGATCAGCAGGTTGCCCAGGATGGATTTCAGAGATCAGTATTGGAACACCGTGCTCCTTCCCACCCTACAGAAAATGAGAATTTTAACCAGGTGAAATGTGCACTGGCAGAAAATCAGCATTCCAGTAGCTGTTTTTAATGTGCTTATTTCAACTTTCATTATAGAAAATAAGAAAGAATGTTTTGGACAAAAAGAATACTTAAGTAAGTTGTATGAGATGTTTCTCTTAATTCTTCTCCCCAGAGAAGAAAAGTCAAATTTCAAATTTAGGGCCTAAGCCCAAAACAAAAATTGAAATTCTAAGTTTTACATAAATTTAAGGATTTCACCATCTATCAAAATGAGTTGGATTCTTCAAGTCACACAACTATAGCTACAAATTTACATAATGCAACCTTATGCTTTTTGATTGCTGTGCTCTAAAGATATATCCACTGTTCAATATTTTATGAAGTACAAATTTAAATTGCTTCTTCTTTGTAATAGAAAATAAATGCAAGCATTTACTGTGATTGAAATTCCTAGTCCTTCATGGTCTTCTTTAACTAGCAAAACTTTTCTGATTGGACCAACACCTTGACTCTTCTTTAAGGCATCTGGATCCTAGTTCAATATAAAAAACAAAACACAACACATAAAAACCTCAGTAAACTGTAGATACAAATTCGTGAACCAAAACACATCAGCATACCTCATTTTTTCAAAATGATTTGTATTTGGACATTATATCAGCAACAGACCAGCACCAAGCACAACAAACCTGAGTGCCCTCTTACAGATAGGCTACAAAATCAGAAAAGGTTTCTCACTATGCACTTCTGACAAAGAGTAATCATTTCAATTATTTCAGTGATGAGTGTTGCACAATACATCTAACTTCCAAAAGCAGGAAAAGCAGCCATATATTAAAAATATAAAGGGACTATATAAAGGAATGCTGATCACTGTTGAAATGTTGTACAACAAATTGTAACTTGAAGCTAATCAAATGATAGATGTAATACAGTACCATGAAAGGGTTTGCTCACTTAAGTTTATTTTTGTTACTTTAAAAACAAACTACCTCATAAGCCATTCAACTCAAGACTAGAAAAGAAGCTAAATTAATCCAGGTATTTACTTTGCTGCTGCCTTTATGCACATCCTTAAAATCATACACACACATAAAGCATATTTTATATGCCATTGAGAACATAAATAGTAAGATCCATCTGAACATCTAAGATATTTAAAACAGATCAATCAAAGTAATGCCCTTTCCTGAAAGCGTCTGATTTCATGCACTGAATGCTGGGGGTTATTAACAGCTCATGTGCTAGGCTAGGTAAGACAATGTCTACCAAGGCTACACATGTTAAATTCATATTACTACACACACACAGCAGAGACTCAATTTTCAAAAGGACTGTACATTCCTAGGTAAGGCAGCAGAACTGTCTTTCACATGGTCACTTCTGTAGATATGCTATTCAGGACGGATCTGCCCTTTAAGATATCTAGCTCTGGGTTCCCCAGAATAACAGAGACATGGACCTGTCGAGAGTGGGTCAAAAGGAGGGCCACAGAAATTATCAGAGGGCTCAAACACCTCTCCTGTGAAGAAAGGCTGAGAGCATTGGGGTTATTTAGTCTGGAGAAGAGAAGAAACGGGTATAGGAATAGATGATCTTTAACAGTCCCTTCTAATACAAACCACTTTATGATATAAAATAATTACACGTATATAAAAGTGACAGTTAAAAGAACTCAAAAGTGAAGTGAAAACAAACACAAAAAAACGAAGAAGTAACTCTTATCTTTTTTTCCTTAAATGTCAGAAATTACAGAGGAATGAGTCACCCTTTCAACTTACATGTCCTGGTGGTGCTTGCATTGGTCGTTTTAGATCATTCCTACCTCGACAAGCTCTAATAACTGTTTTGTGACGGTGAAGGTGTATTTCTGCTTCAAGCTGATTCCAGAGCTTGTCATGAGCAGGTCCCTTCATATCTCGACCCAGTAACTGAATCTGTTGAACTCTACAAACAACAAAGAGAATAAACAACACACTATAATATAAAATCAGTGCACTGTACAACTCACACTCCATCAGACGACAGCACGCAGTCAAGCAGTGACTAGTGTAAGCGCAGTAACTGCAAGGAACTGTGACAGTGACAAGCATGTTAAATTTAAACAGCCATGCATATATACAAATTCTTCGTAAGCTTAAAGGGCTTGTAAATAGCTCATCTACTCCACGAAATCCAGAAAACTTAATTAAAAAAACAACAACACAACCCTGTGGCTCTTCTTTGTAATGTGAAGGATTTTTAGTTTCTTCCTTGTTGAATTAACTGCAAATATGAGACTTTTCCTAATAACTCTTTAACTTTAGACCTGCCTCTGGGAATGCAAAGGAAAAGAATAAACAGAGTTGCAGAAGTGACCATTTGTGTGAATGGCAGAACATGTTAGACACAAAGTATACACAAAGTTGCAAGCAACAGAAGTGGCTGAGCCTTCCCAATGATCAGAGGGACCAAAAACTGTCCTCATGAGCCATATGCAACTATCTTGTTTTTAATTAAAAAAAAAAAAAAGTAAAAAAAAAAAAAAAAAAAAAGCAACAACAAAAAACCATAATAGATGGAATAAGTAATGTAAAAAGTAATGTAAATTTTAAAGAGGAAATTTAAATCCAGCTGTAAGGGCAGCAGACTCACAAGAAAAGATTCAAACTGCCAGCTCAGTACAACGTATTTAATAGTGCTTATGGCAAGATAAGAACTAATTTATTGCTACACGAATATAACTAGCCAATTAATGGGCAATTAGGTGGACAGTGCAAGAGCATACTAATTAAGACAGATGCCAAACAGAGATAAAGTGACTGATTACTTTCAGTCAGATCAGAACTGCCACATCATGAACCATCTCTGTCTCCATAAAACAAGGAAGTACAAAAGGCAATTTCTGCATTGCTTTCCGCAGCACTTTTGAAGGGACAAAAAGACAACTTAGATGCTACAGAGCGGGACAAGTAAAACAGGATCAATGCTGTGAAGCCAGGTGCCTCAAAGTATTTCCAGCCCACCTCAACACACAGACCTGGGCACCCCCAGCCCTAAGTGAGGGCTCTAAGGATCCTTGCAGATGTTAATGGGACTGAAGAGCTCAGGAATATGAGCATAATTGTAACACCGTGCTGCTAACACTGATGAGAATTGTATGCAGCTAAGCTTACCATGGTTATCTTCTGCCAGTTATCACAGTTATGTAGTAGAAATATCACACTCATATGCTGCCAAATTTAAACTAGAATAACTGACATCACTTTATCTGCATCGCCATGCTTGTGCTATCACAGTTGTACGTTAAAAGTTATTAGAGACCACCACATGTATACTTTAGATATACATGTCACAGAATCTTTTCTTGCAAAAGAAAATCCTTCCTGCTAACAATTTTAAAAGTTAAGGAAACTAAGGTTTATAAATAAACCAAGAATAACCCATTCTTAATACTGTACTAATGAAGGCTTTGTAACACAGCTATTTACAAAAAAAAAAAAAGAAAAAGAAAAAGAAAAAGAAAACTTAAATCTTTTAAATTAAATTTCCGGAGCATAGTATGATTTTTGACTGGCTTCACTGTGGTCATTCTACTGTATTAATCCCTAATACTTACGAACATAGTACAAAACATAGGAAAAGAGAAGTCAACAAATGCTATTAGAAAACACTTACTGGTTGCAGTGGAGAAGACAGTGAATAAGGAAAAGCCTGGTTTCTATTTGATAATAGAATAAAAGAAGGTCAAGAAACCTACAGCATTTATTTATGTCTCTCTAACCCTTCAAAAACTGTGACTTCGCCAGGCACAGATCAAGTTCATTGTGCTACATGCTCTCCTGTATTAAACAAGTCTTGTAACAACAACAACAGAAACTAAAACTCATGCTAAGGACATGGATTGATTTTACATGCCTTCCAGCTAGTTCCTTATCTAAGTACTTGGCTGCCAATCTTGCTCCATAAACCTCAGCCTGAAGAACAGCAATGTGTCGACGAAGAGCTTCATTCTCCTTCCTCAGCAACTTCACCTCAGCTTCCAACTGAGCTTCCTTCACTTTTTCCTTCTTGTTAGCTTCAAGTTCTCTCTCCTTAAAAAATAAATATAAAAAAAGTTAGAAAGCTTTTATCAAAGTTAATAACAAAAGAGCACTTACTGTTGCTGCACACCAATGCGTGTGAAATAATGCTATTTCTAGGACATGCAGGAAACAAAAGTGACTCTGTCACTGCAGCTACTGCACCAACCTCTGAGGAGAGGTGGCCTTGAACTCAACTTTGTGCTCCCAGCGCTATTTTTATCCTGCTTACAACTCCTGTACATTATGCATGCACTATCTTAAAGTCCAAGGACTGAAATAAGCAACAACACTTCTACTTGCCACAAGTAGGTGGCAAAACGTAGAGAATCTGAGTATCGTTGCTTTTTCCTTTGTTAAGATGAGAGATTCATCCAATGAGAGGGAACAGACTATTTTTAAAATATAAAAGTTAATACAAAACCACAAAATATTTCAAGTGGATAATATTCTTTAATATTCTTTAAGTATTTTAATGAGCTTTTAATATGCTTCAATGTTCTGTAAGTTCCTAAAATGACCATTTATGATCATGCAAGCAACCCAGAAATGTCCAGCCAGGGATATTTCCAAGTTAGATTCCTAAGACCACAAAAACAAAACCAGAGGTTTTATGTATGATGGTACCCACCCTGACAAAATTATAAGAGACATAAGTACACATTAACTTCATTACAAAAAAAGAAAGGAAGAAAGAAAGAAGTCTATTGTCCTTTACTACCTTTCCCCCTCCCCATGAGAAAAGAATTACAGAAATAAGAGTTACTTCCATAGTGCTCCACCACAAACATACAGATAATGCATAGATGTCGTCTTTTCTAAAACCCAGATCACTGGAACTAAAAGGAATTAGCAAGCTCAACTCAAGTTATTATCTTACTAAATCAGCTACAGGAGGAGTACATTTGATTACTTGTATCTTTTGTATCTTGTTTTATATCTCTTTTACAAAGCAGCAAGAAAAAAATGCAGCAAACAGCAAACCATGAAGACAGTAGAGACAGAGGATTTATTACTGTTCCCTTTTAATTATGGCTGCCAACTGAAAAAAGTAGTAAGAACTAAGTTCACTAAAATGCATTTTAAAAGACATTTAGAGTCCCTACAAAGTGTTCTTTGTACTTAGAGTCAACTACACCATTAAACAAATAAAACCATAAGGTGCTACTAAAGAAGCAACAGGATAGAAACAAAATTTTACAGAACTGGCAAGACAAATCTGTTAAGAAATGGTGAATATATTTATTCACTATTCCAAGAGTGGATAACAAAACAACAGATACGGATGGTGATACCACATTTTGAACACTGAAGCTAGGTTGCTATACAGAAACCAAAAAGAGGTATTTTCACAATAGGTATGCAGGCATTTGTAGCTCTTTGCCAGAAAGACAGCTGTGGATTTGATGGACTCTACTTCTCAACACCCGTCCAGGTTAGATGAATCAAGTACATTACACACGTGTATGTATTGGCCAAGAACTGCCTAGCACATTGCTTGGAAAGTGTAAAACAGAGATTGCTTGAAAGTGCAGTAATTCTCATACTGACCCAGTTTCACATCCGGTTTGACTTGATATATACATTAGAAAACCTGCCACACAAAGACACATCTGGTCTCTGTCTTGGGTTTGGAGTTGTCTTGTGAGATGACTCCAACTACTTTTTAACAAATCTCTTTATGACCTGCAGAATACACTCATAAATCAAGGATTCCGGCTAATCTACGTTTCAAGAACAGTAGTTTCTAAAACCAGTCCAGTTCTCTCTGCTGTAATGATGGTTCTGGGCTATTTTAATATATGTCTACTGCCAGCAGCTGGAGGGCAATTACAGAAATTCAAGTGTGCCAAAACACTGTGTTGCATCTGACACATAGCATCGCAGTTCAGACACAATACTAGTTTTAAAGTAGCTGGAGAGTCCGTCTGCAGCTAGCATTTATTTTAGTTTTATTGCCAAGACTGCAACCAGGTGCTGGAACAGTACAGGCCCACTGTCTGCGTAAGCATTCTCTTTTAGGATTCCTCTTATTTGAAAATTTGAAAAAGGACTAGAATTTGAAGCAGGCATATAATTGTACAGCATTTACACACACTTTTTCGTTAGATATTATGAAGTAGTCAGTTTAAAAACTGAGCTTTTCCACTGATTTTCTCTGAATTTGATTCATTTTCAAAATTAAATTTAAAACAAAATCATCTGTTATTTTCCTATGTGGAATAACTTGTAATTGTGCACTTTAAATGGTGTATCTAAAATAGAAGGAACAACATAATCCCAAGTTTTCTTCCTATTTTCTCCTTTACTGTGACCCAGAAGCCACTGGACTCTCTCCAGTTGATCACTACATGAAGAACAGTTGAAGGTCTGCAGTACAGAATCACTGAGGATGTACTGAAAGGATATGTCTTGCTCTAAGCAACTGCTGTAAAATGTGATAAAAGACTACAAATATGTTATTTAAGAATGAGCAAGTTAAAGAACCATGTTTCTTGCTTTCTGGTGCTCATAGCATTGCAGAGGTTTTGGTAAATATAAAGAACTGTATTTTCGGTTGCTAATACAACAAGAAGTAAGTAAACAAAAACAATTGCAACGTTGAGGACCAAAGCTGTTTGAAAATTCTCAAGTCTATCACTGGGAAAGACTGCAAAGGCGAAGTTAATTTCGCATCACTTTTTCTTTCCATCTACAGGCTGTTAAACAGGTAAGTATATGACGTACATTAAATCACATCCATAAAAAGAACTGAAAAAAGAGAAAATAAGGAAGAACTTTCAGAATTTTAAAAAACATCCTATATAAAACACAGTACATCACATGCTGCCTCATGCTTTGCTTTAGAATTTGTGTAACACCTTAAAAACTTTTGGACACGTTGCCAAAATAATTTGTCAGAATACCACATTATGAGATATCATCTTAAATTACCTGTGAAAATAATAAGTATATACATACAGACTTAGGAAATTGGCACCAAAGTTAGAGAAGACAAACTAAAAATGCAAATAGAGTTCTTTACACAGCACTTTGCAAAGTGACAGGAAGATGGAACAAGACAGATCTGTCTTGCCAGTTTCTGAGACCAATATATATAAGTTGTCACACAAAACAGAAGCACTTAATCATTTAAAAAAAGCAGAAGGAGCAATCAGTATTATATATATATATATATACTTACCAATTCATCCACAGAAAGGACAGACTTAAGACAGAAGAAAAGAGTTCCGTAATTAGAGAAACAGGTAATTGGAACTTTAGGAAAATGCATTAAAGTAAAAGACCTATTTCAAAAGAAATTTACCAGCAGACTGTGCATTTTATTACAGGGAATTTTTAAAAACCAAACTGCTGTAATTGTTCTTAGTAGCAATTTTGGTCTTTGGTTGTGATTATCATTAAAAACACCTTAACTTTATTATAGTATTGAAAACAGTATTTTCTCCTAAAATACCAGGAATTATAAAGAACAGCACAATAACATGAAAAGCACTGTAATATTTGAGAGGAAAAAGCAAAAGAAGGTAATATACTTCCTGGCTGCTCTGATGTTTAAGAAGCCATTTAACTGATGGGTAAATATGGCAGTTTTCTGAAAGTATCACAGAATAATATGTCTTCTATAATGCAGTACTTGATACTGACAATGGATTTTTTCCTTTCAGAAAACATAACAAAATACATTTTTGCTTGCTCAAGCTACATGAAGCTTCACAGTTTTCTGTGTCTACAAGAGTTTAAAAGTGAGCTTCTCTCCACTAATACTATAATAAAATCCCTAAAGGCGAAGTAAAAAAAACCCTCAAAAGATTAGCCCCCATGTCTATAACAAAAAAGAAGGAACTACATGGAAATAAGGAGAGAATGTCAGCTTGGACTGTTAGCAAATTCAACTTCAACATGGATAAAATCTGAACCAATACAAGAAAAAAAAGTACTTATAGTTAGCTGTCTGAAACAGAATGAGGTCACTTGCATGGAGATTTAATACATCTTTAGAAATTGCTTCTAACAACATAAGGAGAAAGAAATACGTTAGAAGTATGACTGTGTCACTCAGCAGTTAAGTCTCACTAATAAAATCAAAGAATGAAAATCACACACAATTTGGGTTGGCTAAAAATTTGCTTCATGTAAACCTGAAACCTAACACTTAGAATATGTGGGTGGTATTTAACTAATTCTTATTTACATGTTCAGTTAATAATGGCTCTAAAAAACCTCTATCATTCATAAGCTATAATTCAATACAGAATAAATTATGTGTGGATAATCCAGAAAATGTTATTCTTTATACTGGACATGCAAATATATAGATGTAAGAATACTGCTGTAATTCAGTTACACCCTTTGGATCTGAAACCAAAAGAATTTGGGATAGTCTTATTTAGTGAACAGCCTAGATGGCCTCTGAGCCTGAGAGCCTATTACTGTGTTTTATTTTACATTAATTAACAGGACAAAATAGCAGAGACTAATTTAACGCTTCACAGATGGTGAGACTTGCTATTTGAAAGGAACTTGTAAAGCAGTTTTAAAAACAGCTAGATGGGTAATCTTTGAATTATGTAAAGAGTTAGAAACCAGAACCGAGACAGCATTACACCACTTCCTAATTTTAAAAGTATCAGTATTAGAGTATCTGTATGAATCTGTAACAAGGCATACTATACTCTGGATATCAGTCAATGCTAACTAGTTCCACTGTTAAATTATTGTTATCTTCTGGTATATATTTGAAAGGTCTAAAGTTTCCCAAAACCATACTTCACAAAATTATCAGTTGTCTATTGGTTTTTTTATGACAATATGTTGAATATACCAATGGATAGCATCTGTAGCATTCTGAAAGAAAAAGTACAACGGAGAATACTGTGACGTCATCTGCCATCTCCATCTATGGCAAAACAATCCCATTCCTACTCTTATGCTACAGTGAGAACTGAAATTTTTTTCCTTCTAGACTGTTTTATAACGTGTGAAGATTTGGTTGTGTTTTTACATTGGAAGCTATCATCTTTCACTACTTCTGCTGCCATAAAAATATTATAATTCATCACAATATTTTCTTACCTTGCTTTAATAAACTGCTCAGAAAACTTCTACGTAAAAATTACTTACATTCTTATTTATTATTTTTAATGGTTCCTAACCACTAACAATAAATTTTGTTTAAAAAAGAAAAAAGGTTAATTCTCTCCAACATCTTTAGCAGGAAAATTTATAATCAGCTTACTCATAACTTACAAGGAAGAGCTTCAGACAGGAGAGGGGAAAGTACAATCCTCCATTCAAGCCACCGTACTCACCAGCTTTGCCTTAATAGCCCCCGAATCCGCATTCTGACCAGTTTTGGCATGTAGCTGAAGTTGGACAGCATGAAGCTGCAAAAGCTGATCATGGACTTCCTTTTCCAATACTGCTTTCTCTGCCTGGGTTTCTGTCAGCTCAGACTTCAGATCAACTAACTGTGCCTGGAAGATAGAAACCATTGTAGTAATTAGAACAGTGATTATATCAGAACTGACATACGTGAATATATCTTTTGCTGGCACATTTTACGGCTAAATGCCATAATACAAATAACAGTACATGCTGTCATGCATACATGCTGTAGCCCTACTCAAGCACTCCATCATTTGCAGGCCTTTTTCCTCTGCAGTTTCCACTGCATCCACTCACCCACAGATCAAGCATCAAACCACCACACTTCTGAAAATAACAGGAGCTGAATTTTTCTGACAGAGGCCACGGCATCTGATGATGTCCACTCTGACACAGGATACTGTCATCAAAACTACGATAGGATTTACAATCATAGCAACGTAAGCACTATTCATACTTCAATACAACTGCATCTTACCAGAAAAAAATATATATTAACCAAAGTATTAATGCAATTATTAAAGCAGAGATAAAATCAAAGAACCCAATTCACAACACATCTATTATCAACAACTTAACTGAAACAGACAATTAAGTAGGGAAACCAGAAGCCATGAATTAATACGTCGCTAAAATGTTTGTAGAAAATCACAGTCATGAACTCTAACGTGAAAAAAAAAGAAAATTTTGAAATATTTAAATACAGCCAATATGCATACTTGTAACAGGAATAACAGAACAAATACACATTTTTTTTTTATCAGCCTACCTGTTATCCATCAAGTAGATTTTTATAAGATAACCTACATTTTAATAAGCCTTAGAGCTATTACATACCCATGAAAAAACAGATGCCGGGGGGAAGAATTTTGATCATGTTTTGTACTTAAAAAGTAAATTCAGATTCTATTTTTACTTCCAAAAATCTGGAACTTAAAAGCAAAACAGAAAAGTCACCAATTCTTAAAGAAAACCTCACATTAATGCAAAGTATTTTAGATATTTAATAACACTATCCTGATGTTCAAATTCACACTGAATACCAAATTGCAAGTCAATACTCATCCAATTATGTAAGTTGCTGCTTTAAAAGGTCTGTATCAGTTTTAAAAAGCACCAAGGAAATGAGTATCAGTACTTACTAGGTCCAATTAAGGTATCTAATTTAGATGGACAGCTTCCTTAAGCTTCCAGCATAATTATCAGACATAAGTAGGCTCTTCTAGAGGTGATTCAGAGCACCTCAATTACGCAGCAACTTGATGAAACAGGTCAAGTCAACCTCCAGCTTACCGCTGTGAAGAACAATGTCCCTGCTATTCTGCCTTACCCAGTGCCTTGGGGACAAGAGGGTGGAAGAAGCCCTGTCAATAAGCTCTGCTGACTTCCGAGAACAGTGCAAATGCACTGTCTCTGACCACCTCCATGGAGCCCCTACAGATCAGATTAGCATTCAGTTTTCGTGCTGAAGAAACTGGCTGCACACACTTTGACTTTCTAGCCTTTGGAATGACTAGAAACCTGAATAATTTGTAAACTTTCACAGAATTCTAAAGCAGAAAATGCCTTCCACAGTGAGATTTGGTTGGGAGGAGCAGTAGGGAGTAGAGCCTGATGATCAAAAAGGGAGCGTAGCAAGGCCTTTATCTGTTCCCCCTGAGCAGAAATGATAACAGAACAACGAACAGTCCTCTGGGGAATGTAGTAATAGTTCTCTTCTGGGACAGGTGCCCAGACCTGGAGCATTAACTCTTTAATTCCCAGTGCACTACATGATGTTATGATGTAGAATACCAATAGCCTAAAATCATAAAAACATGACACAGGCCTTCAATATGACTCTTGCTAGCACTGACTTTTAATCCTCACTTCCCTCAATTTATGTTATAAAGGAAAGCCCACTGGAAAACCAGCAGTTCCACATTCACTTCTGAAAGATGCTCAGTAAAACAGGAGAGGAGTCAGAGGCAGAACATGAAGCATGGGACACAAACAAGAACCACTGATGCAGACATTCATTCTGAGACCACCACTCACCGCATCAGGCTGCAGTACTGCACAGGAGCACAGTATCAGACCCTACAAAGACTATGTTTCAATCTGCACAAGCAAAACAAGGATAAATTTGAGCTGTACAGGCAACTGTACCAATCCTTTTATTGGCAACTTTTTAGATGAGCTCTCCAACGAGACTGTTGAAGGTGAGATGTCATGCATCTCCACGCACACATCTCAATATATCTATAAATGTACTGCACATAGAGCAGGTCACTCATGACTGCTCTAGCACTTGCTGAGAAGCCAGCTGGGGGCAAAAGTAACACTCACCCACAGAAGACCATTTAGCTTCATGGTTACAAGCATTTAGGAGAAGTCACTGAACAGCAAACAGAGAACAGAAACTTTCAATCGTAAATAGTCATGGACAGAGGCTGAAGGGAGGGCTGTCTGTTTAACATCCTTACATCCTTTAACACTAAATTGTTGATTCAGTCAGAAGAGGAAATGGGGGAAAAAGGCTTCTGAACAGATGGACATTCCCTTCAACTTTCAAATATTTACTTTACTTGACATGCAAACCCAGTAGAACTAAATTAAAGTATGGTTACAGTCATTTTACACACCCAAAATACCATCAGAAGCTGCAGCTACATTACATTTATATAAAACCCTCTATCTATAATTTAGGATTATCGTTAAAACACGTCTGGTAAGTTCTAAAAACTACTTTGCTGCTTATTTTCTATCTGTATTATTAACAGAATAACTGCTTCTGTTGTTAAAATAGTTCTAGATTGATACTAGGGGAGCAAACACAGCTCTACCTCTAATGTTAACATTACACAGCTTCAAACCAGAGAATTTCCACAAAGCTAGCAATACAAGATAACCTAAATCTGATTGTGTAGTCAAAGAGAAAGAAGAAGAAGAATTAATCTGCAGCCAACAAAGTTTCAAAAATTGCAGTAATTGCCCATACTCATGGGCAGGAAATACAAGATCATTAATCCTCCTACACTAAGGCACAACATCTTCTTCATTTAACATGGTATACAACCGTGCTGATTAGCAATTATAACACGGTATTTTGTTGATTTATAAGCAGAATAATGCTTTACTTTCTCTGCTAACTCATTTGTGAGGCAACATACAGCCAGCAGCAGGACTGAGCAGCAGCTCAAGGAGGTATGATTCCACCAGGGCAACCTTCTCATAGCTCTATAGCGCAGTGAGAACTGGACACAAAAGACACCGTATTGGCACAGCCCTTTTGTCCTTTCATTTTCATGGGTGTTGGCAAGGTCAATGCCTTTTGAGATATTTTCATTTCTGTCTCTACTTGATGAAGTCTTGGATACTCTTCTTACACCGAGATCCAAAACTGGAATTAAGCGCCAATGGCAGTGGGAAGTGCCTGGTTTTGGGCCTTAAAATACAAGCCAAAACTTACTGAAGTCAATTAAAAAACATCCAAGTTTCTTCTATATTAAAGGAAATCAGGCCATTTGTTTCAATCCTTCAACTTTTCCCATTACTTTTGTCTGTGGACAATATATAGTAGTTTTTCTAAATGTTCGGAGATTCATAAATGTATCAGCTCAGTAATGACTTCTAAGCAAAAACATTGAGAAGTTACATAAAGTGAGTCAGTATGGAAAAGACTTGAAGTACTGTCCTCAAGCACAATCACCGATTTCTCAACATATACTACAGATACGCCTGGTAATTTCTTTGTATTCACTGTTCCAAATGCAAACTGTTCCACTCATTTACACTGATTACAATGTCAGACCTACTCCTTGGTTTCTTACCTTTTTCTCCTGGCTATTATGAATTAAAGGTAAATCCACGTATGTTTTTTGTTTTGTTTTGTTCTAACTCAAAGTACCTGAAAACAGACAAATGCTTATTCCACAGATCATGCAAAAATATTATTGCAAAAATTAAAAAAAATTTTAAAAAAACCCACAACAAAACAAAAACAAACCTCTCGACAAAACATTATATACATAATGACCTTCTTTTTCAGCAAGTTTACATTTCCCCTTCAAGCAGTTACAAGTTATGGTCCTATATGTTGCTGCCAATATAATTGCTCATTTTAAATGCTAGGATTGCCTGCATTTGCAGTCATAGAGTTGTTTACCTCTTACCTGGCGTTTTTCATTAGGAGGGAGAGGACAGTCTTAAAAGTAAGATAAATATCACTAAGGTCTCATTATTTCATATCATACTTTGCAATTTCTTCATATGTTGGTCAGAAAAGAAAAAAAAAAAAAAGTATCCACTTGTGCTTTTTTAAAAAAACAGAAAGTGTTAGAATAATTAACTCAAAATCATATTTCTGTAAGATCTCAGAACTATATTCAAAGAGCAGTACAAACTTATGAACATATAAGAATAAAAATGTGGACTTTGCCCTGGACAATATGCAAAGTAAATATAAGAACGAAACAATGAATAAATGTAACATGAAAAGGAAGTACAGAAACATTTGTGTATAGAAGGGCACGACAGGAAGCAGACAGATGCAATGCTAAAACCACATTACCATTTTTCACCATCAGCAGTGCTTGAATGAGGAATCAGAAGACGGCAATATCGCAGGCTCCTAGACCCAAAGCTTCAGAGGGAGGAGGCCCAGAATTGCAAAATTGTGGATAGTGGGATGATAGCAATTAATGTCTCACGTCAACAAGAAGCAATCTGCCTCACTTCTGAAAGGGAAAGCAGTTGCAGAGGGGGGCAAGCAGAGAGCTGACAGAAGAAATCAAGTAATGGTTTTAGTTTTGGGAAAATGTCTTTCACTTTCTGAGCTACCACTCTAATAACCCTTACAGAATACGTAACAGTTACATTTGATTTAATAGATATGAAAAAAGAATTTAAGTCTTGGCCACTGCCCAGACACAGGAACTCGAACCAGAGCACAGCTGAATTGGAAACCGAGCTTACAGGTCGAAAGGTTATTTGTGCAAAGCAATGGCTTTACTCACCACAATCAAGAGAAACAACAGAAAAACCTGAATTCTCTCTATATTTAAGCGTAGCAACTGATTTTTGAGGCTTGTAATGACACGCTTTTCGGTATCTCAATTTCTAGCTTACATTAAGAACCTTTTAAGTATTGTACAAATGATGAGGCATTACAGACACATTAGAAAACACAGATTTCCAGCAAAGGAAAGCTAGGTACATTAAAAAAACTTCCACCGCAGTAATATTGGCAGTGAGTAAAAGCCATAAGCCAAGCACTCATTAAATATCTTAAACGTAACAAATATTTTTTAAAGATTTTTTTAATTTGCCTTTAATCAAAGGCCTAGCAAAAAGAAAGACAAAAACAAGGATCGTTTCTGTTGCAGCTCCCTACACAAGGCAGCCTTTTGCAACCATTTTATCTGTATGACTGCATCTCTCCATTTCACCTTCCTTTCCTGCTGATTTGAGTTGAATTGCTATTTGAGTATCAAACAAGCTCATTACAGGGGTAAAGGCACGTACAAGCTGGAAACTGCACTCCTAACTCTGCTTCAGCCTACCAACAAAAACCACGCGTGGACAGAAAGGCAAAGAATGCCGTGGTGTGGAAACACCACAGGAGAGAAGCAGGGCTGACCAAATCAGACAGTCTTAGTGACTTAGGAGGGTGCTCAATATTTGCATTAGAAAAAAAAAAAACACCTTTCCTGACAAATGAGTCAAAAGTGAGATTTCACTAGTTCCATTGCTACTAATAAAGCACCTTGAGTGCACAACTTTTACAACAGTTAAGATTATGAGAAAGGTCTCTGTCGGTGGATCTTGCTGTGGGAACAAACCAAAATTCACAGACAGATAAAGCCTATAAGGTACTTTTATTTTTTCAGCAGTGTGTGTTCATTTGGTTTATATCAGACTCCAGAAAGTTTACCAACAAATGCATTTATGTATTTAAACATTTGCTCCCGATGAGGATCATGAAGCAAACACTGCACCTATTCTTTGCATTCTGTTTCAGTATACGCACAAAAAAAAGCAACACGAATATCACAAAATAACACTCACATACTTTGGGGGCATTTTTTTTTTTTTTTAAGAGAAAAATGTTGCTTAAAGGCAAAAATAGGTTAAAAAAAATAACTGATTATATTTTACAAACAGTGATATCATCATTCCTAAGCATTCCCATAATATTACACAACAGTGGGACAGAAAACAATTTTTCAAGAGCTGACAGATGCAACCACTGCAGCTCGACACCCAAACAGACACAGACACACATATGATGGAGGTTTGGCAGCAGCAGGGACAGGGAACATACTTAAGAAATGCGTCGTCAACATACTGATGAGTCGAAATGCGTCGTCAACATACTGATGAGTCTTCTTGGGGGCTGCTGGACTGTGGTATCAGCCAAAGATACTAAGTATCAACACTGGAAAAAAAATATTTGTCCAGTATCCCATCTGTGTCACTTTGTCACTGAACCACACTTAGGCTACAGCTCCCCAAAGGACAGGGCTATTCCACTGCTCCCTCAGCCCTGACTTATCTGCTTCTTCCTTCAGACTGAGCAGCGCTTGCTGCAACTTCTTCTCACAACTCTATAAAGTTTGTAGGACTCGTTCAAAATAGAAATCGTGACATAGCACAGAGCCTTATTCATCTCACTGTGCTCTTTGCAAAGCTGAAGTGACAGCACTGTACAAAATGCTTGTTTCCGAATAAATCATACACCTTGCAATCATAATCCTGGATGATAAAAAAAAAGCCTGACTGCAACAAAAGCACAGAATGCTTACCACTTACCAATGACAAAAATGAGGAGCTTGTTTCAAATTATTTCAAAAGCCTGTATTTGCAAACTTTGTAATGAAATTATTTATTCCACTACTTTTGGGACCCCAAAAAAGGACATGTGATGTTAAATTAAAACTAAAAGCTCTTTCTCGTGTGGCTAGTAAGAATGCTAACAACAAAATTTGTAGCTATAAACTTCCTAAACAAACATAACAGCCAAAACCACACATACAGGAAAAAAAAAGATTTTCCCTTAAATTTAGTGTAAGTATGGAGGCAGTGTTGGCAACTCCCAACAATTAAACAATTGACAACACAGTAACACTTTAAAACAACTTACAAATGTAAAATTTATTTTCCATTTCTACATGCATTGATGCATTAACTCCCATTTATGTGTCAGTGTATGGGAACTACTGAGTCACAGTCTGAACCACTGATTGAGCACCTGGAAGAAGAGATCCGGTCAGCACTGGGAGCACAGGTTGAGGCAATTCACTCACGCGATCAGAAGCCTGGCTCCATCCTTTTTACGCCTCATTTAAGGGCTGAATGCCACTAAGGAAGGATCTCCTGCTAGGGATCTGACCTTTGTGGAGTTTTTCTGTGAGTCTAGATCTTCAGAGTTGGGTATGCATTCCTCCTTTGTAATATCTTCCCATTGCGCTGGTCCTGTTGTTGTTACAGCCAGTCACTGATCTTTTTCATCTCTTCCATTAGAATATCTGGTACCACAGCAATGTGTTATTATTTCATGCTATTAAGTTGTTTTTCCTTGATGTTAAGTACATGCGTTTTGCCAGGTTTTTTTATGTCACTATATCGTTCTGTTTGTACTTACTTACAGGTGCACAAATCACAACTCTTTTGTAATCACTGGCAGTACGTTGCTGCCAGCATCAAACTCCTGAATGCCTCATAAATACGCTTCCAGGTTGCCCATGCCTCTAACTGTTAATGAGGAATACAGAATTGAGTTTTCAGAAGTCATATTGGTGATTTTACCACTGCCGCTATTTCAGAGGTCAAACTAGCTACGCAGTATAATTCATCATACAAAACCAAGAGTTAGAAACCAAGATACTGTATCCCTATTGCTTAAAATTTGGAACTCCTAATACAGGAGAGAAAAAGAAAATACAGTTTGGCATTTCACTACACACTGACTGAAATTAAGGTGAGCTAGTAAAATGCACATACAATTCCATGACTTCTGATGCAGGAAAGTATGAATTATATGTAGGTCATCCCTTTAAAAAGGCAAATACTGCACTGCCACTGCCTGAACATCTGCAAACTATTCTAATTCTAGGATACAAAATGAGCTGTATCACATCTCATTCTAGATAGACCACGTTCCATCCAGTACCAACAGTTTTCAATTCGAAAAGAGAAAAAAAGATTCAGAGGCAGATGTGTTTAAAAAAAATAAATAAATAATGACACCTCAATAAAAGATGGATAATTAAACACATTTGAAAAAATAAATCAACTTCCTTTTCTTACTAACTTACTAGAACTATGTTCCCAGTGTTAAAGGCACATCTGTCACAGGGCAAAGAAATATCTCGGTTGTATGTAGGTGCATTTCACGTTATAAGCCAAAGGAGAGAGGGGACTACAAACAAACCAAAGGACCTTCATAGTAAAAAACACCATACGTATAAAGCCACCTACGATTGGCTTTTTTGGGTATTGAGTTGCTTTCTTTCCTTTTTAAATAGGAATCTTCATGTTACCCACACACACTACATATCCTTTAGCTGATATAGCACAAGTCGTTAAAGAAATAAAAATTCAGCTTAAAGGAACTTGTTCTTCTAAATCTATTAACTGTTTTCCAGTTCAACAGTAACAAAGCTACACAGGCTGAAACATTTGCTTAAATGCTTTCCTAAACTCTAGCCTGCAGTTGGCTTAACCCAACTGCCAAGATATAGGGTGTGCTCTACCAGACATTCCATTCCAGTTTGTTCATTTAAAATTACAGAATTAGGTTGGCAGTCAAAGTGGCAGAGTCAAGCTCAGTTTTCACCAGCATGTTAAGCTACCGCTTCTACTTCCACTGAATCTTTATTTTTTTGAAATGAACATTTAAACAGTGTCAGTCAGTATCATATAACTTTTTTTCAGCTCAAATAATATCTGAACAAGAAAAATAAATCCTATGAACTTCCTCTCAATTAGAAATCCGGTATCTCACACAGTGACTGTTAGCCTGTAACTGCTGATTGTAATGCTGAGAGACAGAGCCCAAGAAAAATCTCTTTTAAAATGGCTGTCATCTCCTTTTGTTCTAACAGCCTGAGGCCCTCACTGTCCTCCATTATGATACATTCCTACACTTGCTTAGCACACTGTATGCCATATCAGTCAAGTCAAGTTTATCTCAGAAAAAGACAATGGCTTCCATCACCTAACAATTTGCTCCTCTGTTCAAATCTGCCCCACTGTGACCAGCAGGAAAAATATGAATACAAATCCTCCTTCCTTTTAGTTTAATTTAGGATTTATGTTATTAGTGTAATTACAGCCTTTCATCGCTCTAAAGCCCGAGGAAATTTACCTGCATACATCTGCTGTGCATCTGCATACCTTCAGACTCCTCCTGAAAATAACTAACATCTCAAGCGATTGCATATCCCTTCCTCTACAGAAACCAGCACTGTCCTCTAATACTTTTTTCACTGTTCTGAAGTATCCCTCAGACAATATTTTACCTAAATTCATCTCTGGCAGTATGGATACACTAAAAGCACACACAAAAGTGCCAAAATGCCTTTCCATGAAACTTCTACAGCAGGAGCTTCTATCCACCAAAACCAACTAAACTGTGTCTTAAAAGCAATTACACCAACTCCAGAACACATAAAGCACATTCTGAACTGTTTCTCTTTCCTTGTCTGTAAAACTGTGACAAGGGCAGACAATTCTTCCGAGGGAAATAAAACCCATGATCAATAGAACAATATTCCTAAATTTTATCATTAATTTGTATTTACATAAATAATGTCATTTATGACACGATGCAAACTTCAAACGTAAGCGCACAAGCGCTATAATATTGTAACTTTGAGCTGCTAAAGAAATAACTGCAATTTTAAATGTCATGAAAAATAGCATAACTTATACCACAAAAAAAAAAAGAGTGAAGTCACTGAAGTAATCAGTGACTTCAGTATTACGCTTCAGTATTAACGTTATTGAGTTTTTTCAAAATATGTTAACTGTGTCCTTCATTTTGGACACAGAGAATTCTGACTAGAAAAAAAGACGACATTCATTCTCAACAGAGCAGCTCCATCTTTCAGAGACTTTAAATGGCAGTTCTCATTTCAAATTTATGACTAATAGTCATGAGATCCTAACATTTAACAACTATCAAGACAGTACTATAGCCTTCTAAAGGTCTATTTCAGATAAAACTTCCTATGTGGGCACAGGTATGAAACCTAATGCTATTATCAGAAATACTTCACAAAATAAAATGTTATTTTATTCACTAGCTCTAGATTTTTAGTATCAGTTAGTTCTTACTCTTAGACACACTAATAGTTATATGATTACAACTATGAACTGTGCTCCTTTGCTCTTCAACTCATTCAAGATTGAAGTACAGACTGTCATTATTTAGGTGTCCAAGCCATAGGTGATTTTAATTAGATACCAAAATATGAGGGTTGCTTCAAAAGTAATGTCTCCTACTTTATTATGCTGGCCAACGACGTCAGAGGTGGATGTGGCAGTAGGGGTTGAATCTTCCCATCAATATTCCATTACATTTGGTCTCTGTGTGACAGATGGCAGCAGAGGAGCAGTCTGACAGAATGGTGTCTGACACAGAAGTGCAGATGAAGCAAAGGTGTGGAACTGAATTCCTCCATGCAGAAAAATGGTAACCACTGACATTCATCGACACTTACTGAACACTGATGGAGACCAAGCAGTGGATGTGAGCATAGTGAGGTGGTGGGTGGCGCATTTCAGCAGCGGCAACAGTGTGGCACCTCCACTGGTGTACATTTTCACAAGGTGTGGCATGCAGGCTCTCGTTCATCACTGGCAAAAATGTGTGCAGCTAATGGTGGTGAATGTGCTGAAAAATACCGTTTTGTAGCTCAAAATCAGCTCTATTAAAAAGTGTTATTGTGCTCTTTGTATCTGTGCTAGTTTCCATGGAAATAAATAGGAGGTTTTACTTTCAGAGCAATCTATGGTCTTTCAGGATCTAAGTTTTATAATTTTCTTTCAAAACATTTAAGCTTGAAACAACTTCTCAAAGAAATATTTACCAAGCATTAATTCGCTCCCTTAAACTGATCTGAAAACTCATCTGTTTTACAAGTATGTACACAACACCCACCAGCCCTGGGCAATAAATACTGATTGTCTACTATAAACTCATAAATCTTATTTTACTATGCCTATACAATTAAGTGTGCTGTACAGCTTGACAGCATGCATGCAAACTGTGTATTCAGTTGCATTCAAAAGTGTAATCACTTCTATAGCAACATTAATACAAAGAATATTGTAAACATCACTACAGTGAGCACTGTGGTAAAATAAAGCCTGCAATGAGCAAAACTTCCTTAGTGAGGTATTTATTCTACTCTGAAAAAAAACCGAATCTCAGTTAAGCTCTACCGGTATTTTGCATAACAAGGTTTTCACACCAGGAAGAGATCAGATTAAAACCAAAGCCAATTTACTTACTTCATTTCCTTCTGCAAGGAAACCCTTCAGAAGATTCTTCAATTCCTTCATTGCAGTAAGTGAAATACAAAGGACTAGAAGAACCAACTCCTCTGCCCTGTCCACTAAAGCTCTTGCAAAGCACTTGGCTTTCTACATGGCTTCTAAGCAGCTCTCCTTGTTCCCATACACTTCAAAACTACTGGAACAAACAATACAAATCTAAAAAGCACAGTCTACAAGAGATACTGAAGAATTAGGCAATTTCTAGCCTAGGGAAAAGATAACTGAAGACTTCTCAGCAGTCCTGCAGCACAAAGACTAGTCTTGTCACAGAAAGACAAGAAGGCATCTAACATCCACACTCTCTAAGGACAGGCCAAATGACATCCACATATACTGCAAAAAGAAGCCGCAAGTTGGACTGCAGCTATGAAAAAGAGAAACGTAAAATTCCCCAGACTCTCCCTCCAGAGTGCTTCAACTGTTGCATAAACCACAGGACCCCATGGCCCTACTTCTTGAGTAGAGTAGCCGTACATCAAGACCAGCCAACTCAGCTCCAGCAGACACTTCTTCCTTCCCACCCTTACTGAATTGCTGGTTTAAACATGAAGAAAACTTTTCAGCAGTAACAACTGCTACCCTCCTCACAGATCGTGAGATCTCCGTTATGAGTTCAAGTGAGTTCAGCAGGGGACTATCTATCTGATCTGCTAGGAGTATGAAGAAGGGACAGGAGGGCCTGTCAGGCCTATCCCCAGTCCATTTTTCTGTTCCATTCACTTGCAGACAGGAATAACATTCTAACTGCTGCCTGTGAGCTTGAAGATTTCTGATGTCTTTGTCCCATTTTGTAAGGATTACCAAACTTCATAGAAACATCATGCAAATAGAAGGCCAGCCAGTGACATCTACTGCTTAAGTCGCTTCTTTCATCACCAAAGACAACTTTTTGTCACCATGAGCAACTCCATAACAACATAACCCAAAGCCGGGGATCTGCTAGGCCGCTCCAGACCAGGCTCCCGGGGGACAGCTGCTGTCCTGCAGCTCCGGGCCTGAGGGCCGAGCGGTTCGGCTGCTGCCAACAGCAGGCCTCACCCTGCCGGGGGCGGACAGCCCCAACCCTGCCCGCTCCTCAGCACCCCGCTGCCGCGCCCTCACCTCCAGTTTGTGGTTGATCTGGGACACGGTCTGCGCCTTGTGGCAGAGCTGCGCGAAACAGGAGCTCAGACTGGTCATCTTCTGCCGCCCCTCATAGGTGATGTCGGCCTGGTCGGGGTCGATCTCGCCCAGCAGCAGGTCCACGTCCACGAAAGCCTTGTCGAACTCCTTCTCCAGCACCTCCAGCCAGCGGAACATGGACACCCCGCCGCCCGGCGCCGAGGCCGCGCCGCCCACCCCTCCGCCGCAGGCCGCGCCAGGCGGCCCGCAGGAGCCAACGCTGCCAGCCGCCGACATCCCGCTGGCCACCTCCTGGCCCGGCCTCGCCTCGCACAAGGCCTGGCTCGCGCCCCCACCCGCCTCAGCCGTCCCCCTGCGCACTCGCGGCGGTCCCGGCTCTCCCGGTGCGACCACGCAGCCAGGCGAGCGGAATGTGCCCACGCGCATGCGCGATGCCGCTGACAGGCGGCCTCGGGGGCGGCTGGCGCTGCCTGCCACAACTCCAGACGGCTCCCAGGCAGCAACGGCTGAGCTCCGAGACCGCGATTGCGGCCGCTGCGCTCCCGGCCGGTGCCGGCAGGGGGCGGCCGGGGTGTCCGTGTGCGCCGTGCCCGAGGCTGGGAGGGGAGCCGAGGGAGCGGTACGGTCCCGCCCGTAGCCGCAGGTTGGAGCCTTCCCCGTGTCTGCTGCTGGAAAGGAGGCGGCCTCCGGTGCTACCTATTTTTGCTAGTAAGAGTGATTTACGTAGCGTTCTCTATTTCTCAACTTTTAGGAAAGCCAACTTCCAGCTCTTCAGGGAGTTAGTCGACAAAACCACCTGGGAAACTGTCCTCAAGGACAAGGGAGCGGAGCGGAGCTGGCAGATCGAGAGTAGCCTCCACAATTCCGTGGATGACACTGAGCTGTGCGGTGCAGCCAATACGCCCGTTGGACAGGGTGCCATCCAGGGTCGTAGACAGGTTCAAGCAGTGGGCACAGGTAAAACTCAGGAGGTTCAGTAAATTCACGTGCAAGATTTTGCCCCTGGGTCGTGGCAACCCCCACTATCAGTACGAGCTGGGGGAAGTACGGATAGAGCACAGCCTTGCTGAAAAGGACTTGGGGGTACTGGTGGGTGGTCATCTAGTACAACCATTAGGATAGCCTGGCACACCTACCACTGAAACATGTCCCTAAGCACGAAATCTACACGTCTTTAAATACCACCAGGGATGGTGATTCATCTCCTTGTCCCAGCAGCCTGTTCCAACCTTTCACTACCCTCTCAGTGAAGAAATCTTTCCTAAACCTCTCCTGGTTCAATTTAAGGCCATTTCCTACTGTCCCATCACTTGATGCTTGGGAGAAGAGGCTAATTCCAACTCATTACATCCTCATTTGAGGAAGTTGAAGAGAACAATAAGGTCTTCTCTGAGCCTCTTTTTCTCTAGGCTAAATGTGGAATCCTAGAATCATTTAGTTTGGAAGAGGCATCTGAGATCATCATTCCCCTAGTCCTTCAGGAAGGAGAGAGAAAAAGGAATTCTTTCTTTGCTGCTGTACTCACAAACACTATCAGGAGGGGCTAGTTTTGCAGTTACACTTCTGTGTAACTGCTCAGGCACTGCAAAGAGGCAAAGATACAAACTTGAAAGTATTGCATAAAAAGGACTGTCCTAGACACCTGTACATCTGTAGATACACTGGCAAATGTAATTATACCAGTCAAAAAGAAATTTGCATTTCCTAGCTCATATTGGTTCTGAAAAAAAAGAAAGAAAGTAGAGGAAATAAGCTATTTCTACATGACTATCATGGTACTTTCTCCAAGGCCTTCACCTTAGGGTCACCTCATTTCCTTGAAATGTTCTGATTGATTTGGATGTTGATTTCAGTAGGAGCTTTATTAGCAGATCTTGTAGATGTCTCATGCAACATGGCTTTATGGCACCAAAGCAGTAACTCTACCTCAAAAGAGAAAAAAAAAAATATCACTTGAACACTGATCAGGGCCCTAATCCTGCCTACAACAGAGTCCCAGAAACTCCTGTGCCAGCACAGCACAGGGAGCACAAAGCCCTAGAGATAGCACAGCAGTGGGACTGCCCCCAACAGCAGCAAATAGCAAGAAGATGGCACCTACATGCCCTGCCTCTGGGCTGCAAGGTGTCCTGCAGTGAGTTTCTCTCATGGCTCTACTGCACATAAATAATTAACTGGGATACAGAGAGACAATTTACAGCCCAATGGTTAGACCACTCACCTGGAATATGAAGAGAGCTGTTAAAGGAGAAAAGGATTGCACTTCTATCAGTTTGTGTTTTCTGGAGAGAACGGTAAAAGCAAACTTCACCACTAGCAGTAGTTTCATGTTTCCTCTGGGATCTGGTTTCACAGACTTGACAAGAATCTTACAGATTGTTATTACAAACCTGTTCTTTTGCCCTTTACTGTTCAGATTGTCTGCACTGCAATTTGAGGCAGGTAGTAACAAACTGGAAACATAATAGGGGTGCTTTTACTGTTAAGGCCTTCCACAATGGATACAAAAGCTGTAAATATTTTTATACGGGCCCACAGAAAGAAATCTGGCTCAGTAAAGTAGGGTATTCTGATAGTGTCTGAGCAAAGGGTATAAGTGTCTAAAGTTTAGACAGTTGTACAAATGCTTCTAAATGAGCCAAGTTTAGCAGAGCAATTGTTCAAGCTTCATTCTAATGTTTGTTCTCCACAGCTATTATACCAACAAGGTCTGACGGGGAATCAAAGTATTTTCTGGATCAAAAGCTAAACTAACATTATTGTTTAAAGTTGTTCTGTTGAACAATAGAGTTGCTCCAGGATTACCAGTTTTATTTGCTTATTTTGATATTTATTCTTGTAGATGTTGCACTGGTGAAACACATATGGAATTACATTTTTTTTTTCTTTTTTTCTAATGGAACAGTAATCTAACTTACAATTTTCTGCTATTGTATCTCAATCATGTATCTAAATGCCATCTGCTTATCTGGAGAAGGAAATGTCCCATAGTTGCTACATAATGTACCTATACCAAATACAAAATTTGAATTTGATGTAATTTATGTAAGGCTGTCTTTTTTAAATAATCACATACCTTCTTTTTTTTTCCTTTTTTTTTTTTTTTCTTCTTCTTTTAAAGAGAGTCCTTTCCCTTCAGCTTAGGTGTTGGTCCTATCTTAAATTGTCTTTATCTACAGTGGTATCAGAGTTTTATGGTCATTAATTTAACTTTCATCCCTCATCAACACCAGCTTTATTTTCTAAGTTCTTACATTTTACAATTCAAACAAGGGATTGTCTCTGTTTCTTCCACTCAAAGATTAGCTTCTCAAATACAGTTTCTTTAGAAACCTAACTGCAGGATAATACCTGTCTAATACTTGCTAGACTATATAAAAATGAGAAATATTATATATTAAGATCATAATATTATATGTATTATATATTATTAAGAAAGTATTTAGAAGTTGTGACATGAGATCTTAGTAAATGTAGTTATCATTAGGAACTATTCATATTCCTTACCAGAAATACTAGGTGAAAAAGTTAATGATAATAATTATTAATTAAAATAATTAGTTATAAGTTGAGTAATTTCAACTATGCATTGAAATTAGGAGTAGATATCACTGGCATAAAGGTATACACAAGAACAGTTTAATTATCTCAAAACTCTACTTAGAAGAGCCCTAGAAAATTCCGATCAACTCCAGTTACCCTTGAAATGCCTGCTAAAAGTACCCAGACAAGCTTAACTCTGTTCTGTAAGCAAGCAGTGCAGTCAATATACAATCAAATCTAAGAAAGCATAGTAGTTTTGGTCTTCAATTAGCTTAAAGTGATTCTAAGTAAGCTGTAGCATATTCCACCCTGATAACATCAAGAAATAATTGAATAATTGGAGAATATTTAAAAAACAGAGGTAGTTTGAGTAAACTGATCTAGCGGAATCTATGATGCATGGACACAGTGCTGCTACACCCAAGGAACACTTCTAAGTAACAAATAGTTGCAGAAAATTATCTCAAGAAAAAGACAAGTTAAATGAATATTTTCAATGTCAAAAGAACTTCACTGACAGTTTCCTCATCTGCTCATTTGACCGCTCCTATTTTCTTTACATATAATTTATGCACATAATATCTATTATTATTGTCTAGAGAATACGAAGCATCTGTCTTACTTTCTTGTTAGGTACCTTTGAGTATATACAGTATTTTATAAATTTAAACCTATTTATTTTGACTGATCACTGAAGTACCCCATTAACTACCTGAAAAATTACTTTGTGCTAGAAGTGTGAAGTAAAAGTGAAGTGTGGGGAAGACACATCTTCATACAAAACAGAACCATATAATACCCTAATCAAAAGGAAAAAAAAACCTCTTGCTAACATCTTCCTTGTTGTATTTTTGATACCCAATACCTATGCCATGACTAGGAAAAGGTTGTGTGAGATACTCTACAAACCCTGAATTAGACCTATCCCCTTAGCAAAAAATTTACAACATAAACACGTGTGTTTGCACATGAGGGTCAGCTCACCTGTGAACCTCTTTTTCACAAAATTGTGAAAAAGTAATTGCAGCTGCCCAGCTGTGCACGCCATGTGCACATGTCAAGGCCATCTTTTGTATGGTTGAGTGGTTTGATTGTCCGGCTGGGTGTACAGCCACAGACAGAGGCAGCAAAGGGGAAACGCAGAATGTTTTGCAGTATCAAAGTATGGGAGAAATTTTGAGATGATAAAGTAAGAATTTCATGTCCTAAAATGGAGTTGTAGATGACTGGAACATGCTTTCCGAAAGTACACTGGAGAGGAGGAAGTTTTCCACCCCCACTGAAACTGAAAGGGAGATGGATTTTTAGTTGTCATTACAGAAAATTTCTGCTAACAACACTGAAACCTTTTATACGTTTATATTTTATATTATTCCTTCTTTGCAGGCTCATGGAGGCTGTCTTTTACAGTCAGCACAGTGACTCCATGGGACCAATGAATCGCTCACCCCTATCCTGAGGGAGCATTCATTCTTTAGCGACCTCTTTACGCAAGGCAACTTCTACAAGTTACTTCTTTGGTTCGTCTTTTCTTTTTTACAGCTCTTAACACAGTCTTCTTCCCACATTTATTTCTACATATCCACTTAATCTCATTATGATTTTCTTTTTTAATTTTTAAAAATCAGTAAAGCATGTGCTAAAAGTATTTGGCTTTTATAGCTTGGCAGAATGAAACCATTTTTTTTTTGTGCACATGGTGGGTATAATTTGGGAAACTGCTGTTTCAGACTCCTCCATGCCTCACAGTTTCAACAGCAGACAATTTTTATACCATTTAAGCCCTATTCTGGTCCTGTTTGGTGAGCAGTTACTAACAGACTCTTCTTAATGGTTAAAGATACCCACAGGAACTGGAAAAGCCTGTACTCTTGCAGGCCTCTGAGAAGTCCTTGCAGATTACAGTTATTAACTACTGATCTGAGTCAGTTTTGTAAGAGCAAAGCCATTGGAAAAGAAAATCTGTGGTTGCAGTATTGGTGGCATGATCCATCCCTGTCACTTTATTTTTAGGCAGTATCAAATAAGGTAATTAAAGATCTATACAAAAGACTGGTGTGTCCAAATTCTAGGTTGAGAATAAATTCAACCAATTTTATCTTCCCTCTTTATCCTCTTCATTCCTTTTGGGACTGATTTGATTTTTTTTCAATCGTTATTGGCAAAAACAATAAAATCTAAAAAGCTTTAATCATACCAACCTGTGCTTTTGTTCATGTGTATGACATTATCTAAACTGATCTCCTCCAGGTGTCTGCCTCAGTTACATCTCATCTTAGATGGCATTCCTCAGTACCATCATAAAACTGGCAGGGCCTAATACTCTTTGATATGTGGGTTCTTGTTTAACAGAGTTTTGTTTCTTTTCAATACGCTTTACCCTGCTAGTTCCTCAGGAATGCACAGTTGCCACAGTCAGGTGAAATGTGAGAAATTCAAACACGGCTATCACTTTCATCTCCTCTACATAGCCAGCTACCTACTCATTTTGTGGAGGAAAAATCTGCTTTAAGACATTCAGCAGCTGTTCCCAGTGTATGAAGATGAGCTTGCCTGGAGTTAGAAAGTACGTCTTCCACATACTATGAAAGCAGATAATAAGTATTTCCACAAAGTTTTTGGCTTACAGAAAAGACTGAGACATCATTTTCAGACAAGCCTCTGATTGTCTTTGTGAAACTCTACTTTCAGTTTTATTTTGTATGAATAAGACACAAAATCAGGGCGGATAAATTTATAATCTTCATATTTATTAGATATAATTAAATTGCCTGGAATGTGTCTGGTTGACATTCTTAATTCAGTGTAATGCTCTGAGACTCTTTGTTTAAGAAGTGTATCTGAAAAGTGGTTGAAATTAATTCAACAGATAATTAAGGGAAACACAATGTTTTTAAAAACAATGTTATGATTCCTTAGCAGGTTTATCCACTCCAGAGAGAAGAGTTTGATTGGAGGTAATCTTTATGGCAGACAAACACCATTTGTTGTCCCTATGAAAAACTATTCTAAATCCAAGTTAAAAACCTCCAGAAAAAAATACTTGTAAATTCACACGTACTCCGTAGCAGGCAGTTGATAGCATATGGCAGCTAAATATGCCAAGGATTCTTTCAAGCATACGCCACCACTTAGCAGCTCCCAGTTGCCAAACTACTTGTGTACGACATCCCTCAGTGACCCAGCTGCTACCCATGCTCTCTGCAGCTTTCAATCCAGTCTTTTCTTGCAGTATCTTCTTTCCAAAGACAAGGAACACTCTGACTGAATTATCTTTGCTCCCCCATGTCTTCAGTGCTAAGACTACATATTTCTTTGTGTAGTTTGTACCACCATACACTTTATAAAGGAACTTTTATGAGCTGTCTTCCCTCAGAGATTTTTGAACACTTAAATAAACAGGGTTTTGAAAATTCATTCTTCTGATTTTAATGTTAACTTGATTTTCTATGATATTCTAAAGATAATCTTAGGTTAAATATGCAAAAATTATCTCTAAATATAAAAATATGTGCTTCTGTCAAACCTCTGACTTTGATGAAGAAAGAAAGGGCCCAAATATCAGTACTGTGGAAGCTGAAATCTTGCATGAGGAAAGGCTCATGCAAAAAAATATAGTATTATTTTTATTAGACTGATATGTTTGAAAAGAAAAATCCACCACCACCAAAACTTTAACATCACTCAAGCACCTCTTCAGATCCGAAATTCAAGCAGCAATAGTGAAAGATCTTCTAAATTCCATTAACTCAGCTCTGCACAGGAATCCCTGCTGAAAGGTGTGGGGAATTTGCATCAAAATCTGATGGGAAATGACCTCAAGTGATTTTTTTTTTTTTACTGTACCCCAACAAAGCTGTGCAACCCACTGAGCCAGCCATGCTTCTTCCATATCACAGACTCTGGACTGGTTGGTTGGTCATGTTTCTGCATAGTTCACGTATTCCCACTCGGCTTTCATTCATGCAATCTTGTGACCCCTCATCAGTTCTCTTACCAGCAGGTTGCTCAGAGTCAATAAAAAAAAACACAGCACACTGCTTTGGGCAAAAGCAAAGGCATTGGCTCTGCTGGACTTGTGTCAGCATTCACACAAAACAAATGGAATAGGATCACCTTTCATAGCTCTCCCTTTAAAATACCTCGCTACTCAGATCAGATGTATTTCAAGAATTTCCATAGTATTATTCCTGTTTAAATCATTGTTGTTAAGATCACATATCTAAGGTAGTAAAACAATGAAAGCTCCTTCTGTTATTTTGTAAAGAAAAGCCGACAGTATGGCACCGTCCTGTGGTGCTACCTTGTAACTACAGCTGCAAATTCCGACATCGATTGAGTTACTTGAAATTTTCAGAACAGGGAAGGATGCAATATATGGCTCTTATTTAAAAGCATTTTCAGATCGATTCTGTACTACTCTAGATCTCTAAACTGTAACGCACAGGGCCTGATCTGAATTCCTTTTTGATGATGTTCCTGTGGAACACAAATACCTCTGTAAGACTGAACATCACTGTCTCAGTGACCTCAGTACTTGCACTCAAGTCAACTGACAAAACAGGAGCAAAGTCTGTTCCAGGGCATACTAAAATATACCACAAGTAGTTATCAGAATGCAGAATTCTACACTTCTGTCTGGGTACCTTGTCTCTTTTAAAATAAAAACAGCTACTAAACACATTGAGATATGTTAAAATGCTTGCTTTAAAACACCATTGCAAATCCTGCCCACCCACTCATTTTTTTGCAGCTGACCAAGATGGCATAAGTCAGGCAGGATTTTTCTCCATGGACTGTTAAACATTCCAATTCAACAGGTTGCTTTAGGAATGGATTTTCTGCTCCTGCTGCTTAGTTTTGCAGACTCTGGGTTGAAGTTCTGTACTTGCAGCATAAGGCATAAAGGAGACAGCAAGATCTCTGGTAGGGAATATGGCAATTGTCCGGAATAAAACCAACTGCATCAAACAGGCATTCCTACTGAAGACTGTCCCCAGTTCAGTTACCCATTTGTCAAATTAACTTGACATCATTTTCTGTTGGAAAAACAACGAGCCTTATTCTGAATTCAAGGAACAGGATTAGCCACTTCTGAAAATACAGAGAGGATGGAAGGAAACAGATAACGATACAAAGCACTGTGATGAGAGGGAAGAGTCTCCAAGTGCGCTGTTTTGTATGTTATACATTGCTGAATAAGAAAAAGAAACAAAAATGCATTGAAGATTCCTAAAAGTATCACATGTCAAAATGTAGCTTTTCAAAACTTTACATTTCTGGCTGACACAGCTAATGGATACATACAAATGCACTCATGGTGGAGAAAAAAAAAACAGGAGGGGAACCTCAGTATTCTCCATCTGCCACAGGGTACATGAGTTTTGTCTTATGGATTGTCCACTCCTTGATTTACACTAAATGCTTTCAAGTGTTTCACATTTGGAATTTTCAGATCCAATAATAATTAAACTTCGATTTCTACGAATTACACAATACAGGTAATTTAGATTTTTATACAGTCTTTCAAAAATGTATACCAATCAAAAGCACTTGGCTGTATGGCAGATATTCAGAAAGCCAATAGAATGTTTTACTTTTAAAATAATAGCTGCCTGGGTTTTTCTGTTGGGTTGGTTGGGTTGGTTTTTGTTGTTGTTGTTGTTTTGGTCTAAACAATACATGGAGAGGAATGAAAAAGCTCCTGTGTTGGTTGTAGTTATTTTTTACAGTTTCTAATGCTGGGTCACCGAAGATACAAAGGTTTTACAGCCCCACTATAAAACAGCTCTTTATCTTTTCCCTGCTAATTCTGTGGTGGCACATTTAACAAAACTAGGAAAGTGCAGATAATGTGGATGTTTGCAGATTAAATGTCAGGTAATAAATAACACTAATTTCACATACCTGCAAATGTAAAGACACCTTATCACTGTTTTAGTTTCTCACTCTTTGTAATGCCTGCCAACATTTTAACCCAGGCAAATTGCAGTATTGTTTTTGCTGTTTTTTCACTGGGATAAAATACACAGTCATAATATCCTTTTATCAGATTTCATGGTATAAAAGGGACTTTGGTGCTTAATTCACACTATATGTTGCTGAGACAATTTCAGACCTCCTGTTTTGGAAGATGCATTTATCCTATCTTCTAGCTTTTTTGTTTTCTTCTTGCGGTGGTCTGAGTACCACTTGCCCAAGAAGATGCAGCTGTAACCCTGCCCAGTCAGTGCAATGCTACAGAGCTACAGAGATCCCCAGAGAGATTCCTTTCACTACTAGGAGGCTCTACATCAGCCACAGCAAAATTAAGCAACTCCAGGTAGGAAAAATCCAGTAGAAATACCAAATATTAAGTGCTTTATCTGAAAGTCATATTTCCTAAGGTGGTGGACTTATGAGGGAAAGGAGGATCTTACTTCAGGTTCTAAAAGCTGGTAAAATTGGTGTTGTTGATCTGTTTTTGGTTTTAATCATTTGTGAAATATATGTAAATATATACCCATGTTGTTATTCACATGCAACTCAAAAAACAGTAACTCACACAAGGAGACAAATGTTAACTTGTTTTTATAGGAATAACCACTGACTTAAAGAGTTAGTTTTTAACTTCTTGAAAGCTTTTGCTGCTTTTGATGCAATGTAATTCTTTTCCATAGCAAAGGGAAGGGTGTTACATAGCTAAAATGAAATTGAATTTCTTTTCCCCCTCCTGAGTTGCAAGTTTCAGATGAAACTGCTACTAGAAATAAACAGTAGGAGTTAGTAATTAAGGCTTTATCACTCATTGTTACAGATCAAGGCAGTGCGAGATGATAAAAACAATACTAGGCCTTCCTAATATTGTCATCCACCTAGAACTATAAAAACAACATTTTTTTTTTTTTTCTGAGACATCTTTGAATCATATCATTAAAGTCATTATCAGTGCAAGTTGCACTGGACATGCAAGCAATACTTTTCTGTTTTCCATCCTCACAAATTTTATGTAATAAACATAACTTCTATAGGTTGACACAAGGGAAATATAACCACCTGCGTTATGCATACCTGCCATATTATGCATTCTTCTTACACAATACTTGATTACAAATAGTAAGAAATGTACAGTTTTGGAGAAATACATTTACTTTTTAGTATACTTGTTCTCTTACAAAGAATACATCCTTAACTGCATCTTTGTTGTTCTCAGGACTGAACAAAATGGGCTAAGGTAACAGCTGGGATACCTGTTGCCCATTGAGAAACAGCCTGAATCATTTTGCAGTTTAACTCAGTGGAAGAGTTTACTCCTCTTTCAGCTGTTACTGTTATCCATGATTTTCTTACTGTAGTTCACATATCTACAAGAGTCAAAGTTTATTCATATGATATAGTTATTTCAACATGCTATGTGCAATGTGTTAAACTAACGAACTCTTTAATGAATTCTTATGAGGAAATAGATCTTCTGCACAAAACTATTGTTGTCTCTCTCTTTTTTTTTTTTTAAGTAATTAAGATGAACCATGTTTCCTTTCCTAGTCTATTTGTCCATGCCTGTCAGCTATTCCTAAGCTACCACATACTCACAACACAAGTACTGTGTTCAGTTTTGGGCCTCCCACTACAAGAAAGACATGGAAGTATGTCCAGAAAAGAGGAATGACGCTTGTGAGGCGACAGGAGAACAAGTCTTAGGGGGAACTGGGATTGTTTAGTCTGGAGGAGGCTTAGGGCACTCTACAGCTACCAGAAAGTAGGTTGTTGTGAGGTGGGGGTCAGCCTTTTCTCCTGTGTAACTAGTGATAGGATCAGAGTGAATGGCTTCAAGTTGCAGCAGGAGAGGTTCAGGTTGAATAGGAAAAGTTTCTTTGAATGAATGGTCAGGCACTGGAACAGGCTGCCCAGGAAGGAGGTGGAGTCACCATCCCTGGAGGTGCTCAAGAAACATTAAGATGTTGTACTAAGTGACATGATTTAGTGGAGAAATATTGGGGGTAGGCAGACGGTTGGACTAGATGATATTGGAGATCTTTTCCAACCTTGGTAACTCTATGATTCTACACTAGTAAAGCAGCTTTAGGTTCTGGCTAGAGAAAAAGGCAGGTATTTGTTACAAAGCATTGAAATGTTGGTTATAAAAGAACCGAGCAGTAGAATAAATATTTTGTGACTGTTCAGGGCAAGCAAATGGTATGTAAAACCATCTAAGGAAAGAGTTTTTCGCTTTATACATTAATTTAACTGAACAATCAGTATGTCTTACTTCTACTATCAGCTTTACTCTGAAAGGAAATAAGTCCTTTTATGTTATTTGCCTGTAATTATGTAAATTCTTTACTTAAGATTAAATGGTGTTTGTAAATAAATTTTTTTCAGTTTCTGACAAATCACACCTTTGATTTCCTGACATTGTAAATACATACGCTTAACTTAACACAGCTGAACAATTCTATTGGCTTACATAATAGTGTTTGTAGGAACAGGTTTTGATTTCTGCTTGTAAACTAAATATCTGAAAGCGCTAAGAGAACTCTACAGTTCTTTGGTTTTTTTCTTTTCCTCTTTGGGTTTTGTGTGTGTTTGATTGTTTAGTTTTTGTTTTCCCTTTCTTTTCAATTGCTTCATTTGCAGCTCTTAGAAAAAAACATTTCAAAAAAGAAGTTGAATCTAAGCCTAGACTTTTCACAGCTGGCCTCCATCAGTCTTTTATATGTAATTATTCACATATAATATGCTTCGGTAATTAACAGCCTCAGAAGAATAAGCAAATATTCTCTCAAACCAAGAACTAATTACTTCTGGACTTTACGATGGTTAATATTAAAACAGTAAAGAAATTCAAAAGAAATTTCTATGCCAAGTACAGTATGTTTTGAAGAAAAGGAAGAAAAAAGCAGATCTGTTTTATCCACACCAGTTTTGCACTTTTTCTTGACAGGGTTGGTCACCATTAAAAGACTAGTTGGGTTTTTTGCTTTTGGTATTCTTACAAACTAGTGGTTGTTACAAACAGAGTTAGCAGTAACAAAACTAGACTGCTTTTAGTATCTTTTTTCAACAATTTCCACATCCTTCACTTGAAGAGCAACTATAAGCTTTTTACTCTCACATTTAGTTCACTTTTTAACATTTAGTTTATTTCTAGCTATGTTAATACACGCTTTTTATCTGTTAAAAGCAAATTGCTTTGGCCCTCACAGTAGGGAGCTGTTTTAAGAAACTGCTTAAAACAAACCCCAGTTCACAAAGCCTGATAAAGCCTACCAAATAGGTGGGAAATAGAAACTATAGCAATTCACATTAAGAAGCCTAACATTCTTCAACACGGAATAAACATCTGTACATGGACCTTCATGTAACTCTCTGCCACTTACTGAGATGAAAATTAACCCTCTTAGTGATACACAGCACTCAACTGAGGGAAAACAGGAAATATTCCTTTTCAACTTACAGGAGAAAATGTGTTTAATTTATAAAGATTTACATTTATTTTAATTTCCTTAGTACTGTTTCACTGCTTACACATGACTTTTCCTTTCTGTCTTTGAGCAATGCAGTTCATTTCCATGGAGCTTCTTATGATGAACCATTGCAAGATTGGCCTCCTAATAATGACAGAAACTGGACATACAGTTCTACAGTTGTTATTTAGAAAATTGATAAATATATAGGTATCTCTCATCTGCAATTACAGAAAAGCAGACAATGGCCAGCTTTTGTATTTACTCTTGAGATATTTTTTTTTCCCCAGCAGAAGCAAATTCCCTCATTGAAATCAAGGATAACTGATGGAGAAACCCGAATCAATAGAGGTTCCGTATCTATACTTTCTGCTAACTACATCAAACGTTGCAGTGTTCAGAAATGACTTTACAAGATGGAATGAAAGACAATTGAGACTATCAAAGCAAAATGAAATTTTATTTCTCTTTCACAGCTATCTAAGCTCTAATTCTAACAGAAATTAAAACGGGGAGTCTGTGGAGAAGCTAAAGAGATACAACTCAGAAACATATGAGAACTGGATAAATGAAGCAGGAAGGAATCTTTTATGTCACCTTCCTAAGCTGATTAAAGATACACACGTATGATAGTCAAATGTGTACAATCAGGATCACAGAAAAAGAACTACTATGCGGAACCTAAGCTACAAAATGATTTATATTGTCTTCCTTGTACATTTATCATTGGAATTAAACAAGCTTTGCAGTGTCTCTCAATGAGACTAAATCATGCTGGCAGCTAATGAGCTCAAGGGAAAAAGCACGCAGTCTATGTTAGTTTAGCATCTGCTGCTGCTGAGTACTGATGATGCTTACCAGACACCTGAAGGGAAAATAGAAGAACACACCTTTCTGCCTCTTCCATGCAGAATACCTGCTCGTTTTGCCCTGAGCTTTCTGTGATTCCCTTAGAAATGAATTTTTAGAAAACAAGCACGTAGGTCAATGGGGAGCATCTCTGAAAATTTCAAAGAAGTGCTGTTTAAGTAACTGTGTTCTGACAACTCCTAGATTCACCCTCATTCCATCCTTCCTAATTTCTTGGCTTAGAGTAACTGCCAGATTCATTCATTTCTTAATCTGAGACATAAGATAACATATTTGATAAGCAAGCAAGTTCCAACAGAACAGGAAAAAAAAAAAAAAAAAGAAACAATTAGTATGCCCCTATGTATAAGAGTCACAGTCAACATCTAAGTTTCATTTAACACTACAAAGCATCTGTTAATTACTAAGCAACAAAAAACTAACTTGTTGTAAAAGCAATTTGTTCCATACACATGATTTTCAGACCAAACTGATCTTATACTTTGATTTCATACTTTTGGATTGGTCATCTCAATATGGTGAGGTTTTCACTTTAAGGAAGAGATAGTGGAGAGGATGAAGAAATACAGGTTTTGTTTCCTGCCAAAAATTCATAGTAGGAAGAAGAGGTGATGGCCATGTATCTGGGGAAGTAATGCTGCAGTAATGATATACAGAAATGGCTGCCTGATAAATACAAGCCCGCATATGTAACAACTACCTACTCACTGCAAGGATGACACCTCTTTTGTTACTGCACCATTTCTCTTAGTTTCTTGTTCTACAAGAACATACAGTAGCAATGGTCAGAGCATCCAGAACAAGTACTCTGTGAGGTGACTCATAAATACTGCATACTGTCACATGAATTATTTTTATCTTTCATCTCTTTAAGATTACTGACTTCAGAAGAATGTCGGCCCTTGAAGAGCTAGTCCTGTCATGCAGTGGCACAGAATCAATAGAAAACAACACTTTCAAAGCTCTGAGCACCTTGAAGTCCCTGGAACTCTACAAAAATCAGCTAAAGCAAATACCCATCTTCCTCCCATCTGGCCTTGAAATTTTAAAACTCGCCGATAATTCCATCAACACTTTGCATGCGACTGATTTTGAAGGTTTGGTAAAACTAAGAGTGCTTGATATCAGGAACAACTTGATTGCAACTCTGCCTTCAAGTGCATTTTCTTCCCTTTGCAATTTACAGAGTCTCATTCTGGATGGCAACAACATGGAATTTGTGTCTGCACCACTTAAGCTTCCAAGGCTGAAATATCTGAGCATGGCTGACAATAAACTAAACTCGCTCCCAACCAGCTTCTTTGCATCTTTTGAAAATCTACAGTTTCTCAGTTTAAGTGGAAACTTTCTGATGAAAGTGCCCCTTGACCTACCTAAGTCTTTGCTGTCACTAAAACTAGAGAAAAACCAACTCAGAACAGTACAACTTCAAGACATGAAACATCTAGAAAACTTGTCTGAGTTCTTCCTTTCAGAAAATCAGTTGACATCAGTAGATGGTGCCCATCTCCTTCCAAACTTAACAACATTGGAGCTCTCTAAGAACCAGCTCCAGGCTCTGCCACTCAGATTGCCAGGCAGACTGCAGAAACTTGACTGTAGCAATAACCTGATTCAGAGGGTGACAGCGCAAGAATTCCAAGGACTACAGGACCTGAAACACTTATTTCTTGACAACAATGCTGTCAGCATGTTTGAGGCAGGAGCTCTTCAGCAGTGTGCACAGCTTTCTAACCTAGCACTGGAACAGAATCTTCTTATTGCTATCCCACTGAGGCAAGTGATTCTGAGGACAGCTGATTCACAGACATCATCTTCCCATCCTTAGGTTATGAGAATGAGGGCCGAAGTGAAAAAAAATAAACTGCTTTCAGACCTAGTCATAGTGGAAATCTACCCATACCATAAACCATCTGCCATAACTGGAACTAATTAGCACTGATTAGCTGTTTTCATTACATCTGTGGTCCCCAGTGATCCTTCTCCTTCCATATTTCTCTGCCAGTAAGGCTGCTTTATTTAATTAACACATGAATAAGAGGAATCTGCTAGAAGAGTATAACAGTGATTATAGAGAAGCTATACTGCTGCTTAGATTTATCTTCTCCCGTTACACAAAATTAATAAAGCATTCAATAAAAGAGAAAGATAGGATGTTTAAAGCTGAATTTTCCACCAATCACATAGTTTATTATTGTTAAAATATTAAGATTTCAGGAGATGAGTCTGGTCTAAAAGAATATGTTTTTCAGTGGATATTATAATTACTATCTTCACTAAATTCACACATTATAAAGTTCTTGGATAGCTGACAAAGTCTCCTGCTTCAGGCTATAAGCAAAATTTCAGCCAAAGGAGCACAGAAGAAACATTCGTTGGGCTCACACTATTCCTTAATGCCTTGCTCACAGCGCTGGTCCTGGTGATTATCAGAGGTGGTGTGTTAAACAAAATGGAGACTTGCCTGATATAAAACGGCAATTTTCTTATTTCAAAAAGCTGTGCAATAAGACAGCATAAAAATAATTATGTAATTCCCTTAACATCTACTTTTCTAACACAACTGCACTATCAAACCCTGTTTTCATGGCCTGTGGACAGGTTTAACTGCGCAAATAAATAACGCAATAAAATTTCAATTCATTTATCATGAGATCCTTTAGCATTTGAATCTATTTGGTTGAAGCTTTGCAATCAGAAAGTGATTTAGTGGTGTATAAATATTTGATTTCAGTCTGGCTTGACAGGAATGCTTAATGCTTTCTAGTTACATTAGTATTGCCTAATCCATCTTATTTTACAACCCTCGTAGTCAAGGGAATTAACAGGAAGGAGTTCTCTATTAGCCTCTAAGAAGTACAGCTTTTAGGGAGGGATTGGGTCTTTTATTTTTAACTCAACACAAATTTCAAGAAGCTGTAAACATAAAGTAGGAAAGAAATGAGGAGAAATAAAATGTGCGTAGTTAATTTGTGTGCATTCATGTACCTCACCTACTTGTGCATGTCCATAGAACAACCTGTTGATCACCAGTTAGTTGCATGGATGCACAGCAATAAAAGTATTACTACTGACAGAACTACCTGTCACTAGTATCACAGGTTAAAGAATATAGTTAATGTGGCACAATTAATGGGACTTAGCATTTGTTCAGAGGGAATCAGGAAAAAGAAAGGTTATTTCCTTTTTATCTGAAAGGCGAATAATGACATGAAATTTTCTACAGCAGAACACAAGTCCAAGTATTTTCAGGTCTCATAGAGAAGAGCCCAAACACCAGAAAATCTTGTAGAGTAACTGGTAAGAATACAGGAAAAAGATTGATGACAGTCTCTGGAGCAGCAGCAGTATGGGTGTCATGATCAGCGCCTGAATGGTGAGATTGTACAGGCTTTAGACTGTAATCTGGATAAATATCCCAGGTGATATCCTATTGCCTTTGACATTATTGGCTCTAGGATTTTACTGCAGAGAACATTTTTCACATTACAGTGTCATATTGTACAACTATTACCATCAACTGTATTTAGGTTTCAAAGTCAACTCATTGCAGCTACAAGCACTGCTAAGACCAATGGAATGACTTACCATTTCAACACAAAATCCTCATCTCACCCAGGGAATATAGCACAATAGAGAACTCCCTTATTCTTGAAATATTCCCATAGAAGTTGCAGGGTCTGTGTAAAAACGACAACTGCCTTTCAGCCCAAAAGGTCAAATTCAGCTTCACAAAAAACAGCCAGTGAAGACCACAGCGTACCCTCTATTAACTCTCAGAGCTATCTCAAATCACTTCATTGAGATAAAGCCAGACCAGCTGTTATGGGTTGTGGGACACTGCTGCTCAATTCTAAATATTTCTTGGTATTATTACTTATAGTTCGTCTGAGAGTTTTCCTGAACAAGTTCCCTTAAAATCTCTAATTATGATCACATCACCTTGCATACTAAAGGAGTAAAATTCATTTTCCTAAAAACATTTCACACAAATTAACTGGCTTTTCTGTTAAGCAGTTTTCACAGACTACAGCAGAAAAACAGATTATAAATAAGCTACACTTCTGAAATAATAGCCCTATTACACAAATTATAATGCATGAAAACAAGAATGATATCCATCATCTAGTATCGTATCTCAAGATGTTGGCTTTTTTAATTCTTTTAAATACAATCAGCGATAATTCTCTAAAGTACTAATTCAAAAGACCGTAAAAAGCATTTATATTCTCCTTAGTGTTGATTCTTTAAGTATGAAGTATATCATCAGATGGACTACTTGCAAGTTTCTTAAGTTTTGAATCTGCTGGCAGCAAGAGAACAAAAAATAGGGAAAAAAAAAAAAAATTCTACTTCTAGTAAAAATTATGTTATCTACTAAAAGTTATGAACTAAAAAACTTTTTAAAACAAATCATACACAGAAGCACTTGAGGGAGTAGAGTTGCCATGTTTTTCAAAACTTTTGGTATTTCATATTGCTACCATTTGATCATTGGCATGCTTATGGCACTAAATAGTGCAAAACACATTCTAAAGCTTACTTGGCACTCAACTGAATATGCAACTTACTGCATGGTACAGCAGGTTAGTATAGGTCCAAACTGCAATATTTTGGGAAAAACCATTCAAACACGCATAGACACTATTCCAGCAACATCAAATAATAATAATAATTTGGACATCATAATGGACATGAACCAGTTTTATTTTCCCCCAGAAGACTACATTTTTGCCATTGATAGTTTTATTTAATATGTTAGGTATGCCTGGGCACCAAGAGAATCAGTATAATGAATATATTTTTTTATTTTTATTCAGACTTCCAGATACCCTTGCTAGATTGGATCTAAAGGGAAATGACATAGAAGATGTTGGAGAACAAGAACTGAAGGACTTGAAACAGCTTCAGGTTTTAAATTTAAGGAACAACAAGATATCCGCCTTGGATCGCAAAGTCTTAGAGTATTTACCTCGTCTCCGGCATCTCTATTTAGATGGAAACCCTTGGAATTGCACCTGTGACCTTCTGAGAACCAGAGGAGTGTTGATGGCCAAAGGAACAGATGTCAGGGGAGGGCAGTGTGCAGCACCAGCAGAAAGCCGAGGAGAAAGTTGGATGTCTTCCAAAAAGATTCTGCAGCAGTGTGAAGATAATCTGTCTTCGACAGAAAAAGGCAAGGAGGACAGAAAGAATATGAAACCCAATGAGGCCTCCAGTGTTGCAGTAAATACAGATGATTATTACTACGATTATGAACTAGATTAACACCATGGTTAATTTACTATGAATGTTCCACGAGTATTCCTACTGACAACCAACTTGCTGGTTGGTTGTCATTAAATTTTCCTCTTTAATTTGTACTATAAACATTAATAGCTGGTGACAGAACGGCTATAATAAAGATGCCATTATAAACTGAAATTTGTAAAAATAACAGCTGTTTTTCTTTGCCATTAGTACTATGTAGCTTGAGGTAAATAAGAATAAAATTATTACTTCTTAGAAAAGCACTCTGTAACTCTGTATGGACTTTTTAATAGTAAACCAATCTTATAGTTGCATTAAAAAAAAATAAATAAATAGAAAAACAGAAAGAAAGTCCTGCAATACTGCAAGGTACCTGTAGTGTGGTATTCGATACACTTCAACTCAGTTCAGGACGGAGAGTTACATCGATGCGGTCAATTCCTCAGGACCATTTGGAGGTTCTTGCTTTTCAAACATTGATTTCAGTTCTCCAGAAATATTTGCCTCTTTATTTTAGGCAATTTGAAATGATACTAGACTAAATTAACTGAGCTCCAGGCAAAACACAGAGGACTCATCTTCATCATAGCAAATACAGCAAACAGAAGAATCAGTGTCCTGGTTAATGAGATTTATTGGTTGTCCAAAAGTTAATTAGTGAATGAAAAGGCTGGGGTTCAATTTGATCCAAGTTTAATATTGTAAACAAAAGGAGGGACATTCTCAGGAAACCATTTTCTACCTCTGCCTAGAACTAGGCACAATGAGCCTAAGTTATTGCAATAATTTATTTTGATAGCCAGTAAATGAACCGATTGCCATTCAGCTCAAGCTGCTGTATGTATGTATACCTTTGGGTTCACCTGGAAGTACACACCACAGGTGTCCCTTTCACTGGTGGGAACCTTCTAGACTTCTGCAATACAAAAGGACACCGTGGTGCATGCACCAAATCTGATATATGTGCAAATTTTATCAGGCAGTTCCCAAAGTGCTTGAAAATCAAACAAAATTGTAATAGCCAGACCACTAAAACCAGTGAATTACAAACAGTAATCTAAGGGGCTTCCTGACAGTTCATAAATCTCAGCTGATAAGTGGGGAGTAAGCACACCAGCAAATTACTTTTCAAAGCAAACAGTTTCTATTATTCTTTATCTTCTGTTGGCATTCCGTAACTGAATGATCACTCACATTCGTAACGCCTGTTTTGTTGGAGTGCAGCTATGGGGCCAAGGCGCCTCTGCAGAATCCACTGACACTTGAGTTTCTTAACACATTAAGCAATGTAAGTTAAAGAGGCTCACGTTAATTTTTCTTCACATTTTAACTTTTGAACATGTCATCAGCTACAATTGTTGGTAGATAAAGATTTAGATGTTTATGAAACAGCACAAGCTTCATAGCAGTTTGAGTGTTGTTTCTGTTGGCTAATAATGGTCTGCGAAGGGCACTGTCAATAAGAAAAGATATTTTCACACTACAGTACTTGTCATTCAATTCTGTACTGATGGCACGCCCTCGTCACTTCGGCCCATTTGTACAGGGCAAAGCTCTTGCACAAACTACAGCCTGTGAGGAATAGGAATTTGCACCTATAGGTCCTCATGCCTATGCACAGCTACAAGCTGAGACAGAAAATCCCTCCCGTACCTCACCTAAATAGAGGCACCACGCCACACTAGAACGAGGCTGCCCCTCTAGGCCCGAACATGGCCCTCCTCCTAAGCGGACACAGCTCACACGAGGAAGGCAGAGGCTCACAACGAGACACTCCGCACGTCCCAGAAGGGCGACGCAGAGCAGAGCAGAGCAGAGCAGAGCAGAGCAGAGCAGAGCAGAGCAGAGCAGAGCAGAGCAGAGCAGAGCCGCCCCGACCTCGCCACGCCCCGATGCCGCCAGGGGGCGTGGCCCCTACATGACGCGCCCCTCCCCACCTCTTCCCGTACAGCCACGTCATTCGCTCGTCGTGGGCGGAAGTGACGCCAGCTCGCCGGGCGGCCAACGGGCGCCGCGCATGTGGCGGGGTGAGAGGTGAAAGATCAGGCGGGGCGGCAGGAAGATGGTGGTGCGTGCGGCGGGCGCCGGGCGAAAGACGCGGACTCTGTGAGGCGCGCGAAGCGATGGCGCGGCGTGCGGCGCGCTGCGGCTGAAGGCGGCCGTCGCGGGCCGTGCGCGGAGCGCTCCCCATGAGCGCGGTGGGGGGACTAGCGTGGCGCGCGCTGCACGCCCTGCTGCGCGCATTGCTCTGCCTGCAGCGCGCGCTGCTGGCCGCGCCCCGCGCCTGGCTCCGGCGCCGCGCCGCCGCCTCCTGCGCCTTGCTGGGCCCCGCCGCGCGCGCGCTTGCCTTCCCCGGCGCGGCCCGAGGGGGGCGGCGGCCCGGCAGGAGGCGGCCCGGGATTCGAGCGAGGGGCCGCGCGGACGGGCGGACCCTGCAGAAACTGCCGCTGCACGTGGGTCTGGTGGTGACCGAGGAGGAGCCGAGCTACGCGGACATGGCCAGCCTGGTGGTGTGGTGCATGGCGGTGGGCATCTCCTACGTCAGCGTCTACGACCACAACGGTGAGCGGCGGGAGTGCACCCGTTATGCGGGGGGACGGAGGCAGGACGTCAAACCCATAGTATTCCGGGAGTAGATCTTATACTGAGAGAGTGCTGAGGCTCTGACACAGGCTGCCCGGAGAGCTGTGGGTGCCCCACCCCTGGAGGCTCTCAAGGCCAGCTTGAATGGGGCCCTGGGCAGCCTGAGCTGGGGGGGGGCAGCAGCTCTGCCCACTGCAGGGAGTTAGGGCTGGGTGGGCTCTGAGGTCCCTTGCCCTGTAAGCCATTCTGTATTATTCAGTGCTTTCCTGCTGAGGATGTGAAGCCAACTGTGTGATAATCTCAGCTGACAGATAATCTCTGAGACTATGGAAACCAGCAGCTCGGGAGGGCTAATCACGTCCAAGGTGTGCTGTGCTACTGTCCTCTCTGAGGACGAAGCTTCCTGCTGCGGATCTGGCAGTGCTCTTAATGCCTCTCAGAGAGACTAGGAAAGACTAACGTTCACCTGCTGTTTTGAACCTCTTCTGGTGTCTGTCAAGAGATGTTATACAGGCTGAGTTAGCTCTGTAGATCTATAACTGATTAGAGGTGCTGTCTGCACTATGTGTCTTGTGGAGGTCTTTCAAGAGAAGCTCAGTAGCGCCTTTACTGAAGTAGGTGGCACCTGATGTGGCCAAAGATACAAAACTTAGAGCTGTGGTGGCCTTATGTTTATCATAAGTATGTGTGGTTTTTAAAACTACTGCCTTCTGTGGTTGTTGTTGCATCTCTGGTTCTTCATACATAATCCAAGACTCAAGTGCCCAACTTTTACTAAATCTTTTAAGGTCTTTCTAAGAAACTGGACTTAACACCAATCCCTTACCAGTTTAAATTGACCTGTATACAGCTGTTGCGGAACTTTGTTATGCTATGTTTCAGTGGGAGGACACTTCCTCCTTTCAAAGTCAAAGAGTCTTCTAAATATTTGTGCAACGCTTTGAGAATACGGTGCCTTCTGAAAAGCCACTAGTGCGTTGATGGTTTTTGCTTTCAGCTTCAAAAACATGCAGGCAGGTGAAGTGCTACAAAGCAAGCATTGGTACTATGCAAAAGTTTCCCTCGTGGCCTAAAGAGAAGAACTTGATTGTGTACTCCCTGTATTTTCTGTCAAACCTCAAGTAAATTATCTGCTATGTTGCCTAATTTTGTGTATGTATGTTTAATTTCTTTTTAGATCCCTGTGTTGTGCTGCGCAAATATTTACCTGAACTGAATTGAGGACCAGATCTATCTGAGGGCTGTATTTCTTGTTGACCTTGATCTTCATATTTGAATGGTTGCAGGGTAGGCAACACTGAGGAGGGGTAGGCAATCACAGACCTGTCACTGAGGTCCTGTCTGGAAGGGCGAAACCAGCATTCAGCTTGTTTTTTTCCACTAATAGCAGAGTTACTTCTGCTTCTCCAGAACACGTGCTGAGACCCAGTCAGACCTGGGACTGACTAGTACAAAGCTGTGCATGTGACAACCAGAGATGATGAGGCTGTCCTCTGAAGAGAGGTGTGGATGAAGTAACCCTGCAGAATGATTGTCAGCTGTTCAGAAAAACTGTTTTGAGTGGCGATTAGCATGAGTGTAACTAATATATGGAAACAGTCAAAGTTGTGTGCTTACAAGTTTTGTTAATACCTTTAAGCTTGAAAATAGAGCTACGATATCATAACTTTAAGATGAAGAAATGTTTTATCCATAGCTAGTTTTATTAGTGTTTAGATACCAGGATATACCAGTTTAATTACCAGCTTGAATTCTGATTTATTGGCACATAATTGATAAAGGCAAGCCTTAATCCACAGCAACTAAGTGGTCTAAATCATTAGCTGTTGCCAGACTTCATACTTCATGAGACAAGCCTGCTGTTATATATCCATGTTCTTTACAGATATTCAGCATGTTTTCTGGGATACCAGCCATGTCTGCTTTCTGCACAGAGTCTTTTAGATTGGTGTCAGTGAGTTCTGAGCGACTAGTCATTCAAATGGCTTGAGTATACACATTTCTGGTAGTAGCAGATACACTGCCTTTCTCTTGGTGCTGAGCTCCTTAGAGTGTCTGGATTGAGCATGGAGTAGCTATACAGGACATTGTAGTACCCTGCAATCTTGTTAAATGCAGTTCTGAACCATAGTGATGTCTGAAACCCTCAGCAGTAGCATTAATAAGTGAAGGTTAAAAAAAAAAAAAAAGACAGGTACAACTTGCTGTTATCAGTAGCAGAGGGTGAACCTCAATTATGCTTTGCTCGTTGTTATCTTAGCTGAGGGTTACTTCTTGTGTGCTGATCTACTTCAGTGAGGTCCTGTGTTCATATGGTTGTGCTTACTATTGACTTGCCAAAACTGTTGTTGCTGCTGCTGGCTCTGGTGGAAAAGGAAACAAGGTGATGAGTACTCTGCTTCTTCATTAGAGGTAGTGGAGTATGCTTGGGTTCTTCTTTCTTCACTGCTTTTGTGTAACAGTAAGATTCTGCTCATTAAAACAGGAGGCTTTGGTTACAGGAATGCTCTTCTATGCTTGTGTTTCCTGGAAGGAAATGTTTCTTTCAGTTTCCTGTAGAAAGCTCATGTTAAAATGTGATTTTAATTGGGCTGCCTACAGGAGAAAGGGAGAAGTGTGACATTCTTCCAAGAAGAAGAAATACCGGATAAGCAGTTTATTTGTTTATAGTAGTAAAATTCTCAGATTTCCATAAACTAATTGAAGAAAAGATTGGTTCTGTGTCCTTAGCACTTCAAAATGAGTAATTCCAAAGGCAACTTGGCTGGAGTTAGATATTCTTGTGGGCAATTACAAGAAAGCTCAGTATGTTACAAATAAAGTGAACAATAATTGTAGAACCTCATCAGGTACTTGACTGTCTTCCCTGAATCTGAAGGTCAGTAGTCTAAAAGGTTGTAGTAAGAGTGCACAATGCAGGGGGACTTCAAGATAAGCAACTGTCTTGTACTGTAATAAACATGTTGTGATATGACTTGCAGTACTCAGGTGTTTTTTCCCAAACTGGGCCTACAGTGGCATTCTTGTGGCGTCTCTGATGGTTGGTGCCCTTTTTCTTTCTCCCACATATCAAAATATTTTCTAAATACGCAGCAAAACTCTAATGAGGTTCGTGGTACTGTGTGCCCGAGTTACCAAATTTAGATCAATTGAACTTTATTTCAATATATGGGTTTTGCTCAAGGGTTTCTTTTTGTAGTCTTATGTATTTCCAGTTGTATTCCTTGGTAACATTCATGCCATGCTTGCAGAGATGTTACCTCAGAGGAAATAACTCAGCCTTCTCACACTTGAAGATAGCAACTGCCTTTCACCACTGTTAGATGCTTTAAGCTTCTTTTGTTGCTGTGCTAGTTGTAGGACACTGAGTGTTAACTTCTGTTCATCAGTGGAGCTTTCCTGTAGTGTGGGACAAGGATGGAGCAATTTCAGGAGGCATGCAGTCTCTTGGCATCTGAATGCTTTGGGTTCCTGAAGAGATGCTTCTGGTTGGAGTGTGGTTAAAAGCCTCTAGTACTACTGTGCTGGACTTGAGTTTCTTTTATCCTGGATTTAGCTTTCCGGTGAGCTGTTTTACTTCTGACCAATTTTTATTTAAGAAATTCTTTGGAATAATAAGGTACAGTAATAATCAAAAGAAATAATTTAAGGAACTGCAGGCTAGGCCTTTAATCTCTTCTGGATTATTTGGTAGTTTAGTTGATCTGATCAGCTTATGAAACTGAGTATTTGGTGTATTTTCATGAAGAGGGAGTTATGTTGTGGCTTTGTGTCACTGAAGTGCATTTGTGTCACGCTGCATCTGCTGTGAGTCTTCTAATGCTGTGAAACTTGACATTCAGCAACTATTTTGGTGTTCATTAGGTGGAGTCTCTAGACTGTGTATTTAATGTGGTCTAAAGCCAGTCTGTACATGATAGCCTTATAGGGATAGATAGTATGGAAGTAGTAATGCTTTTTCTCTTGATAACTAGTGAATTCTTGCAGGGACGTCCTGTACTAAAACAGGAACTGTGGGAGGAGTGGTCACTGAATTCTGATTCTGAATTCTTCCTGTTTTGCTAGCTGTAGCTTCAGTGGCCCTAACTAGAATGAAATTTAAGTGACTTCAGCTGTTTTCAGACTTGGTTTTAATATTTTTCAGGACTTCTAGAATAGATAACATTTTCTTGTGCTTGGTATCCTGTGAGGTGCAGTGTAGTAACACAGACCTTACTTTCTTGCTTTCAACTTTAATGTGTTCAGTTTGGGGCCCCTTGCTACAAGACAGACATGGAGGCCCTTGGAGCATGTTGAGAGAAGGGCAGTGAAGCTGTGAAGGGTCTGGAGTACAAGTCTGAGGAGTGTCTGAGGGAACTGGAATTGTTTCTTCTGGAGAAGATGAGGCTCAGGAGTGATGACCTTATTGCTCTCTACAACTACTTGAAAGGATGTTGTGGCATGGCGAGGTGGGAATTGGCTGCTTTTCCTGTGTAACTGGTGATAGGACTAGAGGGAATGGCCTCAAGCTGTGCCAGTGAGATTCAAATTGGACATGAGGAAAAATTTCTTCTCTCAAAGAGTGGTTGGGTGCTCGAACAAGCTGCCCAGGGAGGCTGTGGAGTCACCAGCCCTGAAGGTGTTCAAGAAACATCTAGATGTTGTGCTAAAGGAAGTGATTTAGTGGAGAAATATTAGTGGTAGGTGGACAGTAGGACTGGATGATCTTGGAGGTCTTTTCCAGACTTGGTGATTCTGAGGGAGCTGGGATTGTTTAGGCCGGAGAAGAGGAGGCTAAGAGAAAACCTTACTGCACTCTACAACTTCCTGAAGGAAGGTTGTGATGAGGAGGGGTTTGGCTTCTTCTCCCAGGCAACAAACAGGACCCAAGGAAATGGCTGCAAGTTGTGCCAGAAGAGGTTTAGATTAGATATAAGGAAAAACTTTTTCTCTCAGAAAGTGGTCAGGCACTGGAATGGCCTGTCCAGGGAGGAGGTGGAGTTGCTGTCCCTCGCAGTGTTTAAGAGGCGTCTGGATGAGGAGCTACGAGATATGGTTTAATGGCTTGTGGTAGCAATGGTAATGGGAGGACGGTTGGACTAGATGATCTTGTAGGTTCTTTCCAACCTTGTGATTCTATGATTGTAAACTGCAGCCAATTTGATCCAACACAAGGATGCAGGTTTTCATGTGTTAAAACAGTTTCTTGAATATACATTACTTGAACTGAGTTATGAGTTGATATTTCTCAAGCTGGTGATAGTCACAATAAGCCTGTTCTAAGTAAACTGACATTGAAAGAGTTGAGAAAGCAAATCACTGGAATGCATGGAAATGTATTCTTTCATAGGCTTAGGTTTGGTAAGTTTTTCTCTTGTGAGCAAGTGGCAGTTTTTCTCCTGTGATTGCTTTCTTCTGTCTTGCTTTAAATAGCAGGGCAAGTGAGAATGTTGAACAGTAAGATGCTACCAAACCATTGGCAGGTGTTGGTTTTGGCAGTCTGGCCTGACGGATGAGTGGCTGACACCACCTGGTGTTCTATATGACAGTGCTTTCTATGATTTGACTTGTCTGAACTGATTTATCATGTTTCTGGTGCACCTGCAGACTTCTGCTTACACACTGCATTGTCAGTCTCTAACCTTTAAATGCTGCAACACCACAATTGACTGCAAATGGGCACGGCTTGTAAGTATTCCAAAGCAGAGCAAAAGGTGTGAAATAGAAAAGAATCATGTAATGGAGGGCTAATGCAGAAAGCTGACTGCGCTGGTTTGCTTCAGCAGTGGTGTGGCTGGGAACTAATGATCAGTGGTGTACTTGTAGCTTGTGTTGTGAAAATGGAATATACACATTTCTACAAGCTTGCTTTCAGAAACAAAAAATAGAATACAAATGTGAAATTTTCACTGCAGCAGAAACAGAAATGCTGTATTCTTACTTGCTTAACAACAAACAGCTCTTGTCTCAAATTAAGCAATACATCTAATATGATTCTTAATGTTATAAGCAAGTTAATATTATGCACTCACTTTCAACTTGTGGAAGAGTAAATAAAATAGGAAGGTGGTATTGAATGAAAACTTGGTGCCTTGGAATGCTTCATTAACAGAATTTGATATAATCACACAGTTGTTTTATGTTGTATCTATCATGCATAAGTTAGCAACAGCATCTTCAGAACTAGCTGGAATGTATTTTAAGAATAAACTTTATAAAACTGTACCTTGGAGACAATTTGCTATTTGAGATCTTTTGAGGAAGGAGAGTACCTGTCTGAGCCACAACCATATAAAGTGATTTTTTTTTTCCCAAGTCAAATGAGTGTTTGGTCCATGTGTCTTTCTGCTGTGTATTTCTGCTATACAATGCAGTGATAAGAACAAGTCTCTTGTGCTTTAAGTGAGGAAACAGTGCTCAGGGTCAAGTTCTTGAATACCTCATTTAAAAAAGCATTCAGCTACCCTCTGATGTGCTTCAGGATCATCTCTGCAGGAGAAATGCAGGTGCATCAGGGTTAATGGATCAGTTGGAATTCTGACTTGGAGGTCTTTCTCAGAAAGTTGCACTAGAAATGTGCAGTACAACTACAGTAGCTTAGTTTGTTACACTGCTGTTCCCAGAACAAAATAGGATCCAGTTTTGAACAGCTGAATGTGGCAAGTGAGCTAAATGAGAGTAGAAGTGAAATGCTCATGGTTCAAGTTTTCTAATGCTTCTGTCTGTCAGGCTTTCTGTCTTACTGATTTGTTCACCTGTCAATGTGAAATTAGTTATAAGCATTGTTAATGTATATAATGAAGTTATTTTTTGCAGGAGATATTCAGGATGAGAAGAAAAACAGATGAATTTATCACCTGTTAAGACATCTAATAAGTCTATATAACACTAACTCACTAGTATAGTAAAAGCATTGCATGTTTTGGAGGGCGGGAAAAAACACTAATTTATTATGATCCTAACCTAATACATCAATACTTATTCAGACTACTGCTGATGTGGAAACTGGTGTTTATAGCAGTTTCTAAACCTAGAATCAGGCTTAGGTGATAAATTGGAAGTGTGACTGGAAAATTGCAGGCAAGCTCAGTGAGTGGTAAGTTGATTGTATGGACAGTTCTTAGACTGGTCTGCAGAAGTCCTTGCCATAGGATCTCTGAATGAAACTTAAGCTCTTGGTAACAACCCCTGAATGCTAAGTGATAAAAGCTTTATCAGTTCCCGTGTAAATATGCACATCTGTACTCTTTCATTGTAAAGTAAATATTTAGGCTTTAATGCTTAATTTCACTGTAATTTTTAATTAGAAGTAGTGTAGTGTAACTAAAAGCTAGAATTTTAGAACAGCAATCCAAGTGTTTGCTTAACCAAGTTTTTGTAGACTCATGAACTCAAAATGCATCTATGATAGGCATGCAAGTATGAAAAGGCTGTAGGAACTGCATCAATTCATTGCATGATAGAGCTTGTGAAATTCTCTCATTAGGAAATTGTTGACGTTGGCAATTGCATGCGTGGACAGTTACTGTGACCTGATGCACTGATTTAGTTGTCTTCTGGCTCAGTTTATGGTGAATTGTTTTTTTAGATTATAACTTTACTAATACGTATGTAGTAGGTGGAAGTAAGAAAGAAATAAGAAAGAAAGATGTCAGCAGCAAATATACAGCTGTGTGGGGTGATAAGGAAACTAGGTGTTATGGTGACATGATGGTCTTGTGCTGTTGGGATATTGCTGTTTCAAACTGTTGCTCAGCATACTAAAGACAGCAAAGTGATTCTTAAAGTGAACTGCTACTAAAACCAGGCTGTGTAAAAGAGGAACAGAAGCACGTTGGAGTCGTCTCCCTGTATATGCTTTTGCAAGGTCACTGGAGTTAGTCATGTGCAGTAACATTTGCTTTTGATTCTTATCATACCTGTGCGTTCCAGTTTGAAACTAGTACTGACCATTTGATTTTCTTCCCTCAGTATAGCGTCAAATTTGTTTTTATAGCACTCTTGTAGTATGTGGCTGACATGTCACTTTTTTTTAAGGTATTTTCAAGAGGAATAATTCAAGACTGATGGATGAGATTTTAAAACAGGAGCAAGAACTCTTAGGATTAGACTGCTCCAAATACACAGTGGAATTTGCAAATCAAGATAAAGCTGATCAAGGTAAGGTGAATTGAGAGTGGGCAGAGACTAGTATGAATTTAGTTGTATATGGATCATAATTCTGCTTTTACTTAAACACATTCATGTAAACTGTGACCTTTTGCTTCATTAACCACTGATGACAAGAACACATACAACATTCCTGGGTTAGTATTAAGCTTTCAATATGATTGCGTTTATAGCTCATAGTGAGGTCTTGCTCTTCCCTATGCCTAGGCATCATTACTGGTTAGTCCAGTCTTTTTGTTAGCAAAACTCTTGTGCTAGTGACCCCTTTAATACATCAGTGTAGCTCAGCTTTCTACTGTTTGAGTGGAATTGTTTTGTTGAGAGACTTGAAAAAGGAAGGGAACTAATATTAGCTTAATAATGCCTACAGTTCTTTCTCCAAACTTATGCTTTACCTTAGAGTTGGAAGGATGTGGAAGAGCAGAGCTGATGGTTATTGTTAATGTGTAACAAGGAATGCAAAGGGCATACAGAATACTAATCTGTCAATACTGGTATGTCATTTTAAAGATGGTTTCTCTGTATGACAAATAGATCAAATATTCTCAAGAATTTTTTTATTGTGGTGGCCTTTGATAGACTGAGTGTAGGTGTTCTGATGGGTATTCAAAAGAACACAAAATACAACTGTAAGCAGTTAGATTCATTACTGACATAAGTTGTGTATTTTAATGTTAGTGTGCTTTGTATTTAACCCAGTTACTTCAAGCTGGGTCTAATACAGCAGTTATTTGTAGCCTTTAGCGTCCTTGTTAAGTTTATCTCTTAGGTCTTTATCCTGCCTTATAGTAGTATAGGCATCCGTGAGATTATGCCTGTGATTTAAGAGGCATTTTACAGCAATTACAGTTCAATGGATAAATTATAGTAATGTTATGTAGTTCCTGCGTTCTCTGTATTAAGTAATCTTAGGATCAGTGTTGCAGCATCACATTTTGATCACTTTTGGTGTGCTGTGGAAATCCTGTAATCATATCTGGGGAGAGCTGTAGCTTAATCTTATTTGTGTCAAATGAATGTTCAAAGTAGTTGAAGCACTTTCTCGTAAAGGATAAGAATTAGATCTTTCTTTGTTGCTTGCTGCACCCAGATCAGTAATTTCGTACCCTGTTCTTAGTGCTTTCCATGACTGTGTTAGAACCTATACAAATTTCCCTGGAACAAACTGCATTTGAAGATTGACTTTAATTAAGCCATATCTCACAGGCCTCCTCAAAATAGTTGCTTTAGGCTTGTTTTTTAGCAATAGCCAATCCAGAAGTTTCTTATGAACTTCTTTAACAGCTGCGTGATGTATACTTAGGACTAGTTATGTAATACATGAAGTAAACTAAGTTACTTTCTGTCATACCCTGTGAATATTCAAAGCACATTTAAAACTATATTTCTGTTACTTTTAAACTGTGTTTTGTACTTTCAGTTTTAAATTGCCAATCTACATTGAAGGTGCTGTCTCCAGAAGATGGAAAAGCAGACATAGTAAAAGCTGCTCAGAACTTTTGTCAGTTGGTAGCACAACAGCAAAGAACATATACAGACCTGGATGTGAATGTGTTAGACAACTTGTTAAGTAGTAAGTATGACATAGTCCCTCAGGAGGGGGGAAACATGCAGTTCATAACTAATTTGATTTCTTATATACTTATAACATGTATGTATCTTTGTATATAGTCTATCAGAATAAGTTATGCTAAGTGCCATCAAACTTATGCTCAGAACTCTTGCCGTTTTGCTGCTTAGATCTGTTTAAAGAAAAAAAACTCCAAAGGAAACCCTAAGCTAAGTTGGAGAGTCTCATTTTCACAGAATTTACAAGCTTTGTGGGATGTTCTGGAAAAAGTACTTCTGGGATAAGCTGAAACTAGACTTACAAGTAAGGTTAACTTCTTGCAAGCTAGCATGCTGCAAGCCTAGGTGTGAGTGGGAACTCTTTACAGATCTAGTTACAGGAATTAAAACTGCCTAACTATTGGCCCTGAGTTGAATGCAAATAACAGGGTACTTGCTGATCCTTTGCTGCTGTGTAACCCATGTCAGTTATCTCCATTACTAATTTATGCAGATTACTGACTCTGCGCTGAGGTTGCATGGCTACTTTGCAATAGCTGTGAAAAGGGCAGGGCTGCCCCCATCACCTCTGAGGGAGGAACAGCATTGTGCTAAGGAGCTGGAGTACTTGTTCAACTTCTCTAGATGATCAGTGCATGTTAAGTGCAGCTGGGTTCAGCTTTCAGTTAGCACAGTTCAACTTGGATGTCTGCAGGCAGGCTGTGTGCCGGGTACATTGTTACAGTGTGGCTGCCATTAATTGGAGTCTAGAGAGATTTCTCTCTTCCCTTCCTCATCCCCCAACAAGTGATCAGCTGAATTGCAGAGTGGATCTGTTGCAGTGTGAGTTTAGACCCTTTAGCCTTAATCCCAACTAAATTTTCCCTTTTTTAAGCATATGGCATCTTCTTATAGTAGTGGAATTATTAAATGGGTGTTTAATATGACTCCTGAGAAAGTAACTTAGATGTCTAGCCTGTTATGCCTCAATTTAAGGCAATTTAAGAAAGTGGATAATTGCTTCTGTAGAACAGTCACTCATCTTGAAGAACTGGTGCCAATGATACCCATATATGTACTCTGGCCACTGATGCTGAAGTAGAGTTTATCAAACACTTGTTCCTGATCTGCTGTCCTTGCATGTGTCTGTTGTTCAAGTAATGCATGATAGCTGAGCACAGAAAAAGAAATCTAGATTTCAAGTCTGTCAAAACTGTAAACTTTCAGAATAGATTGTGTGGCTTGTAACTAAAGGTAATATCTATAACGGGTCCTGCTTGTTAATCTACGTGTTTTTAATGTCTAAGACAGTTGGAAGAATTAGTCTTCCATGACTGACTTAGTTTGTGAAACTGCTTGTTTTAGTTGTCATGTTTCGTTTCAGTGTATTCTCAATTGCAGGGTATTGAACGTAAATGCCTGAGTTGCTGATTTAAATCCAGAAGGAATTCTGAAAAACAGTACTTAAATAGCAATAATCCTAGGGTTTTCATTCAGGAGAGTTCTGTAAGACCCTTTTTTTTTTTTTTTACATATTGATTTAAGTACATGATAATATAGCTTTTTATAACTTCCTCATGTAGAATGTGCTTCTTAAAGTCTGGTTCTAAACTGATGGGGTTCTAACTTACGTGGCTTTTTAGATTCTTCATTCTTGTTCAAATTCTTACAGCCTAAGTTTTCTTCAGTGTAGCTGTGGTTTGTACTCAGCAAGCTTTCTTTCAGAAAAGTAGGTGCCAGCTACATTATAATACCTCTACTTGCTATCTCCCTTTCCAATAATGAATATGATGATAATACTGTTCAAGTTGGCCTAGTTAATCTATGTGGAGAAGTGGTAATATCAGCTCTACAAATTCATTTGTTTCCCTCATAAAACTCCTGGCTTAGAAGGGATGTGAGATTTCTTTTCCTTGAGTGTCTGAGCCTTCTTGCCTCCTCATGGATTCTGTTCCCAAGTCCTTCTGTCTTTTGTGTGCTGAACTTGAAGAGTGCTTTCCTTCTGCTCTGAGGGAGTTTCCACATGCGAAGTATCTGTAGTGTTGATGCATTTAGATAGAGAAATGGATGCAGGGTAGGAAGCACGGTACTGTATTTAAATAGGCTGTTCTGACAGTAATACTACACACTGTTCATTTTCCTTCTTCAGATAGGAGCCAGAAGGAAATATTAGAATTAACTGGGCTCTCTGAAGGTCTTTTCCTGTTTGAAAAAGTCATTGCAGTGTTGGAAGACCCTGCTGCTGAACTGACCAGCTGAGGAGTACTCAGCTTCTGAATCAGCTGATGAATAAAGCTGTCCACTTCCACCAGAATCCCCACTTCTAAGTATTTGCTGCTTCCCTGCAAAGCTGTTTCATACTAACATACTAGCTTACCAATAAATAAGCAGCTTCAGCTTTATACTTCGCTGTTCTCTTTGAGATAAGCTCTAAGCTGTGACTTTTGTAGAAGTGCTTAGGGAATGCTTGAGGAAAATAGCTTGTCTCTGATGGAAAGTTTACTGTTGTGATGATTCAGTGAGGAGGGAGGATATGATTTTTTTTTTTTTTAAATCTTCAGCTTCAATTTTAGAAAGGGGGTGGGGGAAGAAATCATACGGGACATTAGTTTTGTTTTGCCCTTCCTGATGTTAAGTTCCTCTACTAAGTTTAGGCTAGTATGTGTTTTGTTTAAAAATAATAATAATCTGAAGTTAGGAGCAAGTAGGCAGCATTGAATTTTGTCATCTGCTAAGGGTAAGAATTACACAGTGCAAGCACTCCTACAGTTAAGTTATGGAATTAGTGGATAGTAGGAAGGCAACAGGAAATATCATGGAGTAATCATTGCTTGAAGCAGCATTATAGCAACATAGGATTATGACTGCTGAAATGCTTTTTGAGGTGAGCTGGACAAGCGCATGAAGAACAGCTTACTTTTTTGGTGTCCTTTTGGTATAGTTTTCCACTTGTCTTAATAAATTTGCTGGACTTAGCAGAGAAAGATGGACTAAGACTGTTCATTCTAAGCATGTTGCTTATGTCAGTTCTAGTCTGTAGTACCTCAGGTACAACAAATTTTACAGAAGGGGCCAATAATTGTCATCTTCCTTGTCAGGTCGGTAGGAAGCTCTCTTCGTGAACAAGACAGCAAGCTACCGAAGACTTAATTAGTTTTTCTTAACATGGGGAAAATTCCAAGTACATAAAACTGTAATACTTGGTCTTCAGCTTTTTGGGGAGTGAGATTTACTGCCTTGAACAGCTGTTTATATGCCCAATTCCAAAGACTGGGTATAGATAATCATCAGAGTGCAGATTAGGCTAGTTGAACAATAGTGGCTAAGGTTTTACAATGTGGGTAGTAAGAGTGTGGGTGCCTAGTGAACTGTGTCATGTGGTCATGCCCTGTGTGGATCCTGTTTGCTAACTAACAAGAGGAATAAGGCAGTAGGTTTTTTTTGTGCATTCTAACCAGGAAAATGCCACCTGCAACAGTTTGTCTGAAAATTTGTAGTAAAAATTTTTTACATGTCTGTGTAGCTCTATTCTGAGCAATCAGGCAATTAATCTGGCAGTACTTTCTTACAAGATGTTTTCTTGCTAATCATTGATACCAAGTTGTTTTTTTTTTTTTTTAATGAAGTGTCCTTAAGGTTTTTGCTAGTGGCTCTTTTACTGCACTTGATAGTAAATCTGCATAGTTAAGACTACAGTAAGTATGTGTTGAGATGTAATATGTTCTGCTCTATTAAAAGTTTGCCAAGACAAAGCTAGAACAAGTCAGCTTTAACAGCACTGTTATGGTTTGCTGTTATTTAAAACTATATAGCTGTTCCCATCGCTGCCTTACCAAGTATTTGAAAACTAAAAGCATTCAGTTACAAAGCAGATGGCTTGAGACTTAAAAACACATCTTCTGGGGAGTTTGACAAAACCTAATTTAATTTGTTCTTACAGGTACAAGTGGATTTCCAGATCCTGATTTAGTCTTGAAGTTTGGTCCTGTGGACAGCACGTTAGGGTTCCTTCCCTGGCACATCAGACTAACAGAGATCATGTGAGTTGTCTATAGTTCCTGTGGAAACAGATTGAAATAGTATCTAGCTGAATTAGTCTGTATGACCTACCTAACTGAAATAGCTGTAAGAGGAAACATGTTTAAACAAAAATACCCAGACCTTGATGTCAGGGTTTAAGAGTTATTAAATGAGAGCCTGTCAAATACTTCCTGCATTGTTGCTGCTTCAGTTGTGGCGAGGCAACAGCAGACTTTCCTTCTGTTACCTTCTGTTCTCTGTGATCTAATCTAAGTTCAGTTGGTGTTCCTTAAAAGGGTTCTAGTACCTTACAGCTTTCTGTGTCCTTTATATTGTTACGTTATCCTATCTGGGAAACTAGATGATGATGCCTTTAGATTGCTGTTCATCTTTAATAATTAAACTGACTGTAGTTGCTGTATTTCTTAAGTCTGAGAGAATTTATAAGAGCACTGGAAAACATGTCTGGACAGAATTGTTTTTCCTTCAACTTTTGCACAATGTGAAAGTGCCTTTGTAATGTAATGGGCAGGTTTCAGTTGAAAGGGTGGCAGAATACCGACAGCAACTTAATTACTATGGAGTTGCATGAGAGCTACAGTATTGAGAAACTCTACCATGTTGCAAAGACAATAGCTTGTTTTCAGAAGACTGACTGGCCGTATCAATCATGCAATATTTATAAAAGCTTATTAACGTCTTCTATCTTGCTTTCTCAGTTCTTTGCCTTCCCACCAGAACATCAGCTATGAAGACTTTTTCTCTGCCCTCCATCGCTATGCAGCCTGTGAACAACGCTGGGGAAAGTGACTTTTGGCTGAGCACACTGAGTTGTGCTTTCCATGGAAAGGAATTGATGTCTGTTTACAACCACCTGTGACCCATGAGTCTGGTTCATAGTTCTTTCTTAATTTATCAACAAATTCAATAAAGTGTCTTACCTTTCTAAAGAGTCTGTGTGAATGCGTGAGAATCTGTGGGAAAGGGGAAATCTGCAGGTTTGCTTTATCATAAGACATTTATTGCAAGCAAAGCTCTTCAAACCTGAATTACCCTCGCTTTTATGTCCTGATGACCAGAAGAGCATGCAAGAATTTGTGTGAAGTTCACAGGACAATGTAGGTAAGAATGTTATCCCCTTGAAGGTTCGTGTCCCTCAGGTTTATTTCCTTTTAATTCTTCATGGTCAGAGTTTCAGAGCTCATCACCTGATTATTCTGTATTTACTATGTAATGTTTGAATTTTAGAAGCCTGTATTGGTTCTGTTAACAGCTTAATAGACTGCTACTTAGTTGTCAGGGCTAAGTCAGCAGTAGCTCTAGAAGTGTGAAAAGGTTCTGTTAAAGAAGAATGGAAGCTTCTTTGGCAAGTGGATTAGGCAGTATGCTTATTAATGCTCATGCTATGTGTGTTTTGTTTTTTTTTTTTAAGAGGTAAAAGTGAAAAAGCAGAATACTCCTACAGCTTTGAGTGGTATTTCTATCATCAAGCCCTTTTTCTATGGGGAGTAAGTATAAACAGAATTCCATGTAGAATTCTAGCCTAAAGCGACAAGCTGGCTAAGGCTCTGGCATCACCTGTGAGGAAGAATCTGAAAAAGTGCTAGGTTAACTACTGCAGCTGCTGCCACATTTTTTGATATGCTTGTGCACCCAGCAGAGGAGTGCCTAAGCCTTCTTTTAGGTTTATTTTGAGCTGTGCATTAGAAGCTTGAATGGTGTTTCACAACAGATGAGAAGTTGTTCAAATGGAGGTGCACTAACAAAAACAGTACCTCAAATCTGAGAACATAGCTAGAAACACTAGCTAAGGAGTCTTTGTTGTGGGATGTCTTATTCTAGTTGCACTCTGCATACTGAAATTGCTTGGAAGTTAAGTCGTCGTAGCATCATTTGGATGAAGCAGTATCTTCAGAGTTGTGTTATTTGGAAACAAATGCAGATATTTCAGTCTTGTGGCCAGCGTGCTACCGAACTGCTAGATGCTTTGCTCTGGGAGGTTTTTTTTCCTTTATCTCTGCCCTTTTGGAAATGAGCCTGGATTTATTTTCTTCAATTTTAGATCTGTCACCAGAAAGAAACGCAATTCCCCTGGGAAGTAAGACTTTAAAATACACTGTTTCACAAAAAAGGAAACTTAATTGTAATAATGTTGTAAGCATACGCGGACTCTTAGTTGTACGCTTTGGTTAGTTTTTGACATGCTAAGGTTAGATTTCAGTTATAAGAGAGGGCTGTGGTCTATTTTATTTCGTGAAAGAAAAAGGAGTTTAATCAGCTAACGTTCTTAACATAAAGTGATGTCCCATTAGAGGTGGAATATAGTTGGCTACCCTTTACAGTTTGATTTCTGATGTTTGCCAGTGATTATATTGCCGAGAAGATGAACAGTCATGCTGTGTTCCCTGGGTTTTGCCTTTGCCACAGGAGAGGCTTCTCACCAAGAGTTAGGTTTAACTTCTTTGTTGGTGAATGGGTAGCATGTTGGAGGGGAGTCCTCAGTATCGAAGGTGAACTGCATTATGAATTTGACTTTATCAAAATGAAAGGTTGTGTATAAATTACCATGTATGCATGCTGATATGTCACTAAAGCAGTTCTGGTGCTGACAGTAGAGACAAAAAAAATGAGGAAAGTTTAGTTCTAAAAATTAATCTATTCTTTGTGTTCAGCTGCCAAAGAATACTTATTTTATCTGAGCTGCTGTTGGTCCTCTGGTTCCTGCACATCTCAACTAATGAACTTTGTTTTCATTGTAGATTAATCTCAAAGTCTAGAACTTGTCTACAGAGGGATGTCTAATGAAACTAAAATTATTAGTTCAGCTGCATTTGATTCAGCTTAATCAAATCTCTTCTGATGGCTAGTTTAATTGTAAATGTCCATCCTGAAATTAATGGAGTTGAACTAATCCATGTTGGGATCACTTTTACTGTCCCTGTGTGGGCGATCCTCAGTGAGCTGTGCCAAACGCACTGTGCATCCACCACTTGATCTCTGAATGTATGTTGCTGCAGTTAGCACCTCCCCAGCTTGCTCTGTGAGATCTGTGGTATAGCTGTGATGTTCTGTATGTCTGTAGTGTCTGGGTACTTGTACATAGTGTGTAAAACAAATTTTATGATAAGGGAATCATTTTATTGAATTTTATTATTGGAAGTTAAATCTGAATCTGTAAAACAAGAAATCAATAAAAGACTATAATCTTTCTACAGCCTGTGGTGATACGTGAATGCTTGTATGGTGTAATCTTAAGCATATTGCTGCACTGCTGAGAAAGTGGGGAACTTCACATTTCATGCTTTTTTTGTATTATTCCTAACTTATTTTCTATATTGTAAGAACTAGGGGTGACTTTTTTTTTCCTGTTAACCACTCCTAACTTCTAAGAAGCTGTTTTGAAAGCTTTACTATTGAAAATGTTTACTGTAAAACTCTTAAATAGCCCTTGGAACCTGCTAAACTTGTTTCTGGCTGCTGCTTCTGTCTGTTGCTGAGTCAGTCCTGAGCTGTTGGCTGTGCTGTGACTCCTGACATCACTGGTTTGGATCAGGGTCAATCCGAGGGTGTGGAAGAAGCATCTGCAGTCTGAGTGATGTGTTGGAAAGTGTCTTCAGGCAAGGCTTGAATAAGCACTGGGGAGGGGTCTTGGTGGCCATGAGCCAGCAGTGGGTCACTGCTACAAAGACCAGTGATCTCCTGGGCTGTGCTGAGAGCATTACTGGCATGTGAGGGGAGGTGGTCCTTCACTGACATCTGATGAGACAGTGCAAAACCAGCAAGGGGGCTGTACTATGAAATGGAAAACTGTTATTTTAGAGAAGGTCTTCACAGCAAACCATCTAACATGGCAGGGGGTCAATGTATGATGCTTTAGCTGTTGCTTTAAATGCTTATACTTTAACACAGAGGAAAGCAGTAGATGATTAAACACAACTGGGACTGCTTGGCTCACTCCACATAACTGAAGGAGCGTGCTGGGTCCTGGCAGTGGTGAATTTTCAGTAAGCCTGCCAATTAACACTTGTGTCTCAGAATCCCAGCTGTTGACAGGGAAACTACTGTGAAACAACTGAGTAAAGAATATAGAGGTTTTTCTTTGTTGCCTCTCAGTGCACTTTTCAGGTTTTTTTTTCCCCCTTCCTTACCCAGTAATATTGGCATGCTGTTCCTTGGAAGTGGAAGCTCCTGATAGGAAAACTGTAGCATTATTGAAGGTAACTGTTCACTAGGTTCACCCTACGTGATGCAAGTAAAGCTACCAGTGGACAGTGAATGCAGAGGAAATCATGTTACTTTTTACCACGTTAGTTCACTCTTAACTTCAAAATTGCCAGCATTAAGCTGCTTGTTGAAAATCAGATTGGTTGTGTCTGGTGTGTGGTGTGCTTCAGGAGGACGGGGCTCTCAGCTGGTTTTTAATAGGCAGCACAGCACCAGTGGCTCTCCATCTGTAGTGCAGTTGATATTCATTATTGGAATTGTAAATTAAGAGTTTACTGTATGGTGAAGATTCAACAAGTCAAGTTCTAGGTCATGCTACGCAAAACTTCCCAATGAGTGCTGCTGTGAAGGTTACAATTTGTCCCATTTTCACCACACCATGAATGACTGCATAGCTTCTAGCTATTTTCTAGGAGCTAAGCTCCTTTGATAAGCTTGAAATGCTAAGCCGAATGAATCAAAGGCCACACTTTAAACCTCTGCACAACTTTTCCCCTCAGATCTGACAAATTTAACAGAGACTTGCAAGCACTTCATCTGCTGTATGTTCTTCTATTAAATGGTACAAAGTCTCACTGAATTCTATTGAGTTAATTTGTGGAGAGCCTTAGGATTGTTCTTTAATTGCATCCGAAACAACTTTTTCAGATGATGAATAATGTTATGTATTACAGAGAAGCATGCCTCAGCCTTAACTTTGAAGCACTTCACAAATTAATGTTTAATGGAACTGTTTGCCTTGAGGTCTTTGCTGCGCTATCTAACTGGCTGAACACGAACACAAGCTGGGGCTGTTTCATCTCCCTGACAAGCCTTGCTGCTTTAATATGGCATGTGTTTTCTGGCTGTGTTGATTTTCAGTACTTCTCTTTCTTGTGTTTGTCTCCTTGGCCTGCAAAAATATCTAGGCCTTCCCTTCCAACAAAAACAACGGAGGCCTCTAATAGATCAATTGTTTAGGAAACATTGTTCATGAGAATGTTTACTTGAGCTAAACCCTTGGCTGGTATGACAGATTTGTAATACAGCTCAAGTGGGCATTAGAGGCTTGGTAGCTGATAAACTGAATGGAAAGGTTTGTCTTTCTCCTTGGCTGCAGGTGTTTATTGTAATCTTAATGGAAAAAATTTCTGATTCAGCTATCAAATTTAAAAGCTTTTTGTGGGATTCTAGGTTCAGAAATTCTACGGAAGTTGCCTCTTGGTTGGCAAAGTGCCTGCTAATTTTGAGGACACAAAGGCATCTGAAAAAGTGTCTGCTAACACCAGGACATTTTTGTTCAACTGATTTCATGAGCCGTTCTGCAACTGGCAGCTCTTGGGTGTAAAGGAAAGGCTGAGGTTAGTTGTTCAGCCTGGAGAAGGCTCTGGGGAAACCTCACGTGCAGCCTTCCAGTACCTAAAGGGGGCTTTTAAGGAAGATGGGGAGTGACTTTTTAACCAGGCTCTGTAGTAACAGGACAAGAGGGAACAGCTTTAAACTGAAAGAGGGAAGAGATTTAGGTTAGACATTTTGTGGAAATTCTTTGTTTAGAGGCAGTGGGGCCCTGGCACAGCTGCCCGGAGGAGTTATGGGTGCCCCTTCAGTGAAGGCACTCAAGGCCAGGTTGGATGGGATCCTGGGTGGCCTGAGTTGGGCGTGGCAGCCCTGCCCACTGTAGGAGTTGGGGCTCAATGGTCTTTAAGGTCCCATCCAACCCAAGCCATTCTGTGATTCCGTGATTGCACTTGGAAATCAATAGAAAGTATGAGAAAGAGGGTTAGTGAGAGAAAAGGAAAGCAGGAAGGGACCGAACTGCTCTAAGCAGGGGATTATAGATCACTAGCCAGTGCTCAGTCTCTCACCAGCTGGTGAAGGAAGGCTTTAAAGAGAAGGGCAAACATTTTGCTATAGGCACTGTCATTTCAGTACCGTTGCTTGCTTTTGAATTTGGAGAGGGAGCATCAAGGCTGAACATTCATAGGCTTCACTTGCGGACCTTATGCATAGCTTGTGCATTTTAAAGCAGTTTCATCTAATAGAAACAGTGGTCATCTCCCTCAAGCACTAGCCAGCACACCTGCAAGACCTGCAGCTTATTTTGAGGTGAGTGCTCTGCTCCACTGCTGCCTAGTAAGCCCAGCTCACTGCCCAGCAATGACATCAGCCAGAGCCATACAAGGCACCAGTGATGGTGATACTGCACTGGCAGGTTTATCCCCAGACTGCCTGACATGCTGAGAACGTCTCCTGCCTCTTGGTTCTGTTACTGAAGCCCCATATGTTTTGCTTGAGTTCCTATGTGCAAGCACATTCTGGAGACATAAAACAGCATCTGTGATGATGCTCACTACCTTGTAACTCTCTCTGTGCAGCTGCTTCTGGCCATGTTTTATTTAACTGGCTCTTCTCCAAAGCTCAGATTGGCTTCATTCTCTGATGCTCAGGGCAGAGCTGAGCACACACGTGGGTGGAGGGCTGAGGTGAGGACTCTTCCCATCTTTGGCTGCCTCTCCCTGTCATCCCATCATCACCAGCACAGAACATCACACTGCTTGTACGGGCATGAGGCCTCCACCTGGCCATGCGCTCTTTCTTTGCTCCTGAGTGACATTTTTATGTTGCTTCTTTTTTCCAAAATAAATGAAGAGATTTTCTTTCTTTAAAAGGATGCATCTGGTTCTATTAGTAGCGAATCCTTAAAACATAGGAGAGGTGGTGGTAATGCTGGAAGAAGAGATTTAGGGGGGATTCTTTTAAATGGAAAGAGAAGGAAAAAAAAAAAAAATTCTATTTATGTACCAGCTCTGATTTGAATTTAAAAGTGGGAGTGAAAAGATGGAGCTTCTCCTAGCATCACTGGCTCAGCTGCACTGCACACACTGTGTGTGTGTATGCAAAATGATCTGATTGATGCTGCAGCAGTTGCGCAATATAACCAGTTCAGTGTTGCTGAGCTATTGCTTCCTGCTTGCGGCATTTAAACCCTGATACACTGTGACTGTGCTTACCCAATTTATCATTTTATTATTATTATTATTTTTCACTGCTATCTTTTCAAGTGAATTTCAGTTTCCTACGGGAGAACTGAGACGTGTGGTTGTTACTGCAGTGGGACAGGATCCTTTGCGCTCACAGGGAGCCCACAGAGATGGGCACAGCCAATGCAACTGTGGCATTGTGTAAATGTTTGTGCAGCTGGGGGAGGTGCTTGTGGAGACCTGCAAATGTGCTCTTCTCCTCAAGTCCATCACTTTTTTTCTGATGAAGCAGAGGAATCAATCTTGCCTTCAGTTACAGACCTGAAAACAGCCAGCTACTGAAAGATCACTGCTCTTACAGTAAGAGCCGAAGCTCTTACCAGGTAACAGCTCTGTCATGAAATTAGCGAATGGGAGATGACCTCCCTCTCTTCAGACATGTTGGTCCCAGTAAGCTCAGGCACCTCACATCTGTATGGCCAGAACTCATTTTCTGACAACGGCCCACAAGTAACCTCTCATGATGTCATTCTGACCTTAAATTGTTTGCAATCTTATGCATCGTGTTGGCTTATCACTGTCATTATGTCTTTCAGATCAGCAAGCTATTAAATGCTGTAGCACGCATTTTGCACAGGAAATGAAAGATGCAGCATGATTGTATCGTCTGCACTTTCAATTTTCACTGTATAAAAGCACTGAATAACTGCTGCTGCTTTGAGGTGTATTTTTATTACAAAAATTATTTGTGGTATCTACCTTTGTTCTCCAGGTGAAGAATGGGCAGCAGTTCTGTTGGTGCAGAATTGTAACATTCCTAAACAATGTAACAACGCATTCTCTATTAAGTAAGACTGCTGGTCTAAGAGGATTATGTCTAAGAAACAAGGAGTAAATTACTGCATAAGGATATGGGGATTCTGTTTGTTTATTTAGAAAATTGCTTTGAATACGTGCTTCGGTATCTTAGAGTGCATTGTGTGTTAAGCAAGTACCCAGCCTTCTCAGAAAGCACATTTGTGAAGAAAGATGTGCCAAGGCTGCAGGAGTTACTATGAACAGAGGGGGCACCAGCGCCTCTCTAAAAAGAGGAAAAAATAGGATGGCCGTTGAGAACAACTTGAGCTGTAATGTACTGAGAAAGAAAGGAGCATTTAAAATTAAAATCTCTAGATTAAATCCGTACCATGGTTTAATGTACAAGATTCTGGGTATTCCATGTTCAGCATAAACCAGGAGACACAAAGGTGTGGGCGTGAGGTTTGTGTTATTCGGCCTTAAGGAAGGGAGCCACAGCTGTGGAGTGCCCACTGTCTCTGAGGAGGAAGCGGGATCTCTGCAGAGGTGACTGCAAAGGTCACGTACTGCCAGGCTGATGGCTGCCCAGCGAAAAGCAGGAGGAGGAAAGAATCGTATTGTATTGATTCCAGGTCATGTTTGAGGGTTTTTTATATCTGTTTTAGCACAGCACAGTGCTGGGAGTCCTCCTGGGGCTGCCCTATGGGAACGTAGCATCGCTTGTGTGAGCTCAATTCAATCATCCCCAGCCTTCTGCAGTCAAACTGCTGTACGGGGGGGATGGCGTCCTGTCCCCAGGCTATTAAAGAGAGGAGCTGGCTTCCTCTTCTTTTCATCTTTAAAGCCTCTTTTGTTGTTTGTGGGATGAGAGAAGAAAGTCGCCTGCAAAGGGCTGGAGCAGGTTTCTAACATCAGACACAAGGACGGCAGGAGGACATCCTGCGCTGCAGAATCTGCAAGCATGCAAAAAAATGAGAGTTGGTGATACTAAAGAGGAAAAAAAAAACAGAAAGAGCAGCTTCAAAGCAAACTGCTTGGTGACATAGTTTTTATGACCAAACTGTTTTGAGTGAGGATGGGTTTAGCAGGGTGTTCAGTTAGCAGGATGGGACAGAAGCTTTAAAAAACAGAGAATGAATTCTTTCTGGTCACATGGGATCTGCAGATCAGGTACCTCTATAGTCCTGTAAATAAAGAAATAGAGGAGAGAGAGAAAAAAAGGGAAAGTCTTTCCACGGCTATTTTTTATGTCACACACAATGCTGAGCTGGCATCTCAAAATCTTAAAATGAACTGCCAGACCATGCTCATGCCCTCAGCGACCCAGCCTGAAATAAATAAGACTATTAAAAGATGTGCTGAGCATCTTCCTTCAAAAATTCAGGCCTTTAGGTACAGCCAAGGACCACTTTCAAAACTTAGCATGGAGATTTGGCTGCCCTCAGTACCTTTGTGCCACCCAGACTCGCAGCAGCCTGAGAGCCCAGCATCAGGGAGCTGTGGGCAACTCTTGTCAAGAGGCTGACAGCATTCAGTGTTGCCGCTTCAGTTGACCCTTCTGTGCCTCCATTCAGCCACCCATAGGTTTAATCTCCCTCAGCTGGCATAGGGTCAGTGTAAAATTAAAAAATGCACTCAGCATCTGAACAAAAATACACAATATTGTTCTAGTGCATTTGGACCGGGTTGGTGGTTACCATAAAACACATCTCCCTTTCTAATTCACAGGAACTTACTGTGAGCATATTCCTGTAGGAGCAGGTGGTTTTGTCTCTGCACCACTCAGAAATAACCATGAAGCACAGGCTGCTCGGTACAGGTCTGTCACTAGGGCAGGTAGGGTAGAGACTGTAGAATCATTAAGGTTGAAAAAGACAAGAAGATCATTGAGTTCAGCATTCAACCCATCCCCAGCTCACCCATTCATGTCCCTCGGTGCCACAACTACATAGTCCTTAAACACCTCCAGGGTCGGTGACTCCACCGCCTCACTGAGCAGCCCATTCTAGCACCTAACCACTCTTTCTGAGAATACATTTTTCTTAACATCCAACCTGAATCTCCCCTGGTGCAATATGAGGCCATTCCCTCTAGTCTTATCACTAGTTACATGAGAGAAGCCATCTCCCACCTTGCCACAACCTCCTTTCAGGTAGCTGCAGGGAGCAGTATCTTGAGATAACCAGTATTGTTGAGTTTGCAGAAGGAAAATCACAGAAGAAAAAACCACATTGATATGTGTTGAATGCAGAGAAAATTCCTCTAACTCAGGGCTGTACAGGAGCAGGAATGAGAGAGTGCAGTTCCTTGCTGTCAGAGTCTTGTTGTCCCCATCCCCTGCTGCAAGCTTGATCTGAGACAGCCCACTGGACTGCCATCCTCAAGTTCTTATTATAGCAGAACTTAGAAATCCCCTTTAAGCCTATTAAATATTTGTCTTGAAAGACATGGCATGTGATGCTTGCACACTCCACTCCCAAAAGCCAGAAGAGCATCTCCAGCTGCAACATCCAGAAGGCTTTTCAAATGTTTTATTCAATTAGGATGGTTCTATGAAGTGTTTTATTCAATTAGGACAGAAAATGCTCAGGCAGTGGAAAGAGACAAGTACCAAGGGAAGTGTATGAGGAAGCTGCTAGGCTGAGTAGGAATGGGTCAGGAAAGACAAGGCCCAGCTTGAATTAACTTGGTAAGGGATGCCAAGAACAAGGAAGGCTTCTACATGTATCTCAACCAGAAAAGGAAGGTCCCCAAGGGCATATTACCCCCAGTGAGTGACACAGGTAAGCTCATAACAACAGACAAGGAGAAGGCTGAGATACTTAACAGTTCTTTGCCTCAATCTTCTCTGATAACTGAGAATCATGCAGCCCTCAAATGTTTAGTTTGGTAGGATGGGTGTGACTAAGTATTTGGTTAATGCCTTCTTTGCTAAGATGTTTGTTGACATTTTTTTGCCTGAGGGAAGAAAACGCACTGGTCGTTTGCTATTTTGGATTTAAATTTTGTCCTGGGGTGGATGTTGGCTGGATGTTGGCTGGATGTAAGCTGGGTCACTTGGGATGGAGAACTGTAAGGAGTGGACAGAGAGCAGCTCCTTCACCAACAGCTTTCCAGGCACATACACACTTACTGAATTTTGATAAGATGAGGAATTTTTCATATAGAAAGAAAAGTTGCATTCAGCTGTTATCTGGGCTCCACTGAAATAAAATGTTGGTTTCAGCTCTATTTGAAACTGTGTTCAGAAATGCCCAGCATCCCTTTCTGCTTGAACCTCTAAAAATGAGGCAACAGAGGAATTAAGCACTGGAAACCTTGAGTATTGCTTAGGAAAGAGCAGCAGAACAAATTAATAACCTTGTACATTAGATGCCCTCTTGGATTGTGTTTCTTACGCTGTGTGATTTTGTCTCTAAGCTCTCTTCCTTGCTTTCCATCTACTATAAGTAAAAAAATTAGTACAAATATCTCCAGGAAGTACAGCTCTGACAGATGTTCAGGTGATAAATATTTGCAGTCAGGATAATTCACAAAACAGATGTCATTCTGTTGACATAGGATCTTTCTATTTTGTGTTTTCTGCGCAAACATGCAACTCTGGGAAATAAATTTGTCTTAATCAAAGCAAAAAGTAATTAAAGAATCATATCTGAAACTGCTGGTATTACTTCTAAAAGTCACAAAAATGGGATTTCAAGCAAAGCACACTTTTTCAAATGTACTTAGGATACAAAAAGTTGATGGAAAAATTTTATATTTGAAATGATATATGAAATGGCAAGCCTGTGTGCTACTTCAATTTACTACAAAGTCTAGCAAAGCAGAAAGGAGAAAAATTATTTTATGGATGACATATTACAAGGAAAGGGAAAAAGGAGAGGTGAAGTGTTTATTGTCAGTTTTGAGCATTCCTGTGGCAGAGCTGAGGCCACTTGCAAAAGCTGTGACAAGCCCTTTGAGTGACTGCTTTCTGGCAACTGGAGCTGGAGCCATGGCTCCCTCAAGAAGGAAGATGATCGTCATCTTCCCCAGCATGCCAGCCCAACCCAATCGTTGTTACCCCACGACCTTGTTGCCTAAGTTTCTGCATCATCCCAGCTCATCTCTCCTCCAGCAGTGCTTTATTCCTCCCGTTTTCACCCCCACCCACCTCAACACTACACCCAAAAGTCTGTGTCTTTTTTGTGCTCTCCAGACTCCTTGTGAAACCTGGGGAAGGAAAAAAAGAAAATGTCTGTTTTTCACTTGTGAGCCTACTACTTCTTTTTAATTAAAGAGCTTAACCTTTCTGCACAGCTGCATGTAGGACTGATGAGTGCACTGTCTGGTAGGTGTCCTAGGAAAAGCTGAAAAGTACTCCTTCTTCTCAGAAAGAATGGTGAAGCACTGGCACAGGCTGCCCAGGGAGGTGGTGAAGTCACCATTCCTGGGGGTGTTCAAGAACTGCCTGGGTGTGGCACTGAGGGACACATTTAGTATGCATGGTGGGGATGGGTTGCTGGTTGAACTAGATGCTCTTAAATGGTCTTTTCCAACCTTAATGATTCTATGATTCTACCCCCTCCTTGTCCAGGGCTTAGCTGATGCTGCAGTCTTTTTAGGACCTAGAGCTTTCAAAAGCCTCCTGACAACTTCAAAGTATGATGGTATTTGTAAAGTCCTGCTACCTGTTTTTCTTCTCCTTCTCTTCTTCAAGAGGAAAATCTTGCTCTGGAGACCATCTTTCCTCTCCTTCCCTCTAGCTTATGCCTGCTGCTGGTACCAGAGACCAGGCTGTGGTGGCTGGGACATCACATGATAGGGCTAGGGGAAGTGTCTCAGCCTGCACTGCTCTGCTGCTGTGCTTCTGCCAGGGGTGGAGGGAGGCCTTGGAGAATAGAATCATAGAATCATTAATATTGGAAAAGACCTCTAAGTTGCCAGCCCACCCCCACCATGCCCACTCAGGACATTCCTCAGTGCCACATCTCCTTGTTCCTTGAACACCTCCATGGACAGCGACTCCACCACCTCTCTGTGGGCAGCCCATTCCAAAGCAAAGGGAACCATCTCAGCTGATACTGTGGCTTTAAAATCCAAACAAGGAGTGGCTTGCCAAGTAAGGGAGGTCAAGTCCTACGTGAAGTGTTTCATGCTCTCCTGTAACAAAGAGAAGCAGCCCGCCAGTGCTGACCGGGAACGCTTACATCGCTCACCACTCAGTGAGTCACCGACAGCACCCAACAGGTCGGAAAGCGCAGATTAACGACCGAGCCCGGCGGGGCCGCTTCACCTCGGGCTCACCAGGAGATGGAGCCCGAGAGCCTCCCGGCAGCTCCCGAAGCTGCCCCGCCAGCGCCTGCCCCACCGCGGGAGCGATGCCCGAGCGCTGAGCCGCGGCACGGCGCTGCCTGCAGCCCGAGGCTCGGCGTATCTCGTAGCGACACAAGCGCTGCCTACAGAGCGTATCTGGGAACGCTGCGGAAACACGGAATTGTTCTCGTCAGTAACACAGTGATGAAGCAAATAGAAATGAAGAAGAGCTCTGCTGGTTTCGAGAGGGAGGCAGAAGGTAAAAAACGAGCTGATACCAACCACTGACACAGGAACTGCATTACATTTAATCTCGCTGTAGCATTTTGCTCACGCACACAAAAGACCCTCCTCCTCATTTTTTCTCAGCGGTCACAAAGCCAGGGAAAACAAAAAACAGAACAAAACCAAACCAACAGTAACAAACAAACAGAAAACAGGGAGAGGAGGGGCAATTCATGCATTTTGGGGGCTGAACCTGCAACCAAAAGTCTCCTTCCAAAATGCTTCTAAAAATCTTCACATTGCTGCGAAGAAAGAACAGAAGAGGCAGTCAGAACCAACTCTTCAGCAGAGAACCATGCACGGATGAGAGGTCACTGGGAATTTGCAGAGATTAGCATCTAAAGCCATCTGCTCTCTGTTAAAAACCTGACCCTGTACCATACATTGTGTGGGAAATCCATGCAACAGCGCCAGAGTCCCTGGAGGCCTTATTAGGCAAACCACAGGATATCCATGAAAGAGAGTTGAAATTCAAATTGTTAGCAGCTCACTCTCAGTAGCAGACATGTTTATGTCCACCACAGGGCCTTTTGGGGTAATTTTTGAAAGTAATATATGAGTTAATTCTCTGTTAAGGTCTGTTGATATAGATAAAATTTCCATGGAACCCAGTCAGGTTGTTACATCAAGTACTGACTACGTGGTAACATACTTAAATGTACACATACCTACCCAATGGTGATGATGTTAATATACAGCAGCAAACACCTGTTTTTTAGATACTGTTATGGTATCTGCATAATTTGTATACTGTGAAAGAGAATTTTCTTTAGCTTAACTTTTACACAGAGTAAAGCTGTGCTAATAAAAGTCAGAGTGAATTGTACTGCTATAGGCCAGATATAGGCCAGTTTCTAAGGTATTTGAAATCTCTCAGCATTCATTTTGCAGCTGTGAAAAATACTACAGATATATATAAAACCATAATGCCAGATTGGCTGCTGTTACTGCCTGGGGTTAAGAAATTCCCAGACTGACTTCAGCGCAGCTTCCTTCCCCCTGCCAGTCTGGGAGAACACAGGAGCCTTTGAGAAGTCTGCCCTTCGGGACTTCTTTCCTCCACCTCTTCTCTCCTCTGAGCTTTCCCATTATAAAAGACCAGACACCTGCTTGTTCTCCCCTTTGGAGCCATTTCAGACAGTGCTGTGGGGTACATTAGGGGCATCCGACACCTCTCTGGGCAGCCTGTTCCTTTGCTTCAGAGCAGGCATCTGGTGAACTTGCTCATGCCTGTTTGACTTCTCAGAGGCTCTGAATTTCCAAAGTGGCCATAAAGCAGATGCTTGAGGAAGAGCCCAAGGACAGGACAAGGACGGATCCCCAGCACATTCTCACAGTCTTCTTTAGCCAGAGGTAATGCCGTATATGACCGAAAGACATTAATTTTTTTATGTGTTAACTGCACCATTTGGTGTTGTCTCATGCAAAACTTTCCCCCATCTCATGCAACAAGGAGGCACAACAGCCCTGTGTGCTGTAAGGACATTTACTTGGCTGCCTGGAACACAGCACACACTGTAAGAGAGTTTAGATTGAATGTAAGCTTTTATTCCAACCCCCACCTAATGAGATAATTTTTAAAAAATCCAGATCTAATATTTCTGTATTAAGCCAAGCATCTGTCTACAAGTATGAAGGGGTGAATGGCACCATGACTCAGGCACACCATGATCTTACTGTGTGATAGACCTTTCTTTTCAGCAATATTACCACTACAAAATGTTTCACTGGAAATTCCTGCCAGATCAGCTTTGCAAGAATACCTTCAGGCTCTTAATAGATACCTTTCTACAGAAGTAACTAATGGAGTGAATGATACAAACATTGGTTATTTCATTGTAAAGAGGAGAGCAGAACAAAAATATGTCTGAGGCACAGATGGTGAACAGTCCTCTGGAAGTGCTCTTTTCTCAGTGCACAAAGAAAGCCCAGAGTATTCCTGAAGTATTCTTTGGCTTTTAGACATCCACCGCTGGTGGGCAGAGGCCCTTCTATCCTCATCAGACAAGTCCTTTTCAACGCTTTTAAAACTATTTCTAGGATGCTTGTTAAATATTGGTCTTTCTATTGGCAACTCTTTGATGTAAAATCAAATAAAGTCAAATCGGTTTAATTATTTTTATAACAGATGAGTCTTAGTTAATGTTGCCATTAACCTTTTTGTTCCAGCATTAGTGTTCAGATGTCAGACTTCCACTGAACTGGCTGTTGGAAGCCAATTATTGTGAGTTTACACAGAGATCAGTCTGCAGAAGCAGCCTGAATACTGAGGTACTGAATAAGCAGCATGCTTTCAGGAACACTGGGCAAAGATAAACAAGTTTGAGAGGAAGGAAAAATCTAAGTGATTTTTCTCTGCTAAAAACATTTGCTAAAGAAAGTGTGGTAGGCAAAGAGGGAGAATAGAAGTGTAATAAAGTGAGATTTGTTGAGTTTCTCTTTTGTAACTTACTGGTATAGTGGATAGGACATATGAATCAATTTTCACAGAAAAATTAAAAGCATTGGACTAAAATGAATCCAGCACTGACAACCTAGAAAACCAATTGAATGATGGAACCTTTGCCTTTCCCTGTCTGAAAAAGGATTTGTGTTGAATATTTATTAAAGCACAGGCTCAGCATCCTGCCCCCATTCAGTGCAAAGCAGCCACCCCCCATACCTTATGCATGCAGAGAACAATATGTTGCTGAGTAGATCTGCACAGAAAAACAACTTTGGCCACAGCCTTTATCATCTTTACATAGTACTGATGGAGAGGTACATGTTGGACACACTTTTCCTCGTAATCCACAAATTTTGCTTGCAGTCCAGTCACAAAAGCATCAATTGTTTGCCTGAAAAAAAAAAGGCTGAGTCCATTTGGGCCAACTGTGCTTAAGAGCGTAGAGGTGAAACATGATTTACCACTCTAACAGCAGCATTTTGCACCTATTGGAGTTTGCAGCTAACCACGTCTTTCACATAGCTGAGGATGCTGATGTCTGTTTTTTGAACACTCATTTTATTTTTACTTCATTTCCAGAACAACTCACACACTTTGGTTAATGCCATCCAGATTCGTGTTCTGGGATGAAGATGGCTTCTCACACAGAATGCAGCAGGCCTTGGGATACCCACCTGCAGCTGCCACCTCCACAACAAACTCTTCATTTGTTTATTGTGCTTGTGAACATGGAGGGCCAGAAGAATGATAACATGGACTGCCGTCCTGTTCTCCCCCTGAAGCTCCTCTGATTTTCATGTGCATGTTCAACATGATATATACTTCTCTCTTTTTCAAGATGATGACCTATTTTTCTGCCATCACTACAGAATACATTATCATAAACCATATTTTTCACATTTATTGCGCTGGACTGTAGAATCATTACTTATAAGAATCATAAGGTTGTCTACATGTTTTATTTTCAGCAATAAACATGACCGAAGTTAGAGTGAGCTATTTTCCATTCTTAACTTACTTTGTAGGTCAGAAGAGCAGCGTGTGGATGTCAAAATTCGAGCAGTCTCGCAGTAGTCAGAATTATAGCAGTTCCCAAATTATTTCCAACAATGGGCTTTGAAATAAGAGTGAATACCACTTCATGTGTATTGACTTCTCTTCCTAAAAAAATGTAATATTAAAATAGTATCTGCATGCAGGAGGAAATCACTTGAGGCCAGGATTTCCCAGGACTTCAAGTTGGAAAAGACCTGAAAAACATTGCAAAAAAAAACCCCTGTGCTTTAGAAAAAAACATTTTGAGAATACACTTTGAAAAAAGCGTGGCATTTAAACTATGCATCTTTATATTCCTGAAGTATCCTTACAACATTACACAAAGCTAAGCTCTCTCTCTCTCTTTCAGATGTCATTTGGATTCGTGTTTTTCTCTTGAAGGTAAAAATGCTCTCCCATGAACTGACCTCTAGACTAGAGAAAACTTGGTTGATATTTATCTTTGTTTCCTGAACTCATACTCCAAAAAAGCCTAAAGGATGAATCCTGCCCTCTTCTTGGGAGGAAGTTGGGAAAGAAATATCCTACCCATTTTGAGTAGATTTTTAAAAGGTAAGCTCTACAAGTACAGATCTTACAGTGCTAAAGGGATAAGAGCTCTCCATCAGGGATGTGAAAGAGGACAGGGATCCAAGTAGCCTTGTTCTTTAAAAAACTGATCTGACACTTTCAGTTAAGACAAGTCTCTGAAGACCAGCTTTTCACAGTTAATCCTCAGCTGCAAAGCTTGAGACCCCAGAGCCTGACTGGAGTAGTGCTGAGACCTGCAGCTGCCAACCTAATGGAGATGAGCCTTGCCCTGAGCATGGGAGACGTGTATGTTGAGGGCCCTGAAGTGTCACCTCCTCAGCCTTTGAAACCAAGCACTCCAATTAATGCTTCTGCCTGTCAGTCTCCTAACAACAAAACCTGGCTACCCAGCTGTTTTTCTTGCTACCTCAAAAATGCTCTGGAAGGATAACTCACAAAAACATTGAGATTAACCACAGTGAATAAATTCATGATGAAACTGATAATTCAGGCCTAATTAATAACTAGAAGATTGGTGTTCACTAAATAGTTCACCCTGAAGGCAGTGGAGAACCATCATCTTAGCCACTTACCTGTAGCTGCCCCTGCGGGTACCAGTAAGCACATGTATGTGCACGCAGGCATGTCCAGGTGGGTTTGCATGGAGAGGGAACAGGAATAAGCACTTGCTTTTTTTCTTCTAAAAGCTGTACCTGTGAGTAAATGAAGGAAGGAAATATTTCATGTGAATTCCCTGGAGATGAAATGGGGCTAAGTTCAACCAGATGCTCCATGGTTGCTGTCGGGTACTTTTGTTCCTGGTCATCTCAGTGTTAAGAACAGGTGAGATAGGCAATTCGTCACCAGCAGGCATGGACAACTCTCACATTGATTTCACTGATCATCCCATGATTCCACTTTCTGTACGTTACTTAGAAATCCAAGGCTGCAGAGGAGTCCCAAACTTTCTCTGTTTTGCTAACTATGCTTCTGTTACCTGCTGATGTTGTTACAGAAAGGACAAGAAGGTTTTAGATTTAAATCAGTGTTCCCAAACATGGTTTAATTATACCAAATTGTCTTTCAGATGCATCTTGTTCATTGAGGCAGGCTTATTGTGTTTTCATTCTTCAGAAACTCCTGTTCATAGCTGTGTTCTGCTGTAGAAGTACCACTTCTATCCATTCTCATCTGTCACTGGCTGACAGTGTGATTTTTTTTTTGAAGGCAGACTTCTTTACCTACAGATAACATTAGAAGAGTAGTAAAATATTTGAAACTCCCAAACATATTTTAGAAACATCACAGATTTTTCTCTATTGTGAAAGTGCTTGAGTAAATGCAATGTGTCTATGCTAGGAAGAGTTCATATACTCCAAAACACAATCTGACATTTACTCTCATTTATTTTGAAATGCAAATGCATTTAGTTTATTCAGAATTCTGTTGCAGCTTACTGTCTTATTAGTGATCATGCTGATAACTTGAATTTCTGAAATGCTGTTGCTAAGCAATGCAACTTCAGGCATGTAATGAGCCTTTCCAGTGGCTACTTGAAGATGAAGAAAATTATCTCAGCTTCACAGGTTGTTTGATCATCAACCGCATTATAATGGTTGGGTGATAAATAAGTTTTCAGCTTGCCCTTATTCTCCTGCAGATAATTTATTTTTTGTGTGGTAAATGAAGATCATACAGGATCAAAAAGAAAGTTGTGTATTTTGGGATGCAAAGGCAGAATCAAGGAACTTGTGTAGCTCCTCTGCGTAACTTTCTATAAAAAGAAGACTTCTTTCAGCTCATTGCTTCAGGAAAGTGTGCAGTTACTGGGACCCTAAGGACATCCCAGTAAAACCCTGGCCAATGCAAGGTGACACAGCTGCTCTATCCTTGGTGCAGATCTCCTGTTGGTGGGACTTGGCTGAAGAGAGGAGCATAAGAGCAGTGGTCAGTGGGTTAGACTGGATGGTGGGACAAGTCTTCCCACATTAGCTCTGTTCTTAGGATGCAGAAGCTGTGCACAACATTGGGATGGGAGAAATTTCTCTGTGTTCTTCTCAGTCTGTAGCAGCAGCTGGCACCTGGCAGAGATTTTGGTACACACTGCCTATTGTGAACAGGAACCACCTGGAGCCTGGTTATTCTGGGATCATCCTTTGATTGATTCTGTTCATCACTGAGAAGTCCAGTCACTGAAACACATTGACTTGAGTTTCAGGTTCCCTTGCAGCTTTTTTTTTCCCCTGCAGACATATCTATTCTGATAACACCTGCAGATGAAATAGATGGGAAAAATGATGACCAACACACTTGAGTGTGCTGCTCAAGGGGAAGGAGGTTCAGCTGCCCCTGCAGGCACACACCATTCAGACCTTGGTCTCTCAGTGCCTCAGTCCTCCATCCACCAAAGGAGGCAGCATCTTCACAGCAGTGGAAGTAAACCAGTGTTTGAAGCAGCTGAGAGTGATGATGATGGAGAGCATAAGAAAGACTAGATGAAAATAGGCACATCTTTATTCAGATCTGGTTTGAAAAGTCTGCAGTAGACAAGGCCTGCGGCTACAAACTGGAGAAAAAAGGAAATAAAATAAAATATTGACCATCTGCTCAATGAATGCCTTACATTTTACTCCGCACTTTGCAGCATAGGGGACCAAGGAAGAGAGGCTGTGTAAGACTGTGCCAGAACACATTCAAGCAGCTGTCTCTTCTTTTCAGTCTCTAGTTTTTGCAACCTAATATTTCTAAAGCTTGTGAGGGCTTCCTGTGTGTCTGTAGTGCTGCCGTACTGGAACTTTCTTGAGGATCAGGACTTTGTATGCCCCTCACTGATAGAATAAAGATGGTCCCTACTACTGAGAACCATTTCTGCAAAATCACAGAACAAAGACTTTTCCTGGGAAATGAAAGTATAGCAAAGCAATTCTTGCTCTAGAGGGCTTGCTTTTATAGAGATTTTCACCTGAGCAGGCTGATGTTGGTAGTGAGGCAACAGTTTTGGGGGAGCATCACCCACTCAAGTCCAGGTACGTTATTCCATGGGTGAAGGAGCAGTATTTTTCTGTCCTCACTCAAAGTTTTGCCTATTTAACAACTAGCAACTTGAGGAATTAGTCCCGGAAAATCTTGTGGTTTTAGCAAATTCTGTCTCTTTTCTGGCCAAAAAACCCCCACTAAATCCATACTTACAGTGTAAAGACACGAACCTAATCGAAACATCAGATTAATTTCCTTATCCGTGGGCAAGCAAGCCTTAAAACACATGCGACCCAGCGTTTATGCAATATTCAGTGAGCTGCACTGGTAGCTGCTACATGTTTGTGCTCCAGGAGAGATTTCAGCCTGTGTTGCTAATGCACGTTCTCTAACTCTGCTGTCAGCTAACAGCCACATCCTTTGCTGAGTCATGTCTCTGTTCCAGCAAGTTATGTGGTCAGTGTTGGAAGGGGAAAGAATGTGGGTAAAGGTGGGGTACTGATGGCTCTTTGTTCCTTTGAAGGAAGGAAGAGAAAGTGGACATTTCTTAATTCAGAGCTGTTGTAAATTTGATGTGTTTTCTCCCTCGGTACATGTCTGGCTGGGGCTCTAACGCTCCAGGTCCGTGTCTCACAGGGCAGCAGAAGCCTCTGGGAATGTAAACCAGAGCTGAAAACTCTGCTGCTGGGAATAAAACCCATATTCTCACAGGCAGAATCCTGGAAGCAAAACATGTATACTGCTTTTCTGTGCTGAGACAGCCAGCCAAGGGCATGGACTCCAAACATCTCTGAAGAAAGTCACCTCCAGGAAGGCCAATGTGCCACCATTCAGCCCTGCAGCTGGCCAGGGAGCTCAGTGTTTTTTTGTCTCATACCTGGCTGCTTGAACTGTAGGAGCAATGAGATTTTGCTGGTTCCTGAGTGTCCCCACCTCATGGAAAGAGAATTTATTCTCTCTATCAGGGATAAAATGTTTCCAGTTAAGTCATTAATCTTTCAGACTGACATTTAACCCTTCACGTGCCTGTGATTCCAACAGTTGGAATCCTCTTCAGGAGAAGCCTGGCTAGTCAAAGTCCCCTATTTACAATCAGCTGGGAGAAATATCTTTTCTGACACAGAAATAGAACTAGGTGAAAAAAAACAAAAACACAAACCACAAAAAAAACCTACAACAACTTACTCTCAATGAGAATAAACTGATAATGTAATCAAAGACTCTCTCTAGCCTGGCTGTTAAAATTAAACATTGAGAACAGTGCATCATGTTTCCATCTCTTAACGAGTTCATGTTTACCTTAACTCTTAGCAGACTGACTGATTCCAGGGTGTTAAACTGTTTGACACAGTCTAGTAGCACATAAAACAAAATAACAAGGGAGGACAATGGTTTATTTTTAAGAATTTGTTTTATTTTCTATACCATTTTACATTTGTTTTTCACTGCCCTTTGCAGCACTCTTGTGCGCTGCCTTGCTGGTGTTGTCTGGAAGCAGGGAGCCTGGAGGGTGGTGGGGAGGAGATAGAACAGAGCGGGAGATGAGGCAGGGAGAATATGGATGCTGGGAGGAAATGGATCCTGGAAAGCTGTTGATACCCAGGCTGGAGGCTACCCTGGGGACTAATAGGGACTGGAATTTGCAGGGGCATGTAGGAGAAGGCTCTGAGGAAAGAAAAGTGCCCAGAGCAGCCCAAGCACTTGACTCAGGTGGCTGTGTCCTCACATTTCTGGGTCCCACAGATGCTTCCTGTGTGCTATCTGGAGGGGGAGCAGCTTCACAGGGCCAGGTGGGAATTACTGAGGGCCCCGCACTCATGAGAAAGTTGGAGTTAAGCAAATGGCTTCTGAATTTGGGATGAGCAAGAGGACTTCTATTGCCTGGTCCACTTCTAAGGTCACCAATTTCATTATAATGTTGAGCTCATGACAATGATCAGTCCTAAATGTGGGTGACAAAGACTGGGTGGAAGTTTAGCCGCCTGGTGCTGTTATGAATGGACAGAAATGCTTTTTAGACATCACAATTCAAGAATCCACAGTCAAGAATAAGATTGTGCCTCCAGAAACAAGATTAACATCTAGTGCATTGCAGAAGAGAAATGAGGGCTGAGTGACACACCACAAGAGCTGGATAAGAGATGTGATATTTCTCAAGTTACCCATGAGATTAAAGTATGAGTACATAAGCTTCAGATCTGCAGTCTTTCTTGGGGTGCTACATGATAGACTTTGTAGCAGGGTGGGTACCAAGGAACACACAGGGCTGGAGACCCACACAAGAAGGGTGTGGACCCCAACATTTAAACACAGCACACCTTCAGCTGAGCAATGTGCACACACGTATGTATTTTCTATTGCATAAGTAATCAATAGCTCATTAACAGCCCATTAGAGTGAAAGCTCCTGGGATGTGGATCATGCTCTGTTTTTATTTGAAAACCTAAAACAAACAGAAGGAAAAGTATAGTATTAGAGGCTGTTAGTAGCTGACTGCTCTGTAGTGTTGTGTTTTTCCAGGTTTCAGCTCTTACAACCAGCTGATCTCAGGGAAATGAAGGCCCAGAAGGTAGGAAAACCAGATCTACAGTAATCTTTCTGTGGTGTCCTTTTTACTGCAGTACACTGTCCTTGCACACCCATGGTCCAAGAATGTCAAATGGTCAAACCATTTCCTTCTGACTGAAAACCAGAGAGCTGATAGAAGATCAGTTCTATTTTCCCAGTTGCACTAAAGAATCAGTGGCCTGAACAGAGCATCAGAGTGAGTCTGTCAGATGGAGCCCGATCAAGACAGCACATCTCTTTCAGCAGGTGTCCTTATCCTGAGGTCACTGCCATGCTGCATTCGGATGCATCATCAGCATTCATCCACATCTTTCAGTAGCATGGCTACTCCCCTCTTGCCCAAGTATTATCACTAAGAAAACAGAAGATTTTTGCCCAAGTTATGCCATGACTACCTGCAGTAACCATTTCGTCCAGTAACTGCAATATAATGAAATGACACTGGGTGCAGGAACCAAACTCAGCATCCCCCTCTCTGCCCTGACAGTGCCTGAAGGATGGGCCATCACTGTGTCCTCCCATCCCACTCCATGTGTCTCATCCATGAGTGCAGAAGATGTGAGTGCCTTCACAAAAACAGCTCTTAAAACATACCAGGATAAAGAGGACACATTTTCTAAAAAGGCTGAATTCTGTTCAGCCATACATCTGAAAAGCCAGGGTATTGTGTTTGAAAATATTTTTGATAAACAAGGCACAAAATAATGGTGATCTCAAGTCAAAAGCACTTATTTTTCTCCTACATTTGTTTCATAGCAGCTCAAGAAATGAGGGGAAGAGCAATGGAAGAAGAAACACAGAAGTGCACTTCAAAACTCATTGGAAAGGAGACAGGTTTTTAATGTGTTTTATAACTAAAAAATCACTGTGTCTTTCTCTTTTCTAGTATGTAAACCTTTTTCAAGAATTAGCATAAGTAAACACTGCAAAAACAGATGATGATGATGATGATGATGATGATGATGATGATTTGTCACTGGATACATAAAACAAGCAGGAGGGTTAAAAACTGTGGTAAAATTATTAATTTCCTCTGACAATTTTGAAAATCAAAGGCACGTACTTGGGAATAATACACACTAACTAGGAAAGTAATTTAAATTATCTTTCATCAATGTTACCCAATTAAATATGACCTTCGGTGCTTTTTGTGAAGAGTATTCTTTTCAGTCAGAGGATCCACATGTTCAGTTTATTCCTTCTATGTCACACAGTAGTGACAAAGAAATAACCAATGGTTAGAAAACACACACTTATGCAGGAGAGGTAGGTGCACTAATACTTTCTTCCAAGTGTTCAAATAATCCTTGTAGTTGTATTTAGCAGATAAAAGTAACTTTCCATTCTTAACATGGGAACTTCAGTAAAGGCAAGCAGGTAGTGTTCCTCATTGATCCCTTAAAATCTCCTAATAGAAACAGTAAGTTGCAAGCAAAATCAAGAAAGAAATCTCCAGCTTGTAAAGAAAGAAAATATTACTCTTAACAACTCGACCAAAGCCAGTATATCTTATTTTGGGAGAAAATATGACAGGACAGACTGGTAAAGGTCAGTGCAGAGCACAGATTGCCTGGGATGATTACATCAGAAGCCTTATCTGGGGAAGGCTGAGCTCAGCCATGCACGACAGGTACCTTGGAGCCTGCAGCAAGGAAAAAGAAACAGCCCAGCCTGGCCAAGGAACCACAGCACAGCGTGATCAAGCTGTGCCATCCTGCAGCTGTGCCATGAGACCAAGAGCACAAAGTGCTCTTCCTGCCCACAGAGAGACATTTGTTTTGAAGCCGTGAATGATAAACACAGAATTATTAAAAATAAAGCCTTCATTCAGACTGTGGGAAAGTGTGAGGGTATCTATCAAGTCAAGCAGATGTAGTTGTTTGCAGCTGTGTGCTGGTACAGGAAGGGACAAGCAACTCAAATTTGGCATCTCAACCCCAGCCCAAAAGCTTTCTCTGAAGCTCTCCCTCTGTTACACTGAGCACTCCTCCCAGTCATAAACACCAGTACAGATTATGTATTAAATCTCATCTAAGATCATCACCAGCAAAAGCAGCTGCTGAGTGCTTGGAGAAGAAAGAAATTTCCCTTTCATCACAACTGATTCCACATCCGTCTGTTGTTCTACCATATCTCAAAACTGTCTTGATCTTAGAGAGAAACCAAACCAGACAGATCACTGGTTTGATGAAATCTGGCAGTTTTAATGGTCCTGCTAGAGATATTAATCCTCTACAGATCACTTAGACATGTTTTATGAAAGTGTTTAGGCATCTAACTTGCACTGCAATAAACTTAAAGATCTCCAAATGCATTTTTAAATGATAAGCTTATATTTCCTCATATAAAATGAAATAAAAGGTCCAAAGTCTGCTGATGAGCAGTGATCTTCTTGAGTGCCAATTTAAAGGGGGGGGGGGGGAGGGGGGGAATGCTTTCATTATTCAATTCTGATGCTGGCCATGTTGCGACACTGCTTCCTCCAGGGGATTAATTTAAGTCCAGTAAATCAGAAAAGAATTCTCCTGAAAGTGATGAGGTGAACAGGAAGTGAAATTGATTTATGAAAAGTAAGAAAGAGCTGAAAATGTTGTGGGTTATGAAAAGTATTGGGGGAAAAAAGAAAAAGTAAATAAAAAAAACCGGAAAAACAACAACAACAAAAGAAGGACAAAGGAATCTGAAATTTTGAGGGGGAAATAAAAGTGAAATTATATTGTAAAAATATATATATTAAAAAAAGCCCAAACAAACCAAACCAAAATGTTATTCTCTGATTAAGATACTTTATTATTTGATTTTGTAAGAGGAATAAATTAAGGATAAACTTAAAAGAAATTAAGAATGCAATGCATATTAAACTGGGCCCTAGTCATGCCTGGGGCTGGACCTCTAGCAACTACTGTGATAGAAATGTTGAATAAGAACACCCATGTGTGGTTATTTTTAAGCAGCATCCCTGCCAGCTGACAGACCAAACTGCACTGCTTTTAAGTACAGAAACAGGAATCTGATTAGTATCTGGTACAAGGTGCAAGTTTAGGCTCATTAGCCAGTGGTGATGAAAGCATTATCACCCTTCACGGAGCACATTTACTCTGAACACATTTGCTCATTAGGACGATGAAGGCCTCTCTCCTTGTGGTGCATCTGAGCTGTGAAAGCGTCTAAGGAAACTTTCTACTTTACCACAAGCTTTCTTTCTTCATGCTAGAAACTGAAGGCAGGTCCCAGAGCGTGGTCACCAGACTGAGGCTGACCCCAGAGCAGATTCCTCTAGGGAGGTCATTCACCCCCATAGAGATGTCAGTGTGGTTTCTACATGGTACACAGAGAGAAGCTGCCACTTCTGGAGTAATCTAGCGATAAGCTCAGTGGAAATGCCCACTCTGGAAAGAGAAGACTTCTCACCACAAGCTAAAGAGAGGTTCAGAGGAGCGGAGATTTGTCCACACTGGGCAGATGGCTTGCAGCCTGCTGTGAAGAACAGAGCCATTGCTGCTTTGGGGTGGCAACTGGTGCAGCAGCTGTCATTTTCCCATGGACCATGCTGACATTTAAAGGTTGTTTGAATGGCTTAGTGGCAGTCTTCTATTCCATCTCAGCTGAAGTTATTTGAAAATGAAGTTGTCAAACACTATTAGAGGCAGTCATGAGCTTCATGAGAAAATGGCCAAATCTCTTGGAGTAGAAATGCTACCAATGATTGCTCACTGTTGAAAGAAACTTGCCAAGAGTTGCTTGCCATCTTTGCAGTGGAGTAAAGTTAAACAACAAAGCAGGCAATTAATTGTTTATGGTACATGCCCTTTTCCCTGTCCTCTTCCTTCCAGTAGAGGATCAGCTTTCAGCCACAGCTTTTATTGACTCTTCTCCCTTGCATCTTAGAAAAGGATTCCGAAATTACCAGCAGAAGTATCATTTTAGAAAAGGCTCTTACGTCTCAGTTTCAACAAAGTTAACCAGGAGAATTGTGCTTGTCCGCTATTACAGGATGAATTAGTAACACACACGGAAGTGGTATAAAACAAGGATATTGTTCCACATTCTTTCAAAGCTACTCAGAATCTCTTTCCTCACTCAACAGTGCATCCTTGTTCAGGGAAATGTAACATATCAACACCCCTTGAGAGCAGCATGGATACTTGTGCAGGGTTTTGTTAGCCTGTGTACAAGTATCTCTACAAAAACTGTAACCTGTGAAGAGGGTCAAGATACAAAGTGTTTGTTCAGTGAAAGTTTGAAAAGCAAACAAACAAAGCGAGCAAAACCAAACAGGGAGGACTGCAGTCGGAGCTCCAAGCAGACTGTGCTCTTTTTTTTTTTTTTTTTTTCTTTTTCTTAACCCTCTCTTTCACAGGCTTTCAAGAGTCTTTGATTTCTAAAGTTGTCTCTTCAGACATGATGAACTGCCAGCCATTGTGTCAGTGTTAGGAAGGACTCTGTCTTCATTGAGTATGTCAGTGTTTTTCATTGTAGGTTCCATTATACAGGGAAGAAACGTATATTGTGCTGAGAAAGATGCACATGCAAGCGATGTAAAATCTCTCTAGTGTACCAAACCAATAAAGGAGAAAATTCGTAAACAAGACAATGATCCAGTTTCCAGTTGTATTTTTCATCTTTCTGATTTTCTATTCACTATGGCAAAGAATATACTAAGGCATTTTATTACTATTGAAAAAAAAAATTAAACAACATAAAATTATGTATAAATCCAGCACCAGCGGCTCCATAGCTACAAAGATGGTCACTTCATGGGAATGTTATTTTACATCACAAGCAGTTGCTTCTTTAGGAGATTTCTAATGAAAAGGGATTATACTGATTATTAATGAGTTCCAAATGAATTCAAGTCCCATGGTAATGATAAGCTTAAAATAACACACGGGCCAAAAATACTGGCTATGGAAAAAGGCTGATCTGATCAGATTTGCATTGAAATCTAGCTTCAAAAGTGTAAGCAGCAGAATTGAGCCAATTAGACTTGAGAGAGTAATTATTTTGCTATGTCATATTCATCTCTCAAAATTGTTCAAAAAAGGATCTCATTCTTCGTAAATCTACTGTTTTTCCTGCCTTCTCAAGAGACAAATACAGAAGGAAAAAAAAAAAAAAAAAAAAAGAAAGAGAAAGAAAAAGAGAGAGAGAGAAAAAGGAAGAGAAAAGGAAAGGGAAAGGGGAAAGAGGAGAGGGGAAGGGGAAAGAGAAAGAGAAGGGAAAAGGGAGTTGACAAAACCACATACACAGTTCTGAACAAAAGAAACCTGAAGTTTCTGGTATCTGGAATTTCTCCTTTTCCTCCCCTTGTGAGTTACTTTCACAGCATGCAGTCACATGAAGTTGGCGCAGTGTTGGAAACACAGACACTGGCAGGACAAGCAGGCACTGCAGAGGCATGCAATGGTCAGAGCCCCTTGTGAAGCCCTGTCAGCTCTGCCCATCAGTGGTTTGCTGTGAGGCTGGCAATCTTCTAAGCACAATGTAATGGATTATACTAGAAGCTGGCATTTGATATGTTAGCTTGCAAAAGACAGCATTAATCTCTGTCAGTGAAATAAGCATTCCCAGGTAATAGTGTTGTGTCACTAAATCTAATCTGTAATTAATAGACAGCACATCCTTTGCTTTTGATGGCATTCGCAATCTGGATTCTAACGGCTTATGAAATACAGGTGTGCCTTTTCTTTCTGTAAGGAAAGGATATTTCCAGTTTGTCATTCTAACTCAGACTCTTTGAAGTTGTGGGAATTCAAAGCAAAGATGAGCTTCCCATAGGAAAGCCCCTATCGTACCTTCTTTTCTTAATACACGCTAACATTTTCTTTCATTAAATTGTGATAGCTCATCCCCTCTGTGTTACATTAATGCCAAAGAGGAGCACTGGTGACTGCTGAATAGCATTGAAATCCAATTGTCCCATGGGGCATCAGATAGTTTTAACAGTGAGGAATGCAGGAACTGTCAAGAATCTGAGCTTTCTGAAGCACACTTGATACATGCCAGGACACGTAGCTAACTTATACTGATGGGTGAGCATAATAAATTCCCCAGAGAATGCTGTTGTAATAAAATGCATTTTCATTTGCAACCAGCAATAGCGCTTTTCCTCACTCCTAGAAGATAAAAAAGACATCACATCACGGCTGCATAGACCAGCAGGTCTTGTTGACCTGCTTCTCTGGGAGTTGATGTAGTGCTTACCATGCTGCTTTGGCTCACACTACAGCAGGAACAATGTGACCTTCCTGTACTTCAAAGAGGCACCGGGCTGAGGCTGGGGTCTGTTCTTATCTATGTGCAGATCTGTAATATGCTGTCTCTCCGGGGCTGTTTCTCACTATGTTTATCTACTGCATAATGCATCCTTCTCCCTTTGTACTTCATAACAACACTGAAAGCATTTGCTTCTATGGAAAGTATGGTGAGAAACACCAGGCTTCTTGGTCTTTCCCAATCCTTTAATGCAGAGAGTTTTGTGTGTCTGTTGCAGATATTTTGCTCAAGATCAAGACTAGGGGAGCAAGTGGAGTGTTTGAGCAGAGGGAAGTCATGCTGTTTCACGTACATAAGACATCTGCACAAGGCTGAGAGCCAAACATACGTACCTTGGGCCAGCAGCTGCAGACCAGTGAGACATCCTCCAGCATTTCATGCTGCCCTGCCTGGCTGTGGTCAAGTCAGCTGAGTCACACCTCACAGTGAGGCTTAGAAAAAACAGGATTTTGCAAAGATAAAAGTGAAGTTCTAAGATTTTACTTATAATTAATTTCTCTATATATTTTTCCACATTTCACCCCATAATTTGGAGTTGTCCCTCTGGGAATCCCCAGCCTCAGTGTCAGTGGGGAGAACTGGGTAATCAAAGACGAACTGAACATCTGGTTTGTGTTTGATAAATTGTTTTTGAAGAAAAAGATTAACTCAGGTAGGGAGAATGAAGAGCTAAACTGATACACCAGATGTCCATTTCCCTTTTCTCATTAATATTAGTAGACATTTGTAATTACTTCTTCATATATGTGTATATATATATGTATATATATATATATTGTTCCGCAGTAAGGATTTTTTGAAACATATTTTTATTAATAACTTTTAAAAAGATGATTTGTTTGTTCTCTTTGCTGATCTTTCATTGCTCACCACAAAATACAGTAGTGGTATTCTTAGAGGGGATTTATTTTCTGATGTCAGCATTTTTTCGTTAGAAAAAAGCCTTTTTTTTATAGCTATCACAGAGGCTTAAATTAGCCAGGAGAAGGATCCATTATTTGGAGAAATAAAAGAGTCAGAAGGAAATGAAAATGATGATAGGAAGAGAGCCAGGAAGAGAAAATTAGAGGTGCAGTTTAGACAATGTGTATAAAAAATACTGTTCTCTCAGGGCACCACTTTAACTTACTCTTAATTAATCAATTAATAATTTATTATTTATAGTTTTAGCAAATAAAATGCAAGAAGGATCTGCAGATCTGGCTTCAGCTTTTTTTTTTTTTTTTTTCTTTTTTTTCCTCTTTCCTTTTTTTTTTAAGGTAGAAATGTCAACATTTCCGTATTTGGGAAAAATTAACATTAATGTGCAGACTTGTCACAAGTTCAGTCATCATGATGACTACAATGTTTTTATTTTATTCTGCAATCTTTCTCTGATTCTTGTCTCCATTTTGCAACGAACTTACAAAGAGATACAGATAACTTACGTGCAGGTAACTCCAGCCTTCACAGGCTTGTCCCTGTCCTACTGCTATCCAGGAAGCGATGTGTTACACATTATGTTTCATGGCACATCCGCTCCACAGGCTGTGCCCTCACCAACAGGCACTTTTCCACAGGGTCTGAGTGTGGTGGGCTGAGCTAGGGGCTGTAGCAGGTCTGTCAGCAGCCCCCAACACAAGCAGTGATGAAGCAGGGCCAGGGTCCATCTAGGAACCAGTAGCTGAAGGAGAAGGAGCATGAGACGGGACCAGAAACCACAATGTACGATCAACAGTCCCAGCGTGTGAACAGGCCACAATGTACAAATGATGACTCTCAATGTATGACCAGATCTGCAGAAGAAAAGCTGATGGCTTTGTGCATAGCTGAAATGGAGTCCTGGGCTCAAGAGGACCTAACAGAAGGTGGGCAGAACCAGCAAAGCCCATGGGTGTGCTCAGAACCCTGAGCACACCCATGGGTGTGCTCAGAACCCTACATCTGTGTAGCTGATTCTTTGTGAAGCAGGAGAAAGCTTAGTAGTTGCTCAGAGTACTGCATGGCTTCAGGCACAACCAGTGAAAACAACAACAACAAGTAGTTTTTTTCTCTCTCAGTTTTCTGGCAGATGAAAAATGCAGGAACCTATTTTTGGAGGCAGTCAGATAATGAGAGTGGGAAACTCACGTACTGCATTGTGCTCACTGCATGGGAAACAAGAAGACTAGAAAACACCCTTACCTTGCCACCCAGCTGACTGAGAGCATCCATACTTGCTCATATTTTGTTTATGATGTTTCATCTTGTAAAACTGAAATATCAGATGAGTTTCCTAGATACATTTCTTATAGTTGAGATTTATTGGAGGGAAATGTAAAAATAAAAACAACAAATAACACAAAAAATGAATCATGTTTCCAGTAACGTAATTCCCCTAGCATGATTGAGGTGTCAGGCAGGTTTCAGAGATGCCTACCAGACCAGAACAAAGAAAAACATACAGGCTGTATGTTGCACCCTACCAAAAAATTCCAAGACTGCTCAGCAACAAGAGAGCTGCAGTACTATACATGCAAGCTTGTGACTAGCAGTATTAAATGCTGCAAGTCAAGCTGCAGTCCTGCCACAGAAGCAAGCTGACTGCCATGGAGTAACACACTGTGAAGCTCTTCGCGTTGCATCTTGTGGCAGTGCAGCCCATGCTTCTGCCTGCCTTGTGTAGCAGCCCCAAGCTGCTACACAAAGGGAAGGATGTGCTCCTGCCTGAGCTGGACTCTGAAGGGCAACCTCTACCCAGCAGCTTGCCTGCTAATGATGGTGTGCTAAAGCTACTCTAAACCACATCTGCTTTTCACCTGAAGCATTCTTATGCCCAAAAGGGGAAGAGAACAAATATGGACAGCTAGGACTCCCCTGAACCTCATCCTTTCCTTCCAGATTTTAGGTATGTTGCCTGCAGATCAAGGTAGATGCAGGAACAGCTGATGGTCTCTGCAGCTGCTAAAATCTCACCTTGAACAGCTGTCAACCTTTTCCTCTCTCATTCCCACTCTTGCCCACCTCTACAGGGCAGCATGTATCTGAGGTCTGGCTCTGGAAAAATAAGCCTGCTGGCTCAGCCAGAGAGCAGGTAGGTATTTGCCAATGAGTTGAGACCCCTGCTATGCCTCTAGGTCAAGGTCCATGTCCTGGCTTTCTGCTATGGCTTGGGACACACCAGAAACCTAGTCTCCTCCCACTATTCCACCCTGCCATACGCCAGTCAGTAATTGTCTCTTTGTTGATTAAAATAAACAGAAACCAGGTGGTGCCAGGTTGTTTGTTACAGGCTCTAGGCAATGATCCTTGTTTTCAATATCACATGAAAGCCTATGGTAACAAATTAACACAAACTGAAAAAATGCCAATATGATCCTTTTATTAATACTATAGAGCTTCTTTTGCCCTAGTGCCATGCTTTATGTTGCTGCTCACTTGAATTCATAGAGTTAACTGAAAGCAGGCAATAAAGAGCTTGTTACAGATCTGAGCCAGGAGAAATAAAATAATGACAGGGTTAAGCCAGCCCCAGGTACGCAGCTTCAAAGGAGTGAGGATGACAATGCCAAGCCAGGCTGGGAGACTCCTCAGTAGCTGAGCTTGCTTTCAAAGGAGCTCCTAGCACCTCAGAGATGCTAGAAAAGGGCAGGGGATTATTAGAGCCAGGAGCAGCTGATAGGCCAAAGATATGTTAAAAAATAAATCGGGGGAAGTAGGCTGCAAATGGGATGGATAGCTTCCAGTTCTCCTTATCAGGGAAAAATGCCAGGTCTGCCTGAGCTCCAGCCAGGAAAGTTAAGCACAAAAACAAAACCAGTATATAAGGTACCACTCTTTTAAACCCATTTTACAAAGCATTGTGCAGATTTTGTTTATTATTTTGTTATCAGTATTTTTATTTTGCTTAAGCTACTACTGGAAGCTGTTAGAAGGAGACCTTCACATGCTGGCAGACCTGTACCCCAAATTCTGGGGTGCAAGTTGGATAACTTAATCTAAGGACCATCCCCTGGCATCTTGGGAACAGAGGAAGGGAAAGGAGATGGTCACTGAGACCTGGAGCAGGGATAGTAGAACAGCAGATTGAATGGAGCAACGTTGCATGTGTTCTGTCTAGGTTCTTCCTGAACAACATGAGGCTTTTCCTTATAGCTCTGGATTGTTGACCAAGTGATCATTTTTTTCCCTTATGAACTAGCCAATAATTCTTCATAAATCCATCTTGCTGTCTCACAGAGATTGCATTGACTTCTCATTCTTCACTCCTTTTGGCAGCCCAGAAAACGCTGTAGTAAGCTGACCATGTTTCAATAGCTCTTTCACAAATGGGCTAGTCAATAATTAAATTAATATATATTTTCTGACAACGAAGAAAATATTTTCAGCAGAACTGTGAGCTATCGATACTCTGCTTCCAGCACGTTTTGAGACCACTGTAAGATCCGAACTCGGGGGAGGGGGAAAGCAGCTGAATTTCATTAATTTGATTTAGCCTGAATAATTCATGTAGTTCCTATCTGTAGTCTGTTTTATCTGGAGACACAAAGGCTCTTTCGAAAGTTGGGCAGCGTAGTTATCTTTTTACAGGTGAGGAAGCAGAAATACTCTAAGTGCTATAGCATCAGGCAGCAAACAGGGTTTTTCCTCAAGTAGACACAAAGCCCCTTTTTGCAGTAGTTCTATAAGAAGACAAATCTGAATCTATGTGTTGCAAAATAATTCCAGAAATTTGGCTACTGATTCTGAATGTAACACCAGTACGAGTTTCACTTCTGCAAAGCATGTTACTTAATCTGTCTTGATGTAGCAGAAATGTTAAGTCAGGGCCTGAAACAGTGATTGAGCACCTGGTGGGAAGGCAAGGCCAACTCAGGGGAGCTCAGGTGAATGCAATGCACCTGAATGGCTGGAGTGGGTGGATCCTGGCTCCTCCCCTTTCCAGACCTCATTTAAGGGTTGGCAGTGGAGGTAACTGTATCTTGCCTGAGGTTTTTGTGTGCCTAAGGCCTTCTGAAGGTAAGTGTTTTTTTTTTTTTTCCTTTTCTTTTTTTTTGTGCCTGCAGCTCTTGCGATACGATCATAGTAGCCTTTACCTGTATACTTAGTATGTGGTGACACCCAGATCTCCTCTTAGCTGGGGCTTTATGAGATGAAGTGTTTCACAGTAATGCTATTGGCAGTACTAAGGGGCTGCTCCCCATGTTGGTTTAGTTCCCATCACTGGGACCACCACCAAATAAAGCCATGAAGCTGAGGTCCAAGTTTAACAATTCTCTTTTCTCAAGAAATGACCTGTACAGTAGAATTCACATTAGCTGTGCAGGAGGCACAAATCTGGAGTTGAACTTATCAATTCAAGCTTTCAGAGTCCAGCTAGACCACCATGTACTGCTGTTGTATTTTCTTAGCTGTTGTTAGGAGCCCTAATATTTTGACTCTTTATAGCTGTCCAAACTGGGAAAAAAGATAGCACTTTCTAAATTCGAAATCATTATTCCTTACACACAAGTTGGCTATGAGGGGGTGAATTCAGATCTCTGTAACCTGGTTGTTGTAGAGGGGGTGCCCATCTATATACTTGAGAGTTAGCATGCTGTCAGCTCTAAAGGCCTAACTTTTTGATACACCACTATCTCCGGCCCGCAAACTACTTTGTGCGAGTTTCAGACATGTTTGAAGATTATTTCTTGGTCGTAGAAAATGCTCAGTGGGGGACTTCCCCCTTTTCACTTATCAAGGTAGAAACTTGGTAAGACTTTAAACTTATATTACATAAGGATAAAGCCAGTGGCATTTATATGTAATTTTGCTACGGCAGACAAAACAATTGAATCTTAAACTGCATATTGCCAAGAAGGATGAGAAAGATAATAGGAGTCAAGAAAATACTTGCTAGAAGAGGATGGAAAAGAATATCACACTATTAGTGCTGTTGCAGTGGCCCATAAATCAGGAGTCTCCACACACTAGCAGAACGTACTTACTTGTGGCATACAAGATAGAGGGTAATCTTTAGGAAATCCTGTGACAGTCAGTTCTGTGACTGGTAGACAGAATTATCAAGTGTGGTGGGAGGGAAAGAGATACAAGTGCAACACTGAAAATTTCCTAGTCTGTTTTTCTTTATCTTTTATGTCTGTTTCACCAAACATCTTGCATTATTTTTGTTCGAAATCCCATCTTGCTTCTTTTGCTGTTGCTCATAAGATTGGTGTAACAATTAGCTAGGCAAGACAGGAGCTATTTGCTGTGATTTACTCCTTAGATGTCAAGCAGACTGGAGGAAAAAGCAGAGTCAGAAACCAGACAGGAGTAAGTGGACCAAATAATATTAGACCCCTTGGGTTTCAGAGATCAGAAGAATACAAGTAGTTATATGAGAACGTTTGTGTGCTGATGTGAAGTCTTACATGCGAAGTCATGATTGCATACAGAGGGGGGAAAAAGGAATTTTTTTCTAGGGATTGTTTTTATTATTGTGTTTGGAATAGATGTTTGTTTGCTTGTTTTGTATTGTTTTCCTGGGTAAATCAGAGCCTGGTGAAAGTTACTGCTCGTCTAAGATGAGAAACTGCATATAGTCTTCAATAGTTTGTTTTAAACAAAACAATAGTTAAGGCATCTAAGATCACCTCCATTGTCTTGGAGTGGAGAAGGGAGAGGAGATGAGTGACAGAAAACCACATACAGGTAACATGTTCTATTTTGCTCATTCAAATCCTGTGTACTATGAAAATGGACTGTACATTAAAGAAAAATAAAGCCTTCTTTAGGGAATGATAGAGCAAACATGTTTTCAATCTTACATGATCTGTGAGTAAAATCCCTAGTCTTTTTATCAAGAGTTATTCTAACTTTACTGTGAGCCATAGGGTAATCACGGTGTGTACATGTGGACTGCCAGCAAGAATGCTGTGACAATAAGTTATTTTCATGATACAGATGTAGTGATAGGATTTGAGAACTGTTTCTTGTTGGTCCTCTCTGTAATAGAAAGAGAGGATCACGAAGAGTTCTTACATGAAATCAGTCTTTGACATCATAGCTGATGAGCCCTACAAATTGGGTTTGGTAAAAATGGCACCGCTCCCAGTCATAAACAGAAAATCCCTTTCCAAGGAAAACAAACAGCCTACTATTTTTTCCATGTGCATTTCAGTGAGTGATTATGTTCTGATTATAGCTGTGACCAGTATGTCCCAAAATATAAGAAATTTGCTAATAATTGTCTATTTGGACTTGGTCAGAGTAATCATACTTGCCTGATATATGCAACTGGACTGTAAGGAATAATACTTCATTCTGAATAACTTTCTACTTTTAAGATCATTGTCAATGATCTTCATATGGCTCCTTTTCCATGACGCTACCATCCACTTGCCTTGAACTTGAAAGTCACAAGCCACTTTTTTTTTTTTTTAAACTTTAATCCTATCAATGGGTAAAACTGAGCACACTGTGAGGCTTTTTTTCTACCTAAAAAAAGCCAATTTGATTAAATTGATTTAAACTTATGTAAATTACTGTGATAGATATACTGAGTCTGTTTTTAACCCATGTTCATATTGATTTTCCTTGCCTCAGTTCTGCTCCTGCCATGAATGCCAATCACAATTATTTTTTTAACTGGAGCACTTATCTAGAACTGTCAAAGTCACAATGCGGATGAAGAAAGTCGAAGTATGATATTTTTTCATCCTTTGTTTGAGCAAAATGGAACCTGGTTGATGTCTTATTGTGTGCTGGAAGGAGTACAGGGAACTATGGAACAAGGCACAGAGGAAGAAGAAGAAATGGGCAAAATGCACATTCAGAAAAGGTTTGGGGAGTGGGAGAAACTGAGAGCAATGATAATAGTTAGAATCCCATATATTCCAACTTATTACCGTCTATTTCAATGTAATTTCTAATTCTTCATTTTTACTGTATGTGGGCAATTTCCTCTGCTATGGGATCCTTTTCATCTGCTGCAGGATCAACCAAAAAATGCCGTGAGAGAGTCCAAAAGAGCTCCCTGTGTCAAAAGCATTGGCAGTGATGACCTTCAGTCACGGGGTAGGACTTGTAGAGCAATATGGTTGGGCTTTCAGAGTATACTCAGGGAGACTGTAGGCTTTCAGCATGAAACCTAGAGAATTGTCATATTGACACTTTCTGAATGTGTTTTGTTGCTTTAATGTAGCTCTCTTAAACCCTTAAGACCTTTCAAAAAAGTTGCAGCAGCTACTTATGCTTAAGTGTGGCATAGCCTTACAGCTGGGAAGGGGTCTGCGAATTTTTTTACCATGTTCTGTGTACAGATTACTGTTGCATTATTATCAAACATGTCCAGCTACTCGATGTAAACATTTTCTACAAGAAACATTCACTACAAGAAAGACATCGAGGCCCTGTAACTTGTCCGGAGAAGTGCTCCAGACCCCTCACCAGTTTTGTTGCCCAAGTCTTACAAGGAGCGGCTCAGGGAGTTGGGATTGTTTAGCCGGGAGAAGAGGAGGCTCAGGGGAGACCTCACTGAACTCTACAAATTCCTGAAGGGAGGTTGTGGTGAGGTGGATCTTGGCTTCTTCTCCCAGGCAACAAACAGGACCTGAGGAAACAGCTGCAAGTTATACCAGAAGAATTTTAGACTAGACATTAGAATTTGTTTCTCTCAGAGTGGTCAGGCACTGGAATGGCTGCCCAGGGAGGTGGTGAAGTCCCTGTCCCTGGCAGTGTTCAAGAGGTGTCTGGATGAGGAGCTACGAGATATGGTTTAATGGCTTGTGGTAGCAACAGTAATGGGAGGACAGTTGGACTAGATGATCTTGTAGGTCCTTTCCAACCTTGTGATTCTGTGATTGTTTCTGAGTACTGGAGCCTTTATGTATGTAGCAAGGAGACAGTGTTTAAAGTCCCAGTACCTTGGGAGGAACTGGCACGTAGCTGTTAGAGTTTAAGTAACATGAGTGGAGCATATAATCTCCTATGGTAAGCCCTTCATACAAAGATGAATGCCACCTACAAGGACTCCTAGTTCAGCAAGCACAAATACCATAATCAATTTTGATAATATCCCTCAAATTATTTTAGTTCACTATGGCTTTTGTATGCATTTGCCATCAGCTCAGTGTTAATGTGCTTGTTGCTGTCTTGTCATGAGGAATAGCTTGGCCATTCAGCTTTCTGCAGCACAGAAGATCCTCATCTGGAATAAAGATGTACTCCATGGGAAGCCATTGCACTGAAGATTTTGAGCATTTTGGATAACAGAAAAATTAGTGCTCTTTTTACCTGTGGAGTACCAAAGAGCTTACACTACCTGACTGGCGTAAGTCATACTGCCAGGGCCTTATGTCTTGTTTTGTCCTAGGCCACAATGCTGAGGTTGCTTCTAGCATCACCTCTCTTCCCTTCCTTGGAATTTCATAGAATCATACAATTTTGTGAATCCCTCCCAATTTGGGATACTACAAGGACCATGACTCTTGGCTCCACATGGGATCAACCAATAATCAAACCTAATGTCTGAGAGTGCTCTCCAAATGCTCGTTGACTTTCAGCAGACTGGGGCTGTAACCAGTGTCCTGGGGAGCTTGTGCCAGTGCCTGACCACCTGCTGGTGAGTAACCTTCTCCTAATACTCAACCTGACCTTCCCCTGATGCAGCTCCATGCCATTTTCTTGGGCCCTGTTGCTGTCACCAGAGGATAAAGTTCAGTGCTTCTGTTGTGAGGAGTTGAAGGCTTTGTAATGCTCCTTTAGATACTCTGATAGTTTTATGTCCTCCTTATATTGTGGACTCCAAACCTGTGGCCAGTGCTTGAGATGAGACCACACCAGCACAGTGGTTCAATTGCTCAGGGGTACAACAGCTTCTGAAGAATTTCAGAAAGCCTCAGGCACAGGGTGGGTCCTGGTTTTGTGTCACAGATATTCATTATATACTAAAATTATTTGATGTAAAATCTGAAATGTCATAGTATGTCTCATAGACTTTGAAAGGACACTTGCCCTTCGGTAATGTTAGTTTTGCTGCCCATTTTTCTTTCTGGGAAATTCTTTAGAAAGGTTGAGGTGGAGAGGGCTGAGTCTGCAAATGGAACTTGTGCTTATTCAAACAAAAGGAGGACTAGCCCAGGGAGCAGAAGGACCTGCAGTATCTGGTAGGCTTTCTATAGGACAGCAGGCAGCAGCTCACAGAATTATCTATCCCACATTTTAGTGGGTGTGAGTCAACCCTCAAATCCAGCTGTGAAGTTTTGTATGTCTAGCATGCATTGATACTTTGTCTTCAGTACTTCTGTGCTGGATTACTGAGTCAGGGGAAGTAGTCCTAGCATCTTGACTGAATTTAAGCTCTACTACCCAGGACCTGCTTCCTTGAGAAGGATTTCACAGTATTTGCAGAAAGGTGCACATTATGGTGGAATTTGCTTGCTTGTACACAGGCATAACTGTCTGCTAAGTAGTTCTTATTGCTTAGCATATCTTCTGCTTTAGTTGGTGTGGCAGTTAAATATTCTGCAGAATATGATAGGAATGTTAGTTTATTCCAGTGTAGTAAGGAGTAAATCCTGTTGATGCATACATCAGGACAAACACATTCTTCACACTATTCCCCTGTTCTTCATCTCAGGAGCAGGGGAGGATGGGACTCTGGCTCTACATCTAGGTACAAATGTGCATAGAAATAAGAAAAAGATAAGAGCTTGCCAGAGTAGTTTATGCTCCTGTAGCAAGAGATCCAGCCAGAATCATGTAAAATTTCTGTCTAAATCCTGCATCTGCTGTTTAACTTAGGAGTTACTTGAAATTGTTCTGAGAACACGTGAAGAGGAACAAGTCAAAAGGAGTTATCTTTCCAGTCAGTGAAAATAAAACAGTTGAATTTAATTCAGTGTTTGTTTTTTTTTTTTTCCCCACAGACTCTGGTTTCCACATCTCTTCTTGAAATTCTAAATTCATTCAGAGAATCCTTTGTTATCCATTATCATACACTTTGACAGTGAAACTTACTGTAGAGGGTACTGAGGGGTATAGCTTCTCTGGTCATCAGTCTAACCTCTGGAATCAAGCAGGATTTAACACTGAAATAATTCTGCTTTCCATTTATCCATCTTTATCTTGAACGCTACTAATGATAGTGACATAATGACCTTACTGAGCGGTATCTTCCTAAGCATGATTCATCCTAATAATCATGTCTACTGCTGATACTTCAGTACTTCAGAACTAAAATAATGATTGAGCAAAAACTTGGAAACTTTCATTTGTCACAAAAAAATATTGAGTTATTTGCAAACTATGATTAGCAAATGTAACTTCCTTGACCCTCAAAACAATGTTTCGTCTTTTAATTCCTTCAGAGTTTTAAATTTAGCTCAACAACAAGCACTGTTCCCACTCCCTTGCAGAATTAGTTTTATCTTGCCAATGGGGTCTGTAAAATAGAGTGACAAATGAAAAAAAGATAACATCAAAAAGCACTTCACACTTTGAGGAGAACTTGCCAGTATCTGGAGATCGGACTTTGTTTTTTAAAGATTAAGATATCACTGGAAAATACAGTAAGTATCCTTAAACTTCTGAGGAGATTATTCTGACTTTTTTTCCCCTGTGGCTATTTGCAGCTGCCTCTTGATGAACTTTAAATGGCAATTCAAATTCAATTCAAATTCAGTCATATACATTATGAATCTTGACTAAGTCAATAATCCCAAGAAGTACTTATCTTTGCAATTAAGCAAGAAAAATGGCAAAAGAGCTGAATCTTAACTATTTCTATCTATCAATGAATTAGACTAACTGATAATTAGTGTTGGTCAAGCATTTTGTTTTATATATATTCATTTAATTTTCACTTTTTGTATAATATCATGTGGGAGAAGTCACACATCATGAGTGTGATATATATATATATCACACTCATCCTTCTGTGTATTTTGTTATTTTGTCCTTGAAAGAGACCCAAACAAATGTACAAAAACACAAACAAATAGCAGGAAGGTTACTCTTCCCAGTTTTTTTTCCCTTCTGGACCTCTCTGATTCCCACTCAGCACAGTTATGCATGCATGTGCACCACAGCTACAATGATCATTCCTAGGGCTGTAGGATGTCTCTCTTAGGAAGTGAGCTCAGGAAGTCTTACAGTGGTAGGGGGAGGTTGCTTGAGGCTTTTTTCAGTCAGGTCTTGAGGGGGGAAAAAAAAAAAGGCTTCATGGAGAGCCAGCATCTTTCCTGGATAGCCTGTGTTGCTGCTTGATTGAATTAATGAAGCATTTAGCAGTACTTACAGTACTCTGTACTCCAAGAATGCTGTGACTTCTGTGTCTTCAGAGTACAAGTTACTAAAAAAGTTGTGTGAACTCCTGTATACTCCAAGCTTCAATACAGCTTCAAGGTCTAGTCAAGAGTAGTCTGACAGTCCCAGGCAGCCTAAAGAAGTAAGAAATGATAGAAAGCCATTTTTTGCTTCCTGTAGTCTGCATTCAATAGAGCTGGTCTTAACGCTGTACCAAAAAATAAAGCAGAAAAGCAGCGCAAAGGTCAGTCCTCTTCCTCCCCCTATAGAACTAATTAAAACATGGCTGTGTTGTCACAGATATATGGATCAGCTCTGAGAAGGTAGCTCTGTGTATCAAGGGGCCAAGGCATGTGATACTTGATGTACACAAGGCCAGAGAGCAAAGACATGAGAAGTTTGAATTAAGCACGAAGGGCAGGAAGTGCCAGCAATGACACAGACACGGTCACAGCAGTACAATTTTAAATGTCTGAAACAGGCAGATAAAAAGGAGAGGAAAGCTAAACATCTTGACTACTGCTTGGATCTGTGATCCCTTCTGCTCTCACCTCATGCACCATCTCTTCATCCTTATGCCTCTGACCACAACCCCAGGGAAGGAGACCAGGAGGGCCATGCCATCCTCACGTTCAGTATGGGCTGGGGCTTCTGTCCAATGGGTCTCATTTGCTCTGCAGGCTTGATTTAGGTTTGCCTCTGACATTTTCTTTCCTCTGGGAGCTGTGGTAGCAGTAATTAGGAATCAAGAGGCCTCTGACAGCCAGGTTATATTAACTAGGACAAAAGTCTGTCAGTGAAATATAATAAGATTAAGGCATATGGTAGCTATGGCTTTTTTTTTTTTTTCTCCTGGAGGTTAGACCATTCCCTTTTTGAGAAACTCCTTCAATTCCTCCACAGTCTGCCTAATGGCGTTTCTCCCTGACAAAAACACTCTTGTTCTTCTCTTGAGGTGAATTGTTTCAGATATTGAAATCCTTTCTTTTTTTTTTTTTTTTTTTAATTCTTGTCCAGCGAAACCACTCTGTCACTTTGGCCTGGAATCTAGAAGGATGTCTTTGCTCACCCCAAGTGTTTCCTTGGATGCTGTTTCCTTGGAGAATAGATGGCCAAGAGGACCTTAAGATCACCTTATACAACCTCTTACACATCACAGACTGTTAGGTTTCACTGAGTTATCTCTGTACTGAAAGGGTATAATGAGAGAGAAACAGTAAAACAGCTCTTAGTCTAAGGGCAACTTTGCTCTTGTAAAGCCTTTTCTTGTGCTTCTCAAGCTGTCAATTACCTAGCTTGCAAATGGAGTAATAAACCACCTCCACTGCAAAGTGTGTCTCCCTTCCCACTTTAGGGAGTCAGGTTAGCACTCCTTACTCACACAAAAGGGACTAGACACGTGGATAGCTCTGAGTGTGGAAACAGCATTGGTAAGATTCGATCCTAAGGCAGGAAAGCAGGCGTATGCTCCTAGACTGGCTGTGATAATGTGTAGTCCCCAAAATATTTTTCAAGTCACATGTCCTAGTGTGCCTCCTACCTGTTCCTGAGACTACCCTGCCCCATGTAGAGCAAAGCTCTCCTTTGCAGCTCAGCTGTGCCAGGACATCCGCTACAGGAGGATGCCTGTTGTACACAACAGGGTTTCCCAAATGGATGCATCAGCTGGAGGGACAAAAATGAACAAAGTCTGTGAGACAGCGCTGTCTGTATTTGTGTGCACAACTTAAGGATGAGTGAAGAAATTAAGTAATATTGCATTGTCATAATCCTGCTGAAAAAGACTTCTCAAGACTTGTTTCTTCAATCTCAAAAGGAATTGGTTTGATTTTTCTCATGTCTGTATTGCAGTTTCTGACTGATGAACAGTAACAGGTTGAGAAGGGTTATTATTTTTTTTTCATAGAATATCAGGATCATTTAAAGAACTTGTTAGTTCTGGACAAGTAGAGACACTTAAATCAGGGAGTCCGTTAGGCTGACATTTAATTATGTAATGAGGAAGGAGAGGATGTGTACAATAAAGCAAACAAAAATAATTGTAATGTGGTGTATTGAATAGAACAAGTAGATTGAAAATGCTATTGGGCTGCACAAAAATAGCATAGATTATTAAGAGTTCATTTCTTTTTTTTTGCTCGCAGATTAGGGACTTTTTCCTTGTTGCTTTTCCAGTACTGAATATCAACAAGGGAAATAACTGTCTGCCTCCCTGCAGCTTTATGAGGATGTGCTGTTATTGCTTCTTTTGAGATTCAGCCTGCTTTTCAGTCTGAGATTTTGAGTCTGTGGGTGACATATTCTATGAGAGAAGCAGAGGAGTTAATAGAATTCTTAATTAACCTCTGAAAGATTCATTTATTGTGACACTAAATTAGGTAAAGGGCAAGTAGGTAAATGTCAACAACTGCCCAAAAGCTACCAGTGACTGCATGGCTACCACATACTCTGCCGAAATTACAGCTGCAGCAGTGAAGCAAGTGAAATCTTGAAGCAGAGGCAATCAGATGTGAGATGGGATCTCTACCTGTCCTCCTCAAGAGAAATGGAGCTATCCCAGATGCTTTATTTTTGAACCGGCCGTGAACCTTGTCCAATTGTAAGCAGAGGTATTCACAGATTATTTATTGTATTTTTGATTGTGTATTTGTTGCTCACCCAAGGTGATAGAACCTGATAAATTCAATTTAATTTTACCTTTTCTGTATTGTATAATCTATCTTTTTTATATGGACTCAGCTGCTTGGTTTCAGGCACCAATGATATTGCAGTGTAATTCTATGTATGTGTGTGTAAATATTCCCATACAAGAGCCAAAAATATTACAGTCAGTTTGGTATATTCCCCTCTGCAACTAATGAGAAAAATAAAATATTTCTGTGGTGGATGTGAAAAGTAGGCGTTATTACCCAGAGCTTTCCACATCTGTGTATGACCTGGGTGCTGTGTCTTGCCCTGTCTGTGCCACAGGTAACTGAGGAGGGAAGGGAGATGCAGCTCTGTGTGCATGCCTCCATGCTTCTCTTCCTCATTTTGTCAGTTATCTGACAGTTATACCTCTTATACTGAGGTGTTGGGGATGGCTGGAGAAGCTGGGTTTTTGCAATAAAAATTTTCCCAATAAGAGGCTTGAAGGATTTCAAATAGAGAACATTTGTGTACACCAGTACCTGGCCTCTCTGCCATTGCCTGCCCCTAGCAGCACAGCAGAGTCTGTTACCACAGTGTTATACAGCGCTGTGTGTAGAGATACTGGGGCCAGGCTTGAGAAAGCCAGGCAGAAGCACTACGGCCTCAGGACTGCACTCACCCCAACTCACCACCAGCATGAAGACCTCCTCCCCAGAATGTCACACAGGGCAAGCAGGATGAATCCTGGATCTAAGCTAGGGCTGGCCTGGGTGATGCTGTATTGGTGAGTATCCCAAGCAAGGGTCTTGCGCTCTTCAGCTGCAGCTATTTCAATCCGGGTATAAAATAAAATGCAAAGGTAAAGCTTAATTAATTAACAGTCAAACAATCTTTGCATCAAATAAAATGTTTAATATAAATCATTATACAAAATACAAATGATTACATTTTAATGACTCAAAGTACAATTTTGCTGTAAACCAAAGTACAGAGTAATTATTGAGACAAATGAAAGAGAACAAGTCTTCTTCTTGGTGCTTACTTGAGAAGTGACAGCCTGCATCCAGTGTTGGCTAGAGATGCTCCAGTACCTCAGTTTTCCCACCCCTGAAGGAATGTAATGGAATAGACACACTGGCAGTGTTTGCAGCCACTAGAATTTGGGTTTCTTTTACTTGCAGCTGTTCACTAGCTGGGAACAAGGGATGCTGGCAGCACTACAGATGAGCAGTTTCAGCAATTCCAGGAGACTCAGCTGAAATTGGAAGGGCTGAGTTTGAAGTCTGTTGAAAATTTGGCTCAGCTGAGAACCCAAGTCCCCACACCAAGGGAGAGCATCCAGCCTACCTGGAGATGGCCGTTCGTGTCTTGAAAACATTTCTCAGTTGCTACCATCGCTACTTTGCTTGTAAGTTTTTCTGGTGCCAGTTGTCCCCCTGAATACTGGTCAGCCTCTGGTCCTGCTGCAGGGCTTTCCTAGTCTTGAGAAAGTCTCAAGCAGCACTCCTACAGGTCAGACTCCTGTGCATTTATGGACAGAAATTATAGAATAATAGAATGGCTCTGGTTGGAAGAGATCCTAAAGTCCATCTGTTCCAACACCCTGCCATCGACAGGGCTGCCAGCCACCAATCAGGCCGCCTAGGGCCCCACCTAATCTGGCCTCTTTAAAGTCATTCCCCCTTGTATTATGACTATCTGACTGCGTAAAAAGTCAGTCCTCCTCCTGGTTATAAGCTCCCTTCAAGTACTGAAACGCCACAATAAGGTCTCATCAGAAACTTCTTTTCTCCAAGCTGAACAAGCCCAATTCCCTTGATCTTTCTTCATGGGAGAGGTGCTCCAGCCCTCCAATCATCTTTGTGGTCCTCCTCTGGACCTGCTCCACCAGCTACACATCACTCTTGAGCTGGGGGCCCCAGGCCTGGATGCAGCTTTCCAAATGGGGCCTTATAAGGGTCGCTTCTCTTGCCCTGCTGTCCATCTCTCTTCTGATGAAGCTCAGGATGAAGTCGGCAAACTCAGAAGTAAAAAGGGATTAGTTCTCTGTGAGCTTCGGTGGTGAGGGAAACGTATTTATATTTATAGAAGACTCTGGTGACCAGAAAGACAGAGTAAACTCAGTGCCTTAGAGAACTTGGATTTAAACTCATGATGGTTTTGGAAAGGCAGGACTTAAAAATGGATGAAAGGTGACAGGAATTCAATTATAACAGGGAGAAAGGAAAGGGCTTCACCGAAACCTAGAGAAGGGAACAGTTTATGTTAAGGGGGGCAAAGAAAAGGGGAATCGCAGACACTAAGTCTGGGAAAATAAAGGGAAGAAGGCCATAAAGATAAGGGGTAAGAACAACTCATGGACATCTGGTAGCAAAGTGATTAGAACTTTACAGGGCAAGATGACCCCGATGTGTGGGGGTTTCAACATCGGAAGAAAACAAGAGCCCTCGTCGTGAGAAAGGAATTTTCATCCCAAAACACCGGCAGAAGAAGAAGGGGGGGAACCGTTTGCCAATGGGGTCGCGGGGAATGTAATGAATATGTACACGAACTCGGGGGGGAAACTATTGATTATGTATTAGTTGGGCCTATATCTGTATCACGCTTTTTCACTACGGCGCGCAAGTTTGGAGTGTTAACCCCTTGCGCCAGGGCTGTGTGCACATCTCTTTATTAAACATACCTGCTTTATATCCTAACAGGCTATAGAGTTTGATTCCGCGCATCATGGACATGATGTTTGAAGGGAAAATACCTCTTCAGCACAAGCCACAAAGAAAAGTAATAAGACTTACACCTAGCCTGTTCAACTGGTAGTGGGTTTAAATGCTTAACAAAGTATATTTTCACAATAATACAGAATCTACTGTTATCTTTCATTGAAATTAATTTTGGTATTATATTAATGAAGATGCCAAACGTTCCATAGTTGAATGTCATCAAGCTGAGAAACAGCTCTAATGGGAGCTGAACACGCATAGCACTGTCTTTGAAATCAGGCCAAGAGTACTCAGACTGCAAGGGATATTTAGCCACATGAACAGCATCTTGAGTAATTATTAAACATTAAAACACACCACTCCCAGTTAGCCGCTACTGACTGCGATGCTGATACCACCAGACAGTGGCCCCCTGCATCAGGAAACAGAGGGCTGCCAAGCAAGGTGACCATCCCAAAGACAGCAGCTTCCTACCAATGCCCTGCACGCTGCGGAGCCCAAGTTGGTGCAGGTAGGCATGCCTGTGGCTTAATCAGCAGGAATGAGGCTACACAAACACTATTGTTCTGCTCCATTCAGCTGCTGGATGAGTCTGAAGAGGCCACCAAGCACAAAGAGCAAGCATATTCCTTATCTAAACAATGTTGTACAGACAGAGAGTATTTCCAGAATATCTGGTGGTGTCACCCAGACACGGATTTGGGTACCGCTACAGCTGAATGTTGGGCATGACAACATGAATGGGAATGTGCTAGGTGTGGGAACTGGGGAGCTGCAGCCCAACCCAGAAGGCTTCTGGGCACTGTTCCTCCAAAGAGGGGTAGGGGAGAGAGGACCTTATCTTTCCACTGCTGTTGGAAGTGCGCGGTTGCCATGGGGGGAAAGGAGAGAGGAGGATTTCTTAGCAGCGTAATCCGACTCAACCGGGGTTTGGTTTGTGCTGAAAACAGCTGGCTTTCTGCCCAGAACTGAGAATGAACTTTAGAGGATTTCCAGTGAGTGATCCACATCTTCAAAAGCATTCCTCTGGCACAGCAGCGTGCTCCGGTGGGCCTCGTCTGCAGCCCTGTTAGATGGAAGCTGCTAAGGTGTTCGGAGTGAGCTGAAGTATTAAAAATTAATATTGGCAAAAGGAATAGTTCCCACAAACAGACATTCCCAACCTGAGATCTAGTCATTAAGAAGGAAAAAAAAAAAAAAGCCAAAGTAATTTCACATATTACGTCTAACTGATTTCCTTGGGGAACACTCCACAGTTTTATCACCGCATTTCCCTGCTTTCTGCAGATGCTCCTCTCACCTCAATGGCTTCGCGTAGGTTTCGCACAAACAGGAAAGTCATGAAAGGAACTCGACAAAAATAAATAGGGAGAAACAGGAGGATGGAAAAGATGAAATTTCAAATGTATTTAAATTATGGGAATTAAAATTTGTTTGTGAAATTAAAAGGTGATGTACTTTAGATACATGACTGATTTAACAAGTGTGCATACATGTAAGCTCCTCTGAGAGTCTAATTAGAAGTTTTAAATGAAATACTTTAGAATAGAGAGTTTAAAACCTCCTCCTGTTTATTTTCAGAGATACTTCTAGTACTTAAGAGACCCACACAGAGGTCTCGGTCACATGAAGTGCTCTAGTTTCGTGGAGAAGGGCCACAGAGCTGAACTTTCCAGAGCCGATAATCCCTCCTGGATGCCAGCTCCGAGCCTGGCAGCTGTGCGAGAGCAAGAGGGCTTTCCAGAAGCATGTTTTATCTACACTTTCCTAATTGACTGCAGTTGACGCATGCCACGCAGTGTTTTGAGGGGAAAGCACGTGATAATTCCTAAGAACACAGCATCGCAGCAGCAAATGAACACAATACCGTGTTGCCTAGCTGTAGGCAAAAGGAAATTTACGAGGAGAAGAGGTGGCAGCCGAGCAACGCCCGAACCCAGCCGGACCGCGCCCCAAGCCCGCACGCCCCATCCCGACTCGGGCCGTCGGCGGGGAGCGCCCCGAGGGCGCGTGGGAGCCGCCAGCCGAGTGCTGCGGCGCCCCCTTGCGGTCAGGCTGCGGCAGCGCTCCCGGGGGCGGGCACCGCCGCACGCGGCCGCGGATCTGCACAGGAGCGCCGGGGCGCGCGGGGCGGCGGCGGGCGGGCGGGAACAAAGGGGTCGGGCCGGCACGGCAGCCGGGAGGGAGCGGTTGCGCGGAGGGGGTGTGGGCAGCGGCGGCGGCAGGAGGAGGGTCGCCAAACTGCCGCCGTTCCGTAGAGCGTGAGCGGCACTCGCTGGCGGCGGCAGCCCGCCCCTCGCTGCATGGCAGCTCGGTGAGGGAGGAGCGGGCGAGGGTCCGGCGCTGCCCGGAAGCCGCGGCAGCAGCAGCAGCGCCCGCCGCCCCGGCCGGGATGCTCTCCGCTCGCCGCTAAGGCGCAGCCCCGCCGCGATGCTCTCCCCGGAGCGCCACCGCCACCCCCGGCACCCGCCGCCGCCGCAGCCGCCGCCGCCGCCGCACCTCCCGCCGCAGCCCAACCATGTCGTGGCCACCATCGAGAACCTGCCGGCCGAGGGCGGTGGCGCCAGGAGCGGCATCTCCGCGCCCTCCAACGGCGTGCGCCAGCGGATCAGGAAAGTGCTGAACAGGTGAGGCGAGGGCCGGGGCCGGGCGCGGCGCGTCCCGGGGCAGCGCGGCCGTGCCCGAGGCGCCGTGCCCGAGGGAGCTGCGGGGGAGCGGGCGGAGGTAGCGCAGAGCTGCTGCCGCCGGTGCGCGGCGTTTGCCCCGAGCCGGGGAAAGCGCGTGCGGACCGCGGGGGCCGGGCGGTCGGTGCGTGCTGTTGGGCATCGCAAACACAAAGGTACCGAAACCGCAGGATGCCACGGCGGAACGCTGGAACCGTCATCGCACCGCTACTCTGGGTGCTCTCCTCTTTGCGGGTTCTTCCTTCTGCACTGCGTGTGGTCAGGTGCGAGTTGTTACTCCCCAGCGGTGTCCATCCGGAGCCCAACCGGTTGCGCTTCTCCAGAAGGAGCCCTCGAGCTCCTGTCTGAAGGGCTGCCAGGAGCCATCGCTGCTGCCCGGCATGCCCTCCTCTCCGTAATGCACAGAGGGGTGAGCGCACCGTGCGATGTCTCTGTGACCCCGTTAGTTTTGGGTACGAATGAGCTACTCGGAAGACCTCAGCTCTCAGACCTACAGCCTGGCTGTACTGGGTTTGGAGATGGAGCTCCCTGATTCTTCCAGGCTTTAAACATTAGGAGTTTATCAGTGTTACTGTCTTTGTTACAAATACCTGGAGCTGTTTGTCTGATTGCTCGCCGATCAGTGCAATTATATGCAATTAATTACCTGTTACCTTTCTAGGAGGACCTCAGAAGCATCGGTGAGGGATGAAATATGTACCCTGTGTTAAATGAACGTTGAAAAATAGTTGAAAAAAGAACGTGGACAAACTCAAATATTTTCTCATACGTGCACGTTTGCAACTCCTGGTGCAGTACAACCCTCTCTGTTCCTCTGCCCTGTCAGGGTGCCACCCCATCAGTGCTGTGCACTGGCAGAACCCTGCAGTCCTTCCGCAGGGCTGCCCCGAGGCACCTGCCAGCCTTAGGACGTGGTGCTGGGGCAGGAAGCTCTCCGGGCAACAAGGAGGTGTGTGAAGGTGTGGAGAGAGACTTGGTACAGCAATGGTGGTGGTCTTGTGGAGCCATCCCACTGCATGGCTGGGGCTGTTGGGTTGGCACAAGGAGTTCAAAGACTTCCCGTGCTCATGTATGGTAGATATGACTCTCAGCTGTATATCACGAGTATGGTCGGTGTTTGTTGGCATATATATGTTATTGAAAAGATGACTTTTAGATTTTTTTGAAGGGAGAGAAGGATAGAAATTGGCTCTGATGGCCGAAGTTTGTCAATGCTCTTACCAATTCACGACCCAGGCCTCCCACTGCCCCAAGGAGCACCCTGTGAGCAGCAGCCCCATCACTTCTTGGCAATCACGTGCTTTTCCCATCTGAAATGAAGCAAATTTTTCCAAATGCATGAGAGAAAGAAAACTTGTTCTCATGGAGTACTAAGGCAGTCTTTTCTTTGTTTAAGAGAATCCTTAGCCCATCCCAAAACCTCTGTGAAAGGAAATTTTGCCTGAGTGAGAGTTCCTTCAAGAGGGAGAAACTCGGGAACTTAGGATTCTGCACTGTGTGATGTCATGGCTTTTCTACAGTATTTCTGTTGGTACAGTGAAATGAAACCTGACACACTGTTTATGCTTTCATCTTCTATGAACACAATAGCATGCAAACATGTAAGGAGAAAGGAAGAAATATTGTACTGCACATACAGAGAGGGTTATTAGGGCCTGTAGTGATAGCAGGATGGATAATTGTTTTTAACTGAAAGAGGGAGTTCTTAGGCTTGGTGTTGGGAAGAGATTCTTTACTTGAAGGGCAGTGAGGCACTGGCACAGCTGACCAGAGAAGCTGTGGGTGCCCCATCTCTGGAGACGCTCAAGGCCAATTTGGATGGAGCACTGGGAAGCCTGAGCTGGGGGGTGGGAGCCCTGCCCATGGCAGAGGGCTGGGGCTGGGTGGGCTTTGAGGTCCCTTCCCACCCAAAAAATTCTGATTCTAGGTAGATGCTCAGCTGAAACCAAGTTTTAGATTCTGCAGTTAGAGTTGTTCTGCTGGTAGCACTTTTACCATGCTGCCTGTACTTTGTGAGTACCATTTGCTTGAGAACTGTTTTTGGAAGGTTACTGACTGGCTCCTTCAGTTGAGCTGATATGCTCCTGTTTTCTGCTAATGGGGATGTTCCAAAGACCAACAAACAACATAACAGGTTGAGGACAGCTGGGGTCGCCAGAAACCTATTTGCAATTGTTACAGTCAGAGAGGAAGCAATGGGAGAATGAGGCAGGCACTGACAGAAACTGAGGACTGTTTCTCTCCTGCTAGGTAGCGGAAGTTTAGTTACTTGGGTTCTGGGTGCCTTCCATGGCTTCTCTTAAAATTACTTTTAAAGTTTTGGAAACATTTAGCTTCATCTTCTGCTCCCTGTTCGCTCAGTGGTCCCAAGGTAACAGAGAAACCCTGGAAGAACCCCCTAGGGGTGCCTGAGAAGGAGTACTTCCTGGAGGGCAGCATTGGTCAACTTCAAAAGCGCGGTTCAATAATCGGAGAAAATGCTGGCCAGAACTGAAGATCAAAGTGAAACAAAAGTGAAGGGTCAGAATCAAGGAGAGTTGGAGATGCCAAGTAGGATTTACTGGAATAGTTTGGAAGTCAATTCTGAGCTGTTGGTAATGGTAAGAAGGCGCTGCTATGTTCTCAACAAGCTGTTACCCTTGAAGCCTGAGAGAGTGGCTGAATGGACATTTCATTAAGGGGGAACTGTGGTGATGATCACATATCAAAAATACATCCCCGGACCTGTGACTCCCACCTGTGGTCTGCGAATCCTTGCTGCCCTATACCTTTCTGTATTTGCGGTATTTGCTCAGCAGCTTTCCTTGACCAACTCTGTCCTGATATGTCAGGACATATCAGGGGAAGATATGTCTTCCCCTGATATCAGGACATATCAGGGGAAGAAATTCTGGCTGTCTACTTGCTTGCTTCCCCACTGCCTCTGGGAAACCAGAATAGGACTCCACCAACCTGTCTGCTTGTGGAAGGCCACCTAATGAGTGGTGACTCACCTGTCCCATGTTACCTCCCACCTCCAACTGGAAGCAAGAAAAAAGGGAAAAACTGCTGAATCACAGGGGAACAGGTTGCTAAATGGTCTTTTGGGGGGATTCTTGCAAATTATTTATCTGAATGAGAGTCCAAAATGAGGTAACTGCTTATAGGTGAACGTTACCTCTGTAGTCGTACGCGCAAGGGTAAGGAATGAAAAGGAAATTCTTGCAAGAAAAATGAATGAACGTCTTTATTTAACCTAAGTAAACAGGGTAATTCCAGGATACCAAAAACAACCAACCAAACAAACAAAACCCGCAAAAAACAACCAAAAAAACCAACCACCACCTAAAGTAGAGCCATACCAATGAACTGAGAACGATGTCCATGTCCCCACTATTGAATTGCTGGTTGGCACAGGTGTAATTCTGGGCTTACCTGCTTCTGCCTTTCAATACATTCACGAGGAATAGTTGCCATAAAGTTGAACTGTGGCTTATCTCATTGTTTCAAGGATATCTTTGCATGCTTGTTCTTGCAGTTTGTAAATGGCGCCTTGCAGTTTTCAAACGTTTCCTCAAATGGTGTCAGAATACTAGGGACACGATCAGTTTGCTGTTTAATAATAGCAGGAGCACAATCTCAGACCCGTGTCACCTTTTCAGTGGCTTTGTGGTGGGTATATTCTCCGCTCTTAGGAATGGTGGGAGCTTTCTTTGTAACAGCATGAGTCTCTCTACTTCTCTGCCCATTTGTTCACTTACTCCAATGAAATTTGGCCCTGGGCATAAACCAGTGTAGGTCTAATTAAAAGGTAGGGACCTTTTATAGAAGAAGTAAGAAAAACTAGCGCTGCTAATAAATATAATTCATTAAGCTAGGCAGTGATTTATTTTATTATTAAAATGAACAAAATGAAATGAATAAAAGCAGCTTAGATACAAATTGATTCTTCTTGTCAGAAAGCCCAGGTGTTCGTGTACAGTCTGCCTTTTTAGTATGTTGCAGGACCAATTCCTCCTTTGTAATGGAGCTGAGGAAGGATTTGGCCCAGTAGCTGACTAACTTTCAGCTTGAACTGTTTGTAAGGCTATTAACTCCTCGGAGATGAGAGCTGTTTAAATTACACTGAAAGTTGTAAAAGCTGTAACCCAGTGATTTTTTTTTTCTTCTAATAGTGCATATTCACATAGTAAACCTGATAGAGTTTATGTACTAAAAAAAATGAAATTGAGGCAATATCTTTCATTGCCCTAAAGCAGTACCGTCTTTCAGTTGACTGATCAGGGTGGCAAACAAACCAAATAATTTATGGCATTTTCTCCTTAATGAAAAGCAAGTCAAAGATCAAAACTATCATTTCTGGAATTTCAGAAAGAATGAGTATTCATAACCTTCAGTTGCTTCACTTTCTTCTTCAATCCAAAAAGGGCTGGCTTCCTTGGGGAATTTTGTTCTTAAAAAGTACGAATATCTCTCAGAGTCCGCCCAGAATAACAGTAGCTGTAGAAGAAAATCTGAGCCCAATTCAGACAACTGTAGCTCTCCTTTTAGGCAAAAATATTTATACCATTTTGAAGTGAGTCAAAGAAAATGAGTTCAGAGCACACAGGCAAAGCAACTAGGTTGTCTTTCTTGTACCTGTCATTTTTATTCTTTTTGTTGGGGTTGGGGGTGGGAGATCATGTCTGCCCTTGGAAAAGCACCCTTTAAGAGCAGAACAATGTAAAATCCAACCAGTAAAATGTTGTCTACTGTTTCCTTTTCTCATTAGTCCATTCGTAATAACCACTTCGAAAGCAAGTGTCCTCTGTGGGTTAGCTATGTTCCCAATAATTTGGATGCATAAAGGAAATACCTGTGAAATCAGAGGAAATGATGCTTTTCACCTTCCCCAAACAGCTTATTTCTGTGAATGCCTACTTACTGGTATGCCAGAGCACACTTTTAAGATACTTTGATTTAGGAGTGAAGACAAGATAAAGCTTTCATATTGCTGCTGTAGCAGGTGCTAGAAGTCTGTCCAAGTACAGGGCCAAGTGTCTGAGCATGGTTTCACAGTTAATGTCCCCCAGCTCTGTTCCCTTTGCTTTTATTTCGTTCCTGGGAATTTGTGCCTAACGAGATACAAGCCTTGTCAGTCCAGTCCTGAAATGGGAATTGTTTGAAGCATGGGGATTGAATGCAGCAAGTGCTCTTTCAAATGAAATCAGAAGCCCACATGATGATTGGGAAGAGACTTTTCTTAAGAGGGATGATTTGGCAAGGTGAAATACATGAGTTTCATCCATCTACCTCCGGTGTTCGGAAGGCCTGTTCTTACTGGGTGCCTGTTGGTGAGTGGGAATTTTTGACACTGGCTGTGCTGCGGGCCTTGGGAAGGGGTTACTGCCTCTTGAACCAGAGGGGTTTCAAAAGAGCAGCGCTGTAAATGGCTCCATAGAGAGAGCTGGAGAAATGGACAGAGTGGCTCTTATGGGATGGACAGAGCAGCTTTAATGTGCTAATGAGGGGAAGGCCAGATGCCAGCAATGATCAGAAGGGTTCTTTGTGGCTCCCTCTCCTTTGGGATGGCTGGAGTCTCTGTCCTTATCGCTACTGTTTCTGCTGGCATAGGGAAACACTGGGGCTATTACTGAGGTGTTCTCTTCCTTTAAGTCAGCAGATAGCCTTCCAAATCAGCACTTGAATACTGATTAGGGCTAATTACCAAGAAAGCAGAGGAAAATGAACTTGCTGAAGAACCTTAAGTTTAAAAAAACTGCAAAAAATCACCCCCTCAAACCCAACAATGAGAAAACCCATGCTTGAAGGCTTGGGAGCTGAGCTTGAGCTCAGCTGGAATCACTTCTTGCAGGAATTGTATAGAGACTCATAAATCGCTATGACTGTAAAGTGTGAGTGTGGGGGGTTGTGAAATTTATGTAGTGAACCACCTGATCTACCTGTCTCTGCTTATTTATGTCTATCATCTGTCCCTACTGGACTTTTTTTTCTTTTTTTCTTTTTTTTTTTTTTTCCCCACTGAAAATATGCTGGTTTTGAAGCTTGTCTTTCACCTTTCTCTGACTTTTCTCTCATGGTTTTAAGAAAGCATTGTTTCAATACATATTCTCTTCCCACCATTTTTTCTCAGAGGCACCAAAAGATTTCCAGCACTAGAAGGATGATGCTGGAGCTCACCATAAAGACCCATTCTCAAATGACACAATTCCACTGTTAAATATAGTGGCACTTACTAAGCCAGCCTTCTGTCTGTGGCAGAGGCAGTCATCTCAGACTCTTTTTAGTGTGGGGGTCCGTTGGTTCCTTAGTCTGGCTTTCCCTGTAGAGATGTGGGAGGCCATGTTCCATCTTTGGACAGGTCTGAGCTCAGGCACTGCATGGTGATGCACAGGAGCTTTAGGTCTGGGTGGAGAGTTCTCTCCATAGCTATAATTTTTATGCAGTGTAAATAAGTCAAAATCTGGGAAAGAAGGATGAGATTTTCTCAAGGCTGCATGTGCACAAAAGTTTCTTTTGTCCAGGCTAGATTATTTGGATGTAGAGCAAGCAAGACTTCATGGTAATCTGGTGATGGGAATACTTTTGCAGGATACCAGATTTAACTCCATTTTGCCTCATCCCTGAGGGCTGCAGTGTACACCTGAATGGTGAAGTTCGCTTTGGATGAAGGGTCTTTTCCTAACACAAAATGGGAAACGTTTTAAAGTTTGGAGCCAGTAGAGGCTTTTTTTGCCTAGCTCATCTCCCTAGGCATTTCAGGCTTCAAGGTGTTCATTTACTAAAGCACTCTATGCTTGAAACAGATTGCTGCATCTTTAATACAGATAAATGAGGTAATTTTTGTCCAGTAGCAAGACCATAATTATTACCTCCAGAGCCCTAATGTTAACTGCAACCTGTAAGCCCATATTAGCTGATGACTGAACAAAACCAAAATCTGAAGCATTTATAGCGATGGTCATTGCTTTACTTGGCCCTCTCTGGCTCCCATTTATCAAAGAAAACATTGCTGTGTGTCCAGAAGCCTGCTTTACAACGTTTTATGAGGTTGCGTGCAATTGAGAATGGTGCTATCTCTGTACCACATTCATTCTCATTACTTTGTCTCATCTTGCACATGTTTGGTGTGCAGCTGCCTGTGGTGAGGGCAGGTACCTGAGTTCTGCTCCCTGCTCAGGTGCCCCTTCATTCAGCTCATTTCAGGGGAAGGGTTTCAGCAGTGAGCTCTGCTGCTCCGCTGCTGTCTCTCTCCTGCCTAACAATTAAATTCCAATCCTTTTTGTATAACTGAGCTCAGAACTGCCAGCTCAAGTCCTTTCAGCCAGAAAGAGAGTTTGTGGGCTGAAGGAGTTTGTGGCTACAAGGTGAAAGTGAGGCAGATATTTCTGCCTTTATATGAGGTTAGTCTTGGGCTGGCCATAGCCTAATGCTGCAGGAGGGGTAAGGGGTAAGCTGTACACAGCCCTGTGCTTTCTGTTCTTTACTCAGATTTGGATCCACCTGCATTACCCACCTGGGTGCTACTACTGCTGTCTTAGGATACAGTGGCTCTATGCTGTCCCTAGCCTTGGCATGATAAGTGCTGGAAAATACTTCATAAAATTAAATGAATTATGCTGTGATTATTCTAAGCCCAGATATTTGGGGGAATTTAAATATCTCTGTGTTTACCATGGCTTCTGTAGTCTGATTTGGATGATTTACCCCCTGAAATCTCTTCTTACTAGAAGCTGAGAGTCATAATGAAACAGACCAAGTGTTGCTTCTCCTTTTCTCTCTCTGTTACAGACACAATATGCTTTTGATTATGCTTTTTAACTCCCCACTGCCAGTGTATTCAGGTCTGTAGGGACTGTCCTGGGTAGACTGAAAGTGAGCAAGGACAGCAAATACCAAGTAGGCTGAGCATGGAGCTGGAAAATATCTTAACGGTTATGGGATTTGATACTTGAAGGAAATAAAACTTTCATATTGTAGATACAATTTTCATCAGGCTAGGAATGAGGTTTAAGTACTTTCAGGCAGAAAAAGCTGACAATCTTCACTTATTTTGATAGGGAAATCTAGCATCCGCAAAGCAGTTTTTCTGTGCAGCCTTGTTGTGCCATGGGATGTAATGCTTACAGGTGGGCCTCTCTTCTGTGTTTTCAGGTTGGCCGCTTGTTAGCTTATCCTTCTCCAAGAAGTTTCAGTCTCTCTGTCTCCAGGAAATTACCACCTCAGTAGTGGCAAATAGAAGAGGTCAGACTGGAGTGCATCCTTTTCCTGCTTGATCTACCTGAGCTATGCAGGAAACTTCCTGACACATACTTCTGGGGATGCTTTGTAGAAAAAACAGGTGTTTTTCAGGGATTTCCATTTGCAGAAATCAAGTTCAGTTCTTCCAATAGTGGACAAAATCTGTACGTGGCCCTGGAGACCTTGCTCTTTTGCCTCCTTTTGAGGTTCTTCTACCAAAGCTGTTTTGCTTCCATTTAGCACTCAACAGCATTTTCCTTTTATTTCTTTTAGACAGTATAGTTCAAGTCTTTTTTTAATCCAGCTTGCCATATCTTTGAAGAGGTACAGTAGAATGCAGATGTCAGTAGACACTTAGGGGTCTAGAAGCAGGAAGTCATGGTGGTATGATAGTTGTAGAATGTGTGTGAAAGTACCGTTCCCTGGTGTTGAAAAGGAAAATTCAGGTTTTCTGTCATTTAAACAAAAAGGTGACAGCCTACCAAAGCAACAGACAAGTGATAGAATGCGCTCAAGTTATTGGGCAGACTGGCCAAAGTGAGTGTGGTCACAGGGAGCTTGATAGAACTGGAAGAATTATGTTGCATTTCCAAGAAAAAATCTCTGGGATTCAGAGTTTCTTCTGCTCTAAAGAGATTGCCTACATTAAAGACATTAAGGAATTCCCTAATAATTTACTTGGAAAAAGGGCTGCGTGTCTGTGTGGGAAAGCAAGTGAGATCTTTTAAGATGAATTACAAAAGGTAACCGATTTAACATCCTGTTACAAATGAATAAATTCTAGCACATTTTAGCTCATAGAACGGTTTCTGTTAAATTTGACGTCTGAAAGTGTTCATTCTTATCGATTTGGTAACTATTACCATGTTAATAGAACTTACTTTTACTCAGCTAGATTAATATATTAGATTTATTCCCATACTTTTACAACCTATAGATGTATTGAGACATGTGCCCACAGAATCAATACCAATTTCTTTTCACATTTATGAATGGTCTTTCTACATCCAGAATACTGCTACACTTGAGAGTATTTAGCAGCAGTTTATTCTGAAATATACACGCTATCTGACAGTTTCAAATTCGTCTTTTTTTTTCGTAATCCTTCAATGATTTATTATTTTTCTTCACGTGTTTGTGGGCTCTGTTTTAGCAAAATACCTTGCATCAATTACTAGCAAAATCATGACTGTACTCTGCTCAGTGGGACTATTCTGGAACTTGTGCTTGAAAGATCTGGGCTCTAAGACCATACCTAATCTTTGAGATGCCTTTTGGCTGCCTTTCTGCATAGCAGGTCCAAAGTGAGAGAGGAAACAAAGATACAAATTTAACTTCCTGTCAAGTATCCTATATTTACATGTTTTCCTTTGAGGAGCAGCGGTGTTTGTTTGAGAAGCAATACCATGCAGTTTTGCAGAGACTGGCCCAAGTAAATAACTCATACAAGGCAAGAAGGGAAAGAATATTGTTTATTTTCTTATTTGGTTGTTTCCGGAGTACCAATCTGAGATGGGAAACAGAGGGGGAAAAATACCCAACGCATACATACATGTGATGCAGTTGGAAGTATGATTGTGTTGGAATTAGAAAGCTTGGGTGATGCCTTATGCCTGCTGACACTCTGGGATTTGGGACTGAAGGTAGAGCGTAATGATTTGCATCATGTTGACTGTGTTTGACCAAAAGGTGATGGAGAGCTGGTAGCAAAAAGCAGCTCAGCCAGCTGTTTGCATGGATGGGCAGGGAGAGCTGGGCTTTTGTCTTTTCTACTTTCGGGAAAAGTTGCATCAGGTCTTGAGGGGAAATTCTGCTTTCTGAAGACTCAGTGAGAAGCTACATACAGCAGCTGCTGATTTACCATCCAGGATTGGGCACCAATTCTTTTTTTTTTTTTTTTTTGCCCTGGGCAAATCTCTCAACCTCTCTAGGTCTGGTTCAACATCTGTAAAATGAGGATACTTCAACTTAACTACCTGGAAGAGTTGTTGATTAGTTAATGCTTCTAAAATATTGTACAGTACTATAAAATACAGAGTAAGTGCTCCAGAGCATTCAGAAGCAGCTTAGCTGCAGTTCCCATTGTGCATCTCTGATATTTTCCAGGCAAACTTCGGCTAGGAAACAAAATAACCCATGCATGTGGCCTGTGGAGGCTTTGGGAGGTGGAAGGGTGGCTTCTCAGAGGCAGCCAATGCTCCTGAGCAATGTCCTGGCAGAGGACAAAGTTAGGGCCTGCAAAGAAGCCCAGCCTGGCACACCAGCCAGCACCAGCTGGGGCTGTCATAGTGTGCCATGCTCCCTGCTCCTCTCCCAGCTGCACACTCTCACCCTCTTGACCTTCCTCATCCCAGTCATTTGGTAAGAAGTTGGTCCCAGCAGAAGTTTGCCATGTTGTGCATTGTGCTGCTTGCAGACCTCTGCTGACTGGGAAGGAGTCACAAGATGGAGTTGAGCCTGCAGTCCTTCCTGAGCGTGGCACCTTTCCAGTGTTGTGTGTGATGCTCGCAATGCAAGTATATGGTTTTATACGAGCAGTGTATGCACGTACATGTATTGATTTGGTTTCAAAGGAGACTGTAAAAAGCTAGGGTGGGGGAAGGACATCACTTAATTTCCTGATTGCCCACTCCCTAGCAAGCACTCAGAATTTGTTAGGATGGGTAGTAAGTTACCAGGTGTGAAGATTCCCCCTGCCAACCTGTCACAGAACAGGGCAAGGTAATGAGATCATGGTGAGGAATGAGCTTACTCTTAAGTCACAGTCTCTTGAACTGCCATGGGGAGTTCTCACCTCTGTGTCTTTACTGCTGCTCTGACTGCTTCTGCTAAGCCTGAGCTGGCTCCTATCACGTTTCACAACAGACATTTCAGCCTATGGGCATTACAGAGAATTAGAATGGCCAACACAAGGTGGGTCTTAAAAAAAACAACAAAAAAAAAACCAGCTAAAAGCCGGAGGGGTTAAGTTTTGATTAGGCTAGTGCCTAATCAGTGGACTGATAAAAGGAAGGAGGCTGTGAGCAGGGGAAAAAGGACATGAGAAATTATGGAATTATAGAATTGTTTGAGTTGAAAAGGACCTTTAAAGGTCATCTAGTCCAACTCCCCAGCAATGAACAGGAACACCTACAGCTATAACAGGTTGCTCAGAGCCCCCTCCAGCCTGACCTTGATTGTCTGTAGGGACTGAGCATCTACCACATCTCTGGGCAACCTGTTCTAGTGCTTCACCACTCTTACTTTTTTTCTTATATTCAGTCTAAATCTCCCCTCTATTAGTTTGAAACCATTTCCCCTTGACCTAACACAATAGACCTCACTAAAGATTCTTTCCCCTTCTTCAGAAATACAGATGTGTGGGGAACACCAGACTCCAGAAATAAGAGAGAGTGTGGGTAAAGGAGGACTTCTCCTTGGTCAAGGAGGGATCTGGTCAGAAATCATCTAGGCATACTTGATGCACACAGATCCATGGTCTCCATGAGATGGGAAGTACCTACTAGCATTGAGGTAGCTAGCAGAAGTGAAACCAGTGGACCTCAGCTCTGTCCCTGGGAAGATGATGGAACAGTGTATTCTGGATGTCATCTCCAAGCAAGTGGAAGACAAGAAGGTTATTTGGAGCAGTCAACATGGATTCACCAGGGGGAAATCATGCTTGACCAACCTGATAGCCTTCTGTGTTGTCTTGACCAGCCAGGTAGGTGAAGGGAGGACAGTGGAAGTTCTGTATCTTGACTTCCACAATGCATCTGATACTGTCTCCCATTAACATCTTTGTCGGTAAGCTTAGGAAGTGTGAGGTAAATAAGTGGACATTGGGGTGGATTGAGAACTGGCTGACTGGCAGAGCTCAGAAGGTTGTGATCAGTGGTACAGAGTCTAGCTGGAGGCCTGTAGCTAGTGGTGTTCCCTAGGGGGTGGTACTGGTTCCAGTCTTATTCAATTTCTTCATCAGTGGCCTGGATGAAGGGGTAGAATGTACCCTCAGGAAGTTTGCTGATGATACAAAGCTGGGAGGAGTGGCTGACACACCAGAAAGCTGTGCTGCCATTCAGCGAGACCAGGACAGAGTGGAAACCTGGACAAACAGAGGAACTTTGATTTTGAACAGGGGCAAGTGTAGAGTCCTACACCTGGGGAGCAATAACTGCATGCATCAGTGCAGGCAAAGGGCTGGAAAGGAACTCTGTGGAGAAGCACCTGGGTGTCCTGGTGGACAGTAAACTGGCCATGAGCCAGCAGTGTGCCCTTGTGTCTGAGAAGGCCAGTGGTATTCTAGGGCGCATTAAAAATTGCGTAGCCAATAGGTTGAGGGAGGTGATCTTCCTCCTCTACTCTGCCCTTGTGAGGCTACATCTGGAGTACTGTGTCCAGTTCTGAGCTATCCAGTTCGAAAGACAGGGATTTTCTAAAGAGGGCCTAGCGGAGGGCTACAGAGATTATTAGGGACTTAGAGCATCTCCATTTTGAGGAAAGGCTGAGAGACCTGGGGCTATTCAGTCTGGAGAAGACTGAGAGGGGATCTTGTAACTGTTTATAAATATCAAATGGGTAAGAGTCAAGTGGTTTGGCCAGGATCTTTTCAAAAGTGCCCAGTGACAGAACAAAGAGCAATGGACACAATATGGAACATAGGAAGTTGCCATAAAAATGTGAAAAAGGCTCTTAACTTTGAAGGTGTCAGAGCCCTGGAACAAAGTGCCCAAGAGATTGTGGAGTTTCCTTCTCTGGAGAGATTAAAAACTCGCCTAGACACTTTCCTGTGTGACCTACTGTAGAGAACCTGCTTTAGCAGGGGTTTGGACTAGATGATCTCCAGAGGTCCCTTCCAGCCCCTATTATTCTGTGATTCTGTAATTTATGACTCACTTCTGTCTTTCTGGAAATGTGTGCAGTAATTTCTCTCCTGCTGATGATTAGAAAAAATAACAGTTGATCAGTGGCTGCAGAACTGGTTTATCCCATTTGCTGTAATGACATGCGCTGTATTATAGCATTCTTCTATACTGAGTGCTGTGAATAGCTATTTGTGCTTGGCTGATGTGACTTAGGGGGCCTATTGTTGCTCTCTGGCCTCTGTTTCTCTTCTGTTGCTCCCCAGAGCCAACAACCATGTGCTTTCTTTCCCAAAAGCCTTTCCTCTGACGGAGTGATCTTATCAGCAGTCCCGTGGCTGAAGTTACTGGAAGAATTTTTTAAGAGCATCCACCAATTTGTTTACCTTTGGGAGCAGTCACAGCAGCACTTCTGGGAATACAGATCACACCAGCACAGAAGACAACTTGCTGCAAGTGTTCTTTATTACTCCCCTTTCCTGAACCCATCCTGTATCCTAGTATTCTGTTATAATTTCACTTGTCAGAATTGCTGTGGAAAGGTGCTGCACCATTCCTCTCTATCACTGCTCAGGTAAAGCTGTTGTATTTGGAGCACCAAATGCACAGGCAAGCAGAGCTAGGGGTGAAAACTGGTCTTGTCAAAGATAATAGGTATAAAACAGTGGGCTATAGATATAAAACAGTGGGCTTGTATACTGTTCCTGAAGAGAAATAAAGGATTAACATGTCCAGGTAGGAAACATATCCATTACTCACTTCTTCATTCTGACTCTACTGAAAAAAGATGAAAGTAAGGATAGAAATTACTGCTCAAGCCCTAAGGCCTCTTCAGTTGTGACTTTCTCTTAAAAATTGGAACATTGCAATCTATCAATTTTTTAGCAAATACAACGTTGTGCTTGAATTTCTTAGTAAGTTATTTTTGTTCCTGGTGGTGGATGGCCATTTTTTGATCCCTGGAGTGGAATTTGAGTAGTTTTCACTTGCATGACTTGGGTTAAAGAGTTTCATTTCTGTTCCTTTGAAGAACTGTTTGTGTCATTTCTTACAGAGCTGGGTATTAACAATTAACACCAGTATTTTTTGTAACAGTATTGAAAACATAACTGTAATGTTTTCTTTTCTGCTTTGGCCTATGGTCTAACACAGGAATTTTTCAAGTTAGAATCATAGAATAGAATGGCTTAGGTTGGAGGGGACCTTAAAGAACATCTAGTTCCAATCTAATTCTGTTCTGTGTTCCCTCTTTATCTCTTGGATTATTGTCCAGCAGGAACTCAGACTTTTTGCTGGGACTGGTCCTGTTTTGGGCAAGCTCAAAAGTTGTAGTATTAGTATTGCTCTCAGTTAAAAATTTAACAGCTTGTAATTAAATACAGTCCAGTCCAGGTTGGTATCTGATTGATAGGGGGAAAAAAATCATATGTCCCATAGGCAAGTTGAGTTATCATGGCTAGGGAGATCTCTCTGTTAGTGAGGATATGGGCCCAGATGATTTAAAAACAAACAATAAACAAACAAAAAACCCCAAAGGCACACACATAAAAAGCAGTTTGTGGTCTGACGGGAAAACGAGGGAGCAAGAAGCTGGAGAGATATCTCTGGTCAGTTCTGTTGATGTGTGAATCCCAGTTGCTGGGAGCAGAGGGATGCAACACAGCAAAAATCTGTCTCATTTTTGTCTCTTTGTATCTAAGTATGCTTCTGTGACATAGAAATAAGCCGCTTCTTGCTTTTGGCTAATGGCCGTGGCTCTGCTCTGGCTTCAGGCAGGCAGAGGTTGTCAGGTGCCTTAAAGTGAACTAGCTTGCAGGTGTGGATATGGCAGTAACATGAGCTGTTCTTGCAAATGCTGTGATGATGTACCGAGAGAGGTGAGGCATCTGGTTCATATGAAAGACCCATTAAACGAGTGAAGGAAATACAATAGCAGCAAAGGTGGAAGATTCATTCATAGATCATTACAATTAATTCCTACTTGGATCCCAGCGTGTATGGTTCCCACGGTTTTATGTCCTGCATATCCAACATTCCCTCCTTCCTTCTCCCACTACATGCAGCTGCACTCCAAAACATGGAAGAAACCTAGTTGCAAGATTTCCTCCTAAAGGAAGGAGAAAGGTGGACAGAGTCCCCTATCCCAAATGAAGAGGGTCTATTATGAAGGATCAATTGCGGCCAAACAATGCGGACCCTTGAGGAGTTTGTCACCCTGTTGAGATGCGTGTCTGGGTGAGCGGGCACACTGCAGGCTCTGTATCACGGAGCGAGTGCGCCTCATGTGATGCTTCGGTTGCCATAGCAATTAATCGCCTCTTTTAAGGACCAGCGCTGAATGCAAACCCTGTAAATTGCCCAGAACACTGGTTAAAGCTGCCCCTTAGGCACCTTTGCGTTTAATTTTAACCCAGAAGATTGGATGGAGGTTTTTTCCTCCTTATTTTTCTACTTGTGAAAAAAGCCAGAACGGAGTTGGTACGCGCAGCCGGACGAGCTTCGCCCTGCCGCGGCTTTCCTCTCGAGGTGCAGTGTGGGCTAGCCAGCCGCTGCACCGAGACAAAAGGAACTTTGTGAACAACAACTGCAAAATATACGGGGATGTGGTGGGTGCCATGTTTGTGAGTGTAAAATTCAGGCGGCTGGAGATGGTGCGTGCCTAGGGAATGGAACAAGCGCAGTCTCCGAGGGGTTTGCATGGATGTTTTTGTTATGGAAAAGCTTATAGCAAACAATCAATACCGATGCGGCTTGCGTTTTTTTGGGCCTTAAAGAGAACGAGTGGGAATTACTGTGCTGTTAGTGTCTATGTGTGTAAAGACGGTGGAAATGGAAACCAGCTACAGTAGGACCATACTGTGTCTTTTTGCACAGGTAATGGTACAGAATTGGGGGGCGTTTACTACGTGATGATGACTCCAGAAAAATTCTTTTTAAATGTCTCTCTGCAGGTTGAAGCACTGTTGTTTGAAGGGGAGTCTTAATTTCTTCCATGCATTAATAAAATAGTTGCAAAATCTGTCTTAGATGTATGAGAAGTTTTTTCTTGATGGTATTAAAGTCTCTCTGACCTTTAATAGTACTTCTCAGGAGGAAAAAAGCAAAAAACAAAAGCAACCAAACAAACAAAAATACAAAGAGAAATATGTTTAAAGGGATCAATTAGCAAATGAACAACGCTCTCTTAGCCTTAAATAATGGGATGAGCACAATTCAGACCAGTGTTATTTAATGAATGTTATGTTGGTACATATACATCTGTGCAGAGAGATGCATGCTGTATATCCTATGATTACTTTATTTCCACTTTTCAGACACAGGAATAGTGTTTTGTGAATGCTGCTGCTTATCATAACTAGATAGAGTTTAAAACTGAAAATGTGCAAAATGATTGAGGAGAGCAGGCTTAGGTTGTTATTCAGTTCATATCTCTGCAAGAGATATTCTCCTTGTTAATAGTCATAGACTGCTTTGGGTTGGAAGGGATCTTAAAGAGCATTTGGTTTCAATCCCTGCCATGGTCAGGGACACCTCTTGCTAGATCAGGCTGCCCATGGCCCTGTTGAACCTGGCCTTAAATGCTTCCAAGGATGGGCCATCCATAGCTTCTTTGGGCCACCTGTCCAGAATGCTCATAGTGAAGAACTTTTTCCTTGTATGTGCAACTTTCTGAGTGTGACCATTCAGCCAATTCCTTACCTGCAAAGTGGCCTATCTGTCATATCCATGTCTGCCTGATTTAGAGGCAAGGATGTCATGTGGTATGGTGTTAAGCACTTTGCATGAGTCCCTGTAAATAACATCCTTTATCCATCAGTACTGTAACCTCCCCATGGAAGGTCACCAAATTTGTCACGCGAGAGCCCTTAGTGAAGCCATGCTGACTATCCCCTATCACCTCTTTGTTTTCCATGTACCTTAGAAAAGTTTCCAGGAGGATATGCTCCACAATCTTGCTAGGCACAGAAGTGAGATTGATCAGCCTGTATTTTCTTGGGTCTTCCTTTTTTCCCTTTTTAAAAATGGGAGTCAAATTTCCCCTTTTCCTGTCAGTGGGAATTTCACTGAACTGCCCCAGCTTCTCAGGTATGATGAACTGTGGGTTAAAAACTTCATCTGCCAGTTCCCTCAGGCTTCTTGGATACATCTCATCAGGTTCCAGGGAAGGTACGCACCATGCTGGAGGTATTCACAAACGAAAACATTCCTCTGGAGTTGTTGTGCCTTTCATAGTTGGGTCTCTGTCTTGGTTTGAGAGAGGTGAAAAGGGGTAAGAGACAGTTCAGGTTTAAGTTTCTGCCGTGCTTACAGCAGTTTTTCATTCAGGGTGCTTCTGAACCCAGATGTGGCTATCTGTAGTGCTGTCAGAATTGTCAGACCATATCCTCTTGCCCTGTTCTTCCCAAGAAACTTGATACTAGTCTTTTCTTTTCAATACAGTGCTGTGTGTTTGTTTATGTAGTGGAATGAAATACTAAGATGCATTTTGCTTCACTGAAAATATTCTGGTCAGTGGTGGGTATGTGGGCATGGCTTGCCTTGAATATGTCAGTTACATGGGTTCTGGTGTTGTGTAACATGTCATAATTATCAGTCATCCTATATATTACAGAAATCCAGAAAACTTTCTTTAATTTTTCTCTATCTGTGGCAATGCCAGTACTTCCCTGTGTAGAAGTCATGGGCCAGAGTCTTGGGGATTTGCTTAGGTGAAACTCTTCTAGGTCCCAGAGGCACTGCTGACAGCAACTGGTAGGGGCCTGGAGCAGAGACCTTGCTGTCTGGGTGCTGATGATCAATTTTATCTTATTTTTCTCCTTTCAGTGGTCAGTTTTGGTGAAGTAGCAGTCAGTTGTCCTTTTCCTTCACTCTCCAGTGTGGCTGCCTTTTCCTTTGTCCCCTCACAGCAGCATTCCCTGATTTCTTTTCCCGATTTGTCTCTTCTTGTTCCTTCTAGAGAGAAAATATTCTTAAGCAAGGGTCAAATGTTCAGGTCTCTTGGGGGAAGGAGCTCAGGGTTTTGAGACCAAAATAACACTGCTGCTTTTGGTGCCTGCTGGGAGGAATTGCTAGCCTGCGTGCCCTGCCGTGACTTCTGCATGTTCTTGTGGAGGTATCTGGTGCTGTTTAAGCATCCACACACTTGAAGAGGCTTCAAGGAGCAGCAGTGAGCAGCAGTGGCTTTAATGTAACTGATTAGCATGCCCCACAGTAGCAGCATGCCTGATTAGAATAAATAGAAACTCACATTAAGATTTGACTTGATTTCTTCAGTGGGGATTATTCAGTGTGACAATGTGCTTTAACTTTTGGTCAGATCTGAAGTGATCAGGGCACTCGTACATCCCTTTGACCAACTTCACATATATCCATGTTAGGTTATTTTTAGCTGCCAACACTAGTGCTGAAGTGGTGGGATAATTACAAAATAGTGATATGAATGTAGAACAAAGCCTCTTTAGTTTTAACCTGTGATCTGTTGTTCAATCCCTTCCTTCCAAGGAACTTACCCGATTTGCTTATTCTTTTCCCCCATGAATGCAACTTCTAGCCTTACATCAGGAGCTCTGGGTATTTAATGAAAAAACAGGAAAGATCTTTCCTTCTTGCTTCTAATTTTTATTGTTCTTCTAGGCTGACAAGGGAAAATAGTAGCTATAGTGAAGGAGACGAAGAGGCTTTGCAGGCTGTGTCAGAAGTGTGGAAGACTCTTCCATCTTTCACTGCAGCTTAAGAAAACATAAAACCGTGATGTGTTTGGGAGGTTCTTGAATTATTTATAATACTGGCTCTGAGATCTTTGTTAGTTTTGTAATATTTTCTTTCTTGCCAACAAAATAGTCTCTGTAAATAAGCTGCCTCCTCATTTACTTGTGTGGCTTGATTGTATACAATTATTCCTTGGCTGTTACGACTCTTTAACACTGAGTTCAACTGTGTAGGTATTCCAGCATTACATCTAAAATACTTACTGCTATAACTGACCACAGGAATGCACATGGCTCAAAAAAGAAGAAAAATAATAAACATATATATGTAAAAGGGAAAAACAGTTCTGCTGATGTTTCTGTTGTCTTTTTTCAGTTTCCTTGGAATTGCTCGCCATGATAAGAGTGGCCTCCTACATACCTTTAAACAAATTGCACCTATTTGATAGAGGCAAAATTGAGAGATGATACGCTGTATGAAGAACACAGTACTTCTGAAAGCTTTTTTATCTTGAAGGTGACCTGGAATCAGTAATAACAAACCTGGACAAAAGCCTTCTGTCCAGCCTCAGATCCAAACTTGGCTGCAAGTCCATTTCTCTGCGTACTTTGCAGCTCATGTCCTTCCAGCATGTCCATATCCCCCTTACTTTTGCAAAATCTCTGTTCAGTATCTTACTTCTGTGTCTTGGGGCGCTGGTGTCTTTATTGCTTAAGCAAGGGAATACAGATTTCCCACCTGCCAGAGGTAGAATAGACCTCTGCAAATGCAGTGTCCTGGCTTTGATATGAAACCCTAGTAGACACGCAAAAAAGATCAAGATTTAGATTTCAGGGTACTAAATAGCCAACAGTGTTAATTATACAAAGACAAAACTGTTAACAAACTAGTGTTAACTGCAGTTAGTTAATAAACTTGAAATTTCAGTATTAAATATTTAAAAGAGGTTGACTTCATCATACAGAAAATGAAGATCACTATAGTATCTGATAAAAAAAGTGTGTCCTTGTAAAAAATATGGCCCTATAGAAATCCAAAAAAATCAATAGTAGCATGCTGTGCAGTTTCTGAATGAAATAAAGAAATTCAGAAAGAATATAGTTCTTAAATATTTTGGTAACGGTGCAAGGTGATGTGTCATTTTATGAAGGTGTACTAACACCAACACAAAACCCACCCGTTCATCCTGGGTTGTAGTAATAAAGCTAACACAAGACTTACTAACTTGCAAAGTAAAACATCACTTCTCCATGTGGTAAGTTGAGCTTTGTTGTCTGATTTAGGATAAAAATTATCCCCAAAATGCACTGAAAATACGTGCACTCTCCTAAGATTGATTTAGTCCTGAAAAGCTCACTAGCATTTTTTTTTTAATCACATTTTCTCTTTGCTGAACTTACTGTAAGTTTTTGTGATACTATCTTTTTCTGTCCTAGCTCTGTCATCTTGCAATATGCTCTTAAAAAAGAGGTTATGTTCAATTTAGAGCAGAAAAGCTGAAAGGTGAAAAAATGTGTACTAGCTAAACTAACTGTACGACTCATTTCTAAGGGACAAGATATGAATGTTGTGCTTATTTTCTGTGCTGTAGCAGAAGATGTTTGGGACATCTCAAAAAAGACTTAATTAGGACCAGTGGGATAGATAAAAAGGCTGGGTAACAGGAAGCAGGACCTGACAGAGATGCCTGTAAGGAAGGTAGACCAGTCTTTCATGTAAGAAGATAGATCTTTTGAAGTATATCTCAGAAAGCCCTTCAGAGGCCACATGGAGGAACTCACTCTGTGCTGGTGGGAGGAAGACAAGGATGATCCAAGATTGTCTGTCTCTTGATTTCTGTGACACTGAGCTCTTTGTCAAAGCTGTGAGTTTAGAGTTATTAATAGCAATAACGAAGGATATGCACACAGATCTGAAATTCGTTATATCGTTATGGGATGCTACTTTCTGTTTGAAGGAGAGCAGCAATGTGCTTTGTGGGTGAGGGAAGGTACATGAGAGTAGCATGGCTGCAGCTCTGCCCAGCCTGACGCTTTGAGTTGTGTGGGGCAGTCTTCTTTCCCCTCTTTTGTGGCACGTAAACTGCAAGCAGATCCTCAATGAGTGCCGTTCTGCTAGGCAACAGACGAGCAGTGCCTGGAATCTGGCCTGCTCATTGATAAAAGCCTGGCTTGAAGGGGCGTCGATGCCTTTGTGTGAGGGCATCCCAGCCTTCCCAACAGGCTGCCGCCAGACCCGGCTGTCTGGGTCCGCTGTCACTTCATCCCAGTCGCCAAGAATCTGGCTCCTGGAGCCCGTGCTGGGGGTTTAAATCCCTTGTGTTAAAATAATGTGTAAGCACAAAGCGTTGCTTTAGTGGTGTGAACTCAGGGTCCTTGATGGTTTACCACTGAGCTCTGAGCTTTTGGAAGCAGAAACCTGCTGCCTGAGGTGGCCTTTCCCTCTGAGGAGGGTGAAACAGCATTCTGTACTCTGCTTTGAAAGAGAAAACAACAATAACCGCAAAATCTCACCCTGAGTTTTTATATTTAAATAAGAATGTGGAGCAGTGGCTATGTCCTCTGGTAGAGAACTACAAACTGACATGTGAGATGCATTTCTCTGCCTGCTGGCCCGAGAGCAAATACAGGATCTGGAATAAAAGAGTGAAATTCCATCAAGTTAGTGGAGTTGCGCTGGCCAGAGGCAGCTCTCTCTCTGCTCTAATTATCATTTATGGTGGAAGCACCAGTCACAGCTCTGAGTCTATGAATGAGTGGAATTTTTCTGCTAAAGCAGATAATCCAGCTGCATGGCTGCGAATGGAGAATGGCATGTCTTTCAAATTACCACACAAACTCTGAGCACATAGCGCTGTTCTGAGATTTATGAGTGAAGCTGCTAAATTAGTTGGTGATGGGAAATTAATTTCAAATTTTATTCCTTTGGGAACTCTCTGGCTATTGGCTTTCATGGGCTGTCTGAGAATAAAAGTAATTGCGGAGCTTGCACCTTCTTTTTCCTTTCCTTTTGCTTTCTTTGTTTTTCTGCTGTAGTGCCTGAAAACATCGTGCTTTGTTTGACCTTCAGCCTCCTGTTACTGGTGGATAGAGGCTTGCGGGGTTTGTTGTAGCCATTTTTTGTTACTGTAGTTACTAGCTGTTGCTTAGAGTAGTCATCTTCATGCAGAAGAGAAGAAAAACTTCACGTCCCCATATGTCTGCCAAACTGAAAAACAGGGAGAAGGGAAAAAAGGAGGTCTGCTCGCTTTTTATCTCAAAGTGCCAGCCGTGATGCAGCCATCAGTTGGGTGCTTTTCCTTTTCATACTAATGCTCCATTTCACTGAAGGAGGCTCTGCTGCCTGAGCAAGCTCATCACAACCAGAAGCCTGAGTTACTTCTACAACACAGAAATTACTGGAAAAAAGAAAAAATAAAATCATTTTTACTAATAAATTGCTTGTGATTTTTTTTTTTTTAATTCTTTTAAACTCCAATTTTGGGTACATTTTTAATGAATATATGTGAGTTTCTAAAGTTAAGAAACTGATCTGGGCTATTGTGGAAGTTGAGGGTTCCACCTTCTGCAACCATCTGCATTATCCTGTGTGTGAGAGCTGAAGTAGCACTAGCCTTTCTGAAAATTGGATTTTAAACTCCTAAGTGATACTTCTGTATTTTTTTTTTCTCCTCATAAAATGTTGCCACATTTCCTGGACATAAGATTAATGTTGATAGGGAACTTATGTGTAAAGAATGGACTATTAATCGCAATGTAGGTTTATCTTGCCTGACATTGTTCATCTCTAGACTTAACTTTGCTAACGTGTGTTGTCTCTGTGCTTGGTGGAAGAAGATGGACCCTCTCAGAGAGGGTCCTTGTGTTGTCTTATAATGGGGTCCTTGTCTTCTGAATGTGCCTTTCTCTGTCCTTCACTGACAGGTGATTGCAGGTGACTGGGCAGGTGAACTACTGAGAGCTTACATTAGATGGGGTGGATTCTATTCCTGAATCAATACTGATATGTTGCTTTCTTCGGATTCTGGGGGGAATAAAAATTCTTGCCAAATTTTACCTGATCAAGACTCATTTCATGTCCTCCTCAACACATGTAAAGGGTTATTGTTATTATTATTATTATTTTTTTTTTTCACACAAGGAAGTCTAAAGATAAATGAAGATGTACACATATCCAGGAGCATTTAAGCGGTGCTTAGCATGAGGTTTCCAATGTCATGTTTTAATGGCTGGAATATGGTCTCTTACAGTCAGGGAAAAATATCTTGTTTGCTGTAGTAAGAGTCTGAAAGGGTGGAATGGTATGGAAAAGGTGGGTATTTTTATAAAACCTTTTTAATTTATTTTAATATGTTGCTTTTAATGGCAGCATTTACAAGCCTGTTAGTAAATAATCTCAGTGCAGACATTTATTTGGAAAAGAGACATCTCCGTGAGATATTGTTAAATGACAGTACTTCATGCTAGAGGTAAATCAACTAAATGGTGTTTTAAATATCCATCAATTTCCTTCTCTCAACTCTTGTACTTCTGTTATATTTCATGCTGCCGTACTGCTGTGATAATACTTGGCTGTTTCACAGCTAATGCATACACTCTTACCACTTCGAAGAGTTGCAAAAATAATGCCATGCTTTGTATTGTATTTGGAGACAACAATGCAAAGACACTCATCTAGATAACACAGCAGCAGTTTTGCAGCATAACTGATGAATGAATAACTGTGGAAAGCTCTCAAATCTAATCCTTGCTGCAGATACTTGATGTGTTCCTTCAACTTTAATTTCTTTCAATTTGGAATAATTTTAGGTGAGTGTCTGTGTTATGGAGAGTCAGCATTGAGTACTATACTTATATCATTTAATAATTCTTGTGATTGTAATGAAGGCTTCGCATCAGCAGAGCCCATTTGAGCTTTCAGCAAGTCTATAATGTTGAATAGGTGTGGAGGCAGAAGAGACATCATTTATTTGCTTTTCAAAAGCTCTAATTTATTGAATGCTTACATTTCTAATAAATACAAATAATGCATTGATGTCCTGCAGTACAGGAAAGCCTCTTCCTCCTCCTCTTGCTTCCATTTTTAATAGCATTTGAGATAAGGGAAAAGGTAGTTCTGAACAAGAAAGAGCATGGATAATCCCTTTTAATCCTTAGATACTATACCTCATATTGTCTTAATCATCACTGTGATATTAATGCATTGTCCCCATTTGATGCTGTCAAATTGCTATCAATGCATTTTTTAATAGACGCAGTTTTCTTCCTAGAAAGCGCTTCATATTCTTAAACCCTATTTTGCTCAGGCAAAATATGAATCAATTCACAGGATCAATACTTTAAAATGATGGTTTATGAGAGTAGCAGAAATGCTAAGTCACAGCTTGAAACAGTAATTGAACACCTGGTGGGAAGGCAGGGCCAACCCAGGGGAGTTCAGGTGCACGCAATGCACCTGAGTAACTGGAAGGGGTGAAGCCAGGATCCACCCCTTCCCAGACCTCGTTTAAGGGTTGGCAGTGGAGGTAAGGGTATCTTGTTGGAGATCTGTGTGTGCGTGTGTCTGAGGCCTTCTGAAGGTAAGTAGCTTTTCTTGTTTCTGTGTCCATGACTTCTAATTTTGAGCATTTCCTCACTTGCTGTAGCCTACTTTGCTACTGTGATATCATTGCTGCTCTTTCCGTCGTGTTACAGTGAGTGTTACCTGGAACTTCCAAAGTGTGTCTCTTACCAAGAATTTCAGAGGACTGTGAATGTTTTCCTGCCTGCAAGAACAAGACCTGAGTTTCACAAAGCTTACTTGGGTGTGGTGCCTTAACTGCGGGCATCTAGGTTACAAAGGGAAACTACAGCCGGATTCCCTACAGACAAAAAAAAAGTGTTGTTTTTAAACCATGGAGATAATACTTAGTGTAGTGTGGCACTGCCATCCCCTACCCTGCTAAGGTATAGTGTCCTGTGAATAAGCATCAAAGTAGCATAAAGACAGTTGCTGTGCAGAATTGCTAAATAAAATGTGCTCAGTTTCTAGAAAAATAAAGGCACGTATCGTTACCTCAGTGGCTTTGCAGTAATTGCACTCAGCTGCTGCCTGCTAAATCTTGGTTAAATCTTAATTGACATGCTCAATTATAGAACTATAAATCTGGGAAAAGAAGGACCTCCCTTGTCTTTAGCTGCAATAACATAGCTAATTCTAATAGAGGCCTGTTATCTCACCAAATACACTTAGCAAACGTTTTTTTTCTAGTAGTTTAGTGTCCCTGCAAGGAAGAAAAAAAAAAAAAGAAAAAAAAGTAGACATAATGTCTGAAGAATATAAAGTATGTTAATTCTGTTTATTAGTGGAAGGGAAGAGATGTTTCTCATGCTTTTGATGCTGTAGTAGCTACGAAGGTAGAAAAAAATATTGGAGCTCTGTGCAAAACCAGGGCTGTAAATAATTCTATTTCTAAGTCTAGAGAGTTCCTCATATCTGGGGATTTTATTTACATCCAAATACAATTTTCCCAGTTTTATGAATGGAGTGTTATTTGCTTAAACCTTGATTTAAAAGGAGGGGGGGAAAAAAACAACAAGAAAAAACAAAAACCAACATACAGAAAAGCAAAACTGTGCAAGAAGAAAAAGCCATGCCTGTCAAATTTAGCACACAGATTTAAAGCCTTGCTTAGGACTTTGCCAGTGGGCCTGTAAAATAGTTATGGTTACTGGTGTGTATGATGCAGAGACTCCTGTCTTTATCAGAGTTCCATGCTATTTTGCCTCCATAGAGCCTTGCTGATGCCAGCAGCTGGAACATTTCCTTGACTTGGCCTCTATTCTAATGTAGCGTCTTGTGTGTTTTAAGAAAAGAAGCATAAGAGATGAGCTCTGTTGTCTTTTTTTTCCTAAGTAAAAATTTCTGATTTATGAGGAGTACTACAATGCAGCCCACTTATTGGCTCTGGACCACTGTGTATGGATCATATACTGTGACATTTACTGGAAAGAAAGTTGCTGTTAGATTAGAAATATATTTCTTGCAAGACAACAGCTAGGGGACCGTATGCCCCCAGATGTACTCACTAAATGAGTAAATGTCTCTGTGTGCCTGCATACAAGTTTTGTGTACTGCAAAAGTTAAAAAACAAGTCTAAATAATCCAGAGCATCATTCGTACTCCAGAGGAGGTTTTATGAGATAGTAAGGAGTTGGAAGGCCGCTCCTTCCAACTGCGCTCCACTTGTGTGTACTTTGCAGTGCATCCTCTAGGTTAGTCTGGGCAAGTGGCAAGCAGGTGTGGCTTTGAGCATCTTCCCCCCACTCTTCATGTCTGTTGTTTTTGGCACCTGTGATTCAACAGGCTTATCAGAATCAGGCTGTCATGCACTGGCAGGCTTCAGTGGTGTGGTCTGAGGTCAAATTCCTGCAAATAATGTAAAATAACATCTCTAGTACCAATCAGGAACACCATTAGGGCCTGGTAACTGTAGTGGCAAACAGGGGTTTGAAGCTGTGATGTGAGCTGGCATACACTGGATCAAAGAGTGGTAGGTGAGCACCTGTAAAACCACATCCTAGCTAAAAACAGGAGCACAACCAAGTTCCAGAGCCCCTGCTTCTGATTTTTAAGACACAATCTATTGGTTACTGGACTCTAAACTTGATTTGTACTTATGATTTAATATAACTCAGCTACAGCTGCTTTGTGGGTTTTTAAAAAAAATTATATGCTTTTTCTTTGTTTTTTTTTCTTTTTTTTTTTTTTTAACTTTTGAAGTGTATGGGTGACTCAGGAGAACAGAGGTTCTTTCTGCAGAAGCTGGCATCACCCGTTTTTTACTGCTTTCTACGTGATTTTCCACAGCAAGCAGAGCAGTAGATTCCAGCTGCATTTCACATGAACTGGGCAGGAGGAGGAAGAAACTCGCTCTCTGGCATTTATAGCTGATTTCTTGGCATGAGGAAAATAAGAGGGCATGCAGGCCACAAACACAGGAAGTGTTTCTTGAGATGTGTTTGAACAGCAGTAGCATCTGATGAAGTGGAAAAATGAGCTTTTCTGTTCCAAAGGTTTCATATTTTGTGTTGCAAGTCAGGAAGTGTTCTCTTACCTCTAAAAGGAAATTAGAGGAAGGCTGGTGAAGTGATGTGTGTGCTGACAGGAATAAAAGATAAATACTATTTCTAATAAGTCTTACAAAGCCTCAAGTATATCTGCATGGGATTTTTAGTAGTACTGATGTACTACTTTTTGTGTTGCTGTTAAAATGTAGTAGGTGACTACACAGAAACCAGTTGTCTGAAAGGCCAATCACTTCTTCCTTATTTGCTTTTTTCTATCTTTGTTTTTGTGTTCTGTGCAAGAGGAGATATCCCATGTCAGGAGATTGAGTTTCTTTCACATGGCCATGTGTGTGGGAAGTGTCTGCCATATTGCAGGAGTGATCGGTAATAAGTACGGTATTACTTGAAATCTTGATGAAATGGGTGTTTCTTTGCCTATAGAGTATCCTCCCCTACCCCTTTGTCCTGATACTTCTTCAAAGGCAATGTCAAAAAACTAATGTGTGCCTTTACATAGTCTTGAAGTTCCTAGCCATGGAGGCTGCTTGGTCAGTAGCGAATGCAGATCTTCATGCTTGAGGCATCAGGGTAATCAGCCTGCACCAGCAGGGAATGGTGACCTGTTCTGGTTGATACCTTTTGCAAATAGTCAGCTTTTTCCTTATAAATAAAAACAATCTGTTTGCTTAGATATATAGTAGCATTTGCTCACTGGGTTAGTAGCTAATTATAAAATACCCTGTAGTTCCATTTCAAAGCCAGATGAATTTAAAAGATCTTTTATATGTGAAAGTTTAAAACTGCCACAGGTCACAAGTTTGAAGAAGCAAAATGGTGCTGGCAGGGCTGTTATTGTGTCCCAGCCATGAGCCCTGGGCACTAGACTCCTCTGAAGGGATGGGGATGAGCCAGGACCTCAGTCCCCATGGTACTGGCCCTAAGCTCCAGAAGTTGAGGTCAGGGATGCTCTAAGGGCAGTCGGGGGAGGAGCCCTTTGGATGCCCTAGTCAAAGACAAGGTTACAGTCTTGTGGAGGAATCCTCTGTGCTAATAAAAGAGGTGGGCAGGTATCACTTTGTCGCACAGGGCACAATCCACCTTCTCTCTGAGGGAGAAGCTTGGACAAAATTTGTTGAGGAAGAGCTCTTTTGTGATTCCTCTTGCTCAAGCTGTAAGGCAAAAGCAATGTGGGGTGTTGTGCTCAGTCTTTGCTTTCCTTTCCAGTCCAGTACCTTGTGTCTCATGTGAGCTCCTGGTCTTGACCTACTCCCCTGCTCTTTGCCTAGCTTCCCACTGCTCCCTACTTTCTCTATTTGCTTCTCATATGCTTCTTGACCATCTCTTATTGTCCTGCTTGCTTTCATATTTCTCTCCTTCCAATTCATGAATTTCTGACAGTCCTTTCACTCTAATACCCTTATACATCAATGACCATTTGCTTAACTGAAGCCAAGCTGTTTTAAGAATAATCCTTTCTAAAAAATAGCGAATATCATCAATATTTCTTCTGAATCTTTCATGATGAAGATTTCACCCAACTGGAGTGCATTTAAAATGCCCGCAAAGGTATTCTAAATGACACCTCCTATACTTGAAGCATGTACCTTATGTCTCTGCAGGTGGGAAAAAAAGTATATTTAATTTTCATTTATCTGGATAAGTCATATAATTCCTGCCTGTCTGGGAACTATCCATATCACCACTAGCAGCTAAATGCCTCCCAGTCTGTGCTTGTCTGACGTCATGTTTAAGGAAACTGATTGTGCATTTAATCATTGATATAAAGTGGGATTTATCAGGATTTTATTTGTAACTTACAGATTTGCTAGAAAGGTTTCTGGAGGAGTGTCTTTCCATATGCATGCAGGACTTCAGTAAAGTTTTCTTTTGAGGGTGCTGAGACACATGCTATTTGCACCAATTTCTCTGTAACCATAGGTAAGAAAATGAAGTGAGTATTGCTGAATGCAGCTTAAGGGGAGCAAGATGCTTCTCACAGTAATTACTGAAGCTGGATTTTGGCTAGAACGCCAAGCCAAGAGACAACTCATGCCCAAAATTTCTGTGGTTTCTTTAACAATCATATGCAATCAGGAGGATTTTTTCTGCAGTTTATCTGGAAGGCAGGTGTTGGACTTAGGTGTAGCCAGCTGCCAAGCAGTACAGCTTACAGCAGTGTTTGTATGTCCATGCAGCCTGAGATTTATCAGATATATTAAAAAAACCCCAAATATGCAAAGGTTTCAGTTTCCTTAAACTCAGAACTGTCTTAAACTGGACATTGGGGGATATCTGTTATGAAATATATATTTTTCTCCAACTATAACTAAAGAGTTGCAGAAACCGCAGTGCAAGACTGATATGCGTTGGTAGAAGTTGCTCATTAACATCTCATATTTTAAGCTTGAGGTGTAAATGGTAAATTAGATGTGTTCCTGGAGTATTTCCTTTGGTTTGACCTTTTCTTTTGCTACCAAAATATTTAATCAGTTCATGTTTCAGATGCTTTTCAGCTTTCTGTCAATGGCTGTGGTGAGAAGGAGAAGTATATAAATAGGCATTCCTGCAAAATCTATACCTTACATCTTGCGGTTCTGGGAATGCATATATATCCTGTATTTTATTTTTCTTCTTGTATCTTGTAGTCTTATTTGGATGAGGGAGAAAAAAAGCTGGAGAAATGTAGTGCATATGTGGGAAGAAAATAAAAGTCAATATTCAGGGGAGATCAGATTTTAGCTCCTTTTCACTGCAGTAGAGTTGTCTTCTTACAGACTTTTCACTTTAAAACCTTGTGCTTATTGTTTTTAAACTAGTCCTACATCAGATCAAGCTCCAGGTTCTTAGATAAACTTCCAAGTCCGTTGTTATGTATGGGAATGTCATTAATTGTGTGCCTGCTTATTGACACCCTTATTTGAGGGGAAAAAATATACAAATAATTGTATGTGAAGTGATGTCTCATGCCTGTCAGCATTGTGACACTGAAACTAGTCACTGGGCTCAAGCCTGTGAGGTGCTGATACTTAGGTCTCGCCTCAGCACTTTATTTTGTGCCAGAGTTAACTATGCTTGAAAAACAACACACACTGCCATGCTTTGCAAGAGGGTGGCCAGCATGCTCAGTATCTGGCTATATGAAGCTCAATGAAAGTGTTGTATATTGTAGGGAAAGAATGACATTGCACTCTAAAAAATATTGCCCCTCTCGGGTCCTACTTTGTCTACTCCCTTTCGGCTCCTTCTGGTTGCTGATATTACGTAGCTGTTATAGATAAAGAGGACATTGCTTTTATAGACAGGCATTCTGTAATTTCACATTGCTTAAAGCTTTTTCCCTTCACTGCACTTATTTGGGCCTTGGGGAGGGGTAGAATCTAAATGTACAAGGGCAGAAATAATTTCCCTTTTCTTTAGTGATTGCACCCATGATGTCAGCTGCCGCAAGTAATGTAGAGTGATAAATTGACATTGAACTTGAACAGAATTCATGGCGTGCTGAAGACAATAAGAACCTCTGAGGAAATAATTATTTTGCTGCCAGGAGCTCATGCATCTCAAATTGGTTGGTGCAAGGACTTTAGAGTAGCCTGTCTGCCTATTGAATGAAGTTCAGAGCTGGCACTGCTGGCTCCATGTTAGTGCAGGAACTTAGTCATTGTGATTTTCTCATAGGATGTCAGAGGAAAGAAAAGAGAGCCATAGAGGTCTAATGTTGACCACTTCTGCTTGCTTGCAGAGAGAGAGAGTGTGTGAGCACTGAAAACCAAGTCAAATAATATGCTCTTTTTCCTGTGGACGTAGGATGTTGGTACTCTTGCAGGGCAAACTGCTGTGGTACTCACTGCAGTCATTGTGGAGTGGGAGGTCCCCTGCATCCTACAGCAGCAAGAATTTAATTTACTGTTGGTGTGCTTGAATGATTTGGGAAGGGCAGAATTCCTCTGATCAGATGACCATTGTTCCTAGTTGGGGTTGCAATTATTAATTTTACCATGAAGGTAATTAGTTTACATTGTATGCAACACTTCTCTCTTGCTCTTTAGTTTTCTTTATTTGGAGTTGGTAGTTATAACTTTAAAACATGGTCAAGATGTTCTCCCCACGCCCTTGTTGAATTCAGTCTGAAGACTGAGGGTTTTTTGTGGAGATCTGTAATTAAACTCTTACTTTTCATTAGAATAAACCAGAAATGGCTATCTGGTACTTGGCTCCCATCAGCTTTCACTGAGGGTCAGGCACCTCGGTGCTTCTTCTGCTTTTAGAAAGTTCACTGTGAATTCGAAGGACGTGTTCTTGAAGGGAAATTGTCCTTCAACATGTATTTTTTTTCCCCCAAAAATATTTATATCTGTGAGGGAAAAGGAGAAAAGATAGCCTGCCAAATCTGTCATTTTTAATGCTTCTAATGTTTAAACTGAGTATTTGCATGGAAGTCAAGATACATTCATAAAGTTTTTGGAAGGTTGTATATTAGTGGATTTCATCCTGATTTGAATAACAAAACCAATCATATGAGTTTGTGTTTTACTCTGATCTGCTCTTACACCTTGTATTAGGGAGCATGGATACTTAATCTTTTTCTCTGTAGCTGTACTTCTCAGCTCTCAGTGTCTGCTTTGGAATTGGCATTGTCTAACAAACCTCCAAAATTTGGGCCATGCAAAATTTGTTCATTAAAATAAACATATTGTGACATTGTGCCTTCAGTAACAATGTCTTCCAGTAACAGTAGTTTTACATTAAAAATACAGAACAGTATATGATTTTTCAGCATTGATATTGTCCCTTATCAAATGTAGTGCAGAACAGCGTAGTGGACAATAAGATTGTTACTCACTGAAGTGATATTGAAAGCTATATCAGAACTGCCAGAGGAAGGGCTTTCTCTTCTTATATAGCATTGTTTATAGTTTATCGATGACATGCCTATGGCTACACATTGTTTATTTGAGCCAAATGAACAGTGGTGTTGCACTGTATAAGACTAATTTTTTGTTATATAAGCATGGCATCGTATAAAATGAGATGCAGTCAGTGTGTTCTGGTGTTAATGCTCTTGTGAGAGTTGACAGAAGTCTCTGAAGTGTTGATTACAAAGTAGTTTCTCATAATACTCGCACTAAGAGCGCGGTGTCTTTTGTCTCTGATCCCTTTGAGAGGAGGGAGTTCTTCCTTTGTTTGGTGCTTTCTTGCTTTCCTGCATTGCACAGGAGTGTTTTAAAAGTGTTTTTAAAACTTTTAAAAACTTAAAAAAAAAAAAGTTTAAAAAAAGAGTTTTAAACACACGGGGGATGTTTTGATTTCTGTTAACTGCAAGATATTATACAACAGCTATTATAGTTCTACTAGGTGAATATTTTGTTCCCTGTTTATGTGTGGCGAGGAGCTATAGTTGCTACCTCAGGTGGGATGTAGAAGCAAACTAATGTTAGGAAACTGGACTGTAGAAGGACATCCGAATGTTAGAGCTACCAGTTAATGGAACTGAAGCCAATGCTTGTCTGCCTTTTTTTTTTTTTTGCTTTTACTTATGTGAATTTTGAAGCAAAGTAACTTCACTTCAGCAGCCATTCACCAAATCTAAGCTTTTGAAAATCAGTACATGCTGAGTATATATTGTACTTATTTGTCAGAAGGTAAAAAGAATGGCAGGTTATTCAATTTCTGGAGGATTGAGGTTGTGTCAGTTGGTAAGACACCCATTCAGCACAAGGAGGCTACCCAAAGAGTTCATCTGTGGCATTTGTAACAACACTGGTCACCCAAGTTTCAGCAGGAATCTGTTGTCCACAATGACTTCAGTTACTTTTTTTTAATTTTGGGTAGTGTTTTAAAAAAGTTCTCCAGTAGCTCGCATGCTATAAATGGGTCTTTTCAAGTTGCAAGTGAGACAAACAAAGGTGGCTCATTCTGACTGATATAACTTAGACTTTGATATTGGGAATTTGAGGGGTGAGTTAAAGCTTTATCAACTGAGACATTTTCACTCAGTGGAAGTGGCCCTCGGGGCTCTCATTTGAGTTTTGGCTAATCACTGGGGAAGAAGATTTTGAAATCATACCTGCTGCAGAGTAGCACTTCTGTGGCTGAAAAGTTTCAGTGCCCTGTTTGTCCTACCATATTCAGTTGAAGCTACAGGTCACTTAAAGATTTTTAGTTGTTTAATAACTATGTATCCTTCCTAGGATTACTTTTTGTGTTCTGGCCACTGTCAGCAAAAGAATTTGTCTTTAATTGGAAGCTTAATGAAATAGTTATTCCAGAATAAGTTCTCTGTCATAATAATTCCTTTATAGAGTCTTTCCTTATGCTGTGATGAAAGTACTGTTAGAGTAATTAATAATGGGGATTGATTTCAGAAAAATGATAGCATTTCGAAATAATTGCTCCGTATCAAATATTATTCTATGGTGCCAAGCAAATTGCCATGTACCAAAGCTTTATACTGTTGTTACAGATAGAGCAATTCTTAGTATTGTTTGAAAGTCTATGCAATGTGTAATGGCACGATTTTTCTATGTAAAATTCTGAGAAAACACCCTGGTGTGAATTCAGATTAAGAGAGTTTTAGTCACAACAGGATATTAAGCAAAGAGGAAATACAGGTTTAAGTATTATGTATGCAACTTGGGTTGTTCAAGTAAGCAGTAGTTTATAGCTGTTTCTTTTAGTGTATGCCATATAATGCTAAAGCCAGAGAATGCTTTACTAAATGTAGAAGTAAAATCACAGAATCCATATCTTGTGTAGTTATTAGACTTTAGCTCCTGTTTGTGTACTTCTACTGTAGGCTTCACCTTTGGTTCCTTGCTTGTATTCCTTAATGAATCACTGGCATTTATGCTGGAAACAATTAAAAAAAAAAAAAAAAGGGGGTGGGGAGAGAGAATACTACCCTGTAAATCTTTTCAGTTTTCATTAGATTAGTGCTATTCATAAAAGTAAATTCCAATCTGATAGTTTTTCCTCTTCTGCCTTTTAATGAATGTCTGGCATGTGTTAGAGCCTCGATGCTGATAGGAAATTGTTTGTTAGTTGACTGTCTCTGATTCTCTGCTCTTTAGACTGCCTGAGATTAAATTTCTCTGGAGCCTCACTGGTGACAGCAATATAAAGAGTTTTGCGCACTCCATTGTACTGACCTGTAATTGCATGCCATGGCTGCTGAGTGCCTGAGAGAATGGCAGAGGGCTGGTGGCATTGAGTGCAGGGTTGTTCTCATTTTGGTGGAAGTCTCAGTGTGTGCTAATATTCAGTTTCTTTTTCTGCATCAGTAAACAAATATTAATGACATGAAAATCAAATAAATGAAAATGTGCCAGTAGCTTGTCCATGGGATTTGGATATCAGATGGGTAACCTGGCTGCTTTTGTATTGTTATCAATTTACAGTTGGATGGAAATAATTAAAAAAAAAAAAAAAAGAATCCAAGGCTTGTGATCGTTACACGAGTCTCTGAGAGACACCTCTTTTAGATTCTCCAAATTCCTCCTTCATTATCCACTGTAACCTTACCTGATCCCTTTTCTGCCTGGAGTCAGCCTGTTCTATCTGCATTCACTCCTGTCTAACAAGGGACAGGTTTTGAGTAGCTACTGGCAGAAATCTTCTGTAGAAGTCAGCTTCTGCTCTGAGAATCTGTTCATGAGTAGCAGTTCTCAGTCTGTTCTGGGTTTTAATTTCTTTAGACCTATCTATCAAGTAATGCCTTCTTTGAGTGTCTGCAGTGTCAGGTATTGCTCAAGATAATGCATTTGTGCTCAGGTTCTGATATGTGGTGCCAACAAACACAAGGAGCACAATATTTTTAAAATAGAGATTCTCTAATTTTAACAAGGTTTGACATTGCTTTATGAGTTTATAGCATTTTTTTCAATGAATCAGTGTTCTGTGATACAGAAAAGCAGCCTCCACTCTAATTCAATTTGAATGGTTTCCTATAGAGGATACAGATGAAATTTAACATTAAATTAAAACAGACAGTGTGGACTATTTTCACCCCTGGAGCTGTTGGCCTCCAATTTACATTATGGCTAACAGGCGTTAATTATTGTGCTTTTTTGCAGAGGTTTTGTTATCCCAATGCCGATTCCTGCTGATAAAATTCTGCTCCAATTACCACTTCAAGGAGTGAAAGTGCAACACTTAGGTTTCGTTAGGGAGCTTGTTACAGTACCTGAGGTTTTGTGTGTTTCTTGACAAAATGAAGTGATGGCAAGACTTCTTGGGTAGGTGTCTGTGATTTTTAGCATTAAAAAAAAAAAAAAAAAAAGAAATGGCACATGCTGCCAACTCAGAAGGTCCTAGAGATGTGTTGTGCTGCCAGGACCTCAGGGGCTGGAACATGATTTTAGACTTTGGCCTGTTGCTGCTCCAACTCTGTCAACTTTATTAAAACTTGTGGGGGATGCAGCAGTTCATGCTGTTGCTGACCTTGACTCCCTGTTTGTTTTAAGAAGCAAAAGTTTTAAACTGAACACTTCAGCATCAAGTCTTTGCTTCCAATTTCCTATTTATTATCAGTATTTTTTCTTACAATCTTTTATCCTTCTGCCATAGCATCGAGTGGTACGAACTTGATATTGCTATTGTGCTTCATTGTTTCATAGACATTACAAACATGGTACGTTTTTTTTATATGCATTGATACTGGGAGTTCTTATTATTTATTCTTAAGTATAATGTAACTCAAATCTAAAACAGTGTTAAGCTGTCAGACTGCAAAGATAAGCATTACCTTTGGGTCACTGTACTAGAGATGATGGCGCTTTTACCTTTATGTAAGATAGAGCAGATCAGCAGGTGGTATATTCACATGCACTGCTTCACCGATGTATCAGCAGTTAACAGCTGCTCTTTGTTGCTCAGACAGCAGATCGCCTGTAGAATATCAAATGTTGTAGTTAGTGCTGACAATCAGAACTAAATGGACAGATGTTTATATTATTAACTTGTCATCTGTTTAAAGCCACTTGTAACATATATTAAACAAGTGAGGTAACTAATTCCTGTCTAGAAATATGCAGGAGATTGTCTGAATCCATTTATGCTGTTTTGAATGTAATATCCTATGCTTTGTATTTTGGTCAGTGTGCAAGGAATACTTTTTTGGATCTTGTGTGGGGAGGGTAAGTGATGCACATGCAGGCAGCTTGCTGCATGGCAGTAACTTGTGTCTCCAGTTTCACTACAACTCATATTTCCTCAGGCAAGTATGTCTCTTCACACAGGGTAGTTTCCCACGTTTGTGTTTGTCTCCAGTGATATCAGTAACATATTTATTTGTGAGTTTTCCCTACTCTGGATGTTTTTTTTTTTTTTTTTCATTGGAGTTAGAATCGCTTTCTGTATGTTAATTCAATTTCCACAGCTTCAGGCTCTTCACAGCTTTTGCAGTCAATCCTGAGTTATATTTTTGCTTTGTTTTGTTGTATAGATGCATTTTTAGTAGAGACCTGTTAATTGATTTTTGGATATCACACTAGTACGTACACATGTATACAGTCACACACAGAATTTCTGTTAACATATGTTCCTGTAGACAGTGACATTTAATTAGTCATCTCAAACTGCAAGAATATGGTTAGATTGTTATGGCTACAAGCTGTTTAAGAACAAGTATATCTTTATACTTTTCCACCTTTCAGGTCACTGTAATCTAGTTAAAAGTTAATCTGAGGATATATAACTATGTAAAATATCAATTTTTTTTAAAAAAGACTGTTTATGTTGATTCATTTATGTTTATATATTCAAAGGTTATAAACATTTCTGTGTTTATTCTATCTGAAGCGTACGTGAGTGTCAGGTTGCTAATGACAAGAGGAAGCTATTAGTTGCATGGTAATACTGAACTAGAGTCATATGCCAAAATCATGCTATTTGTTGGCATCCCTGTTTTAATTGAAGATATGCCATTCTGCCATGCAGGTTCATTGCATTCTTCCTCAGTTTTTCTCGTGTAGTCTTTTTCCTTCTGCCCCTTCCATTTTCTGCACAATTTGATTGCTCATGAGGCTGTGGTGTCCCAGCAGTACAGTGTGGTACAATGCAATGGGATGTGGACTGTCTTGTCTTTTCCTTTCAGTGGAATAGCAATACTGAAGGTAAAAGCAATTTCTCAAACTACTGATTGTCGGTTTTTATTCCCCTTATATGGGGCAACCTGGCAGGTGTTTAGACACCTCAGCATTGTTAAACTTACAGTGAAAGTGACTGGCTAGCTCAGATGAGACTTGAGAAAACTGAATATAAAAGTTTCAGTTATTGACTATACATGAAAAGCCAAGTCCAAGTCTCCAGCTCATTTTTCCTTTACTCCATTCTTACATAGGAGATCTGCCCATGGTTGAGAACTGGCACAGGTTGTCCAGAGAGGTTGCGGAGTCTCCCTCCTTGAAGATCTTCAAATGCTGCCTGGGTGTGATTCTGGGCAACCTGCTCTCTAGGTGGCCCTGGTTGAGCAGGGCGGACTAAATGCCTACCAGAGGCCCCTTCCAACCTTAACCCTTCTGTTATTTAATGCAGTAGGTTTATTTCATGTCTTTTCTTTTTTAAGTAGAACATGGGATGATTGAAGACTTAGCAATGCCTTCAGGATATGGCAAATCTTGACCCAGAGATCTTCTTTCTCCTATCCTGTTTCATGTTGCCTGTAATGGTGAACTGTTGTATATTTCATTGGTGTTGACTTTATCGGAGGTGGTTTTTATTTTTTTTGTAATGCAGAATGTTGTAGATTGACGCTTGTCAGACCAAGCCTGAAACAAGGGACAAAATCCTAGGATTTGAGGGCTTTAGCAGGCAATATCTCAAATAGCCTGAACTGTGCCTGTTTTATTAGCTCTGTCACTAACACTTATGAAATATCTCCTTTTGAAGGGATAGTGCTGTCAGAGTTATGTCGCAACTTAGAAGTTTGCCGACTTGCTGAGGAGAGACGTATGAAGTTCTGAAATACATCATAATTGAACAGGCAGTTTAGGGGCCAACCTAGTTAAATTACATGAATTTGCTCAAATTAATGCAGCTGTAATTAATACAGCTGCACTAGTGCTGTAATTAGTAGCTTTTTCAGCTATGGCTTCTGCTATGAAAGCAAAATACTGTGTAGTAGAACTCTGTTTACATTGGATGCTTTGCTTTAACTGTCATTTGAGGTTTTCTTTTAGCTCATGACAGGAAGCTCTAATAGGAAGGAAACCAAAAGTGCTTTAGGCATCATCTTAATTTTAAACAGCATTATTGGATCTATTCCCTCCATTGGAACCACAGTTTCACTGCTTTCCCAGACTGAGTATATTTCTACTACATATTTCAGCAGATATGCCATGTAACTGTTGCACAGAATTGGGGGATAGTTACAGACAGGAATGTCTACTTGCACATCTGTAACAATGCCAGGGTGGCCAGAAAGTAGGTAGGTTCGACTTGTCATGTTAGGTATGCAAGGTGTATGCACTTCTTTTGGATAAATTCACTGCTTCTTTGTCTTATTCTGGAGTTCAAGGATGCCTACTTTTTCACTGAGAAAAGCATATTTAGGATAACATACAGGAGTGTTATGAACTTATGTGAGTAGAAAAGTGAATTTTTAAAATGAAGTATATATTATTGAGTGTTTTTGTTTAGTGTTTCTACTTTCCTACTATTTACCTCCAGTGAACGGCTCCGGTCTTTGGTAAGTATTTGAGGATCTGTACTTCTCTGTGCACTAGAGAAATACCTGTCCTGTTAGCTAAGTCCACACTGAGGATGAAGTTGCCTGGACTCTCTTCCTGTCCCAGAAACTTTTGGGACTACCAGATTGTTCCAGTATCTGGGAGGAAGTGTAGGGCTTGGCAGGCACTCAGCAGCTTGTGCTCAGGGATGGGGCCTTGGAGCGGCACTGAGGAGAAGATCCAGTGGTTAAGAGTCCCGTTCTCCTCAGCAGGCTTATCCCAGTCCTGGCAGCAGCTGGGACTCCTTTGGTGCCCCAAGCCATACTGCTTTTGGTGGTGAGGCAGGCTCCTGATTGCTGGGCCTGGCATTGTTGGGTCCCAGCCCCCAGGAAGCCCACAGCTCTGTGATACCCAGGCAGGGGGGAGCAAATGATTGTTACTTGTCCTTGTGCATGTCTCTGCTAACAGAAATGTACTGATAAACCAATTGGTAGGCCTGACTATTTTCTTTACCAGCTACCTTGTCCTAGCACCTCTTTTGTGATGTTTGGGGTATTTTTGGCTCCTAAATGATGTTTTTCTAGTTTAGAACACATCTCTTATTAACAAAATTAGGAAATTTATAGTTCTAGTGCTGATCTGATTCCTTGTTGATGCCTGTGGGTGCTTCTGAGTTACTGTTTTCTATAACTTCAATGTATTTCAGCAGTATCTGAAAGAGGATTTTGTACTCCATAAGATTTGAAAAATAAGGAACTCTTTGTCATGCAACTGGACAAAAGTATGGAGATATGATTCATAATTCACTTTTTTCTGTAGTTGCCAGTGTAAGTACTTGTATGAGTCACTTCTTCAATCCAACACAAATGAAATTAGAAAACTACCATGGATGTTTAGCTTTCTTGCTTGCTGTAATGAAATAGTTTATTTATTTATTTGCCTTTGAGAGGATTTATCAGAGTACAGTTAAAATGGTTTTCTGGATGTTGAAGTAAAACTGCCTGAGAAGATTATAGGATAATATAGAGACAGGAATGTAATGGAAAATTCAGTTTCTTATTTTCTGATGAATTGTTATTCATTACAGGAGCCGTCCAGCATCTCCATATATATATGTTCTTGTTCATTTTGCAATTGTATTTCAGATTTGCCTAAGGTTCTGACTCAAAAAGCACATGATTTTTCTTTTTTTTTTTTTCTGATGGCATTGGTCCATGCTTCATTTCTGGTCAAATAACACAATAATGATGTGACTTGTTCATCCATAAAAACTTGTAGAATTGCACCAAACATCTGCACATAATGAATCCATTCATGCAAAGAAAGCTAAGTAACTTATTTACCACAGTAGATTTGCAAGAATTTCTCCTTTTCTACAGGCATCTTAAGAAGTTTCCTGCCACTGAGGGTGAACTCTCAAAACCTATTCATCTAATGAGCAAAGAACAGGGTAGCTTATTAGAAAATACCCATCTTGATTTCAGAGTAACAAGTAAATGCTGGCATATTGAAACAAAAGATGAGCAAAACAACTTTTGCTGTTGCTACTGAATTTCAGTGATGGCTGCAAAGCAGTAAGTACTGCCATTGCATCCTGGAGGGCACAGCAGGTATAATTCAAGCTGAGGTAAAGACACTTCAGTTTGAGTGTTAAAGTGCTTATTTGGTACCTAAGGTGACCGTTAATCTGGCCTGTAAACCCTAGAGAGCAGTTAATCAGCTATTTGTTGGTGTAGGCTTAATTCAGTTGCCTAAACAAAAATAAATATTTTTGAGATGCATAAGAGAATCTTAGACCTCTACATGGACTGGTAGGTATTACAAAAGCTTTCAGTAGGTCCACTCCGTGCCCTTTTGGCATCAACTGAATTACTCTCTAGACTCATTGTATTGAGTAGGTCTCCATTAATTATAGTTTTAGTTTCAGCTGGGACAGAATTGTTTCTTCAGAGTGTTTGGTATGGTGCATGTTTTCATTTTAGGAGAAAAACAATACTGATAACTTGCTAATGATTATAGTTATTGCTAAGTAGTGTTGTACAGAGCCAAGGACATCCCAGTGTCTCAGCTGATACTAACAAAGGGCTGGGAAGGGGCAGAATCAGGACAGCTGACAAACTGGCCAAAGGGATATTCCGTACCAATTGTCATCATGTGGAAGGAGGGTTTTGAAGAGGGTGAGAGATCATCTCATTCTTTTTCACTTGCTGAGTGTTAGGTGGTGAGTGGTGAGCAATTGCTTGTTATCATTTATTCTTCATATAAATTCACGTATATATGAATGTACATAACAAGTGGTATCAGAACTTTCCTTTTTACTATCGTGGTAAATAGATTTATTTCGATCCATGAGTTGTTTTTTTTGTTTCTTTCCCTCTGGGAAGAGGAGAGAGTGAGTGAATAACTGTGTGGTGTTGAGCCACATGCTAGGCTAAGCCACAACAATTATAATGGGAGTGTATACAACCAGTACCTTTGTGGACATCTGTGTGTAAACACCTAAATACAAATGACTTACCCCCTGAGCTGCGTCCTGTACAATTTCTGCATATGTTGTATTGCTACATGTGTGTATTTTTATTTATACATAGTGGAGGAGAGTCTTGTTAAAGGATTTGAAGCAAAGCTACAGTAGTGACCACTTAAGTTAGTGAAAGGGGGACTAGCAGATGTACATCTTCTGGATTGAAACAGTGCTTGGATACAGCTTTGGTGTGACAGACCCAAGAGAGTGAGAACATGCATCAGGCCTCCTGTATGTCATTGAGATGTTAAGTGTGACTGGGGTGCAGTTAATTTCTACAAAATGGTTAGTAAAGCCATATAGGTAGATGATTTGGGGCAGAATTACATCTCTTGATTTGTTTCTGTATTTGTTTCTAAGTATATTAAAGCCACCAGAACAGCTTCCAGGTTGCCAGATTTCCAGGCTCTTTTATCAATGCTACCAGTATTTTTCAGTTTGAGCAAAACTGTTAGCATGGTGATTTCTGAAATAGGAACATTATTAGAACAGAAGGATAAGAAAATTACTGCTCTCTCTGCCCTTGTAGGGTCAGTCTTTTTCATTTCTGTCATTTCCTGGTTTGAATAGCTTCTACAGCCTTCCTCACTGGTCTAGGGAAAACCTCTCTCTTGATATGACTGCCGATGCTCCCCTGATTTTTCCCCCCCCCCCCCCCCCATCTCTTTCTTATTGTTCCCTTTTCTGAAGGAAAGCTTCCCCTGGTGAGTACTGTCATTTGCTTTCATGGAAAGAACACCTTCATCCCCTCCCCCCCCCCCCCGTGACTTCTACTACCTGCAGCAGCTGGGTGCAGACAGGCAAAGGTGCTCTTTCTTCAGCCCACTTGTGCAGAGCAGGGCAGCATTATTTACATAGTCTCCTGTGGGAGTGCTTTATAAGAGGGGCCATTCATCACAGACCTAATAAGTGTAAAGAAGAATAGAGGAAACAATGGAGAACATATTTTATGAACAAGTATAACAACAATGATTAGACAAAAGCTTGGAATTTAAGTAGGAGGAAAAAGCAGGAAGAGAGTAGATAGTGTGGATCAGGATGTTATTTTGAATTCAATCTACTGAAAATCATAAGTGGGCCAGGGGAGATAGGGACTAAGCTGAAACCTAAAATTTGGAAATTGCTTTAGATGTAGATGAGAACAAAACCAGTAAACAAGACATCCATGAAATTGCTGAGAACAGCTAAAAGACAGGGGATGTAAAACATTGTTTTCATTCTTAAATCCTACCTTACAAATCATAGGAGAAATACCTATTGGTATAGGAAACAGGCTGCCCAGGGAAGACCACCATCCCTGGAGGCCTTCAAGAAAAGGATGTTGCACTGGGTGACATGGCTTGCAGTAGTCACAGACTTAGGTTGGTGTTTGGACTAAATGATGTTATTGGTCTTTCCAACCTTAATGACTCTATGAATAGGAGAAGCAGTGGAGAAGGTAGATTAGGGTTACAGATGGATTCTTGGAGAAGACATGAGGGCTCAGTAGACTAGTATTTTAAGCGCAGCTCCTCTAGTTAAATTGAATCAGTGTAGTAATTCTTTTGCTTAGTTGGCAGTAAAGTTACTTGATTTAAGACTGTATTTCTCCAGCGTTTATTAATGAAAGTCCATTCCTGCTGAGTACCATTAATGTTTATTGGAGTCAGCATCTCAGGAGACTGGGCCTGAAAAGGACAAGGAAAAAGTCTTCTTTATCTTCTGACAGAGCTACCCTCAAGGCATGAATGGATGGTACAACACTGAGTTCTGTAATAAGAACTAAGAGAAGGTGGAATTTTTTTTTTCTTGCTATGTTGTTTATCTGTAGTTGCAGTAGACTATTAAGTTGTGTACAAAATGTGCAGTTTTCTCTATTGTAGAGTTTTGTAAGATTTTGAACGTATAGGTAATTTAATTCATGTTTGCGTTCACATTGCAAGTATCTGTAACCTTGCTTTTTCAAAGTCCATGGATGGATTTTTAGCAAACTGGCCCTGAGTTTTGTTACTTTGAGAACAAGGTTTTGGTCAGTGAAATCAGTCACTTTTTTGCTATAGTGGTCCAATTAACTGCCTTTCACTGCTGTAGTTAAATGCACATCTTTAAAATAGAGCACAGTGAAACAGGAGTGAAATCAAGATAACTTTCAGTATGATGTACTGAAGAGCACTTAGTACCTGAGCGTCCCAAGAGGCTGAGTTGACTATGGACTTGAGACTTCAGCAGAGCGGTGATTTCATATGCATTGGTTTTTGCAGTTCATCTCAAATGCCACATAAAGCGGCACCCTTTCATGTATCTCAGAATGGACACCCTGAGCCACCAGGCACTATCCTTTTATGCAAAGTCTGGGGTCACAAAGGTTATTTGCAGCTTGGAAATTCACAACAAAAATAGAAAAACTGGGTCAGTAAATGCTTAAGGGATTACAGTTTCATGAGATTGAGGCACTGGTATTTTATACCAATTTTTTTTTTTTTAAATTCAGAGTTCTTTGTTTTCCTTCTGCAAGGCAGATGATTACTAGAAAGAATGATCAATTGCAAATTCAGGCAGAATAGAATTAAGTGTCAATATCAATGAGAAACATACTCTTTTTAAGGCAGGATAAATGGAAAATCAACCTAAACTTCTCTGTTTCAAGCACCTTTGGAAGTTTTTATTTCATTACCTTTGTGAGATGAGAAACTCTTGTTAAATAACCAAATTCTTGTGGGAGGGTTAACATACTCATTGAGACTAGCAAGATTTTTGAGGATTCATCAGCATGATGGTAGATACTTGTGTTTGAACTCCTCTCTAGACATTTCCTTACAGGTAGAGTAGAGAAGACAGCCATGATTTCAGTGATTTAATGCTAAATGGAAGGGGGGAAAAATGATTTAATGAATTGTTCCTTAAAAGTACCACCAAGTTTAACAGGTGTGTTAAAGTAGTTCATGTGTAGTTGTATAAGATTTAGCAGGAAAATATTGTAAAATTTGTGAATTCAGTAGAACAGCCAATGCAACATCTGCTGCTAATTTTTATCTGCTTTATAATAAAAGGGAGGGGAAAGGGGAATGGCAGAAAAAGATTAAACTGCTCAGCTCCATTCACTTATTCTGTATTAAAATGCGTATATACATATGCTTTCCACCTTTTCTGATTGTGCGTAGATAAGATGGAATGCTAACAATGGAGAGATTTATTAGCATCCTCAAAAGCACTAGTGTATTTTAGCTGGTGACATGGGTCATAAGTTCTATTCTTGGATCCAGGTTAAGAGAACAACTTCTGTTTGTTACTCTGAAAATATATTTTATTGGAAATAACGTGAAGATAATCTTCCTCAATTAAGTCTTCTAATTATTTATATGTAATGGATTTAAGGGCACTTACAATCCTTGTGTAATATCTATATAAGGGCTCAGAATTAGGGGAAAGTATGACAGGAGTTACACAACTTGGGACTTATTTTCAGTATGAAATGGTGGCAGTTTTGAGCACCTCTATGCTTAGTATTAGTGCTCAAGGCAATTATCAGTAAATCCACACATGAAATTAATTTTATGAAAAATAATATGTAATTCAGTATTGATACTGAACGTAGATGTATGTTTACTTGTGTTAGCTTGCCATTAAATATGCTATATTCTTTACAAACAGTTAAGCTCAAAGAAGGAAATACTGTTGCATATTAATGAAGTTCTGTGGATGAAAAACAAAATTTAATGCTTTAGACTTTCATGCATTACAAGGTCTTAATAGCCCCTCCAGCAATGAAAGAATCTTAAATGTAAATGCAGGTGAAGGCATGTAAGTGCATTATTAATTTAACTAATGTTGGCTTCTTTGTCCGCTAGTGATAAGCTCCAATCAGAGAAGGTACTGAAAGATGCACCTTCTGTTTGGAAGAAACGTATTAGATCATAAAGATACTATGTTGAAAGGAACATGTGATGATCTTCAGCCCAATCTGCTGCGCAAAATCAAACTTAGTTCAAAATAATAGCAGATTGCTTGTGACCTTATCTAGTTAAGATCAGAAAAGATATAAAAGTAGAAAATGCACAGCCTTTTTGGACAACCTGTTCTGGAGCATAAACAGATCTGTGATAATTGGCTTAAAAAAATTGTGTGTTCTTCATTTTATTTTAGTGAAATTAGTGCATTAACCAATTCTGCTGTTTTGTGCAAGTATTTTATGCAGCAGAAACTTGTCTGTTGCTTTCAAAGTTTACAACTGTAAGACAGTAGCTAGAAGGACAGTGGCCCTTTTCCCTCCAGTTAAACTTGTGCAATTTGTATTAATATTTTAGTTTTTACATATATGAGCCCTGAAAAGAGGAGAGTGGCTTTTCACGTACATGACTAAGCTGGATTCCCACTTAGTACTGTTTGAATGCAATTTACAATAATGAGAAATTGTGTGATTCCCAAGAGATGAAAAATTGTATCATTTAACTGTGCTGTCATGAATTAAACAACTTTGGTCATTGCATAGTGAGAAACAGTGCTCTCAGAGCCTAAATAGGCTTTGGTGCTATGTAAAATTAAATTGTGAACTTCCATGATCTTGGTGGTCTTCTAGTTCTGCTGACCCAATGCCAAATCAAGTGAAAAAGCATATTCTCAAAGCAAATGAGATATTGCCTATGATCTAAGCTTTCTCTTGCTCTGTTATCTATCTACTAAGCTTGCTGGACATAGTACTGAAGACTGTCTTGTGAGAAGGAAATGTTTTATTCTAGGTGGATTTGTTAATCTCACTTGCTACATCCACAGTAGAGCTGAGCATATGGGATGTCTATAGGTTTTCCAATCACCACTCTTCCGTCTCCTCCAAACCTAATTGGCCTTGAGAATAGCTTCAAAGCTGAGGGAATTCATAGCTGAAACACAGAATCAGTACAAAATCGTTTGTTTCTGGACCTGTACACAAACATTTACTTTACTGTTCAGTACAGAATTAGAGCAACTAATTTCCCAAGTTACGTATTTTACCTAAAGCAGCCTGTTCTCTCAGGAGTATCTGTCTTTCTCGAAACTGTGGTTATGCCCTTTTAAAAACGATTTGTTCATTAGTGCAGCAGTAATCGTGAAAATAGGTCACAGCCTCTTTGGAGTTAAGCTGCTGTGTCCCCATAGAGAACAGCACTTAAATATCAATGGTGTAGCCAGGAAAACTCAGCAGTTATTTCCCTGTTTTCTGCAATTCAATGAGGAGTTGTTCGATGCAGACCCTGTTGCACTCCAGATGAATGGTGGTGATTGTGAGAAAATGATCTCCTATCAATGCAAGATGTCACACTGGGAACAAAGACTAGTTCTTACCATGATGGGATGAGCTCACTCTAATCCCCAATTTGGGTGACTTTGATGCTTGTCCAGGTGCCAATTTTTCCATAAATGACGTACCAGAAAAAAACTTATTAAAAAAATGTTAAACAGGGCAGTGTTAAACTGATTCATGACTTCTGTATCTTAAGGTCATATTGGGTGAGATGTCATGTAATTACCCTTTTGTGCCCCATTTCCTGGGGAACCACCACCCCGTCAACAATTTGAGCTTTTGTTGTGCTAAAATCATTCATATTAAATTTACCATCACAAGCAAAAAAAAAAAAAAAGCACAGTCTTGTTTGAAATTCTCAGAATGCTTGAGTTTATACTTGCATAAATGTCTAAAATTTATCAGTTTAACTCTAACATTACTTCTAGGTTTTCTCAACTTTGCATTTCCATCCTGGAATTTTGGTGTGCAGTCAGTGGAGTCTTAGGATGACTCACTTCCTGATATGTCATTCCCGTTTGCTGTGCCTATTCATATATAAAAAATGGGAAGAAACAGACAATAATGACTTCTCTGTTTGATGAGCAGTCATGAATGCTGCAATAACTGGAAGTTTTGTATAATTTATTTGGTGAGATATACAGTAGGATAGCAAAACCCATTTACAGGAAGTAAGCATACTAGCTTGTCTCTTTTCCATAGTATTTCTGTGTTGCCTTCCTGACTCTTATTAAGATGTCCATTCTCTTAGTCCATTAGCTCTTTGCAGATAACTGCCCTTTGTCCATGTTCCTTCCTTAAGAAGGCATTTGGGAAGTTAGGCAGAAAGGTCTGATGGAAGGATGTGTATGGCAAACAGAAAAAGGCCCCATGGATGATAATCCTGCTGTCTGGAACAAGGTTGTCTTCCTTTTTCACCATGTGGAAGGAGCAGCTCATGTGGGAAAGGGAGAGGTGCAGAAACATTTCTTATATTGTATAAGAATATTTCACTGGAATAAAATGTGAACATTGCACAAACAGTGGAAATCAAAGGTCACTGAAAACATAAAAGTAGGAGTATAACATGAAAAGGTTGTTGGGAGGATTTTTTTTTGTTGTTGTTGTGTGTGTGCGAAGTCTCAAAAGAATAGGAAATGGATTCCCTGAAGAAAAAAGAATGAAAACATGCAGAATATTTGGAATTGCCATGCACATTCTTCAGGGAACAATTTTTTTTTTCTTCTGCATACTGCTTTAGAATTATTGAAACTCCCGAATTTTCTGATTTACTCATGAATATATTTTAGTACATATACTCAAGCTGCTTCTAAAATAATGCCTCCTATTTTATATATTGGCCCATGATCTTGGAGATGTATGTTGGTGGTATCGCAGCAGAGGTTGAACCTTCCCACCAATATTTCTTTGTTTTGTTGCCATGTGACAGATGGCAGCAAAAGGCAGTCTGACAAAGTGGTGTCTGACGTGGAAGTGCATATGAAACAGAGGTGTGTCACTGAATTCTTCCATGTGGGGAAAAGTGGCACCTAGTGACTGACGTTCATCAGTGCTCACTGAATGTTTATGGAGACAGAATGGTACATGTGAGTACAGTGAGGCAGTGGGTGATGTGTTCAAGCAGAGGTAAGCAGTTTCAGTGACATGAAAGACAAGCCATGTTCTGGATGGCCACACACAGCTGTCACATCACAAAATGAAGAGCATCTCAATCAGCTCATATGTGTGAACTGGAGAATTATGACTAGGGAACTGTGTACAGAGCTGAATATTGGCTTCAGTGAGTTGGAAATGATGGTGGCAATGTTGGAATGTCATGAAGTTTGCACCAGATGGTCCCTTGAATACTCAAACAGGAACAGAAAAAAACATCTTACGCAAGTTTGTCAGGACTCATCGAACCAATATGAGGCTGAATGTGACAGTTTCCTGGGTTGTGTCATGACTGGTGATGAGATGCTGTCACCACCACGTCCCATTACATGGGATAGGAAAGGGGTCTTCCTTCTGGATTTCCTGGAAGTTGAACAAACCAGCAACCCTGACTGCTATGTCATGATGCTGACTAAGCTGAAGGCTTGAACTTCTAGAGTCAGGAGAGGGGGGGAGACAGCATTTCTCTTGCAGCATGATAATGCTGGGCCCCATAGCAGTTCAAAGACCATGGAGCACATTGCCAATCTTGACTGTGGCTGCCACACCCACTGCATAATCTGGGTTTGGTGCCTTCTGACTTCCATTTGTTCAAGACAATGAAAGATAGGGTGCATGGGCAATGTTTTCCTAGCAGCTGTGAGAGAGTGGGTCTCCTCAGCTGGTGATGATTTTTATGCGTGCAGCATGCAGGCTGTTGTGCATTGCTAGTGAAAAAGCATAGCTAATAGTGGTGACAATGTTGAAAAATAGTGTTTTGTAGCTGAGAATTTGCTCTGAGGTAGTACTATTGTACTCTTTGTAGCTGTTGTATTCTCCATGGAAAGAAATAGGAAGCATTATTTTTGGAGTGTCTTATGTATGTTATGATGTTAATTATGAGCGGATTTACTATATACCAAGGTGACTAGCTGGGGAAATATAACTATTAAGATTAAAAAAACAAACAAACAAAACCAAAAAACAAGGTAGTTTTCTATATATATAGAATATGGGGTAATTTTACAGACCTCTAGATTAAAAAGAACCCAAAAAGCGGATTCATTGCAGGTTCAGAAGCACAGTATTGGAAAGATCGGGTGCATCTTGAATACGATGAGGTAGATTGAGAAGGAGAAAAATCACCATATTGTTTCTGCTGTATTTTCCTCTCTGTGACCACTTTGAGCTATTATTTGCATACCATGGGTGTGTTGCTAATGAAGTAAATGCTATCTGAAGTCTGATTACATCATTCATTTCTGGAATATGTTTTTGGTTACAGTAAAAGATCATTCTTTATTTTTCCTTACTTTCATTAACTCTTGATTGTGAAGTAGTTTTGCGTTATCTGCAGCCTTTACCTCATGAACTTTTCTGAAGATACTCAGATTAATCTGAAGATTAATAATTTATAAAGTTCATCAGCAATTGTGGAGGTCACCACTGTAACTGAGAAACTTATGTGACTGCAGTATTGCTTTTCTTCATATTATTCCAGAGATGCATACCTCTTCCAGTTGTCAGGTGGGACAAATGAAATTTGACAACCTATCGTGGTATCTGCCCAGACTTGTGATGCCTGGCAGTGTAGCATTACCTTTGGAACAGCCTTGTTTTTAAAAAAAAAAAAAAAAAAAAAAAAGAAAAAAAGGAGAGCAAAAATTGCAGCATGCTTATAGAGTACATCCCCCTGGCCCTTTCCCTGCGCACTTGCAAAGCTTCAGGTCATAAACATAGCTTGCTGGCTGTTAAGTCCCGTAGCAGCAGTAGGGCTTGGTGTGTTATCAGCTAATGAAATCCATCTGATTTCATGCTATGCCTGTTAGCTCTGCTGGTGAATGTGTCCTTTAGTGATACGGAATTTCAGAATCGGTAGGTGCATCAAAAGCTTAACAGCAAGTGTGGAGGGCTCTTCTAAATAATAGGGACTTAAGCAATACTGTGAGCTCTTTCTAATTGCACTGCCCTCATTTGTCCACAGTATGCTTTAGTGTTAGTCTTAATGTGAAAATGGTGTTATTTTAGCCCAGTGATGTTATTTTGGTGCTCTTCTGTAAAAGGTACTCATTGACTAAAGTGCTTCGAATCAAACCTTTTTATGTTATTTTGCTGAAGCTGTTGTGGTCTAAGAAGAAATGAGAGATGTGAGCCACAGCAAGGAGTGGCTACTTGCACTATGAAATTCAAGGCCAAGTACAATTAAAATACAAAAGTAGCTAAGTTGCTGTGCTGAATTTAGAGCTGATGGATTAAGTGGCATGAAGTTCATGTTATTAAGAGGATGTAAGTGTGTCTGACTGAGACTAAAGTATAAATGATTCTGAGAAAGAGATCTTAATTAGAGAAATGTAAGTGATGCTAGGACAGTTTTAAGCACCAATCATGGATAAGTTTAGCTTAGATAACAATTTGTAGAAGTTATCCAGAGTAGTTACTGTGGGAGAGCTACTTCACTAATGTATTTATCTTGGTTGCTTTTACACTGGAAGCATCCTTGCTGTTCTTCTTTCAGTGTGGAGTGCTGCGCCCTAGCTCTGATGCTACGTATATGGCATATAGAAGATACTGAGTGCTATGCATTCTCCATCCCTCATCTGCCTTCTCTGATGACCAACCTTCCTTCCATACATGCAGGACACATGAGAGAAGAGAGCTGATACTCTGCCTTCAGGCATTCCCTTCATAGCAGAAGAGCATGATGTGCTGCTCATGTCATGCATTTTCCTTTTGTGAAAGCAGCAGAGCTAGGCGTGGTAGAGCAAAGCAGCAAAACTGCTGCATTAGATATGAAACAGGCACTTATACGTGCTGTATGTAGTTCATGGAGAGAGACTATTGTGATTTAGAGTCTTTGGGCACATTTAAAAATGACAAATTGTAGGAAGTTCCATCTGTGTGAAATGGAAGATGCATGAGATACACTCCTCAATTTTCAGATCTCTCAGTAAATAGTATTGGATTATTAGCTCTCAACTTGAGCCTTACTCTTACTGTTATCCATTAGCATTGCAGAATATCTTATAGCACGTTCTGTCATTCATAATAAAACTAAGACTATACGTACGTAGGTTGTTCCAAAGTTAATGCTCCTATTTTATTCCATGGAAATGATAACAGGTAAAAAGAGCTAATTTAGTAGAGCAAATTCTTGTGCAAATTTTCAGCAACAAAACACTATTTTTCAGTGAATCTCAATGACTGCCATTTTTTTTTTCTGCTTGGAGGAATTCAATGACATGCCTTTGCTTCATGTGTGCTTCCTTATCAGACACCATCTTGTCAGTCTGTCTCTCTGCTGCCATCTGTCACACAGCAAAAAAAAAAAAAAGTAATGGAATATTGGTTGGAAGGTTCAACATCTACAGCAATACCACCAACATCCAGCTCTGACATTGTGGGTCAACATAATAAAATAGGAGGCATTACTTTCGGAGCAGCCCTCAGCATGTGTTGGATAATATGAGATTTCTTTTAATGCTAGGAAATGTTTCTACACCATCATGTTCAGTAATAAAGGCTAGCAATACAGATTGTAGTACCATTCATTGAGAGCCCAGGAAGCATAAAGGTGCTGAGACTTTGCTGTCAGTACTTTTATATATTGATTGTGTGACCTTAGTTGTGGTTTTCAAAGTTTTGCACTCACAAAGACCCTTTGATACAATGACTTTTTTTCTAACATCATACAGTTCTTGCTTTTCTCTGCTTTTTAAAAGCAGTAATTATAGAATGTTCAAGCCAATAAAGTAGTTCTCTTCTTTGTTTAAATATGCCAGGTCAGACATCTACTCTGTTGTTTCTGCCCCAGTGCCCTTTTGGTTCTAGTATGTTCAGAACTACTTGAAACTCATATGTAGTTGTTATTAATACAACTAATTTTCTCCAGTTGGTTGCTTGCCTAAGTTTTGCTGCCTCATGACATTAGCACTTGATTAAAATCAGATTTGTTCATACTCAGGAGAAGAACAGTGAAGAGGTGATTCTGTCCCAGAGAAACATATACTTGCAAATGGATCACTGATGCATTTCATCCATTGGGCGTGATTTGTTTTGGGGAATGGAAAGAATGCCTCAACTGCTCTTTAGTTCTGTCAGCAAAAACTAAAGGAACCTTGGCAAATAAGGATACTGAATTCTTATTTGTAAATCAATAGGGTTTTGCCTAAGTGTTAAGTTATACAACCTCTCAATATTTGTGTAAAGATGCTACGAAACAAGCAGCGTGCTGCAGTTCAGGACAAATATTTAAGTATCATTTGAGTATGCATGTTGACATGTATCTGTATGGGACTGATGCAGACAGCTAGTTTTTTTTCTGCAAAAATATGATTTGAAAGTGAGAATGTACATGTGAAAAGGCTTAAGGAAACCAGGGGCTTCTTCTACTTTGTATTCCTTCCTTTCCCATATTCCTTCCTTTCCCGTATTGCTGTTATTCAGTTATTCCTTTGTTCCTGATTTTTGTTTTGTTTTTGGGCTCTCTTCCCACATATCATTTGGAAACATTTTTCAGGTCATCTGTAAAGCTCCATTCCTTTGGTATTTCATTTACTGAAACAAAAAAAGTTACCATTACAGTTCTTGTCATCTCATCTAGAAAGGTATTTTGAATGGATCAGGTGAGGCTGGAGAACAAGGTCTTTCATTTTTGTTACCATTCGGTGCTAGTCCTGCCTTGTAAACCTAATCCATCTGCTAGCTCCTGTTAGCATGTTAGGATACGTTCTCGTTTCATTCAGTTTAGTTTTTATCTTTTTAGTATCTGTCCAGTAGGAAAGCAGTGCAGCAAAGCAAGGCATATTTAGCCTTGTGATACTTTGGCAAGCTCAGTGGGGATATAAGCAGTCCAGTATTCATACAAAAGGTTTACCTCCTGCAGAAAAATCTGTAGTATCTTTGTCAAGTGTTTTCATGAGCGAGGGAAATAAAGCTGGGACCTTGGAGTGGCTAACTGGAACTTCTGCTGTGCCTGTAGTCTTCCAAAAACTGAAAAAAGCCTCAGAAGTTTTTTTGTACATCTTGGGTTTCCCTCAGATCCTTTTGCATGAGCTTCTTCCTGAGAAACAGGATCCAGATGATTTAGGGAAGAGCGATAGCTCGTACCAAAGTCTGACTGTCTTTTCTATTTACTGCGTTGAAGGAATGACAAAAAAAAAAAGGATTAATTGCTTTCAAAGGCTGTGCAAGTAGAGTTGAAGGAATCATTCACTTTTGTGGATAATAAGCATTGGAAATAATTAGTGGAGATCATCAAGGCAAAAGATACTAGAGAATGGTTTAGTGTTTTTGTGACTGATTTAAAAAAAAAAAAAAAAAAAAGGAAAGAAATAGAAGGAAAAAGGCTGGAGAGGTTCACTGAAATGGAAATCTTCAAGACTTAAAGATCTTCATGAACGTTTCCACTTGTGCTGTCCGTACCCTACATGCCCTTCATTCCCACTTGCCAGCTGTACTGGTGGAGGTCACAGCTGGAAATGAGAAATTTAGGGAAAAGCAACAAATAGGATGGCAAAGGAAAACAACTGTCCCTACAGTTGAGTCAGATTTGATAAGCTTTCACGTAAGAAACAACGGTGATCTATTTTCCTCTTTGCCACCAGGCTCGGATAGTGGGAAGGGACACTGGCTAACATGAGGAAGCATCTCTGATAAGGGAAAGAAGGAAAGCCAACTGGGTGTTGTTTAAACACTGGCCTTTGTCATTCAGCTGTGCATGCTTAAATAGAAATACTGGCCCTCCTATGCCATAAATACATCACTATTTGAGGTAATAGGTGTTGCAGCTAGGCCAGTTGCGGGTTTCTTACCTTCTGGTGCAGTTTGATGGTTTTCTCAGATTCTGCTTTTCTTACATGGGCTTTGTTTTCTTGGTGTTGGGTTTGTAAGTTTTCTGCCATTAGAAATACCTCATTTTATTAAAGTATGCTAAGCAATAGGATCTGGAGTTCTGTTAGTTTTAACAAAGATTTATTGTTTTATTCCATTTCCTGAAGAAACGTTCCTGTTTTGTCATTAAGTCAAGGGCCGAAATTAAAATGGGAACAGCTTTCTCCCATAATACGTAAATCAAAATTACGATTTCTTTGATTGCTCAGTTTTCCAATTATTAGAATATTTAAAATGAACATTGATGTCCATGAATAATTGAGCAAGACATGCCTAGAATTAGGCAAAAGGAGCATTTGTAGAATTTTAATGAGTTTTTAAGCAGCGTGTGGGTGTATGAAATTTCTGTATAAATTTTTTTTTAAAGAGTATTGAGTAGGCATAGAGCTAGGTTGCTACATGGTACAGTTTCTAACCAGCTTTCAGTAGGTAGCAACCCTCTATTAGACAAAAACAACATCCAGGATATAGGCTTGTTTTCCTGTTAGAACAGCTTCTTGGCTTTCCTCCACCATTAATGCAATGTGCAAGGCAGCTGCAGCAACTCTGATTTGACTGAAGTGGATTCAGGTGTTAAGGTCATTAGAAGATGATCCAGAAAGCTCACATTAGAGAAGCTGACTCACATTCACACAAAACTGAGAACTGAATGGCCAGGTTCCCAACATACCTAAATGTATGTGCTTAGGTGGAAAAAGTCCAGTACTCAGCAGCCTACCAGATGCTTAAGTGATCAGAGCACTCATCTGAGACACTGAGGGTCTGCATTTAGAGTAAGAGAAACGGAGGGAACCCATTTGTGTCTTATTGGAGTATACCCTGCCCGTTGATTAGTCTCTTGGGAAAGCAGAGCCACCAAACAGCCCCCAGTAGAAGGCTGCTTCTGTGGTTTGGGTTGGGTTTTTCAGTTGGGATGGAGGAGCTGAGATGAGCATCTTTTCTTGGTTCTGTTGTTTAGAAAATGTCCCCTGCTTCATCTTGCACCTGCTAGGCGATCATACTATACATGCTGATTATAAAATACTTTCATAAAGGTGTTTTAGAAACTGCAGACTTGCTTTATAAACCACAAATTAAACTCAATTCTCCTTTTCAAATAATCATTTCTAATAGGAAGCAATGAATACAAAATGTTTTTGCAGGGATTTTCCCCTTCCACCTGAAGTGTGCTGATAGGTTATGAAACTAAAGAAAACATGACTTACTGAAACTAACACTACATTTTCTGCCTTTTGAGTATAACTTCAAAATTGTGGAGGTAACTTGGGGACTCAGCTATAACTAAACATCAGCAAATTTAGGTCACATCCTAGCTGAAGAAGGAGCTGTGTGGAGACCCTTGTGTCTTTTTGTTTCCAAAACAAAATGAAGACATTATTGGCAAATCAGTCTTTCAAGAAGTTCTCATTCTGTTTTGTTCAGTCTTACTCCTTTGAGAAAGTCATTTTATATGAATTGAGAGCAGCCTGTGAGGTCCCTGTAAAGAGCAAAGCCATTCATTTAGAGTTAAGCGCGAAGGAAAAATGGCACCTTGTTTTTATTGTTTAGTTCTGATAATTACCAAATCTGAGATTTAAAAAAAAAAAAAAAGCCTTTTCTCCCTTACATGAGTTCTGGATGCACTATAGCTATTCTCCTCCATGTGTGTGCCTGTGGAAATGCAACTTGCTCCTTCTCTGAGTTTCACCATTGTTTCTCCCCCTCATTGGCAGCCAATCATTCCCAGGTGGGTGAGTGAGGAGCAGGTAGGGCCAGAGATTGGCCGTGTTCCTCCCACACATCCTCTATGGGCGGGGATGTGAAGCCATGCTTGGGAAAGCTGTTGTGTTCTCACTTGGTGAATAAACCCCTGAACCTGTGAGCTCGTGTCACTTGTTCTCAGGTCTCCTCCCTTTCCCATTAAAGCAATTGGTTGTTTTCTTGTTTAGGCTGGTGATGCCAAAGCTCAGTAAACACAGCTATTGGAGAGGTTTCTTCGGACTGATTCTGTGATGGATCCACAGATGTTGTTCATGCAGTAGTGAAAATGAGAGATCTGGAAAGTTGAGAGCCAGCGTATGGAGCTAGCAAATGAGGATGGGAATGATGAACAAAATGTTGCTTTGGTGAGGCATGATGTTGAAAATTGGGTTTTTCAGTTTTACAGCCTATGCTTTTTAAAGTTAAGCTGTACTCTTTAACCCAGAGATGTCTACTGTCCATTTACTGGAAAGATGACTGTGGTCTATGTAAATGTTTTCATAAAGTTACTGTGTTGGCAAAATGGGTTAGCATACCTCTTTCCCAAATATCCTTTTGCTCACTCTCACCTGTGGAACATTTTCTGAAGGATACATTAAGTGATTTTTCTATTTTCTATATATTGGTGTATTCTCCTTCTGTGTAAGATTCCTGGAGTCCATTTCAAGGCCCTTAATATTTTTAATGTTGGAGATACTGTGAAGTGGCTGGTAAAGGAGAAACGAATGTTTTTCTTTGTTTTGTTCTAATGTTCAGGCCTTCTTTATGCATTCCTCTATCATTCTTCAAGTTTTCTCAATCTAAGTTTCCAGGTTGTTAGCGCTGTTCTCTATCAGCTTCTCTGCTAAGTTGTTTGATTTCTCCTACTTTCACTAAAGGAACAAATAGTCTCCCTTTTTAATCAAAATTATCTTCCTCCATCTACTCCCCAAATCAAAAGCTAACATACTTTCTTAGGCGAAATCAGAGGCACCAGAAATTATTATTTTTTTTTTTTGGAAGACAACAACAACAAAAACTGAAAGATTTAAAGCAAAAGTTGATCCCATTGTGTTTTCATGACCAGTCTGAACTAAAAATAGACTTCCAGTTTGCTTTCAAGCACGATACTGTGCTAGTGGTAGAATTGTTCAAATTCATGCCACTGAAATGTATGATAAAATACCATTTCTGAGTAGTCTTTCGAAGATGTGAAGAGCTTACAGTGTCAAATACTGAAAAGAACAAAAAGAGAACACAATAATAAAAAGATCTTGAAAGCAAAATAAATGTTATGCCAACAATGGATCTTAAAACTACACTCAGATCTCCAGAAGCTTTATGAGTGGGTGCTTTTATTGAGTGCCTGTAAGCATTGTGGAGAAGAATGGGTGACAGGAATTTACCTGCCCTAATGTGCAGAGGATGACTGGGTCTCACACACTGCTTGGGTCTGTTACAGTGTTCCTCCTTTAGTTTCGTGAACATTGCTAGTATCTTAGTGAGTTTTCAATGAGTCACAACGTATGGATCTACAAACAGTAATTTTAAAGCAGATATCCATTTAAATTACAAGAATTTCACTGCATTCCTGCTGCTTGCTGCATGGAGTGTGCTGGGGGTGGCTGCCTGTAGCATGGCTGGCTACAAGCCTGTGAATCAGAAACACTGTTCATAAAATGAAAGAAAAGCTCTCCTTTAAACTCTGTGGTTTAATCTTCTCTTTGTGGGGTGGGGATATATGCTGAGGCTGTGGAAAACATTAAACATTTAAAAAAAAAAAAAATCAGTCATGGGTGGGAATGTTTGCACTTTTTATAGCCTTTGGTAAATTGTATTGAAGGTTAGAGTTGGTTTTTAGTGACCTCTGCTCAATGCTGCATGGTTTCTAGCAAGTGGAGATATTCGCTATTGTCCCAGAAAAATCATAATTGGCTTGGCACAAACACCTCTAAGAAGGTTTGCACGTGTGGCCAAGACTGCAAGACTGATTTCCCCTAAAGGAAACCTTCCCTCTTATGGGGGGGAAAAAAAAGACAATTCAAACCTACTGGAATACTAGCCCAGATTATTTATTCTTAAAATGATGTCCTCTTATAAAAATTCATAGGCAGTCAATCCAATCTGCATGTTTAACTGAGACTCAGAGGTCCATATTTTTGGTGTTAACTGTCAGGGAATGCCAAGAGGGGTCCTGGTCTTGTCTTTTTTTTTTTTTTTTCCATCAGCAACATCTTTACCAGGAGTTTGACTCCTTTGCACATGGCTTTTTTCCACTAAGGGTTTGCTGCACTTGTGATGGTGTTGAGGCTCCTTCTTCCTGTCAAACAGCCCCTGTCAAATATGAAGCACCACCATGACTTTTTATGACTTTTTCCTCCTTTTTGGTCTTACTGTCATCAGTTTATGCTCAGAATATGAAGTACTATTCTTGGATATAATAGTTATCAAAGGAAGGGTTACTTTTTTAATGCTCTGTAGGGGATAGCATTGTCAATTGTAACTTTTTTTTTTTTTGCAGCTTTCAACTTGTGATATTTCTTTTTCTTTCTTTCTTTTTTTTTTTAAATTTGGTGGCTGTTCCTTCTTTCCACCCCAAAAGAGGAATCGTCTTTTCCTAAATTGCTTCTCAGTATCAGGATATAAAACATCTCATTATAAAGCTTGCAACTATATACGTATATGTAATAGACAGGCTGCCAGGCTGCACTATGTAACACATCTTTTTCTGTCTTTACCTTTACTATATGGTGTATTGGGGATCTTAAACCAAAACTTGATGAAGTAAATGGAAAGGCTTCCATTATCTGTAGTCCAATTTTGGTCCAGATGCAGTATGGCAAAGCTGCTGTTAGCAGATTTTTTTTTTTTTTTTCCCCCCAAAATGTAATAACAGTGTCTTCCCTAGAACTTGTGAAACTGAGTGTAGTTATCCATAAAATGTCTACCTTCTGTAGGTGTAAAGGCCTGGGAATGCTTCTTCCATCTGCTTGTTCATTAGTTCCAGCTTTGAAATAAAGTCACGCATTTTTAGTAGGCTGGGAACCAGCTGACAATAAGAGTAGAATCCACTATCTGAAATAAGCTTGATTTTTTTTTTTTTTTTAATTTTTGGCTTCTTATTATGTGCAGTAAATGGTTTGCTTTCATTTTTTTGTTCTTGTGCTATTTCAAGAAAACAGTTTATATACTGTTTATTAGATACAAATACTTTGCATTTCATACTGTCTTAGTAGTACAGCATTTACCTTTTCTTTATCCCTGTTGTTTTTTTAAAAATTTGATTGATCAGCATCATATAGCTCATTTAATGCCTGATGTACTCTTTGATTGCAAGCATCATTTCTGTGGCTTCTCTGCAAAGGCTTATTTCTTAAATCTATGTCATAAGTATATTGGAAATAAAATGCAAATCATGGATCACAGATAAATTGGTTCCCAGGTGAGTCTTTTAACGATACTGATGAAAATGTTACTTACTTTGTCATTCACTGGAAATAAATCTTAACTGAAGTGATTAGCATTTATCATGAACACTGGGTGTCAGTTCTTAGTTCTTCTCAAAACTGAGGTTACCTTTTCCTCATCTTGATATTGTATATGTTTACTAATGTGTGAATAGTCCCAGTGCAAGAAAGCATACAGATAAATAGAGATGCATAAATCTGAGTGTTCACTGTAAGGGCATGGGAATGCCATTTCTGACTTATTAATGAGACTTTTTTAGATGAACGATTCTTCTTCTATTTAACTCCTAATTAGTAAAAATGACAATTATCCTAAATACTATATTTGATGAGTAAGCTATATTTTTTTTAGTTATTTTATATGTTTATACCTGATACAAGTTCTCAAAGCATCACAGAATGATGAAGGACTCAAAATGCTGACTGTGACTTAGATCTTTATATCAAGGATAATAGTTTGGGTATAGAAACGTAGAATTGTTTAGGTTGGGAAAGGCCTTCAAGATCAGTAAGTCTAACAATCAGCCTGACCTAACATGCCCTGTTACTAAACCATATTCTCAGTGGCACGTCCATACATCTTTTAAATGCCCACAAAGATGGAGGCTCCACCACTTCCCTGGGCAGCCTGCTTTGGTGCTTGACCACTGTGAAGAAATTCTGCCACCTCTGCTCCTCCTCCTTTGGCTCCTGTTAGGTTCTCCTTCCCAAAACTAGTTTGCAAATAATACTATTTAAAACCTCACTGAAAGAGGGGAGAGTAGGGGAGAGGAGGTGGAACCACGCAACCTTTCTATCACGTTTCATGACACATATTTTAGATGACTTGACTGTTAGAACCACCATGTGAAATTGTGTAATTGCTTGTCTTTGACATAGTCTTTTGGCTTTTTCCAATGGAAGTCCAGAGGATGGATCCACTAAAATGAGGTTGAGTGGAGCTGGCAGTGGAATATAGGGGACACACAAGAGTTGGGATGCAGTGATAAAGGAGTATATTTGTTTGCCTCCTATTTCTCATTCAGTCATACAAAATTGTAGCAAGATTACAGGCTTGGCTTTTGAGTAGAAAGCCTCACAATGACGGGCCTCAGAAGTCAGATGAAAATGTAGTTTGTTTAGAAAGCATTAAAGGATTGAAAGAAATACAACCGCACCATTTCTCCCTCCAAATTAAAATAATAGTAACAATCAACTTCAAACAGAAACTGACTATAGAAATTTTAAATCTGAAACAGGTTTTTTTCCTGAAATTACCAATATATGAATATGAGCACATTATGAAAATATCTTTGTAAATGTCATGTCTACTGACAGTAAAAGTCCAAATCTGATTTTATTCCAGCCATTCTGATGACACTGAAAGAGACAAAGAACTGGTTTCCCTTTTCATGATACTTCTGAAGAAACAATTTTGACTCACACTTCTGCCTTGTTGGACAGATCTGTGAGACTGTTATCTGTAAAGATATAAGGTGCTTACAGTCCTTAAACTTTAAATCAAGAAAGTGCTTTGCATAAAAATATGTATAAATGCAGTTTGTCAGGTGCCAGACAAGATCATCCAAACTGCTGGAATGTGCAGGAAAGCCATGATAGAAATAGAGATTATCTGCTAGAACAGATGGATCACGATGGGGAGAATCCATTGACACTTGGATTTGTTATTGCTTTTATCTATGAAGTGGAGAAATAGAGCAAGTATTTTTAAAAATATATATATATATATATTAGAAATTTGCCTTCTGATGCTACGACTTTTTCAAACATTTATTTTTATATATTGTGCATACATCTGTTATTATCTTTAAAGGAGTTTAACTCCAGTGGAAATCTTTCCAATATACAGGAAATGACAGATTTCCATGGTGAAGATCTCAGAATCAGTGAATACTTACTGCTAATTTTATGTAGGGTTGGTATCCAAATCATAACGCTGTTCCTTCCTCAATTTGTTTTTTTTTTTTTTTTTTCCCAGGTAACCTTATCTTCGTAACAGTTTTCCCTGTAGGCTAAGCTAGAAATACATAAGCGTGTAGAGGGCACAAATAGCATCTTTGCAAAGCACTGTATATTGGTGAACCTGATGCAGAATTGTTTTTCAGGTTAAGAGGAGGACAGCACTAAAAGCAAATGATGTGATTCATCCTTACCCTGAGATTTGTAACTTTTACTGTGTTCAGCAGGTCAGTTCCACTTCTGGCCTTTTCTAAGCAACACGCACTGACTTTGTACTGTGTCTCTTTTATTCCTCTGTCGTCTTATTTTTTAGGCCAAGTATTTTTTTTTTCATACACTGCATTCTAAGAAAGAATGTACGCATTTACACGAGGAGTATATTCTGCCAGTGGCAGGTTCTCCTGGCTCCCACTGCCCAGACACTTAAAATAATTTGTCAGAAACTACAGCTTCTTGGAGACCTCTGGTAAAATTTACATAAAATTCTCTTGTCCTGAGTACTGTATGGAGATTCTTTCACATTTTTTGACTGATTAATTTCCGAGAAGCAACCATGAAATGCCAGGTGTGATAGAAGTCATGAAAGATAACTGGAGCAGCTTCAGAGCCCGTGCTGAGCTGTTTAGTGTGAGATGTCACAGAAATGGATTAATGCAGCCTGTTTGGAGGGGGGGAGGAGGGAGAGAGTTGCCAAACAGATGTGTGATGGATGGCTGCTCAGCAATCAGATTACACATCCATACAGAGCCTTCCTACTATTCTTGCCACCCATGTTGTCAATCTGAGGAAAAATATTTCAGTGTAGTACTTTGATGGAAAGCCTATCCAGGGATCTACTAAAATTGCTACCCAAGAAGGTAGCTAAAAGTCAGAACACATCTTTGTGAAAGTAATACATGGATGTTAAAGCAAGGTTTTCTATGTGGTTTGAGGATACTTGGAGACAAATTCCCTATAAGGCTTAAATTTATTTTTTTTGTCTGTTTGTTTGTCTGCCTTCAATCTTCTGTAACCTTCTCCTGTCTTCCACTCCCCAGTTGTTTTTATATTCAAAATTGGTGAAGCTGACATTTGTTTCCATGAAGACCTTGGAGGATGCATTCCTATCCCTACTGCTGTCCACAGACGGAATCTTGCATTGTCTGCGGACTTTGAAGCTGAACTAAATGCCAGGATCTCAATACTTTAACTCTTTGACTAAATGAGAATTCAAGTGATTTTAAAATGAAATTTCAGAGTCCTTAAGTGATGCTGTGAAGTTTTATGATGTTTTAGTACCAGGTTCTCTCATGCGAGACACTACCTAGTGACCAGGTAGGCTAATTAAAAACCTTATAATTGATTCTGATACTTTTGAGTGTATGAATAAAGAGCTTTTGAATGTTTCTAAATTCTTGGAATCTTCTTAACATCCTGAAGTTATTTTGTATTGGAGTTAGTGTACTGTCTGACATTGGCCACAGTGTCACTGTGACTCAATCTGTTGACTCAGACTTTGCCTGCCTTTATTGAGCTACAAAAGTGTCTCATGGACCTGTAGCAGGTCAGAAGTAGATTTTGGGGTTCCTCTTGCAAAGAGCAGTGATCCTAAATTAGTTGAGAGCTTTTGGTCCATGAAAGCTCCTGCATTCAGTGGCACAAAGATATGGAAGTTGCAGAGTTTAGAGATATCTATCCTACAGTTTTCTTGTATCTGCAGGCCTCAGTAGACTATGTTCTACTTAGTAGAAACAGAGGATTGGGCCATAAAAAATGATCAAAGTTCTTAAGTGGTGTCTTTTTCTTTTTTACATTCACTGCTTTAATTTCAGAGTCTCCGGTGTCCACTGCTGTCTATCTTAGCTGTAAAAAGTTCAGCCCTGCAGCCAGCTTTATATGCTGCAGAAATCTGGGAGCACCTGAAGAGCAGAGGTCTCTGGAAGCCCCCTGCTTCCAGCAGAACCTGAAGTCTCCTTATGCACTGCATCTGCCAAAGTCAGGCTGCATTTGTGTTTTCTTCCTTTTCTCTCTTTTTTTTTTTTTTTTAATCTCTGCTTAAAGGTGATGGTAGGCAACTGCGTTACTAAAGATTTGAATTATGGACCATGAAGGGATGTACTTTAGGTATGAAGTTTGTTGATCTGTAGCAATAAATTGTTTTCCCTATAGCTTCAGTATCTAGGTGATTGCTTTTAAACTATGTGTTCTTTACAAAACCTTTTACTACTTGTGCATGTGCAGGACGGGATGTGCACTGCTTGTTCCTGACAGGTACATAGTAATTACAGACAATAGAGGATGAAAAGGGCTCTTTATCGCGTAACCTGGCTTCCCTAAAAACTGTGTGCCAGCAGCATTTTATTGGCGAGATTAAATGTCAGGCACCCTGCTTTAGAACTGATTCCTGCTGTGTTTTGATGAATGCTTGTACTTTCCCAGCATACAATAAGAGGGCTTGGAGTACACCAGTGCTTTAAAAAAATAATACTTTAAACAGTGTGTGCTATCATGAGACTTCTGTCATCTCTGCCGTATGCCCCATATCAACTGAGAACATCACTGCTTTACAACAGTAAGAAATTAGCTTGAGTCTTAAAAAAATAAAGCCTTGTGTTCTCTGCACAGAACAATAACATTTGCAGTAAAAAAAACAGTTCTGAAAACACATGGCCTCATCTGTCTTTTGAATGTAGTGATATAGTTATTTCCACATAATTAGTGGTAAAGTAAGTTTCCAAAGTGAAGTCTTCTGTGATGTGAACATAAGACAAAGGAAAAATTCAAGCTACAGGATTGAGCTTTTCACTTTTTCATGTTTCATATGCCAATCAATCAAAAATAGATTCATAAGAAAAAGTTTCTTCCCTTCCAGTACTCTAAGGATTCTGGCTCTCAGTGTGTGCTCCCATCCAAAAGATTCCTTGATTTCTTTCTCCATCCATTCCTTAAACTTAGAGAAATAACGATATGCTTGTATCATTTTTGGTACTCAGATGAGAATAAAATTGACAAGATTCATTTTAGTTCCACCCTTGACATTGTAAATTTTTATCAGACTGCAGGAGGGATACTTTAACTGTAAAGACATACAATTACATCAATTTTCCAAGTGCTTTGCTGGAAAATATGTGCATCCTGAACTTGTTTATACTCTGTTTCCAAAGGTCAATTAGAAGAGCCATTAGTAAGAGGGTATAAGCTGCAAGTGACCGTTTCAGTCAGTACCTCTTTTGGAGAATTAATATCAGTGACTTGCTTTGCTATGGATTTTCAGCATCTCACAACCAGACTCTATGGGAAAGAGGATTTTTGAAGGTAGGCAGGCACTTGAACAGGGCTATATGCACAATTTACAAGCTTATTTTTGGTAAAGGTATTTTACACTTGATGTGTAAATTGTAGGCTCAGATCAGCACAGCTGAGTATTTTGTTCCTACCAGGTGTATCTAACGTCTGTTGCACCGGTTTATACTTGGAGCTTACTTAGAGCCCAAAGTGGTAAGTGAAAAGTGTGTCTGCAAGAGAGAGATCATACTTCAGAATGAGAATTCTCAGTTAAAAGGTTGATGAAGGTATTTGGTACATTTTTCAGATAGTATAAGTTTATATCACTTCATTGCTTAAATAAAAAAAAAAAAAAGCTGTGATCAAATATGTGCTCTCAGGCATGCAGATATTAAAGTTTGGGTTTATTTGATTTGTTGGCTTTAAAGGAATTTGAGTATGTTCATGTAAAATGCTATGGAAAAAGCTAGTTACTTTACAGTATATCTATGTATCTGATATACAATATCTAATGAATTAGTAATATGCATGATTTTTTTTTGATTGTATCATTATTACCTGCATACTATTAACAAATTGAGTGCTATTGACAAATGAATTTACATATTAGGCATCTGACCATGTAAAGCTGCATTTGTTTATCATTTGATTTTACAGAACTGTTACATATCTAGCGACACATGTTGCATTGCCAAAACCAGTCAGGTATTACACACATTTAATGAAGAGTGTTAACAACCCTGCTATTACAGATCATACAGAAGGTCAGCATCATTCTCAAGAGTCTTAGAACAAGTGAAGGAAGAATAAATTTGGCCATCTTTAAAAGCTATGAACTTAAAACGAATGAGACTAAGCCCGAAGAATGTAAAAAAGGATTAATTCAATGACTTTAAAAAGAACTACTCAAAATGTGTTGTTGTCATTGTCAGCAAACTTTTGTCATGCTATTTGAAATGTCTTTGGATGGTTTTCTAGTATGTCAGTCGCTAATGGCTGCAGAAATACTATGTGGCAGACCTGGCAGATAATACATACCTTACAGCAGTTATGGGGAGGCTCATGTAATTCAGTACCGCTCTATTGAAACCACTGCTATCGCATGAGCTTAATTTTTTAATATTATTTTTACTTTTTTTAACATATAAATCTGACCTGAATGTATGCTTGATTTCAATCTCCTCCAAAGCTGCTCTTTCCAGGAGAGACAGTTTCCTCTAGATGTATCCCACAGGACAGAGCAAATCCAATCACTGGGCAGTAAGAAATTTGGGATAGCCTATGAAACTCTGGCTTGTTGTGAAGATGTCATATGCAAATCTGTGTCTCTCTAAACATAATGTTTAGAGAGTACCCTGCTCATTATGCAGATTGGATGTGCTCTGTGCATGAATTTGGTTTTGTTTTGGAGGAGACTGCTGTACAGACTTCAGTTGCTGGGAATTTTGGCCAGCATATGCAATGACAGATCCAGGAAACTGCTTGCTCTTGTGAAGTAGCAGGCTTTGTACCTGCATCTTCTGTGGATATTTGTTGGGATGTGTGACTCCAGGTCCATCTCCCCAGACAAAGAGGAGAAGGGCACAGTGCCAGGCAGGGACATCCCAATAACTCACTCAGTGACATAAGTCTCTATAACAGATCCCAGAGCATTCCAGGAGTGGAGTGGTTTTTGTGTGTTGATCTGACCGACCCGGTGGTGTGTACGTGTTTGTCTCTATTATATGTGGGAATACATGCTCAATCTTGCTGCTGGCTGGCTCTGGAGACAAGGAGCGAGGGCAGCCTTGGACTGGGGTTCCTTGCAGCCACGGGTGGCATGGAGCAAGTCATAAAGGCTATTGCATACAGCTCTAGGTGCACCTTCTGTTGAAGGAGCAGCCAAACTTGCTCCAGTGCAAGTCTAAGGGTTGACTAGGCTGTTGAATTCACTAAAATGTTCAAATGAGTAGGAAGATTTTTTTTTTTGTACAGCTGCTTTTGTAGTTTTCTTTACAAGCCATTACCAACCTAGTAAGTCTTTCTTGCTGTCTTAGACACATTCATCATGTTGCCCTGTGCAGGGAAGTGAGCAGAGTCCGTGCTGTGATGTCTGTCAAGCTCATGGCAGCAGATGGACTGTTCTTCCCATACATCCTTAACTCAGCATCACACGTGGCTTATTTTTAGCAGCTTCAAAAACCAGCAAGCAGTGTAATACTTTTCCGCACGCATTTATTAAGATGCAAATGTTCCTGAGACCCAGGTGGCGGCACCACTGCCCGGTGACCCCTGCTGTGTTACAAAATGTGTGGCCCTTACTGCTGGCTCAGTTCTCAAGAAAGGGCACATGGGGCAGCTGCAGCCCTGCCTCTGGTGCTTTTAGCTTGGGATTGTTCCTGCTCACAAGTAAAATTATGGCATTTCTGATTAAAACAACACACTGTGTTAGAGCAGTGGCAAAGAACAAATTGACGTTTGAGTTATTTATAGGTGTTGAAAGTGATGCAGGGCATTACAATCCAGGAAGCTGCATTTCAGCACCTGGCAAAATGATTCAATGGAAAAAGAAAGGAAATACTGCTATCAAGCAACTAGAAGATCAGGACAAGGTGAGGTCAGAATAGCATGACTTCTGTGAAGGTAACCTGTTCTTCACTAGTAATCTACTTGAGTTGTTTTAATGCAGCAGTAGAATAGCAAATAAAGGGAAATGGTTGGTACAAATGATGAAAATAAGGAAAGGTCAATGAGGCATAGAGTTATTATGGTAGAGAGCAGAACAGAAACCAGCAAAGGCAATTGCACCAGCAATGGTAAAACTGCAGTGCCTTTAATGCAGAACAGCAGCTATCTTGCCTTAAAGTTGGTTGATATCTTTAAGTTCTTGATCATCCACAGAAACTATAATGGTGGTTGCATTTAAAAAAAAAATAAAAAAATCTGAAAACTGTAAGAAGGGCATTTAAAGAAAAATTGTGAAGAATTTTGAATAAGAATATGCACATGTTCAGAGTGTGCATATTTTATTTTTTTAAATTATTTTAGTGTTTTTAAAAATGTGCATGTTTCATACTTTGACCAGCTTTGGTGGTACATACAGATGGGGGGGGGGGGGGGAAAAAAACAACAACCTGAACATTGCATTTGAGGTACACATTTTTGAGGTAAATTTTGAATCTGTGAATTTGTCCAAGAGTGGAATGGTGGAATGTAGATGCTCTGGATCTGGTTGGGGTTTTTTTTTTTTTTTTGTTTGTTTGTTTTGTAAGGAATCTGTGTCATGAACTGCCGTCCCTTCTATCTTGGCTCTGAAAGATTTACTGTAGCCACTCAGAAATGGAGTTTTCACTTTAAAAGCCTTTGAAAAGTTACAGAGCTGCTGTTTGTTGTTCGGTTTCTTTTCATCATAGTTCCTTTAACTAGATCTCAGCTGTTCCAGGCTTTTCCTTATGAGAAATGTGAAACCTAGAGAAACCCTTCCTCTGTTCATGTCAGGGATGGTTGCATTTAGTGAGGCGTTCCCATGATGTCTTCATGTGCTGTCTGTCTCAGGGTGGAAGGGACTACAAAATAGGTGATACTGCCATAACGAACACTGCCCACTTTTCTCTGTAAGGGCACCCAAAATCTGGTTTGTGTTAGGCATACCTTCCAGAAGGAAGTCCAGTTTAGACTTGAAGACAGCACAAGATGGAAAATCTCTGCCAGTTTCTCAGCTGTTTGCCCCAGTATCCAGGTTTTGCAACTTCTTTCCAGTATCAGTTTATCTAGCTTTTGCCTACACTTCCTCAACTTGAAGAACACCTTGCTAGGCAATATTCTCTTTTTCCAAAGGTATTCATAAATTACACATGGAATGAGCTATTTCTCCTAAGATATGCAGCCTTTTTACTAGCTTTTCTATATACCCCTTTCCATCTTCTTTTTAAGATGCTTATCAGAAGGGCGCATAGCAATCCAGCACTGATCACAGCGGTGTTTCTCACAGAAACAAAATCATGTTTTCCCTCCCTTCCTTTGCACAGTTTCTGAGTGGAGCACGGCAGATCCAAATTCAGTTGCATTTTCTCTAGGTTCATTTCAGAGTTAATGTTTCCACATTTGAGTCCTCTATTCCATCAGCGCTTTCCTTCTTTCTAAGTATATAATTGAATTTGGTTATTTAAAGTTTTATTGTAGTTTTAAAATTAAAATGCCATTTGCCAAACCATCTAGCTTAACTTCAGCAATTGCTTCTCTTGATGGGGATGCAGTTTTTTCTGTTGACAAATCATGTTCAATCAATCTTATATTTTTCTAGCCTTTCTGTCTGATAAAGGTTGTATCTTTTTTTTTTTTTTTAATAAAAAAAGAACTTATGTAAACAATTAAATGAAAAATTTGGGAGGCTAGAGAAAATTTTTCTCTCAGTTTTCCTCCAAATGGAGGAATGCATAACAGATAAGGTCCATGATGTGCATTAAGGCAATGCATTAGAAAGTATCCTGACAGTTTCTTTGAGGCATGACTGTTGGCATCATTTTGTGAAAGGGAAGTCAGATTGTTTTTAGGAATGAGTGTTTGTACTTCTTATCAGGTCTGTTCTAAAACTTACAAAGCTATCTATCGGTGGCAATTAATATGTATTACAATCTTTCACTTTTATACATTCTTACCAGATTTTGACATTTCTGTAGTACTCCACTGACAGACTCCCAGCAATTTGCAAGTTTGATGTCTGTAAGGCAAAATCTCTTTTGCTCATTTTTACAAAGGAGTAGATCAGGACGCTGTAAAATTCAACAACCCATCCCAAAACACGACTGAAGATTAAGAAAAGTAAAAAAGCAGTCTGGTTCTGGTTCTGAATTAATTTCTGCCATCTCAGTGATGTTCATGAAAGCCATAATAACCACCCGACTCCGATTTGATAAGAGGTGTAACATCCAGATGAATCTGTTGATGGGGCAGATGTAAGCGCTGTGGAAACTTGGAGCCGGCAGCATGGGGGTGTGGTGGAATTACAAGCAGCTAAACATCACCCAGCCTTTTGCTCACTCCTCACCCACAGCAGGATGGGGGAGAGAACTGGGGAAAAAAGTGGAACTCGTAGTTGAGGTAAAAAATTTTAACAGCAATTATAGTAACTATATTTAAGTGTACATGCACATAAAACAAGTGATGCACAGCAGAACTGCTCACTACATGCCAGCCAACTCCACTCAGTTTTATAGTTTTTTCACACGACGTCATATGGTATGGAATATTCCTTTAGATATTGTTTTTTAGACAATTTTCTCATTAGTTCCTCAAGCTGACAGCGTGGCTCTTGACTTGTGTCAGCAACAGTTTGGAAAAGACATCCTGTAGACATCTGAGTAGCCATGGCAGAGGGTAGAGAAGGAGCACATCTCCCAAGCAGAGGGGCGGCGGGGAGCAGCGGGAGGCACTGGGGGCAGCTGTGCTATCGGGGCCCCGGCTGCAGCCCTGCCTGCCAGGCTGCTGATGGCTGAGGGGCGGCTGCTGCATTGCCAGCCACAGGCCGAGCTGCTCCTGCCATGTCTGTGGATGTCTGCTTAGTTTTCTTTGAGGTGCATGATATGCAAGATGCACCTACTGGCAAGATAAAGCTGGCATAAAGTCCACAATACCTCCCTTTATTTTGATTCTGGCTTCTCTGTTTCTGTCTCCTGTTTGGCTTTGTGCTTAGCACTTCAGCATCTTGGGTCACTGCTGCTTCTGCAGGGGACCTGCAACCATACCTGTCAACCATGTTTTTCAGTCCTGAAGAATCCATGAATTAAGACTGCGGTACTACCTAATTTTGGATTCATTTTGGAAAAATTATTAATTTATGTATACATTTGCCAGAGTACTGGATTGCAAAATATGCTACTAAATAGAATATACTTCCAGAAGAGTTACTGTTGTGGTTTAACCCAGCTGGTGGCTGAGCACCACACAGGCATTCGCTCACTCCTCTGCTTCCCAGTGGGATGAGGGAGAGAATCAAAAAAAAAAAACAACCCACAAAGTAGAACTTGTGAGTTGAGATAAAATGATTTACTAAGATAGAAAAAAAGGATAATAATTATGACATATATATATGTGTATATAACAAGTGATGCACAAGTAAGTCCTTTCTAACCCTCAAATGATGCCCTGCTCGCTGTGCAGCAGGTGAACTCCCACCCCGTTTAAAACTCCTTCTGCTTGATGTCACATGGTGTGGAATATCCCCTTGGCCAGCTTAAGTCAGCTGTCCTAATTCTGTTACCTCCCAGCTCCCGGGGCCCTTTGCTGCAAATGGCCCTGAGTCTGCACCACAACGCTTAGCAGCAACTATAAACACTGGTGTGTACCAGCATTGTTTTTTTTCCTGGAACAAAAACATCATCATACCAGACACTCAGAAGAGAGAAAATTCCATCCCAGCTGAAACAAAGACAGTTAGTAATTTAGTGTGTTATTTACTGAATGTTATTTTAACATAGTAAAAATACTATGGCCCCACAGGCTTTGCCACAGCTTTGAAACTGCCATTTAGCTACCATGGAATTTATATATGCTGCGAGGTATCACAGAGGTCCTCTACATGAAGGATATGAAGTTTCGATGGAAATATATCCCTTCTACAACTCTGGTAAATTGTGAATTGCAAAGCTAAACTAAAATCCAAAGTCGTACTTTGTTCTGTGAAATGAGAGGAAAGATCTTTAAATGCGGCTTTGCCTCCCTCTATGTGGTATGCAGTAAAGGACTTATTTTCCATTTATTGTAGACATGTTGATGATACTGCTATTGTTTGAAAATAAGAATTTTTGGACAATCACAGAAAAATACATCTGAATACTCTGGGATTTCCCCTGCCCTCATCCTTGTTACCAACTTGGGTATTTGTCAAGTGCTTTGAATTTGGTAAGTCTCTGTACATCTTACTTTGAATTACATCCTGTTTCTGAGCCTAGCTCCCTGACTAACTTAAACTGCAGCTGATGAAAATAATGTCAAAGTATTGCTGCTGTATCCTATCTGATCCCTTCAAGATAAAGTAAATACTGCTGAGGTTTGTGGGACGGGTAAGTATAGTTGATTCACTTTCATCTGCAGCCAGGATTCTTTTCTGCCTTTCTCTTTTACTAGAGCTGGCAGGTGTTGAACTGAAATTTTGGATTTTACCCAGAAATGGTGTGGTACAAATGCGAGGTGCAAGTGTATTGTGCTTTGCTTTCCCTTTTGGTCTGCCAGGCTGCCAGCACTTGCAAATTTGCCTTCATTTGTTATGGGTGTAACATAATGATAAATGAATACTCCCTGATGAACAGAGACCCTCCTGTTAGTATTTCACTCTAAAGAACATCTTTAAAATGTCACAAGTACACTGCAATATCTCCTTCTGTCAGAAGCACAGTCTTGCTTTATATGAATATATGAATAGACATCTTTCTAGTGCTGCTAGAGTGACACGTAATATTTTACTTTCTCACATGCTCTCTGCTAAAACACTGTTTCTGATTTAAGAACAAACAAACAAACACCCTGTTTTCTGGCCAAGGACTGCATCTGATCATGATAATATTTTGCTTATTATTCTCTAATCTGCGGTTTGTAAACTGCTTTCTCTTTGTGTCATAGTGAAATACTATCCATGGTGTGTAACTGCAGTTAACATTTATGTTATCTTAGTGATTTAAGTGCAGTCCATCTCTTTATTAGTGTCTATTGTTGGTCTGTTTGATCATGCTTTTCATTTCTAGTTGATAGAGAGAATAATTGGTTAGTCAGTAAAAGAATGTCTTTTTTTTTTACCCTAATTATAACTACTAGCAACGATGACTATTTTTACAATAATTCACAGAAGCAAGAAATGATGGAGAAAACTGCATACCACATTTTAAACAATTAAATATATTACTGTTACCTTAATTAAAAGCTGCTCTCTCCTGCCACTGCATAGAGCGGTACCAGTGCGGCACGTCAGTCTTTTTTATTCTGCTTTGGATGGTGTCAGTGTATATGAATGAAATAGCACCAGAGACTGAGGACTTTATTCAGTTCTTAGCCTTCAGATTTACCCTTAATCTTTTCAGTGAAGATTGTATGTTCGAAGTCTGCTGGAACAACTGCTTCTATTTGAACCAGTGTTTCTTTCCCTTGTGGTAACAAGTAGTATGGAGCGTTTTGGCAAAGCTGCTGACTCAATTAAGAAATGCTGTCGGTGTTTTCTTTCCTTTTGAAGAGACAAATTGGTACTTATAAATCTGGGAGCAAAACCAATATAACATGCTGCTGAATGCAAAATTTTCTATCTGAAGATTTATTAAGTGTTCTGAAGTGTTTTACTTTAGTTCTGAGTATTAGAAGGATAATTGTGTTTCCGGAGTTACCTGCATTTGAACTGCAAATCACTGCATGTTTTAATTCCAACCAGGTAGTTGTGCCACTTTGATTGATTGTCTTTTTAAGGAAAAAGGGCAGTTTATAATCCAGACTGAATGCTGTAGTCAGTTCACTCTTGATTAAAAGTGCCTAGCAGTGACATATTGTCAAAAAGAGTTTTTTCACAGTCTTTTTAGCCAGTGAGATGTCACTAAGTAATACCAGTCCAATGCTGTGCCTGCTTCTGTCTGCAGGAAATGGAATGTGAGAATTACATGTGCTTCTAAAACAGCCCAAAGGTGTGTTCTCTTCCTGAGTGTATTCCCTTCCTGAGTGCATATGCTTTGCAGAGAAACATTCCTGCCAGCCCACCGCTTGCAGGTAACAGTGCAGCCCTGTGCCCATGCAGTGAATGGTGTGAGAGCCCAGCGCATTGCTAAGGGCAGATGTTGCTGCTGTGCAATTCAGGCAGTGTTGCTTTTGGTGTGAGTCCTCTTCTTCTTCTGTCTCTTACATTAATCTGAATGTACGTGCTCTTTCCTGACTGGCTGTAATTAGACAATGGCTTGGGCCTAGGGAACAGTGTTGGAACAGAGGAGTGTGAGGTTTCTAAGTTAGTTTCTTAAGTAGGTTAGGGTTGTGCCAACATTGAGTCCTGCTGCACATGGCTATCACAGGGAGGTCCAAGTGCTAATCTCATTGTTCGCAGAGCTTGAGGCCCAGGCATTTCACATCACAGCCAGCTGTTTAACAGAAATGGGGCTATAATGAGTATATGGGGGTTACTGCAGCAAACAGACAGAAGGAGCAAGTGAAGCCCGGCTCAATGATAGGCATGAAAAGCTGGAAAGGGGAGCTGAATGAATAATTGCTATGTGGAAGGTGCCCCATTTCAAAAGAAGAAGGAGTAGGAGCAAATGCTGATGTTTAATGCACTGTTTAAAGCAGGCACGTGTAGGGATGACCATGGCAAAGGCAGGGGAACAGAAACTCCCACAGGTAAGCAACCTGTTGTGCTGCTGTAACTGCTGCAAACAATACATGAGGCTGTAACGGAAGGAGTTTTCTTTAGCAGGCTGTTGACTGTGATGGAAATTGAATGATAAACACCAGTGGCGATTCACCACTGTTTTCTGAATTACACTTTTTGGTCAGTGATCTGTTTCAGATCTATTCCTGACTTTATCAACAGAGTCATCATCAAGAAGCATTGCAAAACTAGAATATATGCTGTTGGTCCTTTAACTGTACTGCTGTAGCTAGGAGGACAGCCTCACAAGTGAAGAAGAAATCAAAGTAACTGTGCAGCTGGCCACTGACACAAAGGTGAGCTTTCAGATTTTGATTGTGACATTGATTAGAAGAAAGACTGCAGTGTAATGTGAGAGAAAAGTGCAAGAATAGTAGGGCCCAAGATCTCATGAGTTGCCATCTGGATTCTGACACCCTTTCTGTCAATAACTGGGGAAAGACCATTTCACGTTTGCCTTATCTTCTCTGGACATCAAATGGAGACATATATCTGGTATGATGAAACAGAATGTGCATTCTTCTTTTATAGAGGAAACTTGGTGTTTCTTCCTCGACTGGAACTTTTCAAATTTTGAGACAGCAACAGCAAGAGTTTGGTGGGATACTTCTCTATGACGTGACAATAAGTGGTAGATTTTTAATAAATATATGAAATACTAACTTGGTCATAAACACATCTGTCTGGTGTTGTAGGCCTGATATGCTAAACGATAGTTAAGGGTGTACTGAAGTGAATAAATAGCAGTTCTTTCTGTTATTCAAGAAGTCAGATATATGATGTCTCCCCATTGCTGGAGTTCATTTTATTTCAGACATATGGATTTAGCAATAATGTGGTAATAGTATATTCTGGTGATTAACATTGCCCTGGTGTATGATATAAGAGCCACAGCCTCCAAGAGCACCGTCTTCCAAAGTCACTGTATCACATGGCCTGTTGGCAGAAGCAAATGAAGTTAAGTAATTTAATTAGCTACGATTAGTATTTAAAGCTGTCTACCCAGAAACCAATAAAGAGGTTCACAATTCATCCTGTATTATTTCACATACGGCTTTAACAATATTAGGTGAAGTCAGTCTAGTTCAGGGAGTTAGTAATTTAATCTGCACTACTCTGAATTTGTACTTCAAATCAGCCTCTGTGTGTAATGAGCAGAGCTGGTTGCTATTAGGCAGCTGTTCAAGGTCTGGTCACCAGTGAGTGGGTGTCAGTAGCTGCAGGACAGCTGTGCGAATGACAAGAGCCACCACAGAGCAGCAGGGCTGACTTCCATCTCCCCAGCTCACCTTGAAGTACGTCAGGCAGAAGGTGTTGGGAAGGTCACCGTCCTCCCTCTGCTCTGGCTTTACCTGCCTTAAATGCAATTCTGAGAACCATACTTCTAAATTCGGCTTCTTTCAGAACTGCTTAATTCACTCAGGAAAGCATCCCCTCCCCCACTGCCTCCCTCACATCTTCAAAGGATACGCCATTTGGGCACACAGCAACAGCCATTTACTGCTGGAATAAAGAAGGACTTGAGGCAGCCGTGCCAGTCCTGTCTCCCTTTGAAGTGCAAGGAAAGGCTGCAGGAGCATGGCTGCCTGTCTACGCTGATCCATGAATTAACATACATGCCAGCTGCATGAGTCCAGGCAAAGCAGAGTCTGGCTTAATGGCACACAAAGCAAATGTCTGCTAAATAAGTTCTTTTTTCCTAACAAGTGATGTGATGTGACAGTGCCGTATTGCAGGGAACTGATTTCCATTTCTGCCCTTTGCTGTCTGTCCCCACTGGGTGAGGAGGCATTGCCTACAGCCTCCTCTCCCAAAGGGTGACGAGGGGTGCCACCTGCACATGCTTCCAAAGATGTTCCGGTCTCACTCTTCCCAGTTGCCTCACAGGTGGCTGTTTTCTCTGTTTTCAACTAGGCCCAATACCTGACCCAAACAGCTCCTTGATTTTCAGGTTTCAGTGCATAAACAACCAGAACAAGCCAAGATTAAACAATACTTTAATGCCTATGGAGTTCGTGACCCAAAGAAAATATCTAGAGCAGAGTTTTCACTCAAGATATTAATGAACGTTTTAAAATCATTAGTGAGAAATTCTGCATTATTTTATCAAAGAAAAGACTTACGATGAAAAGCTAAAAGAGTTAATTTCTAATGGGTTTAACACCAATACATTAACCAGCTTAGTCTGGCTCAAAACATATGCTTGCCGTGAATGTGCCTGGGCTGAGCTTTCACTCATTCAGAGAGGCTGTGCAGCTACGATGCTCGTGGAGAGCTTTGACGTTAGTCAGTTTGATGTGAGCTGTGTATCTGTATTCCCACAGTGTCCCTTCACAACCCCTGGGCATACAGGAGAAGATCTCAAAAATGTCAGTGACAGTTAACTGCATGCATAGCCCTTCAAAACTCAGGGAAATGAAGCATGCTGCCTCCATTTCGTACTTTCTGACATGAAAGAGAGGTTTCTCACTCTGGACGAGTTCTGGCTTTTGATCACCTCCCAGTGCTGAGGGCTGGGCATAGGGCACGTGTGGTGCAGCACGCATGAAGCCTTGGCATATGGGTGACACCAGTTACAAGGAGGAGTGAAGATGTGTTGACACTGACACCTCAGCAAGAACTGCCATTTTGGGCTGTTTCCCTCTCTCCCCTGATTGTCTGGCAGCAATGTACAGTACAAAGCCTTCCTCTGATTTCTCTTGCCTGGAGGAAAAGGGTTCTGTCCCTGTAACAGTGCCAGCACCTCCTTGTAATCCTATAGCCCTGCCTGAAAACACCTTTTCAGTCGTTCAGTGTATTATTTTTGTATGGTTCTGTAAGTATCTTTAATAGCTGACATGCAAAATATGCCATTTGTCTTTGTAATAATGCTTTCCTTTTTAATCATGTTCTTCCTTTGCTATTTTTCTGCCAACCCTTGGCAATGTTTCATTTTAGCTGAAAGTGAAAAACAGCCTCCTAAAATAGGATGTAATCCTCAGCTATCATTTGATCAGTTTTAATTTAATTTCACTGCAATGAAAACATATTGGAAATCTGAACTCCAGAACGTACAATTTCAGGAAAGTCACTATAAACATTACAGAATCTGTTACCAACTTTTCCAAATAGCTATAGATGTATGGGCCTGAATGCTCTTTACAGAGTGGTCTGAAGCTATGCAATTCCTTTTAAAGTGCAAGGCATGACATCTCGATTTTTCAAATGTGATCTCTAAATTGTGAGTGTATTCCTTTTGGGATGCTTGAAATGTGCTGGGTTTGCCTCTCTGATGCGTTGATTGCCTTCCATTTTCGTTTAACATCCACGCTCTTCATTTCCTCAAGCCTGTTTATCAGTGCATTTTGAGGGCTTCATCAAGAAAGTCAGCCTTTGTCCAGTGCGCTTTGGGTTCCAAAGTAACTTGGAGATCTCAAATTATCCAGACTTATTGGCCCCTTTCCCTTTCCCCATCCCTATCCCCTTCCCTTTTCCCTCCATTTTTATCTTTTTCTCTTTTCTTGTTCCTTTTTTTCTTCTGTATTCTTCTCTCTGTTCTTAGTGCTGTGTAGGAAAGGAAAAAAAAAATCCTTAATTCTCCTACAGACTGGAGTTTTTCTACCTTGTCTAGGTCTTCTGATTTTTCTACAGCACAGTATAGTGGGTTTGCCTTTGTCATTAGTTCTGTTTTATTTGTCCTCCATCCAGCTCCAGCCTGTCTGTTATTCTGGCAGAATTCAAACAGAATGTCTCACTTCTTACAGGAATTATTTTTGGAACTTTTAAAATATTCTGTCTGTAACTCAGCCTTACCCGTGCAGCTGCAGCGGGCTGCCTGGTTTGGAAGGATAACTTGTAGGAGGAAAGAGAGACTACAACATCCCTGACAAAGCTGATACAATGCGTTCTTTATATCTGGCCTTTATTCATGCCTGGCTGCAGCATAAGAAAAGAACAGCTCCATGTCCGCGCTGTTCTTGGGACTGGTCCAAGACCTGCCTGGAGGTGAGAGGGGGGTGCTGAGGGAGAAGGAGCCTTCACCCGCAACCTGCATTCTGCACCATTTTGAGAGCACTTGAAAGCTTTTGCCTAAAGATTCAGAAGTTAATGTTTGGAGCTGATTATGCTTATTAGTTAAGCTCGATAGCAGCCCCTGAGTAAGATGAATGGTGGCAGGGCACATGCTACTTAAATCTTTCTTTGTTTTCTTTGTTTGCTTTTTGTATAGCTTCAGCCAGAGAAGCAAAGATTAGTTTGGATCCCCAGAATTCTGTTTGTTAGTGTGAACTCACCAGTGGTCAGTATGTCAGCCTGGGAAAGCATCCCTCCTTGTGCTCATCTGAAAGCCCTATGGCACTGGGAAATTCTGGAGTTGCTGCCGCTGCCTCTGATCTACATAACAGTGCAGTGTGCATGTGGTGGTCACCCCGCAGACCCACAAATACTGCCCTGTCTTTGTCGGCTGGCTGCAGCAGCAGGTCGCGTTCAGGGAGCACTAATGCTGCTTTCCTCTCTTAGTGCTCAGGGTTTCTTTGTTAAGCAACCAGTGGCTTTTATTCCACAAAAACATATTAATCATTTTTCCGTGGAAAAAAAAAAAAAAAGTATGTACAACAATAGTTTCAAGGCAAATGCAGTGAAAATATTTATCTGAGTAGAATCTTTTGTTTCCCTTGTGGTTTTTGGTTATGTCTAAATATTTGTATCTATGCATCTGTAGTGGTCTTGCAGAATACCGTGTTTCTGAGTAAGATCATTGTTTCTGAGATAGCAGTTAGGAGGTGGGGCTGTTGGAGACTGGAAATCAGCTTTCTAAAACAAAGGCCAGAAGTGATGCATGCTGTCGCTGAGATGGCAATGATTGAAAACTAGCGTGAAAAGGGGTAGATGGCAGAAAAGTGACTGCAGACACTATCGATTCCCCAAAAGGAAAGCTGTTATTGGACAAGCTGTTGCATGGTGTGGATCCAGTCAGTATCTCTCTTGTGAGTGGGATACCCACAGATCCTTTGACTGTAGCAGTTCCCAGTTCTGATGGGCTGATAGATGGGTCTTAGAGCCCTGGTCTGCAAAGCTGTGATAGCTCAGGAGCGCAAGCCAAAGTGGGGCATGTGTGGAACCAAGTTTCAGTAGCACTTCAATTTTCATTAATTTGTAGAATGACCTGCAAGTAAAATCTACTGTGGGATGAAATTACTTCCATAAATTATGCTTATTTTGATACCAGCCTAGAAGTGCTCATGCCAGAAAGAGATGCTTGTCCTGTAATTTGAAATATCATAGCACTGGAGGAATATGGGATCGTATAGTTAAAGATTATGGTCCCAGTTCCAACTCCCTTGCCTAGAAATGCTCCATATGTATTCATGTAACTCCAGGCTTGCATTTACATTCTCTTCACCTCAGAGGGGTTCAAGAACATGCTGGAATAATTTCCTGAACTATTAGTCTCCATATGCACAATGGAGCAGAATCAAAATTTTAAAGCTAGAAATTTTTCACTGTATACTCACCAGTTGTAGTTTATTCTTGATAAATACATATAAGTTCATTAATATTATTTCAAAGGTTAATTGATTATTTGAATGTACTTTTTCACTTCTAGAAAAACAATATGCATAGTCTGTAAGCCAGCTCCATTCTTGCAAAAATTTACTTTTAAAGAAAGAAGTTATCTCCAGTCTACCAACCTAACTGGTTTGTGAACTGTCAACCAGCAGCTATTAATGTATTTCAGATTGTTCCATCAGCCATCGGTGAAGAATATGTGCCTCTTAAAATTCAGAATACATGCAGAATTTATATTTATCTGCCATGAGAATGGAGTTGGCCTAGCTGCTAAAGGAAAGCCGACTTTATCAGTGATCAGTTTTCATAATTCAAAGCAGAGTGTAAATAGAAGAATCAGCCTCCAATCCAGGCTGGCTGGAGGATCCCATCATCCATTTGAAATTGTTGTTCTTCACATGTATTGATTGAAATCACTAATGCATAGCAATTAGTTTTAATAAGGGGAGCTGCTGATAGCTTAGACATGCCAAGTGACCTTCTGTTTTTTGCTCCATTGTTTAAGGGGAAAAGCTTGCACAACTTGTTGGTATGTTTTGATTGAAGTTGTGTTTTTGTTTTCATGCACTGCTTTCTTAAATGAGCTTAGTTCTTTTGGACATGCTCTTGAACTAAGAGCTTATGTGCACTTGAAATTTGCTCCTGGCCATGCTGCCGTATATCCATAGCCCTTCCATGGCCCTGCCTGGCTCAGCGTGCCTACTCACTATTTGTCTGCTTCTATGCTGACTTGGGATGAGTGATGTCACCTCCATGCTTCAATGCTGCCTGCTGCTCCTTGCAAGTCCTTTTTTTTGGGGAGATTTCAGCATTCAGATGTTAACATGGTCTCGTGCTGAAGCTGCAAAATGTTGATGGCAAAAATCCATCTTTCATAGCTTCCATGGGCTCCATGCAGTTCACTATAGCTGAGTAAAGGCTTGGCTGCCAGCCACACAGGAGTAGAGGGTCTTGGGGCCAGGCTGAGGCACCCTGAGACATCAGCCCCACAAGGCTGGGGGGATGGCTGTCACTGTGAGGTTGCAGAAGACCCTGTTTTGAGATCACCATAGACTGAGAGGTCACTGCCAGGGTTGTGGGCTCACTGTGGAAATGAAAAGTAAAAAATTAGAGGAAAAGGTCATAAAGGTATGGTTAGTGTACAGTCAAGTGGCTGGTCAGTGTGCATGTCTAGCCAGGCTGTAAGTGCCATTTGTCTTTGCGTAGTATTGTCTTCTCAATCTGTGTTGATGCATGACTGGCCATGTATGCATGTGTATACAACATATTGTGTTTGCACGAGCCTCAGGATCTAACTGGCAGTACGTGCTCTGCGTGGCTGTTGGCTGGATGTTGGGACATGGATCTGTGCAGCCTTCCCTGTGCCAGAGGCCAGACCTGGCAGAGCTGCAGAGCTTGGCACTGCTGTCTTCAGAAGGGCTGGGGATAGCAGCGAACCTAGTTACACTAAGTTCAGATGGGACCCAGCAGAAATTTGTGAATGTCTGCCTTTCAGATGTTCCTTCTGCTTCAGAGAAAGCCACAGCTTTCATTTGTACAGAAACGGGGGGCAGTTAGTGCTTCTCACTTACCAGAGACAAAGTTCTCTATTTGCTTCTCAGCCTGGGACCTGTCATTACTTACCTTGGCCCGGTACTTGAATGTAACCAAGGAAAGAATCTTCTTAAAGGTGCCTGTTGTATCTGATTTATTTCATGGAGTCATTTGAGAAGCCCTTCCCATCCTACTGTCTGTTACATCTGGATGTTCAGTTCTTATGGGCTGCACAAATTGCTTTCATCAGCTGTTAAAGCTGTGCAGCTTAACCTTGTGCTTCATCACTAGGAAAAAAGTAATTATATTGGACACCTCCAGATGTTCTCACTTAAGGAAAATGACACGTCTGTATTTTTCTTTACAATTCATGAGTGAGACTGCTGGGCCTTTCCAGATCCTGCAGTAGCTTCCAAGCAAATGCCTCCCTCCATTTTACATTCTGCTTTGTTTTCTGCATGGACAGAAAATTTCATTAGTGTTACTTGTGTAAGGTATAGTCACCGGACCTTCATGCATTCTTTCAGGCTCCACAGCTCCTATGATAAGCGCAAGTGCATGTTGGCAGAAGGTCCTGCCACAGCTGTCATTATTGTTGCTGGTGCCAACAGGGAGGAACTAGATTATAAAGTCCTGGATCTTTCCAACTCATCAAACAATATGCAGGCATGAAATCATGAAATACTAATCTCAGAATAGTCTTCATCACAGCCATGGCCCCAAACTGCATAGCCTTCATCTTACAGCAAGTGCCGTAGTCTTAATAAAACTGCAGCATGTGTTAAACACCTTAGACTGCCTGTTGCTTTCTGCCATCCATCTCTGAAGTTCTTTCCTTGAGTGTCAGGAAGGTCATATACAATACTGCAAGCAGTTGTTTTGGCATTAGAGGTAGATTTGTCATCAGCTTTGGCACAGATTTCTCCATATGTCTTTCAATGTGTTGAAAGTACATTTCCCTACCGTTCTTTGACTGATGGAGTTATAACTCACCATCTCCCATCCAGTTGTCTTAAGAAATACAAAGAAAGTATAGACAAGAAAGCATAAAGGCCAATACTGTAAGTGGAAATTTTCCACAGAAGGTATCATAGAGAGCTTGGCTTTATCCCATACTTGGCAGACTATCACATACTAACATTAGTGAGTCTTCCACACTGACCACTAGAGCCTTGCAGTCTGTCAAAGAAATAACCCTCTCTGTGCTGATCAGCAGTGTGTGTGCATGTATGTGAGAGGGAAGTAAAAAGTAGATATGTTGATCTACCTGAGCAACCCCACTGATAACCCTCTCTTTATCCTCCATTTCTGATTTGCAAGGACAGGAAGTATGGGATTTAGGTGTACATGTCTCTGTGCTAGAAAAATCATGCAGTGTGTTAATTGAGTGCTGCACCAGTCTGATCTTAATGCTTCTTTCAAAAGATTGCAAAGCTGTGAGTCTGGATAGGAGGAAGGCAAGAGGAACAGTACCACAGAGCCAGTAATGGGCAGGCACGCTGCTCACACAGACACAGTTTTTGCTGTAAATCGCTTATTGTGGAGTAGGTCTGCAATATCTTTCAGCTCTAGGGGTTTTTAAGTATTTGTTTCATGGCTTAGTAAATTAAGTCAAGATTCTTTTCTAATTACTGACTTATTTTGTTCCTGGTTGTAACTAAAAAAAAACAAAAACAACAAATAATCCTAAACAGCTGCAAACAGGTAATTTTTGTAAAACCAAATAGAACATAGGATACTTTTTTTTTTTTTAAAAATCTGAGTTCCTGTACTATCTGCTCCTTTTTGAATCTGAGTTCCTATACTATCTTTTTAAGAAATATTTATTTAGAAAATTTAAAATATTTACATGGAAGTTGCTTGTAAGCATTAGAAGTGAAACCAACAAATGGAAACTTGGTTTTATTGTTTGGACAATGTTTTTCTGCTTTATTGACATTACCATAAGACTACTTTGTTACAGGCACAGCCATTTTTACCACATTCAGCATTTTTTTCAGAGATTCTGTTAAGTTTAGTACCATAATGTGTATTGATCAGCACAAAATGTGTATCCAAAAGAGACATTTTCTGGGTTTTAGTGGTTATGCTAAAAACCTGTATTTCAGATATCCCACCAAAAGTTGCTTAGACGTATCTTGAAGGGGGAGATTTGCAAATATTGACAAAGTTGTCGTAAGTTATGGAGAGTAAATTCTAATGGACCTTTATTATTGCAGTATGGTGATAGTCCATGAGATGGTTGCAGGATCTGTTATCGTTTTATGCACTGAGGTACATCTAGATGCACTTACAGGGCTTTGTTACTGTCTGGAGAAGAGAAAGATTTAGAAAGAGGGCAGTGCTTTTGATGAGGGTGTTGTCCTATGGCTCCTAGGCCCGTAAATGGGCAGCTGCTTCCTAGAGGTGACCCACCAGCAGTGAACAGAAAGAAAATGTAAAAGGCTCATGGGAGGCCTTTGTGCAAGTTCACTCTCCTCTGTCGTAACTTTTGGCTATGGACATTTTTCCACGAAGAACTGGAAATAATGACTTCTCTCGCAAGAAACAGATTTGCAGCAATGCATGAGAAAACAATTTCATATGTCTATTGTTTTTCATGTAACTTTCCATTAGGAAAGGCTTTCTTAAAATTTGTACGCAGAGAAAGCCTGGATTGTGAGAAAGTGTGAATTCTGACTCTGAGTTGTGTCAGTCTGATAGGCTAGCAGTAGAATATTCCAAACTCTGAAAAGTCTTGTTTCTAAGTCATTATTGGCTAAAATGGGCAACACATTTATAAGTCATATGAGAATATCAATCTTAAAGAGCCCTGAAGAGCTGCATTATTTGACTGTCAGAGGACTATGGTAAATGAAATGTGGGGGAGAATGTGCAGTCTCTTGTTGGGTACAGTAATTGGGCTTGAAACTGATGTTTTACCAGCAGTTTGTGTTTTTCAGACATATCCTCTGATCATTCCAGATAACAGAATATCCACAGTAGCACAAGGCTAGAATTCACATGAAAGTTGTTTTTTTTTAAAAAAAAGAACAGACACAACTGTCTGGGAGTAGGCATGCTTATAGTAAACCTGTGAAGAAAGTTGTTCTCATCATTCAAAGTATTATATATGTTTCTATCTCTCCAGCTCCAAGCAACAGTAAATGAACCCAAACACCAAATTTGTGAGCTTTACTGTTAAGACAGAGATTTGTTTATTTCTGTTTTGCCTGTTATTGCAAATAATCCTCATTTAATCAAATCACACATCAGAATCTTGAGATTCAGGGAGACCATTACATGCAAAGCTGAGTAAATACCGTCTTCTGAAAATCCATGGTTGTGATACATCTTGCCAACTGCTTTCTATGGATAGGATTATCTGTGTCTTTCTATGACTGTGTAGAGAAAAATGCTAAACCAGCAAGCTTAAACTAATAAAGCTTTAAATCACTACATTTACATGCATAAAGATAAGATGCATCCCACTCACCTAAAGAAATCCTAATTAACTAGCCATTCTTTTGCCCAGTTACTACATTCAAGAACGCTGTTTTGCTTCTCGACTTGAAGAAGTTACTTTACACATTAGCTTGAGTTGAAATCAAGTGATAGACTTTTGATTGATGTAAAGGAAAGTGAAAAAATGGTATGGACCATTTTAGATTAATTTCTTGGGAGAGTCTGTTCATGTCGAGATAGGGAAAAAAATTCTTGCAGTTCTTAGCCTGTAATGTGATAAAAGTTCATTGCTGTAACATACACAATGCTGTTCTTTAGTCAAGTAAATATACATGTAAACTAAATGAGTGTATTAGCGTATTTCATATGTTAATGAAATTCTAGTGGAAGAGGAGGTTGCGTGTTTCAACTTTGACACTGAGAAATTGTAGGTAGTGTTTGGATGGGAGTTCATAATCAGTTACTGCACATTGTTTATAATCAAATAATACAAATTGCAAAATACGTCTATGGCTGTTTATATACATGGTATACTCTGTTTTATTGATTCTCCTTAAAATATTCCCTGTATTTGCACTACTCAGGTGCCTAATACTTTTTTTTTATTATCATTATTTTAGTGTCTAAGATACTCAGAATTATCTTTGTGTAGGTATGGGATCTATTATAGTTAAATTCCAGCTCACTTTAAATGGAAAAGTAATTTTAATGAAGCAATGCAAGCTTCGGCCCAAGAGCTAGCACTTCTGAAGTTGCTTTTGGTGATTTTACCAAAAAAAGCAGTACGAAAAGCCAAAGGGCAACGCTCTGAGTGCTGAACTTCTCCAGAAAATGTAAATCCCACTGTCAACTGTGAATTTGAGCAATCTCATAATGTATACTACAAACATTTGTGGTTTACCTCAAGGATAAGGTTAAGGCAAACTACAAACGCGTCTGTAGCCTGTGAAAAATGTTTGGGGAGAATTCTGACTTGTGTTTTCAAAGACAGTAAATTCAGTTATTATTGGCAGTCCCTTAACTCACAATTAAAAAAAAGTCCCCCAAAAATGAGCAGGCACATCTTCACAGCAAAAAGACTTAGATAAGACTATGTGCACAAATAAAATACCCCAAAGAGGTAATATGCAAATAAAATAAAATTAAAAAAAAAAATCAGAAAAACTTCTCCAGGTTAATAGGTCATGTTTGGTAACCAGCAAGTGATATAGAGCATTAAGACATCAGAATTTCCTTTGGCTCATGAAAAGAGATAAGAAAGAAAACTTTAGGGTTTCAAGAAGAATACTGTCTGAAATATTTATCTCTTTATAGGAAATTAAAAAAAACCAACAACATTATAGTGTTTTGGAAGAAGCATTCAAACTTGTGCTGACTCCCCTAATACTCTTAGAATGTAGAGGAAGGGAGAGGGGTGCCCAGCCTCTATACTACCAGTCTTAGATCCATGCTTGTGCCACATCTGGATATCATGCAGTGCTAGGAACAAACTGAAAACAGTTCTGTCAGTAGGATGTGTGCGCATGTAGACCTGTGTAAGCAGTTCCTTAGACTTACATTTTTGTCAGGTAAATTGGCAGAATTAACTATGATACATTCATGCAAAAATGGTTTTGGATGGCACTGGTTACAGTTTTCAGATGAGCTTCAAGTGGTATATTTGCATGGCATGGGAAAGAGGGACAGATGTTGGGTGAAACCGAGCCTCAAAGACAGGAAAGCAATTTGAAAAGGATTCATTTGCATCCAAAAGACTTTATAAGTGGTTTTGTTTTGGTCAAGTCAAACAGTGTTCCCTTTCGATGACAGTATACATTCATGTGAACTAGTTGAATAGGAGGAAGAGAGAAGTCAAGAAGACTGACAGGCTAGGTATGTTAAGCTGACCACTCACTCCGAAAGTGGAATTTAACTGATAAATGGGGGCTAAGGGAGGGGGTTGACTCTCAAAGCTTACATGTAGAAAGCTGGAGTACGTGCTGAGATTAGTCCGACGGGGAGACAAGACCAGAGGAAGAACCTACACAGCCAGTGGCAGTAAATTTCAGGTTGATCTCCATTATGAGTTTTGCTGTTTCTCGTTTTTTTTTTTTTTCTGCATCTGTTTCCCATCTTGTAGTCAAATACTTAAGCTGTAATTGGATTTTATTTGAGCTCCTCTGTCTCAAATGCCATCAACTTATAATATCTCGGGGCAAGAGGCACTCAGGAAACAGTGAATCTATTTACAGGGATATGCCAGGTACCACACCCAGACCAGTATGTGATGGAATTTAAAGATTTTCCTCTTTCTTAAATATATCACCAAGCTTTCCATAAGCCTTACAAATGCAAGATCAAACCCCATCTTCCTGTGGCAAGCCCGTTGCTGTAGGGATGTGGGGGTTGGGAACTGGGATCAGTGGGCACATCTGTGTGGGGATGCATGGGGGTCACAGACACAGAGGGTGATACAGTGGTCTCCATGGAGTGAGCCAGTTTTGCAGCCTTGAGTTGAAATATGTCAAAGCTCTGCAGGCTTTACCTCTGAGAGTTTTTTTTTTTTTCTTAGCTGTGAGATACAGAAGATTAGGCATATCTAGAAATAGCGTTAGCACAGCTTCCACTTTTCCCATCTTTCTAATAACTTTTTATAGGAAGGTTACTGTAGAGAATAGTCTCTTTGTAAGTATTTTGTTTTTTCAGACTAACACTGCCATTATGTCCCATGTTGTTAATTCATTTGAGGGGCCTTGTCTAACCATTTAAGCGGTACCGGTTTAAAAATAAAAAAGTTGAATTATTTTCATTGCAATTACAAAATTTCATTCACAACAAAAACATGTAGTTAATTCTTTTTTTTTTTTTTTTTTTTTTTTTTTTTTTTTTGCTGCTTGATGTGAATTCAGCTACACCACAACAAAATTGATTCATACCAGGTCTTAGCATACGAAGAAGAAAGAAGCATATGTTGGTATAACTGCATTCACAGCAGAGAAGTTTAACAAATTGAAACTAGCACGAAGAATGCATTTAGATCACGTTTCGCTTGGCCCTGAAACTTGAAAACATATTCTCATGTTATAAGAAATTAAGCTAGTGAAAAGTTCCAAATCTCAGAGGACAAAAGGACTCTAGCAAATGAAACTGTATGTAAAACTTGTTGCTGGACTATTTCATGGTTGGGACATCGCTCTTTCTTCCTGTCTTGCTGTCAGCTGGCCTGATAGGCTTTTGTTTTGATCAACAGTTGTAGCCTTTCTGATCATGTAGTTGCTGGTTGCAACTTGCTGGATGCATGGTGAAAAAAAAAAATGGCAGCTGCTGCCTGAACTTTTAGGCACAGACACCATATGGTATAAAATGGAGAAAAAAAATCATCTCTTGTCAGGGCTACTGATGACTGATTTGGCAGCAAGTGTCTTTCAGCTTGTCAGGTGGCATAGCTGCTCCTATTTCCTTTAGCTCTGAGGACCGGATGAGAAGTGTCTACAAGGAGATACAGGAAATACTGGAAGTGTTTTTAATGGTCTCCAGTATCCTGAACATTTGTGAACTCCTGACTAATAGTTGTTACATCTATTTTTATTTATTTATTTTAAATTCAGAGCTGCTCCAATCTTTGTTTAATACTGTCAATAGTTTATAAGATCAAATAAGATAGGAGAATGTGCAGTATGTAAATGAAGATTTTACAGCAGCAGAAACAAAATTTTGTAGAATATTTTAGAATTGTCCATTACTGAAAAATTCTGTAGATTGTATGACAATGGCAGTTTCTTTGTTTTTTTACGTAGCCAGATTTCCTGTCAGGGCTACAAGTGACATCATAGTTTTGGACCTCAGGCAAGCCCGTCCCTGCCACCCAGAAGGACAGTAGAAATGGGATTTGCCAGCAGCATTCACCAGTGCTGTCTGGGACGCACAAGAGCATTCATGTATGTCAGTGGTCTGCTCTGCAGACGGCTTCATTGGGGACAAAATCGCTTTTTGCTTTGGAGGAACCCCTTGAGGTTCTTCTGTTTTCTTTCCATTGAAGACAGTCTTTCCATGGTCATAATTACATGATTGGGTGCTGGATTTTTTTAGACCTTAAGCTGTGTCATTTTACTTAGTTTAAGGTCTGTAGCCAAGGTATTCCCAACATCAATGTGCACAGCTCTTTCACAAGTCCAAGAGTCTGACTTTTATTGCACTTCATCCAAGTCTTTACTTCACTATGTGGTGTGGTAGGCACTGCAGTGCTGTCAGTTATTACAGGTTTGTTGTTGCTCTCATCCTTTCTCTCAGCTGGACTGTGTTGTAAGCCTAAGCAATTCCTAAAGGCCTGACCCTTAGGTCAGAGCTGAGCTTGGGCAAGAGTTATATATGTCTGATTTACAGAGAAAACTTTCACCCTTATTCCTTACAGATATGGTAACTATTATCTTACCGTTGCTGTCTACCTCATGAACTCTGTAAAGTTTGCAGGCAGCCTCGCATGGCTTGCCAGCTTTTCAGGTGTTCTGATGGGACTTAAAGGTTTTGATTTTATTGTAGGAATGTATATGGCAAGAGCAGAGGGGCGTCTGGGGAGTGGACTGTTACCTGACATCCAAACCTGTAACTGCACTGCCAGATAATTATCACTTGTTTTCTGCAATGGTTTATACTTCCCATGACCATCACAGTGCAGGGGCTGACTTATGGTTTAGCTGAGATGAATTAAAGGTGATCTGAGCTACATGCTCTGTGCTATGAAGAAAAATACCACACAAAACAAATGGTCTGTTAGACAAAGGAATAGCTCAAGGGATCCTTCACTTTATAGCCTGTCTGAAGCATCTTGAATTGGCCACAAAGATCATTTTATTTTCCTTTTATAACTTAATAAAAAATGAACAATGACTAGTTCCTCGAGTGCCTTGGGATTCTCTTAAATTCTGATATAAAAATGTTAATTTTTACAAGGGGAAATATGATGCAGGACTCTGATCTTTCTGCTGAATAGAGCTGTACAATTAATAAAACTTCACTGCCTGTTTTCCTGCTCAGATTTTTAGCTGTACCATTTACACACAATATACTGCTCCTTCCTTCACTGTTTTCAAGCCCACAGGGAACTTCAGGCCCAGTACAGACAAGCTGGTGAAAAGAATCCGGCTGAAATTTAGTGGAAAGAATCTTTTTGTTTCTTAAGCCATCATAGCTTGGTGACTGCTTGTGTCTTTTTTTGCCAGTTCAAGGGCACTGTAGTTAATCTTGGACATTTGATCCAAAATCAGCGATGGCAACATGTACTAAGGAACTCAGGTTTTGTAAGTTTTAAATCACGTTAGAATGCAATCAAATTGCTATCTGCTTACCTGGAATGGAATGTGTCTTCTTGACATTCATGTAAAGCACAGAGCATATTTCAGTCAATAGAACCTCTCTAATTCATTAGCAATGGCGTAAGTTTATAAACCCTTATATGAATGTTGAACTATCTATGTGTACAGCTCTGTCCATGTGAAAAAGAATCAACAGTGTGGGTGTGCAATGTGATCCTGGGCAATGTTGTGTTGGGCCAAACCACTGAGGGAAATTTTGGTGATTAAGCCAGTGATGACAAATTATGACTATCAGTATGGTTAGGTACAATGCTATCAAACAAGTCGTATAAAAGCAAATATTTAACAAAAAGTGGGAGAAGTTTTATTCTGTATTTTCAAAAGCATCTTCAAATTATCATCCAGAGTGCCTATTTGGGAGAAATATTTGTGTTATTGTCATGGAAAACTTTAGGACAATTTACTCACACATAGAATGAAGCAGCAACTTTATTTTGAAGGGTTTTTATTTATTTTTTAAATTATGTGATAACTTCCTAACGTGGCTAAATGATGCCGAGAATGTCGGTAGATTGACGTGATGTGCCAATGAGTTGTGTGAAGCAGGTATTCCTTTATTGCAGCTCTGAGCACATAGGGGATAGCTTTGCCCATTATGTGTACCTTGACTTTTGTGAAGATTGCATTTATTGGTTGTGCTCATACATATTCATGTTCCCCCCCCCTTAATTTTATGCATATGTTAAATCTTTCTTAGAACTGATTAACATAAGACCCTCCCACTGAGAGCATGCACAGTCCCCCATTGAGGGTCTTCTTAGTGGTCGTCTGGGGGTCAATGGAGGAAGGCCAAGAGTCTTCATCACTTCTGAACTTTCTACCCCAGTCTCAGGAGCATGCTCAGTTACAGTGCTTGCCTTCTCTTCTGGATGTGGTTTCTCTAGTATTTCTAGATTCCTTATCGTCAAAGTTCTATTGTAGACAGTCCATATGGTTCCTTGAGATGCTGATGTGTGCAGTGTTCAAGGCCCTCACTCCATCACAAGGTGAGTGGAGAGCAGCTAATTATGTCTGTGGAGAACATCCTGCGGCGTGTAGGTCCATGGTGGGGGCCTTAGATAGGTGGTGCTGGGGAGCTCCTTCTGTTCATGCTATGTGGATCCTCCTGCTGCCTGTAGGACCATGGTCCAGTACAGAGTATATACATGCCGTGTTAGCATGAAGATCACAGCCATTCCCTTTCTCCCATCTCCACTTCAATCCAGACGGGAGGAGATGAGAGGTAAGAGGACCGGGGCCATGTAGCACAACTGTGGGAGGAGTGCTCCTTCCCAGATTCTGTGCACATCTGGCTGAGTGCTTGTTGAACGCCTTTTGTCCCCATGGTTGAAAAGAGCACTTCTGATCTCCTCCTGTCCAGGAGGCCCTGGAAATGTGAGAGAACATGTGAGAAACCACAGACTCTGTGGTGACCTTGGTGGTAAATCTTTGCAAATTCACATGCAGGAAACTCCCACTGCCTTGCTTTCCCTTCTCAAGTGCCTGTTCCCCCACATCCCTGCCTGCACATTTCTAGCCTTTACTTCTGGTGGTTGCATTATTTTCTTGCCTGTGCTCTCAGCCAGAGCACTGCACCAGACTCAGAGCCTTCTATATGTGCAGTGTGTGGTCCAAAGCAGAAGCGTTCAAAAGACAGATTTAATATTTTAGGGAGAATATTTTAAGATAAGGAATGTGAACAGTGAAGAAAGAGAAGGTAATGTGAAAAGGCAAATAGATGTCTGTGAAGAATACTTATTTTTATGAATAACACAGGCAAGATGTTGGAATTAGAAAAGCCGTAACATCATGGAGAAATCGTGTTTGGAAAGAAAAAAGGGTCTAAGCAGGAGCAGAAGCTATGTGAGCAATGGAGGAAAAAAGTAGATTTTAAGCTTATGTAGGAATGAGCAGAAGAAATGAGACACAGGTAAGAATGTGAAAATTGAAAGAAAGAAATGAAAATACTGCTTGCTTGCTCAGCTCCTTCTGTCTTTTTCTTACTGCACAGGGTGCAGGCTGCCTTGCACTTCAGTGGGAGTGCATCCCACAAAGGACCCTGCTGTGGCTGAGGGCAGCATGCTGTTCTCTTCTGCCTGCACAGCTGCACAGGGTGAGCAGGGGATGCTCCTGGAGCTGGGTGCATAGGTGCTAAAGCCCGGCTCCAGTTAGAAAGCTTCCAGTTTGTAGTTAGTTGGGATTACAGTTTGAAAGTGTTTCTGTTGACACAGAAATTAACTGAAACCTTATTTAATCCTTTTCTTTCCATCACCACGAGAAGAAGTTTTGCTACAGCAACTGAAATGCAATCAGTCAGATTGGAACTGGCACAGAATGCAGAAGATAGTTTCTCCATGAGGATATTAATCATTAGCATTGATAGTAAATTGGATCTCCTTCAGATCATACAATGGGCTACTAAACGTTAGTTTTGGCAATATAGTAGTATTGGCAATATAGCAGCAATAGAGATATAGCTGCTTAAACCTCCATGAGGTGGAAGTAATGCTCCCTTCATGAACAGTTTAGCCATTAATTTTATGTTGTGTGTTTTAAAGTGTTAAACCGTACACTAGAGACAATGGTCCTGTAAACCACGTTTTTCCTGTAGGAGTGGTATGACTTACACGACTGTAGACTGGTGTGCATTAAAAAGTGTAATGAAAATGTTAAAATGAACAGTGACACAAGGTAGATGTGCAAATTGCACTGACAAGAAGCCACTGAGTAATGTGGCATGCATGTTTGTGTGTGTGTGTGAGTATAGAATAGGGCCACTTGTGTTGTTGATTGGTTGCATGAAGCCACTACATCAAATCAGTGGATTTTCTAATGTAATACTGTCATCCAGATAACAATGTGAATGTTGTGGTGTGTGGTGAGCTGAGGCCTATTTACAGATACACATTTCTTCAGTGCACAGCAACATTTAGTCAAAATAAAATAAGAGAACTGCATTGCATTTCACAAGTGAAAATAAGTTTGTTCTACAATGTATATTATTTCTGATGACATTTTGTCTAAGTGAATGCACTGCTATGTAAGCATCAGTAGATGATTCAAAAGTACCACTTCTGGTTCAAACCTACCACTGCATTTAAACAGCCCATGATACGCGTCTGTGATGATCTGAGTTTAGAAATACACCAACAGTTGAAGTCTGGTGGTTTTAAAGCACTCGTATGGATTTCATTAATGTCATCAGATGTCAGATTTTTGTATTGTAGGGCTCTTTCTTAGGTAGTCAGTCTCTCTCTTCTTTTAAATGAAATGGTTATGCAAAAACCCTCTTCAAGGGCTGCAGTGTAGTGCACCAGTTCTTCAGGTATGTCCACTTACGTAAGAACTAAAAAAGAGATGACATAGCACAGCCGGTCCTTAGAGAAGCAAGTCTGAACTCTAAATGTATCTGTAAGTGAATAAAATTATAGTGAGTGCTAGAAATATCAAAGCTGTTATGGCAGGTAGATTGAAGCTGTGATCATTGCAGGTTGCAGTTTTGAAAATCAGTTTCTCAAAAATGTTTCTGCAAAGAAATTCACTGCCCTATGACCTGGCTATCACAGGTATCTTTCCTGAAAGGACAGTGCTCCTTATTCCAGTCTCACCCACACTAGGAATGATGTTTATATGCCAGAATATAAATGCAGATAAGATGATATGATTCCAAACCAGCTTCTTCCCATGCATTGAGAAAGCCTGATATCGCGCAAGGCTTTTGTCAGTCTTAAACTGCATGCCCCTACTGAATATATAGGCGACGAAGTGCAAGGAAGCCAAAGCACAGCAAAGCAGGCACCTGCTGGAAGGAGATGTCAAAGTCTGTGCAGGTTCTTCTGGTCCTAGATAAGTTATTAGCTACTGAGCCAAGCTTAGAAATAGCACAGAAGTGCTTGCAGCATATGCTGGTGATTGCTCTGTGACAGAAATGGTGATTGAGAAGAAGCGAGAGGCTCCTAACCATTTCCATGGCTAAGGTGCCTTACAGCTTGGAGTTAAGGGCCTGCCTAAAGCCCAGCCCTCACTCTTTGCAGCATCTTCCAAAGTGGGGCTTATCTGCTGTGGCAAGCACTGGTGGGTCAGATGTATTGATGTAAATAATACCAGGCAATAAGGCAGAGTAACAGTCTTGTACAAGTTCATTATGTTACAAAAGGTGCCCAAAATAGCGCCTTCAGTAGTTGGGGAAAAACTGATGGACTGCCTTTGGAAATTCTGGATTAAATCAAATTTTGGTTCTAAGCGTGTGAGGTTTTTTGCTTGGCAGTACTTGTTTTCAAGCACACCGTTAAAGATTTTCTTAAAAACTGCTTCTTTGCTCACTTGCCTTTGTCAAGGGACATGCAGCCATGGTCAGAAGCCTTCAGGTTTGCATCTTTGTGCTCCTTTGCTATGTGAGACATCTTCATGCCTTCTGCAACAGAATGCAAATCAGCTCATGAAAGAATTAACCATTAGAAAGTTCTGCTTCAAGTTACTGGAGTATTTTGTAGAAATACATCAATTGTGTTTAGAATTTTGGAATTAGATGGCTCTAATTCTTGAAATTCAGTCAGCACACTTAATACATATTACAGTAGACAGTATTGCAGCATTGACTTATGAAAGACATATTTAAACACTTTTGTGGATTCAGAATTGAATATTTAACAGTAACATTCTCTGTGAAAATTCTGAGAATTTAATATTTCTTTTAACATTTACAAGTCTTGACATTTTCTGGGAATAAATGTGCTTCCATTGACTACCTGCAGGTTGTCACAGTTTTTGCTTTACCATCAAAAGACTTGTGTTGTTTGAAATAGGTAAGATGGCTGAGAAGCTGAATTGCATCATCATAAGGAGAATGGCATCTTCACCTTCAATATTTTTTTCTAGAACGTATTTACATACATTAATGATTTAACAGCTATATTGGGAGTGATGGATGATCTTAAAGTGTATCTCAGCACATTGATTACAGATGAGTGTAAACTATTACACTTATCCCCACAGTACCATAAGTTGTTTATCTGATCAGCAGTAATTTTATAACTTTTAGACAATTTTGGTGTTACTTGGTCATTCTGAACAATCCTTTAGTATATCTTTACTGCTCAGCACAAGTCTCAAAATGGGCTTAATTTTAATCAATCGCTTGAATTTAATTGCAGTGTACACTGTCTGATATTGAAAGTACCTTCACAAGGAGCTGTGATTATACTATAGATGTATCATGTTTTCAGCGACTTGATGCAATTCTGTTATTAACTACAGAATGTTTTCTTACTCTTCATGATTTCTCTCACTTATTCACAATATTCTCTCACTTATTAAAAGAAATATTAATTGTGCCCACATATGCTATGGATATTTGGATCTTGCATACTTAAGACATGCAGTGCAAAACCAGGAGTTAATTTTGGTTTAGTCCAAATTTTGTAAACTTTTTTTCTTTAAACAAAAAAAGACAGCAGAGATGCAGGAAAGTGAACAGCATGTATTAGTTAGGCATTTGCCAGTGGCAGACAGCACTGAGTCTTTTACATCTTCTTCCAACCTCTACTAGGTTTTGTCTGAATTATTGGCAGATGTTGCATATTTTTGGAGGATCCTACATCAGATGAGTTAGTATGCTGCTGCTTGCCTCATCTTGAGTCAATGTAATAAAATTACTTATTTTAGAGACTAGCACTAGCAGATAGCTTTTCAATTTGTCAAACAGCACAAAAATAAGCAGTTTAATACTAGACAGGAAAGCAGTCATTTAGTATTTTTATGTGTTAGTAGAACATGTTCTGCAGTTTACAACCTGCCATATTCTGACGGAAGTATTTATGGTAATCTCATTGTAGCAAGGTGTCTTCACTCCCTACATATGAATACTTTCTGAGTTTTCATTTTTTCCATGCTGCAGTCATCCCACCCCCCTTTTTTCTTTCCCCTGTCATTTGTGTAGCTCCCCTCACTGCCTAGAATTAAGGAAATTGTAAGTTCATGACAAATATAGGGTCTGAAATCTTGTTGAACTCTCTATTTATAATGAAGTAAGCGACTAATTGGTCATGCCCTTAATCTGAGCATGTCTAGAATGTACAGGTAGTAGCTGAGCTCTTACAAAGCAAAGAGATAAATACCATTAAATTGTCAAATTGATGCTTTTATTCAAGCTATCAGTGTAATACATACATCCTTGGTTTTTTTTTAATCAATACCTTGGTATTGCTAGAATATCCTTCTAGCTGTGATTCCTTGAGATTTTGTCCCTCTTTTTTTGGCTTCAGTTGCAGACTTAAGGACTCAGACAGGTGTAGCTGATCTTCTGTTGTGACCCACTGATGCTGCAGGTAAATTCAGTCATTGTAGCTCCCAAAAGCACATCGAGGCAAACACTACCATCATTGCAGTTCCATCTGCTCTCCACCCTCCTTTTCTCTTTTCAAGTAAGCGCATCACAAATGGTGAAGAGGGTCAATTAAATTGAGCATGGTGTTATTATAAACCCGAGGGTTGTGACTGAACAGACAGGACTGGTGGAGGAAAAGTAAAAATGTAAAAACCTTATGGTCCATGGTTTGCTAATGCTTGAAATCTTTTTTATAGATTTGTTAATAACTACTGGGCAGGATTTTTTCAAGGAATACTAGGAATCAAAGGAGATCCTGGCTTTCTTTTCTAAAAATGAAAATATCTACATCTTTATTTTTACAAAAAAATTAAAAGCTTACTATGAATGTGACTGGTTTGTTTGTTTGTTTTACATAATATTCTGAGGACTTGAGTTATTCTTTTTCGTATGTTTGGAATTGAAGACTTTACAGAAAGGCTCAAAGCAGTGACTCACTAAACTCATCACCAAGCTTAACAAGCTGTCTACTAAATAAATTTTAGGAAATAACACGAAAGGCAAATGCCATGACTGATCCTGTCGTATTATTAAGCTTCTGAAAACCATTGCTGTTCTGAGAAAGCAAGGCCAGGCCTTTCATCTTTGAGGAGAATTGCTCAAAACTACTGTAAACCTTGATCAGGAAGGTATGAAATGATATTTAAGAAGTATTAATTGGTGATCTGTGGTCATTTTTAAGCATAAACATGTTATTCAACAATAATATGTATATTATATATATTATATGTAATAATAATATTCAACATATTTAAATGAGGCCAGACTCTTTTCAGCGGTGTGTGGAGACAGGACAAGGGGAAACAGCCAGAAACTGGAGCATAGGAAGTTCTGCACAAATGTGCGCAAGAACTTCTTTACAGTGAGGGTGACAGAGCACTGGAACAGGCTGCACAGGGGGGTTGTGGAATCTCCTTCTCTGGAGATATTAAGGACCCGCCTGGACGCCTACCTGTGCGACCTGCTGTAGGGAACCCGGCAGGGGGGTTGGACTTGATGATCTCTGGAGGTCCCTTCCAACCCCTACGATTCTGTGATTATTCCTACTCTTTTTTCTTTTTTTTTTTCTTTCTTTTTTTTTTTTTTTTACATTAATGGAGTTTCAGAGTATCTAATGAGTTCATAATTTTTCAGCTAGAATAATTAACAAACCCTACATGTAATGACATTTTGAATTTTAGTTTACCCACTTTCTTCATTTTATCTCCCACATCAGCGGCTTTTTTTTTATACTGCACCAGCCATACTGCCTGCAGGAAATTCTGTTTGTTCCAGTGGATTACTTTTGCAACCCAGAATACCTTTAGAAAGTACTTACACTCTTGAAAGGTTCTTGGTCTATAGCAGATATGTCTTCAGCGGAAAGGGAAAAACAGTAGCCAATTCTATCAGTGAGCACAACTATATTGTGTCAGGATATTTAGCATGTTTATTTAAGTCTGTTTAAGAATAATTAAGATTCCTGACTGTATTTATAGTCTTCATGTTTTCAGATTAAAGCCTGAAATATTAGCCATGACATTTTCAGAAGTTGGAGAAAATAACAGTAGCTTAAATATTTCTCTTTAGTGTTTCTTGATTTTATTTATTATTTAATGCAGTTGATCTATTGGATCTGGGAGATCTAACTCATAATTTGAGTGCATGATGTTTGAAATACCATAGAATAAGAAAACCAGTATTGTTCCAGTAGGTACTCTGTCTTGTGCTCTCTGTTTTACTCAGAAATATTTGCCTACAGGCTTTCCCCCATTCCTTTGCCTTCTTTCTTCTATAGACGTAAAAATGACTATATGCGTTTCCACAGACTGCTTTGTATTTTTCTGTAATCCCTTGTTCAGAGGCAAGAGCTGCTTATGGCCTGAAAGTCAGATGGGCATGCATACATAGGCTAGCTAGCTAGCAAGAGATAGCTTTAATGGGATGACACTTTTGTGTGTAGATTTACTTACATGGGAGTTTGTACAAATCTCATTTACAGAATTACTCAACTGGCAGCAAGCAATAGCTGATAAACGTGCAACAGAAATACTCGACACCAACTGAACAAAGTATGTTAATCCATAAAGTAAACATCACTCACGTAAAAGCTTTAATAATCATCTGGAAAAATTACCAATTACGCAGTAATTATTCCAGAGTGCAAATTTAAACTCTGCTGTTGACAACTTAGAGGCTTTGGATAGAGACAGCTAATGAATTTTTAGCAAGTCCAGGAAGCTGCTCCAAAACTGAAGACTTCTATTTGGCAGTGGAATTGCCAGGTCACAGCCTGAACCGATGGTTGAGCAATAGGTGAGAAGACATTGCTAATGCAGGGAGCTCAGGTGCAAGCCATGCACCTGACTGGAATGGGTAGACCCTGGGTCCACCCCTCTTCACCCTCATTTAAGGGTTAGCAGCCAAGGGAGCAGTACTTTTCTGGATAGAGATTGTATTCCTCTCAACTTGTCACTGGTAGTCGGAAGGGGGTGAGCTAACTTTTCTTCTTTGTCATCTTCTATTGCTGTGTACCACTTGTGTCTGCTCGCTCAAGATGTCATGGGTTTCCCAGCTCATAGAGTGCGGAGCATCACTGAAAAGGGGGTCTTCATAGGGGTGCGAAGGACAGATCAGGATGAACCATGCTGTGCTGGTGACATCTCAACTGTAATTACAGGACATGAGCCGACTTCTTGGCTCTAGAAATCACCAGCCTGCTCTATTGGGTCCAGGAGAGAAAGGAGAAAATTCAAGGCATTCCCAGTGCAGAGAGATCAAGCCAACCGAGTCTTCCACTCGAGTGCAGAAACATTTATGTGCACCGCTGGAAGTTGCTTGTGGGCTTTATGGAGAAAAAAAACAATCAACAATAAGGAAAGTGCCACAGAGCGGAAGCAGTTCGTTGCAGCACCAGAAAAAAGTGCTATGAGTAACACTGGAGAGGGCACTGTAACAAGTCAGTTAAGGGAGATATATATGTATGTACATATGGGTTTGCACACCCCTGAGCAGCACAGCTCTGTGTCATGCATTTTTTCCCAGCTCTAGACTAGTGTGGATGGCTATGTGATACTGTGCTGTCAGCATCAGCCATCTCTGGGGCATTCCCCCTTTCCACTGTCTTGCTGCCCGGGGACTGCCAGAAGGAGAATAAACTTTAAAATTCAGATGAGAAAAGAAAGAAAATAATCAAAGTTTTTGTCATTTGGCAAACAGAAATCAAAATACTAGAACTGAAAATTAGCAAGTCCACAAAAGTGAGCTTTTAATACTCACTGTTTGGGAAAGCAAGGACTGACATAAGTATTTGTTGCAGCTGTAAGATAGATTTAACCCTGACAGACTTTTTTTTAATTGATTATTTAGTCCTCATGGAAGACCTCAATTTAGAATCTGCAGGTTGTTTCCTATTTTGTATAGCTTGTTAGAGGGATGAAACCTGCTTCTGTCAGAGATTCTTTAATTTTATTTGCTCAGCTTCAGAAAGTGAGTAGAATCTGCTGTAGAAACAGAATTTGCAAGTGAGCTTGCTTGGCAGGATGAGCTTAATAAAAAATGCAGTGCAGGTGTGCAGGTACTCACAGCTGATGCTGAAATGCTGCTGTGTTTCCTGGCACTGAATTAACACACAGTGATCTTCTCTGGGCTTTCCCCAGGCTAAGGGCTTAAACTGTGCTGATAGGTTGAAAGCAGAAGGCAGTGCTTGGCATTTTTAAAGCTTCTCCTTCCAGCCAGGTCTCCTGTGTGCTACTCCAGCAGCTGAAAGGTATGGTATGGCTCCTGAATTACCTGTGTCACGTAGTGAGAGTAATTGCCCCCAGTGAGCTAAATTACAGATTATAAATGTGACTTTGCCTTCAGGTAATGGTGAGCATGCTCTACTTCTTTCTGACAGTGGAAGCATCGGACAAGGAGATCTACAATGCTTAGTATGTCTATCTGGAGTAGATAAATGGGAATAGTTCTGCCACTGTGAAGCTGAGGGAATGCTTTGCTGGGAAGTGTCTGGGATGGCTGGGTTCAGCTGCAGCAGACTGCTGTGCCTGGGTCAGTGTCCTATCAGTCTTCAGTAAGAAGGAGTGGCTGACACCGATGGTTTGTGTAACCGTTTCCAGAAACAAAGCAAAGTAAGAACAGATCATGTTCTGCAGAGGTACTCAACGCCCCACCTTCCTTGTGGAACCACTAGCAACAGCAGTAATTCCTTCTTATCCCAAACCAGCTTCTACATCTGCTTCAAAATGGGGGGTGTAACAGTATGGGGGCACCTGCTGCTGCTGTCTTTAACCTGTTTTGTTGTTGTTGTTTTTGGTGGGTTTTTTTTTTTTTTGTTTTTGTTTTTTTTTTTTTTTGAGTGATGCAGATTCTCCTGACTTCCTAGGAAATCTGTCCTGCTTTCTGCCCTTCCTCATCACCAGGAAGGTCTGGTGTTGAAGGAACGTGCAGATGTGCCACAGTAAAGAGGGTGCCTGGCTGTGATGTCTACAAAGGTGGCTCCTGAAGGAAAGATGGTCAGGAGATTTATTTGCAATTGTCTGATTGTGTTGCTGTTGCTGCTAGTCTATGGCTGTTATTTCCAGTTCTTTCCACCCTATCTGTTGATCTTCCATTCTTATCTGGATTCAACAGCAGGAGTGGAAGAGAGCAAGTAAGTGTCCTTGAGACTTCAGCCAAGTGGTGAATGCAGGTGTCTGCTGTGAAGTGCATGCTTTGTACACCTTGCCATGCTCAAAGCATAGCAGAATCAAGAAACTGTACCCTGGTTTCCTATCTAAAAATGATGTTAGTCCTGTCTTAGTTCCAGGGAGCTTTGCCATGTTAAGGATGTTGAACTCCCAATCGGGTGGTAATGGTGGGCATGTAATAGGTGGTGTGGCTGTTTTACTGCAAAAACAGTCTGTACAGTGGCATCTAGTGCACAGCAGGAAGAACTGCAGTTGTCCAATGACCCTCCAGTTGAGCTGTGTTCCACTGCGGGGACTTGCAGGCTGCCTTTGGGGCAGCTGTGGGGCTGGGATTCTGCCTGTTTCTATTCACTGCCCTCCTGAGTGAAACAAAGGACCAGAGAAATGTAAGTTTTAGAGCCCAGCAGAAGGCTGAAATTTTTCCTACCTGCTCTGAGGTGAAAGAGTGTTGTTGCTGTTCCTGGTGGCCAGAGCTGCTGAGAGCCAGAGAGGTGGGAGGCAGTGTAAGTGTCTGGGCACATTGCATCTCAGTCACAGCAGCAGTGTGTGCTTCTCTCTGTCCAGTGCCAATTGTCACATTTCGTTTTTTTTTTGCTCTGGCCTAAGTGTGGACTCAAACTGCAGTGCAAGCTCATACCTATTTTCCCACATATGAGGAGCAAACTCAGCATGTAAGATTTCAACAGAGGGGAACCAACTAGTCCTGGGTCAGCATTCTGATATTCAGGGAAGACCAATGTAGGCAGCGATGCAAATAAGGAAGTTGAGGAATCAAGAATCATTTGCATTAGGTTCAGATGAAAATCTATTCCTGTTTGATTTTTTTTTTTTTTTTTTTTGTTATGAATTGAAATAATCTTTATGGATATCTTGATATGCTTATTTGTATCAGCATGGTCATCATCCTTATTCCTTTTCCTTTTTTTGTGTGTCCACTACATGCACAGCATGTAGGTATTGGATGAAGCTTTCAAATCCCATTGATTCTGGCTCTGGAGATTTGAGATACTTAAGCATAGAAGTAAGAGACAAGTAGCATGGAAGAGAATGGAAATGGAGTTTAAAAAAAAATATCAGTTTTGATTGTAAAAAAAGAATGGGATTCTAGGAGAACAATTCACTAGATTGCTTAATTTCTAAAACGAAATTTACTGAGGTTTAGGTTCAATAAACTGGATGTGAGTGTAGCGTCTCCCTCCTGTCTTCTTCTGGTGGGCAGGAAATGAGGAGAAATGTATTCAGACTTCACTCTTTTTTTTTTTTTTTCTTCTCTTTTTGTCTGCATGATAGGATTTGATCAAATGTCTCCTAGCTTTCAAAATACCCATTTATCTTACCAGGCTACTAAACATCTCTGGCCCTTTCACACTGTTCCTGCAAGCCCATTTTTCTTCTGCAGTGTTGTCCATGGCCTTTCTTTCTTTGTGACAGACAAAAAAGAATTGAGCCTGAGCTGAGTTTTTTGCTTTAATTGCTTTAAAGCAGTTATTTCCTTGGGCAGCAATATCTGCTTAAGAATCTGTTGTCTAAAGAGAAAGAATGCTCTAGGGAAGATTGCCCACATCTGTTTCTCTTTTCCATACGCATCTAATTCATTTGCCCAGGGTGACCCATGGGAGAGCACCTTCTAAGTGACAGGGGAACACAGTGCTTTGGGGAAGTGTCACTTCATACAAGCTAGGTAAGATGTACTGGAAGGTGTGCTTTGCTTCTGAAAATAGAAATGATCAAACCCGGTTTATTCTGTTTCCTTGCTTTTGCATTAAATGGATCTTTAAAAATTAATGGATTCTAAGGTAAATTATTGACCTCTTTTGAGGTCTTTATAATTCCTTCAACTGTCATCATGTTGAGTTTTGCAAATAGCAACTCTGTAAGTGTCTACTTATTTATGAAAGATGGGAAAAGGTATGTGATAATACAGGATGCACAGATGAAGTGAGTACCTGAGGGGAAACGAATTTTAAATGATGCTATGTTTGTGAACTTAAGCTTGCTTTATTGGGTTTTTGTTGTTGTTTAAGTCCTGCTGGATGTCACAAGTAAAACCCTTTAATTTGTCACGCAGACAAATAGTCACAGCTCTGCAACAAGAACTCTCAGTCATCAATAGCTCTCGGACAAATTGTTTTCAGTGCCTGCACAGCTCTGCTTCATGGTTACAGCTCTTACTTCTAGCCTGCACTAGGGACATCTGCAGCTGCCTGTACTCGTAACTGCAATTAGCTAAGATGAGAAAATTAATTAAGTAGAGCTGAATGCGAAGTTTGCTATGTGCAAGGCTTTTCCTGCTGCCTCTGGGTGTAAGCACTAGTTATTTCATGCATTCTGTTCCTCCTTCCTAGTTCTTGTGTCTAATGTGGATGTGTTCTCTATTACTAATGAAGTTTTCGTCATTAAGAAAAATAATGCTCAGCTCTTAAGTAATAACCAAACTGAATATACACAGCCCCTCCAGGATCACGCTGAAGCAGAAGACTTCTTATTTATCATTTCAACAAGGAAGTTGTCCAATTATGGTCTTTTTTATTCAAACTAGTAACATATCTGAGGGTGGCAAATGTAAGATATAGCTACAGCATGCCTGCTGCCAGCAGGGTAAAACCCAGGCAAGGGAGGACTGGAACAAGCTCACTGAACTGTGGAAAGTCTTCGTAGCAGGGGAAGAAGTGTCAGCTGCTGTTGGCAGGGGGGTCTGAGAGGGATAGGAAAAGACTTACCTCAGTTTAGGACTTTATTAGTAAGATTGCAAGAATCTTATACTGTGCTCCTGAATGCACATTTTCTAGCGACTTCTAGGCTTGTTTGACAATTTTAATTTAATTAGGCTATTTTAATCTCTCTTCCTTGTCCTCTTCTACCTTTTATGAAGGCAACGTGGATATTAGGGTAGATGAAATGGCTGCCTGAATAGCCTCTGAAAAAAAAGTGTGAGACAGAAGTGCTCAGAATGAACATTTCTCTGACTCGTGTGAAATTCATCTTATCTGTCTGCTGGCTTTTTTGGCACTTAGAAAATTAGGATTTGAAGTGTAAGGAGACTGCAGACTTTGGACATTACTGTCCATCTACCCAATGCAATGACAGTCCTGATCAAACCCTATTAAAATCTGGACAGATGTTTTGTTATAAGACAACTTCATATAAAGGTCCATATTGTCACCTCACATAATCTGGTGCTTCTCCACAGTTGTCAGATGAACAATGCTATTTATACTCTGCATATTTGGTCTACAACTTATAGAACTGTCCCTTGAATTCTGCTTATGAAAACTAAGAGGTATCTTTCAGCATCAACAAAGCTACAGCTGTGCAAAAACAGTGTAAAGGGTGGAAAGCTGCAGGCAATGGCTCTGAACAGACTGTATGGACACTGACGGGGGCAGAGGTTAAGAGTTGGCAGAGTAGCACTGAATAAGAGTGTTCCTGTTCCTATGGAGTCCTCTGACTAGGACGGGCTGCCAGCAGTTCTTGGGCACCATGAGAATGACATAAAGACATCAAAAACTAAGCATATAGTCAGAAATTTGCTGCAGGTGCTGTGCGGACTAGATTGAATTAAGAACAGGAGGCATCACCAGTGTGAACTCATCTGACCCTGAGGATCTACTGTGCAGCGTTACTGGGAGAGCAAAGCAGTACAGCAGTCAGACTTCTTGTTTGGGCGAGACGGTTAAGTAGAGGTATTGTTAATGCAGTATTTCTGTGCATGATAACTGACGCTGTGCATCATTTGCTGAATCTGAATGCTCATGAAAGCAAGATTTGGCTGGTAAATCACACTGAGGAAATAACATAGGACTAACATGCCATGGCAGAAAAGGAGTTCTGCCAGTGATGTGCCCATCATAACCACCTGACAGTTGTGCTGTCGCCTGTGGTTTCCTTGTCTCTGTTGTTGTTTATGTGACTGAGGGCCAGGTGCAGTACACCTACAGGCATCATGGCTTTCGCTGTGTCTGTTGATACTCTGTTGGTGATTTTAGTTAACTGAAAACAATCAGTGATGACTTTTTTTCTTATTCTAGCTTCTTTTCCCTTGCTAGCTCTTTACATGCTGGGAGAAGCCAAAATTACAAAAAAAAACCCCTAATGTGCATTGCATGTATTTAGTCATGTATATACTGTCACTTTGCATAATATGAAAGGATGCAAAGAGGCTTTTCTGAATTCATCTGAGGCAAGCACTGGCTTGCTACAGCTAGCCAGCGTTTCTTTCCATCTGTAGCTGTCTGATCACACTGTGTCTTTAGTCTATCTGTTGAGAATGATGAGTTTGGTGTTCCACGTTTGCATATGTCTGGCCAGCTCCTACTGTATTTGGAAAAGTAAGTTTTACTTTCGAAATTATAACAAAAATTTAATGTTTTTCCTATTCTATGAAGAATATACTTCTCATAGTGTTAAGCTGTATTTATTGTTCATTTACTTGTCCTCTTTAGAAGTCAGTTCCCACTCCATGCTTGCCTACATGCCAGCTCTGTGAAGCAGGCACTTCAGTAACGGTGTCTGCTGCAGCTCTCTTCCTATGAGGTCCCAAAAGGAACATCACTTAAGTGCATTTTTCTCCCTTTTCTATTTTATTTTGTCTACTCTGAATGCCTGAGTACAATCTGGCTCATGATCAGGATATTTTGTCTTGGTGTTGACAAGTGCCATCTTCTGTGCTATTGGGAGATTTTCTTTGGGGGATGCAGTGAGAATATTCAGCCGTCTCAGTGAGTAGATGGTGGTTGAGTTGCAAGTGTCAGATGCTGCTGTAGATGCTGTAAGAACCAGCAGGTGGGGGAAGAAAATAGGCCCATTTTCATTGCACACCTGCAACACCATGGAAATATATACAGCAGGCTCTTTTAAAGCTCTTTCTGAATAGCAGCAATGTGTGTTGGTTACAAGTCTCAGGACCTCAGAGAGTTGGGGCTTTAGAAACGTAACGATAACTGTGTTTAAAAGGTGATAAAAACAAATGTAATGGTAAACTGGAAGTAGGGAAGAATTTCTGTCAGAAAACATAAAAAGCTGGCACGGCTGGGAAAAATAGCTGCTTTAAGGGGAAACTAAAGCAGAGGAGAGGAGCCAACGTTTTGTACGAGAACAAATGCGCTGAAATTTTGGTCCAAAAAGACTTTAAGGGACTATTCTTTCATGTTGTTGCTTCTTCAAATCAGAAGATAAATGGCCTGTGCCACATAGCTGTTCCTTCCATATGATTCCTTGTAGAGTTTTAGTGTCAGTCACTGATTGTGTCCTGAAAACGAGAGCTGCTTGTGGAGCGAGATCACCTTCCCACAGTGACATGGGGCAGGGCATGTGCATGAAGCCTAATCTTACCTCCTGCTTGTCCTTTTCTTCTGAAGCAGTGTTATTGCCCAGAGACCCATCCCAGCTAGAGAGGCTCCCGTTCCTCACCTCATGAACCCACAGCCCTCTGCCTACCTAGGGTCCCCAGCTTCTGTCTGTCCCCAGGCAGAGATGGAGTTCCCACCACCACCTAGCAGTACCTCCACAGAAACCAAACAGAAAGGTTAAACACTGTGTCCTGTGAAGATGATTTACTTTCTGTCATCAGTGCTTTAGCTGAAATACATAGTTGGTATTTGGAACTTGCTTACTGGTAATTGCGAGTGCCTTAAGTCTTAGAGAAAGCTTTTCAGAAAAAGTGTAAGTAGTGGATTTGGGCAGCAGTTTTTAAAGCTAAGCTGGACACAACAGAAAAGTATGCACTGCTTGCTTCTTCTGACACTGTTGGACCAGTCATTTCACTCATTGCTAAGTTACATTAGGCAAACTTCCAGAATTCCCAATTTTTCAATGTCTAGTAGATTCCACTTCATAGAAATAGCATAGGAAATTAACACATTTTCTCTGTACTTCTTGGGTGGTTAAAATTTAATATCTTATTCTGCCATCTGTGCTATGATACTGAAATCCACAGGTATACTTCTGCCACGTCTTATTGCTTAATTGTATCGTCAGTTGTGAATCAGCCAAAGGAAGCAGCAGAATGGACGCTGAATTAATTTTTGTTTTAGATTAGATAGATAAATGACTGGAGAAAAGAACACGATTGGTGCTCAGAAGCCACTCACAGACAAAATAAAGGACATAGCCTTCAAAATTAACAGTTAAAAACTGAGTTAAATGAAGCCACTATGCACAACTACAAGAACATTGGATTTCTAAAGTTAAATCTTCCTTCCAGTTAAGTACATTTCAAACCACAGATTATTTGCATATTTATGTGTAGTAGTCAGCGCAAATAGGATTTGTTGGGCAATATACCAAAAATAAAGACCAATTTTTAAATCTTTTATGGCACTTTTTTTTTTTTGTATATTATTCTTGCATAACATCACTTTTGCCCTCATTTCCAAGTTTCATTAACGCGAAAATAGAAAAAATGGAAAAAAAAAAAAATTGAAGGCTGGATAATGAAAAGGTAATTCCATTTCCTGGAATGTGTGTGAAGTTGATAAACATTCCGAAAGAAGAAAGAAAACAGTGGTGGTTTATTTCTGCTAAGAGACACTATGGTACATCCAGTGCTACATGTGCCTAAGAAAGATTATGGCAATCACATGAAAAAAAATAATCTTGAAGATGACTTAGAATTCCCACTAATTCACATATGAAAGAGGTTTTAACATACCCAAAGGTACATTTTTGCTGTTTTCCTATCACTCCATCAGCTCTTATTTGTGTTGTTTTTTCTACATTTATCTTTTATTTCTGCATCTCTCCACAGCCTCAACATGATATATTAGATTCCTGTGTTGAGGAAGCAAAGCAGAGGAAGGGTCATGCTCCACTCTGATGTATCCAAAGAAGGGCAACAAGGCTTGTGAAGGGCTTGGAGAATATGCCCTATGAGGAGAGGAGGAAGGAACTGAAGGAGCTGGGGCTGTTTAGTCTGGGGAATGGGAGGCTGAGGGGGAGACCTTATTGCTCTCTTCCAATATCTGTAAGGTGCTTACAGTGAGAGCTGGGTTGGTCTCTTCTCGCTGGTGTCAGGTGACAGGATGGGGGGAAATGGCCAAAAGTTGCGCCAGGGTAAGTTTAGATTGGATATCAGGAGAAACTTCTTTTCAGAAAGGGTTGTTAAGCACTGGAATAGGCTCCCCAGGGAGGTGGTTGAGTCACCATCCCTGGATGTGTTTAAAAACCGTTTGGATGCGGTGCTCAGGGACATGATTTAGCGGAGGGTTGCTAGTTAGGGTAGTATGGCTAGGTTGTGGTTGGACTTAATGATCTTTTAGGTCTTTTCCAACCTAAGTGATTCTGTGATCACAGATATGTGATTTGTCTTGTAACTTACAAAATTGTAGCTGGACATCTAGTAAAAGGAAGAGCCCTCTGAGATAAGTACAGAACTCTGGTTGTCTGGAGAGTTTGGCTGAAGAACAAGGAGGTGGGTGTCCAACATAGCATGAGCTGGGTGGGAAGTGGGCGAGGACTAAGCTGTCATTTGTATATGATCATTCAGTTTGATCTCATCTGTTTATTAGACATGTGTATATCATTCCTTTAGACATGACTTTCCTGATCCAAAGGGTTTTTCTTGATCCTCAGCTACCCTCACTGCCCTATTGAGGGAATTATTCCTGTGTTTTGTTGCAAATGTGGAGCTAATGAACAATGTCTGAGCCAGTAGAGTCTTAGTGGCTTAACACAGAGTTTCAGTGCTTGCAGAAAGGCAGGGCTTCAGGAAAGCAGTGCTACTACGACAGGAGAAAACGATGAATCTCTGATTTTATTCTGTCTTCTCCCTTTTGAATAAGCATGTATGACGCCAAAGACCCAGAGACTGTACTTAACAAATGGGGTGAATTTGATATGTACTCTATTTCTTTTCATTAAAAAGGCAACCACAGGAATATATACTTGCTGTGGTCTAGAGCCACCTACAAGTCCGTCAGAGCACTCACACATTGCAGTGTGTAAAAGAAATATCATTAGAAGAATCTCTTCCATCCTCTGGGTATGACTCATATCTGGCAATGCAAATTATTAGTCAGCAAAAACAAGCATGATTTTCATGTCGGTTAAGTTGAGATAATGTACCTATTGGATCCTCAAACGTGAAGCCTGACAACATGGCCTACAGTTCTGTGATTTATAACTTATGGGAGGGAAACCAGCTATTCAGAAGCTGTGCTAGCTGCCAGCATGAGAACACCTTTCTGTCCTCTGAAGTCCATCCTTAAACTACCCTAGGGAACAGCAACGTTTTATCGATGTGTGAACTACATGTAGCATTTATCACAGTCATCTTCTCCAGAGTATTTTATTTATTATAAATAATTATAATTATCAACGTAAGTATTTGAAACCATATTTTCATCTATTGGCGTATTTCAACTAAGGGTTATATTTTCTTCTATTTTGAGTTGTTATTCCTTTCTCTTTGCTCATCCTAGTCTGAATAGAAATTCATATTGGTCTTTTTAGTAATGAGATTTGGACTGCAGAACATGGGAAGGTATATTAGATTTTTATATATAGTGTACATATAAATACACACGCATACACACGTGTTGCATTTGGTGTCAAAAAAATCAGGAGTCTGATTGAGAAAAAAAAAATACATTGCCTTTAGCAGAGAGATTGAATAAGGGAGAGAACTTAATATAAGCAAAAAAACTCAGAAGTGAATTTCATTGATACCATATACAAATGTTTGTTCATGTCTTCAGGGCTTTGAGTACAGAACTTCAAAGTAGCCAAACTGACAGTAACTGATGGTGAGGAAGTCAGGTAAGCTGAGGAATTAAAAAGGAGGAAACAAATAAGAAAAAAAGAATATGGAAACAAGTATTTTAGCTGACAAATCCCAGGGATGTTTATGTGATCTTCTCAAAACAGTGTCCCTCTGCAACACATAAGGGATGATATTAACTTGTAGCAAGAAGATGAGGGCATTAATAAAGTCTTTGTGATCACTCATCAAGTACGTGCGGGTTTTGGAAATCATTTCAAAGCTTGCAGGCTGATGCTGGTAAATTATCAAAGGGGAATTGCTGCATGCAGTCAGGACTCAAAAGCAAATCTTTATCCCACAGACTTCATTCCTCCTCTGGGGATGAAAATATGACAGAAGAAGCTTTTCAGGGACCGTGTGTGTCTTTATCTAAGGATGGTTTTAACTTGTTTCTCTCATCCCAAACTGCTGAACAAATACATCTGTGTGTAAAAAAAACAAACTCACAGATAAAGGCAACGAGTCAAGAAGAGAAAGCCTATTCCTTCAATTTTATTGAGGATCAAATGTAGATCTTTCCTTATTTCAAATAATGCCTTTCCATTCTCTGAGCAGTCAAGACTGAATTAAGGTTGCCAAATGGAAGTTACAGTACCATGCATGACAATGCCATGAGTAACCTGATTGAGTCTGGCTCTCATACATTTAAGAATAATGTAGTTTGGAAACATGTGATACAAAATACAAAGCATTCGGGTTAAGGTAAATGATGAGTTGAAAATAGCCTTCAATTTTATAAAAGCTTCTACAGATTTTTTTCCACTTCTCTCCTTTTGCATTTGCTATAATTCACTATTTTCCAAATTTTGTTTTCATTCTGAAGGGTGTATGTATTTGAATGTGTTATCAATTGCTATGTAGTATTTTACTGCACGTATTCTAAGAACTTAGAAAACATATATGCTACTGTATCCTGCAGCATTTTCTGAACTGTCGCTAACACCTTTGGGACTTCATCCTACACTTCTGTAAAAGATACCTACTGTGCCCACCAGGACCTCTGAGGAAAAGAACGATTCTATTTTAAAGCAGATTCTTCACACAGTGAATAAAGCCCTGAGGGGCTGCAGAGCAAAATAAAATACAAATCTCGTCCTCCCCTTTGCAGTGCTATACAGAGGTATTTCATTTGGTGTCACATCCAAGGCAAAATTATTCTGCAACCGCGTGTAATAATGAAATAATTTAGTTTGTCAAATCTGTTTTGTAAGTGCAATTTTCCCTCAGTCTTTTCATTTTTTTTTTCTCTTCTGTACGTAGAAATTTCAGTACAACAATATTAGAACATAAACTGTTGTTATTTGCTGAGTGTCAATACGATCCACATGCATCAAAGTTTAAAGTAGCACAACTTTGCTCCTGGTATCTGATTATGCCATACATCATGGCATTAAAGATTCAATAAAAGAAGAGTCATTAAAGATTCATCAGTGTGAGTAAGTGTGGGTGTCTTGATGCAACCTTTTGAAGGACTGTACAGACTACTCTGTCACTGAGGAAAGCAACAGAGGCTGAGCCAGGAGGGGCTAGTATGCATTGCAGCCCTGCCATCTGAATTCCCCCCACAGTTTCAGTTTTGCATGATCTTTTTCACTCTTAACTGGCTTTATAGTGCTCCTGGGTGCTGTTCAATAGTTGCTAACTTTCACATTAGAGATGGGTAATGTGAATGGATTTTAATAGGGTGAAGCGATTAAAACCTATCTATGTTTCCATCAGCTGTTACTGAAAGTATTTGGTGTTCCAGTAAATTAAAAAGATGTTGTACATGCAAACCAAGAATTTACACAGGCATTAGAAGTAGAGTGATCTGATGGTAAAAGTGAAGACGGGATATGTTTGTGGAATTAATGCCTTATGAAGCCAGGAGACCTCAGATTCCCATCCACCTTGTCTTGCACGTAGGACCATGAGGGATTTCAGTGATCCTGAGCTATTGCTGAAAACCCAGAATTAGGGATCCGGCTGTGACTCTCAGTGCCACGCACACCTACTGGGAACTGAGCTGAAGGGGTCAGAAGCCACAGCTCAGCCAGGCTTTTGGTACAGTGGAGGTTTTTCAGAAAATACCCAGAAGAAAGACTGGAAAATATCAAAGGCAGAAATTTTATTACTTCAATCCACGCTATTTAGTTTTTGCCTAAACTTAACTGTAGAAATTCACAGTCAAAATATAGGAGGTGTTTGTTATTAAAATTCTGTGGGAACTTGCAACAGCATTCAAATGGAAAAAAAGAAAATTCTTGCTTCGCTATTGTATCTGATATGAACTTAAAGGGAGAAGACAGAGAAAAGATGGTAACCTACTTAGGGCCTATCTGTAAGTGGAGACCTAGAGAGTGGGAAGTTAAATGGCAAGGAAGTCTTTGGTCAAGCAAGGGTGGCCAAGATCCAAGAGCAGGTAATGGAGGGGAAATGCAAAATAGAAAATAGATACCTCTTTTGAGCAGGGGAAACAATCAAGCACTGATACAGTTTCCAGTGGTTGTAGATTGCTATTACTGGAAATTTTAAAGTCAAGGTTGTTTTTTTTTTTTTAAGTCATCTTTCAAATTTAAATCCTTTGTGTATGCAATGGTTTACTCTATACAGTATTATCCACTTGGTACAGGTGCATCTATTCATGTCTTGCTGAAATTTTTGTATTTCTTTTTAGGAGTCTTACATGCTTGAAAAATCACAGAATCATTTTTTCTAATTGTTTATAATTAATGCTTCTGGTAAATGAATGCCATGCCTGATTGGATTTTTTGTTTTGTTTTGTTTTGTTTTGTTTTTTGTTATTCTGCTTGCTTCTTTTACCAGAAATGTTTAGGAGAGATTTAATGTATTCAGTAGGAAGAAGTTTATGTTCGTTTAACATAATTAACATCCTTTTCCTAAGTGGAAAGATTTCTTTTTCAGACCAGAAAGCCTTTCATAAGTAGATCACAACATGGGAAAATTGACTTTGGGGAGACAAGAGAATTGCCAAGAATTGCCTGAGAACAGGATGCCAGAGCATGGCATGATCTGCAGAGAAACCTGGGGGAAGAGTACATGCAAATATGGAGTATTTGTAAATATCTCCTTCTCTGGAACATTAAAATGTCAAAGGCATATTCATCCAGTAAAATCATTACCTTTCATCACGAGCAAAAGGAACATTCATAGTTTTGCTCACTGAAATATTGCTGTGTTCCACACAAAGAGCTGTTGCTGCTAACTGAAAGGCTTCATGGCTGTGTGGGATTCCCAGCGTGCAGGGAGCAGTCCTGTTTCATTTGCTGATTCTCACAAGTTGCCAGTGGGCAGTTTCCTCACAAGTCTTTTTCTAAGGTGGATGCTTTTTCTAAGGTGGACTGGAGCATGCATTTGAATTGCTAAACAAAGTCAGAAAACCTAGACATCCTCAACCTAGTTAGTCAGTGATCTTTCACACTGGGTCTAGTAACTCTAGTCTAGTAACTTTGAGAGATCCAAAGTCAAGAGGATAAAGAAAAGCAGGAGCACATTGTATGTCTTTCTAGAAAGAGTGGATCATGGCTCCCTTCTTGGTGATTTACTTAAAGTGGACTTTAAAGTTCCCAAGCTAGAAATGAGTTTGGAGCAGATTACCCAGTGGCACAGAAGTGTGCCCATCCAGATTTCATCCTTTCCTGGTACTGGAGGGTTTTACTGAAAGTGATGAGTCAGGAAGGACTGAGCTGAGTCCTCTTTTCATCACATGCATTTTAAAGTCCTTTCATAATGCCCGTTGTCTTCATCTTCATCATCCTTTCTTAGGGTAAATGAAGATTTTAATGTTCAGTTAAGTCACCCTCCAAGTGTATCCTTTTAGTTTTCCCTGTTCAGCTCTGGGGACTGTACAAAGAACCATTTATTGCAAATGAAGGTAAAAATGAAGCAGGAAGGAATGCTGAAGAAGGCCTATCAACCTAGGCTGCAATGAAAAATGCATTGTAGATCTATCTAGACTTTTAAAAAACTGAGTATTAAGAGAGGAAATTTGCTTCCTGGGACTGCTGAAATCAGGAATAGAAATAATTCTAATTATATTCTAAATGATAGCATTATAAGACTTCCATGGGTGCCCTTTGGTTCATTTCCTTGCTATTTTTTTTTTCCCCGTTTACTGCTAGCCTTGTATAGCCTTGTAGCAGGCGCAGTTGCACGGTTCTTAAAAAAAAAAGAAGTAGGAATAAAGAAGCTTTTTTTCTTTTTTCTTTCCAGCAGCGAAACTTCCCATAGAGGCTGAACAACATCCTCTTTATCAAGATTATGGGTTTCCACATCTTGGCATACTATTTCTTTCCTTTAGTGAATGCCAGCAAGCTGAGCTAAGAGTGACAAAAATAGAGAATAAGGCAAATATAGGGCCATACTTATGTCAAGAACATTTATTTGAATGAATAAGGCAAGGCACAACTTATGTTTTAAACTATGAACCACACATACCTGTGTTTCAAAAGGTGACAGTCTGTAACTTTCTGCCTTGCATTTGAAGAAACTGGTGTTATTCATTCATATCTGAATGAAAGAAAATGGCTGTCAATCTTTTGAGCCATTTTTAGAACAAATGTGTGGAGCCCCGCTCAGCCCATCTGTAGTGCAGTGCTGACTTGCATTGGCTTGTAGTGCTTAGACCCAGCTGTTATTAGCAAGAGAAATATGGACTGACAGTCTTTTGTATTATTCATGCTAAATATGTTCTGCTGAATCATGAGAAAGCTTTTATGGAAGAATGCACTCACAAATAGAGCACTTTCTGCTAAGAGGTTGAGTGTTTTTTCAATTCTCACTAACTCCATATTGATGGATATGACATGTGTCTTATGACATCAAGCACTGTAGTTGGTTCTAGCACATTGAGTGACAGAACAATTCAAAGTGACTCAATGTCATTCAGTGTGAACTTGTGTTTTGTCAGGTTTGGACTGGACATTAGGCCAGCATTTTTGCCAGCCACATGTTGTAGTACAGGAGCAGGTTGTTCAGAGAAATTATGGGATTTCCATCCATAGAGGTTTCTAAGTTTCAGAGAAGCAAAGCCAGGGTTGACCTGATGTGCTACTGTTGGTGATAGTAATTCTTTGAGCATGAGGGTAGTCTGGATGACCTCTAGTGTTCCCTTTGAATAATTATTTCTGTGATTCTATATATTTCTCAATAAAAATGCATAGACTATGCTCTCATTTTCACTACACTTACTTTCTCAAAGATCAAAAAACAAGCCATTATTTTTAGAAGAAAAAAAGTAAAACAGAATCAACACGTATATTTGTTCTATAAAACGCTAGCCTTTTTAGTAGCGAAGATATGGTTTATTCCCTAGGTACACTGAAAAACACTACAACTGTTAATTCAGGGAAGCATCAGGCAGAGTGATTTTCATTTGAATCTAGCTGTTATTACAATGACATTCAAAAGGCAATGTGGGCCATAATAAGGAGCTAAAAACCTGTTGATCAATAGTCAGCATTGATTTCTCTTATTGATTTCAGTAAAACCAAGATCTGATTCTCTGGCAGGAAGAGCCCCACAAGTAGTTTGCAGCAATTAATTTCCTTTTAAGTCATTCTCTGATGGCTCAAACACTATCTTGAAATTAATTGTGCTAGTTCTTTGCACAAAGATGAATTTTTCCATTTGTAGTAGCTTTAAAGAACTACAGACTTCTGGCATGTTTGGGTGCAAAACCTTTAGTTTGCCAAGTGAAAATGAGTGTTTTATTACCAAAGCAACTCGATTAGACTCATGTAACCCTGACCAGATTTCTCACAGCTAAAACATTCTTCACCCAGTGTGGGGAATTATTAGAAAAAGATATTCTTGCCTGACTTGAAAAAATTCAAGCTATGGAAGCATGGTCTCCACTGAGCAGCACAGGAAAATGTTCACCTGTATGCCATTTGATTTTTGGAAAAACAATATTCTGTCAGTGTATTGAAAGATCAGAACAGGTGGATAACAGTGAAACTGACTTTCATTTGTACTGTAGTGAAGTTTTCTACGGTATGAAATTTTACTGATATTTAATGGAGCTGAGAAATGCCATCAGTCTCAGCATTACTTGTGTTTGAATGGATTTCTCTGCCTGAAAGCAGACATTCTTTAGATATTTCTCTGGTGTTGTCTTTTTAGTTTTTCTGGAAAGTGTTTCTTACCATTTCTGAAAAGAATACCCAAAATATTCTACTTTCTAGTCAGTCATACTTTCATGACTACATTAAAAAATCAACAAAAAGACTTAAAATGCGTAAGCAGTGAAAAAAAAAAAAAAAAGGAAGGGAGAAGGGAATTTATGTGCATCACTATCTAAGGACTGTAGGAAATGTGGGGAGCGGAAGGAGAAGGCAGAACTGATATTGCTGTGGTTGGGGTTTGTTGTTCATACTGTCTTTGGGGGCGATTATGAATTTGTTTATTTTGTTTCAAGAGTGAAATCAGAAACATTGAAGGATTCTGGGAAAGATGATGTATTATATGACAGCAGTGAAATACTTTCTGTTTCAATGTTAAGGAAGATTCGAAACAAGGTGAATACTTGTAAATCAGCCAGGCAATACTACCTGCATCCAGAGGAGCTCTCAGTGTTGTTTATGTGTGGTGCTAAAGGGATAGTAAGATTTTTTAGAATGTGAAGAAGGAAATTTTGAAGGGTTGGGCTACATTACTGCTCATTCTGGTTATGATTTGTCTGCTTTTGGGACACTGTCTTGTTATGTTTTTCAAGATTGGAGAATAGTGATAAACTAGAGAAATTCAAAAGAAAAGCCACAAGAACAATAAAAGGAAGAATGCTATTTAGTGAAAGGCTGAAGAAACTTGGCCTGTTTATTTAGACAAAAAAAAGAGGTCACGTTAACAATTTTTCATAGACTTAGCAAAAGTTGATAATAGAACTTTAGAAAACAGTTGTATAATGAAAGTTGATTCTGGACAAATTCATCCCAGAAATAATGTATACAGACTTTTAATAATGATGTAATTGATCTCTAGAGAAAGTTGTCAAGACTATTGCTGGACATTTTTAGGACAGTATTGAATGGCTTAATGAAATATGTACTCTGTTTCAAACAGGTATTAATTCTGAGAAGTCTCGTGGCTTATGTTATGCTGCAGGTCTGCATGTTATGCTGCAGGTAACTGTATGCATTTGAATTTTCTTGTACTGAATTTTCTCAGCTGTAATTGTAACAGACAGCTTCACAGGGAAAACTTTTGCTTGCAAAAAAGGTGTTCTATGGTAGCTTCCCCACCAGAGGAAGTTTAGCCAGGATGCCAGCTGATGCCAAGTACAATTTGTAATGTGGTCTGCCTCATCTCTCTTTTGTTCTGAGATCTTCAGTGCAGTTGGAACCGTATTTTCCCATTTTTCAGCTAAACTCAAAGTTCACTAATAGATTCTCTTTCCTGTTTTAACTTTTTTGCATGTGTAATCTCTGACAAAAAACGTAATATACTGTGGTGGTAGAAAGTTGAAACCAGAACAGTTCAGGCTAGAAATAAAGCGCAAATAATAATTTCTTAAAAATCTTAATTAGGAATTTAAAAAGTTCTATGCCCTGAAGTCAAACAAACTGGATGTCTTTCTGAAAGAGGCTTTTATGCAGAAAGTACTGATTTTCATTCTGGAGTTACTGTGTAGAGTGCTTTGGTCTGTGATATACCCAGGGTTAGACTGTATGAATGGGTTGTTTCCATTTTAATTTTAGTACCAGGGCAGGTACAGGAGGAGTACCTGAGAGAAATCACTAGCAGGTGGTCTGTGAAAACCTACCGACCTATAGAAATATGGAAATGTTACCTCCTATACTAGGTGTGGAGTTAGCTGATGTATGAAAATTTACTCTCTGGGAGTTTCTTCACAAATTGTGAATCTTGTCTATGTTGGGTATGAAATTATGCCTGATGTTTTTTTTTCCTCAATAATGAAACAAAAAAACACTTACTCTGGAAATCTCAATTATTGTTATCTCCAGGGAATTCTCAATGATAAATGATGTTTGGTTGCTGAGGCTTTCAAGATTTGCCTTTCAAGTATCTGGGTATCTCTTTGTCCTTTTTCAATTGAATTAAGAAATAAAAACAGCTCCAAGTTCACCCCTACTGAGATTGGACACTGCATCTCTGAATTTTATCAATGTAAATTTCTCCTGCAAGTAACATTTTGATCTCAGAAACTGTATATCTGTAAGATAGAAGTTTGCCTGTAAAGCCCCATGTGTAAAGGTCACATTTGTAGCTGTTTAATTTTCTGTAGTTCACAAGGTCACCAAGGTAAAGATTTGCTTTTAAAACACACATTTGGAATTACAGTCAATTTCTGTCCTGAAACATAAGAAGGAAGAAGGAAGAGATGAAAATATTTACTAAATAGGAAGATAGTGCTGAATGGGCATCATTTTTAAATGCCTGATGAGTTTCATCCAGTGAGAATTGTTTCTTCAATCAGGAGAAGGGAAAATGAAACTCAACCTAAGCTCTGTCAGTGGAACCTTAGGAGGAGGAAAGCACAATGCTTTAGGAAACTGAAAATCGATATAACTGGGCAGTGAAAGCATTTTCATTACAAAGAACCAAAAGCCATCACAGAGCACAAGGTTCACTTCAAATGGAAACAAGGGAAGTTAATCTTTGACACTTTCAAGAAAACTGTGAGAAATAAACTACAGTTACAAACAGTCAGTGTACTGTGCTTTTCTTTAAGGGGTAAGAAAGTCTTGTTCACAAGAAGTTAGGCGAGGTTCCTTCCACAGAATTTTCTTGAGGAAATTATTTTTTACGACCTCCCAGTTCCTATTCTGCATCCTACATATCCTATCCTACACATCATATCATAGATTCACAGAATCATAGAATGGCCTGGGTGGAAAAGGACCACAATGATCCTCTAGTTTCAACCCCCTGCTATGTGCAGGGTCGCCAACCACTAGACCAGGCTGCCCAGAGCCACATCCAGCCTGGAATTGAATGCCTACAGGGAGGGGCTACTGCAACCTCCTTGGGCAACTGGTTCCAGTGCGTTACCACCCTCTGAGTGAAAAACTTCCTCCTAATATCTAACTTAAATCTCCCCTGTCTCAGGTTAAAACCATTCCCCCTTGTCCTATCACTATCCACCCTTGTAAACAGCTGCTCCTCTTCCTGTTTATATCCTCCCTTCAAGTACCGGAAGGCCACAATGAGGTCTCCCCAGAGCCTTCTCTTCTCCAAGCTAAACAAGCCCAGTTCTCTTGACCTTTCCTCATAGGAGAGGTGCTGTAGCCCTCTGATCATCTTAGCAGCCCTTCTCTGGACTCATTCCAAGAGCTCTGCATCTTCCGTGTGCTGGGGGCTCCAGGCACAAGAGCTGAGCAGAGGGGCACAATCACCTCGCTCTCCCTGCTGGCCACCCCCTTTTTTAAGGATATAGTTGGCCTTCTGGGCTGCAAGCTCACAGTGCTGGCTCATATCTAGCTTCTCATCTACCAGGACCCCCAAGTCCTTCTCCTAAGGGCTGCTCTCAAAGTCATCTTCCCCCAGTTTGTATAAACACCTGGGATTGCCCCACCCCAAGTGCAGCACCCTGCACTTGGCCTTGTTGAACCTCATTAGGTTCATGTGGGCCCACTTCTCCAGCCTGTCCAGGTCCCTCTGCATGGCTTCCCTTCCTTCCAATGTATCGACTGCACTGCTCAGCTTGGTGTCATCTGCAAACATGCTGAGGCTGCACTCGATTCCATTGTCTATGTCACTGATAAAGATGTTGAAGAGGATGGGTACCCTTGGGGGACACCGCTTGCAACCGGCCTCCACCCAGACATTGAACCATTGATCACAACCCTTTGGCTGCGACCAGCCAATGAGTTCTTAATCCATCAAACTGTCCATCCTTCAAATCCATGCCTCTCCAATTTAGAGAGAAGGATTTAGTGAGGGAAGTCAGTAGTAGGAAGGTGCTGTCTTAATATATGATACTAGAGTCTTCTCTGACATTTTGTGACCTGAACAGACACTACTGGAGGATAAATTGATGCAGAGAGAGCTGAAGATAGAACCATAGAATGTTTTAGATTGGAAAAGACCCTTAAGATCAATTCCAACCATCAACTGACCACTTTCACAGAATCACAGAATTGTAGGGGTTGGAAGGGACCTCCAGAGATCATTGAGTCCAACCCCCCTGCCAAAGCAGGTTCCCTACACCAGGTCGCACAGGTAGGCGTCCAGGCAGGTCTTGAGTATCTCCAGAGGAGGAGACTCCACAACCCCCCTGGGCAGCCTGTTCCAGTGCTCCGTCACCCTCACCGTAAAGAAGTTCTTGCGCACGTTCATGCGGAACTTCCTATGCTCCAGTTTCTGGGTGTTTCCCCTTGTCCTGTCTCCACACACTGCTGAAAAGAGTCCGGCCTCGCCACTTTGCCCCCCACACCTTAGATATTTATAGACCTGGATCAGGTCCCCTCTCAGTCTTCCTTTCTCAAGGCTAAACAGACCCAGTTCACTTAGCCTTTCTTCATAGGGGAGATGCTCCAGGCCCTCCACCATCTTTGTGGCCCTCTGCTGGACTCTTTCCAGGAGATCCCTGTCTTTTTTTGTACTGGGGAGCCCAGAACTGGACACAGTACTCCAGATGAGGCCTCACCAGGGCAGAGTAGAGGGGGAGGATCACCTCGCTCGACCTGCTGGCCACGCTCTTTTTAATGCATTATACAACCATCAAGTCCAACCCTAAACCATGTCCCTAAGCACCACCTCCACATTCTCTTGAATACCTGCAGGGATGGTGACTCCACCATTTCCCTGGGCAGCTCATTCCAATACCTAACCACTCTTTCTATAAATGAATTCTTCTTCATATCTTTCTGATACCTTCTGGATATCTAAACCTCCCCTGGTGCAATTTGATATCTGCAGTAGTTCTATGGTAGTGCTGAGAACAGACACTGTGGAGAAAATCCTACGGCAAAAGATCTCTGCCTGCTTTTCCTGATCTTTGGACTAAGTTCCATAATTTAGATCCCATAAGCCAGGCTGGAATACTGGTGTTACTTTTTCTGTCTGGTCTTGCAGTAGCAGATGCTTGCTAGTGGTCAAAAGCTGCAGGATCATGTTTGTGGTTTTTTAAAACTTGTCCTCTTTTTGGTTGCTACTCCACTTCCAATTTCTAGCATCAACCACAGGCAGAGCTCCCTCTAATCAGACCACAGGCAGTGGTGTCTCACAGTTAGACTTTGCTCTTGTGGTTGTGTGAGTCTCACAGGTGTTCATTCCTACACATCCATTCACAGCAAGATTTCCTCTGTCCCCAGAATCCTGTAGCTAGATTGTTCTGGTTTTGACAGTTTCTTCCCCTACTCATAACAGTGCAAATTCCCAGCCATTCTCACTTCCAGACATTCCTTCCAGAACACAGCTGTTCACCTTCCCAAGCGGGTTGTCCAGGAATGCCCTAAACTATCATTACACTAACCCAAAGTTGAAAGCAATTACTTTGACGTTCCTCATTGATTTGATATTTCCCTGTGCTCAGTCAGCAGCCCCTCAGTATCCCAAGAAGTCCCATATTCGTATTTGAACATGAATTGTTTTGAGCATGTTGTGCAGACAAACCTGTATGTTTTTGTGTTTCTGTGTCTTACTGTGTTATTATCATCTTCATTTGCTCAATGTTGTATGTAGAGTTGTAAAAACATTGACCTTTGTGCAATGTTTGTGTTGAAATGAATGTTACTGTCATTATTATTTCTTCACAAAGTCATGTTTGAGAAAAGAAATGAAGTTTAGACTCGAGTAAGCATTTTGTTGAACAGTGTAACTGGGATTTTTAATTCTGATCTCTTACGATGAGAAAACATAGTCTGTTCTGCCAAAAATGGTACTGAAGCCACAGCTCTTGAACTGTTTTAAATTAGAAGAGGATAAATTGATGATATAATGCATCTTCCTAATCTCTAATTTCCACAGTTTGATGAATTTTACTATAGCGTGTTTCATTAATATTATATAAGAAAATGATTTGCAGGCAAATTAAGTGGTTGACACAGGTACTAAATAATAAAAGCACAGAAATTAAGTGCAAACATGCAATTAATTACAAGATTAATGTCTCTCATCTGGTCCCATGATATCTCTCAAGTAAGCCTGCAAATACATAATCATATTAACTGAGCATGAAAACATTTATATGTACACCTTAATTGAATAATGATGATATTCTGTATATCACATTGCTATGCAGTACACACTGGTGAAGTGTGATGTTCTCCAACAACTTGAAAAAAAAAAACCAGAAAAAATACAAACCAGTATCTGAACCTCAGATTACTCTGATGTTTGAAGGGCCATATGCTACCTATATTTACATACTAAGATGCATGCATTGAAGAAGCTGTAACAGATGTGAGCTGATCTGATGGCCAGTGATACCAGAACATTCTCGTTGACTGACACTGTTTTTTCAGATAATTTTCCTTGAGAAGTTCTCTGGTGTCTGCTCAGGCACTTGGATTTAGTGAGCAACAGTAAAACAGTCATAATAAAAAAATAAATTAAAAATCCTCTTCATTAATTTAAAGTAGAACTGAACATCTGAAGGGTCACTGCCTTGCTGAGTTTGGTTTTCTTGGGTAAAGATGGTTTTTTTCAGCTACAGTCATCTGTGATGTTGTTTCCATCTATCTTCCCATCTATCTTCTGTAGAACAGAGTCTGAAAAAGCAGAACAACATCCCAACATCGTTCATTATCCTGATGGGTAAATTATATTGACTGTATTGCACAAGCCTCAAGAGCTTTGCAGTTTTCTGGATTTCCCTGCTCTTGCTTGGGCAGGCATGGTGATGTTTTGACCAGCAGACATATTTCAGGGGAGATAACACAGGCATCAGTGAAGTGGCCTAAAGGAGAGCCTCTGCCAGGTGATAGTGAGCCCATCTCTGCATTGGGTCACCAGAGGTAATCATCCAGATGAGTCACACCTGTCCAATTCAGATCCATGTTTTCAATTTGGGCTTTATAAACAAAAACATTTGACCTACACAGAGTAATTCAACTGTAGTTGAGTTACATTCTAGTCACATCCACAGGTAAACTAATGACTCACTGGAAAAGCTACTTTATTTTGTTATGTCTGTGAAGTATGTAGTTGCTTTAAAACTCAGTATGTTCCTTATAAGGTAATCCACTCCAAACATAAATTACCCAATGCATGTTGCTTCCTAATAATGTGTCAGACCCTTCCCGTTATGTTGAAATATGGCCTGCATGAACATAATCCCTTAAACCATTTCATGTGCTGTATATGATAGGTGTGACATTTGATTCACTCATGCAGCGTAGGAGAGAATTTCTGCCTTCTCTGTTTCTGTTATTTTTACTAGGAGAAAAAATATCAATAGAAAATGAAATACGTATTGTTACAGTGAGATCCTATGTAATGGCTAACTTCAATTCAGAAAGGCAAGGGAATTCATAGTTAAGGCTGGGATTTAATCCTTCAGTTCTAACAGCAGCCCAGCAATCCTCTTTTACACAGGTGATTTTTGGAGAGCAGTCACTATTGAATAGCACGGAAATGCTTCTTTTTTTAATGCTAATGGTGTTATTTGTTTCATGAACTTTTGTATTGCTAGCTATGTAAAGTTCTAGTACAGAGTATCTCAAATGCAATGCATGGACAGAAAATGACTTTTCATTTGGACATGGACAGAAAATCACACTTTTCATTTCAAATGTCAGCCTAACCCCCTGCTCTCCTCACACCAATCTCAGATCCAAACTGTTATGGGAGGGGAAATAAAATAGACTTGTTAGATGAAGATGAAGATCATGCCTACATATAGCTGCCAGGCCACAGGTCATCTGCTGAAGGAAAGCTGTGTGTCTGGGATGATGCATTGCTGGATGCAATTTTATGCAGGTTTTGAGAGGCCCTAGCTTTGGAGATGTGCCCTGTCTAGTTTCTAGCTCACAGCGTCAGGCCCAAACACATTGCTGAATCAGCAGAAAATGGTACTGTAGCTGGACTTTGATTCTGGTCTATTTTTTGCTAGCTCAGGAGCATGTTTTGGCCAGCCATCACCCAGTGCATGGGAAGAAGGTCTTGTGTCAGCCACACACTGCGGCCTGTTTACAGCCCCATCGTCACCTCTGTGCAGCTCCACTGCTTGGTGCCAAAAAGGCAAAAATGTATCTCAGTAAAAATTTCTACTGAAGACGACTGGTGATGTTTTCTTCTGTTAGGTGTCCAGAATATGATGCTAATATCGTGGAGAAATTGTAAAGCAGTCTGGGAAGCAGTGAGAATGGACAGATAAGTGCCCGGCCAGAATGTCAGACCTCATTTATCTCCCACAAGAGGACCTTATAGCTCATTTTTTCTTCACAGGCTTCATTTTACTTTGAGTCATCATTCTTATCCTTTAGGTCATCACTGGCTTTGGTGGTACATTTGGCACCACAACAGGATTCTGTAGGCTGCAAGTTTCCCTGTTCTGACCCTCTAAAAACTGGCAGGTTAATGCTTCCCAGGACACTTTTTAAAAAAAATTATTTATTTCAAACACCTTGCAATTTTAAATTATATTAAAAACAGCAATATTGGAGTCAGTGCCCTTATGTTTTTTCAGCGGATCCTTTTCCATCATTTTGTGTCAGGTCTGCAATAAATGTACAGTGCTGACAGAGGCAGTTACTCTGTTTCACTGAATTGAAAGAAATAGGAAGGGAGAGATTTATTTTGGAGCCCGGGGGTGGAGCAGTAAACCAGAACCATTTTACTCATGCTTACAAATGGAGAATACTGTTGCAAATAGCTGGACTTCTTGTTGAGCAGGAGGAGATGTCTCTTCAACTGTAACTTCTGCTTTAAATATCTTCTTTTTTTCTTTCCCTTTTGAATTATATAGAAGTCTAAACACAGATGCAGAAGTTTCACAGAATTGCTCAGGTTGGAAAAGACCTTAAAGATGATCAAGTCCAGTGAAACACCCTACTTCCCCAGTAAGGGAAATCAACTGGGCCAAAAAGAATGCAGCCCACTGAAATCCCACATTTCTGCAGCCCTGGGGTAGGCAATTCACTCTTAAGAGTGCTGTGCTTCAGCAGTTGGTTTTGAGCTGGGGTGCAAGCTTCTTGCCCGGAAGGAAGTACCAATCTTTCTGAAACAACCCAACCCTTAAAGTGTTTGCCTAAGTGGCTTTGGTGGTCTCCTTGTTGTGAGGAACTTGAATTCGCATCTTTCTACTGCAAGAATAGATGTAGATCTGATGAGGGCATTTCGAGTTCATCCTTAGTGATGAAGTTGCACCACCATGAAAGTAAGTATGCAGGCTTCTCAGGCAAGTAGAGTGCAGAGGAGAACATTTGCCCAAAAGGGAAAAATCTTGTCCTTCATGCATTAAAGAACTGCTGGAGAAAAAAAAAAAAAAAAAAAAAAAAAAAAAAAAAAAAAAAAAAAAAAGCATGAAATTTTAATGTCCTTGCATTTGTTGTAATATCCATGAGCAAGCAACTTTGAGCATTACCACTGCTTGAGGGACTGCGAAGTGAGGCAGTAGCAATACCAACCCACCCATGGGAAATACCAAAAGAAGGTCAGGGCCTCAAAGAGTCAGTCAGAATGAGCCACAGGCGCATCTCTGCTTTGAAGTAGATGGAGATCTGGGATAGTGTGCAGCAGCTTACTGCTGTCTTTGGTGAAATGCTAATGTATTTTTCACCTTTCAGTATCAGTGATGCAGTTAAGGGGCCAGTTTTCAGGGATGAACGTAAGAGTATTTTTGTTATGATTTATTTTACTTGTTTTAAGTATGCAGATGATAGTTGGAATTCACGATAAAGAAGATTCACGTTTATGGAAGTTACACGTGTATACTGGCCCACGGAAGCAGGGATTTTTCAACTTTTCAGTGTTTCAGTGTTATCCAAAATGCTAATGATAACTGCCAGAAAAATTGAAAAAAATCTTACAATTGTGCTCTGAAAAAATTAAGTACGCATAATTTTAGCCAAGAAAAAGGTCTTGCAAAAGCCAAATCTTTTTTTTTTTTTTTAATTATATTTTTACATTATATATTACATGCTTTCTGGAATGAAGTCATTGTTATTTAATGTCTGCAGTTTGGAGATGTGCTGACATTAAAAAAATAAAATAAAAAAATGTATATCTTCTAATAGCCGAGCTAGTAGTTTTAGTTCTCCAAAATCCAGCTTCCACCTTTGTAGATGGATCTTTGCATCTTCCATACTCATAGCTGTCATTTTTTTAACCTCCTATTTTTTATTTATTTATTTGAGAAATAAGTAAAGAGTAATCACTTCAGGCACCTAATTGTAGATACACAGCCAGTCCTCAGTAGTTACGCATTTCACAGGGCCAGAGATGTGGAAATCACTTTTGCAATTTTCGGGAGCATCATAAATAACCTGGCTTCATCCTTCATACTATCATACTGACTTACATATATAGAATTTTCAAGCAACTCAAGCTCACTTCCTAAGCCTTTACTTCTTGTTTTTGACAACAGTGGATTAGGTTACACTAGCATTTGTCATCTGAGGAATCTTGAGTCATTTGAGCTCGTTTGCAATCAAAGCACTCAATCAAGATTGGCTTATCGGCTGCTGGGTACAGCAGTAACTGTAATGCTTTTTACCTGCTGCTTTATCAACTGTCTCTCAATAGCTGCAAGACTTAGTCCATAAACCCCCATCAGTTTAAACTGTATTAGCATTGTACAGTAATAGCAAGAGAGCAATAAGAAGTGATGTTGTACTTTTAGGGCACCAGTGAGCTATTTTCCTTGAAGTTGGAATCATCCCAGTCTATTACTGTATATAGCTCCTTTGAGAAAACCAGGAGCTAATGATGATCTTAGCCGAACAGAAACTTTTAAAACTGTTTCTCATATTATCTAAAAATATTCATCACTGTATTTATAATGTCCTGTGCCTTAGATGTAAAAACCACTGCAAGTGAGATGAGCTAATAAAGCTTGACAGAGAACTTTGTTTTTCTCTGAGAGAGAGCAGTCACTCCTTTCACTTCCCAATTTGCTCTAGCATCTGTCAGCTCTAACTCACACATTTGAAACAGAGTAAGAGGAAATATCTGTCTCATAAAAAATCTATTTATTTTTGAGCTTTATTCCTGAGTTATAAAAATAATGGCAATCAAGCCTTTCAAGTAGCCTGTTTTGAAGGCTAAAATGTAGTATTTTCAGGTGCTGTCCTGTTTCATGTTTCAAATGGAGTTCTACTATGAGATATTACAGCTCATTTTAATCCATATGTGATTCCCAGATTCTAAGTTTGAATTAATTTTTGGAAGATTATGGAAGAAGAGCTACTTAATGAAAAGTACAGTCGTCCTCAATTAGTGTTTGTAACTATTTTTTATTAGCTTTTGTGTAGAAAGTTAAATTTATCTTTATTCCAATCTACATCAAATTGCTATATCTATTATCATATATTTTTATTATAGATACAATAATAGATATTATTATAGATATTAGATATATTAGGTATATTAAAAATAGATATTCTAATAGATATTATTATCTATTATTATATCTATTTTTCTAGAGCATAGAAATACTCTAAAACTATTTCGAGTAGTTTTAGAGCATATGTGGCAGTTTGTAGAAGTTTATAGGCTGCAGTTAGTATCAGTCTGTGTATTTGCCAAAATAATAGAATTATTTTCTTGCATGGTCATCTGTAATTATATTTCTGATTACATCAGAGAGATTGGGATATTTTCACTCTATTCTGTAGTGCCTAGACTGGGACATTGCTAAAAACATATATGGAGTGACCTTCAATTTTGCAAGCGAAGAAGCCTACAGTCTTCTAAGTCCTGCTGTGATTTGTAGTTGAAAAAGCACTAACTATGACACGGCTGTTTTGAAGGCAGCTGTTTCAAAACTCAGGCGTGTTTTTAGGATATACTTGCTTTTTCTTTCTTTATAATCTCGCTGGTAGGATGAAGCCTACTATTAATAAGTTGCATGAAGAAAAACTACTATGCACAGATTTGTCTGTAATAACTTACCACTGGGCTCCATCAGGATAACAGCCTGGAAATTTTCTGTCTGCACTTTGCTATTTTTAAATGCATGTTTTATTAAAAAATAAAAATAAGAAGTCCTTTGTTTGCAACAAATTGTCTCAGCAATGTATTTCTAAATATTAAATGTGGGGGTAAGATTTATAAGAACAGTTGTAAAGCATTTCCAGTTCCTTTGATATTAAAAGAACTGTAAAACACATGCAGTTGTGAGCAAGTGTTTGTGAACTTGTGTAAAATCTTATAATAATTTTCAAGAATTGATGTAATAGGAAATAGATAAGATTCAGGAAATTTATTAGGTAAGATCTCATATTAAGCGGCTGTTCAGAGACACTTGAGACTTTCAGAATATATGATTCTACTTTCTTTTTGTCAGAACCCAGCAATCTGTGGCAGCCCCTCAAACTGTCACAAGAAGGAGAGCCTGAGTCAGCCGCTGTTTTGAGGTGGATGCACCTAGACCTTCAGCTTTAGTGAGCTCCCAGAATACGCTCTAGCATTCAAGCCAAGTTGTATAAAACAGAAAAGAATGGTTTAAAATACAGAAAAATGAAAGTAAAATTGAGAACAAATGAAGCCGGGAAAGCAGAACGGACACAATTATCTTTTCGCCCAGCGTATTCTTCCAGTTATCTTGGTGGTTGCTTTGGCTTCTCCAGCCCTTGGGAAGTCCTGTCCATGTGCCCAGGTCTGGCCAGTCATTCCCTGTTCCTCATGGCTGTCCTTGGGTCTCAGCATAAGCTGCAAGCTTCAGCTTCATGCTGAGACTCTTCTTTGCTTATCCATGCCTTGCCATCTCAACAGCCCTCTCATTGGAGCCACTGAAGGAAGGAACAATCCCACTTCCCTCTCTTGAAGCCCAATTGAGACAGTGATATTATAGGATTGTAATGGATAGCTAGAAATGTGGAGACACAAACAATACTGGGCAATATTGGAGCTGCACTGCACTGAAGAAAGTAACTGTAAAATCTTGTTTTCACTGTGCAGAGTTGTAATGCAAGTAGGGAGAAAGTGGGGAGCTGGAGAGGTGGGAAGGTGGTGAGAGCGAGGCACAGAACTCTCTTCCTGTCCCCAGTGTAAGGCATAAAGACTTTAAAACAGTGAAAAAGACTGAATTTTGAACTTGTGGCCCACCTGAAAGGACTCAAAGCCTTGGTTAAAAAAAAAAAAAAAAAAAAAAAAAAAAAAAAAAAAGGACTTAGCATTTTACTCCTCTACTGGCTTTTCTTCATTAAAAAAAGGCCTAGGTCTTCAAAGCCTGGAGCTTTTCAGACCAGGCTGAAGATTTGAGCTGCATGGAGACCACAGTGCTGTCCTCTTGTAAAGAGATTAAAGTGTTCAGGTTTGGAAAATAAAGAGCTAATCCTCTCAAGACACTGCATAGAAACCGCATTTCTTTTGAGCATCAGTGGGAGCTGGAGGTACTTTGCAACTAACCAGCTATAAAATTCACCCTTTGTACTGAGATCAAGTATACAGCCTTCACATCATTTAAATGCAACTGAAGATTTCCAAATAATGACTCAGTAGGAATTAAGTGATGGATAGACTTGTTCTTGCATAGGTTTCACTCTCTGATTTGTAGGCTAATATTAGACTTATTCATATTCTAATTCAGCATGCGAGTTTAACTGGGATTCATGCTTTGGTGTTTCACTCTTCAGTTATGCTTTATGCCTATATTCTGAAAATATTTTAAACTGATTTGTTCTTCTCTACCAGAAATAGAAAGATACAGTATTTGGTGTAGATCTTCAAGACTACTGCATTTTCTTGAGGCATTGTCCAGTATGATCATGGCAAATGTACACTATAGCCATTGTTGATTAATAAAATAAATGTGGTATATGCACTAATAGAGTTATCGTCAGTATATAAGTGGGGGACCTTGCTTACTTTTTAGTACTTTGAACATTTTACTACAGACTATTATGTCCACTTCTGTAAATTATTATGAAGTTTCATGCAAATGCTTTAATACGGTAATTGAAAATACTTGCTTCAGTCCTTTCCTTACTAAGAGGCAGAGAGGAAAGAAAATTTGCATTTGCCAATGTGTAGGACTTTTCCCCTGTGAAAAAGACATTTTAAATGATAGGGGAAAAAAAGGAAAGTTGCTGTGCAAAATTAGTGGAGAATCTTGTTTCCTAGGTATGATCAATTCCTGAGCAATGAAGGACAAATAGGTCTCAAGCATATAAAGCCTCCTATTACAAAATATGAAGTTTTAGCTTTCAATGAGAACTCAAATGATTGTCTTGGAAAAGGTTTTAGAAAATCTTGTTAATTCATTATTTTGCAAGCTGCCCGTGTGCGTTAAGTGCAAACAGCAAAACATGGAAGCAATGTCTGTGGCCTTATTAGGCAGCCATTCAAATGCAGGGGGTTGCTGCCACAGAAGCAGTCAGACCCCAGGGGTTTTGGCGTTTGAGTTTTTGTCACATGTGCTTTGCCATCTTTTCCTGTAGAAATGTGTGTAAACATTTCTATTGGTCCATGTTTGAGATTCCATATTCAACTTCAAATGTTTAAACAAATTTGGCCTGTTTCTCTTAGGTGTGTAAGCTCAGCTCACTTTAAATCAGTGTAAAGTTTTTTTTCTGTATTTTTTCTTGTGCTTTTATACAAACATACTAAAATGTACTGAAGTGACAAAGCCTGGCAAGATTATGGTGCTGCGACAGACGTGACCAGCTTAGCTATGACATAACAGCAGTCAATCTCTAAATGAAGTGTGTCTGTTTTTACTTTTTTAAAATATATGCTTGGAACATTTGGAAAGAGAACTATGTATAGCGGCCATTATCATCATGCAGAAGGTGTCGTCCTGCCTGCAGGCCTGCTCTATCAGTGCTATAGAGCAACCTGTACAGATGGGTTTGTCTAGTGAAATCTCAGCTCGGGAAATGGATTGCTAATCTCTCATCTGCTGGAGCCTGTGGCATGCTGACGGATCAGCACACCTCATGCTAGAGATTAAAAGTACTGATAGACACTGTTCTTTATTGCATCTTTAACTGATGCAATGGGAATCTATCAGTGGAAAGAGACCAAATAAAGTACAAAAGAGAAGAGGGAAAGCAATTAACTTAAAAAAAAATCTGACACGAAGACTGTCAGATTTAAAACAAGATTTAGTATCAGAATAAAACAGTCCCAAATGTTTATATCACTTTGTAACCTTTTACACTGATTCATCCAGCGTATGGCAGCTATGGTTTTGTGGGCGATTCTCAATATTGCACTGCATTGATTTGTGTTGTAAATGATGTTTTAATATTTTGGGGAGGATGTGGAAGTAGACTAGTAGTCAAAGCTAGATGCTCTAACCTTTTGAAAAATAATACTGGAGTACCTGATGATCATAGAATCATAGAATGACCTGGGTTGAAAAGGACCACAATGATCATTTAGTTTCCACCCCTCTGCTATGTGCCATGTCACCAACCACTAGACCAGGCTGCCCAGAGCCACATTTAGCCTGGCTATGTGATTAGTACTTTGATTCATGCCAGTGTGCATGTGCTCGGAACCAAATGTGAGCTTCAGAGTTGCTTTGATACAAGAATATCTGCCTTCAGAGGTTTATGGTGTTATCATGTATGATAAAGTCAGAGAAACTCAACTCAGCTGACAGAAGCTTCCATATGCTTGCAGGAGCAAGTAAAATGACACATGGCAGCTGCCAGCCTGAGTATTTAAACAGAACTGAATGGTCTCAAAGCTTTATCTTTTGGCACTATTTCTGAAGAAGCTGTAAAGAAGTATTGTTTAATCTCTTTAGCATATCGTAAAACACAGACGATAGATGCCTAGCTATATAGTGTCTGGTAGTTTAGGAGCAATTCTGACCTACTTCTTCCTTCATAATAAACATCCGACTCAGCTGCAAACAGTAGGCATTAACTAGAAAGAGTGGCAACACCAAAAATAAATGAGTGTTTCCAATACAGGATTTTAATGCAAATGCCAGGGGGAAAAAAAAAAAAAAAAAAAGAGAGAGAAATGGGTTTTAAATTGGTGTTTTATGGGAGAAGAATGTCTTCTATTTGCTCTGTATTAGTAAGCTAGTATAATAAGTTCATGAGATCAAAGTTCAGCAGTAAACTTTCCTGCTTTAATCTGGTTTGGGATGATACTGTTGATCCTAGCAGGGGCTCAACACTCAACTAATAAGAAATTGGTCTCTAACAGGTCAAAAAAACTTCAGTTTTATAAAGTTTTTTTGTAGTGACAGTCTTTTTTGTGCCCTGTTTGAAGGCCCTCAAACCATACACGTTTTCTTCAGTGCTTGAGTGAATGTCATTTCCCCAGTGAACAAAATTACTACTGAAGCCAATGTGACAGACCAAAGGCTTAGGGAAGGTATCATCCTCTTTGTGCCAGTCCTTGAGTAGTGAAGAGAATCCAAAACCAACTGGGAAATATGGTGCAGATATGTTGGATATATACCATGCTGGCTATTTCAACAGTGTTACAATATTTAGGAAAGATACTGTCTAATGAGTGCTAGAGGTGACAGCAGTGAGTTACTTGCTTTATCCTTTCTAAAGGAAGCGGAAGGTTTTCCACAGCCATTGAAAGATTTTTTTTTAAATGTTTGCCAATTCATTCTCCTTACCAAAGAATGGTTATGTTGTTGTTCTTATCTAGGTATTAAAGGCTTGCGAGCTAAGACTCTTATATTATTAGATCATTGCTGTCAGGAAAAATGAAATACAGATAACACTATCAGGCATTTTCTGTACAATTCAGGCATCTTATGTTGGTTTTTAGTCATCTTATGTTGGTTTTTAAGGTTATCCAAATATTACATTATTCTTTATTATTGCTGTATGACATCGCCACTAATTAAAACCTGTAAACTGGCATTTGTTTCTACTTTTCTAATTGGAGAGCAGTGAGTTTTCTTCCATTCACCCAATGCAACAATCAGCATTTTCTTGATTTTGTGATTTAGTTTCTTCTACTTATTCATTCCACCAAGTAGTTTTCCCAAATAGCTATTAACATCAGTTGCAGCCTATACTGATGAAGAGGAGTATAATGCATTTTCTGTGCTCTTATGTGCTATTCATGTCAACAATGGACCTACACTTATGTATGGAAGAAGAGTTAACGTGGGTGTGAAGAGTGTTAGAAATCACTACATGGTATAAAACGGACCATTCTTGCTTGAAATCTGAACACTTTATGGACCTTTGAATTAGTTCTGCTTACACGTCTAATTTATTTTCCTCTGAAGAGACAGAAATATAGGAAGAGATATATATTTTCATGTTATATATCACTGTGAAATGTCCTGCTACATTCTGGATGGAGAAGGAACTCTATGTCTTGATTTCAGAATGTGTTTTCTTACATAATTTAAAAAAATAAAAGTATGTGTAATAGCTAGAGGCAAGCAATACATATGTATTCAGTGTCATTTGTGTAGTTGATGTTTTGGAAGGTAGTGGACTTTACAGGACTACTTCTATAGCTCTTCCACAAAACATATTTTCAATATTTTTTAAAAGTCAGTTGCTGTTCAAAAGACAATTTTTACTTACACGCTAACTCAAGCCATGGAGACTATATATACTAATCCACAATTAGACTCTACTTACAAATTGGTAGGGGTTCCAGTTCTTAGCCTTGATTCTTGTCCATGTCTGCTTTTGCTGAGCTCCTAATTACCTTCTTTCTTCCCTGCGATTTCAGTAGTGCAATAGTGGGTGAAATTTTTGAGCAACCCCCCAAAAGAAATGATAAGTGATGTCCACTAGTCAACTACTGTATGGAGTAAGGAATACATTATTGGAAAAATCCTTTCATAAATGATTAAATGAGGATGTATTCAGCTTTCTGTAAATCTATGCAGGGTCCAAGATACTTCTATCCAGAACAGGTGCACACAATGAGTGTAATACAATACATGTTAATGGGCCTGGCTGAGATACAGAGGACAGTAAATAATCACCTGCATCCTCTGTGAAACAGGAACACCTTTAGAAATACAGATTTACAAACTTTCAGTTTATTACTGAAATTAAACTACAAAAAAGAATAGTAGGCAAGAGGACAGTACTGCATGAATCTTCACTGTAGGGCAGACATAAAAAACCACAATCTACCCAACTGCTTGAAGGACTAACATACAAGTTTACAAGACTAATATGTGAATTTAAATTGCAGTCACTATTCAAATTTCCTACTCCCCATCAACAGCATTGTAGGTAGTGGCAGAAGCTGAGGATCTGTTATTTTCACAGTACTGATGTCTCAGATATCACCTCTGTTGCGTGTTTGTTTCACACTGTTTTGCAGTAGAGTGAGTAATGTAGAAATGGAGGCAGTAGTTGTGGAATCGTATTTTCTACTTATTCAGCAGTCTGCCATCAAAACACAGGGTTTAACACAATAAAGTTTGTTCTCCTACTATCTGTGTCAGACTGTTTGTCAGTGAGGTGTGTTAGATGAATGTAACTACCCAGCCTCTTGTGCTTTCTGTTATTTGCTTGGTTGAGTCACGCCATGACTGACACTGAGACACATTAGTGGGAGGATTGTTTATGAGAAGAAGGGAAACAAATTTGACACTTGAGTTTACAAGGAAAGTTGTTGCTGGAGCACAGATGCTCACTGCCACCAAACACTCACAGCTGAGGTCAGGGAAATCTGTCAGGGAAAGCAAAGCAGCCTTGAAGCAATGCTATTTTACTGGCTGGCAGAAGAGAGCACACATGAATTACTGTTACACCTGAGCAGAGAGCTTCCCACTTTCCTTTACTTCCTTAGGATTGCCTAATGTCCTTTTTTTTTTTTTTTTTCATAGCATGATTAAGTGAGATGTGCAGAAGAGTTCCTCTCCCATCTCCCTCTCTCCTTCCTTGGTTTCCTCAGAGACCTATAGTCTCTTCTAGGGACTGGTGGCAGTGACAGCAGCAGCCAGCATATCTGAGGCTACACGGTCCCTTCTCATGTCCTTTTGTACTCTCTGGTAGTTGTTTTTATTGCTCTGGTGTCATGCCGACCTGCTACATTTTGTGCTTTTGCATAGAGCAAGGCATAGCTGTGAAACAGGCTTGATCAGCACAGAAGTGCTGTCAAACAGTAAATGTGGGAACAGGGTAGTTTAAAAATACATATATTCCTGTCCTGAGGATAACCTATGACAAAAAATATTGATAAAACAAGTTTCTTGGGGGCTGAGTTAAGCAGTCCCATTGGCTAATGATGCTCTGGCAGAATACATGAGATACTTGGAAGGGAAAAGGATATCATGGAGAAGACTGAAGAAAATATATGAAAAGAATATGTACCATAAAGGAGTTAGTTTTCAAATACAGCAGTTTCTTGAGCAAGGAGGAGGAAATTATAGGAAGACAGAACACGCATAAAGGAAGAATCTGTCAGAGATCTGTGGGGAGAGAGAATGGGGAACATTAGATAGGGGAACAGCAAAGACTGGAGATCAAGATCGAGAAAAACAGATTAAAGCAATAAGCCAAAGCAAAAAATACATTTTGAAGAACCGCAGTGAGACATTTCCTCCAAACAGAGGTAAGAAAGGTAGAAGAAAAGATACATGCGTTTGCACAGGTGGAAAGAACAGTTTATACAATGAAATGGAAATGAAATGAGGAGAATGAAATTGCTCGGTAAATTTGTGTTGGTGGTGAAACATGATATCCTTTCACATCAGAGGGAATCCTTTCTTTGTGGCTCTCTCTGTGGCTATTGAGTCCTGGAAGAGCTGTAATTCCAGCCTTAGCTGAAGGGCTGAGGAGTATCCTGGGTCCTTCTGGTAGGGAAAACACTTGAAGAAAAGGGTGCTGTATTATAAATGATAACTGATAAGGGTGCTGCTTTAAATGATAACTATTATTTAAACTTTGTGAAAAGAGAAATGTGAAATTAAATGGTAGAGATTTACCATCTACTGCTATTTAGTATGTGTATAAAAGCTAGCGTGTTCAGGGGATGTTAAGCAAGTGATAAGTACAGAAATGATGAATGCTTTACATCAGCAACACCCAGCAGATACCTTGTTGACTGAAGCACTGTTTCCCTTCTGTCTTAACACTTTTGAACATGATTCTTGGAGGAGAGTGAGCATTTCCTGCACGGTGAGGAAGCTCAGTGTTTTATGTCTGTGCTTTTCTCATTTCTTTTAGGGATCTCTTGCTGTCTGTGGCTCTTGGCCAGGTACTCTCGCTCCTTATCTGTGGCATTGGACTCACAAGCAAGTATTTGTCAGAAGATTTCCACGCCAACACACCTGTTTTTCAGAGCTTCCTCAATTATATCCTTCTATTCTTGGTATACACAACAACACTAGCTGTCAGACAAGGTAAGTGTCTATGAAACTCATAATGTTTTGAGTAAGACAGTGATGATGAAGCTTTTTCAGAACAACAGTAAATGAATTATGCTTAAGTGTGATTTAGACACATCACAGTAATATTTATAATATATTTACACTGCCTGGTAAAGTACATTAGATAAACGGAAAAAAAAAACCAACCCAAACCCTCCTAAGTCTTTATTAATAAAGAATGAATTGACAGATTCAGGATTAGGGTTAGATTCAAGGACAGGGCTTCTACCTATATGCAGAAAAGAAGCCTCGGTACTCTTTACATCCTAAATATTTTTTTAGGAATGCTTTTCTTGCTGCTCTGGCATCACAGCTGTACATTCAGGGTTTGTTTTCTAGATCTAACTGCATGTCTTATCGGGAAATATTAGTATGCTCTACATCTTATGTAGGTTAAGGAGAGCTCAGAAGCAAGCAAAGAAGAGTTCGCTTGTTCTAGTTGCTCATCAAAGCGACTCGGTAGTTCACCAACTATTAGCAGCCAATTTTGAGTGTTTTGGAAGTAGGAGGTAAAGGGAGGGAATCTGGGATGCTGTCTCTCCGTGATGCTGGGTGGGCAGAGCAGTTCTACAGCCCTGCTGCTGCTCTGGGACAGGGCTTGTGTAAACAGTCTGGCCCCCAAAATGAGAAACGCATCTAAGTGCACTTCAGTACCATATGCCAAATGATCCTCTGTTTAATAGTCTATATATAATACAGGTTTTTGGTGCCTTACCTGCCCATCCCTCCCTTCTCTGTGATTTCTTGTTTAGGTAAGGTATGGGAGATGAATGCATTTAAATACATTTCTCGTCCACTCATTTTTTCATAATTGTTTTATTTATTCATCTTCACAAAACACGTGGAATAGAAGCTGTAGGGGAGCTGTTAGGTCACAGCTTGAACTGGTGATTGAGCACCTGGTGTGTTGTTGGCCCAGGGAGTGCAGGCAAACTGCATCTGTGCTCCCCACGTGACCAGAAGAGGTAGACCCACAGTGGAGTCACCCTGGGCTCTTGTAAGGGCCAGCCACTAAAAGGAGAGCATTTCTTGGACCTAGGCTGCTTCTTAAGAGGTTATGTAGTCAAGGAGATATTTCACCAGTTGGGTGAGTTCAACTCATCTTTCTATATATGACTACCTGTGAATACTTTGCCTAATATTGTCAAGACCCTGTCAGAAGCAATTTTGCTTATTCATGAGAAGAACAGGAACAAGATAAGAGAGCAAAAATATCACTTGCTTTCCTGATAGTCTTCTCCTGGTGGAAGGAGGGAAGGGCCCTGTCAAAGGAAAGTATTAGAACATGTATTAGGCTGCAGAACATCTGTTAAAATGTTGAGGGGACTCACGTTTCTTATAGGAGCAAGTAGTTCTGGATTGTTCTTTGATGTTAGATCTTTGATGATTTGGGAACAACCCTGAAGCTTAAGTTCTTTAGTCAGTATAGTAGTGTGATACAACACTGCAAAAGTATGAAAGTGTTCCAGAACAATAAGGGCTTCATTCCCATGGGGGAAAAAATAAAAATAAAAATAAAAATAAAAAAACAAAGAAACCCCAAAACATTAAAAATATACCACTGCAGTACTGCAGAAAGTGCTTAAATGTATTACAACTGGAGTTTTACAGAACTTTCACAATGTTGACTGTTTTTAATAAACAGTGGAGGTCAACAGCTGAGGAAATGTTACCTCTTCCATAAGGAAGAATTGCTCAGGCAGTGTGTCATTCTTGGAATTTCAGTTGCATAGGGGGAGAAAACATCACATGCTTTTCAAAAGGCTTAAAATATATATTAGTAGCATCTTCCTTGGAGAACTGTGTTTAAAAATGGTCCTTCTGAATGGAGGATTGCCTAGCTGTTCGCAAACTCTATCCCAAAAGTGCTGTCCTCAGAACTGATGTAGATTTTGTGGAAGCTAAGTCCCTGTGACTTTTAAATAGATTTTTAAAAAACAACAACACAGAATTATGGGAGGATACACAGGCTAGAAATCTGCTATGTATTACAGGGGCTTTTCAGAGTGCTGTTTGATAGCCAGTATACATTTACTTTCAATAACACTATCAAGCACTATGTTTTACACACATAAAAGTTCTTCAGTATCTACTTTATTAAAATAAAATAATTTTCAGTTTGTAAATGGAGTAACTGATTAAACAGAGTTTGTTGGAGTGCACTTTAGTTCCAGTAGGGTAGGTTTGGGAACTGAATGGGAAAGTATTAGTGTAAGGTCAAAAATATGTTTTGGACATGTGAGAATGGTTGGGGAAGATGTTTGAAGAGGCTTGAAGTTAAATATGGAGTGTACAAACAACCAGAGCACAACATAACGGGTACCAGGGGAGACCTTATTGCTCTCTATAACTTCCTGAAGGGAGGTTATAGTGAGCTGGGGGTCAGCCTCTTCTCTCATGTCATTAGTGATAGGACTAGAGGCAATGGTTTCAAGCTGTGGCAGGGATGATTCAGGCTGGACATTGGGAAATATTACTTCTCAGAAAGGGTGGTCAGGCACTGGAATGGGCTGCCCAGGGAGGTGGTGGAGTCACCAACCCTGGGGGTGTTCAAGGAACAATTGGATGTTGTGTTGAGGGACATGGTTTAGTGGGAGCTATTGGTGACAGGTGAACGGTTGGACTGCATGATCTTGTAGGTCTTTTCCAACCTTGGTGATTCCATGATTCTATGATTCTATGAAAAGGACTATCAGAAGAGAGTTATTAAAAAAAAAAGAAAGATGGTTTTGCTTAGTGTCCAAAAAAAATCTAGAACAAAATTAGCTACTGAAGTAGTGAAATCCACTATCCAGGCACTCACTGTAGCATTCTTGCTGAATGGCAGAGCAGTATACAGCCAACTCATTTACTCAGCATTTAATAATGCCAAATGATTGGGCTTGGCATTCTTTTTGCTTGTGTATTCACTCAAATTCATTATCTCTGTTTGTTCCACTAAGGCAGTTTTTCTAGCAGCTCTAATCATTTGGCTTCATTAGCAGGTGGAAGTCACATAAGTTATATTACTTTTATATGGCCCAATTTTGTTCTAAGTGCCAGGAGCATCAAAAGATTTTTTTTTTTTTATCAATTGCAGTTATCCTACTCTGTATGCAAGGTTTAAGATTTTTAAATTACCCTCTTTCTCCTTCAGAAATCACACCATTGTAAGTTGGCTGAGAGTCAAAAATAACTGTATCCCTTTGTCTTTCTCTTCGCCTGCTTTTCTAGCCTCTGGGGTTTTGCAGGAATGTACTCGCCAAGAAGCAGTCACTTGAGTTAGCCAAAGAAAACCTTAATTCTCTGTAGGACTCAAAACTATAATTTTCTGAGACATGCGGAACTCTGTAATTTCTATTAAACATACTGTCTGGTATCTAGATATTTTTTTTTTTTTTTCTATTCTGGATATTCCTGTGCTCATTTTAATTCTTTTTTTGTTATACATAAATTGAAGTTGAACATAGTGTTTCCCTGAAGATGTTTGTGCAGAGGTTCTTCACAGTGAGGAGTGCACACACTCAGATGTGCAGAGAAGCAGGTAGCCACTCATCCACAAATGGGTACCCACTATTGCTTCTAGTCAAATGCTCTTTAACGCACCAGTGTTCATATGCTGGGGTCTGAATATAATTTTTAGGAGTTTTTTTAATGAAAACAATGCTATAAAATTGTGTCACTTATGCAGCATTATCAGGCAATGAATATCACCGTTTCATCTGGTTGATATCAGCCAAATATTGAATAACTAACAAGGGAACCCTCAGTTCTTCATCCTGAGGTAAAATTAAAAAAAAAATAAATCCTGCCTGTTTTTATAGCCAAAGCCTGTGTTTGTCCATGTTGGCACCTCTGAGTTGAGAAGAAGGTTTTACAGAATCACAGAATCACAGAATTATCAAGGTTGGAAAAGACCTAGAAGATCATCCAGTCCAACCATTACCAATACTTCCCAGCTAAATCATACCCCTCAACGCAACATCCAAACGTTTCTTGAACACTCCCATGGTCGGTGACTCCACCACCTCCCTGGGCAGTGCATTCCAATGCCTGACTACCCTTTCCGAGAAGTAATACTTCCTAATGTTCAGCCTGAACCTCCCCTGGCGCAGCTTGAAACCATTCCTTCTAGTTCTATCACTGATTACATGAGTTTTAGCACATATTAGCTCAGTCCCCTTGTCAGCAGAGCATTCTGCCTAGTGAGATCTTGTCAGAACACTACCTGATAGTCCTCTGGGTTGTGTGTTCTTACTAACTGAGGAAAAGGGACTCCTTGGCTATCAGGAAGAAAAGCCTTCTCTCGGTGAAATGAAGCTATGTGATGTAGAACTGTGGTAGAGATTAGTTTTAGCACCTTAAGAAGTAGTAAATGGGAAATGGTCCATAGTGGACCAGAAGGTGTTAATTATGAACAGTCAACATGAATGGAAGCATCAGCAGCTTGCAACCAAAAATAGATTACTTCTAAAAGCCACCTTGCATATGCTACAAATGAAAACAACGCATCTACTAGGTGCTGGGTTTTTTTTTAAAAAAAAAAAAAAAGAAAGAAAGAAAAAATGTGAAGCTGATATTTCTTTTTACTATCCTGGAACACAAGGGATGAGCATGCAGTAAGGATGTGTTTTGAGCACAGGGGGAGCATGAAGCTTTAAGGGCCAAATTCTGCATGAGTAGCATGCCACAGTGCAAGTCCCTTTAATTTCAGCGCAGTAAGTTAGTATTTTCTGGCCACCATTTGTGAGAGCTGGCAATAATTTGCTAATTCAGAATAGGTTTTATGAAATGGCTTTATGTATGAATGGGTTCTGCTTCTAGACAGGGGTTATAGCATATATTAATGCAAACATGGCTTTCACTAGAGTAACTGTAATGTCTTAGATTTGACAAATAATCAGATCCAGCCTGTGCCTCTAAGTTAAATACAGAGCCCCGTGTCTCTCTTAATGATTGCAGTCATGTCACTGGAATTTGATTTCTTTCTATGCATTATTGTCTTGGACTTGCTTATGACCTTAGTATCTCAATCGTGTATAAATTACCGATTCATCTGCTATTCAGACATGTATCCTCATTTAGATACATGGGGAGAAAAAAATGACCATAACATCCTTTCCACTTCCCCGGAATAACTGAAATGGAATACTTGAAGGAAAGTATGACACTTTATAGGCATTGGTTTCTTTTACTGCAGTTGTTGGCAGTTTTTTATTGAATAATAGAAAGAATAGGTGTCTCTTTATTTTCATTCAGTTTCATTCCACTAGCAATATTATCTCAAAGCTAGTATTATGCAGTTAACTTTGATAGATATACCATAACTTCTTCAATCTTAACACCTTTTTTTTTTTTTTTTTTTTTTTTACGGCTGCCCTTACGAATATATCTGGGAAACATAGAAAGTACATTATTTAACCTGATCAAACTATCTTAGGTATAAGGTACTTTGGGTAATATGTGTTGTATCACTGAGGTGAAAAGTCTTCCTGAAAGGCATCAATCCTGTCAGCATTTTCAAAGAGATGTCTTCAGAAATACAGGACCTCCTGTTTGTTTAGGAGGACAGGGAGTGATTTTGATCAGCAAACATACATTTCATCATTGTTCAGTTTCCTTAGCACATTTGCATCTCTGCTGTGGAATAAGATCTTGTTGATGCCTTCTGTGTTGAACCAAGTCCCCACAGCTCAAGACATACTGCTTTATGGTCCTCTCTGCTTATGACAGAAGTGGTGCTCAGTCCCTAAAGACAGTGTGTTGGTGAGGCCACACCCAGCATCTGCATTGCAAATACGTTACTGCATTTCCACTTGAAACCTGAAGGAAATGAGTATCAATCTGATCAGGCTCCTCCTAGTCCACCTGCTGCAAAGGGACAGGCTAACTGTGTTGTAAAAATGAAGCATCGCAGTAAGCATGGCTTGGGATGATGAAAAATTATGATGTTCTGATCTTTGGTATACTGAGAGCAGCACTGCAGATTCTTTCCTCTCTGTAGAGCTTTGCAGTCTATGGTGTACTTTCTCCTAATCGCTCTGGGCTTTTAGGTTGGGGTGCCAAGTTATGTGGGCTATGTTTATTATGGAAATAGTCAGCCAAACAGTCATTTTGTCTGTGCTTTAAACAGCCCTTCTCGTATTTAGTAGGAATTCTGCACTTTAGGAGGAAGAAACTAAAACTCCGGCTATTTACAGACACTTAAAAATGCAGATTTTTATTTTTTTTTGTAACCTGCAATTTTTTGTTTTGAATAGGAGATGTATAGGAGCGGGAAGTATGACTTGTCATCTGATTGTTTCCTATCACATCATAGGTAACAGAGCTATCTAAGTAAAAAGTAAAATAGTATGACTAGATCCAGTTTCCTGTCCAGTACTATTTGCATAATCATTTTGTTTGTCTATGAATCTTCCCTCCATTTTCAACTGATTTTTTTTTAATTTCCTGCTGTGAACTACAGAATATTGATGCTGTCTCCACAGCATGAACCGTTACTATTCTACTCTGTAGGTGGTTACAATTCACAGAGATGTTAAACTATTTCTGAGTGCGTAAACTTCAGAGGACACTTTGATCTTGTTCTTTGTTTGGTTCCCATAGCCACAGCATTTCCCTTCCCAGTCTGATGAAGTCTTCTTGCATTCTTTGGCCATAATACAGAAACAGATGCAATTTCAACACTGTTGGTAGGAATCATAAAATGGCTTGGGTTAGAAGGGACCTCAGGGTTCATCAAGTTCCAACTACCAATGCCACGGGCAGGGTTGCCAACCTCTAAATCAAGTACTAGATCAGATTGCCCAGGGCCCCATCCCACCTGGCTACAGTAAAAAGCAACAGACCACACTGAGTATAAGAAGACAGGTTTAAAAACAATAAACTTGACCTTTCTGTCTTCTGTTTTGCTGTTCCTAATGATGGAGTTGGGTGGTTTTTTCAGCCCTCAGGGGTTGCCATCATTGCCATCTGCCTTGTTTCACTACCGATGTGCGTAAGCTTTCTGCTTTGGCCTTGCTGCTTCTTTCCACCCACACAAGGGACCAGCCATCTCAGGGCTGAGTCAGTTTTCATCAGGTGCATCTTCCTTTACCAGCTGTTTAGCAAGTTATAAATAAACACTATTGAGGTGAATCCTGGCCCCAAATGTAGTGAGAAGGTGTTGACAGGTAATGCCACAAAAGAAACCTCAGCCTTTTCTTTCTCATATTTTAATTTCTCAATTCTGTCTCCTAATTGCTAGGCCAGGCACCTGCTAACCAAGCCTGTAGCACAAATCCCATGTTAAAAAGCATGCACTTTTCTGTTAATCTTCTTGTGATTTATTGGAGCGATAAGATGCATGTCTCATGGTTGAAGATTGAAAAGTACTTTTCCTTTAGGATGCATGGGGCAGCAGTTCAGCAGAAGCACAGTATGCTGTAGTTTAATGATGTAAACACTAACATACTCAAGGTGACCCCAGAAGCAATAAAGGCCAGGCCTATTCATGCATACATGCAGTAGCATTCTCTGTAGTAGTAACCCATGTTCCCTGATGCAGTTCATTCAAAGTCCAGTTTGCTTTCAAAATAGGTCTGCTGCTCAAAGAAATACTCTTTGTGCCATCAAAGACAAAAGAACCTCCATGAGGACTAAGACCAAAAGTGCAGGTGCACCTCATTTTTCCTATCTGCTGGTTTAGTCAAGAGAGGAGGTGTATGAGAACTGCTGAATCACGGCCTGAACCTCTGATTAACTGCCTGAGGCAAGCAATAAGTCAGCCCTGGGAGCACAGGTGAAAGCAGTTCTCCTGTGCTACTGGAAGGAGTGGAGCCCAGCTCCACCTCTCCTAGACCCCATTTAAGAGCTGACTACCACAGGGGGGTGATCTCTTTTGGAGATTGCCCCTTGTGGAGACTTTCAGTGAGCACAGGATATGGGTGAGCTCCATCTTTTCTTCTTTAAGCATAGCAACTTAGCTTAACTCTTCTGTATATTCCAAATTATAACATTGGTGTATTCACTGAGGGAGATGTCTTACTGTCCTCTTGATCTAAATGAGGAAATGGGAGGTCTTATCTACAAAGGAAGAGTATTTATACTAAGATTGCTTGTGAGTTAAGGGTACTTTTCCTTGTAGCAAAATCCCTGGAGTGTTTATGCTGGGTACTGAGAACACTTGCTCAAGGTGTTCTGACATGGTCATGTTTTTGGCTGCCAAGCTTATGTCATCAGCCAGTTTCTTCTAGAAACAATATTTGGATTTGCATCATGATTCAAATACTGGTGCTTATTTTGTAGGAGCAAGCCTTACAGGCCCTATTTGCAGTAAACATAAAAGAAATGCTAAGCTTTAGGGTGGCTGGTGTCTTGGGTGATGGACTATGTTTGCATCAGGGTGCTGCGTTGTCACTGTGAGGCAAAGTCTATATTGAATATACTGCTTGAGAGTAAGGCAGTTTTACCCTGGAGATAAGTGTACATACAGTCTCCTGTTTAAGAACATCTAGCCAGGTGTGGCAGCTCCATGCTAGTAAGTCTGTAAATGCAATAAAATGGAAGGCAGCACATTCATTCAGCTTATGGCTGTACCACCACAGTTAGCTAATGGGATTTAGCAGAATCCAAGTAATGATCACAGGGTAGTATTTTACACTGTGATGCTTTTCTTCTTGATTTTGGCACCAAGATCTGAGTCTTGGGGAAAATCCACAAGATATGTTTGCAAACATTTCTTTGGATCAAGATTTAGGTTTTGTTGCTGAGCCTGTGAAGCTCCCTCCTTGCACTCTTTTCCAGGAGCTGTGCTAGCCTTCCAAGCACAATGCTAATCTGCATGGAATTCTATGGATACCAGTTTGTAGAGTGAAACCCTGTTTATGGAGGCATGAGTGGATAGGCTCAAGAAGGCTCTTAGGAAGTGCCATTCGAGCGCTTGTACTTCTCAGCTCCTTGACTTGTATTCCCATCTCAGCAGCTGAAGTAATGTGTGTTCATATTGTACCAGAGATCCAAACAGGGGCACAGATATGGATTACAGAATGGAGGTTTTTTGGACACCTAGAAAGCCAGGTGTTGCACAATAAATTCCTACAGGTGCTTAGGTACTATGGCATGGGACACATACCAAGCTTGGAAATGTGTCTATAATTTCACGGTGTTGTGCAGGACTGTATGTGGTTCTTGGTTATTTTATCAGGGGATAAAGCATTTCCCTATCTAGCCAAGGCTGCTTTACACTATGTCAAATAATAGACTCTTAAGGGTGTGAGCTGACTCACAAGCAGACCATTATTTTCTGTAGAATTAAGGGGTAACTATCCTTTGTAGTGTTTGTGTGTGGATCTGACTTTTTTCCCCCTCCTTAATACGTAAACATTTCAAGTGCTGTTTACAAAACCAACCATCCCTTTTTACTGCAATGAGAAAAGTTAATGTTTCTGATAAAATAGTGTACCCTTGATCCTACAGCTGTAAGCAGAATACAGGGGTCATCTCTCCCATTTCACGCAGTATGAGTATTTGCTTGTGATTTATAGAATCTTTAAACATTCAAGCAGTAGCCAGGGTAGCCAAATCCATGTGCAGTGCACGTAGTGTCAGTGTTCATATGGGAGATTTGAGTGTGGTTACAAGATGATAACTGTATTGCCTGAAGGATGTAAGACCCGCTCTGCCAGAATGGTGCTTTGTATGTAATTAGTGTAAAAATTCAGAGGAATAGAGTTTATCCTTGCAATCGTCTTTCTCATTAAAAAAGAATCATAATGAAAGAACAAAGCAGTCCCTGCAGTGAATTGGATTGCCTTTCTAAGTTTTCATTAAATCAAAGACTCAGCAGCATCTCATTTTTGCAGAGCCCAGTTGTAAACTGTACATAAGACTAGCAGCAAAGTCTCTCTGAAGATCACATCTTTTCTTAAGGCTTCGAAGTGCAGTGTACTTCCCCTATGCGGGAAGTAGCCCACCTCTTCATTCTCTTTGTTGGAAGCTAATAAAATCCATTAGCAAGATGGCAGTGGGACAAAGAAGAAAAAGCACACGTGGTACTTCAAGTAACTCACATTCACAACTGCAAAACTTGACCTAAATAAACTTCCTCATTTAAAGTATGGACTATAAGGTTGTCTGAATCAAGGAAATAAAAAGTAACATTTGTGGGGGAAGAAGCTCAACTTTCTACTTATTTTTACAGTTTTTACGTAACACCAAGCCATAACTCAAGTAATAATTTACTCTTCCTCCCTACATATTATTATCATTGTAATTATATAATTATTGATAGAACTAAATGCATTGCTCATGCAAAAAGTACAAATATCTTGTATGTTTTTTCCATTGCCTTGTAAGCATTTTTTTTCTTTCTATTTGGCTGAGCTGTGAGCTGTTAGCTGTTAGCATGCTATTATTTCAAACTCCTGTTGTATTTCTGCATGACAGCACTATAATAATAATTGCAACTTCATCTGAGAAGCTGTTTACAAATGTAGCTCTCTAGGAATAAGCTGCTGTATTTTCTCCCCTCTGCTTACAACCTGCTGAGTTGAAATTCTGGTTCACAAACCCAGAGGGTGGTTTAGACACAGGTGACTGCCGAGTAGAGGAGTGAAGGTGCTCCCTCTCAGTGCAAGGTCATTAGCGGTCTGCTCTACATTATCTTTCCCTGATTTTACATTAAGGAGAGAAGGAGAAGGATAATGTATGCTGTCTGACAGCCTCCTTCAGTTCTTGCTCGTGTTGCTCGCTGAAGGATGGAGGGCTCTTTACCAAAAGGTGGGAGCTTTGCTGACGGCGGTAGTGAGCTCTCTAAATACATGGAGGCAGAGGCCATGTGCATATCTCAGAAAAGAATTTATCCTTCAGTTTTCAGTCATAGATTGGTGACAGTCAAACTGTTACAGAAATGTAGCAAGTGAGGTTTCCAAGGAGAACTATGCACCTGTCCCTTTTCTGAGTTGAATATTCATAATCTTGCTTCTCTGCATGTGCTAGAATACTTAATACAATTTGTCCATCCTTCTCTGTTCCTCTGTGATCTGATACCTCTGGTTTTGTTTTATTTAATTGTACAGATTTTTAAAAACTCAGGGTAGAGGTGAACTGTTACTGCTATAGTTAAATGGATCTGCACTGATTTACCCTGATGATATGGGGATATGGATATGAAGAAGCTGTATTTTCATGACTGTGTTAAAGTATAGTCTATTATCCTTGCTTTTTTTTTTTTTTTTTTAAATCTTTTAGTTGAACATGTTCTTAAGTGTCCTGTTAAGGTTTCAGCCAATTGGAGCACAAGAGGAATGGCTAGTTAGTGCCTGTATTTCCTACGTTTGGTATCTAGGTGGTTTGGCTCCACTTTAAAGAAACTGTATGATTTGTTCTCACAGGGTACTGGATTCTAAGAGTAAAAATTATTTTTGAAATTAGTATATATTGGTTATTATCTCAAGCTCTTGTTAGTGAACATCAGGTGTTCCCGTGCTATGCCTGATTCTTCTTTGAACAGGCAAATTACAAGATGTAGGCCATGGTATAACCAGGGACATTCAGTCCACACACACCTTTCATAAAAGTTCAAAGAGATTAAATGCCATAAAGGGGACAGAAGCTTGCCAAAATCCATGCTTTCCATGTGAGCCAAGTTGCCAGTGAGCTCTCTGCAATCATATCCCAGGGTGAATTCCTGACACTGATGACGGATCCTGTAGACTCTCACAATAGGATGTTGAAACCGTGGGTTAAATTTTAAGAGGTGATAGGAACTGCATTTTGAAGCTGAGTAGAAAAAACATGTGAAGAGCTGAATTTCTGTTGTACTCATGGCACAGTAAGCTGAAACTTATACTGTAGAAATGCTTGTTAGAAACTGGTACCTGCTAAAGCTGGAAGTAAGAGAACTGAGTAAACTTGGCCATTGAGCTAAGCAGCCATCGGTCAGTGATTTGAAATCATTGAGTTGAACACTTTCTAAGAAAATCATATAGCTGAGAGGGCATTGACCTGTCCTGGTATTTGACAAACTGCAACATGTCAAGGTACAAGAATACTGTACCAACAAGTGTATGTCCTGACATTTTAGTTCCTGTTTAGATGATAATATGGCTAGCATATAGAATTATAGTGTTGTTTATGTTGGAAGGAACCTTGAAGATCATCTAGTTTCGACTGCCAAATATATTGCTGTCATATCCCAAGCAATCCCTTCCCATGGTGTTTTCCTCATCCTGCAGCAGACACTGCATGTCTGTGGCAAGGAGCCTTACTGAAGGTAGGTGTAGGGAGGGTGATAATCACTGAACATTACTGAGCAGAAGGAACACTTTCTTCAACTGTTCTGCCCACACTGTGACTTTAGCACTGAAACTGTGGATAATTGTGATTGGGAATGTTTGTGGATCTGCAGTGTGTGGTGGACCAAGATCTGCACTCACAGGAACATAGCTTTTTTTTTTCTCTGGTGAATAGGGTGCTAAAAACATAAAATCCGGTCACTTTTAGATTAGTGAGGATATCAAACCTATCCTATGTGATTTTTTTTTTTTTGTACTGTTATTTGCTTGGACAGTGTAAAACAATCTATCAGAAGAATATTTCTCTGAAGTATGTAATGAAATAAAGCTAATTAAAAAAAAATTATTTGTAGGAAATTACACTTTAGAAAAGTATTTTGCTGTTTCAAAGAGAAAATTCAAGTCATATCTCAGAACAGCCTGCCTTTAAGACAAATAGTATTTTGCCAGTGATGTATTGTTTGTTGAACAGTGGTTTGGACTTGTGTAGTATACACAACTGCTTCTTGCTCTTTGCTCTGTATGTTTGTTTTTTCCATTAAGAGAAATTCATAATTGCAAAGAAGAGTCCCCAGTGTGTCTCTGAATGAATTTATAGACTTCTCCATGGGAAAAAGAGGGAGGTCTTAAAATGTAGAGAAACTATGTCAATTACCTTGTATACAAAATCACGAACAGTTTAATAGTTATTTCTAAGCAAAAGTACACAACAGCCATTTAAAGGGACGTTTATGAGTAAATGCATCTACAATTCTAAGTAAAATAGTCTAATAAACACAAGCCAGATTACACAAGAAAATTATTCTTTCAAATCTAAACAAGCTGTTTCTTCCTAGAAGTTTCACAGTTGCCATCTGTTTTTTTTATGTACGCACTCAATAGTACAGTAGCAATTAATTCCTAACTGAATTAAGGCCAATTGTAAGGTTCTATCAACTTTCTTGCTTTTCTCAAAAGACTAATTTCTTTAATCCCTGTTAATGTATTTCATATTTTGTCAGTAATATGATAAAATGTCATCTCATTTTCCCCAATATTTTGAAATGTGGAACTAAAAACGTCAGTTCATTTTCAACTGTCTCTGTCACATTTGTTACAGAGAAATTTCTTCTCATAATTTCCATAAGGCTTGTGTTTATTTCCTTTATTTCTACTAATCCTACATGGGTGAGGAACAGTCTATCATTTTCTGCTAATGACAGCGCTTGAAAGAAAATGTGACTGCGTTTCTTCAAGTTTTATCAACCATACTGTCGATGTTTCTCACTGTCTATTTTGTACTTCCTTAAACTGTTTAATGTTTCATGGGCATAATCTGTCATAAACTGTGCAGTATTTAATGGACTGGACATATATTGGTTGAAAATGTAAGAAACACTTAAAGGAGAACACTTTTTATGAAAATCTGGGTATTAAGAGAGCGTATTGGCAAATTAGAATGCTGTAGAATTACAAAATTACAGATGACAGGATCAATAGCACTGATGATGGTCATTGCCTTTTGTAGCCTCATAGGCAAAGGTTCATACCCGTTTGACTGGAGCTATTTAGTTGTGCAAGACAATATATAATTAGTGAAGAGTTTTGAGCAAATTACTGGTAGTGGTTTGCCCTGATTTCAGCTGGGATAGAGTTAGTTTTCTTTCTAGTACCTGGTATGATGCATGTTTTGGCACTAGGCTAAGAATAATGTTGATAACACACCTATGTTTTAGTTTTCGCTGAGCAGTCCAAGGATGTTTCGGTTTTTCAGCTTCTTGTACCTTCCTGTGAGGAGGGGGCTAGGGGGTGCATGAAAAGCTGGGAGGAGCACAACCAGGACAGCTGGCTCCTACTGACTTAAACTGGCTGAAGGATTGTCCGGTACCGTATGGTATTCTGCTGAACAACAAAACTGGAGGAGTCAGCCAGCACGGGGGTGCTGCTGCTGCTGCCTGGGGACTGGCTGAGTGTCAGTGGGTCAGGTGAGCAACTGTGCATCCTTTCTGTTGTATATGTTTTTTTAACCATTATTTTCCTTTTCTGTCCCATTAAACTATCTTTATCACAGCTCACTAGTTTTACCTTTATTCTGATTATTTCCCTCATCCCATTGTGGGAGGTGTGAGCAAACGGCTGAGTGGTTCTGCCTGTCAGGTTAAACCAAACATGGTTTTCATCTGAAGACAATAATCCTATACAGGCAGTTTAGCTGCAGAGTGGCATTTAGGAATAAACCATTCCCTTTCAAGGAATTTAATATCATACTTTTTTCATTTGAGTATATTTCTGTTGCCTGTTAACATTACTAACTTCAGAACAAGGATAATAGCTGCTCTAATAGACATACTGATAAGTATTTCAGAGCTATAGATGACTGAAAGAGCTCTTTTTTCCACTTTCTTCCAAAATTATATCATTTAATAATTATTATGTGAGCAAAAAAAAGTTAAAGACCTTCTAATGTAAACTTGGTGGGGATGTATTGCCACTTAACTGATCCACTGCATCAACAGTTACCGGAGAAGGCTTTAACACCTCTTTGTTTTACAAATTAGTATTTGAAGAATGCCTTCTAGAAGTAATGTGTATATACAAGAAATAATCTCTGTTGCAAGGGATTGTATGAGGTTGTTTTTTTACATATTTCTGTAATTCTTTGGCCAAGTATAAACAGTACGCATGCCCCCACCACATCCCTTCAAAGGAAGGCATCATCCTGTTGGTATCTGAAATAAGAACATTGAGTTTGGGGCTCCTGGAAGACTTGGTCAGAGATGGAATTCTAAGGAAAGTTGTGAGACAAGGTCAGCAAGCTGTGAAAGCCCAGGAAGAGCAAATATTTGTTCTGGATATTTGCCCTTGTAAAGGATGTTCCTGTATCACAAGTGAATTATTTTTGTTGCATTGGTTTTCTCACTGTATCCTAAGTACCAAGCTGGTAAGCTGTGTTGCCATCTTCTGTGGTTGACTTGTATGGTCACAAAACAGGAGTTTTTCCATCAGCACTCCCAAGTCCATTTCTGAGACCAGTGTAAGTCACTTTTTCCCTCCAGTGGTCAAATGCTCCCAATTAACTGTATATGACTGTGAAGAGAATAAGGAAAATCATTGCTAGAGCTCTTTTCTTCTGGTTAGATTGACCAAAGGATACTATCAGGGAACTTCTGTGGAAATAAAGTGAAGATGGGAGGACATAACTGGGATAGTTCCTCAAGGACATTTCCTGCAGATTTCATCAGTTTCCCCAGTTCAGAGTGGCACATAAGTCACAAAAGTTCTGTGACATTGCTAAACACTGCCACTCTTTCCAGTGGTGAAACAAGGAAATAGGAAGGATTTTAATTCCAACCCTTGGAAGCAGAAATCTCACTGCATGATGTGCCTGTGATTTACCTTTACTGAAGAAACCAGGTGCCAACCTTATGCCCTGGATTTCTTAATTTGCTAATGGCACCATTTCCAAATGACTGCATGATGGCTGTCTGTTTGGACAATCAGATCTGATTTAATTTTTTTTTTAATATTATTACAAAGTGGATTGTCCCTCTTCAAACTATGAATTTGCAACTTTTTTTTCTCCAAAGCTCAGATTAAGGACAGGAGTTGATGACACCTCTTTCTAGCTCATCCTCATGGAACAAATGAAGAATAGTCTTTTGATCCTGCCCAGTTCCCATGAAAAGTGAAAATTAAATACAAACTGAAAAATAAATGATCGTGTGAAGATGGCATTTAAGGTTCTCATGGACCTGAATGGATTGGGCAAAAGACAAAGTGCAGCAGAAAGTGGTTTATATGTCCTTTTAGAACATAAATACAGTATGATCTTTCTGTAGCCTTCTGGGCAATTTTAGAGACCCATACAAGAAAATCTGTGTAGGGTTTTCATGAATAGAAATTAAGACTACAAAGCTGTAATGAGCAGGGGGAGTTGAGACGAAAACATTGATGCAGGCTTACACAAAGATAAGTGAGTCAGCACGCCCAGAGAACAACAGTTCTTGTCTTCTACTTAATTTGAAAGTCTTGTGTCAAATCTGTGATCAGTAGAATTCCCTGCTGATTGCAGTCTTCTCCATCATACTGAAATTATTTTTATGCTGCTTGTCCCTACCATCACTGCTGTTCAGAGTTATTTTTTCTCTTGTGATTTATGATGTTCTCATTTCCTTTTTTTTTATTTAATCTTTCTTATAATGTTGTTTTCCCTACATTATCCTATAAACATTTTTGTCATTTATTTCAAATGTTATCTATAGATGAAAAATGCTTGTCAAGTGATTGTGACTTTGAAACTGTCTTCAAGTGATGCCTTTGTTTCTGAGTCAGGGTTTAGCATCTTTTCCACCTATTTCATGTTAATGTATTGGTAACAATTTTTATTCTAGTACTGTTTCATAAGGATGCAAATTGTTTACTATTTTTGGTAGGAGAAATGAAATGAACGTCAGAGCTGTGATAGTGTGTTGTACAAGGTGCTCTGCTATCAGTGGAAATGATATGAATAAATTAATGAATTCTGACATCACTCCTCAAGGCCTTTGTCTAAAAGAAGGGTAATACAAGGAAGATTTATGTAACGAGGAACAAATGGAAAAGGAAGCTGTATTTTAGAACAAGATGCTGCATTTTCGCTATATCAGCAATAGATTACATCCATACCTAAAATAGAGACAAAAGTTGAATGAAATTTCACAAGGATTTGGGTTATGTTTAAGCTATAATGATAATATTTCAAATAGGTGAATTCTGAGGGGAAAAAATAAACTATTCTGAAGTATTTTATTAATGCGGAAGACTCCAATTAGCTTTTGGGTTATGTGCTCTGGTAAAGTGAGCAGACGTGTCTCTCTTTTTGAACTGTAAGTAAATACAAACTATAATTTATAGAGTTTAACAATCAAATGTTTCATCACAGTATACTGGTGTAGTTAGTTTGAGTGGGATAAGCTTTTCATAGCTGCTTCCATGGAAATGAAGCCCATAAAGTTATGTCTGAAAGGTATACCCCTTGTGGTTAGACTTGAGTCAAGCACAGTCCTGGGGAATTAGTAGTTTCACTGCTATAGACCACAGATTCCTTGAAGGCAGTAAATCAAATCAGAAGTGATTTGATTATCTATCTGTCCATCCATTAGTTACTGTAGTAGCTGAGTGCCTTTAAAATCTATTTTATTTTAGACCTTATATGTTCAAGTGTATTAAACAAAACATTGAAAATGTCAAAATTCTATTTCGGGCTTTGATTCTAATTCATGCTGAACAAGTCGTTTAAAATGTAATGTTCTTTCTCTGCTGTGAACAGGAAAGCAGATCAGCAGAGACACTGAAGCAAACTTACAAAGGCTGTACTTTGTACAGAATGGTATTGCCAACTTTTATAGAACGCTTTTGTAACAAAGATTCGTGATTGTGTGGGAGTTTTTCTTTTTCTTAAAACCCTCATTTAATTTTGTCAACCAAGAGTATCCTCCTCCGAGTTTTACATGAAGTGTGTTTCTTATATAGCTACAAAGAAAAGCGTTCAAACATGGAATGTATAATTCACTTATTTTTAAATTTCAAGTTTAGTATGTTTATTGCAGTGTGATTCCTAGAATGTTTCAAATTTTGAAAGAGGTGTCTGTTTCAAAGAAATTTTTGCATATTTGTGGTTGATTGTGCTAAAAATAGTATATGCCTGATAGATTTAGGAGCTTGCAGCTCTTAAGAATAGACTACATTTGCCTGCACTCTTTCTAGTGGAGCAAGTGAAAATATTTACGAACAAGATAGGAAAAAATACAATACCAGCAGCACTGTTTATTATGGTACAGCCATATGTGGTCTGCCCATTGGTTGCAATGTTTAGAAGTATAATGGACTGTACAGCCTTCACTCAGTGCGGAGGGGTTGATGCCGCCAATACTGCTGTACAGTGCACAGACTGTGCATTTACAGTCACAGTGGCTTACTGCTCTCTCCACTTGTAAAAGGAGGAAAGCTTACTGGCATCAAGTCCATAGTATGATGCAGGGCAAGATGCCGTTTGCCACTTCGGACACTTGTCTTGTAGAACTTTAAAGAACTTACTAAAAACCCAGCTGAACCAACCTGAAGGTCTACCTCATGTAGTCTTCTGTCTCAGAAGCGGCATAAAGAGGTGCTTATATGAGAAGACCATAAGAGCTTGTCCACCATCTGTGGTCTTTTTTTTTTTTTTTTTTCCTAATAAATTTTACTAATGCTTTTTTGAACTTCTTGATACTGCTTGCCTTCTTGTGATAACAAGTTCCAGAAGTTTGCCATACATTGCGTATGAAAGTACTTTCACTCATTACTCTTCCCTCTTTTTAAACAGCTCCAGCTCCTTTGATTGCTCCTCTTAAAGCAGCTGCTCTATCCCTCTCCCTTAGTTCTTGTTTGTACCTTACTGAGCTCCACTCCTCCAGCCTGACAAATGACCAGTGAACCTGTGTTTCAGTCAGTTTCCAGTCAAAAGAGGACTTTTTCACCAGTCCTATGGCGGTTGTTTCTTTAACAACCTCTTGTGAAACCTTGTCAAGGATTTTAAAATCCAAATATGTTGCACCTATTAAATTCCCATTGTAGCTGCCTGCTTAATGACAACATCATGGGACTGTAGCAGGCTTTTCCTTTACGGAGACTCCTGTAAAAGCAGAAAGCAGATCTTCCCCCCCTCCCCCCCCCCCCCCCCCCCCAAAAAAAACAAACAAAAACCACAACCTCCTAAACAACAGATTTCTAAATACCATCCTACTACCAGCTTTTTATTGATCATATAAGCATTTTGGTAAGAATGATTTGCAAGATAGTCCTTGGTATGAAAATAGATAATAGAGATGACTGTAAACTTTCCTACATGGCTGTTAGGAGTAACCTGTTGCTTCAGCTGGAATCCCGTATCAAAAGCCTCAATGGGTCATGTAGCCTTAGTCATTCAAAAGCTAAAGTGGACCCAGATGTGCACTGGGTGGCATGTTCTTCTGATTTGATTTAACTAAGGTTTTTTTCAGTCTTCTGTGGCCCAGTGCCTCAGCTATGGACATGGTTGTTTGTTTCTAAAACCAGCTGTGATGATTTTACAGTCTCACTCTCCCACTCAGCAGTGGCATGTGGCAACTGTATTCCTTCCAGTAGCAGATGAATCCTCATTTCTTGATGCTGGATGATCACCATAAATATTTCTATGCCTGGCCTTGGCAGTCTGCCTTTCATCTTCTGGCTCCAGTAAGTGAGCAGCCCCTCCTTCCCTGCTGTTCCCAGTTGACTTGTTAAATTCATCGTATTAGAAAGCTTAAGTGTCACAGTAACTTGGAAGAAAAACACCTGATAAAATGCCACTTTTTGCTTGGTTCCAATACCCCACTGGCTACTACCTGGCCTGCTAGGAGAGCGCCTTTGCTTCTGAGAAAATAGCAACTACCCAAATTTTACATATCTGTTCTGATCCTTCTTTCTTAAGCCATTTATAAACTCAGATTCATTTCCATAAAAATTTGTCTTACTTCCTTCTTTAACTCAAAGGGCTTACAGAATCTCTAGAAGATTTCTTAATTTACTGAAAACAAACAGCATCTTTTGATATTGCTGAATTTATCTGTAATGTGACCTGGAACCAGTGAAGTATTCCACAAAGTGAGTATCTAGCCCAAACAGATCTTCTGACGTTTGCAGAGCCTAGATGATAGTACAGTTATGTCTCTTTATTAAGAAGAACAAATTCACAAAGTAGGAGATTAGAGAGTTTTTAATTTTCCAGTTGAATATCTGAGATTGCTCTTGATGTTTGACAAAGCTGGGCACAACTGAAGGAATGCTGCTGGAATTTTAAATGACCATAGAAATCAGAAGGGGGGGGGGGGGGGGGGGTCGGGAAAGGGACAAAAACAACTTTTGGTTATTACCATACCTAAACAGAACTCCAGAGTGATAATGCTTTTTTACTGTAACTACAGGATTAGTCATGTCTTAAGTTGGCCCTGCGGCCGGGTGGAAGTGTTCCCATATCCTTTTGTTTTCACTAATTCTTGGTGAATTACACCAAAAATACAGCACATGGAGATCAACTTTGTGACCCCTTACTTTAGACAAAACCAGTTTCCTGGCATGGTAGTAATAGTATTGAAATTTATATCACCCATAAACATTTTATAGCAGTGTAATTGGTTGGGCTATTAATAACTACCCAAGCTTAACCTTCCTTTATTGCTGTGAACACAGCTTGTAATTACCTAAATGATAATAAGTAATAATGCTTAAGGGCACTATATAAACCCAAGCATTTTAGTCTCTCTAGTGAGTGCTCTTTGTGAACAAAAGTAGGAGATCCTAACACATTACCTCTCTTCTGAGTACTTATTTCCACACTCTCCTTAGAGAGTTCTCTAATGGAAAACAAGGTCATAAAACTTCAATTCTGCTCTTACTTCTTTAATCTGACTCCACTAACTGCTGTGCTAATATAGGTGTAAATTAGGCAATAGTAGGAAAGATTCAAAGAGTTTAAAGAATATCATTCTGCGGCACATTTCTGCAAATCAAATATATCCTTCTAACAGCATTCTGGTGTTCTCAGTAGGGGATTATTAAGATCATCTCCTTATTGCCTTGTGTATGTTTCATGCTGTTTTGTAGACTTTATGAGCGGGATAGTATTTGTCCAACTTGTTTTCCTTGATGAGTAGAGAGGATAAATGTCCTGCAGTTGAGGAAAACATAGTTCACTCTGCTTTGCAACAGGTTTTGAAGTTGCTTTTGTCCTCTGTCAAGAGGAGTCTGGATGGCTGTTCCTTCTGCCTGTCGCTTTACATCTCCAGTATCCTGCCTACTAGGTTTGCCACCATCTTTAAAGTTTTCTGATACATCTGGACCTCCAGTGCAAGGCAGCCAATCCAACAATAGTTCTGTTGTTTAAGTCCAGTAAGAGTAGTGCTTTTATTAAAAACAAGGTATTTATCTGTAGTGTTAATAGCCAAAAGAAAATTCACTCTGCTGGTCAGCAGGAATTTTGAAAGAGTGAAATAGCCTAGAAGCAACTGCAAGCGAATTGTTCAGTATTTATCCTCCAACCAGGCTAAAATGCAAAACAATTAAAAACAGCCTAGAATGAGACTCTGTATGGGTCTCCTCACACTTACCAACCTACACCACTCCTGTCTCTCTATTTATTTACAGAATGGTCCATCCTTATGTTGCTTAAGTTGAAGGGTGCAAATAAAATAAGACAGAGAGGGTTGATCTGTCATGTAGGGTCTCTCTAATCACCCAGGTCAACTCTGCTTTTTCCAAGAGCTTGGGGTGAGACAACATCAAGCACAAAACTTAAATATAAGTAGTAAATGTATTTCACACATTTTGATGAGAGAAAATTATTAGAAAATGCCCAGATTTTGAGACTGTCTTTAAGCTAAGGGCAAATTTGCCACTGAACATTCTAGTTCTGACTGACTGGAAGTTTCAACAATAACTTCCACTAAAAATGTTTTCAAGAAAATGGCTCTCTGAAGAAGTAAGCAGTCAGCTTTCATCTTCAGTCATTAATTTAGCAGTTTCTCCTGTAACTCCCTCAGGAATACTTCTAAATCTCCCATAAAAACCTCATATCTTTGTGAGAATTCAACTTCTGTTGTATTTCTGAACCTAATGAGGTTCAACAAAGTTAACTGCAGGGTGTTGCACTTGGGTCGGAGCAATCCCAGGTGTTTATACAAACTGGGGGAAGATCTCCTTGAGAGCAGCCTTTAGGAGAAGGACTTGGGGGTCCTGGTGGATGAGAAGCTGGACATGAGCCAGCAGTGTGTGCTTGCAGCCTGGAAGGCCAACTGTATTCTGGGCTACATTTTAAAAAAAAAAAAAAAAAAAAAAAGAGTGGCCAGCAGGGAGAGTGAGGTGATTGTCCCCCTCTACTCACCTCTTGTGAGGCCCCATCTGCGGCACTGTGTCGCACAGTAAGGACGTGGAGCTCTTGGAGCGGGTTCGGAGGAGTGTCACTAAGATGATCAGAGGGCTGCAGCACATCTCCTGTGAGGAAAGGTTGAGTGAACTGGGCTTGTTTAGCTTGGAGAATAGAAAGCTCTGGGGGAGAGCTCATTGTGACTTGAAGGGAGAATATAAACTGGAGGGGGAATGACTGTTAGCGAGGGTGGATAGCGATAAGACAAGGGGGAATGGTTTTAAACTGAAATGGTGGGGGTTAGGTTAGATACTGGGAGGAAGTTTTTCACTCAGAGGGTGGTGACACACTGGAACAGGTTGCTGAGAGAGGTTGTGGATGCCCCATTCCTGGGGGCATTCAAGTCCAGGCTGGATGTGGCTCTGGGCAGCCTGGTCTAGCAGCTGGTGACCCTGCACATAGCAGGGGGTTGAAACTAGATGATCATTGTGGTCCTTTTCAACCCAGGCCATTCTATGATTTAAGATAACCTTTTTTTTTTTTACAGTATTTTGCACAAGGTTATGCTAAACATTAATATCAAACAACACAGTAATTGTCTTTTAAGAGGGCCTTGCAGAACTCCCTTATCTGTTGTTTAATTTTGTTTGGGTGTGTGAAACTACTGTTATGTGCTTCTTAAAACATCAGTCTCCTCAGTCAGGATCTGATGCTTGCATCAAAAAAAGTAGGAAGCCAAATTCAAAACATAAATACATTTGTCTCTGATGCTACTAGTCCTCTGAGTACGTCATGATCAATATTATTGGTCTGTGATCTGTGAGGGAAAGTTGTACTTTCAACTTTAATGCTTTTGCTGGATGCCTGCACATTAGTACTCTTTCTTCCTCTGCTTTGGTGCCTACCATTCAGCCTCTTTTTGTACTCGTGGATGTAATGAAATTTTGCCCGACAGCTTGTCTTTTGGCCTTCAGCATGGTTACTTAGAATTTTCTAGCTTTTGTGGAATATTGGTTCTGTGATGAATGAAGGGTTAAGTCCCATGCTGTTTCCAAGCTCATTCCTGATTTTTGGCTTTTGTATGGGGCATTTAACTTTAGAGTGATTTTTAGAGTTTCTCAAGAAACAAGCCGTATCTTAAGTCATGGAGTAGTCTGCTACTTGAAAAATACAGTACAAGTTTTCTAATCTCAAAGCATGCTCCAAAAGCTTACATATTTTTAAATTGTTCAGTTTTCACTTCTGGTTCATTACAACTTAAGCATTCATAAATTGGTCTCACACTAGGATATCTTGTAAAGCCTCAGGGCCTCCTGATATGGCCAATGCCCTAATTGTTTTTAGACACTTCTGGCAGAGTTTCCTTGTGTGCACTAATACAACAGTCGGCAAATTGTGGTTCAGAGGGAGCCAATGAGTTCCCTCCATCAGCTTGTTATGTGGTGCAGTTACTGTAAGCTGAAAAATGCACAGTGGCTGGGGAGAGGAGAAGAGGTGAAATGCAGAACAGAACAGGCCAGCCCATTTAGACTTTCCCAGACAGAATTCTCAGCAAAACCAGCAGTATTTAGTCATAGCTTAGTCGCGTTCATAATAGAAATGATCAGAGTTATCCCATAAGGTTTGTTTCTTCATTGAGCAACAAATAGTTCTAACCCACGATTTAAAAATCACTATCAACCAACTCCTGTATCTATGTATTGCTGTTAGCAGTAATTACAAAAACAATTTGCACATCCTGAATTTTGGAAGCTGAGTTACTTCTGTTCACCTATTTAAGTTACTTCTGTGTGCTTGAATACAATCAGCTGTGACTAGAAACGATTCAAATGAAAAATGACACCTGACAGTGTAAGCAGGTGTTGCCTTAAATAGCAATTCTTTCTTCTGGCAAAAAAAACAAACAAAATTACTCTTGCAGCTGGGTAGTAGAAGTAGTATTTTATAGATCTGGTTGCTTTGTATTCTTTGTTAGACTTACTGAATTTTACTTATATCTATCCACATATTCTTTTTCTCTTGTTGATATTTTATGTACTTCTTTAATTAAAACATGGATTGAGGAATAAAGTCTGGACTTCGGCTTTGTCTCCAATCAAAGGTATTCGGGAGAGAAAAGAGTTTCCCTCGGAATAGTTCTTACTGTATGTAAAGTTCATTAATACAATACTGGTAATTAGCAGTTCTCCCAAAGGAGCGCTTTCTTGGAAGACCATGCTTATTTCTGCTTCTTTTATAAACTTCAGCATATAATTAATTTCTGTGGTGACTCTCACTTATGACATGGGGAAATAGAGGACATATATTTCTGTTGTGCTTACAATATCAGTTTTGTCAATCTTAAGTACTCAGATACTATAACAATGACTTAAATCAAATACACACCAGAACAAAAACAAAGCAAATTCTGAATTCTAAGAATAATACATTTTGCATGCCTTTTGGCTAATGCTAGTCCTTAACTTCTAGAATGAGTGTAAGCTAAATTTTCAAGTTTTGCGTTATGAAGTGTGTGTGTGTACCTTCAGGATTCAATGGAAATTCAGACAGAATCAAAATGAATTTATATCAGAAGCTATATATTGAGCTAACTGTGACATACTGTAAATTGAACTGAAGTATGGTTTCATGCATGCAGTGTTTCATAAAGATATGTAGGAATTTGTTATTCTTGAGAAACCGTTCACACTAATCCTGTAGAAGTCTAAGAATACCATTACGACATTGTGAAAATGAAGCCCTTATTTCTTAAATATGAAATTACTTAATTTCTAAAAGTAATATAGTCCTATTTTAAAATGCTTGACCCAAAGAACAAATCAAAACATTGTTTTCCTCAAATCTCAAATAATTTTTTTAAAGTTTCCTAATATTTCTAACATTTTGTTTTCCATATGGAATCTTGTTGCTCTTTTCTAAGGTTATTCGCATACACTTAAAAGGCAACACTCTTTATTACTTAATTTAGATTATGAGATATGTTAAAATACTGAGAAATATATATACATCAGAGTCATCATGAAGAAATTGTTTTCTAGTCTTTTTGCATTGTAATATACCCTTCTTGTATAAGTGCAAATTGCAAGCACATTCTTTCAAGTCAAGTGATGCGTAGTCATGCATGGTGTTGTATCTTATGCCTTTTGGTCACACACTAAAATTTGGATGAAAGTATTAATTATTTACTTTCTTACCACTTCCTAAGTTTTGCTTGCAGGACTCAGCAGTTCTTTTCCCACCCAAATAATCACATGACAGCTGTGCTAAAGAAATTTCTAAGGCAGCATAATGCTTAAAGCAGAATACATAATTTATAATCTTGAGAAGTTTTAAATTACTTAGAATCACAAAATTGTGGGGGTTGGAAGGGACCTCTGGTACTCACTGAGTCCAGCCACCTGCTAAAGCAGGTTCACACAGGAGTAGGTCGTGCAGGAAAGTGTCCAGGTCGGTCTTGAATATTTCCAGAGAAGGAGACTGCAGCCTCTCTGGGCAGCCTGTTCTGGTGCTCCCTCACCATCATAATCAAGAAGTTCTTTCTCATGATCTTATAGAACTTTCTGTTCTCCAGTTTGTTCTCACTACCCCTTATTCTGTTGCTAGGCACCACCAAAAGGAGCCAGGCTCCATCCTCTTGACTCCTACCCATTAGATATTTATGAGCATTGACAAGATCCCCTCTCAGTCTTCTCTTCTCCAGGCTGAACAGCCCCAGGTCTCTCAGTCTTTCCTCATAAGGAAGATGCTCCAGACCATCTTTGCTTCATCATCTTTGTGGCCCTCTGCTGCACTCTCTCTAGATGTTCCCTGTCTTTCTTGAGCTGAGGAGCCTAGAACTGGAAACAGTACTCCAGATGTAGCCTTGCTGGGGCGGAGTAGAGGAAAAGGAATAATTAACACTCCTATCTGTGAAGATTTGGTCTGTTACTTCTCATTTATTTATATATATTATTTTCTTTTTTCCAAGCTTCAAAGTCTTTCAGAACAATGGTTAAAAATACCACTTTCAGGCATCTAATCCAGACTTCGCATTGCTGACTCTGAGGGGACAGCCCTCTCCTGGGGTCACTGGTACAGTTCCAGATCTTCACTTCCTTCTGGATAACAAAGCTATGCTGGTTACTCCTCTTGCACTGAATTGTTCATAGAACAAGTTGCTTTTTGTTTGGATGCTTTCTCCTTCTTTTCTTAAGGGCTGCGTGATAGTAGCAGGCTTGCTAAAAGCTCACCAAGGATACCTCTATTGATCAATTCCTAACCTCCATTTCATGACAAAAAAAAACACCTTTAAAATGATACTCTTTTCCCTCAGTTTATTCCTCTCCATCTGCCTGCTTCATTTATTTTCTGTTACTGGCAGCAGAGGTATTTTCTATTCTCAATGACACGGGTTAGTTATTATCAATAATACTAATCGGAGATGATTTCTGATCATTCATCCCTGCTATGCGCTGTGATATACTTATGATTGATTCTGCTAAACTGTTCTCTCGTTATGAAGGCTCCAAGATTTTTTTTCAGAAGTAATGATAATCAAGCTATAGAGGAAAGCTAATTTTTAATGTCTGTAGAGAAGAATTTTGTTGCTCTGGCTGCCCCCATGGGGATTTGTGTTTGGGACTTCAGGACCAGTAGAAAATAACTAGGATAAATCAATGGTTAAATCAACGGTTAAATCAACTTACTACAGCATTTTCTATCAGCTGAGAATTAGGTGTTTGGTGGTGTTTACAGGAGAAATGTTGCAAGCAATCTTTGTCGCAGAACCAAAAAAAGTAAAGTTACTGCAGCTCTGTTTATCTGTGGCACTGGTGATTACAGTCACCTGGAAACATTATTCCAGCCAAGGAACCTGCAGTCAGCAAATAACTTGAGTTTACTGGTAAAAACACAAATACAAATGAAATGAACATTGAAAACAACAACAAGTAACACATAGGAGTGGCTGTAACAAAAGGAGGACAATATAAAAATGAGTCACAAATGATTTGAGCTCTGCAAAGAAGACCTTATACAATGACATTCTCAAATACTTAACTGAATTACTGATTTCTTAAAACTTTGTGATTATTTAGAATCTTAGTTCTGTGTTATAAGCAAATCCTTTGCAAACACCCTCATCAGATGAGTGATGCAGCAAGGCAGTGTGTACAGAGACAGAAGTATGGCACCATCCATTTTCTTTGTCTTCATCCCAGCAGTCACTAGCAGGAGTGCTAAGAAATCTCGGCACTTATCTCCACATTCTGCTGTAGTGAATCTTCTGGTATTTTAACCATTGCAGAAGTTGTCTGGACGTGATGCTGGGTGAGCCATTGTAGGTGGCCCTGCTTGAGCTGCAGTTGGACCCATTGAACTCCAGAGGTCTCTTCCAACCTCAACTATTCTGTGATTCAGACTTAATTTGAAGATTGTATTTCTAAAGTCAAAACAATATGCTAATCAATTCCTGTTAAAACCAAAAAGCAAGTCTTTAACTTTTCATGGATAAGAAAAATACTCTAAAACCAGACCATAAGTGCTAAGAGGCTAAAAGCAAATTATGAGTGTTGTGCTCAACAATTATGGGCAAATGTTGTGTTTGCTCTTAAAATGGGGATTGTAAAAGACTGGAGATGGTGAAACCGCCCTTGGCATGTGCATAGCCTACAGAAGTTCAGTGGTGTTGGATCTATATTTTTATAGTGGAATAGAGCCTGTTCTTACTCTGTGTTTACATCCAATACATTTCACTCATGTGGGCTGCAGCTACTGAGCGCTGAATTCTAAAAAATCATCTGGTAGCATTAATCTTTTTTTTCCTTAAATTGCTTCTATGCCATGCTCAGCACATTGACTGTTTCCCAAGCCATTGTAAGAAAATAAAAGCAGGTGCACATTATTAAAACATCAGTGTCTCATCACTTTTAAATATATGCTTTCTAAATTACTCATGAGGCTAAATAGAAGGTCTGGATGCCAGAATCAGAAGCTGGCCATCTGTGGGCTAACAGTTGCAAAGCACTGCATTCTTTCACAAGCAAAATGCTGGCCAGGCTATTGCTTCAGTGAGCCATGGCAGCAAAGCTTTAAAAAAAAAACAAAAAAACACACTACACAACAGATTCTTAGCATTTATGCATATTCAGAGGAGGTCACCATGATCACTCTGTGTCAGCTGCACATGTGCTCTGAGTGAGGCACAGAAAGGGGGAATAGAAAGTGAGGGAAGTGAATAATATTACTGAGAGGGATACTTTTATTCTCTGCTAGAGTCAGTGGAAAGTGCTGTCAATAACAAGCACCATAGGAGAGTAATGACTGCAGAAGACCTCTCTCCCACAGTGAGATGCTGCAAAACCTGAATGCCAATCAGACCCCTCCTCTTTTGGCTGTGCGGCAAAAAAATTCCCTTTGCTTAGAGCATGTGTGGCTGATTGAGCTATTGTTGTTTAGTGCGGCTCTCTTTTCTTTGTGGCTCACTCAGGGAAAAGCAAGCATTGAATTGGGGCTTTCTCTTCTCAGAGAACAGCCATGAAGGAAATCAGTCCCGTTCCCAATTAAAGGCTACGGTCCCACAGGAGAGCAGCTTGGCTATCACTTTACATAGCATTTGAGGCCAGGGGTGAAAAGGAATGATGGTGGGAGGAAGAACTGTACTGCATTTTCTGGGTTTCACAGCTTATGTTAAAAACAGGCTATTTATAAGGATTTCTCTTTCAGACATTTATCAGATCTTGGTACAAGAATTGATGATGTGCTGTCATGATGGACTGGGGAACCGATTAAATGATGACATAAGGCATAGAGATGCTCTTTCAGGGTATGTTTCATCTGGGTAGCAGTTTATTGGCAGGCATCCTTAAAATAGGTCAATCTGTTGAAAAAGTGAATGCATGTTAAGAAAGCATTAGACAGAGCAGAACAACAGAACCTATGGAGAAACTGCATTAGTTGCTGCAAAACTGGTCTCTGGTTCTGTTTATTGCAAAGGAAAACAACAAAAAGGCCAATCTCTGAGTCAGGATTTCTCATGGAGTCAGATGAACAGATGGGTGGTTGTCTTTTTCTAAAGAGAAAGGAGGATTTTGTTGGGTAAGAGAAAAACTTCAGGTCTTACAGCGCTGACTGAAAGTCTGGCTTGATATTTGCAAGTGTATCTAATTAGTTACAGCTCCAGGTAGGACCAAGACAAACCAAAAACAATATGGAAAAGAATATACCGTTTACTAAATACAGTAAATGGTAGAAATAAGACTGGTTCTGTAATACATCCATTGTAATCCTACTGACTACAGTAAAATCTCTTTAGGTTGGTGCTCTCCTTGCAGTCTTGATAATTGCAAAGGCAGGCACCGTGCCTGGGCAGCTGCTCCAGGCAGAGCCAAATGGAAGCAGGTAGAGCAATTGTGGGGAGATGTGGGCACAAACCAGAGCTGAGTCAGTCTGGCTGCCTGCTGTTGTTCTGCTGTGAAGGTGCCTGCTGCTCCCTTGGCTGCTAGGTAGACATCCAGTACGGTGGCTAAAAGAAAACAGATGCCTTTGCTTGGCCATTGTTGCACCCAGAAGTGGCAAGAGCCTTTCATCAGGCCCTGAGTTGACAGCAGGAATGGAGAGTGATGTAGGTGGCCCTGTCTGAAAGCAGAGGGGCACCCAGAGCAGCATCAGGTCAAAGTGCTGTTTGCTGAAGGGTGAGAGCTTAGGAGACAGCTGGTTGTATACCCATCCAGCTTTAACACCTCTGTTATCCCATGCATCTCTTCAGGCCTGAAAAAGTAATGTTAGTGTGTGTTTTCAGGACTGAGGCTAGTCAGTGCACAGCGGCAGTACTGCTGTTGTTGTGGTTTCTTTCTCCAAAATATACCCAAAGTAAGTCATGAATTTCTTAGCAATTCATGATAAGTCCTTATGGTGCAGCCTTTGCACTGTCACATTCCAGCAAAGACAGTGTCACAGCTGTTTCCCAGTTAGAGGTATTCCCCACACGTGGGAAGACCAGATTCAGTCTCACCTCAGTGTAGGCACATATCAAGATTTCTCATTCTTACTGACTTTTCCTTGGGTGAAAGATCAGTCCTGCATCTCCCACATCACCCTTATTGAGGCTCTGCAAAGGAGTGAAGTTCATTCCTGGTTGGAGAGGACTAGGAACAGTCAGACCATGTCTGCTATGGAGTTGTTTATTCACTAAGACTTTACGGTTAATTTCAAAGTCAGATCCTGCACTTAGGTTTCTTTTCAACCACTGGTAACAGTGGCCAAAATTTTTTTTCACTGACCTACAAGAACTCATACTCCCATATTTGCATGTTTTCATACCCCTCATCAATTGCTATTTTTTAAAAGCTTTGTTCTTATGCATTCTTTCCTGCAGATAAAACCTAATAACAATGCTTACTGGATGTTTGTGAGACTCTTGGCTGAAAGATATAGCATAAACTCTGTGTTATGCCTATGGCAAAAATGTTAGAAAATAATTAGCCATTGAAATTACCATTTTAGCATAGATTTAATGAAAACTAATATTTCTTTTACGTTTTAGATCTTACGTACAGATTTATGAAGTCCCAGTGGATGCCAAGCTGGCAGTGATTGTATTACAGACTTATTTCAGTTCAGCCTTAGGTCTGCGTTAATGGACAGAGCTGCCTATAGTAAAGAAAGTAACAATAACCCATAAGCAGCATCCCTTTGGTTGAATTTCTTTTCTCTACAGCAGTATGAGATCACAAAGACCAAGATTCTAGAGACCTGTACTTCCCTGTCAACAGGCAGTATTGTAGTGTTGTTGCTCTACTTGACTATCCAAGCTTGCCTCTGCTTGGCAGTCTCCCCACCATGAGGTAAATCAGTGTTAGTCTATGTGTTCTGCAGAAAGCTCATCTCCCTGCTGCCTCATGAACTGTCAATCACTACCCCCTTCAAGAATTTATTAAGCTATTACCTAAATAAAATACAGTGCAGTAAATTAGCATAACAACCAAGAAGAAATACACCAGCTTTATGAGGGGAACAAACATAAAGTAGAAAAATATAAATGGTAGTATCTTCAGAGAAACAAAACAAATCACATTTACCTGTTCTTGAAGTTAAAGAGGAGATTATTTTTTACATAGTGGTAACAGACTATATGAACTATGCAGTAGCTTATATTATCTGTTTCAAGATTTAATAGTAGTAAAATCTGACATCAGGTTTGGCTTTGGTATAGGTGAGAGATTTCAACTCAACAGCATCATTTTCAGTAGTAGCAATTTGCTGTTATTCTCCACATCTGTTGCCGTTTACCTGCTACCCAGGAAGCCCCTCAGAGATACACAACTTTTCTGTATGACTGCATAGACTCAAAGTTTCCTTATTCTTCGGTTATTGTATCATGGAATCCCTTTTCATCAGCTCATCTCAGTAGAGCAAGCCACTAAGTATGTGCTTAACCTCAGTCAGAACTGCAGGCACCAGCAGTATTTGGTGTCAGAGTGCCACTGGCAGCAACAAGATGCATGTGTTGAGTCAACATTTCTCTGCACTTTAATTCTACTTGTCACCTGTGTTCTTTCACATATACCTGTCCTACTGTCAGCATGGCACTCCAACACAACTGAGGCACTCCACCTCAACTGAGGCCCCTGCTCTTTCCTGCCAATTATTCCAGTTAATTATTTGTGAAGTTTCTCTTTTCTTCATTTTTATCTCATTCTTGTGTTTTAGAGCATTCTTGTTTTTCATCTTTTATTAACCATTTTCAAACTCCTTTCTATTCACATGCAGCAAGTTTTTATGTGTGATCTCATTAATTTTGGTCCAGTATTCAGGTTGGCTTCTCTAGCAAGAGAGAAACGATCTGACATCAGAGTCCAGCAGCGTTGCCTGTTCTCTTCATGCAGGTACCTAGGGCATGTCTACCAGTTCCTTTTGAGGTGTCAAATTACCTGTTCTCACCCATTTCATTTCAGTATAATTCACTTAACTTAGCTCTTAATCAGAGTCCCTGTATTCCAATTACACAGGGTAGCACAGTTATAGGTAGGTACTGGGACTCACCTTGAGGCTGCTTTGTTTTATTATCTGATGGCCTGATTTCAAGGTGCTTTGGGACCACTACGTGGTACTGAGAGTGTTTTCACTGATCTGCATACCTGGAACACCTATTTGGAGAAGGTAGTGTTTGTAAAAGGTAAAATAATCCATGCCCATACTCAGAGCCATAGGACATTTCTTCAGCATAGCAAAGTACTGAAGGAGGAAGGAATGATCTCATGAAACAGTAAGGAAATGCAAAGGGAATGGAACTGGGTACATTGCCCTCAATGAGAGCATTGTATTGGCTGTAACACAAATTTGGATTTCTTCCCTTTCTCCCATTGCTTCTCCAGCCCCCTCAGCGCAGTGCTGTCAAAAACAGGTGCTGAAAGAGACCTACAGTGGGACAGTGATTCTGATATCTGTACATGCTACCTGGTCCTTCTCATATGCCTGTAACTCTTCTTTCCCTGTAATACAAATAAGCTGAGTCCTACAAGGTTTGTTTTTGACAAATTTGTCAGTATCACCCTTCTTTGTACTACATTCATTTACACTCTATGAATTCTCAGAGCTGGTAATAATTCAATGACTGTGTCAACAGCTCTTCTAAGCATCCAAGGACAGTGCTCTTCAGAGTCAGCTGATTTTAAGACGTGTAATTTATCAAATGCACTCTAGTCTGTCCTTTGGCTCTTCTAACCCAATCTGTTTCCCCTTTGAGAACAGCAAGAGCATGTGAAACTCGAGTTTCTGTGCAAGCTGTGTGACCTCTCCGTGCCTAGTCTCTTCAGCTGTAACATTACAGGGGCTCTAGAGGTTCCAAACCCTGGGAGGCTGTACTTGGGTAATGTGAGAGGCAGCCGTTGAGCCTGCCTGAGGAGAAAAACATACAAGAGGTGAAAGATGAACTGCATTATTATCTCAGCATTATAGATGAGAGTTTAAGACAAACTGCAATTGAGTGATTTACATAGTATTACACTAGATGTCTCTGTCAGAGCCAGAAGAGCCATCAGTTTTTGATATCTCAGATTAATGTTTAATAACATAACTAACAATATTGATTTAATATAACCAACAGTCCTGGCTACCATTTCCAGTGCTGGTGATTTTCCAAGATAAGCTCTGCTCCTCCTGCATGCTGACGCTCCCTTCAGCTAGTGGTTCCGCCTCTGCTGCTGACAGATCTGGTAGCTGTTTTTGTCTTTGCTCACCTAGGCTGTCAATAGACTGCTGGTACTTATGGGAGTACTGTATTCCATTACTGATCTGTGGGCACTCTAGTTCCATCAGCCTTTCAACTCTGATTAACAGGAGTAATTAATTGCACACTGATGAGGGCTTGCAGTGACTAAGCCCTCTTAGGTGAGCAGCATGTAGATACTGGAAGGCAAACTGTGAAGAAAGAAAGCAAACAGGAAAAAAAAGCCATGTGGACTTTTGTTCCTTCAAAATGACCTTTCAGCACTGGTCCTTTATGTTTTCATTTCCTTTATTTTGTTCTTTCTCTTATTTGTTCTGAAAGGAATCAGGCATTCTTTGGGAAGTAATTCATATGCAAAAAGTTTTTGCATTGGGATTCATCTGATAAGGTCCACAGAGGAGACTTATTTACACTGACAGGTTGGCAGCCAGACAACCTCTCAATTTTCTAAATGAAAGGAGAGTAGCAGCAGGACATCTCCTACTCTCTGCCTTTCGGCACTGGAAGAGAACCAAAATCTGGCAAGCAACAGTTCTGGGGAGCCAGCTCTTTAGAAGACGAAGAAATGCATGGGCACTGAGAATGCGACATAAGGTTTGCCTTCTGTGAGAACCAATGCAGACAAGTGACATTCAGGTTGACAGTTTTTGGGGCTTGAGAACCTTGACCTATCAGATGCAATTTGCTTGCCTTCTTTTCAGCATAAATTCCAAATGTGAAATAATCTAAATGGATTTTGAATTCTTGTTTGTAAAAGAAAAGTCAAGAATGAAGACTAGTTCAGTTTTATATTCGGGCCTGTAATCAATGTGGTAACACTGTGCCAACTTCAAACCCACGGGGAAAGAAAGTAAAGGTACCTCGAACACCTGGTTCCCCCATTGTCTCAGTGGTATGACTGTCAGGTTAATAACACCAAGTCCTAGGCTCAGCTGTGATCACTGCCTCCATGTTTGTCCAAATACAGTAACATATGTATGTTTTAACTTCTGCCACGTGTTTTAAACAGGAACACATAACAAGTCAAATCAGTGCAGCCGAAAAAAAGTCACTTACTGATTTCTGCCTTTGCCTGGAATTAGTCTGCCAGGCACCAGCAATGACAATCTACTGCCCAGGTGCAGCATAGCCTGCATCAGAGCATCTCAGAGGAACAAGATTTCAGTTAACACAATAGCAAATTGTATGTTATCACAGCTTGCTGTTAACACAAGAGTCCTGCACTGACAAATAGTATGCCCTTACTGTAGCAGGCCATATCTCTCTGTGCTGAATACTTATGCACATGGACTCACTGCTGCCTGGATGAGTTTTAAGTATGCTTTTTACAGAGACATAACTGCCATTAAGCTTGGTATTCCTCCTGATGATGCTAAGGGCACTGGGAAAAATATATAGTAAAGGAATAGTCATGTGTATCAGAAAGTGTTTTAAGTGGAAAGGGTTGTAGTATGGAGATCATACGTGTCGTGGCTGCTTATATGTGTTCCAATTAGTCATTCTCTTCTGCATTAATGGATAAAATAGTGTTTATACTTGAAAGTAGGTATCTTATTGTTTTAACTGCATACCTGTTTGATCATACCCTTTTCTCCATGGCTGGCTACCTTGTTGAAGCTGCTGTCTGCTTTCCTGACCAATGCACATACCTGACAGCTCTGCTCTACTTGTTCCCACTGCAGCTGTTTGCTAGAGTTCACATTCTTGAAAAGAAGGCAGCAGACTTCAGTGATGTTGCCATGGTCATAAAATTGGGATAAATCAGTGTGATGCCCTGTAGAAGGCCAGAAGTCACTTCTTGGTCACACAAATGTCACTGGAGACTAATAGCAATGAAAATAGTTAACATCTCTGCCCAGGCTCATTGTTTCTGTACACATTACAGAATCACAGGGTTTGGAAGGGACCTCTAAAGACCTTCAAGTCCAACCTCTATGCTAAAGCAGGTTCCCTACAGCAGGTCACACAGGAAAGCATCCAGGCAGGTTTTGAATATCTCTAGAGAAAAACACTCCACAACCTCTCTGGGCGGCTTGTTCCAGGGCTCTGTTACCCTCACTGCAGTGTTCTTTCTCATGTTCAGATGGAACTTTCCGTGTTCCAGTTTGTGCTCATTGCCCCTTGTTCTGTCGCTGGGTGCCACAGAAAAGGGCCTGGCCACATCTTCTTGACTCCAACCTTTTAGATATTTGTAAGGACAGATATGACCCCCTCCCAGACTTCTCCAGGTTGAACAGTCCCAGGTCTTTTAGCCTTTCCTCATAAATCAGGTGCTCCAGGCTCCTCATCATCTCTGTAGCCCTCTGCTGGACTCTGTCCAGAAGTTCCCTGTTTTTCTTGAACTGAGGAGCCCAGAAGTTGACACGGTACTCCAGATGTAGCCTCTCCGGGGCAGAATAGAGAGGGAAGATCACCTCCCTCAACCTGCTGACCGTGCTCTTTTTAATGCACCCCATGATACCATTGCCCTTCTTGGGCAGAAGAAGGCTTATGGTATTTAGTAAAGCTAGCACTTTAAAGATTTAACTAGAAAAATGTTCTGTTGCTTTTCATTTAATCTTTATTGCGTATTCTGATGTGCATTTTATTGAAAGGCTTTACGATCTTACAGAAATGTGAAAATAAGTTTGTTTTCCACAGTACATAAAGGGAAGCTCTTCACTGTCCCTTGCATAGTCACTAGGTTATTTATCATATGAGGAGAGGTCATTGTCAGCCATATGTCCAAAACAACATTATCCTTTTGCAATGAATTACATTATGGAGCCTAAAGAACTGCCTTTTGTAGCCATGAGCACTGCTGATGCCAGCAGCGTGAGCCCACCTGCCCAATGCAGGCAGCTGGTAGACAGTGAGCAGATCACAAATGATCCTTGGGGCTTGGATGAACATTTTTCAGAGGGGACCCATGCATCACGCAGAGTTCACACTGTTAAATTGGACTATGTGTGGGTCAGAATCCCAGCGTGAAAACATGACCTGACATGTTTTCTGGTCCAACTGCTATTTGCCTGTCTTTGTTAAGTGATAATAGACCAAACGCTGTAAATATCATTGAAGTCTGTGATCCAGGAAATAGTGTTCATATACAATAGCTTTCATGCACTCTCTGAAGGAAGCAGAAAGTCCTTTTATTATTGCAGTGGGAGTTTTTGGACAAGACAACTGGAGCAGGAGGCCTAATATCTTAAAGACTAAAGTTTCAAAAACCAGGTTACTTTCAAAATCAGTGCTGCTATGAGATACAAGCAAAGGCAACTGGTAGGGGAAAAAAAGGAAGTGGTATATCTTTCAAGAATGAGGCCTACAGTAGCTTTACTACATCAAAAAAAATAAAAGTCTTGCTAGATTAGCCCATGTAATCCAGTGTCAAGCCTAAAAGCAGATAAATGAATGTAGCAGAGATGATGACTGACTCAAACTTAGGCTAATGTTCTGACTCAGGTATATAGCTGGCAGGAATTTTAAGTACAAAGAATTTTTAGAGCAATATTGTGTTTTAAAAGATATTATTAAGGGAAACTAACACACTCATCACAGTTCTTGCCTTCCTTAAATATGACTCTTATGGTTATGGCTGACTTTGTCACTCTCCAGAGGAGCAGCTAAACTGTACTGGCAGCTCATATCTAAATGTTAACAATTGAATTGCACCTTGTTGCTCATGCTGATGATCAAGGAGGTAAATTAAATGTTAAAATATAAGGTAAACATAGCAATGTATGGGAAGGTACTTATTGCCTTTGTCAATCTGTACGTTTTGTTGGAGTGTAGGGCCTGGAGGTGGATGAGAGATGAGAGCTCAGGGGATGCCAGCTAGTGAGCTGCCTTGCAGGTCTAAGAAGGAGGAATTAAATATTCATATGAGAAAAAGGCATTTTTTGAGGTTTCATTAATAAAACCAGAGAAGGAATGGATGGGAAAGTAGACCTGAGAGGTTACTCGTGTTACTGGTGGCCCAGTAGCAAGGCAGCATCACAGAAGAGAGGAGATATTCAGAGCAAGCTTTTGTCAGAGCAAGCATTAGGCTGACAAGCTCGTATCCTAAGGGTATATGCACATATTGCAAGAAACAGCAAAAAAAAAAAGCGTTTTAAATCCTAGGCAAGGAAAGGCTGAAGGCTTTTTCAGTCAGTACTGCAGAAAATCCCAGAGGGACAGATTTCCACAGGGGCAGCTGCAGTGTGAGGAGACACCAAAGCAAGACGATGGGAAAATTGGAATATGCATATTCAAATATTTATGAGATAGATGACCTGAAAGATTCACCTTGGAGGAGGTTTGATTTCATGCACTTTTCCAGTCACATGATCAGACTCATACAATGAGCATTTTTTACTTTTACCTTTTGAACCATAAGCCTGGGAACTGGGGCTCCCACCTGCTCATTTTCCTCATGTCCAGATTGGCTTTAAGCAAACACAACCACAAAGCAAGTGTAGTTAGATATGAAACTTTGCAGTCTCCTAGTATGTGAAAGTCACAGTACTGTTCAGCTGAGGCTATCAAAATATTGTGGTATTTCTACACAGTAGTGTTTTAAATGAAGCTCTTCGAGTGTCTGTGAATAACACTCCAGGCGCTGTTCAGATCAGAAGAATTATCCTTCACCTCCTTTCACTCCCATCTAAAGAAGACATACGTGTGAAACCACACTTTTCCAAGTTTTCATGCTACAGCACTGTCATGGTTTTGTAATTTTTGCTATTGGTATTCCACATCATAACATCATGTGGAGCACAGACGGCAGTACCGCACCAACAGGGATTCCTTGCTCCCCATTCATGAGTTGATTCGCCAGCTGGAGAATCAGGGGGTGATAAGCAAAACTCGCTCACCTTTTAACAGCCCCATATGGCCAGTGCGCAAAGCCAGTGGAGAATGGAGGCTGACAGTAGACTACCGTGGCCTGAATGAGGTCACACCCCCACTGAGCGCTGCTGTGCCGGACATGTTGGAACTCCAGTACGAGCTGGAGTCAAAAGCAGCCAAATGGTATGCCACCATTGACATTGCTAACGCCTTCTTCTCCATTCCTTTGGCCACAGACTGTAGGCCACAGTTTGCCTTCACCTGGAGGGGCGTTCAGTATACTTGGAACCGTTTGCCCCAGGGGTGGAAACACAGCCCAACCATTTGCCATGGGTTGGTCCAAACTGTACTGGAACAGGGTGGTGCGCCTGAGCACCTGCAGTACATTGATGATATCATTGTGTGGGGCGATACAGCAGAAGAAGTTTTCAAGAAAGGAGAGCAAATAATCCAAATTCTTCTGCAAGCTGGTTTTGCTATAAAGCGAAGCAAAGTAAAAGGACCTGCCCAAGAGATTCAGTTCCTAGGTATTAAGTGGCAAGATGGGCGTCGTCACATCCCAGCAGATGTGATTGACAAAATCGCTGCTATGTCTCCGCCCACTAGCAAGAAAGAGACACAGTCTTTTCTGGGCGTAGTGGGCTTTTGGAGAATGCATGTTCCAAACTACAGCCTCATTGTAAGCCCCCTTTATCAGGTGCCGTGGCCCTGGGGCCAGTACGGACGGGACAGGATGTAAAGAACATCCTCTACACTGCTGCTGGTGAGAAAGGTCCCACTTGGAGTTTGTGGCAAAGAGCCTCAGGAGAGACTCGAGGCCGACCCCTGGGATTTTGGAGTCGAGCATACAAGGGGTCTGAAGAGGGCTACACTCCCACTGAGAAGGAGATCTTAGCCGCATATGAGGGGGTTCGGGCTGCTTCCGAAGTAGTCGGTACTGAAACGCAGCTCCTTCTGGCACCTCGACTGCCAGTACTGAACTGGATGTTTAAGGGAAAGGTTCCCTCCACCCATCATGCTACTGATGCCACTTGGAGCAAGTGGATTGCACTGATTACACAACGAGCGCGGATGGGGAACCTCAGTCGTCCGGGAATTTTAGAGGTGATCATGGACTGGCCTGAAGGTAAAAAGTTTGGAACATCACCAGCAGAAGAGGTGTCACGTGCTAAAGAGGCCCCACCATACAATGAGCTACCAGAAAATGAGAAGAAATATGCCCGCATTCTCCACCAAAATCTGTCACGGGGTTATCTAGATCAATCTGTGTCCGTGACAGGGGGGGCAGTAGGCCCGTGGGCCCCCAGCTCCCATCTCCCTACCCCTTTCCCTTTTTTTCCCTTCCCCTTTGTCAGGGGCCAGGGGCCCACGGGCCTACTGCCCCCCCTGTCACGGACACAGATTGATCTAGATAACCCCGTGACAAGCACGAAATGGCCTTCTGTCTTTCACTGAAGCAAAAATGTGAAGATTAGAATACTGAATGCATGTTGGATTACTTTGTGGTTATGCAGGTTGTGCTCCCAGCATGGTCCTCCTGGATCCAGTCCCAGCTATATCTCGGCTGTCCTTACTACTTCTTTTTCAGTTCATATTTTCTCTTTTGCAGAGAATGGAGAATCAGACTTGGGATGGAGGGTTGTTGTTCAATCCTTCTATCAAAAACATGTGAATCCAAGGGAGGATCTATGATTTTATGACAGAGTAACAAATAGCAAAATCTCATCCCATCTGAAGTCAACGGGGAGAAAATAATTTCATTTGGTAGGAAAAGTGTCCACCTGTCTATCTCTCACTCTATAAGCACATATTGATATGTAGGTTGTTCCGAAAGTAATGCCTCCTATTTATTTCCATGGAAACTACAAAAGATACAAAGAGCGCAATAGCACTACTTGATAGAGGAAGTTTTCAGCTGCAAAACATTATTTTTCAATATAGTCGCCACCATTAGCTATGCATTTTTGCCATTGCTGAATAAGAGCTCTTCATTTTATGATATGACAGCTGTCCAGAATGTGGCTTGTCCTTCACATCTCTGTTACCACTGCTGAAATGCACCACCCACTGCCTCACTGTGCTTACATCCACTGTTTGGTCTCCATAAATGTTTAGCAAGTTTCAGTGAACATCAGTGAGTGTAATTTCCTCCATGTGGAGGGATTCAGTTCCACACCTTTGTTTCATACACACTTTCATGTCAGATGCCATTTTGTCTGACTGTCCCTCTGCTGTCATCTGTCACATGGCAGCTACATGTAATGGAATATTGGCGGGAAGGTTCAACCTCTGCTGCCATACCACCAACATCCACCTCTGACGTTGTGGGCTAACACCATAAAATAGGAGGAATTTTCGGCAGGACTCATAGTTTATTTTGCACTGTATAAGCACATTTCTGTGAAGGTACCTCTTGGGACCTACTGACGTCCCAGTTCCTACTGTTGAATTTATTGCTTTATTGCTAAGGCTCAATGTGTCTTCCTCTGGCTTTCAAGAGCAGCAGCAACATGGTTGAGGAAGATAGGAGTCGCAGAGTTAGCAGAAGTGTTTGCAGCTCTCTGAATGCTAATGATATTACAAGTGGCTGAGGCATTTGACCTGCACTGGCTGTAGAACTTAATTTTTTTAATTGATTTTTTGAAAGAGCCCTGAATTGTTGTCAAGTATCAGCAGAGAGAAAATCAGCTGCATAGCAGTGAGGAGAGAAAAGAGGAAGGCAAAGGGGAGCAGCTGCTGAAAGAGCCACAGAATTCTAGGCTCATGTAACTTGCTGAACATTGTCAAACGGCAGCATGGTGGAAGGTGCTGTCCTGAGTGGCATCAAGCTGACCACTAGGGCAGATACAGGGATATAGGATGCTTTTATACTTGGATCTAACAAAATAGGTTGGCAAAGCAAAGATAAAGCTGCAGAGGACATGTAGGTCAAAGTGTACAAAGGAGGAGAGTGGTATGAAAGAGAAGCAGGAAAAAGGGAGAGAGAATAATTATTTGAGGGTGTATTTCACATTCAAGCACTGGAATTTTCCAGAGTGCAAATCAAGTCAACGCTAGGAGACATTGGCATGTGTTTTGAAGTCACAAAATACTCCATTGTAAGAGTTCTTAAAGGCCCGTTGGTATCAGACCGTATTTTGAAAGAGGGTTCTTTCCAACAACTAGTCTTAATTCTTTGCCTAACACTATACTTGCAATAGGTAAAGGTACCTATTAGCATCACAGAATAAGGATGATAACAAATAACGTTGTGAATGGCAGGTATCCGGACAAAGACATCTCTCTCATCAATTTCTTCTGCATGCTGTAAGGCAGCAGGTTTGTACTAAGAGCTGAGAATGTAAAGCCACAAAACAGAATGAAATCCATACATCATGACTAATGACTTGTTGCAATATTATTTTATTCAATTTTAGTTTATTTTCATACCTCTGATGGGCAGCTTATTTTCTTTTTGAAGATAAATACTTAACCAAAATTCAATGTAATATCTGTACGTGGTAACACTTGTGTAATGTGTAAGTTAAACTACATAAATCAAAGTGTATTTGGTTGTGATGCACGTTTATGTAAAGCTTTCTTATCTGTGAGGGTATTCTTGGACCAACATATTTAAGGGTCTTGTTTGCTTGTTTCAAGCTATATTTCCAGGAAGATACCTGTAATGGGAATGGAAACAAATGTAAAGTCAAGATATGTAATCGTACAATATCATGGCTGTTGCATAAGGGATCTATACTTACCCATTCTATCTAGAGCAACTTACCATCTCCTAGAATAGGATTTGTGTGTTTTTATGCTGAAATATTATATATTACTCTTTAGCTATATTAAAGTGTATGGAGAGACTGAAAAATAGAAGCGGATATTGTTAGGAGAGCTCTGCAGTCTTTGCAGACACAATACAACACATCACTGATGGTTTTTATTCTTATACTAAGAATGATTTATTTTTTTTGTTACTCCTGTCTAGAAAACAGAACTAAATCTATATCCCCAAACCAAAGCTAATCATTATTAGCCCTACAAAGAGGCCCAAGTCATCCTATTGGAGTTTTCTTCTATCTCACTTCAGAGTACAGCCCAGATGTTATACACAAATGCTGAATGGTAGCAGGCCGGAATTACTGAGGATATGTCCACATTATTGCATACATGTGGAACATCCATTCCATTAGTGCATGGAAAGACTCTCTGTGATTTTCCATGAAAATCTGGAGATCCAGAGAGAGAAATGGGGAACAGAAAAGTTAAATAAAAGAATGGCATTTTGAAGCCTTCTGCTAGTGGACTTGTGACCACAGTTGTCCACAGTTGTTTGGGGATGGACAGAGATCTGATGATCAGTCTGTAAAATTACAGTAGCTCACAGAATTCTACAAGGTATTCCTAGTTCCTGTGTAAGCCTAATGCCACCGCTGACAAGGCAGACAAGCAGCCTCCTCTGGTGCAGTTGCTGCAGGTATGGTTTCAGCAGGTGAATGCACATGTCCAGCAGTGTTGTTGTGTCCCAGTACTAGCTTCATTCTCCACCTCTTCTTTTGCCATCTGTCTATCATGGTCAGTTTTATGCCATTATTTTATTCTTATTATTTTATTGCTCAGCCTAGTCCTTTCAACTAGAAACCCACAGCTGTGTGAACATCTCAAAGAACCTAACACATCTGAGCTGTTCTACACAAATTATCCTGAAACCTGTGTGCTTATGTTACGTACCATTTCTTACCATCAGTGGCAAGCTGGGTGAAAGGGCTGAGCCTTCAAAGCAAAAACAGATTTCACAATTTATAGATTGCTCTAGAGGATGTGTAAGCTGGAAATTCTTCTAGGTCTTTTCCAACCTCGATAATTCTGTGATTCTGTGATTTAGCTGGGAAGTATTGGTAATGGTTGGACTGGATGATCTTCTAGGTCTTTTCCAACCTCGATAATTCTGTGATTCTGTGATTCTGTGAAACATCATAGAGAACTTAGATTCTCTACTGTTATGCACCTCGTGGGGCCATTAGCTCACTAGACAAGGTAGACGTAACTCACCCTTGCCCAGATTGTGCTCACTAGGCACATCACTGCAGAAAATCAAGGTCATAATTTAAAAAAAAAAAAAAAAAAAAAAAAAGAAAGAAAAAGAAAAGAGAATGTGCATTGAAGTATCAATAGTATGTTCAGTTACAGGATGTTCAGTGATCCCTTCATTCTTGTCTGATGGGCTTGCAGAACCCTCAGCTTTCTCTTCAACAGTTCAGTGATCAGCAGCAGCTACTACCTCCTTTTCCATCAAGTTCACATGCATGTTCATCACCTGTGATTTATGTTTCACAAAAAACTTCCGATCACACTACCTGAAGCTTTTCTTATTTCTAGATGCCACAGAACATTTTATGAGAATTCTTATATTAACTGCATTTCCTGAAAGCTTACTATTCCACTTCTTTCACAGTCTGGGGCTGTTTTACTGTTGCTGGCAAACAGGATTTCATACTTATCCATCACCTTCTTTATGAGGAAGTTTGAGTCTTCCACACTGAAACTGAGGTAACATCTCTTCTCTGAGAGGGTCAGATAGCCTGCTTGTGCGTTTTGACTGTCGGATCTCCTATGATATACCTTCATCCTGTCTGTGTTGATGAGTTTTTTGTGAGATATGAAATTGGTAAGGTGACCCTTAATTTTGGAATGGTTTCCTCTTCTTGAAGCACTGTACTGATGCATTACTCAACATTGGACGCATCAGTACAGCTACAGATACAAATATCAAAAAGGCACTGTCTCTGTGCTTTTTAGCCTTCAGTGCTCTGTCACTTGTACTGGCAGCTTTTTCTAGAAAGGTGTATTGACTCTGTGCTTTTGCATGCTGAATAAGTTTTTGCATGACTGAACTACCTCTGGATTTGGACTGTGAAAAGGGGGTGAAGAGAAAACAATGGTGAGGCTTTCATTTAGCATTCACAGCTGGATTGATGAAGTTGTCAAAGAACATCATTAGTATCTGAGTCATATATGCATTCATGTAAGCAGATGAAAATGTGCTGCTGTGAACAAGTGGTTGTTGATGATACCAGCATAACTGTAAGAAGCTGGATGTATAAAAGGGCATCTTGTAGTTGGGATGTATGGTCATACTTCACATGATAATGGTTGGATGCTCATCAGTTGGTGGGATTTCAGCATGGGTATTAATTGCACATGATGCAAGTTCCTATTACTCTAAACCTGCAATTTCACATTATAGACCCTTGTGCTACAGTTATTTGTCAAAATATACACTAATATGCATGTCCTAAAACAGACTTGGGCTTATTTATAATTAGGTGTTATTTCTCAGTGTTGTGGAAAGGCTACTGTGTCAATTACTGTTAAATCTCGGATGACATTATAAGAAATATTCAGCAGTTTGCTTATAAATCAGTATTCAGGTAGAGGAAACGCTTCTTTATAATAAAGCTGCTCATTGCAGCCATTAGTACTTTTTCATTAGTGTAGAGTTTTTTGAGTTTTGTGGCAATCAGCCGGGACAAGAGAGGAGCAGTCATAGCTGCTGTATCAAGTTCTTGTATCCGTCAGCAGTGTTTTCAGATTCATCTCCTCTTGAATTCTTAGTGGGTAGGAGAGGAAGACATTTAACTTCTAGTGTTCTCTACTGAATGCTATCTGATGCAGTATCACACATTACAGGAGAATTTACAAAGAGTTTTAAAGTTTCAGAGTCACTGAGTGTTGGTTATTCCAGGGTGGATTTTTAGAGACCATTGCAATCTACTCGCAAAAATGTGGGATTGGCCATTTCTTCTTGCAGCTGCCATCCTACTGGGCCCTCCCAGGACCCCCAGCTCTCCTGGGACTGGACCCAAACTGGCCCAAAATCACCATTCCGGGAAGCACCCACTTATCTTCTGGCTCCAAATTCCACTGCTAGCATCATTTCTTTATAGAATCACATTTAGCTTTTCTGAGACACAAAGTTCAATTTGATAGTGGATAAATTACTTGGGTTTCTTTGTTATGGCAACATAGCAAACAGCAAATGTAACACTGGACTTTGATTAAGCAGCAGCACAGCAAATTGAAGTGTCCTGAAATGCAACACCAGAGGATCTGAACTACAACTCATTATTCTATATATTTACCGAGAGCCTGGAATTCTCTGTCATGCTCTTATTGATCATCATGTTCCCTGAAAAAACAACATTATGTTCAGTTGCTTGCTTTTTCAATAACTTAAGTGTGTGTACGATCTCCACTCATCATCAGTGGTAGGTGCTTGATTTGGGTTGTAATGGCATTGAATGAATATTTCTCAGCTTGTACATACCTCTGCAGGTAACTTTTTGCCAGAATTTGATGGACAGCAAGCCTTCAGCTTGTTATATAGCATCTAACTGCTTCTCAGTCCCACTCTCAATCTTATTATTTTGGTTGCACAGCTACAATAATTAAATACTACATTTTTTCAGATTTCCTAAAATAGCTTAACATTATACTAGGGAGGGACACAAAATTTCTTCTGTCTGTACAGTGTCTTGGTTTTCACTTTGTATACCAGTCACTATTTTATTCAAAAATAAGACTAAGTGCATTTCAATCCCTGCTATGAAGCTGCTTTGATTAATTTACTCAAGCCAAGCTGATATACAGCAAGCATTTAATTAACATTTGATGTTCTATCTAGAGTATTAAAGTGTCTGAACTGCATTCTATCCACACGCATGACTCCTCACCTTTCTGGGTATGACTGCACTTATGTGCTATTTCTGACAACTAGCCTTGTGAAAGCTGGCAATAAGTAGAAGAAAATGTACTACTCTGAATATTCATGTGCAGGAGGTAGTTCATAAACCTGTATGTTGTCTTGTTATAGAGTCTGAATCATGGAAAGTTTGTAATTTTCTTGTCAGAAATGCCACAGGCTTGACTCATCCACAAAGTTTCTTCAGGCCAATTCTACCAGCTCAGAACATACTAAGTGCTTGCCACAAGCAGAGGTGTGCAACTTGCATGCAGGAAATGCCCAGGTGTTGATGTGGCCATACCAAGAGAAAAAAGCCCTTGTTGGCATAATTAATGTTGGGTTGTCTGTGCTGGTGGGAAAAAAAAGTTCTGTCAAGCTCCTGTCGCTGTGGGTGTCCTGAAGAGAAAAAGCATAATGAGGTGATGAGTGAGTCTGTACGCTGCTACAGAAAGGACTATCAAATCACTCTGTGAAATTGTGCCACATGTGGTAGGCCAAAATTTTTCAATTTTGATCTACCCAGTGTAGGAAGTTACATTTGGGCTGTATGAACATGCCTGTGTATCGGAAATGGTGTCATACAGTCACATATGCGCAGAACACTACTTGCTATCAGGTCCTTCTACAAATGCTTTCACATCCAGATCCTCATTATCTATTTCCTAACACACAGAATTTTAAGATTTACTCTCTCTTTACACAGTATGGAGGATTCTTCTTGCTTCTGTTGTATCCCAGATTGCTCTCTATTTATATTTATGTAACTATAAGGATGTGTAATGCTATTTTTTAATCTGGTTATTCAATATTAAGATTGTTAAATTTCCAGAGGTCCCAGGAAGACCCCGTTGTTTTAGATATACTACAGATACAATAAAATATTGCTTGCTCTAAACAGATTCTTATTAAAAAAAATAAAATAAAATAAAATCTGGCCTGATTTCAAACTTTAATGCTCATTTGGATAACTCATTCAGAATTATGTGATAATGGATAACCAGTTCTTCAGATGAATTACCTGTAAATGCCTAGTTGAGTGTGTATTTGTGATATCTTATGCCAGTAAATCAGCATGGTTCAGTGATGTTTCATGCTTTTAGCAATATACATCAGAGTATGGTCATGCTACATAGGCTCTAAACATCTTTTTTAAAATATTTTTGATCATCATGGACACAATGTTGAGATTTCTGGTAAGTGTAAGTCCTGAAAGTATCATAATTGGCAAATTATTGAGTGTGCCAGTTCTGGGTGTTACTTGAAGTCACTGTGATTTACTTGCATTTTTTCTCTTCTTAACTGGGTTTACTCCTCTGTGGTGCATTTTGGAATTTCTGCCATGCATAAAATGACAGAAACATATTCCCAAAGCATCTGTATTTCTCCAGGGATAATATTTAATTTGGAATTTTAACAAACCATATTCCAGTTCACCAGCAATGGGCTGAGGAAAGCTGCTTCTGCAAATAGATACTCCAGAAGGACTGAGTGTATATCGGTAACCTTTTGACACAGAAGAATACTGAAATACCTCTAGAGATCATTGACCGTCTGTAGTCATATTCCTCTTGAGCCATTCATTGCTATCATATTCTGAACTCTGCAGCTCTCCACTTGTCTCAGAGCAATAACATGAAATGGTGCAAAAAAGAGCATTCTATATACTTCCAAGTTAACACTGGTAACGTCATATAGTTCTGCCAGCAGTGCTGTTACATCCACTTTCCATCTTACTCTACTTAAGTCCCTCAACTCTATTGCTTAACTAACAAGAATTGTCATTGTAACAGAGTACCTGTGTGCCTGCAGTGCTCATCTTATCAAAGAAAATGCTCCCATTTTCAGTTACTAACCAAGAGCCTTTTCTTAACAGAATTATCCTTTTAGTATTCATCATCAGGAAAGTTTCTTTCCTAATAGCTCTCTTCAGGATTCTTAGTCCATGAGAATGCGTTCTCTTATTCACATAGCACATGTTCTGTATGGCCCTTTTTTCGACACAGCACCAGCGCCTGCTGCAAGGCAGCAGTTCTGGGAGCTCCAGCCCCAGCATTGCCTGATCAAGTAGGGGTTTATGTCCTGGGGCTGAGTGAGTTGCTGCCTAAGATGCGATTTCAGTCACTGATGTCTAATAATGGGTTCACCCCCCAGCCTTTTCTTGGTAGCAGTGGCGTTAGATTTTCTCTTTTCTGCTCAGTTCACAGTATTATTCATGGTAAAACTCTAGGAACTAATAGCTTTGTACTTTGATCTATTCCAAATTAGATTTAAATTCACTGTTTTCAAATGTTATTAAGGGGGAGCTGAGAAAAAATACACATTCCTTGATTTCCTTACTTCTTTAAAGATAAGGCTAAAAATTCAACTTTTGTTGGATTTGCTTGATCTACGGCTGGTTAATAATTATGGCAATTGGCATTCTGCCTTTTTTTTTTTCCTGAGTATCTCAGGCAAATCTCATGCTTTGGGAAATAAGCTTTATAGGAATCATAAATAGTAAGTTTGTAATTCCTTATTCGCATCCCTCTGCTGGGAGAGAAATGTCACAGAGTTGGTAGGTGGCTGGACCAACCCTTCATTATGAGTTGATGAAAGCAAACGAAAAAGAAAGAAAGCCTGTGCATCCTAACTGATTCCTCTGCTTTAAACAACGGACATTGTTTTTCTTAAGATTATTTGACTAACTTTAAGTCTTGTGAATATGATTAATGTGCCCAAGATCATTCAAGAGGATAAATTATTCATGCAAATTACACATTTATAAATGGTATTCAGAGATGTATACAGATTTCTTTACTTTCCCTAATACTCTGCTGTATTTGAAAATGACACTTTTTTGTTGCAGTTGTTTTGCTTTGAAATCCTTTTCTTTGCGTGCTATAAGTAGCCTCACACTAGATAAAAAAGGTTAAACAGTGGAAAAAGTGCCTGACTGCAGAGCTTACAGAGTAAAGGAATACGGTTATCAGAAGTATTTCTGCTCCAGTCTAAGCAGGTTTAACTCTGAAGCTTGCAGGCTGTGGTGTTAGCTCAGAGTTAGCTTAAGACCTAAGTACTGTAGATAAATCAGTTTTGAAAATTTAGTGTATGAAAACACAATAACCTCATCCAAGCTCAAGTTTGAGGAAAGGCTTCATCTTCATGTGCTTGTGTCCCAGTGCTTCTCTCACGAAGCACACTGCCAGTCCAAGAAATGTGGTAGAAGATAAAACAATATAAATTAAATGGTTGTGTACTAGAAACACCTCAGAGGTTTATATCTTGACATTTTAAAGGGCTGAGTGTTCAGAGAACTATGTTTAGAAACAGAGCATTCCTCAGTGCTCTCAGCAGGTCCAACAGGGCTCACATCACAGGCCATGTCCTGCGGTGACGTGTAGCAGGAGCAGACAGTATCATGTCTGCCACAGAGGGAGAAACCATATAACCTGGTTGGAGGGTAGGAAAAAAGATACTGAGATATGAGCAAAAGCACTGACTGTTCTATTGCTTCAGTTTTAGTTGTATTTTATTCTTGAAAGAAAATCGAGCAGTAGTCTCATGAAGTTAGAAAACATTCGAAGGTCATCAAATCTAGCTGTGGCTTGGGCTGGATCACAATCAAGGCACCAAAAATTAATCATGTAATACTGTGAAAATGTATGTATGACTTCCTAGATTTGACTTCAGCTATTATGATTTACATCCAGGGCCAATCCCAAAAGTTCCAGTTCTGTTTCTCTTTCAGATGTAGCCTAAACCTGTCCAGACTAACATAGAATCTCTAAAAGGAAACAGCAAGTCTAAGTACTTCAGATGAGCTTGTAAGATGGTTACTGGAAAGCTATGTTATGCCATGCTACTTGGCTAAATGTGTTTTAGGGGAGAGGATGTTCAAAATGGCAAGAGTAGTTGGCAGCAGACAAACCTTCCATTTGAGGTACCGAACGTCTAGAAATTAAAGGTTAGATAAACTACTTCTTTCTAAAGGGACTAGCCAAATAAGCGTTAGTGTGGTAGCTGGAAACATTCTAGGAAGATGTTCAAACATCAGAGAGTTGGAACAGGCAGCAAAAATAAATAGCATCCTTTCGAAACTAAAAATTCATGTTGATTGTGACTGATAAGTAAGGTTTACTCCATAAGAAGGTGAAGACACATTCCCATGACAGAGCTGTCCCCCTGAGCTAGGCTTACAGCTGGTGTGCTGTGATTGCATCCCACTTCAACAACACCATCTATTGCAGGTTTACATCAACATGCACGCACTAGCCATGATCTGCAGGACATGCCAATTTCCCACAGCGGGAGAGGGAGCAGAAAGATAAGATCTTAAGATCAGCGTAAGAGCATAAGAGCAGGCAGGATAAGATCAGGTGTTTGGAGAAAGCAAAAAGAATTAAGGTTATCTTGGTTTTCAAATGGTTTGCTGAAAACACTGCATAGAACAAATGCAGTGCAGCTTATAGCAGTCATCCATAAAGTGAACAGAGTATATGCAGGTGCTTTGTGAAGCAAGATTGAACGCAGTCTTTTTCTCTGTTGCATGAATAATTAAGTGGTGGTGGTTTGCCTTTAGGCCACAGTACTTCCATGAAGTAGTCATCAGTAATACGGATACATCTAAAGAAATAACAAGCTATTCTGGGTCAAAGACTTAAAATCTCACAGAAGAAAGACAGTTACTTTGACCTTTCTGAGAGCTGAAAGCCGTTTACAACAAGCTTTACGTCCACTGAACCAGCAACTCAACAAAGCAGGAAACAAGCAAGTTTTTATTTTTCAGGCATGGGGGCTTCTTGCTCCTGTCACAGAGTCACAGAACTGCCGGATAGCTGAGGACCTCTGGGTCCATCCAGCCCAACCCCTCCTCAAGCTGGGATACCCAGAGCTGCTTCCCAGGCCCCATGTCAAGACAGCTTTTAGACAGCTCCAAAGAGAAGACTTGGGCAGCCTGTGCCAGCACTCTGTCACCCACACAGCACAGAAATAAGTGGTTCCTTGTGATCAGACAGTATAGTAATACACAAAAGAGCACTATTACACCTCCATGGCATTGCTCCATTTGACTGCTTCCTCATCCTGCATTAAGACTGGATGACTGCAAAGGCTGCAGAGAAGTAATGCTGTTAATGGTGAAATTCCTTATCTGCAGGACTTCGTATGCTATAATGTGTGAAAATGGAGAAGAAAGAATTAGCCCATTATTGTGTTTTTTTTTTTTAAATTCAGATTGCTGTTCAAAGCGGTGATAATTCTGGTCTAATCCTCATCCTCTGTGAGACTTCTGCCTCTTTACCAATTGATTCTGGCACTCCTGGCAGGACAGCACAGAAACAGGACTCCAGGCAGCTTTCCCTCTCCACGCTCCTATGTCACCTTCCCCCTGCAAGCCTCCTGCATACATTTAGATCTCTTCTGCTGAGCTCTGTGCTGCAAAGTAGAAGTGGAGCATAGTGTCTTTGATGATCCTGATCTAAATAGCAAGTTGTCATCTGAATTGAAAGGTAGAGACTGCTACAGATGAAAGAGAAACAATATGCTTATTTTCTGGTCTAGCAGTGCTGTTATTCCACCTGTGTCCCAAGCCCCCGTACAAATAACTGGGAATTTGCTGTCTTAATGGCTGCTTTTGTTTGTTTGTTTGTTTGTTTGTTTGTTTTTTATTGTACCTCTGCAGCTGTGTGGGTGAATGCAAAAGTGTTTTTGCACATGTACATATGCATTTTTGGTAGACACCGCACAGCTAAAGCCTCTTTTAATTTTCTCTAATTTATTTTTAATTTTGTAAACCCCCAGGGGTAAATCCTTATTATATGATGTAAAATCATCTCTTCTACAAAGCAGCTTATTTGTTGATTTTTAATTTGAGCCAGTAGAGACAAAAAGCTGTATCTTTTCTTTCCAACTCCAAGGGTTTCTCTGTATATACAACGGACAACTGGTGTGTTTCACTGCAAAATTAGCTAAAATATATATATATATTAAACATATCCTCTAAAGAACAAAGAGTTTGTGTTTCTCTGTGCTAACAGTATGTTAGACTTCAGAATCTAAAAACATTCTTCATATGTGATTTGTCTTTAACTCTACAGTACATTTGGATTCAATTGAATATAAAAGCTCAGGTTTCCAAAGTGCCCAAGTGCTGACAGAAGTTAGGGGTTTGTTTTTGTTTTTGAAAGGGAGTTTCCATCAAAAAATGGCACTGCCTGGATGGCATTACTCCATGCACTCACATAAACACATGTTCACGAGCACCAGTGCGTTCTGTTGGCTTGCTGGAAATGTTGCCTTCGAGCTAACCTGTGCTTGTCAGTTTGATTATTTGTTTTTATGACTGCCTGGAAGCCTTAGTCACAGTCCTATTCAGATAATAACAAAAAACACACAATCTGACACAATCTCTCCTGCTTTTACATTCAGTAGGAGAGATGTTTGTTTTCAAAACACCCATTATCTCATCCTAAACAATCCATCTGGAATATGCCAGATGAATAATTCTGATGTTTTAAAATGCCTTGCCAACTAGTTCAGGTTTAGGCATCTACGTTTGTTCCTTCATCCTAGAACACTTACAACTTGTACTACTCAATTAATTAATTTTGCTGTGATTTGTCATCAAGGCAAATTAAAAAAAAAAAAAAAAAGAAAAAGGAAACAGAATGCCTCTTTTTGCTTTGTCTTTGAGTGGTTTTTCCCCCCTTTAATTTCTAGTGCGAAGGTGATATTTATTCCTGTTTAGGATGTAGACTTACTTACGAACGAACCTCTTGATGCCCTCAGCTTCTCATTGTAGTCTCCCCAAGTTAAAGAGAAGCTAATCTGCCTAACTGCTGTCCCATTACTCTTCTCTCAGTTGTCACTGTATTCGCTGAGGATGCCATCTGTGATCAATGTCCAGAGGTCCTCTCCTGGCAGCACACATCTCCACAGAAACCATTGCCTTCTACTGGCATTGCCCACACCTCTGTATGAATGATTGCCTTTCAGTATGGTGAATTTATTTCAGCCCCATCTCCAAACAAGGACTCCACCTACCACCTCTTGATTTGTCCATAGCTTTGGATTGACACCCACTGCAGATGATCATCTTCTGTCCCCTGCCCTCTTCACATAAACTCTCCCATTTTAAGAGCAATTCAAATTCATTCCCTCTATGAATTTTGATTACAGTGCTAAAGAAACAAAGAACACCGAACAACTGACAGCCCCCATATTAACAGTAAGTCAAACATACATGGCCTTTTCCTCAGATAGAGCTTCAGATGAGTGGGTCAATTTTGCTAATACTTATGCAACTGATAAGGTTAATGGTAAAAGATAATAACAACGCGAACAAAGGGACCCACATCAGAAACCGAACCTTTCTTACATGCCAGATGTAAGGAATTATAGCCTGTGAATGGAAGCAATGACAAAGTGTGTTCCACAGAGAAATGCAGCTCATGCACAAGGTTTTTTTTCCCAGGAATAAATTCTCTGTTTTATTTCTGTCACGCTGAATGCCTGTGCATCTCTCAGCTTTCCACTGGGTCAGACAAAGACACTTGCTGTGGAGCTAAACCAATGTTCATCAGAGCTGTATGGTGCCTGCATAAATTCATTTCATCGTTACCTTTTGCTCTGCAGAGCCTTCTCAGCTCAACTTGATCTTTTGCAGTTGGGAACATCTCACAGCTTTACATCACAGCTTTACATTTACCACTTGCCAAATATTTTACTTATTTCTGTCATTAGCCTAGAAAGGGTTGAGAAAGCAAAAGGGAGAATCATGAATGTCAGCTAAAATGTAAAAGATTTACTTTCCACCTATGGAAATCCTGACTTTACCCTGTAGCCAGAACGCATGACCATGTATTCCCTTCCATGCCTTAATTAATTTGTCTACATCTGAGCAGTACAGTGATCCATGGTTGGGAAACCAAAGGCACCAAAATGTCCCTTGAGATTTATTCATAGTCTTTGCCCAGGTGGCGGAATACTATGTTCAGAGCTTGAGCCTGCTGCTTCTTTCTGCTTCGTAGGTGTGGGTCTCAGTGAAAACACCAGACTTAGGTGGGTTTTTCACTTTTGGAATAAGGACTGCAATGACATTGGGAGCCCAATACTATCTGATAATTTGATATCTTTGGTTTTTAAGCATTCTTAAAATTTGCATTGAGGTGCCTTTTCAGCCTTTCCATTGCGTTGGTGTTTTTCAAATGGTATTATAAAGGTATTATGTGGGCAGCATAAAAATTAGAGAGTTTCGTTACCTGGGAAGGATCTATCTGCATACTTTACACTGATTTTAGTAGGAGTTAGGACATCTCATCTTAAACGCTTTTATGAAAATACCTCCCTAAATGATCTAAAAGATACAAAAAGATCTAAAACTTTCTGTGTGCTCAAATCATCATAACAAATACATAAATTTACTTTTCTTTCATGTCTGAAATGCATTGTTCCTGAATCACAGTACAAACAAAGGGAGGGAATTTCTCTTTAGTGAAAGTTCTTGTATGAGTTGGTGGTGACAGGAAAGTGGGGTATGGTTGAATGTACTGAATCATTCTTATTTAGTCTATAATAATTAGCCTCCTCAGCATCTTGTTTCTTCTATTTCTCTGCTCCCTGTTGAGAGAGAGGAAGAAATAGAAAAAGAGAAGAGAGAGAAGGAAGGAAAGAAGGACAGGAAGGAAAGATTTAACATTTACGATTTCACACTCAGTGTCATCATCACTGCAGCGAGTAATTAGGTTGTTGCATAATATGGCCCTATAAGCGTGTATATGTGATTATTTGTTAATGAACAAATGTCAAATGATTCAGATGTTTTCTTCAGGTAAATATCCACTCAAGTCACTCAGGGAGCCAAGATTTAACATCTCAGATTCTGAATGAACTGCTGAAGTTATTATCCATTTTTCTGTGATTGCATCTGATAAAATCTGAGATATTCCTGCACGTTTCTTACAGTATGACAGTACACATACCACCATTTGAACCAGAGAATGAACACACTTCTAATGATGGAAAATGGTGATGGAATGTTGGAAAGCCTGAATAAGTTTTAGTGCCAACTGACAACAATGTTCCCTTTCCACCACCCATTTTGATGATCGCAGACACTTAGAAGGGCTGCAGCAACATGGACTCAAAATAGTGCATTTATTTAACTTTCAAGACAGTTCAAATTCTATTTCTGATACTTTCACAGTAGGGGTCAACCCCACTTAGATCCCTCTTAGGGCTGCACACTCTCAAAGACTTAAAGCTTTACTGAGCTCACAGTCAGTTTGCCCACTGTGATGCAAATAAGTAGCAGGTTTGCCCACCTCTCACTAATGAGCTTTTGCACTGAGAACAAAAATAATCCCTAGCCTAGTGTGAGGACTCCTTTGACCTTTTGAAAGTTGTGGGTTTGATCTGCAGGTCATATTGTTATGTCAGTCTTCATATGGTAGAAATTAAGTACGGGGTGATTGGCAGGGTTCCCATGCAAGGCATTACTGAACAAACCTTGCTCCTTCAGAAACTGGTCTTGGGAGCAGATCAACCTGTCACGCTGTCTGTCTGTTTCAGTGCAGCCTTTCTCTAAACAGGTCAAATACTCTGGACCTCTAGGGTCATAATAGCTATCCTTTGATCAGGATCTGCAGTCCACCCAAAAGGTATCCTATTGTTGCCCTGTTCTCATATTTCATCATAGCTGTAAATATTGGTAATCTCCCACTTGTGGCAAGAAGCATCTATCAGTATGTATGGAGAGTGTAAGTGTACGTAATGAGAAACTCTATTCTTTACTGTTTTATATATACATATATATGTGCATGCATAAAAATAAAGCTAAGAAGACATTTACAGTCTACCCAAGCTTCACATGTTTTTCTTAGCATTGTTTATATCTCAATTGAAGCAACAGTCTGGCCTTCACAAATTACTTTACCAAGCTGGCTGTTTTATAAAATATCTGCAAGACAAATAGAGTGTGTTAGTTTTTATTTCCTGGCAGTACCTAGTTATACATAGTGTTTTTCAGCTGCGTCTTGAAAATGCAAGAGATCTTCTAGATAATTTCTCTTGACATGGAGGTACTTTGTGCACATAAACCTACCTCTTTTACATAATTATTCTTTTTTCTTTTTAACCACAGGAGAAGAAAACTTGCTGGCAATTTTGAAAAGGAGATGGTGGAAGTACATGATCTTGGGGATAGTAGATATAGAAGCCAATTACCTGGTAGTAAAAGCTTATCAATACACCACTCTTACTAGTGTACAGGTAAGTACATAAAGGATACTCCCTTTCTGAGATAATATAACAGCTTCCATTGTCTTCAGTACACTGACAGTTGGTTCTTTTCTGTGTCTTCTCTGTGCTTCTAATGCCATCCCATAAAAAAAATTGTTCATATTGCATTAGTTTTAGTACTGAGTATTTTCCAAACTCTACAAAAGCATCATGGCTTACATTTTGTTTTCCAGTGCTGAACTACTCAATCACATTTTTGACCTAATTACTTAATATGCTTCTTCAAGGAACTGTTTTCAGATGGTATTACATGTTTTTTTCTCACTTTATATTGTACTTGGAAAAAATGTAAGCACTTCTTTTAGGATTCTGAAATCAGATCTGATTGTCAAACTTACTTATCAATATGTAAAATTAATGCAGCTGTGATAAAGAAATCTTTCTCATATACAAGTAGAGAGATGCATTATGTTATATAATAATTTAACTGCAGGTATCAAAGTGTGTCCCTTAAAATCTAAAAATGGAGTGAATAGAAACTAGGGTAGAGACTTCTCCAAAGATCAAACCTGTATGTTTTAAATACAGATGCCAAAGGTGGAGTCTTCTTCCCATTTAAATACAGGAGTGAATAACAGAAACATTTTTAAGAGACTGGAAATTGTCTGTCTTGGGAAATCATTACATACTTCATTGCTACTTGCTCTAAAGCAAACCCACTCCCTTTTTATGTTATCTCTAAATCACAGGGAAACACTAGATAGCGTTCAGTTTATTTTGCACCTTCTTTGCCTGGAGTTTGCTTTAGAGACAGTAAAATACTGGAGCAGCACTTAACGTTCCGCAAAACCAAAGCTAATTAGGAATATATTTCTTCCATAGTTGAAAAAGTTATACTGGAAAATATTGAATGTATTTAGCTCAATTAGAAGCAAAAGTAGAAAAAAAAAGTCCTATGAATCCAAGGTTTATAGTAGATATTTACAGATGTCTCTATCATCAGAGTATTGGTTTGAGAATTCTTTGAAATTTGTCCAGACAACTTGATATATTTTTAAGACTTATCCACATAATGTTACTCAGGAATATCTGGTGTATTTTAAATTCACTTCATGTCATAATTTGAATGAGTTTCTAAGTGTAAACCCAGCATACAGTCAGAATAGTTAGTGCAGGCATGTCCAACCCATAGCCCATGGTCCATAAGCAGCCCAGCCCAGCCTGTGCTGTGGACACTCCCTGGCCCATGCCACCATGGCAGCAGCTCTGCCATGCCAAGCAGCCAGGCGCAGCCCCAGATGCACACCCACTGCTCAACAACAGCCACCCATCAGTGAGCTCTTAACGCTGTCTGAGCTGAAACCATGGCACAGGGAGGGCTCAGTGCAGTTCTGATTCAAGTTATGGCAAGTAATTTCATGCATTTTGATACACTGGCTGAACACAGTTCTATTAACAGCAAAATATATGCAACTCTGCTTTCTGTGTTGATAATGGTATTTAAGAATAGGTTTCAAGACTGCCAAATAATTTCATCCAAAGTCTCTGATGAGCACCGTGAGAGCTTACTAGCAATTGCATTCACTGCCATCAAACCAGACTGATGCATTAGTTTCTCAAAAATAGGGTCAAATATGCCGCTAGTTTTAAAGTTTTTTGCCCTCTTTCATGCTTTAATAAAAAAAAAATATAAAAATATATAATGTTTCATTGCTTATATACGCTAACTATATATATATATATCTTATATGCACCACAAGACAATTCTTCACCCAGCATGGCCCAGACATGACAAAAAGTTGGACACCCATTGGTTAGTGGATGAGGTCATTTGTTCAGACATTGAATTAAATGACACGTTTTGTGAGCTGTAGACAAACAACGCCCTATTTCAAGGGAAGATGAAACACTAGTATAACTGATAGGAAATAAAAAATAAAAGATGTACAAAAGCAAGCTGCTCCCAGAATCAGGAAAAGCCAACAGTCTAGGAGGTCAGGAGAGGAAAATCCTCATTCTGCAATGGCACTACATAAGAGGCCATAAATGTTAACTGACACCAAATCTTTTTTGATGGAGGGAAAATAAGTTTTTAATATTTTAGACTTACTAGCAGGTTAAAACTGACCCTTAGTAAATGAGAAATCTTGCAGTGTTTTTATAGTGGTGATACATGGATCATTTCATGAGGAAATCGGTTTTACAGCATATACTTTTTCCACATCTCTGCTCCATGACACAAAACTAGCAAGTGAATGTAATGGGCTTCTGGTGCCTTTAGGAAAAAGAAAAAAGCTGCTCCCAGCAAAAAAAAACAGCAACCGAAGTCTAACTGCAAACCATTATATACCATAATTACAATTGATTTATAGTTTTCCTTTCACTGGACAACTGTGAGCACTCAACGTGTTTGTTTTCCAAGTAGCTCTAAACTGTCAGTACTCTCGAAGTTTCTGTCTTAAACTCCATCTCTTTTTTTACTCCCAAATGGACATTATCTCATTATGGTTCAGGGAAAAAAGGCTGAAAATTTTGCGCTACTTTCCCCCACTTTTTTATACTCAAATCTTTTCTAAATGACACTTAAAAGTTGCTGGTTGTTGTTGTTTAAGAGATTTTGGTTTGGGAAAACAGAAATCACTGATAAAATTTCCTAAAATATTTTACCAGTTTCCTTCAGAACCAGAGTGAACCAGGACACACAAGCATAAGCCAGAGATGGATATGCTACCTAATCTTTGCTTTTGGATGTCCTTCAGATTATTTCAAATCCTCAATTATTGTATAATTGTTGTCTGAAAATATGCTGCTCAGTTCCACCATGACATCCAATGCACTGTTTACATTTCAGAATCCAAGGTTTCAGTCATTTGCTAAGGATAAAATTCAAGATATCCTTTAGGTATCTGGAGTGCAATCCAAGGGCAACTAGATTTAATAGAACAATTTAAAAAATGTATAAAAATCCACGCCTAATTTTCTGTATATAGCTAAAATGCTTGTAGACAGTTAGCACCCTTTGGTCTGTATATACTAACCTGATGCCAAGGGCATGGTCTTGGGATATGAGCAGTTCAGGCTGCTGCTTCTTTGCAGCTTCAAGTTCTTTCCTCATATGCCTAGAGTGCTTCTGTGTTGCTGGAGCTTGCCACCTTAACATCTACTTCCATTTTAAAATTGAAAAGCTAAGTATTCTAGCGCCAAAGTACCCTGAAGAACTCAATTTGTTAGATATGATCTTAGTGTGCCTCAAGTGCTTACAGAAAGTCTGGAGTGCTTTCCAAATTGCAAATGTAGGGCCACTGTTTACGTATAGTCATAGCTGTTAAAACAGTAGCTGATATGAAGAGTTTGAGTTAATTCTATCTCAGCTGGAGGCAACTGAAACTCAGCCATTCTACATCAAGGAAAATTCTTAGAACAGCAATCACTGTAAGTGAAGACTGTTCTCTAAAGGGTTCATTTAAAAACTGAGAATACGTCACATAGAAGGCAAAGCAGTTTGTCCATGGATTAATTTAGACATCCAAAAACACACTGTTCAAGAACTCCTAGAGATCAGTCACATTTCATGCTCCCAGTTGCATTTGTCCTGATTCTCAGGTAGCCTAAAACTTGTAAAATAATTTTTATTTTCTCTTTGATGTTTTGATCTAACTTACACTAATTATTGCAGTCTTCTCAATGTCATTTGTAGCAGGTACAGAACTGCATGGAAGCCTCCAGTATATACCAGAATTTGAACCTATGGCTTTATTTTAAAACTATACACCTAACTTTCATGACTGCCTGTGGTAATGCTTTCCATATTTATCCTAACTGATTTTGACATTGCTCTGGTGCAGGCCTGTGGAAATTTTTATAGCTATTGAAGAAGTGTATTTTGACTGCTGTTAGAGTTAACACCACTTACATGGCAGATAAAATTGGCTCCCCCAGAGGGAATTATAAGACTCTGAAGTTCTTGAAACTATTTAGATGTAGATAATATAATTGGTTTGAAACTATGTTTGGACTTTGACTTTCACATTTGTAATCTTCCAGATAAGTGCTTTCTCATCCTATTAGGCTACATTATGAGGCAGACTGTCCTCCCCTTCTCCCTCTTCATCCCCACAGCCTTCCTTTCTGCAGATACACTGTTCTCCATATTATGCTGTTGATTTACTCCGTCTAGTGGTAATGAAGTTCTTTTTCTGTGGTGTGACATCACTGAACTATATGTGCAATGCCTTTCATAGTGGAATTGTAGCATGTGCATCTGGTGTCAAAAAATAAGGCACTGTCAAAGAGAGAGCTATATTTTCACATAGTGATTTATCTGGTAATTTATTCCTTGGGCAATCAAGCCTTTGATTGGCATGATGAAAACAAAGGTAGTAAAAGCTGGGATTTATAGACACCAGGAGACAGACAATAAAACTATGATGCTTATGTTCTCAACTACTCTTAGATCACTGTGAGCCTCAGCAGTACATCATACTTCCAATTACCTGTGGCAGTTTTCATACCTCAACAACTGCCACCAAAAAAGGAGAGAAGTCAGCAGTAGGTGCTTATTATAGAAGTGCTGGATGGCAGACTTTGCTTTGTATTTAGTCCCCATGGACTCGATGTGCATTGAGGCAGAAGATTTGAGATAATTTTGAAGCAAATCTGGGAGGTGATGAGCAAGGGATTTGCAATATTGAAGCTGTTGATCCACCTTGCCTAGTGCTCACTAATGTGAAATATCTTGGAAGTAGAGAGAACCACTCCCTGCCTTCCTCCCTCAATACCCATGCATGTAAGCTTGGCCAGATTTTCCTGTTTTGCTTCAGGGCTGTGAGGGAAAACATGAACTGTTAACCAGGTTTGCAGAATGCTTTTGTGCCTCCTGTACATGTATATTGGGAGAATCTGTGGGGTGTATCTTGCATTTGTTTTTTTATTGTATTTTGAGTCATTATTCTGTCTTTTAACAGTTACGCACTCATAGTTCACAAACCAGCTCCCTCCCCCCAGTCTCTCTATGTAGTTTTGAAATCAGCTTAGCTCTAGGTATTCTCTAATGGCAAGATTTACACTAAGCCAGGCTTTTTACTAACATAAATATGCAAAATCTCCCTAAAGTCGGTGAAGCTGCGCCCATTACAACAGCAGACAATTTGGCATTCTGTGCCCATTTTGCATATTCTTGCAGGTGAAATGCAAAAGCAGAGTATTTGCTGCAGGAATTATCTCTGCCTTTTCCAAAACCACACCAGGATCTAATTCCCTGTTCAGCATACAGCAACCAATGGCACAGAGAAGTATCTAACTGGTAACCTGAGAAAATGGTCTTCAAAACCTATGTCCAGTCTTCGTACTTGGACAGAAGCAAAACAGAAAATGCATTTTATTTTTCTACAAAAATATGTGACTGCTGGAAAAGCCATCTGCTCTCTTAGAATGATCTGCCAGTGATGGAGGCAGTCAAAGGAGGAAGCTGGTTAAAGGAAAATCTATTTCAGGAGTCAGTTTGTTTGTAGTCTTCCTTGACTGTGGTATTTGAGCAGATCTTGTGCAAGCATAGCTGCAGTGTTAGTAGTGAGAGGAAGAAAGGAATGAAGAGGTATGTCCTAAGATTTTCTTTTTTAATGAGTCAAGATGAAATTACTCAATTTCACAATAAAGAGTATACACAGAATTGAGAGCAGAGGAACTGTGGGTTGATGTGACCACCACCTGTCATTTTAAATATCTGCAAAACGTCAATGAATTCCTTTTATGTACACAGAAATTTGGAGCCATAATAATCCTCATCTCAGGTGTTGATGCGCACGAGGCAGGTGTAGGTGAAAGACTTTCACTAGTGAATATTGTGAAGAAGTTTCAGCTTCTGCAGGGAAAAGAAGGAAATTCTGGAAAAGAATTAATGGAGCTGATGGGAATGGTTATAGAAATACTAGTCATGTGGCCCAAAGAAAAATAGTTTATGAGATCTCAAGGGCAAAATTAAAGAGGCTTCAGACTGGGAGAAGTCTTCTGGTTTTTGTTCCTTCCATAGCATGAAAGCAAAACATTTTTACATTGTTTTGTAGGCAAATGGCACTGCTAACTGATTCTTTCACCAATCTTTCTGCCTGTAGTACCCTATGCTTTGGCATGATGAAGTAATTAACAGTTTTTAAATTAAATCTGTGGTCACATAAATCATGGGGGAAAAAAAAGTGATATGGTTATGATAACAAACAGAAACACAGTGGAACACAAAAGGTAAAAACAGTGCTTCCTCTTTTTTTTTTTTTTTTTTAAATTTGAATAGCTTAAAATAAATCTGCCAGAAGCATTACCAGCATCCACACCTTCCTTGCAGAAGGTTTCTGTTTGGGGGCAGCCCAAGGACAGGCAGCTCATTGAGGTTTTACATCTCAGCTGGTTTTGTGCGTGTTTAACGTGGAGTGAATCAGGTGAGTGTGGCATTGTGAAAGCAGTGGGAAAACTGGAACAAAAAATTTGCTGGAATTAGTGGCAAACCATTTCTTCCTTTGACTGAGAAGCAAAGTACTTGTTGAAGGGTCTGTCTCTTCCTGGATACAGAACTTGCTTTTGTATTAAACTTACCAGTTCTCATGCTGAATTTCAGTAGCCATCACATCTACGTGACAATACAAAGCTGTGTGGCTGTGACACTGATTTCACTGATCTCTCTGCTCTAGAGAGCAAGCTGAGTAGAGGGTACAGCTGACTCTCTGCATGATTTGCTTGAGGGCAGCACTAATGAGAAACCCCTAATGTGAAATAAAAAGGGCTTATAACTGGGGGGGAAAAAATTCAATGAATGTTTAAAAAGGAAGATTCATCTCAGCTGCTCCCACAGGAAGCTTGCTGACCAGCTTTTTTCTTTTTGATATGGCTACAGATCAGCAGTTCACACTCTGTATTACAGACCTTCTTTCTAAAGCTTACCAGCTCCGCTTTCCAAACACTAGCAGCACGTTCTTGCTCTATATGGGCAGGTACTTGCTGAATTTGTGAGATCAGAGGCTGGGTGTTTATTGGTAGCAAGAGAGCATTTTTCTTTGAATCAGGAGTGTAAACGAGTGTACTCTAACAAACAGTCGGAGGAAATAAATTTCAACGTTGTGTATCAACAGACTCAGATACAATGTGATATCTTTTAGAATCAAATAAGAGTCTTCAGTCTCTAAAGCAACACTGCTCTCTTATTACCAAGTAGTTTCTGTAAAATTATGTATCAGTAGATAAGGTATTTTTATATCCTGCCTTCTCAAGTGACCTGATTCAGAGCTGTCAGTAAGAGAAACCACAGAAAAACATAGCAGGGTCAAAGCAAAGAGCTGTTCTTCTGCTTCCTTCTGTACAGAACATTCGAGCTGTCTGCACTACACTTTGATATCAGTTTTAATATCTTTCCATAGCAAAATAAGAAATATGTTTTCCTTTAGATTACTGAGATCTGATAACTTGTGTGATCCGATAACTTTGACTGAAATCAGGTCACTCATTAATTTAACATAATGACAGGGTGTTTGCAGTACCTTTTGAATAAGCAATTAAAAAGAAGGAAAATATAGAAGACTGTTCCTAGGGAAATATTGATAAATGACTGACCTTTATTTGCCGTGAATGAAATTCAAGCTAAACATAGTTTATCTTTGTTAATGCTGAAGCTTTATAGTCAGAAAAATGACAATTAGGTATAATGTGTTTTATTAGCTGCAATAATTAGTAGCAGACAAAAGAAAAAGCAACAAAGAATTCAAGAAAGCCTTATCACACATCATCACAATCCGTGATGGCACATCTTTTGTCTGGAGAATGTATGTGCATTTTTTCTTTAACTAGACAGGTATGTCTGTGGGAAAAAGAAAGGCAGAGTGAATTTAGCCTAGGAGAAGTGAAATGTAAGGCAATAGTTAGCAATATACCCTGTTATCTTAAGGCTCACATCATGGTAAGGTGTCCACCCCATTGTTTCTATCTACCCCACTGTTAAATTCAAGTGTAAACTGGGAACAATTCAAGAACTATGTGGTGTTCCACATCAGTGGATGTTGTTTGCATTCACTGTTTATATCTACTGATGCTGCAGTACTGCAAATAGCATTTTGTGGGTCAGACCTTGGACTGCTGGCTTCAAAGCAATGTTTTCCAGCTGATGTCAGCATTGCTGGTTTGTGACAGGTTCTGTTGGTGCTTCTCTTGAAGTTAGTGCTTAAAAGAGACAATTTCACATACTTGAAAGCATAGGTGTGTTTAAATATTTATGGAATTAGATGAATTTTAAAAATCTTCCTCAAAAAGACTCTTAGTGAGAATTTGCATGTGGAAGTACACATGCTGCAGGTAGAGACAGTATTTAAAAGTGGTTGTTGAAATCATACTAGCATCCTAATTTATATCTCACAGCCACAAGAAAATGCTCTTTTTGTGTGCCGAGCCCAGGGTAGGTAAAGTGGAGCAGACCAGAGCTTCTGTCCCACAGTGAACATACAGTGCCATGTCCTGCTTGTGAAGGTGGACAAGGACTGTATTTCAGACAGTAGGGGTTAAAAATATCCACACAGTCACTCTGTGTCTCTTGAGATATGGTAGTTAATGGCTGAAAGTTGACATCTTCATATTCTTGAATCTGTTCTTATAAGCTGTTTGTGTAACTCACTGGACCTCCCAACTTTGCAAAATCAAGTGGTGGGTTCAGTGATGACTGAGATTCACTCAGACAGCTTTGCACAGCACAGAAGTGGCAAGCTGTTTGCAGACAGTAGCTTTTCAATAGGAGCTAGTAACTGGTAGTGGATGGGTGATAAGCTGTTTCTGAAATAACTCTGTGCTTAGCTGTAGAGTATGCCTCTCTGCTCTGTCTCAGGCACGGTCAATCACCTCCAAGGTGGTATGTGTATGTGTGGAACAGAGCTTGCTCACAAACTGGAAATGATAGCAGACTGTGCAGTAACTCTGGCTGCTGGTACTTCTCTTGAGTCCAGCTCTGAATTTAGCATTAGGATGTCTCTTTCTCTTCTCTAGTAAAAAGTTAACTGAGTTGTTGTAACTCTCTGGTGACACAGTAGAAGCCACTTGCACTGGGCCGGGTAGAAGCAACTCATGCTGGTAGCAGATTTTGGTCTCCACCTGGCTTTAACGCAAACTAGCAGTAAGTTAAGCTCACCTGTTCAGCACTGCTGTGGATGGGAATGAGATAGAGACACCTTCAGGGATAGCTATAAGGCAACGTCAGGAGACACTGCTTCATACCTTCCCTCCATTTGTAGCAGATGTGTGCTAGTACAGCTAACAAAAAGCATGTGTGCAGGTGTGATGACATGAACTGTAATTGAGAACAGAGGTGTTCAGTTGGATTCACATCCCAAAGTTTACGCTGAAGAGAAAGCATCCCTCAGGCATGTTATCTGTTGCTGGTATGTGTTAGGACTGTGCTGACCAAGCTCAGAAATCCACAATGCTTGATAAACATGCAGAGAATGCTGTTCATACAGTAGTGATGTCTGTGTTGATGAGCTACGGCTTGTCTCTCCTCCCAGTGACAGGAGAAGGCCATGTGCCACTTCACCAATAACGCATGCCAGGATGTAATGCCCACACCTGGTAGTCCTGCCCTTGGAAGTGCTCCCAGCAGAACAGCTTCTGAAGTTGGTCCTTTCAGTCCTGTAGTTTGGGCTCTTGTCAGACCTGGGCAGTAGGCTGGAAGAACTGCTCACACGGGTGCACCCAAGTGACTCACTCTCTCTCTGTGTGATAAAGTGCACAGCCATCATCTGATGGAAAACAGTGGCCACCAAGAGGATCACAGTTGCTGTGGCTGTCAGAAGAATTCAGTTGGCCACTGTTTCGTTCTCAGGTCTGACTGGAAAAGGACCCTCAGGGAGAGAAAGACATTGCAATAGGCTGCAAACTGTCGAGGAAAAAAAAACTTCAGGTGTTGAAGTCATGTTTCCCAAGTGTGCTTTTACAAAAAGAAGTTACTGAGTGTTAGGTCAGTTGTATCCTGTATGTATTATAGGCTCTTCAGTGGCAGAGCAGGTGTTATGTAAAAACAAAGGAGCTTGTACCAGTTCTGCTGGATTTTCAGACAAGCTGTTCCCTTCTTTGTTGTGCCTGTAAAGGACTGTATTTTGAGGACCGGTGGAGGCGGTTTTCACTGTAAAGAGGCTTTGTCATGCATTTTAAATTATTAGCTCTCATTTAAAATGCAGAACGCTCTTTCAGCATAGTCCTTTCCAATTTGTAGTTTTCCTCATCAGTTCTGCTGTTCTTTGGGACTGCATGAACCACCTGAGAGCTGTGTGGCCCTGCTGGTGGACACTTTATCTTCTAAAGACTTGCCACTGACTGTGGGATCTTTGAAAAGAATGCAATTCAACTGCATACTCTTGTTTTTCAAACTTTTTTCTTTCTTTCTTTCTTTCTTTCTTTTAAAGGAAAGCTTTTGAATGTTAGTGAAACCCCTAAATTTAGTATTTATGACATAAGTAGCTCACAGGTAAAGACTGACTGAAATTCAAATCATTCAGAATTATGTTTCTCTTCAGATAACCCCACTAGCAGAGAAGGAAGTTGAAAGGGTAATATCATTATTTGATAATCCTTAGTGTGCTCAGTGACTTGTCACTCTGAGAGAACAAAAGAACAGATAATAGGCCCAAAGAGAATTAAAAAAACCAAATTATATCGTCTAAAATCAAGGTCACACTATCCAGAAGTGTTTCTGAGAACTACAGTTACAATCTCCCCCATTACTGTTTGATCCAAACCTTTTCATTTGAAAGAAGCAGCAGCTGTATAGATCTAGTTCCCACTATATCAAATGGCACTGAATAGTAATGTACACCATACACCTCTTTAAATCTCATTCTTAATCAAAAGAATCCCATCTCTTAATTAAATATATGCCTTTAGATTAGAATGTGGGATTCACGTTCTTAAATTCAGATATCTTTGAGTGATTCCTACACAGGTCTTTTTGTTCCTTGGTGACATACTGATAGTTCCTAAAATATAATTTCATCTCAAAATCTCAAGGTCTTCTCACAAACATTTGGTGTATTTCTTTTTTAATTGTGGATCCTCTGGGTTTGTTGCTGTGTATCTCTGAAGAGACCAATTAAAGGTTATTTTTCATAACACTTCTTAGAGAAAGCTCTTACCCAAGTCTGTTGGCAGGAGGACTGAGCTTCCTGCACTGCAGGCAAGGTGTTTATTTATTTTTTTCCTTCAGAGGCATATGGGACTATTTTTCTAAGGAGCTAACAGTCCCCACAGGGGACAGATTTTTTCGTAAGTATTCTGCATGCAAAAACCCCTTGATTTATAAGGCCAGATTTTGAAAATCTGGCCAACTTGTGTATTATGAACATTCCTGCTAATTGGACCTGAAACGTCTGAATCAAAGCATATGTCTAGACTGCAGGAAAAGTACGCTCTGTCTCTGTCCCTTAATCACCAGAGGTGAAGACCAGATGGAGAATACTGTGGCTGTCTTTTGGCCCAGCTTTCCTTCCCATAGATTTGGAATGTGCATCTGAATCGAAGAGCAGTGCAGTTCAATTGTGTCTTAAAACAGCTAGCAACATCTCTTCTGAATTAGTGGAATAGTCAGAATATTGTCTTATCATCTGCCTGTCGGATGACACAGGGACTTTCATACATTTTCTATCTGGTAGAAAATGCCATTCTTAAATAAATAACCCTGTTATCGTCTTCTGAAATCTATCCTAGAATTTAAGAGCAAAATGTTAGCAGCTGATTTGTTGTATTTTCTTCTCTATCTTTACAGCTCCTAGATTGTTTTGTCATCCCAGTGGTGATACTGCTCTCCTGGTTCTTCTTGCTGGTACGATACAAGGCAGTACATTTCATTGGGATCGTGGTCTGCATTCTGGGCATGGGCTGCATGGCAGGAGCAGATGTCCTTGTTGGGAGACAGCAAGGAGCAGGTGAGTAAGGATTAGTGTCTAGTACTACGAAGTTCCGATCACAGAAACTGTAATGAGAACATTTTGGTTTGGGGCATGGAAAACTGGAAGTTGGCAGGAAATCCTGTGTCTTCATGGATACTTTTATACATGCATCTTTTATACAGAGGGACAAACTAAATGCTTGTAGTTTCATTCTGCTTGGGACTAGCAGATCTCAGTTGCTCCCTTTCCAAATTGTCTACATCTTTGAGTATACTGTCTCTCCTGTCCACTATATACTGCTGCTTAACTTTGCTCCTTTTTTGTACAGAGACAAGGTCACTTGTCAGGTACCAGAAGACACCAGACCTACATACTAACTGTACTAACTGAGTTATGACACAGTCTCAAAGTAAAGATTTGGGATTTGCATGCGTAACTGTTGAGAAGTACCTTTTTGTGCATAAAATGTTCTTTTTCATGTGCAGCATCATACAAATAATGTGTGCATAGCTATTAATGTAGACTAGACAGAGTTAGATTTCATCGATGAGCTTCCTCTGTCTCATTGATTTTTCTAGCGCCAACACAAATGATGTGGGAAGGCTGGAAATTCTTTTCAAAGGCTGTCAATTAGGCACAGTTTTCATTCTTAATTAAAAGCACTGAATTGTGAGCTGAACATAATACACTGGGATTTAAAATTCTCATTGAATACAAATGCAAGCACTCTAAGATCTGCATTTGCCAAGATGCAACTGAACAAAACAAGGAAGTTTGGGAAAGTACTCACTACACCTCCCGGTCCCTTTTTATCTCTGTCCTGAAGACTTCTAGCTTGTTGCTCTCCTCCAGAAATAGCTCCGCCCCACCTATGAAGGGAAGAATATATTCTGTACTGTGGAGCCAGGCAGCTGAGGCTGCATTAGCAATGTCTGATTTTGGAGGGACTGGGATTTCAGCCCTGGGTTCTGGGAGAAACATCATGTATCCCTATAATCCAGAGCATAACATGTTTGGGCATGTGAGTTGTGGTTTAGCCGGAGCATGCAGGGCGTTGGATATCAGCATAAAAGGCTGAAAAACACTGACACTGCAGTCTACCTGCAATAATCAGATATTATTTGCTATATTAGTTACTAAAGCATGGATATAGCTATTATGAAATATATCCATAAAAAGAATATCTGTTAACGTGTACTGTTGCCCTTTAATTTGGACCTGCACATGAAAGACCATGTGCTTGTTTCTACCAGACCAGAGCCACACATGATAGAGTTTGCAGCTTCTTAAAATGGCGAAGTGAAATGAACTGAAATGTTGGAATATGTTTCCACATTCTCTTTAACAGAATAAAGTAGAGTTGTTGTGACTGAGTTGGATGAAGGGGTAGAACTATGCCTTAAAAATGTGCAAATTAAAATGAATATTGGCAGCAAAACAGAAGATTTCAAGAGACTTTACATTAAAGAGTTCCACTCCATTTATAGGCTAGTTCTTGGGACTGGGCAAACGAAATAAAGGAATTAATCAAAAGCGGTGAATCTGTATTTGCCCTCAGTAAACTCCTTTGTTATTTCTATATTTTAGGGGACAAGGACAGTTGTCTCTTGTTTGCCGCAGTCTGTGAAATCTGTGAATTCTGAGGCACAGAATCATAGAATCACCAAGGTTGGAAAAGACCTACAAGATCACCCAGTCCAACCATCCACCAATCACCAATAGCTCCCACTAAACCATCTTGACACAACGTCCAGACATTCCTTGAACACCTCCAGGGTCGGTGACTCCACCACCTCCCTGGGCAGCCCATTCCATCGCCTGACCACTCTTTCAGAGAAGTAGTATTTCCTGACGTTCAGCCTGAACCTCGCCTGGCTCAGCTTGAAGCCATTCCCTCTAGTCCTATCAGCAGTTACATGAGAGAAGAGGCCGACCCCCAGCTCACAACACCCTCCCTTCAGGTAGTTATAGAGAGCAATAAGGTCTCCCCTGAGCCTCCTCTTCTCCAGACTGACTCACACTCTTTGTGCATCAGTGAGGTCTGGGAAGAGCCATCACGAGCTGCTGTTTGGGGCCATCTTATTTCTATGAAAATGTTCAACCTGAGATGTGGTGTTTGACTCACGCGAAGGATGATATTTTTGTATCAGCAGTTCAGCGGAGACAAACTCTAAGGTCAAAAGCTTTTTCAGCAGTACTTCTCCAAAGTGCTAGTGAGTGGTTGTAATAAATACCACATGAGTGAGCTCAATGAGGGATGATTAGATCCACTGTGGAACATCAAATGCATCAAGGGTAAGGTTTTCCAAAGGGCTGATGCTTATTTTAAATTAAGAGTATCTGCCATCATCTTCCATGGCTGATTGCAGAAAGGAAAAGAAATGCCAGATCTTAAAAAGATAAATTGACAAATATGAACATACTGTTAGTCAAAGTGTATGCAAAACAGAAATTCAATGCGAGACTGAATCTAGTAATGTTTACTCCGAGACCATGTCTCTGAGTCAAATGATACTGGAGACTAGTCAAGTATTAGTAGGAGTGTTTTGATTATTTTCTCTGTTCTTGTTTGTTCCTAAATAACTTTTCTGGTGCTTATAGCTAATTTTGGAGACATTAGGGGAAATCATTCTTGATCAATCTGGTAGCCTTGTATGATGCCATGACCAGCTGGGTAGATAAGGGGGGAACAGTGGATGTGGTGTACCTTTACTTCAGCAAGGTGTTTGACACTGTCTCCCACAACATCCACGCAGCTAAGCTTAGGATGTGTGGTGTGGATGAGTGGACATTGAGGTGGATTGAGAACTGGCTGACTGGCAGAGCTCAGAGGGTCATGATCAATGTTGCAGAGTCTAGTTGGAGGCCTGTAGCTAACTGTGTTCCCCAGGGCTTGGTGCTGGGTCTGATATTGTTCAACTTGTTCATCAATGAAGGGATAGAGTGCACCCTCAGCAAATTTGCTGTGAAACCAAGCTGGGCGGAATGTCATAGTAACGACCGTACGGCCCCATTCGTTTTCCCTGGAAGACCTGGCTTGGCCACTCACCGAGGTGACACCAACATGATGGACGGAGAAATGGCAGTTTATTAAAGCATGGCATCCACTTATATATCCTTTGCCCTTCGTGTACACCCCTTATGCATACATTAACCCTTCGACGCAGAGCAAGGGGAGAGTCCTACCACGTCACATCCCGAATCCTCGCTGTCGCCTACTACAACAGAGGAGTGGCTGACACACTAGCACACCATGGTGCTGCCATTCAGCAAGACCTGGACAGACTGGAGAGCTGAGTGAAAAGGGACCTGTTGAGGTTCAACAAGGGCAAGTGTAAAGACCTACACGTGGGGAGGGATAATTTTAAGCATCAGTTATAGATTAGAAGCTGAACCACTGGAGAGGAGCTCTGTGAATAAGGACCTGAGTGTCCCAGTGAAGTACAGGTTGTCCATGAGCCAGCAGTGTGCCCTTGTGGGCAAGGAGGCTGATGATATCCTGGGATACATTAAAAAGTGTGGCCAGCAGATTGAGGGAGGTACTGTGTCCACTTCTGGGCTCCTCAGTTCAAGAAAAAGGGAACTTCTAGACAGAGTGCAGCAGAGGGCTACAGAGATGATGAGGAGCCTGGAGCACCTGCCTTATGAGGAAAGGCTGAGAAACCTGGGGCTGTTCAGCCTGGAGAACAGTGAGAGGAGATCTTACAGTGCTTATAAATATCTAAAGGACAGGTGTGAAGTGGTTGGGGCCAGCCTTCTTTCAACAGTTCCCAGTGACAGAACAAGGGGCAATGAGCAGCAACTGGAACACTAGAAGTTCCATATGAACGTGAGGAAAACCTTCTTTACTGTAATAGCGACAGAAAGTCTGGCACAGGTTGCCGAGAGGAGCTGTGGAGTCTCATTCTCTGGAGATATTCAGAACCCACCTGGATGCTTTCCTGTGCTTTAGGGAACCTGCTTTAACAGGGGAATAGACTTGATGACCTCCAGAGTTCCATTCCAAACCCTATGGTTTTGTGTTTCTGAAACATGATACAGGATTATTGAACTCTTTTTCTACCTTTTTATGACCATTGTCATTTTCATAAATTCTTTCTCACTGGGAAGTTCAGAACTGTAAACTGGAAGGAAAATTGAAGGTTTAAAAGGACTCCACAAGGGAAAATTTTGGAAAGATCATTTTAAACCAAGAAAAATGTTTTGCTTCCATTTCTGTTCATTGCAGTGCGTATTTTGCTAATCAAGAACTGAAGTATTTCAGAAGAAAACAAATATGTCAGAGGAAATATCATCTAATATTACAGCATTTCTACTGAACTTTTTCAAAGGAATTTCTACCGTAGCCAGTCTTTCTGACTTCCTTTGGTTCTGCAGCAATGTCTGGCAGCTTTGTGAAGCTGTAACTCTACTAGAAATCATTCAGTAAGCCTTATGTGCAGAGGGAATTGCATGCATCAGGCTGCAAAAATAGGGCCTCGGCTTTCAAGCTCAAACTTAATTTTGATCAAATCTCTCTGCATCTCCCTCTGGACCAAAGTAATAAAAGGACCCAAGACTTAAAAAGATTTCTAACATTCTTTGATAATATGGTGTTTTAGTAGTTATATATACCTTAAAGTTCTGAAAACATATTTTTCTGTTCATTTTATAAATTAGGTACTGCTATGTTAATTTGCCTCCCTTTAAAAAACCTCTATTATCATCACCCTGTCTACACCTCATCCTTCCTTCTCTTTATTGTCAAACAATTTCATGTGAGAATGAGGTCAGTATTGGGGTTGTAATGATTTCTTCATTCATTTCACAGGTACTTATAATTTTTTGTTGGTTTCCCATCTAAATACCAGACATGTTTTTGCTTAGATTTCAAGATGAGATGCAAACTGTCCTATTCCATCTGGAAAAAAAAAGAAGCTAAAATAATAGAATTAAAGAACTAATCACTGAAGTGTTCTGTAGTTTTTATACCTTTTTCTTTACATTCAGATTTTTTTACTCATGGCATCGATAAAATTATCTCTTCACCTGTGCTAGATTTTGTAGATTGGGTGAAAACTGTTATGATGACAAAACATTTGGATCCTCATCTGGATCTTACTGATCCAGATAAGGGCTACTTTGTGACTAAGTAGTCGTATCAACAGGGCAGAACTTACAACAGTTCTAGACAAAAGGTTGTTTTGACATGTTCTGATTTTTTCCCTGTTTATTCCTAGGTGAAAATAAACTGATAGGGGATCTCTTAGTATTGGGTGGAGCAACACTATACGGCATCTCGAACGTTTGTGAAGAGTATATTGTCCGAAATCTGAGTCGAGTGGAGTTCCTGGGCATGATTGGACTCTTTGGCTCCTTCTTCAGTGGAATTCAGCTGTAAGTGGGCAGGTTTGAACTCCAAGGTCATTCAAATAAGTATAGCTCTGGCCTCCTTTGAGGTACTGTGCCCTGCTCTTCAAAGGTAGCCATTTCCTGTGTAGAGTAGGTATCTGCAGATTTGGGAATTTGCATTGTTTTTAATATCTGAGATAGCTGGATTTGTACTCAAATCCAGCTGCATGCATGTATAGCTAAGTACTTTAATTCAAGAACTGTTTTTTTCCTATGGAAGTCCCATGAGGAGAGAGAAGACACATCCTTATCCTGTATTGCTTGAAGACAGGTAAATATTTCACATATTGTTCTGGTCTGTGAACAGGAAACTCTCTACAGCCCTCTACAGTTCTATTTCATACTTTTTAGAAATTACCTAGGTTGAAAAACACATGCAGTCGGAAGAGATTTTATTGATTAATTTGTTTTGTGTAATTAAGAATGAAATGGCAGAAATAATGAAAATGTCCATAAGAAATTGGCCTTTTCACTTTAAAATACTTAGTACTCAGATGACTGTCACATGGATTTTAGGAGTCCTATGCACATGTACCTAGTGAGCAGGTACCTCACTTCCAAAATTGCAACACTATGTTTAATTACACTGTATTAAAAGTCACTATGCAACATCGACACATTTACAGAGATCTGTCACTGGTACTTGTCATGCACAACAGCTTTTGATTATTAGCCAAAACCGAGTTATTTGCCTGCACGTCTGAGCTACTCAGCTTTAAGAACTGAGACTCGTCAGAGAAATGGCCCGTTGATTCCTACATAATTAGTTCTGTTTCTTTAGATGGAAAGCTTATTATATTTATGTGGAATCTGAAAACACAACTTAAAATTATTTTTATTATATATATTTTTATTATATACAAGGTCATGTAAATGTGTCTAACATCGTCGGGTGAAGCATTTTTGTTACCTAAATCGTTCATGGTATGTAGGTACTGGCTTGTTCTAAAGTTATCATGCAGTGCTCTTGTCTTGCTGTGCATTTAAGCAGTAATATACAGGTCTCATATTTGTAAATGTAATTATAGTACCATTTCCACCCTCCTTAAAGATAGTCACAACTGAGAGTCTATAATTTATTTATCTGGGAAGAAGAATCTGGTGCTGGCACAAGGTATCTTCGTGTACAGAGGACTCAACAGGAAAGAAACTCCAAAAGCCATTTATTTGCTGAAAACTTTAAGGAAGCTTACTGGGGGGAGGAATATCTCAGAAATAAGGCTTTACCAGCATGCTGGGAAAAGCACTGGTCAAAGTTTGGTTGGCATTCACAAAACAGGGATTGGTCTGAAATTGTTTCTGCAGTTGCTCTCTCATAAATCGCTTCTTTCAACTTGCTGGGTAGACTCTTACTAACACAGTTGGTCTTCTCTGCTACACCAACGCATTGCTGGCTCCTGTACACCAGGACTCCAAGTTTGATTTTTATTGTGTAGCTTCTTGTCCAGTCAGTTCCCAGCCTGTACTGTTGCATGGGGATATTTCATCTTAGATGTAAGAGTTCGTGTTTGCTTTTCTTGAACTTTCATCAGATTTCTGTCTGCCCACTTATTCAGCATGTTAGGTCTTTCTGAATGGCAGCATATCTGCTGCTCCCCCCATGGGATGTTCTCTGTGAACTCGGTAAGTGTGCATTCCACCCAGTCTTCTAGATTGAAGATGTTAAACATCAATCAGTTGTCAGAAGTACTCAATCTGCTGATCACTACTTTTTGAACAGTTTTCCATTGATCCTTGTGGGTAGTCCACCTGTCCAATATATGTCCGTGTATTTTCAATCTGTAAGGATTTTTTGGGAATTCATGTTGAAAGCTTTGCTAAAGTCAAGGTAGATTACACTCCACCCTCTCATCCTTTTCCATTATCTGTGGAACCAATCATCTCATCATAAAAGGCAGTAGGTTTGCTTCTGAAAAACTTGTGCTGGCTGTTCCCAGTCATCTCTTCATTATTAATTTCCTGGAAATGGAACAGTTACTCCATTATCTTCCCGAAGTCTAGAGTAAGGTTGGCTAGGCAGTAGTTCTTGCCCCTTTTGAAACTGGGTAATGCTTTTGTCTCTTTTTCAATTCTCAGGGAGCTCCTCTGATCACAGCATCCTTTCAAAATTCATTGTGGTTCTTTTCTCCAATGAATCAGGCATCACTAAATGAAGCCCTCTGGCAAAGTTGCTCTTACCCCTCTTTGTTTCACAGGTCATAATGAAGCACATACCACAGCGTATCGGTTTGTACTTCTTTTGTATTGGATATGCAGTGGTATGAAAGCATTGCTCATGTATTTAAATAACATCAAAATTTGCTTGCTATAGCAAGACACCACAGTTTGTATTTATGGTATTCTTCAGGAATCACTGATAAAAGAGACATATGCCTTCTGCATGCAAATACGCTTTTAATTTAGTTAGTCTGCAGACAAAATAATCTCATTATTCTGTCCACAGTATTAAATTTGCCACATATCAGAGGTAAGCAAATTAGAATTTCCAGGATGCAATTCTCTAGATCATATTAATCTGGAAGGCACTGAGTTCTGTAGTTTTACTGTTAGACTTGGTCACCGACATACCACTTTTTGTACTAGGTATTTCTTTTTACAGCCTGTGTAATTCCATGATTTATGCTTGGTTAAAATAGTGCCTAGACTACTGTGCAGAGTTCCATACATCTGTAAATCGCAGATCAGAAACATCTGCTGGCAGAGTGAGCTTCCTAATTTCCAAGGGTCTTTTTCCGTGGATTGGGAAGAACAGACTTTTTGCCACTTGAGAATTTTCTGAGTCTGAGATCTTGATGTTAATGTAAAATAAGACCTACAAGATGTTGAAAATGGACTTTTGCAGCTTGCCCATCCTTTGTTTTGTTTCCTGACTTTCATTGCCGTGACTATTTGCTCTGATTCAGCGTGTAACAAATTACAGCACTCTCCTCAAACCCAGCCTGTGATATCTGCCACCTCATGTCAGTGATTTACTCAGCTCTCACTGCCGAGCCACTCTGAAGGGTGAATAACTCAGGCAGATACATTATTAATCATTAAAGTTCAAAAGCTTTCAGAATATTAAGAAGACAAGAGGACTGAACATGTAGGGGGATGGGCACTTTGGAACGGGTATTCAGAGAGCTGGAAATAAACCAGTGCAAATTGTTTGTTATCACATCTTATTACTGCCCTGAAGATCTTTCAAACACATAGGAACAGGGTGGATTAGCAAATTTTGATTGCATTTAGTTCCTACAGAGACTTTTTGTTATAAGGTTGTTTATGTTGTTTTGTCCAGCATTTGAATTGAATGAGTAGAAGTAATTTAACTTCTGTTCCCTTTCATCAGATTTTGCCTTCTCTTCTCTTACAGTGCAATCATGGAACACAAAGAGCTGTTGAAAGTTCCTTGGGACTGGCAAATAGGTAAGAAAACTCTTTACCTCATTGAAGGTAGTTGCTGAAGGAGGCGTGGAGACAACCGATTTTTGGAGAAGCAGGCACGTGGAAGCCAATGTTTATGATTTTTCCACTAATGTCTGCCAAAGGTTGAAGCACATGCCTCATAACCCTTCTTAACTGATTTGTTCCCTGAATCATTTATTGTTCTTTCCTTGCACCTTTAGGTTAAGCAATGGAGAAGTGCTTGTGAATAAGATAATTATTCACATAGCTGTGAAGTAAAATAATAATGGTGTTCTTTTCAGAGATTCAGTGCGACACTGAGACAAATAAATGATGTAGTCACAAAGAGCCAAACCTTTTCAATGAATACCAAAGAAAGAAAATGGAACCTAACAAAAAACTGTAGAAGTTCTTGTAATACATATTATAACATCTTAAACACATTTCCAAGGGACCATTTCTGTATGCAAGTGGTTAACTGATTTTCAATTAGTCTTGGTGGAATATAGCAGACATGTCTTTTAGATATGTTTAAGTAGCATCATGAGCAATGAAGCTCTTACAGTGTTCTGCTAGTCAGTGAATTTCATTTTCCCATTTCAGTTTGGAAGCTGAGTTTCTGATATAAAACTGCCTTCTAATTAGTCCAACAACTTACTTGCTTTGAAAGGAAATCAACGTTTTGAACATTAGAGTCCCTGTAATCGCTCTTTTAGCATTTCCAACAATAGAAGAAATAAAAGAGTGCTAATAATACAGACCAGGGAATTCAAGTTTTGGCAATCCATTGGAAATAGCTTGTTAGCTAGTCTTAGAATGAACGTCAAGATGACAACTCAGAAGTGTACAAAGGCAACGGACTATATGGGAATCATTGAGAATAGGAGATACAGGTTATGGGTTTCACTCTTTTTTTCTTTAAACATCCTTCAACACTTCCTCTCGTCGTCCTGTTTAAAAAGACTATATCTTTCACAAAATATTCCACATAGAAATTTTGGAGATTTGATGGTTGTGCTGTAATAATAGATGACATCAATTACAGTGTCTGTGGAGAAATACGCTCAACTGCATCCCGTAAATGTATTGGCCTTCTTTAAACTGCTGTCATTAGTGTAACTGCAGCAGTGTTTGTTTATACTTCATGATAAGGAGTTCAGGGACATAGTTAATCTGATACCAGTGGAACTAGCAATGGCCACCATGAATTTACTTGCTATACATGTAAATGTCATATATACTTTCTTAGGAGTTCTGTTGTATCGCAATATCAGTGGGATGTGCCATTAAAATAAAATTATGCCTATGATGACATTAAAATGTCATCAAAAGTTAGTCACTAATTGTTAGGCATTTCTGCTCTTTAGAAGGAGACCATCTTAGCAAGAGCATCATATATATAAAAATTGTGTTGTTGAATCAATGATTGGAAATGATCTGCCTAGTTAAACACAGATGAATTTGTATGAATTATGTCATTTTTTTTGTTCTTCCTGACTTTCTACACACCTACTTATGCTTTCCTTTGCATTGACAGTGATACAAGACCGTCAAGTAGTTACTGACAAATCTATGTCAGGGTGTTCACAGCATTGTCCCAAGTAGTTATCTACTACAGCATACTTAAACCTGCAGAACAACAGAGTTAAGTCATCACCCTTCTCAATGGTGATATAAAAGTCACAGCAGGCAACCTAATAAATAACTCAAGGTTATTGTTGCCATCTGCCATAATTGTGTCATGAAGGATGTACGAGCAACCTTTCAGTAGATGTAAAATGCAAATGAATTTGCTTTCAGCTTCCACTCTAAAACTTCCAGATCTCTTCACTGAGCATCAACCTCCAGTATGTGTCCAGAGCAAATCCCATCCACAACCTCCTTCATACACATTAATCCTTCAGACCAGGACAGTATCTCCAAGCATGCAGTTCTGAATGATGAGTTTATCAGGGCCTAAAACAGCTAAGGTCACAAGCAGATCATTGCAAAAGCACCTTCTAACTTTCCAGTTTCCTTCTTTCCCATGCCTGCTCCAGGCAGTCAGTCCTGGTGACTCAGTGCCTGGCTAGGCACATGTTATGCCACTTTACAGTTACCTCTGATAGGACAAATACAGTTAAAGAAGTTTTCCACTGGTACTGAAATGCCCTTTGGAAAAGCAACCTGTGGAACTGCCAAGGAATATGAACATCAAGACAGCTGTATAAAACTATACTATTAATTGAGAGTGTTACCCCTCAAAACACTTGAATATGTCTGTTACATCCAGAAGGACTAACAGGCTTTGTGGGCCAGCTGGTTGTTTTCAGACTGTACTTCGAGAATACTGACTTGGAATCTGTCTTGGTTTCAGCTGAAACTGTTATTTTCTTCATAGTGTCTGATGTGATGCTATATTTTGGCTTTAGGAGAAGAAAACAATGTTGATAACGCATTGATGTTTTAGCTGTTGCTGAGCAGTACTGTACAGAGCCAAGGACATTTCAGTTTGTCCCAGACTGGCCAAAGAAATAATCCACACTAAGTGGCATCATGTGAAAAAAGCAAAGAACTGAGAGGAGTCGGCTGGGTGTACAGCCAGTGCTCAGGAACTGACTGTGCGTTGATCAGCAGGTGGTGAGCAATTGTGTTGCGCATCGCTTGTTTTGTGTATATTATTGTCATTACTACTATTTCTCTCTTCTTTTTCTGTCTTAGCAATAAGTTTTTATCTCAGCCCGTGAGTTCTACTTCTTTTTTTTTTTCTCTTTTCTTTTCTTCCTAGTTCTCCCCTGATTCTCTCCTAGTTCTCCATTGGGAGGAGGGGGTATGAGTGGTGTTTAGCTGCTTGCTAAACCATGACAGAGACCAGAGAGGTTTTTGTGCCCAACCTGTCCTTGACTTAAGACTAAAAGAAAAGCCTACTTAACGATCGCCTGCAAACAGTTTCTCATTGATCAAAACTGTGCTCCATTTGATGCAATCTACTACTTCAGAAGAATTCCAGATTTTGCATAAAGCAACTCTGCCGTATACAACGTGCACCTTAAAAGGTTGCTGCTTTTTAATAAAAGCAGCTCTTACCGTGGTTATCCACATTCTGAATATAAATGCAAATTTGTTATCGTGCCATAGCAACTGATATATGGACAATGACATTTCCTGACTGCTGTATTTGTTTCAGGTTAATGTACACTTCAGTTCAAATGCTTCAGGGGGATTAAAGCTATCACAGCTGATAGTTTTTAACTATGTGGATCCACATTATAAGGACTTTGGTTTTTCTTTTTTTCTTGTGTTTTTGTTTTCTACTAATTCCTTTCAGGACTTTGGCAATCAGATTTTCTGCAACATGTAGTCAATAACATGCTCTGAAAAGCTGGCTTGTGTCCAAATTTAGGTTTGTGCATACACAAGCTGAGAATTCTGCAGCATATATCAGCCTAAGAATTATCATTTGCGTTCTAACAGATGAGTGAAGTGTTTGCTGTTTTTTTAACTTTTTATTGATTTATTTGCCTTGGGATTTATCAAGTAATAACTGAAGGGATGAATTCTTTCCCGGTGAGTTATTTAGTTTTTAAAATGAAATTAGATTTTTACTGTAATATATTTTTATTATATTAGCCTCTAACAATCTAATTGTGTGAGTCACTCTGTAAGCACGTAGCAAGGAACAGTCTCAGCACCAGAAAGCTTTATTAAGGAAGACTGACAAAAAGTGGCAGGAAACGGAGGCACAAAACTGTGAAGTGATTTGAGAGTTTGGTGTTTTGGTGGTAAAATTGGTTTGGTGGCAAAATTGGCTTGAGTGCTCTCCTCACATGTTTATCTGTTGGTTCATTAACTACTGTGAAAGTACTTTTGCATACATCTTTTGGGCCGATTCCTAGAAAATGCTGTGTGCTCCCTCCAACTCAGTGGGACTCAGTGGGTGTTGGGGACATTAGTTTCTTAAAAGGCTAGATTTGATATGTCTGAATACATAATTTCGTCTGAATTTATGTTGAATTTGAGGTATTTGCTAGCAATATAAGACACCAATTTAAAACAGCACTGCTGTTATGGGAACCACAGGGAGCATACCAAATGTTCAGTACTGTACAGATGTGGCTTTCACTGGTTTTAATATATACTTAGAATAATGCTCCTAGTTTACAAATACAAATATACATATATGCATTTTAATAATCTGAATCCATATTTTTTTGAAAAGGTTTTCTTTTGTAAAAATGGATCCTTTTTCCTTCCTACATAAGTAATTTCTACAGGCTGTGAAAGGTCACTCTTCTTGTCTCTCTTCTGCAGGCTTGTTGTATGTCGGCTTTAGTGCCTGTATGTTTGGCCTCTACAGCTTTATGCCAGTGGTCATAAAGAAAACCAGTGCTACTGCTGTCAACCTCTCCCTACTCACAGCTGACCTGTACAGCCTTTTCTGTGGATTATTCCTCTTCCACTACAAGGTATGTGAAAATGAGAGGTGCATTTGTGTAATAGCTGTATGCCTGTACAAATAGCAGTGCAGAACTACGAAGGTGAGCTAAAGAGCTTTTACCGTTCAACATGGAGGAGTCTTCACAGCGGCCTTTCACTACCTAAGTGGGGCCTACAAGAAAGTTGGAGAGGGACGTTTTACAAGAGCCTGTATTGATAGGACAGGGGATAATAATGGCTTTAAACTAAGAGGGTAGGTTTAGATTAGACATTTGGAAGAAATTATTTACTATCAGAGTGGTGAGTCTTTGGAACAGGTTGCCCAGGGAAGTTGTGGATGCCCCATTACTGGAAATGATCAAGGCCAGGTTGGATGGGGCCTTGAGCAGCTTGGTCTAATGGAAAATGTCCCTGCCCATGACAGTGGGGTTGAACTAAATCATTCTATGATTCTGTGGTTCTGCTGTTCCTTCATAGTATCCTTCTGGACAAAATCTTCAGCATACAGCTGGGCAAATATATCATACAGATGGCTAATGTGTCAGTCTCAAAAGGTTGAAGTAGATGGGGTTACATCAGGCTGGTGGCCAGTCAGTAGTGGAGTTCACAGAGCTTCATTTTAGAACCATTCCCTTTAATGTTTTCATAAATGATTTGGATGCAGGATTCAAATGTATACTAAGTAAGTTTGCAGACAACGCTAAATTGGGATGACCTGTTAAATCAGTCAAGGTACAGAGGCTTTGTTTCATCTCATGGTGATTCTGAAATTATGACTCATAACTGTCCATGAATTACACCTTTCTTGCCAGCCAAATCAGTGTCTTGCCTGTTAGTGTTAAAATGTCAAAATGTGCAGCAGATTTGTGTTTTATCTCTCAGTTCCTCTAATATTTAAAAGGTTGTTTTGTACAACCACACATTTGGTCTCCATTTGCAAGAAACTGCACTGCATTATTAACGAGCAGCCCTACAGTGGCCATCATATGAAAGTGGCACCAGGATGCTGGAGGCAACTGCTTCATACTATCTATCTCATTTGTGTGTAAGAGGGAGGTTACTTGTTAGCTAAAATGGTAGCCAGTGTAATTGTTAGGTAAATGGAAGCCTAAAAATGCTGGTTACTTAATCAAACCAAATCATGTTTTGTGATACTAATGGTACCTGTGTGAATTTGAAAGAGGCAGAGAAAATTCAAATCTTTCCGGTCCCAAACAAAATTATTTTTCTTCATTGCTTCTTATTTTCTTCAGACAGAAGAAAGGCAAATATAGAAACTGAAACGCAAATGTTCTCTGCTGCTTTACAGGTCTGCTTCATGGTGATTTGGTTCTGCCCCATACTTTAAATCCAGAATATTCAAAATTAGGTATTAGCTGAGAATTATAAGCCCCTTCTAATAGTATTTGATAATCATGATAAAATAGGTGATTTTAGTCAAGTATTTCTAAGAAAGATGTTTATACTACACAAAAAAAGGCAAATTTAATTGAAAATAGTAGTGGTGGTGTTCTAACAAAATCAGTCTTTTAGAGGGAAAGTCTCGAAAGGCAGTATGTTAGGGATGATTTTCTGCTCAGCTTTTCTCAAACATGACCAAAAAAAAAGTCAATTTTGCAAAAGTAAAACTTCACTCATGGTTTGGGCCAGGAATATCCTTTGCATGAAGAACACCTCCATCTTCTTTACATTTTTACATTGGTAGATCAACAGAGAGCAGTAGTATAATCTCTCAGCCCCTGATTCTCTAGTCAAAGCAAGCAATAGTCATTCATTCTTTCCTCGCAGTTTGGGCCATCTGTTCCTCACTTCTCATATCCAGAGTAAATACATCCTTCGTGAGTTAGTCCCTTCTACTCATGAAGCAGGTAGGGCCCTGCATCATCATCGCCTCGTGAAATGCTCGTCTCTCAAATTCTTCAGGAAACATTAGTCCATAAATATGGACTATTAACTATGGACTATTAACATTTTATGTACTTTTTCAGTCATGCTTTTTATTTGTTACTTGTGTGTAATCTGTATAACTTGTGTGTCTACTTTGTTCTTCATTTGTATTTAATCTGTATAACTCATGTGTTTCCTTTGTTCTCCCTAGCTGAAGTGCTGATAAGGAGAAGACCTTTGTTAGAACTTGACAGAAGGACCTTTACCTGAAATGTAGTATCAGCTTCCAGAGCTGTCAGTGTCTCCTTTCATGCCCTTCAAACTCACATTGCAGAGAAAAGTTAAAAATGAGTCTGTATTAAGAGAGCATCTAGAGTTAAAACTCCACTTAATAATCTGATAACTTCTTCAGTTACTGTGTTTTTATCCTTAGACAGATCATCTCTTCCTTTTCTTTCTGGTTTACTATCAGTTATCATTTTATGTGATGTTGTGCACTCAATAACGAAGTCTCATATTGTTAAAATTGAACTATCTAAACTTGTTCGCCTCCTAAGACTGTGTACTCTTGCTCATTCTCTGCCTTCAAAAAAGCTGTTTCATTCTCAGCCCAGCTCTATGTTACCTTCAAATGCAGAGCTGCTCCTGCTTACTGCTGTGCTGTCCAATGTGCAAAGTCCCACTTCACTAGAAAGCAAAAGGTTTTATGCTGAATTAGGATCGACTGAGTGGTTTAGTGCCCCTTGCAGAATATAATTTTATGAGGCTTACCAGAAACTGTTACGGTTATTCCCTGTGCTGCTACTTTTATCACCAAACAGGTTTATTGCACCTGTAGCAGTAAATCTATGAAAATCCATGGAAAACACAGGAAATTAGTTTAAGTGGGCTTCAGAGCCTTTGAAACCAAACTGAGGAGATTGCATTTGAAGTGTTTTGATTGGTTTGCGTTTTGTTTTATCTTTTATTATACAGACTTGCAACATCCTGACATAAAGGACAGCTGGCATTTATATCCTTTATCCTGTATGCCAGTATCTTTGTAATGTACTGAGTAGTTCTCACGCCTGTGGAAGCCATGAATAAAGTATGTTAACCTGACACAGCTCTGGTTATAAGTTCAGCATTCAATATGTTATCTGTTCTAGAAGCTATTGTATTTAAACATAATGATTTATGGCTTTCAACTTAAGATGGGTACTAACCAGATTGTAGTGACTCATTCTTAAGGTTATCCGCAGCCCTCAAATTAAAGCTCACTTTTTAGATCTTTTTTTAATCAGTAACTGAGTCCAGATATTCCACTGGGTGGGAAAAGATATTTGGCCAATTTGGTGGCTGAATATTGGCTAATGCAGCAGAGTTTAAACAACCAATTCCTCATCTTCAATTCTGTTTTTTTTTTTTTGTTTTATTTTTTTGTTTTTTTTTTCTCACCATAGTTTTATATTTTATGCAGTTTTAATATCCAAAACTTCTCTAGCTGTCTCTTCTCATTTCACCTTCTTCTTAAGCGCAATTAAATGATCTCCTGCTTTGAAAAACAAAGGCAATCAGAGCCCTAAAACAAAGGTTTTGTTCTTATTATTTCATCCTATACTATCACAGCATCCATCTTCGTTTCATGTCTTCCAAGCTCATTTTTTTTATTTCTTGGTCTCTCTGAGAATCAGTGGTTCCAGCAATACTGAAGTCAGCCTGCATAAGACTCATTCCCACCAAGCACAGGCAGGAGGAGTGTCCACTGCACTCCCAGTGTGTGGAATGAACCTGTGCAGCAGAGCCTAGGGTCTGTTTTGCTGGCTGGATTTCACCTGTGCTTAGGGTAAATATGTATAATTGGTTGTAAACAGCTTTGAAGCCAAACAGGAGGATGCCGTGTGAGATATGCTGTGTATGAGGGTGTCTGCTCATAGTGTGAAGGAAATTTAAAATTCTGAGTAACAGAACAGCCCTTGCTTTGTCAGAGGCTGAAATAGCCTTTATTTTTTTGGCAATACACTGATGCCAGTGCAGTTGGTAAATTCAGGGCCAACTCTCCAGCTATAAGGGATTGGAACCTTAATGTAACTGTTATTTTTCAGCTTAGAATGTGTTAATTTTTGCATTTTGTCCTCAGCCTTGGCTTTATTTTAATGTGAATTTTTAGAGTTCATTGTTTTCATTTGCAAGCTTATGTTGTGCTTTAGTCATTCTAAGCAATTTGCATTCTCATTAAACGATCTAAGCAGCTCATTTTATGTTTTCCACCAACTAGAGCATGCATACTGATTATGCTCTGCACTAGCAGGTCCAGTCACACTATATTTTATCATTACGTAGCAATTCAGGCAGCATCAGCTGTATTTTGCCTTGGCAAAATCATTCATTATTTTATCCAAGATTTAGCTATCAAAAAAAAACAACAGAATTTCTGCATATAGTAATAATTTCCAAATGAAAACAAACAAACATATATTTCATAATAAGGAGGTCATTTATCTCATGAACAGTAACAGTGTCAAAGAACTTGGCTACACAATTAAACATGATACTCAAAACCTTTCAGTACTAGAAATCTGAAGTGGTGCTGGTTGAAAATTCATTTATTGATGCATCTAGGAATGGCTTTTTAATGCCAGTTCTAAAAGCAGTGTTTCTTCAGTGGAAGGGAGCGGGTGACAACCTTCCCACTGCATCTGGAAACAAGCTGTAAGGAAGAGTGGTTTTTATCATAATAGAGAAGAGGGGGCACAAGTTGGGCACTGTATATCAATTTCATTTTTTCCTGTATGGATCCTAAGCAGCCACGAGCTGTGGAATTACATAGACTTCACTGAGAATTCAGCCCTTACTGGAAATAAAGGAGAAGTAGGGGGAAGACCTTAATTCCTAATTAGGAGCTTCTTTTATAAGTACAAGTACGCACTCTACTATCCTGATCCAAGATCACTGGATCCGGTATGAGGTTTTCTGCTGACTTCAGTGGCCTTTAATTCACATTCCTAAATAAGGAAAGCCTGTCACTCAAAGAATGTTCTTAAAAATGCTTCACAGCTTAATGGCTGTGGAGATAAAGACCATGCTTTGTTTTAACTCCATATGCTCCATTTCAGCATATTTACAGTTTGAAAGAAGCAGGTAGTCATCTACATAAATAATTATTTTAGAGAAAATCTTATTTTAAAAAAAATTGCATAGGACATTTCAGTGCTTTCCAGCAGTCCTGTTTTTTATTATGATGCGAGTGGTTTGGGAGCAGGAGGTAGAAGTAGTGTGGTTTGGGGGATGATTGTTTATTAGTTTTATTTTCCCTTGGTGTGGTTTTACCATAAACACGTGAGAGATTTTTCCAAATCATCTGACAAAGCTGAGAAAATGCATCTAGTGGTGCCCTCAGTCTTTTTAAACTCATGTGCAAGTATAAACTGAAGTCAGTAAGAGCCTTTCATTTGCTTGCACTTGCTGGCAGATTGACACCTGCATATTTTAAACTATGACAGTGGTGCGGTGTTGTTAGTGATGCATCATTATTTCAATCAGAGCAGGCACTGGAGGCCAAGCAACTAGCTTTTACAGCAATACTTCCTCAGTCACATACTTCAGGATATTGTCCACAATTAAATCAGATGTGCCATCTGCGTGACCCATAAATTCTCTGTTTGAATTTAATTTCACTGGGCTTTTATTGTTGTGAAGGCTTCTGAGCCTTTGATAATAATGAGGAGAAATCACGTTACCAAATAATTGTTTGTGACATTGGTAATGTCCACAAACCTAAGCACATATTTGTCTTTCTTATAAAGAGTATGAAATTTCTTATAGCAGGACTGTGTCCCAGCAACTCAGGTCCTGTAAGGTTATACTGAGTGCATGTCTTTCATTTAAGAGGCATTTTAGAAGCTACTTCTTCACATGTGTTTAAATTTATTTGTCTTTCTGGATTCCCTCCTCCAAATTGCAATAATGTACAAAGTAGTTCTGGTAAAAGGAAAACTAGGAAATCTAGGCATCCTAGGAAAACTAGGCATCCATACTTGAATAGCTACCTTGAGGTAGAAGGATGTAAGGAGCATCTTTGGTCATACTTGTATGTATGTATAGATATAAAAGGTAACAGGGTAACATCTGCTTACTCTTTGAGTGTAGAGGATGGCATGAAATAAAAAAAAACACCTCAGAATTAAAATGACACAAGGGAGTAAAAGCTGGAAAGTGAAATTACTCCTATCAAGATATTGCACAGTCTGACAGTAGGTGCTTAACAACACATCACAGCTATGGCAGAGTTCTGAAAACATTGCATCATTAACAGGGGTTTTCTACTTTTTGCAAAGTTACATTTTGATAGATTCAGTAGCTGCAGACCAGGAGTAATGCAACATGAATATTCACTCTTCAGGACCTATCAAAAAAGAGTGCAAAAGAAGTGACATTTGTATTGCAGAAGGTGTGATGGAGGCTTCAGTTTCAATATTACTGGTTTGGATATTATTAGTTCATCATAAATTTAATGGTATGTACAATGTTTTCAGAACTTATATGTTGGGATGTCTTTTAACTTTTTTGTCTCGTGGAAGAAGTCTGTTCACAACAGAACCAATTAGAATTAGGAGTTTTCCAGCAAAATGCATTTTTGTTGGAAATATGTAATTATCAAAACAGAAGTGCTAAATGAAAATACATTATTTTCAGTATGCACACAATGAAACAGCCTGGCATTTCTGAGACACTGAGTGCTGTTTTGCCTGCTCATCTACTAGGATGAGCAGAACAGTTTCCAGATTTTTCAGCCATGTATTCTGGGACCAGAAGCTCTCAGTCACAAAAAAGCATGAGTTACACAGCTCATTGATTCTGAAAGTCAGAGAACCAATCTCAGGTCTGATGTTAGGCAGCCTGCAACCCCAAGGAAAAGCTTTTAAGGCTCTCAGGTTTCTGCCATGAAGACAAGCCAGTAGTTGCAGTCAGCAGTTGCCAGTCTCCAGCAAGCACACTTTGTTTCAGTATTGCAAAAGCTTTGGGTTTTACTTCATCTCAGTTTAGGATTTTTTTATTATTATTATTTTGTTTGCTTACAGAAGCAAGAACTAGTTCAAAATTACAGCAAAGGAAGAGTGAGAGTCTGATCTTCCTACCCATGTATGGGTTTATATTCTTTTGCCTTTATAATTTAGATGTTCCTAGTGAATGTCTCGTTAGTGGTATTTACTGACATCATCACTGCTCTGTGCCTTTCTACACCACAGCTGGCTATCAACCCATTGAATGGTTTCTACATTTTTTTTTTTTTGTATCAGTGGTTAAATGACCATAATGCTTCTTCCCTTCTTCCATTTTCTCCACCCTTGCTCTCACCATGTGTAACATTTGAATAAAATATTTTTATATCCTTTCCTAAATTTCCGTGTATCACACGTCCCTACATACCTTAGGTATTAAAATGTTAAAAGATTTGTTTGCAGTTTCAAAAGAATATCTCAGTTCAGTGCATTCATACCTTTTCTTAATACCTGCGTATGGAAGGAAAACCAGTAAATTCTCTTTTGTATAAAAGTTTTAAGGCTAGTTGAGACCCATGTCTCAACTTCAATAGAGCAAATTTCAGAGTGAAGTAGGAAATAGTTTATACTTTACAATCCAGCCAGTTGGGGAGAAAAAACATTACTATGTGACTGAGTTCTGCCTTTGGTAAGACTGGATAGGAAAATGCCTAATGGATATTGACTGCTCAAAATACATTAAATGAAAACCGAGTTTAAGTGTTAACTGTAGTAAATAAATATATAAAATCAACCTATCCACAGACAGTTCCCAGAGAAGGAAAATAGCCAGAATATCTCTGGCAATCTACTGAAATTGATGGTCAGGCTTGCTTGCAATGAGCTGTTAAGGTACTCTGACCTATAAGGCACTGGGAAAGTGATTTACTTACCTTACAATGTAAAGTTGTTATTTTTCAAACAAAAAAAAAGAACTAAGTTTTTAAGTCCTAGCATGAAATCTATTCGTTTCCTCCAGTTTTTTATACAAAGAATTTTTATAGTAAGAATGGGATTGTCCGTTTCCAACAGTGACATTTATAAAGTCTCACACTTATGGTTGATATTGCTTTCAATTATGATTACAAAATAGTCCATCTTAGTCACCTAGAACAAGAATTCCAAGAATTGTCTTTGGAGAGTGAGTTGAGCATTAGTAAACAGAAAGATACTTCAGCTGCTTGAAGAAGGCAGTTCCCGTCCCTAATCATAGGTTCTGGGTTTTCAACAACTTGCAGGATACTTAGTCTTTCAACCCCAAATCTTCAATGCTTTGTTGGCAGCAGTAGAAAAGGAGGAGTGGTGTTTTGGGAACTTAAGAAAAAATACTTAGAGAACTGGGACCTGAGTGTAATTTAAACACTTTTACATTTTGTGATTTGAAGTTGCAACTGTCCGCAATCAGAAGAGGGGGTCCCACCGGTCTTTTCTATCCCTTTCTGCTCCCATGCTAAACAACACTTCAGACATAAGAGCACTACAGCAGCGGGAGGGAAGCAACGGAGTTATACTGGTGGGATGTGCAACAGTATGTTTAGCAGTTTAGTCTCCATCCATCATTTTCTTTGGGAGTTAATAAATGGATGTTGCCATTGTTAACTTAAAAAAAATGCAAGAAGCCAAGTGCAAAAACAGTGGGCTTTGAGAACTTTTAGCCAAATAACTGTTACCTCAGATTGCTTTGAATTAGTTTTGACTTTCAAAAGATGGAAAACGTTGTTCAGAGATATCTTACATATACCACAGATTACATTATGAAGATTAATTCTAATATCCTAAATGAAATAAATAGTGTTTTGGAAAAAGTAGTGATGAGTCATGTGGAAAGTAAAGGTGAAGTGCTCATAATTTCTGAGCATGAAAGTGCAGACTTATTAGCGGAATTCTTTATTGGAAATAATTGCCTTTTGCATAGCAAGTCTTCAGTAAAACCATATGAGTTTTGAAGGTGTTGATGAGCATGGACTGAGAAATGAAATATGGGAGAAGTAATACAAATACATGACAGAAAACAAGAATAGGGTCTGAATGAATTACCGAAGGCAAAAAATATTCTAGCAAAAGCACCTGTATCAACTACTATCGTGGTTTTGTCTGGGAAAAAGTTAATTTTCTTTGTAGAGGCTTGTATGATGCTGTGTTTTGCATTATCGTGGAAAACATGAGTTTTTAAGCTTCTGCTGAGCAGTGCAGCACAGAGCCACAGGGACTTTCCTGTTCCCTGTTCTGCCCTGCCAGCAATGTCCTGGGGTGCACGAGGAGACAGAACCAGGACAGCTGACTCTGACCAAAGGGATGTTCCGTACCCCATGACATGTGCACAGTAATAATAGCTTAGGTAAAGGACGAGAGTGGATGTTTGGAGTGATGGCATTTTTCTTCCCAATAAAACATTACACATAATGAGCCCTGTTTTCCTGGAAGTGGTTGCCTGCCAATGGAAAGCAGGGAATCAATTCCTTGTTTTGCTTTGCTTACCCCTGGCTTTTGTTTTGTCTGGTAAACTGTCTTCATCTCAACCCACAGATTCTTGCACTCTTACCTTTCCAGTTCTCTTCTCCATCCCAGCTAGGGGCAGTGAGTGAGCAGCTGCATGGAGAGCTACCTGCTGAGGTTAAATCACAACCTCATACGCACTGTCTAACCTTTTCTTTTTAATATTATCTTATACTTTATCATAATAAAAAATGAAGACAGAAAGATATAACAAGGACATCCTATTAAATGATCTGGATCTGACCAACAACATACCTTTTCTAAATGAAAAGCTCAATAAATATGATTAAAAAAAAGCTCAAGAGGCTTAGGCATAGTTGTGGGGAAAAAAAATAAAAACCAAATTAAATGAGAATCTCAGCATTTCCCAAGTCAAGCACACTTTTGAAGACAAATACAATGAAAGTGTCAGGTTACATATCTCAGCAATAATTTGCAACCCAGAGGAGACAGCTGAAAAAAGTCAAGAATTGGCAAAGCAGCAGTAGTATTCAAAAGCTTAACTATGTTTCAGTTACCAAAAAATGGAAAGATTTTCAAGTTATAATTCTACTAATTGAGTGTTATTTCCACTTTAAACATAGAAACAAAGGCTGGAATTTTTTTAAAGACAGAGATAAAATGATCTTTGAAAGTGAAGGGTAAGAGTTAAATACAAATACCTGTTTTATACAGTTTGAGATTTCTTGTGGAATTGAATAATTTCTTGTTTCCAAAAGTGACTAGGAAAGCAAATGGAAAGTTGAGGATGATGTCTGCATATTCACATTGTCCATTTGCCACTGGGAAGAAAAGCATGGAGTGAGCAAATGAATGAACTTACTTAGAATAACCAGATAGAAGGGTTGGCAAGGTTCAGTAATCTGACTACTACCCAGCCCAGGGGGTATAGAAGATACTTGCTTGTGTCCTAAGTAGTTTCTGACAATATGGCAAGAAATTTAATTAGTGGAGGGGGAAAAAAAAAAAAAAAGGTATTTTGATTAAGTGGATGAAGTGCTTAGTCCAGTTGTGCCTCCTGCCAGCCAAATCAGTGAATGCTGCAGACAGATAGGTTTGGAGTTTCAAAATTTCCTACCAAAATAAAGGAATGGGCCAATAGACTGATATTACATCAGTCAGGAGACCTCACTATGTACTTTCAATATGTACTTTCAATCCAAGCAGTACTTTAGTCACTGTTAGGAAGTCTTCAGTTCTTCTTTCTGATGTCTATTTGATGTAACTGGACAAAAAAAAAATCTTTAAAAATGTTAGAAATGGAGAAAAAAGATGAATAAAGTACAGGTAAAAAGGAAAAGGAGTAAATTATAACTGCTATAAGAGATAAACCAAACTTTGCAATAAAGAAGAAAGCTGAACTAACAGCAAAAAGCTGTTCTTGTCTATGAAGAGAATAAATCGTTTCACTGTGCAGAGACAGCAGAGATCAAAACTAAATGGGAACCTTCTGTAAGGATGGTTCCCATTCAGTAAGGATGAGAGTTAAATGTAATGATAATGCACAATGATTAATAGACATAGGAATACATTGGAAGTAGAAAGAGAACACAACGATCTGGATACTTCCAAGTTAGGGAATATAGATGGAAGAATTACCTATGAAGTGGGCAATAAACCAAAATGAGAAGTAGACACCAGGGAAAAATTATTAGGGTCATGAAGATAAATGGAAAATTGGTTAAAATGCAGCCAGTTTCACAAAAAGTAAACCATGCCACTCTAAACCTTATCTGTTTCATAACTTAACAGATTTTCCTATACAAAAGACAAATGGTAGATCCAATCTGTAAGACTTTTCTGTGGTGCAGTGTATAAAAGTATCAGTTAAGTACAGGTTTAGCACTATAGAGATTGTAAGTAAGATACCAGCTAGTGAGGATGAAGGACAAGGTAACATACCAAGAGGAACAGTTTGCTGGAGGGAACTTGCTGATGAAGATTCTAAAGAGTGTGTTTGAGGACTGGACTTGTGTAGCAATAGCTTTGGCACCTTCAGTAGAAGGAAGTATTGAAATATCATGCAACAAGAGCTGAATGACATTGAGGAATGCTATGAAGCCCAAAGTGTTAGGTAACATCTGTGATAGCAGATGGGAGGAGTTCAAACGCAACTGTGGTATAGTTGCTTCCAAATGCATTAGTCTAGGTATTTCTAGTAACAATGGAGAAACGCTGTAGGACATCTTACTGTCTTAGGACAGCACTTTGCTCACTGTATATATGGAAATTTTTGATCAGCCCAAGAGGACCAACAGACCTTTTCTCTTGTGTTCTCCAAAACCTTGGCAGAGTAAGCATACATCCTCTAAAAAAATACTGTGTATGCAAATCCTAAAAAAAAACATCAGTTATATGTGGCATATCTGTGACCTCTGTCAAACTGAGAGGGAATACCTCAACATATGTAAATTAGTCTATAAATACACAGGGAGGAAATGAGCGTTGTTTGAGCTAAAGGCCAGCGCTGACATAAGAACATATGAGTAGAAACTGAGAAGGTATGAGTTTGGAATAGAAATCAGAGGGATTTTTGGCTACATTAGCAGGAAGATTCAAGAATAGACTTCAAACAGATTAAAGGGCAGGACAAAAGTCCTAACAATGCTTAAAAGAGGACAGGGCATATTTGCCAATTTGAATGTATGATCTGGCTGCACAAAGCAATGAAGGCTTGAATTCAGTGGCTTAGGATATGCTTTCCATTCTGTTTCCCTGGTATGCCCATCTGGTGAGTTGACTCAGTTAAAAGCTTTTGTTGCTCCTAAGGTTTTGCCTCGTATTGCCTGCAGCAAACACAGCAGACCGTGCAGCACCTTGATGAGAAATAGCAGCATCACACTCTCTCCAGACAGCTTACATAGTCACTTGTGTTAAAGGCAGATGCAACTGCATATTCCTTGTTTCTCAGGGCAGGAGCACACCCGGTTTGTATAGCTGAGATAAAAGCTTCCATTCTGGAAGAGCATGACCGCACAAATAAATTAATAGATTCGGCGGAATAATATAAACAAAGAATCCAAGTTGAATGAATTGTAACCTTGGTTTTAAACACAGTTAGCCTCATATACAGTAGTACATAATCAAGTTCAGCAGGCAGCTTCTACTGTATTAAATGCTTATACACAAAAACAGAAAGACGCATGGAAATAAAACAAGCCAGCAAAAAGTATTGAGAGGTAAAAAGTAGAGAGTGAAAACTGCTTTTGTTTTTGTAAGTATTTCTTTTGTGGTCTTCCTTTTAACATTGAGGACAACAGTTAAAAGGTTAAGTGTTTCACTACTGTTTTTCTGCATAGGCTGATTAAATTTGTCATGGTCTGATGACCTACAATTCACATGGAGTGAACAGAGTAAACTCATCTTTATGTGGACCTCTTTATTCTTATAAGTGTAGGTTTCTCCCTGCCCACAGCTTATCTTAAAATATTCTTGCCAAGAGATGGATAGAAAATAACCAGAAGTGAGGCACCACAGTGAAAATGCTGACAGGAAATTAGAGCAGTGTAATATAAGTGGTTAACTTCACATAAAAAACACTTTCCTATCTAGATAGGAGAGGATTAAAACAGATTGCAGGACTCGTTGTACCTTGTGCTTTTTAATTAGACAGACTGCTGGTGTGGCAGGGATACTGAACACAGGCTTGTTTTTTCTCCAGTCTAATGGTGGAAGCAGCAAAGGGAAGCAGAAGAGAAAGGAGCGTTTCCACTTCCCCCAGTATCCATTAAAGTAAAATAAGCCATATCAGGCAAGCGTTTTGGCCTAACAGGCACGTATTGAGAAAAGGCAGTAGCTGTAAAGTTTTTCTAATAATACCATTTGAGAAGTATGTGCAAAACAAACATGTGGCTGATGAGGGGTGCAGCAGTGATGACCAAGAGAAAGAGTTCCTCAGCAGCTCCCAGGGATGGTGCCAGGCCTCTGCTGAGTCCTGACAATCGTTATACAGGAAGAAAAAAAAAAACACACAAAGCTAAGAAAATATTTCCATTCCCATACATTTTTAAATTGCTTCCACTCAGCACATTCTTAATAGTGTCCACCAATAAATAGCATATGAGAGAAAGGAGGGTGTTGCTGTACAACAGGAGACACGAACTGCTATATTTTATCGCCATTAAAACAGACAAGTACAAGAGCCAGATCTTTGGGAATCCAGTGTAAAATGCAGAGAGTGCATTTTATGATTGCTTCACATTACAATTTGTATGCAACATTTGTGATTAAGTATAAGCAGGGGTTGATTAGCCAACAGTAACAGACAATATTTCATCTCTATTGTAGCAAACTGAGAATGCAAGCAGGCAGCAGGAATAGAGGATTATGGCCTTTTTTCTCATGTTTGAAATGGCAGGGGCTAAACTTTCTTAGGCTTCTTTTCTTTCTTTGACCAATTAGCAGAGATGCTGATGTCAGGTTTTCAATGTTGTTGAATTGAATCTGATGCCTTTTGCTTTGGATTATGGCTGCCATGAGCAACAGTGATGGATTGAGACATATGCCCTGCAGATCAAGCATCCTTCATCCACTGCAAACCTTCTCATTGGACTGAAAATAAAAAAAAGATGTGGATGAACTAGCTACAATTGCTAGCTTCACTTTGCATCACAGTTGAGTTCAAAGGGCAAGACTGGGCCGTAAGTCATCACTTTTGACTATATCCTCACAGTTTGCCTTGGAAATAGCTGGAGGTCATTAAACTGTGAAGATAGCCAGCACCTCTTGTTGTCTTTCTCATCAGGATAACAAACACTTCTATTCAGACATTCAGTCTTCTGCAGTTGGAGAATAGAGAAGACATGCTAAAACTTATCTTGTTGTTTTCTGCCCCTCTAGGGTCTTGTAGATTAAAGACCTGTGGGATTGGGCCATACGTATAAAGGCTTAAATGGGTGAGCAGCACGTTTGTGTTGGGTGATACGTGGTTTTTACAAAACTGGAGTAGTAGATCCAATTTCTTATATGACAAATATCCTAAAATCATAGAATCAAAGAATGGCTTGGGTTGGAAGGGACCTTAAAGCCCAGTCAGTTCCAAACCCCCTCCCATGGGCAGGGTTGCCACCCATTAGATCAGTCTGTCCAATGTCTCATCCATCTTGGCCTTGAACACCTCCAGGGATGGGACATAGGCAACTTCTTTGGGCAGCCTGTTCCAGTGCCTCACCACCCTCACAGTAGATTTCCTCCTAGGAAATTCTAGGTAGTGCTAAGAAGTATTCTGCCAATAGCTCTCACCTGGGATCAGTAATCAGTCAAAGACTGGGTCTTTATCTCTCCCTCCTAAAGACAGAGAACAGTAATTGAGCTGAACCAATCGATCATTATCCTGATAGAGAGCTGGAATCCCAAACAGAGCAACCCTTCCTTCCCATTAGGAGCGAACAGAAACATCTCCCTCCCATGCTAGAAGAAAAATAGTCATGAAGTTTGAGTTCCAGTCCCAGCCTACAACCAACCTGGTCCAGCTCTCCTATTAATAGAATAATGTATCTATAACATACAGCTTTGCAAACATAAATATTATGCAACTTCATAGCTCTGAGCATTCATCCTACCTGGTACTCCTGCTGACTGGAGAGTATGTGTATCCCACAGGGCAACTTCTGCACTGGGTCGTAGAGATCTTCATTGAACTTCACAGTGAACTTCATATTGAATCATATCATGAACAATATTTGGGGTGAAAATAGAAAACAGTGTGAAAATAAACTCAGTCTCTAGATCAATTCATCAAACTGAGTGGAAATTGCTATGTGAAAGATAATGAGAGAAATTTGGCTTTTACTCTGTTAGCCCACTCAGTTAGTCATGTGTGAAATTACCCAAGGGGAAAAGACAAAAGCCAGTGCAGGAACCATTATTTGCTTTGTTTGGCTTTGCAACATACATTACAGACCGAATTAGTTTGGAAAGCAGAGATATTCATCAGATTGCACAGGCCCGCTGACGGGAATGAAGCATTGGTAGGAACTGCCTGATCAGAGAGCATAGAGAGTGTCAACAAGAATATGGGACTAAATGAATTCTACCTGATATGGAAATATTTGTCTCTCTTCATCAGTGCAATTTTTAGGAGATTGCTTCTCTAGAGGGTTTTAAAGTTGAATTAATAGGCCTTGATTTCTTCATTTTTGTCAAAATGTGGAGAATTTCTAGACAAGATAAGGGAAATGGTCGTTATTCTGTTTTGTAGTTTATCAGTGAATATAGTCATAAAAGAAAAAAAAAAAATCCTTTTTCAGATTCAGAAAGCACAGCTAGGTTGCCATGAGCTAGGAGTTGCATTACCTACCAAGATATTCAGTCTTTACTACTGCTGTGAAATACAAATGGAATTGGAGTGCCACAGCTGAAAAATCTGCGCTCTTTATTTCCAGTTCAGTGGATCAAGTGAAAGGGAATTTGCATTTTCATAACCAGTTACAATAATGGTCATGATCATTATGATAGCTTAGTGAAAAACCAAAATTAGCAAATCATTGTGTTTCTTTGTCAGCGTGAACTTTTCTGCAGACTCATATCTGTCAGGTTTTGTTGGTGTGGATGTTGTTTTGCCCTTGTGCAATGGTAACATGGATGTGGACATCTGTGACAGTCAGAAATACTTGTTTGCAAATTCCCTGTGCAGAAGGCAGTCAGTCAGTGCAGTGTTCCCTAGCTGTGACACAGGGATTCTTTTATACCCATTCTTTCTGTTTTCCCTCATAAAGTCATGATTTATGTGCTGAAGAATGACTTACTCTCTCCCAATCCAGTCTTGAATTTACTGCCTTCTGAACAGTTTTTCTTCCTGTGTATTTTCTTCTGCCATCATTGTCTTATTGTCATTGAAGATGATGGAGTCAGGAGCACTGTTTGCTCCTCATCAAGAAATTTCTCTTGCATCTGTTTTTTCAACAGGATTACTTTAAAGCACAAGAAACTCAAGCAGAAATACTAGTAATGTGTTAGCCATAATGGTTTACAAATATACAAAATACAGGTTTTGCACATAGAGATAATAAGAGGTAGTGGGTTGGGTGGAGGTGAATTCTGAAAGACTTAAAAGTTCATTCTGAATTTAAAAAATAAGTTTGCAGTTGCTTGTGATGCTTAACTTACTCCCAAAATGCACAATTTTGAATCACATGAAATGAAAATACTTTGTATGAACAAAATTTCAAATAAGCTTTTTAAACTTCATCCACAATTGCATGAGCGTTGCTGTGATACACACACACACACAAAATTACTGCAGTAATATTTGAGTTCATTCTTTCACAGTGTAAACAAATTTGTGCACAGATAACGGAAAGTAGGACTGGTTTTACCATGTGTTTTCTGTGGTCAGCTTGGCCTTAGTGCTGCACTGGTTTTCTGGCGGAGTTGTACATTAGCACGTCTCGACGTGAGAAGCTAGGTCCCTGCTCCTGCAGCTAATCCATCAGATGCCATTAGCTTTTCTGCAAAGCCTGGCTGGGTGAGTGCGTTCAAGTACTGTTTCACTAAGGAGCATCTCTTAGGTAAATACCAGAAACATCCACTTGCCCAGAATCAATGTAGTTTTTGACAGACTGAACAAACCTTGTTACATATGTTATCATGTTGAATTTGTCTAGTTTTTTCTTCAAATTGATAGACACTAAAATGAGCTTCTCGTGTGCTGAAAACTAATAGTAATTTAATGCAAGCTATTTTCACTGCAGGTAGTCAATAATGGCTAGAGACAACTTACCCTTTGTCTTTCTAGTATTTAATTGTTGTAAATATCTTTGTGTGTTCCCTGTTCAATACTGGTGACTGGCATTTAAAGCATTTAAAAGACACCCATTTACATGAGAGCAGAGCAGCCACATTGAGATGTGAAGGGCTGATCTATTTGTGCTGACTAATATGTTTTCACAGATGTCACTGATGAGATCTGAAATGTTACTGTAACCAGACTTACATTTTCCTCTGAAAAAATGAGGTCTCTGTCTTCCCCGAAGAGGATAATATTGCAATTTTCCTTATTTATTCTGTGGCAAGTTAATCTGCCTTCTTCTGACTCAGGTGATCAGAAGCCCTGTTCTTTATGTATGTATTGCTTGACCAAATTGGGCAGTAAGCAACAACACAGTGAGTCCCAGTGACCTCCATTTGAGACCAGATTGAATGCAAATACAGTGTTTCATTGTACTTAAGGAACGTGTTATACAAGCAAGTTACCAAATAAAATGTCAGTTGCTAAATATTATTTACTGTTAAACTAAATTCTTGCTTCCAGAGAACTTACACATTGTCGCAGCCCATGATTGTCTTACATGACAGTCAGAGAATTGCATCTAGCAGAATAATATGTACTATGTATAAGCAGTCTAATACAGAAGTCTTCAGATTAAGGAATTGGATTGATCTTGTGAAATGCTGAATTAATTGCCTAACTCTGCCTTATGCTCCTGTGTGATCTGGGGTGAATAATTGTCTCTTTGTGTCTCAGTTACTCAGTTGGAAAATAAGGACGTCTTCTTTTGTTTGCTATGTTTATTAAGATCATAACTGACTCAGAACAGGAATTGTTCTGTTTTTTGTTCTTGTTGCTGTGTACCTGTATACAGCAAACGGCACAATAGGTGGGAATCCAATCTTTAATGTAGCCTCTATGTTTTTACTGCCATCCATGATGTCATCAATAATTTACTCCATCTATTTTATCACTAAGAAAGAAAGAATCCTCTACTCTGTTTCCCGATTATATCTGTATAGTGTCTCTAGCAAGCATCAACAGCTTGACTCTTCCATCTTGACTTAGTTTTGGTACATTGTTGGTTCGGTTTGGCTTGACTGTTATTGTTCTCTTTCTTTTATGGCAATGACATTTTCATCTATTTCACTGAGGTCCGGCCAACCACAAATTTAGATACAGCATCAACACAGGAAATACAAAAAAAACCCCACAACAATACTGCATGGACTTCTCTGCCTGCAGAGAGAAGGCAAAGCACTCATCATTATTTCTGCCTGATTAAGAAGTAGCTGAGATCAGAATCCGACTCTTCTAGGAATTATTGGCTGGACACATTATGTGTATCAGTTTGGTTCTCTATTTTGTAAACAAGTAAAGAAGGAAACGAAGTGCTACTTTCTCTTTTAAATGATAAGAAACCGAGGGCCATCTGAAATCATTTTCATTCACAATATAGATTCATATTAGACTGAAAAATCAATGCCAGGACTCAAGAGCTTGAACAGCTTGCTATTATCCTGTATAGCAAGGAAGGATGTGGAATCTGGAGAGGCATGTAAAGATATTTCTAAAATATCTTTTCTTAGAGTAAGTATCTGTCTATACAAAGTGAGAAATAAGTTAGAAAATTGAAGCACAATGTCATTGTCAATTAGTATTTTAGCAAAAGAGAGGAATTGCACGCTATTTGAGAGCTTGTGTCATGGTAGTGCAGTTGTGCATAGGATGGAAGTGTGAAATGATTTTCTCTCACTACATTTCTTTGGAATAGCTTTCTCTGCTGTTTTTGAAGCCATCTCTTTTGCTGTCTAGTAGTGGTGAGTCTCAACAGATGAGGTTTGCAGGTCAAGATAGAAAAAAAGAAAAAATCTACATGTAGACAGAGCAGTAGAGTATGCCTAGAAATACCATCTTCAGTAAAATACAGAGATTTCAGCTGGAGAGTCTTAGCAACACGGTACAGCAAATAACATTACGTATTTGGTGAACTGTCTCCATCCTCCCATCACACTGCTGGATTCACAGTCACTTTAAGAGGGAAAATATCTATCGATTTCAGAAGACTTTGGGTCGGTCTAGCAGAATAGTGAATAGACACAGATTTTTCAGGTGCTTACAGTATATATTCATATATTAACCTTATTAGCAACCCATCTGGAGTGGAGAAGAGCTACTGCAGAAAACAGTTCAGGCTGAGCTTAACTTGTTTCTAATCAAGAGAGGAGAAGGTAAAGACTGGTGTTGCTGCAGGGCTCTCAGGATCCTGGTCTCTTTGGAAAAGCTGTGCGTAGATACAAAAGACAAATGATTTGCAGGCCTTTGTTTAGATTTCCTCTGCTATGTTCAAAGCCTTTCTCCCAGGCTGGAGAACTGCCACAGTGAGAATATTATTGGGCAAAAGAGCCCACTGGCAGAGGGAGGAATGAGAGATATGTCCAAGAGGAGTGGAAAATGGTGGAGTTGAAGCCACAATAAAGAGAAAGTGAAATGGTTTTGGCTGGACAGCTCCCAGAGCAAGAATAAGGGCATATTTAGCTGCTGGAAGCCTCATGGAGTCCTCACAGCAGGACACAAGGCAATCACAGGTCTGGCTGGCACTCTAGTTATACAGCAGAGCAAGCCAGCTGGCTGCCCTGGGTGAGAAATTCAGACATAAGATAGAAAGGAGGGACAGTGGGAAACCAGGGAACTAGATTCCCATTTGGGAAACTGGGACACAGTTTACTCTTCAGTTTTATTCTGCTTAATTTAAGCCACTGCTGCCAAATGCTACACAAGTTCATGAAGTGGAGGAGAAAGCATTGGAGAAAAAATAAACTGATAAGGAAAAAAAATAAAGGCCACCAGAAGATGCTTTGAAACAATGGACTTGGATTTCGTTGCCACGTGAGGGAGATCTAAGCCTAAGCCAGCCCTTTTAGAGCTGCGTCACACAGGAGGAATTTGTCAGCAGACTTACTGAGATGCTCATAACTGAGTTCATTCTTGATGGTACAGGGGGATGACTCCCATCAAATCATACTACCAGGTGACAGGTGAAGACCTGATGGCTTCCCTGGAAAAATGCAATTAACAAGTGATGAAAGCAGCATTCTTCCTACATAGCAATCCTTCTGACTCCTTCTAAACTTTTTCTGTTATGGTGTTTTTCCTCTAAAACATATATACCAGCTGTAGGAAACAAAAACAGGTGCAGATATGTCACTTCATGACATATGCCCAAGGCTTTTGAAGGTAATTCAGATTCTGTATAAAGAATAAATAAGTCAAATGCTTCCTTGGGTGGGAAGCTGTATACAGGTTCTGTAGATCTATTAAATGAGACAAAATTAGCATTTCTACAAAGTTACCTTAAGTAAAATTTGCTTTTACTATTGTGATTATTTCTTTGAATATTAAAAGCAGAATGGCTAGAAAGCTTCCGCCAAGGTAATTCAGTCTGATCTATTTTGTTCCATGCTGAAATGATCTGATGTACCGTATAAGTTAGGATTAAATAACAGATTTACAGACACTTCTATGTAAAATAATAAAGTACCTCATGAAGTGTTCAATTACAGACTACAGTTAACTGTTGGTGTTGAAGTATGAACCCCCATCAGCTGCAGAGTACGAGCACTTTCAAAAGTCCTACTTAATAAGAATCTGTGTTACAACTCCATGAACAAGTTCACTAGACAGTTTACTCATCATCATGAATTCATACCTAAAGCGTGCAAGAAACAATAACTTGTTCTCTAGGATCAAGAGACAAGTTATATGGGCTTAAAGCCATTTTTGTACCCCCCATAGCAGGAAACACATAAAACATCTAAGGCTAACATTCAGTTGTGCTTTTAGATTCCTGGTTTTACCTTTACCTACATGAAGTAATATATTGTTATTTCTGTTATATTCTTAGTCCAGGCACACTAAGTCTAAATATGTCAAAAAATTCAAGCTGACGTCTGATCTATTGCAGCTCTATGCCAAAATATGCATATGCATAAGTTTTCACCTAACTGCCTTCCACAAATAGTGTCAAATCTCTTGAGATCGACCCAGAGCATGTTTCACCATAGATGCTTGTCCTGTTCTAACTCACACTAAATCTTCTATCATATGCTTTCAGTTTACAGGCAAAAGAAGCTGCAGGTGGTCTTTTTAAGCACCTTTATTAAAGTAAAATGTTAATGGTGTTTAGAATGTTATTTAAATTATTTATATGCTTATTTAATTATATTTTTATATTACCCACAGCACGTTTTACATTTTGTTTACCGCGGTTTGGTTGTTATTAACTTCATATTTGTCCACTACTTGTCAGAAACGTGTGAAGATGATGGAACCCCACACTGGAGCTAGAATCACTTGCGCTCAGAGAGGTGGTTCACTTGGCTAAAAGCACAACAAAGTCAGCTGTTGATCACTGACCACAGCTCAGCTTTCCAAAGCCCCATCTGACTAATACTTAATACATCTGAGTCTTGGGAGAGCACCATCTAGCAGTTGGTTGTGGAAGATAGGGGAATGAATGGGAACAAAATAGCTTTCAAATAGATATTCCCCCGAAAGTTTGCTATCCTGTTGACAGGTACTTGATGTGCATGCCACAGCAAGTACCTGTGCCTACCTCTGTCTATGTGTCTTCTTGAGCTCGGGATAAGCAGTGCTGTGTCTAATGGCTGTACTCTTCTTTTGCTCAGTTTTCAGGACTTTACTTGTTATCGTTCTTCACCATCCTTGTTGGGCTAGTGCTTTACTCCTCCACATCCACCTACGTAGCCCAAGATCCTCGGGTGTACAAGCAGTTTCGAAACCCTTCGGGACCTGTTGTAGACCTGCCAACCACTGGCCAGCTGGAGCCTTCAGTAACATACACCAGCCTGGGGCAGGAGACAGAAGAGGAGCCTCATGTCAGAGTTGCTTAAGCCCAGGGTCATTGGTAGCCTGCTGATGATTCAGTGAAGCTCGTATATTCATTATCTCTGTATTGTACATAGAGAAAGGTATTTACCAGGTGCAGTTACACTGGTGAGCTGCAAGGTAGCAAATAAGGACAGCTCATAAAAGTGCAAATTATTTGTTCCAGGGTGTTCATTGCAAGGAGATTTCATGTCCCTTGTTTATGATGTGAACAGCACGTTTGCTATACAAACTGCTGTATTTGAATCAGTCTTTCAAACTACCTATGAAAGATGTTAAATATAGAAGCTGAAATTGCAAGAAGAAATTCATGGAAGCGGGTATTTGCACCCACTGAGAGATATTATGCCTAAACCACACTAGTTGTGGAAAAGACGCCTTTTTACAGCAAATACACTTGTGTAGTCACTGTTGATTTCTCTCTAGGATTTGTTTGCACAAAATAGATGGGTTACTCATGGTAACAACATCCTGACACATTTTTGCTAGCACCTTGAATTTGGTGAGGGAAATACGGTAAATTCAACTGTGCTATCTAGTTGCCCTTTCTAGGTAATCTATTCCATGAATCCAGAGGAGGGACAACTTACAATATCTGTCTCTATTCTAGGAATAGGTATAAGGTGAGCATTTTAGCCTTTCTATATTTGCAAGAAGAGAAGTACTCTAGCATTGACCTCTCTATGATCCATGGCAGATTTCCTAGCAGCTGAGGTTCTGCATCAGGTGATAGGGAGTTAATTTCTCTGTAGTTGTGACTAACACGGATTTCTTACTTTTTAAATTTTGATCTGTTAAAGAAAAATGCATTTTCTAGTTTCCTATGTATTGTACCTCTCTATGGTAAGATGACATATCATGTGGATCAGGGCACTTATTTTAGATACTTGGTGCATCGAGGGCGCCTTCTACTGTTCCAGTTTGCTTAGTCTCCTGTGGTTCATTGTTCTAACAATAGCTATGTAGAAATGCGTCAGTTTTTCACCAAAACTCACAAATTGTAAAAATTGGGAAGATTATGCGAGGAATTCATGAATAGGAACACTGGACCATCTGCTGGTGTAGCACAAAAGCATTCATACCAGCAGGGTGTAGCCAATTATCTTTCGTTAACTACAAAACTAGCAGAAGAATTCAGCAGTTTTCTTACATTCCTGGGAATATATGAAAGCAGTTTAGGGTTTGCTCTGCAACTGGAAATCTGCTCCATGAGCCTTATCAGAAGGGGGAAAATCTTAGCTGCAGCTGTGAGAATCCACTATGTGTGCTCTTCTGAGAGCACAATAAGAAGTAATCACTATTTCAACATCCATCATCTGTTTTAAATTTAAAAATAAGGATAGGGTGATAGTGTAATGCCTTACAGACAGGAAAGAGATCCAGGAGAGCTTGGTTTTATTCACAGATTTGCCACATCTCTGCATCATCTTGGGCATGACTTACCTTCTGTGTGGCTGCGTTTCCCAATCTGTATATAAGGGAATAGTTATATTTTACCTACCTCACAGGGGTGCTATGGGACCAAGTTACTATAAAACATTTCAGGATCTTTAGAAGGAAGGTGTTTGAGGAGTACGCAATAGTGATGTAAAAGTGTGTATATATTCATTGTATTTGAACATGGGGTTTACATCTGGACTGATGAATATTTTGCTTGTGGGCATAAAAGGTGAATTTGATTTGAATGGCATTTTGCTGAGGAAGTCTGTCTAAAAAGTGCAAATGTAGGTCTTCATACTTGAAAAATACAGCTTTCCTATTTCTATTCTAAAAAAGAAAAGAAGAACAAAAAGCCTGTACTCTGGAGATTAGAAAGGCCACAGGTCAACCAAGGAGGATGAATTTCTGCTGAGGTAACTTCCATCTTTTATATTCCCGTTCTGCTTTAGGATAGAAGAGACTTCCCTGAAGCAGACTGGGAGAAATATCTATACAAATATATGTGAAGTGACAAAATGCTGCTGAACAGCAGACATATGTTTTCTCTTACTTGTGCTGTTGCTGAGGAGAAAAGGCGATTCCTGTCCCATCGTGTTTAGGCTGCCTGCCAGGCTCCCGCTGCAGCTGAGGGAAGGGTCTGCAGTATTGTCAAACCATACTCAAAGCCATTGTAAAACCTTCAGTTAAGATTCCCTGATTTTTAAATCAAAAAGAATGAGATTTTTTTTCTTGCCTTCTGTTTTTAAATCTTTTTTAGCATTCATCTTTCTAAGCTTTTTCTCCTAAGCTTTCAAAGAAAAAAAAAAGAAAAAAAAAAAGAAGATTCCACAGAGAAATAGAGTCCATTTTCTGGGAATGTGGAGGAAAGCTCAAATGCTACAGGATTCAAGGTTAAAACGAACAAAAAAATCGACCTCCCACACTCAAGAATGATCGCCTGGTACTTCAGGTTTGCAGGGTGGAAGTCCGGGTGGGAAGCATGTGGTTCACTTGGATGGAGCCCTTGTGTGGAGTGGGCCAGTGAGCATCCTGGGTCCAACCCTGTCTGGTTTCATACCTTCACAGGAGCAGGGGCTCTGGCCACAAACACCACAACACTGTCAGCTGCTGGGAGGCAACTGGCAGGCACCTGTCATCTCAGTCTTTTTTGCTACCTTTTATACCAATTAAATACCTTTCTCTGAATGTTAGTCTCCATGTTGATCTTGAGATCATTGAGGATGGTGTATGTGTTTGTTCCATGTTTACAATTCCTTTGTTTTGCATAACTGTTTTGGTTTATTTCATTATTAGTATTTATTTTCAAGCCAAATGTTTGTAGTCCTTCCACCTCTCTCTCTTCATTTTTCTGACACTAACTTGTAGATGTTTGTTGGAGTTTTCTCAGAAAGAGCTGGGCAGAAGGCATGTCCTGGGCACTTTGCTGGACTGGGAGATTTACACACAAGAGTTTACAAACCATGGATGTCTATGATGTGCCATCTGTAGTGATTTTTAGAGGCTATTTTTAAAAGCTCTGTCCTCTGGAAATAAGGTGTGAATGTCTGGGTGTACACTCGATGCCCAGCCACCATCCTCTGTGTTATTTGCACAGGAGGAGTCCCATGTGCAAAGTGGGTCTGCTTCACATTCTGCGTCTCCCATTAAAAAAGGTGGGAACTTCAATTAGCACCAGTGTGCTAGTGCTGGATGGACCTCTAAGGAAGACAGTACTTTACAACTATTGACTGTGAAGCTGGGGTCTAGTGAAGGAAAACATTTCTTCTACTTGCTTGTTTCCTGCAGTTCAAGACCTCAGAACACACCAGCAGAGGTTCAGCTATCTAGCTGGCAGCTACTCTCCGTAGATCCTTGCCTGAACAAACTGAAGCCCTGTTACACTGTTGGCGCTGAGCAGCCCTTAGCAAAACTGATGTAATTTTCTGCTACTGGATGAAAACCTTTACTGGGAGACAAACCTTGTCCTTGTTCCAGCTATAAACTTTCAAAACAACACAATGAAAGACCAAGCAATTGAAAATTTTGCACCATTGTGTCATATGAAAAAGTTTCAATGTATAGTGTAGAGATTGCTAACTTGTGCTATTAACATTTTGACAAGCGTGTAGTATTGTTTTCTTTCTTTTTTTTTTTAAACCATTTAGTATTCCTGAGCTAGCTACGAATATGAATTTTACCCCATGGGTAGGATTTTACTGTTAAACACCATAATAAAGCACACTAATCTTGACACCGCAGATGGAAATATGAACCAAAACCAAAACCAAGCAAATGGAATCCCAACCCCAAATCCTGCATAAAAAAACTGAACAAATCTTTCTTCATTTTGATATTTGCATGCTCCTATATGAACTGGCTGTGGCAATGTAATGCCTGTATAATGTTTTCAAATAAAAAAAAATGCTTTATGAAATTATGGTTATTAGTTTCCTTGTCTTCTTCCTTCCTGGTTTCTTAGAACCAAACCCTTTCTCTGAAGCGTAAATTTTGACATATTTTTGTGTGTGTGCTGAGGACTTCTTTCCCCTGGGAAGTGGTTAAGCTAGAGCTCCTTCTGAGAGGATTGCTTCTGAGGGAGCAATTCAGCTACCTATAAACAGGTGCCATCAGGCTCACTCAGGTATCCTACCTGGCCCCCGTTTGCTGCTTCAGAATGTTACGGGGTCTTCTGTACGCCCTCTGTCTCACCTGCTGCACTGCAAATCCAGCAGTGCTGCAGCAATTTGCTGGTTTATGTCTGATTTTCCAGTGTGAATGTTTCCTGAATTATGAAGAGCTCCAGAAGTTTAGTTACTGAGCATAGCTTTATCATGCTAACGGTTGATTTGTACTTTCCTCCAACTGTGCTCAAGAGTCTCTCCAGCATTACAGAAATCTCATTTTATTGCCCAGCTAGAATTCAGCCTGAGTTTTTGAGTCAAACCAAGAGTCATTTCTTGGAATTACTCTATAAATTGATCATAAATACCTATAAACAGACGCTTATTTGTTTAACAACAAGCATATTTCCACCCTGCAGGACACCAATCGTGTTCAAGTTACCAGTCCCCCTTTGGTTTTTGTTTGTATAGCATTAGCTCTCCAAAATACTAGAAATCCAAAAGCTGCCTGCTTAACATCAATATGCCACAGCATATGATTCAGGAAGCATTATTTTTTACAGGTATAAATGTTATTGTATTAAGTCTGCTCCACGATTTAAAATAAAAGATTTGCGAAAGCTTTGCAAATTGTTTGCGCAGCCATAGACCTCTTGCCACAGCAACTGCCAGATGGTCACCAAATGCTAGCAGCACAGCAGTGACAGTGACATTAGTGTAAGAGCATTGGAAACATCATCCTTCCGCTCCATTTTGAACTGCGGGGTCATGCACTGCTGTACTGTATTCTGCTGTATTGAGAAAGCTCATTCCATGGGGCTGGGATCTCTAATTAGTCACAGACTGGCTGTGAGCCATCGGTGTGATACAAAAAAAAGGGAAACCAACACACAAATTGACTAAAAAAATCTAATTGTATCCCTCAGATTTTGTAATTCTCTGTTGTAGCTGGGATTTCAATTTCAGTGCACAGCTCACAGTGTTTCTTTAGGCTGGATTGCATGGGAGCAGCATTTACATCCATGGCCCCATGAGAACTCTCCCTGGAGTGTAGGAAGGTTGTTGCTGATTCGCTCCTCACCAGTTTCCCTTGGGTAAGGAAGATTCCTCCCTGCTCTAAAGCAGCCACGAGGAGGAATCAAAGTTTGGCTCAAAGCAAATGATGGGGCTCCGTGTGCAAAGTCAGCACCCTCTGCAGCCCTTTTTCTTGTAAAAGAATAAACATGGCCTTGTTTGGTAGCATTTTTTTTTTTTCCTATTAGTTCAATTTTTAATTCAAAACTATGCACTGAGTTCCTTCTGAGGATCACAATCTGCCCTTCTGTATATATTCTACAGCTGTAGAATCTTTTTAAAGAATGAAATGAGGTAAATCTGATCTTATTGGATTGAAAAATTTTATGCTACTTTGGATTGTCGTTTCTAACCCTGAATCATGGTTGACTTTTCTATGACTTCTGATTACGTACAATGCTCTCAGGCAATTGCCTAGTGCTACCCTTATCTTAATAATGCATCATTAATTCATTGCTGTCAAATGCATTATTTATAGTAACTGTTGCATTTTAATCACCATTTGTTGATAACAATGGACTTATCCAATTTTTATATAACTGCAAAGTTATCATCAATATGAAATCTTCCCACCCTCCCTATGTGAAATCTATACACATTCTTGACAAGAGCTAGCTATTGGTTTTGCCATTGATAAACACGCAACTTTTTAATTCAAGATGTTACTGAAGAAGAGAGAGATAATGAATATATTCTGAGTTTACATGATCATTCAGCACTGAAATGCTAAGAGATTTCACTGTGTTGGACTTTGAGACACTCTGCATGCAGAATAGTAACTCTGGTAGTTGGTAAGCTTGAATCTTAACACATGGAGGATGCCTGCAATCCTATGGATAGACATCAGGCAAGGCCATGCATATTTAACTTCATGCTGCCTGTAGTAGCCAGTTTCACAGAAGCCTGACTTTCTGCCAGGTTCACAGCAGAACTGGCAATCACAATCACGTGTTCTTAAAATGAATGCTTGCCTAAATGAAATTCCTGAGTGAGAAGGGGGAAGGGACTGGAGTAATCATAACAGTAATCTGAACAGTCTCATTTTGTGACTCCCTGTGAGCTTTTGCTTGAATTATCTAATGTAGTTCTTGGCATTAAACAGATTTGCAGATGCTAAATAGGTCACACAGGTATGCAACCATCAGACTGGATTTTGTAAGACTTTATGTCCCCAGACTTCTGTGAGTCTACACTTTAATTAAGAAAAGCGAGTACCCACAAAGCAGGATGATAACTTTTTTCATGTTAAACTGTTGCAGTTCAAATTTGCCGCACTCAGCCTCCCTTCAGCAGGATGCAGTTAACAACCACGTTGACAAGGAGCGTTGGAGTTGCAGGATGTACTCTGTGGTGCAGCCTTGGAGCACACTGCTTCCCACAGAGCAAGAGGCACGCAGCCAGCAGGCGGGTGGGAAAAGCACAGAATAATAACCTTTATTTCAGCCTTGAGCTTCAATACAACAGATTAAAGAAGGAAACCAGGGCTTTTAAGTGAACAGGTGTGGGCTGAAAGAAAAGGATATTTCCCTAAATCAAAATACCCCTTGAATACAATACTGCTGTATGCTATTCCTATTCAGCCAATGGTATAGCAATTATATGCAAGTCATTCGTGATTTGAAAAAACAGGCCTGAGAAAATATGCTTTTGCCTGCCATTTAACTAACAGAGAAGGTGAAAACTCTTACTTGCTGAAGCTGTCTCTGGTCTTGAAATTAAGAGGGGTGGATGGTGGAGGATGAGCCACAGGTATCCCTGAAGTCATTGAATATAGCAAGTCACTAACAAAAAAAGCTATATTATTTCAGGTTGTGAAAGTGACATTTAGATTGAATGAGTGATGATAACCTGCAATCAGTTCTTCTTGGTAGATAAAAGAAAGAAACAGAAAGCAAAATATCTCTCCTATTCATAATGACTTTAATTAATTACGGGGTTAGCACTGGCAATCCATTCACATAGAGACCAGCTTCCTCCTCCCAGCTCTTCTCTCCTGCCACCCATGTTTCCTCTCTGCAGATGACTGCACCAAGGAAAGGCTTATGGGTTCTTTTTGTATGTTTGTTTGTTTTCTTCTACTAGTTTATTTTTAAGGAAAGGGGAAATAAAGTTTATACAAGGTACAGCTGTGATAGCAAGCAGTTCCTTCTCCTCCTTGAACAAATGCATACTTCGAGCTGTGTTTGGTGCAAATGTGATCTGTGGCTGAACTGGTTGGCATTTGATGTCACAGGCTGTGAAGAGGGTTCTGAATGCTTATCCCCCAGATCTAAAACTTCACTTATGCTGCAGACCTCACTCCATGAGAGAGACTGGATATACAGACCCAGCTGAGATCTTTCTCTTAATTTCCTTCATTCACATGAGCACATTCATCATGTAAATTCAGCACACATTCTCATTATTTCCTAGGTACTGGTGGGGAGGAATGTGTGCCCAGGACAGCACAAGAAAGCTTGTGCTGATACAGCTATCAGACTTGAAATTTTGTGGATACATGTAGGGCTGCGCTCTGCAGAGCCAGCAGTCTGGCACATTCCACAGGTTTACTTTAATGAGAATTACTGTTGTAAACTGCTGAGCTAAGGAAAGTAATTGCAGCAGCAACACTAGCAATGGCTTCTATCACTACTGTGGAAAAAGAAACATCTCTGCCAGCTACAGCACAAGTATTTTATTATGACAAGGGAATATAGGTAGATTTTGCTATGAATGCACATTGTAAAATATCTGGGAGGGGTGATGTCCATTAAAAAAATACCCTAGCCCTTCCATTTTAATTTGTGTGTTTTCCTTGTGCTTCTACCGTGCTTTCTGCCCACATGTGACACCAAGAGAACTTTTCTGCCTCAGTGTTTGAGACTTGGAGAAAAATACCAACACACAAGGCTGAAAAAGGGCACTGGCAGCCTCAGCCACACAAAGATCAGTCCTGTGCCTGTATCACATGGAGTGCTGAAGGCAAGATGGTGTCTGCAGGCCTGCTCATGGTGGGGTTGGGGGCTGCCACATCCATACCTCCACAAGTTACCTCCGGATTGCTGTAGGCTGCTTCCAGCCTGGCCCTTCACTTAACGTTATAGGACTTCCTAGAAATAGCGCCTGAGAAAACAAGCTGTACCTAACTTGATCATGTGGTGATTTGTGTTGGTGGGCTTTTTACTTTCCACCTCAGACTAGAAGGCCTAGCTGTCCAGCTGGGCTGTAACCCTGATTGTCCTCCAGGCCTTCCAAATCTTTCTGAAGCCATGATGAAAATAAAAATTAGTGGCATTTGTAGCTGGCTCCTCCCTCCAAGCTGTAACTGTGAGGTGTTTGTGTTGGATGCATGGAAATCTAGAGCAGAAACGGACAAACCCCATGACAACCATCTATCAGACACTGAAGATGGAAGAAAAATTCCTCAAATAAGAACTCTACTATGGGTACTTTATTCTTCTTATCTGAAGTATTAATGTTGCCTTTCTTGTTTGGTTTCCTCCTACCACTTGTAAATGACTTTTAAAAAATGTATATTAATATGCAAGGGAAAATTTTTGGTGAGTTGGTTGCTTGTATTGTGGGGAGATAACATCTGTGTGAACATGAGAGAGATGGTCTGTGTGCTGGAGCAGGGGGAGAATAACCACATTGTTTAGTTTTATTTGTTTTACTCTGTTGATATTGGCCGTCTTCTGGCTTTTCTTTGCAAAAGCTGAATGGCAATTAGGAAGTGTTTGCATCTGAGGCTCCATAAAAGAAGCATCTGGAGTTTGCCAGTGACAGTTTAATCTAATGAGATGTGCCAGGCACTTTTTGTTTGTTATTTCAAAATATTTTATTTGAAAAAATTGTAAGACTTTTAAATTATCTCAATCTAATTATATCAACATTTCTAGACTAATGAAGCTTCCAGATCTTATGTTCAACATTTCCCCTACTGTTAGTTTCAAACTTGCCTTACAACAGGCCTGGGGGAGGTGGGGGGAGGGGAAGAAAAAAAAAGAAAAACAAAGCAAACCCCTGCTAAGATACTTGAATATGCTGATTTCCATGAAATTTAAGGTGTGGTCGCACCACTCACTGACAACCAGAGGAAGTATGATACCCAAATGGAAGATAGATATGTAAAATTTCAGGCTGAAATAATACTAACTGGAGATGAAATCACATCTTCTGTAGCAGGAGTGGTATTTATCCACTGCCCCACAGAACAAATACTTCTCTAGGGGTCTTTCAGTTCCAGTTGATGACCTGAATGCAATCAATTACTTGGGCTTTGCATGTGCAAAGGTGATTTTTATGTTATCATTTAAACATGCAACTATTTGTGTTGATATTTTTTAAATGTAAGCAAAAATAGTTTTCAGCCTGCTGAGGATGTGGAAGGTGATGCTCACTTGAATGCTGAAGATATTTGTGCTCTCCAGTAGCATTTCAAAAGAAAGAATGTTTTATTTGCTTCTTGTGGAATCTAAGACTTTGACTTAGTCACATGTAGACACTTGGTATTTTCAATTAGCCTTGAATTAATCTGTTATGCTTGCAAAACTCTACGTTAGAGCTTGTGTACAGTAAAGCAAACAAATATTGTTCAGTGTGTCTTGTGGGTGACACCTGTACCATACCAATTTGGCTTTGATACTTTCTTTCTTTTGTTGTTGTTGAGACAATGGATCTAATCCATGGCAATGGCATGGCCAAGTCTTGTTTTTTGGTTTTGCCATGGCGATGAATTACAAACATTATAATGATTTAACATCCAAATTTTCTATGTGTTTACATCTGTGCTAGGCTCTAAAAACTTTTAAAGGACATAATTAAAAACAATAAATGGAATAAGCATTTGAAATACACCTGTTCTTTTCTGGTTTTATGTGGCAAAGCTCTTACAATTTGAATGTATTGCTGTATTTAAAACTAACACTATAAGTGCTGAATTGCTCTTACTAAGGTTTCTTGGAGGTGTTTCACAATTACATCTGTTTCTCCGGTGAGGTAAAGAAATGTTTTATGTGTTGCATTTACACATAGCAGCTGCTTAATAGATCTTGCATTTAAGCAGAAATGAGAACAGCTGAAAAAAATAAATAAATAAAGTAAAATGCACAGATAATTCTTGAAATATATTGTTCTCTTAAGCCTTTAACTGATATTTCTAATTCAATGTGCTTTCTCATTTTGAATGCCAGCCCCTTGCCCCCCCCGATAGCACCTTCAGGCATTCCTACACAGGGAACAGATTCTACATAAGGCTACATAATAACAGACAGCTGCAAACACTGACCTTTTCTGGAGGTGTGTTTTGTAAACACTAAGCTAATCCCCTTGCCTTCTGCCTAGCTGCCCGGTGTTGCTAATGCTTTAGAATGGCTCCTGTCCAGTCCTTGGAGGGATCTACCTATGTGAACACGTCTCTGACCCTCACTGCCTTTCCTTGCTTGACTGGAAAGCATATTAACATCATCCAGCAAGTCTCTTTTATCTTTTTTTTTTTATTATTTATTTATATTTTTCTTGTTTTCTCCTCAGCTTTCCAACTCATCCACCCAGTGCTCTTAACTGTACCCCTTTCAACTCTTCTTTATTTCTCCAAATCTTTGGGAATTTAATTCCTTGGTTGCCTTTTCTCTTTTTTTCCCCATTTTACTCATGGGCAAACTTGTTCACTCTGCCAGGTGAATGTTAATGACACTGAAATTTTCCTCTCCAATTCAGGTCAGCATTCCCTGTCCAGACTGAGTTGTCTAACATTGCTATATGGGTGACAGCACAGCTAGAACCTTACTCAGTCTTTTCCCACTGGAGCTGCTCACCTCTGTTCTTAATTACTGTGAACCCACAGTCCTGCACCCATCACTCCTTCGGACGGGTGTGCATTTTGTCCTGAGGAGATGCTGCTGCTCATCCTGGTTTAATTAGTTTCTCCTTAAAGGCTGTTCCTTGGGCACAGCACTTCAGAGGTCAGTTCCACTTCTTTTATGCTTCTGTTGCAAATGATTAGGGGGAGAAGTAATTAGCACAAGTGTCTCCAGCAGTAGAGGCTCCTCAGTCTTATCACCGAAGTGTTTTGTATTCAGCTGATGTTGGCGAGTTGGTGGAGGAACTTTTTTTCTTTAGTGCCAGGAAGCTAGTAACCTTTTTAAACTTCCAATAGAACAATCCTCTATTACCTGAAATCTTGTAGCAAATCAGTGTAACGCAGTCAGTGTGAGAGCAGATACTTCAAACAGACATCAGTTTATTTCACCTTTCCTCTCTGTAAAGATATTTCTGAGTTCAGAAGGTATTTCCCCTGAAAAGACAGAGACGTGAGGAAGGAGTCACCATAAAGAATTCACTAACAAAAAAATATTTTTAATTGTGTTTGTGGATGTGTACTGCCTTGGAAGGAACACCTCATGCTTGTGTAACTCTCAAACACCGAAGCTGAAGAGATGAGTCCCTCACACCCAGCTCTGCCAGGTGCTCGGGCTGTGAGCTGAGAACACCTGTGAGGCGGTGGCGCCCTAAGGGAACGGGAGGCAACGCCGGGGAAGGGTGCGTGACCCCGAGGCGACCCCGGCCTCGCCGCCTCCAGATGGAAAGAGCGGGAAGCGAAAACAGCGGGAAGAGAGAGTCGCATTCTGCACTCCTATTGGCTGACGGGAGCCGGGGACACCTATATAAGGCGCACTGGAGACGGCATTCTCCTTGCAACGTGACAGGAATCCTACTGCTCTAAGGAAGAGGCAGCAAGCGGAGGTAAGAGGACGGTACAGCTGCAAAGGGATACCGCGGGGACGGGATGGGACAAGGCTAGACAGGTTCGATGGGTGGAAGGGACGGGGATGGGAGGGGACGAGACGAGACAAGAGGGACACGAGTGGCATCCGCGAGCTGAGGTGAGGGAGGCGGTGAGATGCCGAGCGGTCAGGCGGTGCTGAGGGGATGGGCGGGGATGGGGGGCAGTGGAAAAACTGCCGTTGGGACTGAGGGGAGAAGTTGGAGTGCTGCTTGTGGGTATGGGGATTTTTTTTTTTTTCCCCGTAGGCCTTGGCTGCGTTGCCTTCTCCTTCCCTTCTGGAAAGCCGTCTCTGTGTGCCTGTGTTCCCCTTCCTTCCCTAGTTTGCGTGTGACTGAACTTTCCCTTTAGGCCTCTGTGACCGTGGCTGCATCTTAGCTGTGGCTTCCCACTGGGGAATGGAGGACTCGGTGGATGCAGCAAGGGGGATGTTCCCTCTTAGCCCTGCAAGTGGTGCAAGCGTCCTCTTGTCCTTTTTTGCTAGGACAGAGCAGAGCTGTGTGGTAGTTGTGTGACCATGGCCGCCCTGTATCCAGGGCTTGTGTGTGTGCCTGCGTGGCCGCCTGTCTTGCTGTCAGTGACATGACAGCCCTGTGCTCGGGGTAACCTGTAACCAGAGTATGGGGCTTGGGAGCCTTTGTGCTCTGCTGGCAGCCTGTGTGGGACGACCGCTCCGTTAGTGGGGTGCGGGTCAAGCTAGGCCCCCCTTGGCCTTCTGGGACCAGGGCTGCTCTGTAAGTCAGGGTCTGGCCATGCCCTTGGGTTCCAAACCCTTTGCAGTGGAAGCAGTGACCGGGGGCCCTCTGTAAGCAGGGGTGTGGACCCTTTGTCTGCCGCGTTGCCTGCCCAGCCCCATTTGCCCAGGCTGCCCGACTGCGGTCCACTGCAGCATCGTTTGGTGCTGCTCAAAGTGTTGTCTTTTTCTGGGATGAGTTGGGGCTGGGAGATGTGAGGTCTTCCTTGGCTGGATGCTCATGTGCCTGTTCTGTGGGGATGTTGGGTCCCCGTTTCCTGCAGGTGGGGGAGTTGGTGCTTCTCTGGTCTAATGGTGCTTGCCTTCCTTTTCAGGAGCTCCGCAGAGGACAGCAGAAGCAGCTACATGTAGAACCTTTGTATCTTCACTTTGTATCCTTGACTCCAAAACTCTAGGGGTCAACCTTGCAGTTTTCAGAGTTAATTGTGTGACACTCCTCCCTCCCCTCGGGAGAAGCTGGGGAAGGAAGAGGAAAACACCTGATTGAGATAGAAGAAACTAATTTAAAGAAATGTGAGATAATACAGAATGATAAAGAATAATAAATCAGTTCAACTCTTTATCAGCATGCACTCACTGGCTGGCCTTCCAGGAAAGAGAGAACTTCCCCTCATTCAGAGCCAGGATCTCGTGTCTACTAGAGCCAGAACTAATGTGAAATAGAATCTGAGTCTGCTAGAAGCACAGCAGTCAGGAACAGCATCCAGCACTGTGCTTAAACATCAGGCAGCCTGCCACGTGATTCCATGATAGGGAAAACTGATAAAACCAGGGCACCTGTGTGGGTCCCTTAACCTTATTTGTCTTGGCAGCTATACCAAAAGCCCACCTATACCCTTTTGGGTCCTTGAAGTACCATCTTCTTAGATAACTGTACCAAGGATGGACGGAGCCTCCGGGCCAGTTGCAGCTGATTGCTTTCACCAGTCATTTCTGGTTAGGCTCACTTTGGCCTCCAATACAGTTTGCTCTTGGGATCACTCTATCACTCCAGTAAAACAAATGGGTTTGGTCCTTTTGTAATGTGATGGCATTAGAATCATAGAACCACCAAGGTTGGAAAAGACCTACAAGATCATCCAGTCAAACCGTTCACCTATCACCAATAGCTCCCACTAAACCATGTCCCTCAACACAACATCCAATCGTTCCTTGAACACCCCCAGGGTTGGTGACTCCACCACCTCCCTGGGCAGCCCATTCCAGTGCCTGACCACCCTTTCTGAGAAGTAATATTTCCTAATGTCCAGCCTGAATCTCCCCTACCACAGCTTGAAACCATTCCCTCTAGTCCTATCACTAATGACATAAGAGGCTGACCCCCAGCTCTCAACAACCTCCCTTCAGGAAGGTATAGAGAGCAATAAGGTCTCCCCTGAGCCTCCTCCAGGCTGAACATTCCCAGCTCCTTCAGCCTCTCCTCATATGGCCTGTGCTCCAGACCCCTCACCAGCTTTGTTGCCCTTCTTTGAACACGTTCCAGGGCCTCGATGTCTTTCTTGCAGTGAGGGGCCCAAAACTGGACACAATACTCAAGGTGTGGCCTCACCAGTGCTGAGTACAGGGGGACAATCACCTCTCTGCTCCTGCTTGTAACACTGTTTCTGATGCAAGCCAGGATGCCCTTGGCCTTCTTGGCCACCTGGACACACTGTTGGCTCATGTTCAGCCAAGCATCAATCAATACCCCCAGGTCCATCTCCTCTACACAGTCTTCCAGCCACTCCGCCCCAAGCCTGTAGCACTGCCTGGGGTTGTTGTAGCCGAAGTGCAGGACCCGGCATTTGGTCTTATTGAACCTCATCCCATTGGCTTCAGCCCAGCTCTCCAGCCTGTCCAGGTCCCTCTGTAGGGCCTCGCTACCCCCAGGCAGATCCACACTCCCAGCCAATTTGGTGTCATCTGCAAACTTACTGAGGGTGCACTCAATGCCCTCATCCAGGTCATCAATAAAGATATTGAAGAGGACAGGTCCCACCACAGACCCCTGGGGAACACCACTCGTGACCGGTCACCAGCTGGATTTAACTCCATTCACCACCACTCTCTGAGCCCGGCCCTCCAGCCAGCTCCTTACCAAGACAAGAGTGTACCTGTCCAAGCCACAGGCTGCCAGCTTCTGCAGGAGAATACTGTGGGAGACAGTGTCAAAGGCTTTGCTGAAGTCCGGGTAGACCACATCAACAGCCTTTCCCTCATCCACCAGATGGGTCACTAGATCATAGAAGGAGATCAGGTTGGTCAAACAGGACCTGCCCTTCGTGAACCCATGCTGGCTAGGCCTGATCCCCCAGTCGTCCCGCACATGCTGCATGATCTCCCTCAAGACAATCTGCTCCATAATCTTCCCTGGCACCGAGGTCAGGCTAACAGGCCTGTAGTTCCCCAGATCCTCCTTACAACCTTTCTTGTAAATGGGACTCACATTAGCAAGTCTCCAGTCTTGTGGACCTCACCAGTCACCAAGGAGAGCTGATTATGGAAAGCGGCTTGGCTATCACCTCCGCCAGTTCTCTCAGCACTCTAGGGTGAATCTCATCCGGCCCCATGGACTTGTGGGAGTCCCATTGGAGTAGTAGGTCCCTGACCATTTCTACCAGAATCACAGGGGGTTTAGTCTGCTCCCCAGCTGAGACTACCAGGTCAGAGTGTGGGGTACCCTGATTAGAGTGTGTTGTGCACTGGTGTCCACTAGAGCCTTACATTTCTGTGGATCTGATGTGCCAGGCCATTCTGTCTAATAAACCCAACTGTCCACCTGTCTCTAATTTTAGTTATTGTGTTCATTGCTCATCTCTCATGTATAAGCACCAGGAGGCTCATTATTGATCTCAGAGATAAGGTCAGACCATCTTGTCGATCTGGAGAACTGCCTGCTGGAAACTGGAACTGCAGCCTTCCTGTAAGCACCCTCTCTTGTGATTGTTTTCCATTGCTCCTGTACCTGTGCCCATAACATCAAGGTGGGTTTTCCATCCCACCTCATATCCTCTCCATGGTCACATACATAAAACCACGGGATGGTACCTGGTGTGCACCCACTATATCCTCTCTCTGGAGCAGAGGAATTCTTGCTTCTAATAGGTAAGATATTGGTTTGTACTGGTGGGGAGCAGAGCATATTGTCTTTGAATTGCTGGAACTCCTGGGAGTTTCCACAGCCAAGATACAGGCCTATAGGGAGGATGGGAGACTATCTTCATGTTGTCGAAGAAGGCTGGCCACTTCATCTCTTGTTGGTCTTTTGTTATCTTTCCTGTTCATTCCAACCACAGTGCTGGCATGAGGTGATGATGGTGCACTCCATACAACAGTTCCTGGTTCATAAATGAAAAAAATATCTTAGAATTTTGTTCATTTATTTTGGAGTCCTCGTGTGTAAGAATTGGACTCTTATCCATCAGCAATAAAAACATCTTTATTTTAACGTCTAATACTTCAAAATAAAAATCATTACAGTCAGGTCATTCCTCCATATTTACCTCTCTACGCAGAACTCCCTATTTGTATTTGGTCTGCCATATAAATAAATAAAAATAAAAAAAAAACTGCCACAATGTGTTTAGCTGCTATAGCTCAGTTACTGTTTTGTTTGTCTATTTTCTGCAACAGCAGTTGGAGTTTTCAATTTCTTTGCAGTGTTTGCACCCAAGACATTGCTCTTGCTCTTTTTACAGAAAGGAATTAGCAATTGGTTTCATTTCCCTTGCTTCAGTCTTTTCATCTTCTTAACCCACACTGGAAATGTGCGTAGTTTGGAGATGCTGTTGTTTGTTATTGGAAGTATTCAGTAGGCTTCTGTCTATTAGCTGTTCATTCTGAATCATTTTCAAATCATCTGTGGATTAAAGGCAGGCAAGTAAGGTTAAATTTGAGTCAATCTGTGCTTGCCTCTAATTGTCTACTGCAGTGGCTGTGATGGGACCGCTCTTTACTTTGGGATCAAGTGGTATATTTCATCTTTTTTCTTCCTCTTGAAAACAATTCGCTCTGTCAAAAAATAAAGTTAACACAGAGTTACAATGGGAATTAGAAATACAAACAAGATGAGTTCAATTGTAAGAGAGAAATGACTGTGCTGAATAGGTTTACTTTCTCCGTGGAAATTATGTTGTTGTGTCAATCTTTCAGTTTTTCTTATGTTATTTAGAACATTTTGGCCCGCAGTGGAAACTTAAACTACAATTGAATTTCAGGATTTAACTTTTCATTTGCAATTATTCAAACAGAGGATTTATCCCTTAAGAAGTTTATGAATGAGTACATTTGTGCCTGATTGATACAACTTTTTAAAAGAAATGCAATAGAAGGCTTAAATAGTAGAAAGTCTTTTCCTAGTGAAATAAGTAGCTAAACCCTTTCTGACAATTGACATTTAGATTTGTGAGTTCACACAAATGATTTTTCTAACTGACTTTAAATGTTAAACGTGAAAGAAAACCTCAGACATGCATTGCAGCTCTGGCAAATACGGTCTCCTGTGTTTATATGCAAAGAAACCATACAGCATCTAAGTTTCATCTTGGTTTTCTTGGGGTAAGGCAAGGAGTGTATTCTTTATATGTAAATATGAATATATAACATGTATTTCCCCTCTTCCTCTTCAGTCATTCGAGGACATGTAGTAGTTCACTGCATGGATGTTTACTCTGCATGTACACTGCAGACACCATATAATTGTTTATGAAGGGGCAGAGGCAACAAGAGGAGGTGAGCAATGAGAATAAAAATGCATGTTGTGAACAAAGCTGACTGGATAGAAGGTGGAAGGAGGCTGTTTCTGACCTAGGTGTTGCATTTTGTTCACAGATGCACCTTACCCATACTGATAAGGTTTGGAATGCATCAGTCCACTCTGGCTGTGGCTTCCAGCAGGTCCCCAATGATAAGGAATGAGGTCCCCAAGACACAGAGCAGTGTGCCCCCACAAGGCAGAGAAAAGCTGAATACAAATGCAGGGTAGAAGTAGTGGCAATGTGTGCATACTGCTGTTAGCAGGAGGGCTCTGACATGCAATCTGGGAATGGCAGTAATAGCTAGGACATCGTATCTGCTGCCTGAAACATTCAAAGTGAAGTGGTTGTACTCTTTTTCTTTTAATTAACCACGCTTATGATTTGCTGAAAAACTCAGTAAGTGACACATAGAAATGAGGTGATACTTGAACTGTCTGCTTGGCTGCACAATGTCTTTGTTTAATAAAGATTAATTTATCCTACATGCATAGAGTACATTGCAGGGTAATGTAAGTCTTTGGCTCTGAGTTAATGTTTTTTACAGTCTTCTTGAATTACAATTTGTCACAGCCATTACTGACACTTTTCTACACTGCATATTGAGGACAACTGATAAACTGACTTGCTGTTGATTGTGGGATCTTTTAAGTCTACATTTGAAATGCTATCTGAAATCTGATATGCTTATATTATGAATAATGTAGCATATTCTCCTGGGTAACAGTGATAGGACAAGAGGGAATGTCCTCAGGTTGCATCAGAGGAGGATCAGGTTGGACGTTAGGAAAAACTTCATCTGTGAAAGAGTGGTCAGGCAGTGTAACAGGCTTGGCCAGGGAGATGGTGGAATCATCACCCCTGGACATGTTCAAGAAACATTTGGATGTGGTACTTAGGAACATGGTTTAGTGGGCAACATTGGCGGTAGGTGGACAGTTGGACTAAATGACCTTGGAGGTCTTTCCCAATGTTATTATTTTATGATTCTATGACTCTGTGTAAGACTACTGGAAAGCTTTTATACACTCCTTGTCTTTGCCCTGTATCTTCTTTGTCAGTACACACCAGTTTTGAGGCTCCACAACAGCAGCTATAACCCTAAGAGTCGTGTTCAATATCAGAATTGAGAAAATATGGGAAGAGATAAAAAGTCTCCTTTGTGGGAAGAATTTACCTTTTTCAAACAAACAAACATCTCTCATAATGGTTTTTAGCTTCCTCAGATGCATGCTGCATGCCATGTTTAAGCAGAGTTCAGCCAGGGCTAGTTTGTATACAGCTACTTATGGACTGAACTCTGCACAGACAAATAATTGGTACCAGCAAATTGGAACAATTGCAGAAAGGATAAGAAGTCTTAAGGGCCTGTCAGCAATATTTGAAATGCGGAGAAATTGCTTTGGGAGGAAAAAAGGCTCCATAACAGTAGGCAAAATCACTCTGTCCATAGTTGTGAGTTTTCCTGACTAGGTGAGAGGCTTCAATCCCAAAGGGCAGAGATATCCTGAAATATTTGAGATATTCTGTTTATTCTCCATGATTCTTGTCAATATGGTGTCAGTGTATCATAAGCTTTACAAAGGCTGCATAAGGAAGATTTGGGAGGAAGAATGATAAATGGAGTCATCTCCACCTTTCTTTCTTGAGGCAATATAGAGAATTTTCCAATGATTTCTTTTACTGTAGATAAAATGCAACTTCCCCAAACTCCCTTTCTTCCGTTGTGGACCTAGTCTTTCACCCAGTATGTGATATTTCAGAGGACTCGCATAAAGTCCACCTAACCAGAACGTCAAAATAAACAAATGAAATGTGAGGAGTCAGTCAGTGCAAAGAGAACCACCTTCATTTCTCAGCCAAAGTTAGAACTGATTTTGCTCAACTCGTCTTATTGTGTGCACATTAGAGAAGATGATGTGTAAACCTGTCTGAGGAAATTTACTGTTACTAATCTTCAGAATGCGAGTGTTGTTTGTTTAAATCTTTTCTGATCTATGAATACATAGATAGATTGATTGATTGACAGATAGATAGACGTATGTGAGAACATCATTCACCCCATGAGATCTGGCTTGGGATTCGAGAAAAGCGTTGGTTTTATTTAAGATTTCTAGGGACTGAGAAATCAAAGAATCCCCTAAAATTTAGGGAATGGGATTACTGAGTAAGATTTCTAATGGAGCATTGGTATTTTCGATTATTTCTGCTATGAAGAATGCTTCAAAAGTAATGCTCCTATTTTATCAAGGTGGTCCACAATATCAGAGGTGAATGTTGGTGGCATGGCTGTAGAGGCTGAACCTTCCTACCAATACTCCATTACATTTTGTTGCCATGTGACAGATGGCAGCAGAGGGGCAATCTGACAGAATGGAGTCTGGCAAGGCAGTGCATATGAAGCACAGGTGTGCCATTGAATTCCTCCATATGGAAACGACCGCACCCGTTGACATTCCTCAGTGCTCACTGAGCATTTATGGACACCAAAGGGTGGGTGTAAGCACAGTGAGGCAGTGGGTGGTGCGTTTCAGCATTGATGACAGCAATAGTGGGTCACCTCCGTTGGTGCAGGTTTTGATGAGTACAGCAAGAAGGCTCTTGTTCATCACTGGCAAAAATGTGCAGCTAATGGTGGTAACTATGTTGTGAAACATTGTTTTGTAGCTGAGGATTTGCTCTATCAGGTAGTGTTATTGTGTTCTTTGTGTCTGCTGTAGATTCCATGGAAATAAATAGGAAGCATTACTTTCAGAGCAACCCGCTTATATTTGCAGTATTTTATAATTGCCACAGAAGTGTAAGAAGAGTAGAGAAGCAATATCAAAGACTTTTCTTCATATCTATTCTTTCTATTATATAGAGCTGGGAAGAAAAGTATCTCCCTTATTTCCTGAACCACTATGTGACACTAGCAGAAAGATATTGTAACTCTTAAAATCCATCCAGGCTTCAAAAAGATGTGCTCCCTTCAGTAATAAACCCGTAATTGTATGCGCTGTCAGCACATTGGCATTTTGGATTCCTAATGCTGTTCCCTTGCTGCTTGTTTAATCATTCATAATCACATACTGGGCATCTGCTGACAATTTACCCTAGATAGATAATGGTCAGCAAGCAGGGGGTTTTCTGCAAAGAAACTAAAATGTAGTGTTCAATACTTGTCACTAGAATAAAAAAATGAGGTCGGTTGCTAAAATGGACCAAAATGAAAAAAACATCAGGATCTTCGCATGAGAGTAAAGGTGGAACACAATGGCAAGTTTGTGACCAGCTACAAAGCAGAAGGTTTTGTGTTTGATGACCTGTGTATGTTGTTGCTAGATGCAGGCATCTCTGTTCTTTTCCCTAGGGACCAAGTGCCTTGATAGTGCAAGATGATACATAAACCCTCTGCTGTGAGTTGGGATGTAAGGTGACTTCAGGTTCAGATGGGTAAAAGACGAAAAGTTGTAACCTGAGCAGCAAGGAAAGCAGAGGTTTCAGTGCTAGAGAATGCTCATCCATGTCCTGGGGAGATGGTACGATGTGTTCTCTGTCTCCATTTAGATATAAGCTCAAAAGGCTGACAAACACATACCAGGCTCTTTTTCTCAAGGAAATAAGCTCTCTGGATGCCACCATCTCTTGCCAGAACTGGAGCTATGAGCAGGAGGCTGTTTGCTCACCTTGCACTGTAGCTGGAAAAGAAGAGAAAAACACTATTTAAAACAATAAATTTCTCATAAGGTAATGGTAACCATAGTGTTGCCATGTAGTATTACCCTGAGGAATGTATAAGAAGGACATACATACAACTATGAGGACAGTGAAGTCTGGAGGGCAGGACATATGAGGAGTGGCTGAGGCCCCCCGGTGTTCTCAGCCCAGAGCAGAGGAGCTGCGGTGAGACCTGATGGCAACTGCAGCTCCTCACAGGATGCAGAGGGGCAGCGCTGAGCTCTGCTCTCTCTGGCAGCCGCAGGGCCCGAGGGAACGGCATGGAGCTGTGTCGGAGGAGGGACAGCTGGGGGTTAGGGACAGGGTCTGCACCAGAGGGCGGTGGAGCACGCTGTGATGTCCCCGCGCAAGAGAGAAGTGTGAGTGCCACAGACTAAAGTCAGGTTTTGTGGCACACTTCCTCTTCCAATCAAAGCAAACATTGATTTAGTGCTCTTAGTCTTCAGTGTGCCTTCTCAGAAACATGCCATTTGGTTCCTTTCTTCTCTAGGTGACTTGTTTGCAAACAAAATGCCCTGGTCCTGTACCAGTGTTTGGGGCTAGTCTAACAGAGGAGCCGTTCTGAACAGAGCCTTGCTACTGCGGTCCTTAGCACGGAAGGGAATGAATTGCTTCTGGGACTTTTTTGGGGTCTTTACCATAGGGGACTTTGTCAGCTGTGCAGTCTTATATTTTACCACTTGCATTAAATAGAAACACAAACCACCTGCTGTTATGCAGCCTGAAGTGTGAAGATTGCTCTGGCTTTTGTCATCCGGTGTTCAAAGCCAGAGAGGGTGTCAGTGAGAGTTCTGAAGGACTCACAGCCAGACATGGTGACAGTGGCACCCTCTGAGTCATTCCTTTATTTGAAAGAAGCTGTGCTGTGGCTTATTTTGGAAAGACATGGGGTTGGCTGTCCTCAGGGAGCGTGGCTCACCTCTTTCAGATAGGAAAGTTCTCTGTATATAAATTTATTTAACACCGAGTTTCTTCTCCTCATCTCTATTTTCTTACAGTGTAACTTTTAGAGACTGGCACCTCTGAAAATTGTAGTCCATCAGCTGAATACCTGCTCATGAGCAATATGAGTTTGGATGTTTATTTTTTGCCTGGGTTAAGTAAGTTGAGTAAGGGATCGTTCATTATTGACTAGCGGTTGAAATACAGGCTCTCACTATTTATGATGATAAAAGCCAGGTGCTGTTTCATTTAGAGCTCTTTTATATTACCAGCTCTCATGCAAGGGAATCTCTGCTGGGCTAAAGAATCCTAAAGAGCTTCTTTTTCTGCGCAGTCACAGATGAGCTGATGCCCACATAGTAGAGTTGGTTACCTGGTTTGTAATGGAGCTGTAATATCAAGATCACAGGTCTGAAGATGAAGGTATGTACAGGGAGCTTATCACTCAAAGCTGTGCATATCAAAACAGTTGTTATTTGGTGAGAAAAGTCATGTTTTGCTTTTATCTACTAGTCTCCCAAGACAGATATCTGATAGCAGAACTAAATTCAGAAGAGCTTACAGCTGTGCACTTCTTAACATTCCCTTCTTACAGATGACCATTAGAACTAGCAGAAGATATTTCACAAGCAAATACTCTTCCCAGAGCCTGTTAGTTAATCAGTAAAAGGATGATTTTCTTCCAGCCATTGATAAGTTGTTATTATTATTCTAAGAGCATTTCAACGGTCTTTCACCAGCTATATCTCTGAGAGTCTTGTGACTTGTTCATTGGAAAACTCTACCACGTGTGCAGCTGTTCTGCTTTCACAAGATAACGAGACATCAAAAGATGCCAGGCATCATGCCAGATAGCTGAGCCATTAGAACAGGACTACCACAGCACTTCTGCCTAAATGTCTCTGCTTGCTCCAGAATTGATAAATAGCTGCTGCAGTGAGCAGATCTGCTTACTGGGAGGGTTGCCTCTGCCAAAAGTATGAACTTGAACCGCACTGAGATTGGTGACCCCAGAGTTAGGGGGAGACATTCACTGAAATGAAATACAAATGAATGAATGAATGAATGGTGAATGAAAAATGTTGAAGAATTGCTGGTTGAGCTCAAATTGTCTAATATGAGGGGGAAAGCGCATATTCATAGGATATTTTCTACTACTTCAGTGGTACGTTAGAAATGGATTATTCGCATTTTGATAGCTTTTAGAATAAATGTAGGTGACCAGCGCCTTCTGGCCTCTGTTTGAAATGTTTGAGAACACTTTTTCTTCTTTTTACTCTTCCCTTCCAACTTCAAGAAACTATTTGTTTGGTGAATTCATATGCTGTGATTCGGTTCAATAATTACATCTATTAACTCTGAGAACTATGTAGTTCATCTGAGTTTTTTCTTTTACTGGGAATCTACAAAGGCTCTTCCAAGTTCAGCCTATTTTGGGACACTTGAAAGACCTGACAAACCCTTGTGATATGGGAGAAGAAGAACTGGGAATACAAATACCAGCTTGCTTTTACACTGTTTACAGGAGTGAGAAATTGAAGCCTGTAGTCAACCCCCTTGAGAGAACAGTGGTGAAAATATTCAAAACAATACCTCACGAAGACAACAAAGTGCATGGAAGAGAAACAGGGCTCCTTTTCCGGAAGAAGACAAGAAAAGCCTTGAAGATTTCCATGTCTTTGCTTTCCTCCTGCTTTGCATCACATTTCTTCCATCCTGCTCTTGTTACAGCTGCGCAGGGGAGAAGCACTGAACATCTACAAAAAGTGAATTTAATAAGTCAGTGGTTTCATCTTACTTATCTCTGTAAAACGTGTGTACAGCTGTCCCTCTACACAGTGATAGATTCACAGAGTACAAGAATAAATTTACACTTGAGAGAAAAAATTGATTCCAAGTTTGGTAACTGATGCTGGCACTTGGCCTCCCACCTGAGAGGGTCTGTTGCTGTGCGTGCAGGGCATTAGTGTAGGTGATATTACTGACATGGAGCTGGGCTATGCTGATTATCTCAGTGTGAAAATTTTAAATTGGTATAGCTGAGAAACATAATGCAGGAGATGATGGCTTTCGCATTTATTTTAAAGCTTTAATTTTAGGTTTATGAGCTCTTCACAGAGTTGAGTGGTTTTTTAAGATCAATTTTCTGGGTCTGCAGTTTTAAACTCTGCTTTAAATTCCACTCCAGAGTGAAATGAATTGCATGGTCTCTGCTCAAACAGACTGGATCTACTGGGCCACTTAAAAAGTGGGTAAATGTTGCCTTGAGGGCTGAAGATGGGATGCAGCATCACACTGCAGGCATTGTAACTTCTATTTAAAGAAAGAATGTTCCATAGCCTGGTCCGTTCCTTAACTTTTACAAGCAACAGTTTTTTGAAAAAGTCTTCCCAGATGTTGAGCTCCAATTTGCTTATTTGGATAGAGAGGAGGAAGCACTGTCTCTTGTAGCATGTGCAGATGAAGCTTGCAGACATTCCAGACCAAAGATATCCAAATAATGACTTCAGCCCTATGAGAGGCTTCAGCTCTATGAGGAGAGGCTGAGGGAGCTACAGCTGTTTAGTCTGGGGAAGAGGCGGCTGAGGGGAGACCTTATTACTCTCTTCCAGTACCTGAAAGGTGCTTACAGAGAGAGCGGGGCTGGTCTCTTCTCAGTAGCGACAGGTGACAAGACGAGGGGAAATGGCCTCAAGTTGCTCCAAGGTGGGTTTAGGTTGGACGTTAGGAAACACTTCTTTACAGAAAGGGTGGTTAAACACTGGAATAGGCTCCCCAGGGAGGTGGTTGAATCACCGTCCCTGGATGTGTTTAAGAGTCATTTGGATGTGGTGCTCGGAGATATGATTTAGCAGAGGGTTGTTAGAGTTAGGGTACTGTGGTTAGGCCGTGGTTGGACTTGATGATCTTTGAGGTCCCTTCCAACCTGAGTGATTCTATGATTCTATGATGACTGTGGACAAACAAATGTAGCAGACTTCCAGGAGCAAAAGGCAACAGTATGCAAGACTAAAGGGAGTACTGCTGTAGCAGAAATGCTAAGTCATGGCCTTACAGTGATTGAGCACCTGGTGAGAAGGCAGAGGCAATGCACCTGCGTAACTGGAAGGGGTGGAGCCAGGACCCATTCCTTCCCAGACTTCATTTAAGGGTTGGTAGTGGAGATGAGGGTATTGTTGGAGATAGATCCCTGACTGTCTGGGGCCTTCTAAAGGTAGGCAGCTGTTTTCCTTTATTTCAGTGGCTGCTGTATTCGGACTCCTTCTCATTTGCTGTAGCTGACAACTTTGTTATCCTGCTATTACTGTGGTACTTTCTATCCCATTGTATCCTTGCAACAGCGAAGCTCTTCTTCTTCTACTCTTCTATACAATAAGCAACCTTCCCTACAGTGAGAACCTTGTGTTTGATCTCCCTTAAGAGCCAGTGTTTTCCAATGGGAGTGGAAAGGACTTTGGTGGACAGCCTACAAATAAGATTTTAGCAGTGGGTTATGGTTATGTTAACCTGAGTATTCCAGCTTCAAGTGTGAGGGAGCTAAAGACTCAGACTGATGAATGTGTTTTTTCTCATGCTTTATGTGCTAGGATGTGCAGAAATAGAGGTTTTTGAGATGAGTTGAGGTTGGTTTCAAGGAACTTCTACTCTGTCAGTGCTCCAGAAAGGGGTCGCCAGTGCACATTTGTGGGCAATGTATCCATGAGAGTTAGCCACGCCAGAGTGGGGATTTCCTATGGGAATATGAAGAGGATCACAATAACTTGCTAACATTCCTTTCTTCTGGAAATTCTAGAATAAATAGGAAAAAAAAATATTCAAAAAACAGTTCCAACAACAGAGTCGAGGTTTTCTGAATGGAGAAGTTCAGACAGATGCTATGGAGGGACTGGTAATAAAGAGGGTAAAAGTTGAAGACCTGGTATTCTGTTAAAGGTTGTTAATGCATCTGACCAGCCTCTTTATGATACGGAGACCATCCTAAAATCTGTGTTCGTGTGTGTTTAAAAATAAATGCATCAAAAATAACTGCAGAAGAATATAAATTCAGGAAGAAACATTAAAGCATTTTAAAGATCTTAAATAATAGCCAGAGGCAGATGAGAAAAGTGACAGACTGCCACTGCCTGTTCACAGCAAATTTTCCCTGAAATATCATTGAGGAAAAATAATCAACCCAAGCTTGTTTTCAAGCAACTGCATTGTTTGTGAAAAAGAATGGAATGGCAGTTCTGCGTTTTGGAGTTTAATATATCTTAAAATTTGTAGTTTTATCCAATTTAATTTCTCTTTTCTTGCAAGCAGAGTATAGGTTTCACTAACAAACAGCAAACTTGCCAGTCTCTTTGGACAAGATGAGAATATGGCACGGCAATAACTGTTGGTGTTCCCAGGGCATGTGGGAATCCAATTCAGTTTAAATTAAGGTGTGGGAGGACCAAGGATTAGACTGAGCACAGAAGCTTGTGGTTAACCTCTTTCATGGGGAGATGCAGACACTGGGCTCAGAGCACCACTATGGAACCGGAGGAGCTTTGTGAATAGATGATCCTCAGGGGTGTGTGTGTGGGGAGGGAGCTTAACTGCATTTCTCATGTACACAAAGAAAGACATGATTTCTATTTGCAAAATTTCCATAAAAATCATGTTCTTTGCTGAGCAGTGTCTCATAACATCATGTTTGCACAGGGAAGCTAATGCACAAAGGAAGGATACATATATGCTACTGCAGCTTGACAGTTTTTATAATATTGCTTAAATGCCAGTACTTGCTGTGCTTTCTAAATGTTGTTCCAATTTATGAGAGTTTTAAAGAAAATGTGTGGGTGGCTGATCAGTATGATTTTTTTATTTTTTTTTATTGTTTCATATGAAATGGTGCTGCCATTTGCCAGGAGAAAGGAATGGTCAGGCCTGTTTCTATTTCATTTGTTTTTTCTTTTTTAAAAAAACAATAACAACAAACATGTAAGGTGAGACAGCAAAGGATATAGGCTGTCTAGTATATTGCTACTTACTGTGATTTACTTAGAACTATCCTACACTGACGCAGTCAGAAAATTGCTAAAATCTGGGTTTCTTCACTGTCTTGCTTGTACAATAAGCTCATGGTTCAGGGTAGTTTTTAGTATCACAAAACATTACAAATACTATGATGCACTGAATGACTGAGAGGGCTGAAGATACAGGCATTCATGCAGACGTGTACTTATCTATACACTCTAGGTTAAGCCTGGGAGTTATCCAGCCTCCAATTAGCAAGTCCTGAAGCATGTCAGTGGTCACAGAAACATGGTTAACTTTCTTTTCCATTGCCCCTAATAATAACTTCTAATTAGGTACAGTGTGGTTCATAAAGCTTTTTGCTCTCTGAACTCTGAGAGGACAGGCTTGCCCTAGAGGAATTCCTTGCTTAAAGGCAGAAGGTTGGAGTTGGAGGTTCCTGTACCAGGTGGTGGCAGTCAGAGTCATATCTCCTCACAGGCTTGGCCGTGGCTCCTTCTCATCAGAGGAATGCAGAGCCTTTGCATCTTACTCTCGAGTCTGTTGTTTCCAATCTCCAATACAGTGTCTCAAAGCCGGTACTCATCTGGGCTTGTGCACACTCTACCATGATAGGAACCATCTCTGCATCCTCTAAGGGCTCTAATGACCAAATTAAATGAAGGCACTACATTTGAAAAAGGAACACTGGGAAACTAGGCTGGAAGAGAAAACACCACAGCTGCCTTTAGTACCTGCTAGTCTGTTTTGTTTGTACCACAGGACAGCGATGACAAATCTTTTGGGTGTTTGTTGCCAAATGGATTTAAAAGACTTTGCAACCTTGTGTTGGTTCATATCTCTCCAGTGCCGAGTCTGGGAGTGAATCATCATGCCACAGTGGTGTTGCTACTGAACTGATGCTTCTGCTCCATTGACTGCAGCAAGATGTTCAGAGAAAAGGCCCTGAGATCAGCTTTAACCTAATTCTGGTCAACAGTTTACGGGCTGGTTTGGCCTGGTTCCGTGACTAGTGGGGTGAAATAATTAAAAAGAGCAGCAACATTCTGAGGAGAAACAAACTAATTTATTAAATATGGTATCGGAAGGCAAGATAACACGCTATAATACAATATAATTATAACTGAAGCTAATAAATCAAATAGAATGGGAGAAAGACTGTCCGAAAAGCTGAAGGCCTTACACTAATGTTGAAGTGATGTGTGCAGTTGGGATGGGCAGCAGATGGGAGAGGCAAAGGAGGAGAGAGAGATCAGGTGACCTTGCCAGGAGTTCGATCTCCTCTCTGACCACAAAGCCCCCTGAAGAATGTAGTTCTTATTCTCTTCTGGACAGGTACCCGGAACTGGAGCATTAACACTTTAACTCGTAGTGCACTACGTGATGTTATGATGTAAATCATAACATAAATCATAAAACCATGACATTCCTCATGGAGAGCTCTGAATGAAATTGAAGGTATGCCTACACGGTCATGTTTTTCCATCCTATTTTAAAGTATTCAGTACTATGCGTAAGTCAACTGCAGAAACAACATGATCTTAGCTCTTAGAATGTGAAGACTTTTAGAATATAAGAAGTCAGTACTAGCAAATGCTGGGTGATGGAATTTGATTAAAGGGCAATATGTAATGTTGTATTCTCTACCAATATGGAAACTCAGGTTGCTCACCGTTACATACGGAAGCACTTTTTCCCTCCTGTGTGTGGATGCTAAGTGCTCTTATTTGGATGTATGAGCAAATCCAGCCATGATGTGTACATAGAGCAGAACACTTGAAACATAATGGAAAAGTGCTTATTTTCATTTCTCTCTATCAGTATCTTTGTTCATAGAAGTATATGCTGAAAACTTAATAAATTTGGAAATTGCAAAGATCTCTTCAGTTACCCAGTTGATAGCTGTGCCAGTTCTGTTTGTCCCAACATCTCCTAACTGTGATGCTTGTCCAGGTCTGTGTGAAACCAGGAAGGTTTTGTTCAAATAGCAGCAAGTTAGTGAGAAGTGAGTTTACTGTCAAGCATTCTCATTTGGGCCACAACAGAGACAAGAAACTGTTTTATGGAACGGGGAATAATTACTGTCATTAAAAAAATAAAAATAAAAATCAATGCATTTCCAATGACTTAATGCCTGGTAGATCTGCAAAGAGAACTTCCCAGAGCCTGAAATTGCCCTTATTGTCCACCCAGTAAGGCTGGACATCTGTTCACATTGCATGATCTAATTTATATCTAATTGAACATTAGACTTCGACACAAAATCTACGCTTAAGTAAAGTTGTATTGTTTCCTTAATGTGTGACAGACAGAACCTGTCAGTAACTTGAATGATCTCCAACCCTATCTTACATTAAAATAGCATCCCAGCCTATTTCTTCCACTTCTATTCTTTTCTGGGTGAGAATAAACAGAAAACAAATCAGAAGAGCTTTCTGAAGGGCACTCTGAACCAGGCAAATGCTCACCACTAGCACTGGAGAACATTTATAACTTCTGCAGGGATTGCTTTTAACTTCCTGACCCTCTCTCCTTGTTGAGTTTCTTTGCTACGGGGTAGCTTGGGACTACATGGTGTGTTAGATGCTGATTTTGCCTGTTACTCATGGCTTCAGATGCAACACGTTAGTAAAGCAGAACTGCGTGTTTACTACTATTTCAAGCATGTGTGCAGCTCTGTTACTGTGTTTCTTCCAACTTCCCTGATTGTTAAGGGAGCAACTTTGTTGGGAAGAAAACATTGCTTTACTTGTTCAGACAAGTAACAAAGTGGATTCCATGCATTGTTTTGGGCTTCTTTTTTTTTAAGGGCTCTGCCTGCTTTGCGAACTTCTTGGACATACTATTCATTTCTTTAAGCCCAAATAAATTCCTATTAAGAAGAGTTCTAATTTCACCATGTTATGGTTTAATTTTTTTTTTTTTTTAACTTTTAGAAAATGAAAAACTCCTTTGTTCAGCAGTTCAGTGGTTGCTCTGCCTGTATTTTGTTATCTTAAGGGAAGAATTTTGGCAAGCATATGATCACTGCTCAAAACATCATTACATATTTTCCATCAGATTTTTCCCTTGTACAACGTATCCGGCATTCTTGCTATGATGATATGAGGATTTAAACTTCTTGAAAAACAGTAATTTTATTTCAAGGTTTTCTTTCAACGTCTTTCTTTGTTTTATTTTATTTTTTGTGGTTCATCTACAAATTAAAAGTCCTTCCATTTATGTTCCTTGTTTAGGGAACATTGAGTACTACTTGTGTTTTGGTGACATCTTCTGGATAAGGTTGCCACTGGAAGGAGTAATTAAAATACATCACTGCTAGTGTCCTTTGTGCTTGTTTCTGGTCTGTTTTGAAAAGGAAAAAAAAAAAATGCACACCTAATCTTCTCCAGTGATTAGTATCCTGCTTGAAGTTTAGTAAAGAGTTTGAGATTCCAAAGTGAAAGACGAAAATGGATTGTATTATAAACACAAACAGACACTGCTTGCATGGCGCTTTATATACAGATTGACTGAGATCTTTTGTCTTACGCTTGGATAACAGATTTATTTAATTGGATTTATACATCTCACTTCTTTTTCTTCTTATGTCAGGCCTGTACTGTGCTAATTGTTGAACTGACTAGCCAGAGAAAAAGAACCCTTGGTTAGAGTAAAGATGCACATAGCCAAGTTTCCTACCTTCAACAGCAGGTGCATGGAAAAGAGGATAAAGAACAAGGTAAGCCAGAACCAATAATTCCCAGAACTTATTTCTTGCCATAGTCAGAAATACTGTGTCCAGACTCAGAGTAAAAGGAGGCACCTTGTATATACTAGATCATGACTGATCTTTCTTCAGTCATTTTTTCCAGGAAAGGAGAGCAGATATCACTCTGTTTTTTCTAAAATAGCTGCAATTTTATAGAAGAGTTCTTTGTCTCTTTCCCTCTCTTTCCTTTTTTTTACTATACTGAAAAGTCCTGGTAATATTAGTTATTCCTCGTCTTAAATCTGCTCCATGCTTCTGAGAACCATTCTATAAAACATGTCCAAATTAACTCTACCATCTTTGAGAACTTCTCACAGCACTCAGGGTATAGATGCACCAGTATCCCAGCTGTAAGTTTGGGCTTGCATCCTGTTCCAGATAAATCCATTTTTGGTCACTAGTACAGAGTTGTGTAGTGGGAAGCTACGCTTCAACTTATCTTTCATCATGCAGCTGCTCAGTATCATGAAGTCCTCTGCTATCCTCTACAGTTCTTCTTCAGGCTCCCATTGATAATATCTCAAATACCTTGGCATCGGGGGGGGGGGGGAAAAACCCAACTATATATATATATATTTTTTTTCCAGAGATTCTGTGCGGATATATTGGATATATCAGCTTGAGCACAGATTCATTTGAGTATTCACTCTAGTGTGAATATCTTTTCAGTTCTGCCCTCTCATTCCTATCTTCTAACAAATTATCTATCCATGTAAGGCCATTTCCATACTCCCCTGGGGCAACAGAGTCTCTTAAGGCATTCTGGAGGACTTTGAGAAGCCTCTTCCAAACACAGGTAGACTACACAAACGTGGGCAAGGAGTTCTGGGCTGTTGTTCTTTTGAAAGAGTGCTGATAGATGTGTAGCTTCCTTTTGCAAAATCCGGATGAGTTTCTCCAAAGTACTGATCCAGGTTCTCATCACTGATGCTGTTTTTTACAGCAGACAGTTGGGAATTCCTGGTCTGTGGTGGCCCAGCCTCATCAGCACATCTTATAAATGTTGTCATCGTGTTTCCACTTCCCAATTCTCTCTCACAGCAAATGAGAGGATGTGCATCACCATTACCAGGTCAGCTATATTATTTGGGAATTTCTTTAGAACTTCTTAGTGAATGTAATTAGAACCTGCCTATTTGCAGCCATTCATTTTGCCCATTTACCATTTATTCATCTTCCGTTCACTTCGCCCATTATTCCACAACCCTTCTGCCAAAGTCTGAAAGAGAGTGGAAAAGGAGGAGTGGGTCTATCATAGAGCTTCTTCAAGCTCCTCAACGATAATTGCAGCAGTGTATCAGAATTCAGTGCTGAACTATTTCAATTAAGCACTGACCTCAAGCTACTCTCCTACCCTTGTTTGTGGGAAAGCTCTCATTTTTATAGGGAGTAACCCTGCGCCTACTTCAAAGAGCTTCTTGAAAACCTCTAGTCCAAATATTAAACCAATAATCTGCCAGTTTCAGAATATGTTTTGAAAACTCGTTACCACAAATTTTGTTGAAGCAAAATTCTACTGCCATCACCCTGCTGTTCCCACCTGACCATTCTTTTTTTTTTTTTTTTTTTTCTTTTTCCAGACATCTCACTTACTTTGCAATACAGTCTCTTTAGGGCAGTTGTGTCTCCAAAATATTTCGATACTAACAAACAACCCAGCACTCAGTGAGGAAGCACTAAAGACTAGAGTTGATCAGCATTCAGTAAGGATGAAATAACATTCAGGAAGAAAAGAAAAGCCAACCATAAATGTGAATCTACAGTGCATGAACTGCTCTGCAACATGCATTTCATTTCATGGAAAAGGCGAGGTGAGATATGGCTCAGCATCCAGCTGTTGTGCACTGCAGTTGATACTGGGCATTTGTTATGAAATACAGGGCATAGTGCAAATCCACAGTGCTGGTATTGTGGAGAAATACGTTCACACAAAAGCACCTCTAATCTTTGATGCTGGGGATACAAAACTCTACTGACATAAGAAAGGCAATTAATTTTGATTTGGAAAAGGAGTTACTGAAATCAAGTTTATAATTCTTCTTGCCACAGAAAGTTAGGTTGGGCAGAAGTTTAAAAAGTCTGTAAAGGCAGGAATTTTATTAATTCTTCTTAAATTTTCATCGTTTTCACTTTCTATTAAAGTAGAACACATTTGTGGCACAGGGTGACAACCATTAGGTCTCAGTATTTTCCTCTTCCCAGCAATGCTTAATTCACCATATTAACAAGCTAGTTCCAGTCTAGATGGTGCTGAGCAACCATCTAAAGAAAGCCAAAACTGTATTGCTTTCCTACCTGTGTCACTGATGTACACCAGTGAGGCACTGTAGCAAGAGCCACCTGACTGAAAGTGGACAGAGGTTGGCATGGGGGCAGGAAACATTCAAGCTAGAAGAACCTCTGAACATCACATGTCACCTTAAGCATTGATCAACAGCTGCCTGCCAACATCGGCAGCCATGTGAATTCATCAGCCAGCTACAGCACTGAAGAGAGGAATTACAACACTGACCAGCAGCAGTTGTTATGGGTATTGTACAGATTCTGCAGCTCACTGGACAAAAGGTCCAATTATCTTATTCCCTCTGTAATGAAATTTGGCAACCTCTGCCATTCTGAAGGCGACAAAGTTTAATACCTAGAAGGCTGCTCTGTTGAGAGTCCTATAACTTGGTAAGATTCTGGTTGACAAATTTAATGATTTTCTTTCATGAAAATGGATGGCTGTTCCCCAAATGACTTGGTACTGGTTCCTTCCCTGCGCTGGAGCCCTTGTTTTTCTGAGGTCTTGCAGTGACATTTCAATTTTAATCATAATTTAAAGTCCCAGCAGGTACTACATTCAAATCCAATCTAAATCAAGCAAAGTAAATAGGCTTACACCACAGGTGAACTTGCCATGATTTATTTCATGAGTTTCAGGTGCCAAAGAAGTCCCAGAAATTTTAAAGTAGACGTTGAGGTATATACAATACTTCTATTGTGAGATGTGAACATCTCAGTGGTCAGAGATTGGCAGCAAGATTCTTCCTCTTACAATCTACTATAGGTCAGGAACGCTGTTTCTTTCTTGCTCCCTTGTTGTCTGCACAAAAGTAACTGTGAAGTATGAGGTCACTAGATAACCCTCTTTTGGGCATGAATTTATAGGGTTTTCTAACACTTAATATCTTATTGAAGAATCAATATCCTATTACTGAATGATATCATTCCTGTTGTGCTTCCTTTGAAGATTTCTCATATTTATCAGAGGAATTATTGTAATTTAACGGTTATTCTTACTTATTCTTCATCTGATTCCATCCTTGGTTTCAGAGCCATCTTCTTGCAAACTAGGTATTGTCTGGTGCAGGCTGTGCCTTTTCACCTACTTACCTAATGCTACGCAATAGCAAATTATTTCCAAATTGGGAGGTACTCTGCATGAAATATCCTGAATAACAGTCAGTACAAAATCTTTTTCCTTCTAGGCAAGAAACACCTCAGTGGTTCACACACTACATCTGCTCTAAGCAACATTCAGATTCAGCTGCCTTCTCTGTAACAGCTGTGGAATTCAATCAGAATGTTTCTTGTATGTAGTAAACACTCATATCTTCTTCCTCCTGCTTGTTTACTATCTTGGCTGTTTGATTTGTTGGCTTCTTAGCTTGGAGGCTGTCTTGGATAAGGCTGAGCTGTGCGCCGTGGTTCAGCCCTTTAAAGACAAGGTGCAAAGAATTTGCCTTTGAGAAATTCAGGAGTACTTCAGGTGCTGACTTTCAAACAAGAAAAAGAATATTAGATATAATTATATAAATAATGCAGGGCAATCCAACATCCAAATGTACTTTGGCCTTTTTTTATAGGAACTCAAACTTTTTTTTTTTTCCAAGAACCTCTGAATAACGTCACAAGTTGATGGCTTACATTTTTTCATTAAACAATACTCTTCACACACAGTAATCATTACATGTATGTGCATACCTGTACTTATGTTATGTATTTATATATGATACATCTGTAAATGCATTCAACTTGTACATACGCAATATATATCTTCAGATATTGGAGGCATGTGCCAGAATATTTTTTTTTTTATTTGAAATGAATTCTTTGAAGTTATGGTATCTGGTGATTTACGTGATTGAACTTTTGATGTCATGAGTTCAAAAACAGAAATTACTGCTTCTGATTTTGTTTAACCTGGGAAATTCACTCAAAATTACTCTATTCAGCCAATTTTGTGATGCCCCAACCATTGTTTCAGCTATGGTGCTTTTCTTTTTCTGAATCTCTCGCAAAAATTGTAGGTGTGGAAGGTGTTGCCACCATTTTTTTCCTTTGTATAAGTTCATTAGATGAGCAACGCGTTGTTCTGAAAGATGTATAATTTAAACTGAGTACATCAGATATGTCCTCCCGTAAGGAGCAATTAATTTCTTATGTTCTTATATGGCAATTTTATCATTCAGAAGTTTAAGTGCTGGTAGATTTTGAGGTCTCCAGAGCCTGTATGCTTTGTGTCAAATACTGTTCTCTAAGAATGACATCACTGTGTGATTCAAAGAGAAATTCATTTGTATAGCCAAGATGTTTCACTGAGATTTCTGTTTCAATTATACTGAGGTAAGTAGACTTAAAATTAATGGATTTTAGTTGACTTTTTTGACCATGGATGTTGGGTCCAGAGGGACTCAACTTAGATATGTTTTTGTTTAAAGCTGCTCTCTCTACTATTTTAAAAACATGGATGCTGCCCAGGTAATGTGTACAATAATCGTAGATTATTATTATTTCCCTGTTCTCCTGTGCTGCTCAGGTAAGGAGGTAGAAGAGGATGGATGGCAAGGGAGAGGTGTTTTTAGGTTGCTCTGGTCTGTTAGTAATAGACAATAAATTCTATGAATGTCCCCACACTGAGACTGTTTTGCCTGTGACAGAAATCGGCTGAGTGATCTCCCTGTCCTTGTCCCAACCCTTGAGCCCTTTTCCATCTCTTCCCTTCAGGAGGGAAGCAGGTGTTGTGTTTAGCTGCCTACCAGAGTGGAACCACCAAGTTGCTTGCTATTGCTTCTTCTTTCCACCCCCCACCCCTCCCTTTAGCATTTTTTGGCCTGGCAAGTTAAAAAAGAAGGGATGTAATTCATGAATTTCAGAGCTAACATTAAAACAACTTCTACTACTTTGCAGGAATTGCTCTTTGTAGTGACAGCCATCTTTACTGCGTGAAATACTTTACGAATGCCTTTGAATGAAATAGGCTGAGCGTCTGTCAGGATATAGACACTTCTGCTGCTCTGAATTTAAATGATATGTCAGGGTAAAAAGAAGGATTCAAGCCTCATGCATGTTTTAAAAGAGAGATTTGGGTCATCCTGAACAAAGGTTGAATTTCTTTCTTCTAGTGAGAAAGCAGAGCACGCTGCTCACTCCCTGGGAGGAACACCTTTCTGCACTTTAGCCCTCTTTATCCCATGCCTCATTCAGAGAGGTCAAACATTCAGCCGGGAAGAGACAAAGCCAAAGTACGTACCTGTGTGTGTGCCACATACTCCTGACAAGCCGCTTTTCTGTGGGCATCCCTCCTTCATACTGCAGCCTGGGGTTTGATGAGCTGGGTGAGCATCCTGCATCCCTATCTGCAGCCCATCGCGCTCCTTAGGTGTTCCTTCTGTGCCACCACAAAGAAGCTCTTGTGGTGCGATGCCTCAGTGGCAGACATCAGCAGGAGCCAGGCAGGTCAGCTTGGCCTGCTGGCCCAGAGGCAAGCTGTTGTAATGGAGATAAACTAGGGTAAACTAGGAGCAGAGGCCAGTTTAAAATGTTACTTCTTTGTCTTTGTGAGAGGAACAGAACAGCTAACAGAGGAACCAAATTCCTTACCATATTAATAGCATAGCTGGTGTGGCCATTGCTAGGTTATATGTTGTTGGAGAGTGAACAGTGACTGGGAATAAAACACTAATACAGATAAAAATTAATCCAAGACAAATGGATTACTGTACAGTCCAAGCATCTGAACGGTTTGCTGAGTGCTCAGGGAAAATTGCAGAACAGAAATGGAGTTTGCAAGCCGGCAGGAAGCTCTGCTGCCTTCCCATGGCCCCAGAGGTTCATCCAAGAGATTTCCTCAGCAGGAAGAAGTGTTCTGGGGAGCACTGCCCTGGGTTCCTCCCCAGTATCCGGGCGCCTCTGGCAGCTGCCCTGAGAGTTTCCACTTTCCTCTGTGGGGACATGGACAGGAAGCAAGGGGGAGTGTGAGGGCCTGGCTGAGCAGAAGCCTACGACCTGTTTGAGGGAGAGAGAAAGGGGCCAAAGGGATCCCCAGTGTGACAAGACACTTTGTGAAGGCTTCTTTCCAGTCACGTGAGCATTCTTTGTAGCCATCTCTTCTGGAGGGACAGCAAAGCCAATGGAGAAAGGAAAGACAAATGGGCTGCCATGCTGGGGCAAGTTGGTAAGAGCCAGTGTAGTGGCTGCGGTGGGTTACCACAGCTCAGCTATGAGAGTGGTGGTGCCCCACGCTCATGGGGCTCCTGCTCTGAAGCTCACTCTTCATCAGCACTCACTGAGCAGTAGAGGTGGTTCACTGACAGCATCTCCAATGGCTTGTGATCCCAGCCAGCCTGGTGTTCGGTGCTTTTTGTGCCATATCAGTGGCCTCTGTGTTCACGAAGACATCACGTGAGGGAATCCTTGCATTCACACTTTCTGCCCTAGTGTGAGGTTTTCTAAACACCAAACGCATAACATCAGCCATTTGGGCTTTAGAACCTTGATGCTTTCCTTGGAGTCAGGATTTTTTTTGAGGGTTGGTATATATTTTTTTTCCCCTGCTTTTCTTTACTTCCCTTACACTCCCTTACTGTTCTTGCTTGCAGGCGATGAGTCCGTGATTGATGGGGCAACTCAGGAAGTTCCCTTCTGAGATCTCTCTGAGTCATAGTGAGGCATGTATGCATGAGCAAGTCAGGCAAGTTCATTTTCCTTCTCTCTCATTGGAGAAATGATAGGATCTGCTTGTTAGAGAGACTTTGAAGTATCCTGCCTGCACTTCCAATTAGGGAGCTGTTTTGCACAGGATTTTCTTGGCATGAATGGACAGTTTTTATTCCTCAGGTGAATTCCCTTTATTTCCACTTGAATTTAATGTGGTATTTTATTAGCTGTACTGTTAGACAGTTTTCCTCAATTTAATTTTTGCTTGTACTGCTGGTGCAAAGGGTGGTAGCAACAGTATCCTGTTCCTTTCTCCTCTTCATAGTCATCTTGGAAGATAATGATGCTGAAATACTGTGAAACCAGTTCTGTAAAAGGTGATACAGTCATTTCTCCAGAATTTCTTAGCAATAACAACTTTCTATTTCACCTGTAAATTTACTTCTTCCTGGTCAGTATTCACATGCCCTCACCTTTTAACCAGCAATGGCACGAGCACGATCTGTGGTGATGACCGACTCCTCTCTGGGCAGCCCAGTAACAGGTGCCAAAGGTGCTCAAATCCAAAAAATCTGCATTCTGAAGGTGTGGTTCATTGCTAGATCAGCCAGGAAGCCTTTCTGCAGCTCTGCTCCTTGACTCTTCCCCTTTGTAAAGGAGAACCTTCATGTGAATGGAGTCTGTGCTGCTCCATCCAGAGACACTTGGATGTTTCTATAACAGCCTGTGACAGAATCACCCTTTACCTTTGTGTGATATAGTGGGGTAGGGCCGTGCTGTTGAATCTGGAAAAGGCCAGGCATGTCATTCATTAGCTAGCAAAATGTCAAGTGGGTAGAAGAGCAATCGATAGTACAAGGAGAAGGTGCACAATAGCGGGATGCACGGGGATTTAAGCTGGGCCTGGCTTCCAGCTAGGCTTTTTTTTTTTTTTTTTGGTCTATGCAAGAACTGGTGACAGGAGCTCCACTCCTTCTGTGATTGGACCAAACCAAGTGTACCTGCATCCGTGAGCTTCTGCAGTACCAGGCAGAAAATACAGTGAATGAGCCGATGTGCAGTTTGTCTGCCACCATTAAAGACTGGTTCCTGACACCATGTGAGGTAGAAGGATTTTGAGATATGTCTTCTGCTTCTCAGTGTGAAGCTGCTGGTGCTCCTGCATGAAGCAAGGGGAACAGCTTCAGTTGCTCACTGTTTTTTTTTTAGCCTAAAGAAAATTAGAGCACTGTAAAAGTCATTGCAATCATTAGAATCCTGACATCTATCCACTTATACAGAACAGAATGCCCAGAATTAGTTTGTCTTGTCCTAATCATTGCTGCAAGTCTCCACGACTCCTCTTTGTGAAACAAATTATTTCTGTAATGCTGACTTTCTTTCTGTTTCCCTATAGGAGACGACAGAGTGCAATCTGCCCAGTGTTTGTCGAGGGGTCAAAGAGTTGTGCCCCAGCTTTTGAAGTTTCTTACAATATTTTCTAGCTCATTCTCCATTTAACGTTACATGTACACAGACCAAGCAGCAGCAGACTGGTGGATGTTTGAGGAGGGTCCCTTCAGCTGGGAAAACTAAATCACAGTAACAATGGCACCCAGCAGGACACTGGTCCTGCTGAGTAGCACCCAGAGGCAGGGCAAGGAGGGAGCATGCTGGGTACTGCTCTGCAGATTCCATGTCTGGTCCCACCCCTGGAGGAGATTTGGTGGGGCCTGGCAGGATGGAGAGGGTGGAGGAGAGGGAATGGGAAGCAGAGCTCTGCTTGGACGGTGGTGTGATGCTGAATGATGCTCTCCTGTGGTGCTTGGCTCCTCAGGTAGCCAGATGCCTGAGCAATGCTCCAGCTTTTACTGATCTCTTGGTTGTTCCTCTGCAAGGACATGAGGAAGCAACGCTGCTCTACAATGTACAAGCAGAGAGTGAACATCTTCAAACCATGGCCAAACAGACTCGAATGTAGGAAGCCCAGCAAACCCAGGAATTCAGTACTGAACAGCTTGGTCCGGAACCTGATTAAAGAAAGAAAATTTACTCACATTCTGTGTTGGATCTACAGAAGAGAAAGAGAAAAGTCTGGTTTTCCTGTAGTGCTTTGTGCCATAAGTAAGCACGTGCAGTGACAATTGGCTGCATCTAGCTCCTCTGGGACCAGTTAGTTAGTTAGTTAGGAATACTGTTCAAGTTTTTTCATCCTCGTTGTATGAGGAACTTACTTATTTATCTATCTATCTATCTTCATTCAGCTCAGCCAATCCCAGTCCTTGGAGCAGGATAAAGTTCTCCTGTGCTGCTGGCTGCCATGGCAATTGGGAATTCCAGGCAGAAGTAGCACCCCACTTTTGTGGATCACTTTGGAAAACCACTGAATTTTTTAGCACCTAATTTTTCACGTGCCCAGTCTTAAATGTGTCTGCCAATTAGCGGCAACTATATGTGGAATCTGCCATCCAGAGATGTGAAAATGCTTGTCAAAGGAGACTGCAACCTCCACTTGACATTGTGCCCTGTTCAAGAGTTCTTATTTTCAGGGATACGGTGCCTCTGAAATGTGGTTCAGGCATGCCACAGGTGCAAGGTCATACTGCAGTTTCTTAGTGTCAGAAAGAAATGAATTCTTCACACCATACAGTAAAGTAAGTCACAGCCTTTAAAACTGGATTTGGAATATGTAAGTGAAGGGATAATTAATTTCTTTTCATTAAGAGGTCAGTTTGCATTGCTGCTTGTTTATCTATCTGTTTTGCTTTAATTAAGCAGAAACCACATTGTGCCTTTGTATTAATGTGCAAATAAATAATAGTACTGCGGTGCTGTGATATTTTTAGAAATCTTTTTCTGGGCATCTGTGCAAAGCCCTAAGCCTCAAACACAGAAAATGCCACTGTTGCTGCTTCAGATTGACTCCCAGGGAGACCTCTGTTTACCCTCATTTCACTCTCAGTGTGAGTGTGGCTGACTCAGGGCTCAGCAGTGGAAGACTACAGCAGCAGGCTGTTTTCCTGTTGCCCCACGTATGCTAAGCACAACTCGCAGCTCTAAGAAGAAATGAAATGCTCCTTGGAGAGATGGAAGTGTCCTTGTAGAGCAACTGCCTGTTGTTTCAGGAACAGCCCCCACAATGCAGGGTCTTCTGCAAATGTATGGAAAGGCTTTGGTTCTGCTGTGAGGAGCTCACATCTCAGCATCAGAGCACTGAGAGAGCTGGACACGTGGAGGGGGAAGGAGAGATGTAAACACTGAGGTGACACACTGTCACACCATGGCCCCTGGAACTTTGTGTACTTTTGCTTCAGTTTTGACTAACAGCGACTTTTCAGAGGGCTTTACTTCAATTTTTGGTGTCAAGTTGTTGGAAATACATGTTTAAACTGCAACAGGAAGAAATCAATCCAGCATTCTGGATTTTAGCTTATTTATTTCATTTTATTCAGTGAGCTGAACGAGTGCCATCCTCAGAGCTTGGGGAAAGACTTGTAATTGAATGAAAGGTGTATACAAGCGATCTCAGCAGTGCTAAGCACAGTTATAGATGGCAGAGATGAGCTCATCTTCAAGGTCTGGGAACTGCTTTTTGTCACAGGGACCAGCAAGGCCTTCCTGTTGGCCAAGGAAACTCAGGTTAGGCTTTTAGTCCTTGCGCCCGATGGGATGCATCCACAAGCACTCAGGAGCTGGCAGAAGTCAGCGTAAGGACACCTGATTATCATTCGATGGTCACAGCAGAGTCCTGAGGGCTGGAAGAAAGCAAGCATCATCTGTACTGCACCTTCAAAAAGGGCAAGAAAAAAAGATACAGGCAACTCAATATCTGTCAGCCTCACCTTGATCCTGGGGACGGTGCTGGAGCACACTGTGCTGGAAATGGTTTCGGAGCGTATTAAATACAACGTGATTGGGAATTGTCAGCATGGATTTATGAAGGGGAAATCATGTGTAACCAACTTGATAGACTTCCACAACAGAATGATTTGCTCAGTGGGCAAGGGGAGAGCAATGAATGATCCTATCTTGACTTCAGCAAGGCTTTCACTCTATCTCCTTTAGCAGCTTCATGGACAAGCTGATGAATTACAGCTTCTACTGCAATTGCCACTTTATTTGTCTGTGAGCCTGTAGCAGTGTGATTCGTTGCTTATCTGAGGAAAAAAATAAAAGCAAACCAAGTAAGATCTGGCTTTCTTCCCTGAACTGGATGTTCTTACTTTATGTATGTGATCAAGGTCTTAGAGTTATCCTTTTGCTTTGTACAGTTGCCACTTTGCAATGTACATTACAAACACCCTGTGTTTGGTTTTTTTTCCTGTGGAAACACCAGATTCTATTCTGTCCAAACAAGAGTAGTTGGGCTTTAGAAAATTATAAATTGCTAAACTCAGAGCTGCTAATTCACAGTCCCAGACAGCTGTGACTTTGCTCCCCAGCAAGTGGCCCCAGTCATAAATGTATGTATGCCCACACCGAGTGCAGCAGTGTCTGAAAATCCTCCTTCGGATATGGGGATGTGGCGGCTTTCCTTCTGCAGCATAGAAAGCAGGGAGAACATGCCTGATAGTTGAATATTCCTGTCTCTCAGCAGCATTAGCATCAGATCCTAAGCACACCTTGAAGCTTCAGACCAGCTTCCATCACCAAATAAAACAGAAAATGGAACCTGATGCAGTAGATCAGATTTTTAAGCGTTCTCACGGTTAGCCCAAATGTTGGCCTAAAGGTCCCCATCCCCAGTATGGATCGGCTATCAGCATGCGCAGTGTTTGCTCCATTACTGTCAGAAAATCATAGAATCATAGAATGGTTTGGGTGGGAAGGGACCTTTAAGGTCACCTGGTTCCAACCCCCTGCTACAGTTATGGACACCTCCCTCTACACCAGGTTGCTCACAGCCCCATCCAGCCCGGCCTTGAATGCTTCCAGGATAAGGGCACTCACAGCCTTGCTGGGGAACCTGTTCCAGTGTCTCACCACCCTTATAGTAAAGAACTTCTTCCTCATATCTAGTCTAAATCTACCTTCTTCCAGTTTAAAACTACTGATTTCTCCTTGAGCCTCATGCAGTGCCATTCCAGTGTGAATTAACAGCAGCTTCCCTTTTCTCCTGGCAATGATGAAAAGCCCTCCATCGATGTGGCTGATTTCTCTTTGGCAGAGCAAGTATTTCTGCTTCAGAGTACAGAGCTGCTGGAACGTGTTTAATTCCCAAATGAGGTATTTTAAGGCCCAAATCTCTCTGTTTCTGCAGGCCAGGATCAGTCCTCTGAAGGTCACTGCAAAGTTCAGTGAATGACTCCTCTTTTTTTTCTTTTTCTTTCTTTTTTTTTTTTTTAAAGCCAAAGGATGAGTTCTGTGTTTATTCTTACTTACTTCCTCATTACACTGAGCTGAGCTGCATGCATTGAGTTTGTGGCTGCTTGGGAAGCAAAGCTGCTCTGGCAGCCCATTGGGGCAGTTCATGTGTTTAGTTTTGGGCACCTCAGTACAGAAAGGACGTGGAGGTACTGGAGCAGGTCCAGAGAAGGGCAACAAGGCTTGTGAAGGGCTTGGAAAATCAGCCCTATGAGGAGAGGCTGAGGGAGTTGCGGCTGTTTAGTCTGGGGAAGAGGCAGCTGAGGGGAGACCTTATTACTCTCTTCCAGTACCTGAAAGGTGCTTACAGTGAGAGCAGGGCTGGTCTCTTCTCAGCGGTGACAGGACAAGGGGAAATGGCCTCAAGTTGCACCAAAGTAGGTTTAGGTTGAATGTTAGGAAACACTTCTTTACAGAAAGGGTGGTTAAACATTGGAATAGGCTCCCCAGGGAGGTGGTTGAGTCACCGTCACTGGATGTGTTTGAGTCGTTTGGATGTGGTGCTTGGAGATATGATTTAGCAGAGGGTTGTTAGAGTTAGTTAGGGTACTATGGTTAGGCTGCGGATGGACTTGATGATCTTTGAGGTCCCTTCCAACCTGAGTGATTGTATGATTCTATGTGCTGACCTTCAGATCACTGCACAGCACGGTGAGCCCTGCATGCCCGCACGGTTTGGGCTGGGTCTGTGTGCGCAGCTCCCAGGCAGTCACAGATCCAGCTCAAGCTGTCACTGGGCAGCATCAGAGCACAGCCGCTCAGTGGCTCGTTACAGTGGTAATTAAATTTTATGACTATGAGAGGGGAGGGCTGTTAGAAACAGATTGATCATAATTGGTTTTTAATTAACAATTTCAAGCCCTAATTCAAACTAAAAATATCCTATTACTTATCTTCACAATTTCATGGGCACTAGGGCAGGGAAGAAAGTGTAACCAATGATCTGGTTGTGGCAGACCTATGTAATGTAGCGTGTCCAGGGCCAGCCACACAACCAGGCAGCACTGCTTTCTGCAGGGGAGCTGCAGCCTTCTTTTCCCATTCCTGAAGCAAGGAGTGAGGTGGGCAAAAGGATACTGTGAGGGGCTGAGGTTTGGTGATGGCCCAGCTCCAGCTGCAACACTGGGGGATGAGAAGTCTCTGTGCCCATCACAGCCACCTCCTGCAAGCAGCCCTTCTTTCTGGGGCTTCCTACCTGCCCACAGCCCCGAGCCCCCATGGACAGCACCTGATCGCCGAGGTTACAAAGGTAACAGATCGTAAAACATCTGAGAGTGGTTGCAGCAGCCTGGAAAATTATTCAGTAAATGAGTGAAAGTGGATGTGATTATAGAGAGTGCAATGAGTCCTTGCTCAAATTATTACATCAGCTTCAAAATCTCAGGCAGACTGGTTTCCATAATGTGCCTTCTCAGCACAGGTGTCATAAAAAGAAAATGACAATTAATTTGGCATAAGAGAATCTATAGTGCCGGCTGAGGGAAAAACTGCTTTAAACTGTAGAAATAATGCAGTGGTTAAAGTTATGATTTTCTATTGACAGTAAGTAAGAAGAATCAAAATATTACGATTTCGAAGTGTAAGGCAGTCCCATCTCAGCAGAGGAGGTGGCAGTCGCAGGAGGCTGGGGCCTGGGCCCTGCGTGCCGTGCTTTCCTTACCTTCACTTCTTCACATTCCAAAATACTTCAAACTACTTTTCTGCCCTGCCTCGGTGTGACAGACTCAGGGACAGCGAGGAGGTGAATCTGACTTCATAGCTGCCTCCATACGCACCAACCTCCACAGAGCAAGGCTTGCACTCCTTGAGACTGAAGCAATTTGCTGCCATGCTTGTGTCCCAGCCAGACAAAGCCCTTAAAGAAGGCCAGGCTCTGCCAGAAGGGTCTTTGTGGGGTGGTGATGCCGGCTCTGCAGCTGGGCAGGTTCCCCTCATCACACCACTGACAGCCGCAGGGCTGAGCCAACTTTCCAGGCTGGCACTCAGGGTCACCATGAAGTTCAGCATGAGCGTGGTCAGCAATGGTTTGAGGACATCCGGTGGTCAGGACCTGCTTGTGGTCTCAGCTGTTAATGCAAGAGAGACAAGCGTCTATGATACCAAGTTAGAATCATAGAATCACCAATGTTGGAAAAGACCTCCAAGATCATCCAGTCCAACCATCTACCTACCACCAATGTTCCCCCACTAAACCACATCCCTCAGTACAACATCTAAATGTTTCTTGAACACCTCCAGGGATGGTGACTCCAACACCCCCCTGGGCAGCCCATTCCAGCGCCTGACCACTCTCTCACAGAAGTATTTCCTAACGTCCAACTTGAATGTCCCCTGGTGCAACTGCAGGCCATTCCCTCTAGTACCGTCACTAAGTCCTACTCAGTTCTCACTTCAGGGGAAACTCCAGTCAGAAAATCCTCTTACCACAACTTCAGCATTACAGTTCACTCCAGTCCAGAATTTGACAATGGTTCCTTTTCTCCTTCCTCCAGGCAAATCCTTTCACAGGTACACAGAACAATGAATCAGTTTTCTGCTCTATTAATACACACGTGCTGCATTCTTCGGGGTAGCTGCCAAGCTGTCCATGCATTAGCTGAACCTATCGGGTTCCCCACAAGCCATGCAATGCCACGGCTTGAAGTGAGGCTTCAGCTCCATGCAGCTGGGACCAGTAACATCGAGAAAGGACTGATAAAAGCAGCAGCAATAGCCCCCAAAGCCCCCAAAGGGGGAGTAACTCACTGAAAGGAAAATAAATATGCATAAGCTATGTAATATTAATGTATATTCATGTAATTAAGATTATAGTTCTTCATTATATGCTTTCCTTCACCACTTGGAAATTCTCCAGGTACACCGAACCCATTCATTTGGGAAACAAACAAGGCAGAATCATTAGCAACTCCAACTGAATTGTTTAATTTACATACAACAGGCAACCTACTGCAGATTCTGCTGCAGCAAATTTCTCCTCGTTCAAGATGCTGTAGTGTTACCTGCAGCGTTCTTGTTTGATGTTTTATTTCTAACCACATTTGGACTTGCGTTTTGTTTGTGGTGTAAAGGCAAGAGAACATTTTCTACCACTACTATTGTTAGCAGTGCTTTCATCGTGACACTCTGAAATCCAAACCTGACTTTGAACAGTTCACAAAAGGTCACCCTCAGAAATCTTATGGAAAGTTGGCACCCGTGCAGCCCTTTATATACATTTATACAGGGCACAGGGTGTTTTAATTGAATTAAAAGCATGTCATGCAACGTTCGGTCACAAGGTTTGAGAAAAGCAAGTGATCTGTACCATATATCATGCATTAGCTTATCAAAATGAACTTCCCATCATCTTCAAAAAGGCGAGGAAAGAGATCCTTGACCTCTATGCTCTGCACAGTGAAGAAAGCCAGGAGCCGAGGAAGAGCAGCTGTCAAGAGAGACCACTCAACACTTGGTGCTTCAGCCGGGCCCTAAGATTTCTTATGAGGAGCAGCCTGAAATCATTTCCAGGTAAGCACACTTACTCAGCATTTGAGAAGACTCCTCTTGGGATTTTTCGAACCATAACAACTTTTCACTTTCGTCAGAAGGCGCTAATTTGACACTGAGAAGAGGTCAACACTGCCTGGTTTCATTGGTCTGCGACAACCTGTGGTGTTTCACACAGGAAGGATTTCTGTTTGCCATAACTGCTCTCCAGTAGGACCAGCCATCCGTTAGGACTGAAAAATTCATAGTTGAAAAATTATAATTAAAACCACGTGCCCATTCTCCCTGGTACCAGACGCACTGCTGCTATTGCTTCACAGAATCACAGAATCGTAGGGGTTGGAAGGGACCTCCAGAGATCATCGAGTCCAATCCCTCTGCCAAAGCAGGTTCCCTACAGCAGGTCGCACAGGTAGGCATCCAGGCGGGTCTTGAATATCTCCAGAAAAGGAGACTCCACAACCCCCCTGGGCAGCCTGTTCCAGTGCTCCGTCACCCTCACTATAAAGAAGTTCTCACGCACATTCATGCGGAACTTCCTATGCTCCAGTTTCTGGCCGTTTCCCCATAGAAGAATCCCATCACCATCCCATTCTTTTATTTTCTGTCCCACTTGACTGGTGCTGGGGCAACCACTTGTTGATGACCCCTCTAGCAGCTCTGAACCTTAAGATCGTAACAGCTCTCCCTACCAGTTTGTGCCAACTCAGTCTTTTTGAAAGTTCAATCTATAACCTCTTCCATGAAGCAAGGAAAAACAGCAGCATCCTCTTAGAAAAGAGGGAGAGACATTACAAGCAACTCTACTTTAAAATCATTGCACTGCACTGAAGCAGTAGTTTTGCTACCAGTGTCTCGATTTTAGGACAAGAAATAATGCCAGGGGAAAAAAAAAAAAAAAAAGAAAATCAGCAAAGAAGAAATCGATTTTGTAACAAAATTTATTTTTGCTCTGTGGATACAAACCCCAAACATCAACAAACAAATTCCAGTGAAAAAATACCAGTCATTAACAATGAAAACTTTTATTATTATTTAATAAATAGAACTTTGGCATTCAAAATTCTAGCTGTAAACCCTACTTTAAAAAAATTACAAAATGAGGCAAGAACAACAAGCCTAAAGCTGAGCCAGCCAGTGGCTCCTTTACTTTTTACAACGAACACATTTTGATTAAGTCATGACAACTCTATTTACATATGAGGTATTCTGAGCGGTTCAAAAATTGAACCCAATTTACACAACCACCAGTCTTTGGGGACTGATCCAGTACATATGTCAGCTGTGCTTTTAAACGGTAGCTCCAGATACTCCTCCCCACTGAACTAATGATATACTGCAATTAGTACACACAAAAGAATCACATTATGCTCTGAGTTTCCTGCTCACACTTCATATTCAAGAAAGCTGCATACTACAAGCAGGCTGACATTCCGAGCGCGCACCCAGTACCTGTTGTAAGTACTTATGTTTCTAGATATTACGCAGAGTTCTTAACTACAAAAGCCCAACAACAAAATATTGGCAGGTAAGAGGAAAGCAAGGTGCAGTCATCAGCATTCTAGCAACTTATCTAAAGTTCAAAGGGAATTTCTACTTAACTTCAGGCAAAAAAAAAAAAAAAAAAGGCACAAAGGTATGCAGCTGTGGAATTAATATTGCTAATGAGCTACTGGAATAGATCACCCCTTTCAGTAAGAACCACTGACTGGTTTGCAGCTCACAAAAGTGGATTAATTCAGGTCTTCTCCTCTCTCCTGACAGAACTTGTTACATCAATGGGATGAGCCCAACGACATCCGCTTCTCCTCCTATGTAACATCAGCGAGAAGAACAAGTGCTAGGGAAGTGGGTCGTAGAGGAAGGATTTTCTTTCTTTCCCTGTGCTCTTGCCCTGCCAGAAGAACATCTGCTACAAGAAGCAGGCAGCGAGGGCAAAGGAAGGGAAGAAACATCTTGCAAGTGGAAAGGACAAAACTTCGGCTCCTGCCATTACCTCACAGCCACCAGCAGCTTCAAATGTTGAAGCCTGAGTGGGTGGTGGCAGCAACCTCGGCAATTTCACAGAACACAGAGCACCCTACGGTGACACAACTGGGGGCTAGGAACCTAAATCACCTTTACACAGTTGAGCTGTGTTACTTCTACATAGCAAATAGACAGCATCATCTATAGCTTGTCCCGAGACTTTCCAAGTCTTTTTCAAAGTACATTCTTGAATACAGTAGTTACTGTAAATACCTTCTAAAAGAATTGTACGAATTCCATCTGAAACTATACAAAAAAAATTACTGTACAAATTTGCTGACAAACAGAACGGTACAGTATCCATTCATTAGCGGTTCTTTTTCAGCCCTTGAGATTGTCTAACAGCCACAGCAAAAAGTTGTCATGACTAAATCCAAGCAATTCCAATGTTAACATTCATTAATCAACTGTGTATTAAATACGCTGAATGAGATCACACACACTACATTTTAACCAATTAATCAGTCATGCATATCTTAGGCAAAGCTTATTCCACTTAGAGGCATCTGTAAAGCGATGCGCATATAGTAACTGCTACTACTACAACAGGCCCAATTTCAAGAAACCAAAGCAAAATACAGTATCGGTGTAGATATTCAGTTGGTAGCCTGCATCTTTGGCTCAAACATCCACCATTTACAGCCCTATTTTAATCTGACCGAGGCAGGTAAACTCAATTGATATATATATATATATTTAAAACAAAACAAACAACAACAACCAAGTGCTATAAAGTCAACATAAATAACACGGGTTCCCTAAAAAAACAAAGAAGTATTAAAATGCAGGATTACAGCATTGCAATCAAAGTATTACAAATACTATGGGACCTCCTTCCTGAGGGACTTTCAGCTAATACTTACAGAGCATCACAGCTCCTGAAGTGCTTTGCAAATGTTACATTACTGATCTCAACTCTGCAGTACATTCAACAGGTGAGACAGTGGAGCCACACCAGTCAAGCGACAACACAACAGGACAAAGGGACTTGAAAAATCTCCCGTTCCCAGCTAATTCTCTATCAAATGCTTTATTTCCACAACACTTCGCAAAAAGTGTTGCTCGGTAATTTTTATAGGTGCAACGTTTCCATCTAAGGAAGTAACAGTGTGCTATGTTGGTGTTCACTTTCTCCCTCATATTTCTAGTTATCCGAAACCCCGTTGCTTTATTTCTGACACCAGAAGCCATAGGCTGGGGACTGCTCCTTCACTGCAGGGCCAAAACCACCGCACTACACCAAAGGAAACAGCTGTGGCCCTCATCAGAAAAAGCCAATGCTTTTATGTCAAGAGACACAGGAAAATCAGCGCCAAGATCCCTGTTTTCAGTTTTGCACTAGCGTTAACAGCACACTTCCAAAACTACAGAAGGAAGAGCATTCAACAATTTAAAATAAAATGGCCTTTCTTTCTTCTTTTAATTCAACCTCAGAGCTGAGATAGTGCGCAACGTCACTTGAGATTTAATCTGGATGCTTTAGCGCCCACCGGAGCTGGGCCAGTGAGATTAATCTCTCTCTGAAAACACCGCGTAGCAACAATATACACTGCAACATCATTTTTCACAGATCAGTCCACCTGTAGGTTCATGATAGAGAAAACTGTCAAATAAATTAGTCATTAGAGCAAAAGGAAAACAACCTCAAAAAACAAAACAAAACAAAAAACCCAACACTAAATTAAAAACACATTAACAGTAACTGCATAACAATGAACAGAAAGCAAAACACCAAGTTAAAATTTGTAAATTCGGCCTACATTGCTATAACCTTTTTTTTTTTCCTATTAAAATAGATATCGCCAGAAAAACTGCTGCTATAAAAATGTTATCCTAGAACTTACACAATTCTAACTTCTATGCTAAGTGATTTCTGCTGTTATTCACGATGCAGGCCAGCAGACTGACTCGTGCCTTAGCCACTTGAAACTTTAATATCACACGTATGACCGAAGGCCATATATTTTCTTGATAACGTGATTCTAGAGTGGTTTTGCTCACTACGACTTTTTGTTACCTTCAGTTAAATAGCATTTTACACCACGCACAACTGTTCAGATAACTTTCGGTACTGTTCCAGGAAAGTGGAAGTGTTAATATTTTATCTGCCGCACAGGAGTGGAGCAGCACTGCCAAGTGACACTCATGGAATAAACCATGGAATATGATTTTTTTTTTTTCGTTTTTTTTAAGGTAACCTCTCCCTACGAGAAAGGAGAGATCAAGAATTACCAAACAATGTGGAAAACTTTGCAGTCCTTGGATAACCGAGAATTTAATACTGCTAAGCGGAGACGTTCTGCTTTCAGCCCTGACTTTGCCAAGTGCCTAACACTCATTTTGTAGCTGCAATAAAGAATGGCTGAGGTTGTTTACAACCTCATCAGAGGTCTCCAGAGATACAGAGAAGCCACATTTTAAAATGGAGATGACATAAATAAAAAGTATTATTGTATGAACACTAAAATACAGTCTATTCTTTTTGGACAGCCACCTACTACACTGCAGTTTCACACCTCCCAGTTTCTCTGGGCTTGTCACGGACTTGATGTTACAGAAACTCCTAAAAGCAATGCGGTAATGCTCAAATTTTATGGGCTTCGTGTGCATAAAGGAATTGAAAGTCGATTTTCTTCCATTCTTCATCAAACAAGCTACGCATTCATTACTAAAGCAAGGTATTTCCCATAGCAAATTCTTCAGGCAACTTGAAGAGCATTTACTTTTTGCAGCAGTCTAAGACTGTTTCGATTGCAGGTTTCAGAAGCCCCCATCTTCACCACATGCAGCCAAAGGTCATTTGGCTCTCCGCACTGACTTCAGAATGCAGGTAATGCCACACAAACCCTTGAAGGACGAAAGGACTGAGAGTAGTAGCAGCACGGCTATTCCAAAGCTCTGATTCCAGAAACTAGTAGAAGCAATAAAATGAGCCCCAATGAAGGAAACAGAGAATCCGACCGAAACATTCTTCACAGCTTGTTCCTACATTCAGTAGTTTGGAGAAAAGAAAGATTTCTTGAAGTTTGTACCACTCTGTTCAAACCATGATTCTGCCTTCCCCACCCAGTTACCAAGATTACATACGATGATCCTCAAAGAGAGGCATGTGCAGTGGTATTTGCTATCTTCCAATATGGCTCCTTAATAGAAATGCAAAGACCTGTGACACAGCAGCATTTAATAAGTCATTTGCTACTAGATGAAATGTTGTCATTGAGTGATGCAATTGTCCCCCATGTCCTGAGCGTAACGGTCTGACATTATCGTCCTTAATTCATCAATATCCTTTCGTAACTGACAAACGTCCGAGAGCTTCTTCGAGAGAGTCTCTGTGCTGTGATAATTTTCATTCTCTTCAGCTGAACAGTTCAGTGCTACAAAAAACAAAAGCCAAGGTTAAAGCTCTAACAGCTGCGCTCTGAATACCTAAACCAGTCAGCTTCTCTTGCAATAAAGGGAAAGTCACTTTAATTAACTCAAGAAAAACCATGCTCCGGTGTGATGAAAGGCCAACAAGATATTGTACCATGTGAACTTAAAGCCAGCTGAGAATTGAGAACCCCTGCTCTGCTGAAATACATGCTTTTCTTTCTGCACCTAGACTTGGTAATGACTAATCACTCTCAACAGCAGTGAAAAAGTTGGATAGGATAACTATTTTTGAATCCTCCAGCCACTCAGTAAAGAAGGCTTGGGAAATGAGACTGTGTAAGGTTATGAGATAGTATTACAGGTGCGTTGCACTATTCATCCTGCTGGCTGATGATGATCTCATGGACTCTGAGCCTGGTATATGTGCACTCACAGCACTGCAGAGGTTTCCAGTGCAGATGAATTCTACACAGTGCCTACAGAACACTGCACTTTTACCTTCCTACTTTGCTGAAGGTAGAGTTCAGCAAATGGTCTGAGTAGTTCTAATTAACACTCAGAAAACAATAGAATACGATACATTCAAGTGGAAAAAAAAAAACAAAAACGTTATGAAGCTTGTTAAAAGGAAAAACCTAACAAAAACTACACTCGAGATCTATGTGGCCGGCATCTGGATGTACTTTCCATCTCCTGGTTTACAGCATAGGAAGTGGAGGAGGACATGGAATTAATGTTATCAAAGCTGGAGCTGCCAGGCATATCTACTGTCCCCTTGAAATCAGACATATACACGTTCAAACAGCAGAATTACATTTCCATCACTTGATCCCAAGGGCTTTAAGAAATGGCCTGCTTACACCTCACCTTCCTTGTTATTTTAGAGGGCAAAACACGTTTGACAGAAAAAGTCCATTAACCCTTAGGGCTGACTGCTATGTGCATCACAAGGGAGACACATGGATTTCCTTTTGTCACATGTATCCCTTTCCTTTTTAACAGCGTGAATATATCCAGGACTGAGTCTGTATGAACACGAAGACATCTTCTCCTGACCTGACAAAGACCTGTGTAGCCTTAGGCAGTTAGCAGCCCAAGTGCGCTAAAAGCTCAGGACTTTCAGAGAGCTCCAGGAGTATTCTCTGTGCACAACTGTTCTAGTTGCATAGTCAGAGGAAGACCGTCCTCTCCACCTGGCAAGAGAGAGCCACTTAACTAAACTGCTATTATTCTGTGTCCAAAACACTAGTAAGCACTGGAATGATAACATCACTTACATCTGATTCCCAGCAGTAAGGAGAGGTTAGGCTCCTTGCCCTGAGCTCTCTGGGTGAGAATACTGCACAAAGCTTTCAAGTCAAACAAGCAATGGGACATTTCCTTGAACAACTGGTCTGCAACAGGCATTTTTTCAGATACTGGTTGCCGGGACTGTTCCACCTGCCGTATCTGCTCCTTCAGAGAAGCATTTTCTTCTGTCAGTCTTTGGTTCTTCATGAGAAATAAAGAGGAAAAAAGGTCAAGTTAGTCTGCAGCGTGTAGCACCACAGAAAATTTCCTATATCAAACCACAAGCAATACTAACTAAAAATAGTTACTTCCATACATAGAAGCTGGGCCCCTCCAAAGAACAGCACACAGACAGCTTTTGCACAGCTCTTTAGCAGCCTTCACCCTTAAAATTTTCTCTTCTTGAGGTAGGGGTGGTATCTATTGTGTTTCTGCACAGCATCTATCACAGTAAAGTATATATTAAGCTCATAAAGCCCTACCACAAGTGACTGTAATCACTTCATGAGGCTCTTCCTAGCTGGCACGGTCACGGATCGGGTTTTTGGAGTTTTTACTTACTTCAGAGAGAGTTTTATTTAACTGTTCTATATTTCTTTCTTTTTCTTCAAGCTCATTTGTCATCTTCAGAACTGTCCTCTTCTCTTGCAAAAGCTTCTCTTGCATAGACTAAATTGAAAGAAAGCACAGGTAACCACTTTAAATTTTCATACTGCAGGTTAGCACTGACAAAAAACATATCCTCAATAAATTCCTAAGTTTGTTATTCATTGCTTTTGAATTTCTACCAAGTTCCACTTCACAGTGTCCAACTGGACTGCAAGAGCTCTCTGGACACTAGCTTAGCTGCACCAAATTATCCGTGAAACTCTTTAAATTACGAGCATCGGTTTTTAAACAAAAAGACCACGTATGCAAAATGTTACTCTAACACAAGGTAACAAGGGATGTATGGAAAGCCACAACAATCACACTATCTTGTTTACGCTATCTGAATTATTTCACTTGAAAAAAGCATATTAATGACAAGTAAACTTATCGCATGTAATTTCAGAGTTATAGCTGAATGTTTTTTTTTGCCTCTATTTTCCAGAAAGACTGCGGCAGGGGCTCCGACAACCTTTCACAACACAGTATCTACCTCCTGAATTTGTTATACCGCAGAGAAGAAAGCCTCTGGTAGTTGACACACAGTACCATCCTCTTTGAAACCATTCACACAAGATAAATCAGAATAGGGCACTACAATTTTACTGTGCTGAAATGACAACAGTAGGCAAAAGAAAAAAAGCCCCGTAACTTATTTGTAGTTTATAGTGTCATTTTCTTTTTTTAAACAGACGCAATTATTACAATCATCATTAATAAAATCAGAAATAAGTTTCTCAGATGCTGCTGTACTTAAGAACTAGAACTTTCCGGGTTTGACTTCCAAGGTCAGTCATAAGCAGCAATAAACCAACAACTCCTGAAACACGGAAAGAGCTGCTGCTAGCTCCCTATAAGATTTTATTTATTTATTTAAATGAATTCAGCATGGCCACAGCTACCTTAACTGTCAAATGCACACCTTCACTCTACTATTTGTTTCAAAGTCATCCGGTAAAATTCAGAAAGGTGAAGACTCAAATCGTCTTATCTGAATATTAGTAACAGTGTGATAGCAGGCATGCCCAACCCACATCTATCGGGCTGCACATGGCCCAGCACAGCCCACACTGTGGCCCACCCACTGCCCCACACCATCACTGCAGCCGCTCTTCCCACCAAGTGACCTGGCTCAGCCCCAGGCATGTACCCATCACTCAGCAACAACCAAACACTGGTGTGCTATTACCATCATCTCAGCTGAAACCAGGACAAGGGGAGAGCGCAGTGCAGTGCTAACTTTACCTCTTCCACTCATCACGCACTCAGTCAAACTGAAACCCACGCATACTACATGTGCTTATGCCACTTAGCGAGTGAAACGCAGTGATTACTGACAATAGTATTTCTAGCTACCTAATGCAGTCTCAAAAGAAAAGACAATCCAAGGAACGACAAATTGTAGATGAAAGAAGAGCGTTCAATGAAAAACGGAGAGGTTAGCATTTTTTGTCGAGGCAAGTAATACGGCACTATGCTTAATTCGTAAGGAAATCGTGTCAGTTTTCAAAGATTGTCTTTGAAAAAGACATTATATGCAGAAACATGCTGTCAAATTCAATGAATGTCAAGGAGTGCTTTTTAAAGCAGAACCGAAAAAACGTCTGTCACCTCAACAAATCCTTAAAAAAAGTTACAACTCAAACAGACTCTGTTACAAAAGCTAAGTTACACAGTACCAAATCTGACCGCAGTAAAATCAAAACCATTTTCTGATGGTGGAGTTCATTATGCAATCCATGGAAAGCGTGGCAGATGCAACTTTTTCCTGATAAAAATCAGATTGTTTCTAAAATCAGTTTGTCTCACCGGGCTGTAGCCAGGCAAACTGAAGAAACAGAAAACCCAGCAGAAGAAAATTTGGGCAGTAAAGCTGCTTATTTCTGTGCTTTGGCAATAGACTACAGTACTATAGATATAGATCTATAGTACTGTATATAGATACAGTATATAGATATATAGATACAGCTCAACTTGCCATTTTCATTAGAGTTATTGCTAATGAATGTCACTGAAGAAATGGCTTCTTTGGTGCCGTTAGAAGACACAGCAACAGCTCTTTGATCTGTATGAAGCGGTAGAGATTACATTACAGCAGTGCTACTGAAGGCGCTCCGATGATGGCTGGTAAAGAAGAGGGACTTAAAGTTAACGGATTATGCAACTGCCACCAGCAACTCAGATCCGATGAAATATCACTGCATCTTACAATCAAGAAAATTTATACACAAACGCTTTAAAAATTGGTAACATTGTGCAAATCAAAAGCTGTGAATTTCATAAAGTCCAAGGAATTGAATCATCACCAATTCCAGAAGTTCCATAGAACTATGGATGCGGATTATGAGAACATCATTTAGTTTTCTGAAGTAAGGTGGCTAAGTTGGGGTTAAACGCTAAAAAGATTTTGTGATTTCCAAAACGAAATCAAGTCATTTATAGAGTGAAAAAGGAAAATTTTTGCCAGAACTTGAAGATGAAAAACAGCTCACAGATTTAGCATTTTTTGTTGGATTTGATCGCTCATTTAAATGAGTCAAACACACCTCTTCAAGGAGGAAATCAGCTTACCTGTGCTATATTTCCACTCGTAACAGCATTTGAAATGAAACTTAAATTATGGCCAACTCAAGTTACGGTAAATAATTTTATGCATTTTGATACACTGACTAAACGCAGTCCTGTGAACAGTGAAAAATATGCAGCCATGTTTATTGTTTTAATAAAGGTACTTGAGAATAAGTTTCAAGACGGCTGAAAAAAATCATCCCTTTCTTCGTTTATTTGTGACTCCATTTCAAGTCAACATAACGTACATTATCTGTGAACTTTTAAATGGAATATATAGAGTTGTAATCAGATATTCAACTCAAAAATACAACCATGTCTCTTTACCAGACTTTTGTAAGACCTATCTTTCCAGAGAAAAGCATCCCTCAGTTCACAGTCACACCTTATTCACATCATCGCTTTTTGGCAGTTCACACATTTGAGAAGAAATGTTTTCAAGGACGAAGTACAGGAGAAGTCAGATTCCATGAGAAATCTCCAACGAACACCTTGAGAACTCACTAAGAATTGCAACTGCTTCCACTGAACCAGAGCGATGCATTAGTTCCACAAAAAACAAGCTCAAATAGCCCAACTAGTTTCATGGTTTTTTGCTCTTTCTATGTTTCAATAAAAAATACTAAAAAAATAAAATGTTTTGTTACTTACACATTAACTATAATATATACATGATATATCTTACATGCAGTCCAACACAATTCCTCTTCACTCAGCGCAGCGTAAGAAAGCCCCAAGCAAGCCAAAAGGTTGAATGCTCATAAAGTATTCTGATTATATACATTCCTGACATTTTCAGCTTTCACGATGAAAAAAAAAAAAATCCTCTTTTGTCACTAATTACTGATAGATTTGATGCTGTGCTACAACATTGCATCTGAAGCGCCTCTTCCCCATTCCTAGCTCAGCACATTAATATGTAAAACCTGTGTCAATTACCGGATGCAAATCCAATCTCATCATGCTCAAACTACAGCTGGTGCATTGGTGACAACAGTGCGTGCTCTGGCACAGTTTCGAACGTAACCTTCCATGGAGTGGAACCAGAGTGGAAATCACGATGGGGGGAGGAGATGGAATGTTTCACAAACCAATGGATCTCAATTTATAGAATGACGCTGTCTGAGAAGAATGGTTTGTCTTGAATCTCTAGTTATAAAATCCTAAACATTCATCTTCCAAAACAAAGAACTCTGTCATAGGGAATTCTATGTGATAACTTAAATAAAATGTTACAGAAGGATCAAGTCAGTCTTGAGTAAAACACGTTTTAATTGTTGCAATATGACGGTGTGCTAAAGAAGGATATAAAACTATTAAAGTACATCAGAAAATGGGCTACAAAGACGGTGAAGGACCTAGTGGGCAAGGCGTATGGGGGGTGGATGAGATCCTTTGGTATGCTCAATGCAGAGCAGAGGAGCTGAGGGGAGACCTGATGGCAGCTGCAGCTCCTCACAGGGAGTGGAGTGGCAATGCTGAGCTCTGCTCTCTGTGACAGAGACAGGGCCCAAGGGAATGGCATGGAGCTGCGTCAGGGGAGGGGCAACTGGGGATTAGGGACTGGGTCTGCACCAGAGGGTGATCAGGCACTGGCACACTCCCCAAGGAAGCGGTCACAGCCCTAAGCTGATGTAGTTCAAGAAGCATTTGGACAGCACTTTTAGACACTAGGTTTCAATTCTGGGTGGTCCTGTGTGGAGCCAGGATTTGGACTTGATGGTCCTTGTGGGGCCTTCCAACTTGGGATACTCTACTCTATGATTCAACTGCAGTTTGGGAAGAAAGCCAAACTTAACTCTTATGTGAGAGCTATTCCTAAATGGTATGAAGAATGGAACTTTCAAGGTACTAAATACTGTGGACTTGTAACACATAGGAAACTATGTCGACACGTTGAGGCCGGCCCTACACCACATATATGGCTTACATAATAAAGAAGCTGCCTTTTAACTGACCTGCCAGCTCTAAGAACACTGCTGACAAGGAGGTGGGAAGTAGTAAGAAGCAAGGCAGGGCTAACAGGAAATGGTGTGCAGCTTTGAGAAAGTTTCCTAATAATGACATTCAGCTCAATGCAGAACAAGTAACAAGAAACTTAGTGACACCCTCTTCAAAGCCAGAAAACAACAGCATTAAAATTTACACATTCAATCTAGATGAAAATACTTTTTTTTTTTTTTCATCTAAGTAACAGGAATCACAAGGCAGAACCCAGAAATGCTACTTGTTTTTAGAACATTTTCACATGCTTAATGTGCCTCTCTGTTCATCCACACCATGCCCCTAGCAAGGAAGTGCTGAAATAGCGTGCATCCTATAGATAAGCAGTGGCTAGAAAGCACAGCTTCATGCTACAAAGGAAGGGGAGGAAGAAAAAGGATCATGGCTCCATGTCAAAGGAAACACTGTGGGCCAAGAGAGGGCAGGAAATGGCTCTGCTTGATGCTTTTCCTTTGTCGTGCTTGAAGATGAGTGTAACATGCAGTGGTTTAGAACAGTCACCTTCATTTTATTTTAAGAACAGTCTACTGAGAAAAATGGCCATACTGAGTCAGACTGAAGGACTTTGTCTGTGGTAGCAGCCATGCAGAAGTTGCTTACAGACAAGAACAGTGCAACAAGGTAACAACAGATACCCAAACTATTTTCCCATCTTCTGAGTATCTTCACTTTTTAGCAGTACTGCATTTCTCTTCCATAAGCAAATTCAGGGACACCCTGAGCCCCAATTAAGATACATGCATTAGTAGTATCATTTACATGTTTCTAGTTTATGTCAGCAACAGACATTAAAGATTCGATCATGCAGCCTTCCTTAGGGTGGGTAGGTGGGTACATTTCCCAGTGTATTTTCAGAACTACATCTGTCACTGAACTTGCATAACAGTGCAAGCTGCTCTAAAATCACCTTTTAGAAATATTCAAGATAACACGCACATGGTCAGCTCACCAATTGCCACATAACAGCAACTACTAAGTGTGGAAATAAGTGTTACTTCTGAGAGGAACACCTAACATCTATCACTCTATGCTATCCTTACCTTAAAGCTCAGAAAAAGCACATACGCTTACCAGCTTGCTAGATCCCATAGTGCTACGGCTTCCCAACTCTCAGAGTTCCGAGAGTCCTCTGTAATTCATCCTTACTTTTCCCTTTTGCTTTCTGAAGTCACAACTTGGTGGCATTATTTCCAGCCCTGGCACAGTTTGAGTTTATTATGACTGACAGGACTGACAGATGTAGTATGAGTAACACAGACACCATGTAAGTTGATTTCTAGCTGTGTTGTACAAAAAATGCCAATTCTGCAATATCTTAATTAATCAAGTAAATAAGGATTATTTTATTAAAAAAACAAACAATACTCTCATTTGTCATTTTTGTCCTTTGGAAAACGTGCAATATATGCAGCATGACATCTTGTCAAGATCGACCAGAAGTTTAATCACTCACAGTCAGGAGAAAAAAAAACCAAAATCAAGCAAGTAAAACCATATAAGGAAGAGATCAAAATCCCTCCATCACAACTATGAGCAAAACAGAAGCTAGTACTGCTCAATACACTGCTGCCTGAAGTAGAATATTTTCTTCCAGCTTGAAAAACTGAAAGACATTCTCAAGCATAGCTTGGTAACGTGGCAGAAGATGGGAAATAAAATAAGATCTCAACTGAAGATGAATTACATCTCTCTGCCAATAAGGGATTTCTATTTCTTATAAAATAATTTTCAATGCTTCCCATGGAACAAATGCGAAAAGGACTGAGGATCAAAGATACAAAGAAACTGCTGTAGTCTGCAAGTAATTTGAGGGCTAACACTAATTCCAAATATTATTTTCAGGCCTTATACAAATCATCTCAAAATGGGAAAGGTAAGAGAAAGTCCCAGAGAAGAGAACACTCCTCTGTTCACAATCTGCTACAGCTACTCAGCATCTCCCAGACACAGATCCCTAAAGTCATTTCAGAATAAGCACACAAAACAGTGGTCTATATAAATGTCTACCGAAATTACTAAGTCTCAAGATAAAGGTGGTGGTGAGAAAAAGATTAGAAAGTTTAGGAAATTCAAAAAAAGATTTAGGTTGGTTAAATATAACGTGTGTATTTCAACAAAACAATCCACACTGAGTTATGGAGAGGGATGGAGAATTTGAGAAGGTTATGGAGTTCAATTTGTGACCTTGTTTCTTGAATTATGAAAGCACATCTGCCTGTGCCATAACTTCCACATACAGCAGGCTGCTCTGTGCAAACATAACCATTTGATAGATTTTGCTGTCCTCAAACCAAGGAGAGCTTAGATGTCTGATTTTGCTTTTCAGTTAACAGATGTACTTTGTGTTACAACTCCGTACTGCTTTTTTTTTTTTTTTTTTTTACAGAAACATTTAATATATTGTAGTTCAATTAAGCAAAAATGTTGTCAACAGACACCAGACCTGCTGTTTACTTACACTGTGTAAGTAAACAGGAAAAAGGAAACAATACCGTAGGGGAAGACAACTTACTTTCAACAGATACTAATAAGAAAACTGCTACAGTGTGAAAAGTGAAAGTAAGAAAGCACATTTTCCTATCAAGCAGGATAGGAAACTGCTATACAAGCAGTACCGTATCACTTTGTTACTTGGATTCTATCTCCATAGTGAATTCCCTTCCACTTCAGAAGGAGAAGGCATTCAGCTACCATTTTGTTGTTCTCCCAAACCTAAAGCACACTGAGCCAAAGTACAGACACCCTCCTCACCCTCAGGGGTCAAACCTGTAACTTAATTTTTGCTGGAGAGTATGGGAAGAAGAAATCTGGAGACAAATACTAATCTGGAAGAAGATCACAGAAACTAGAATTTATTGAATTTGGCTTCGATACTTAATGAAAACAGATGTTTACTTATTGTTTTTAATGCTCAGCTTCTTCTAGAGCTAGTCATACCTTCTTCCTTATATCCTGTATAATGTTTCCCCTTCTCCATAACAAACATTGGTCACTAAGTACCTTTCAAGGATCAAGAACTTGATGTGTTAATCTGACCCACAGAGCTGCAACTGACTTCTAGTAACCTCTAATGTCTTGAAAAATCCTTGGCTCTATCCTGGGTGTCCAAGATCCACCAAGACTTAAGCGAGCAACAAATGGTCAGAGACCATTTGAAGAGGAATCCATTTCAACTCTATGAAACGGTATGGTTTAAAAAGGCATCCATAATGCTAGGGATCTCAGCAGCGAAGCTCAACGTCACTTTTTGTACTTCAGATTATCATCTGAGTCCCAACGTTTGATGATATGCTTCACAAAATACAGTTCTCAGACTTGAAATACATAGTTCCAATATGACATCTACTAGATCAGCTGAATAAGAATGCTATATAGCAACAGCTTACCACTTTCTAAGTATCTGAAGAGTGTTAAACCCTGCAAATTTCAGTAACAAACACATTATAAGCTTGCAAGAGAACACAGGCCAACTACAGTCTGTAAGATTAAATTCTAGTACTTCTGTTGTTACATCCTATTTGGATGTCATCTGTACGAAGTAAACATGGGCAGAGTAAACAGAATATACTCTTTTTCTTACCTGCATGTCTAAAATCAGTCCCTCTATCTGTTTTTGTTGATTGTCTATGACCTAGAATATAAAATTGAGTAATTTAATAGGCTTGAAACTCTTAAGCTTGTGGCTTTTTTTTTTTTCTTCTCCTTTTTTTTAAATCAACTTAGAGGTGTGTAGCCACAGACTTTACACGACATCTTTGAAAAAACCAAATTACAAGACAGAGTTTAAATCTCACGCAACCGGAAATAAATACAAAATAATTCCATTGAACAGAAGCAGATACTGAAGAGAAAACTGATTTAGCAACAAATGAATAATTTGTTAGATAACTGTTTCTGAAGTAAAAAACAAAACAAAATAACAAACAAGAAGCAAATACAGGATTCAAGGTTAAAAATACCACACAGTTTGCAGACTAACCTTACTGGCTTTCTCATTCTTTTCTTTGAGACATTCATTCTCACTCTGAAGCTGCTTTGTGTCCAACATAGGAAGGCGAATACCATCTTCCAGGCATTTTTCTACTTTCTGTTGCAAGCTGCCATTCAATATGAAAAAAAGAAAAAAAAAGGACCGTACTGAGAAAACGCAAAAGAGCTTTACATTCTGGCAAAAAAATGAGGAAGTTTCACCATTTTCCAAACAACTGCAAAATCATAACTAGCAGAATCCAGCCTAATGAATGAGCAAACCAACAGTGGATGAATGATACAGAAATCCTAAATGACTGAAGTACCTGTGGCACTGACTAGAGTCAACTTATGTAAAAATGGTTTTATGGACCAGACACTGTACATCTCCAGAAAGGCACAGATCCAGCAGTATGGCATAAGGAGAAGGCAGAAAAGAGCAAGGAAAACTTTGTGTAGTTCACAGCTGCTCTGTGCTGCTGACCAGCATCGGTCAGAGCAGTCTTTGAGCTTCTCCAAGTTACAAGAGCCTTAAAAATCCAACTCTGCCACAGGGGCATGTGTGACCCAAAGCAGAGTCCAGAATCAGAGGCAGCCCACCTTCCATACCCTCTTTGTCTGGCTTGCCAGGGAGTCATGAAGCCATTTCTGCCAGCTGCTTCCACACCAAGGCATGACTTTCAGGCCTTCTGCAGCTAAAATCAAGCTCCTAGAATCATACAGCTTTTGCCTGCCCACCCCCACTCAGAAAGAACATAGATTTTATTAGTATTAATCTTGCTGTCTAATTTAGCAACCAAGGGTCACTTCAGCTATTTGTAGGCTTTCAGAAAAGACAAAATGATCCCCCTCTAGATTATGAGGGCACAAAGAAAAAAGGCCTTTCACTGGTAAGATGGAAACAATGTGTCAACAATTTGGCTGGCAAGATGTCCTCACCAGCTTGCCTTTCATCATGGAAACACTTTCAGACTGCTATGGCATGCATGTTTACGCAAGGGCGGGACACTGAACTGCAGTGACACCCACATCAATATTAAAAGTGATTCTCCCTACCTTTTTTGTTTGTTTGTTATTAAACAAGCACTTAAGTATCTCTGCTGATCTAAAACGTACAATTGTAACAGTATCTCAAGGTTTCATCTGGAATCTTCTCAGGGCGACCTGTCCTACTGTAGTTGGTTTTGTTGCTCTTTTTAAATACAGTTCTACAAGTTCAATGACAGCAGACAAGCAGCAGCTACATTTCTCTGTAAGTATCCCTGAGACTCAGTGAAAAGATAAGAGACAGCTACAGTTTATTTAAATCTTTGACCCTTAACTGATAAACCCTTCAGCTAATATCCAAGGGAGCTTTTCCGCAGTTCGTGACAAGATTAGTTACAAAGGAGGAGTGCTGACAGCTTCTCTACAGTGCTCCTTTCCTGACCACATTTACTCTATCCTCTGCCTGGCAGCAGCCTGTGATGCCATTGTGGTAATGTCCTACATCTTCAGAAATGACAGCAAAGAATTTCTAGACAGACTTCTCTGTGGTACTCCTTGCAACTTGATACAAACCAGCTTTTGTTGCATTTTCTATTGCATTGCACAGCCATTCTGCACAGTAATAAACTTATGCCATAAAGTCATGAGTACTGCAATAGAGTGTAAGTGGAAAAAAAAAATTAGATCTTGACACTAGTTGGTAAAGCACATCTACTTCAGGACTCAGTTTAGGCAGCTGTTCGTACCTCTGCACTGTTGTAACCAGCTCTTTTTCTTTTTTCTTCTGACACACCAGTTGCATTTCTCTCTCTCTGCACTGAGATCGAGCCTCTCCAAGTTTCTTCTCCAGCTCAGTCATAGTTTCTTGAAGTTGCTTGTTCTTCTCCTCTAGAATTTGCAGCTAACACAAGTTACATTAGTAAGACACAATGCCACATTAGAAGAGCTCGCAGCAGGCCACAGCTTTGCAGTTACCTGATGCATAGCCTTGGCCCCATCGCAGTTATCTGAGTATGACAACACCTAATAGCTACAGTGTCTCCTAAAACATTGAAACACTTCTCTTCCTCAACAGATAAGGGAAAACGTTCTTCTGTTTACCAATACATTTGACAACAGATATTACAGAGCTTATGTTTGTTTTTAAGAAGTAAAACCAACTTCTTTCATCTTACCTGTTTAGTCTGACCCTCAATATCGTCCAGTGTTGGTAGGTCAGCCAGGTATTTTTCTAAGGTTTCAATTCGTCTCTGCTTTTCTTTGTTTTGCTCTGACTCTTTCTGGCATTTCTTTTTCAGGCTATTAATATAGCGGTCTCTAGTTTTAAGCTGGAAGAAAATAGGAATAAATGTTTTAAGATTACAGTGGAAAATAAACCTGCTTTGGGACCGGAGGCTGGTCACTCTTCAGGAATTATATTCTCAACTGCATAAAAGCATTGATTACTGTTAGCCCTGAAGCGTTCAGGCAGTTTAACCAAAAGTAAAAGCAGGCTATTGAGGGCATTGCCCAAATGCCTCCCGAACACTGACAGGCACAGGGCATCAACCACTTCGTTCGGAAGTATGTTCCAGTGCAAAAAATGATGAGGAAATATTTTAGTCCCTCCTCTTCTCCTGACCTAGGAAAATGACTTGAAACACTGAGACCTAAGAATTTAACCCAAGAAGAACTGCAGCCAATAACTGGATTGCGATGCCATCTGTCAATTACATCAGGTGACATCATAACAGAACAGCTGCTTTCTTAAAGCACCTTGTACTATGTTTGCTTACACTGCTGGTACTTCGTAGGGAAAAAAAAAAAAGGAAGGATTTAATGGAAAACAGTACCTCTATTACTCAAAACTGTAATAACTCAAAGACAGCAAACACTTGGCATGACAGTAAATGCAAAATGTACTTTTATTTCAGTGCTAAGGACATCCACCTCAATGAGAAATGAGTGTGACAATGTCAGAGCTCAGAGTTGTGGCCAATAGAAAAGTTTGAATTGATAGTACCTAGAAAGTTTTTTCCAGAAAGAGCCTTCTAAAATAGATCAGAAAACTGAGGACTGCAAAAAGGCCAGAAGTCTTCGCATCTTTTTTCTTCTTTTTTTTTTTCCATTATGACCTCAAAACTGAGCAAAGCTTTCCAGATACTTTAAAATCTTTCAGATTAGACAAAAATCAAACTAAACCACACACTCCGCGAGGCAAAGTTGCAACTCAGCCACCACTTTCTGCCACAGCATGCCCTATAGAAACACATACTCTCCCCACAATCCAAGACCTAAGACAACAACTAAAATACATTCAAGTAAGCCAAATTGCCAGGAGCGTCTGACTGTCTAATATGCAAATCCCTTTACTTTGTTCCTCACACACCAATAAGGATGAGAAGTTGAACAGTCTGAATACTTCAGTACTTCTGACAAAGACTACATGACTTCTGAATCTTTTTGTTGTCCTGCACATGTATACTAGGAAATTTTCTCACCTACAACCTCTGCCTTTCTCATAGCTACAGTGTTTGCCTTACGATTCCTTCTGTCCTCTCTACATCCTCAGCATCAACCCAAGAGCTCTTTCTACCTTCTCTCTCCTGAGATAAAAAAACACATGTTCCGCCCCCCAACACTCACTCCTGCCATTCTACTGAGAAGACAAAAAAGCTTTGTTGGTTTGGTGGATTGCTTCTTTATTTTATTACTTCATCCTTCATGGATATGACTCAGCTGGGACAGGCTCTCACTACCTGGCAACTAAATACTAAGGCATGCCATAGAAATCAAAGGGCAGACCATTACTACCAACTACCAAAGGTGCCCCAGAGGAGTCTTCACAACCAAACACAGAATAAGGAGAAGGAGACAGCAGGGTGCAGGTATCTGAACTCAATCTTTTTCAGTCCAGCAGCACAGTTTACAGATGAAATGCTTCAAAACTAAAGCGAGTGCTGCAAAATCCACAGATGCCACGAGGCACACTTTTGCCTAGCAGAAAGAAAAGGAAGAAGCTAAGCACTTGTGATAAGAACACTTGTGAAGAGTGCTGTAGTATCTACCTTGGCAGACTCCTTCAGCTAGGAAGCCACAAGATGTCAAGGTATCTGGCCAGCCACAAAAGAGGAGCTTTTTCAGGCTGCTGAAATTTCAGCACCCACTGAAGCACTTCCAGTTACTTCAGTTCCACACTGAGCACATGTGGAGCCTGGAGAAAACAAACCTTCTCTTCAGGTACCAATATTATTTGCAAGAAGTAAAAATACTCCCTTGCTTGGTTTGTCAGCATGTGGAAGAGAGGTACGAAGCAAGTAGTGAGTAAAGGGCACCTCTTCTCTCTGCAGGCCCTGCTGTTTCTCAAAAGGAAAGCATCCAGTGCATCCACTATATTAGAAGGGACGCAGCACTTCAGACCAAGAAATCTTCTAACGCAGAGCGTAATTTTCAACAGTGCCCATATGCAGATGTCTACAGTAAGGAAAGAACATGGAAAACACACTTTTCCAGTCTCCAGTTGCTTTTGTCTGTTTTTCTCCCGAGGCAGTTCTGATTTCTGTATTCTTCTGTTAGATATTTGCCTTAGTGCCCTCCTCTGAACCTTCTCCATTTCCACTACATCCTGTTTTTATGATGAGGGAGATTCTCTAGACCTTTCATCACTGACGACCGATGGACAAGGAAACGGGAGAGTTCCTTATGTTTTCTTCCCTCCCACCTGCACTGGAACAGTCACAGCTTGTCTCTTACTGTCAAAAAGATATCATCTGCACACTTTAAACATACAACATTTAAATACAATGTCAATATAAGAAAAAAATATTTGCAACAGTAGGTGCCTAGATAATGAGATACGTATGCCAGCAACCTTAAACCAACCTATATGTCCTTTTAGATATGTACTTACAAAGCTCATCTAATAGCTAATTTGCTTCAGGCTTCTAGCATTTCCCCAGCCCCTGGCCAAATCTGGTTTAGGATTGAAAAGCCTCTTCAAAAACACAAGCACTCACTCAAAAATAACCCTAGAACAGCTACCAGCCACAATCCCTTTGACCAGTACAGAAATTCTATTTTTTGTCCCTTAATGTCCAGTACCACTGAGCAGGGACATCAAGATTGTTGGGCTTTGGGACTGTCCCTGCAGGCACAGCTGAGAAACTGCAGAGAGGGCTGTCCCCAGGCTTGGTATCCAGCCCACTGCAGGATCACAACACATCTCCTTCCTCCCTCTGTAGTCTTCCCTTGAACAGGAGGGCATTTAATTTACTACTACAACACATGCCCCCTTCCTGTCCTTTTTCTTGTTGAGAGCCTTTTGTTCAGCACACAGAATGGGCGAGTGCTATGGCGTGGATCAGATCTGTACAATAAATCAGGTTCTTGGAGACCAACTATCCAGCTGATACAGGCACTGGGGCACAGCTCCTCGGAACTGCCACCACTCACAGCAGCAGTTCCTACACAGAAACACAAGCACTAGAGACACTAAAAGAAACGGGAAGAAGCAGAAGAATTCAGTTCCTGCCCTTCCTGAATGCTACTATCAATGAAAGGCATACAACAGGATGTACCAGAAACAGGAAGACAGAAATGGAAATTAACTATGCTTTCTACTTCTCCTTCCTATCTGTTGTTTCACAGTACCACACCGCTCCTGCCCCTTGAATCTGCATGAATACAAATCTAAGTACAGCAGTAAGGCTTACTGATTAAGAAAAGGTAACAGTGCCAACATCTCACTGAACATTACAAATCACTGATTAATGGCAAATTCCAGCCTGCAATGATGACAGGCTGTCAGGACATTCAAAACCACCTTAGGTACCGCTTCTGCTTTCAAAGAAACTTCTTATCAAGATTGTTCCAAGAACACAGCCAGCTAAGCCCCTTCCTTGTCTCAGATTAAAGGAGGCTGTTCCACACATCCTAAGAAAGTTGCAAGAGAATTGCTTTCTGCTGAGTAGGTACCTTCAGCACATCCTGGAGCATGAGGCCTGGACCTACGCATCATGTTAAAAAGGAGCTTTCATTTCCATGCTTTTCCCATGTTTTTAGACAATACTTCAGTTACTGTAATAAGCATACAAGCTAAATGAATTCTTAGGCTTTAAGCTGACCAGCTTTTCTTCAAAGTTTAACTGGTAAATGGTTAAAACTGCCATTACCAGGTCTGAAATATGCGTATTGATTGATACTTCTTTACTACAAGTTCATATTTATCCACTGCCAATGCCTTCTATCACAGATAAAGTTTATCTTCATTTTGAAAACAGCTCCATAATCCCCACACAAAGTTGCTTCCTAACAAGCACAATATATGCTGCTTTAACAAAGTCAAAAGGAAATTTGGAACATGAAAGACACTTACTTTTTCTTCCATCTTCTTTTTCTCCTCACTAGATTTGTTTGAAATCTGCTTTAGAAATTCACTGAGTTGTAACTCCTTATTCTCAGGCACTGCAATCTTTCTCCCAAGCTCCTCAAGGTGGGATGCTGATCTTTCTGAAACGTGAGGTTGCAGGGATGCACTCTCATACTGTGGTTGCTTTCAAAAAGAAAGAGAACAATCATATAGATGAACACACACACACTACTGCATACTTCAACAGCACAGCAGAAAACAGTCTTGCTGGTTTTTTTCCCCCCCACCACTTTCAGGAAGGGTGGAGTTTGATTTTCAAACATTAAAATGTGTGGGAACAGTATGTATCTCAGGAATCTTCTGCAGAGAAAAAAAAAAAGGAATGAAAAAATGGAAGCTGGACACTTACATTCACAACACATGAAAATGAACACTGTGGGACAATTTCCCCCTCAGATATACTGAAAAGGTACAGCTTTTCTTCCAAAACAAACAAACAAAAAACTCCAACCCTTAAGATCCAAAGAAAATGCATTTCCAAAACAAGTCACTACCACTACATTACCCTATTATCTCCTACAGAAAACAAACACTATAATATATTCACGGACATTTTATGAAGTAAGATATACTCCAATCTCACAGACACTACTGAAGTAGAACAACAGTAGACAACAGTTAAACCTCAGAGCTGTTTCAACTGAGATGAAGAAGGGTGCAGGGATAGTCTGAGATTATAGGCTACAAGCAGATGGCAGGCTTCCTGCCTTCTGTCACGTCCACCAAACCCCCCTCCCTTTCTATCTCATGCAGTTCAATACTGTTCTCCCACTTCCACTGCCCACGGAGAGAAAGCACAAAATGGAAATCAACTGCCCGTGGGATGAAAAAGGAGACGCATCCCATTAGGCTTTCAGTTTCATATTCTTTTAATAATATAAACTGGAATCTTTAAAGAAATTATACAGAGCTTTTAAAATAACATTCCTTGTGCAAAGCATTACAAAAGATTAAAATCTCCATTAAATCAGATTTTCATTTGCAAGTTAATCTCATGAAAAGCAAACAAATCAAGCGGAAATCCTAAGACCTTTTATAAATTGCTTGTATATTTTAAGGTATCAAAGATGAAAGCATCTGCTGCTTTATTTGAAGCGTATTTGGTATACTAAGGTTATATACATTCATATTTCAGCTTCCATGATTTTTTTTCCTTTTGAATTCTTAATCTAGATGGGGTTTTAGGGTATTTTACGAAGAAACTTCTGAAAGCACCAAAATCCGCATTCAGAGATCGTTTCTATCTACCTTTACACTGAGTTACTACCTGAACTTTCCTCCCATCTTACACAAAACATTCTCGCCTTACACACAACTGTGCTATTCCAAGAACATAATTAACATCAGGCTGAAGTACGTTAGCTGAGATCCCGGTGCAGTGTCTGTGACAAAAACGATGAAGTAATAAAAGAGGATGGCAAAGCTATTTCTCTGTATATCTGCTTTTAACATTTTCCTCTGGAAAGACCATTTTGGTATGTGGAAGCGTTGAGATGGATTGTATCGATACTATCTCTGTCATTACTCATTTGCGTAGCACCTCCTAGTCCAACTCAGAAAATCTTTCATCAGTGGTTTTCAGATATTTTATCTTCTAGTATCTCCTTATATAGCTGTGTTACGCACGTGCTGTTAAAAACCATCGTTTTTGCACAGTGCTGCAGTATGAATGAGGATTCTTACCCCACTTTCATCAGATTTCAAAATAAGTATGTACACGGTATTAATACAACTTAAGTTTCCACATATCTGAAGTAAATAACATTTTCAGGATCTTCTACTCTATGCAATTTACAGTTATCCAATGACACAACCATTAATAAACATAAAAGCTTTGCATTTTGTCCTACAGTGAACTGCGAGCATCCTTGCAAGTGGCAGTTACTGCGTAATTGAAAGATTCTCTAAAATAAAAATATCCATCCTACCTGCAAATTAGTCATGTACGGCTCTTCGCAGTTCACAAGATGGCTCAGTCTTGCATGTTGAGCTCGTAATTCATTCTCTCTTATTTTCTGATGTAAATTGTTAATCTGCTGCTTTTGCCTGTAATAAATAAATTTTATTTGAAAATAAATGGAATTGAACAGAGATCATAATAGAAAAATGATCTTGAGACTGGTACTGGACAATACGACAGCGATGTATGCAACTTACTTTCTCTCTTGTCAAATGAAACAGTAACAAATACTCAACCAAACCAGATTAAGTATTTCATAATCCTGGATCTACTTTAGCTGCAGGTTTTTTTTTCCCACTGCAGGCAGGCTGCAACTAGCCTAGTTCAACATCAGAACTGGAATCTCGTCAGGATCTGAGTTATTAAACTAGAGCTGCCATTCACCCTTCACCTAAGCATCCCCCAACTGGCCTGCACTCAACTGGGAATCATAAATTAATCTTCCAGAAATATGTACTTGGATACCAGTTTTGTAGGGGCTGGAGAGAAGCTTCTGGTGTCATCTTTTTTCCTACACCTGGAAGTGTAAGTAGCAAGAAGTATACAGAAATTAGAATGCAAACAAACAAAATTCACATCTTCAGTTTACTTGGACTTTGCTCTGGATCCTCTCTTTGTGAGGGCTGACTTTTGACACATTTAAAGAGATTTACAAAGCAAAGAGCAGAAAAATTTAAGAGAAAATGTCATTACCAAAAAGTTAGACAGCACGGCTTTCCTGTGAGGTCTGCCTTTCCATGCTGCTCAAGGCCTTTTCAGTTAGTTGCTTTATATACGTTTCCCACCACCACAGTGAAATCCTGCACTGCATATTAAAGAATAAAACCTCTTACAGCAATCATTTGGCTAGTGTACAGCAGAAATAGCACCACTCTTCCATCACTATTTAATTATATCATGCATTCTATCACTATTTAAATTATGACTTCATTTGAACTAGTGTGACTAGATGACAAACGCAAGACACGTCTCAACTCCAGCCCAAGTTACATGAGATACAGACTGCCAGCTCTGCTGTCCTCTCTGGGGAGAGTTGTGCACCTCATGAGGTGACTGGAGTGGAGTCATCAGTACCTACCAGAAACACACAGAGCAACCTGCTCCATCAATCTACAAACAGCTTTCGTTTGTACTCAGCAAGGCTGTGGAGCTTCCCTCCCTGGAGATCTTCAAAAGCTGCCTGGACACGGCCCTGTGCAAGCAGCTCTGCTGTCCCTGCTTGAACATGGTGCGGACCAGAGGGACTCAGAGCTCCTTTCTGACTCAGCTCTTCTCTGATTCTACGTACTCCTTTAATTCTACTTCCTTCTTTTAGTATTAGGAGAGCATCAAAGATAGGATGCACGTGCACAAAACCTATCTTTTTAACATTTCTCTTTTTCTTCAGCTATAAAGAACTGCAATGAATGGGAAATCAGTACAAACAAGTTGCAATTCTGTAGTGCCTTAAGATGATTCATTCAGTACAATTCATAAATAATAGCAACCGAACGCATTTAGATGACTCCACAGCAAGTCCTAAAATATATAAACAGGTGAATCTGAGGCTTCCCTTTTCAGTTTTACTACATATGGAAAAAAAAGTCCATACAAATGGACTACGTAACACTGAACAACTTTGTACTCAGACTCAGCTCTTCTGGTTGGTGTAATCCTGTACACGAGGGTACTTCAATCAAAAAGCTTCAAACTTATTTTGGAAGAAGCAGAAGATCAAGAAAAAGAGCATGCCTGTAACTTGTAACAGGCTGTACAGAAGCTCAAGTGCTAGCGTAATCATGCGAGAAAATATAAAGCCTTGCTGACTTCTGCTGCATGCTTGGTCACAGAGACTGGGATCATTTATTGTGATTTGTCTTAATCCATGAACAGAAGTAGTTTTTCATTTTTTATTACCTTATTACTTACCAGATATAGCCATTACAACATCCCTGCCCCATTTGTTTTAACATCATTCATCCATTTGCCACTCATCCCTTGAAGACACTACGCAATTTTCTCCTTCTGGCTGATCACATCTTAGCAGCGCCTCACTTTATGGGCAGGAATTCAATAACTCGAAACAAATGCTGCAGCCCAGAGTAAGCATTTTTAAATGTTTTTGAACCTCCAACTACTGTACCATATTTCATAATCTTCTCCCTACCCTAACAAATCCCTGTAGGAAAAAAGGTAGAACAAATTAATCCACGATGAAGCAGAGCTGCATGAGCGAAGGGTGTAACTGCATTTCTTTTTGCTCTGCAAAGCGTGAAACTCTGCCCCATCTGAAACCTGGCCAACAAAACTTGTCATGAAAATGCTTCACGTCTGTGTAGATCCTGCACAGCTTCTCCACATAACTGCCTCTCTCAAAATATCATTAACCTCATGCCACCCAGAGACAAAAATCCTGCGAACAGCCCAGCAGTCACAAGCAGAGGGAAAGATAAAGCACCATAGAAACATATTTACTATTTACATACAGTCCTGTAAGTCTTTGGAGACTTCATACCAGATGCGTTTTCTCACTGATGTTCTCATATGTTAAGACAGTTTTAATCTTCTGCTACCCCGCAGCTGTTCCTATTAATCTGCAGCATAACCACAGGCTGCGAACATTATTAAAGAGCTCTCACAAACACAACCTGCACACTGCAGAGGGAACGCTGTCCCCACAAGCCTCCCCATCACCAATCCATCTTCCACTCAGATACGTGCTGACTGCCACTCTGGGCAGGCAAAAAACATAAAAATAATCCTGAGACGGAAAGATGGGACAGCAAGGCCACCCTCCCCTTGTAACTGCTACGGTGTTAGTAACTCACGTGCATCCTGCATGTTCGCAGAGGGCAGACCGGAGCAGGCTGAAATTCTGTAACTGTTTTGACCAATCTTGGCACAACTTTTTGCAGCTCTTCCCTTTCTCATACCACCAGCTCTCCCCAGGCATTCGTGAGGTTTGACCCAGAAGGCAGCCGTGCCTTAATGTAAGTAGGCCCAGGCCTGAGCTCAGGACACTGGGGACTAACAAGAGACACTCCTCTACAGAAACCAGAGCATAACTACAGCAGTAGAAATGCTGTACTTAATACCACAAGAACTACTCTCATTCACAAACCCCATTTCTCCATCAGTGGGTGTTGCAACTCTATGTTGAAGGCAAAGTAACAAATATTGGCATGTTATCTGAGTATCACAGGACTTGTCACAGGATTTCATTCAATCCTCTGTCAGTCTGATGAGAAAATACCTACTTCAAGTTTCTGTCCAGCCATGTCCCTCCCTTTACAGTCAGACTTAAGGACAGAAGAACAGGAGGCACAGTCCTGCTCTAAAGTCACAAACCAATCATTAAGACTCAAAGGGAAGAAGAGCTTGTTTAAAAATAAACAAAGAAAGAAAGAAGTTAAAAAAAAAAAAAAAAAAAAAAAAAAGCAGGAATGACAGATAGCCTTTTGGGAGGGATATTTAAAAGTGTGCCTCACTTAATTTGATGTTTCAGAAGAAAATATCATTGAAAAGTATATGAACTTTAACTCTCCCATCCAACCAACTAACACAAACACAGTAATACCACTGCTTTCAGAGACAAATCTGGCACAAATCTTTCCAGCTGCCCTTCAAGGCATAAAAGTCTCCAGGAATGGGGAATACAGCAACAAATCAATTTTATATCTTCTTTAAATGAGCAAGAATACCGCTTCCATTACCCAAAGAACAGCTCTGCAGTGAAGATACTGAAGCCATCGTATTGTCGTATATTACTTTAGATAGGTTGATTTGTCACATTTGTTTAGTTTTTCTCAGAAATAACCTGCCTGTTATACACGTTTTCATTATTATTATTCTAAAACTTCCATCGATACCCTGGGATTTTCACTCTGAGCCTTTTCACCACCTTTTTTGAACTTCAGCCAGAATTTATAGATACAGACACATACAGATACCCTAAGACCAACTCCTACCTGTGCTGCTCCGAGGTAAGTTCTTTCTAAAGGGACTCAGCAGCAGTGACAGATTATCTAAGACACACGACAAACTTGGTGGCTAAGTGCTCTAAGGTTCCTTCTATCTAGCTCTTTTGTCCCAATCTGCCCATTAGTTAGTTACAAGCTAGCTAAGTTTATTTACAGAAAACTACCACTTTTACAAATGACTACACCTTAGCTTTAAGGATCTTGGAATATGCATACATTCCAGAATGTTTTTAACTGACTATGCACCTAAGGAAAAAAAATCACTCCTTTTAATCCCTCCCCAACAGCAAAACAGCCCAGCATCTGCACTGCTCTCTTGCAATGAGCATTAGCGTGACCTGGCATGAAGTTACTGTTGCTAGCGCGCCTAAAGCCAAGTCCTTAAATCAGCAGCTCACTTTCAGTTGGTACACGCCAAATAGAATAGCACAGTGCTGCCCAGCCTGCTCAGGTCCCTCACCGGATCTTTGCTCAATGCCCACCCACCCTTTTTCTTCCCAAGGGCCCCAGGAGGGGGCTGCTACTTTTGCAGTCTGTCTGCCCCTTCGGCAGCAAGGGGCTGCTACTGGTGCATAACCCCTGGGCTGTTCCCCTGCGTAGACTGACATGGGGAAGACAGCACATGGCCCTCCATGAAATGGCAGACAAGCTCATCCCATGCCGGATGACTGAGATTCTATTTATGAAGCTGGTCACAATCCAGAGGAAAATTACTCATATCCCTTGACACAAACTGAAGACATGTAAATGTGCAAAAAGAAAATTACAGCCTTAACTGTAAAATATCAGTTCAGGGGGCGTGGAGGGAATCTTGATTTCAATTCATTTGCAGTTCTGTCCTTTGGCTCAAACAAACTTCTTCAAAAACTCAGACCAGCACAAAGAACATGGGGTACCACAAATACAATGCAGCTCTGCATGCAAAAGCCTGGACTACCTTCAGAGACCAGCATTAATAATAAATAAACTGTTTAATGCATAAATTGCTTCTGTGTCTCTCTTAGAACATTTGTAGAACATAATTGGCATTCACAACATTTTCTCATATTCACACTGGACTAGTTAACCATGCACACATGCTTAGACAGACACTCGTATGTGCATTTGCCTGGAAACAAGCCACATTTTCTTCAACCTGAGACCAACTCATCTGTTTCCATAAAATCTTTTCATCACTTATTCTAATATGAAAGCACCCCGAAAACCCACGGTTGCCAGAGAATTACCTCCTCCTTTCACCTTTGAAAAGTCTTGAATTAGCATAAATCTAAGAGTCCTACATTACAAATGAAGATAAAGGTCCAGCACCTTCAGACACTCCAGGAACTGAAGAAAGCAGCTTTCTCCACTACACAAGTCATGCTAGCAATTTCATAATGAGTCAAATGACAATTGATGCTTACCTTCAAAGGTTACCGAGAAATCATCGCCTTAGGTGAAAATGCTTCAAAGCAGCATAGAGGTATGCTGCTTTGTTTTGTTGTCTTAAGAAGCTAGATAGTAGTTTTTATATCCCTTTGTTTTAAAGGCACAACCTCTTGGGACCAAACGTGCAGAGTACTGATAGAGAAGTCAGTAGTACACAAAGTCCTAAAAACAATGCAAATACAGTTCTGTAACTTGGAAGATAAAGCCAAAGAGCTCTGATACCACTAAAGCTCATGCAAAAAAAAAAAAAAAAAAAAAAAAAAAAGACTCCAACTTCCTATACAATCAAGTCTTTTTGGTGGTGTTTTTTTGTTTGTTTTGGGGTTTGTTTGTTTTTTTTTGTTTGTTTGTTTTTTGTTTTCCCCCAAATCTAAGTGCCTGTGACCCTAAGGGAACACTATCTTTCCATCAGTCATGAAGCAGTTACTGTGGAGAGGAATATGAGAGTATCACCTCTAGGAGTCCAGAATGGATCTTTCTTATAGGTGGATTGTTATTTTTTTTTAATGACTCTTCTGAATTACACTGAAGTTTGATATGCTATTCTGACCCTCGGGAGGCAAGTTAACACTGACATATGGGGATGCCAGGTAAAAGCACAGCCAACAAGTGCACTTGACTTGCTCAAATGATGTCAGCCATGCAGCAAAGAGGGAGTGAGGAACAAGGGACACATGAACACAGCTGCCTGCCCAGGCAGAGAATGCTTGCTCCCTCCCTCCCATAATGGAGTTTTATGACTCCTGCAGCCTCCTGACAGGAGCCATGCTGCTCCCATCTCTGTCAACAGTAGGACTTCCTAAAAACATTTAAACCCATAGAAAAGAAAATGAAGTTCCAGAGGGGAATATCTGGGATTACTGAGCGTAACTACACAATGCTGTACTACAAAAGCAGGCAATGCAGAAAGGCAGCCTGCAAGAGGGACACAGCAGGAGGGAAGCCTCAGCTGTCCAACTTGGACACTTCCAGAAGATGCAAAATCAGTTGGAGAGAATTCAAGGAATAAGGAAAGCTACCAGAGGTCCAGAAAACATGACCTAGGAGGAAAAACAGTTTTGTAATGATTAAGCTAAGTAATCTCTAAACTGTCCAACCTGGAAATACTGTAGAGCACCTGTGACTGCAGGCTTTAAAGAACAGGTTACATGGGCCAGGAGCAATACTGCTGCAGTGTATCCCTCTGGCCTGGAACAAGCATTAGACAGGTGCCTCACTGGTACCACAATTTAGGCTGTTATCTAATGAGGGACTGTTACATTGCATTTCAGCAATATTACTCATATTCTCTCCTGAAACGGTGAACTTTTAAAACTGCTAAAGTGCTTACTTGAAGTTTACTGGCCCAAGAGTTCAACCACCAACTACCAAAGGGATCAGTGACATCAAAAGAAGATAAATTCATGTTTTTGAAGATATTATTGCAAGCAATTAGTGTTTTACGCAGCGAGACACTCAAAGAATGCTCCTCATAGTCTAATCCCCGCACAGGACTCCCACTGTATGAGTTTGCTCAGATCCAGGGTTGCATAAAGCTTCAGTGCTACTTCATCAAAAATGACATTAACGGGTCCTTCAGTTAGATATGCTAGTGCTGCAGATCATTATGGAGCATCCAAAAATTAAGAAATTACAGCCCTGCACTAGCAGTAACATGAACACTATCAGCACACCCAATCTGACATCAACAAGTGAAGGCAAGAGGCGAAGAAAATCTAATACAAATGTCCTAATGAAAACAGTGAAGTGTAATTCAACTCTGGATGGAAAGCTAATAATTTAGCGACTGTTTGGAGACTGTGAATGTTACTGTGCCCCAAGCAACTACAGCTATTCACTAAAATGATACTTTTATATCTACATTTCCATAAAAAGCAGTTCAAACGCCCTTAAGCTGCCTGGATGAGAACACTGCATGCAAAGTGCTATTTTCAGCAGTTTATGTCATATGTTCAGATATTTGGCATTTATTCACATACCTCCCTATATGCAATCCCTGCCAAACAGTGCCAGTACCACAGCAGAGACATCCACAGCGGCTTGCCAGTCAGAGGAGATGTTCACAGTTGTACCAAAATGCTGTAATTTCGGTTTTGTTAATGTACTGAACAGAGTACACAGCACAGGAACAGCGCTGAGAATTAAAATGCAATGCTGTAATTTTCTAAACTAATGCATATACTGTTGGCTCCCTCTGGTGCCAAATACAACACATTAAACTGCAGGAGAAGTAAGGCAATGACATAATCCAATTCTAGTAATAAGTGTTACAGCAGCAGATTTCCCCTTACAAACAAAACTGTTAAGACCCTTAACCCTTATTCACACTGCACCAACAGATCTTATGTGGAAAAAGTATGATACGCACCTTTAGAAAGTGCCACTGTGTTCCTCTGAACACACATGCCAGGTTCCCTCCCTCATGCCACATTTTCCCTTTCTAGAAGTGGTTTCTCCCCTGTGCTTTGAGAGTAGACTTAAAAATAGATTCCAAGCTTTGATTCGTTAAATTGGTAGTGATACCTACAGCAGCTTTAAAAGCAAAATTAAACCACTTTTATACCCTCACATTTATGCTACTGTGTTCATTTATACTTGTTCAGATGTACAAGTCCAAACAATTTTAACTCATCTACTAGTAAATCTGATGTTCGACACAGTGTACAGAATACATATCAAGCCATTTATTCTAGTCACAAATGTTGTTTTTTTCCCTAACATTCTACTAATGGCTTTGAATTTTAGTGACACACAACCTAACGAAGTCTGGTGATTCACACAGGAAGTGTTCATTCTTGAATTATTTCAAACAAGATCTTGTTTGCAGCTTTTCCAAACTGTTAGACTTCTGATGAAAACAAGGAAGTAGAATAATCTTATCCGGATGGGTTGGATTTTTGTTGCCCTTTAATTACCGTGGGATAAGAAGGGAAGCAGGCAGCAGGTTTCTGTTTCCTCTCTTCTGCCTTTGCAACAACAAGGTAGAGAACCTTAAGGAAATCACTATGTACACAGCCTCTCCTTCCTGCACATCAACAGATTTAAGCACTTAAGTTGTGATGTTCAACTCCTCTACCTCCTGCTGCAATTCACAACAGAAGAGCGCGTGTTAACCTCAAATCAACTGGACAGCAACCATGAGAGTGAAAGGGTAGCTAGTGACAAGAGAAAGATAAGGGTGTTCCCGGGGTGTTTCTTTTCATTCTGCTGTTTCTTGTACCCCTCAACTGCAAACAGCTATGACCAGTCTAGAGTCCCACCCCCAGCATCCTCTGGCCAACTGCTACACCACTCCTCCAACTTCCAGATGTCACGGGGACGACCTGCCCCTCTCCAGCTCCCCCATTAATTAAATAAGTCTTGTTGAATTTACAACCTGGTAACAGAAGGATATCAGCATGAGCCATGTTTTGTTGTGTTGGTTTTTTTGTTTTGTTTTGTTTTTTTAAGACGACCACATCTTTTAAAGCTCTGCAAGAACCAAAGGCAACAAACGCTTTTTCAGCCAACACCTAGTATCATGTCCTCCATCAACAAAAGAATTCCCCTCCACTACCTAAAAGCACAACTTCTACAGTTTAAATGCTGTCATCTTGAATTCTAATTAACAAAATTCAGCAAAATACACACATTTATTTTACGTATTTTAGGACAGTATTCAGAATTTCCATTAACTTAGGAGAAAAAAAAAGTTTAAAATAAGACCAAGTAGAACAGGAGTCAAAAATCCCAGGTTTAGTCCCAGTCATCATATTGGCTCTCAGTGTAATGTCTTGCATCCCTCTTGTAAAATACGGATGGCGTTGAAAGAAAGTATTACTTATGCTTAAGAATTATGAATATTCCATCTAATAATAAACAGAACAGTAGCACTTTATAATGGTGTTCTGCTTCTGGAATTTTGGACTATGTACTATGTACTACTTCCTCCATGAAAGAAACCATCAGTGGAAAAAAAAGCCACAACAACCTAGTAAATTCTTCTGCAATATCCTTCTAAGTATACAACATCATTTCATGTCGATTTTAAGTAACACAACTCAACTACTTGAAATAACTTTGTTTTCAAATTATAAATCTCGAGGCAATTTTTTTGCCCAAATGGAGGCTTGATATTTATAAAACTGCCCTTTCTGTGGTTTATGATTATATTGCAATTTACATTGTGCTTAACTGCAACACCAAGTGTCTACTTAAAGCAAATGACTGTAAGATAAAGTGGTCTTTCTTTGTTCATTTCAGTAGTGTTCAGAGTGTATTTTGCCTTTTCAGATGAATGAAAAGGGATCACCTCAACTGACTTCTCTCATAAACCCAGAAAGAGCTGTATTCACTACCTGTAAGTCATACAGAAGTATGCTTTTTACAAAAAAAAAAAAAAAAAAAAAAAAAAAAAAAAAAAAAAAAAAAGAGAACACACTGCCAGGGGATGTCAAGAAATTGCTTTTCTCCCTCAGGATGGACAGTATCAGGTAACTAGGTTGCAAACTGTCACTTCAGTAAAATGAAACTTCACCCTGACTGTATGCCCATTTTCACTATGAGAAGAGTAATATGAACTGATGTCTTAACCGCCACTGTGTAACAAGCCTTCTTGTAGCACGTAGGTGCTTAGTAGAGGCAACAAAAGGCAGCCCCGTCCATCATGCATTATGTGTTTACAAATGCCAGTGATAGCTTGGGCATTGAAAGCAGGGCTGCAGGTTATACAGCATTACTACTGATATAACAGGCCTGGAAAAGCTGCTTTAATTTAGACAGGCCCTAAACAGCTGATCAAAAGACTCTGACAGAGGGGATCTATGCAACAGCTACAGATGCTTCCATCTCAACTGCCTGTCCCCTTGGGAGGTCTGCATTAAAGTAGGATGTTGAGTGCACGCACCAACCACTTCCTACTTTCTGAACCATGTTCCACTGGAAAATGCATGCTACCAGGTGTCTAAGCTGATCTAGGGAAAATGATGCTGGCCAGCAGAGGTGATGGTCAGATTGCTATGGGGCAAAAATCTTAATTCACCACAATTCCCTTCTCCGTTGCAAGAGAGGAAGGAACAGATTGAGCACAAGCGTAATTCTGCTGCCAAAGCTGTCCATCTCCATCCAATTAAGGGAGAAGAACTACCAGAAAAAAGAACTACCACAAATAAAAAACATTCACCCTAGATGCCTGACATTCCTGTGACTAGCACACGCCTGCTTTATGCAGTTCTCCCCAGGCTGCAGAGCAAAGTATCGATAAGAGGCCAAAACTATTTCAAGAAAAGAACAACCACTCCTTTCAGTCATGAGTCGAGAGTTTATTATTAAAACGCAGACTAAGCCAAATGATAATTATGTCAAATATAAAAATACCCTTCTTAAATGTCCTGCATCCAAACTCCGCAGCTCCTGATGACATCTAATAATTTAGTGCAAGCATCATTAAGCTCAGGCCCTTTATTAAAAGCACATTTTCCTCATTAAGGCTTAATATCATCTAAACATCTAGAACTCCAGAAATCATACCATCTGTACTAGAAACTTACAGTAGTGACTTGCTGCCAAGTTCTATTATAGATTGATAACAATTTCAATTTGAAACTATGTATTTCTTGATGTGTAGATAATGATTTTAATATTTTATTATTTGAACAATTTTTTTGAGCAATTAAATAGGATTTTACTAATGCATGTTTCTTCAAAGACCAATTTCTCAAAGATTTAATTATCAGCTGGCTTCAGATCTACTGCATTTCTTTCTTTTCCCACGACGAGTAAAATCAGTACAAAGCAGTTTGCCAGCTCTCAGCTTGTATCAATCCCAAGACCTACGTACAAGCAGAAATATGTTCAATATGAACATGAATACTTGCATGAAACTAGACTGGGCAAGCTGACAGCAGAACTAGCTATTGGTCTCGCTCTCCCTTTCCCATTGCAAAAGCCTCAAACCCCTGAATAAATTCCCAAATTTGTGGAGGACTTTTAGTAAGCAGCCTGTCTTCTCTCCTGCCAATGTCTAAGTCCCACGTATTTTGTGCATAAGTACTTGCTGGACTGAAAGCTAACAGTTCTACTGTTCCAGTTTCCACATCACAGCTTTTACGTCATCTAACAAATGCAGCAAGAGCAGCTTACTCACCGATCGATCACAATCTCTTTCTGTCTTAGCAGCCCCTCTTTAATTTTCATTAGAGATTCCCAGTTGCTGAAGTCCTGATATGTGGTGGCTGGGTAACTCTGACGAGATGTTCCAGTTGGAACCTGAATAAAATATTTCTATAATTAGCCTCCAAAACAGTAAAGGTAAATTATCACCTAGATATTGGGGAATTTACAAAGTGATTTGTTGTTTCGGAAACGTAACGCTGTGTTGTGCCTTATTCAGATTTACTTCATTTAAAACAAATAGATTTATACACACTTTTTTTAAACAGACTTTAGCCCAAACTGAATGACTTAAAAATTGTTTTTATAACGACCAATGACTTCACAGCTTTGAAACTAGTATGAGATGAAAAGCGCATTTAGAATTTAAATACATTTTTAAGACAAACAACAGAAAATGTTCATATCCCACAGCAATTGAGTCCTGGAAATGAGATAGCTGAACAGCTTTAGATCTGCTTGATAACTGCAGATAACACCATTCCTTTCACTTGTTAATTCCCACCTGTAACTTTAGCAAACAGAGAAATAGCCTTGAAAGTATGTGCATTTGAAATACAGAATATGGGAATACAATCCCGGTTAAATTCTAACTTCTTCTAAGAACAAAGTTTCAGAAGTAACAGATTACAGGCTTGCCACTGATACTCACAAAGGCCAGGCAGTTTGCCTCATTACAAACCAATCTGAAGACAGCAGTTAAGCTGAACAGGAGCCAACAAGAACATGGTTTAGAAGAAAAGTAAATAACTAACTCGGATGATAAATAGGGAATATTTTTATACTCGGAACATAAAAAGCACTATGAGTGTTTGTGTCAGAAATCCACATAAGGGAAAGTTAGAATTTTAGCATACAGATGGAGGCAACCCAGCATCAGCTGCCATAAGCCATCATCTCATCTTCCACTGTTTTTCTCATCATTAGAAAAATCACAGAATCATAGAATGTCTTGGGGACCTTAAAGCCCATTCAGTTCTAATCCCCTGCTGTGGGCAGGCCTGCCACCCATCAGCTCAGGCTGCCCAGAGCCCCATGCAACCCAGTCTTGAATTCCTCCAGGGATGGGACAGTCACAGCTTCTCTGGGCACCCTGTACCAGAGCTTCACCACCCTCCAGGAAAAAAGACATTTTTATTATCAGAGAGCAACCTTGGACTATGGTGCCTCTAATTTTTTGGAAGAAAACAGAAGAAGAAAGTGAAAATATGGCTAAATTTGGTTTAAAAGTTTAAATACAGTTTTTAATGATATCTGTATGGGTATTGCTCATTTGTATTTGATTGCTCTAAACATTTTAAACTTACAATTATAATTAACTATATTAAGACCGAGACATAGCATGAGATATTGAAGTTAGGTCTGCAATATTCAAATAAAATGCATTTCCATTCAAAGCTATACTGAGTATGGAGAAATTACTGCCTAAACCCAAGAATTACGATGTGCTGACATCATGAACTACTGACAGCCTCTTCTGTAAGTTGAGAGGGTATGCTTTCCCCATTCAATCTAAGGATTGAACTGAACTAACTTGCTCATTGACAAAATGAACCTGAAAAGGCAGAAACACATTTTCCTTCATTTAATATGTAACTTAAAACTAGGTTTAGGAAGACAAAATCAACTAGTTTGAGATTATTTTAAGATTGTCACAAAATAAATAAATAAAAATAAAAAATTCTATGATGTCCAATTATCTGCTTCCTTTGCTTAACAATCTGGAGAGCTTCAATAGTAAAACTTGTTATGAATAACTTAAAACAAGCATACACACACAACAATTCTACACATTAAAAATCTAATGTCAATGACTAAAAAAACCCAACAAAGAAACATGCACATCTAATTGAATTGTACCAGTCATTTTCAAACAAAGCAAAGTAAAATAAACACACACACATCTGGAATGCAGCAATTAGATGGTTTAATGCCAACTGTGTATCTAGCAGGATAGTATTTAGTACCACAAAAAGGCCAAATTGACAGGAGTAACAGTGCCTCTCGAGGAATAGCAAAACGTGAAATACTACCAAATTTTACCCTAAAATGGCTCACTGATATATGACTATGATTACTATTTCTTGCCCTATGCTCACTCACGACTACATCCCACTAACACTAAAAACCATCAAAAGCATCTAGAAACTCCCTCAAACGTTGTGCCTAAAAAGGGTGCCTCGTACAACTGCTTGCTGGAGCACACTCAGTGAAATTTTTGTTGCAATAAAACTTCTCACATCTGTTATTTCCAATAGATCTATCAGACTTGTACTTATTCAAGGAAGCTATGAAGATGGTGCTCTACTGGGAGGTAAGGAAATAAAAAGCTGGATTAAGATTTCCCACTAATTTGTTAACCAAATAATGATTCTTTCCCGTAAGCACAACGCATGATTAATCTTTCCAGATCTACGAATGAAAAATTAATTTTGTCTGGGTTGCCAAAACCAGACCACATAACTTCAAAGTAGTCATCAGTACTCACAGAATGCTTTAGGATTGTCACATATTGTTCTGTATCACAGTTATTCTTGTGACTGCTTAAATTAATAGTCACCAGCATAAAACTATTCCAGTTGAAGTCTCTCTTAGTCACACATGCCACGTCATCCAAAGTGACAACATCAGTTACTAACACTGTACTTTGTGTCACAAATTTTTTCCTTTGCTTCTCCCACTATAGTGTTAACTGTTTTTTTTATACGTACACTTCAGTACCCTTGTGCTGCAGTCAAAAAAAAAAAAAGAAAAAGAAAAAGAAAAAAAGGAAAGGAACAGTCCCAAATGAAGTTGGATCCTCATTCCATTTTCTTTTCTTCTCAGAACCAGAAATTCCCTCTCTACCTGCCCCCAACTCCCCCCCCCCCCCCCCCCCCAAAAGAAACCCCGACAACTAACCACCCACAACTGCTTGACATTGCAAACAGAAAGTCTATGGCTTTATAAAGCCAAATCATCCCATTTACTGAGCAAAGCAAATTTTGCCTTTTAAGATCAAACTATAAAAAGAAACCTTCAGAAAAGTAACTAAAAGGGAATGAAGATGAGATGAGATCACAGACAGCTACTGAAATGTGAAGCCATCTTAACCGAAAGCATTTTGGAAGCCACCCTAGCCCAGTTCTTCAAAGCAAGCCTGTTACTTAAATCTAGCACACATACGCAAACTCACTATTTAATACTAAAATTACAAATAAAGACTTCCACTTTAGTTTCAGTAAATGACTATGTAAGAAGACAACGAAATATTACGGGTGCTGAAAAGCAAGGCAATGCATTTTAGAAAGCTACGAACTGAGTAACAGTTTGCCAATTAGATGCTAGTGGCAAGTTCTTAAAAAAAATATAATACATAATGCTTCCTTAGTTGACTGATCACGATGTTTGCTGGAATACATCTAAATCTTATGGAGTACATGCCTGCCGGATATACACATAACACATAAAACATTTTACATTATCTCAACTGCCTGTGTTCCTCAAGTCATCACTCCAAAGAGACAAAAACAACAAAAGATCTTTCTGATATCACATTTCGGTAATTGAAAAAAAAAAAAAAAAAAGGAACCTGCTAAAAATACTTCTTAGCACTGCCCAGAATAACAAGACACTTCACTTATTTATGAGCACATGGTGTTGACTACTCCAACAACCTTGTAGATGCTTTGAATGGCGTGGTAGCACGCAGGTGGTCCACTTACATTTGAGTAGTTCATCTCTCAAGGACATCAAGCCAAACAGAAAGAGCAAAACATGTTTTTAGTACTCACATGCAGAAGAGCGGAAGATCATTCCCCAACTCCAAGCACTCAATTTGAATCCTCCACAATACAAAAAAGCACACGCATACAAAATAAACCTAACTTGAATTCTTTTCCATCTGGCCCCCAAAATATAACTATTTTTGTCAACTGGCACCTCTTCTGAGCATATCAGCCTCGGACTAAGAACATCTGCTCAGTTAAAGCAGTGGTGTCCAAATGTTCTTGCTTGTTTTTTTTTTTGAAAAGGGCTTGGCCTTGATTTTCATGACTTGGCAAGCCTTCAAGTCACTGCTGAGACATAGTTGCTCGGAAATAAAATTTAAAAATCTTTGCTGTACTAGCCTATATGTAAATATTTATTGCTGGAATACACATTGCTGACTGATTCCGTCATGTTCCTTAGCAGTGGGAAAATAACATTTCTCTGGACTACAGGATAACAACATCTGGATCATTTAGGCCAATAATGACTGTGATTTTAACTGAAGTGATTAACATCATCTTCTCCGTAGTTTCTACCCAGAACAGTTCAGTGTTTCAGCCTACTGAGCAGCATTCCACTCCACATCATAATATGCTGTATTGCAGAGTAGAGGAGCAGTCCAAAGATCTCAAAATGACATTACTGTAAAAACAACAACAAAAAAAAACAGAAGATTTTGAATTTTGAAGCAGCAGCTCAAGTACTTTAACAGTATTTATACTGCAACTGTGGAGATCTCACAAAAATGATCTCTTTTGGTCAGTGGCTTGCTATCAACCTTCTGCTTTGAAGTTTCACTGCCATTCGTTACTTGGAAGAAAACCAAGTCTGTGTACCCACATAAACCCAATGCAAAGAATTAGTGCAACCATGATCAGCCACACAGCAAGCAGCTCTCTCTGTACGACAGACACAGAGGAAAACACTGCAGATTCCCTCATGAGCTGCACCTCAGGGACTCACCTCTCGCCATCCCATCTCACCATGTGGCAAGGGCACCAGCAAACCCACACATACAGCCATTATCAAAGAGGTACCTCTTGCTCTCTCCTCCCCTTCAACAGGAATAGGATCCCATCTGTGAGCCAGCACAGTGGTCATTGAAGAGTTCTGCAACAGCTCCCTGCCCACAGCAATGAAATAAGGATTTAGCCATCCCTTCCTCCCCAGATTTCTTCTCGACATCAGGCAGAGTGCTTTGGAATGCAACAGCTACTTTAGTCAAGACAGTCCTCCAAGACTGTCTTCCTGCCAGCAAAGACAGGGCTAGGAGTTTTCACGCTGCACAAGTGACCTAAATGCTGAATTGGACCCTACTTTTAAATGACCTTATAGCAAAGCCAGTAACCATTTCTGCCAAGAATCATTTTCTACAGAAAGGTAGAATCGTGACTGAGCAAAGAACAAGCTGCGCCTTGCTCAAATGCACTAGAATAAGCAGCCACAAAGCAGCATTAAAATACATTCCCAGATGGGTAAAAACATGAGTACAGATCAAATCAAGAAATCCTGACTTGCAGCATCTGCGCTTCACCATCACATACTGCTCTGCTCTGCTCCATCTCTGCCATTTAGGGGAGACAGTGATTCTGCCCAGCCCAATATAATCAGGGAAGTTCTTGGCACTAACACAAAAGCTGCACCATGTTTTGCTGTGCTTTTACAAATCTGAAGCAGTTACGGGGGAGAGAAAGAGCATCTAATCATGCCCTTGCACCCTCACTCCAGCACTGGAACTTGTGTTGCTCCTTGGGGAATTTTTAATGAGGAGGAGACAAAATCCAAATTGAAGCATATTTAATTTGTACAGTACTAAGAACTACCGATGTATTATGAAGAGGTTAGCATTACATTAACAGGGAGTGGTGAAATATGAAATGAGAACAGTGACAAGAATCAACGAAGCTTGGAAAAAATTCTGAAGCAGACTTTATATAGACATATAAACTACGAAGTAATTAACAAAAGAAGGAGACAGACTAGCCAGGAGAATAAACTTGTCAGGAGCTCACAATTTAAGCTGCCTGAAAACAAGCTTAATATGTAAGTCTGGACTGCCTACATAGTGTGTGTCAGGTCACAGAGAAAGGGGGAGAGGGAAGGAATACAATGGTGACTTTAAATAGCTCTGGAATAAACCCAGCTGGAAAAATACGTTCAGTTCTGGGCATCGTACTACCAGAAAGTCACTGAAATAGTAGAACATGTTCAAAGGAGTGCTATCCTAATTATCAGAAAGCTTAGTAAAAAAAAATTATGAATAAAGAACTGAATACTACAGGCAAAGGCTGAAGAAGCATAAAAGAAAACAGCAAATACTTCATTTCCCAGGCTGAGAGTATGTATACAACCAGGACTTATAGAATGAAATTTGGGATAAGAGTATCAGGAAAATAAAGAATAAACTAAAAAAAATTGGGAAAAGCATGTCACAAGCAATCAAATAACATTCAAGCTTTAAGATTTACACTGAATAAATTTTAGAAAACACGAGGCAAGCCAACAGCATGGGTTTTACACAGAGAAGTTCTAACAGCCATCCAGAAAGACGGATGCACTTGCTGGTATCCTGATTTGTGAAAGCTAGTTGAGTGTTTGTAAACTGGAGCCTTAAAATTGACTGAACAATACAAAGAAAAAGGACAACTTTCCCCCCTATTTTCAAATGTTGCTGTTGGGGTTTTTTTTGGCCCTTAAATAATTAGATCAAGCCTGTGCTGGCCTTGATGAGTCATTTAGGGTCTTATAAAGAAGTCCTTTGCTGGTGCTTTGCCCTGCTCCCTCTCTTCTTCATTCAGAATGGTGACAGTGAGATATCCAACTTTGCAAGTAGCAGCCAACGTGCCTCTCAACTGTTAGGCAGTAGCCCTATTGCATCTGCTGTATGACTTCTTAAGTCTCTTCCAGCAAAAATTAAAACTCTAATGCTGAATATCCGTAGACACTACTAGTGTCCTATTTTTTGGAAGGGGAAAGCTTCCAAATATAGAAAGAATCAATAGTAACACCCCCATAATGCCTCCTAAAAGCAACCTTCCCTCTTACTATTAATCAAACATTTTGCCAAAAACATTTGAAGCATCTCTCCGTGCAAAAGCAGTGCTGCAGACAGGACATGACCCACACATTTGGGCCCTCAGAGACTCATCCCACACCAGCCTGTGAGGAACCTGTCCTCCATGGTGCTGCCCTTTGTGCATTTCCTTCTCCCAGCACCACTGGTACTGCAGCTTCTAATCTGCCAAGGCTGGGTCTGACAACCGCAGAGAGGGAAGCTGTGATTCCTCACTCCAGCAGCTTACATCAGGATAGTAGTGAGTTGCTGGGATACTGACACATAGAAATGAAATACTGTGGCCAACTCTGCCGATCACTACAGAAGGAAAAATGCAGCACTGCTACTTCCAGCATAGCTGCATGGCTCTGACAGCAGCTACGTGGTCACTTAGGGTGGCACACACATAGGCTACTATCAGGACATGCCTGCTCCCCTTCCCCTCTCTTTGAGGCTCATACTTGTCAGCCCCTCCTTGGCTGTACCCACACGGGTTATCTGCACTGGGTTCACCACACCAGCCCATAAGATCTCACGCTGGCACATACTGCTACATAGAAAAGCAGCATCTGAGATTATATGCAGCGGCACAGCTGCATGTTGGGCGAGTATGAACCTCAAACTGAGATATCTTGACTTCAGATGGTGCCAAACCCTTCAAAGACTATCCATTTGTGGAGTGGATATTTTCTAAGCTTCCTAATAAATGACTATCAGCTAACATCTGGTGCTCAGAGCTTGCACATGCAGGTGCTTTCTGAACAGCCCAGAGAAGGTCAGCTGAGTGATAGCAGCACGCTCAGGGCCAGCATCACAGCCCTGGCTCACAGGCAAGGACTGCACATGTCAGTAACCCGAATGCAATCAGCAGGAGCTGTGGAAAAACCCAGGCTGGAACATGAGGCAGTACAGGGCAAAAGTCTCAACCAACAAAGTAGTCAACTCAGTGACTCCCAGGAGGCTTGGCAGGACAGCCCCTGAAGTGCACTGTTGTGTGTGAGAGCAGGAGGGTCGCGCTGAGACTGGCCACAGGCACTCAGCCCTCAGCACCTTCCCACATTAGCCACTCTGAGCCACCACTCTCCAAGCAGGCTGAGAGCAGCAATTCCAGAGCTGCCAGCTGGGCACCCTCTCCTGCCTATCTTCCCAAGAACAATTAAACAGCTCCTGCTTTTGTGTGTTGTTATAACATTGCTCTATAGTCCACACCAATTTTATTTTTGTCAAAAATCCTTTCCATTTATATTCTGGCAAATGTTATGAACACAAAACACTTCTAGGTGCCACTTAACATGACGTGAAAAGCAACAGTGCCTGGAATTTTCCACTGATAACAATTGGGGCTTTCCTAAGTATAGAAGCACTTGTTTTATTAAGCATTCATTTTATCTTCACATTACAGTTAAATTCAAATACTCTCTACTCAAAAGAAACCAGGAGATGAAAGGGAGCTTCCACACGAACCATAACCTTTTTTCCTTGAAGCTTTCAGGGAAACAACACAATGAAGTTAAATTCACTTTCTGTGTTCTGTATTCTGACCTGGAAAGCAGCATGCCAAAAAAAGTGACTATAGTTGTTGGAAGCCCATAACTTGCCCTCTGTTTTAAGTGCAGAACAAAAGTAGGGCATACATTATTCACTGAAAGACTTTATGGGCTGCATGAGTAAGACAGAAATAGATTAGAAAAGGACTAGTTGGGGAGAAAATATAAGTCATAGATCAATCATGAATGGAAGCATCTCTGAAAGTACAGTATCTTGGTCATTTGCACTCGGACATCTTCAGACCAGTTCTCATCATTTATAAACATGTCTTTATTTAATAAACATCATTGATATCTACAAATATCAGTTTGATAAAGCCTGTGTCAGTTGCTTGCTCGTTACTTGAATATTATTTCTGCTTACTCTCAAAGAAAAGTAGATGCAAAAAAGTGACCCACAAAGAAGCAAAAATGCTTCTATTTTCGCCAGCTTTCACAAAACTCTGCAAGGATGTGCAGAGCAGGCACCAGTCTTGCACAGAAATGGACAGGAGCCCTTTTCTAACAAGAGGATAATTAAAAGAGTTTAACTTAAGCAAATATTAGATAAAAGGAACAGCTGTACAATAATTGGAAAAGAAGATTTAAAAGACCCTACTCAAGCAGAGCATCAGAGTCTCTTGACATGCAAACGTGTTGAAAGAGAGGGGTGTTCCTCTCAGTGTAATTTGAAGCAGGAGTAGGCATTTGGGGAAGTGATCCTCAGGTGGATCAAGGGGCTCCATTTTTCAAATGGATGATCTTTGGATTCTGTGAAGAGGGTCAGCCCCCAAACCAGAAAACTGGGCCTCTCTTCATCTGCATTGTTTGGTTCAGCTTTTCATGACTTTAAAAGAAACATTAACCATGAATTTAACATTCATCAGATTTAACAGAGGTTAAACACAAACAAAAAACTCCCACAAAAATAAAGTATAAACGTTCATAATATTTACATGAAAACAAAACCAAGTATTCACACAAATTCACAAAAGAACACTTGATTTAAAAATAGCAATCCATAACCGGTCTCAGTGGGCACTTGCACAAAGAACAGGATCCAGACAAATTCCTTAAAATTATGCATTCCAAGTTTTGCAGATGCAACTTCTGTACATGTTTTAATGGAGAGCACCTAGAGAAGATACGACCTGGTAGTGACCTGCCTTCTCCACTACTTTCTATGCCCTTATGTGGATAAACCCAGGTAGTTCTGTAGAAACAAATAATCTCAAAACAACAACAACACCACAACAAAAAAACAACCCCACAAACAAACAAAACCAACCAACCAACCCCAATCGCTGCTAAACCCGCTTTCCTTGTTCTTCAGCTCTCATTATGATAAACACAAAGAAGAGGGAAAAAGACAACTACATTCTTTCTATAAGCAGCAGAATGTGGAGATTTAGTAAGCCATCTTACTGGGTATTGGAAGATAAAGAACAAGTTGTCTAAAGAAACAGATCCATGCAAAACTGATAAGGTCTGTGGATTCCAGAGCTCAGCACAATGAGTACAGGACTCATTTGCTTCTGCCTGTGTCTACCTTAAAAAACTTCAGTAGACAGAAACATTAGAGGCATACTCATATTTTCTGCTTCCATTGTAGAAATTCTTCCTTGGGGGAGCTATTTGCATTCAGCCAGCAAAAAAAAAGCGGGACAGCATGTGGATCTACTGCAAGATTTCCATTGCTTAGGGGGCACTGCCACCACATCCCTGCACAGCAGCACGTAGATCGTGACACAACCAGCAGTGACTCAGGCACTTGCACCATAATTCTAAAAAAATATTTTTCTCTTCCATTCTGTGTTTTGAAACCTCATGTGGAAACACCACAGACCGAATGAACAGATTACAAAGGCCTCTATCCCTGAAAAATCAACTTTTAGAACATCCAGTGTCAGGTATTTGAAGATTCTGGCCTGAAATGTCTGCGCCACCGACAAATTTAAGAAATCTAACTAGTTTAACACAGGATTCTCATTTAAACTGAGAACCACACAAGCGTGGAGGATAGTCACGTAATTTGAGCGTGGAACAAGTGATGGATTCTTAAAACTGTTTGGCTTCAATCCAAATTATGAACCTCTTCCACTTGAGTTTATGAGGGGTACTTGAAACACACTTGTCTCTAACAAAAGCAGCAGGATGATGTAAGGGTGCATTTTAACACCGGTGTCAGTGTGTGAAGGAGTTTTCCTTCTTTAAGAGATAATCAATGGGGGCAGGCCTAGGTTCTTAATATAAGCAGGAACAGCAGAGAAAAATCACACTAAAAATAAATAGCACTTCCACCTCCAGCAGTCAGCACGTCCCACTTGTAGGTCTCTAGAGATCTTATAAAGAAACTACCTTCATTAGTCAAATTTTACAGAAAGGATATTGAGATAAAAGTGAAAACACTTTTTTCCAAGGCTTACCAAGATGTACCAAAACACTGCAGATTCTCTAGTGTGGAAACCAAGTTCTGTAAGCAAAATAGTGGTTTCGTCAAACACAGACAAGACTATTCCTGGCTAAAGAAAACAAACAAACAAACCCAGACACTTGTTGAATTAAGTATCTGAATTAGAACAACATGGTCTTATCCATCCAGAACATTCTTTGAGCTAAAATGAAGATAAAGCTGCACCTTCTGCGTGAGAGTACGAGAAGCCACTTCTCATCCTTTTGGAAAATGCTATAGTGCTGCATTACTCTTCAGCCTGGAGCAACTCCCTCCTGCCCACTTGGCTGGAGAATCCCTTTTGTCCAGTATAGAGAGAATAAGGAAAACGTATCTGCAGCAAACCCTTCCAAAGACAGCGATGGTACAGCAATAATACTAAGCATTTGGAAGGAACTAAAAGCTGGATCAATGCTGTACCTGCAAGTCTTTATCCAGCTACTCTATGATTTAGGCTCAAAATAGATGTCTTACAGTCTCTGAAGAAACCAAAGATGCCCCTCAAATGCAGTAACGTAAATAGGATTGAAATTCATTATTCTTCAAATTCTAGTCCATCGCTATTTCCATTAAGCCATGCTCTATCACTCATTAGTCAAATTCAAATTTGCATGGCAAAGTTTCTGTCCTCCAGTGAGCAAGAAGAGGACTTTCATCAGGAAGCAGCTGCCCACAACAAAATGCATAGTTAGGAGATACTTTCAAGATGGGGAAATTTGTTCTTTTAACTCAGAGATGGTCTGAATTAGAAGAGTAGATCACCATTTTATTTTGCCACATTGCGTAACAGGGTAAAGGAAAAATACAAAGTACTCTCCCTCAAATTCTGAAAAAAATAGAGTTTATGTTCTTAATTTTTTGGGTGGCATGAAATAGACTAAATTTATGACAAAGTGTTTTCTTCTTGCATATGTAACCGTGAAATGAAATTCTATCATTGGAGAAAGGGAAGGAAAGGCTTCCACTATTTGAATAAAACAAAAACCGAGAGGAGGAAAGGCATTTCTCATTTGCATTTCTCAAATGTACCTCTCAAAGTAGAACCAACTAAGAATTAGCATGAAGAGCCTTCTTGGTACACCAAATTTAGATGTCTGATTGACAGTGTCTCCATGCCAATCTGAATGAAAAAGCACATCCACCTGCCTGATGGGCAGTTGGCCACTGATCTACAAGCTGCCCCACCACACCACAGAAAGCGGTTTCTGTAATGTCCCACAGAAGAGAACTCTTCAGCTTCTAGAGGGTGAATGATGAGTTCATCATTTGTTTGTTTCTGTTCAGACAACCTGCAGCTGGAGATAGGAAGCAGCTGAGTCCAAACCCCAGCCATTTCTCTTCTGTTGTGCTGCTGCTGTTGAAGTGGAGACAGTCCAGCATCAACACTTGGCAACTGGAACAGGGCTTCCAACTTTATCTCTCCTTCATATGCCTTTGTCCCACCATTCATCCATCACTCATAACATGTCAAATAACACAACTAATATCTGTGCTTGCTAGAACAGTTTATCTCAAAGACACTCAACACAGTTTCTTAGGTATTAGGATCTCTGCATACCACCTAAAACACATTATTCAGCTTAGTCAACTGAGGACACCAGTAAACACTGAAGGCAATTCCCACAAGCATTTCATAAAAAGGAAAAAACTTTCCACCCTAACGATGATCATGAATGTCTTATTCTGTATCACACTGCTCTTTTGAAGGCACTTTGCACTACTGTAATTAACTGCTACTATTCCAGTTACTAATTATTTTGACCTTCATTAATCTCTTTTCACTGATATATAAGTAATCAAGTATTTGAAAGAGCAGGCTCTTCGTGCCATCAATATTTTGCTGTAAAATAGAAGAAGTCTGTGATAGTTCAGTTGCATCCAAGGCAAACAAGAGTTCTCTGCAGGGGTATGGGAGTCTACCATCAATTTTCAGAGCCAGGCAAATTTCTTGTTTCTCTGCTTCTCTCATAACCCCAGGCCAAAGCACCAAAGACAATAAACAGGCCTGACACACTTGTGAGTTCTGTGATCTGCACGAATAGTCAAAAGTTCATGCCAGTAACACCGATTATACTGAAAACATTCAGGCTGACCTTTCAGAAAATGTTTTTGGTTACTAGTAAATCAGGCAACTAGCCCTGCCAGAGCCTTCAGCATTCCCAAAATGAGAAATATTTCAGCTCAAGTCGTCGTCTTCTGTTCATACAGGTTTGTTAATCACTTTGCAGCGTTATACTTCAACAGTTGCAGATTCAAAAGTTAGTTCATCTTGTTTATAACAAAGAACAAAATGTGAAGATCAGACTACTTAATGACCGTCCAATGCTTAGCTGAAGTAAACACTACTTCTCCCAGAGGAGATGAAGGCGACACCAAGGATACATTTCTCAGCAGAGCTGTTCTCTACAATACTAAAAGAAGCTGTAAACGTCACAATGGTAGGAGGAAAATCTGCAGTCTCAAAAAGGCAAGTTTGTCCCCATGCACCCAGAAAACATTGATAAATGACTGTCAGAACCTAGTCATATTCCAGATCCAGGTGAGAATCACTTAAGAAAGCATTAAAAGAAGCATCAGGGAAAACAGAAACATTTGGGTCATAAATCTATCAAATTCAAGCAAGAGAACTTGAAGTTGTAAGCAATGGGAGCATCTCCAAGTTGATCAGGCTATCTTCTCACCTGCTGTAAATCTGGACTGCTGTTCACACTGGTTGAAAATAGTGTTTCGCCTGTATTTTTTTAATAGAAGAAAGAATTGCCCTTAAGTTGAACTCAGTCTTCCATACAAACATAACTGAAGGATACATGCAATACAATATAACTGAAAGATACATTTCCCTTACCAGAGATCATAAAAAGCCATCTCACAATCCATACTTGCTGATACCTGGATTTCTACCCATGTTGCAGGAATTAGAATTATAATACACCCCAAGTTAGAAGGAGCCCACAAAGATCATAGAGCATATGAAAACTCTGGTAATGCTGTTTGAACTCCAGCAGCTTAGTGCCATGACCACTGCCCTCAGGAGACTGCTCCCACACTTAATCACCCTCCAGTGAAGAACCATTTCTTAATTCCCAACCTAACCTTCCCCTGAAGTAGCTGTGGATCACAGCATCTTGCAATGCAAAAATGCCAGTCAGCAGCTTTGAGTGTTTGAACAGGAGACCTGAAAGAACCCAAAGGGACTTCACCTCAACAACTGTAAAATTTCAGACACTACAATATAAGGACATAAAACTATTAGGCAGTGTCCAAAAGAGGGCTATGAAGATGGCAAAAGGCCTGCAGGGCAAGCAGTATAAGGAGTGGCTGAGCTGAGCTTTGTTTCAGCCCAGAGTGGGGGAAGCTGAGGAGTGGCCTCATGGTGGCCTACAGGTCCTCATAGGGAGCAGAGGGTCAGTGCTGACCCATGGGAACAGCATGGAGCAGTGTGAGGGAGGGTCAAATTGGGTGTCAGGAAAAGGCACTTCACCAGAGGGTGATCAGGTACTGGCACAGGCTCCCCAGGGCAGCGGGCATGGACTGCACCTCAGAATCAGGTCAAAAAGTGCCGGTTACAAAAGGAAATTTTGTAATTTCTGTGTTCATTCCCGTGTTCAACTTTCACATCACTACCTGCCAGTCTGTTCCTCCTACACAAACAATCCAGTGCACATCTGTGGGAGCAGGCACTTCTCCCTTCCACTCACTTTTAATTGCTTTGAAACCAAACATGCAACACAAGGCTGGATGATATTGTTAATGTACTCTTGTTCAGTATGAGGGAAAACTGGTGCAATGCTATGGAATATGGCAGTAACCTGAGTACTCAGACTCATAGCTGAATTTCTTTACATTTATAAATAACGAGGCTTGGGTTATGGTTCACTTCTATGCAGTGTCACAGATTATCAACAGGTCAAACACTGACATCTCAAACTCTGCACACAGATTATTCAGTTAGCAATGTCTCTACAGTTGACATTTGCAAAACCAGCACATGGAAGCAAAAAAAAAAAAAAAGCATAGGAAATTATTGCTGTTATGAATACATGTCTTACTATTACTTAAATGGAGGAGCTAGTATGCTGGAGTATAACAGTCTCTTTTTGGACATTATCCCAAACATCAACCGGATCTCCAAATAAATTTATGAGAAGAAACATGCTCTGGTGGCAGATCTCTAATCCCACTGGAGAAAGCCCAGATCATCTCCATTTAAGGTCAAGCAAGCAACAGCTGCACATTTTTGTTCCCCAGAACAAAATAAAGCAGACGAAAACCTCCAACACAAATTCCTTTTTTAAAAGCTGTTCCCTTCTGGTCTCCGTGGGTGCTCAGACTCAAGCTACCAAGGAGGGAACTGAAGAGCATGCAAACGCCCTCACACACGTGGATCCTGCTGCCCAGTCCCTCACAGGGGTCCTCGCAAGCCACACCAGTGTATGACACCAAACCAACCTGGACAGGCTTCTGGGGAGATGGTATCCCAGCAAGCCTCTTGCCAGGGAAACACCAGAGCAAATCTAATGCATTCACAAGAGTTACATTGGGGGAATTTTATTGTTATTTACTAAATGCGTTTCCAGTCTTATTTCAGCGTAACATTTCTTATCTGAGTTAGATATATACAGAAGGCATGCATTACATTTCTGATGAGGTACTACCATTTGCATTAATGCCTTATCTTTCACTACTAAATACCATTCTTTAAAAAGAAGACTATGCTATGATCGCAGCTCCTCACTTGTCAGTGGCTCAGTAACAAAAATGAGCACTCTTTAAGGGCATCTCACGTTTAAAAAGCTCTAGCATGTTGATTACAAGCAATTCACCAACACAAAACGGCAAGAATCAAGGGAAGAGTAACTAAGTATTGTTATGATTTTAGGACGACTTGGTCAAAGGGAGGAATTGACATTAGTCACTGCAGTGCTGGGTGTGGGACTCTAATAACAAATAGAAGGTGTGAATTTCAATAGTAACAGTTGTACAAGTTTCATATTACATCTTGCAAAGATAGCAGTACTTTCACTGGAGGATAGCAAGCAATAACATGAAGCTTCCCTCACAAAAAGGTCAAATGCAGTTTGCTAGACTGTTATAGATTTATAATGTTAATAATGCCATTATAAGTAAGTTATGAAACTCTCCGCACTGGTGAAGAACCGTCACTGTGGAGATACTCAATTTTCAATTGAAACAAGTGACCCTGGATTTATTAAAGGATAACAGAAAGCAGTCACATTTATAATATAAAAACCTCAGTTTCTAACTTTAATTGTAATATAGCCAAGAAAAGCATAAAAGAGCTAAACATCACCTTCAAAGTCTTCAAGTACTTTTTGCCTCTGGCTTGAAGCAGGCATCACAGCATGGCTTACAGGGAATTAGAAAAAAAAAATTACACAATAAACCAACCGAAAAGAGTCAACCTATCATGTCTGGTTTCTTGTTCAAAGCCAGACGGTAATTTATGCTAAGCAACAACTGTCAAAACTGGATCTAAATGTTTAGAGTTAGGCTGAGCTCCTGTATTTTTGCCTGCCATTTCCAAATGAGGATAATGCTCGCACTGCCTGTAGCATCCACACACCAAGCCTGATGCAGGGTGCTCTCACACGCAGCAGTTCAGTGCCTCCACATCCAGCAAATCCTCCATTTCCTGGATGCACGAACCCCACTATTTAAATGTGGTCCATGCAACAGACAGCACAAGCCTCCTTACAAGTGCAGGATGTAACATGCGCTGTGGCCCTACCTGGCATTCCCCAGACACAAGTATAACACAGAAGGTAACCTGCAGTGCTTTATCCAGCTGCACTTCTCACTGGAGAACAGGGCACAAAATCATGGGCACAATTCCCAGCTGCTACAAGGGTACCGCAGTATTTTATATGAAAGGGAAAATACTTAAAATTATATAGGAATGATTAATTCAGAAGATTAATTTATATATGCTGAATTTTATTTGGAAAAGAACACCACCACCACACACCATACCTTCCAACCCACAAATTAACTCAAGAGGGTGGAAGAGGCATGAAATACAGAAAAAGTTACTTAAGTTCAAGCGTGGTCAGAAGAAAGTTGATACTGCAGAACTCACATCACACTGTAAACCATACAGCAGCTGTATAACAATATTACTGAATCTATATATACACAGAGTGCATAGCTCAAGAAACCTGCAGTACGACGGAACATCATTCCAGTTCCAAGTCCTTTATGGAATGCATTGACACTAGGGATTTAGGATTTTGTTAACAAGAAACCGCACTGCTGTAGCTAAAGTAGTATAGTCAGAACAGCCCTTCAAACCAACTCCTATTTAAGTTCTCACATAAGTAAACATAAAAAAGGCCACAGTAAACAGCTCACCCCCTCCCTCGTGCCCTGGCCGCAGTTCCCTGAGCCCCACATGGACAGAGGAGCTGCCAAAGCTGAGCACGTTCCTGCTGCCAACAAGTGGAGATGAAAACTGCGGGCTTCAGAAGGCAGGGCTGAGGCCAATCACAACTTCTGCGTCGTTGAATGACACCGAGAGCCCTGCCTCTAGAACTTTTGTTATTTTTCCCCTCAGCCTCCTTCAATTGTTCCCAGCACTTGGTCGCAGACTCAGACAGGCTACCAGAGACCCACACACAGCTGCCGTCAAACTCTCGACAGCCTGCAACAGAGGTAAGCACCCTCTATTTGATGCTTTTAACCCTCACAGCAAGGCACTATAAGCTGCAGCTTTATGCATAAACTCCTCTATTCAAATTAAGAGCCAGTTCTAAATATTCATTAAAAGTTGGGAAACTTAGACAAATCCGCTCTGAGTCACTTATACAGTGCTGTATTTAAGGGACAGCTGAGGTTTTTCTACATGCTGGTGAGACACTAACTATCCCTGAGCAGATGATTTATACAGGTATTGTCACAGCAGCAGTGAGAAACTTTCATCATCTTCCTTCAACCTTTATTCCTCCCCTTAATCTATTTGGTTTGTTTAGTTTTAAATACAAAACCTTCATAGAGTAACTCAGTTTTGCAGAGGCACTACCCAGCTGCGTGCCTCAACCCCACAAAGGCAAAGCTCCTCCGCCACTGAACTCACAGGAGTGCTTTGCTGATGTGACACCAAGCAACGAAAACTTCAGTTGCTGTATGACAAAGTACCACCACCCTTCATTGCAAATGTTAACTGGTTTATAGCAGCACTAGAAATGGAATTTCTAGTGCTAATCTAATCACATTATTTGATACTTAAACAACTGAATTCATACAACATTACTGCTGTGAATTCCTTTGAAGGGTTTCTTTGCTCTTTCTGGTCACTGTAACTGCCAAACTAGAATACTTCTAATAACAAATAAAAAAGTAACTAGGATTTGTAACATCGCAAAATTAATTTCTAATGCAGAAAGTAATCCATTTAATCCCAACTGAGGGAAGAATGCATACACTGCACAACAAAATACAGCCTTAGCAAGCAATAAGGAACACATCTCAATCAGGAACATGCCACAAAGGATATTTATACAAAAACAACAACCCAACATAAATGAATACTGCGAGAAGGAATAATTTTTATTCTTGACAAATTTCTCTTTAGAGCTGCGATTCTACCGTCCACTGATGCCCACCTTACTACTTAGGTATTGTTAAAGTTCTGATTTAGGAAAGGGACAAACTGATGTTTTGAAGCACCTGGCTCCTTTGCCATTGACTGGTAGGCACCGGGTAGGGACACCTGAGAGCAGCTGGCTTTATGCTCAGCAACCAGCGTTCATGAAGGTGGAGGCTGGATGCTCTGCAGCCCTGAAGCCAGGCAGCTTGTTGGGAAGCTCTCCGGAAGCTGTTCCCTTCAGGCAGAAGCAGCACTACAGACTCACACTGCCTTCAAAGCCAACACCTATGACAAGGAGGAAGATTCTGAAACACAATTTTTAGCACTGAAGTTACTTAAAATGTGTTTTCAAATGGAAAAAAAAAAAAAGAGTTTATATGTTTTCTATCAAGCAGAGTACCTTCCCTCCCATAACACATGTAGCACGTACACATCTTTAAAATGACACTGCCTATGCAGGCACACTCAAACTTCAGTGCTAGGGCAGCTCTTCAGGGACCCACCTGCAGCCACCATGGCTTGCTTTCCAGCCATCACACACAAACTTTATCACAGCAGTGCAGAGAAGCTGTTTCAAAGTAGACATAAGTTTAGCTCTGCTGTTTAGTTAAAACTGAAAATTTCACACTGCTAACATCCCATGTTGCAGACATTCAGATTCAGCAAAACCAGCAATTGTAACGAATCACATATGAAGTATCACATGGAGAGAGTAATTTCCTGCTTCTTTGCCATTTATTTCTAAAGACAACTGTATTATTGGTATTTCCGGAGATTCTGATTTATGCATACATCACATCTGTTTTTAAAAACAGCATTACATTTCTCATCCTTCAAAAAGGTTTAGGATGTAGCATCTCCATTGCGTAGCACAAAACTAAGGTTGGGTCATAATTAGACACCATAAAGGTGATTCTGATTGAATTTTTCGGCAAACAAGAATGCATGAGATACACCTACATGGGAAGGCACACACCTTCTTACATGCTGTAGCACTAATTTGAATTAGCAATAGAAAAGCATCCCAACGGGGAAACCAAAACCCTGCAGGAAAGTTATGTTCCCTAGATTATGGGATAAATACTTTAGAACTGGAAGATTGCTTTTGCTTTCCAGAGATCAATATGTGGCTTATGAGGACTTTCCTGGCATTGAGTTACTTCTCGGAACCTTATTTATCTACTGTTTTTTTTCTTACAATCCATGCCACATCACTGCAGCTGAAAATGTTAGAATAAGGAATAACTTTCAGAATGCCCATCCACTTGCACATTTTTATAAGTGTTAGATGCAATTCAGTTCACATTTGCTCACTTCAGCTCGCATTGCACCTGTCTGATTTATTATTAATAAGTAACATCAGAATCACCAGAACCTAAACCCTAACGTGAAACCATGAGGTGTTAAACCCTCAAGGCATGCAATAGAGAAAGGAGCCATCTCCCAATAGAAGCTTTTTCTATAAAAAAAGTAAATCATACAAATAGCTGGAAAAAGAAGTACATAGCACCATACATCCTATTTCAATGAGGTAACAGATGAGTGTGGAGGTTGAGGTACCTGCCCAAGACCCCACTGCGTCATTCTGCAGCACATGCAGGGGATTTAACCTAGAGTTAAAAATCAAGCCAAAGACAGAAGCTTCTAGGCTGCTTTAATAGACAGAAATAGAGATAAAAGTCACAGTCAGCCACAAAGTACGTGGATAACCTCCAAAAAACCAAAATGCCAAGCTATGCATGTTCAAGAATTTAAGTTTAGTTTGTTTTTTTTTTTTTTAATATATCCATACCTTTATCCTTCTCATGGCCTTGAAATATAGATAAAGGCTCTTATTAACTGATGATCTCATTTCTAGAGCATGGAGAACAACAAAACTAGCCAAAATGAAAAACGTAAAAGGGGAAAAACTGAATCTAAACTGTTGCTTTTAAAGTGTGAGCCTTCCGCACTGACACTTCAGTATAAAACAGACTTCAAAACAGAAAAATTGATTCGCTTTTCCTGTTACCAGCGTGTAAAGTTACCCAAAGTCTGAGCTCAACTGTTATTTTTCCCCAACCCAAAAGTAGTGTTTTCTGCATGCAATTAAAATAATAATAATAAAAAAATCACACCATATCCTACTAGTCATTCTGACACCTTTCACTGACTTAATGCACTGCAGCTGCAGTTTTCTATTTCCCCTCGCACAATTCCTTGCTCTTTTTCCACACTCCCACATTCTTTCTTTGCTCATTTTCCCCCCTACTTTCTCCCTCAGTTTGTCTTCACCTGCATTATTTTCTGCATTCCTGCCTTCACCCAGCCCAGTCTGCTTTTGATTGCCAGCTCTCTTTCCCCTTATGTTTTCTTATTTTTCATTATTTTTTTTAATCAGTGTTTTGTTCCCTGCAGTCAAGCTGTTGAGTTGGCTGACAGTTTTTCACTTGTACAACTGCCTAGTGCAACTCACAGCCTAGAATCAGAATGGGAAACAGCATCCTGCACCCCAGTGTGGGTAAATGCAAACCCAGCTAAAGGCATAAAATCCAGCAAGTTACTTCCAGACCATTTCATTCTCTTACAAGAAAACAAATTGTAACATACCTCTATAGATCACTTCTGTGGTTGAAAACCTGTAAGCAACTTCTGTTTTTAATCAGTGGAAGCTTTTATTCACTGAATTGAGAGCACAGACCCGCTAGAAGTTTCCCAAGCCAATTCAGCCTGGTTCCTTATCAGCCCTCAACTTCCTCACTCGGAAAAGGAGAATTTTCAGACTCGAGAAGTTTCAAGTGAAATGGCTCCACACAGTTAGTGAGAAGGTGTTTTACAGCCAGGTTCAAAACAAAGCAATGCAACTGGGAATAATATCTATACATTAACACAGGAAGCCAGCAGAGATTACAAGCGTGCCTACACATTAACTGCAGGCACACTGTGCAGGCAGAGCTGTAACTCCCTGTAACACTTCCACCGCTGGGGTCTTTACAATCCATGGACAACTGGGACAAAAGACACTAGAGTCAACACAATTTTCACAGTGTTTTTTTCACTTTGGCACTGTACACACAAATCCTTTAAACGCATCTCCTCTGAATGTGCAGAGAATGTACCCAGGAACACCACGCTGCTCACACAAACGTACAGAGGAATTTCAAGGTGCTTTTTTGCATTGCTATCCTGATGATTAGAGACTTATTTCCAGTATATGAAACCAGACCACTGTTGCTGGTTTTTTTTTGTTTGTTTTTTAAACTTCATTGTAAAAATCTGTGAAATAAGCTACTGCACAATAGGAGTTTTTAAACAATGCCTTTTCAAGGCTTAGCTTGCTTGTATAGGGCAGCAACAAATCAAATACGCCAAACCCACTCCACTGATATCACCACTGCATTTAGTAAACATATGACAGGAAACAGCCTGTGTCTAAAATTGCTGTGGCATTTCCAAAGGAGCCAAATTTATCCTGTGTGACTTCAGTGGAGTCAATGCAGTTGCACCAGGAACGAGCATGGCCCACAGTTTGGTCACAGATCTCCTCTCATGGTGAAGGACATCCAGAAACAAAGCTAAAAATAGCCTGACACAAATCAGGGGAACAGTCATATGTCAGTGAAGAGGGAGGCAGTAACTGTAACTGGTGACTCACCCTAAGGCCCCAGGTGTAGGGGATACCCCACACAGCAACATGGGGTTAACCATGTCATGCTTTCCTGCAGAGCTGCCCTGGGCAGGAGACAGATCCTTCACATCCATTAGCAGCCCTGCATTAAACACAACTGTATACCAATGTGACCAACAGCTTCCCTTTTGGGTTTGTCACACCTCAAGGCAATGCAGTTTGGCTTCAAAGCCAAATAAATCTCACTATTTGCTGCACTTTCAAGAGGTGGTTTTGTGCATGCATAATACTTCTTCACATTGACCTAAAGCAAGGACAGTGGGCAAACAGAGAAAACTATCTGTGCAATGATTGCCTTGGTTTTAGTGTAATTGTCAGGCTGCCCTTTTTGACCTTGTTAGCTACCCAGCTGCAGCTGTATTACCAACTCTGTTTCTCTTTATGCAGACTTCAGGCGGTGACACCATCATGGAGGACTAACAAGTAAGGTATGTGTTTATTGCTTTAAACTATGCACTTGTAAAGAAAAACTTGATAAAGCAGAATGTGTTCCCTTCGCTTAATTCTCCCACAGGCAGGCTAAGTAGGAAAACCAACATGCAGGTGTTTTAAAAATTCCCAAACCCACACAATCTGTTATTGTAATCTGACCTCTCTTCATACCTTTTCTATGTATTTTTCTAGCAATAAGGGGTATATCTAAGATAGTCCACAGAAATGGGCTCATAGTGTATAGGAGCAGGTAAAACTCAATCCCATTCCTCCTCAAATTCTTCCGAGTGCCCCCAAGAAATGGAGTAGCCAGGGTGAAGCTAGCTGTCAGCAGGTTGCACACAGAGAATACAGGTTATACACCCCATACATTAAAAAAAATTACTTGGGGTGAAGCCATCCTCAGAAAACTCTAATCTCTGCACAGTGTCCATCACACAAGCTAGCTGCATGAACTTACCTGTACTTGTTTAAGTCCATCAGTGGTTCACCTCCCGTGTCTTGTGCAGAAGACAAACAGCTTGGCCCACAGCAGCCCACTCAAGGCTGGGAATGCCAAGCTGCTAATCCAATGTCCTTCCTTTCAAAAGCTTTTTTTCTTTTTTTTAAATACCAGTGCTGTCATCGGTATGACACGTTTTCTGCCATCTAACTTTAGAGACCCACATGGAGGGTCTAAAAAGAGCCTGAAAAAATGCTTTTGTTTCATTTGAAGGTTCTTCCATTTTAGACACACCTGAAGACAAGCTCATAGGTGACAAAACATCTCTGGGTCAGTCAAAATGTCCTATAATTCATGCAGCAGATATCTAAGCAATTGTTTGCCTTTACCTGACATACAAGAAAGAGAGGAAGGCAGGCACCTGTATAATTTACTGGAGAGAAGAAAAAAAAACTCACAAAAAGAAAACCAAACGAGATAAGGAGAGGCCTTGTGTCAAAGTTATTATCACAATATATACTCACAAACCACCAGGGGGCAAGTTCAGCTTTCAGAGCAACATTTGAGAGATGTATATAATATCATCATGTTAAGAACTAATTTTTCCCATTGCTATAGCACCTACCTTTTGCCACGAGCTAAACAAGCATACAGCCTCTCACCACAGAAGATTCATGCAGTAGGGCTTTTATAATGCACTGGGAGTTCTAAGAGAACCAACACCCTGTGTTTCCATCTGCCATCAAAAGGGAGACGATACAAGAGTGCATGTTTTATTTCAAGCAAGAGACAAAGTAATACACATGCTTTATCTTGCTCACATAGCAGCCTGTGTACTTGAACTTCGTGGTCCTTATCCTATTCTGTCTAATGAAAAATATACTACTAAAATTCCTTGAATCAGTGATGTATAGCTTTTAATTTCACACCATAAAGTATTTTTACTTGGAATGGCAATGCATAAAGATTCATTCTCCTCCCTTCCAAAACAAGGCTCTGGCAAGTCTGATCATCTATACAGCCAGGCATCCTGGCCTCCAGCCCTAACACAAGGCGCTTCAGGTGTGCTTGAACTAGCAGTAATTGGGGGAGAAGGGCAGAAAGCAACCTCTGTCTTTTCACAGGCCACAAAGGATGGAAAGATAAGGATCTAAAAAGGCAGTACCTGGTAAGTCCCACACTTCCACAGTTTCCATTTTACAGTCTTCAATCCCTGTCGAAAAGCAGGTGCTCATTAGCCCCTGGGAGGAAAAATGTAATGCAGCACAAACCTGAACTTGGAAAATAACATTTTAAAAACATCATTTTAAAATAATGCCCTTGTGAGAACCATTTATTTACTTCAAGCTTCCTAGAACCTTAAAACAATCTCCATCTGCACTTATCAAAGCACTTTACTTCTGCATTTCTAACTCTTCACTTTCCTGCTTTCCCAGCTCCACAAAGGCTGTCTAAACAAAAAGAGAAGATAACAGGCACTTTACACTGTTCCTGACAACTCCTCTCCTTTCCTGCACTTCTAAAACCTCTGATTTGTGCCCTCTGCTTTCTTGCTGCCATGGAGAAGGTCCAATACATAACCCGCTCTGCTCTGAGGAGAGCCTCAACTATTGAGGTCAACCCACAAGCACGCCAAAGGCTCCAGGAGCTCTTTGTGAATTTCTGCCTGATCTTAATTTGCCTCTTGCTGATCTGTATCATTGTGATGCTCCTCTGAAGTTCCAGCACTTCTCTGCACTGTTCTCTAGGAAAGCCACCCAAAGGGAAGAGCGACCTCCACTTCCAACCCCAATGCAAGGATCCCCTTGGGAGAGGGGCTAGCACTCGGACTAAGGCTGTGCTGTGTGCCAGCCATCGCGCTGCTCTTACTGCCTGCCACATGTATTAAAAACACACTTCTGTGCTGAACAGTGTCTAGAGCCTGTTGTTACACAGCTGTGCATGACCTAATTTATCTGTTCAGTCAAGAGATGACTGTTCCGACTGGTGCAGGGAACTGCCTCTCCATAGGGCTGATAAGTCTCCCCATGTTTTAGCCAGTTCTCCATGGGTTAGCCACTACATACAAACAAGAAGTGTACTTTTTCAGGCTCTCTGAGTTTCTCTGCAAGTCCATAAACCATTGGGCATGTTCCAAATTCAGCCCAAAGAAGAGCTGCTGGCACACATACCACATACTGCAGAGTAGGAGAACGTCTGCTTGGAGTCCTAAAACATGCTGTATCTTTGTGCTACCAAGTGAAGGCATTCACCTTGTTCTAGCATTTTTATGAGAATGAAAGTAAAACAAAAAGTATTTTCTGAAGAGATTTTTTTTTATTTCAAACGCTTTTCTTCAAATTTAAAGGATCTAATATATATATTCACATATATATTTATATATAGGTAAGTATATATAAATATATATTTGTATGTGCATATTTCTATATACACACACCTTTGATCTGAAAACAAAAAGGCAATTTTTTTCACTGGCATTTGTCACTGTTCCATTTTTACTTGATGTAACCTCACAGAATGAAATAACAGCTAGAAAGATCTTTCAGTATATTTCTGCAGACAAATGCATACCTTTGCATACTGGCAAAGATTTCATTTTCTGTAAGTAGCATAAACAACTGGCACAAGTAAAAAAAAAAAAATTACCGCAAATACCTCCAAGTTCTTAACGTTTGGTTTCAGACAACTTGAGTACAGCCTGCTGTAATTCACATAATAATTGCCTGAGTTTAAAACAACAGATAGTTTGGTAATTGCCACTGCCATTCTACGTGGCTTACATTTGATGTGGTAAAGAAAAAGGTTTAGGTCATTTTTACTACTGCAAATGGGGCATACCACAGAAATACAAGCAACACCACCATCCTCAACTGCAAATGACTGTTAAAGAACAAGCAAGTATTTTCCTAAGATAAATGATACGTATCATTATTTACAGGAGGAAGAACACTGCAGAAAAAATTTGTTTAGCATGTAAAACACTATCTATACAAATAAAAGATGAAGCTTCTGCTCCAGCAGATCCATCAGTAACAGGCCTGAGCAGACTTCCAGCCTTCTCACATGCTGTTGGTGTTAGGCTAAATTCCTAGAAACATTACAGTTTTCAAAGAAAGCTCAACAATCAATATACAGAGATCAGACATCTGTTTTAAACAGGTATCTTTCTACACCACCCTAGGCAAACAGTACCACTGATAAATGCAGAAAATCGAATGACATTTATCTTAATCTTGTATTATGTCTTTAAGACTTGACATTATATAAACAGAGGTTGACAATGAACAACTGGGCAGAAAGGGAAGAAATATTTGAGGGAAAAAAACTCTTATATTGAAGGTAATGCAAAGCTCAGTGGTGACGCACTTCCCAATTAGCAAATAGGTATACTGAGAGCGCATCTCTGAAGTAAGGTTAGTCACTAGAAGTAGGTAGTTACTGTATGAGGATTAAGGCAAATACTGACGTAACTGGCAACACACACATCCCATTTCAAGACATAATAACTAGAACTGTCAATATAAACCTCAATTCCTGTTTCATGCATTCTGACCATCTCCACAAATGCATGATTTTCCATACATGCACTTTTCCTATCACTATTACTATTTAAAAGGAGGAAAAGAAAAGTGACAGTGTTCTACTTCTGTGGGGAAAAGACAAATAATAGAAAAGTTACTTTCTATTTTTTAAATCTATATTATGTGATGAGAGGGTTTCCATACTTGCTTTTCCTCATACTCATTCTCCTTTTAGATTACATTAGACTTACTGAAGTAAACTTCTACTGGAAATAGCTGACAGTTTTATAGTGAAAAGGTGCTAAGAGTAAAATATCAGTACAAATTCTGAGATCATTTTGGAATTATAGGATCTACAAGCCTGTAGTCAAAGCAGAGCATCTCCAAATAAAGAAAAAACAGCCTCCCTATAAAAATCAAAATATCTGCTTTTCTCTAATGTACCTCAAAAGGCATTAATCATTTAAAAACAATAAGCAAACAAGAATAAACCAAGGTATAAATAAGCTGGAAGCTCTACTGTTATTTTACATCAACACAGATAAATTTCAAATACTATAAGGCTCATTTGCATTTCAGGGTTCTGTTGATATGAAAAACTGCTCCCATGCTTCACTTCACAAAACATCAACTGAACCCAGAGATAAAGGCTCTTACATAGTATTTTCCTTTGTATACTTGTAAGAGCTTCCAAACTAGCATCAGCTGTATTTTATTTATTAAAATGACTGTTTGAAAACATTACTGAATAAAAGAAGATATTCAAATACAATTGTTTATGAAGAAGCATCCATCCCATTATCTACTTAAAAATCAAAGTTATGTGAATGAGAGGTAGCCATTGCCAAGTCTGGCACACAGTCCAATACCAGTGTTAAGCAGCCTCTAAGGGTAGGGCAGTCTTTAACAAAGCATCTCACAAAATGCAAAGTGTTTGTCCTCCAAGCACAAAGAACTTCTACAGGAACTTTTTAAGAATACCTGGAAAACAATAATCATATTAGATATACACTCACACCTTGTACTTCAAGCCAGCTGTGCCAAAATTTGAACACAGAGCAACAAACACATTCATTTAGAGAGTACCCTTGTTCCTATCCGGAAGTAAACTGATGCATGATAGATTATGGCCAGATACCAATTTTATAAGGCTACCGACTGTCATAAAAAATATTCACGATGTCCTACAGGATCCAGGGGTATCATATTTAACACTGAATGTGAGCCTTTCAGCTTTGACTAGATGTTAAATACTGAAGCAGGTCTGTGTTTCGCCTATGGAAAGAGATGAGAAAACACCTCTTGCTCACTGCAAGGCTTAAGACACAGAACACATCTCTTAGAATTCCTTTAAAAACTGGTGGTTATTCCCCACAAGAATTCACATAATTTAAGTCATTTTTAAATGGGCTCTATATTTATGGCAGTATCTGACAACCAGCTCATTCAAGCTGACTGCTTTCTAAGATTCTTTTTTGTTGCTCTTTAAAGATAAAAATCACAGAAGTATAATCTCGTATAGTATACAGAACTGTAGAACAGTGCCCTCTTGTGATCTTAGCTTGAACTTAGCTGGTTATTAAACAGGTCTGGCAACATTTCAGTGTAAGGGATAACTAGTCATACTCATGTATGTAGAAAAGGAAACATTTCTGCATTTAAAACAATCAGTAAGATATTATCTTACAAAAGGCTATGGCATACAGCATATGTGCTATGCTATATATATGCTATACAGCATATAGTAGCACTACAGATGCCTCCTCTACCAGCTCAATCTAGACTCCTCATGTGGAATTCAGGTTGTGAAGATGCAATGAATCCTATGCAGCATACTGTTGGCAAAACACTACCTACACCATGGTACACAACACCAGTACCTAGAAAGATAGGATATGCTCCAATTAACAGAGGTGCATTTTGCCCAGAAAATGTTGTGTTTTTCATCTACAGAGATCCTTCAGAAAAACAATTTTTCCAACAATCTACTACTGGAAGCCTGAGTAAACCCTGAGAATAGTTTTGTGTCAGAAATCACAGGGTCCTGCAGAGTTCTGTGTGCACAGAAAAAGTAAATAAATAAAGAGCCAATATGTACAAAATTGAAGTCTTCTATTAACTTGTTTCTTTTTAAAAGGAATTTGGAAAAACAAGAAGGCTTGTAGGAACACTCAGTTTTTTTTTTTTTTTTTGAAAGAAAAATATCTTCTATTAATTTTTTTTCATAACTGGCAGAAACCAAGAACAGGTGAACAGCTGAGGACAATGAAATTTGTGTGACTCTGTGCTGCTTACCACTGTGCAAACAATCCAGAGGGCTGCTGCAAGCACAAGAGGGCAGACCAGCGCACATTATGGATCTTGCTACCAACAGAGGTCTCAACCTGCTGCTCAATTTCCTGCTCATAGTCTTGGTTTTAGTGCTCGCATTCATCCTTGTGAAGCTGATGTGAATCCCTGGGAGGTTCCACTTCCTTTTCAAATCTTGTTCTAAGGGCTTGGGGTTCTTTTGCAATGATAACGTAAGGAGGTCAAACAATCTGTCTGACCAGAAATATGCCAAGACTGCACAGATTGAAGTATCTGACAGAGAAACTGTTCAGAGGGTTTTGTCAGAAGTAAACCTAAAAGCTACACACAATTATGCTGCGCCATTGAGTAAGAAAAACACTCAGAGCCTCGTTGAGTACAGAAGGAAATCCAAGACCTGCAAAAGATCAGCATCCTTCAAAAAACAATTCCACATCACCTGTGGAGTGCAAAAGCACAGATGCTGGGGATGGAAAAGGAATACCCATGAACTGTGGTTTGCAGCAACTGAGATGTGGACAGGTTAAGTTTAAATCTGAAAATGTAATTTTTAGGGACACTGTTTTTGACACTTGTGGTTCACAGCAACACCTTAAAAGCCAGAAACCATTCATGTTACACAGCAGTATCAGAAGCAGCAGCTGTCAGATCTAAAACAAAACTAAAAATAAAACCAAACAAGGTCCAGTAGCAAGGGTTATCATATCCACGAACCCATTAGCACTGCTGCATATGTGAGCTGTCACTGCCTCTGCGTAACAGCAACAAGAGTGCTGCATCCTCAACAAGTCAGATTCATCACTTCTGCATAGGTCAAGAGTGCTGTGTGGAGCCCTCAAGCTGTTTGACATGCCACTTGTATGCATGCCACAGCAGCATAGTTACCCACCCGTAGCTCATCTTCACATCAAGCCTGCAATGAAAGCTTCCCATGGGACCTCCCCCTGCAGCCCTTCACAGGATGACCTGCTTTCTCCACACTCCCTGTGAAAAGCAGTGACCAAGGAGAGCTCCTTTCTACCTGGATCATTTGCCCAGCAGGCAGCCCTAAGACACATAAGGAGAGAAGGAGGCCACAAGTAGAATCCAAACACCACACTGAGGCCAAGAAGTCTGCTCAGCATCTCTCTTTTCCCCCCAACAGATTGGGAACCAAATGTAACAACATACATGTATCATATTGTAAATTTAATGCTACACACATGCATGCAGGTCTGTTGGTATGCAAGATGCAGGTGTTCCAATTCCCAGCTCCCTAATGACAGAAGAGTTCCCTGGTCCAGCAGGTATGCTGTTGATACCACAGGCGTCCCCTACATTACAGAACTAACCTACTGCAGCCCCACATAGGATTGCCACACTCTTACTGCTGTTGTGGCTGGTTCAGGTACCCAGGAACAGAAGAGACCGTATCAGCTGGATCTATAAAAAGACTTACCACAGAAGACAGACAACACGCTAAGAGAAACAATGCTCATGCAGGCTCACCATGACCAGGCACCCATGTTCCACATCACATTATCTCCTTCGGAACGGAGATACCACTATGTGGGACAGCACTGATAAGGAAGTCAAACGGAAGACTTCTCTTGTGCTTTGAAATGCAATGAAAAATAGCTTCTGCTTTTTTTATGTTGATACATAGTATTTGTATTTAAAGCCAAGAACATTACACAGTAATATCACTGTAACCACTTTTTCACTTATTTTTATTATCTTGAAACATTCTGCTTTAAATTCTATAGGTTTATGTACATGGGATATATGTTGTAACAGTAATGCAGTTCCGCATTATTTAGAAGGATTTCTGCTATTACTTGAAACAGACAAGATGAAATAAATAAATAAATTGATATGAAGCCCACTATTCTGAAGAAGAGTAAAAATTAGTTCTCAAGCAAAATGGCTACTCGTTGATTGCACCCTGAGTATTTTATGTCTGTTCTTTTGCATAAACAAAAGCTTCCTTACCTTAGGGAAATTGCTGCGACAGCTAAAAAGCAAAAATGAGCTAAATGAGCTAGCATTAAAAATACATATATACAGATTGCTTTCATTAAAAAGGACAAGGTTGAGTCTACTGACTCCACCTGTCACTTATTTCCAGTTCTGAAATTATGCACAAACTGCCATTAGGATGTAGCTACCCCTATGAAACAACACCAAGATCCTCCCAGACAGCAATGAAAATCACAGAACCTTACGTAAACGTTGAAACATGCTGCTGAAACGTGCATTCTCCTGGGATGACGTACAAAATTGGAAGAGCTATCAGTCATCCAATGCCAAACCTTTTTCTGTAATAGGCACGGTCCAAGCTTGGTTTACCACCATCTGCTAGCACTTAGACTGAGCCCACGTATTCACTATGGGTTGAATCCATTTGTCAGCCTGCAAACAACTTTACCAGCAAAAGAAACAGAGCATAAAAGCTCACAGTAGCAAACTAATTCTATTAACTGTAAGTGGTAATTCTTCATGTTTGAAAGTTTTATCCTGCTGAAAGGTATGTTTTCAAAATTTGACTTGGGAAAAACATTTATAATGACTTCTTTTCTCCACTTTCCTGACCTGTCAGAATCATAAGGAAAAACTACTTTTGAGTTCACATTTCAGAATAAAATTCAGTGAGAACAGTATGATGTGAAGCATATTCTCTTTCAATTAAACTTTTACACATTTGGTGATGTTTAGATATGCATGCACTGTTTTGAAATGATGATTGTTGTAGCATCTCTAATTTCTCACTGCATTAAAATTTGATTTGTAGTAACATACATATGGCATGAACAAGACAGTGTTTTCCTCATTAAAGAAAAAAAAGTAGATGAGGCGCATTAATAGAAGATGCACTTCAGCAACTTCCATCTCTCATCTCTGCAATATTCTGTTCAAAGTTAGCACACCGTGAAAAAAAAAAACACAAAACAACAACACAAGGATGCCACATGAACTGGAAAAAAAACAACACATTAGTTGTATTGTGCTGCATACATGAAGCCCTCTGAAACTTCTTTCCTCCTGTATCATCTCCCACAATTTTGAAGGCTGACCTCTTGAAGCTTCATTTCCGGGCTAACATACAGTATCTACCTAATTGCATTCAGATGATAGGATCAGGCTTTAAGAAACGCATTTATGTGGAAACATGGAGCCTTCGTATCCAGACTTATATGTCCTGTAAGCTCAGTAGATGGGATGTTATGTATTACAAACATTTTTTTCTTCTTAACAAGGGCTTAATTAGCCACTCATTAACTTTGAGAGTTCAAAATAAAAATGTAATAGAACAGTTACCTCTGCTGAAATACTGAAAGATCAGCTGAACACTGAAAAAATAATCGTGTGATAAAATATAAATTCTGCATGAAAGTTATTTTTGTTGAAGTATCATTCAAACCTGTTCCTTGAAAGTCTACAAGGATGTTAATCCTCAAAAAGCTTACACTAAATACAAATTTGCTAGAAAAAAAAACGTTTCCATACCCAATTCCACATTACACAACAAACAAAGCCTAGATCCCCCTTGGAGATTCAGTTCAGAAACCTGCACACACATCACACCACAGATGAGCATTGTGCCTCCTCCGAGAGCTTTAGTTGATCTACAGCATCTTTCCTACTGGTTTAAGTCACAGCTGTACTGAGAGTCTCTTTCAGGACAGGTTGCAAGTCTCATGCCCAACACTCTGAACTTCCTTAATGGTTCTTACATCTTTAGGGCCTGTTATCCTCTATATGCTACCAGCCCATCTTAAAGTTACACAGAGCTGCCTGATGTTCTGTTAAAAGTTCAGTTTGTTTTCTGTTCAGGGCAACATAATTTTAAAGCAAAATTATGGTAAATCACGATTATTTCGATCCTGTAAAAAGCACTGCAGTTCCATCAACATACATGCTTGCCTACAGAAAGCATAATACCTGAAATAATAACCACTAAGGGGGCAGGGAACAGAAAAAGGAGGAAGATTTTTATGTCGTGGTTTAACCCAGCAGATGGCTCAGCACCACACAGTTGTTTCCTCACTACCCCCCTTCCCACTGGGATGGAGGAGGGAACCTCATTCATGGCTTGAGACAAAACTCTTTACTTAGATAGCAAAAAGAAAAATCATTATGACTATATATATATATGTATGTATTCAACAAGCGCTGCACAAGCAATTGCTCACCACCCACTGACCAATGCCCAGCTAGCCACCCCCCCCAAGTAGCAGAAGAGAGGGAGATGGACTCCCACCCCCTTCAAAACTCTTTCAGTTCGATGTCACATGGTATGGAATATCCCCCTTGGCCAGTTTAAGTCAGCTGTCCTAATTCCTTTCCCTCCCAGTTCCTGGGGCCCTTCACAGCAAAAGGCCTTTTTTTGCCTTAAACAATGCTTAGCAGCAACTATAAACACTGGTGTGTTATCAACACTGGTTTTTATTTTCTCCTAGAATGAAAACATACAATAACAACAGACCCTCTGAAGAAAACAATCCCAGTTGAGACCAAGATACTATAGAGGATTGTTTGCATGTTTTCATTCACAGCTTCTTCATTAAAAAAATAAAAAATAAAAAATAAAAAAAATATCTTATACCTGGGAAAGAGATCAGAAAGCATAAGAGCGTATGTTTCACTTAGGATTGCGAGGTTCATTTCTTCTCAGAAAAATAGCATCTCTGTTCCCAGATGCACACACAGCATAGATCTTTGAAAAACATTACAGCAAACTACACAATATATCTGGAAAAACATTTTTAATACCTCATCATAATTAGAATTAAAAATTTGTCAAAACATCCTCCTTTCCTCACCTCTTCTGTCTTCTCTCCTTATTAGAGTTATCACACCTGCAAACAGAAGCAGCAGAAGAGCCCAGCTCTTGTCCATGCTTTACTTTTCTGCTTTATGGAATCTTATATTTGACAAGGCCATCTTCCCACCTTAGGAAATCTGACATACCTGTTTCAAGACACAGCAATGCAACCCCAAACCATACAAATGAAAACACTTATTAGAGCCACCAGGAACTCCTTTTAATTACTGCAAAACTACGATCTCCCCTTGCAACTAAGTAAGGGGGAAAGCAGAGAATCATAGAACAGCCTGGGTTGAAAAGGACCTCAAAGATCATCTAGTTTCAACTGCTCTGCCGTGGGCAGGGTCCAGACCAGGCTGCTCAGAACCACATCCAGCCTGGCCATGAACGGCTCCAGGGATGGGGCATACATAACCTCTGGACAACCTGAGAAACCCTACAATTAAGAGCTGACACAGCTGCTAACCGCCTGCCTGAGGAAACAAGGATCCTACCTGTATTCCATAACAAACACTGATCCATCTATAAATTACCAATCTAGGTATAAAAATAACAGAAGCAAGACAAAGCATCTTTAGGAAAAACTTTAACCTGTGATTTTACAATCCTAAAAACATGTAGAAAAGCCACATGCCACACCATCTTATAAATTAAGCCAAAAAGGTAACTAATGTTTGTGCTCCCCCTATGGGCTCTGTCCTCAAAACACAGCCAGGCACCTATGCCTGCCTACCTACCTTCAACCACAAAAAGATTTCTGAACAATAACCTTAATAATACACCCAGGGCTTCACCTGTTCCAAAAAAAGGAAACTACACTTCATCACAACCAGACTGAGGATACACTTGTGAGAAGCAAAGAACCTAGAAGTTTTGTTTTTTTTTTAAAAATAAGTCATAATATTAATTTGGTAACATTAATCAGCCTCAAATTTTTACGTTAATAAATAATAATAAAAATACACATCCTTTTAAGAGCATCGTGGGATCCTGATAACCTCTAAATTTGTCAGTCTTTCCCACAATGTACAATGGAACAAACAACAAAATTTGAGCACAACTACTTGTTATCATCAGGCTGGAAGAAACGGTTATTTTCACATACAGCTAGATTATCTTTGGTGGGACAATATCCCAGACTAACTTCACACTGCCTGCTGCGAAAGTTTACATACTGTAATCTCCTTGCAACTTTCCTGGCCAGACAACGTTACCTACATATGTAAGCATGAACACTTCTATCTTACTGCCTTCCCTTACAAGCTATCTTTTCCCATTCGGGGAGGAGGTGGAAGCAAAGACTTGGGAACTGTCACATCAGAAAGGCTTAAAAATACCCTCTCCAAAAAAAAGAAAAAACCACCTCCAAAAAACAAATAATAATAAAAAAATACATATCACAACTCACGTTCACTATACGAAAAAACTTCAAATAAGCCAATCACATTTTATTTAAGTAAATGTGATTAGATTCAACTAACAGTAGTCAGTTAATTTACTAAAAAAAAAATAAGTAGTGACCGCAAAGTGAACTAAGCTTTTAAGTCCTGGACATAGTGATATTGTTCTATGCAGGTATCTGTCCTTCTGATTGTGTAAATTAAATCTCTCAGTTCAGATGAAAATAGACATTCACATTTCCTCCACTACACTATGACCAATAACACTCTTAATAACTGTTAAAAATGTTTTCTGATTAACCTCTCACTGTATCCAGCTTCAACAAGAGATGCTGGTCTCATGTGAACCAGCAGACTGAATCCAAGCAAACAGATATCAGAAGAAAATCGCTGGCAGTCAAATGATACTAAGACACAAGCAGCAGCAACCCCAATATACATTTAAAACCACCGCCACCTGGTTAAGAGGACTTGTTTCCTTTTGTGTTTTATTAAAAACTGTAAGAAAGGCATTTCTTCACATACAACACGAGATGCCACACGATGGCAGCAAACACCAAGCTTTAGCCTTACCTGCACAGGCTCTTCACCTCCTGGCCTAAAGTCTTCAAGCTGCTGTACATGCCATGCAGCTACACCATAGGGCTCTTCTGCAGTCCTGCAGTCCAGGGGATTTGCACGTAACTGTTCTTTTAGCCACATTTGAGTCCTCACTGCTGGCTGTATGGGAGCTCCACTCACAGCCTGTTGTCCCAGGGTTGCATATCTCTGTCCAAAAGCTTCACAACTGGCTGCCACAGGTTTGCTTTCAGGTAAGGCACTGTAGTTCAAGTCTAAGGCATGTCTCCTACTTGAGGAATCTGAAACAAAATCATCTTTGTTGCACGTTTCAAATTTGTATTTGCAGTCCAGTAGAGAAGACCGTTTTTTCCCTATTTCCTTGTCCTCAATTTTTAGCAACTCCATGCTGTCATGCAAACAGTTTGGCCCATTTGTCCTTAATGATGGTGACACAGCTTTGTCTGTACCAGCTCTGGAGTCCACTGAATGACTACTGCCATCCTGGCTGAAGGTGTTTGGTGAGCTGAGCTTAGACAAGGAGGACCATTTTCTTACAGGTCTTGCAGCCTTCATGTCAAGAGAATTGTCTAGGGCATCTGGATTTCTGCCTCCTCCTGACCGTACAAAGCTTGTACTCCATTTAGAGCCATCAGACTTGAAAGCTTCCCTGTGTTTGGAAAGTGAAGAGCTGGCATTAGACGGCATCACATGGGCAGTGGGAATAGAAACCAGTGATCGGCTGGGCTTAAACGAGGATGTACCACTTGAAGTTGAATGATCTGGGAAGAAAGATTTATTACGTAAGTACAGCACAAAATGAATACTAACACAGCACCCAGAGGGCAAAACATCAACCTCAAGGTGAAATGCAAAAAATAGAAGGAAATGGGTTTCTTTACAAAACGGGGTCTTTTGAGCCATTCAAGATTTCAATACGCTTTCACTCTCAAAATGAGAGCTTTTCAAATTTACTTTGCTGAGAACTGCACTAAGAAAGTGGTAAGAGCAGCTCCAGACACACTTACCAGGCTCCGGGCAGAATGCAGTGTTTATTTCCTACCTTCAAAATGCAAGGCAAGGTTTTCTCCTCTCCCCACACAAAACAGTTTTAATGACACAAATGATAAAGGCAACTTAGGAGCTCCCTGATTTGTTCTTCTTCCAACACCCCTCCTCTCCTTCTCTGAGGGAACACAATTCACTGAATGCACTTCGTAAAACTGAAGTGTTGAGACAAGACAGATTAATGACGGCTTCTGGACAGTACTATGCATCCCTTTCAGATTTCACTATTTTCAAACTACACTTCATCGGGTGATTTGATTTAAAAAAAAATAAATAAATAAAAAAGGATTCTGAATAAAACATTACATTCTTTTTAGGTTTTGTATTATTTACAAATCCTAAGAGGACACAACATAGGAACTGTGTTTAGCATAGTTTATTAAATCTATGCCAAACTGAAACACCAAGAACAGAGAAATCAGTAAGATGATGCTCAGTTAGTGACAGAAGAGCAAAGATGACCAAGGTAAAGGAGAGGTGACTGAGGATGGCCTGGACCTCTCACACCCCCAGCAACAGGTGTTTCACATCACAGAACATGGGCAACCTAAGCACCTAATCCTCTCTTTAGACGATCAGCTCCCACCACGTCACATGGCTGCACCTTACCCAAGCTCACAATTGCTTATTAGGTCTAAAGTAGATAAGAGAACGAAAGAGCTAATTTATTCTTTTGGGTTCCTTTTTGCTCAGAGCAAAGCAGGTACAATCTTAATACTTCTCTTAAACTACACACACACATTCATATATGCAAATCAACTAAGTGCTCTGAAATTACAGCTAGGCTACCCAGCTTGATGGCTGCAGTAGGTTAGTATGATCTGGCAAAAAGCCGGAACAAGTTACTGATCAGGTATGCTTTCCAATACACCATGCCACAGACAGGAAGACCAGCAATCAAAATCAACATTCCTTACTCCCAGCTCAGATACTTCTCCCTCTTTGGGACAAGACTTTCTCACTCAGTGCACTTGCATCACAACACAAAGTATCGCAGCAATAAAGGCACACTCCTCATCTCAGAGAAAAATACATTATATTCCACAAAATAATAAACAGTTCCTTGACTGAAACTGGGTTCTTGCATACACATCTGACTCCTAAAGCAGCCAATCCCACCAAGGAGGTGAAAATCCTTGCTGAAGCCTTCATAACAGCCCCACCATAAATTCTCTTATTTTAAAGAGAAAGCTTATACCACATTATCTCCCACCTCTACCCAGATGCCTGTTTTCACACCAGTTTACATAATGTGGCCATCTTTAAGACTTCCACAGAATTATCAGATGTGGTTGAAATGGACCGACAGTTTAAAAGCTACCCATAGGGCACTGAAAGCAAAAAATAAAAATAAAAATACACACAGCATAGTCATATTAGAAAGAATGAGACAAGTAGCACTACCAGCTTTGCTACTTGATGCACAATGTTGCTAACAAATGTGAGACACTGCTAGGTGCACAACCAAAGCCCTTTCCTCCTTCCTGCACTTCATGCTTAAAGTCCTGTATTACAGATAAACATTTTCCTTGGCTGTTTTCTGCTGTGACGCTGCTCAAGAAGTAGGACACAGCAAAGAAGACAGAATGCTATGCAACCCATTTAAAATTGAAGGAATCATGGTTCTCTGGCCAAACAGCTGCCACAGCAGCAGAGACACTGATACACAACATCAAGTCACTAAAACTATGATATGCCCACCACAAGTAGCCAATCTGCCTCCATCAGGAGCAGAGAGTATTACAACACAGAAAGACCTCTGACAATGGAGATCTATACTTTCTATATTTTAGGATATGTTGATTTCTATGAGTAGGAATGTCACATCTGCAAGAGAATGGCAAGACCTGAAACCCAACCTGTATGCTTATACAAGTTCAAATACAGTTTTGCAACAAGAATATTACAGAGGTATTCAATATAGTATTTTTGGTCTGAAATACAGATAATGCAACCTAGATACCAGCTTCAAACTAGAATTAAAACCAATAATTACAAGTATATGCATTCCCTCACCTATTTTTACTGGTGTAATGAGCTACTCATATATAGAAAATTTTATCTTGCTTTCTTCTACTCTAAATTTAAAGTCCCATATTAGATCTAAACTTGTTCTCCTCAGTTCTGATTCTCAACTCTACAAGCAGCCTCAAACTTGCAATACAGCCACGTACATCAACCAACAACAGTTGGATGTATCTGACAATTTGTTTCCAAGTGTAACCTAGCAATTTTGCTTTCAAGTTGCCCTAATTGGTCTTCCCATTAACTCTCACTGAAGCATATGAGATAATTCACACATTTCCTTAGAGCATATTGCTTCAGTCTGCCTTGAACACAGGCTCAGCTGGAAAGAATTGGTCTGCATTCTAAAACATTTCATAGTATAAGAAACGCAAAACTCAGAAATGTCATAGCAAAGCTTAGAAGATGTAATTACTCCTGCAGGCATAGCAGTAAGTCTACGGAGTCACTGAATGGCTGAGATAGGAAGCGACCTCTGGATGCCATCTGTTCCAACCCTTGCTCAAACAGGACACCCAGATAGGGGTGCCCAAAAGGCCGTCCAGACAAGTTCTGAAGACCTCCATGGCCACTCTGGGCAACACATGCCTGTGTGGAGTGACTCACAGCAAGAAAAGTTGTTTTTGTTTGGTTTTTTTCTTTACACAAAGTTTCTTCTCACCAAATCCTGCCAACAATGACTTCAAGCAAACAGATTTTTCCCTCTCATATGATAGAGCTGTAGAATACCCTGAGTTGGAAGGGACCCACAAGGATCATCAATTCAAACTTTTGGCTCCACACAGGATGATCCAAAATTCAAACCACATTTTGGAAAGTGCAGTCCAAGAACAAGCAAACGGAGTTATGAATGAACTACTGCTCTCTTCTCAGTATGGTTCAGCTTTTGCTGCATCAAGCTAGTCTTTATCTGAAGACTCAAAATGCACTTAAACATGACTTGCATACATCAAGAATCCATCTTTCAATGCTTAAGATTGTTCTCATCAAGGAAAACTTGAAGAGACGGGAGAAAAAAATATATATATATATACATATAGCAAGTTGCTACTGGTTTTCCTTTGAACATCATCAAGATCAAAAATCAAAACTTGCTTCTCAATCATATCAATACCTTTTTGTGCCTACCACAAAGCTCCCTAAGCCACTCATCTCATTGGCATCACATTTTAACCTTTGATACAATAGATCCCAAATCACAGAAATAAAGAGTATTTTGGAAATGTGTTTTACAAGATTTCTACCACACAGTAGCAGAAGACGGAATCAAAAGTGAATAACATTTCATACGGCTTTCCTACTACCCTATGTTATGCCTCTTAATTATCTTATTTCTTTATCTGGTATAAAAAACAACACAAGAGAATCAATTTTGATTTTCCAAAAAAAACTAAATCACAGAAATGTCATATAAGTGGGAGAAAGCACGACAGAGACTTCCTCTAGAAGAGGAGAAAAATTAAAAAATAAAAAATAATTAAAAAAAAAAAAATCAGCCTTCCAACTTAATGGACTCTATTTATTTACATTTTCCTATGCTTTTTGTTGTTTCGTTGGTGGTTTTTGCTTTAAAACATCACTAGTTCCATCCACATTTACCAGACTTAGAAGAAAATCTCTGAAGCCATTTCTCAGGTCAGATTCATAACACAATCAATCAGCTACTTCAAGTCCTTATCAGTTGCCCCAGTGGTCAGTTGTAACGCAAGAGAGGCAGAAAAGGTTTACTGTAGCCCTGCAAACCTTCCCTGGCTGCAAAATGAAATCAGCACTTCTGACACCCATCTGCAAGATATGGAAGTATATCTAACAGTTTCTTCATTTTTCCCAATATATTACCAAATGATCAGCAAGTACATTTGCCAAATACTAATCAAAACCAAAATGCTTATGATGCATATGTCGGTGGGATGCATGTGTATCTAATACCACTGGAAACAGAGACCTTCCTTGTGTGAAGGACTTTGAAATTTGATATTTTATCCAAGCTATAATTAGAAAACTCTGACCATGGAGAATAACACCACTATTAGAAACAGATGATGTTCTCTTTCTTTTTCTTCGCTCCCTACCCCCAAACACTGAGGCAGACTACCCCAATCCAGTAAAAAAAACTAAACCATTATTATTAATTGAGCAGAAGGCAGACAGGGGAAGCCAAACCACTATTGTACATATTCACTTGAATCTGACTGAGCTTCAGCATAAGAAAGTTCTTATGTTCGTTACAGGACGTTTGCCAAATTATTCCCTGTGTTGTAACTTAACTGCACATTCTCCAGCAGCAAGCCAGAGCAAATCCAGTGTCCAGCATACAACAATGATATAGCCACAAGTTTTCTGTATCATGAGAGCATGTGGCTGCCTCCTGGAAATCTTTTCCACAACAGCTGTTTTCACTGCTTTCAATAGTGAGAGCATCTAAAATCTCTTGGTAAAAACAAAACAAAACCCACACACAACATAAAGACAGTGGGATTACACGCCATGCAAAGCAAGGTTTATGCTACACCTGTGTTCCCACTACCTACCCACTTACATACTGGGATAGCCTGACTGCAGCATAGACAATCAGCTGAGCCAACTGCAGGATCTCAACAGGATGGGCAGCTGGCCAGCCCTAAGCAGAAGCACTTAAGGGACTGACTCATCACCCCTTGGAAGCAAGAGGGTGCCCTTCCAGGCAGCAGTAGCCAGTCACAGGAATGGGCTGGTTTGTTTGCTTGTGTTTGGGTTTCTTTCCTCCTGAACAGAAATCTTCAACATTCTCCTCACAAACGCCACTCATACTATATTTTCATAAAGTAAACTTGAAATAAGAGCTGAATGAATGGAGGAAGTCTCTGAAAATAAATCTCTTTCAAAAAATAAATAAGCACAAGCATGTGTCACAGAAAGCTGTGTCAGAAATGGAAGCTCTGCAGACCAGAGATAAGTTCTGAGTAAGAGAGTGGGCCTGAAATCTTCATATATAAGCAAATCATGTTTAGGAACTGGAACTAGAAGTGCTGGGCATAAACAAGAAGAATAAAAGAACAACAAGAAAAAAAAAAAACTTGCTACAGGTAAAATATTACTTAACATATTAATTGCATTAATTAGTATTAAAGTAATACTGATTTACTATACTAGTATGTTAAATACTAAAACACTTACTGTCAAAAAGCCAAGTTGCCTGTGTCACATTTATGTCTGCAGAGCAAAAGCAGGTGTGCAGTATTCAGAAGCAAGTTCACTTAATGGTACTGGAAAAAGTAGCAAGCTTACTGGCTCCCAGCACCACCAGTTACTGCAATGGCAAAACGCTTCTGTTTTATAGAAGCGTATAGCAAACTCAGAGCCAATTCTTCTAGACTGAATCAATTAATAGCTTTTATTTTTTTAAAAGTAGGATTTTTTTTGTAACCTACTGTCACACGCTACAAGTTGCACCTACAAACTTGCTACTTCTATAACCCTTCTGGCAAACTCATTGCCGCTTTGGCGAGCAATAGAAAAGATAAAATAGCAGAAATCCCACTTAGTGCACAAAGTGAGGATAACACTCAACTTTCAAATAATCTGAAAACAGGGTGGGGGATACAAGTACATTCTAAAGTTTGGTTAATGATGCTTAACATAGTAACTGATTTTTCACTGGGCAAACAAAAGTTACACCTTGTCATTGAGCACAATGAAGTTATTTACTCAGTGAAAACCTTTTATTCACATTCCCCTATTTTCATGCAGTCCTGCTGTCAGCGTATCACAGAAGAAGTTGCCTACCCTCATTCATATTTCCCTGCCTTTCCCCAGGACGCATTACTGACAAGGAACCAGCTCTATAAAAGCTACTTGACTTTCTATTTTAAGAGTGCAATCAGTTACAGTAATTAGGGTACTGAAATACTTTCTAAAGTTCAGTCTTTGACAAACAGGGCAAAGCAGATCCTCTTCAACTTTGATTTATCTGTAAAAAGGCCCAAAAGAAACTTGACAAGTCCTCCATGTACACCACATTTTCATCACACCTGAGATGCAGTCTTGACAAAAATCTCATTAAATGGCATAATGGACCACACAGAAAGACAACATTCATATGATCTTATTTGAGTAACACTTATCAGTCTCTACATTTATAGTGATCATTTCAAGAGCCAAAATTCCTAATTTAATCACTTGAGTTAGATGACAAAGGAGACAATGTAGCTTCCCACAGACCTGCACGTGTAATCTAACCAGAAACAGCACCAAAATTAAGCACAAGATGGAGATAATGTCATCTTCAAACAAAAACAACAACAACAAAAAAAAAAAACCCACCAACAACAAGCAAATACATAATCAGTTTTAAAACCAAAATCACTGAGGAAGGAGACATGCCTTGTAGAAAGTCTTAACTTTCTCTTACGTTCCATTACAGTAAGATTTGAGGTTAAAGTTCCCAATTAAGTTAAAAGACGCTTGGTTGAACAATCCGTCATCCAAACTACCTCGTTAAAAAGAGAACAAAACAAAAACACATACACACACTCCCTTGAAACAGAGAATAAAATGATTCCCATCCTCATTACTGCTCCTTTAAACTAGCTGCTTGGCAGTAAGAACTACCACGTCTCAAGTAACAAAAACTTTTCCACAAATATAGCTTAACAGAAATTTCTAATGTTTTCTTATTAGCAGCAGTTACCTTCAGAGAGACTGTACCAAGCCAGTGCAACGGAAAGAAATTACAGGGGAAAACAAATACAGACCTCACAACAACAGTAAAAAAAAAAAAAAAAAGGCAAACATGAGTCTACGAGTCGCATAGTAAAGCTCCTAGGATCTACTGCAGTAAAACCTAGGTTTTAACAAACACTGAGGCGTATGCAGGCAGGGAGAAAAGAGATCAGAAGAAAACCCTCAAGCCCTCAACACATCCCATGTGCACCAAGCACACCCAGGCTACTTAAGGGATCTTAGTATAAATGATATTTTAAGACTCAATACAAAATAGTTCTGCCTACTAACATTTCTGTCAAGTGACAATTTGCCTAGCAATATCTTGGCTAATAATAATCAGCTGTGGAGTCCACAACTCCAGGAAAAAGACACCTTCAAAGAAATGCGTATCTTTTTAAAGTCAGATCTGAGTCAAAAAAATCTCACTCACATGAAGCTCATGTATGGAAAATGATTTAACGTGTGAATGTAAAGGAGAGAAATACTGTACGGAGATGGAATGCTGCCACTCTAAAACAAAGGCAGGTATCAGACCTGTGCAGCAAGGACAGCTTCAACGAAGCACCACGTTGTTCATGAAGCTGCAGGTGAAGCGTGTTAGATTACTCAGCAGAGATAAATAATTACAGCAGTCAATTACTGCAAGACTATTTTCCTTACTGTATTCAGTTATTCTAGCTGTCATTGCTAGGGACGTGGAAATATGGATCCATTAAAAGCCTGTGGAAAAAAAATACACTAATATGATACTATATAGGAGGGTTTTTTTTTCTTTTGTTTTTACTGAAACACACAGACCATCTTATTAAAGATGGTAAAGAAAACAGAAGGTAAGCCCATTTCAGGCACTGGAAATGAGGCATAAATAACTGCCATAGCACCAAAGTCACAACAGCAATCCAAAATGAAAACTGGGCTACCGAATCAGATTTGTCTGCTAAATTCATCTACAAAGGTTAGCCTAACCTAGATAAAATATCTTAAAATTGCAAAACTGAGCATGTTTGAATAGAAATGGGTCTTTAAAGAACCACTTTTCTCCTAAGATAGTATGAACTTTATTTATATGTTTTTCCACCTTATTTAAAAGAATATCATACACTCCCAGTCCAATATAAACCCGATTCCTAAAGACACAACGTAAAAAAAAAGAAGGCCCTGAACCCTTTGAACAATCTGTCACCCCAGCAGTACCTACCCCACCATGAAAAGACCTCTCTGCCTACCAATTTTTGACACTTGGCTTTCATGCTATTTTACTGCAGCACAGTTCAGAGCTGGGCTACAGGATAGTGCTGTGGGAGTACGCATAACAAACAACTGGCAACCACAAAATTGTAAGAAAAGATTATGTCTAAAAATGTAGATGCTCCACATAAAGGAAAAGAAACTGAACAGAAGAGGAAAATCCTACCTCATAATATCTAATCTTTCTTTTCCAGCAATCCAAAGCTATTTTTAAGCATCAGTTACGTAACTAAGTAGAACGATTTGTAGATTAACAGGTTCTATTTTTCCCCCCCCAGATAAGAGGATAAAACAATATTCCACAACAGCAGTCACATAATCAAGCAACTTCATTTTGCTGAAATGAAAGAAAAAGTGGAAACTTCTGCCACAGGGTATTTTTTCTTTATTTTTTTTATTTGAAGTCCAGATGTTAACTTGCATTTGTCTTCTGCGAAGGCTGCCTAGCCTACAGCTTCCAGTTCCATTTTCTTCAACAACAAGCACTTAACAGTGAAGACGTGCAGAAATCAAAGACGCCCCTAGGAACATTCATTAAAAGCAATGGCTAAAAGAAAAAAAATATATATATCATAAGATATCCGTCCCTTATTTCTGAATCGTCTAGATATTCGTGCTGCAAATATCATCCACCTCAAGAGCCACCAGATCCTCGCTCTGCTGGAATTACTTCAACTCCATTCAAGGAAGACTGTCCAAAATACAGAATAAGCAAGTCCACACAAAGAAATCCACTGCTTCCCTCCAGGGAGGGAAAAACCCTAGACGTTTTCATCCTCTGTAAAAGAATATCATCAATGGGAATATACTTATTCCTCCATTTTCCTATACTAGCAAAGGCAGAAGTTGTACTTTCTCCATTCCAAAAGAAATTTATGTATGCTATTGCAACTCTAACTTACTCCAGGTCCCACCTCCAATACCAGTGCACTCACATGAGCTAATTTGATCCCTTACAGCACCAGAACCATGTCACCTCAGGCACAAAGAGAAAGCGAAATGCATGCATCATAAAAAGGGACCCAAGGGACTAGAACTCACTCTGACAGTTCCCCCAAGCACTTTAATTCCATGCAGGTACAAGTGTTGTTCTTGACCAAAAAGTTTATTGATCCTTTACATTCTATTTGTAAGTACAGCCATAAACAGTCTATAGCTTAATGTCAACTAACTTCAAAAGGTTAATTCCTACTTTCAGTTTCTGAGGAGACCAGACTTCTAGGCTACATTTGAGATCATTCATTACTGCAGATTTAACTCCTGTTCTTATGAAGATGGTCTTTAGCTTAAAAATACTACATCCAAGTCGGTCTGTGCCCCATTTGCTCACCACTAAGAAATGGACCCTTTGTCTTGATTCAAGCCACCAAGAACAGCTCCTTCCAACAGGAGTAGCAACTTTCAGCTTTATACAGTCATGCAGGAGACACACCTCCATCTTCAGCATCAACCTTGTATGCACTACCACTTCCACTGCTGACTTCTGTCTGCAGCAGTGAGGCTGCAGACCCTCCGAGGCAGGAAGACAAGGCCCTGCATGCAGCCTGTAGCCTTCACAGCACTTTGTGGCCAGGTGCCTCAGCACATCATCTCCCTCCCTGCCTGCCACAGGCGTGTATCAGGCCAAGCAGCTGAATGCAGACAACCTGCCCCTGCTCCATGCCACTCAGAAGTGGTGAACACACCGCACACCATTTACTTCATACGGTTTGGGTATGCTTGCACCAAGCATTTCCAAGGGACAGAAGTCATCACTGTTAATCCCAAGATTCCACTGTTGCCTCAAGAAGAACAAAACTTACTGGGAAAATTTCTCCCCTTCAGATGCTGGTCCCCACATAGTAACAAAATAACGTGTTACTATAACTCATATTCAGTTAGAACTGGGCTACTGAGAACCTTGCGCTCTTCCACAACAAATCAGAACATGTCACCACTAGGTCACCATCTGGATCCCAATTCAGGTCACACAGGAGTAACCTTAAGTTACATTTGAGCATTACTCTATAATCTAAAGATATTTTCAGCACTTTAAGTAGTATTATTGTCTCCATTTACCATATGAAGAACAGGAAGTGGAGTATTAAAATAGCTTACCTGATGTCAGTCAGTAAACCTGATGTGTTTTTACTCATCGTTACCTACAATGAGCAGCACTGGCAGCCAGGAATTCTCAGCATTACCTGACAGCAACTAAAAATTTAGTATTACCAGGAGACTTTGACTCTCTCACTACTAATAGAATTTTTTTCTGAAAATGACAGTGGCAAGCCAAAGATACAAAAAGTCTCAAAAATCCACCCTATAAATCTGACTACAACATCATAAACAGATGTGGAAAAATCTGTTCTCTTGTACCTTTTCTCCTGGCTTTCACCATTTTGTCTCTAACTTCAAATACTTCCTTTTTCTGACACACCTGTATCTGGTACTGAGACTGACAACAACTGAATACTTTTCAGTTTCTAATGCCTCATTTCTCTGCAGCGTGAAACAAAAAACGGCAATTCACATTTCTGTGACGCCCACTAACAACCTTCCTCCAAGCCCTCCATCTTCTCCACACACATTCTGAGGACTTGGTTTTGCTTTCCTTAGAGGACAGTTGATATTTTGAGCCAATGTGAATAATTTACAGATAAAATTAGCTGTGTTAAATCAGAGACTATATTTAGAACTAAATCTTACACTCTTAGGAAAATTTATGCACTATAAAAAACAAGCCTCAGCCCAGAGAGGGAATATACTTACTTTTATGTCCACCAAAGAATCTAAAAAATACAGTTTCAGGGAAGAAAACCATTGCCATCTGAATACTACTTCCCTGAATCTTTCCAGGATATAGGAATATATATGCATATCCTAATGGTTATCAGCATTTTTACCTGCTAGTAGACTGCACACAAAGCAAAGATGGTTACATAATCAGGCTTACACACTGTCCCTCTGAACCCATAAGTCACTTTTTTTGGAAACATTCTGAAGATTGTAAGCCATTTGTGTCCTTCCAAAAGATTATCTGAAAGATCTGATTTCAACTACAAAGCATGCCTCAATAAACAGATACCAAATTAGGAAAGGATTGTACACTGTCTAGTATAGTCTTTTATCTTGGCTTTTCCTGGACAAAATACTAAGTTTTGCAATCCTAATATACACACACACACACATATATATATATATAAATTAACAGCAGTTTATTCCTTCTCCATTCTTTCACTGGCAATTCACTTAAAAAAAAAAACCAACAACCCAAACATTTTAATTGCTTTCTCCCACCGCCTATGCCAAAGAGAAGAGTTCAGCGCCCTGACACATTTCAGAAAATTTTATGCATTAGCACACTAATTAAATAAAAGCAACAAATCCAACTAAATCACAAGGGCAACAAAATGTACGTCATAAATTACGACAAAAGCCTTAAAAGAATGTTTTTTACCCTGAAAGAAGCCCCTCTGACATCTTACGTACATGTCAGGCACCATTTGGTCCACCAAATCCATATTCCCTAGTATGAAACTCAGCACACACTGCAAATGACAGTCTCACAACACCTGATCCCCTGTATAGAACAGAACTGTAACCAACATTCCACAGTCAGCCAAGACAAAAGAAAAAAAAAAAGTTAAAGCATTCATAACAGAGAGAAGATAATTCTCTCTTAGCCTCAGAAAAGTTCCAGGGTTTGCCCCATCATTCTAGGGAAAAAAAAAAAAAAAATTAAATAATCAGATTAGTACTGCAATGCCTACCTGGATGGATTACCTACCATCTGAATGGGATACTGATTCAACCCCAACATCCCTCCGTAGATGGGATCATAGTAGCTGTACATCACCAGCATTACTAAGGATAGCTTTCAATTTAAACACAAGAATTGCAAACTTGAAATGCTGCTATAAGACTTACTGTCTTATGAGTACTAAATTCTTTGAATTCTTTAATACTTTGAAATGCAGTATTAGAACATAAGGGATTCACTGTTCACAAACTAACAAGCTTGAACAACAGCAATCAAAACTAAGTTCTCTTTAAAAGATTTGATAACTTCTCTCTGTGGACCATGAAAATTAGAAGACTGTGTTTGCCCATCCATTTTGTTTTCCAGCGTGCACAGCTGTGAATACAGAGACAGAGGTGGAGACTAGAGAATGTTTCAATTGCTGCCTTTGATAATGGAAAGAATTCAGTGTTTATAAGTTTATTTCCAGTTGTTGGCTCATACATAGGGGTATTTATAGTACTCATCACTGTGGTATCCAAGCACATTAGTAGTGCTTTGACCCATACAAAACAATGGAAGACTGCTTCTCCTCCACTCTACAGCCTACTAGGAAACACCTTAGTTTCGGTATTACAATCATAGCATGGTCCAAAATGCAAACCAGAACTCTTCAAAAGCTAGACCCAATTTCAGATTTTCTTTTTTAAATGATAAATAAACGCAGGGAGTAAAGTACATCATAAAAAACAGTGTGGGATAAAACAGCTTATCAGAATCTGCCCTCTATTTCAGACTCACCTCCATAACCACTAGCTCACAGATTCTGAATTACCTATTTATAACAACTATTCCAAAATATATATGTAATTCTGTCCAATAATGTTAGTTATTAAAGTCTTCTTTCACACCAGAGAAACACAAGGGAGCCATTTTGCACAATGCAGTGTGTATGTTTTCCAGTGTTACTTAATAGTACCAGCAAATCCCTAACATAGCAAATTGTAATGGCATTTAGCCTGCATCCAAGCTAGCACGATGAAATCTGAAACTCTGCGAAGGGTAGCAATTTTAGAAGCCACATACAGAACTTCCCATCATCACTCAAGTTGTGGAAGGCTATTAATGCACTTTAGCTTTAAAGAGGTCGACACAAATGATTTTAGAGAAATCAAAACTAGCATGCTTCACATTCCAAAAAATACTTGTTAAAAAAAAAACAACAACACAACACAAGAAAATGAACCACAGCTCAATTCCCTTTCAAGTCTTGGGCTAGCAATTGTAGGCAGATTCAGCCCAATTACAACAATGAAATATTGGAGTGCTGGAAACACCAGAACTATATTGATAATAAAATGGTAAGTACTGAATGCAAGAACAGCTTATTAACAAAAAGTTACTTTCTGCTTTAATACTGTGTTTCTGTACTGCATTTTATTTTAAAGATCTTAACTGATATTATCATTTACCATAGGCTAAATAATTGTGATGTTAAGTCATCCTATGAAAAAACAAGTACAATACCTTTGTTATACACATACAGGCACACAAACTCTCCTTGCCTATATTCATAAATGTATCTGTACAAGTGCATACAGAAGAGAAACAAAGCAACTTAACCAGATTGAAATTCAGTCAGTTTCAGAGGAAAAAAATAAGTAAATCTGTAATTCTCTAACTCTCTCAGTTCTCTAAACCTGAAGCATGGAACTCAATCATATTTGTCAGACTCTTTATCAAGTCCTACACTTACACCCCAGGCAGCAAGAATAATAACCACTCATTTAAGAAAATGGCTAAATAATATTTTTCAACTTCCACAGTAAATGAAGGGTATGCTATTCCCATGGGAGTATAAAATTCCCAGAAGATTCCATAAACAAGAACCTTTGCCAGTACATCACATTTTATTATTTCTGCTAGACAATGCTACCTACCAGAACTAAGTATATGTTCGTTTATATCCCTAGGATCCCTTCCTAGTCTGAATTTCCAGTTCAATAAAAAATTTCAGCAGTACACATTTAAGAGCTTCTGGGTTTTTTGCATTCTTCACCTCTCTCCAAGATAACCCATCCTGATTTCCACTGAAAAAACTACAGATCCTGCCCTTCTACTCTGTGCTGGTGAGGCCTCACCTGGAGGTACTGCATCCATACATTGAGTCCTCAGTACAGGAGAGACACGGACCTGTTGGGAGTGCATCCCAAGAAGGGCCACAAAAACGATCCAAGGGTTGGAACACCTCTTCTATGAGAACAGGCGGAGAGAGCTGGGGGCTGTTTGGCCTGGAGAAGAGAAGGCTCTGAGGTGACCTGACAGAGGCCTTTCAGTATCTAAAGGGGAACTACAAGAAAGAAGGGGACAGCCTCTTCAGCAGGGTCTGTGATAACAGAGCAAGGGGAAATGGTTTCAAGCTTAAAGAAGGTAGATTTAGGTTGGATATAAGGAGAAACTCTTACAGTAAGGGTGGTGAGGCACTGGAGCAGGTTGCCCAGAGATGTGATTGATGCCCCATCCCTGGAGATTTTCAAGGTAAGGGTGGATGAGGCCCTGGGCAACCTGATCTAGCTGTGCATGTCCCTGTTTATTGCAGGGGTGCTGGACTAGATGACCTTCAAAGGTTCCTTCCAATTCTAAGGATTCTAGGATAAGCAACATGAGAAGTTACGGCAAAGACCATAAACCCAGAAGCCTCACCAGAACCAATCGTCACATTTTTTACTGTAATAAATGACCAGTGATTGAATGGCAAAGTAGAAACTGGAGCAGTTCTGTCCCTTGTGAACTCCACATAAAGCTTACCTAGCTGAGCCCCCTGTACAGCCCTCTACTGTAGACCTCTCAGCATCAAGGAGTAAGGTAGTTCCACTCTCCAGTGAAGATGAGAGATGTTTCATGGAAAGGCCTCAATGGTGGAAAGCATATTTATATTGCAGACTGCTTCAACTCAGATTTTTCTCCCTCAGCGCTACTGAGAACAAAAAATATGGGCCAGCCATGAGAGGAACTACCAGGACTACTGGTGCTGGTGACACCTTTGAGAGTTGAACAGAGAGAAAGAAAGTAACATAAAATAATGGTAAGGCATATGTCACCAGGTCAGCACATTTCTAGTTTTACTGAAGTCATGAATCACTTAACTAAGGATTTCTTGAACAGCAGATACAACACAAGTTATACTAGCAGATGCAATGCAAATGACACTAGCAGTCACCACAAAAAGCTGCTTTTGGTTCATTCACAAGGGATATTTCCAAGTTTGGGTTTTTTTTTCCTCCTTATCTACATAAGGGAAAAGTTATTCTTCCACAAGTGGTACCACCCAGCAGAACACACTTTCTTTTATAGCTTGCAAACTTACAGAAAGGTCACCATTTCTAAGACTCCATTGTCCATCAAACCTACAAAAACAAACCTACATCAAACCTCTTCAGTTACAATCCAGAAAACACTTCTTACAAAAGACATCACATTCACCTACCTATACATGACAATAACCACACACTTTTAGGACCAATCTTTGCTCTCTGAAGTTAGTAATTTTACTTTTCTTTTGTAGCTTTCCTCTCAAATAGAAAACAACTACACCGCATACCAACAGGATTTTCCTACCCCTAAAAAGCCAAGAGTTATATTGCATTTAAACATCCTAATTCATAGCTTGCTATCTATTCTAGTTATTTTTACGTAAGGAAACTGAAATGGCCCATCAAACCATTAGTGTGTGTTGCAGGCACGCATTCAGTGCAGTAATAAATAAATAGTGACATTGGAAATTCTTTCTTTGAACCATCCTACTAAAACACAGAAGTTAAAGCCAAAGATCTTAGCTGCATGCTCCTTTTACCAAATATCTGTACCACAAATTTGCCAGTTCTTATTTCTGCCAAAACAACAACAACAACAACAAAATCGGAGACTTTTTTTTTTTTTTTTAAGAGAATAGTAAGTTTCCACTTGCTCTTGTCAAATGTTTCAAATATCTCTTAGCCATTTGGACATATCTAACACTTAAGGATAACACCAGCTAATGATTACGGGACCCAGCAAATCCACCTCCCTCCTCTTCTACACACTTCAAATTTATATTCAATTCGCTTTTTGAGCTAACTAAAATTAGAACCTTGCCACCATTTTCAACTGCAAAGAATGAATGAATGCAGATAGTCCACAGTGAGAAAGAAGGGAATGCTACTTACTACACCAATTCTCAAAGGAAAAGCTTAATCTGAAAGCATCCCTCATCAATTTAAGAAACTCCTGTGCAGCATTTGCATGTAAGTTAGAACAGTAACCATAATCCCACCCAGAATCTCTAAGCGTTTCTACAGTAGAAGTTATAAATGGGGAAACTGAAAACCTCCTGCTACTTTATACAAAGAAGGTCATTGTTTATATTAGCCTACAAAAACTGTTCTATATAAGAATACAAAATATTTCTAGCTATTGACAGTGATATGCTAAACTCTGATGGAAAAGGAGCAAGCCCACAGTTCTGGCTAGTAAAAGAACAAATAAAACCAGAAAAAAAAAGCAGATTGTTTTATTTACTACTACAAACAACAATAATAATGATCCAGCAAGTCATCACAAGGAAAAAGAAAAATACTGCAAGGTAAGGATCACAAACAGGCAGATACATTTATGGGCAATCATTTCTTACAAATTTTTGTAAACATGAATACCTGGTAAGCGTATTTCACTTTTACTGTACTTTCTCTTCCTTCTGTGTCTGGAGCACCAACAGGGAGGAGAGCAAAAAGGGTGTAAATCCTGAACCATGAGGTGAACAAGAACAAATAGACCTTAAAATTGGAACTTTTTCTTTCACATCTGTTTTCTTTTTAAAGAACACAGGTTCCTATTAATCCAGTGGAAACAGACCATTAGTATGCTCATCTGTCTGATCCTCCACCACCATAACAACGTCACTCAGTGACGTTAAAAAAAACAACTGGATTTCCTTTAAAACTACTAGCCATACTGCATGAGATTAAAATAATAATAATATGCAAACTCAATCTACAATCTTATTTATCAAATCAAGATTCCCTTTAAAAAAAAGCACTGTAATGTATCTGTGTCATTGACAAGACACAAAAAGATGCACAGAAAACTATTTGCTGGGACTAAGTTTTCACATGACAAGTAATAGATATCGATAGTTTTCTTGCCAATAATCTTTCACCCCCTAAGAACACACAGTTTTACCTATCCATCTAGACTGCCTGTATTTGTTGTTTTTAAAGTCTCAAATTAGTATGATCAGAAGGAAGAACAATATGCATACATAGAACACGCTCTCCAGATCTACGTAACTAACATTTTTGGCCAGTGTTGCTTTGAAGTGTTTCTCTGCAGGGAAGGCTAGAAAATATATAATGAACAGCTTTCAAATGCAAGTTGTACTTGTTTTCATAAGCACAATGAAGCCTGAACTTTTCAACAAATTCCTAAGGACAGTTACTATAGAAGAACATAAAATTGCAGTGGGAAGTCTTTTTTAATGGAAGATAGTTTCAAAATCATCTGGGGGCAGCACAATAAATATTAAAATATTTATTACTAATAGAGGATCATTAAAACAAATAAGCACACCTCTGCAAAGTCTCCTTGTGGTCAGGTGGTGAAAGACTTATAAACTGTGGGAGAAAGGGGGAGATGGCTTACTTGGGAATTTCCCAGGAAAGAGAAAGTTCGTGCATGTTGTTTAAAAAAAGAAATAGCAACTAAAAACAATCACCACCGATACAAGCATCCTCTCACCACAGCCAATATTCCTCCACCCACAGGATGATTTTTAAGGGTATTTCCTTTAGAAAAAAAGCAAGCCAAAGATCCCTATCCAGCCAAGAGATGTAGCTTTAAGCCAAATTTTAAGTAAAATTAAAAAAAAAAAAAGTTTGAATAGCAGCAAATAAGACTTAGTACACAAATGAAAATATATCTTTAAAATCCACTTTCTTGCAGTTGAGCACTGTTTTTTTCCAGTAGCACTGAAAAAACCAAGTCACCAAGACAAAGCAAAAAAAAAAAAGAAAAGAAAAAAAAAGGTAATTTCTGCATTGAGACATATCCTGTAGTTCTCTTAAAATAAGAGAACTTATTGGCTTAAAATACCAACAAATTCAGATGTCATATCTGTAATCTGTAGCATCATCCATTAGCTCTCCTATCATGAAGTTACAGAGAAAGTAAAGAGAAGAGTTCCTTTCAAGTGGAACAGGGAGAAACAAGCAGGGGCTCCAAATCTTACCCTGAAATGAAAAGGCTATTTATTACTGCACCTCAATGACCATTCTGCAGCCAAGAGGAAACACAGAGACTCCAGTTTTTGTTGTTGTTTCTTTTTCTTTCCTTTTTTTTTTTTTTCCTGGCAGTACTAACACAACCAATACTGTCTGTATGTTAACAACAGAACTGCAAAAAAACCAGTCCTGAGCAACAAGTTCATTTCAGCTCAGTACTGAATTCAGTGCAGCTCTGAACTCAGAAAACAACTGCCGAACCTCCGACCAGGTCACTTAGAGCTGCCTGGCACATCCTAATGAATTCAGTTAATATAGTTCACATGGTAGAAAAGTTCATTTCTGCATTTTATGTAACAAAGACTATTCTTCAGACTACGCACAAAATTTTTATAGATTTCTTTATACAGATGTATAGCTCTAGTGCACAGCTATAAAGCTTAAAATTCTGATGTAGGAACATCTACATGGGAGACGTTCTCACCTCCACTCTCCTGACGTATTTCACACAGATTCCTCTTAATTCAAAATCTGCTTGGATTTAAGAATCTTCCTCTTGCACCTCATTTCCAAAACCTCACTACTGCCTAAAACGAACAGTAAAACCAAAAGGTACCCAACAAAGGAGTTAAATTCACTCATGCTTCCATATAAGAACCAACTGAAAGCCTGTTTACTCTCACTATGAACCAACATTAATGATCAATTCCTTTAACACCTAGTTGCTGTGGTGGTTCTTCAACCACAGCTTCTTCTACTTTTGTTTAATGTCAGTTCATTATATGCTACTTTTGTATTTGCATTTCTAGATGAATGTAACAAAAAAAATAAGAACAAAAACCTTTAAACTTAGTTAAACCAGCTATTAAAGACAAGTAAACGTACCTAAGGCACAACACAAATCCTAAATTTCCCTAAAACTCTAGTAAAACTGCATTGCAACACTGCAGGTCACAGCAATTAACTGAAAGACATCTGAGAGCTGTTGATAGCTCCATATAATAAATACTCCATAATCCATACTCCGTAATCCATATTTTTAATGGGTGAACTCCATCATAATCTCAATTCAAAGTTTTCACAGATTCACATCAGCTAAGTATGTAAAAATTTTCCGGAATGAAGGGTTGTCTCCCTCCAGTGGCAAGGAAGCGATCTCTGCGTAGCTGAGTACACATCTACAATGCAGACTTCCTCAACCACAGCTGATACACAAAGACTTCCTCCCCAGCCCTTTAATAGGGAAGGAGAAAAAAAAAAAGTGTTTTTTTTTTTTCTTTTTTAATCATGTTTCCAGTGAGGGAGTCCACCAATTTTCTGTCTAAGTCTGACTGGGTAAAAAGACTTTAAGTCAGTTAAAAACAACAACAAAGTGACAGCTTTAACTGCTTTAAAAACAAAGCAGTCATAGTTCCACTCTCCCTCACTCTCTCACTTCCCCTAACCTAAAGGAAGTTAGTGAAGAAGGAAGTGAGATGAAAGGAGTAAATGTGCTTCATCTAAGAGTGGTCTCTAGACAGTTTTTTCTTGCTGCTGTCTTTATAAGGCCAAAATAGATGTAAGAAGTCCATCTGACTTACCACAGAAACACAAGTGAGGTACTGAAAAAGAATAACAGGGAGCTTTTATACTCCACTTCAAAGCATTTTACAAAATTCTTTATTGTCAGTACTGAAATCATAGCTAAAATAAAGGGTGATGCTAAATATACTAGATCCCACACTCAAAAAAAAATATAGCAAGAAAAAAATTGTATTACTTGCATCAAGGTAGAAATTTTGTTTTTATAAAATGAAAACTAAAAGAAAAGAAAAAGCCCTCAAGAAATAGGCAGTGCTGTAAATCCGCTGCAAATAACACACACACACACACACACACACACACACACAAAAACAACAAAAAAAACCAAAAAAAAAATACCAGCAGGGATTTACAAACCTTTCTGCAGAGGATACAACCAGTCTTCTCTGCCATGTCCTGACCCAGAACTCCAGGCAGTACCAGAACATTTTCTTTTGCTCAGCAAAAGCCTCTGAACAACGCACTGCCTACAACCCAAACAACTAGAGGTAACCCACCAAGAGCACTACGTTGCCTACAGTGGAAAAGATTAAGTGGGGTCACGCTATTTTTATTCCAGATATGGCTGCACATGCTGCTTGAATACACACATTAAATATTGAATAGTATCTGAATAAGTTTCTAGTGTTTACGGCTCAAAAGGTTCCTCTCATGCTGTTCTCCGAAACTGATCTCTAACATAATTCCTGCTTGCTTCAGGAGACCCCAAGTTACCAAGCTGATGAATGCAGGCCAGGAGCTTTCTCTGACTTGACAGTAGCAAGGAAAATGTGAAATCCTCCATAAGACCTCTTAGCAAAGATGCAAGTGTGGTGTGCTCAGGTCCTATGTCACTAATCTAAATAGAAAAAGAATTATTGTATGATGCTCCTTGTTTTCCTATCAGGATGCCAGATATCCACCACACTCCAAAATACAGATTACAGGACATATTAAAGACAACTCCCCTAGATGTCACCTTGCCTGATATTTTTCTATCCACAACTCTACAAATTAAAGTTTCACACTACATTCTACTTAGAAGCTCTGTTCCTTCTAATGCTTACCTAGTTTTAGCTTTTTAGTAGCAGAAGCTGCACTGTAAATAGGAATGCATATTAAATAATTGATGTATTTTCTTCACAGGACAAGTAAAAAATACCCTAGGGGAAGAGAGAAGGCAGGAAAGAGGATAAAAGGGTATCACAAAGAGACTCTGAGAAGATTAAATGATATAACAGACTGTTAAAACTTGAGTGACAGCTGCAGGGACCTTCAGGTGCTGAGATGTAAATATAGCAGAACCCACTCCACCAATAAACCCTAGAGGATCTGCTTACAGAGCTGGTCCTGCCCGAAGTCCCTCCATAGTGTGGAAGGGGATAAGGTCCCAGCAGTGTGCACAAAGAACCGGCAGGGAAAGACAGCATGGGTTATACTTTCCTTGGGAAAAGGCAAACTCATCTGTGGGATTTCTGCTGCTCGTGGACTTTTGTATACTTGGTAGGCAATACAGAAAGATGGGGAAATCTGATGCGTATCTCAAGAAAACTGAATGAAAATTACCCATAATTTGAGTTGTTCAGACATCTGATGCTCTACAAACATTTGAGCCAATTTCTCAGTCACTTAAGTGGAGACTTAATAGCATATTTTTTTTCTATCCACTCCTAGAAATGTTATTAGACTTCTCAAAGAACCTGTGTTTCAATTTTGTTTGAATCCTACCAAAACAAAACCACCAGAAAATTAACAGCCAACCCCTGAGCACTCAGTACTTACACTCCATTCAAAAATACACTTTAATTGTAGTAAGCAACAACAGCACCTCTTTGACAAAGAACGGAGTTTAATGCAAGCTTTTCATTTGTGAGTGCACATTTCTCATTGTCAGGATGGAAAATACCAAGTAACACAATAAGGCTGACACACATAGGGTGGGATGCTTCTTCAGAATGTGAAACTTGGCAAGTGGGGAAGAAGGAAATCAAGGAAGAATGGCACCAAATTCATTATTTTCCTCTTGTCAAATAACTGAATATTTCACCAAACTTATATCCCTATTTGCCAGGATCCAAATGCTAAAAAGACTGACCTTCACTTAGAGAAGTCCAATGATTTCCTCCGAAAATCCATCTCCCAAAATCACTGAGCAGAACAGACAATGAACACAAAGTATATGTGCCAGCTCTCAGGATCCTTCTGCTACCGCACCTTCCTGACTGACATTAGAACAGAGAGAGAGCACTAATATTTGAGATATACGCATTCTCAATCCCATTATCTTTAGCAGCATGCTAAATGAAACAAAACAAGAACTCCTTTAAGTTACTCATAATTAGATTTTACCTCCTGAAATGCTATTCAGCCCTTCACCAAGTTACATTTGGTAGCCACACTTGTCAGCTTTTCCTCCCCCCATGCACTCCACAGCAAAAAGAAAATAAGAGCGTGTCATACCATGCTAAGGTCCTGCTGAAAGAAGATTTGACATAGGAAAATTAAACAACTTTAGAGCTGCCTGTGCCATGCTTCCCTGGCATACAAATAAGCCCTACAACTAAACTGAAGTAATTAGATTTTTTTTAAATCAGTTAGCAAAGTAACATATTCAGTAAAATCTAGAGACCAGAGACTCTTCTGGGTCTCGTAATATTAAAAGACAGAATAGGAACTTGTTTTAAGTATTCCAAAGAAGTCCGGCCTATTAAAATGCACTGACAATATAGCAAGCACCATGCAGCAGTGCTTTAGGTTATGAACAGACCATGCTTACTCAGATTTCTAAATGAAAAGAGACAAAGACACAATCAGACATCCATCTCACATCACCACTTCTACCAGGACTTAAAAATAAATAAGTTTAACTAGCAGAATGTTAACTCCCCAGTGAAGTTGTTCTAACTCTGATCTTCTGAATTCAACCCAGGGCTCCACACTTTACTTCCTTCCACTTTCCTTCTTAACAATGAGATTTTTCATAACGTTAATAGCATTCAGTGTCCAAGAGTAAACTACAGAGTCAGGATAAGCACAGGATAAGATGAAAACTGTGATAACACACCTTGTTCACTAGTAGAGAAAAGTTTAAAAATAGAAGAACTTTAAAAAAATCCAATGTAAAAATCTTTTTCTCCTGCTACATACATTTGTGGGGCTTTTTTCCCCACCTTCAAAAGCTGAACTGTACCCACCTAGAACTTAGTGGCAGGAAACAAAAACATGAACAAAAAAACCCCTATCACATTAACCACTATTTACAGAAAGAGAAAACACCCCTTGACATTAATCCTTAAACTAAGAGCACACTGAATTAGAAATTTAGACCTACTCTACCAAAACTAACATCCCCACATTTATGGTTGCTAAGACTTCTCAGATTCCTCCAACACACGTCAGTGTTTCTCACCTTCAGCAATGAAACTCAACTAGTCAATTCATTTCCTAGTTTTCCTACCTTTGCAAAACATAACTCTTTTGTGATTAAATGAGTTTCAGTGGTGGTTATCTTCCTCATGCCTTTGTCAAAACCCACCTCTCCCCCAGAGATGACCCACAAAGGTTTGAACAGAATACAAGAGCCACCTTGCACTATTTTTTAAACCTTGCACTGTCCAAAAGAATGAATGCTTCTGAAATAAAGTATGACAAAGCAAATGAATTTGACAGAAAGACAGGGAAAGAAAAACAAACCCAAAACAACACACTAAAAACAGATTTAAAATGCATTTGAGCTCCAACTCCCCGTACCAGTACATTTACAAGTCACTACACATTAGCACAAATAAATTCACCTGAGATTTCCACAATTAAAGATGCTAATATTAATTCTGAAATTAAGTTTTTGCTTTTTAGTAGACATAACAGAAAAGAAATAGCAAGGCCACATTTCACTCTCTAAGCATCGTTAAAAATTCTAATGATCTGCTGACTTGTGAGAAAAATTCCCCTCAGCAAAATCCCCAAGGGATGTCCAAAGCAGCACACTGAGAGCAGATGGCCAGCATCAAGCCTGCAATTACCAGTGTGGCCTGGCAGTCCTGCAGATCACAATATTCTTTTCTTTTTGTGGGTGTGGGGAGGGAGCAGCTGGAGATGTAGACAGCTAGGTATCTTAGGCAACTGCACTTTCCACTAAATTGTACGTACATTCAACATCCAATCCTGTCATACACTCCTTCCAATATCTTTCACTTTACATTTCCTTCTTTTCTCCTTTAACATTTTCTTTTCTGCTAAAAGTTTCTTAAACAAGGTGGCAGGAAACATAATACTAAAGATACAGGAAAAAAATGACCATTATGTTTAAGTAACACCAGATGCACAAACTTCATAAACTGGCTGTTGCCGTTTCTCCCTCTTCACTTTCTGTCTGAGAAACTCCTAATGCAGCAACTTGCAATAATACTCTACAAAAAGCACACAAATGGTCAGACTCATTAGATAGCAACAAATGACTTTCAAACTTGCGGCTGCATCAGTGTCACCCTCCTCCCCACCCCCCATCAAAGAACATCTATTTTGGTCTCCTCGGCCAGGAGAACTATCTGATGAAGAGGCGCTGTTTCATTTCCTCTTCTTACTCCCTCCCCTCAAATGGCAAAGCCCTCAAGAGAAGAGACAGAAAAAAAAAAAAAGCTGGCCAAGAGTGGTTTCAATTCAGGTACTGCAATTTAAAATACTGTTCTATATCACATGGGCAAGTCAGCTTGCAGATACATATACAGTAAGCATGAGAGCTTTATCCTCCTTACAATCCCAATAATAAAGAAAAAAAAGCAGTAAGACTTCCATATTAATAACTATTTAATATTTCTATTTTATACCAAAGAACTTGCGTATTTAAATAAAAACCTTTTGCCAAACCCAGTTAAGGGTTTAAAAATAAAGTACATAGAAAGAAAGTTGTAAGGAGTCGCCTACAGTGTTCCTTTCTAACAGACAGAAGTTAGGGCAACTAACAGGAAGAAGGGCAGCAGACAATGCCCTCTTCTACTAAGACGAACAGACATTGCAGCAGCTAGACCTCTCCTCAGGAATACTCAGCCCTCCTGTACATTATCCTGCAGCTCATATAGTACAGCATCCCTTTCTTCACTTCTACTGATTCTCCCTGCATTACCTCATTTCAGCTGTGCACTCCTCCACACAGAAGAACACTGGAGAAAAAAATTATACTACAGGTCTATTTTCATTTCTCTTACTCTTGAAAATCTTACTGGGACACTAGGTTTTGCAAGAAGGCAATCTCAAGCTCCTTTCTCTGTCTTCTCTCCTCCTCCCACTTCCACATGCCATAGACAGGGCTGTAATATTATGGAGATGCTGCTACCTTAGAGGCTGAAACCCTCCTTAAAAAAAGCAACTTAGAGGAATCATGACTTAATACAAACTGAGTTTCAACAATCTTTAGATACAGTTGATACGCCCCCAAAAGACCTTTGATTAATTGACCTTCTGAAGGTACCTCAATCAGAAAAAGAAATTTCAGGAGGGTGTGATCCTGTTTGGGTCTCAAACGCCATGCAATAAAACGCAAACCTATTTCCCAAGAGAAGTAAGAAATCGGAGTACAGTAACCCTGTTTTCCCAAAAGTCCCAGTGAGTTAAATTTCACTGTTCACAAAAATATGAGAAAGCAGTGCCCTTTCAGCAACTCCTAAATTCCCGTTTTTTACCAGCTGTTTACCAAGCACCACTGCACAAGATGTTATTTCCCTGATTAAGTCCGGCACCTCTTCTAATTGCGGCTAATTTGTTTCGTCAAAAGACGAAACAATTACCAGCTTTGTTGCAGAAATGCAAGTTAATGCACACAACTCATGCAGAAATAAATTAATTAAGCCTCACCAAAACAAAGACTTGGTCCAGTCAGTAAACTATAGAACTGCAGAGCTCTAGAAAAATCACCATGATCTTCAGAAACATACCTTTAAAACAGTTTGGATCGTTTCTCTCTCAGAAACATCCGAAGTTTACAGTGTACACTCACCTTCCACACTATCAGAACAGGAGGTACCAATCCCAGTGTCCCCGCTGTCGGAAGCTATACTGTGTCTTCTGACAGGATTGCTTTGACTGCTTGACGCAATGGTTGCGGACTGCCACAGGGATTCAGTACCAGGTAACCATCCCACAGAGGAATAATCTGAGCCTATAAAGAAGGAAGCCAGAAGTCTGTCATTACAGATACAATACAGAATTCAACAATAAAATACCAGTCAAGGTGAAAACTGAGCCCTGCCTTTCACAGATTAAGTTTGAAACAGAATGTATGCCAATGTTTGGTTTTTCTAAATTATAGTCCTTTTGTTACGTGGAATCTTTCCAAGAAGCTCCAGTAAATACACTTTTACTACTTAAAAACATGGTCCTTAAACCATTCTCGTGGTAACTTTACCAAGATACTTATCATGCATTTCTTATCCTAGAATTGATTCTCAACATACAGCAGGATTTTGCATTGCAAGCATTTAGCTACAAAGAAATAAATGCGTTTGAGCAACAGAAACCAGCTGAAGTTTTTGCAGTTGAAACAGTCGTTACCAACCACATAAACCCCACATGACTTGAGGTTATAAAATAAAGCTAGCACTGGTATCTAAAGTCATCTGTTATCTTTTTGTGCTTGGACTTCTTTTTTAATAGTCCAAGATGGACTATTAAAATCAAGCAGGCACATAGGCTTTGTGAGGAATCCTATACATCCAGGGTTTGCTATGTTTTGCTTTTAAAAAATATATATGTTTGAAAGGTTACATTTTAAAGCACAATTCAAAGCAGCAAATAGTTTCTCCGTTCAAATAATTGTTCAGAACACATCTAGTTTTATAGTTGACCCGAAGTAGAAAATAAAACCCGGAGCACAACCCCAAAGGAGGATCACAATTTCTAATAACCATAATCTAAACCTAAGCACGTCTTACAGGCAGCATTCTGATTGTCATACTTGCACTCCACATCAGCAGAGGCACATAAAGAACTGCAGATAAGCACAGTTCAGGTTTGATGTTCTATATAACTGCTCATGTACACCCCCTCTAGCAGCAAGCTTTGCATAACACTTTCAACAGGAAATGACTCAAAGAACTGTCAGCTCGCATATAGTGTCTCTTAGGCTACACATAAGCACTCTTAGGTCATTTAAGCATTTTCAGCAGCATCCAAAGCCATAAGAGCAATTTGTCTCCGCAAGGACTTCTGCAGCTCACTCTTAATTCCAGCTGTACTTGTTTCACAATAAATCAAGTAGTTCAGAAAACGGTGTAAAAATGAATACAAGTTAACCATCCCCAAACACATTTATCCGTAGAAGTATAAACGTGTACATACTCCCCATTTAGCAGTGAAATCATTAGACTTACCAGCCAGAGCAACTGTAGCTGCTCACAAAACCACTTATAAAGTGAGGAATACAGAATTCCTTACTGTATGCTGCAATTAAGTGTAACATGACATCTAAATGTGCCTTCTGTAAGTAGTTAGGTTTTCAGTATCTCTGTCCACTTGTCTCAACCTCAATCTCTACTTAGAGTATTGAGAGTTTCCTCTCTTTTCCATTAACACGTTCTTGCCTTTTCTCTTGCCTCTCCAGTATCTCACTAACTCTTCCTTTTTACCCAAGCCTTGTGCAATGCATAGCCTTGTGCAATGCATTTCCTTTTCTTCCTCAAACTGTTTGCCTTTTCTCCCAAGAGTCTCTTAACTCTTCATTATCCCTTAGATCACCTTTCAAGCTTAAGGATCATGCAGCAAAACCTAAAACCAGAGAAACAGGCACGAGTGCCCACGGCTTGCCAGTTGCCAGGCTCCCAACAGGGTGCCACTCCAGTACCATTTGTCTACCACCCTCTCTGTATCACCATCAAACATATTGCCGCATGGCAGTTTCACATACAGCTGGTGGGAAATTGGGACATTTCTTCCTCTTCCATCACCCAGCACTTCTTTCATTAAACGCACTGTCTGCTTTGGGAGCAGCAGTCTTCTTCTCCCTCTCTCTAAATAGCTTTGCTCTCCTTAACAGTTCCACATTACACCTCTCAAGCTGCATCTAACTACTCCAGCAAGAACTGAGTTGACTTACGAGAGCCTAAGCCAATTATGCCTGAGGCAGTTCTGATGTAGGAGACATTTAAAATTGATTTATAGAAGAGAAAAATCAGTTTAATTTACCCTTTATTATGTTTTTCTCCACAATACACCTCTTTGGAGGCTTTCAGCTTTTATGGCATTAAACAAGTATTAACAGAACTGCAGTAAATAATGTTATTACCACTGCACATTAAATCAAAGCATTAAATGCAAAAACTCTTTTGACTTCTTTGTCAGAGAGATGTTCAGTATCTGGATGTATAACCACCTATATACATCCTCTCAAAAGGGACAGAGTAATAATTTTATTACCAACAATAAGAAAAACTTAAGCATAAAACAGCAATGAAGGAGGGAATAACATAGGTGAGAAAGAGCATTTGGAGGTCATGCAGTCCAGCCAGCTGCTCAAAGCAAAGCTAATTATAATTAGATCAGACTGCTCCGGGCCACATCCAGTTGAGCCTCAAAAATCTCCAGGGACACATGCCATAACCTTTCCAGACAACCTGGTTCAGTCTTTAAACATCTTCAGAGCAAAGAAGATTTTCCTAACACCTCATGAGCAACATATCCCAGAAGGTGGAACAGCACAGCACAGCAAGACCCTACAAACAGTGCTAACACAGCAGGATGTAGACAGTCATCCCCAGCACAATCTCTATAGTTACTCTTAGTCCAGGAAATAGAAAGCATCCAATGGTGTTTTGGGATATCTTCTCAATTTCACACCTACAGGCACAAAGATTATGGGCACATCAAGCTTCAGGTGCTGCAGCATGGTCCAGTGGGAAAGAACAGCAAGGAAGGAACACACCACTTTTGGGGCATGTCTGCCCCCAGGAGCTGGAGAGCATTTCCAAGTTAGGTTGTAAAGACCGACTCTTGAGCCAGCAGCCCTGGAGAGCTCAGTGGTGGTCCATGTACATACCTTCACACATACCAGCATGAGCACAGTGCAGGTTCATTAGCTCTGGCTCAGCTTAGGCTACTAGACCGCAGCTGGCTCTCCAGGGAAGCACTCATGTCTCAGCACTGTGACCAGGACCACAGAAGGTCTCCTGGCTGTGACACTCCCTCTCTGCGTCCCATTGGGCCTGGCTGGTCGCATGTAATAGTCCATATGAGAAAGCCTTTCAAAGCTAATGGAACCCAATCCCAGAAATGGCAAATATATAAAGCAGCAAGATAACAGAAATATACTCATTGAGAAAAACACTCACTAAGAAAGTCTTACCAGCAAGCTAAGGGTTTTGTCTGGTACAAAGTGCCAGACAACAGACCAACCCTCCATCACTGAGGGAGAGAAGCTTCAAAGAAGAAACATAACCCAAAAAATTAACCCTTATAGACCCCTCCATCAGTCCAAGTCAGTATTTAAAAACCAATTCACCAGTTTCACATTTGGCACAGACTTCCAGAGCCAAATAGTGAAGAACCACAGCTCACGCTGTACTTTGATTTGCTTCCCATCTCTTTTTCAGCAGCTCTCTCTAAAAATATGATCTTCCATGCAGCAAACAGATGACACTAAATAAACCAAGCATAAAAGGGGAAAGATACAGAGGACTGCCCTTGCTGCTCAACTACACACCTGCTTCACCCTGCTGCTATGATCACCAGCCTGCCAATCACCAGCTAGCATCCATCTGCCCAAAATACGCAGTGGGGGCAAGATAAGCAAGCCAAAATTTCTTATATGTGCCACCAGACTGTACGTTACCATTTGACAGTGATCATGGCTAACCACTACAGGAAGATCTAGCTTCCACAGAATTTAGTAGGAGAAAAAGTTAAAAGTGTTATTTGAAACCATGGCCAGGTAGGATACCGTGATGAACAGACTACAGACAGCATCCCGAACAAATATGAAAGAGACTTGTTTACACAAGCAGTTGACTGCATCCTTGAATTTGGCCAGCTAACTTTATCGTGCTGTCTCTCCAGCCAAAGCATTTAAAGCAGACCAGTAAACAACAAAATAAAGGAAGTGCAGAAAGTAAATTGCTTATTGAAGGACAGGAGTGGTTGAAATTTCACTCCACAAAAACATGCACCTTTTTCTGCGTATTACAGAGCGTTGGCAGGAAGGCAGCTAGTTAATTCTGGATCATTACCACTCTGGTATGCACAGATCCCAAATGATGAACACACACAAAATAATAGCATCACTATCTTTATATTTGGTTGCTAAAATATCTCTAACGTGTCTGAAAGTACAAGAATTATTTTAAGTGGCAGCTATGACATCTACCTAGATGCTGATCAAAACACAACACCAAAAGACTTAACAGACTCTTGCAGCAGAAGGATGCCAACTTTTCCATTCCATGCCATGATGCTGACAGACTGTGACCAGAAGTGGAATACCAATGACAGCCAGTGCAAGTGCATACAACTAAAGGATTCTGAAAAGGAGGTTTTACTACAGCGCTATCAAAATCTAACAACTCAATGCTTATTCTGATCAGCACGGATGTGACCAGGCTATACAACAGTGTCACACCATGATGATAGCAGAACCTGCCTGAAGCTCTTCCATGGACAGCCATTCAGTCCTGGTGAACTGTTTGCTGTTCTATAGGAAAAAATGGTGAGGATTCCTGAAAATAATAATACAAAACCCGGCATGCACTTCACCTCTGTGATCCTTCTGCAAAATGAGCTGTGACTTTTATTAATAACAAGCATCCAAAACAAGTTCCAGGCCTACAACACAACCTCTTCTAAAATTCTGTGTTTAAGAGTAGTGGTCTGGAAAAAATTGGGTTCCTAATATTTTCAGGAAAATGGCCAAATGACAGTGTGAAGATACTCTTCACCACGCCCCGGAGGTGGTGGAAGCTCACAGCTCTGCTCACCGGCATGAACCAAAGCACCAGCAGGTCCCAGCCCCTCTCCTCCCACCAGCACAGCTGAGAGTCAGCAGGTGATGCAGCTTCATCTCAGTGCATGAACAAGCAGAGAGAAGTGGGATGAACTGACAGCCTTAACTACTGAATCTATACATTTCAGTTTCTCCAAAGCATTTTACAGTGTCAGATAGAAGAAATATGATTCATCCTGAGGACTCGCATCCCTTACTGGTGTGCTTTCTTGACAGAACCTGAAAACTATATAACTGCATTCTCCCAGTTTTTCAGTTAGAAAGTGAATAGAACAACCATGAACATCAAGAAAGAAGAAAAATGTACAGATATAAAGGGAAGCAAGAACAAAAGACAGGAATGATTTCAAGTAGAAGAATACTGACAGAGAGGGCTTTTCACAGCATTTCTGCTGGTACTGGTATAGTCTGATAGTTTACTACCCAGTATACAGTGGTCCATCCATAAAATAATTCACTTGCTGGGGAAGGGATAAAAATGTCATAAAATAGCAGCTGAGAAAAGTAGGGGAGAAAAACCCAAAAGAAGAGAATCCTCAAAGTTAAGTCCCCAAAGTAAACATGCACTTGATTGGCAGTATCAACTGGAACTCGACTAGAGTCATATTTTAATAAGCATGTACTCACAATATAATTTCCTAAGAGAGATACATTTTAAGCTGACTGTGACAACACACCTGATTTTTTTTTTTTTTTTTTTTGCCTCTGGAATTCTTTAGTAAAGATTAAGTTCTTTATTTTCTTAAATAGAAATAGGTAAATGTACAATTTCTCTTCATAGACTGCAGCTGTGAAAACTGACTTCTCTGTCAAACAGTATCTCTAAGCTTTAACAAGCTACATATTTTTATGAAGTCATAAATGTGCATGGCACTGTACAATACCAAGTCAGCATGTGACAAGGCCTCTCATGCTAGAAAGTATGCAATCTAGAAGAAAGAACATAAACTTAAGGAAAAAAAAGTGGCAATTTGACAGAGGAGCTTTACAGAACCTTGCTATTGTAGTTAGAGACATAACCAGGTATCTCACTTATCATCAAACCACATAGAACAGAAAGCATGAGGCGCCCATCTCTCTTTGTGTACCGAGACCACCAGCTGGCAAACTTATTTCACTAACAAAAATGGGTTGAGCTGAGAATGCTGTCTGACATTAGTGCTAATCGGATCTATTGGTTAGCTGCTAAGCACAGACTGGTCACTCTTCCTATCCACAGACTTACTGTTGCTTCCATAGCAAAAGCCCTGCCACTACAACATACACCTACGACATACAACAGAAAGCGCTTCAGGAAGAAAACCGTCCCCACGTACAAAGTTCTCTTCTAATTTGATCTCCAAAGATGTCTCAGAAAGGGGTCAAACAGTTGCAGTGCTAAGTGAGGAGTGGGAATGAACAGGTACACTTAAATGCCCAACAACAACTAGCTCATCACTAGATGAAAGTGCCTTGGCCAACCAACCTACTGCCAAACTGTACATTAAGGCTTATTCTGAACTGGAGCAAGATAGGCGTAAATTTCTGCAAGCCTCACCATGCAGGACAAAAATCTGTTCAGCTAGCAGAAAGCTGTGCTCGACATAGCACTCCTCTAGCTAAAAAGGTAGCAAAATCCTTACGTTGGCACAGTACATAATAACACTCAGCCTGATTTCTAGTCCAGAAAGTATGTAGTGCCAGGACTCAATTCGTAACGTACTTTCTAGTTTTCATACAGATAGCATCTACCCACATTTATTTAATATCACCCCAATAGTGAAATTCCCACTGTTGCCAGGAGCGTAAGAAGTTTGCTTCCATTTCATCACTGACAGGGCAAGACCAGGCACTGCATCCAACTGTTGATAGCTCTCCTGTGAGTTTTCCTCTTCCAGAGAGAGCACGCATTTGCATAAAGCAGAACTTCTACAAGCTGCAGATGTTTCTTATTTCAAGTTTGGCACACCGAACCATATGTATTACCTCATGCCTGCTACACTGGCCTGCCTCTTTGTCTTCGGACTAAATGCACTATTCACCCCACACAAACACAATGACATTCTTAGCTTCCATTCGCTTTCATGTGGAGAATGCAGATGAAAAGCCCACCTTTCAAACTTGCTAAGTTTATCACAATATGAAGAGGAGAATATCTAGGAAAATAAACACACGGTTATGCATAAAGTATATATAAATGTAGAGCAGCACACCCTCAGGACACCCAGCCTGTTGCTAGTGTTAGAAGACTGTGTACTGTAGGTGAAACACTAAATCCTTTTCCTAAATCCCTTTATCATCTATGTTTAAGCCTCTCTTTGGATTTAACCATATGGATATTAAAAATCACAATCAAGAAAGTTACTCTCTGATTTTTTTTTTTTTTGGCTGTCCCAACATTCTTCTACTAGAACTACCTCTGTCCTCACTGCTTTTAAAGCAATAAGTCCATCTCCTCTCTGAATAGGAAAACAGTAATGACAGCTTCTACAATGGGTTAAAGAACAACAACAAAAACATAGACGGTTTTATGCAGTTCCCACACTTACAAAAATGCTTCATTTTTTTCAAATGGGAACATAATTTCTCCTTGTAATCAGATCTAAAGATATCCTTAGCACTAAAAGAAATTGTAAGGATGGAGACCGAAAAAAATAATCATCATTTCATAGAACCAGTTTGCTAAAACATACGCGATAGCGTTTTTTCACCTTTCTTCAAAGAAGCTTAATATGCATTACACACACAGTAGAATCGCTTTTAATAAGGATGCACCAAAGACAGAACCTTCAGGCTGCATTTTTAATACACACTTGTAGAAATCTGCACAACATCTAAGTGAGTTCCTAAATTTAAGTTAAAGGGTGACATTCTGGTTTCATGTAAGCCATTAGAAGATTTTCTTTACAAACTTCTAAGGCTTATGACGCAAGTTAAAATTTTTCAACAAGCTTGCTTCTCTGTTTAAAAAACAAAATCTTTCTCATACACATTCTAAACAGGAAAGAATACTCTGAAATTTAAAAATTTCAGTAGTTTGGTTTAGTTCAGTAGGCACAGTAGTTTAAAACAGAAAAACATATACATACCTCTTCCATACACTGTTATGACAAACTATTCATAGAATACTTCCAGCCAAAAAACAGTCATTTATATGCTCTTAACTTCTTCACAACTACAACCACTAGTGATGCGAAACCTTTTATTACAACAACTCTACTGAACACACAAGAGCTCTGCTCAATCAATTTGGTATTTAGGATGATGGAGCAAACAAGCAGAGATTAAGATCACAAGATTGATAAAGCTTTAAGCAATGGAATTGCCAATGCCTTTTAGGGTTCCTATACTCCCACTTTCAGCCTTTGATCAGTGCAAGTCACTGAACTTTTTATACAAAGCATTTTTACATGTGTTAATTCTTCAGTACAAGAATGTTATTAAAAGTTAAAATTTGCAAACACAAAAATATCCTTGCTGTAGAGTATGTAGGAGAGAAGATACCATCTTTTAAAAAAACACAGATTTTAAAAGGCTATTTTTATTCTAAACCTCTGAAAAAGTTGCAGCTTTCCACACCATCTGGAAACTATGCTACAAAAGGAACAAAGCAGACATCAAAAACGTACAGATACCTTATAAGGAATCTCAGATCTCTCTCCAGAATGATTCAAGAATGTTTCTTGCCTAACACTACAAATCTCTTAACACACTGGAAAGCTAAAAGCCTGAAAAGGATCATTTCCTGTTCCAGGTATTTTAATACATAGAGAGGCAGCAGGTTTGTTGTTTTTTTTTTTCCCTTGACACTACTTACACTGTCCTTCTTCAGTAAGACAGAGATAACCTTCTACTACCTTGTCAATTACTGTCCATTACTCTGGACCATTTTTAACCTGAATGGAAGTCCAGTAGAATTAATGTAGCTTTCCAGACCATCTCCGTTAATTGTTCTTGGCCTTCACAGCAAGTCTGAGGATTAATTATGGGCCTCCTGACGTCATCAGCAGTTCTGCACTGGAGAAGCAAGGCTGCACTAGATCTCTCCACGACCTGCAAGCTTGACTTTACAGCCAGCCCATTTGACTCCAGGCATTCTGCACTTGCCTGACACCAGCACAAACTCTTTCTGCTGCACTGGCCCAAACAGGAATCAGGCAAAAGTAAATCCCTCCTTTATCATTTATTTACCATTAGTATTCTCCTTGCTCCAGTTTGCCATACAGCTGAACAACTGTCAAAGCAGGCCCCTTGGAAGTAGAAAGGATGCGTGAGCAGAAGTAGCCAGAAGCATAGGAACTACCACTAAATTATTTCAGCTGTAAAAGGAAATCATGTCCAGCAATTCACACGCATACACCATCCCAGGCAATTCTGCTACATCTTCCAAATTTCAGGGAATGTAATGCCTTGAAAGTAAATAAATTCTCAACCCTTGCCCTTCTCTTACTTGCATCACTGCTTCCTCTTACAGTAGCCATCTGACTCTCAAAAAACAGCCAAGGTCACTGGGGAAGCAGAACAGAAGGATGTGATGCCACTTACAGCATGGCTGGCTGTGGAGAAATAGGTCAGTGGAATACAGCTGGGTGATCAATAGGACACTCCAGCCCAGGCGACAAAGCCAGAGGCCTGTGGAGAATGAGCATCTTGCGGGTAATCACACAGGAGTCTGCAGTTTTGGTCTGAAGGAGGGAGTGGTCAGGACCAGTATAAACCCAGGCATACTTGTGAACTTGTTTACCCAAATTATTCTCTATCTCATCTTCACTAGCTATCCACTCGCAGGCCTCTGCAGTTGGTTTGCAGTCTCCCATGAACCATATTTTGCACCTCCTCAATCTGTCTAACAGCAAGAAGCTCCCATTTGGGTGATCTTAGCAGACGCCAGCATCCCTTCTAACATCCTCCTTTAGCAATGGCAGGAATATGCTTCAGGGAAACATGTAGCATTACTGCAGGTCCAGCATTCTTCTCCACAAGTTGTACCAGGGCTGGGTGTCACAGGCATGGCAGAGGTGGCATCTGTGAGTAGAGGCAGGGGCTGCCCCATGCTACACACAGCTGGTGGCACCTCCAGTAAGTACATGTAAGAAAAGGTAAAGCACTGCCCACAAGCGAGGAAGAGAGAGAAAGCCCTGTAGACACCCAGGTCAGAAAAGGAGAGGAGGTGCTCCAGGCTCCCATGCAGCCCTTGGAGGCCGTGGCAGAGAGGCTCTGCAGATGAGATAGGACCAGGCCTCAGCAAGTTTCATGGAAGACTGCAGCTCTCAGGGGGGACCTGCACCAGAACAGGGGAGAAGCATGAGGAGAAAGGAATAGCAGAGATTACCCATTTGGAATGACCACAGCCCCTGTCCTGATCAGGATGTGCTGTCAGAAGGGAAGATAGGCCAAAGAGAGGGAGCAGAGTACGGAGAACATAGGGATCTTGTGATTTGTACGTGTGTTGATTTGTTTTGTTTCTGCCTTTGCTTCTCACTACATGAGCGTATTTTAATTGGCCATAAATTAAGTTCATTTCCCCCACGCAGAGTCTGATTTCCCATGATGGTGATTGGTCTCTTCCCTCAGATCCCAACCTGCTAACTATGCCATCCTGTTTTTCTGTTGCAGAGAGGCAAAGCAAGAATGACCTGGCAGTCAGGCAAGGTGAGCCCACCATAGAAGGCAAACAGAAAGTCACTTCTTGACTCACGTAGCAAATACACTGAGTATGTTTTAAAGCAAACTGCAGCCACAGTGAGATTTTTATTGCCAGCGTACAATTTCAGGACACGTCTCAGCAGCTGACAAACAAATGATGACGAGAACCAAGTCAGCACTTTTTCAGTCATCAGGCAACTAAGCACAGAAACTGAATTAGTTTAACTGTCCTACCATTAAGCCACATGCAAGTTATTTGATAAAAAGAAGCATCCAAAGAATATGCAAGGCAGAGCACTGGTACTGGACACATCTATAGTACCGTCCCCCTTTTCCTTATTTGTCCACAACAAACAGGCTTCACTTCCAACAAGGGCAGATGATCATCTCCTGCTATAACCTCAACTCACAAGGGGTTTTCAACCATCCTTACCACCACGTATCAATACCGCATTTGGCCACTTGTCCATACTTTGAAAGGCACAGGTCCTTTAGCATTCCTCAATGCCTGTTGCTAAAATCTTACCATGTCACCTAAGCAGCAACATTTGACAGACAAATCCTATATGTCCAATGCAGAAACTACAGGCCCTCTTACACCAAGAAGCACCTCCCCTGCCTCCATCCCCCGCTGCAGACAGTACGGCTCACGCTGCCTTTTACTACATGCTCATTCTGTACAACTGTTTCAAATCAATGCATTCTTCTTGAAATCATTACGACAAATTACTGCTTCCTTTCATTAAAGTTTTAAAAGGATAGAATTGTCCTTTTGTGGTGTGAAATCATAAGCTGATGTTTCAGCAAACACCATACAAGAGATTATAACTATTGCTATCCCTTTAAGAACAACCATATAGCTCATTCTTATGCTGTTAAAATTTCAAAATCTTTTGTTTTGTTTCATTTTTTCAGCTGAGCAGTTAGGACATTTACGCTTTGTATATTTTCATCACAATGCCTCTATGGACCTAATTACCTTCCACTTATTTAGCACAGTTACACAATCTCACAGAACAACTTGACTATTTCAAAGTAAGACCAATGAAGGAAAAGACTACTATGCTGGAACCACAATGCAGAGATTGTATCATCATTGTATCATCGTTATGCACTTGCTTTGTATCAACCGCTACCTTCTGCTAGTCTATCTTACCTCAAATTGGAGGTTTATCTACATAAGTTTTGCTACCTTACACTATTTCTTTTACTTAACTCACATACAAGTATATTTTAAACTTCACATTAACTGCGAGTGTTCAAAAAAGAGGAGGAATGGCAGTCAAAGAAAAGCAAAACATATTCTGAAATCTCACAGCCAACTCTGAGGGAAAAAAAAAAAAAAAAACAACCTCTAAGAAGCAAAAGGAAAACATTCATCTGGTAACTTACTGATGAGAACTGCTATATGAAAAATGCTTTGACTCCAAACACACACACTAACGAATAGCCCAACCTAAAGTCTTCTACAGCAAATGTACACATCAACAACCTTTGTAACAGTCTGAAGCTAGTGAATGGAACAAGCAGTGCACGTGTGATACAGACTTCTAGTATTCCTGACCCAAACACAAACCCTCAAGAATGGAAACATTGAATTCCCGCAGTTTCCATCAAATTCACTGAGATCTGTGCTCTTGGTTCAGGATATCCAATCTCGGCAAGCAGCAGCACAAAGATAACATAACTTCGCTTTTGTACAGGAAGCATTAAAAAAAAAAATAATAATAATCCACCATGCTTCAGCAAGGCAAACACCTTACACACAAATTAATAATAATATTAAAGAAAAAAGGAACAGTGCCTTCATTCAAATCACGGGGAGTGAACATTAGGCTATTTGCAGAGATTCGGGCAGCTGCTGAGAACATCTTAGCAGCTCTTGTATTTGCAAGAGAAGCGCTGTCAAGCGAAACCAAAACAATCCTTCCATTTAAATACATCAACCAACCAAATACACGTTACGCAGCCATACTTTTCCAAGTACAAAATTAAAACATGATGCCAAATTTCTGAATGAAAAAAAAACAACCCAAAAAGCATTACAAGAGCATTATTTCTGCACTTGTAACAGCACTGCCAAACCAAACCACAGACTTAACACTGTTATCTATTACTTCAGTAAGTAAAAAGTCTCCAAGTATTCGCAGGAACTCTGCTGGCTGACTTAAGATCACAATGCCTTCAAAAAACTGGAAAAGGCATCCCCAAAAAAAGCTTAGTAGCTGGGCTTACCTACGCAAAAGCAATCGTTATGTCGCTCTGCAATCTACTCACCCCAAGCACTTTTACCCTCGGGCCGGCTTCCCCGCCAGACTAACACCAAATTTAAACTTCCCCCCCCCGCCAAACTGCGGGAGCCAGACTCTAATTTAAAGCCCAGAAACCGAGAGTAACGTGATGCAAAAAAAAAAAAAAAAAAATAGGACTCGAACGACCTCCTCAACAACCGGAACAGGCTGCAACCTAAATAACGCAAAGAAAAAACCACGAAGGGAAACAACGAGCCTTCTGCTTAGATCCTCTGTCCAATGGTGCACTAACAAGATAAAAATAATTTAAAAAACAAAAACAAAACAAAAAAAAAGACGAAAAACAAGAGCCCAATCCACAGATGGGGATTACGTGGGTAAGCGCAGCTTTGCTCCGGCGCTCCAGACCCAGCGGGGCGCGCCGAGCGACACCGGGGGAAGGCCTCCCATCCTCGGCCCCGGGCAGGCTCCCCCCGCTGCAGGAGAGGCTGAGCCGCAGATTTAAGAAAGAAAAACACCCCGATCAGCGCGGGCGGCCCTAAAGATAGCAACAGACTGACTACATTCGCGTCCGCCGAGCCCGGGGGTCGCTCCCCGCCACGTCCCCTCGCGAAGCCGCTGCGGCGCTTCCTTCCGCGGGGCGGAGGAGGGAGCGAGGGAGCCGCTTCCCTGCAGGCATGGGCGCTGGTGCGAGGCGCCGAGAGAACGCCGCAGGCGGGGAACAGCGAGACCGCGCCGGGCGGGGGAAGGGAGGGGAAGCGGCGCCGGCCCCGCAGTCCCCATCCTCGCGGCCGCAGCTGCCCCATCCCCAAGTCCCGGTCCTTACCCGCCCTGTAGCCGCGAGGGCCGGCGCCGAGCTGAGGCTGCAGCCCTCCCCACATGGTGCCGCGCTCCGGCAGCGCGGAGCCGTTTGCTGGCCGGCCCCGGCCGGAGGACGAACGGCCCGGGCGGGCGGCAGAGTCTAGCGGGCGGCTCGCTGCCCCCGGGGTGCTGCGGCCATGCTGCTGGGCCGCGATCGCGCAAGCGGGAGGAGCTGACCGCCCCCACCGCAGACAGAACTTGCTTTATTGCGCTGCCGCCGCAGCCGCCTGGTTCTCCGGCGCTGGGAGCGGAGCGGGGCGGGGACAGGGGCGGGAGCTCGCAGATGCTGCCGAGCTCGGGGGCGAGCCTCTTGCATAAGCCGGCCCACGGGGAGGGGGCGCGGGGCGAGCGGCTGCCGGGGTTCAGCGGTTGGTAGGCCGGAGACGTAGTGGGGAGATCGCCTTCCCTCGACCCGGCCTGCGGACTCTCTGAGGCCCCGAGGAGGAGCTGGGCGCTCCCGTTTGCCTCGAGAGTGGGAACTTCCTCAGCCTGCCCCCAGGGTACACAGAGCTGGGGCGTGAGCGGCACCCTCCGTTTTCCTTTTCTTCCCACCTAGACTGCGATCCTGGCAGGTAAATGCAGAGCCAATTAGCGAAGGCATGTGAACGTAATGTGGAAACGGAGGGGCAAAGGGAAGCGGCCGTGGTGGAGGAAGAGAGCGGCAGAATACAGCACGGGGTCACTGCCATGCCCTCCTCCTGGACAGGGGTCTGCAGTGCAGCTGCTGCCTAGCAGGCAGCTGGCAGGCCTCATAAATACCCATACGGCTGTATTCCACGATGGTGGAAGTGAGTTTGATATCAAGGTCATCAGTAAAGAAAAATGAAATGCTTTTCTCCAAAATAACATCTTCTAAAGTACCCAAGGCCTATTCACCCAGCCTTACTAGAGTTTATTATAAAATCACAGTTTTCCTGTACTCCCTGGTCTTCATAAGAAAAAAAGAAGTGCAAAGAAAGAAGAATCACAACTTTTCCTTGAGCGCTTAATTCTAAGCATCACAATCAACCTTAGGCCACAGGGCTGGAAACAAAATGCTCCTGTCAGCACTAAGTCAAAAACAGTATAAAGCATCCAACCAGAGCTGTTCTGAGGCTGCCAAAATACATCGCGAGAGAATTCTGCCACAGCAGCACTCTCATTGCTATTGCTGGTCTGCAACTGGAGCCCAGTGACCCCCACTGCAAACTGCCTTCTGAACCTGTCAGTGATCATCATTGCCCAACAGATTGTAAAATGAAGGAGAAAATACTTAGGTGGCTTCCACCTTTAGTGTAACCATCCCAAAATTACAAAACCCACCACTTACTACCAATGTATGAAAAATTTAAATGGCATTGCATAGCACAGTGGACATGACAGGGCTAAGAAGTGAGGTGAAAAAGGAGCAATTCATGCAAAACATCCACAATCGATAAATAAAATCTATGTTCAAATACTTCCTGCTGACTCGATGCATTTTTAATAGTAGCTGTTTGTCACAGAATAGCTTTTATCTCTTTGGGAAATTATATGTTAGATTCTGGTATGTCATATTTTATTTACACCTAGCTACATATTCATGATGTACTCAGTAAAAGAGAGGCCTCTGAAATAGTGGAATGAGCATGTAGAAATGCTTGCATATTGTGTTGTCCTTCTTCTTGTCTGCATACAGCCCTTATGTACTCACCAAAGATGTGACGTCCTGCATTCCTCACCAGCTCATTTAACCCAGGGAGCATAATTGTCACTGAGTGTTTTGTAGGTAGAGCTGTAGAAACACGGGCTTCAAAAATTAACTGCTGAATAAAAACCAGCAGTACTAAAAGTGGTGCGTATCTGCTCCAGAAGATTCCATCAGAACCTTCAGAATGTTTCTGAATGCCCTCTGGATGACAGAAGGGTGGAAGCACTTTCAAGATGCCACAAATACCAATGTGAAAGAGTAAATGATCAGTAACATCAAGCCAAAAACATGCAACCCTTCAGCCAACAAGCCAGCTTCGATACTCAGGGGTGTTAGTGAGAGCAAGGCAGGTAAACAAGAGCGTAAGAAGGGGCAATAAGAGGCGGTAAAATTTGTAGAGCACCCAGGACCAAGAAACATGTGAACAGCTTGGTTTGATACTTCTATAAAGAACTTGTCTAGGTATAAAATCTGTTGCATGCTCTTTTGTTGAGTTTGCTCAGCTCTGGGTAAGTGTGTGCTGTTAGTCTATTCGCAACGGAACGCAGTGACCTGAGAGGAAACTGAATGCCAAGAAGAGAAAGGCATCCAGCATCAGATGAGCAGAAAAATTCCCCCATCAGTGCAGAGCTCTGCAGTTTGTGATGCTGTCCTATGATGGAGCTGCAAGAATCCAGTGGCATATTGTGCCACCAGAAGGCTACGTGCCCATAAATGCTCTGATCATAGTTCTTTCATCTCCTAATGTGTCACTGCAGTCTTGTTATGATCCTTGGCATTGCCGTTCATGGAAGTTTCATACAGTTTTCTATACATCTCAACCACTCATGAATATTTCAGAGGAAAAAAAAAAAACATGAATATAAGGAGGAGATCAGAACACAAAGGGTTTGGCTGGCTGATTCACTTCCTCCACACTGCTTGAAGAGGGAGGTTGACTCAGCAGGTTCTTGTCTTCCAAGGTGCCTGAGCCCACCCATTGGTGCTTTTAAAATGTTACTGCTCAGAGGAAAAAAAAAAACAAACAAAATCCTTTAAGCAGTCAGATAACTGAACCTGGGATACATTCATTGTTTTGATTGGATTTTAAGTTATTGTAACTGAATCTAAACGTTAAAGCGAATAACCTCCGTGTGTCTGCCTGGAAACTGGGCCAAACTGCAGTCAGTGGCTTTGCTGTACAAATGCTTTCAGCTGGCTAATACTTTATGCACTTTCCAGAAATGTTTTGCATCTTGCAGTCTGCCTACGTACATAGTTCTAGACAGGGCGCAGAATTTGTCAGAGATTCTCAAAAACTAATTTAAAAAAAAAACACTGTGCTAGCTGGAATGGGCCTCCCACAAAGCCAAGTGTGTGCTGTTTATTGCTGCTGGGGCAAGCGCATCCTTTGTATGAACCTCACTGTGTGGGTCCTGAGGATACCCCAAGCCACGCTTTGAGTCTGTGTTCTCCGATCTACAGGGCGCAGCTGAGTAGAGAAGTTGGGTACTGCTGGGCCACTTCGTTTGTGCCTCTGCACCTCATAGCGCTTACCTGCACTAAGAGCACTTGCACAAGCTTACCACCTTTCAAATCCCTTGGGCTGACACTTCGGAGTACAGCAATCCCTGTCCCGATACAGCCCCACTCCAGAGGTGTATAAAGTTTAGGATACTCATAGAAAGTCGCAGCGTGGTGCCTTACAATTAAATCTATGTTAAGTGGAAACAGCCGGTATAATTGTTGTGAAATGCGATGCTCCAGACAGTGAATGGACTCAAGTTCCTATTGTCTGCAAAGCCTTTTCCCCATTTCTTTCCTCATGACACAAACTCCTCCCTCTTGGCAGAATCAACAGAGAAAAACAACAATAGAAAGTAATAGCTTAAGTGCTTGGTACTAAGCAGATGCTGTCTCATTAATGTCAATTGCAGCACATCTTACCCGAGGATTTGTGATCTATCTCTAGGTTCAGAAATCACATCTTTTTTTTTTTTTTTTTTTTTTTCTTGAGTAAAAAGATAATGATCTAAATGAAATTAAGCTGAAATGTAACCTCTGAATGCAGTCTTTTTTCTTTGATTAAAGGCAGAAATATGTTCAGTATTTATTCTACATGCTTACTTTTGCATTTAATAGAATTAAAAGATTATTTAAAAACCCCTCAAAACCTCTAATGCTAAATAGCTAAACATTATTCTAGGAAAATGCAGACTATTTCCACTGCCTAATCAAAACATCAAACGTGAATGCATTCTGTCCGAACCAACAGCAATACTTCTGCAAACACATCTTCTAAATTGCTTGGAAATTGAAATCACAGATTTTCAGCTACTGATTTATTTATTTATTTATTTTCACTAAGCACAGAAATGATTTTCCTCCACCTACAACTTCTGAAGCTGAACACTATGTCCTAGCAAAATCTAAGCAACCTTCAAAAAGCCTGAGAACAATTTCTCCTGGTTTACCAGAAAACAGCTATGTGTGTTACAAAGCAAGATGTTAAACTGCTCTGGTGGGGGGGTGAGGGGGGTGGGGGGAAGATGTCGCTAACAACAGCATGGCTTACTTCATAAACCATACCCTGCTGGTAGGGGCAGGTTGGTCTATAAAAGACTGAAATGTTCCACTAAAATTACATTGCATGCACTGTATAGCATCAACAATGAACAGTGCCAGCTGGTATCTGCAAAGCAGGCATCAGGAAATAACGGTGTATGCGATGCTTTTATTTTTGCCTTTTTCTACAAGTAAATTAGGAAGCACGTCTTTCATAAAGGAGCAAAAACTGATATGGAATTGAACCTGCTTTGCCCTGCTCTTTCAGTAGCAGCTGAAACCACGACAGTGAATAGAATCAAGAAGGTTATTGTTACCATAGCTATGGTTTTATTACAAGCCTCCCGAAATTTCAGATTCTCCTTAATACTATGGGTTATGGAATCTGAGAATCTCAGCCTGAAAATGTTTTAGTTTATGCCATTGCTGGAAAACTCTTGGGAGTTATGCAGTTTACATGGTTCATTACTGATGGGGAGGGCAATTTTTTTCATGATCATTTTAAAATAAATCAAAGAGATTTATAATAATAATCCCATAGTCATCAACTCTGATACCACAAGAACACATTTTGGGTGTGGAATCCAGTGGCATCTAACCAGGGTCTTGTAAAACAAACAAGGAGTTTCCCAGATGTATTTTTTTCAAGGGGATTTTTTTTGTTAGTTCTGCTGTTCCACCTTCCCTCCTCTCTATGGCCCTCTCAGAAGGGCAAGAAGGGGAAAAATAAGTGGCTTGGGAGGGGATGGAGAGAGTATTTAAAAACCTAGAGGCAGCAGGCAGCTTCCAGGATTGGCTCCTAACACATTCCACAGCAGACTGCCTGTACTGGAACAGCCAGCCTCCTCCCCTGCTACCGGTGGGACTCATTAACATACTCAACATCTTTCAAAACATAACACTTAGACAAAATGCTTCTTTTTTTTTTTTAATAATTTTTTCTTCTACTCCTGGTGAATGATACTGTTTACAGTCTCTATGGTTCTTCTATCTCCTTCCCTTCCTACGAACTGATTTTCCTTTCTGGCTTGATTTTAGGAGCACCCATCTTTTTTCTTTTTCTTTTTCTTTTTTTTTTCCTTTTTCTTCCAGTATGTCTAAGATAAAAAGAATTAACAGGCAGTAAATCCTATCAAGAGAGTGGATTGAGATCCCTTGGTGATATTCTGCATCTATTCTGTTGCTGGAGCATCCGATAAAGGTGCTATTTGAAACTTGTTGCAGTCAACAGGCTTCTGTGATAATAATAAAAAGAAATGATAGTTTTGCTCTTGGCAGTATTTTCTAGTATTCTTCAGAGAGAGAGACAAGTAAATCAAGAAAATTAAGCCAGAAGATCACCAGACCAGGCAGTCAGAGTTCAGTTTCAAAATGGCCATACCAAAATGCTTCTTCTTTGGAATTAAGAAAATACTAAAGTTTTTTTTTTTGTGTGTTTATTTTTCTGTGCTTAAATTTACATTAAAATGTAGGAAGCTTCAGCAGTGCTGCAGGCCAGACTTTCTATACAACTGCTGCTGGCAATGTTTGAGTTTTTACAGTTGACATTTTACTTCAAGACAGTCTTCCTTCATGCTACACACAGATAAATGAGTGCAGAAGGATAAAGCAATGGACAATATTGCTGTAGCACAATTTGAAGATTTTTTTAAACTGCTTTATGTAGATTAAGCCCCACCACAAATGTGAAGCAGCTGCCACATTAGAAGCACTAAACAGCATTTATCTTGATCTGTTTAAAATCTACCTGCTTTAAAGTCTAATCAAAAAGCGTGTCCCTTGTATTCAGTCACTGAAACAAAGGATCAGAGCATGCACTGAGGGTCCTGTTTTCCTTTTTTGACAAACACCCTTACTGAATTCTAAAGCTGTTGAGAAATACAGAATTGAAAACAACAAGTGATTCTAAACTGGACACCCAAACAAACTAGAGATCAACCAACCAGCAGTGTGACTTTATATTAATATTTGCAAATGCCCATCTTCCAAATGCCCATCTCTGCCTGCTTATAGCCTAAAATATGGAGATGGTTAACCCCGTGTCAGAAACACAGCCTATGAACATTACTAGCAAGAAATTCTCTGGTAACTTGTGTTTCAGCCAAACCCTGTGTTACTGCAAAGGGATGAAATTTCAGTAAAGTGAAAGCACCGTGCCAGTGCTCGGTTTAGTCAGCTCTGTACTGTCATATGCCCATACGTAATAGTCACATGGAAAAATATATTTCATGTTCTAACTATAAATACAACGTACTTTGTGAAGACCCTCACAGCCCTCTTTTTTTTTTTTTTCTGCGCTGACATTGATTCTACAACAATTGCTATGCTGATTGTAAAACAGTTTGTTGCTATATACTGTAACTGTTTTGTCTGTATTATAATACCTCATTTTCTCTCAGCAGTGAGAGTTTCTTGCCCAAAAGGACTGGGTATTCCACGTCAGTAGAATAAAAGCCAGTTTAAAGGGACATTTTAAGCCCACACAGCAAGCCACTTGCAGACATCTCAGAAGCAGCCCACACCTTGTACAACACACAGAGGCCAGCCTGTGAGACTGCTGGGAGCATCCTGGTGTGGAGAACAGGCAGCCCGACAGAACAGCCTCCGGTTTTACTATGTGTGAGGCTGCAAAGCACTATTTCCTTCAGTTTAGATCTTTATATCTGTCACTATTTTAATAGCATTCTGACATTAAACTGACAAACATGTAGATTAGCATACACTTTTAGACAAATCTAATTAACAACAACAAAAAAGTAGAAAATTATCTAAACAAAAAAGTGGTCTGTACTAGTTTGTACTGGCTACAGTGCCCATCAGATTTGTGTCACAGGACCTCAGTTATTAAATGCAATACATATGAATTCACCACAGCACCCTTAGACTGTTTTGCTTCTGACTTAAAATTAACGCAGACAAGAGTGTTTACTAAAAGTAACTTCAAGACTCTAACTTGGCTGTAAGCACTTTCTCCTGTATTCTACTTATAACTCATTGCTTGAGTGATGAAATTGATATGGGAAGCAATTTAGTAAACATGCAACCTGATCTTTGATCGCAGAGAAAACAAGAAGAAATTAAGCTTGTGAATGAGCGTGTTGCTTTAAATGTATATATATGAAAGGTATACAATGTATAAGTATCACTGCTTAAATTTTTGCAAACTGTTTCACTAATTTAGGAATCCTGTGTTCTAAGAATTACACATAAGTGAATGCCCCAGTTTACCATTTTAATTTCTTAAATAGGATGTCTGTTTACATCAGTTAAAATTAAATTGAAGAATCATGATTCTAATTTTCTCATTAATACAGGACATTACTGTAAGATATTCTCTATACTTTGACCATTTTGTTCTCAACTTTACAATCTTCTGGGTCAAGCTTCAGAACACGGGAACATCACCCTAACATCTGGAGGACAAATGATTATTATCTATTTACAAGGTAAGTAGCTTGAGCCACCCAAATTAAATGGATTAACTGAAGAGATAACTAACAGCCTAACTAATAGTTCAGAATTAGATATGCCCTTGCAAAACAGCATTATGTATATGCTTCCATGAAAAAAAAAAAAAAAAAAAAAAAGTACAAAGAACAAAAAGATACACTGAAATGGGACATGAAGATCAGGAAAGGAAGATAAAATGGATGGCAACATATTAAGAAAGCACAAGAGACAGTTATTCACAGGATTCCCATCTGCAAACTGCTCCAGCAAATGCTCTGTTGAGTCAATTCATTCAAGGAAGCCCTTGCTAGAAGACACTACTGACCACACATTGCATGAGCATTACATGATCCTGCTGGAATACAGCCCCAGCAGCCCCAGCGACAGGATCTTTACTTAAAACAGCCACTACTGTTAAGAAATAGATTGAGAAAATGAGAAAGAAATGAAAAAGAAATGGGCATGTGTAAAAAAAAAAAAAAAAAGAAAAAAAAAGAAAAATTTAAGGCATGCAGATATTACTTGTCTTTCACTTCCGTGTTTGAAGATAAAGTATCACCTCTGAAAGTTGGATATAATAGACCTCTAAAATAAAACACTGAAAGTGTGTAGTGAACTTTAAATGCAGAACTTAATCGAACAGTAATATTTCCTCTATGCTGTAGTAAATGTTAGTTATCCTTGAGCTCATACATTTCAATTTAAGGAGAATAGTCCCTTGATAAGAACATATAATAAAATAAAAATGATTAAAAAAAACACCTGAGCTCTATAAAAAACAAAGAAAGAAAGAAAGAAACAAAACAAAACAAAACAAAAACCTATGGTGTATATTTAGCATTTGGTGCATCTTGGTTATATTACTGAAACTGTCTCTACAGAAGTATTAAAATATAACTACCAAAAATTGTGTTTTTTTTTTTTTGTTTTGTTTGGTTGGTTTGGGTTTTTTTGCATCATGAGGCATATGAAATGTTAAGAACAAGGTTTCCCTTGTGAGATTTCCAGACCAATTCTGAAGCACTAAAAAAGTTACAGAATTCAAATAAAACCTGAAAATTCAAATTTGTAAGACACATCGAATCAGTCAGGTCCAACCATCTTTTATGAGTGGCTGTGAACTGTATTTATATTGTATTAATACAAGTAAATAACTGTATTAATAAAGTCTTCAATTTTCCCTCACTTTTTTTTGGCATAATTTTTCATATTATTTTAAAACATAATTGTACATTAATTATGTAAATTGGGAGTTGGATTAGAATGCCTTCAGAGGTCCCTTCCAACTCTAAGGATTCTATGATTCTATGATTCTGTATATATGGACTCAAACTGAACCATATGGTAAGAGTTTAAATTGCTAAAAAATTATTCATTTAAAATACAAGGAAGCAGTTATTGAAATGGAATCTCCCACATGGCACTGCAAAGAGTCCCAATCAAACATACCTGCAGCTGGCCTCAGAAATCTTTTTTGCCATTCCGAGTAGTGATTGACACTGTACCCAGACCTCAGTTGCTGCAAATGTTCCCACAGCACCATGTCCTCCCTGCATGATGGTGACTCCATATGGAACAGCACGATAGAGACTTGCAAGCCTCATGATGCGCTGTGGTCTGATTTAGTCCAAAAAGGGCGGAGATGAGTTATCAGTTCAGTGCAGGAAAGGGCAAAGGTTTAGAGTATGCATGGCTCTGGTGTGCATGGAAGCTCAGCTTGATACATCTGCAGGGTCTCCAAACGCACTTGAAAAAGCTTGAAAAATAACTTATTGATTGAATGGTCCTCAATACCAACTCAAGTGATTCAAGGCAGGAATAATAAACACACAGGACCATAGAATAAATTGTCCAATTAGTTAGACAACTTAATCACACTGCTTACCATCCCAGAAGACAAGGTTTACCAGAGGAATTCAGGGTCAGGTTTCCCAAGCTCTCATCTTCCCATATTTTTCAAAATCTGCCTGAGAGTGGGACTGCTTGGCAAAGAATAAAAGCCAACATTTCTGAATGAGTCCTTCCCTCGTGCTCATCGGTTATCTTTTTAAGTACAAAATTAGCTCCATATAATTTCCTGAGATTGGACAGTCAGTCTCACTATTATAGATCTGTCTAGAGAGTAGAAGACAACTTTGTTCAGCTTTCTTCACAGCACAGAAAAGAGAACTGCCCCTGTAAACATGTCACAGTGTCATACAGTAGCGCTTGTTGGATGGGAAATGGGTCTGATACACATCTGCTCCAGCTCAGTAAGCACAGCAGAGTGTTCCCATTCAAATCTTCCTTATAGGACTTTGCTAAATGTACTTATTACCTGCAGAATTGTCAATTCCTACTTTAGTAAGCTGAGTTTTTGTAAAAAAATGGATATTGTAACAGTGATATTATTAATAACCAGTTTTGAGTCATTCATTTAAATGAAATTATTCAAAAATTTTACAGGGAGAACCAAAATAGTCCAGTTACTAACTATGCTGTGCATAGCTATAAGAACAAGTAATGAAGAATGGGTAAGATACACAATGAATTTACAATTACTGTTTTCATGATATTTTTAAATACTACTTTCTGAACATTTTAATTCTACATACGTACAGTTGGCTAATAGAGAAAGAATAGTCACACATTTGAAAAGAGGCTTTTGCTGAAGACAGGTTCCATATTACAAACACCATGTGTTTTTCTTGCCTGGCAGAGTATCAGCTTGCCTTGTGAAAATTCTGTTTTCCATTGGAAAAAAAAAGAAGGATATAAGATGTATCCAAGGACTTATAATTCCTCTTGGCTGACCTAAACAGAAGTGTTGGTGAGTATCTCTGAAAGCAGTTCTCATAAAAACAGCAGGGTTAGTTGACCAGTAGCTATAGAGATGGGTTGATCGCTCTTGTGGTTCAGTCTCCAAAAAGGAAAAAGGAACTTCAAATTAGTAGTGTACTAAATGAGATTTTGGACACGTAGCAGATGGTAACAAAGAGTCACGGGCAATATAGTACAGAGATTGTCAGTATCCATAGAATAGCAGCTCGGGGAATTAAAAAGACAATTCTGAAGTAACATTAACTTCTAAACCACAATTAAAGGATAGTTAACTTTTCATAAATAAGACACAGGCTCCTGGTAGGAGGCTCTGAATTTTCATTTGTCTCTTCAACAGCTGGAAGTGCACTGTTAATTAATTCTTACCAAATAACACCAGTCAAGTATGATTTTCTGGATCTACAAAGAAACATGTATCAGTATTTTCAAGTAATGCCTTTTCACAAAATTATTAGTATCAGGTTCTTGAGTTTTCACGTTCTCTTCAAGAAGCTGTGAGTTCAGAAACTGTTCAAGCTTTTTTTGATGCAAAAAGTTTAGGCAAATAAGCAAGTAGAGTGACTAGTCTTTCTTTTCTTGCTTCCTTTCAGGCAATCTGGACAGTCAGTTTGTTTTGGGGGCCCGCTCCTGTTCCAAAACCAGGAAAATCTCCCAGGGATTCAAAAGAACCATCTGTAAGATACTCATTTAGGCCATGAGTTCTCTTCATATAAAATGTTTTAGAAGGCAATAAAACATAAAGGTAATTTTCCCCCTCCAGAAGAATGGAGTTGCTTTAGAAAGAGAGAATGAAGGAATGAGAAAGAACAAGAAAATAAGGGAGAGAATGGGTAAAAAGGCAAGAAAGTGAACGAGAAATGAATAAGAAAAAAAAAAAAAAAGAAAATGAATAAGAAAAAAAAAGAAAAAGGAAAAAGAAAAAGAAGAAAAGAAAGAAAGAGACAAATAAAGGAAGAGAAAGCAAGCAAGAAAGGAAAGAAAGAAGAGAAAGGGAGAAAAGGGGAATGAATAAGAAGTTTACTCTGACAAAATGCAGTTCTGGAGAATTTTCCTCTTAAGTTTAGAAAGAGGGAGAGGGCAGTTTGGAGAGCAGCATTATACTGATTCCTCTTTGGATTAATTTATAGAATTGGATGTGCAGAGATAAACTACATACATGTAACTGTAAGCAAAATCAGCCTAGAGATCACAATAATCAGTAAACTGTGCAGCCTCCAGAAGGCTCAGCTGTTCTTGTCTTTCAGAACACATCCTTGCTGAATGCTCTGCTGTTTGCTTACAAGCCAATATCTTCTTTGTGACAGTAAACACACAAAGAGAAATTCAAACCAAGCATTTGACACTGCTCACTGGCTATCCATAGGGGTTTTTAAGAAAGAGGAAAAAATCCAGCTAGTCTGAAAGCAAAAGGGTATTTCCTAAAGAATTATTTCCCTCCCCCAGTTTGTCCTTCCTTGTATACGGATCCTTGTTAAATGAGAGAGATAAAATGGAAAGCCACAGGAAAAAAATATAATGGACATATTTCCTTGTGGGCATTAATATAACCTACTTTAGCTACTTTAGTTACCTCATTCGTGATCTGCCCTTGTTTCCATTAGAAGCCACAGCCAGAGGTCTGCAATTCTGCTTATAGTATCCCCCTCTGGAGTTAAACACCGTTCAAGCGTCACACAGTCTATGTATTTCCAAGTGGCTAGATAGTACCACGTGCAAGCATTTTCCTACTGAAGACCTAGATTCTACAAATGAAAATTATTCCTTGGCTTTCTGCATGCTTCTATCTAAACTATTGCACATTGGCCCAATTCAGTGATCACAGCAATAATCTCAGCTAAAATGATCCTCCGTAGAAGTGTGGGAACAAGACAAAAGGAGTCTGTTTTAGCTAAAATGAATGTAAGTTTTACACAAGCAAGATCCAAGAAAGGATCAGAAACTTTGGCTCAGCACCTTTCTAAGCTAAGTGCAATTTGAATTTCTGGAGATTGAAGGCAGGATTCTGAATAATACCTCCTAAAGCTGCACGAACTCCATCTAGAAAAGTTCAGATGTTGTTTTCTGAGGTTTGTTCAGATCACCATAGAGAAAGACAGCTGCAGAATCTTGGTTTAGGTTGCTTTGTAACAAGTCAAAGTTATCTTGAAGAGGAAGACTCATTAACATTTGCTCATTAACATTTGCTTGTTTAAGGTTTATTATTATTATTCTTTTTTCCTCTGACTGACTGTCAGTCCTGCCATAAAATATTATTTCTTTCCTTCCTTTTCTACTTTGCGATGGCACTAAATGTTTAGGTATCCTCATCTCTCTGATACATTCACCAATACAAAGAGAACTCATGCTTTTGTTCTTCCAGCTGAAGGACTGTGCAGAACGACGTTACATGCAGTATTCCAATCAACAGCATGCTTCTGCTTCTTAATGTAATACAACACTAAAAGCACTCAACTGCAGTAAAACAAACTGCAGCATTTATGGTTTAAACGCATATGAAACAAAGATACTAAACTGTTTTACCAGAATAAACTAAGTTTCACAACTGGAATTTTACAGTACCCACCACAAAGATATTCCAGTTACACGAATTTCTATTTCAAGTTTCAACTTGGTAAACTAAGGCATATGCAGACCCTAGGAGCGTCTCCAATGAAAACAACCAATTTGTTTAAATTCTGTTTTCTTTTTTTCACAATCTAAGACACGACATATGCACAGATCTCCAGTGAAGGTACAGTGGTTTATTCACATTCTCCTATACGTGAACAGAGTCCCGTATCTTTATTCAGCACAAGGCTGGCTTTCTTCAGCCGACTAGCACATATTAGCGAACTGTAGAGGAATGCAGCAGCCTATCTCCTATAAAAACCACTTGGCTCTTTAAGCCTACGCTGCACTAGAAATAGACTTATATCTTACAAACACCACTAAATGTCAGAGCATATCATTTATTCATTGTGTGCTGTATTATTTTTCAAATGAGATTATATGTACACCCTACTATGTAAAGCTGGAGAAATATTCTCATAAATTATTCACTTCTGTATTGAGGAATTTATACAGTTTCCAAATCAATTTACAGACTATGTAGTGAAGGTCAAACTTAAAGGGTGGAGATTCAGAATTCGATTTGGGTCCTACTCCTGTTTCAGTGATTGACCTACTGCTTGTTTTTCAGTGCTGCCTTGCACTGGGAGTTGACTGTCTCTGCTTTCTTTTCTCCTGTACAATCCTCATTTGATGTCCCTCACATGCAAATGGTGATATAAAGCCACCTCTTATTTTGCTTAAACTCAGCATCTGAAACATTGTTTGCTCTGAGCTGCATAAAGACAAAGAGCCCCAGTATGCCTTTATGTTCATCCATCCACTGCTCAGCAACGTGCAGGCAAGTCTCCAGTCTGCAAACCTTCCTTCAAATGCTACCTTCTTTTGGTCAAGTACGGGCCGTAATCACTTTCAGTGCCTAGACATATAAAGATGGTTCAAGTAAAAAAAAAAAATTACATTTGATGCAGGCAGACAATGAAGCCTTAGGATACAATCCTGTCTAATCAATCTGTTCTGAATCGCCCGTGAAAGACATGCTTCAGATTGCAGTTTTGCACACAGAGGATGTGATCTGATCTTTTATGCCTCCTCCTCCAGTTAAGTTAGGTTTTCACACCGACAGCAGAGCTATTGTGTGCATGACATTTAGTGCTGGAAATGGATGCTGTGCCTTGGCAATGAAAGGAAAATCTGAGCACAAGCAATGAAAAGATATCTTCACAGCGTTCCTTGGTCTCTTGTTAGTCATTCAGTGTAGGGCAATTCAGCACAGAGGAAACACACTGAGTGAATGTCAGCGTTCTCAGCTCTCACAGCAAAAAAAACCCCAAAAAGTAAAAAAAGCCAAAACTGATCTAAAACTGAATATGGACACTGAGTCTGCCAGACCCCAGATTTTCAGTACATACCAATTAAAAACTTTCTGACAGCAAAGGAAATCCCAGGACCCAACTGGGGTTTATTTGGGAAACATGCAATTTCCATCCAAGAGAGCAAGCTGGATGTCTGTCTTCAGGTTGTACGGAAAAAAAAAAAATAAAATTAACTGCTTTGACTTTGTATTTAGATGCAGATTTGTAGTTTGGAGAGGAAAGCACGGTCTACAATCTAGAAAGCAGTGCCATCCCAACCAGAAGTTCCTCAACATTTTGTAACCTCATTGAGAGCAGCGTCTGTGGTCTACATTTGACTGGATCCCAAGAAGTCAACACAGGCTCTTCGTGCAGATGCAGCTCTAAGGTGTTTACGTTCATCAGTGAGGTTTACCTCTTGCCCCAGATTGTGGAATATGGCTTTGGAAACTAAATGGTTTGGTTTTATTTTTATCATTTTCCCATATAGGAACACGGACAAGTAATTAAGGTATTATGGGACAGCTGAACGTCAAATGCAAGAATAATTATCAATTTCTATATTTTCAGTTCTTCCATACTACAGGACATGGAATTTTATCCATGCTTATGGGTTTCTCTTACGCAAAAATATCTCAGTCCCTAAAAGTTGTGTGCCCTACAAACACAGAACTGGAAGAATTCCGATACCAGTAACAATAGGGTCAAAGGCATTGAATTGGTTAGGCATGCCTTATGCTACATAAGAGGGTAAAACACTCACGATCTTTCTTAATCTGTCCTAAGAAATAATTCCTACCTGAGTTCTCAGAAAGTTGTACATGGATTTGATTCTGGGAGTGTGAGCAAGACACACAAACAAGCAGCAGCCCTCTGTGTCTAGGATTGTGTCTGCTGTTGAAGAATGGAAGATGAAAAAGAGTACATCAGGGATTAAACCAATTGCCTGGTTGTGTGTGGCTAAATTAAATCCTTTCTGACACCTGCATATGACCAAGATATGATTTGTTAATTATCAGTAAATTAAGATTTTGGTCCAAAATATATACTGTATGAAAGTGGCTAGGGTGCAGGCAGCCTTGCTTTTCTTGTGGGCAGTTAACAAAAGGAGTGAAGAAGGAAATTTAGCTTCAAAGATAGCAAGACTAGAAGGGAAGATTATAGGTAATTCTCTCCTCTTTTTTTCTCTCCTTATAGTTCATGTTTTACAGAATATAACATCCCAGCCTACAGGACTAACCAGGATATTTTTTTCTAGATATGCTATATCAAATACCTGGAATAAAATAAATGATACTGATTGTGACAGAATCATCAAGTAATTCTTATTAGACTGAGCAGTTAATACCTTTCTCACATGACTTGCTATTTCGCCAGTTTTTATAGCACATACAGACCTCATCAGAAAAAAAAAAAAGCGCAAAAAAACCCCTCTCTCTTTATTAGTATCCTCTCTAGAGAGAGAGTCCCTTCCCAGCTGAAGAATCGTGCACCAATCTCTCAGATATAATTCCCAGACCACTTCTGAAATGCTGTGTGTGTGCCCAGCCCCTTTGTGCAGCCCGGCACAGTGCACAGTGAATGGACCAGACTCCATCAGCATCTGACAAGTGCATAGGAGTCTACAGCTGTTCTTCTTGAAATGGTTTCATAGATAGCCATCTGATGACGTACAGTATATAAATGAGCCACAGAGCAAAAGTCATTAAAATCTAACCTATGTTACTCCCTAAAGTGTGTAATAAATTGGATTTTAATCTCAAATTTCTGCTTCTTTCAAGACAGAGGCCAAATAAAATTAAAGAAATTGGCCAAAGCACAAAATGGTTTTTGTAGTCTTTCAGCCCTTCACTGTGTAATGAGGATGACTCTCTTCTCGATGAAAAGTATTGTGTAATGATCATTTGTATATCAACTTTCATGCAATTGAAAGGTGCTGCCTAAAAGACCTGCCAAGCGTTTATGCCCTATAATTTTCTTCTTTTTTCATATCTATATATTGAAAAATGGAGAACGTAGCCAGTCAACTATGGTGACAAAGTTTTGCTCCTTCTGCAGTACTACACCTTTTAAATGTTAATTCCAGAATCTGTAGTTTTTCATTACATTTTTACTAAATTGATTCTAGAAATCACCAAACAGTGTATTTACTATACAATGCAATTTTAAAACATGCACAAAAATATTACTGTACACAGATGTTTCTGTGGGAGAGTTAAGCTGCAGCAATTTAATGTCACAGCATTAGAGTGTGAGGCCCTTGGCAAGTTTTAATACTGGATGAGCAATAAAATGAGGTTATCTAGAAGAAGCAGCTGAGGATAGATAAGGTGAAATATTTAAACAAGCCTAGACCTAATCAAAGTGCTTGTTTCATTAAGTATGTTTGTATGAGTACTAAAAACCACAAAGAATGCACATGAATGTAAACCCAGACAAATGCATTTACGAATCAGGTTCCAGGTCACTGAACAAAGGATGTTGCCATTGCACATAGCCACTGGCCTCTTAAGTGTATAATGTTAGTATATAATGTATAAAGTATATAATGTTAGCCTGATTTCCACTAGAGAGTTGACATTATTATGAAAGCTCCATCACATTACAGGACCTTACATCGATATTGACATGTCTGTGCGGTAACAACTACTCAATACGTAACAGATTCCAGACCTGATGGGTTTTCACCCCTAGAACTCTCCAAAATAAGGAAAGGAATATTAATGGAAAGCCATTGTAAACTGCTCTTTTGGACAGTGCACTTCTATTCATTTAGCTATCTGCCAAGTGCAGCATGAATAGCAACTGCAGTGCAGGTCCTAGAGATACTACAGAGAGGAGAAAGATCCATCAGAGAAAATGCCATCAAGAGATGCAAAGCATAAACGACAGGGCCAGCAGGGCCTAGTTTGCTTCCTTTACACCATCAGAAAGTCATCTGATGTAAACCACCTGCTTTGTTAACATTCTTCACACTACACCCAGCCATGACACATGTAGGCAAGTACCATATATGATGGTTTTATGGTTTTCTGTTTTCAGTAAATTTCATGTACTATTTAGATTGACACTCATACAATTAAACAAAGAACCAACATCAAGAAATCTCCTTCTCTCAGACATTTACATGAAATGTAAACTTATTTACACAAACAGCATTTCCAGCGCAGCGTTAAGTCTAAGAAAACAAAATTATTTTAAAAATCATACCTGCCCATTTCTCAAACTGGATATAGATTTCACAAAGCTGAATGAATCTCCAATGACACACCACTCCTAGTTGTTCTGAAACTTGTCAGATAAATTCTCTTGGCTTGCTTTACCAGAGGAATCACTGCACATATCCCAGCTCAACAAATCACAGTGTAATTCATGACGGGTTATCAAGGAACTGATAGAAAGCATTGTATGCTCAGGACTAGACTAAATTTAGAGAGGAGAGGTACGAATATCACACTCTCATTCCTAAACTGGAGTTACTAGTGCCCTTATTAGTGCCTAATCACTTGGAAAATAATGAGTTTTTTTTCCTGGGAGGAATAAATCAAGCAACATTTAGATTTGAGCTCATTCTCAGGCAGATCCCTGGATCTCCAAACAGCTGACTTGTTCCACTGTGTCTTGAAAAGCCTGACTGAAGTCCCTGGCCCCAGAGATCCCTCGAGGTTGCCTTTCTGGGCTCACACCTCAGTGGGCATTTGCCTCCTGACCTACCCAGGGACCCCATGTAGCTGGGTGGCCTGGCAGTGCACCAGGCAGTGGGTATGAACTCACCCCTGAGCCTCTCTGCATGACTGTTTGCCAAACTTGCAAGAGAAATGGACATAATGCTGCAGTAAGCCTCAATTCCTGTGCATCAAGCAGTTTTTTTGCCTGAAAGTCCTACCAGCAAACATGCAGGCACTGATCCTGCCAGATGGCAGAGAGCCACTTTAAAGGAGCAAGGTGTCCAGCCAAAAGAGGTGCAACTTTTACCCTCAGAGAGAGCAGTAGGCTTTCTGAAGGGAGACAGACTCTCCATGCATCAGGAAGTGCCCAGGAACACTGTCCACTCCTCCAGAGACAAGGCGGCTACATGTCATCTCTCAAGCCAGTCTGGCCCAACAATTGCTTATCACAATAAATTTTCCCAGGATTTAGGGCGTTTTTTTATTGCTTTTTGCTTTAAGCACTAGGAAGAAAAAGCACGGCTGGAAAGAGATATCTGTGCACAGACTAATGGTAAGATTAGAGAGCAAATGGAAAATACTCAAAGATAAATCTTGCCTCTGTAGCAAGATATTAAAACATACATAGAAAAGAAATGTGGTACAAACATGTTATTATATATTATTTTTTCTAGGGCACTCACGAAAGCTATTTTATTTGGCAATGAATTTAACAGTCACTCATGTTGTTCAACTCTACCTTCAGATAACACTCCTGAATTAATTAGGTATATCATTTTATCTGTCTGCTTCATGGTGCTTCTGCAGGAAATACGACCAGAGGTATATGCACCTCCCATATTTGCACACTGTAAAAACATTAGAAGAGAAACAGGAAACCCTACTCCTTTTAATTTTGCACAGCCTAATGCTTCTCTGAAAATAAGAGCACTGAACAAAACTTTCCTGCCATTTTATCTTTTGCTTCCATTGCCAGATTGAGAGCCCTTTAGGGGAACAAATCAATGAGAAGAATCCCAGCTGCAGAATGCACACTGGCTCCAGCAGCAGACAAAGGCTGCAGTCTGCTCAACACCAGTAAGTCTCTGTAAGTCCTGTCTAGGAAAAGCCACATACAAGCTTCTCAGGATGCGCTTTTTAAGTGGGCTATGCCTACCTTCCATTAGTAGCTTTATGGTTTTGTTTTGGTTTTGTTTTTTTTTTTTCACTTAACATCATTCTTGGTTCTGAAATGAACTAAGTGTTACGTTCAAAATCCTGGAACTTCTGTGAAAGTTTTGAACCAGACCTCTACATAAACCTTGGAAATCCAAATGTGATTTTTCTTCTATGACTTCCATATTTTATTTTATTTTTTCCTCTGTTGAAGTAGCTCATACTTCCTTTAACCACTCTAAGCACTAATGCAGGATTTCCCCTATAGGTTCAAATATTTCACTTGACCAGCTCCTTCAGAAAAAGGATCATCTGTACTGGAAATCTTCCAATCCTGCAGCCTTTGCTTCCTCAGCAACACAGCAGGTATGTTTCATTAAGAAGCATGAAGGGCCCTACCAACTCCTCTGTGTGATCTGAGATTATGAAAGTGTTTTCTGTCATCTAAGAGCCAAAAGAAAGACCAAAGAAACCCTGGGATCTAAATTAGGCCAAAAGGAACTTAATAAATCAGACTCCTCTGGAGAACTTCTGACTCCCAGAGGCCCTGCCAACAGTCCACAAGAAGATACAACAAATTAAGAAGACCACAAAATAGAGTAAGATTATACTTGTAAATCCTATTCTAAAATGCCCTACATTAAAAAACAAACAAACAAAAACCTAGTTACTGTAATCTCAACATAAAGAATTCATTATTTTAAAGACTCTTTTCAGAAAGGAAACATTAGAAAACATTTTGCATACTAAGCAATGCTGGATTTTTCATTTTTTTCTCCTAAAGCTATTATTTTATGTTCTTGTATATTGAATCTTCTTTTCTTTTTTCTTTTTTTTCTTCTTTCTTTCAAATTACGGACAAACATATAGCATCTGCATAATGGAAACAAAGCACAATTAAAGTCACAGAGCCATATTCTGCATGTGCTTTCTAGAATTGTAATTTAGCCTTACCATTTCCTGCACTGCATTACAGAGTCATGGAACAGGAAACTGTCCTCACCACAGAGGTGAAACTGATACTCACATATTTGAGAGAAAGCCAAGATTCATCCTGAAAAAAAAAAAAATAGATCCAAAACAACCCTGTTTAAAGTCAGTGGAATTTAGTAATTTTTTCTTCTACTAATAATGAGTCAGCTTTCAGCGAGCTGTCGTGTTGCTTTAGGTTGAGGAATAGAATGAGTGGATAGGAATACCTCCATACCCAGAGAGTGGTGGTCAACGACTCAGTGTTTGGATGGAGATCAGTGACAAGTGGTGTTCCTCGGGGGTCTGTAGTGGGGGCAGTTCTCTTTAATATCTTTATCACTTACATCGACGGTGGGATGGAGTGCACCCTCTGTAAGTTTGTGGATGACACCAACCTGCGTGATGCAGTTGACACACTCTATGGACAGAATGCCATCCAGATAGATCTAAACAGGCTTAAGAAGTGGATCCAGGAGAACCTCACAAAGTTCAACAAATCCAAGTACGTGGGTCTTGCACCTGGGTCAAGGCAACCCCCTCTATCAATACAAGCTGGGGGATGAAAGGATAGAGCATAGCCCTGCCAACTTGTAGGTACTGGCGGATGGCAAGCTGCACATGAGCCAGCAATATGCCCTTGCAGCCCAGAAAGCCAATTGTATCCTGGGCTGCATCAAAAGAAGCGTGGCCAGCAGGTCGAGGGAGGTGATCCAATAGGAGCCCTTCTATTGTGCACTGGTGAGGCCTCACCTGGAGTACTGCATCCAGATGTAGAGTCCCCAGTACAGGAGAGACATAGACCTGTCAGAGCACATTCAGAAGAGGGCCATAAAAATGATCCAAGGGATGGAACACCTCTCCTATGAGGACAGGCCAAAAGAGCTGGGGCTGTTCAGCTGGGAGAAGACTCCAGGGACACCTGATAGCGGCCTTTCAGTATGTAAAGGGAAGCTACAGGAAAAAAGGGGACAGACTCTTTAGTAGGGTCTGTTGTATTTGGACAAGGGGAAATGGCTTCAAACTAAAAGAGAGGAAATTTAGGTTGGATATAAAGAAGTTTTTTACAATAAGGATAGTAAGGCACTGGAACAGGTTTCCCGGAGAGGTGGTAGATTTGTCCTTGGAGACATTCAAAGTCAGGCTGGATGGGGCTCTGAGCAATTTGATCAAGCTGTAGGTGTCTCAATTCATTGCAGGGGAGTTGGACTAGGTGACATTTTAGGATCCCTTCTATCTCAAACAATTCTATGATTCTCTATATATTTTTTTTTATCTGGCAGTGGGTCCACAGGCACCGTAATGCATGTTTTAGTCACATTTCCCCTATGAGGAACTCGATCTGAGCACCCTCACATCTGTCAGTGTGAGGACTCAAGATACACTAGGCATTCAGCAGGAATGGTGCTCAGATTTATAAGGGCATGTAACAACCAGACAAGGGAAAGTGGTTTTAAACTGGAAGAGGGTAGATTTAGACTAGATATTAGGAAGAAATTCTTTACTGTGAGGGTGGAGAGACACTGGAGCAGGTTACCCAGCAAGGTTGTGGATGCCCCCTTCCTGGAAGCATTCAATATCACAGTTCCTTCTGAGACGTTAAATGATACAGCCCACAGCAGGCTGTTAAAAAGGACTAGGTCAAATGCAGATGCATTTCCAACATTGACAAAAACCAGGATGGGAAGCCAATAGGGCAAGTATACATGGAGGGAGGAACATGCTAGCGGAGAGACTGCTAAGGACAGAGGTAGCAGGAAGTCTCTTCTCCCCAACTGTTGCAGTTTCAGATAAAGTGTTAATAAGGATGTGTACAGATTGGATAAAGTAACACTCTAGATGACCTTACGCTTTTTAACCCAAGGGCATCATTCAGATGGCAGTTTGTGATAGCACAGAAAGCAACCTGCTCACAGCTTCAACAGCAGCTAATGTGTAAAACACTTCACTTTCACTACAGTTAAGTCATTCAGAAGAAGGAAAAAGAGTTGGTATAATTTAAGACTTCCCCCCAAAGCAAACAATTATACATTACTATAGAAATATTTGGTTATTTGCTGAAAACATGAACATGCTTCCTTTGCCTTGAAGTGAATTTATTTCATAAATGTAAGAGTATTTATCTATCAGCAGGAAAATTATCCTGTGAAAAGGCATATTTCTCATGACATGACCTTGCAAATGACATCTTGCATGACATCAGAGTTTATTCCTGGCTGGCTGCTACAGAGCTAACATCATTAATTGCAAACAATGCTTTTTTTTCAGATTATTCTTGAATAAAAAGGTGACTTTTATAATTGTAAGGCTATAAAAAAACAAACAGCCTGTTTAAAACAAACTTAAAATGTGGCACTTGATTAATGACAGGTTGGTCAAGTGTTATTTAACAGCTTCTGATAATAATATTAAATCCTTTTCATTCTTTTTTTTTTTTTTGTGTCAAATTAAAATCATCCTACTACAAGCCCATATACATCATGTGTGTTTTCACCTCTTCACCTCAGCATTCACTTTTACCAAACTATTTAGTTTGGTTTTAGCATTTAAATACCACAGGAAACTATTAGACCATAGAACACCCCTTTTTGCAGATATGATCTACTAATTAAACACAGATTAATTATTTCTGCATTTATAGCCTTGACTAGTAACAAGTCGACCTTTATGTCTCTTCCATAGCCAACACAAGGAACTGTCTGGGGTGCTTGTTTATTCCCTTAGAACTGCTTCCTCTGAACAACTCCCCAAGCTTTGGCTCTCTCATAGCGCAGGGAAAGGTAATGGCTGCCCTCACAGCAACATTCTTGATATCTCAATGCCTGGATTTGCAAATAACTCTGCACGTCCTACATACACAAGAGTTGAGGCTGAACAAAGAAGAGACCAAAGAAAGATGCCTCTCAGCTCATCACTTGGCTTCAGTTACTTCCTCAACTTCCAGCAGCGTGAGCCAAAAGTTCCTTGACGCACAAGAAGCAAGCAGGGCTTAGTAAACACCAATGGCAGATTCCTCCAGCCAAAACACAAAATGCTCCTTGATTATCATGGAAGAACCATACCTCACCTTTGTAAACTAAAAAAAAATTTTGTGAATATAGTACAAAGTTGCTACTAAACTGTATATTTTCATCTCAGCTAAACACACACAAATATTTTCTATGCATTAATGTGCAAGCTGAGCTGGAAATTATTGGAGTTGGTACAGTCTGCTGCTCCTTTTGTGCTTCAGCAATATTTAAAGTAGAAGAACTAACAGTTTAAGGTGGGAACAGGAGAGGGAGGCACCGCACCCCAGTAACCCACATAAGGATCAGTGTTCAGCTCTTCTCCAGGCTGGGCCCTCCATCCTACTTTCTTCTGCACAAAAGCTGGATGTTCTGCCCTGTGGTTCCAGTGCCAAGCCCTGCTCCTCAGTTCAGTCACCCACTTTCCTTCTTCTTCAGAACTTACCACAGCCTGGGGACTGCCCTAGCCCTGTCCCTGTCCCCAGCACAGCAGCCTGGTCTCTGTGTGCCTCCTGAGTTCCTTCTGAACCACCTATGGTCACCACAGTTACACAAATAAAGGGATTTCCAGCTTAGCAAACCATTATTTTTGATGTAAGTCTTGTCAAATACTTCTTCCTCCTGACGTAACTAATAGAAAATTCCAGGAAATCATTCATAAAACTGAGGAAAATTTGAGTGGATGTTTGGTCTTTCTGGAGACACAAACAAAGCAACCAGGCAGGACAGTCCTGGAAGACAAACCAGGATGCTGCTCCAAGCTTTCAGAACTCTATTTTGTCACGGATTTTAATTCAGGATATGCGGTTTTCCTGTCACCTAAGTCATGGCATTTTGTCCATTTCTGTCTCTGCGGGAGGAGGATGAGATGAATGCCCCATACCGTAGCCCAGGACTCCTCCCCGTTAACACCACTGCGAGCCCACAGGGCCCAGCATGGAATGTGCGGCTGTTGGAGCATAGCACTGCTTCTCAGGTTGAAGAGCAGAGAATAAAAGGAGAATAAAGCAGAAGGACAGTGCTAAGGGCTACTGTTATCTCCCAGGCCATGCCACGTTTATTTGCTTTGCAAAATTTTCAAAGCAGAAGTTTCCTGCTACTCTGTGTCTGTAAAACCTCTTGGCTAAGGCTCACCACACAGCAGTACCAGGAATACCAATACAGCATTACTCATCCTCGTTGTTTCTAGCAATACCACTCACCAGAGAAGTGTTCATGTCACACGTGTAAAATAGTTTTTCCAAAACAAATGATTTAAACACATATTACTGTTCTCATTTTAATACTGTGCCAATAAAGAAAAAAAAAAAAAAGCCTTTCAGATAACAATGCAGTAAATCCATACTATTATGCTTTTAGAATTATATATTAAAAGCTATCAGAAATAAGTGCTAGAAATATTCTCGTACCTACCAGCACTCCTGTCATTGGGCACATAGCTTGTGTTGTCTGGAGACTAATTCTGCTTATTGTTTTTCTGCTCACTTTCTCTCATGATCCAGCATTGCTTCCCCATCTCCTTTCCTTCTCCAGACAATGACAGTCTCCTTTCAGCTTCCTCCTCTTTCTACTTTTACGACCTCTTTGAGGATCGTGCCTTCACCCTCTGGTGCACCTTCACGCTGCCAGCGTTGTTGATTGCTCCGAGGAGAATTCCCTTTGCTGCAACTTCCTGTTGCTATGTGACCTCTGTGCTGGTGTTCTGCTCTACTGTGCCGTGTGTGCCACACCGTGCTGGGTCATACTATGCCATTCTATGCTGCGCCATGCCGTGCCCAGCCATGCCATGCTGCTCTGTGGCATGTTGTGCTGTGCCATGCTGTGCTGCCTGGCCCTGCACACCTGCTCAGCCCTGTGCACCCCGCTCTTCTCCTGCCCTCTCCAGGGCTCAGCTTTGTCCCCAGCACTTTGGGAAGCTGAGTCACTGAAAGTGGACTGCATAATTCCAAGGTGTGAGGCAGTTCATGTGAAATCCAAAGGCGTGCTCATAAAGAAGGTAAGACACCACAGAAATAAAGCCACCTCTCAGCCTGAAAACAAAGCTCTTTTAAAGCTGTTTTTTGCATAACTGCTTGTTATGCTTTGTTTTGTAAATTCAAGTAGGAATAAATTCTATTATGTGAAACTGTAACACTCTCCATGTCACACAAGTTTTGCATTATGTGCTGAAAGCTCCAGTTGTAACCACTTGAGCAACAGGAGGATAACTACAAAGTGGCTGGCAGCAGCAAGAGGCCTGGTTTGGTTGCTGAGAGCAAAGTCATGTTAGCAGAGGGCTGCCAGAGTTCCCCAGCTTGGCTGCAAGGCAGAGAGAGGCAGAGCTCAGCTCACAGCTCAGCTTCTGCTGCACGTTTATCCCAGGTTCTGGCGGGTGCCTCAGCAGCGCTGCACTCCCTGCAGGGACAGCCGGTGGGCACATGGCGACGGTATTACTGCTGCCTGTTTCCGTAGGAACCTCATGCAGCACTGAGGGTAAAAACATGTGGTGAGAGAAAAGTGCATTCAAATAATGCAACTTCTCACACCCACACTCAAAAAATGAAAACATTTACAAACAATTCTGCCTTTATTTATAAAGTTTCCATGGTTCTTCGTTGTCGGATTCCATCTGTGCTTTCCCTGAGACTGTTCTTATACCACACTTATTCTCTGCCTCCAATTTCTCAGAAAGCAAACACAATTTCATTCAAAGATGGCGCATTTATCTAATACATTTTAAGGCTGGATATTAGAAGGGGACAAAACAGTGATACAGAAGGTCCCATGCCTATGCCGCAACATCTTGAGGCACTGCTGTATCAGGTAATGCTACCTGCTCCAGTTTGGCCATGGGCAGTGAGGCTACTGCATGGGAGAGAGTTAGAACTAGTCAATCAGTCTCCCTGAGTGTCAAAGGAAGAGCTGCATTGCATCCTACGAGAAGTAGTCTGGTCCCATGCAGACTTATTCCTGTACACAGCATGCATTTAATGTATACAGTAGTGTTTCTACCTGCTCTTTGAATACCATTTCTACTGATTTGCATAGCTGTTATGTAGGAAATGGTGTCAAGCTGCAGGATGTTCCTGGCAGATTAATAGTGGAATAGGCGTAAATGCTGGTTCGTAAGTAAGATGAAAGATATTAACTCAAAACAGTCAATATATCCTTAGGAAATGTCCTGACCTCCGTTGTTTATTGCTATAAAAAATGCAGAAAAAAAATCCCATGCATTTTTTCTGTATGACATAGCCACCACTGGTATACAGAATATATATTAGCAAGTCCTTTGGCTCTCCCTCAGCACTTTAGTCATCATAATTTGCTATTCTGAGGAAAAGATGTACATATGTGCTAGGAGGACTGGGGGAAGGAAATCATTAGTTCTTGAAAGCTGCACTCAGAGATCGAGGTTCAGTTTTTTAATTTTCTGAAAAGTCTTTGCATCCCCATAGCTTCAGTTTCTTAATTTTTGTTGTCATTTCAAACTCTAGACACCAGTTTTCTGAGCTGTTTACTTCATCCTTCCCCTAGGGAAACTCCTATTTCTTTAATCTCAAAGGATTCACCAGAATACGTCTATATGGTATTTGTGTGACATACATGTGTGTGCAGGAGGAAATGAGAGCAAAAATACATCATCAGCATTTGAAAAATATGTTTACTGGACTCATAACCAGGAAGGAGCTATGAACGTATGTGGTAATGGACAGAACTAACCTTTTGCTATCAGAGGGATTTAAAAAGGGGAAGAGCATATGTGGGAGGTAATTACATCTACTTATTACTTAAAGCTTTTACTGAGATCTTTGCCTTACAAATGCTTGTCCCCTGTGCATTTCACCTCAGTATACATTCCTCCTATCAATATCCTTTACGGACACTTTATTGACACACTTTTAAGAACTTCTCAGAAAAGGCTTTGGCTTGTGTGAGGGCTGCTAGGATTTCAGTAGCTTATATCCTTGTTCCTCACAAGACATCACTACACAAACTATTCCAAAGAATGCTTATGGGGTGGCACCACTCTGATGCCCATAAATCTATGGATAACTGTTGGAAAAATTAAACTATGAAGACTCTAAGCAACACAAATTAATTAAACAAGGCAGAGGAATGTTTTAACAAATGCCTTCCATCCACACAGCCCATCTATACTTTAAAGATAGAACACAGAACGGCCCGGGTTGAAAGGAACCTCAAGGATCACGAATCTCCAGATTCATGATCAATTCAAAGACAGTGCTATCATATTTCCATCAGAGTCAGCAATATCTTCAAATACAATCCTTTACCCCCTCACCAGATTCTTGAAAAGGAGATGGAGGCATAACCAATGCCTGACAGGGCCGAGAAGATGATGAAGGCCCTGCATAGTCCAGTCCCAATTTAGGTAACAGTGATGCACACTGGAAAACATTTTCTCTGTAAAAACTTTGGTAGCAACATTTGTAGATTCAAAACAAATGACAGAACTATTTTATTAGATCAACTTTAGTTACAGTGCGAGAGAGAACTGGTGAAGGTAACAGATGTGATACTGTCATTTAGAGGGGGGCCTAAATTGCAATATATGACACACTTTCTGTCTTTTTCTTTAATCCCCTTTTCTACTTTCTCAGCACTGCTCACAAATGTTAAGTAATTCACTGACAATGAAACTTGATTTTCTACATAATACTACCTGGATATTCCTAAGGGTTTTGTAAATCAGAAGTTAAAAATTATTGATATCTCCCTCTGTCAAGGCTTTGCATAAGACAAGACCACCTTTGATTCACAATTCCTCATGATTTCTTTTAATAATTGCTAACCTATGTGAAGAAGCTCCCATAAGATAGAAAGTGATGCCCATCAGCCCTGCCACTGCACTTAATATTCACATAATTATCTCCTTTGCAGAAGGCCACTGTGTTTGCCATGCTTTGTACACACTGACAAGCAGACCAAGTAATGCACCAGCCTGAAGAAGCAGTTGACTTTCCTTTTCAAATCTACATTCTCTGGTTTTTTTTGTTGTTGTTTGTCTTTTCTTTTCTTTTCTTTTTTTTTTTTTTTTGCACAAGACATTCATTCTGCCATTATTTATGGCATTTTCCATTTATGAGCTTCTCAAGGAAGGCTAGGAAAGCACTAGGAGATAACAGATATCCTATCTACTGTGAGTTTTCACCTCATACTGGTTGCCTGGTCTGGGCTGTTCCTTAAGATCACTGATCTCGTAACATCTGAGAAGTTTCTTGGAGTCAACACTGACCACCTCCAGTGATCCCAGAAAAAGGCTTTATGAACGCCCAAGTGAAGTGCTTTACAAGAGCAGACCAAACAGCTTGTCAGTTCCAGACATGGAGCAGCAGCCTATTTTGCAGTAGGCTTCTCTGTACTGTGAACCTTTTGAGAAAGACTTAATCTCACTGAGCAGCCATTTTATGGTGACCTGTGCAGCTTAACAGCTCAGCTTTCTTAGGCACAATCTTCAGAATTGACTTTCCTCATTCTTTATTTAAGGATTGTTTTTTCTTTCTGTGTATTACATAACACATATGACTTTCTGAACAGTTCCTCCTTCTGTGCATCTTCTTGCTCAGAGCTATGTACACTCTAGACTGTGTTTTCCTGAGACTTCTGGCCAGTACTCTTGACTTCCTCCAGTAAAATGCAATCCTCATCATTATCATGCATGTAAAGGTCTATATTTTGAATGCTGGATAAATGTTGAATATTTTGAATATTTTCCTGAGACCATCAAAGGCTCAGAATTGATGACCTGAAGCCTGCCTGGCAATACTTCCTTCTTAGTCCTCATTATTTTGAATACCTCTCTCAGCCTGAATATCTAAAGATAATTCTGCAATTTCAAAGTTCCTGACAGACTGCTTTATTTTCACTTCAGCTGTTTGCTCAAGTTTTCTGCAATGTTTTTAAGGGTTTCCCTGCTCATTATGCATATGACTCCTCAGCATCCCACAGGCCAGGATATCTTCTAATATCAGTACACAAACATTTCTTGCAAACTGCTCTTCACACCATTGCCTTATAACAGAATGACTTGATTTCCTGAATCATGCAGACAATATGAGAGGATTTCATGTATGTTAAGTACACGATGGACACAGAATAGCCATCTCCTGAGATGTCCTGATACCTTTTGAAGATCTTTAAAAAGGGAATCTGCATGTGGCAGTCACCTGGGTTTAGGTGAACACACTGCTTATCAAATCCAAATTTCATTAATTTATAGAAAAATTAATAATGGAAAAGGAAAACTCAGAGGCATTAGACAAGAAAGAAATAATTTTTTTTTCTCTATATAATATTACTCAGTGTAAACACTTTGCAGAAGAATCTACTTCAGAACATGCATGAGTTTTATGAGAGGTAAACAACAAAAATTCTAATCTTAACTTATACACTTTATCATTAAATAAACATGTTGTGAATTAGATGAGCACTGGGCAGACAGACAAGTGCAGAATCATATGGCTAACCAAATGCATTATTTATCAGCTAGTAAAGCTTCTGTAATACAACCCTGTACATTGACTTATTTATGAAGTGCATTAAGAAAGACACTGAACTAGTGCATGAACAAAATACGGTTTTATATTCTGCTAATATGCAAACTAAAAATAAAACTAATGAATATGAGCCAAAACGAGGCCACAGTGTTCTATCCACACTTTAAGAAATATTAACGCAAATATGTCAAAACAAATGAAGGCAGGCACTTATCATAACTGCGAAAGATGACACCAAGCTTCTGGTTTCTCAAGCCACCAAAGAGCTTGTGTGTTACAGGCAGCAGGACTGAGAGCTTCCCTTTATGTGAAACTCATCCTCCTCATAAGCACTGACGGCAAACCATTCCCATCATTGCCAAGCTTGGCACAGATAGAGATTTGGGTTGGCACCGCTAAGACTAAACTACAATAATCCTTTAAATTAAAATTTGTCACACGACACTGGGAAGGTGACTCAGAATGCAAGATCCTTTCCTCCACACTTCTCTGGCCTCTAGGCCCTGCTGGCAGTGCCAGTGGTGATGCCCATCAGTGCCTATTTTTACTGTAGTCTCTCTGACACCAACCCTTTTGCAGAATCACAGGAGGCAATGGAGACAAACTAGGATTGAAAAATATCCTGTCCCTTCTTTAAATCAGAGTGCTGGTACAGTATCAATAACTCCTGGAGAACAGCTCTCTGGCATCCCACTGTCTGGAGTTGAATTTCTAATCCCGTAACTGAAGTACCTAAGATTGCCTTGCACAGTTCACTGACATGCAGAGCAATGCCCAAGGCCTACGCTTTTCTCTCACTTTAACTAAGAAATGGAAACAGAAATTAGTTCCTACTACTGACACTGCCTTCATAAGACTCTGGATCCTGTGGTTCTTCATATGAACTACAGGAATCTTTTCGTGCCTTCATAAGCCACTGCACATCCAGTGACTGATGTTTTAATTTGGCGTAACTATTTAGAATAGTATTCTAGTTTGCTTAACTTTAGGCAGAATTAATTTTTAAAATGACAGTGCCAACAAAGGAACTCAAAGTGTCACTGATGAGCATACAGCTAAATAAATTATTTTCTCAATTACTCATTTCACTCGCTAAACTAATAATTCTGACTTTCATTTTCTTGCTTTTTTTTTAGTTTTTAGGTTAGCAGCCTTCTTGCATTTTCTCAATCTCACTCTTTCCAGAAGTGATGATTGGCATGAGTAAGCTGAAATTTAAAAACTGAAAATCAGAGATGTGTTAAAATAGGAAAACTTTTTGGATGAGAGGAGAGAAGAGACTAGCAGGTATTTTATCAGCTGTAAGGAGTGAGGGTATGTGACATAAATGGTTTCCTAAATGTTCTGACACTGAGAAAAACCGAGCGCAAAGAAGCTACTGAGGTTCTCTGCTGTTATGTGGCCTGAAAAGAACAGTCTTTATGACTTGCTCTGCTTTGGCGAAGTTCCCATATTACCAGCAAAACAACTGCCTAGCAACCCAGACTTTCCCACAACATTTCCTCACACACATTGTATGCCCAGAAAAAAGTACAGCACCTAGTATTCTCTCTGGATAATCCCCCTGTTTGAGAGCTATATTTAGTTCTTTGTACACATTTGAGCTCTAGCTAACAGGGCAATTGCTGTCGTGACAGACACTGCAGGCAAAGTCAAACCAGTCCTATCTGTGCCGCAAGCTGTTCAGTAACTGTGCACCCAGAGCAGGTTATCTGTGCATCAGACAGACAGCAAGCTTGCTGCTTCCCTCCACCGCATTTCCCCTAACAAAGGCAGGAAGCCATGACTGCTAGCAAAAAATGTACAAATATCCTTTCTATTGAAAAATCTGTTTTGTGAACAGAAAGGAAGGTCTCCAGCTTGTGCTTCATAAGGCTGGGGAAGTCCATCTGAAGACATAAATAGTTCAGTAATTTAAAATACATGCTGGTTTGAACATGTGGAATACTTTTTTTTTTTTTTTTTTTCATTTACTGCCTTTAAGGAACACATACAGTCATACAGTAGATTTACTACTGGTTATATTTTCTTATGTGACATCTCAGCTGCAGCAGCATCTTGCAACTGAATATTTAAGCTGCTTTCCTCACAGTTTCAGCACGAGTTGCCTTTATCCTTCTACAGCTGATCCTGAACAACATACTGATAGGACTGCTGAAAACCCCAATCTACCCATATGTTACATGGAAGCACAAGCCTTCTCGTTCCTCCAAAAGATATCACAGTCTGAGAAACACAGTAGATAAGTTGCAACTAGCGTAAATAAGACAGCACTCTTAATCATAAATACAGAAATTAAAGCAGCAACTTACTTGCAGTCTTCATAACTTCCTCAGGAACACTCTTTTCAAATAAGTTCAACAGGAAATTGTGGTAATTAGGGGTAAGCTGCGTGCCTGCAGCTTAAACCACCAGCTGCAAAGTGCAAAGGCAGCCAGCACTGGATTGGTGAGCTACAAGCAACTGCCACCTCCCCTCCTTGCACTTTATGTGTAAATCTTAAACAAACAGCGTTTGGAGAGAAAATCTTTTAACGAAGATCTACATGAAATATGTCTGTGAAAAGGCTTGATTACTCCTAATAATAGCTCTATGCTTGGAACAGCAATACTTCTATGACATGCTCTGAAACCTAAAAATGAAAAGCATCCTGGATGTCCTATCATTGATTATTGATTTTATCAGGAGATGTATTTTATGTCTTTAATAAAGGCTACATTGACCTTTTACAGCCTCTTGGTCATATAGGTATGAATGTGAACAAATCAGGAGAAGAGAAGTGGGCTGAGGCAGAATTTGGTCAGCGGTGATTGGGGACTATGATTCCACCACCTTCTTGCAACGGTTTCATAGAATCATTAAGGAAGGACAAGACCTCTAAGATCATCTAGTCCAACAACTGCTCTCCTACCAGCAATATTTCCCCACAAAACCATGTCCCTAAGTACCACAGCTACCCTTTCCTTAAACATCTTCAGGGATGGTGACTCCACCATCTCCCTGGGAAACCTCTTCCTCTCATCACTCTTTCTGGAAAGAATTTTTTCCTAATATCTATCCTGAATCTCCCCTACCACTGAATCTCCACTATCCTGAATCTCCTACCACTAGTTACATGGGAGAAGAGGCCAACTCCCACCTTGCCACAGCCTCCTTTCAGGCAGCTCTAGAAAGCAATAAGTCTCCCCTGAGTCTTCTCCAGACTAAAATGTCCCAGTTCCCTCAGCTGCTCCTCACACGATTTGTGCTCCAGACCCCTCACCAGCTTTGTTCCCCTTCTCAGGACATGCACCAGGGCCTCCATGTCTTTCTCATAGTAAGGGGCCCAAAACTGGACACAGTACTCAAGGTGTGGCCTCACCAGAGCTGGGTACAGGGGGACAATCACTTCCCTGCTCCTGCTGGCAACACTATTTCTGATACAAGTCAGGATGCCATTGGCCTACTTGGCTGCCTGGGCACACTGCTGGCTTACATTCAGCCAAGTACTGACCAGCACCCCCAGGTATATTTCTTCTACACAGTCTTCCAGCCACTCTGCCCCAAGCCTGTAACATTTCCTGGGGTTGTTGCGGTCTAAGTGCAGGACCTGCCACTTGGTCTTCTGGAAGTTCATCCCATAGTCCTCAGCCCATCAATCCAGCCTGTCCAGCTCCCTCTGTAGGGCCTTCCTACCCTCAGGCAGATCAACACCTCCCCTCAGCTTGGTGTTGTCTACAGTTTTAAGAGGGTGCACTCAATTCCCTCATCCAAATCATCAATAAAGATATTAAGCAGGACAGGCCCCAACACCAACCCCTGGGGAAAACCACTCGTGACCAGTCACCAGCTGGATTTAACTCCATTCAGCACCACCAACTGGCCATCCAGCCAGTTCTTTACCCAGCCAAGAGTGTGCTTGTCCAAGCAATGGGCTGCCAGATCCTCCAGAAGAATACGGTGGGAGACGGTGTCAAAGTAAGTTCATAGTAAGGAAACTGCTAGCTGAAACCATGCCAGCTTCCTTCAGCCTTTAAAACAGGAATGACAATCTCTTTTTTGTTTCCAAATTAGCATCTAACAGATGCAGAAGGCTGCCACTAATATCCAGCTCACAGAAATATGCATCTAACACTGTGAACTCATGGAAAAGCTCTGATAACATCTGATACTGCAGGCAGTTTGGCATATCTTTAATAACTGGATTGCCTCACCAAGATTTAGACTTTCAAATCTGCATTTTTTGTCAGCCCATTAGCAATCCCATTGGGTGATTCGATAAGGTAGAGACTAGTGGCAGAATGATGAAATATTCATGAAAATGGATGAAATGCTGTTAACTAAGTCATAACTGTAGGACCAAATTCTGATTATTGTGACACCTGAAGAATTTAGCAGGGATAGTGTGGCTGTAGAAGTCAGAAGAATTACAGAAAGGAGCAGTTGCACAGGATTGCTGAAGGGCAGACCTAGCCTACAGGATCTGTGTTTCTGGGCATAAGTCAACAAACCTGCAGAATGCCCTCAGGATTACAGTCTCACTTTGTAGGGTGAGTGATTAAGGAAAAGTATTTGTCTGTAAGCTGAGTCAGCTCCATGGCATAGACTCCAGGAGGTCTGGCTTATGCAGCTACGTATCAGACTGAAAAATCACTAGGCATACACAAGTGAAAGGAAACATCTGTTGTAGCAACTAAAGCAAGTCAGAATTGCTCTGTTACATAACACAAGTGAAAGGATGTAGAGGCTCTCTGAAGGAAAAGTTCACCTAGTTCAGTGAAACTGCATCTGGTTTCTGTGCATTTTTCCCCATTAAACATACCCAGTCCTTCCTCACTGCATTTTCAGATGGTTTAAGCAGCACTGAGTGTCTGGAAAAACACAATTTGAACCTCTTGCTTCCACCAAATGCACCTGCTACTCAGGATAGTTGCTATCATGTGTAGCTTTGAAACTTCTTGAGGTACCTGAGAAGGTAAAACATAGAATCATAGAATTGCTCAGGTTGGAAAAGACCTTAAAGATCATTGAGTCCAACCACAACCTAACCAAACTACCTTAACTCTAACAACCCTCCACTAAATCATGTCCCTGAGCAGTGGCATCTCCAACCCCCCTCTCTCTACTATCTTCTTATCAGCAGATGCATGAGATTCAGACACTGTTTACTCAGGGGAGGGAAGAACAGTGAGTAGAGATATCCTTGATACTTGTGTGTGTCGATGGGGATGCACGACTGAGATGAAGGGGTTATAATAGGAGATCTGACAAGAATGGTATGACTGAAGTGAAGAGGCTGTCTCCTGACACACCAGTGCAATTAATCTAGATCAAAAGGTCCTTTTGCCATTGAGTTTCATCTTTATTTCCTCTCTGTGTTTCTCTTACTGCCTTAACCCTTTCACTAGTTTCTTTTCATCCAGCTCTTCAATTTCTAGCTTTCCAAGTTACTCCTCTTGCCAGAAAGATATAAATGAAAACAAAACTAAGAGTATTTTTATGTCATAATTGTTTCTCTTTCTCCCATCTTATTCTCTTCAAAGCAAAATGTTTTATGTAACAATTTGGGAGTTTGGGAGTTGCAAAATCTCTACTTTTTTTTTTTTTTTCTCTTGCTGCTCTTTCAAGTACAACCACTGTATGTATATATATATATGTGTGTGTGTGTGTGTGTATGTATATATATATATATATATTTTTTTTTTTCTTTTTCTGTTAAATATTGCTAAACCAGTTATGGAAACTAATCCAGGACTCCTGTTTTCGCCTAGCCCATCACTCTCCCAAGAATCACCAATTCTTGTTAGCCATAACACATGGAGTTAACAGAACAGCAGTGCGAGAGGGAGCAGAGGGCTCACCTGCTACATGCTGGGGATCAGCTTCACAAAAGGGGGTGTGTGTTGCAACGATTCTCTTTCAAATGACTGGTTTAATTTAGACTCCCAAACCCAAATCCCTGTATGGAATCTACAGCAGGTAGAGAAGAGAGGCAACTGAACAACTGCTAGCAGGAATAGTTCTAGCCTGAGCTGTGCTAGGGGTTCAAATGCAGGTTCTGATGATTGTTTGCCTACCTATCTTTAAGATCCCCTGGAGGAGCTGGGTCTCACTCACCTGTTTACTCTAGCAAGCATTTCCACCTTCTCTATACTTACAGATATGAACTCCTTCCTGAACCTAGGCACCTGTGCCAGTGATTCCTCACATGCACTGTCATAGTTGTGTGATAAGATGATAAGATCTCTAGTTCTTAATAATCCTCTTGTTGGAACAGTATATAAAAGGTCCAAATTCAATTTTTACCCCCTTAAAAAATATTCCAAACTCATATTTTCCTATCAAAATGCTACCATTGTCAGATTCTGTGACAGAAGTGGCCAACATTGATGACCTTAAATACATATTAAATTTTTTTGTTTGACTGAGAGCTACAAGTCATACATAAAGAAGTGGAAGCTGTTCACAGGGAAGTGATACCAACATAACTCTGGAAGTTCTACCAACTTTGGCCTTGGTATTACCTGACTCTTCACTTTTTCCTGCAGCACTTTACCCAGCATCGCAAATGTCATTTTTCTACTGCAGGTACATGCCATAACTATGTTAAGTGTCTTGGAGGCTCCATTTATACTATGAACCTCATATTGCTTCGGATTCGCAAACTAGTTACTTTTTTTTAACAACATCTGATGGGATGAGGTTCTCTTGATTCCTCATGTTGAAAATATTGCTCTTTGTTTTAAATATTTACACATTCATCGAGTCTCTCCATAGCCTTGAATTTTAAGCTTTCAAGTAGGTTTAAGGACATCCATTTAGTGCTAGGATACTTAATGTAAAGTATTCACAAGAGTGGAAAGTAAAACTGGAGACTTCTTTCCCTTCTCCTATATGCACAAGTTGTCTAGTCATTAAGTTACTATTCAGCCATACCTTTTTCTTATTGTTTTGTAAAGCTGTTCATTTTGAATTAGAAAAGATTGAAACTGTCTCATCCTATAACATCCTACACCTAACTGAAGCATCTCTATGAAACGTGAGTTCAAGAGTTCGCAAATGAAAGATGAACAAGTGTTTAAACTTCTGTTTAACTGGGAAAGTACCTTAAGGATACATGGAATCAAATTAATTGAATAACAAATGGACCTAATCTTGCCAATGAGCTCAGCAAATATTTGCTTAAAACAAAATCTCAGTGTAGCTTGGCTTAGCTATGTATGAGGTAGCAACAGACTACATACAAAACATGAATTCAAATCCTGAGAGAACTTATGTAGTGGAAACTTGGCACACAGAGACTCCCATTGGGTTGCACAGAAGTACTGCATGGCTTTGTGGGTATGAATTTTAAATTAGATACCCAAATCTTTGCTTTTTCTGATGTAACACTCTTGGGGCTAAATGAAATTCTGAAGCATTTTTCCTTGCTAAGAGATACATCTTCTCATGAGATTAATGGGGTTTACCTACTGCCATTTTCTCCTGGGATCCAGGCAAATGTTCAGATAAACACTGGTGAGGAAGATTCCTGCTACCACTGACTGTATTTGGATAATTTTATGCCATTACCTGCCAAAGCATGAATCCCTCCATTGCATTTATCCAACTACATTATCTTGGTGAGACACCTTCCTGTCCTCACCCAAACAAAGGTAATTGCAAATACAGCCATTTTCTATTTGCAACAAATACAAACAGTTCTCAGAATGATCAGATCTGCTTCATTAGACCTGTAATTTAGATCTGTAATTTAGGTCTGAAAATGAAGACTGTAGAAGTTCACTGGGCTGCGAGACAAATACCTGTGGGCTAAATAATTGCTGTCAACAGTCATTTTTTACATACACTGAATGGAAAAATAAAGCCATGGAAATTCCTACTATAATTGTGGATCTCTAGAGCTGATATACTTTCTATAGTAAATAGATGCTTATGTGAGTTTATTTTATTGGTTAATAAGAAGCTGTTTTGGAATTCAGACCTTTTGTTATGCAAAGCTCTTCCTTCATATTAGCTATTCTCATTAAGGAGCAAGAGTCCCGAGTAACATTTATTTTAAGAAATGGTCCTTCCTTTTTAGTTTCCTTCTTCAATTAAATTATGTTGCTTTCTAGTGTGGGAACAGACAAGGGTTTTCAATTCAAAGCTTCTCTTAAGAAAGAACCTGTGAAAAATATGCGAATCACTGTAATGTTTCCGGGTGCTTCTGCCCTACTCCTTGTAAAGATTCGTTCCCCAGCAGTATATTTGCTAGTTCATTGCAAACTACAAATCTGAAATCAATACTAGACACTTCCTTTTCAAATTCAAAAATGGAGATTGATTTCAGCCAGTTGAAATACAATATCCAAACAATTCCTCATCAAGTTCTAAGAAAATTTATTATCACAGCTAGAAATAATCACTCATTACAGGAATTCCCCATTGTGCATGTTAAAGAAAAGAATGAAATAAAGAATCTTCCTGCCCCACTGGATTGATTCAGATCATTGTTAAGGAAAGATCATAGGCTTAGATGAGTTTTGGAAATGTATCGATGCTAATATTGTGCTGCAAAAAGCGTTTACAACATGAGCAAAATCAATCGCTTTTGTTTTATTTACCTCAGCAAGAACACAAATCGTGGAATCTCTGTCAAACTGATGTATTTCCTGAATTTTCAGCTGTGTTCCTACGTGGTTGAAATTACCTTTAGCACTCAGAGCAATTATTTAACTGTAGACTACGTTTCTTTTATTTTACTTTGCATCTCCATATCTGCTTATCTTGACCTTATGCAGCCTACGTACAAGTTCAAAATCCATTAATTTCAAACTTGTCTTGCTCTAAAAGGGGAGAGGAAGGGTTACACTTCTGTGGTTTGCTCTTCACAGACATTCCATTGAGCTTATTGTTTTCACTGACAATGTACGTTTTTTTGGTTTTATTAATTCCTTGGGGCCTGTAGAGATGACACTGTAGAGAAAGAACTCTAGATCCTGCTGTACCTTATTCGTGATGAAAAAATCCTTAACTTGACCCTATTTGCTTGCAAATAGGCAAACTATGGCATTCCACAGGTTTCTTTTGAGAATAAATTCATTTGAAAGACTTTTTCAGCTAGTCATAGATAATCTGTAAGAACCCAGTTAAGATACAAGCACCAAATTAATCTTACAACTCTGGGAGGTCGACCTTGTTCTTCCATTACGTAAACACAGAGTACATGATTCAATAGAAGGAACTCTTTTCTAATGGGAGGGAAATGTAGAACTCAAATTTTAAAGTAATTATTCAAAGAAGAAACATGTTTTGAACAGTATCCTTTTAATCACACAAGTGATTTTTAAAAAAAGATGAGCTGAAAGACTTTTAAAATGGTATTGCACTGATTTAGTAACTATAACATCAGGCACTGACATCAGATCTGTTTCATTATGCATACATATCCATTTTAGTTAATGACAAAATATAATCTGTAACATATTTAGATGCTGAAAGTCCTTCACAGGGCAGGACACCCTATGAGAATCTATTATATATATAAAAATAATTATTTATGGGAAATGAAAAATGTAACCTGTAATGTGAATTTAATGTGAAAAGTTTAACCTCCCATTAAATCACTCCTCAACACACTGCTTTTGTCAGAATGTAGATCAGTGAAGAGACATACCAAGAACATTTACAGGTGTAGATAGTCTAAACACCAAGTCTTATTTCAAAATGCAGTTCACGCTTCTAAGTACAAGCATACTCTGTAATCCAGATTACATGGCCTTTGCGGTAGCAGGATTTGAGATTCCAGTATCAGTCACTGAGATTTCCCTGTAAGTAAATTCCAGTTGCAGGCCAAACCTTCTCCCAATGAAGTAACAAAGAATTTTTTGCTTAGTGGGATGAGAAGTTACTTTTTCAAGAAAATGACTTCTACATTCAGAAACTGCTTATGCATGAAGAGTTCACTCATGACCTTTAAAAGGATTTTCTTAGACAATGACTGTTCTCAGGGTACATGAATCATCCCCAGGCTCTCATTCTGACTTGTGACAACTTATTTGCCAGTTAACAGCATCAGATAAAATATTCTCACCTAAGTGATACAATTAAAAACTATTATGATGTTTCTCTTTTACCTTTAGTCCCAGCTTTTCAATCACAATCTTTCAACCACTGGTTCCTGAGCATCTGCTTAGCATTAGAACTGGGAAAGGTGTTTTGAGTACTAGCAAGTGATTGCACTGTGTATTTCAAGCACATATCACTGGAATGTTGGCATTAATGGCCTGCCTCCCCCATCTACTAACACTTAGTGATGGTAATTTCTGATTTTTAAAGGTACACTTTACATTTCAGACTCATTAACATATGCTTTCAATGTAATGAAAGTTGTTCATTAAAATGACAAAAACGTTTATTAATAACCAACACAAAGTGACTGCATAAATTGCTATGCATATGCACGATCCTGCAATGACAAAAATGAGCAATTAACTTAAAATGCAATCCTGCAGCAGACTGAGGCACCTTCTCACTGCCAGCACCTCAGTATATGGCATGCCAGTATTGCTCACTGTGTTACCTTTGCATAAATAAGAGACTGACTTTTAAAATAATGATTTTCCCTAGTATGAATACAAATGGATATAGAAACCCCCATCCAGGCCAACTCATTTGCGCCTGCTGGTTGATGTTCCTAGGTAGAAGTTATTCATTAAGAAATACGGTGTTTTGACATCTACCAGCATCTCCTATTAATAACACTTTGCTGTAGGGTCTTTATGCAACTGGTGTGAAAGGATTCAGGCTAGGACTGCATAAATTTCCCGCTGTCTCAGAACCAATGTGTATTGCTTTTATCATCTGTAAACCGTCAATTAAGCAAATAAACAGAGAATTACAATAATTGACTGTTTAAGTTAAAATGTTACTCCCAAGATTTTATTTATGGAGAATCCCCTGTGGGAAGTAAAATCAATTCCTAGGCAATGGGCCGTGAAAAGAAAACAGACAGTGCAGAATATGAAAACACTAAGAAACGTGTACGTGCAACGGCTAGACACCGAATATTCTGAAATTGGACAAAAGAAAGACAGGAAAATTAATTACTCCTAGTAATATTAAATGGGCACTTATTCTTCACTTTTTGCTAGTCACATTGCTACTGTATGTTTACCTTGGCATTTTTCAAACAGGCCAATTTCTGTATTACGTATTAGGCTAAGGAAGAATACAAAACCAAAATGCAAATTCCTAAAGAGATCCACCTTGGTTGACCCTTTTCACATTTGTCATTGGGGTTAACAGCCAGAGGATAAAAAGCCCATCCCTATTAGCTCTAAAAGCATACTTACTGCTTAATGAATTGAATGTGTTTGAAGATGTAAAAATTTACTAGCCATATAACAAGTAAAACAACGGCATTTAGGAGTTCTTGTTCTACACTGACAAAAATTTGGTGTGGAAAGATCTGTAACACAACTTTCCTGGGGTAATTCATCTTGGCAGTGATAAAAACAACAGTGACAGCAATCAAGTCCGACAGTCCCTTTCCTACAGAACATAAACAGAAAGACTTATTACCAAAGATATTCACAGGTAGAGCCATTATTATTACTTCAGGAACTGGTGAATGAATGTTTACAAATTTCCCTTTAATGATCTCTTAATATTAGTATACTCCTTATTCCCTATTAAAGTTTTGCAGAACAACTGGTGGTTTAAACTTTAAAGAACTGACAGAACTCAGAAATTACATATGTTGTAATGTAGATATATTAATAATGAGATAGATTCGTAGAGAAGTTTTAGCATTTCCAAATAGTCTGAAAAAGTAAGATGCCATAACATACTTTAGTACTGATACGACACTCAAAATGTATGAACATCATTACAACAAACAGTTCTGACTCTTTTAAAAATCTGTCATCTGTTTAAAACGTGCAAACTCTGTGCTATAGAAAATAGTTAATTCTGCATGACACAAAATAAAGCAGATAAACATCTCCAGAAGCTATGGTATCAGTTGCCCTGTTCTGCACTTGCGATCTGCCTGTGTGTACTCTACAGCATGGTAGGGCTCTGTAGCAAGTGCCTGCTGTCCTGGGATTTCAGAGTAGGACACTGCTGCTCTCACTTACAGATGAGAAGCACACTGAGCCTGCTGCAATTAAAGGCAGATTGTAAGTCAGAATTTAGCTTCTACAGTAAACTGGGGTTACACGTGGAGTAGCAGAGTGCACTACAAGAAGATGCCTGACTAAAATCAAATATGGCCTGAAGAGAAAAACAGAGAGGTAGAGAGGAAGGAAGATAAATGAAGGAAGGAGGAATACATGCATCAACAAAAACTTGTCATCGTAACCCTTATCTTTAAAAGTAGAAAACACAGGAGCCAGACGAGAAAACATCCAAAAAAGGAACCAGAAGCCAAACGCTTTATGTAAAAAGGCCCAAAATACCAACACAGAGCTTGTGTGTCAGGGCCTCACTGCTGCCAGACCCACACATTAGGGGCCCACTACCCCATGGCAGAGCATGTGGCAGCAGCTGCTGCGCCGGACCCAGCAGAAGCTCTGACACTGCCTCGCTCTGTACTGCAGCTCAAGGGCTGCATTTCATTTCCACTTAAATACTAAGCGAGGGATTTCACTGGAATTGTTACAACTACTTACAGGCATGAGGATAGCAGGATTTACTGTGAACAGCCTGGAAAGACCAAAACAACAGTTGTTTTGTTTCGTTTAAAAAGCTGTTAGTTTTTTCAGCTCCAAGGAAATTAAAGAGATGGCAAGAAATGAGATTGTACAGATTGCCCAAACTGGTGTTAATTACTTTTTAATCACTGAAAATTAAATTAGGCTTGAAATATACATTATTTATTTCCTGTCTCTTGTCCAAAGATGGTGTATATTGAATTATAATTACAAGAATATGTAATTATATCCTTATTAGAAACTATAAGAAGGATATTCTGGCTGATGAACACAGAACTCAACAAATTTAGAGCACGATGTACTTAATTAAAACAGTAAAATTGAAAATGGCGTAAAATATTGTCTTTCATCCTAGCTTATTTTTCTTACTGCTTTTCGTTTTTAAATACCCTGAAGGGGCTGTTCAAATGTTTCCAAGTGTTGCAAAGATTTGTTTTCCTGCTATTTTACAAGCTGAAGAACTTGTCTTTGGTCATGACCATCAGGAGTCATTCTTAGATCTCCAGGTACTGATGACGGGGACCTAGGAAGCTTCAGGTAGCACAAACTGTAGATATTCTGTTCTGCTCCATAACGCTTTGATGGTCATAGATCTTTTAGCAATACAAGGCTTCTTGGTATTTAGAAAATGAATCTCATTTTAATTAACATAATAGCTTTCCTTTTAATAGCATTACATTTATTGCATTTTGAGGGAGCCAAGCAGCAGCCTGGACCTGCTCCCACAGAAATCACTGTCAGTATTAATATTGGGTAGAGGAAGAGGACGGCTCAGACCTAAACATTTCTTAAACCTTTCATCGCAGTAGAGTCCAAAGCTCAGAACAAAGAACACATTCAGAAGATTCAATTTTCAGTGTGACATGTTATTCCTGAGACTGCTCCCAAGGGCAGTGCTCTCTGACATAACTTCTCATCCAGGCTAAACAAGAATTCAATCCTACTCTGTCCTACCATACACAAACATGCTGCACCACTTGCTTTTCTTGAAGTTCCCCTGCCATTTCATAACTTGAGTGAAGATAAAAGCACCAGTTATCCTAAGAATTTAAACCTCAAAAGCTTAGGAAGAGATTTGGATCAATTATGGATGTTTACTAGAGTTTTATTCACAATTCTAGGGCTGCATGAGGTGCTGAAATGAGTCTCATCTTTTGACTTGAGAGCTTGGCCTTTCTGTCAGTTGCTTTGCATCTTATAGTTAGATCCATCCTGGATCAAAAATAATGGATTTGCCCTTAAAAGCATTGGACCGACTGGCCAGTTACACCTCTTGGCTGGTCAGATACTCAGGCAGATGTCCTATAGCCGCCCCAGAGTCCCTGAGGGGTCATCCTGAGATGTGAGTGAGGAGGAAAGGAGCACATGTGGGTGAATGCTGAAGGATGGGAAGAGGTAGGAGCAAGATGGGTGTTATTACAGGAGAAGATGGTGTCTTTGGCACTCCGCTTCCTCCTGAGAGTTAGGTGGCCCTGGGCTACATGGAGGAAGAACAGCTATTAAGATGAACAGAAGAGAGGCTGCCTGAAGGGCAGCACAGACTCCTGTAACCTGACTGACATGATGCTGTGAGCAGTGTTCAGCAAATAGGGATGAGATGTGATAAAGGACTTAGGATAACTTGGAAGGACCCAAGCTAAGAGTCTACTGAAACACTGCTTGGGATTTCCCTTTTTCCTTAATAGCAATGTTTATTAACTATGCTGATACTTAGAGGGGTGCAAGCAACACCAATTAGAGGTTCACAGGAACATTTTGGGTAGCACCAGAAAAAACTGATCATGATGGAGTTGGGGGCATTTGTTACTTTCAATTTAATATATCCAGCTCAAACATTCTGCTGCTGAAAATACATAACAAAATCAAAGCATCCATATAACATACTTTCAAGAAGCCACCATTTGCATCAAGCTTCACAAAGACCCAGAAGAAATACTGTCTCCTCTGTCTCTCTCAAAAGCAATCTCTTTTGTGAATTAAAACAAATTGCTAACCTACAGATACAATAATAAAAATTTAGTTATACCCTCCCTTTCCCTTTCAGTCTGCACAACATAATTGTCTTTGCTCTAAAATGAGGACTGATTCATACCTCAACCTAAATTCTTCAGGAAAACTGCATTTAAAAAAGATCAGAGGACCTGAAAGCTGATTACCTTGGCGAGCCTTGCATCAGCTGACAGTCATCAAGAAGGGTGGTGCTGAAGACTCTATTTCAAACCTGAATCTCAGGTTAAAGCAACAGTAAATATTTGATGGTCCTCCATAGCAAGTCTGGGATGCTTTTTTCCAATGAAGTGCTACTGTGATATGCCCACCATTCCCTCTTGTACTCCTGGACAGTGTTTCCATGAGTTTCCTTCTCTGTGCAGCAAGACTACAGATGATAAAAAGGAGTTATCTAGACCTCTCTAGACTGCTTTCTATACTCCAATATATCAATAATGACACAAAAGTGGTGATGCAAAGTACTTTGGAACTACTGGAAAATCATAGAATTATTTGATCAGGAAGGGACACTAAAAGGTCATGTAGTCCAATTCCCCTGCAGTGAACTTGGACACCCACAGCTAGATCAGGCTGCTCAGAGCCACATCCAGTCTGACTTTGAATGTCTACAGAGATGGGTCTTCTACCACCTCTCTGGGCAACCTGTTGCAGTCTAAATCTCCCCTCTTTTAGTTTGAAACCATTTCCCCTTGTCCTATCCCAAAAGCTCCTACTAAAGGGCCGATCTCCTTCTTTCCTACAGCCCCAAATCTTCTTTTGTAAAAGAAGGGAAAATTCACATTGTTGATCACCTTTAATGCCTGGGGAGAAAGAAAAAAAAATAAAATAAAAGGCCTACAATAAACAGGATTTTGTGGAACAGGTCTTGATCCACAATGGAGAAAAAATGTCCATCCTCCTCTGGACCACCAAAATGCTGTCAGCATTGTATATGAAATACTAAAGCACTAATCTACTCTGACAAACTCTGCAATTGCTGCAAAGCCAAGAAGAGGCTGGATGAATGTCTAGAATGAATGTCTTGGATTTCCCACATACTTTCTGGGCTAACAAATAGGAATTTAACAACTTATCTAATGACTTTTAAGATGCAAAGTCTTTTGAATGTCTCACGGAAAGTTACATGTGAATTCTTGGTAAAGATGAATGGGTAACACTGGTGTGAAAGGGATCTAATAATGAAATAAATCCAGCATAAATCCACATACGAAATAAGTAATGCATTCCCACAAACAGACATTAACTGGGAAAGAAACATTTTGTTGTTTTTTTTTTAAAGCCTCAAACTGTTGCCCTTGACCTTCACTGAAGATGAATAAAAGACAAGAGAAGAAACTTCAATTAAACAAATAGAAAAGTGATTTGCAGCCCATTTGCTGACAGCCACCTAACACTGTCTGGCAAACAGCTACCAGTCTGTGTAAGAAATCTGTTCAGTTAGGGAGCAAAGATGGCTACAGATGGAAGTGGTTGCAGGGGGGGAGCCCAGCCAGGGGGTGACAGAGTGGCTTCCTCAGGAGTTCCAAGATCTGAAAGAAAATGATGCGCCAAAATCTTATTTTCCATAAAAGCATGACAGGATTTTCAGCCATCTGCACCCCACTGTTCTCCCGAGAGACAGCAACCTTTAACATACCAGCTTTCACTAAAAGAGGAGGAATGGCTAATTTGATTTCTAAACCATTAATACTACTCCTTTCACAGAGCTGACGGTAAGTGTGACCTGTCATCTTTGCTTCCCCTGCTGCTTTGTATATCTATGGAAAACTGGAGCACAGAATTGGATGCTGCTGCTCACACTTCACTGGAGTTATCTCCAAAAGGCTCTATGCAACCAGAACTAATAAGAGGAGAGATTTCTAAATCTCAGGCCAAGTGCAGTCCTACAGGGATAGTGTTTATCCTATCGGATAGCAGGTAAATCCAGCACATGGTATTTTGGAAGTAGTCACACATATTTACATGGGAACTAAATTTGATGCACAGTTTAAAAGTTCTTTCATGAGAACTGTGTATTGAAATCTACAGAAATCAAAAGTGGTTGGTTTTTTTTCTTTTTTTTTTCTTTTTTTTTTCTTCCTGTGTGGGGATGGGCAGATTTTTGCAAAGAAGGCTGTACAAATAGGTGCTGTTGCTCACATAAAAAGAAGCAAGTAATGTCTACTCCATTGCAACTTTAAATCTTTAATGATTCAGCCACATACTGGTAACTATATTTCAAAATATCATTTTTTTCCACTGTGGCTATGCCTTGAGTTGTAACAGTTGACAGTAACCACGAGGCAGTATCAGAGGACAAGAGTATAGGTTTCTCAAATAAGCCTCCAATAACAATTTGAGAAGTCATGAGGTTCAACAAAGCCAAGTATAAGGTCTTGCATTTGGATTGTAGCAACCATCACTATCAGTACAAGCTGCGGGACAAAAGGTTAGAGCAGAACCCTGCTGAAAAGGACCTGGGGGTACTGGTGGATGGGAAGCTGGACATGAGCCAGCAATGTGCCCTCACAGCCCAGAAAGCCAACTGTATCCTGGGCTGCATCAAAAGAAGTGTGGTCAGCAGATCAAGAGAGGTGATCCTGCCCCTGTGCTCTGTGCTGGTGAGGCCTCACCTGGAGTACTGTGCCCAGATGTGGAATGCTCAGTACAGGAGAGAAACATGGACCTATTAGAGTGCATTCAAAGGAAAACCACAAAATACCTCTGGGCAACCTGTTCTAGTGCCACACCGCTCTCACCGTAAAAAATTTCTTACATCCAACTTAAATCTACCCTCTTTAAGTTTAAAACCATTTCATCTTGTCCTATCACAACAGACTACTAGAGTCTGCCCCCTTCTTTCTTGTAACTCCCCTTTAAATACAGAAAGACCGCTATCAGGTCACCTCATATCCTTCTCTTTTCTAAGCTGAACAGCTCCAACTCTCTCAGCCTGTCCTCGCGGGGGAGGTGTTCCATCCCTTGCATCATTTTTGTGGCCCTCTTCTGGACATGCTCCAACAGGTCCATGTCTCTCCTGTATTGAGGACTCCACATCTGGAGTCCTCTGCTTTTTTACTCAGAACATATAAGTCCTGTTACCCTTTACAGAGGGTATCAGGAATCAGAGTAACACTAGACATTCTCATCAGCCAACTTTGATGACATAGCCCAGCACGTACACATTTAAACTTAGCTACATGCCCAGGGCATTCAGTTACTAATTGCTTCATGTGTTTGTCTCTTATGCCCACCAGCCTCAGCTACAATTTAGCTATTTCCCCAGCTGAACAGTGCTAATGACTTTGAAAAGCAGTTTTAAGTAGAAGATAAATTCCAATTAGTAGGTAAAAAAACCTTGATCTAAAATGTGGTAGGGCATATCTTTTTAAAGTTTGAACTACTTATACAACTGACAGCTGTTATCTGCTCAGCGTACAGGGAAGGTGCCTCCTTCACACAGCCAATACTCGCATTCCACGGCATGTGGTGTTTACGGATACCCTGTGTGATAATTATGAGACCAGATGAGGAGCACTTTCTGAGAAGTCGGTGCAGGTCAGCAAGAGCATTAATTAAATCTGGTAGGAGGTTTCAGTAGCAGAAATTCCACTTGACAGGCACATATCATTGCCACTTTCCCAGCAAACTGTTGAAATGCTCTCTGCCACTACAGGTGGACCCTAAATCATTTAACATGCTAACAATTTTAGGATGCAACCTTGGACTCTCCATTCTTAATAAAAAAAAAAAACAAAAGCCAGTCCATTCTCCACATTTTGGAGACTGAGAGAACTCCCAGGCATAATTTCTTTATAGATCAGCATTAGTTTAGCTTTTGTTGTTGGTCATTGTATTATTCAGTCTTGTTTTTCTTATTCTGGCCACAGAATTGATTGCTGATCAGATTTAAGATATTGGCTCCCATTTTCTGGTTTAGAGTCATATTCCAACCAAAGACAGAAATTAGTGTTTAGGTCAGGGGAGGGTGAGGCGTTCATAACATTTGCAAAGAGAGGACCAAAATGAATCAAGGGACATACCAAAAATTCCACCTGCGCTAGAGTGCAGTCTGCTGCACTGCAGGAGGTAACACCATAAAGGACTCCTTGGAGGAAGCCTTCAGTTTACTGAAGAGGGCAAATTCACATTGTATAAGTTGTTTCTCCTCCTTTTTTTCTCCACTCAAATAAATTAGTTGCCAGGAAGGATCTGTACAAACAGCTCAGTTGCCCTGGCTCAAGGAATGATCAGAAAAGTAACAGGAGCTCTAAAAAAAGCATATTCTTAGAAACCACGTCATCTGAACAGATGCAGTGCTGTTAAAGTTCACTGGATAAACTAGGTTTTATTTTCTACAGCATCTCTTTAAATACGGTAACAAGAAGTCAGCAGGTTCATGGGTACGTACCCACTGGAATGTTTTTCTGAGCATTAATAACTGCACAGCTCGAGGTTCCAGCTATGCAGGCCAAAATAAACATAAAACAGTTTTTTTTGTTTTAATCTTGCACAGAACCTCTGGGAATTACATTGAAACTTCCTGTTTTCCTTCCTATCTACCATGCTTTCCACAGCCTACAAATGCAAGCTAGGGAAGAGCTTCAAGGGAATTACAACTGGAAGGTAATCAAGAAACAAGCAACTTGAGAGTAATGCAAATGGCTTGAAAAACCTGCCTGTGATATACATGCAGGGAAGGAGTCTTGTGAAAAGGAAACCATCCATCCCCGATCCCATTCTGAAGTGAATGTGCTGAGCAGTGAGGTCCTCGTGCTGAACATCAGCACAAAGCTGCGCTCCAGTAGATCCTGGATCCTCACAACCTCCTCCATCACTTTCTGGGGCTGTGTTCATGGACAGGAACAGAAATGTTGTCTCTGCTCAGGGATTTTAAATGGAGCTGGAAACAGACTCTCATTTTGCTGAAGAGTGGTACTTCTCCATGCATAAACACATCGATTGGGCTTTGGCTGCTGCTAATTTGCTTCCTCTTTGTCCCTACATGTTCTCTGTTATTTTCTTTGCCCCCACATCAGCACAGGGGAAGAAGAGCTCCCAGTGCTGGGAATGCCCATTAATGATTTTCTAAAGTTTAGATTTCCACACCGTCAGAAAACTATGATCATGGTGAACAGAACCCTTGGTCTACGATTTCACAGCAATCCAGAGTTGATAGTGGGGGACAGAAAAGTCCTGAATGACTTAATGTTTCTTCATGTACAAAGATCCAACCTGACTGCTCTTCAGAGGCTGCTGCTTTGCTGTGTGACAGGTCCCAATGTCTGCAAAATAACTTAAATCCCACTGACAACCTGCTGAATATAACCATGCAACCAGCATAAAAGTTGGAACACTTTTTGCTTTATTTCCTCATTAAACAGAAGGAAACACAATTTTTCACCAGCAGTGAAAACATATCTCACGCTCACAGGAAATTTAAGAGGGATTTGGTCTAAAAAATAATAATTGCCATCTTTCCCTACAGTACGTAAACCTCATGAGTATCTATAAATCTGCTCCACTTTTTTGGGCCCCAATTCGGCAGTAAACTAGGGCAGTCATTTACAACCCATTTTCTATTATTAGGTATAAACCATTTTTGCATTAGTAACAGATACCAGAGACAGATACTGCGATAACAGGAAAGGCAACATATTGACATTCAGTGCAATAAAAACAGGTGCGTAGAAAGCTTTTTTTTTTTCTTTTTCCCAGGTTCTGGGAAGCAGATGGTCATTATGCCATTGTAAATAAATGCCAAAAAATGTTAGGTAGATTTTTTTTCTATGCATCGTGTTTTTTTGTCCACGTTTCAAGGCTTCTTTTGATCATGAGAGCAATTATATATCCTGCATAAACTCCTAATGCAATGGATTTCTAAAAAGCATTGATTAATAAGGTCACATCGAGCCTGTGTTAATAAGCCCTTTCAGAACATATTATTATAGAAAACATGCCTATGGTTTTATAATGAATAGTACCTAATTATTAATCCCTTCCAATGCTACAAGTGCAGGGAGCTAGAAGTTCTGGAACCCTCCCTGCCCCCCTCTAAATCATTCTCACATTAACTCTGCTTGAGCAAATAAATAAAAAGCAGCAAAGTGCCATTTCACTTCTACTGCAGTCTGACTTTTCAGCAGATCATTGTCAGTTTGAGTCAGGCCCACGCCTCCAGAACAATGAGGTAAGCACCAAATGATGGCATTTAAGATTGAATAAGTTGATGTGCTTGGCGTGCTGTTTAGTGCTAGACCTTCTCCACTCACCCACACATCGTGATTGCACATGAGTGCAAGAAAATTAGAGCATCTCCTTTTAAATGTACGTGCATCTTTCTCAAGGGCCCTCCCTGGAAGATCTGCCAGCACACGATGTGTTTCATGTGTTGCTGCTAGTGACAAGGGATCCCAGCTATTCAAATCTCACAGTGTTAGTCACTTTCACACCCCCTGCTCCTGTGGCCATCCCTAGCTTCTTACTCCACCAATTCCACATTACAGCTGTGCATCCTTCCCTCTTTTTATGTCCACATGTGATCAAGGATGAGTTAATGGGCTGGATTTCTTCTTCATGTGTTGCCACATTTTCTCCTCCTGTTTTTTCCAGTTTCTCTCAGCATCTACTCATTCTCTAATAGCCTTGTTCAGCTTGGTGTTACCAAAACCTGGGCTGGATAGATTTGTTCTGATCATTTCATGTCTCTTCATTCTCCCCAAAGCCTGTCTACCCACAAGCAGTTAAAAGATTAAAAGAATGTGTATGGAAATTATAGCCTTCATTTTCAACTGTGTCTCCCAGCACTTCTGTTAACAGTTGTCCCTCTCTTTGACACTCCAGCTCCTGCTGGAAGCAGTGCTTTTGTGGGGCATCCAGTTGGCTGCTCTTCCCCAGGAAGCAGGGTGTGTGCCAAGGAGCATGGCTAGGCAAGGCTGAAAAGCTGTCTTAGACCTCTTTCCTCCCTGTGGAGGCGTCCAACAAGGACCATGTGACAGGCGGCCCTGAATGTATTGGCACTGAAGGAGGTGGAAGACAGAGCAGGAAAGCTTCTCTGCCACACAGAACCCCTTGGACATCTCTCTCCCAGACAGTAAGCCACCAGCTGACAGTGTCTTGGAGACTTATGCCCCACTCATGTATTTTTAAAATCAGCTATCCTGTCTCTTTCGAGATTATTTTATTCACAGTAACACTGATCTAGTGGTTTCTAAACTCTTTCCTATGAGCCCTGAAGGGGAAAAAAAGTTGACCACTAGCCCAGCTATGGAGAAGCCAGAGATCACAAAGCAGAAATCTCAGTTGTAAGAACAAGGGAGACTGATGTGACTGTGCTCATCTATCTCTGAGGACACTCAGTTGGGAAAGACGGGTAAGTAGATAACAGTGTTGTACTACAATAAACTATTTAACAGATTGCTCTGGCTTTTGGTAAAGCCACAGCAATGAGGACAAACCAACCAAATTTGAACAGATCTTTCTGGAACAAAAGGTGGGTCTGCATTGTTGTCTGCAGACTTGCTATTTCTGCCTGGAATATCTTTGCCAGCTTGACTGAATTAAAATACAGCACTACCAAGGAACTCAGAGTTCCAAGGAAGCTTATGTCCTTGGCTCAGATGGAGTTACTTTTCTTTGCAGAGGCTCATATGCTGTCGTGTTTTGGATTTGTGCTGAAAACAGTGGTGATAACACGCTGGTGTTTTAGTTGCTGCTCAGCAGTGCTTACACTACGCCAAGGACTGTTCAGTTTCTCATGCTGCCCTGCCAGTGAGGAGCTGGGGGTGCATGCACAAGGAGCTGGCAAGGGGCACAGCCAGGATGCTGCTTATAATCTGGAAGACAAATGTCAGTGGCTTGTTGTGCTATAAGGCATAAAAAGATATATACAAACCAAATTTAAAAACAAAAGAAAGACCAAACAAAAAAAAACAAAAACAAAATAAACCCCAAACAACCAATCCCAAAAACCAGAATTTTTCAGCTTTCTGTGTTTCTCCAGATCAGAAATAAATATGAGTAAGTCTCACTTTTCTCATTCCTATGGTTTTTCTGCTGACATATACATTGCAGACTGGATCCAACACGCTCATCAAATGTTAAGGGAGCTTCATTACAAAGAAAACGACCGCAGAGTCCTATTGATATGCACACTCTGGGAACTTCAACTATGAAGCTTTGAGCTTCTTTGACTTACTGCTTAAAACTAGAGAGAACAATAATAGGACAGCGATGTGTCAGATCGCATTTATTCAGGATCATCTTGGTTTTAAACCTATTTTTTTAAACTTGTGTTAGAAAAAGCTGCACAATTCAATTGGGATTTGACCATACCAGTACTGATGCCACAGGCGTAACCTGCATTCCCTCAGGAAGTACAACCACTCCTCCACTGAGAAGCCTGCTGCACATTAGCACAGTGGTTTGTGGGTTGCTGAAAGCTTTTAAATCACAGAAGTTAAAAGCAGAAGTGTATGCGTGGGGGAAAAAATAAAGAAATGTTACTCCCCCCAAATCATAAAAGACTCCATCTGAAGTACACGGCATAATTCAGCCCTTACCTCTGCATCCTCTCAGGCCTTACCCAGCCATCCCCTGCACTTGGCCTCATCCTCCTCTCCCTCCCCGCCATGTACCGGGTTTAACCTGCCCCTTGCACCTCGCATCCCTCTTACCTCCTCCAGCTGACTGCCAGTACTCCACACACACCGTTTGGCTGCTCTGCAGGGATACAGCGGCCATCTTTGTGGAAAGGGGATGTGGAGGCAGCCATCTTGTGGGTGCTGGCACAACATGGTGACCATCTTGGCTCATGGGAAACGGGCAAGCAGGCCACTCTTCTGTCATCCTCAGGGTTCAAAACACCCAGAGGTCATCCTCTATGGGGAAAGGATGCTTTGTTTCTCTCACAGATCTCATGTTTGAAGGGCAAGCTCGTTGGATAAATCTTGAATAAAGTATTTCAGAGTGTGCTGGAGAATAACAATGCTGGTAAGTCGCACAGCTACAAAACAAGAGAAGGCATCAGGTGTGATGCAGAACAAGAGAAGAAAAGAAAAAATCCCCAATGCAGTGAACAAATTTACTTTCTTAACACTCAACTGACACTACACTGTAGAAGGTAGAAACAGGAGAGAGGGATATGATTCAGAAAAGATAGTGATTTAACAGAGCTTTAGTTCTTAAGGATATTACTCAAGATCCCAGAAATTAGCCTTGCTGGAGAGTACATAAAGGGGAAAACTATGGTTTGAGAGTGTGAGGACTTCCAGAGTAATCAGATTAATCTCTCAGCTCGACTTGGCACCAGTTCAGAAGGAGAAGAGCTGGGAGATGAGCAGGTTGCAGGCTGATGGCATCAAATGGAAGTTTTGCTTTTCCACCCTTTGTGAGATGTCACAATAGTTTGTGAAAACACTTTAGCACATTTAAAATGCACAAATAAATATGAACCAGTGTAGTAATTTTTTTTTTTTTCCAGTATGACAGTGTTTCAGCGTTTTAATATTTGTATACAGTACATTTCTCAAAAAATAAGCCTAAAGCACTGTTTTTGCAACTAAACTACTGGCTGGCTTTTCAGAAATCCAAAGCGCCCAGCCAACATCACTGACTGCAAAGGATGCTCTTGGAAGCAGATCAAAAAGAGGAGGGGAAGAGAGGAGCAGAACAGATTGTGGAACCAGATTCTGATTTCTGATTATTTGAGCCCAACACAGTCACAACACGCCCAGAAGTTGGTGACAGGAAGCTCTGAATGGCAAAAAATAGCTCCCAGCTCTCTTCTGTCCGCAGAGCAACATACACGAAGCAAGCAGCCGTCAGCAAGAAAACATTTGCCACTTTCTTGTTTGCAAAATGAGCAGTGTTCTCTCCTGCATCTGGAGGCTGCTGAGTTGGGAAAGAGTACATCATGACATTAATTCTTTGGCAGAACAAGGAGTTGCACCAAGGGCAATGCCACACAGTGTTTCAGATGGGCCTCCATCCCACACACAACAGCAGCTGCTACAGGACTATGCAGCTACTCCTCCAAAGCTTTCTCCCATTGCATCTCTTCATCCATTCAGCCAGAGAAAGACAAAAAGCCCCCAGCAGACCAGAAATTTTAGTGGCGTGACATGACCAGAAGTTAAATACTGTGTGTTTTCTGTCTTTATGATAAGAATGAGGCCAGAAAGCATGGTTTGTTATGGGTTCCTGAGGTTTTTGAGCTTCAGGAAATTTTGAACGTGGAAAATGAGGCCAAAAGGCAGAGATACCATTGTTTTGCTTTCTATACTTCACTAGCTCAGTACTTCTGCCACTGGCCCTGTGAAAGCTGCAGTCTGCTTCTTTGCAGAGACAAAAGTTTAAGTACTGTGAACAAGAGACAGGCAATGATTTCAAATACTTTTTTACAAGTTAGCTAAAATATAGCATACTTACTAGATCTTATTTATTTGTCTGTGTTTATATAATGTTTATTGACTAAATGCTATATTAATGAAGGGCATATGGAGTTTACCCTTCATACTTCAAATTAGATGAAGTAGTATGAAGTAGAATGAAGCAGATGAAGTAGAATGTGGCCATTCCTTGTTGAATCTGAAAAGTGAGGGAAGAGCTGCTGGCAGAGAAAGGTGAGGGCTTAAGACTAACTCACAGTATTTGCCATCTATCCGCCTCATCTCGGATTGGCTGATTTGACCACGAGAATGCATACTGAATTCACATACATATGTTTAGCATAAAGGAAATATCTTTGCGCATTTGCCGAGCAAAGATTGTTTTCAGTAATTCCTATGCTATGATTTTTTTTATAGCAAAGATGAATGGAAGTATTTAAAGTAAATGCTATGAAAAAAATGCTATGCTATCTGCTGCTTTAAAATGTAAGTTGAAATTAATTTAAATGTATAAAAATTGTTTTAGAATGTGACGATAGACTTAAAAATACCTCCGTGCATAGAAAAATTCTGCTATCATTTCAGTGTTGAGGATTGTGAGACATGAAAGACGGGAATTCCTAACGGAAGGGAATGAAAATCACCGAAGGATTTATCATCTGTTCTCAACCAGCATTCTACCAGAGATCATCTATTTCTGAGCCGTGCAATACGTCACTGCCACGAGCAAATGAGATTTTGGAGCTCCCTCTGCTGGACGCATTTACTTTCCTTACCTTCGTCTACCGAAGAAACTAAATCTACAATCTTTCCAGTAATAAAGTGCACGTTTCACATACTGTAGCAAGAGGTAAAAAAAAAAAAAAAAAAAAAAAAAAAAAAAAAAAAAAGTATTTTTTCTCTTTCTCTTTCAAACAGGCAAGGCTGCTGCCCTTGGCTTCTCCAGTGTATCTGCTGTTCCGCTCATAGTACAGCATACTACAGTGACTGCCCAGCCAGGCAAGTGAGGAACATACTTGGCACAGCTTACTGGCAAGCCTTCATACACACGCCTTCACTGAGATGTTTAAAAGAGATGTGTTCCAGATCCAGCATTCACAAGTTGCATGTAGAGTCATTTATATACATATATTTGTAAGCGTTCTATTCATCTACAATGGCTCTAAGCTCATAGTAGAAGAGGCAAAAAGTGAAAGAGCATTCTTTGGGATGTGTGTGGGGGTGCTTTCATGCTTTCAGGAAGCTGAGCTACTCCAGTGAAAAGAGCTCTATAAAAACAAGAGATTGAGGTTGTGAGGTCAGCACTGAAGGTGAAAAATGAGGAGGAATGGGGCCGCTGAGAAGGAATAAGGGGCAGAAGAGAAAAGGATGTGAGACAGCCCAACATCACACGCTGTGGAGAAGGGCACCTCCACAGGGACAAAGGATGAGTGAAACCACATCTGACAGTTTTTTTCTGAGAGCTCCCTTCCCCCCCAGCATCAGCCTACACGGAAAGGAGCATTAGAAGTCACCTTTTAAACATTTTTCTGTACGGGCAATAGAGGCGTCTGATGCTGTTCAGCTTCTTGTTACTCTTCATCTTTCAGTCCCATAAGTGCAAGTTCTCTTTTTGTTAGGTTTAAATGCTTTGCTGAAAATCTTAAGCTCTATATAATAAATCTTGGTCATTAAAATTATTCACTGCTGTCTTCTCAATATTGTCCATATCAGCAGGGCTAACCCTATGCCAGCAGCATCTGCAAATAAAGAGCGTGACTTAAGTCAGTACAGTGCTAAACAGACCACATTCCACTTTAATTATTACATTGGACTGTTGGATTTAGAATGCTATTTTAGTGACATCAGTTCTTTCAATATGAGATCATGTCTGATAAATTAATCTAACTTTATTTAGTTTACTCTGTTCAAAAAAAGAGTAGTAGTAGGGATGTAGCCTCCAGGACAGCTGTTAAGAAACTAGTATTTATTTCCTGGGTGCTGTTACTTGACAGAAGATAAACAGAATGGTAATATCACCATTTGAGGTTAGGGGTCAACATCCATCAATCCTAGGAATTCCATCCTCTCATCCTCTCTCCCTCTTTACGTATAAAAGGCAAGTGAAATACACAAGTACTAAATACAGCATGCTACAGAAGGGAGAGATCTGATAAGGAGAGAAGAGCAGATAAACTGGGTCAGAAGAGAAAAGAGTGCTCTTCCTTTTATTCAGTACCTATTCTCCCTGGAGTTCAATGGCTTACTGACCAACAATTGCTTCGTGTCTTCAGGGTATTGTTTCCAGGCTGCTGAGATGGTTTGTGGGTCTGTATTATCCTACTTTTGGCTTTATATTATCCTGGTTTTGTGGGTTTTTATCCTTTTTTTTTTTTTTTTTTTTTAAATAATATTGAGGGAGGAGGGAGATTCTTGACAGCTGCTTTCTCATCAGAACTGCCACGTTATGGGAAGGATGCCTCATTGTCAAGTTCTACTGATGCTGTTAACTGTGCAAATTCCTAACAGATAAATTGAGGCAAATAGGGATTGCACAGTTCAGTGGTAGATGCTGTTGTTGCCATGTCTCAGAGGTAAGTTCCTGTTAGCCATATTAGATAAAAACAATTAAAGTTGATTTCCTTCTTACCACCAGATCCCTTTCTGCTTTGCAAACACCTGGAAGAAAGGAGTGCCTGCCTGGACAGCAGTTATTGACTATCAGAAATAAGCATTATACAAGAGAGAGTGTGACAGAGTATTTGACAACAGTTCATTTGGAAAGCTGACAGCGGTTGTTGATATTTCAGCAGCTTCTGTTTGATTGCAAGTCTTAAGCAACTACACAGTCTGGAACATGTTTTGGAAGAACATAAAACAGAGCTTACCATGGGCAGGTTATTAACTTACATGAAACAGGGACAGTCCTCGTCCTCTTCATTTTGACAGTACTCTCACACTGGTGCTTTAAGAAACACACAGTTCCAAGAAGCTGTGAGCATATAGAGCAAAACATCTATTTTTACTCCAGCTTTATTTTTACATCAAGTCCCCAGTGCTTATTGTTTCAGGGTGTGTAAGCTACACGGTGCCATCTAAAAATAAGCACATACACGGTTTTTAATACTAGAAAATAAATTGACTTACTTCATGCAGGAAAAGCACATCATTCTGTTCAAGCTTTAAAACTAAACTTAGCTGCTTTGAGGCACTTTTCCTTTCTAATGCATTTATCATAACCTCTCCTCTGTCCTCCTCAGACCTCCCCCCAAAACACCAGCTTTGTCACCAGAACGTTCTGCAACCTGACCCAACAGTGAAGGCACAAACTTTTTCAGATCCCAGGATGTTCATGAACCAATTAACGACAATTTTATGAACCAAAAGGTTCCAACTGGAGTCACTTTCATCTCAATGGGCTTACCACGCTTCAGGTTGGGAAAGCATGTCATTTTTGAGTGTCAAACTTCCATCTCCCAAAAGCAATAAATTACAGGGTTGTGTCAGCGATTGTATAAGAGTACGTTCAAGACAAATATCATTAACCAAGATCTCTCTTTGTGAGGGAGTGCTTTAATCCCGATGTTGCAAAAGGAGCATATTGCTCTTCTTCTGTCTGTCTTTGGGAAAAAAAGATGAGCTGGTGCCCTGTGCGCATACTGATAACCTAAAAACCTAAAATTCCCAATATATCTAGGCTCTGGGCCTGGTATGCTCTGCAACAAACCTGCTCTCCTGATTTCACAGATGAGTTCCTGCCAGAATCTTGCAGTGCTGCCTTCTGGGGTGGGCATCCAGATTCCTTCCATGGAAGTAAGCCCACGGCCTAATGAGAAGGATGGTGCATGTGAAAGCCTAATGAGGACAAAGACAAAATGCCTTGGGGCAAGCACCCAGACCCAGGACGTAGGAAGTGCTCCTGCATCCCACAGTTCAGCATAGTTGCAGGTACCTAATTCAGATCTGCAAATTTGTACTGTGTGCTTTTCAAAATGTTCCTGCCCACACCTTTTCTTTGTTGGATGATTTATCTAGGCAGTTGCACCAAACCGCAGCCAGAGTAAGTGATCTCAATGCTTGCAAAATACCCTTTTTGAAAGCTATCTCTGTCTGCAGCTTTGGCTTGGCCTTATAATTCAGATAATGCAATAATTACTGTAAGTCTGACTGCCACTTCATTTTCTGCATGTATTTCACTATCCTGGTTTTGATTAATTTAAAGCCCAATGTCTCTGCTCCTGCTCCATCCTAGAAAACAGACGCTCCAGTTCCAAAAACAGACAGCTAAATTTAGTAAACATTTAATGCTCATCTCCTGCACAATTTAAGCTGACACACTGACCTAATTAGCATTTTGGCATCACAAACACTCAGCCCAGGGAGAGTGGCTGTTCTGTGGCAATAATAGGAACCAGATAGGTTTTGTACTGTTTGCTTGCCTTAATCACCTCAAATACAACAGCTAAGAGGATCCAACTGTGATTGATAGTTTAGATGAAGAGGTAAAATGAGAATGGAATAAGAGTCCTGCCAGCAATAGTTTGGGAACCTCTGGGTTCACTGAGGAAATGTTTTTACTTACGGTTAACGGATACAAACGTAGCATATTAGAAGTAAGAATAAATATTGTATTGGGATATTTTTTTAAAAGCAGCTCTACTGTGCTATCATTAAAGCCCTAAACTTTCTTGATAAGCTAAATAAGGTGTTCTCTTGAATTCATCTTTTAAAATTAGAGTCTGACAAGAACAAAGCTGAGGAACTGTGGGCAGTTCATCATAAAGCAGGAGCAAAGAAATGCAAATATGGCCACTTTTGGAAGCGTGTTACCTTTGTCATAAGTAAATGCATATGATGCAGGGGAGTTGGCAATGCCACTCTAAAGATCAGGGAAACTGAAGAGACTGAAATCTCCGTGAGGTCTTTTTAGTAGCTACAGCTTGTCACTGGTGTTACGGGATTGGTCGAAGCTGTTTGCTTATAGTTTTGAAACATTTGTGCATTTCCGTTACTAAGAGAGAATGAGAATAAAATATTTTCCACTTTTTCACACAGAGAGTCTCTCTCAACAATATTGAAGAAGCAGAAGTTTTCAGGAGCATTCAGGTTTTCAACCAATCAAGGTAATGCCAATCAGTTTAATGCTTACACTAAAGCACAAGCATGCGATTGACGAAAGGTTGAGAGGCCCCAAAGCCATCCTGACTTGCACACTGCTGACAATAATCTTGCATTTGTGCAGCTGCCCCAATTATACACTGCGCTAATTTCCCTGCAGCTCCTTTTGCTAAAGGAAAGAATTAAAGGCAGAAACAGTCTGTGATTACTTCTAGCGAAGTGATCTGGAAGGACACCAACAGGCTCATTCCATGACCATGTTGTGGTTTTGGTCTGGGATTTTGACAATGATTTCCAGTAACGTTTCTCCTTGCCAGGACAAATTCTTCCCCTGAGCCGAGGACACTGCAGCGCCAAAAGGGTCTGAGCCTGAGTCCATGCCAGGGAGGACTCTGAGGCGTATCAGATTTGTTCGATGCTGACCTGCTCATGAGGAAAGCACTCTGTAGCCGCCTCCAAGTTTTGTGTCCCTTCACATGTTCTAGCACCCATCATAGAATCATAGGCTTATAGAATCATCTAGGTTGGAAAAGAACTTTAAGATCACCAAGTCCAACCATCAACTTGACGTACAGCATCCAATCACTAAGCCATGTCCCTTAGTACCATGTCCATGTCTTGAGGCTGTTCCCTTGTGGCCTACCATTTGCCACCTGGGAAATGAGATCGACATCCTTCCTGCAGCATACCCTTCTCAGGCAATTTCAGAGCCTGATAAAGTCAGCCCCCAGCCTCTCCTCTGGACTAAACAACCCCCATTCCCTCAGTCGCTCCTCGTAACACTTATTTTCAAGTCCCTTCAACAGCTTCATTGCTCTTCTCTGCGCATGCTTGAGCAACTCAACATCCCCCAGTAGTGAAGGGCCCAAAGCTGAATACAGTTGAGGTGCATCCTACTCATTAGAACTAATTAGAACTAATTCTAAAATTAGAACTAAATCTAAAATTTATAGAGCGTGTGTTGACACAAGCCAAGGCGCCTTAGTGAGATATCACGTGTCTTAGTTTGGAAAAGGCCATTTAATGTCACATTTTGGCTCTTCATTGTCTCTTCGTTAAACACAATGGATGAAGGCGATAAGGGCCACAGCGCAGATGTACAATGTAATATGAAAATCTTAGCATATGATTTTCAAAGTAGAAGATCTTACTATTATACCAGGATTAGTTCTTTGGTAACCAGTAGTATTACAAAGACCTTTTAAATTATATGATGAACATGTCAGAAAACTACTCCTACCCAAAGAAATGTGGCATCGTTTTGCTGCTGTGATTCTTGGGGTCAGGGGAGAAGCAGCGCAGGCAGCCGTTGGTGTTCAGCGACCGAGTACCGAGCAATAGCCGCCTCCCAAAGACATCGCGGTCCGCAAAGCAAAGAATGCAGACTTGTGAGCTCCCTCTGCTGGTTCTGCATTAACTTTCACTCCAAAGTGCTTTCCCTTCTCCCCATCTCCTGATCATCACTTACACAATTATTTCATGTATCGTATTAAAAAGGAGAAATACCGGTGCATTGCTGATGAGAGCATCTAGCTGGGATCATTGATATTACACTGGGATAAAAAAAAAAACCCAACAACTGACATTCTCTTAAACAAAGGAGAAAAGGCTTCTGTTAAGTCTAGTTTACTGGACTTGCATAGTGCGTGCGGAGAAATGTTCATTAGAAACACACCCCCTTATCGCCCCATGCTTCCATCGATCACTGATCTCCACTCTAACGCTCTAACATGCGTTGTTCTGCTGTACCCTGTATAAACAAAATACACACGAAGATGACACTATGAAAATGCTGTGCAAAATAGCTCGAGCACGTAACACTAAGAAACTAGGAATAGGTCTTCATACTCATTCTTCATATATTCTGCATGTTACATGGCCTAGAACTTCCCTCATTTTTACTCAAAGTATTTTCCTCCTATTTCCATGCATGTAAATGGTATTACAGAAGTGAGTTTGCTGTCCTAAGCTTCAGTCAGGCTCAACACACCACACCATGTAGGCACGCTGAGATTTCAGGTGTGAAAGCTAAATAGCAACCGAACGAATGAGGGAGAATACAGTCATGCATAGGAAACCGTGCATGTCCAAGGTATTGTTCAAGTTCTGTTTCATCTACACAACCTTCAGAGAGAGTTCATTCTCCCCTGCAAAAGTTAAAGTTTTCTGCTCCTACTGTTTTATAATTAATTTACAAATAGCTTTGGCTTTAAGATGTGAAATTTCATATTGCTCAAATGTCTTTTGAATAGATTAGGGGCATCCCAAAATAGATGCTGGAACTTTTCTACCCCATTCCGTGTAGCTATCACACCTATCTCAAGTTAAGCTGCCAACAAAATCCAATCAACATGAATTCTGGACATGATACATAGCCTACAAAAAACTCAAACAGTGGGGGTACACCCCTCAGTGAGGCTAATAAAATGCTGATGGGAGAGCCACCATGAAATTACAGGAATAGCTGATTAAATAAAGCTAGTGCTTAATGGAACGATATCACTCCAAGTAAAAGCACAAAAGATCATAGCACCTCTTAGGGGTGATCACACATGGAACTTTTCAACATGTGAACAATGTAATTCACATTTTAAAAATCTCTTTTGTTTTCTCTGTGTTCACTGACAGAACGGTGCATTTTTAATTCCAGTTTGCTGGAATAAAAGGCTTCTTGCAGAAGCCCAAGAAGGTACTTAGTTCAGAGTACTGAAACCTGGATAAGGGTCTCAGAGCCACACGCTGCTGAGCTGAACCTAGCAAAGGTCATCGGGAAGTCATCCTGCTAACTTCATTGGAAATGGTCTTTATAATTCTTGCAGAAACTGCAGTGCCCCAGAGGGATTTGAAACTTTTCAATCTTCCTCGCATTTTGTAGTGTATTTAAAATGATTTGGGCTCGAGTCTTTACTATTTATTTAAACAAGGAAAAGATGTGTTAGTAACATTAACAGTGGAACGGTCAACCATAAATAAATATTCAGAAACTGCAAACCAGATACCATGCAACTTATTTTTTACTCTTAAAAAGGTTAACTTGCCAAAGCTTCAGTGTAGTTTCTCCTACCCCTGGCTAAAAGAGTAGACTAGATGACTCTCAGCATATCCTCTGGTGCAAAGCTTTTTATTTACCTTCTAGCTTTTAGCCTCCTTGTTTCACATTTCCGAGTTTTCCTGTTGGCATCATTACCTGTAGGTATTGCTCAGAATGAAGAGACTGCTTACATCACTACAGCACTTGGGATTTGAGAAAGGAGCGGCAATAACACTGTACCAGTGTGACCCACAGTGCAGAGGACTCATGCATAACTGTTCTGAGCAGCACAATGCTGATCCAGACCCACCAGCCGTGCTGAAGCACATCACCCAGTACTTACACCAATGCATAAATGCCTATTACCCTAATTCCTCCCATCACGGAACACTCTCCCCATTGAATTCTGGAGCGATTAGTGGGGCCTGGCCCTCCTAACAGCTGAGGTCAATCTGTGCTCTGAAAGAGTCTCTTAAAATATCCACCATTCACACCTCCGCATGCAGAGCCAGGCATTCTCACACCTCCGCCAGAGAGGAATAGAGTAAAGCTGCCATCCTTTTAGCATACGGTGGGTGTGAAGCTACTTGCTCCCCTGGTCTAGATCCTTACCTGCAGAGCACCAAGCCGGGCTAGAATCAGAACCACAGGTGCAGCTGCTTCAAGAGCTGACTCATCTCTCTCATGCTGAAGATGTTTCTTCTATCCTGTGTGGTTCTGTTTTGACAGACGAGCAACAGTTTGTGGAAATTGGTGCCTTGAGATCAAAGGATAGCAAACGGAGATGGGAAAAGGCAAACGGCACTTCTGTGGAAATTAGTGGTACGCTTACCTGGCAGTGAAAATGAGCAACACAGGAATGCCACTGAATGTGGAAGACAAGCGTATCTGGGAATTTGCACCTTTCACCACTCCTGACAACCTGCTTTCAACTGCTGTTAAGTGTGGAGTTATCATGCCGACAGTAGCAACAGGCTGATCTGGGACCTGGCTGCTGGTAGTCAGAACGTGACAAACTCCTGAGCAGTCACAGTCACTTAGGTTTGCTGTAGGAGCTTTCCCGATGAGGACTTCTTGAAACACGTCATGATTTCCCTTTTCGCATAATCCTGTTGTAGCTCTCTATTGAAACTACTAAGATGGAATTAAGAAATGTTGCTGGTTGAAATTTGACTACCTCAAAAGTTATCTTTTCCTAAGCTGCACCGTGGAAATGTATCTTATTTGTACAATATTCACATGATTATGCAATATATATATGTCACGCACACATTATTGTATTTATTCTGTGAATAACTGTTTGCAGTTGTAAATATACACACATTTTCAGAAGAATCAAACCTGCTAGATATATTTTCACAGGTAAAGGACAGTGTTAGTCCTTGGAACTGTTAACATTCTTCTGCCTAGCAGGAAGGAAAGCACTGATAAGCCAGGGAATATCAGATATCAGAGGGAGATGACATAATTAGCATTCATTATTAATGAAGCTATTGCCTCATTCGTGTGAAATACTGAACACTTAATACCCTGTTTACCTCATCCTCCCATCAGTGAATACATTCCCCCTGTGATGTTTTATGTCTTCACTTGGGAGATCTGTTCAAGTTGAATCCATTAATTAGAAGTTTCAGTTCTGCTTAGGTTGGCTTTGCTTTGCCTTTGCCTTTAGTTCACTGTATAATTCTGGCGCACATCACACTATGATATGTAACACAGTAATGTACATATTTAATGACAAGCACGACACTCAAATAGCTGTCCTGAGATTAACATGAGCAATGGGCAAACTCAGCCACGTAGGGCATTTTCTTTCTGCATACTAGTTATTTGGAACTAAAAGCAGCACATAAACAGGAATAAAACTAGCTGACAGAATGTGTTAGCAGAGCAGCTGATACCCATGGTACATACAATCTTTATTTTTGTTTGTCTTCTGCCACTTTTTTTTTTTTTTTTTTGTGTCATATCTATTATTTTCATGACTCTGGGAAGGAATTCAAGGCTGTTTTTAAAGATGTTTACACGGCAAGTGATTCCTATTACAGACTTTTTTTTTTTTTTCTTTTTTGTGAGCTTAAGAACTGAGTATCAGCCCCAGAATTGCTTTAAATAACAAGGGTAATAATTCCCATGGGGGTACCAACCAAGGAGGACTCCACTGGCGTTGCTGGACCAGGCAGTGACAGCAGTCCTGAGCTGCAGAAAAAGGCAGCAGCGAGGGCCTGGAAGGAAGGGAGTGAGATGAGGAGGAAGCTACGAGTGACAAGTGCCCAGGGAAAGGGGAATGGAAGCAGCAGCAGTCACACTGTGTGTCTGGTACAGCATTACCAACCATCTCCAGCAAAACCAGGCTGGTCATGAGCCACAGCTTTCTACCCGTAAGTGTTGTAAGATCCTCAATGTTAAATACCCACCTACCCTGCTGCCTGCGGGATGAATTTCAGGTAATGAAGGATTTAGGCTGATCATTAAAAGTAATTCAATAGTGTAACAGTTTAAGTTAGAGAAGTCAAAATCATTATAAGAAAATTGGATTGAAAAACAGGTACTTTCTCTTGTACTGCCTTCACATAAACATCTGTGGACTGCACTGTTTGCCTTAGGCAATACCTTTTCAGTGATGCCTACAACAGTTGGGTGGCAAACCCTACAATGCTGTATGTATAGCATGCTGAGACTCCTCTGCAACCAAAGTGATCGGTAATTGAAAATAGGGTGAAGATGAAATGAAAAACATTATTTAAAAGATTTTTTTTTTTTAAAGATATGGAAAAGCCAGGCAAAGACCACAGCAGAGGTCTGGAAATAACTGCTAAGAGAGACAAGGCGCACCTTTCTGAAAGCTGACTATAGTGTCCCTGCATCTCCTCTTTGCTTCTAACTGGAAAGCACAGATGTCAAAGTGGTATTAAAAAACAGAGACCTCAGAGCTGCTGGAGTTTGCACTACCCTTTCTTGATTCATCTTGGCTTGCTTTTCCAATTTCTCATGTAAGGCTAAGGGAGAAGCAAATTCCTCAGATCTCAGAAACTCTGCTCGATAAATAAACAGTTCCATTTTATAAAGTAATACACTAATTACTTCAAGAGTCAATTCTCTCTTTCCTGATTTAATACTGTCCCTCGGAAATGACTAACCATTAAAATACTGTAAAGAATAATAGGATTCAGTACACCTAAATTCCGTAGGACTTTTGGATTTAGATACCTAAAACACACCTAAGCAGTAGATAGTGGCCCAGTCATGCTCTTTCCAGGGCTGCCTAACTTTGTCAATAATTAAAATGTCTTAACTGATCCAGAATTCTCTCAGGCATTATCAGATTTGTTCTGATATGCTCAAAGGTTTCGACTTTTAATCTATTGAAGAGAGGGGCTAAAATGCACTAATGGTCTTAGGTTCTCACGTATGACCAGCAAGAACGGGAGTGAAGTAGTATTACCTTCTTGCTTTCTCTACCTCTACAATACAAGGTGTTTCATTAGTAAGGAAGGTAGCTGTCTACACTACAAAGCAACTCAGTTTTTCAAAAAATACAGCTACCCTAACTCACTATGTAGTTATCCCGGCCCTCAGGCAGACTTTACAGTGCAACAAATTTGATATCAGCAGGCTATAAAAATAAGAACCTTCTCAAGCACAACGTGAGCATGGAGAACACAAAGAAAAATCTAACCTTGACCGTAACTGCAATTTTGCGCCATTTTGATTCTACTGATTTCAACAGGGATTTCATTTCCAGTGCACAGAGAGAAGGAAGTCAACCAGCCTCCCGCAGAAGTATGCACGCAGCTCTTCGGAACAACTCAACATAATTTCATGTATCAAATTATTCTAGATGAGAAAAGCGTCATTAACGTTAATAGCATTAGAATGAGAATTCTGATTTCTGATTCAACATTTCTGACCCTGGATTTTTGATCAAGTTTAAGCGTAGACAAAATGCAGAGCACCCACACCTTGTCTCTGTGGGAAGGAGCAGGACTGGGTGGCCCTGTGCTCTGGGAGAGAGGTGGATAAAGTCCACTTCTATTGATTCCAGCAGAGTACCAATATACAATCACTATGGACAATAACGTCTCTGTCATTTTCTCAAATTCCTAACAGTAAGTCACCCACTGTAATTGCTGTTTTCATGATTTCACTGCATCACACAGAAATCCTTGGGCTTATCACTCCCCCTCATTTCCTGAAATTGTACACTATTTTAATTCACCTCGTTTCAAGGGAGCTACTGCTAATTTTAAACAAATCAAGAAAAAATAAGACCTTCTTTGTGCTATCAAGCCTCTCAAAGGATTTACTGTGCCATAAGCAACCATTTCATTCTCTGTTTACCTTGTAGATAATAACAAGAATATTCTGTGGAGAATTCAGACACAGAAGAAACATACCTGACAAGTCACTGAAGGAAATTCAAGGCTTGCCTTTCTCTGTAAACATGTAATACACTAGTAGATTGATTTCCCATCAGACAAATGAATGACATAGGATGCAGCACGCCACAGAAGTAAAACTGCGTATCAGACGTAGTAAAACACTGATCATAATTTAAATAGTCAATCAAATGTTTTCTGAGGCACAATCAAGTTGTGCTAGGGTAACTATTCACCATGAAGTTAGGTCTGAAGCATAGTTTAAATGCCAGGGCTTAACACCTGCACTAAAGTTACTCTGATTACTGAAATTTGTTTTCTCTGCCATGAAGAGCTGTCTGTTTATTACAGAATTGGGTTTTGATAAAATGACCCAGAATACAGATACAAACACCCGAACCAGTGTTATTTAAAACTGAAATAAAATAATAATTTAAAAAAAAATCCAGAATCACAAATAAAAAAGCCCTAGATACACGTCTTCAACATCAGCAGTGTGATAAGGAGCACAGTAGCCAGACATGTAGCAAAGCTGTCATGATACTGATAATACGGGAATATTCAGCACAGCATGATGATAAATCACAATATAGCTACCTATGCTGAAAACAAAAACAAACATATATAGGGAAACAAAACGACATAGCTTTAGCAACATCATTTTTCCAAAGTAGCACGGTCACTCAAAAGGACAATCTGTATCACACATAGTTCCAACTGGTACATGAGAAAAAGGACAAGAGTCAATGCAACCTGCTCTTCTGCTAATGTCACTGTACTCTGGATATATGAAACACAAGAGTCTCTGGGTTAAATCAGATCATTCAGAACAGTCAATCGACATTAGCATTCTTGGGAAGAGCTTAGAAAATGAAAAGCCACATAAGGCCTGTAGTATACACAATCTTTGGCTGATGTGAAGTATACAGCCCTTAAAGTATGTTCATTAGTATCAACAGGCATCCAAGATAACTATTTTTAAATGCTTTAGTAACCTATGGATACTGTTGATATAATTAACAGAAGGATGTAGACTCAGAAAAGCTATGTGTTAAGTAATTTGGAGGATATTACGTGTTACAAACTTGGATTATTCCTAACTTCTTAATCCCAGTCAAAATCTAATGCAGCATCATCCAGCTCTCCTATTGAGAAGAGAGATTTTCGGGTGACCACACTGTCTTTACTTGCATTTCCCAATGCAAAACTCTTCCTTTTGTTAGGATTGCTCACATGTACCTTCAGCAATGGGCTGTGGCTTCCCTTGTTGTTAGTGTCAGTCTTGATAGTTAGTGGAGCTTCTGATTTTGAGTCAGGACGTGACACAAAGCAGAACCTGGAGAGGTTTTCTAATGTGCTGGAGCACACCCTCACTGTGCTTGGACCACCAAGCTTCTCCTCTTCCTCCCTTTTTTCAGCAGGTGGAGGTGACACAGCATCAAGTGTGACATCAGAACGTATCACTGCATTTCCCCCAGTCTCCTTCCCTAAGGCCTGACTCACCTGCTCTTCATTCCCTTTATTACCAATGGGTTGCTTTTCCAAACTCTTTTTTCCTGAGCGAGTCAGTGTCATTTTGCATTTCTCAGGTGGACAACAATCTTTTTGCAGCTGCTCTCCCTGGAGCTGTTCTCCCACCTTAACAGTATTTTCACATGGAAAAAGGGAAAATTCTGCGTTTTTCTTCTCAGAAGAATGATCAAGTTTTGTCCTTCGTCTGAAAGAAAATTTAGCTAGTTTAGCTGCTGGAGGACTTTCACTGTCAGTAATTTCCGGCTTGTGAGCTCTTACTGCATTTGCATCCTTCTCTGCTTGACCTTTACTTCGTTTTCTCATGGAAATTACTGCATGTTTTGCTGCTGCAGATGCACTATTATTTTCATCTCCTACTACTGAGTCTGTATCACTTGAAAGATCCAGCAGGCCAGATACAGGTAATACTGAGGGAAGGGCCTTTGCTTCTGAATTCTGTGTACTTGTAAAGAACCCATGTGATTTCTCTGTGTGCAGCCTCTGCAGGCTTTTAGAGACCCGTTGTGTAACAACTGAATCCTGTACACTGGCACTTGTTGGTGCCGGGTCTTGAATGTTTGCTTCTGAAGAAAAACGTTTGTGCTCCTCAGTCCTCTTGCTGCTTATCCCAGAAACTTTGTCTTGCTCCAAAGGAGCGCACACAGTAACAGCTGTCAGTGACCCCTTCACTCCATTTTTCTTCCTTGGGATTGAAGAATTTCTTTCCTCTGAACAGGAGGCCTTAGACATGGCTTTTAAAGCCACATTATCTGGAGATGTATTGGGCAGTGGAGATGTCTTCCAAAAAGTTTCTTCAGAATCAGTGCTTCTGTCTTCCAGGCTGTCAAACCATCCCAGGCTGCTATCATCACCTCTCTTGTTAAGTTTAATCAAGCGTTTTGTACCTACGTTATTATCAGCTGTTGGGTTGCATAAGGTTTCTGGGTGTTTATCCCCTTCACAATTGCTTTTGGGCAAAGAAGGCTGCGGATAGGAGTTAATCTTTTGTTGATCTTCAGGTTCTGACTGAGACTTTTGCTTTGACTCAAATGTATTTTTGTTCAAGCATCCTGTAGTAGTACTGAAACTTGTCTCTTCAGGCTGTAACTGGCAAGAGTTTTCTTTTTGTAATCTGTCAAACGGAAAAAAAAAGAAGAATCAGTATTAGTTATTTTTCAGGTTTTCTTCCTTTATTGTCCCAGTGATGTTTAGTATGTATGAATGGTGAAAAGCTACAAATAATGTTCAAGTATCCAAATAATTCAGTTTCATGTATAGCTCTCCAGAAGCTGGTCTTGCAGTCTGAGTTCATTTTGATCTCTCAGCACTTTCTGCATTAGGTGGCAGAATTTCTTCTATTACATGAGAGAAAGCGCTGCATGTGAGAGAAAATGCTATATTGACATATATTTTAAAAAAATCATTCTTTCAATTATTTACTAACAGACCTATTTTGATAGAACGCACTTAAAGATTTTGATGAAAAGTTACAGAAATTACCTGATTCACCAAGACCTGCTGAAAGATATATGCTTGTTTTATCAAAATATGGTTTAGGGGAAATACATTGGACAAGTCTTCTAACACAGAATGGACTGTTTTAGAGAGGACAGTCATTAAGCATTCTCTAAGCTGCATAAGAGGATAGAAGAAGAAATCATCTTAATTTGCAGTACAAGGGATTCAGAGATATGGAGAAAACCTTTATGAGTATTAGGATGGAGCAATAATGGAACAGACTATCCAAAAGCAATGGGAAATCCCCTACTTTAGGGAGCCTAAGAAGAATATAACAGAAGTCCCTGCCAGAAAGGTCAACTGCAGACCCAATCCTACCTTTGTGTCTGATCTTCCACCCCACAGTGTATTTCAATAATCCTTTTGAACACTTGCTTAAAACAAGTGTTTTTCTGCCTATTGGAGATACCTCACTTTTACCTCCTTTTATTGCCACTGTGCTTAAGATATCCTCACTAAAAATTACAAAACAAAGTCTGAAAAACATCTGAAGGAAAAAATGTGTTTTCTCACGTGCTCATACTCCCTTAGCTTTAATAATATCAATCATTTGTATTCCTTTAACAGCACGAAAGTACAAGTTTCTTCAAAGCCTGATCTCATTTCAGGAAACAAATATTATTTTTTGTATTTACTTTGTATTTATTTCCCACCAATCACAATGTTCTCCTCTCAGTCCCAGGGAGTTAAAGGCTGTTAGTAACAGAAAACAGACTTTCCAGAGGTTACTGCAGTGAATTGAAAACTAGCGAAAAAAAGGAAAATGTGTGTGTAAAAATAGAAAAATCCCCCAAAAAGAACAGAACTTTGATTCAAAATTCTATTTTTTCATTAAAAGAACAGCATGACTCATGAGCTCAACACAAAAGAAAGCATAAAAATTATAAAGCAGGTCTGCTGTTTTTCACCAAGGAAGTAACAAAATGTTTTATACAATGACGTGCTCAGATACAGAATCTTGTACCCTAGTAAATTCAGTTAGAATTTACCCGAGTATAGAATTTGGAGATGTATGTTGGGAACCAATTGAGATGATAAAATTCTTGTTGCATTCCATAACCCAGAGAGAGAAATGATCTTGCGATGATCTCAGAGTGCTACTTTAATATAATGCTTATTCATGTCCTCCAAAGAACAAGACCTTTCCCAAGGTCAGATTCTATCTTTAGACTCTCCCTAGAAATCATTGTCAAACAATTATTTTACTCTTTCGAATTATTTTGTCACGCTGCAAATACCTGTCAAGTCTTTGTAGCTCCTTGTGCAGAAGACCTTGCAGCTCCAGTCGCTCCAATATGAGCTCACACTGCATTCGGTACTGCGCCATTGGGTTTTCCGGGAATGAGGTGTGTAAGGCGTTGATGGCTCCAAGAAGTGCACCTCCCTATGGCACCAGAAGAGATTTTTAAAATGTAAGTTACCTTTATTATTTAGTATCAGATTTAAGCAGCAGAGACCATTTAATACAAAATTCTCCCTCAGATGTTTTAAAGCTTAATGTGGCAAATATTTACTGAGGAACTCTAGTGACACAAATAATCCTTTTAGGTCTGCTCACACAGGCAAGGCTGCTCATACACATAGAACAATTTCATGCTCAAGATTGTCATTTACTCTTCCTGAGTGCTGATTTTATTTGCTTTATAGAAAAATAGTGTCCATCTAAGGCTTGAGAACATCATTACTAAAAACTGATGTTACTAATTAAAAGTAGGCTTCCAAATACCTTGTAAAATCATGTGAGCAATGTTCATAATGGAAGCTATTTGACTGCTGATTTTTTTCACTAACTTTTCCTATTTATTTAAATGGAAAGACCTGGTATTAAGGCTTGTCGGTATGAGAGAAATTAAACTGCAAAAATATTTTTGAATAGACGTAACTATTTAGGAGTAATTCCCCGCTTCTAATCTTGTGAGAAATGAAGTAGCTTTTATTTGGAACAGAGCATCTGCACAAAGTGACTTGTTCCATACAAAATATTCTACTGCAGTTCTCTGGAGAAACAAAGCAAACAAAACCACAAAAACCACACACTCGTTTTGACACAGATTAGTCAGCATTTACCATTCCTGTCTAATCTATAAAGCTCAACCCAACTAATCAACAACGTGCTTCTCAAGCACCAGGAAAGCAGCAGCAAAAGTGGACAGTCTCTAAAAGCAGAAATTGCTACACACAGCATCTCATGGCCCTCAAGTTTTCAATAAAGGCAGCCTCCAGGCATAGAGACTCTGAGTCTATAGGCTGTCCCTATTGAAAATGTGGTTCATGTGGTGCTGTTTGTGGCAATTTGTTTTTCCCATTTTGTAATTTTAAAAGTTCATTTAAAAAAACCTCACACTGAAGCAACACCACTCACATGGCTAATTCAAGCCATACATTCAAACAGTATTAAGCAATATTAAAACTAAGGCTGGCTGTGTGAACATTAATGCATCCCACTTAGGTTATCACTTGTTTTTTTCACAGATCGTTCAGGTAGATGATAAATTTGTTCCGCATAAAAGCAGTTACGAAAAAGATTTTTGTACAACACTTATTTGTTTCATGAATCTATTTTATTGTGAGTTTTTCTTTTTTTTTTTGTTTAAGAATTGGAAATTGTACAGTGAGGCAGGAGCTGTAGAAAGGAAAGATTCGTCAAGCTACTGACGAAAATGAGATTCTACCTCTGTGCTAAGTTCCAGCTCTTGCGAGTCTGAGTGAGACAACTAAGCAAAGGTTTTGAAAGGCAATGAGCTCCTAATTGGGAGCTTGATGTGGTGTGTGCACAGAAGGAAAATGCTGTCAGTGGAGAAGGTGCTCAAACACTCCAGTGCTTCTGCTCTGAAACAAAGCCTGAACCATTTTTATGGGATATGCTTTAGTGGATAATTCCTTCTGGATCTTGCAAACATCAGCTCTGGATTAGAGAACAGGAGTAGTACCATCCTATTACTTTACAATGACTGTGTGAATATAAATTTCTATTTCTGAAATACACTGGAAATGAATTCCACAGAAAAGCACATGAAAAAAAATAGAATTCCATTTGTAGAACAGCATTTGAACAGTAAATAATAAAATTCTGAGCAAAATATTGACAAGGAGCAGTTGCTTTTAGCTTGAGTACTGTCAACCTGTGATATAAGAATCCAGTGGGAAAAAACAAGGAACATATGGTTATATATTTCAAAGCATATGCCCAATGGGTACAACTGCACCCTGCTCTCCCTGAGAAAAACAAAGGTGAACAGAGGCTAAAACGAACAAACAAAAAGCCTCAATGAACTGGGGTAGTGATGAAAATAGGATAGTACTCCTTTCCAAGCAGGCTCCAAAAAAAGTTCCCTGAGAACTGTGAACTTTGATTTTACACTGGCAAGAATATGTTATTTTGTAGAAGTTGGAAAGATGACGTTTAAGATAAAATATGCTAAGCTGAAAGCTGAACTGAAAGCTGGCAGCCCGTCCTTCAAGAATGACACTGGTGCTTCCTCATTTCCAACCTTATTCTACAATTATGCAGGAAACAAAGAATGTATCTACACATAAAAGCAATTTTATTTTCTATATAAGGAACCACTTTCTGAAAAGAAACCAATGCATGTTGCTTTTATTTAGATTTTAAGAAATCAAAGGAATCGCTTCCTTCAAAAAGAATTTCAGTGATTTATTTCTAATTTCCAAGCGTAAAGCAAAATTTGGCCTTGAATAGCAGATCTCAAGTTTGGTGCTTCTCAGAAAAACAAACAAATGTGCCTACCTCCTCCTAAAAACCAACGAATAGAGCAAATATGATGAGCACACAAACTGCTCCCAGGTAGTCTTATACAGTCATAATTCAGGCAAATTTCTCGCTAGCACTGATTAGACATACGCTTGCTATGCAAACTGCAGCCCTCTAGGGACAAAGAAATATGTAAAAGTGACCCGCTGTTAAAACAGTACCTTTTTTTCCTACATTTATTAGAGTTGGTGACATACAGATGACAATATAGATTCATTAGTCTCCACTTCTTGATCTGTCATGAAAAAAAAATCTGAGTATTTCAGGTTCCTTGTATCTCAAAATCTTACTGATGCGAAGTCAGTGTCCCAGCAAATCCCAACATAAGTAAGTTTTAATTACAGTTAATGAACACTTACACGGTATCTTCTGCTCTTTCAATTGGATATAGTGTTACAGATTATTTTGACTCAGATGCAGTACTGTCATTGAAAAGCTGAGCTCGTCAAAAGAGTGTAAGATGAACTGCAGCCGACAGAGAAATAACCTTTTGCTACTTAGTAAGGTCAGACCTTGCAGTGTTTTTTAAAGATAAATTCCACGTGCAACACTGCACGGTAGATTATCTGTGGCACAAACCGCAATTAATCTCTCAAGCTTCATTGAAAGAGAAGGGGAGATCACAAGCGCCTACCAGCTGTATGTGACTTTGTACATCTACCTGGATGCGCTTTATTTCAAAAAAGGTCCATGTCCACTTCTGCAAAAGTCTTTTAACATATTTGAGCTAATGGATGCTATATAAAATTGTTTTAATTTTGACCTGTTCGTATCAATCTAGAGAGAAATACAGGATGCCAGTTTGGACAAGACCGGTGATCTGTGCAGTAGAGTACTCTATCTCTGACAGAACCCAAACCAAATAATTCAAAAGGGCAAAACAACCCCATGTGAAAAATATGGGATAATCTACTTATGGTAACTTTTTTTTTCTACTCAAAGCGTTAAGTTTTATTTCTCTTTAAAATTTTCCATCTGAAGGAATACTATCTATTTTAAATATATTTTAGAAGTAAAAATATTTTCCAGATTTCCATTTATAAAAGCCTCTAACAGATCTATATCCCTTTTTTCTGCTCTAAATCTGCCTCTTTTCTTTACATTCAATATCCCAATGATGCTCCAGTAAATTATGATATAGCCTTCTGCATTCTTTCCATGTGTGTTTCTACTTTTTTTTTCCTCCACTTAGAAATATTACACAAATCCACGTGATAACTAGAAAACAATTTTCAGTGTATGGCAGCCAATGTACTGAACTTCTAAGGTTTCTCAGAGAAAAAATTATTCTGTGAGTTTCAGTATCATCAACATCGTGTTTTAAAATGCTCTAATGGCAATGCAAGGTGTTGATCTTGGCAACTATCTGAAACTTCCTCAAAATAATTGACTGGTTCTCATATACCTAGTTCATGAGAGACAAGGTAATGGCAGACAAGAAAAATTCATCGGAGACTACTAAAGATAGCTATATAATAATTTCTGCTTCAAAAGGTCTTTAAGACATAGATTATTACAGCATAACACTCCACTTAGACTGCAAAGTCTATTAAGAAATGCTATTCTTTTATGACCAATCCAGAGTTTCCATTATAATCTGCCTTTAAGGATTTTTGTCATCAAGATGGACTAAAAATTAATTGTCAATGTCTCTGATGATCTACTTTCCATGATAACATGAAATCTTCTCCAAAGAGATTAAAGGAGTTGGCATATATCTACATGATAAATCCATTAATATGGTATTACAGCAATTGCAACGTCTGCGAGAAATCTTACCTGCATAGACGATTCCATCACCGATACCACAGTTACAGCATCTTCCAAAGTCACAGTATCCCTAAACATCAAGCGGGCATGAGCTAGCAAAAATAAATGGGCACTGAACGTGAGTATGAGCGAAAATACGTTAAAAGTCAAAAAGCAATTTTTGCACCACAATGGATATTTCTTCAAACTTCTTTAGCTCTTCTAACACCTGTGTATGGATCAAACTGAAACATGAATATGGTCCTTTCGATTTCGGTGTCAATTCCAATAGGAATTAGAGGACTTAAGTTTTACAAATAAAGAATGTAACGTGCTTCTGGATTACTGTAACAGGACAGTTTGATTAACCATGCTCAAAATGCTGTAGTTGACATAAAATACTAGATATAGTAACAAAGAATGTGATATACCTCATCACAGGTCAGAAAAGATGTAATTTCTTCTAACTGTTCTGAACCATGCTTTTCTCTACAGAGATTTATTTTTTTCTTGCTTTCCTTTCATAAGACAGCAAAACAAAACTGATTTTTGCAAGCGGATATAGTGCAAATGCAAATAATTTTCTACATGAAGCTATCCTAATTGGCTGTGGAAATATGGTTCTTATTCAGCATGAGAAAGTTTAATTAATACCATCTGTGTAATACTTTGAAAGAACAAAGCGCCACTAGACGTCCCAAATACGAGGCACATAAGAATGGAAGAAACCTTAAATAAATAATGTGAATCTTAAAGGTTAAGAATTTATCTCAACTAAATAATTTCCCCTGAAAATGGAGACCAGAGTATAAACATCTGATGCAGAAAGTACTACACTGCTCACTGGCATATAAAAGCATGATGACCATTTATGATTCTTTATACAAAAATAGAGTCTTTTAAATTCACCTTGAAAATACTCGGTATGACATTTTAGCAAATGAAATAGTGTTAAGATAGAGACCTATGCTTCCTTTGGTTTTGTTCTTGTAAATGAAATATAACTTGAATTTACAGTTGGAAATGTTGTAGTCCTTATTGCAAAATACAGACTTGACTACTTACATTGAAAGAAACAAAAATGTGTTGATGTTCTGTTAATTTTAGGACAGTACCCAATACTTGACACCTTTCCACAAGCTGAGAAGAACGGCAACCCAGGACTCAAACTAAGTAAAATGAATCCTGAGATTTGCTTTTCATGAAGACACATACCTTTGGAGACTTTTCTCTCAAACATAATTTCTTCCAGTGGCTTTAGTTTTTATTATGGCTGTGAGAATGGTGAAATTAAAACTGATTTTGATCATCCATATACAACACTTTTTCCTACATTCAAAATCTCCAACTCCAGTCTCTTTAGATTGTGAAGTAATACAACGTTCTTCTATCTGCATCTCTATAGAAAAGCTGCTACTCCGCTCACTGGCTATAATTAAACTTCCAATCTATTCATTATATAAGGGTTAATTGGTAGCCTAAAAATAAAATTGTCCCAGCCTTACCTTCTGCAAGGCGTATCAAACTCTCCAACAAGCGGATGGTAGTTCGGGCAGCATTCCTGCAGTCACTCTGACGCTGCATTTGATAATAACGTACAAGGATCAGGTTGCTCTCATCAGACAACTTAGGCTGTATCCTTTTTATAAGGCAGAAGTAGGTTTTCATCTTTTCCATGCTCCAGAGCTTTTCCGATTTGCTAGGGCAACCTGTGCAACAACTGCCTCGTCAGTGAACATACAACAGACATGAAGTCCTTTCCTAAGAATTACCGTTAATTAGGTGGGTGAATATAAAAGGACATCTTACTGTATTTCCAGGGCACACTGGAGTGCCTGCACATTAGTCCTCAAGGACTTCGTTACATTCCAGTGTGGAATGTTATATACCACCCAATCCCTCCCCTAACACAATCCACAGCAAAGCCTGCAGTAATTTCAGCAGAAGTGCTGTCAGGCTCACTGCCCTCCAGATGGTATGGCTGTTACTAAGCGCTACAGAACCGTGTAAAATGTAAAGTGCCATGTGACTGCTGTACTTCCTCTGGCTGTTTTACCTGCTTCATAGAAGCCAAAGACTACCCACCATATTCTGAACATTTTCTGCAGGGAGACATTTTGGGAGGGGAAGAAAACAAAAGAAGCTAGCTGAAGAAGGTCCTCTAACCACCTGACCTCTAATGGGGATCATAGTCATGCTCCTAAAGCAGATGAAGAAAGGGCTGGTTAAAATCAAATCACACTGGTTTTCCTAATTCCACAGCACGCAGCTTTGGCACACTGTTTAAGCACTCCATGAGCTCTGTGGCACACACAGCTCAGATTTGTTCTGTCTGAGTTAAGTTTCCCACTCATGGCATGTAAAATGGTATCATGCGTAGGATCTGCACATCAAGTAATATAAAGGTCAAGATGGAAACTACCCACTCAATGAGCTGGGCGGATGGTCTGACTGCAGAGTAAAGGTAACAGTACAGTGTTCACAGATCACCTCTATTAATTAATCAGCGATCTCTATCTTATTCCTACTGGAAAGATATCCACCATCACAGGCAACTATCACAGCAAACACATGAACACCAATTCATGCAAAAGGTTGAAAAACAAAATATTAAAATGAAAGGTGGAGGAAATAAAATAAAATAAAATAAAATAAAATAAAATAAAATAAAATACACAATTTAAAAAAGACCGCTCTTACCTTTGTTTTGCAAGATGAAAGATGAAATGATGCGGTCCCACTCCTCATTCTTTGTATCTAATAACACTAAGACCAGGTCAAATCTGCTCAGCAGGGGACTGCCAAGAGCTATGTTGACAGAGACAGACTCAGCAGGGTCATAATGGCCTTTGGGGTTTGTTGCTGCCAGTATAGTTGTCCTTGTATTAAGCTTACACACCAAGCTAGAGAGAAGTATGATGAACAGGGAAGGGTAAATTAAAGCTAACATAGCTTTTCAAAAATAAATGTTACTTTGTTAGTTCCTACAGTGTAATTTTTTCACGATTAAAGGTAAATTTTGTCTTAATTCACATTTAAAGAAAGCAAAATGAAATGTAACATACATTTAATTCCTGTCTGTAATCACATTTTGGATATTAACCCAGTCAAACAGTGACGGCAGCCATATCAACTGTATTTCCAGGGTAACTGAGATTTTTCCCTCTTAACAATACTATCCTACTCTATGTTATTAAATATGTGGCAATGTAACCGTTTCAGCTAAGGCAGCAGTTATTCTATCTTTGATTAGTCACCAAGTTAGAGTTTTAAATGTAAAAGGTAAAGTTGTGGTTTGAGGTCTTCAAAACTCAAAGTACTGCAACAAGGAACCCGACTAAAATACATCACTATCATTTCACGCAGAAATACTGCATTGTTTCCAACCATTTGTCCCCACCTGCACTGCTGGCAAAAAGGCTCCCACTTTCCCAGATGAGAGGAACATGATCTATATGCTTTCTGCCTAGTATTTTTGCAGGGGCTGCGTCAGAACTGATTTGGGTGAAGAAGTATGAGTGAATGTATTTTGAAGAATGCGTAAACTGAGCTAATTCATGCACACTTTCAATATACAGCACAGTATAACATAGTATGTAACATAAGGAAAAGATGATACATCAGATGTCATACAGGCAACAGCAAATGTTCAGCAAAATCCCAAAAGAGAATGCAGCAGACAGGAGGGGAAGAGGAAGTGAGTTGTAAAGCAGAAAAAACGGCAAGAGCACAAGAGGCTGGAGAAGGATTCAGTGCAGACACCCAGAAAAAGAAAGGATGTGATCAACTAGAGAAGACAAGAAGACGTGATGGGAGCAAGAGCAGAGTGGATGGGAACAAGGATGGATGTGGAAAGGATGGTGCCTTCTGAGTAGCACAGACTTCAGTAATATCAGCCAGGGGATGGTCTGGGCCTGGACATGAACTGCTCATGGCTGAGAGAAAGAGGTTTGAGCTCAGAGATCAAATTGGCTGAGTAAGCAGCAGCCAATTAAAAAGAAAGTGAGGACATGAAGGTAAGTAGGAATTTATATTCATGCCTTGTCCAAAATACAAGCTGGAGCAGCCTGGAAATCTAGTATTACTAGACTTCGGAAAAATGAAGTCCTGCTTTCTGAGTTCCAATACTAAATTCACTAGGTTCCTCATTTTACATACAATTATTACAACAGCTCCCACAAAATGACAAGAACGCAGTCTTTTTAGGAAAGAGTCCTCGTCTAAGGGCAGTAGTAGAGTGAAAACCCAGAAGTTTGGGGCCCTGGGCAGCCTGGTCTAGTATTAGATAGCCCTGCCTATGGCAAGGAGGTTGGAGCTTGATGATCATCGAGGTCCCTTCCAACCCAGGCCATTCTATGATATGATTCTATAAGTGAATGAGGTATGTCTATGGAACGTTGGTTCATCTTGTTGACCAATACTGCTGAGAACAAAACTATGTAGTACAACAAAGAAAACAGCTGTAATTTATTAGTACAAGTATCTCTTCAACTTTTAAGTATACGAGAAACAATATTTTGTCACATATATCAACATGCCACTTACCCTGCTTTTGCTACACTGATGGTTTGTTGCTCCATTGCTTCATGGATACTGGTTCTGTCATGTTCTTTGATGCTGTTGAACTCATCAATGCAACAAAGACCTCCATCTGCAAGCACCAGTGCTCCAGCTTCCAAGTTCCACTCCCCAAAGTCCTTCACAGCAGTCACTGTCAAACCTAAAGAATCAATTACTCCAGTCAGTCTTTTTCCCGGATTGTAGGAGTGCACTTGAGTGAAAGAATGGGACTCGGCACGCTGGCTTGTGCCACAGACAGAAGGAGAAACAGCAGGTGAACTCCACCACATACCTCTACCGTGCATCTCATTTACACTTGCTGGTAAAAAAAAACCACTAGTGTTACGCAGGTTAGCCCTGATCTGCAGAGCAGATTCTGCTAAGCTTTCCAAATTTAGTAATTACTTATTAACAAGGGTGAGAAAATCAAATCTGCTAGATTAAAATGAAAACTGGTGTGACTGCAAAACCCACAAATTTATAGAATGGATGCATTCAGCTCTCCTTCCCCACTAACTACTAAAATAGACCAATATTCCAGAGCTGAAAAATAAAGCTTCAAAGAAAAAAAAAAAACAACAAAATGAAATGAACCGAATAAGTTCCCAGCAGGCATTAGCGAATCTACACGTAACACAACACTGGGAGCATGGAAGGTCAGAAACATTTCAAAGCTGTGATAATGGCTGCTCACTATCAAGTATATGCAGTTCTTTTCCATTTTCCTAGTCCCTACTTCCCAGCCTTTTCTCTATCTTTAGCCCTTCTTTTTCACTCCAAAGCGCTCTGCTCAAAATATCCTGGTAGATGACAAGCTGCTGCCAGCCTGAAACCTCCTGGAATGCTACAACAAAGCTTGCCCAAGGATCTCCCCAGCCAGCACTTCCCATGGCCCTGGGAAGACACTGTTGCCTGCTCGTCTCTGCGCAGATCAGTCAGAAATTACTGGCAATTTATGTTTCTTGATTGTAATTTTAGCTTGTTGTGAGTAATCTCTTCTACTGTGTCCAATCTGGCCTTTCATCTGACATGAAGAATGCTACATATGTACACTGAGCAACAGATGACGCAACTATCAGATGTTGACACTTCTTTGTAAACACAGAAGCGCAATCGCCTTTCCAAACCTGGCAGTGGCTTGGAAGACTGCTAAGAGCCGAGGGCCCCAGTGCTGCTCTCACTGCAGACATGGCAGCACTCCGCTCCTCGCCTGCATGGCTCAGGCAAGATGTCTGCTCCGCACCTTCCTGCTGCACATCAAGGGTTCCCCGCAGGCACGATTACTGCATGACCACATATTTATTTCCTCCGGGAATCGCCTCTCATGTTGAAGAGAAACACCTCACACCCCCAGCCCAGGGCACGGCTCTCCCCAGAGCAGCGGCGGGCGGTGACACGTCACCGCTGCCATCCCCGCACACGGCAGCCTAAAATGGCCTCCTCCCCGGGCCGTCTGTGCTCGGGGCGCGCGGCGCTGCCGGCGGCCTTCATTACAGCACATCCATGGGATGACGGCTTTTTGGAGGCCGCTCACACACCGGCCCCCGCGTGGCTGCCCTGCGGGCCTGGCGCGGGCTCGGCCGGGTATTCCCCAGCCAACACCTAACGCCTGACACCTCTGGGTTCGCAGAAAGAATTAAAAAAAATTAAAGAAAAAATCCTCGGACAAACAAAACCAGCAAGCCCACAGCACATGGCGGAAACCCACGCGCGAGCAGGGGCGCGGCCTACGGCTCCCGGGGCCGCCCCTCGGCTCCGCGCTCGGCCCCGCCCGCTCGGGCCGGCCCCTCCCGCGCTGCGCGGCCGTTGGCCGGCGGCTGGCGGGCGGTTTGGCGGTGGTGGCGGGTGCTGGCCGGGCGGGGGCGCCGAGCGGCGCGGCGGGGCCGGGCGGGCGGCGAAGCCTGTCTTGCCGCCGCTCGGCGGTCGGCTCGGCTCCGCTCGGCTCGGGGAGGAGGGCCCTAGCCCAGCGCGCGGCCAATCCGGACGGGCGCTGGCGGCGAGCAGGGCAGAATGGGCCGTAGTTAAGTGAAATAGGAAAGCTGCGTATAGTGTGGAGTGCTCCCGGTGTAAATAAAAGGGGGGAAGAAAAGTTTCCCCAAGTCGCGGCTCTGCAGCCTCGCTCCGACGGGGGCACGGGGCTTCGTGCGCGGCGGAGACCACCGCTCGGGACTTTGCCGTGCGGCGTTCACCCGCTCTTCCTATTGTGTTTTTTTCAAAATATGGCAAAGGTTCAGGTGAACAATGTAGTGGTGTTGGACAACCCTTCTCCTTTCTACAACCCTTTCCAGTTCGAAATCACATTTGAGTGCATAGAGGACCTGTCGGAAGGTGAGTACCGCTCTCCGGACGCGGGTTCCGCGGCCCCGGGCCGTTGGATGCGGGGCCGAGCGGGCTCCCCTCGGCCCGGGCCTGCTCCCGCCGCCGCACGGCTCTCCTCCCCGCAGAGCCGTACCGCCACGCGGGGATGCGGAGCTACCGCGGGGCCGCCCGGCCCGAGCCCGGCGGGGAAAGTTAGCGGCGGAGCCCTCGCTCCGGGGTCTCGGCTCCGGGGCCGCCGCTCCGCTTCGCTCCCTGCCGCGCCATCGTTGAGGCCGCCTTCAAGTTGCGAGGAACTTGTTAGAGTGGTGGTAGCCATGTTGCCAGCTTTGTGTGTGCGTGGGGGGGCAGAGCGGGAGCGGGCGGACAGGCAGGGCGCCGCGCGGCCCCGCGACGCGGGAGCGGAACTGTTGCGCGGTGGTACCGCTGCGCCCGGGCGATACCCGCACAGCGGACAGCGTTTCGGAGCGAGCGGTGCGGGGCCTCACGTTCCATTTTAATACTTAAAAGGAAAAAAAAAAAAAAAAAAGGAAAAAACGGAGCGGGAGGCAGGGCGGACGAGCGGGCGGCTCTCCGTGGGCACAGTGCTCAGGGCCCGGTGGGTGGCGGTCCGGGGGCGCGGAGCCGTGCCGGGAGGAGGGGGTGGCGGCAGCCACTATTTTTGGAAGTCACTCGAAAGTTACCGGCTGCCGCCGGGGGAGGCGGCTCGGCGCCGCCCTGCACGCCGCCCCGCGGGGACCCCGGAGCGGGAGACGCAGCCAAGAGACCCTTCTCGGCCGGGCTCGCGCCTTCCCGTCTGCCCGGCGGGCCGCGAGCAGCCCCCGGCCCGGTCTGGCCCGGCTAGCTCCGCAGCGCTGTTTCCGCACCGCCGGCAGGCCGCGCCGCGCCTCTCCGCGGGAGGCGCCCCGAGAGTCCGCGCGGGAACCCCCGGGCGGGAGATTCGAACGCGGCGGTACACAGCGAAGGAAGCAGAGGGCTGCGCGGCGGCCCCGAGCGGGAGGCGGAGGCCGCTCTGCTGGAGCTGCCCGGGAACAGGTGTAGTTGTCGGCTCGGCCCCGGTGGGGCCCAGTGTCGCCTGCTCGCCGGGGAATCTGGGCAGACAGCGGGAGGCAGGGAAGGAAACTCATGGCAGTGGAGAATGGGGACGTTTCTGTTGTTGCTCAGTTTGCCTCCCTCAGCACTCGGCACGGGTTTCTGCCTCTGTATGGAGGGTTGGCTGTGCTGTCAGGAACTTTGAGGAAGTCCTGTATGCGTTTGGGGTTCCCTCCAGGCTTCTGCCACCCATCCTAAAACTGATCAGCATCTCGGCTTGTGCGGCCCATGCCAGTAAGCTCCGTGCCCATCCCGATGCTAATGGCTGCTCCTCCCTGCCTCAGGCAGTCAGGACTCACTCAGGACAGCAGCACCTGAATCCTCACCCCTGAGTGGGACACAGCAGTGCCCTCAGCAGCACAGGCACAAGGCATCACCGTGCCTTTCCTTCGGTTATGTGACCACTCCTCACTGTGTGCATTTAACACTGCGGTTAATCTGGACAATCAGGATGAGAACTGGAGGTGGCCCAGCTCAAAATTCTCAGTTCCCTTCCCCCATCTGATGAAGGTTAGACTACAGGATACGTTTAGGGTAAGCATTGCTATCTTTCACGTTTAAAAATGAGGTTAAACAACTTTTCAAGGAGAATGAATTGCTGTCATTTCCTTAGCATCTGTGTGCTAATATCTATTCTGCTGTTTACAGCCAGTCCTGTGCACCAGTGGTCTTAAAAGTAAATTCATTGAGTTCACTTCCCCCTATCTTTAAATTATTCCATGTCATCATTCATCAGCAGCATCAGATCAACCTTTTAAAGGTATAAGTTATCTTTCAAAGGCTTGTTTTTCAGTTCTAAGTATTACTGGTTTAGAATGACTTTGTTTTCCTGGAATAACAGCAAGTGATGGTATGATAACCTTAAGTGATCTAGCCTCTTATGCCCTCACTCCTTGAACATAGCAAATTGCATAGACTCCAACAGAAGGTCACCAGCTGACCCAGTGAGTGCCTGCAGTACCCCAGTAGCCAACACCAGGTGCTTATGGGGTAAACAGAACCTCTGACGCAGAACCCGGCCAGTTGTGCTGTGCTGTATGAGGGGTTACAGTTTCATTACTGAGGAAAAAACAGTTGCAGTCCTAAATGCTGGAGGCATTCCTACAGACTGAGGAAATTCTGATTACAGCTCCCAACAAGTAAATGGGCCCTACCTACTCTAGGAGAATCACAGCTTAACCAGTCTATGAAAATAGAGGGACTCCTGCAGTACTGACTGGTGAAAGGTGGTGGGATGGTCTAGTTCATGAGGAGTGGAGAAAGCATCATCTTCCCTGGTAAAGACAAGTTCCTTATCCTTTATGCCAGCTGCCAAAGTAGCAATTTTAAGTTAAGTGAAATCATAGACAGTCAAGAGTGGAAGACCCTTAACTATAATGATAAATAATGTTTGTTATCTAATTTTTGTTCTGCAGATTTGGAATGGAAGATAATTTATGTGGGTTCAGCTGAAAGTGAAGAGTATGACCAAGTACTAGACTCTGTTTTAGTAGGACCTGTTCCTGCAGGCAGACACATGTTTGTATTTCAGGTAAGTCTGAATTAACTGTTTCTAAAAGAGTTATTTTGATCACTGAAGATGACTACCACACTAAGAGCCACTTGAAAAGTAATAGTAAGCTAGAAAAGTTTTGAGTCAGCTCTTCAGTTATGATACACCTTTCTTTAAGATTTATTCATTAGCTGATATTTTGCCCCCTATATTTCCACAGTAATATTTTCATTTATAGTATCAATATAAGATACACTGATACAGGCACGGTTCCTGTAGGTGATGATAATTTTATATAATAAAATAACAGAATGCCTTGAGCTGCAAGGGATTTAAGCCTACTGTGTTTGAACCACTAGCTGTGAGCAGGGTTGCCACTCACTTGATCAGGCTGCCCAGGGCTTTTGACTAGTCCAGTTTATAAACGTATTCTAGACCACTCATTAACTGGGAACGTCAGGCTTAACTGCATGGCGGTCAGTGGCAGTTTCAGACAATTAGGTGCACCAGGTTAATATACAGTATCTTCAGGAGAAGGCCAAAAAATGCATAGTGAAACTCAGGTAGAACAGTTGAGTTGATTTGTCTGGCAGGGTGGATGATCAACCGTGATGTTTTAACATGATGGCTAAGCGTGCTAAGTCATGACACAATATTGCAATTTGTAAAATAAGACAGAATTCCAGTGGTAGGTGGAGACTGTTTCCCGAACACTGAAACATGGGATGATCCTATAAAATACTGCTGTTGAAGCCAGAAGTAACTAAGAAGAAATAATTGAGGGAAGGAAAACAGAGGAGCCCTAACATGGCTTAATGCCTGGTTAAATCAGTGAGAGGAGAAAAAACTGAAGCAAACTTGCCTGAACTTTTATGGATCTTCATGATAAAAATTCTGATTTAGCTCACTTTTTTCCTCTCTTTATTAAATACATGTGTTTGTCTTGTAAACTGAGAGCAAAATCCATCCACAGAAAAAATCAAACTGAAAGGAGAAGACGTCTTGTTTAAGATCCTCACTATTTTCTTCTGTGACAGATGCATCATTTATCAATAGTTCTACTGTTATTTAGATGTTTTATCTTATGGCATTAATTGGTCAGAATTAGATGATCCTCTGTTACTCTCAAAAAAGGTTATCCTGTAGCATTATATCTGGAGATGCCAGCTAGCACTTGCATTTCTGATTTAAATACTGCACTATTTTCAGTTAAGTTACAAGGAGTCATCACTGACAGTAATGGGGAGAAGCAGGAGGCAGGTGCCTAAAAAGCCATATTTTGGTTGTGTCATGTAGGAGGGCCTTGAAAAATGAATTTACTGGTCCTGCAGTTCCTGTAGAATGGACTCCTTTCCATTTTAAATGGATATGAATGTTTATAAATGATACTAAAGCTAAGCTAGGAGTGGGCATGCAAGCATCTTGCTTACATTCGAATAGGTATGGTAAGAGACGGAGTTCGTGTGTTATTATAAAGCGTTCCTTTTAATTTCTAATTGAAGTAGTCGGTCCGAGTATATTAGACTTCAAAACCACTGGATTTCAGGTGAGGGTAGGACTTGGCTAATGTTTATGTAAGAGACTACCAAGAACCAAACTGCTGTAGTAGGCCTTTGCTGATGACTAAAGCTACTTTATTCACCAAACTAATACTGCCTGGGAGATGGAGAGAACAAGGGAAGGGCAGAATGAGGCACAATGCAGAGCTGCAGGAGGCATATAAAATAAACCAAAGAGGTGGTGTTTGTCAGGGATAACACAGGAAAAGGACCTTTGCAGAAATGCATGAAATTTTCAGCCAGTAATATGCTGTAGACTTTTCTAAATACAGAAATTGCTGAAATAGCAAATAAAATGGAGCGTCATACATAACATTGAGGGTGATAAAACTACCTTTGTGAAAAAGGAGCTGTGTATCAGGTTGGTACATTAGTCTTACATACAGAAAGATGGAGAACTGTTGTGTTTCTCAGACTTTAACAATCAACTTCTTGAAACATTTAAAAATATTTCAGTATTAAAAGCATGTTGCCTGACCTGCTTAGATTGAAATACCAAGACAGAGGTAATGAACCCTGATGCCTTCTCTCTACGCATTTAGGGATTTGCAGTGAATTCTTTTGGAGAATGTAAATGATTTATAATCTTATGGGGAGATATGACTGTACACTAATTTATCTGCTCTCTAGTAATGGCTAAATGCATATCTGTCTTATGTGGAAAATCAATATAATTCAAGACAACATATGTATTGAGTGATTTCATAAAGTCCTTAAATAATTATTAGCATGAGAATGGCACATTAAGACTGTGATTTTTTTTTTTTTTTTTTTATGTGGAAGTTAATCTTGCTACCTCTTTTTGCCTGCCGCAACATCTGTTTGCAACCACTCACGTATCCCTGTGTATGGTTGCCTGTTCCCTAGGGAACTGGGAGGTTTTATGCCCAAGGCAGGGAGTCAAACATTTGAGAAAAGACAACAGACTTTTAAATTATTTTTTTAAAATCATGTTCAATGTCATTGCTGCTCAACAAAACAGTACTCAATAGCTAACTAGGATTAGAACAGTATTTCTGCAGGTTCGCAGCTGTATCATAGCATATTATGGCATATGAAATGCCAGTGGGAGTCAGGAAGAGCTGAAATACCATGCTAGATGCGAGTTGAGTTTTTCATAGGGAATTAAGTGGAAGAGTGTATGTTTGCAGTGTATTATTCTATAATTGCCCACTGTGGAATTTCAGGTAATCACATGGCCCTGGGCACTGAGAAGGATGACTGAATGTAGCGGATTCATATATCGGCAGTTCTTGTGGTTTTGTTTGTTTTTTTTTGTAGCCTCTACACTTCTTTTCCTTGGCCATTCCCCTGGACAAAGTATAAACCCATTTGGTCACTGCGTGCTCCCTTCAGGGCTGGAGTAGTCTACCCAATTCCCTAGCTGCATTTCACTCCCCTCTGTTGTGTTTATACCCAAGAGGTCCAGTTCATTTAATTGTTCTGTGAAGTGCCTGTAGCTTCTTATAAAAAAAACAAAAAACAAACCAGGCTGGATTGAAGGCTCAGAATTGAAGCAGCAAAGAGCAGAAGTCAATGATGCATGATTACTAGCTCCTGAATTTTGCAGTGCTAGAGCATATGAATACCAGAGAAAAACAGGGATAAGAGGGATAGCAAAAAATTAATCCCATTCATCCTCTGTCCTAAGGCAGGATTCAATGCACCTGAACTATTCTAACATAATTAATACTAATTTATACTCAGAACAAAAGTGTTCATTATTAGCTTTGGACTTGTCATGCAAAGTTGTAAACACGAGTCTTTCATTTTTTTTTTTTCTTAAATTGCTGTTACTCTAAATTTTAGAGGTACCACATTTTTATCAACAAGTGTTTAGTTAGAAAGCATTTTCAGAGACCAAGGTAAGCTGCATTTTTATGAAGTAATCTTTATTGATTATTAATAATTACAGTACTATATTAAGTGAGGATGCTAAGGGAAATTGTATTAGTTGTCTGTTAGGACTGTACACTGGCTAAAAATGTCTGATGTTTCACAGTGGTCAGTGCATTTAACTGCGTGCATTTTAAGAAATGTTGGCATGTGGAAGCAGATGAGAAACATAGTTTATTCCTTTCCTAGACATTTGTGGGACAGTCCAGACCTCACTGTAGCCTGTCCCTGTTCTTGCTGAAATATAAACTACAGCCTGTATTTTTAAGGGTTTAGTCATGTTAATAAAATGCGTACAGATCAAGTCAACCTAAGAGGTATGGAAAGAAATACTTCTACTGAATTACTAAGGTGGGCTGGAGAATAATGGCACTGTAGAGTTAGAGAGGTATTGGCACACTTGTTCAAACAACAGCTCAGTTAATTATGTATTGAAAAGCAGTTTTGGATCAAAGCTGTCTAATGACCCTGGAGAAATGTCAGCACACAATATTACTCTGTTGTAAGTAATTCTGTCGCTAGAGGATACTGCCCTAAATTCAGGGTTGATGTTTTTATAAAAGCAGGTCTGCTTTCTGGTTAACTTGAAAGAAACATTTTAAATTTACATACAGTCTCTACTCAGGTGCTGGGACATACTACTTGACATTGCCCTGCTAGATAGACATATGGTGTTGATTTTATTTTAATAAATCTTTCCCTTTCACATCTAGGCTGATGCACCTAACCCAGGGCTTATTCCAGATGCAGATGCAGTAGGTGTAACAGTTGTGCTAATTACATGCACCTATCGAGGTCAAGAATTTATTAGAGTAGGCTACTACGTAAACAACGAATATACTGAAACAGAACTGAGAGAGAATCCACCAGTAAAACCAGACTTTTCTAAGGTAAGGCACGTTCGGTTCTAGTCTATCTATTGTATGCTTATAAAATATTTTTAAGAAGCTAAGTCCAAATGATTCCATAAATGACACTGAATAACACAAAAAGACTGGGGGACAAAGTGGAAGTACCACATAGTTGCCATAAATTTGGAGAGCATTCAGAAATCAGTAACGGCTTCTATTAATTTGAAGCTTTGTTTGGATGTCAGTATGAGTTTACACTGATGAAATGAAATAGACTGGGTTCCCTCTACCTGAATCACTGCTGACAATGTGGTTTCGTTCTTCAAAAAAAAAAAAACAGAATGTTTTTTAAAGGACAGGCAATTAAGATCTGAAATTGAAGTGTTAATTCAACACAGTCCCTACACAACTATTCTGATTTTCTGCAAAGCAGAAACTGAAGAATGACTTCTCTATAAAAAGAGAGAAGGATGGTAACCTGGTAAGAGCAGGTTGGATGACTATTCAATAAATGGACAACACGGTAAAGAAGCTTATATTTTAACTTTAAAAATATAGTTACTTTCACGCTAAAAGCTGAACCAAAAGTAGAATAAAAATGAGATGCGAAACAGAATTATTTGGAGGAGAAAAGCCGATTAAACATCAAAAACTAGTCAGACCAACGCCTGTGGAACAGTACAGCAGTTCTGCACAGACAAATACACAAGGTTCTGTGCTGTATTCTAGCATGCTTTAGTGGAAGATCTTGTGGAATTGGGGTTTTCCCTTTATGAAAGCTGATGCGTACACATTCATGTCCATAGTGGTCATAAAAATTTGGCTATTTCTCAAGTGTACGTGAATTATACAAGTAGATATATGAAGAACTGAGTGGAATAACATATATATTATAATGACTAGTACAGATATAATCCCCATAGTCTGAAACAGATCTTCAAATGTTACTAAACTAAACTGGTATGTAAAAGTTGGTAGTGATTTTTGTATGCTCAACTTTATTTTCAAGGATCAGATGCTCCAACTGTACTCGGAATTCAGTTACTGTTAATTTTTGATTCTTAAACTTATAATCTGTTCCTTTTTTTTTATTTATTGTGTTGTTGAAATCTTTTTGTTGTTTTTGGCGTGAATACTAGAATAACTTACTTTAAGCAATTGAATTTAGAAATATCTAGAACTACTTGTCATAATTGTTTGTTTGTTTTTTCCTAATATAAAAACTGCTTGTATGAAAAAGAACAGCAAAAGCTATCATGTGTTTGTACCAAAAGGTCTCAATATGACTTCAGGGCAGAACTTAAACGTGCAAGAAGAATGTAAGGTCATTAAACACATTTAACTGCTGTTGATGGGAAGTAGACCTACCGGGTTACTTAAGTCTGCATACGGGGTGGGGAAATATTTAAGAAGAGTGCTTCCTCGGGGAATAAAATCAACATTACTAACAAGGAGAACTTTTTCTGTGACCAGTTTTAACTGTAATGAGATAATGGGGTCAGTTGTGATAATCTGCCATCCTTCAGAATTAACCGTATTATTTGGAAAACAGTGAAAGATTCAGAGAAGATAAACTTTTTCTTTTTGGGCTGCATACATAAACAAATGTACCACTTATTCAAAGACGAATGAAGGCCAGCTATAAGAATAAAATGCGACCAGTGTCAAGGTGTGTCTGCTACCAAATCAGAGTAATGCTTTTTCACTTTAAGATGAATCAAAAGCATAGCCATTTAATGTAAGGAAAAGCTTTTCTCTTAGATGAGGAGAAACAGTTGATGGAAGCAGTAAAATTATGGCAAACACCATGAAATTGATGCAGAATTTTATCAAGTTATGCAGCCCACAGAATGTTTGTAGGGGTAGTTATTTGCTTTAATGAACACTACCTAAAGTAAAACCCTCACACTTATGAAGTTGTATAATCTTGAATTCACAGAACACTTAACTGCTTTCTTAGGAGGATGCTTTTATTTTGCTGGATAGGATATTAAAGTAAATGGACTAGTGTTATATTTCTGTAAGCATGTTTTTATCCATATGTAGTAGCTACAGATTTGCAATTACATTAACAAATTATTTTGCACATATATGGATATGGGAGTAAAGGGGAGAAAAAAAATACCCATGTGCATGTGAGTTCTGATTAGAGACATAAACACTGTATAATCTATTTCTTTTCTTCCCACCTAGCTTCAAAGGAATATTTTGGCATCTAATCCCAGAGTCACAAGATTTCACATTAACTGGGAGGACAACACTGAAAAACTGGAAGATGCAGAGAGCAGTAACCCAAATCTACAGTCACTGCTTTCTACAGATGCATTACCTTCAGCATCAAAGGGATGGTCAACATCAGAAAACTCATTAAATGTTATGTTAGAATCTCATATGGACTGCATGTGACTAACCACCATCATTTTGGTACTGTACATGTATTAAACTGTAAAAACAACCAGAACTATTTCCCTCAGTTTCCCTAAGTATATAGTTGACAAGCAATGTGAAGAACCTGTTTTAAAACATCCTGTAGAAAGTTTATAAAAAACAAAAAAAACCCCAAAAAACAGTATTTGATCAAATTGTGGAATATAAATACAGCTATTTTTAAGTAATTGCTTTTTTTCTCTAACTTGTTACTCTGTTGGTCTAAATTGAACCTTATTAAAGTATGCATATTCCTTCCCCCTCCCCCTTTACTTTGTAAGCACTGATGAAAGCGAAAAAAACCTGAAAGTTGAAATATTCAGGCAACATGAAGCAATAATGCTATGCTGTGTCCTTATCTCTGATATCCAGATTGCCAAATATAAAGTGCCCTTTAATTAAACACCTGAAGAGCAAAGCTGTTATTAGAGGAAGTGCTAAGATAAGTGTTTGTTGCTTTAAAAAAAAAAAAGCCCCCAACTGTCCTCTTTCTGTGGAAGTGGACAGCACAGTATAATTTTAGGTGCGAGCTTCTTTTCATTTCAAGGCACATACTTGTTACTTAAAGCATGCGATTTGAGATTTACCATCTGCTGTCTTTGATTTTAGGACTTTTCTTAATCTCCTGCTTCTAGTTAAACAGTGGTTTGTTGAGGACAGTGTTTTGTATGGATTTAGGTGTCTATTTCATGAGAAAACCCTTTGGCAGCCACTGAATGGTATACAGAGGTGGTTGGAAAGATTCAAGCAATTATTAGAAAATTTAAGTGTCAAAAGGAGTAGCATGAGCATCCCCCAAAAATGGCTCTTCTGTGAGATTGTTATGCACAGTTGCTGGTTCATACACTGATTTTTTCAAGTATGCTATGTTCTCATGTTTTTAACTTGTAGCAGGGAGTTCAGATGTTTTCTTTCAGTTTTTTGAAGCATCTGGAATTCAAAATATTTCAGTTTTTCCTTACCCTTTAAGGCGACACAATGCACTGGTATAAATTAAGATTCAAACCCCTTATGTGGCAGGCACTACATACTCAAGAATGTACTGCCTATCCTGAAGGTCTTGCAGTGAGACATTCCCTACCTGAGGCACCCTTGAAGATAGAAAAGAATGAGGCAGTGAATTGTAAAGACTTAAGACATTGTTATGACACTAACAATTTAGTTATTCCTTCTAATCCTTGTCAGCCTTATAGGTTTACTGTGACTATATGTGCATTTAAAATTGTAATCTGTCATGTCAGATTACAGAAATACTTATGCTGGTTACTAGTAACCACACAAACTGTGAACCCTCATAGGTTCCAGGCCCTTAAAACAGATAAATTTCATGATGGCTTGGCAGAATAGCTCTGAATAAAAATAGAATGCTTTCTCTCCTTTTTCTGCATTCTCTAATAGGGATGAAGATGTCCCAGACAGTTAGCATTTCTGTCTTTTTCACATAATTAGTACAATTCTCTTTAACTTAAAATGTATATTTTCAAATTGCAAAGGAAAGACCTGGTGTGAATGTTACACGTGCATATTTCTTTCTTGTATCGCAACTTAGCAGAGTGTATGGTAGCTGAGTGGCCAAATAGTACTGAGAGCTGTTAATATTTGGAACCCAAATTCTAATGTGATACTGCAAAAGTCAGTGTCTCAAATGTAAACATTTAATATAGTCATCTGCTGAAAGGCTAGTAGGCTAATGATATCTGACTTAAGCTAAAGCTACTGTAGTAGTATTTCAAACCTTTGTTCCTGCTAGTGATTGAAAGTATGATCAGGTATAAGCTATAACCAGGATCCATCCACCAGTAGCACAAAGGCTTTTTAGAAGCATGTGCTACAGTTAGAGAAAGAAGCAAACTGCTACTGCCATTGCAGAATCAACTACAAAACATGGCGAGCAAAACTACATCAATCAGCCTGCAAGCCAGTTAGTTTATTTAGAGAAGTTCAGAAAGTGAAGATGATACACTTTAGAAGAAAAAAAGGTCACCTGTACTTGTGAACTTGGGTGCAGTAAATTTCAAAGTAGAGCAGATGGCATGATGCTGCAACAGAATACGGCAGCCCCTCAGTGATACAAACATTATGTATAGCTGATCCATCAACTGCAGAAAAAAGAAGTGCCATGCTGTGTTTGGTGATAACTAACTGTAAAAAGAACCACCATACCCGCTCTGAGAGCACCTCACAGTCTTTTTGAGAGGAGTGGTCTTTCTATGCTTTCTAAAAGATAGGAGGGCTCTCAGGTTTTCTTCAAGCCTGTGTATATTTATCTTAGCAGTCCATACAAACTGTTTTCTGTACTTGCCACATTTCCTGGCAAAACCATATGCCAGAGATAAGGAATTGGAGTATTCCAGATGCTTTAGGACCAATGATCAGGTGACATCAAAGCACAAAATTAGTGGCATTAAAAGATAGAGTGAATATACTGCACCTCTATAAAGACTTGTCTCTTTGAACTTTTCAGGACAGCAGGGCTGCTTACCAAACATAGACAGGTAGCACTGACAGCAGAACACTACAATTTCAATGCTGAAGACAAGTTCACTTACTTACCAACAAACTTCTATTTGCATAAGCCATCAACATGCAAGAGAATGCTACAGATTCTATTGACAGGAATAGTGATGCATCTCACTGTACTTGTGCCTCAGCTATATAGATGTACTCAATTCCATTAGAAGATTGTCATAATATTCATCAGATTTTTCATATACAAAGAAACAGATGGATCATACAAGGCCCTATTACTGATGAAAGATGAGGTTGTTTTTCTGTCTAGCTTGAAAAAAAAAAAAAAACCTCACAAACATTGTCCCATCATCTTACAGTCATTGTGATTAATTCATGCATTATTCCAATCTGAATTACTATGACATTCAGAGTTGGAAGGGGGCTAATTACTCTAGCTCCATCATAAGGGAGACTGGTGAAGTGTAACCTCCCTAATGGCTCTGCAAAACACCACTGAGAATACCACTCTTTGTTCCTATCTTCAGGGCTCAGAATGTAGCTACAATAACCATGGTCACTTCTAGTTTATAGCCTACCTTGCAGTTTGTACTCCTGAAACGTGTCACAATGTCAGAGACAAAGCTGACAGTGTGACAATCCATTATTTTTCTTTGGAGGGCCTCAACTGCTGATTTTTCTCAAGTCAGCTGACTGAAGGCTAGCCCAGTTGCATATACATATACATATATATATATATATATACACACATATATAAAATATATGTAAAATATATATATATATATATATATATATATATATATATATATATAAAGATTGCTTGCTGCCATCTGAAATTGGTGGTGAGGAAGAAAAAGGAAAGAAAACCTTATGCATTGACTTCAGTATGGACAACTGCAGGAGATCTTTCACTTCCTTAATTACCCTGCTACTCACCTACAACAAATGGTCTGCAGGACAGTGGCCTGAAAGCTTAGTGGGCCAGATTCTTATGTTCTGTTGAGAGCCACAAAAAAAGTTTGGGCTAGAGATGGTGTGTTACATTTGTTGCATGCTGGAGGGTTCTGCTCAGGGACATCAGGGAAGACAAAATGAAACTGACAATTACCTATAATGGCAGACAGCGTATGGGGGACTGCTCATGCTAGGTCTTCTCATTTGTATTTATGTTCCCAGCTAAAGTTCTGCTTCTTAAGAGCTGGTCTTCAAATGTGTGAGATCAAACATGGGCTGCAGAACACAGATGGAGGTACTTCTGCTTGATTTTCAGCTACATTCAAGTTAAACAGGGTTTGTATCTAGAATATAAATGCCCCTCAGAAGCAAAGGGTGGGGTGGAAGGAGGACACCTATCAACATTTCCAACTTTTGGTAATGCTGGCTTGGAAGCATGGTGGGCAGTCATTATTCATGATACGGGCAATGTGACCAGCCTCCAGCAGACAACCAGAGGAAGGAGTTTGTGCTGCAGAACGACAATACCAGATGTAGGAGATAACAGCTAAGTGTTAACAGCAATAATAAGAACTGGCTGAAATGTCAGGAGTTCATGGGTTTCCCTCTGAAAATCCACTGGACCTGAAGATGATAATGAGGCTTATCTTTCCACATAAAGGGTCCTCTAGCTTGCCCTGTCTCACTAGATAGGTGTGGCAGACCATACAGACTGGGAAGAAGCAGAAGGCTTTATGGTACAGCAAAGGGAATCCTAAAGTTATGTAACAGAAGTTAACTGAATGAAATGCCTGACACTTCAATAGCAGGAAGAAAACCTCACATGAAGGCCTGCCTGAATGTATTTTGCCAAGATTGTGACCTCTGGCCAACACTGTTGATAATGATGTTCCTCCTGCAGTATTTCTTATCCCTCCTATCTGGAGGTCTTCAGATACAGGTGTGATAAGACTGAAATTTTTGAAGACAGACTTTGCTCTAATCTGTTACATGCAGGTAGCAATGACAAGCACTGTCTCAGGATAAGGCCACCGTGGAACAACATTAGTGAAAGGAAATCAAGGGAATTTGCAGATCTCCAAGAGATATTGCTAGAGGAATATTGCATTTCTCCCAGGAGCTTTGATTGAAATTTCAAAATTCACTCTTTAAAGAAGTTTAGCAGATATCCTAGAGAGTTAAGGCCTCCTCGACTTGAGGCCTAACTGCTTAGGGAACAGCCAGTGAAGTCATACTACAAGAAAAATATTTTCAACGTACATGCTGACAGAAACTACTACAAGTTCATGTACAATTCTGAATATTCAGGAAAGTAAGAATCATGTGTTAGGAGTAAAGATGCAAAAAGACTAACCTAAAGGCTACATCTCAATAACCTAATCAGGGCCATAGTATGGATCCAAGCACTGCCAAGCTATAATCCTCAGCAGTAAATTGTTAGCTAGCATGTCCCCTGTCGCTGCCTCAGCCTGTATCAACCAGCGAGTGCCCAGAAACAGTTCGGGGATCTACAGATTGGGAAAAATGTCTCCAGTTTCAGTACCTTCTGTATCCCAGGATACTGACAACATGTACTCTATTCATAACTGCAACTCACAACAAGCACTTGGAAGTGGTTTCTACTGGGTGATAAGAGAGACAATGGGTAGCATCTGAAGACCGTGCAGCAGGGAAAGGCTTACTGCAAGAAGAAAAACGGTTGTTTACCTTTGAGTTTGTTGCCTTCAATGAGCACTGAAGGAGCATACAGTAACAAAATGCTGTTGGCATCAATACAGACAATGATAAACTTTGCAAAATGTCAACAAAAGACAGTACTCTGAGGGGCCTCCATAGAGGCTGTGAGAGGCCAGAGGACTGTATTTTATACAGCTCAGGAGCACATATTGTACAGAACTGGAGAGTAGGAGAAACAGCTGATAGTCTCCCACATTTTAGACAAGCTGTTCAGAACACAGTTCACAAAATTCTTTATGCAGTCCATCTGTGGACTGAATAAACTCTCCAGATATTTCAACAGGCAAGTATGCACCAGAAAACGTCAGCATGACTGTGGCCTGAATGCCCATGAGCTCCAGACACACCAGCAGCAGGCATGTGCGGGCTGCAACCCTTATGGAGTCAAACACTCAAATGATTGCTGCAAATCTCAGTCTCCAGGGGAAAAGGAAATATTTTCTTACTAGTGATTATCTCATCCAAATAAGCAACAACAAGCAGCACTACAGCTATGAGGATTAAAAAACAGTTAAACTCAGTAATAAGGTGGAAATAGAGAGATTTTGTTAAACTTCAGTAAGTCTCCTTCTGGAAAAGTATGTACCAATATTGAAAAATTAAGGGCGTACGAATGACTACCTGTCATTCTCAGATGGGAAGCAGAAAGATTGAATCAGGCCTTCACAAAATATGAACACTGTGGACAGATAATGTGAGATACGTGGTTCCCATATTTTACTTGCAAATCAGAAAGTCCTCTCAAAGGAAATTTTTGCCACTGAGTTGCTGCATGTGGGACCTTGTGGCTGACAAACTTAATGGAAGAGATGACAAAGGAATAAAGCTTGGTTCCTCATAAAAGTCGTAAGTTTGGAGAGAATTATCATCAGAAAACCTATATTACATGTTAGCAAGAAAGGGAACATAGTAAAACAAGTAAACTCAGCATGCTATCTACAGACTGAAAGTAAGGCTCTGTTTTTACCCACAAATAGAATGGATTATTTGTCCTTTGGAAAAGTTATTTGCAGCAAGCTGTCAACTTGAGCCTCTCTCAGTGAGATAAGAAAGATGAAGACCTTCAATACTGATTCAATAAAAAAAAAAAAAAGGATTAAACAAAACAGGGTGTTAGCCTGGATCATGCTTTCTGAGTCAGCAAAACACATCTGAAGAAGCACAGATTTTATTTAAAAGGCCTTGGGGAAAGAAAGAGTGTTTGAAAGAGTGGGGGTCTTGACAGTAAATGAAGCTACAGAGTTGGATTGCTTTTTCAGCAATTCTGCAAAGTTAATTCTAGTTAGGTCTAGATAGGTCAACAGGTTTGCAGCAGGCAGATGACACTGCAGGGCCCCCGAGAATCATAATGGATCTAAAATGAAATGTTTCCTAAGGTAGAGCAGAAAAGAAAAGGAGTTTTGGTGCAACAAATGCATTACTTATCAAGTACCACATCCAGGCACAAAGAAATGCTTGTATGGAAAAATGGAAAATTGATACAACAGTCAGTTTTGGAAGAATTCCAGTATTCCCAAACAGTTACCAGACGGGCAACAGATACAAGATATGTTAATGAAAAGATCTTATCAGAGTTTGGTGAGTTATTGGCAGATTTATCTGAAAAAGGAATCCAAATATAAGACAACTTTTAGCCTATCCAGGGTTTTACCAATTCATGAATGTGTCTTTTGGCATATGCAGGCTGTAATCAAAGTCAGTAATAAAACTGCATTCCAAACTACTCCTACATAATGTAAGGAACTAGGAGGAAGTGGAACTTACAGATTTAGTCTTTCTACTATGGAGAAAAAAACATCCATTAGGAGTCTCCTCCAATGAGGAAGTAGAAATCGGTAATTTAAAGAGTGCAGTTACGACAAGAACTTTAACACAATCTTATAGTACTCAAAACTCATCGTTTGGTGCTTCTGCGTGAACAGCAAGTTGACAAAATCAACATTAGGTACAGCTCCAAAAATATTAATAAGACACTCCTTGAACAAGGAGAGTAAAGAAAATAATTCAAGCTACACCCAAACTCTTGGGCTAGAAATTAATGCTTTAGTCCAGCAGTTCAAATGATGAAAATGCTCTCTACAATTGAACTATGGTTTGGGCTTCTGGTGAGGTACTCAAGTTTCACTTGTGATAAAGGTTCTTAAGAATTTCAAGGCAGAAATTTGACACACCTGCAGTAAGATTTCAGGAAAGTGAAGGAGATAGAGTGCTTTGTAAAAATATAAAGAAAAGTGAAATGCAGGTGATCTAAAGACCTAAAATGATCCTTTCACAAGATGAAACTCTATTTAACTCCGCACATAATTACAGTTGATTCTACCATATTGGTTTTCAGGGAAATGTCTTTGAGCATAGCTGTCATAGCTGACCTGAAAACCAGACCACACAGAAAATGAAGATGAAGTGGGAAATGTGGTGAAGGTGGCAACAGCAACAACAGAAACCAAGAGCAGCTGACACAGGGAGATTACTCCCAATAAAAGCAGGCAAGATCACAATGAAATTCATGACAAAATTTTACTCCAGGTCAGTGCCAGTCCCTGGGCAAAATTTTAATAATCCAGCCTGTTCTTAGTTCATAACACAGAACAAAATGTAGATATTACATTATGCTGAGACAAAATGTACTCTCTAGTTTCTCTTCAGACATATTTGTCAATTGTTTGAGTGGAAAATCTGAGGCATGTATATTTCAAACAAGAGCGTATGTGCTCATTCCTCTACCACTGAAATAGTTGTCCTAGTTCCAAAGCTACAGAAGACACAGCACGCATGTATGCATAGCTTCAGAACTGGCAAAGATTTATTAGCTGGTTTTCCTATGTATAAATAATGCTGTTTCCAATCATAAAGCGAACAGCAGTATCTGAGAAACATTTAATATACACGTGCCAGCTGAAACCTTTTCATTTTTGTCCTTTATTTCACAATTGTGAATGTACTAATAATATAGTCATTTGCTCAAATGAAGTCATTTGCAGAGGTGATCTGAGCCAGCATATTGTCCACTGAAGAGTCTGTAAAGATATCTAGCATTCAGAGGCAGCTAGGACATACTTACAGGTTGTTGAAGGGTTATTTTTTTAAATAAACCTTGCTCTATGAAGGCATTTTTATGTATCAGAAATAGTTCCTCAACACAGGGGTATACTTCCAGAAAAGAAGCAGAAATCAAACTGGCATCCAGCCAAAAATATATAAAACAACAGAAGGACATATATTCCTCTGAATATGTATGTTCAGGGGAAACCACACAATTCTAGAACATCACACAATGTGAGATCTGGAAAGATGCCACATTTCTCATAGCTGGGAAGAACACTAAAAATACAGATCCGCATCATCCGCTCCTAGCAAACTAGTGAGGGAGCCTGTTAGAAGCTCATCATGCTGCTCCACTGATACAGAACAAACAGGACTGCCCTTCTGCAGAGACATGGCATGCCTCCACCAGCAGTTTTTTGCTTAAACTGTACTCATACAACCTGAAATCCAGAGGTAAAACGCCTCTCTACATTCTCTGCTTTGGAGTACATTACAAAGACTTCTACTTCCAACTGAAGAAGCACATACCTGCACTTGTGGAGCCAATTCCTGCAGTAAGCACAGACCGCGGTGTAATTTTTACTGCATACTTGAGAAACTGAGATTTCCCTGTTCCTGGGTCTCCAACTAACAGAAGATGCGATTCACCTTGGAGGAAAATATTGACATAGAAGTAAGTAGTACATATACAGAGAAAAATATATGCAAAATGCTCTGAGTTAAATAACACTACTAATTCTTCATCTCACATTTAGCACTACATAAGCATTACAAGATATAATTCTGTGTGTAAGACTGTACTGTTTACAGGGTGCGATCAATATATTGTTTAATAAAAGCATGCAATCATACTGTTGCACCCAAACCAAATACTTACAGTGAATTGTTTTAAAAATAACAGCAGGCATTTGACAAAATTTCCGTAATGCAAGTTCTTACATTTTAGAATACTCCTTTCTTAGACTCAGCTCACTCTTTAACATGAAACAAAAGGATACCAGGGCTTAGTTATGTTTTCACTATTTAGTTACTTAAATTACTCCAAAATGACCTAATGAAATCATCAGGTTGTTTTTCTTAACTAATATTGTTATATCACCAACAGTTATACAATTCAATGATCCCAAAACAGTGTTGTCATGGTTTTGTAATTTTTGCTATTGGTATTCCACATCATAACATCATGTGGAGCACAGAGAAGAAGTACTACACATCCCAGGGGACCTCGCGGTCAGAGAGGAAAATACGTCACGGAAGCGACGCTGGGACTCTCTCTCTCTCTCTCTCTCACTGCCTGGCAGCGAGTGTGGGTGTGCTTCCAAGCCGCGGCGCCTTCAATTTCAAAGTAGGCTTCTCGGTCTTCGGAAACCTCTCTTTCTCTCTCTCTTATTTCACTTGATTTATTAGCCTCAATTCCAATTAGATTGTATTATAGTAAAATAAGTTTTACTCCTTAGATCGTTGCCGCTGCTCTGTTTGTTTGCTTGAGCCCAGCTCCCATCTCCCTACCCCTTTCCCTTTTTTCCCTTCCCCTTTGTCAGGGGCCGGGGGCCCACGGGCCTACTGCCCCCCCTGTCACGGACACAGATTGATCTAGATAACCCCGTGACAGATTTTGGTGGAGGATGCGGGCACAATTTTAAAGCTTTTAACAGTAGTTAAAAGTTAGTTAGTAGGGAAGAAGCAAAAAACACCAGGATTTCTTTAAGCCAGAGACTGCAGAAGCATTGCTACCTGACCTTCATAGATTAGATTGTAGTCTGGGCAGTCTGCCAAACTCTGGACACTGTACAGAGTGTCTTCTGTTTTGGTTCTTTGGTTGTTTTTGTTTTTTTTTCCTTTCTTAGCAGCTACCAGCTATGAATCCACTCTTCATTATAGCTGCTCTGTTTAAGGGATTGAAAACAGTTATGATCCTCTCAACGTATTGGCCGATTATTAATGTCATGCTTTCTTGTTGTGGAATTGTGTTCGTATATAACCAAATAAGGGCACTGATGGAGACACCTGCCTGGTACTTATATTCAATGTGGTATAATTTGGATTTTGACACTTACATCCCAGATGGAATAGCTAATTTTACAAACAACTACATCCCAGACGGAATAGCCAATTTTACAAACAACACGATGTTCAATCCGGTTTCTGGGCTGTCTTTTCGGTTTGCCACACGCTTTTCGAAAGCCGAGTTAGTACTCATACTCGTGCTCATACCCATGTGCATGTTATCAATCGCCCTGAATGTACTCCAATACATTCGTTCTATGCAGAAGTCTCCTCCAAAACCAGAGAATGCTGACTGGCAGGGAATATGGAGAGGTTTAGGAAAAATCTTAGAAGCGTGGGGGCCAGCAATGTCATGGGATTTCACTCTTGAACACCTGTGGGATCCCGAGAAACTAAGCCAGTATTTGAGTCAGGGATGGTGCAGCTTAGATAGATCTAAGGAGGTACGACTTATTTGGGGCTTGGCTTGTGCTTACCGTGCTCTATATAATACTATTCTGGAAAGAGAGAGTTTCCGAGCTGAGGTTCAAGCCAAAGGGGGAAATCCTCAAGTCAAATCTGATCAGTCACAGGAGGCACCAGTAAAAATGTCAGTTGCCCCTGTGGAAGGCAAGAAATGGAAACGGGTGTCCTCACGTCTAGAACGGAAAAAAGAAGAAGCGGAGGAGGAGGCAGCGGAAGGTCCAAGCGAGGTGCCTTTCTCAGTACCGAAAATGGCAAAAGGAAAAACTAAGAGGCGTGAGGAGGAGAGTGATGAGGAGGAAGTCTCGATTACTGTTCGTCGACCTCTGAAGATGTCTGAAATCCAAGGCTCAAGAAAGGAGTTTACACGGCGCCAGAATGAATCTCTTGTTACCTGGTTGCTTCGCTGTTGGGACAGCGGGGCCAGCAGCTTGTCTCTAGATGAGAATGAAGCTCGCCAATTAGGAGGCATTGCCAGAGACCCAACTATTGATAGAGGGATCAGTAGATGCTTGGATGGGGCTGCCACCCTCTGGGAGCGAATGTTAGTAGCTGTGAGGGAAAAGCTTCCCTTCAAGGACGGTCTAAAGCCTGTGATGAAAAAGTGGGATACAATTGAAAAAGGTATCCAGTATTTGAGGGAAATAGCTGTGGTGGAAATGTTGTATAACCCTAATTTTGATCCTGCCGATCCTCGCCAAGACCATGATCCTGAGAGAGTGAGGACAACACCTGATATATGGCAGAAACTCACCAAGACAGCACCAGAGAGGTACGCCGTTACACTAGCAGCAACATTTCAAAGGTACGAGGAACAACAGAGAAGACCCCTAGTTTTTGAATTGGTTCTTACTCTTCAAAACTTTGAACAACAGTTACCTCCAACTCACGTCTCCATTTCAGCCATCTCAGAAGTAACGGACAGACTGAATGAAATGGAAGAGCAAATGTCTCTATTGGTTAATCGTGATGATCCTGTAGTAGTATCAGAAACGACTGATGAAGATCAGGATCATCAAGGGAGTCTAATGAAGGAGCTGATCAAACTAATGAAAACTCAGATCCAGTTAATTAAAGGTGATGAACCCTCCTCCTCACCTGTATCATCAAAAATTTCAGCTATTAAACGCAAACGTTTTCCAGCTCAAGCAAGGAACAACAGTAAGACTACATCGCGTATTGCCTTGTGGCGTTACCTACGTGACCATGGAGAAGATATGAGGAAGTGGCATGACCAAGCCACTCCAGTACTACGAGCACGGGTGAGAGAATTACAAAACAGATCCATTGCCAGTACATCTGCTCCAGTTACCACAGGTAATGAATAGAGGGGCCCTGCCCTCAGTCAGGGGAGGGAGAGGGATAATAGAGTTTATTGGACTGTGTGGATTCGGTGGCCTGGCACATCAGAACCACAGAAATATAAGGCACTGGTGGATACCGGTGCACAGTGCACCCTAATGCCCTCGAGTCATGAAGGGACAGAATCAATCCATATTTCTGGAGTGACTGGGGGCTCTCAAGAATTGACTGTGTTGGAGGCTGAAATAAGCCTCACTGGTAAAGACTGGCAAAAACATCCTATTGTGACTGGCCCAGGGGCTCCATGCATACTTGGTATCGATTACTTAAGAAGGGGGCATTTCAAGGATCCTAAGGGGTATCGATGGGCCTTTGGAATAGCTGCTGTAGATACAGACAACATTAAGCAGTTGTCTGTTTTGCCTGGCCTATCGGAAGACCCTTCTGTTGTGGGGCTGCTACGAGTGAAAGAGCAGCAGGTACCGATTGCTACAAAGACTGTGCACAGACGGCAGTACCGCACCAACAGGGATTCCTTGCTCCCCATTCATGAGTTGATTCGCCAGCTGGAGAATCAGGGGGTGATAAGCAAAACTCGTTCACCTTTTAACAGCCCCATATGGCCAGTGCGCAAAGCCAGTGGAGAATGGAGGCTGACAGTAGACTACCGTGGCCTGAATGAGGTCACACCCCCACTGAGTGCTGCTGTGCCGGACATGTTGGAACTCCAGTACGAGCTGGAGTCAAAAGCAGCCAAATGGTATGCCACCATTGACATTGCTAACGCCTTCTTCTCCATTCCTTTGGCCACAGACTGTAGGCCACAGTTTGCCTTCACCTGGAGGGGCGTTCAGTATACTTGGAACCGTTTGCCCCAGGGGTGGAAACACAGCCCAACCATTTGCCATGGGTTGGTCCAAACTGTACTGGAACAGGGTGGTGCGCCTGAGCACCTGCAGTACATTGATGATATCATTGTGTGGGGCGATACAGCAGTGTCATGGTTTTGTAATTTTTGCTATTGGTATTCCACATCATAACATCATGTGGAGCACAGAGAAGAAGTACTACACATCCCAGGGGACCTCGCGGTCAGAGAGGAAAATACGTCACGGAAGCGACGCTGGGACTCTCTCTCTCTCTCTCTCTCACTGCCTGGCAGCGAGTGTGGGTGTGCTTCCAAGCCGCGGCGCCTTCAATTTCAAAGTAGGCTTCTCGGTCTTCGGAAACCTCTCTTTCTCTCTCTCTTATTTCACTTGATTTATTAGCCTCAATTCCAATTAGATTGTATTATAGTAAAATAAGTTTTACTCCTTAGATCGTTGCCGCTGCTCTGTTTGTTTGCTTGAGCCCAGCTCCCATCTCCCTACCCCTTTCCCTTTTTTCCCTTCCCCTTTGTCAGGGGCCGGGGGCCCACGGGCCTACTGCCCCCCCTGTCACGGACACAGATTGATCTAGATAACCCCGTGACAAGTGTAATTACAAAAATAAATTATTTGGATACTACAATCTCAGTGAAGTGAGATTGTCATCCACTAAACATTATTACAACTTCAATTCAAACTATAATTTTCCTTTGTTGCTGGAGCACTAAGAAGATCCTGTATTTGTATACACACTCATATTACTTTAGAATTATTATGACCTACATAGATTATGACCTGTGTACCACCTGGCACATGGCATATTTGCCATCTAATAACGACAGAGGGAGAACCAGCAGGTGTACAACTTACAGTAACAGACCTAAGTGAGAAGTGCTGACAATCACAGATGGAAAACTCTGGCATTAGAAAGTCAATTGAATCCTTTATATTTTCCTTTCAGTTTACTATAGTGATCCATATTAAGAAAATATTAATATTCTATCCTTCGATGCCAAATATCACTGGGAATATTCTACTAGAAATAATTTCAAAATGTCACTTATACAATAAAAAGTGAAGTTAGTGTTTGATCTAAAAAAATTGCCATTAACACTCCACCTAATGAAATCCTGAACATATGTTTTTACCTGATTTTATTCGGGAAAAATTAAAATAGAAAAGAGGAAGTCCAGTCATCCTCTTTATTTCCTGTTTCTGTAACGGCAACTAAGACATAGTTTGCCCACCACACAATGGCTTCAAGCTTCTCCTGTTTGTTGCTCATGTTGTGTGCATTGGTGTAGTTGCACTTCAGAGGTGAGGCAAGGGGCACAGCTGATCTCATTATCGTTTCCCTAGGCTCATCTCTAGCAAGCCTGGTTTTATTCTCTTCCCCCTTCATACCTAGTTTAAAGCCCTCTCCACAAGCCCCCCCAGCTCCTGGGCAAGGACCCATTTCCCCCTTTGAGACAGGTGATACCCATCAGCAGGCCTCAGGCCAGCTGCTGAGTAGACCATCCAATGATTAAGGAACCAAAATTCTTGTGTTTGCACCAGCCTCTGAGCAATGTGTTTATAAGATGGGCTTTCCTTCTCCTCTCAGTGTTCTTCCTAGCAACCTCATCACTGCTGGCCTGAACTATTAATAAGGGGTAATAATCAGAGAGGCAGATCAGACTGGGGAGTTTTCCAGAAATATCCCTGACCTGGGCCCCGAAGAGGCAGCACACCTCCCTATGGGTAAGGTCAGGCTGACATATAGGGCCTTCCATTCCTCTCAGAAGGAAGTTGCCAACGACAATCACCATACCTTCTTGGTGGAGGCAGTCTTGACACTTCACCCTAGACAACCTTGCAGATAGACCTTCCACTGCATCTTCACTCACCTCTCCCTCAGGTTCCAGGGCCTCAAACCTATTATGTAAAGGCACCTGGGGAACTGAGGTAGGTCGGGATGGGGGTTGACTTCAGCAAAGCCTTTGACACTGTCTCCCACAGTATCATCCTGGAGAAGCTGGCAGCCCATGGCTTGGACAGATACACTCTTTGCTGGGCAAAGAACCAGCTGGAGGGCTGAGCCCAGAGAGTGGCAGTGAATTGAGTTAAATCCAGTTGGTGACCAGACATAAATAATGTTCCCCAGGGGTCAGAGCTGAAGCCTGTTCTCTTCAGTATCTTTACTGATGACCTGGATGAGGGTATCGAGTGCACCCTCAGTAGGTTTGCAAAGGACACCAAGTTGGCAGGAAGTGTCAATCTGCCTGGGGGGAGCAAGGCCCTACAGAGGGATCTGGACAGGCTAGAATGCTGGGCTGGACAGGCTAGATTGCTGGGCTGAGGCCAATGGGATAAAATTCCAGACGACCAAGTGTCAGGTCTCGCTCTTTGGCCACAACAACCCCAGGCAGCGCTACAGGCTTGCGGCAGAGTGGCTGGAAGACTGCATAGAGAAATGGACCTGGGGTTACTGATTGATGCTCAGCTGAACGTGAGCCAGCAGTGTGCCCAGGTGTCCAGAAAGGCCAATGGCATCCTGACTTCAATCAGAAATAGTGTTGCTAGCAGGAGCAGGGAAGTAATTGTACCTCTGTACTCAGCACTGGTGAGGTCACACCTTGAGTACTGTGTCCAGTTTTGGGCCCCTCACTGCAAGAAAGACATCGAGTGTCCGGAGTGCATCCAGAGAAGGACAACTAAGCTGGCAAGGGGTCTGGAGCACAGGCATTATGAGGAGCAGATGAAGGAGCTGGGATTGTTCAGTCTGGAGGAGGCTCAGGGGAGACCTTATTGCTTTCTGTAACTACCTGAAAAGAGGTTGTAGTGAGCTGAGGGTCAGCCTCTTCTCTCATGTAACTAGGGATAGGACTAGAAGGAATCACCTCAAGCTGCACCAAGGGAGACTCAGGTTGGACGTCAGGAAATACTACTTCTTTGAAAGAGTGGTCAGGCACTGGAATGAGTTGCCCAGGGAGGTGGTGGAGTCACCGCCCCTGGAGGTTTTCAAGAAATGTTTAGATGCTGTGTTGAGGGAGATGATTTAGTAAGAATTATTGGTGATAGGTGGATGGTTGGACTGGATGATCTTGGAGGTCTTTTCCATCCTTGGTGATTCTATGATTTATATGAGATTCTAGAAGAATATTTAGCATTAATAAAAAATAGCTCTCAGTCACAGAAATGGGATTATTATGCTTCAGAAACCTTACTAATTTGGGAAGAAGGAGGAATATGGGTGAAAACAGCAATGGGAACGATTGTTAGTACAAAAGACACTATCAGAGACAATACTAACCTCTGATTCGAGTTCCAGTAGCATCAATCCTCTGCACACCACCAGCAAGCACCATGGCTACAGCCAGCTTCACCAGATACAATCCAAACACTTGAGGGCATAAACTGGCCAAAATTTCATTCCTCCCTAGAACATGAGCAGAAAGTGGCACTCAGCACTGCCCTAAGAGTAAAACTTCGTTTCTCATGGATATGTATTGTCCCTGCACTGACAAAAAAATTGGGCCTGATCTTCTTTCTCTTCTTTTTTTCTTTTTCATTTTTTTAAATGAAACTCAAATGATTGTTTGATCCTAATGTTCTTAATTTTAAAGAAGTTAAATCTTCCATTGTCACAGGCAGTAATGCCAATCCTATTGCAGTTTAGGGAATGGATGGATAATCTGGGAAAAGGCACTAACAAAGTGCCATCACACAGCTGCTTTTGTTTCAAATAAAAGTGCAGAGGCTGTGGAGAAGTAAACTTTATTTTTTCCACACTTCAAAATATCCCCTTGAAAACTGGTGTGTTGTACATTTAAGAAAAATAAGAAAACATGTCTCCATGCAGGCATAACACAGCTCATTTTCTCAACATCTTGACTCTACTTCTTCTGTGTGCTCCTCCTCTCCTCCTCCCTTCCATATTCTCAAAGAGCAAAAGAGCACTTCCATCTGCAATGATAATTTTGTTGGCTTGCCCTTTGAGATTCTCATACAAACAGTACACAAGGGATCACAGGATTAATGTCATACATTAATTCCACTGCTAGGGCACATAAAACAAAGCAACCAGTTGTGAGCTCCTAACATAATGTTTTAAATTTGGATATAAGTACATGGTACTGGCAAAATAAGTAGGCACCTCATAATGACTTGAGGCATATGTGTCTCTTGTGGAGGTCTTTTGAGGGAGTTAATACATTTGTGTCCAAAAATGAAAAACTTCTAACTTTGGTCAGCCACAGCATAACTCAAGATTTAATTCCATAGTTGCCTCTATTTGTCTTAAGATTCATCTGCCTTGTCAGTGATAAACAGCTCAGCAGTTCTGCTTCTTCTTAGATGGTACCCAGAAAAAGTAAAGTCACCTGTGTAAGTTCTCTTATTGGCCTGCCATGGTAACTTTCTCAGGGCATACCTAGTACACAGCATCAGGAACTGACTGACATGAAATGCAGTACTGGCTACCATTCTCTCTTGAAAAACAGTAAACAAACACATACAACCTGTTCTGAAATGGCCTGCACAGTAGACTCATCAGGTTTGATCTCTGCCCTCACCAGAGAGGATGCTAATTCACAAAAACAGCCTGAAAGGAACATCTCAGACAGTCATGGTTCTTCTAATTTTCTTCCCAATTTTCATGTAGCTCCTTAACATCCATTTAATTCTGAATTGCTAATATTGCATAAAACCACATGGCAGGCTTCCAGAAATCATCTTGAGAATGAAAGACTACCTTGGACCTTCAGAGTGGATCCTGAATTACATTCCAAACAGTTTCATATCAGAGTGGTAACAACTGTTCTCTCTCCAAACAGCCGGAGGCTAGCAATTCAATTACTTTCTAGGAAATGCAATTCTTAAGAATGTTTGCCATTGATGTCATCTTCAATTTCTCACGTGAGCAATCTGATTTTTAAGGGAAACATTGACACCTACTCTTCTTCCGTTTGTCTTTCAAGGAGAAAGACTAAGTTCAAGGTCTTAAAAGATGGTGCTATTTTGAGACAGTTCAGTGACATAGATCCCAGTGTCACTGGGATTTATGTCACTGGAAAGGAATGGAGTTCAGGGCACAATAGGTAATTGCTATGTGACAGACTGCAAGCCAGTGTAAAATTAGAAGCCAGCATGCTAAACACTCTGGCTGTTGGACACCACTGCCAAATCAGAGAGTCTCTCTGTATGTGCTATGAGGCTCTACAGCACTTAAATCATAGGGCTATACATTTCAGAGTAAGGTTAAAGATGGCATACACTAAGCTGGTTGGCAACGATTCAGAGCTTAAGTTGGGACGCAGAGACAGTGAGACATCTAGTCCCAGAGTCAACAGTTACGTCACTCAACAGCTAAGCATATCTGGTCTACATTACTTCTAATGGGTATGCTTTTTCCTTCATGTTTATAAAGCGCCTATTTTTTTTTTTTTTTCCTTTTTTCATTTCTTGCTAATAAACGTTCCAGAAAGCAATTGACTAGAAATCTCAAAAGAAGAAAGATAATGAAAGATATTTTTAAATAGTACCAAAAACAAATATTCTATATTCCTCCAGTGGAAAAAAACATATTTTTGGAGGAGCTGGTTGTGGGAATATACAGGGAAATATATGCTCAGTCATTGTATTGTCACTCCTGATTTCATCTACTTTAAAGCTTTCAAGCACTAACCTGCTAAGGGATTGTTCCTATGCTTTTCCCAGAAGTCTTCAAATTCCTTGCGGACCTCTTCATCAATTACAACACCTGCTAGCTGCTCGTTATTTACTTTAATATAGTTGGCTTTCAAAACAAGCTCCAAGTCACAGCGTGCATCCTGATGGAAAGGTTTCCATCTCTGCATTACCACTCCATACACTGTGATGTCATCTCCTGTGGGTAACAGCAAAGATTGGTTAAAAAAAAAGAAAAAAAAAAAGGTAAAATCTATTATGACTGACAAATATGTGACTGTGTCTGCTGTAATGGCTAATAGTATAGTTTAGACTCTATGTTACAAAGTTAAAAAGAAAATCAACAAAAAAAAACCCAGAAAAACAAAACAGCAATAAAAAACAATCCTGCAGTTTTTAAGTCTGAAAAAAACATTAACTAGATTCGTTCTGTCTGTAGACATAGCTTCCTACTATGTCCTTCTACTTCTAAATTCTTGAAGTTATACCTAACTGTGTTTCCTCTTTTCTAAAAGAACAAACACTTACTTAACCTTTGATAACTTTTGTGAAGAATACCAGCATCATGCATGAACCTTCTTGTCACAGTGTTCTCAGGCAGTATAACCAATAATGAGCACTGAGTTTCTTGTAGGGATATAATTAAGAATTTTTAGTCCACTCTTATTCATCCTCCCAGCAATCAGCTTCCTTTTTGGAAGACAAGCAGCCTTTTCCATCTGCAGCATCCCTTAGATAGGTTAGTTTGCACAGTGTTCCAAACCTACAGACAGACATCACACTGCAGGTATGGCCCAATCCATTTCCTCAAGAGGCGTGAGGTTCTTGTGCTAACAGGCTTAGCATCACAACATGACGCTTACTGACACTGATCTGTCAAATAATTAAGATGTAGCACGTGGATATACAGTGCTTTCTAGATCAGTCTTCAGCTGCTATGCTAACTTCTAAGCTAAAACAACAACATGACAGATAAACATATCTCATTAAAAAAACCCTCAGTGCTGACAGACTGCTTGGCAGAGATCTCAAATGGAAGCATAAAAACACTTATGGTACAATTATATGTAATGTATGCTATATCCTCACCAGATTTACAACTGTCCACTAAGTCATCTTCCAGAACAACCACCATGCAACGAGGGATGCTTCCGACAGACAGTCTTTGAACCTAGGAGACAGGAAGGGATAGCACTTGTTAAGAATAACACCTTTCAAATGTCATTTATTGCCGCTTTGGCTTCAAGACCTTTTATCCCTTCCTGGAACTGAGGTCAATCCTTGCTTTTTCTCATAGAACTTACACTGTAAATATGCTACTGCTATCAAGAGTTTAAACATGGAAATTTGATGTTGATAGTAATGGAGACAGACCTGGGTATTAAATTAGCTGAAGGTGCTCAATCCTGGGAGCTGCTGAGTAATGTCTGTATCTTGCTGAAAAAAACTCACTAAGAGATGTCATTTGAAATAACTCATTTTTGTTTTTGTGGTTAAAATTTGAAATATTTTTCAGACACTTATTCAGTAAGTAAAATTTATTTTGAGCCCTTGAAGCATGTCCATGGGTTAGATAACCCTTCACTGAACTATATACTAAAAGATTATTCTCTACATATTTATGGTATATTGATAACATTTGACAGATTGAGATTTAATTTACACCTAGGTGTTGAGAATTAAATTTGCACATGACCAGATGCATGCATATCAACAAATGTGCCACTAACCACTGAAAATCTTTCCTTTTCTCTAGGGCAAAGCATGCAGACTTGTCATGGGCTACTTCTAAAGAGAAATCTTTCCATTTACAATTAAAGCTTGCAATAGTTGTTAAAATGTCCACTGCACAAGAACAAGAATCAGAAGTACCTCTCCATTTTGCAGCATAGGATTTTACATACTAGAACTCCAGATTTACTCACTGTCTTGTGCCTAGAAAGGGTAATTCACCCTTGTGTAGTATCTAAATGGCCACAGGCAGTTCATATCACTGTCAACACTGGTAGAACATGCAGTTACTCGCAGCAGTAAATAGAAAATGAGTGAAACTCGTTTAACTCTATCATGCTTAATAAGCTGTGGACTGCTGTCCGTTCGGTGAACCTGAGCTGGAGCGGCCTGGCCAAGTACCACAACTGCACCAATATGGTGAATGGCGAAATGGCGATTTATTCAAGAAAACACTCACTTATATACCTTTTCGTCCGTCGTGTACGCCCACTAGAGGTGCACACGGCACTGCTCCTTGAAGAGTGGCGAAGGGGCTAACGTGTCACAGCCCGAAGCCCGCATGCGCCTAATACAATACTTCCCCCTCCCCATGCTAAGAAAAGCCTTGCCCCGTTACAATATATGACGCGCTAGACTGATAATCACCCTAAAGTCTATCCTGCATCCTACGAAATTCTATTTGTGAATAAATCACTTTCTCTGTCACTCGCTGCAAACAACTCTGTAAGCATTGAAATATGCATGGTAAGCATAGCATTAATCCTAGAAACACAAAAAGCCCAATCAATATCGCCTTAAGCAATTGTTTAAGCCATGACCCAAGTCCGCCAAACAGGCTTTCCAGCCAGTCCCCAAAAGGGTCGTCCTGTATCCTCATCTTCTGCGTGTGTTCCTTAAGTAGTTCCAACTTCTTATGCAGCGATTCACTGTGATCACTCAGATTGAAACAGCGCATTCCTTCAAAGTCCTTGCATCCATGGCCCTGGGCCAAAAGTAAAAAGTCAATCGCTGCTCTGTTCTGGAGCACGGCATGCTTAGTGTTACCAACGTCCATAAGCAGTTCACTCAAGAACGCAGACGTCATGTTGTCTTGCTTCACTGACCAACAGGCCAGCCTTTCTATCTATCTACTTCAACGCCTGAGCTGCGGCTACTCCCGGAGCTAAGATGGATGCAAATACTCGAGCCATAGGTCCCCATAGGCATATTTCGTCCCCACAGTCTTCCCCCAGTGCATAAATGCCTCGCCTCCTCCAGGTATAACTTGGGATCCGGTTACCAGCCAGGCGTATCCACTCGGAGATACTTGGTGACAGAATGGTCAATTTTCCCAAGTAGCAGGGCCCCCCCACCGGTATCTTTGGGATACCCTGCCAAGCCCTGTCCCCACATATCAAGAACACTCCTGGCGGTAACATCTTTGGACCTCTGACAACACTGACTCTCTCATTAGTCCTATCCCGACCATAGTCATCAAATTTACCTTTCAATAACTTTCCACGGTTATCGTACATTGGCTTTCTGAGGGGGTATCCGTAACCTCCCTGTGGCCAAGACCGTGTGATGTTGCAACAGCATTCACCCGTGACGGTATTGCACCACTGGGTCATGTCCGTACAATTATTACACATGAACTCATCCCTTGCTCCTACATTCTTATAATGGTACCACTGTTGGGTGCGATTTACTGCATACCCACAATACGGGCCAGACCACTTGAACACTTCGGCATTTATCGGGTTAACAAGTGTGTGCGGGACGGTCCTATTATGCACATGATCCCATAACACAGGATGATTTCTCCGAAAGAGGTTTCATAGAATCATAGAATCATAGAATCACAAGCTTGGAAAGGACCTACAAGATCATCTAGTCCAACCGTCCTCCCAATACCATAGCTACTGAAAAACCACTAAACCATATCTCTTAGCTCCTTATCCAGACGCCTCTTGAACACTGCCAGGGATGGCGACTCCACCACCTCCCTGGGCAGGCCATTCCAGTGCCTGACCACTCTCTGAGAGAAAAAGTTTTTCCTTATGTCTAATCTAAACCTCCTCTGGTACAACTTGAGGCCATTTCCTCTGGTCCTGTTTGTTGCCTGGGAGAAGAGGCCAAGCCCCTCATCACATCCTCCCTTCAGGAAGTTGTAGATTGCTATGAGGTCTCCCCTGAGCCTCCTCTTCTCCAGGCTAAACAATCCCAGTTCCCTGAGCCGTTCCTCGTAAGACTTGTGCTCCAGACCCCTCACCAGTTTCGTTGCCCTTCTCTGGATACGTTCCAGGGCTTCGATGTCTTTCTTGTAGTGAGGAGCCCAAAACTGAACACAATACTCGAGATGCGGCCTCACCAGAGCTGAGTACAGAGGGATGATTACTTCTCTGCTCCTACTGGCCACACAGTTTCTAATACAGGCCAGGATGCCGTTGGCCTTCTTGGCCACCTGGGCACACTGTCGGCTCATGTTCAGCCGAGCATCAACCAACACCCCCAGGTCCCTTTCCTCCTCACAGTCATCCAGCTACTCATCCCCAAGCCTATAGTGCTGCATGGGGTTATTGTGGCCAAAGTGCAGGACCCAGCACTTGGCCTTGTTGAACCTCATCCCATTCACCTCAGCCCAGTAATTCAGCCTATCTAGATCTCTCTGAAGGGCCTCCCTACCCTCAGACAGATCAACACCACCTCCCAACTTGGTGTCATCTGCAAACTTACTGAGGGTACACTCAATCCCCTCATGCAGGCCATAAATAAAGATGTTAAACAAGATGGGCCCTAGAACCGACCCCTGGGGGATACCACTTGTAACAGGTCGCCAGCCGGACCTAACTCCATTAACCACTACCCACTGGGCACGACCCTCTAGCCAGTTCCTTACCCTAAGAAGGGTATACCTGTCTAGGCCACGAGCGGCTAGTTTCCTCAGGAGAATACTGTGAGAGACCATGTCAAAGGCTTTGCTGAAGTCAAGGTAGACTACATCAACCGCCTTTCCCTCATCTACCAGTCTGGTTACCCAATCATAGAAGGAGATGAGGTTGGTCAAGCATGACCTGCCTTTTGTGAATCCATGCTGGCTAGGCCTGATCCCCTGGACGCCACGCACATGCCGTGTGATTTGCTCCATAACTTTCCCCAGTACCGAGGTCAGGCTAACAGGCCTGTAGTTCCCCGGATCCTCTTTACGACCCTACTTGTAGATGGGAATCACATCGGCAAGCCTCCAATCCTCCGGCACCTCTCCAGTAAACCAGGTAGATGGTTGAGAGAGGCTCAGCAATTACCTCTGCCAACCGCAGAGGTTTCGCGCAACCTCACGCTGGGAGAGCGGTCCTTGCAAGGCAAACTGTTCAAAACATATGCACTCTTCTGAATCATTACCCACACTCTCAGATCCTAGAAGCAGCAATTGCTGGGGGTCCCATGGGAGCACGCTTAATAGTGTGCGGATCAGGCAAGCCGAAATGTTAGCAGCAGAAGTAAAATACCCTTTGCAGGCAATTACATTTTCTACGTACCCCGAAAACAACGGTGTATCAGAAGAAAAGTTCAAAGGCACCCCTATAAGGCACGTGCGGAATGGCAAAGTAGCTGATTGTAAGCTGAGACAGAAATCCGTTCTCCCTGTCTGGTTGGCCCAAGTAACCCACAAATTCCTTGGCTGTTGAATCAAATGAATACCTCCCACCAGCGACCAGCACAGACAAAAGAGACACAGCAACATTAACATGATAACTCTCGTAGGCAGCAAGGGTTATTTATCCGACCCTTCCTTTTTCTTTTCCTTTCGTATCCACAAGAACGATTTCACAGGTTTCTCCTGGTTAGGCTTTCTTGGGTGTCCCAGGAACAGTTCCTGCAACAAAACACTCAGTTCTTGGTTAGTTCCTCGGTTTTCTGTGAGTCTCTAATTTCAGGTTTGATTCTTCTTGAGGGAACCCATCGAATGTCTCCTGTTTCCTTATGTTTTATCGCTGCATAGCCCCTTCCCCACACCAATATAGACCACCCTGCTTCCCATGCCCCGTCTTCTGTTTTAACCTTAACAGGTGGGCCTTCCTCAATGATTTTCAGCTGCCAGTGTTTTTGTACAGGGGTTCTTGTACTTTCCCCGCGTTCAAAATGATTTAACGCATATAACGCTCTTGCCAAGATCTCTCCCTGTTGTGACACTGGAATTTTCCCTGTATATCCCTCCCCTTCTGCAAGGACATGAATCTTATCCTTGAGGAGGCGGTTGGCTCTTTCAACTATGGCTTGGCCTTGTGAATTTCCCGGGATTCCTGTGCTATGTGTGATGTTCCAGCGGGCCAGCCACTCCGCGCTCGAGTGCGAGATAAAACAAGAGCCATTGTCTGTTTTGATATGCCATGGTATTCCTAGGGCTGCTATCGCCGTAGCCCAATGATGCTGTGCTGCTGCAGAATTAGCCCGACCATGCTGTGTGGCAATAATAGCCGAAGAGGACGCATCCACAGTAACAGCAAGCCACTGTCGTGGGGCCATGCGCGGCTCCAACGTAAAATCAGTCTGCCAAATGTCCAACGGGGCCAGGCCCCGTGGATTGACTCCTGCTCCTAGCGCTGGTGCCAAGTTGCAATGTGGGCAAGTTTGCACAATTTCTCTAGCTACAGTAATCGGTATGGAGCAGGCCTGAGCCAATGCTCTGGCTCCAAGATGCAGTGCGGAATGGAGGTCACTAGCCTGCTGCACTTTAAACACACGACCCGCCATCTGGTCGGCCATGTCATTTCCCTCGGCAAAGAACCCAGGGACCTCAGAGTGACTACGGACATGGAGGACCACTACAGGTGCAGTTCTTGTTGCTAAAGCCTCTTCCAGCAGAATCGCTGCCGCGGTGTTGGGTAGTCCTTCCTTCCCCATTCACATCAGCATTCATGCCACGAATGCTGAATCAGTGACAACACTGCACGGTGTTACAGGGAATAGGCGTAAAGCTATCGCTACCGCTCTTGCCTCTAACATCTGGACACTAACTGTTTTATCAACTATCGATTTGAACCTTTATCTGCCCTCCATACTCTGCCAAGCTGCCACTGCCTGTCCATTTGATGATGATGCGTCAGTAAAAATCGTCGGGCCCACTACTGGGGTGTCCAAGACCCTACTCCGCAATGATACCTGCAGGGGCTTTGCCAGGTCAAAGATTGGCAGAAAGTTTGAATAACAAATTTTCCCAGAAAAGCCATGTAAAGCTAATGAGATCTCATCTGGCAGGGGCTGGGTGTCTGAACACTCCTGGCAAGTATATGGTATCCAAGTCCTTCCCGAAGGCCCTTACTGCAGCTAGGCGGGCCTTTCGCACCAGAGACGCCAATTGTTCCAGCCAGGGGGTAAATGCCCTGACTGGCTGCGCAGAAAACAGCCAGCATAATGGCCGAGGATGGGATGCCAGCACGTGCCCAATTACTGCGGCAGATCCCTGTTCACACCTCGTGACTGTGGCTTCCAGAGGTCGGTCATCGCTCCACCGAGCGAGTGCATGGGTGGAGGAGGCCGACAATATCTTGCCAGGCCGAATCCATCTCTGGTGTCCATTCCCTCCCCTCTTGTGGGTTTGAGCCTTTCAGCTGATCATAGAAAGGTTTCATGAGACGGGGGGGGGAATCCCCACCGCATTCCTAATCCACTGCAGTGCCCCCACTAGCTTCTGTAAATCCCATAAAGTTGCAATGTGGGGCTTGATCTGCAGCCCCGCCGGGATGACCGTTGTAGGCCCAAGCCTGTGGCCAAGGAATTCAATTCCTGGCTCTCTCTGGACTTTCTCATGGGCAATGGTAAAACCAGCTGAGGTAAGAGCGCCTACCACCTGATCTTCCAGTGCCTGCAGTTGTTCTCCATTGGGCGCTGCTAGTAACAGGTCACCCATGTAGTGGGCAATTTGACAGTCTGGCGTCATCTGCCTCACCGGGGTGATAATCTTATCCACCACCAACTGGCAAATTGTGGGTGAACAGACCACTCCCTGTGGAAGGACCTTCCACTGATACCTCCGCGACGGTCCTAGGTTATTGACCTTAGGAACCGTGAATGCAAACGCCTGTCTATACCACTTTGCCAGCGGGATGGAAAAGAAACAGTCCTTGAGGTCAATGACTACCACAGGCCATCCCTCCTGGATGGCTGAGAGCAATGGTCCTCCCTGCTGGACAGGACCAAACGGAATGATCTGCGTATTAACAGCCTGGAGGTCGTGCAGCAAGCGAAACGAACCGGAAGCCTTTTTAATCACAAAGATAGGTGTATTCCAAGCACTAAGCGAAGATTCTAGGTGCCCTAGCGTGAGCTCCCTAGAAACAAGCTGGGTAAGCGCCGCCAATTTATCAGTAGGAAGGGGCCACTGATCCACCCAAACAGGAGACATATCCCGTTTCCATTGTAATGGGATCGCATGTTGCAGCACTAAATGGTGGACAGTGGCCCTTTTTATAAATTTGTGAACCTGATCCCAGTGAGGAGAAGCATATCCCTACCCAAAATGGACCCACTGATCGAGGCTATGTTGGGAGTAACGAGAACAGCGTTCTCAACAGACCCATCCCTGTTAATAATCGCGAGTTCCACCTCCGTCTGTGCCTGAGTAGTTGGCACCTTGCCTCCTACTCCCGTGAGAATGCTCCAGATAGGGGCCGTTGGCCATTGTTGTGGCCAATCGCGGTCCACGATAACAGCGATGTCCACACCGGAATCCAGAAGTGCTGTAAAATACACCATCCTGGGCCCTGACATGTGAGTCCCAGGGTCTAGGGTCATCATGACCTTGACCAACGGTCGACTGCCCAGGTCCATGGTTAGAGCAACTGTAGGGTTGTCATCTGTGGCCCAGTTCAAGGGTGTGGGAAGGGACCCTGGGCCTTCGGTCCCCTCCCCTTCCCATTTCCCTGGGGCATGATTTTAAATCTGCGACATTGGCGCGCCGAGTGTCCTGCTCCATCACATAATTGGCATCTTTTCCCTTGTTCTTGTGAATCTCGTTGGCCGCCTCTTTGTGGGCACTGCGCTTTAAAGTGACCACGCTGCCCACATTTGAAACATGGGCCTTTCTCCCGCTCCTCCCCACCACCCACCACGAGCAGCTACCATAACTGCAATGTCAACAGCGGAGCTAACCGAGGCAGCCAAGCCTTGCATGGACACAGCCATACCCTGAATTACGGCCGCGAGACCTTCATTTGTCAGTGAGGTGTCTTTCTGATGATCTAGAACATACTTAATGATTTCTCCTGGCGTGTTCAAAGCCCCAGGCGCTGCCCTGATAATCTGATGGACATCTGGCAATGATTTTTGTCTCAGACAATCAACCACAACCAAAGGCTGAACCTTCCTGGGTAAATCAGATCCTTCCACCGCGTGAATCAAGCGATTCACAAAATCAGGAAATGTTTCGGAGGGTTCCTGCTTAACGTCTGCCCACGGGAGCACAGGCTCTGCAACCTTAGCTATTGCCCGTAGAGCCTGGAGGGCCGCGGTCGTGAGAGCTGCCAACTCCCCAGGCCAGAGCGCCTGTGCCTGGCCCTCTGGGGATCCTACCATGCCGTCAGCTAGACCTTGCAAGCGATGAAGGGTGGTTCTATCGTTCTGGCCTGGGCCATTAGCAGGATGATGGTGATCACGAATCGCCGCAGCTACTACAACCTGGAGCAGTCTGTTCCACTCATCATACCATAAGGTGTACTGTACAGGCTCAAGAATAACTCGCATGAGGTTGACCACATCATACGGTAATAGGCTGGAGGCCATAATCGCCTCAACCGCCGATGCCATAACTGGGGAATGCAGACCCTTACTTTTGACCAGCTCAGCCAGGCGGGTAATCGCCTTGGGGTCAATGGGGGCCCAAGCTGGACCCTCTGTCTTAACAATCACTGGAAGAGTAAAGGTCGTAGCCATCGGGTCGGCTTCTTGGAGATCCTCCCTGGCACACGCCCAATCCATAAGTGCGGGTGTGCTCCCCGGTGTTGGTGTCACCGTGAGGCCGCATCCCCCGGGGACGAACCCCGGGGCTACTCCGCGTCAGAGCGCTACACCCCCCGCGTGGCGGAGCGAGACAGTTCACGCCCACAGGGGGGTGGCCGGGACAACGGGCGGAGCTGGGCAGTGAGAGGGTGCCACCCCCGTTGTCACATTCCACAGGTTGTGCCATAGCCTCCCCGGCTAGCTCGCCCTCCCCCTTCGCTCTCTTATCAGTTATGTAGCAAGTTACACTGCATTCCTGAAATAACTGAAGAGAACCTAAAAAGGATTTATGAACATATAAACAAACAGGAACATCAGCTACAATCTGCTTATCCTCAATTTTCATACGTTGTAGCTTTTCCTGTGCCTGTTTTGTCTTACATGCTACTGTAAAAAGAGCCCCGATTGTCTGTCACTTCTCCAGCTTAACTGTCCTTGAGGCCATTCACTCAGGACTAACTTCAATTCTGTGAGGAGCACATTTTCAGTAACTGTTGATATGATTGTTGATTGAAGGAAGACAACATTTACAGATACCATGTACTGACCATACTGCACCCCTACAGCTGACCTTGGCTACCACTGGGCTAACTTTATTCCTTAGAAATAGCATACAACATCAACACCATGTTCAGTCAGCACTTAGAGGAACAACACACGTAGTGATAGAAGGATTCAGCTCTGAAGTTTGATCTATGTACCAACCTTCAGTGTTTCCTATGATCTTCAATATAATTAGTACCTAAAAATGGAAGTCTAGTCAACATGTGCTTACATTTTTTAACTCTGACTGAAAATCTCTGAGAGGTGGGTTCTCTGACTTCTTGTAAGCCGATCAGCTCTCTCTTTTAAATAACCTGTAAAACTTCTCCACTTATCTTAGCATGTAGAAGGTTTACATGAAGACAGAATAAACTTAATTCAGAAACACAGTTTCACTAAAATTAGTGGATATGTCTTATTCCAGCATGAAATTAAGCCCCAAATACCTTCCTTAGAGAGTTCATTATTTTAATATGTGAGGCGTTTTCCTCCCCCCCCCCCCCCCCCCCCCAACCTTCTGGATCTTTTTTTTCACCTGCTCCTGAATTTTGATTTCTTGGTAGTCTCTGCAGCTGGTAGGGGAGGACGTTGTTCCAGAGAGGCAAGTGAACTTGGTTGAGTTGCAGCCCTCTTCATTCAGGCAAGCTGATGGACGGCAGAAAGCGTAGTACTGCTCAAAGTCAGCCTTAGCCACAAAAACATGTTTGCACTTATTGCAGATGTAGCTCCGCTCAAATTCCAGCACTTTCACCAAACTGGTACGGATGACAGTCCCAGTGACAGACAAGAAGTGACCCACATCCCTGGTCTTAGGAATGTGCTCTCGAGTCAGCTCTGGGCAAATAGGCAAACCTGTTAAATCAAAATTTGTGCAGCATGAAACCACATGCATGAAACATATATTTGCAGGGCAATTAAACAGAGAGACTAGGAAATATATCTGACCTATTAACACTAGCTATAGCTATTGCTGTTTTGTAAATATAATTCAACAATTCATCTGTTGCAGCATACGTGTGATTAATTGGTCTTCAGCAGTGAAAAGAATCAGACGCTGATTACAATCAGAAAATATGGCTGTTTTACTCTCCTACTTTTGTCGATGGCTTAGTAGTCACAAGCAGTTTCCATTCATGAAAAACAGATCCCGATGTTCTCAGATCTATCAATCATGTCCCTGATTCTCAACCGGTTTATCTGAATTACAAACATTTAGCTATGTTTTAACTGTGGTTCAGAATTATTCCTGGGGTTAAAAAAAAAGCACAGCTCTACATCTTGTGTGGATTCTCATATATAAACAAATTCTGAAGTCACAGTACATGAGCATTTGACCTTAAATCCACATTTGTGTACCAGTAAATCTGAAGCACATGGAAGATGTCAAGAAACAGAAATTGATGTCAGAATAGAAAAGGGTTAACAACACAACCAGAGCGAAATCACTTTTCTGGTCACATAGGTGACAAAATTTTCGCGGTGCTTCTCTCCTTTAACTCCATCCCAACAGCCAGCTGCGGTGCATGGATCCCACTGCTCTGTTCATCAGTATGAGCAGCACAGCTGCTGAAAGCCTGAGGAAGATCAGTCTAATTCAACTGCCTGCAAAGTCATTATAAAAATGAATGGTCTCTCGAATGCATTGCCTCTTCAGAAGTTATTTTACAAGAAAATGTAGAATTTAGTAAACATCAATTTAAACAAATTATCTTAAAATAATTTCTTATTGTTTTACTTCCAAGACAAAGGCAGAAAATGGAGATGTAAATAATAAATCCGCTGGAAAATGATTTTTCTAAGGGGACCAACACTATTCGTGTATTTAGGTCAAATCTGTTCAGTAGCTTTGGCTGTTAAGGAAGGCAGAATGTCCTTACTTAGCTATTTCCAAAATCAAATCTTTTGTTTCAGACATGTTGAAACATTCTGCTTTGATGCTTTTAAGCAAAGTGTTTGACTTTTCGCTTCTGTTTAAAGAAAAAATTATTAAACATTAAGCTCATTACATTTGAATTAAGGAAGTAATTTGGAAAAGAAATGAACTATTATGCAGAACTGAAACAAAGTAATTTTCTGGTTGACTGTAACAAAGCCATGTATCCCCTCCTCCAAACCTGCCACAAATTCTTGTTCTCCCACAGGTTTGTGTTTTTATTCAGTTCAGTCAAAAGGGAATAAAAATCAAAATCCAGTGTTTCTCAGCTTACATCAGAGAGAGCTGCAGCCCTGTTGGCAGAATATGTAGTATGATCGTCCCAGTGAATAGCAAAAAGACAGGAGGCTGGACAGGGAAAAAGGGAGCTTTCACTCTGATTATATCAGACTGCTTGACAAACTATTGGAGTATGTGCCTCTTTGAATAAGCTTTCGTGCATTAGTAATAACATGTAAAACTGAACTACCAGCAGCAGCGTGGCTATCAACAACTGACATGAGTGCTCAGGCTAATGGTAAGGAAAAATCCTTTAATGGATTTGCATCAAGAAGAGAAATGGCACAGTTAAATTCACACAATGCTAAAATTCAGATAATTGCACCTTCTTCCCTCCTCAGGGAAGGAGGAGTAACCACCCATTGTCAACCAATGCCTATTCACATCGCCCACATCGCCCTGCTCTGAGCTCTTTAGGTATCCTGTCCAAGCCAACACATGTGCACCAAGACTGCACTTTTATCCCTAACATAAACCAAACTGCTTTCCCTCACCCCAGCTCAAGCCTGCAAATGCATCCTAGAACACTGCAAATAAAGTTTTCATTTGGTCCTACTTTTATTAGCGCACCAAATGTTTCAATATGCTGTACAATGCAGAGGCCATCCTTGCACATCACATAGTCAACAGTTGTACACCAACTGCATGGCATCTAAGCAGATAGCAAACTGTTGTGGGTTTTTTTTCCCCCCTAAAATCACAAACAAAATGCATTATGAGAGCCACAAGGTAATTATATTTCTGGTGTTTATATTATAATGTCAGCATTTTTAGTGAAACATACTGGATAAAAACACATTTATTCCGACGAATATGATTCAAAGAATCAATCACAGAATGGTTTGGTTGGAAGGGACCTTTAAAGACCATCTAGTGCCAAATACTCTGCCATGGACAGAAACTAGATCAGGTTATACAAAGCCTCACTCAACATGATTTTGACCACTTCAGATGACGAGGCATCTACCACTCCCCCGGGCAACTTGTTCCAGTGTCTCACCAGCCTCAACATAAACAATTTCTTTCTTACAGAAAACCTAAATCTGCCCTCTTTCAGTTGAAAAACACTGTTCTTTGTCCTGTCACTGAAGGCCCTGCTAGAAAGTCTCTCTCCATCTTTCTTACAAACTGCTTTTATAGATTAGAAGGCCACAATAAGGTGGCCTTATGCAACCTGCTGGCCACACTTCTTATGCAGGCCAGGATACAATGCAAAGCCCATGCTTTGGATCCTATTCAATTTTTTTTATCCAACACCATCCCCAAGTGCTTATCTGCAGAGCTGCTCTCAATCAATTCATCACCCAGTCTACTGATATCGGGGATTGCCCTGATCCAGGTGCAGGACCTTGCTGAAGTTTCTTACGAATTCCTTCTCTAACAGTCCATCAATCACAATGATATATTTCCAGTACCGAGGCAAGAGAGGGGGGCTACATTGTGGGGGATCATGTCAAAGGCCTTAAGGAAGACAAGGTAAATAACATCAACTGATCTTCCCTTATCCACTGGTTCTGGTCACTCTATCACAGAAGACCACCAGACTGTTGAGGAACAATTTACTCCCTCAGCGTCACTAGCAGGGATTTCACTTCTTTAATTAAAAAAGATTACTCAACAAAATCTTGGTTTTACTCAAAACAGAGCCGGGGCTGCCATGTGCATGCTCTCTATGGTCAAGCTGCCAAAAGACAAATGATTATAAAGCACTCAAACATGGGGCAAGGGAGGGAAACAGTGGTAACCATCTCCTGCCTTTGCAAACTGGACAGCTCCAAATAGTCACTGTCAGCAATGACAGGACAGGACCATGCCACCACCAAACCGAGTTCCCTACAACAGGTGTTTTAACTTCAGAACCTGCACTTCACAACTGCCACACCTCAAAGCCACTAAAGTCTTCCCAACAGTGAAGACTAATGGCATGCGAACATGTAGTGAAAAAACAATGAAATCCATTAGTAAAGACCATTCTCTCCAACAGTCCATTCCATCAAGTAATTTTATAACTACTAGTTAACTATAGATTTTAACTAGTTCAGACAAAACTGCAAGACAACTCAAACTTTGGACTCCGCCTATTCTGGAACGTGGTTGGAGCCACAAGCTAGTTCACACTATGAGGAAGTCATAGGGCAAAAAGAGCTAAAAACTGTTGACCCTCCTCTAGAACTTTTAGCTAGACCTTCCAGCTGTCAGGACAAACAAGACCAAGTGCTGGTCTGAGGAGCTCTTTTCTCATGAGAAGACTGCAGTTTGAGTCCTGACCCTGTAACAAACCTCTAACCACTGCAAACGCACCATAAGGGACCATGGCCTATGTAACTTCACATAACCTACTGACAAGAGTCACAGCACAGGGAGAGTCAGAAAGATCAACAAGAAGTTGCCCTGCTGTCTCCCTGACTGCCACTCACCTGAAATCCTGGCGTGGAGGTTGGGCTTCATGCGGAGCTCTGAGGATGGCGTGGCGGCCTGCAGCACAGCCATGGCCGCTCGGCGCAACGCACCGTCAAAGATGGGCAGCACCTGGCTGGGGAAGGCGTTGAAGTACTCCCCGATCTCCATGTTGGTCTCAAACAGTGTCAGGGCATCTACGAGGACAGGATAATGTGCCTCGTCGTCCCCCTGGCGCAAGATGCCAAGGATGTCATCCCGGTGGTGCTGCAGCAGGTAGGACTCGAACACCTGCCCAATGAGGCTCACCTGGTCGGCACGCAGCGCCATGCCGAACCTGCCCAGACGAGCAAGGTAAAGCAGTTAAAAAGTGAGAGGCTTCGGAATCAAGTCATGCGGGAATCTAAAAACTTGGGGAAAAGCTCATGGCGGAGGAAGGCCCAAGCAGGCCCGGGCTGGGCTGCGCGGGGCTGCCACGGGCACCGGCTCCTTCCCACCTCCTCACAGCTGCGAGGCGGGATGGCGGCTCCCGCCAGACAACGGCCGCGGGCGGTGCCGCAGCCTCCGGGCACCCCTCCGCGAGGGCCGGCGCCGCGCTCCTCGCTTCCGCCCGTCCTCGGGCAGCCGGCACGACAGGGCCCGGCCGGGGCTCTCCCCGCCCTCAGTGCAGAAGTGAAACCTCCCGCGCTCGCTCGGCGGCAGCCGCTGGTCCCGCCCGCCCGGCCCGGTAGTAAGCAGCGCGGCAAGATTTGAACGCGGCGCGGCCCGGCAGCGCGCTGTGTGGGCCCCGGCCACGCTCCCCGTGCAGAGGTACCTGCAGCGCGGACCGCCGCCGCCACCGCCACCCCTCTGGCCGAGTCCCACCGCTCCGACAATCGGCGGCGGGAGGAGCGGTCCCGTCCCCGCCCCTCCAAGCCGAGCCCGGCAGATCCGCCCGCCGCAGGCCGCCCGCGCGACACGGGGCGGTGTTCCGGCGCCGGCGTGAAGGGTGCAGGTGTTACTTCTTTGTGAGAAACTTAGAAATTGGCGATAGGACAAAAGGAAACGGCCACAAACTGAAGCCTAGAAAGTTCTGTACAAATGTGCACAAGCACTTTACGGTGAGGGTGACGGAGCACTGGAACAGGCTGCCCAGAGAGGTTGAGGAGTCTCCTTCTCTGGAGACATTCAAGACCCACCTGGACACCTACCTGTGCAACCTGGACTAGGGAGCCTGCTTTGACAGGGGGGTTGGACTCGATGATCTCTAGAGGTCCCTTCCAGCCCCTGCAATTCTGTGATTCTGTGAAATTCTCTGTTGAGTTCCTGGCTCTTCGGATCTCCCACTGGTTTGCTTGTATTTTAGTGGTAAAGTCCCATTGCTTTATGAAACAGCCTTTTGCTTAGCAGTTGAATGGACGTTGCTGCAAAAGCACTGCTGAAATCTGCACTAAGACATAAATCCATCACTGAAAATACGGAACTATTTCTGACAAAGCATCTAGGCGCAGTGTCACGCTGACCCTGTCTCCACAGTACACTTTCAGTGTCAGCTTTATTGAGCCTATGGTGCTGTCTTGCAAGGTACCCAAACCAGGCTGCTTCTTGCTAATGATGACACAGATAATGTTGGATATTAGGAAAAGAATATTCTTATAAAGACTGGTGAGGCTTTGGAACAGGCTGCCCAAGGAAGCAGTGGCGTCGCCGCCCTGGAGGTGTTCAAGAAAAGGGTGGGTGTGGAACTGAAGGTTACGTATGGTTAGCAGGCATGGTGGGGATGGGTCAACAGCTGGACCAGATGTCTTCCAGGTCTTTTCCAACCTTAATGATTCTTTTATTCTATGTTTCTTCACACCGGTTGGGTCAGCACAGTTACCTGGTTTCTTGTATGGCAGAGATGGCCAGCAGCTGGAGCAGTTAATTATACCTACAGAGCAAGTGAATGACATTGTTGTGTAAAGGCTGCAGCTAGGTAGAGGTTCCTAAAAAAAAAACAAAAACAAAAAACAAACAAACAAACAAAGACAACCCTCAACAACAACAAAAAAAAAACCCAAACAAAACAACCAAAAAAAGACAAAAAGAAAAAAACAAACAACCAAACCTGCCTGAAATATTTATCATTGTCAGATGATAACTACTAATACCTATGTGCTTCATATATTAATGAAGAAATACTTGGTCAATAAAAAATCCTCCTCCCAAAAGTACCCTGTGTTCATTTGGAAATCCACAAGGTGGCTTATGGATTTAAAACTGCTTTTTAGTTTTACAGGACCACAGTGTGTGCCATGGAGCTGGCAATGTCTCAAGAGTACAAGAACTGTCAGCCAATGCAGTGGTACACATCCAACATGCAACTGGGATGCTGCCAGTGGGGCTGCATGGGTGCTGAGACGTGCTTACGGATCCCACGGGTTAGGTGAGGATTCAGACTCAGCAGGACGAGTGAGATGTGCTGTTCATCTGATCGTAACACTTGAGCTTAAATGCTACCTTAGTTTCTTTTACATTGTCAGGTGCAACTGTGTCTGCCTCTCCAATTTACAGGCTGCAGTAAGGTTACATGTTTCTCTATGCAGCCAGGCACCACAGCTGATGGTTTCCAACTGTAGTTAAAATGCAAGTACTATTGTTCAAGATGAAGTATTAGCTGCCCTCTGAACTTTTCAGTTAGACTGCAGGGTTGAACTTGGTAGGCTTGATCATTGAATACATCTCGTTATAATAAGGCCAGATTTTGGTAGCTATTATGGAACTATACTTTTATGTCGTTAAGCTTAGCTCTTTTTGTCTCCTAGCAACATTAGTATCAACGCTTCTGGCATCAGCTGCTTCTCACAGGGTTCAGCCTGCTGTTTACAGCAAGCAGGCTGTGATACCATGGCTAACTGAAAATAACTGAGTTGCAATTTACAAATACCCTTAAGAATGTCTAGGCCTTATGGTGCAGTTTGTACAATAGATAAAGCCTGAGCCATCTAATTGTGTGTGAGCTTTAAAAGGATGAGCATTAACATAGTGAAGAAGGGCAGTAAAGGAGCATAATGGTAAGCCAGGCAACAAGTTGTTAATAGTCAGGCTGAGCAGTCAGGCTGGAGAAGAGTACCTAAAGAAGTGGATATTTATAAATAATAATTTTAAAATACACTGCAAATTAACTAAGCTTTAAACTGAAAAGTGATTTTGCTATACAATTATACTTGGAAATTTTGCCAGAGAATTTATAGAAAAAAATGAAACTGATACAATCAATGCTCGATTCCAGAAAGTAGCTAGGCCACGATACTAGAAACTATAGATTCACTTTCACTAAAGTAAAAAATGGCTCATTGCTTGTCAAGGAAGAGCAGTAACAGTACTGTTACTGTTACTAGATTACCCTGAGCATACCATGAGAAGAGTAACTTAACTCCTGAAAGTCATTTTGCACCTTTCGAAGCTGCTGTTTTTGCAAATGATATTTTAAAAGTAAAAAAATAACAAAAAGGACAGACTAGCGCTCCTTACACCTACATTTCGGCAACTAAGGCATTTAAATGGATTGTTGCTCTACAGTCTTTGTACAATAACAAGTGGTAAGTGTGCTGATTCACTCCTGAGGCTGTCCACTGACTACAGAGAAGGTGTTCTTTAGCTGAGTGACTCAGTCATGTTCCTTATAAGCAAGAAAGAATTAGTGAAATTTATCTGTGACTAGCACTGGAGTCATGCAACAATATTCACGCGTATCTCAAAATAAGGGGTTGCTCTGACATCCCGAACAAGCCTGATTTCTAATGTTATGAGTGATAAGTGTATTCTGGATGCAATTTATTGCCAGTATAGCAAATGTACTGAAGTAACAGGAGTCAGTCAGATAAAGCAATACTAATTGTAGCTTGATTTTTCAGCTGTGTGGTTGTAATTTTGTGTTTTTTTGTTTGTTTGTTTTGTTTTTTTTTTTGTTTTTGTTTTGTTTTTTTTGTTCCCCTCAAATATACCTTCCCTGCAAGTATACCTTGATTTAGCAGAGGGTTGTTAGAGTTAGGCTAGTATGGTCAGGTTGTGGTTGGACTTGATGATCTTTAAGGTCTTTTCCAACCTGAGCAATTCTATTATTCCAGGTCCAATTCCTGCTGCAGAACAAAACCATGCAGTTTTTGTGACCTAATTCTTCATTGTGGTATGAGACTATGTATGTAAAATGGAGCGTTTTTTCCTGCTAACCTGGAAGATTCACTGGGTTTCACTCTCATCACAGAAGTAAATTAAGCAATCCAGACTGAAGAGCCAAACTTCTGCCTGAAGGCAGATTATTATGACATTCTGATTAAATGTAGTATTCTTCTGCATTTTGCCCTGGTGTCAAGTATAGTTTGTTACTTCCTTCTTCCATAGGAAAGCACAGTAAGGATTAAACTACATTATTTTGTATTTGCTCTTTGACTTCCCATTGTTAATTTCTTTCTGGATAAAACTGTTGAAGGTCAGAGGGATACTAAGTCCTGATAATCAGATTTAACATCTCAGATAGCAAAGAGAGCTTTTGAGAGTCAAGACATTTCCCCACCATTTTAAATAATACCACACAATTTCATTCTAATTCTACCCTCTTTAACTCAGAGGTGTCTGCTGAACTAATAGGAGGGCAAGAAAACACCCAAGAGTTAAGACTATGGACTGCAGAACTGGACACCAGATACTACAAACAATGGCATTGTGATAAGCCAAGTTCCTGTATTAATCCAAAGTGTTAACTTCTTTTATTAAGGATATTACAGAGTTCTCAATGCCATTTGGTAGAAACTCTTTTTTTTTTTTTTTTTTTTTTTTTTTTTCCCCCTAGTTTCCTCAGATTGTTTTTTAAGAGACTGACTTGTGATCTGTGATAGTGAAACAGCTGCTGACTTTGGAAGACTTGGTACCTTAATTTTCTTCTCCTTGTAAAAACAAATGCCTGCTAGCAAAAAGAAACCTTCTGTGCACCTTTTACTGAAGTCTAAAAATATAAGCAGCTAAAGTGAATGCATACATTGTCATCTTACAAATACTGTTCACTGTTACATACACAAAAATACAATGAAGTGGAGCATGGGAGAAAATGGCAAGGCCCTTTATATACTCTGCAAGGTGTGCAAGAAAAAACACACAACACTCACTTCAGAACATTATAACAAAATGAGCTAGTGTATTTTATTTCAGTAACAGCCAAGAAATCTGACATTTTGCCCAATATGGCTTTCTTCTAAAATTAAAAAGTTGCATATTACCTCCATTTGAGTGCACCAGCTACAGAAAATGTCCTGTATGCATCTTCAGTTCACAGCAGCATCACCAGAATACAGCTTTCAGTGGATTTTTCAAGCAGAATTATAAGATAGAAGTTTTAAAATGTTCATTTAGAATATTTTATATTGTTTATATGAAAACATACAAATTTTTCATTTATACATATACTACATATAAAACTCGTTGTAATTAGCAAGTATATTCATCTGGGTATTTACCTTTGTGCATACAGGGAAAAAAAAGTATGTAGTTAGAGCTTCAGGTGAAATATTAAAGGTAGAGACTTTAGTATATGCTAACTAAAACCTTATTTAAACAACTCAAACAATTGTTCCTGCTTTTAAAAGATAAGAGATTTAGCTTAAAAATACATTCATAAAACAAAGAGACAATTTTCTCCCTGAGACTACCAGTGTGAGTTACTTTGTGGTAATCATTGAATGAAAAAATATAAAAGAGACAACAGGCTTTTTCTATATGCCGCAGCAAATTTCTGGAGCAACGCCAGCATCATAAGAGGTGTAGACTGGAGAATCATGCTCACTAGCTGAAAAAAACCATGTTCATATATCAGACAATAAAACTCTTAATATAGACAACTGAAGGAAATTAATTTTGAAAGATCTGTATCTCTAGTATGTATAAATGGCAAAAAGTATTTTGAGTTGGATTGTTTACCATTTCAGACATGAATTTTATCTAAAGCAAGACTTTATGCCCCGAACGTAGACTCTTGATTTATGCAGAGATACGTAGTATGGTATTCTACAGGATTCAAGCATGTCTTTGTTAATATTCATAACATAAATGCACGATTTGTTAGATAATAACTAGAAGGTAAAGTCTCATGGGCATTGGTTAAGGTGTCAAAACCCTGCCCCAACGAAAAAATTCTGGCTTCTATTTTACAGCCTTCCCACTCTGGGCATCTACGCTGATTTCCACAGAATTTATATTCTTCCTTTTAAATGTTAGGAAGGGGACAGTTTTTGAAATGCTACAAAGTAACAGAATAGAACTGGGGTGGATTAGATATGACCTGCCCAATTTGGAGAGAATTTTTCCTTCCACAAATTACATTGTATTTATAACAACCATGCGATTTTTTTTTGGAGGATGCCTTACCTAAAATAAAAGAAAACACATTTATAGGAAAAAGGGGGAAAGCATTATGTTTGTTCTACCAAAATTTATTATGTAGTAATTACAAAGTTTAAAGATCCTTCCATCTTAAGTAAAAATAATAATTACACACATTATATAATACCATGTCAAGTGATTCCAACAAATATCACATGAAATACAGTGCATTTTCAAATCAGAAAGACAAATATTTTCTCATTCACAGTGTTTGACAAATTACAGGAAAGCTTGTTCACATGAGGGTTTACTTAAGGTCATGCTCTTATAAACAGTCCACATCACGCTGTGCCACAAAAACAAATCATCTCTCAGAATGTGAAGTATCGGGCAAGCCACTCCTGGCGTTGTGGATCTGGTGAAGCCACTGGTGAAGCATCAGTCTGAGGAGGGCTAAATTCACAGAAAGAAAAAGATATTAACCCACAACTAAATGGAGTACACAACTTAGGGGGAAAAGATTCTCACAGAGAATATCAAGTATAGAACAATCTTGTTTTTCCTTGGACTCCTTATCAGCGTGCCCCTGGATACGATTTAAAGTCTCCCTATAGAACCTGTGATCATCCACTCCATTGGAGAGCATCAGCAGCACAGACAAGTCAATTCAGAAGCCACGTTACAGGGTGGGCAAATAAGATTTTTGGAAATATAATTAAAAATCTCATGAACAGCTGTGCACTATCAGAAGAATAAAAAGGGCTTTCTTGGAAAAGTGTGTCTGTAGAAGGTCCTCTTTTAGCATCCTTTTCCCGTGGTAAAGTTAATTTTCAGAAATATGATGCAAGCATCATATTTGTAGACATGTGCTCACAGAGACTGGTTGGTAACACACTATTTTCATACTTTGATCACAAATATCACTTGCATTGTTGTTCATGCATATATTTTAAATATTCTAATCTACTAGGAAAAAATAAATTGCTGCACTGCGAACAGTATTTGACTCCCCTGTGAACCATTTAAAATCTCACTGAATGAGCAAGAAAACATAATTTCATAATACAATCAAGTTTCTTTACCGGTAAAAATCCATAATAAAATAATCCCTACTGTATTACTGGGTGATATAAAACACAAAACAATTTGGAATGGAAACTCCAGCATCACAGTCCATGAGTTCATGCACATGCATGCTATCGGTATCTGAGCACAGTCATGCACATCACATGCACAGGAAAAATAAGAAAGACAGTATTTTTTAAAAAATAACTGTTTAGTTGACATAGACTGTTCTCTTATCTATTTTGCATTCTACTATTTGCTTCCTTCAGTAGTAAGGTGGTTGCTGGGTATGTGGCCTTTCACATTAAAACAAAAGAAAGGGTAAACAGCCAAGTGTGGATCTGGTAATTATACATTGCTTTAAGTTGCCAACTTGGAGGTAAGAGATCAGTACCAACTAAATACAGCAAACAGCACTTTTTCAGTGCCTTAAATATGTAGCCAAATAAAGAAAAAAGATTAAAATCCTACCTCTAAGAAAAGTTAATAATTCAATTAATTGTATCAATTCATTAGAGAATGACTTTAGACTTCCATGCTGACTTTAGTTAACGGAAGCTCAGCATTAAGCATTCAAGCATATACCCTTCCTGTTTCTGCAGTAAAGTTTGCCTATGATTTGTTATAGGTGAGGAAAGGGGAAACACAAAACATTCACGTAGCACAGAAAATCATTTTCTAACATAAAAACCATTATCACACAATACCGAATAAAAGAAATTCTGTGCTAGTAACAATTTCTAAATGACAATCAGCAAGTACCACAAACATTTAAAACAATTGTTCATATATGTAAACAATTGGAAGCACATGAATTCTGTAAAGGTATCTAGAGAGGTTTTCAAACTTCAAGACTTATGAAAAAGTGAGAATATACTTCAATAAGGTCTACAATAAAAAGGAGTACTATAAAGAGGTTACAAATATAATGTAAAAATTGAAAATTCCGTAATATTACTTGTACCTCTGAAAGGTTCATGAAGCAAGTGGGATTCAGCTCAATACAAAAGCAAAATTTTCCTGAGTTAAGAAAGAAAAAAAAGATTGGTGAGGCAACGCTCACCTCAAAAACGTCTTGGGCTCTTTGGGTGGCATTGGCTGTGGCAGTGGTTTGCTGCTGTTGAACTCAATATCGTGGATGGGTGAGTTAGGAATGGGGTCCAGGCGGTTAGGATGTCCATTGCCCACTCCGCTAGATTCCAGAGCATTTAGATTGGGGACACTCACAAACCTGTTTGTTGATTTATCGTTCTTCTTCTTTTGCTGCATTAAAAATAACAAATATAAGGAAGGCTTCTTGTACCAGGACAGTTGAGGAAATCTGCAAATTTAGGTGTGGTTTTTTTTTTTTTTCCTGGCTTTTTGATGAGAGGGGGAGAAATTGGATAGGAAGGAGAGAGGCTGGGACAGAGAGGACTTTTTTTTTTTTTTTTTTTTTTTCCCCCAAACAGTTCTATTATTTGTTTTGACCAGAACTGAACAACACCATTTTTTTGTTTTTCAAATTTCCAATTAAGACCTACTATCATAATCAACTAGCGCATTATTTTTAAAGATCTTCCAATATAACATTCTGCTCTATTTTAAGACAAAGACAGTAAGCTTTCTTCAAATTTACCAGTTAGCCTGTTAAGCCTTTCACCTTTATTTAAGTCTTTTCTTGGTATTAGTGGAATAGCTTTACCGACATATATAATCACAGCCAATTTCAATGATGACAAAAACCAAATCTCTCCAACAGGTTTCACCTCATTACTGATGCACATTTTGGTCAGTAAGACATGGAACGCAGAGAAGCTGCTACATTTCTTTTAAAGTAATTATGCCCCCATTGTTAGCAAGCATTACAACAATACTATTGAAGATAAAAATAATACAGTGTGAGAGTTCCGTCTCTTGCTCAAAGAAAAGGCTAGGCTTCTAATGCTACTCCAGCTAACACTTCTGGGCACCAGATGGCACAACTGAACACTTTTCCTTTCTCAATACTCTTTATAGTACAGATAATATTCAAGGGACTCAAAATACTGACAGATTTTATTTTAATATAACTGTTCTGCTTTCCATAACACATCATACAAAGGAATCAGCATTTATCTGTTTTTATAGATATTTTAACATATAAATATGCTTCAAATAATTCTCTAGGTTTTCAAAAATAACTGACAGAATACCATGCATGTTTCCTCAATTCTATTGAATATTCCAAGTCAGTGATAAGGATTATTAAAAAAAAATACACCCTATTTTAAAAAAAGATTCATTTCTTCTCATGGATTATCTATTAACTGAGTATATTATCAACACTGTCAGCAGAAGAGCTGCTCTATTCATGAGTGCCAGGAGTTCAAATGGAGACAGAGTCCTTGTTTGTTTATACTCTTCTGTTTAGTTCTCTGCTAGAACTTTGATTTTTTAGAAATTCTTTGATTTCGGTACCTGAGCTCTCCAAAGCTGAGAGGTGAAAGCACTGCCAGTATAGTGCAGTGGTGCATATGTTTGTAACATTAAATTATATATATTGAACAGAAATCTATACTAGAAAAAATGGTCTTTTTTAATCACTGCAGTAGAAGACCACTAGCTGCAAAAGCTTAAACTAATTCTTCAGGCTGAAGAAGCAAGAAATAACAGCATCATAGGAAAACTGGTAAAACTAGAAGTAGCCAAATGTATGGAAAACAACTGCAAGGCATTTTACAATGCAATTAAACCTGTGTGTAAACTATGCTGTAGTTAAATCTGTGTGCTTCATAAGTGGCTTATTTCTGCAAAATGTATTTATCTCTATAAGTGCTCCGAGAAACACTACAGATTGTATTTTATTTTCTACAAAGCACTCTACACTTCTGAAGCAGTCAAATCTGGAGAAAAACTGTGAGTAATGTTTCCATGAAGTTCATGCAAAGTATTACAAAACATCAGATGCAACAACATCATACTAAACAGATCCATTGCATAAATTTGAGAAACTCCAATACATAGTGCAATGGTTTTAATTTTGCAATAATGTGCAAAAGTCTGTATTAATTAGTAACGTCTGGGTTTTTTTTATTATTATTACAAAGAGAATGAAGTTTTCAGTTTCTCTGTAATTCATTCTCTAATAAACATAGCATGTGCTCTGATAAAGTAACACGTTCCACAGTTCACGAAATGAAAAACTAAAATGTTCTGTCATACAAGACCTTTTTAGAGTCTTAATTTTAAGTGATAGAAGCATATGATAAAAATATATGAATTATCACTATGGAAATCTGATGTTGAAGTACTTTTCCCAAGCACGTCAGATTTCACACAAAACACAAGCTTACATGCTCAGGGATTAAATTTCACATCTTTATAAAGGAGTGGTTCAGACAAACTTCCAAAATTTTGAAACAACTTTTCACACAACAACAAAGAATTCAAATTAGTTTGGACCTAGCAGAGACAATATCAGGACTACTAAATTCTTTTATGCAGATATGCATAAAAGTAAGGTACCAGCAGATAAACTTGCCAGAAGTGCTGGACTCCTGAAAGGTGTTGGAGAACATTGACGATTTATGGCAGAGTTTGTGCAGATGTGAAAATACTCTGATATGAAGTGAAACCATAAAGCTTAGCTAAACAACACAGCCTGATCTCTTAAATGACAGGGAGAGACCATCCTATTTGTTCTGGTTAACCCACTTAACTGATAACCAAAAACTAGATCTTAGATACAATTATTCTAATGTCAAAGAACCCTGAATTGTGCATGACTATATTGCTTTATTTGGTATGTCTTGATTTTTTTGAACTCATCCCATACGTGCCTGTATTCATGGCAATCTGAGTGTCTACATATAATCTTCACAACTGATACAACTGGGAACAATACTGCCTAGAGAAATCAAGATAGAAATTCTGCTCACCCTAAACTGGGCATCTACTCCAAGCTAAAGACCACAGCACACCAAGCTTCCTTAATTATTAATCAATTATCCCTTAACTGTAACAGGAATTTAGGTACATAGTACACATGTAGACACTGAGATGCAAATATATTAAAGGAGACATCAATACTGAATTCAATCTTGACCAGACTTTTTATGCTATCCACTTCCCAAATGCATAAAGGATGCTTTGAGCCCAGCCATTCTCTGACACATGTGAACTGTTTATCCCCAGTGTGGACTTTGCAGCCACTGTTAAACTTGATCACTGCACATCTCAGCCACTTACATTGTGCCCCTTGGGCTACCCTCTGCTTCAGAGCCATCCCAAGTTCTACCTCTACAGCTGGGAAAAATCTCTTCTCTTTCCATGCAGATGAAATAACCTATAGATTATTGCAAGAAGGAAGGAAATGTCAGAGAACTCATTCTGACTGTTTAAGAGGTGAAAAGAAACAGAATGAAGGTACTCAACTGCAGATTACTTATGTTCCTCATATAGGAATGCTTCTGGCTTTTTAAGTGATGGTGATGCTACTATGGCTGTTTGTACAGTGGCTTCCATGGGCTGCTATTTACCAGGACAGAGAGAAGTGGAGCAGGCTGTTACTGAGGTGTTCTTACTCACATAGGATGTGACACTAACTGCGATGGTTGAAAGCTGATTTCCGTCTTCTGCTGCCCTTACAGTCCATACCTAGTTTATCTCTCCAATTCTCTATCTTTTTCACTCAGTCTCATTCCATGACCTTCTCATACTCTTTTTCTTCCTGTTTTTGCCCCTATTTATTTTCTTTCATGTCCCCTCTCCCTCTGTCTTTCTAGGGACCTTCCATCCTGCACCATCTGAAAAAAAATTGCATTTTCCAAAATAGCCAAGAAAAACGAGGAAAATTAAAGCTAATTTGGGATGTCACTGTTCTCTATTATGTGCTACATTTCTGCTCTCTGCAGCCTTTCTATCTCTTTTCTGTTTTGATTTTAGAGTTTTGTGAGGAGGAAATGTGTTTTATGTCATACGTACATACATACACAAAAAGAAAGAAATACCTGCACAAAAATCAGGAAAGACAAATGGGGAATGACGTTTCTTGTTTTGAACTTGTCTTTAAATAAAGACTGATATATGTACACACACACACACACTTTTCTTCTTTTTAGTATACGCTAACTTTAGATTTCTTATTTTTTACTTTAGCAATGAAGTCCATGGAACATACCTTCACCAATGGATTAATAACACCAACATTAGGGCTTGCATTAAACACTTTGTTGTAGTTAGTCTCCCTGTTAACTAGCTCCAGCTGATAGAACTTTTTGTCCTCCTAAAAAGAAGAACAAATAGAAACTTCTTTTTATGCATTCTCAACCACTCCGTGGCCAAATCTGCCTATAAAGTGATCTCAAAAAAATTTATGCTTATATTTTTTAAAGAAACTGATACTTCTAAAAACTACATTTCATATTTAATATTAAATATATTATTATATGTAAATATTAAATAATTTCTATTTATGCAGTTCTGTTCTAATTGTGCATTGGTAAAGATTCAGTACAGTTAATTTGAACTTCCCTTATTCCTTCTTGCTTCTGAGTTAGAATCTAATCAGATTAATCTGAGCCAGGCTGCCAAGGTGTAAGTTTGGGAAACTCAGTGCATCAAGAAATTGGAACTCTTATTATATATTTCTTCGAACCCTCTCAGATAACTAATGAGACTGTTTCTTATATGGCTTACACGGCTGGCTTCTCAGTCCAGGACTGCAGACAGGATACGTCTGACCAAAGTCATACTGCAGTACTTTTTTGCAATAATGTATTGTGCTTGATTGTGCAAAATTCTGTATTTAATAGGTTTGCTGTTATGAGATGGTGGAACCACAGGGACAATGTGTTAAGGAATACAAATACAAGCTATCAGGATTGGTTCTTTAGATGCATTTTGAATACTTTGAATTAGATTAACATTTGTACTTATTAAGATATTGAACCAAGAGAGCATAAAAGTCTTACAATCAATTTCTTTATGAGTTGGTCCCGTTCTGCAATTAGGTCTTTCAGTTCTGAGATAAGCTGCAAATCTTCTGGTCTTGATTCTCTGTTTTTATATTTTTCTTCCATTTCTTCTAAACTTTATAGGAAAGAAAAATACCCCCTTTAGCCTGATCAAGTGCTAAACAATGGGTGAATCAAAGATATGATTTGTGCAAAAGAGAGTTCAAGTAATAAAAACGGAAGATGACTTCTTTTTTTTTTTTTCCCTGAAGTAAATTAATTTCTGTGTTACCACTTAAGCTTTGTCTAGTTGAAAATAACAAAACCCAAAATCTTTGCTATAGTAACTAACATTTTGGGCAAAATTCTATAAACTTCACAACCTTTTCATGCATGCAGTACTAGTTGTTAGAAAAAAAGGCCTCTTGGAAGCCAGACTGAAAAGAAGGCACTCACAAATAAAATATGTGTACAATACAATTACAGAACACATAACTGAGACTGGTTATTATGCATGATACAGGAACTACACTGCACTGTATTTAATATTAATGTAAATTTTAAAAGCTGGCAAGTGATTTGGTGAGGAAAAATCAAACAGTATGATTTTCTTTTAATAGATGACTACTCTCAATAAAGTTGCATGCTTGTGATACTGGAGAAATAAATAGATAAATCTGGCACCATCTTCCTCAGTTCATGTGGAACATACTGGGACAAAGATATCCAAGAACAGTGAAGACTAACAGGTAACTAATTCCTCTCCGCAAAAGCAACTTAGTACCATTAGAGCTGAAATAAAGGAATGAGCTGCAAGAGAAAAGCAATAAAACCCGGATATTAGGATATCTGAATTAAAAGAAATGCCATGATTCTTGAAAAAAAAAAGAAAAAAATAGGAAACCCGAAATGCTTAGTGGGAAAGCATTAAAGGAGAGAAGTGAAATAAGCCGACTGAGAGACGAACTGCACAAGCAGCTGCATAAATCTCCTTGTTTCTTCTTAAAGAATAAGTTTTGAAGACACCTGATGATTTCAAATATCTGCGTGCGTTTCTGAAACAAACAATGTTCATAATACTAAACATTGCTCCAAAGGAAACTACTAAAATACTAGTCTCACATATTCTGCCTCCACGCAGTTCAATGTACCAAGTTTCAGAAGAAACTCAGATGAAAAAAAGTATTCCTAAGAAAAGCCTATGAATTTAAGGTGTCCAGTCAGCTCAAAGTTAATTCCACAAGACACACTGAAGTGACCATTTTTCAATTTGGGTGACTACTTTCTCCTCAGAAACAGCTACATAATTCTGACTTTGAGTTGCTTCTGAAAGCACAGTGCACATTAGATTATATTTATAACCTTCACGTAACCTGTACATAATTTGATGGGATTATGTAATCTATTTATATAATACATTATGAATGTGAAAGAAAAAAAACCCCACACTTTTTATTTGCAGAAAATGCATTTGACTCATCATAACAAAAATATGCTCAGATGGCTTAATTTTTGGGCATACATTTTATGCTAAGGTAAGCTGCTGTATACAGATGTCCAGAGTGTAACTACGTTACACTCTGTGTGCATATTTGCGCATATGTGTGCAAAGGAATAAGAAGCAGAACTTCCTACAGTTTCTGAGTGCTCACAGTGTTAAGACAGAATTAGATTAATTTAGGCTTTACTGGCCATTATTAGTTGATGTTTATGTAGAAAAGTTTTCTATCATATACCAATTACATTCTCTGCCTTACACGTTGTGCTGCAAATCCAAAATCTCTCACTGACCACTTTTTTTCAGGAAGTTCTCAATGTCTTTTGGAGCCCTAGCCAGAAATCTGAGGTTACAGACCAAATGGGTTACGTCACAGACAGGGAAAAAGAATAAAGTATGTGGAAGACAAGAAGACTGACTAGACGACACATAACTATACCACTTCTCCCCAGACGTAGTCCAACCACAAGTAGCATTTTGTCTCAGAGGCACTCTTTAGTATCTGTTAAGCCCATATAACCAATTTCAGTAATTAATTTCCCTATGTTAGCAAACCTGAAAATGTTCATCACTCATTTTCTATAATCACACTTAAATAATTACTACTGTACTAATTTGTAAGCTTGCTGAAAAAACTTCTGTATTCCCAAAAAAGATATATTAATGTATGAAAGAAACTCAAAACTCTTGAAATCACACTTTATCCAACATTCCAAGAACTGCACAGACTTAATATTTTTCCTACTTCAATTTTTTTTTTGTCTCAAATCATTAAAAATTATTTTGCTAAACTATCCTAAAGCTTACAAGAATTGTGCCAACAAATGCAACATTAGGCCCCACATTTGAGTGAGTTTTTTGCACCTCTGTACCTCTGCAATATCTTCAGTAACTTACTGACATCAGAATGAACTAATGTTGACTCAAACGCAGCTACATACAAACTTTTTTAATGCAATGAAACTTACGAAACTTGTAAAGCTGAATTAATTTCCTTGAGCAGCTCTTGGGTCTTATTAAAATCTGCCAGCATGCTTTGTTTCTCTCTGATGTGATCTGCTGTCAAGACATCCAGCTCTTTCTCATGTTTCTTGCTTAAATCTTGCTCATGCATCCTGTTTAATTTATTTTTTGTTAAAAAAAGAGTTATTCTAAAATCAGACTGGTTTGTTCATCATGATTTTCTGCCACTCTTTTAACGGCTTTTACACAGTGCCAGACAACACAGAAAGGAATTACTGATTCATCAAAACCCACTACTTACTGTCCTCTAATCTCCTAGCTTATTTCATTGAAAATGCATCTCCTTTAATGCTTTTTAAAATAAACAAACATAATGAATTAAAAAAACAACTGGACAACAACAACAAAAATACCCGAGTAGACTGTTACTAAAATACACCAAAATGTGTTACTGAAATGCAGCTTAACTGTATGTCAATATTCACTAAATGTACCAGTATTGGGCATAGCCTTTCTGAATGAAAAATGACAATAAATATCATCACTTGATTAAAATGATAAATTAAAAGCTGCAAATGGTGAGGTATCTACGGAAAACAATACATTAGACAATACACGTTTCAGTTTAGAGTGGAAAAAACCATACCTGATCTGTTGGTTAGATTCACTGCGTATTCTAAGGACTTCTTTCCCTTTAAACTCTAGTTCCTTGGTCAATGCACTTATATTGTCATGAAGATGCAGAATCTCTTTGTCCAGTTCAGCTATATGATGGTCTCGATGTCTCAGTTCATCTTGTAGATCTGATATTCGGCATAAAAATTCCTTCTCCTATAAGTAGCAGCAGCAGCAAAAATTAATAGAGTTGCCTCTCAGAAGCACAACACTTGTTTGTGGAAGCTAATAGCTGACCAGAATTTTCCATACAACACTTAATTATTTTCTATTGCATGCAAGTACAAATAATGAAGAAATTAAAGTTCGACAGCAAGAAAACTGCATCTGTGAGAGAATTTAAACTGTAAATGTCATTAAAGTTTGTGTACTTTGTTACATTTCCCTTTTGCCCACGCACACAACAACAAAAACAAATACAACTACAAATGACAGGGCTTGCATTTAGCAATTTCTACTTAAACAACATATGATATGGGTAAGCTGAAGTCATAACTGATTTTCTCTTTACAACAATATATAGCGGAACAAAACAGCACGAGATGTGCGCCTTGCGCCAATGAAGACAATGATTCAGAAATTTAATACCTAACATATATATAAATACAAGAGTCATAAATATCTCACAGCTCAATACACGCCAAATTACCCATCTAGGTAAGATACTTGCCTAGACATAAGATGTGTGCTGGTACGTGTTTGTTTCTTCACTTTGTTAGTGCAAAATATCACTTCTATATTACATAATATTTACAGTGTCCAATAAATCAATTAAAGTCATTATTTTTACACAAAAAATTCCTATGCAGCTAACAGCTGAGAAGCTCATTTAGATCCCATCCCAATGGTTTTTATAATGATTCTTCTCAATTTAGAAACAATCTGTAATAACTTTTATCTTTTTTAGGGTTTTTCATTTCCATCCATTCCACTTCTTAGTTTCACAATAATTAAGCACCACCTTGTTTGTAAAGATAGAAAAGCCGAGGAAATTTTGAAGTAGTTTTATGTATAATTGTGTTTTGTGTCTTCACATATCCAGGAAATACAAATATATCCTAATGCACAAATTTTACTGTATATCCTTAATGATTAAGCTTTAAAAATAACTTTCTTCCTCCCTACAAAAAGACTACATGAAAGTTACAAGAAAAAGCAGTGGAAAAGTTATGTCCACATATTTAAGTATTTGAAAAATTAAGAAACATAACCACTGTGTTTTGACTTCTATGTATCTAGTTTGGCTCTGATCCTGTAAACTGATGGGCATCTCAACACATGAAAACACAACTGGTTGCTTTGTTCTCAGTACAATGAAAGCACATGCTTAGCAGCTTGCTGTGCTGAGGTCAAAAGTAGCAGGCATTTGGTTGGTTCAAACACGTGTTCTTGAGCTTTACGTTGTTTCTTACATATTTAGATGTCTCAAGGCTTAAACACAGTACACTGAAATTACATCCTAATAAACCCTCCATGTTTTCTTTCATGGCTGACAGCACTACCTTTTTGCCTGTGGTGTTCATGCTTTAAAACCCACGGGGGAGAAGTAAAAAATAAAAGGCTTATCCTTGAGCGCCTTTGTTTGTCTATGCAACTTAAAATGCTTCCTATAACAACATACTTCTAAAAGCATGACACCTCTCTGGTACTGGGCTATTGTGAAATAAATCCTGAAATGCCTATTCTATATTCAAATAAAGAAGTTACATTTTTGTTTTGTTATTTTCAGGAATCTGCCTTCTTTTCAGTAGGGTGAAGCTTTGAATTTTAATTACTAGTGGAAAAACTGGTTCCGTGCAAAGTGAAAAAAAAGACAAATAAAAGTGAAGGAAACAGTTTGCTGCTGAAAGCAATGGTAGCCCATAATGGATTTGGGGTTTTAGTTTTTATGTAAGAAACAAGTTGGAAGTAGTTAGGTCTCTTAAGAAGCTAATCTATCTTTTCTAAGTTGTCTCCTGAAAATAAAAGATATTTTCAGTTAGAATCAATCATTTGGCTTCAAGCAACCACTTCTTAAACATATCACTAGTCATAAGAGAGAAATAGCTTTTCCTTTTTAAGTCCTGCTGGCTGCTGAGGAAGAGTAGACTTTTGTGAGAATCAGCAGTTTCTTCCCAAGGAAATTCAGTGTGCTCCCAGATGGCTGCACAACTCTAAAAGGAAACTGCCCCGATACGGCAGCCTTTATGAGGCTTCTAACAAAGTTTGCTGAAGTAAGAAAAAGCTAAGCAAGAAAGTTAGGTGAACTAGTAGGGATGCATTACCTGCTGGTTCGTGCCAACTGACTGAAAGATTAAATTCCACGTTACATTTCACACGTTACTGCCTCCAGCTAATAGATAGCAAATACCGATGATATAGTTTTATAGTAAATTGCCAAATGTGCCTCCTACCTGTCGTCTGCCAAGTTCTATGCTTCTTTCAAGTTCCATTTTGGCAGCTACCAGTTCCTGCTGATGGTTGTGCCTTAGTTGGTCAATTGCTGCCGCATGTTGATGATTTAGCTCTGAGCGCAAGGAAGCTAGTTACCATGAACAAAAAGAAGTGTTTATTTTGCAAGTGTTATTTGTTAATTAACAATAACAGTCAAGCTCCTTCAAGTACTGCTGCTAAGCTAACGCACACTGCTTATATTAGCCACATGAAATTTCTGTTGAGCAGGTTGAACTCACTTGAGCTCTGCAACCACAAAGTTTTAAGAAAGATTTATTTGGTATTAAAATACAAGTTATTAGAAGATATCTTAGAATGATGAGTTCCCTATCTCTCAAAAGACGGCAGGTTGTCTATCTACCTCCAAAATCATGGCCTATGATGTGAAATATTTACGGCCAGAACTGAAAATGGGACCTACTTTTCCAAATGCAAATACTTGTGTATTTGCTGTTACGCATAGATAACAGAACAATCATTCGTTTTTGCATATGGGTTTTGTATGTACATACTCGACCATCTACATCTACAGACATTGAAAGCTTCTGTAAAAGGAAGCTTGTAAGAACTTTTGAAAGAGCAAGTCTCCAAATAAGACCTATAATGAAATCTTATTTGTACATGTCACTATTTGATTTGTTCTGATATTTTAATACAGGTTTGTCAGGATTGAGAGGAAAAAATCTAACTGGAGAAAAGTTCTATTTGCCATCAGTGACATTCCGTACATCAGATTATTAACAATTTCTGCATTAACAATTTCCAGATGTCATTTACTTTCGAGTTACATATTCCTTGTCATTTATATCTTTCAGATATTTCGTGATGACAGAATGTTTTTTTTATACCTTAGTAATTACTCCCCAATTCTTTTTGTATCTCCAGTGTTCTTGTTCACCAGACTTTGTTATCTGGATTTTTCACTGTCACGGATTAAACGAGAGAGAGATTTAGGATTTCTTTTTTTTGGATTTTAAGAGAATTATTTTCCCTACCTTAGTGACATCCTTGGCTAGATACATGCTAAGCTTTTACTGTCAATCAGAAGCAAGGATGAAATGCTATTTTGTCAGCAGTAACGCTTGCCTTTCTAATTATTAATTGTTCTGTTTTAGAAAAAACCTCTTTGCATCAGCTTCCTCTGCACTATGCAGAATTTGGATATAATCCTCAACTCAAATCTTCTCATTCAATTCACATATTTTTAAAATTCCTACATTTATAAAATCCCCCTGTATATTAAAATTTGTACTTTGCTGGTAAGATACACATCAATTGCCTTTTAAAACATTTTGAGGCTCTTTGCTTACTTAACGGATGACCCAACAAACTCAAGCACTTGTTATGGTTCTTTTCCAGATCAGTTACTATGATAATATTAACATACGTCTATTACGTATGAGCCAAATTCAGTTAGGACCTACAGGATTTAATTGCTGTTTGTTAATCATCATCAACTCACTGAAATAAATTCCACCGGTTTCAGTGGGCTCCGAAATAAGCTCCCATATAATAAACAGTTACTAATGTAGCACTGAAGTCAGATTCAGGCAGAATTTAGACTGAAGTTTCCTTTATTTAATTTACACTTCTATTCTCAACTATAAAATTCCACCTATATAAACTCAGCCAAATGGGATGCACAATTCACAGACATGCAGATGTCCTGTCCCTGGAGGGGTTCAAGGCCAGGATGGACGTAGCCCTGGGCAACCTGATCCAGTACTTCATCTAGTGCTTGGTAAATGAAGTGGAAAAGATGCTGAACTAGTACAAGAAGATAGATTTCTGGCACTAGAGACGAGGTCTCCTGGCAGGAATGAAATTTTATTCTGATGTGCATTGTACTAGGTAAGATATTCATTTCTTGGAAGAGAATTGTTCGTATCTGACCACAAAAAAACCAAAACAAAACAAAAAACCCACAGCATCCTCAGCGATAACTGATTGACATGTAACCCTGACAGAGAAAGCTGGGGTAAGGCATAAAACACCAATGAAATGTCATAGTCCCTCGAAAAATGCGTCTTTCTACATATATGTAATTATTTTACTGCTTATATATCCCGTTTTTGGCAGCTGTTGAGAAAAAAATATATCTATGCAAGCATTTCATGCTGTTACTTTTTCTCTGCAGTGTTTCTAAAATTTTACTTTTTTTTCCTGTGTGAAAAGGAAAACAATTTCTGTACACTTATCTCCTATTTGCAGTGATGTAATCCTTTTTTTTTTTTTTTTTTTTTTTTCATACTACCCTTATCATTTCTATGTTCCAGGCAGATAAAATGCCATGGCAGATATCTTCTTTGTCTTCTCTTCCATGTTTCCTACCTTGCACAGGAGTCTTTTTGTCTTCCATATCAATGCTCAGTATCATGCCATCTTTTCTACTTTCATGAAATTTCTTCCCACGTTTTTCCACCCTCACCATTTTATATGATACCTCCATTGGTACCCTTTAATCTTTACGTCTCATAGACATCTATTTTCCTTCATAAAACTTTCTTTACACGTGAAACTCCTGAAGTCTGTCTAATCAGCACATCTTCCTTGCCTCATTCCAATCCCTTTCCAAAACTGATTTTGCTGCTTTGTTAGCAGAAAAAGTGTGCATGTGTATATGCGTGGCAGGGGAGACTCCTTAAATTATAGATCTAGCAAAAAAATGCAAAACTATGCAGAAGTATTCAAGTGCTGTGGAGTAAGAAGTATGGTACTGTTATCTCTTCATTATCTTATTATATTATCATCTATGTACATCTGTCTTGCATATGTTAAGATTGAGATTATGTGTTCAAACATAACTTGCTTGTGAAAACCCCATTTCAGTTCTGGAACAAAAAATAGCATTTCATCTACATTATTGAGAAAATAAATAAAGAACAAGCACCGTTTTCCTATGGTTTTGTCTTATTTACTGTTTCATATTCCTTAAACTGGCTGAAGCATTGCATCCTTCCAAGCAAAGTTCAGTTTCTTCCTGTAGTACAAAATACAATCTAATTTCAAATTCAGTGTATCAATGAAATCATTAATCAGTGTATCGCCCAAGTATTTCTTTACTTCAGAGATGGAGTCTTAGGGTTTATACTCCTAAAAATCAGCGCACACAGAAATCCAAGCAACTACCCTGTCATGTTATTCCTTTTATTTTCCAAAACATCCATCATGAAATTCAGCTGCTTAAACCTTCCAAAAACAAATTAACAGCAAGATATTCAAAAGTAAACAAGTTTGACTTACCTGTTAAAGCTTATACTCATTTTAAGAGGAACAATTACATCAAAACTGAATGGCACTAGATTGATATTACGTACACATATACACATTTACAGGTAGGTCTGCACATGCACGTGCGTGACTAACTTTTTGTAAGAGTAGAAATAGTATTTTCAGATCCAACTGCAAGTTTGAAAAAAGTGTACCTAACATAGCTTTTCCTTCATCCTCCAGCTCAAATCGCAGAGTCTGAAGTTCCTGTTCCATCTCCAATTTGAAACCTTCCATGGCTTGTTTGTGTGTTTCTTTCAGTGCCTGAAGTTCTTCTGAATGCTTTTGTTGTAAACGTTCTTCTAATTCCTACAAAATCCAAGCGGTCAAGATTAATTCTAGAGTAGCCTTGGGAATTATAAAATATTAGACAATAAATTAACAGGTACTGTCATACTCTAGGAACTATTTTAAAAAGGCACTGATGTTGCTCATAGTTTCTTCTCTCACTTAGTTATCCAGCATTGGGTGCAGACATCTAGGAAATTCATTGCAAAGTTACACTCCAGATCTGAACTAAAAAAATAAATAAGATATACACACTATTAAGCACTATGCTCTCTATTTCACTTCCAGAGCAATGTCATGCCTCAGATATTTTGTTTAAGCGAACGTTTTAACAAAATATGGAGATTAAAATTATCTTGCAAGTTGCAAAACAGTTTACACAATTTCTAACACAATGAAAATATAGAATACGTTACAAAATGAGTCAATCATCAGGAAATACCAGAAAGCACAAACAGAATTTGATAAATATAATAGAAAATAAAAATAAGCCTCTTTCAAATCAAACCTAGAATACGATAGATGACAGTCTCGAAGTACTGTTAAGAAATGTGTGCGCTGGTAATAATTACATATTGACACACAGATATACTATATATGCACATAAGGTGAGTGCATACATAAATCTGCACAATTCTGTAGCTATCAGCAAGCTGCTAGAGTATAAAGCAAGATGTGAAATAATGCCACTATTAGAGCTGACTTTCAATATTTCCTAATCAGATTTAACTGGACAATAATGTTACTGTATGACTCATCTTCTGAAAAGGAAATTTAGTAGTTACGAAAATACTTTTCTTTACTAATTTTCCGTGTGTATCTAAGTTGCTAAATTGGCAATATTTTCTACACAATAAAGAATATCCATATTAACATGCCTTTTGTTCTTGTTCTTTTGTTTCTTCCATATTTTGAAAGGCAAGGATATGGGCTTCCTGAAGCGACTTATGTCTTTGTTGATGCTCTTCTTCTAATTCCTGGATCTCCTGAGTCAGCCTCTGACGCTCCTGACTGAACTGGGCTTGCAGCTGTTGTAAAGAGCTTTGTGACTGGGAAAGCTGCATCTCCAGATTCTGCTTGAGCAAGGAGATCTAATCCACAGAACAGCAAATATTAATTAGTCATTAAAACTAAACTGAACTAAACTAAATAAATAAAACAAAAAAAAAAAAAAAGAAAAAAAAAAAGAAAGAAAGAAAGAAAGGAAAGAAAGGAAAAGAAAAACTTGACAGTTAACTTGAAAGTTAACCAGAATATTAACTACAAGGGACAAGCAGTCATCCACTGGATTTCTTGTTTAAGTTATATCTCAGGGATATAACCATTACACAGGAGTAGCTCCGTAAGGGTCATCACACTGATATATTGATACTACTGTACAACCTATAATGCAATTGTTCATGGCCAAATCATTGACATTTAATTCTAAGTTTTGTATAAAGATCAATAAAAATGACACTAACAAGGTCTAAAATCAAACATCTGATTGTTAGAATATGCTACTTTTCATACCAAGGCTACGTCAATTCTGTATGGGAAATCCTGCAGTTCATAGAGGAGTATAGTTTGTGACACATAGACTGATAGATTTAATTTTATTTATTTATGTTTAAATCTTCTGATATGGTATTGTCTTATTTTACAGGTGTCTTTTTGATTTTAAGAGACATGGTGGCTTAGGACATGACAAGTAAATACTGCAACTTGATGGACCCCTTTTCTATTGTTGTTAGTTTGGTAGTACAATAAGAGTGATTTTTTTCTGCTGGTTTTTAACTAACACCAAAGCAGTTTGAGTCACAAATACTCTTCTTACATGAGTATTAGAAATAACTATTGCAAATGATGCTTTTCACTGAACAAGAATCTTAACGCATCATAGCACACTGCACTCTCCAAAAAAGTCCCATTTTCTTTTTTGTAATATTTTTACACTCTGTTCTTCACATCAGAGAGCATCCTCTCAGACTGAAAATAGTTAAATTCTACCATCGTCAGAGGCAGCAAGAAAGATACATCCTCAAATCCTGAAAACAAGATTTTAATAAAAATGACTTTTGTTACAGTGACTCAAAGGAAGGACAAATAAAATTGTCACATGACAAAGAATTTGAATTAGTAAGGATTTTTTTCAAGTCTCAGAACAATGTCAGATTTATTACAAATTAAAAGTCTGATAGTGTCATTTAAATCACTGCATCTTACAAATAATTTTGACAAATTAATGAAGACATTGCAAATCAATTTATTGATTTACAGAACATTAAAATTCACTAATTAACATAAATTTAATAGCATATCAGGGACAACTTGCAGCACGAGCATTATTGAACATGTTTTTTTTAGAAGGCAACCACTTAAGCATATTTAGAAGCAAGAAGCTACATTTAAAGTATAATTAGCACTAAAGCAAAACACACAAATTAATCTGAAGGAAACAACCACAGCTACTTGCACTTCATATTCCTCAGGTCTTTGTATCTGGATATATATACACTAGCTTCCACGTATACTGTATCCACAGCATTTTACTTCAGATAACTTTGAGGGAAATTAACTACAAGTGAAGGAATATAGCAAAGGTCAATACTGCATTCTGTAATCTGAACTACACATGCAAAACCTTGTACTGAGTATATTAAATATAAATGTCACACACAAATTATAAGTCAGAGGTTTTTCCAATCTACTGTTCTCCTTTCAGAAACATCTGGCCCTGGTTGATCAGGAAAAAACATAAGGCCAAGGAATAAATATAGAGATCTTGACTCCCAAGTCTAACACCATTCCTCATTATTTCTTAAACCTGAAGAAGTGTTTTTTAGACAAATTCCTTCCTATCCTAAAAAACTTTGTAGAAACTGCAAACTTGCCACCTGACTTTACATAAATCTGCAAAGGAGAGTATATTGAACATCAGTAAAATTCTTCTGATTATCTAACTTTACTGCGGCAACACTGAATTTAATTCCCATCTTTCAGCCTGTTTCTTATCTATGCAAAAACTCCCCTCCTATGTCATGGAGTTCTAATTTGATCAGAAGCCTCACCACTTCTCAGCTGACTCCTTGCAGTGCACTACAGCTACAGCTGCTGTGCTGGTCAGACAAGTCAGTAATGTAACTACATGTGGTACTCTTCAACTCCAGAGCTTCACTCCACTGATGTGGTCAATCTGCTCCACATCCCTGCCTGCATGGCCTACTATAAACTTTTACACATGCATCACAGCTCAGTATTGCAATGAGCCACTGATTGCTCTCCTTCTCCAGAGGAAATAGAATAATATCCGCCTTATCTAAACTCTTCTTTGACTTCTTCCTGTCTATTCTTACTCACAAAACATTAATTGTTGGGCCTTTGTCTCTTTCCCCAACTTTCTGCAACCTCATACCTATCCGGGTCCATCTGTAAGCCTTGCCTTGCCTTTATTTCCTCCTTCTCCACAACACTACACCTAGCAGAACTTGCATCCTGTCTAAAGGTTTGTTTTTTCCTTTCTCCATGAAATAACTACTGTGCTTATTTAGATTACCTCTGCTCCTATTCAACCACTACTGTAGACTCTCGGGATGGTTTTTTTTTGTTTGTTTGTTTTCATAAGATCACTACTACAACTTGGTCCTAGCTCATCTACTTCTCATTTTCAATCCATTCAATATGCCAGTATCTCTACCCTGCTTCTTTTCTTCCTTTTCTCCTCTTTCTAAGTCCACTTTCAGAATCATAGAAATGAGCAGTAAGGATAGGACAGCCCTAAGAGATTATTCGGTCCATTTTAGCACTAGTTGGGAACTTCAGATACAAATTACTGCTCAAAAACCTTATACAAAGAAAATCCCACCATTTTCACTCAGATAATCTTCCTCTGAGTGCCTGTGAAAGAAACACTGAGATACTAGACAGACGTTCTGTCCACTCTTATTGCTTTCACCACATATCTGCCCCTTTCATGATCACAGAAACACAGAATTGTAGGGGTTGGAAGAGACCTCCACAGATTACTGAGTCCAACTCCCCTGCCGAACCAGGCTCCCAACAGCAAGCTAAACAGGTAGGAGTCCAGATGGGTCTTGAATATCTCCAGAGAAGGAGACCCCACAACCTCTCTGGGCAGCCTGTTCCAGTGCTCCTTCACCTTCACTGTGAAGAAGTTCTTTCGCATATTGTTGTGGAACTTCCTACGCTCCTGTTCACGGCCAAATGATGTATAATTCTATGGGAAGTCCTGCTCAGTCCTGCAGAACCTCAAGTAATACAAAAATGGCACTCTAAAAAGCCTTTCATGATAACATTCAAATGGAATGGACTACATTTGATATCTTAGTCAAATTTGCACGGGTTTTTATGAAGATGACAAAAATAAACGTTTTTGGTTTGAAGTTAAATCTCTCTCTTACATAGGACCCTGATCCATAATTCTTACTCCAACATTTACAAAACTTTTAAGCAAGGAAAAGTCATTTCTTCCTTGGAAATGTATGAAACAGTTAAAATGAAATGTCTGGTAGAAGTCTGACATCTGGCTGGGAAGCCATTTTAGAAGAACATCCTTCCTAAGAACAGTTTGGACTTCCATCAGATTAAAGTGACTGTAGAACCACAGACTGAAATAAATTAATCTCTGGAGATGCCTATCTGTGCCAGTAGACTATATAATTAATTTAGGACAAGGTTTAAATGAATAACAACCAAGTCAGATTAGCCTACAATTCTAATACAAGTACTTTTTAAAAAACAGTTAATTTAAGAAGTGTACGTAATTTTACATGTTATTGTGGATATATTATACACATACTGATACACTTACTTAATATTTTTAAATATCAGTGTGTCTCTTTGCATGTCCATATACTCTTGTACAGAAGATTCAAAAGAAAAACTTAACACGACTCTCTAAACTTTCCATACTTTTATCTAACGTTTTCAGCATATTAAAAATATTGTTAATAATTTAATAAATAAAAATAGAAAGAATATAAGAATATTCTGGCTACATTTATAACTTGCACTGCAAGACTGCAAATTATAATACATCAATCTCATGCTTTGCAGAAAGCTCTGCTATACACATTTGCACTGCCCACAAGCTTGCTTGCGTTAATGATGACACAAAGAATGTTGCTTATGTCATGAGCACTTATATAATATTTGATGTCCAGTGATACATACATTTACACAGATGGCATAGATGAGTGGATGCAGAACACAAGCTTTTGACGTCTAGCAGCAAACATGTTCTCCTCTCCAAAATTAATAAATATTCTATTTCACAAGCTAAAAAGCTTTAAAGCAATAATACAGGATATGCAAATGTATTAGTGCAAACATGCCCTATTTACAAGTTGTAAGTGCAAATCACTTACATTGCTGATAGATTTATGCAAAGCTTCACCGAGACAGTGCCGCTATGAAGAAAAGATCACAGGAATAAAGGGAAACATTCAGAAATCAACTAAGTAAAAGAAAAAGGGATAAGGAAGGGAGAGTAAAACATAGAATATTAATTATAGTATGACCAGAGAAAAATAAATTGAAAACTATTTGGAAAAAATTTAAATGAATAAGTTGCCTTGACTTCACATATGAAGTACCGAATACCCGACAGAATGAAGTATTTTCCTCTGTTATTGTATGAACATACAGGACAGCATTAACGCTTCAACATAATCATACATTATACTCCTGTATTATTCAACTGAACATTTTGGACATTGTCCAAGTGTTTTCTCCTTTATGGAAAATAATTCTGGGAAGAAACCATTAAGTACATCAATTTGCATTACTATTAGGAAAGATATAGAAGGATTCAACCAACAATCAGCCATGTCTCTGGAATCATAAGCATATTAGTGTAATAATAAAGATCAGATTTCACTGCTAAAAGGCAGAAAACTATGTTAGTCTGTAATGAAGGCATACTAATATTTTAAAAAATTCACATTGAGATGGGTAAATAAAATATTTTTTTTTTTTAAACCTACAGGAAAATGAATTACTGTCCACCATTTATGACCAGCTTACATTGATGTTGATTACTTACGAAAAACAAAAATAAAAATAGATCACCAATTAGATGTTCTATACATAATATTACTGATGATATGAATCATATACATGTAAACATATATAATTGCATGTGTGTTTAGACATAAACATGAATTACGTAGGCAGGCACACACGCACAACAGAATCATCGGAAATGAAGTGAGAGCAATTTTAAATCCAGCATGACCAATTTCCCTTTTGGCACAGGTCAGTCAAGAAGGAGATAGAAGGCATTTTTACAGTATTTCTACACCAGCTTGGAAGACTTGGGTTGGAAACTTTTAGGTAATACTTTGTCCAGATACAAAAAGAAGAAAATATTTTCCATTTCCATTTTCATACAAATTGGAATAACATAGAAATACCTAATAGTGGAAAATCCATAATTACTTTATTAGAATTGTAAGAGAGTTACAGGCAACAATTTTCTAATCGAGTCTAGTCTGTTGTCCACTAGGAGGCATCATACTCCAGTAGACAAGAGAATGTAATAGCTCAGATTACAACAAATAATGATACCAGTGCCAATCTGAATTTATCTAACAATTTTTCTATTCTGTTTCGCTTAGGTTGGAAGCTCTTAAGAGCAGGAATTATTCCTAACTAATTAAACATTCAGTTTCCAAAACATTTAGGACTTAATTTGGACCGACTCATCTAGGCACTACTGTAGAAAGGTCAGTAGTGTACTACATTAAAAATAAATCGCAAGTAAAAATATCTTTTTGAATGTCTATTCTGAGTTCTATGAATAAGAACATATGAATAGAACATTGAAGAAAGTGAGAATTGCCCCTGTTGCTCACAAAATATCAGATTTCTTTCACCAAGAAAGAAACTAGCTTTGCTGACAAAATGGCCTTATGACTGACAGAACATGTCAGGCTAACCATTCTAATACATGTGCTTTCACCAAGTTTCTAAGCCTTAGGTCTGGAAACAGATGGAAGAAAAATGAATTTTTGGTGAAAGTTCTGAAGTAAAACTCTCCAGTTAAGTTTAATACTTAAATTTGTCACATACTTGCTTACTGAAATGAACAGTTGCCGGTCTTCCATGATGACTGTTCCAGGGCGATCATACTGTAGTACTTTCTTCAAGAAGGGAACTTTATAACACCACTGACCTTTTCACTTTTAATTCAGTTGTACTATTTCTTGTAAGACATCAGTTCACTGGATGTGTGGAAGTTCTCTCATTTCATTGCTTCTATTCACTAAAAATTACCCTTAAACACATTACAGAGGCTTAACACTAATGTTCAGCATCAGTCTTCATGTCATACAAAGATGAGTTATGTAACTCTCTTTCTCACTGTACTTACTACAGATATTCTGATGTCAAATTGTGCCAAGATCTGACTTTGGTACATGGCTTACTGAGTTTTCAAAAATACAGTTTCAGAAAGTACAGCTTTTGCTGTACTAATGCCTGAAAGTGGGTAGAAAAGATATAACTTGATCTGTTTTATCAAAGTAGATCAAGATTACTGTATCTATACATTGTTTTAAGAATGACCTCTGATGAATGCTGCTAACCTTTCTGAAGAGGAAAATCCATGTGCATCCACCTGGTGTTAGTAAAAGAAACTACTTTAAGATGTAATGGCAATAAACATCACTCCTTGAGTCTGCTATTTTCACTGTTTTCGAGCCTATGCAAAAGCTATTTCAGCAGTCACTGGGCTTGAAGGGATCACGGAGATGTTTACCAATATTCTGCACATACACGATCAATTATCTTCTAGTGCAAACAGTTAAGCTAAGAGTAATGCTTTAAAACTAGACTGTTGGCAGAGTCTTGGCCTTATGCTGAGAGAAATACCTATACAGTTATGAAGTAAAAATTTTAGCTGGGAAATGGTTTCACTGTTGGATTTGGTTTAGGTTTCTGTTCATCAGTTTTTGAAGTGTAAATGCCAAGCATCAAACTGAATTCTTTTCTTACTCATGCATCACTAATTACATATGTACTAAGAATCTAATGTTCTTTTCATCCACTGACGGTAGAATTAAAAAGTCTTTCCAGTCTCTTCCAGATTTACTAACTCAAACACTTCCAAACAAAAAACAATAATGTTACATTCCAATTTAAAGTTTATGATAAGACAGACAAATTTATTTGGATATGATGGCAGCACTGTTTCAAGCATCAAACTACATGTATTTTTTAATTTAATTAAACACAACATCATGGGAGACAAAATTAAATGGAGACCAAAAGAGAGATGAAAATGAATTCCACTAATATATTTGTTCTAAAACAGAAAAAAAATGTTAATATCTATTAGTATTCCTACTGCATCCCAGTGAAAATACTTTGAAAACTCTTGTTCTGGGATTTTTTTGGTCTGTATTATATCTCTTAATTTTACATTGTATTTAATGAATTTCCTACATTGAATTCAGAATCTTTTAAACAAAGAATAGAATAAACACCGTAGCTAAAAGCTCAGAAAAATAGATGGTACAGCTGGCTGCATCTCATGCATTTGTTTTATTGTTCAAGCTTCAGAAAAAAAAACTATCTATCTCCAGGATCACATCTCTGCACAGAATATGGAGCCTGGAATAAGGGAGCTGCCTTATTAAGAAGTGCAAACAGTCATGAAACAGGGAAATACCCTCAACAGATGGTCCTCTGAAGACTACAGTGACTCTGAATTACAAGATTATTCATATTCTCAATAAATCCCAAAGGAACTAAAGCACTGTCCTTTTAAGACCACTATATTCAGAGCTGTCGTCACTTGTGACAAGTTTGCAAGAGCTGCAGAAAGCTTTGCCCCTTTGGACACAAATATCTACAGAGAAAAAAAAAGACACAAAATCTTACTCTGACCTGCATTCCAAGTCCCCTCCTTAGCATAACTTCGCTTTTTATTCTTACGGATTTACACATTTCATATTTGTAACTACATTTTAAATCTTGCCCAGAAACCCTATGGGAAGACACTTAGCATCCACTAGATGTCATATTAGCCTTACCAGTATTACCAAAACCAAGAATGACGATTGTTAGGATGGATGAGTTGCTTGAAATTTACATCCTACTTGATTCTGACAGACAAGCCTTTACCCAGTGTGCTCACGACAAGATCAAGTGAAAGGAAGCAGGGTAAAATGATCCTGTGCTAGCAGTTAATCTCCCTTCCTTCAGGAGATGGATATATAAATATATGCAGGTTTTCTCTAGTAGAAATTTCCAGCATCCATTTGACAGCAAATCTTCTAAACCAAGGATTACACAGGCTGTAGAACAAGCCATTAATCCTTGTGCTGAGGAAAGAAATTAGCATTTCCTGATTTTGCTGATGTGGGCACGTGGTCTCTGAACACAGACAAATAAAGACCTAATGCACTCAGGCAGAAGACTGGTCATGTATAGATGTCCATAAGAGCTTTATGACTTTTCTACAGCATTCTATTTTCTGAACAAGAATATTTTCAGTAGCTTGTTTTCAAGACGCTGTGACTGAGCTTGAAATTTTCTCCATCAAAAAGAAATATCTGTACTTCGATATCAACAATTTTATGCTTCCTACAAGACTGCTTAAAGAGGAAATCTCACCATAATAGAAACAAACTCTGAATGGAAGATTTCCACTATCTTTTCAAAATCCTTTTCAACTTTGAAGCAGGAAAAATAAATAATAAATGGCTACCAAACCAAAGTGCATGTAGCATACTTTCGTCCATTCTCACTCTTATTTCCATTATTGTCCTGTTATATACATTTAAAAATGATGGTATCTTCGTGTGCAAAAAGTTGACAAAGTTAGAAATAAGAATTTCACATTAATACTTGACATAATATTATGAAAATATCTAAGAACTGGAAAAAAAAAAAGCTAACAAAAAGTTTCTTTTATCTTACTGAACAAGAGTTTTACTGAAGAGAAGACAGAAAAGCCAATATTTGCTCAAATACAGAAAAGATAATCCACAATCAACACTCAATTCAGTTTACAGAAAGAAACACTTATAACAACAGGAAATATATAAGAATGTGCACGTCTTAACCTGTGCGTTTAAGTTCTCCTCAGAATTGATGGTTGCAGAACATGAAGCAGCAGAACAGAGAACACACTCACACTTTAAAAAAGAAAATTCCTTCCGTTTTGTTCATCCTCTCAGCAGTGAAATTTCTTAAGAAATAAAACATTAAAAGTGCATTCCACAGCTAAGAAAAATGGAAAAGAACTAGCACATCTGAATTTCTTACATATTTCATGAAGGAACTCCTATGTGGATTGATATAAAGTGCTTAGTAAAATTTACAGGGGAAAAAATAAAAAGCACTTTCTTTTCATGCTTTTCATAACCATTTCTCATATCGGAGATGAGAGCAACACACAAGATAGGTTAACTGGATCAGTGTCTATCAACCACAAATCTAACTGTAGATGGTAAGTGAGGTTATACAGCTGGCAAAAAAGCATTTAAGCATTTGATCAGCTGAAAAGCATTTGCTCTCAAGGGAATTATTTTACTCATAACAAAACCCTACTGTTACAAAACCAATAAACCTACATGCATTCTAGGAAAGACTACTTAGGCAGTAATGGCATAAAAGCAAAAATATCATCTTGCTTGATGTAAAAGCTAGATTTCATCTACCAAATAGGCAACAACGGGTAGAAGGTAGAAATTTGGCAATTAGTAACAATAAAAGAAAACCTAGCATATTTTATGGTCATAAATTATTGGATTTTATTATCATTATTATTTTTTAATATTTTTGCCATTGATAACTGTGTCTTCTTATTTATTATTCTGGCACCGATCAGGAGTATCCCAAAGAAGGCATATTCTACACAGTTTTTCAACAATGCACCCATAGGAATGAAAATATATAACAAACTTAGGAAGCAGCACAGTATTCTCTAGAGTAGAAAGTACACTATTATCACTGTTTCACACATCATGTTCTATCAGTCTGTGAAAAATAACACTTAAGTCCTTTCAACTTGGGTTGTATCTGTCAAATATACATTATCTTATTTTTGTATAGAAGTAATTTGTTACAATTCCCTCCTTCCCCCAAGTAGTTTGTGTTTATTAGATTCTTCTGAAATGCCTTCTACTGCAATATACTGATGAGCACTTAATTTATGAACTAAACCTCTCTGGATAGCATCCATACAACAAAAGGTCAAAATCTAGTCACTTTCTCAATATAAAGAGCACAGACCATATTTTCTGCCAAGTTAAGAGTTTACAAATGATTTTGTAGAGAGCATGAGCCTTTGCTCTTGTATTATTTTGCTAAACGATTGTACAGTACTGCTGGTATGGACCAGAGCAATGCTTCAGGTGTAAAAGTCCAAACTAGTAGAGAAAGATGAGTCAGAACTCTGCTCCCTTCCCAGAAATGATGTGGATCTCATGACTTTCAGATGAGTTGCAAATGCATCTTGCAACTGGTGTAGACTGGGACCATGTCTAACAAATTCATAGTACCTTAGGGTGTTCTGCTTAGCACATTTGAAAGGAAACTGAAATGAAAACACATTCTTTTGACAAAATTAAACTGAAAATTGGGATTCTTTCAAATACCACTGACTTTATACACATGTACATGTAAAAGAAGAATCTCATTTCAGTACTGCCTACGGTCTGTTTAAACTAAACTATAAACTCTCTGGGGCTCTCTAAGGTGAGCTTATTTCGCAAGATTTTGAAGTGTTGAAGTGGGTCCAATGCAGAACAATATCGTTCAAGACTAATGCAGCCGAAGTCTATATCAACTCTATGTTATGAAATTCATACTAAAAATCCCCCATTCTTTTCCACACTGAAAATACTATCTTTGATTTTTTTTCTATGTTGAAGTGATTACATTTGTGGATAAAGAGAAAGCAGAGGATGCCTGTAACCTTGACCTTACCAAGATTTTTAACATTCTTGTGTCCAGCTGTAGCACAGCTCAGATGGGAGGACTGGCAGATGGATGAGAACTGACTGGCATACAAAGTTTAAAGGCCAAGAGTCAATGGTACTCCACTTGAAACATTTTTACAAGTAGAGTTTGTAAGGATTTTTTTTTAAATTATTATTATTATTTTTAAAGTGCCTCAGTGTTCTGAAGGAGGAGACAGGAAGTATCTTTACTGAATTTGTGGATGACAGCAAACTGGGGCGTGCTAGAAGGGGGGATGGGATAAAATACACAGAAAGGCAAGTTTACTATCCAGAGTGGTCTACATCAGTTAAAGTTATGAGCCAACAGGAACCTCATGAAATTCAACAAGGACAAATGCAAAGTCCTTCCCCTGGGATGGACTAAACCTCTGCACTGATACATAGTGTTTTACAGCTGTGCTGCACATAATCCAGTTAATAGTTGGCTAAACATGAATCAGCAGCTGACTCTGGCAGCAACGAATGCCAGCAGCATACTGGGCTGTAGCAATAAGCAGTAGTTCCAGGGAAGTAATCAGTTCCCTTAACATGGCATTTGATGCATTTCACTTGGAGGGAGCACACTCTCTCTTCCTCCAGTTCATTCAGCTTTGTTTGCCATGGTAATGCTGATAAACTTGAAGACATTCAAAAGGGAGCCACCATGAAGATGGCTGGTACTGGAGCATGCATACTGCAATAACAGGCCAAGTGAACTAGGTTTGTTCAGTCTAAAGAAGAAAAGGCTTAGGGGAGACTTAATAGCCTTCCAGTACCACGTTAGCGAGAAGATGGAACCACCTCCTTATAGCAATGTACAACAGCAAAATGAGAGACAACAATCATGAACTGAAACAGAGGAGGTTCTGATTAAATCTAAGGGAAAAAAATAAAAATCACTGTGACGATAATTAAGCACTAGACCAGAATATTCAGAAGGGCTATAGAGTCTTCATGTGTGATGGCGATCAAGACCTGGCTGGAAAAAGCCCTAACCAACTTGTCAAATTCAACGTTGCCTCTGATTTGAGAAGGAGATAGGACTACATGGCTTCCTGAGGTCTATTCCAACCTCATCAAGCCTGTGATTCTTTAATTCAACTCAGTGCAACGACCCTTTGTGGTAGCAATCTGGCAATCAAGAGGAATTTACTACAAATCTGTTTCTCTAAGGGTTAAGTTATCCATCTTAGACACTGTAGTCTGAAATTCTCACCTTCCAGAGGTAACGGATAAAATGTAGAAACTGATTAAATGTAAACTCCTACAGATGCAAAGCTTAATTCCATACCACCATCAACAATAATCTTTCAGTCTTTGTGAAATAACTATCCAATTCAAACACTGACATGGAAAAGTAACAGCTGGATTAAAAATACAACTGAAGTCTCTCGCTTTTGTTTCTTGTTAGTCCTCCAAAGACACGCTATTCATAAATGATAAAAGTTTTTGGTACAGTGAGCGGAATTTAGAAATATACATATATATTTTACATATGCAGTTCATTTCTTCACTCGCAAACTCTCCAGTGAAATTCTTGTTACAGTTAGTTTCCTGAGATTTTTGATTCCAAAATTTCTTCCGTATGCAGAAAAACTTGTTCATTTGTAACATTTTCCATTCTAAAGATGTAGGCGAGATCTATTACAGTATTTTTCAAAGGCAAATACAAGCATTTTAAAAGTATGTTAAAAGTACTAACAAGTTTAACATATTGCTTTCAATTTGTATCCTCATGGAGAAAATTACTCAAGATACAACTGTAATAAACATCTCTTAGTAGCTGAGGGATGTTTTGACTTTTCAGTGACCTGTAATTTTTCTTTATTGTAAAGATATGGGATTACATCAAGTCTAAATTATTAGCTTTGGTAATAAAGGTGAGCAGAGAGAAAATAAAAAAAAAATAAATCTTACAGTGAAGAGGTGAGACTCCCACTACCCCAAAAAAATCTGCAGAAGTTTTATTCAAATTTAACAAGAAGAAGGACATTAGCATCACTTTAAGATAACTTCATATATTACTCGTAGTGTTCAACAATTATTAGGCACAAAAAATCATTATGGTAAGAAACTACTTTTCAAAGACAGATGTCACAACTAATTTCAAGTAGCTAATTGGTAATAAAGTAACTATATTGTAACGACTTTCAAAATCTCAGAGAGACCATATTACCTGGTCTAAAAGATCTTCAACTTTTTTTTGCCATCCATCCCTGGCTGCATTTTTTTCACGTTCTTTAAGCTGCAATAATTGAGTCATAGCTGCCTTCTTATCCTCTTCATGCTGAAGCCTCAGCTCTTCACGAAGCTTATTACATTCCTGTCTAAAAGTAAATGTCAAATAACTAAAATACGAGAAGTGAAAAAGAAATAAGAGTTCAGCAACAATTGGAAAAGCTTAGATAATAACAAAAAGATTTGTTTTGCTTTTCATTTGCTATTACATTTGCACATAATGCATACTTTTACTCCTTAAATAAGAAATAAATACAAAAGTCAATACTTGCCGAAGATTTTCTGTCCATTTAATTTCCAAGTCACGAGCCATTCTGTCAACTTTGAACTTTTCTTCTTCTCTCATAGCAGCAATCATTACCTCATGCTGTTGTCTCTCCTGATCTAGCTCTCCCTGCAAACACAAACTTCACAATAGAGACTGATCAGCAGCAAAAAAAAAGTACTTCAAACCTTACATCTATATATTTCTAACACAAACTTCAGTTACAACTGGCTTACAAACCTTGGACTACTACTTTTGTAGTAAGTACCTTCTGATTAATGCCTGTACTTCCATTGCATACTTTTGGAATGTATTTCCTCTAAAAAGCAATAAAAAAGTTTTCTAATGTGTCATTTTTGAAGTAGTATTTTTCAAATGCAGCTATAATAAATCACAGAACAATTTGTTAGAAAGAATTTCAAGAGGTCTTCCAATTCTAATCAGTGCAAGATCAACATCAAAATGTGAGCAGGTCAATTAGGTTTCTTGTCAGTTTTTTTGGTTGTTTTGTTGTTTTTTTAAAAATCAGCAATTAGTACCTGAATTACAAACTTCCAACAATCTGGATTAGATACACAGTTTACATGTCTTTTTATTTCTTGACTAGCAGGAACACAGTCTGTATACAACAAACAAACAAACAAAACAACCCGACAACAACTCTTTAGAAGTTTATCAATCTCTGCTCAAATTTTAACATTTTAAATAGTATTACATGCTACCAAAATTCACACCTACAAGAATATCTCTCAGCAATGCTTGCTTCATTCGCAAGAAGCAAACATGGCCAGCTACATGGTAATCTTTTTTTTTTTTTTCAAAAGAGAATTTTTCTGTAGTATTTTATCATTTACAGTTTTAAAGATCTCTTAAGAAAAATATTTTGTGAGTAAACATTTATGTTTACTGTAAATATATGAATATTCACATGTTCCAATAAGTGGAGAGAGAAGAATTTAGAGAAATTAAAAAAAAATACCAAGGAGGTAATAAACTTGTAAGAAGTTGTCCATCCATTGACCACAGCTGAAAAAAAAAACAGCCACAAAACACACACACAAGAAAAAGCAACAACAACAAAAAAAACCCCACACAACAAAACAATATCCTGCTTCAGGCTTTTTCTTTGAAGAAAATAACACCAGTTATAAAATCAGATTCAGGCATCTTTTTCTTAAATATCTGCTGCTCTACTTATGAAATCATAGAATGACCTGGGTTGAAAAGGACCTTAAAGATCATCTAATTTCAAACCCCCTGCCATGGGCTGGGTCACCAGACACTAGACCAGGCTGCCCAGAGCCACATCCAGCCTGAACCTCCACAGATGGGGCATCCACAATCTCTCTGGGTAAATACTTCAAATGCTTGTAGTGATCTTGTAAATGTTCTTTGCTTATTGAGAAAAAAATATATATACTTAGTATTAAAGTCGATGAGTTGCTAACAGATTAATAAAGTTTCAGAACTTTACAATCGCATAGCGCAGATTTTCTTCCTTAGAACGTAATAACAATAATCCTCACAGTATAACCTCATATCTCATTTTATTGTGATTTTAATGAGGAATAGTGTAGGTGAAGGTAGCCATATCACCTGGAGTTCAGTTCTTTACAGTCTTGTGCATTTTTAAAAGATTTGTTCAAGCGTGCTAAGTCATGTTTGTTTTACTATTTTCGGAGATCGTCTTGTATGTGTAGAAGCTCTATAACTTATTCAGACAGTACCTAAGCATGGAAAAATACCTACAGTTTAAATTCTGCTAAAAAACAAAAAGCAAAAAACAAACAAACAAAAAGTCCTCCTCCGGCCCTATATTCTCACTGGAAATAAAAAGGGAAGTAATTTCTAATTATTACACAGCAGAAGAAATATTAATAAAGATTTAAATGTCTCAGGTGTATAAGGTACTACTACAGTGAGCTGACAGTGGGACTAGTAAGACCTTTTCATCTCTGGAACAAAGGTCAGAGGCCACACAAGCTACTAAGTTGACAAAATTGATATTCACGCTCAGACAAATGAGTTGTTTTGTGTAAAGAGGTCACGTTTTCTGGATGTAAGCCTGTCATCTTCTAAAATATCATTGCATATATCTGTAAACTATTCTTAAGGACCTTCTGAAATCTGAGCCCAAAATTAAGACTGACCATTATTTGGGGTAAACGTGGTGTGATGTAAGACCTCCAGGGGAAGACAAAACCAACAAACCAACCAAACAAAAAGCAACAACAAACTTTTCAATTAATTCTATAACAGGAGTCTTGTTCTGTGTCTTGTTTGGCATCTCTTGTCTGGAATAGCAGTGGTTTAACACAATCCTTTTTACATTCTCATGAAATTCTTATGCCCACTCAAATCTCTGAAATATTTGACTCTGGATGCGTTTTGCACAGGCATGCTTTGGCAGCTAGAGTTCATATTAATTACACAAAAAGCGCTACGTTTATATTAACTATCAAAAAATGTGTTTGCAGCAATACACATCAAACATTAAAATTATTCTTAAAAATAAAAAATCAGATTATTTATCTTAGCTTAGAATTAAAAGAGAAAACTGTCTTTTAATGAAACCATATAAATCTCCTTCAATAATGTATAAACTATAATATGTCTCGCCATTTTAATAGAAGACTGAAATCACTGTAATGGTATTTTGCACAATTTATTCTCCAACTTTATGGTTACCTCAACATTATACAGTGAATCTGTGGTCTCTCGCAGTCGTGCTCTAGTTAACTCTAGTTCTTTTTGGAGTATTTCCTGAGCTTCCTGAAGACTGGAGATATGTCCTTCTGCAGTACCAAGGCCTTGTTCACTTTTTCGTACAAGATCTTGCAGACGACACACCTACAATATATATATATATATTTTAAAAAACGAATTACATAATTATTATTAATAACAGTCAAGTCATCTTGGTTTCATTTTCTATCAATTTCTAATTCAAACTATTTTTTTTCTTTGCACATCCTGTTCTATTCTCTTTTAATATCACTTGTATTATCTTTGTGTATTAAAGCTAAATTACTGTAATACACTGCAAGTTAAACAAATTAAACAAGGATAAAAGGATTTGAAACATTAAACAAGGAATGAGGTTACACAAAAGTTCTGAAATTAGCAATATTTTTACTGTGAGAAAGCACATTTTATGCAAATTAAAATCACAAGAAGCACTTTTTGAAATATATAAACTTTAACAGATAAATGAACTTGTGCCAGGATTTATGTTCCTCTGTCTTCAGACTGTCCATATGTTAGCCCATTTAAAGCTCAACCTAATTTCTGTAATGTGATCATATCACAGAGACACAGAACAGAATATGAACAGGCAATATTAACTACTGCTTCTGTGTGCCAGCAAAATTACATGCAAGTACTATTAGCTATTCTAAACACACACACACATCCCTAAAACTCTCTCCCACGGTGGGCAATCCCATAAAATGTTGAAGAGGGACTACTCCTTTCTTGTCAGCAAGGAATCCTAAATTGCTTTGGCATGACAGGTGTTAGAGGAAAAACTAACATAACTTTAAGCACCTACCTATAGGATCCTTCTCATTATATGCAAACTAGTAATTCCCTACAAAGCACGGCTGCTTAGAGGAGAATCCCTACATGAAAAACAGCTCCTAAAATTGCATTAACATTCCTGAGATACATCATTATGTACCTGGCAGTAGCACATCACTTGCAGTAAAAATTAACAGCAGTCCAACAGATCTAAAGGATAAGAAAATCTTATGTAATTATGCCATTCATGAGGTTTAGACCTAGTCCACTAAGGACAATGTATTGCTGATGACTGTTTAAAATGATCCGTAGTAAGGTCACCAGAAATCCTTTGCATAAAGATGGCCAGTACTTAAAACCAGACTTTCCAAAAGGTCTTGACTGGTCAAAGGTGAAAGGAAGAGAAAAAAAAAATAGAAGTAATGAATAAGTAAATGAAAAACAACTAAAAGGGGAAAAAAATAAAAAGCTAAACTCATTCTAAGACATGAAAAAGTTGGTATCTTGACTTATCAGAACTCAAAGAAATCTCAGGCAAGCATTTAAGATAATATTTTTCTTACGTAGCTTAATTTTAGGAATTGTCCTACTGAGGCTTGAACTTTCCTCATGCTCTGAGTAAGAAAGCTGCTGCTAAAAATGTCTGTCAAAAAAAGAAAATGGGATGGCAAAGGTTCGAAACCAGCCTTTTCAGTAGAGATGCCAGAACCAAGTTAACATCCACAGAAAGTGATATATGCTTACCCTTAAATGTAATCTGTAACTTTAAAAAACAAACAACAACAACAGAAGTGGAAGAAGCAGCAGAAACATAAGAGCTGAGATAAAGGCGTGCTAGACATTTCACAGAGAAGTTTCTTTCAGGTCTGTGAAGCCATTTTCAATTGTCAACATAGAACTGAAACTGTGAAGTACTTGGCTCATGTGCTTCAGACAAATGTAGTAAGAAAATAAAACACGTTGCCTCTGTACTACAGAGTGGATTTACAGGCCACCCTGAATTTAATTTCTGCACTCATTCTCTCTCATTCTCCTAACATTCAAATATACTGTATTACATTTATGCTAGCATAAGAATGTGTATGCTCAACTATTAAATAGCAGATGGCACTAATTTCCTATTTTGGTTTATGTTAGAGTTGCCTATTCCTCAACTATGCTTACGTTTGTTTTCTTTTTTTTTAACTCAGTGTGCTTACTGATTTTCCAAGATGAAACTTTTGAAATGGATGTATGACTGTTTAGCTCACAATAACAAATGCACTGTATTTTCATCAATTTAAACGTAGTCAAGCATACTGTCAAAGAGAGCCAATGCAGTTCCAGCTTCAGTTAGTACATTTTCCAACATCTGAAGTATAGGCAAAGGGAATCATAGCTACCGAGGAGTCCACTGCTTAACAAGGTCTCACAACTGACTTAGCATCACTACTGCTGAACTCTAAAGATAATGACTTCCAAAATATATTATACATACACATTAAAAAGTTTTCTTCTAAAGAGTTTAATGTCTGTACAAGTTGCAAGCCAGAAGAATTAGAAAAACAACTGCTACATCCAGATCTAGCATGGCACAGAATATGTACTACTGCAAAAAAGTACTTAAATTCATGCTTAAATTCAAGTCTGTTTTAAAGCACACATGAAAATCATGTACAGTCTATAGAACAATGAAATGAAAACAAGGCAAGAGTTCCAAAGAGCAGACTGATGTTTTGATATCAATAGGATATATTTCAAGGATATTCATCCAATAATCATTAAAACAAAAGTAATTACATAAGAGCTTAAAGAAAGATTTAAATTAGCAGTTTTAATGTATTTTAAACTCAAAACTAAAAACGTTTTGAGAATATGTTTAACCTAAACTGTATGTATCAATATATTAGTACACTGTAAATAATTTCTCTTCTTATAAACAAGAATGGCATATAATCTTTTGTTGGAAATATAGGAGGTGCTGCTCCGAAAGTAACTTGCATAGCTAGTGGTGGTGACTATGTTGAAAAATACATTTTGTAGTTGAGAATTTGTTCTATCAAACTGTTATTTTGCTCTCTATAGCTGCTGTAGTTTCCACTGGAATAAACTGGAGGCAGTACTTTTAGAGCAATCTACATATGAAGCTAGTGAGATGACTAAAATTTACTGTGTGCTAACTATGAACCAATATGGCTTTAAACAAAAATATATTCCCTCCTGCCCCTCTTTCTCTTGACATGCTTTGTGTAGAGATCTAAATATCTAATGAGAAGAGAAGAAGAGTTAAGACAAGCAAGGCTGTTCTTGTCAATTTTTTAATATATATACTTTTTGCTTTGATGCTTTTGGAGAAGACAGTTAATCCATTGCTCAGAAGCAGTCAAGTAACTTACTATGCTTGAAGAATACTCTACTTCTAATAGAACTAATGCAATACACAGACTGAACAGTGTAGTCCTGGATTTACACTGGACTCTAAGCATGAATAGAGTACAAGATCATTATTGATTAAATGCAATCTCAAGCACAGAAATGTTAGCTGATACAATAAAGTTGACTCTTGCCTCCTGATTGGCAGAAGTCAGTTTCGTTGTCAGTTCTTCCCTCAGGTTTTCCAGCTGCTGTCGAAGCTGATTCTTGTCATCCTCCAAATGCAGTTTCTCCTTCTCAAACTGCTGCTCTAACTCCTTCAGAAATAAAGGTGAAAGAAATATTGAATACCTTGGCTCAGACTTCTAAGAAATCACTAATACCTCAGAAGCAGTTATGAGAAAATACATAGATCAGAGCCTTGCATGATACAAAAAGCACAACTGAAGCATGAGTAAGATTCTGGAGAAAGGGAGATTCATAGCTCAAAATTAAAGAGGAAAAAGATTGTCATAAAAAGGTATAAAACTCTAAGGAAAAACAGGGAGCTGGAAGACAGCAACGTATTGTCATCCAGCTCATTCCAAGAAGAAATAGAGGCTGACCCTTCCTCATCTGATTATTAGAGCTGGTGGTGAGCATATTAAACCTAGTAGTTTATTAGCTCAAGCAGTCTATCTATTGCAATATGCAATAACAACTTATTTCAAGCTGTTTATACACAGCTTGAAAGAAATCTCTTTGTGGTAGAAACTGGACAATGTGATAAAATAGAGGGCTGTACTTTGAATAATACACTGCTATACAACATAACAAATGTGTGCTTTCTTCTCCAGGTCCAGATAACTCACCACATGACAAGTAATGCTAGTTAAGTTAGACTTGTTCTGTTTGTATCATGAAATCTACTGTTTGCAAAATTTCACTGGTGCTATTCAGACTCTATTCTGATAACTGAGTAATTAGATTCTTTATGACACCTCTCAGTTCAGCTGTGCGGTACTGAAAAATTATTAGCATTTCTATTTTCATCTTTTTATCTGCTGATAAGCTACAAAAATGGCAGCAGTCCATTCTATAGATGGAAAAAAAATGATGCAAAGAAATTTAAGTCATTTGTTCGGGGTTTTTTTCTCATTCTTTAGAATTCTCTTCATGCCCCATTCTTTCCAAAGACTACCAGACGACTTTCCTAGTTTTTCAGTGCCAAAGAAATCTCCATGTCCTCTATCCAAAGGTTTCTTGTATCACGCTTCTTCCACAGATTAAACTCAACACCTCTTACCGAGACCATCTGTTTCTCTCTTGAATTACTCAAAACCCCCCAAATGTGATTCAAGACACACATTTCATAGATGAGACAGTACAGTGATTAAGATTTATTAAGATCTAGACCCTGACACCCCTATATAAGTTAACTTCCCCTGACTAGAATCAAATTTCACAATTCTCACATTTATAGTTAAAATAGGGAACACCTCTAATTTAATGACTTAAGAACAACTATTTTATGATGCCTTCTGTTTTACTCTCTACATTAATTTTAGCAACTAATTCTTCAAAACAGTGTTTTGTAATGTAGCCAAGACATAATGAAGTAAATTAATAAAAACATCATTAATGCAAACGTGTTCTACAATAACATGAAAGGTTCAAATATTTCAATCAGTCATATGGAAAGACTATTACATTCTGAAAGCTAATTTAATTACTTATAAAAGGCAAGAATATCACAGTGTCCCTCAGTATAAAATGTTCCCTAAGCATCAGTGACTACAGCAAAAATATCTCTTACTCTTATCCCAAAAGGCCAATTCTATGACAGCAGCAAGCCTTCTGGTTTCAAGATGCAGAAAAACTGATCTTGCATGATATATCAACCATTCATGGGCCACAAGAACTGGAAAAACACACCTATTAAATTAAAAAGTAGTAGTCTTCAGTACAAAGCAAATCGTTTTGAGTTGAGAATTCTTCTCTATAAAGAGAAGAACATGAGTTTTCTGTTATCGTTTTGTAAGATATATGTTACTTTAAAAAAGGCTGAGCAGTTTCTTCAGAATGGTTCAGCAAATCTGCAGATAAAATTTGCCATTCGACAAAATGACACACTACAGGGTTCAAATTACACCATCTGCATTTTTTGAATTTGTTTGATTATTCAAAGAAAACAAACCTACCATCTGCAGTTTTTTCTTATCCTTATTAGCATTGCTGTGTGCAGCCTCGATTGCAGTATGGTGTTTCCATGCCAATTCTTCTAAAGTTTTTGAATGAGCCTCTTTCAACTGTGCAGCCTCTCCTTCTAATCTTGCTTGCAGTTTTACCAACTCCTTCTCATAATATTCACGCTGTGTCTCCCTTGCTTCATTTACTTTCTAGAAAAGATGGAGAAAAAAATCGTTTGTATTCAAGGGTAACAAAATCCTATCACAATTCAAAGAGGAATGTAGGGGGAAACTAAGAGGAAATACGTAAAACTTTACTGATAACATAAATCTACAAAAATTAACTTTCACATACAGAAAACTGAGCAAACACTCAACACTTATTAATTCAGTAAGTAAGCAAAGAAGCAGTTTAAGTATATCCAGGCAAAACAGTATACCTGTATTGAAATTTGGGTTTTGTACTATTTAATCTGAAGAAAGAGCAATCAGGTGTCAAGCCTGCGGAAAATTTCAGTTCATGGTTCTCAAACATATACAGAAGATCTTCAGAGAATCTTTTTTAAAGTTGTTATTTATCCACTTCACCTTTCTCTCTAACAAGACACTTTTGATATTAGGTATCTGTGCTTATCATAAATGATGTTGTTTTTAAGATGCCTGAAGGAATATGAACAGTATCTAACCTACCTGCCCTCTTTTCTCACTTTACAGTCTACATTTGTTACTCTATTTTGCAACATGAGGTACACTTGGAACAAACTAATACTGGTCCAAACCAGGTCAAACTTAAAAATTAAAATATATTCACTTTTTCAATATAAATGCAAGTCTTCTGCTTTTATTCAGCTGAAGCCATTAAGTTGTCTAACCTTCTCCAAGGCCAGAATCTGCTGCCTTTGTCGCTCATCCAAACTCTGTGTTTTGCTTTGTAGTAAGTTTCTTTCCTCTTCCAGTTGGGATAGTTTTTCTTTTAATCTAGACTTTTCTGATTCCAAATCTCTGATTGTAACTTCTTGTGTCATTTGGGTAGCTTGAAGCATTCCAATGTGACCTAAAAACAAAACTCTTTAAAACCTCATGTCATTGGTCTTGGAAACGAAGTACACATTCATACCCTAATGATTTCTAGAAAAACTTCAGTGGAAATTTTCACATGGATCTCCATGATCTTCACTGCAATGCTTACCTTCCCTTCCATTTTACTCTTTTTTATTTTTATTGTTAAAACATCCAACAATTGCAGAGGCTTTGGTGCTAGGGCTCCTTTAGTTTCAATTTCTCTGCTTCAAAATTGCATATTGATTCCAAGAGAACACGCATAATCAGCCCCAGAGAACTAACCTCACCTAAAACCATGCATTTCTACCCCACAATAAGCTACATAAAAGAAAATAAAACACTGAAGTCCAGTGGCAAACATGTGTTATCAAACTCATAATTTAATCAGCATGCAATCTATGTAGAAATTACAGAATTCCACTTTGTTCATTTTGCTGTGAGGCTGTGACTCAAAGATTCATTGCAACTCATTCTTGCTATAGAAAGGCATGACCTAAATCTTTGCAGGTCAGAGGCTTGCTTTTGATGCCTTTTTGTGTTTTGGAGGATCAGAGACCCATTTGAAAGCTATGATTGAGATTACCTTAACAGGAAACGTATTCCTTTTAGCTATTTCCATCCAGAAGGACCCTGCAGTTTTGGGTCCCAAATGGCCTCTATATTTTCAAAATATAAAACCTAGCCTATTCCAAGCCCTTACAAGCACAGTGTGTATGTCCTAGGCATAAAGCTCTTCAGATGGCAAATACAACTAGCCCCATCTGCAGAACTGCCTCATTATTTGAGGGACAGAAATAAAGCCTTGATACAGGCCACATTTACACACACTATTCAAGGGCTAGGCCACATGTAGCCATCTGTAGTAGTAACTTTACATTATCTGCAAGTTAATGCTGTGAAGTATTTTCTGTCTCCAAGTCCAACTGGTCCAGTCTGGCAACATCCCAGCCCCCAAATGGAGGTGATCTTATCCAAACCAACTCTTAGGAAGCCCCCCCAGCTTTTGCTAACTTCTGGAAAATAATCAGATGTTTCTATGATTGCTCTAGTTCAATAAGGCCAGGGGCTTATATTTAGTCTACCTACAGTACAGTTAATCAAGTTCAAGTCCATGCCCAATCACTAAACAGTTTGCTACAGATACAGTACTAATGAGGTAAAATCCACACATGTACAGTCAAGTCTTAAACCATTTTATATGTCATTTCGTATGTTAATAAGTACAGAGAAGTCAAGAAAACAGCTATAAAGAAAATCCTAACAAATTTATTAACCAATAAACTGCATATCTTCTGAAAGCAGGGGTAAAAACAAAGCAAATGAAAAGGATGGAGAAACAGGAATAATGTTTTGGTGATTATATAGAGAACACACAGATGCAAGAGAGAAGCATATTATACAAGCATAGTGTCATGAAATCATGACATATAGCTAATGCAAGATGATTCAAGGCCTAGAAGATATATACAGAGCACACACCGTAGTTGCGTACAATTAATTACACACACACACAAAAAAATCCTGAGTGCAAACTATACAGTATCAAAACAGTTAATAAAAGAACACTTGTCAGAAACATAATTTTGTGGACAGTTGTTAGAGTTAGGGTAGTATGGTTAGGTTGCAGTTGGACTTAATGATCTTTAAGGTCTTTTCCAACCTGAGCAATTCTATGATTCTATGAAGAGCTTTAAGCAGTCCTTAGGCATGGTAAACCTCCACAAGCTTCAAAGAAAAAAAGAAATGCTAGAATTAACAGATGAAGATCATTTTTTAGATTACATTACTAACATACATACTGGCTTTGAGAACAAGATCAGTGGCCTGCTGTTGTAAGCGTTCTCTGGCAGCTGCTAGCTCACTTTCCACTTCTTTATGTTTGCTGAGCAATGACATCTCCTCCTCCTTCACGTCATCTAGCTGTTTTTGAAGAACCTACAGGAAACATGGTATAATGTCTAACTATACAGAATAACATTCAAATGAGCATTAGGTGAAAATGTACAGAAAAGACTTGTCAGCAAACAAATTTTATTTTAGCACAAACTGAAATCTTGTAATATTAACATCACATCCATGATGTGCGTTTACAAAAATATCATAGAAGATATACAGCATGACAAGGAAGCATAAGTGCTATAGTATTCAAAAGTGTACATGAAAAATAAACACAGTGCACAAATTTTCAGGATCCATTTGAGAAACCTGGTTTCTGATATCTCAGAGTTCTTCAAACTGAAGAATACATTACATGCTTACAGCAGTTTTCAATCTCCTTAATTAAACAGAGTTGGAAATGGACTTATGGAAGACCCTTGGGAGACTGGAAAAAAGACTGTTCTGTATTCATCTTCTGATACAGGAATAAGGGACTCTTCTTTTACCTATAGCCATTACACAAGACAACAGCAAAATAGTCCAAAGGAATGGCTGGAATTAGATTATAAATGGGAAAAGTTGATGGTATATCTCAGCTCAAGCCAATGAAGTTCTGGATGCTTCCAGAATGACTACAACCATCATATTTAAGATATTTGGAAACATGAGAGTTACTAAAACTGCCAAAAGTGAGATATTTAAGCTCCTCCACAGAGATCTTTATACCTAGGCACAGTTCCAAAAAGCAAGTAGTATTTCACAAAAACTTTTCCTTTAAGGACAACATACGTAGTCCTACCTCTCTGCTGACCAAAAGACCTGCCTTGGTATGTCTGGGATGTCTTGTCCTTCCTTATGGACAAGAAATATTAGCACTGAAGAGCGACTTCAGTATCAAAATAACTCTGCAAACATATGCAGCATTTCAGTTACTGTCTGCAAAAACATCACAGAAGGCGTTTTTTAATTATAAAGCTAACAATGCGAGCATCCAGAAAGTTTTTGGTTTTTTTTCTTCTCAAAAACCTACTGTTCTTAACACTCTGGATGCTTAGGCCAGATTGTCACCAATGATCTCTACAACCACAACTGTACTGAATACAGACTATTCATCCTATCTACAGTCTGTCCCATTAAATTTCTGTAAAATATATTAGGCTGTTTCTCCACTTTTTCTCAGCTTTTCTAGCAAGGTTTCCATTTATCAGCATAACAACTCAGACATTATCAGTCACCAGAATTCCCACTCTGAAACTTTTGTTTTGGGAGGTATAGATGAATTTACATGGAGAACTAAGGAAAACATACTTGTGCAAGACTTTTTTTTTTTCTGTTCCCTGAGTGGTAATGGTTTTGAATATTCTGTCCAGTATACTGCACTTTGGGTAATATGACTGGAACTTCCGTTCACATGTAGTGGAATGCAAGTCACTTTGCTTGTACAGGGAGAACAAAACTTTCCCATGATTGGGATTTCTAGAGTCTACTGGAATATAAACAAATGTATATTAATTCAGTCTGGGAAAATTAAATAATATAAATGAAATATCTAGAGTGGATGAAAAACAATTATGAGCAGGAGAAAATTCAGTTTACATGTTTCAATCATCTCAGTGTAACAGTCTGGCAGCCTAAACTGGAAAAGGAAAGAAATAAATGAACTCATTTTTTTAAACAACATACTGTTGACCTCACCTGAACATTGTTTTCTGCTGTACTAAGTGCCACCTGAAGTTTTTGGCATTTTTCCCGTAGACTGGCAGCTTCATCCTGGACCATTTGTAATTCAGTTTTAAGTTTTCCCAGATTCTTCCGTAAAATACTTTCTTGGTTTTGAAACTCCTTCCTTAGCTCCACCTCTTTTTCTTTGCAAGCATGCAGACTTTCAGCTGTAAAAAGCTGGGATCTTTTCAATGAATCAAGTTCGTGTTCATAGAAGGATTGTGCTTTGCTGAGTTTACCTTCATAGTCCTCAATAAGCTTTTTTCTTTCTAGTCTCAATTCCTCAACTTTATTATTCAAGTCTTCAAGCTCCAGTCTGTGCAGTTCCTCTAGCTTTTCTTGTCCCTTACTCAAGGTTGCATTCTGATTCTGTTGAGTCTTCAGAAGTTCTTGAATCTCAAGCCTATGTGCAGCTCTCAAGTCTTCCAGAGCTGAACGCTTGTCCTTTTCATACTGCACTTGCAACTGTATGAAACTTCGTAGCCTTTCCTCAAATTTCTTTCTAATCTCTTCTACTTCTCTTGACATGGTCACTACACGTTGGACATGCTGGGCTTCGGCACAAAGCTGCATGTCTTCGACTCTATCCTTATATGCTTCAAATTCTGTCAAGGCCTGATGTTTCATTTTTTTATGATCCTCCAGTGACTCCTCCAAAACCTGGATCTTTCTCTTAAGATCCATTTCTTCTGCAACTTTACTTTTATATTGCAAGATCTTCTCCCTTGTCTCTGCAAGAATTTGTTGAATTTCTTCTTCATGGGCATCCTTAAGGGCTTGGATAGCAGCTTCATGTTCATCATTTTTAGTGTTCAAAGCATATATTACCTACAAATATGAAACAATAATATACTGAGAAAAGGCATTCTGGCTAACTGCTAAATAAAAAATAAAAATTAAAATTAAAAGCACCCTAGGCATTTTGCTACTTTGACAATCTGGCATGTTTTCCTGATACAAGTGAGACACCAAATGTTCTTACGAATTAGACTGCACAAATTCTGTATTTGTCATTACAATCTTACACGTTTTGTGGAACAGGCCTTCTACAGTTTGCAACCTAGAATTTTGCTGATTAAAAGTTTGCCTTTATATACACGTCACTGCTGTAAATTCCAGTGGTGAAAAAAAGCACATTATACATACGAAAAACAAAACATAACATTTGAACAGAAGTTTTCTTCCAAAACAATATATACTCCAATTTCTTTTCCTGCAGTAATGAAGTCCAAATCTTAAATTCCTCCTTTTCAACTGCTAACTATTCTTAACTATTCTGTTTTAGACACATCTAAAATGCCAACACTGGTTGCCCTGGTTTACAGACCTGTAGGCTGCCCAGATACAAGTTGCTTTTAGACGGTTTATCTCTTACATAACCTGTGTATCCAAATCTCCTAAGATCTGAGGTTTCTAGCTACATAAGCTTGCTAACACTCCAGCTAGACAGGTAGTTGAACAGAAAAGGGAGACAGCAGCTTAGGGAGCCAAGGGAGCTAAGCAGCTGAAGTTGGTTGGAAGCAAAACTACTCAACACTGGGTGAAAGTTTTAGAGTAACCAGATATATCTCATGGGATGTTTACAAATACATCAGTGAAGAAACTATTCATACTGTAAAAAAAACTATGAGATTGTCAGCTAAAGGTCTTAATATCTTTTATGCAAAACAGTAGCATAACTAATAAGAGTCTAATAAAATACTATGTGATTCAGTCCGCAGAACTATAATAGCATTAGTAACAAAACCAGTAATGACCTTTTTATGCCAAGAATCTAGCACTGAACTATTTAGCTCTACCACATGGAGCATAACTAAGGAAATCTTTTTCTGTATCAGCACTGGTGTCTACAGTACAGACAACACCATTTCAAACTGTGGCTGAAAGACATTTGACTATTTGGCTAAGAAACATTTTCAGCTCCAAACCAGATATTATATTCTTACATAGCCAGCTTCACTAGGGTCATCTGCTCCAGCCAGCAACTCAGTCATGATAGAAAGAATGTTTTTCCAATCAAAACCACATAATTCACCTTAATACTAGTATTAGGTGCCAAACAAATTTTGCAGCACAGAGAATATCAAAACAAATGAGCGGTTTATTCTTTTGAAGTTAACACGTAAATATTTTAGAAAAACAGCAAACTAACATGTCTTGCACACACACACACACACACACACAAAAATATATATATATATATATATATCTCTAGTAAACCTTCATTTCAGACTCAACAAATGGACCCCTGAGACAGAGCACTACATTTAGCCTCACCCAACTGACATTCCTTATTTTCAGTATACACTTCGGTGCTGCTGCCAGTGCCTGTTGATGCCTCAGCCACCAATTTGAAACACCCAAAGAATGCACCTCTCTTTAATAAGCTGCAACAAAACTACAGTGCCAACAACAAATTGTTCATGCGTAACTTACTAATGATTTGGAACACACAAACCAACAAGCCTGACCTACTCTATCAGTAGGTAAATGAGAATTGAGCTGTTCAACACAGAAAGTACTACGATACACTGGGAAACAATAACAAGATTTTTCTAAGGACAAGTCATTACTTACAGATACAAGTGGGATACAAACAGAAAAGTTGAAGTTTACAAAATAGAAACATTAAAATAACATCTTCCAGGAATAATCATATTGCTACAAAAAATTAATTCATATCATCCACTGTAGTCCAGAATGACCCCCTTCTCCATTACAATGAGCAAAGCATCCATTTTCCTCCTTTTCTTCCTCTCTGTTGACTAAATAATGGCAAGTAAGTTATATTTAAGTTTGTCCTTACTAAATAAATATCTGCTCCTTAGTACATAAAAAATATAGTAGCTGTGAAGTATTTTCCTGCAGGATTCAAAAAAATAATTGTTCAGAAAAGTTCTCCACAATTGCATGTGGTAGAGATATATGAAGTAGATATATGAATAACAGGTATATAAAGTAGAGAGCTGATAAAAACATTTTATTCCTTCCCATGCATTATTTCTAGCCGTACACTGAACTCCACCAGATAAACTCTGAAGCTTTTCCCATATAACAATTGAAGTCACATTTTTAATGACATATTTTTCTTTAGTCATAATCAAGAAACAATCCTGCTCAAAGCATTCAATGGAGAAATCCAAGTTATTGCTAAATCTAACACACACACTACTCTCCCCTTTTAAAAAAAATCATAACGTATGTCCCTCCCCACCAAAACCTACACATATCCATATCATCTCTATTTTTACTTTTCTTAAACAATTGAATAAAATTATTTTAACTACAAAGAGTTTCTATTCCCTAGGGAAAATAGTGTAAATACAGATGCTTTGTCAGTTCAGTCCTTCGTGTTGCTGGCAACGTAACAAGATTCCTTAAGCCCAGAACTTCAAGCCAGGATTGCTTGGACACCACTGAAATAATGAAAGAAAGAGCATTTGTTCTTTAGCCATCTGGTCTACTGCAAGTCTTCATAAATGCTGGGCCAGCGCATTAGGCGCACAATATGACAAACAGGGAAGCGACATCTAGAGTCTGCAGCTGTAGTGTCTCCCTCCAACAGCATCTCTCCAAAAAAGCTAGTCAAACTACACCAGTCTGACTGTTCTAAAATCCAAACAGGGCAAGAACATGACACTCCTCCCCAGCCCTCCAAATATACTCCATCTGAAAATTAAGTTCATAGGCGGAAAACAAACCAAAGTCTAAAAAAAAATAAAAATAAAAAAATAATAAAAAAAACAAAACCAAAAAAAACCAGAACAACATTATTTCCCTGTTTTGTCATTCAGGCTTTCATTATTTCATTACTTTCAATATAAATCAAGGCTAAAATTTTATTATACTGTTTCACCTTCAAACCTAACTCTGTATTAATTCTTACTATTCCAAGTGTCATGATTTTAACCATTTAGTTTTCACTACATACTCATCATAAAAAGCTGTCTTTTTCTTTTTTTTATATTTATCTATGTATGGTCTAGCTGAAACCACACCATTTTTCAGTAACTAAGCATGCAATGAACAAGCCTTGCTCCTTCATTTAAATAATTTTTGTGGAAATGATCACTAATATCTGAAGCTAGAATTATCTTAACTAGTCAGAATAACATTCATTTTTATTTTTTCTTTTGAGGTGGGGGAGGGTAATCAGGGGTAGAAGAGACAGGAGAACAACTGGGGAAACAAACAGAAAAAACAAAATGATCAAAGAATATTTAAATTGTAACAGTTTGCTAAATCTGTGCTATTACAGTATTTCATTCTACATTAATTGCGAGATGTTAACTTCTACCGCTCCAGAGATTAATCAGGCAAAGGTAAGTAAAATGCATTCAGAATTTCTCACCAAGGTCAGACAAAGGAGGATCTTCATCAAGGACTCAATTTCTGGGCATCAAGAACTATCCTGAGCAGCAAACAAAATCTCTAAGAGGTGATATGATATAGAACGATTGAAGGAAAATCAAGAAGTCTAATTTCTTCAGCATATGTTGGCGCTTGTTTGTTTGTTTCTTTGTTTTTGAAAATGTAGCAGTTCAGAAAATACTGGAGATCTTAAATCAGGGAACACATCCGAGTATGCTTGCAAGAATTTGTCACTCTTTTTTTTTAAGTTATTATTTATTATTTTTAAATGGCGACATTTGCATGCAACTTCACGTTAAATAATTAGCTCAAGGCCTCTTTCCTTGAGGCACACACAGGTCTGTATAATGCACATGTCAGTTTAAATACACATTCAGTCTCTCAAATGAAATTGCCTAGATCTGACTCCTACTGTAATAATCTGTTTGTTTGTTTTATAAAAAGGAAACAAAACAAACAGACAAAAAAAGATACCACCTAAAATGGTGGCATATTGCAACACTATCCATCAGCTTACAGAAAGTTCAAGAATGATTCAAGTAAGCTATATACAAAGAAAGTATTCATAGAATATCAAGAAATTACTAGGAAGCACGTTTAAAGACTATTCTATGGACAATGCAGATTCCAGAACATTTTTTCTCCTGTAGAATTATGAATTTAATCTTAACTTTAAGAGACAGTATAGAAAAAAAAAATTAGTCTGTAGAGTAAAACATTTAACTGAGACAATGAACTTGCTCAGGTCTAATTACTTTTTTAAAGTTTCAAGCTTAGCCAGAAAATAAGTAAATAATGTACGTGTATTTAATTGCACTCTTTATATACATATATATATATACACACGCACATGTTAAGCACAAGTATCTCTAGCAATTAATGTTAAGCACAAGTATCTGTAGCAATTAATGCACTCCTCTTCCCCTACCACAGTCAGGAAAGGTTCCAATAAGCAGGAAAGATTCTGATACCTAGCTTTCCCTTCTCGTTTAGTTTTAGCAAATCCTTTCCCTAAATATAACCTATATTTACAGAGGATGTTTCCTATCTATAGCTTAAGGGTTAGAAAGACTGTGTATAATACATCTTCAAAAAGAACATCTCTTCCATTAAAGTGTAAAGGTTATTTATGATAAGGAACATTAAACGTAAGCAAGCTCAATGAATACTGTTGTGGATTAATACCAATGGTCAGCAAAACACCACACAGATGTTCTCTCACTCCCTTTCCCCAGTAGAAAAAAAACAAGAAAAATATGATGAAATAGTTTGTGGGTTGAGCTAAGAGCAGGGTGTCACTCAGCAATTACTTTCAGGCCATAGGAAAAGGACTAGGTGCAGGAAAGTCTAATGCTGTTTATTGCCTATTGTTAGCAGAGTAGAACAGTGAGGAATAAAAAGCACCTTCTTCTCACCTGTCTTCTATTTCCTTCTCCCGAGCAGGGCATGGGAACAGGGGCTGTGGATAGTCCATAACACATCATCTGTGCCACTCCTCCATGGTCATTCCCTACCCCTGCTCTAGCATGGGGTCACTCCTATGGGAGAGTCTCCATGGGAGAGTCTCTCCCAAACAGATCCCATGTGGTATTCCCATGGGCTTCAGCTCTTCTAGCACTGCTTCAATACAGCTCCATATCATGAGGTCCATCCTCCAGGATGTCACTGCTCCAGCATGGGGCCCCATGGATGGCAGCTGCCTGAGTCCTCCTGCCCCACCACAAGCTCCTCTCCATGGGCTGCAACTTTGGCCCAGGGCCTGCTCCCATGGGGACTCTCCCTGGGCTGTGGCCTCCTTCAAGCCACATCCACTGCTGCATGTGGCGATCTGCTCCACATGCTGCCCATGGGCTGCAGGGGGACAGCCTACTCCACTATGGGCCTCTCCACGGGCTGCAGGGAACTTCTGCTCCACACTTGGAGCACTTCCCTCCCTCCTTCTGCACTGCCCTTGCTGTCTTCAGGGCTGATTTGCTCTTATTTTCTCATTCCTCTCTCCCATCTGCTATTGTGCAACAGTTTTTCCCTCTCTTTAATCTGCTCATTGCTTGTGCTGGGCCAGCAGTCTGACACTTCTGGAGCTGGCTGAAGCTGGCTTTGATCTGACATGGGGTAGCTGCTGGACTCTACTAAGAGGCCACTCCTGCAGCCTCCCCCCACTACCAAAACCATGTCACATAAACCCAATATACATACCAAAGAGCTAAGTGCATTTCATAAATGTTTCCTTTTTCTTATCAAAGTATTAAGTAATCACGAATTCCCATGCATTTACTAAGAACTGAACTTATTTTCTACGCCAATAACACACAAAATACATCAGAAAATACAAAGATCAACACAAGCTAAAGAAACCTGAGTTTAAGGCCATGCAAAAAATTACATATTCCCTCAATCTTTTGTCAACATCTGCAAAAAAAGCAATGAGAGCTGCCTTATAAAACTCTTAAGCTGCACTGGAAAGAAAATTCACATCTGTTAATACTGTATTGTACTCCAGATAGACATAAAATGAACTGAAGCCCTCTCATCAATACCCCACCCCCCCCATTCTATTAGACAAATTGAGAAGTGAAAAATGTATAGTAAATACTTCTTCTCTTTTCCAGTTGTCTAAGAATAGAGACAATTAAGCTAAAAATAGGTTATGCAGTCTACTGTACTACATAGTTTCTGTTTGAAAGAAATGTAGGTTTTTTTTAGAAAAGAAGCATAAGGAAGATATACATTACGTGACGTTGTAACTGCCAAGAAATTCATCTGTTTCAACATCAGCTACAGCCTCCTGGTACTCTCAGTAGGTAACACACCAATTAGGTAGGCAAACAGAGGAGTACAAGACCAGCTATGCATGCCTCCCTAATTTGTTAAGCAAAAAATTAGATGCACGAATTAGAGTGTCAAACAAATCAGATGACTTCAAGCATGCTTATTTTCACAGCTAAGAACACATAAGAGTTGATCAAAAAGGACAGATAATTCCACTTTGACAAAAGGACAGACTTGCAAAAGTAATCTTTCATAGCCCTCTAATGAACAAGATTAATTTAGATGTTCAATCTAAACAGGTAAGAATCAACTGTTTCTTCAGACTAGTTAAGCATTCACTTGTCACTACAACCCAATGTCCTTGGGCTGGGCAAGGCACAGAATAATTGCCAACATCATCCAATTAAAGCCCCTTTTTGGTTGTGGAATATTAACCTCTAACAATCAAGTTATGTCAGACACAACCATCACAAATCACAATTAGCTCTAGGCAATTTGCTAAGATAGTTAAATCTTGAGAAGCATACTGCAGCACCAACAACAGTAAAAAAGATTTAGTGACAGATGTACAAATTCTGCAATCTGCCTCCTGGTGAGAATGAAACACATTTAACTTCTAATCATCTAACTAGAATACGGTTGACACATCTGCTATATGATTAGACCTCACAGCAAGAAAAACAAGACAGGCCAAAGGACTACTCCAAGTTATGCTTTAGTCACTGAGCTGCATTTTCTGATATTTTTTTCTTTAGTATTTGCATAATTGAACAAAACCTTTCAGGTACAGAAAGCCACAGTGGAATTTAAGCAAATAGTCTGTACTGCATTTGTTTGTGGGCATTTGGACTTCAAATCAAGGTGTAGACAAGTTCTCAGAGCTGAGCATCTGACTTAACGTTCAGTAGACAACATTAGTTTGCCATTGGCAAAACAAACAAAAACACATAGCAACATATTATGTTCAAAGCTTCCAAAAAACAAAAAAGGTAAACATCTTTTTTAATTTTAAAAATAACTGTTTTTAAAGCATTATATAATATCTCAAGATGCAATTTCCTAATTTCTTTTGAGAGTTATGAAGAATTTTGAATCTAACTGACTTTATGTAACTTTCAGAAATAGCACATTGTCTTTTACTAAATTTGACAAGACATCTTTGTTTCTGACTTTCTAACTTCTCATAAAATAGGAAGGCAATTCTTTCAGAAGACTTAGATGAAGTTCAAGTCCTGAAATAAATCATCAAGTTTTGTGTAGAATATTTCCTACATTAGTTTTAGGAACTCAAACTTGAACTTATCTTTCAGAATTTTGATGGTATGAATAAAACACTGCTGTTCACTTCAATATTCTCTAACACACCTTAATTTGCCAATCAACAGAATTCATGGAAAAATATCAGTGCTAGCTCTCAGTTTCATTTTCTCATCTTTCCATCGTTCTTTTGCAGAAGTCAGTGCCAAACAACAAGGTACCTACACTGAGGTAAATAATTCATTGTACTTATTTTCACAGCTCTCAGTGTAATAAATGCAATAGCTCACGACATAGACTACGTAAAAGCTTCGGACAACTGTAACTTTATAAGTTGAATCTCTACAGAGATAACAGGGTAATCTACTGGTTTGCATAACAGCAGATAAAAATGATTCTCCCCTGACGTCACTGGCAGTAAAATCAAAATGATGAGACGTCCATGTGCTCAGCACCACGGACAGCAACAGGCTGGCGGTCCGAGCCGCGCCCTGCGTTCAGCACCGCGGACAGTAACAGGCTGGTCAGACACGCCTCCGCGAAACAACGAGCAGGAGATGGTTCCACCACAGCACACAGGCTGTGTCACACGAGCTATCAAGTTTCCAAGAGAAGCATGTACAAGCTCAGACTTCACTCAAATACCTATATCAATATTATACGACTCTAATATTCTTCAATAAAATCAGTTATTGTAGACAAGCTTGAGACAACTCTGAATTACTTGACAAGCTACGGGTTTTTATGCTTTCCAGACAAGAAAACATTCTTTCAAAACACTTAAACAACTGTTATACTCTTCTGTAAGAGCCTGTAATAATTCCTTTTCTATGCGTGAGAACAGAAGAGGCTGAAGAATTACTAGCAAATCTAGAGCCCAAAACAACATGTCAATCAGGACTCCAGTAAGATTTTAAGAGGCCACGTACACCAAAACTTGATGTGGGTACATCTATGATCAGCATTTCACTTTTTTTATATTGTCTAGTAAGAGGACAAGTTATTACTGCTTCCAACTTTGCCAAGCTAAGTTTTCTGAAAGCAGAAAATTAACTTTCTCACATGACCAGTGAACATAGGCCCATTAGAAATACATACACACACAAACACATATGCATGTGCACATGTGGGTGCTTACGTATAAAATAATTTACATTAAAGAAAAAGGTTTATTTTATTAAACAGGTATCTATAAAGAATAATATGAAGTTTGGACTGTAGCAGCTGTGAACTGATATTCTACAAGAAATGGTAAATACAAACCAGTAGAAATTAAGTTTGCTTTAGGCTTTGCGCTTATGCAGAATATGCAAGAATACTGAAAATGGCAAGGCCTGCCCGAACATGAATACAGTACAGTGTAACACTTTAGATATCCAGAGGTGAGGCAGAACGTACTCAATACACCAAATTATGAATGGTCTATGCTATTTTGTAGAGATACACACAAAAAAGTATGAAGCAGAGCATGAAACTAAATGCAAGACAAGAATCCAAGGAGTAGAGAGAATGAACACAGTGTTGTTTCCAAATCAGCTCAAAGAGCATGCAAACTGATCTTACTGTCATTTTCCAGTCTCTATTAGGGCCCAATTTTTGCAGCTAAACCTATGTAACATCTATCTCAGCATAAAACAAAAAGTCAGATAGTTTAAAAAAAAAAAAAAAAAAAAGAGAGAGACTAACAGATTTTTATGCCACAGGAATTTAATTGACTATAAATAAATACTACAAAGTCAGATCCAGTCTGGCCAAACTAGTGAACAACTCAACCAAAATAATGTCTCAAAATTTTCAAATTAAGTTTCACCACTCAGTGGCACGACATAAAAGTATATCCATTTATATACACATGATGTATATAATTTTAAAATAAGTAATGTAAGTAGTATATATTGCAACACTGGCAATACAGGTTGACATTGGGAAGAAATACATGGGTAGCTTAGAAGCGCGACACAGATAGATTATTACCATAAGATACAAACAAAAAGGCTTTTTTGAAGAGAAGCCTACATTTATTAATACAGATCACGGAAAAATAAAAACAACAAACCTATTTCAAGTTCTTTTATTTATTCTTTATTACTAGAATAATTTATCACCATTTCCGTTTCTCAAATTTTAAAACGACAAAGACAGTCATAAGAAATTACTGCAGTACCTTTCAGTACAAGCTATCCAAACATATTAGCTTTCATACTGGAAAATATTAGATCTGAGAAGGCAGTCCCAGACATACCCTTTGCTAAAAGTTACAGCTTTCACTCACATCAGGAGCAAAACCATCATTCAATTAATAATCTCTGGATTACAGCACACCTGTTTTCTAAACACGTTACAGTTCAGATTTCTAGAAATTAAATTAAAGGAAACTGGCTGGAACCATTTCTTTCATCTTATAAAAAGGAAAATAAAAAATATGTTTATTTATTTTTTCGCCATCACATCATACTTCTTATATTAGCTAAAAGGTTGTGTTTCATTTAGCAAGAGCATCTTGAACAAAAAGTTCTTTGTGAACTTTTTAACAGTGGCTATTTGTAAAGGTTGCCATTTTGAACCTAACCAAGTGACAAGCTAAGTAAAAGGCTGTTCTGTACAAGCTTCTATAGGCAGCTAAAAAAGCCGAGTTAAAGAAACAAAAACAGATAAAGCATTAAATAAGGTAAGATGGTTAACTGCTTCAGACTACCTTTGTTTCTTCTGGTTATTTCTGGAATGCCTTTGGTTATTGGTATGACACTGATGATATCACAGAAGACTACACAAGTCTTGCTTACCACTGCCGGCCTTGTATAAGCCAAGAGACACACACATCTAATTTCACAGCACTATGTAGAGATTTGCTAGGTTTAATGATAATTAAGTCTACGGAAAAAAAAAAAAAAAAGAAAAAGAAAAAAAAAAAGGAAAAAAAAGAAGAAAAAGAAAAATCTAGCAATAAACCTCCCCTCGCCTCCTCACTGTCAACCCTGAAGAGTGAAGTTTTCTGTGTAGATTCTTCACAAGAGACTTGGAGATCACCAAGTTCCCCCCATTAAAAAAAAAAAAAAAAAATAGCAGTGCACCTATGGAATTGCTTTAAAGCAACATTAAGTCCTTCAGCAAGAAAGTATGATGCTAAAGCTAATAACTTCTGCTTTTAAGTCTGAAGAAGAATTCTTACACAGTTCCGTCTTTGATCTTAAACCATCACAGCTACAGAGAAACAACTTCTTTGTATATAACCTTTGCTAAGACCACAACTACTGTAGACCGTGAGGACGTAGTCAGAAAACAATGTGAAGAGATCGAAAGGGGAGGTGAAGAAACTGCATTAGCAGGATTTAAAAAGAAAAATCTTATGACATCTGCTTCAGAAATATCACCTCTGTTGCAATTAAAACAACAAAACATCTCTTCCCACATTACTGACTGGAAACGTACAGAAAAATTTTGAAATTCACATCTGTAGTCAAATCACACCCTTTTTAAAATTTCAGTCTTTTTCATGCAATGCTGGAGCTATAAGCAAACACTGGCCTACTGCCAGCGTTAACAAACATTGGAGAGATGACATAAGGTTGCTTAAAAAAAATGAAAAATGAGTTTTTTGAAAACTGTTACTGGCATCAGCTACCACATGATGACAGCTAACGTCAAAACAGTTCTAGAGGCTCTTTTAGATTCTCATTACTTCTCTATTTCTAAGGGTTCTTCTTTTAAATTCCCATATAACCCAATATATAACGAAGCTTATGTGAGAGATTTAGCTGTTTTCTTTACTGAGGTTGAATAATTTCAAATAAAAACTGACAAAGTTTCACTAGAAATACAACATTTTCAAGTACTCTCATTAATAAGCTAAACCCTATAGCTACTGCCATAGCACGGCATTCTGTGATAGCTGAGAGGGGAGATCTCTAACCTTTCGGGCCAAAAAGTTCTCACAATAAGAAGCACAAACGTGAATTAAAGATTATCAAATTTGTTATTTATTCTTTGAAATAAATATACGAGGGCTGTTTCAAAAGTAATGCCTCCTATTTTGTTCTGCTGGCCCACAATGTCAGAGGTGGATGCTGATGGTATGGCAGTAGAGGCTGAACCTTCCAACCAAGATTCCATTACATCTTGTTGCTGTATGACAGATGGGCAGTCTGACAAAACAGTGTCTTACATGGAAGTGAATATAAAGGAAGGGTGTGTCCTACATGCTGAAACAATCGCACCCACTGACATTCGTCAATGCTTGCTGTATGTTTATGGAGACACAACAGTGGAGGTGAGTACAGCGAGGTGGTGGGTGATGAATTTCAGCAGTGACAACAGTGACATGAAAGATAATCCATGCTCCGAATGACCATGAACAGCTACCACACCACAAATTGAAGAGTGCCCCAATCAGCTCACCAGCACAAATCACTGGATTACAGTCAGAGAACTGTGCATGAAACCAAGTAACTGCTTCAATGCATTGGAAACTATGGTAGCAAAATTGGAGTATCACAAAGTTTGCGACAAGTGGGTCCCACAAATTCTCACAAAGGAGCAGCAAGAATGCCATATGCAAGTTTTTCAGGACCTACTGACACAATAAGTGACTGAAGGTGACAGTTTCCTGGATCATATCATTACCAGTGACGAGATTGGTGACACCACTATGAGTCCAATTCAAAATGGTAGCTCATGGAATGACATATGAATTCCTAATTGAAGAAAAAGTTGAAGATGCAGCCCTCAGTGGGAAAGGTGACATGCAATGTCTGTTGAGATAGGAACACTCCTTCCAGACTTCCTGGAACCCAGACAAATGATCAACCCTGATCGCTACATCATGACGCAGACTAAGCTGAAGGCTTGAACTTCCACAGTATGGCCAGAGGAGAAGACAGCCTTTCTCTTGGAACATGATAGTGCCAAGTCCCATGCCAGTTTGAAGATTGTGAAACACCATGCCAATCTTGACTGCACTGTCTTCATACACTCTTTGCATAGTTTGGATTTGGTGCCTCCTGACTTCCATCCGTTTGGGCCAATAAAAGATGGAGTGCACAGGTGTCAACGGTTTATGGGCTGCTTTGGCCCGGTTCCATGACGAGTGGGGCGGAGGGACTTCGCGAAGTCCACACCTCTGGAAAAGGGAAACAGGGGACCCCAAAATAATTCAAGAAAAGAACAGCGACAACAATCTGAGGAGGAACAAACTAGTTTACTAAATATAATGAGAGAGATTATCTGAAAAAAAAAAAAAAAAAAAGCTGTAAGCCTTACAGTAATGCTGAAGCAGCATGCGTGGTTGGGCAGCAGCGAGGAGAGGCGAAGTAGAAGCGATGAAGGAAAGCAAAAAGGAAGTCAGATGACCCAGTAGCACCTTATATGCATTCTCCCCCATGTAAGAATGGTATCAGCACAGCGAACAGTCTTCTGGGGAACGTAGTGTCTTTTCTTTAGTATGCTTTTGAACTGGGACATTAACACTTTAATTCCCGGTGCACTACATGATGTTATGAAGTGGAATACTGATGACCATAAAACCATGACAACGGGCAATATTTTCACAGCTATTACACTATCATAGCAGCTGTGAAAGAGTGGGTTCATCACTGCTGGTGAAGATTTCTACAAGCACAGTATGCAGACTCTTTTTCATTGCTGGTGAAAAAGCAAAGCTAATGGTAGTGACTATGTTGGAAAACAGTGTTTTGTAGCTGAGAATTTACTCTGTCAAATAGTGTTGTTGTGCTCTTTGCATCTGTTACAGCTTCCAGGGAAACAAATAGAAGACGTTTGGAGTAACCTACATACTACTACATGGCCAAGAAAAATGCTTTGCTAAGAATTAAGATACATTCGCTAAGAATACCTCTTCAAATCAGGATGACAGAGAGGAAAACAAAGAAGAAAACTATTTTCCAGATTTATACAAGAAGCAGACAGCAGAATTCAGAACAGAACTCTAGTTTCAGAAGCCCCAGAATCCAGTTTGTTTACAATTTTATCTTTTTTGGAATCATCCCAGAATTTAACCATCCTGATCTAGGCATGTAGCAAGGGAAAACATCAGTTTTGCCATTTTTTTTTTTTCTTGTTAGGAAATTGACTAGCCTAATGGGAACTATCACTGTAGTGCACCTGTATGGCACTTATAGACTCTTCCTCCAATTCATCTAAAATTTCTGCAACTAGGATCTAGGAAATTTCTGCAACCAATTCAACATTCAAGATTTTCACCACATAACGCCAGAGTGGATCATCTGAATTATTTCATTAATGTCCATAATTTATGTTGACATCGCAAAGCTTGCAGAACAGATATCGTACGCAAATTTAAGATGTGAATTTCTCAACTACAAGTGCTTAAGCTAAAAACTACAGCATAAGAACTGTGTGTGTGTGTGTGGGGGGGGGGGGGGGGGAGGGGTGGTGGTGGAAAGAAGTACCAAAACAAGCCAGCAAGACCCTTGAACTTGTACACTTCAAGTAATCATGAAAACAAACCCCACTCTCCCATACTGATGGGACCAAAGCAGCAACTTAATTTTTTGCTTCCTATTCCAGTTGTCTTATGCAAAGTAATAAAAAATACATATGCATATTTTCATCTGCAGCAAGCATAATACAACACTGCATTAGCACTTCAGCACGTAGTAGTACCAACACATATACGCAATCTCATAATCACGGCTTATTTCTTTTTGGCTTTAATCTTCGGTGTCAGATGCTACTTTATCCCCGTACTGGTACACAAATCTTTCAAAACGGCTAAAATAAGGAGCTTATCCTGAAGAAGAGGTCCTAAAATTGCTTCAGTTACAATTTCTGCAGTTTTTAAGCACGACATGAGCATCATGTTATTTTTTTTTAAAACCGCATTTCTAACTACTGACTTGTTTTACCTTCTCCTGCGAGTTAAACATATTAAAGTTACATCAAGTTATATTTTTTTCAAGAGTTAAAATACAGTTAAGCATTTCAGAAGCATGCTCAGTGAAATGGAATTGCACTTTATTTTGCCTCACTCTGAGTTACTGAGTAAAACTATGCATTAAAAACAAAATTCACTTCTTTCTTTATATTCTTATATAGTTTTAACCAAAACATTAGATTCTCTTTAAGTACTGTGAAAATTACTGTGAAAATATAACATAGAAATTCCAACTTCAAGATTTCACATTCACTTCATGAATGACCTCAGTTTCCTACTGGGAAAGCATTCTCTTCTGCTACTGCTGACAGCTCATAGTAAAAGCTATACATGGATTGGAAAAAGTACTGAGTTGTATTTCTTTTCTCAGAAGACACAAGCTGCCCAGTTAACTATGCCCCCTATGTATTTATATTTCCTTTCACTACACCGTGTTGGTGGTTTTGTTTTGATCAGATAAAATACCTGATTCCAGTTCTGAATCCACTGAGACTTGATAGATCTTCAAGACAGTTTCAGAGAAAAGTATGAAGATCAAAAAAAAACAACCAAACAAAACAACACAAGGGGATGAGAGGGGAGGAACAGCTGGAAGGCACAAGATTTTAAATAAAGATATTACACAATCTGATGTACATGTAATGGCATACTTATTAAGAAGTTCCTAGAGTACTTAATAGTAATTCTATACATACAAGAAAGTAAGCATCTGACAGAGCCAGAACACCAGTATTTGGCCAAAAGTCCTTCACAGAAGTACTCTTATATACATATCTGTTTTCATCATTCAATTTGCATAGCTTATTTTCACATATCTTCTACAAAGTAAAGTTAACTCTTTTGCCAGCTAACTCTTGTTCATAGAAATTAAGTATCATGTTTATTGTTTTTCCCTGCAGCTGGATTCCCTTCATAGGCTTCACATCCCAGAGCAGGCTAGAAACTTCTTCACTGTAAAATATAATCCTAAAGCTTTGTGTTTTCTTTTTTTTCCTCTCTCTCTTCTAAGCTTCCCTCTCTGAAAGGTCAAGTAACAAGCAGAAACACCAGGCTAGAACTCTCTAACTGGAAAGCAGTCAAAATCTGCACCCCTACCTCAGTGAAGTTAATGCTTAAGAATACTTTTAAATATAATCTTTAAATTCTTTATTTTGCTGTTGCATTAGGTACAAGAGGAGTATTTTCATTATGCACCCTATTTTTAGTCTAAAAATATGGTTCTTTAGCCCAGACTTTCGGTTCATGAGGATCAGCAAAAGTCACAAGTTTTCCCTCTAAACTTTAAAAACAGAGCACAAACACAGAAAGCAAAATCTCACTGGACTCTGCAAATCAAGTAAACACATATGAGATTCCAATCCCGCAAAAGCCTAATCCACCTGTAAGATCCTTGTACAATCACAGCTAATTTACAGTTATTTAAATACATAACCAGAAGGCCGCTTGTAGCTTCTATTTACAGCATTCCGAAACCTTCCGCAGGACAGGCATGCACAAAATCTTTAGAATGTTAAAAAGAACTCTACTACAGATCATAAAAGACCCTGTGAATGAGGCACAGTACTTCCTTCCACTCCCTTCAAGACTTTCAATACAAACGTTCAAAGTATTCCACCCCTATGCCTTTCTATCCCTATTTAACTCACACTTTTCTCAAGCCATCTGACACACACTAACTCGCAAAAGACAGCCCACATGTCTAGTGATGTGGAACTCATGGATACACACACGTGGTTTCACCACAGAAATGGAACTCTGTTTCTGAAATCAGCTAAAAACTGCTGGGTAATTCCTCGAGAAAGGAAGGGAAAGATATCAAAGGGCACCTAGAATTAAAAACTGTTATCTGAAAGTATTTGCATATGTAACTGGCCTTAAGGTAAATCTAAAATACATTTATGCTCTCCAGGTGCTTGTTGCACTTTTCAAGAAGCACAAGTCTGTAGCAATTTCTTTAATATTTTGATTGATAACTCAAACCACAGTGATTCTTAACCTGATTTTAATTCTTGTTTTCTTCTTAAAACATTGAAATTTTCATTTGACTGAAGTTAATATATTAAGACATTGGGTTCTGAATTTAAAGCCAAGCCAAAATATGCCTCAGTCATCAGTTTTCCAATAACGTAAGGTGCGCGGTGCTCCACAGTAAACACTATTTCACTGATCACTTCAGCTGTGCATAAATATGAACTATGTCTCCACTGGGTGACTGCCAGCATTCTTCATTCTCTCTGTTTGTAGTTCCAACGAAATGTCACCTTCATCCATCTTAGCATACACTTGAAGAATGCCAGCACTCCCCCACAGTGCTTTTAAAGGTACCTTTAGATGTTTTAACTATGTAATTATTGACAGTTGTTTCCTGCGTATTCTCAGCAAGAAATGTAATCTGCCCTTCACTTCTTAAATCATGGTATTCACTTATGTCTTGAGCAACGTTACACCACCACAATGCTTCTTTCTTTCATTTTTAAGTTATTCCAAATAAATCTTAGCTACAAGCAGGTCTGAATTGTGGGGCCTACCAGCTTTAATAATACGCTTTTAAAACATCTTCCAGTTTGACTACAGACTTTAACAAAAATACAATGTATTTCCTACGCTGGAGATGCCCTAAGGGAAAGCGTTAAGTCTGTAATACAGGGTTCAAGGTATGGTCACACTTCATGCCATCTAAGGCATTTCAGACTTCACTAAACACCTTAAATGGGAGCACCTCTCTTCAGCAAAAGGGCAGCAAGCACCACTCGAATTTATCTAGTTAACAAGACTCAGAGAATAGGTTATTAAAGAGCTAGAAAACAGACTCGTTTTTTTCATAAATAAATAGCAAACATCAGCCTACCAATAAAGGTCTGACCGCGCCAAACTGAGCCCAGACACAGCTGATGGAAGGCGACGCCGCAGGGCTGCCGTCAGCACTCCCCAGCTCCCAGCGCCCGGCCAGGGGCAGCTGGCGGGGCAGGGCAGGGCAACCGTGCTGTGCCAGGCCAGACCTCTCGGGTGCGAGCCCAGCCGCATCACGCCGCCGAGGAGCGGGCATCATTCTGCTGGAAGAACCAAGCTCAGGAGATGACCTCTCTCCAGCAAGGCTGAGCCGAGGTGGCAAGACGAAGCGAGGGGCAGCGTCTAACCACTTCACGTGTGAAATGAACAAACGAGGAGGAGGGGGAAAGAAAAATAAGAAGGGAAAAACACGGGAGGGGGCAGAGGAGCCCGGCAGACCGTCGCTGCCCGGAGGCGAGGACTCTCTCACCTTGGTGAGCTGGGCGATCTTCTTGCTCATTTTGAAGTGTAGGTCCGGGCTGTGCTCGGCTCCCAGTCCCGGCGGGGCAGAGCCGGAGCCGAATTTCCCCGCTCCGGGCGCGGAGCCGCCGCCGTAGCCGTGCTGCTGCTGCCAGCTCATCCCCGGGGTCGCCATCTTCACCGCCGGCCCCCGCCGCCGCTCGGCATCCGCCGGCACCGCCGCTGCCGGGAAGCTGCGCCGAGGCCGCCAACCTCCGTCCGAGACCTCCCCGGCTGCTGTCCGCAGCCCCTCAGCGGGCGGGGGGCTGCGGCATCAACCCCGCGGGGGGCCGCTGCGCGAAGGAGCACCGGCCTCTCCCCAGCGGCTCCTCCGTCCCTCCCACCCGGCACCAGGCGGGGAGGCCGGCCGGCCCCGGGGCAGCCCGGCCGGCCGGGGGACGAGCGAGGGGGCCGCTGGCCGTGCCCGGCCGCCGGGCCGTTCCCAAGCTGCCGCCGCCGCGCTGTTTACGCCGCGCAGGCCGCGTCACTCGGCAGCCCCGCCCGCAGCCTGCCCGCTTCGGAGCGGCCGGCGCCGAGCGCGCCTCCCAGCGAACGGGGCGTCCGTTCCCCCCCCCCCGTGCCAGTCCCTCTGCTGCCCGCTGCACTCTGCCGTTGGGCGATGCTCCACTTTCAGGCTCTGCTGTAAAGGGCCTCTACCAGGCGTGTACGGGTCTGGGTGTATATACCCCGTCGTGGCGGGTCTCGGGGTGCAGGCACCGACCTTCAGAAGCTTCTCACAGCCCTGAAAATGCACTGGGGGTCATGTGGGGCTAGGGCAGAGCTCCGCGCTGGAACGGCGCCTGGCTCGCTACGATGTTGCGATAGGAGGAGACGCCGGGTGCACTCTTGTTGCCCCCTGGGCATGTGTGTGAGGGGAAGTGTCATTTTCTCACAACAGAATGGTAGAACTGTTTGAGTTGGAAGGGACCTTTAAAGTCCATCTAGTCCACCCCTCCTGCAATGAACAGGGATGCCTAACGCTAGATCGGATTGCTCAGAGCCCCGTCCAGCCTGACCTTGAGTGTCCCTCTCCAATAGTTGGAGTAGTTGGTTGGAAGGAGTAACATCTTAAAATTGAAATGAATTGAATAAGTACTATGGCTGCACAATTAGGTTTCCACAGATGGCGTACTGACCCAGCAGGGTGAGAGGGGAAAGCACATGCTGGAGTTGATCAACCACTTTTCCTATGGACGCAGCCTCTGCAAACTGCAGATACATACCCCTGATCTGATGGGATGAGTGCATAACAAACATACCTGCCAGAAGGAATTCACAGCCAAATTTAGTATAAGATTTCTTGTGGAGATGACTGCTCTCTTCTTCCATTTCCATCCTGTGCACCTCAGGAGAACAGCCACCGTGTTTAACAATTTAATGTCTCTTTGCTAGGCTCTGGCCTTAGGAGAACATAAATACATTAATGTGGTTGGACATGTTGGATTTCTAGATTAGCAGCCTCTGCACTGATCTTTTAAAAGTCCTTGATATTCTCTGTAGAGAACTTTTTTCCTTTTTTTTTTTCTTCCTTTTTTCCCCCCTCCTTTATTTTCTTCTTCTTCTTCTTCTTTCTTTCTTCTTTTTTTTTTTTTCCATTCCCCCTGCTCTAAAAATCTCTTCTTCGCATGCGTTCTTTGTAGGCAGACAAAAGTCAAAATGTTAAATGACTAAATCTCTCCATCTCAACAAGGATGTGGGGGAAAAAGTATTACCTACAATGTGAAAATGTCAGAAATCAGTGGAAAGTGAAGCCAGATTGAATGGGGCCCTGGGCAGTCTAATCTTGTGCCTGATATAGTGAGTGGTAACTCATGAGTCCATGGCTGAGGAGCTGGAGCTGGATGGTCTTTGAGATCACTTCCTACACAAGTGATTCTATGATTCTGTGATTCTACGGGTAGTGGGGAATATGAGGAAGTCCAGATTACAGAGCAGTGTATCTCAGTTATAGAGGTTCATGCTTATGTAGTATAATAAATAACCAATTCGACGTGAATGGGTAGTACGAGCTAGAGGCTGTGGTGCAAATGAGATGGGGCACTAAAAAGAATATACAATTAGGTGCTTCTACTTTCACATTCAGGGTATTTGTGAGAGTGCAGCTGAAATACTCCAGTTGAGGTCCGGTGTCTGCAATTTCCACATGTCAACAGACTGGAAAAAAATTCAGAAAAAGGGCCAGAACATCTACAAAGTTTGGGAAAGGATTCGTATGTTGAAAGACTTAGTAAACACAACTGTTTTGAGGAGTGAGAAGTCTCAAAAGTGATTTAATCTCATTCTTCGGGTAACTGCATTGTGTTGAGCCCAGAGTTTGCATTGTTCAGAAAATTCTGATGCTGATTTATCTTTTTATTTTTTTCATTTCGAAGTGGCCCGTTCTGGCAACAGAGAACAAAGGACAGATGGTGCTTACCCATGCAGTGATTCATACAGATGAAATATAAGGGGTAGAAAGAATATTAGGAGCATCTGTATGAAATATGTGTCCATAGATGACATCCATGAATAGCACAGACTGTTCGTTCAGTTTTATCAAATTAAAAAAATAATTCAGTGACTAAGAATGATTTTCTGCATGTAGGAAGGTCAAATTACTAATTAAAGCAGCAGACTGATTCCAAAGACTTGGTTTCAGTTAATGGTTTTGTCTGGCTGACTGTGTGACCTTAAGCAAGCTTCTTAACTCCTGTGCAAAAGATTACTTTCTTTGCTGTCCCTAGTAATGACTCTGCTATTAAGGAATGTCTGGTTAAAATTTTTGTTGCCCTAAGAAATCTCAAAAGTGACAGAAATTATTAGCATTTTCATTTTATCTGCGCATTTTAATTTATTAATTTTCAAATAGTGTGGTGTTTTGAATTTATCACAATTTCTTCTGAGACAGTAAGCTTTTCTGTATTACTTTTCATTTTCTCCTGAGAAGAAACTCATTCTCTGTGATTCATATTGCCCCCAAATTATTGTTTTGAACCATTTTCAAGTGTCTTATATCTGCTGCAACGAAACAGTTAAGAATGTTTAATTTTTGTCTGTCTCTTGTACTGGGTTGCCAAATGTTACATTTTGTCTAGCTTTTAAATTCAGGAGGTGATTAAGTATGTTATGCCTTTATTTTGCTTGTCTTCTAGTAGTAGTTTTTTTTATTTAAAATGTTTGCAAGAATTACTTTCCACCTTTAATGCCTTCAGCGCTCAGATGCAGACTGTTCAACCTCATTTCCATTAATTAATTTCCACTTGTAGCATACAACCTGTTTTCTTCATGGTTACTGTTGAAAAGAGGGTTTGTGCAGCAAAATAGCAGGGACCTTGATGCTTTTTTCCCTTGGTGAGGTTTCATGTCTGTCAGCATATTAGAACATGCAGAGATCTCACAGGGTTTGGGCTGAGACCATACAGAGACAAACGAGGAGACGGTGCTCTGGGTCTGCTGATGGGTGCGGAAAGCAGTGGAATGAAGCTGGGCTCTCTTAGCGTGTATCACTGCAATGAAAGCTGTAATGTGAAATCTTTAGCATCTCTTGTCGCTCTCTTATGTGAGTGACAGACAATTTATTTCCATCCATTTTCTCTAAAAGTGTAGGTGCTGTGTAGGAATGGTCTTGGTATGTATACAGATGTGGAAGATTCTTAAGAATGAAAAATATTGGTAGTAAAATTATGCTTTTAAGATTGCACTTCTATATATCTGCCATGTGTATATATGTATGTATGTGTATGGAGGCATACATGGAAAACTTACCATGACTTTACAGTTTTGCTTTGTCTGCTGTAAAATCAACAACTCTGCCTATGTGAAAATCTACCTATACTTTCTTTGTATTTTCCTGCATAACTATTTGTCTCCATCTTTGTGTTTGATACTCATATGTTTCAGTATGTGTGTCTCTTTTCTAAAATTATGGAATATTTACCATATTACCAGAGCTTGCAGACTAGGAAAGAATTTCATTTAAGTTTTAACTGCTTACATTAATGTGCGTTACAATTTGCATGTGTACAAAATGCTTTGTTTATCTCATCACAGCTTTGACTAAGATAAATATGTGGGATCACCGTATGCCTAAGTTTCAAGCCAAAGGCACAAAACCCCCTCTCTCCTTTATAGATAGAAAGCGTTACAAAGACTAAGCTGGCTTTGTGATAATGTCTTTTGGCAACTCCGAAGATGTCAGAGCAGCTTTTACAGAAAGGACAATTAGTAAGAAATTTGACCTAGTGGTATTTGCAAGTTTATTCTGTTTAATTTGTAAACTTCCAGCAATAATTCTAAACAGTGAATCTTCAACTATTTTCCAAATATGTATGAGTATAAATGCTGTTATCACAGTTCTCATTTTCATTTAATGGTTGAATTATGCAAGTATTTAATAACTAAATACTTAAAACATGGAGACTCTTTTAATAACAAAATAGACTTTATAGACAATATGGTCGAGAAAGGTCAGAATAGACAAATAGACAATATACTTTGTTTCTACCTGAATGCTAAGCCATCCGTTTGTTATAGACACAATGTGAATTTATATATTTATTTATTTTTATTAAATAACAATTCACCATTAAAAAAAACATGAAATCTTAGCTGTCATTCCTAGCTTTTCTAGTCCAAATAAACCTGTTGGAATATAATAACTGACTAAATCCACAATGTCCTACTTTATCACAGAAACCTCATTGCTAAGGTTGAGGTTAATCTATTATGCTGAGTTAACTGTGTAAGAAATCGTATAAAGCAATTTCTTTTTTTAAAGTCTGAAAGTAGCAAGGGACTCACTCTTCTTTTAGTTGTATTAAGTTGTGTAAAGAGAGGTAAATTTACTTTTCGATTTTCAAAGGTCAATAAGTAGCCCAAATTGTTTTCTATGTTTGTGAACATAATAATGAACAGCACTTCAAATAAGCAAATAAACAATGGGCACGAATTGATACAATACAGGAAATTCCATATGAGCATGAGGAAAAAGTCTTTATTTTGAAGGCGACGGAGGACTGGAACAGGCTGCCCAGAGAGGCTGTCCTTTTACTGGGCACCACTGAAAACAGCCTGGCCCCATCCTCTTGACACCTGCCTTTTAGATATTTATAAGAATTGACGAGATCCCCTTTCAGTCTTTTTTTTTTTTTTTTTTTTTTTTTTTTTTCAGGTTGAAAACAATCCCAGGTCTCTCAGTCTTTTTTCATAAGAGAGATGCTCCATGCCCCAGGATATAGTAGTCTGTATAGTCTTTCACATGACCTGCAAAGATTTAAAATTTTAGCTATCCTTTCAAATTTCTTTTTAATAACTTGTCTCATTTTATGTTGTTCTTTTTTTATAAAATATGCATGTTTTCTCAAGCACGCACACACAAAAAAATCTAAACCAGGAAAACTGATAGCTCAGTTGAGAGAATTTAAGAGTAATAATGAATATACAGGAGGACAGAGACAGAATCTCTAGTTGTGTAAACCTGGGCCCTCTAGGGTAGGTTTGGCCTTTGCAGTGAAGAATAGGAGGCCAAAGAACTCTCATTTTGAATGAAGTCTGCTAAGCAGGGCCCACAGAGGGAATTTCAAATACTTTAAAGGAACCGCCATTCCCTCCTGCAACACCTGTATGAATCAAATTTGTTTTCCACTCCCTGAAATGCAGTAGACCAAACACTGATCTTAATATTTCAAATCACTCTCTAGATTTATACTATTGATAAATCTAGGGATACAAAGAAAGCTTCATTTAATGTCTCTCTTCAATTTATTTCAATATAATTTCTCTGTTGTACGCATATTGCTGCACATGAAAGCACAATTTTGTCAATATTTGTTAAATTTAGTATAGTTCTTATTATGTTGACTTTTCTACTGCAGAAGAGGGATCCAATCTTGCTTTCTTCACTGGACTGTAAACTTAGCTGTTCATTATGCCATTATCCAAGGATGTTAGAAAGTTTTGTTTTTGTTTTTAATCATTTTTATTTTGGATAAAATGTCAGATATGATAAAAATTGATGTATTAATAAACAGTTTGATTCAAAGGTCTTAATCATGGATGTTCAATCTTTTACATTCTTATATTTCCCTGCAAATGACTCAGATGGAGACTGCTCAGAGTCAAAAACCAATATGTGTCAGCTAATTCAATTAATACATTTGTGCTTATATTCATTATGATGAAAGGACTTATTTCATCAGAAGAACAGTACCCTATGGTATATTACCATAGTTTCTTCCAGGGTTGCATATGTTTCCAGCCATCCAGTGGTTACTTTCACAATTTTAAGCACATGACATTTGCCATAGTGAGCTTGTGGGAGTGTGGTATAATCCACTTGCCATGTCTTCCCATATAATCTTGCTAACTTCTGTAATGCTTCTCTGAGGACTTGAATGCAAGGGAGTGCTGTGAGTGAGGCTGAGTGGTGTTTAATGCAAGTGTTACAAAACACTCAAAAAGGAGACAAGGAAATTTGCCATGTGCTTGTAGTAGTAACCGGTAAAGATAATTTTGTTATACTAGTATATACTATGCTGGACTTGCTTGTACAGACATATAATGCCCTTGTTTTCTTCTTGGAGGAAAAGCAGCTTTGTAGGCTAAAATACAAAAATAATTCTGACTGATAAAAACATTATTCAGAATGTTAGTCTATGATATACAATACTAAACAATTGTGACTGAGAATAAGACTTACAACACTGACCTTCCTGGGAAAATCTGGCTGGCTGATGATGTTTGTTGGTTTTAGCATAGTTATTGCCAGCTGGTGTTTATCACATCTGTTATGCATCTTCAGGGAAAAAATAATCAGTAGGGAAAAAAATGGCTACAGCATCAGCCCCCAGTTTAAGAGTTGCTGCTCTCAGCAGTTTAATTTAACGTTAAATGCCTGTTCATTATAGGAACACCAGTATAGAGTTAAGCTAAGCTATTTACTGCTTTCTACACTGGCTCCCATATGTATTCATTCTGACTTCAGGAAGCCTATAAAAGGCATCCACTCTCACAGCAGGCATGAATGAAAGGCAGACATTTTTGTCTTCTCGATGTCATCTGTGGAAGGTTGGATGCAATAACTTAAAGCTGCATTGAGTGGCAAGTCTTATCTACAGCGCAAGCATGGCACCGTATGCTGCAGGACTACCTGGGTTTTCCTTCTCCATCATTGCCAGTGGGGTCATTTTGAAGCAGACAGAGAAATGTTCCACAATAGGAAAGTTCAAACAGATGGCTGGTGTAGCTCTGATCCTGCCCTCAGGGTTATTCTGCAAAGCAACATTGACAACATTTGCAAGCTGTATTTTTCACTATGATGGTATTGGAAATTGAAAGATTGGTTGCTTGAAGGGTTTTACTTTGAATGTGAATAATTAATCTCCAACATTGGTTCAGGATTTTCTGATCCACACAATTATCACGGGTCTATTCCCTGACGCATATGACTTCAAATCACTGCATCTTGCCAATGTATTTGGGGGGATTTGAGCATACAGATTTGGCTTCCAAAGAGGATTTTGGTTATGCTTCGAGAAAGAAGAAAGACAGACTGGCATCATTCCAAAAAATTAAGAGTGATGGATTTACGGTTTTGTTAAAATTGGGTCGAGGCCCCAGAGGCTTTGTACAAGTGTCAATTAGAAATAAAAATTTGAATAAAAATGTTTTTTGTAAAGTTTTCTATATTTCCTTCAAATACTTGAAAGCTCCTTTCGAAATGAAATGCTTTGAAAACAGCAGTATTTTAAGATTAATTTGTACATACATACTGCTGACTGAAAGTTAGTTATATTTTACAAAAGTGTTCCATAAAAATTCTGGTTAAGGGAGAATGAAGAAGAGCACTGTTACAGAATGCTGTACTTTGACATAACATAGTCTGTTGAAACCGATTCTGAAAGTTCTGTTGGCGGTACTATTATTGTTAGCAGAGGTAATGTTTTGAGGCCTGCTTGCCAGTCATCCAGATTTTACTTCAATAGACTTCCAGCTGATCAGCTATATGGATTAAGTGCATCAGTCCTGAAAATATGCCTCTATGCTCAAACTCAACACAGTGGCAACACAGCCTGTGTTCAGAAAAACACTGGAGCCCCAGATCTTAACAGGATCTCAAACTGCTCACCAATATTTAAGAGTTTAGAAGAGATCAGAACTAGCATTGCACAGATCTGGTTCTGGACAGAGGTAAGAAATTTGCTTTGAGAATGAGCTAAGTTCATCCTTCTCAAAGTCTGCATTGACGTGAATTTCAGTATATTATGCACATAGTTTCTACAAGGGCATAGCATTTTGCTTGGTACATAATCAGACCACTCTAGAAGCACAGATGTATGTATATTTTTAATTATTATGGAAAATGTTTCTTATTCTATTGAAAAATCTTCTTGAGAATAAGAGAAATGATACAGGTAACTACTGTAAATTTAGAAATTATTTCTTATGAAGCTTAGGAGCAGGCATGTTAGACAAAAAAATGAGAGCTATGTTTTTTCACATATACTATATAAAACACTCTTGAGCATCTTTTGAAATTTATGAAAATTAGGGCAAGATTGTAAAAATTAAATATTAGTGATAGTCATTTATAGTCATCAGTGTTCCTTTTTTACTTTATTCCTTAGTTAGAAGTGCCCATAATTACTATAATAAAATCTAATTTACTTGCTTTTTAAGCTTCGCTTAACATGCTTTTTAGGTACCGAGAGAATAATTTTGATATCACTAACATTCTTTATACAGTAATTTAGTTGCTCACAAGAGTTTAGCGATTTTCAAATAAATCCATATTTTCAACATTAAACATATCCGGATCTGTAAGATAGGAACTAAATGAAACATTTAAAACTAAATGAAATGCATACAACACTTAGCAAGGAAAGTAGTAACATCCAGCATTGGAATATCAAGATTTACTGTGTAAGAAATTAGCTAAAATCAAAAATTGTGATGAAGTAATGTAGAATCTCCAAAATAGAAAACCTGAAGGACAAAAAAAGGGAATTTACCCCAAGTCTTCATCCAGTTAAACTCCATGATCTTCACTAGCAGTGATGACCCACTCTTTCACAGCTGCTATGACAGAGTAATTGCTGTGAAAATGTTGACTGTGCAATCCATCTTTCACTGGCCCAAACAGATGGAAGTCAGGAGGCACCAAATCCGAACTATGCAAAGAGTGTAGGAAGACAGTGCAGCCAAGATTGGCAGAGTGTTTCAAAGTCTAGAAACTGGTATAGGGCACTATCATGTTCCAAGAGAAAGTTGTCTTCTCCTCTGGCCTTACTGTAGAAGTTCAAGCCTTCAGCTTAGTCTGCATCATGATGAAGCAATCAGGGTTGGTCTGGGTTCCAGGAAGTCTGGAAGGATCATTCCTATCTCAAAAGATGCTGCATATCACTTTTCCCACTGAGGGCTGTGTCTTCAACTTTTTCTTTGGTAAGGAATCCATTTGTCATCATTACATGGACTTGGACTTGTAATGGTGTCGTCAATCTCATTACTTGAAATGATGTGATCCAGGAAACTGTCACCTTCAGCCTCATACTGGTTCAGTAGGTCCTGAAAAACTTGCATATGGCACTCTTGCTGCTCCTGTGTGAGAATTTGTGGGACCCACTTGTCACAAACTTCGTGATATTCCAATTTAGCTACCACAGTTTCCAACGCAATGAAGCCAATATTCAGCTCCATATGCAGTTCCCTGGTTATAATCACTCATTTGTGAGAATCAGCTGATCAAGATGCTCCTCATTTCATGGTATGATAACTACACGTGGTCATTCGGAACATGGCTTGTCCCTCGCATCACTGTCGCCACTGCTCAAACGCACCACTCATCTCCTCACTGTGCTCACATGCACTGTTTGGTCTCCATCAGTGTTCAGCAAGCACTGATGAATATCAATGAGTACAACTGTTTCAGCATGGAGCAATTCAGTTACACACCTTTGCTTCTTATGCACTTCCATGTCAGATATCATTGTGTCAGACTGCCCCTATGCTGCCATCTGTTGCACAGCAGCAAAATTAAACAAATATTGGCATTGGTCTTCCACCAACATCTGCCTGTGATGACTTGGACCAACCTAATAAAATTGGAGGCACAGTTTTCAGAGCAGCTCCCTTATCAGTTAGCTGTGGACATGTGATACTTCCGGATATTTCTGCTGCCTAGATTTTTATATGTTCTGTGACATTCAGGAAATTTCAGAATGAAAGTCACTCAGAGAAATACTAAAAAAGAAAAATGAAGATATTTATTTGAAACAATATTAAATCCCAATTTGGAAGAAAATCTAGTATTTGTAAATGTTATGACATTAATGTCATAATCTTTGCATTTAAAAGTCCTTCACTTCTCTTTAAATACTTAGAGGAGTACTAAAGTGTAACTTCAAATACCAGATTTTTGCTTATAAGATTTAAAATCCATACTTGCAGTACATTTGCAATAGCAATTGAGGATAACCTTCCTCTCACTAAAAATACATCACTTTTTAAAAGATTTTCTAGAACAAATAAACTCCATGTCTATGCAAGCTTCATCTTCCCATACACTATGCATCTGGCTGCTTCATTTTTTGCCACGGAAGCTTTTTGATGCTAGACTACACTTCCTTGTTTAGTGACTACCTAGAGGAATTTTGGAAAGTTATCTGGGAAAGGAAAGATGCTTCACATATTTATATTATAAATAGTATCACTTCTCCTAAAGACAGCTTAAATTTCTAGCAGTTGGTTTTACTCAGGGGAAAAACATTTGCCTTTCAGAAGCTTTTTTTTCAGAGCCAGAGCTTATGAGGCAGCACAAATAGGTCCATCATAGAAGCAAGTCGCTCTCAATTTGGCATCCACCCAAAAGAGAGAGCAAGGCCAAGTAGATATTGAGAAGTAAGGGACTGATTCTACTCCATGTAGCTGTCATACAGTGTGTACTCTGGAGGCATGTCAAATTTGCCAGGGCAGGAATTGTAATAAAAATAGGCTCAGATCAACTCCTGCAGAAGTAGTGCAGAAAAGCTTTCTTCTAAAAGATAAATCTGTATAATATCCTACTGTTACAGAAGACCTTCAGGGTCATATCTAATCCATACACACATCTATATATATATATATATATACATCTATATACACACAAGGAATACTAACTTGTGCTTGCCCAAACGGACAGTTGTTTTAATAAAAGCATAATTTATATCATGGTTCGTAACTACACAATGTGAATACATAGATAAATGCAGATTGCCAGTTTGTATTGATATGTGCTGGAACCTGATATTCATGCAGCGAAATAAAATTCCCACAGGAAAGAGAGACTACTGCACGATCTTTGTTCTATCTTTGGGAAATCTGGAACATCTAAGTCTAGTAAAAGGTGCAATTCATATTCAGAGAAAAAGTCTAGATGTTGTTGTCATCTAGCAGATCTGCAAAGTATGAAAACTTCTGGAAGACATACAAAGATTTTTTTATTTTTTATTTTTTAAATTTAAAGTGTTTTAATTCTTCATGCAAAAATTAATATTTATTTGATCATAATACATAATTCAGCTGCTCAACTCTCATCTAGCATCACTCAGGGATAAAAGTGTCTGATTCAGAAATAGTGCCTGCTGCACAAACTCAGTTTTCATCATGGAGCAGCTCTTCTGTAATTATCAGTCAACCTTATAGGATTATCATGCATTCCTCATTGTGTTCGCTTTGCCAATTACCTTACATTTTTCTTTCCTTTTCAGTGATGAAGAACAAAGCAAAATGTACCTCTGCCAATTTTTGATTCTAATCCTCAGTTGTTTTAGGTAGTGCGTATATAGGTAGCTGAATTGGATATTTCTTGTTGGCTGCTTGTAAATATTTTGATGCAATTGAAAGAGTGATATCAGAGCTAAGAGAGTCCAAATTAGTGTTCAGGTGCACCCCCTCAGTGGTGGAAAAAGATAATTCTATTTCAATGTGATTACATCATGGTATTTTCTTGCATGCTTAACTTCCCCTAGAGGAAAGAAAAACCTAATTCCAAGTTGCATCTGATAGAACTTGCTCAGCCTTGTCAGTTCAAAGAGTTAATAAAAAAATCATTGGACTTATCAAACAAAGAGTATTAAGATGCTTATTTTCAGCTATTTCTCTTATGAAATCAAGATGTCCAGAAAAGAGTTAGCAAAATTTTTATTACGCCATCAAAGTGCTACTAATACCTTCCATTACGAATTGAACTAAATTTCTCCTCTGCACAAATATGAATTAATTTCTATGCATATATCTTAGAATTTCTATAATGTGCTACCTAGCACACTTCTGTCTTTCTAAGTATCAGATCCATGCTAAAGAAACGAATGTTGTGCCAAACACCAAGTAATTTTAAAATCCATTTATAAAAAATTACTTTAAATATTTTATGTAATGTGCTGTTGAAAACATGTTCTTCTGTCAAGTCGTTTTGATAAAAATAAAAGAGAAAGCCATATGCAAAAAAGATACATGTTTACTCAGGAGAGATGATTATTTCTGCAGCTCCAATTATTTCCATATTTGAGAAAGTGAGTATGAAAAATGGAATGAATTCGACATGGCTGAAAAAAAGAATATTAACCTCTATTTGAATTCCTGCAGCTTCTGCACATTACTTTTCCTCAGTGAGCACAGTGGTGAAGATGACTTCACCAGATGCTAGTTCTAGACCCAAAGATTTGAACTTAGCCAAAATGTAATTTATTCCTAAAGGAGGAACAGTCTATCAGCATTGTTTCAGATACAGAATATTACTGACAAATCCCTTCTAACATACACAGAACACTGCAGAGTTAATAGTTCTAATAGTGCAGAGCTAATTTAGAACCTAGGCTACAGGGTTATTATTATATTATTATTATTATTATTATTTGCAAGAGTAGCTAGGGGGACTGAACATCGTTTTCTTTCAAAGACAGTTTCAGATCTTCAGTTCAATCTGTATCATCTGGAGAAAACTATTTTTACAATGCTGTTAGAAGTTCTTTCTGGTATCAGTTTCATGTTATGATACCAAGACAAGCGTAGAGAAGAAGAACAGATCTGGGAGACTAATTACATGATACTAATTTAGCCAAGATTTGACATCTTAACAAGTGAGAAATCCCTATAATAATTTTACATTGCTCATTCACCAGGCCTAGCTCCACCTGCTTGAGAACTCCCTTGTAGATAATAGCTGCTTGCTTTTAGATACCCTTTCTTAATTTAAGAACTGAGGCAATTCTATTTACCAGGGTTTGTGAACAGCAGGAGAACACGATTGAAATAAAAATATGAAATACAATGAAAAACATAGAAATGGATAGACTTATGCATGAAGTTTACGTCTGTTGTGCAGCATGGCACTGTAGCAGAAGATTGGGAGATTAATTTATTCTAAGTGAAAAAACAATACCCAACTCACATTCTAGTTTCACTTTGACTAAGACAAATGAGTGCCTGAGAATTGGATCTTGTTACTGTCTAGTTATCACAGACTTCACTCCTGCTAAAATGTTAGTTGAGGAAACAAAAATATGTTCACAGTAGCACAGTGCCAACAGAAGTAGCAAATCATAAGATTTCTTGCATAAGGAAAGCAAGCAAATATTCTGACTGTACAGAATTGTCCTCCCTGCCCAAATCAGACTACTTCAATGTAAAGACAGGTACAAAACGAAACCAATACTCATCAATTAATGAAACAAAACCAGAATCAACTGATGGACTGATGGAGAATTAGGAGGCATAAAATATAATCAAAAGAGGAGAGCATAGCAACCATATGACATGATAATGACGATTGAATAAATGTATTTTTTTCACATAGAATCTTGTGTGAGTCTATTAGGTTTTCTGAGAACAAACAAGCTTAAAGCATGGAGAAATCTGACGGAGACAAGAATGAGGAGGTAAACGATAATGTATCAGTTGGCAGCCTGCCACCAGTGCAGGCATAATTAAAAAAAAAAAAGGGAAAAAACCCCAACACCTGAATAGAGTCTACACTGAAGATGGGAATTCCATGTAAGGAAGGACTTCAGTTGCTCGTTTACTTCATGTCTTGAATTTCTTTATAAAAGTTCTGATGAACCTTATATTTTATGTTTTATTTTTGCTTTATTTGTAATTACAATAAAGTCTCTCTTGAAACAGTTTCTTAAAAAATAAAATCAAAACCAGTTTTTAGTGGGTTCCAAATCCCACTTTCTCTATATGATAAAAAGTACATCATGTAAATGGAATTGAGTTATGTTAGAGTTCTTCCATCCAGCTCAACTTGCAAATAAGTAGTTCTAATGAGCTGGTCTACCTGCCAAATCACAAAATACAGGAAGTTTGTCTAGGACTGTTTAGAATTAGCTGATGCGTCCATCATTATACAGAGGCTGTCCTTTCTTGCTTGTTATTTTCTTCTCCAGTCATCTCCTGTAGATGTAGGTGATACATTTAAGTGAGAGCCAAAAAGATTTGAAAATATGATTTAAATATTCAGCTCATATTTCAAATTAGAAAGAAATAGGTGATGAGGTAAACAAGCTGCAGTAAAGAGACAAAAGGCCTAAATTTCCTTACTAGAAAAGTCTACCTTGAAATCAGTAATCTCTTGCACTAATTTGAGTTTGAACAAAAGAAATATAAAAGGCATGCTTTATTTTTTTCAAGAGGAATCAAAACAGAAATCAATTATTTTCATATTCTGACATAATTCTCAGTGAGCTGGACCTCTTTAAATCAGTTACAAAAGACACAGACCCCCAAGACAATCAGCATCCAAGAAGAGCAACAGTCTCCAAAACCGAAAAGGTAAAACTAGTTTTTCTTACATAGATACAAAACAGAAGAACCCTCTTTCTCTACTGCTCGTGCTTCACAACACTTCATAGTACTAGCTAAAAAGCCCAGGCCATTAAATGAAAACACATAACTTTTCTCATTATAAAAACACTCTTTTAAAAAATCTGTTCCAACAGAGGTACCAGGAAAGCCACTTGCTCTACTCTGTCTTGGCAACAGAAAAGTACAGCACAAAGCTAACAGAGGGCTCTAAACGTTTTCAGTGATAACACCCACTCAAGATTTTTCAAGGTAACATTATAATTAAATAATAATAATAATAATAATAGTGTTACTTGTGTGCCTTTTCCTGCTCTAAAACTTCTTACATGCTGCTTTTGAATTTCAGTCTTTCTTTGACTTGTCAGAGAATTTTTAATGCTGCTCGGTTGTGAATATATAGGATGAAAGTAGGTCATTTCAGTAACCTGGGGCTGTCTTTGCTCTGTCTCAGTGAACATTGTTGGGCCATGGTGAATGAATTATTTCTTTCCTTGACTGACAATAGAAGGAATTATTTTAGGAAATTTTATGCCCATTTTAGCCTGAATATATATTGTTATGTAGTCCCCTTCAATTTGAAGATGGGCAAATACAGTTGGCATTTCACCATGAAGACTACCTGGAAGAGTCCCAGAAGAAACAGCCTTTGCTTTTGTTCTGTTCAGTGCCTACTCTTACAGCATTTTGCCGTGAACAAGCAGAAAGACCTTGAGTCCAGGTGCCTCAGAAGCAGAGGCAGCGCTCGGGGCCATCCATCCTAAGAGCGAACAGCCGCGTGACTGCCACCAAGAGGACAACAAGAAAGCACTCGGTGTGCACGACACTTCCGATTGGCATTTTGTCGTCCCCTATGAGAAACGGCGGCACCCTGGGACCCAGGAACACTTCCATGCCACTCCCGAGGGACTCAGCGCTATGCCGGCCGAGCCCTGCCAGCTGCGCGCATGCACAGTGCCCCCTCTCCTCTGTTCTGCGGTGCTTTTGTGTTTGGGAAACCACACTGCTCCATTTGCTTTGTTGTTTATTTATTTTATTTTTTTGTTACTGCTTCTTGTTGCAATGCACACAAAGCCTCTGCGGGGGCCTCAGGAGCGTTCAGAGATTCTTGGAATGCTTCTATGTATCTGTATTCATCAGGGTTTTTTTTTGTTTGTTGTTTGCTTTTGATTTTTCGTGATTGGAGCTGAGACGCTTCACCATAGCACTACAGCTTAGCGTGAAGATCCCTAAACTGCCTGTCACAATATGGATAACACTTCTTAAATGTTATGTCTGGAAGGGCTGAACTGGAGCTTCTGTCTGGTCAGGGCTTGTTTATTCCAACTGATTACGGCCTATCTTTTCCAATACATGTTATTTATGAAATGCTTTTATGTCAGGCATGATAAGTACCAGGTCCATCTGAAATCTGAGAGAACTAGCCAAATAGAGAAAAGAAAGCAAATTTTTATCAGCTCCAAACCACTTCATATTTTGAGGCAGACCATACTGTATTAGCGCAGACAATCGGAGACTTCCCAAATTTGGTCCTCCCGTCTCCCACTTCGCTACTATACAACAGATTAATTTGTTCAGTCATGGCTCTAGCTGCACACCCACCCACTTACAGCTATTCTTATAGAAAATAACTTCCTTTCCCACTGATGCACATAATTCGTGTCTTCTGATAATTGTATGTCTGATACACAGAGAAAAGATAATAATGGATGAGTACTTCAATTTGTTTTCTGACATGCAATTGGAATAAAAAGGCTATGAATAAATTTATGTCTGAATACATTTTGCCTGAACAATAAATAAATACATAGAAATCTTCAAATACACTACTCCGTAACATGTCAGTAATTTTCTGAGTTTATGACTGGCTGAAATGGCATCACATGAACATAAATATATTCCATGAATGGAAAATACCTATGCACATTCGTAGGTATAATTATTATGACTGTAAGTTACGTTATATGACACGGGGAACACAGATGATGCTCCTACTACCACTTCCAATGTTATCAGCCTTTCTCATACCAAGACATTCTGAATCAGACCTTGCTACGCATTTGTGATTTTTTTTCTTGTCTGTTTTATCCTTGAATCCATGCCAATTTTCAGGTGCCCAACAGCAGTTCCACAGGTCTACAGCGCACTGCAGAAAGAACGGTGTGCTTCTGATAATTGCTTTTTCGGTTTCATCTGATGTTATTGTACTGGCAAATGTACAGATAATCAATGTCTACCCACATTCTCACTGTGTGTCATCGTTTGATAAATTTCTGCTATGTGTAAATGTGTCTCCTTTCCTGAAAAGTCCTAGCTTAGTTGCTTGCTTATCTGCTCTATGGTATGAATTATCCTTGTTGACCATCTTTGAATCGTTCTCCAATTCTGCTGTGTACTATTTGAGGTGGTGATAATAAGGATGCACACACAACAGTTGAGATGGAAATGAATAATTGATTTCTGAATTATATCATACATTCTGAATGTTACAACTGGGGAATAATTTTCTTTTTTAATATATTTTAGTAGATGCAGTTAAAATGTCCAAATTACAAATTAGAGTGTGGCATCCAATTGTTCTAAAGAATGTCTTTTCTTGCTAAAAGGAACATTAATTTATATTTGGTAATACTGAGACTTCAAAAATTCACTGTTTATGGAGTTTAACTGTTTACTCAAACTAATAAAGCACACAGAGAAGAAAAACAGTAATTGGTCATATATTTGGTATTCAGATGCTTAAAGAGACAGTAGGCAAACATGCCTGCAAATTACAAGAGTTATGAGACTCTGAGAAACTTTGTGAGAACTTTGGGGTGAGCCTAACAACATTTACAACTTTTACGATGTGTACTGAAAGCCTGAGGAACTGAAATACGGAACTTTCATAATTACAGAGCTGTATGTTTTTATATCTACCTAAATTAATGTAAAGTTCTTCTATATTCTGCAGAAACAGTGGTCCCCGAATTGGCTGAAGACAGCGTGCACTGTGTCTTCCATCTCCACACAACTGCTTGACAATCAGCATATGGCTTCCTTGGGGTCAGCCTGAGAGCAGACACATCAGGTGTGCCTGACACTGTGCTCATTGATCATGTGTGTTGAAGTGGCTTTATTCCCATATGCAGCAGGTAGCTCTAGCTGTACAGAGTTCATGCATACATCGTTGAAGTTTACAGAACTCTTGTTCAGAGCTACCTTTGGCAACAGGGAAAAAAGTTCCAGCAGGAATTCCTTTGAATCAATAAGTAGGACACCTGTTTGCATTTGTAGGTGTGAAGAAAAGCACATCCCATTGTCAGTGACTATAAGCATGTGCCCTTTCATTTATTCATATTCCATTAAGTGATAGCATTCACATATTTTCTCACAACTTAGAAAGTATAATGTCTTGAGATACTACGTGTGACTGTATCCTACCCAGAGTTAGTGGGAATCATATAGGTGGAAAGTACAGAGCACATTAAAATTGTCGGTAGAGAAAGAAGAGCAATGCAAATTTTCTGGCAAATGTAGGTCACTTATTTGTGCAAGTAAGTTTTACAGCTCACTGACTAACCTCCTGCCTTTTTACCTAAAGAGGATTGTATAGCAAGAAAAAAATAAATATTTGGCATGTAGACCGTGTTAATCTTATTTAGATACATTCCTGTAGAATGAAATTGAGATAAACAGCTAAGAAATAAGAAATGTACTGGACCACCAACACAATTAGATCAGTGTAAGTATACAGGATTAAATATGTAGTATAAAATACCTCAAACTTCATTAGAGTTCTTGCAAATATATGGATGTATTATTTGTTAATTGTCATGCAGTCATGTCTTTTAATATTGCATTCTAATGTACAAGCACAAATGGATCCTTTTCATTACTATTGTTAAATAGTAGCAAATTGAGTTAATCTTCAAAGGCTATTTCTTGCATGTGACAGTAAGTTAATGTTTTGGTATCTAGTTTTTCCATTAACTTTAGTCACAGAGATTTTTGCTATGGAGACTCTTTAAATGTACATATTTTCAGAGAATGACTTTCCGCAGGTGTATTGCAAATAGAGAGGTACCAAAAATTCCACAGGTTAGTGCTGAGTTTGCACTTTATTATGAAAAATATATCTCATCCTCTTCAAAATAAGCACTTCTGATATTAAGTACAAAGTGTTTTGTTTGTTTGTTTGTTTGCTTTTGGTTTTTTTTTTTGGTTTTTTTTTTGCATACCTGATCAGACTGAAAACTCATCGAGGAAAAGGTGGATTTTTTTAACCTGGATCAGTTCCCTAATCAGACTCAATGGACAGAAGCACAAATAGCTATGCCAGCACAGGGCAGGGTGTTGGTGGTGGACAGAGCAGCTTCCTTAGGTAACAGTGTCTGTTTCTGCAGCTTTAAAGTGTTTAACAAATGACAGATCTGTTATGCAAATCCATAGTGACTTGAGTCTGCCTGTGCTGGTGCTTTCATGGCCCGGTGGCATTCCCTTTCTCCTCTTTGCTGCACGTTCTCAGTTCCTTTGTTTTAGCACCAGATTTTGACATACTTGATGGTGAGCTAGTAGTTCGGGTAGTGAAAGTGACAGAGAATTGTACATTTTTCTTTCTGGTTTAATTTTCTATCAGTTAAGCCATTTAAAACAGCTTAGGTTGGTTTAAACTGTAGGGGGAACTGAATTTCAGACTGATGAGGTTTTTTCGCCTATACATCTTCTCTGTTGGATGAAAGATGATGGCAGTGAAAGAAACCACAGCTCAACAGTGTGTGAATTGATCTTCTCCTTCTGCTGGTTACTTTCTCTTCCCAAAGGCAATGCTTGAGGGCCTCCAATACCTGTTCAGGGAGCATGAAAGACAGCCCAAGAGAAACACGTTCCTCAGATGCTCGCTAAAATGTGTAGTGGAGTTTGTGCATGAGTTAATGTTCACACCAAAACCTCCCAGCGTGTTCCTGCCTTTCTGAGTGCCATCATCGCAGTTTGTGAGACATTAATTCTGTCAGCCACTGAGTAATGTGACAGGAAGAGATGAGGTCTTGCTGTCCTGGCAGGGAAAGTGTTCTGTGACCTGTGTACCTTGTTAGAGACTGCAGGCCTTGCTGTATTTCTGACTCACTGACTACAGGCAACAACTGGCTGCAGCCTGAAGCATGCAATGCTGACAGCTTTAAGTAAGTCAGATTTTTCAGAAAATCTATTTTGTGAGCTATGTGGCTCCCTGGTACTGTAAAACCTCCTTTTAAAAAGTGCCAGCAGATATGCATAAGCATGCTTGTGATAAAAATATATAAATAAATTATATATCCAGTGAGTTAACAGCAAAAAGGCATAAAATAGAAAAAGAAGAGGAAAATCCTTCCTCATTATGCATATTTCTGGTATAAGATAATGCTGGAAAGTACATGTGGTGTGTGTATACATGGCTTTAAGAGAGTTGTGCGTTTTGCTGGAAAAGCATTTAAGATATACTGAACCTCAAGAGTATGTACTTCTTTGTATTTATTGTCTTGGACACCCTAAAATACAGCTTTCCCTAACACTGCATAATTTATAACTTCTCATTTGTAAGTAATTTCCATATAGTTGCTCTGAGAAAAAATGATGAAATATGAAAAAATTACTAACGTTTTCATAGGAAATACAAATAAAATCCTCAATTGCCTTTTAAGGTGCCAGTCTCACAGACTGTATTTAGAATGTAAAATAATATTGAAATTACAAACATGACAGTGTCTGAATTCTTTTTTTTTTTTTTAAGACCTGCATGTTTCCTGAAAAAGGCATGTACTGCCTACGTGTTGCACTTCACAGCCATTAACACTTGTGTTATAGCCGTGGATCTGTGTTGTAACGAGGCTCTGACAAAGACCCCGAAGTTGTCAGAAGGAACTTGATGTTCTCTTTACAGGGAACTTTTCTCAGAAATCTGAGGCAATTCCAGAAAAAAAGAAAAAAGTCATTGCACTATGAATCTGCAAATCTGTAGGTATACTTCATATATTGAGAATATTTTGTGTGACAAATGTGACATCTGCATGAAATCATTTCTTTGATCAGCTCTAAAGCTGGGACTATTCAACTGTCATATAGTCTGTAAACAAGATGACCGAGGGTCAAAAACTAAAGACACAAAGACTGACTCAATAAGAGAAGGTTTTTAACAGTGTTTCAGGTATAAATTTTGAAGCACAATTATTTCCTTCATGGTTAAGTTAGTTAGGGTTCACACTAATAGCTCAGGCTATGGGTCAGGGCAGTAGGAACCCAGGTGTATGTTCCTTTCTGATATTGCTACTGCTGGAGCAGCATCTCCTGGAACAGAGACACTGCAGATAGCTGAGGATTTACATCCCCGTACAATATTTGTCAGGGGACATTTGTCAGAGCCTGAAGATGTTACAGCTGCGTAGGGCAGGGTGGAAATTTTTGAAAAACCAAGTACTGATGAGGAAAGAGGACAGCAATTTTTATCTGCCTAGGGCAGCCAAAAACCTTGCATCAGCTCTGCTCTGTTTTAATACAGATTTTATTCTGGTTTTGTTTAATTTTCCCAGGGAATATTGTGATGTACATTTGTGTTGCATTATTCTTTGTGTTGTTATTGGCTCACCTAATTCATTTTGGGGAAAGGCATTCTGAGCAGAAAACATTTTACTTTTCAAAATGCAAAGTACATCAACCTAATGAAATACCCTCTGGAAGAGTCTTGAACCCAAAAAGCCACATTGTTTCATGCACTGGCCCCTAGCAGTTTGAAGGTAGTGTTTAGAAAAGGTCATTGCTGCTAAAGTACATACCAGAGAAAGGGAAGGAAAAATATTATATATAAATAAATACATAAAAATTAGTTGTTTCCACAATAGGCTATGGGAAAGCTACATATCTGAAGATTTGTCAGCATTCACTGTGCCATTAAAGGTCTCTACTGAGATGGCACTCGGTGGGTCAGGTTAACAGTTGAGCTTGATGATCTTGAAGCCTGAATGATGCTATGGTTCTATAATTTACTGTGAAGGTTCGACAAAAGATAGGTATGTGTTTTCTTTCCTAAAAGAGCTGCATAAGTTTGTCTGTAACTTGCTGAGCCATAAAGGCTGTAATACAAAATAGTGCAAGTTCAGTGTAAAGATAATAATGTGAAATATCAAGAAGCTGTAGTCACACAGTACCACCTAATGAGTATTAACAGTTGTTTGTCACTTTGCTATAGTTCAACCAGTTTGTACTAGCACCAAAGTTGTTATTCAAGACACAAGTCAGGTTGTGTCTGGAATGTACTGTGTCAAACAGGGATGAGTGAAGATTAGATTACCTACAAAAATGCCAGTGAAACCTCAGAGCTTTTTATTTCTCATTGCTCAGTCATTAAATTCTTACTTAAAGCAGTCTTTCTGCTTCAGTTTTGGAATAAGCTCTTCTCTTTCCTCAAGGAGCTTGTAAGGAAGAAACATTGCTCATTATTCATAATCAAATATGAACAGTCTTCCCAATATTTTCTTGTCAGCTCTCAGAGAGAGGTAGCTGCTCTCTAAGGGAGGGTGACCATGGAGACAAGGCTGACCCCAGTGAGTGCTGCGCCTTCATCAACAGGCACCATCTCACCGTATCTGACTGTAGGGAGAGGAGTTGGGGGCTGTACCAGGTCCACTGGCAGTCCCTGACATGGGAAGTGATGAGTCATGGCAGGGTCCATTCAGGGTCTTCTGGCAGGAGCTAAAGGAGAAGAGGCTGGTTGCAGGACCAGAGACCAGACCAAAATGCAGGTCCAAAATTCACATCTCAGGGGCAGGGTCAGAGGGAGGACAGGAAACAATGTAAAACATATGACCACAGGGTCTATTCAGGAGTCCAGCTACTCACAGTGTAGGTCCACATGCACTCAGGAGGCAGAGCCAGAACCAGAAATGGAAGATTGGCACTGCACAAGCGTAGCCCAGGCTAAAGAGAAATGAGGTTCCCATGCCCATGGGCAATGCTGGGAGGAGGCCCCAGATGAAGCTGATAAGGGCCATTTAGGCCTATATAGGGGTGCTCTCAGGGTTCTGGCATTTCCAACAGAAACCTTTTTTAATTACCCTTCCCATCCTTCCTAGTTTAGTACTGACCGCTCCTTGTTTAGTACTGGAAATTGGTTGTGCACAGAGCAGTAAGTGATTCAACTGTCTGAGGAAAACTGGGAGAGAAAAATAAAAAAAGAGCTTTGAATTCCCCTCATACAAATTAAGATATGAGACCTGCTTCGGTAGCTGCCTACATTGCCTGTATTGTTGTGGTTTTTTTTTCAGTGACAAATGTTGTATTTTCATTGCTCTGTTTCAGAAAAGCATAGAAATAAAGATACAAGTGTTTTACCAGTGAGACAAGTTTGTTCCCTTGGCCCACAGACATCAAACAATTTCAGACTGCCTGGAAATACAGTATAGAAAAACACCATTTAGGCTGTACCGTGGGTGAAATTTTTAATTGCTCTTCAAGATCACTTTTTCACTAATGCACCACTAAGCTATTGGGTTCAGATATATTTAGAACCACCCACCACTCCCCTGTTTTCAGGGTCCTATCAGTGTTAATTAAAGAACACCTTCAATTTAGTGATTTCATTATGAGCCAATCCGTTGGTAGGGTTCATGCACTGTGTCACACTAGCTGTTTCCTCTGTGAAAACAGAAGTGGATTACTTATAATTTCCACACTTCTCCTTTCACTGAGCCACCACTTACATTTGGCTTTTGTTGGCATGTAGGTGTTGAGGCCAGACTCCTCACTGGAAAATTTGTTGGCTCCTTTCTGACTGTGGTAATAAGTGTCCTCAGTGAGTGCCCCTTGTTTTGAATTAAATAGCGAGACAAGGACATGTAAGTGTCCTGCGTTACCAGACTTCCATCCTCCTGCTGCTAATTGCAGAACTACAGGGACTGCTAGAGGGTTTGGCAGTGGGCAGGGGCAATCTGCAACCTCTACTCACTGTCATTTTTTCTGGGACTCTTTATGCAAGTGATTGGCACGTTCACTTGGGGAGCTGTCATCTCTCATAATCCACTGGCACGGATATCTCAAAAATAGCTATCTCTGAAATATCTATCCTGCATTTTTCTGTGAGGGATGTCACCCTCTAATTTAACAAATGTGTTGCCAGTTTTTTTAATAGCACTCTTTATTTCTAACATGATAAAGCACGCTCTTTCGTATTTCTGTATGGATTGAAAGTTACATGGGCAAGATTGCAAGTATATTTGAGGTTTTGCTGCCATCTGCAGTTGAAATCTAATATTAATCCCAGTTTCTGAGTGACCCCTGCTTCCAAATATCTCAAACAAGAAACAAGACAAGCTTTAATGAATATCATCACATCCTGAACTACCAAGTGCTTGTTCTAGCAGAAGGGAGGAGAAATGGTTACATAACATTATATAACTTCTCTCTGTACAGTACACCTTGATGATGCAAGTGCAAACCTCCTCAGTTGTCTCTTCAGATGTTTTTTGGACAGATTATTCTCACTCCACTGCATAAGAATTCATGACACAAACCCCCGTTTAAACTTTGATCCACAAATGTTTCAGAAGCTTTCCAATTGTAACATAGGGCTTGAGTGGTTAGGGATTGAGAGCTGTATATCTCAATTTTCTGAACTGGATCATCTATTTGTTTCGTTCCTAAAACAAAATAAGAGTAAAGCCAGTGATATAACATAGGTCTTCAAGTACTACTGTACTGAGTTTTCTCACTGAGATATGCAGTGTGTCCTAGTACACAACAGCAAAACATTCATGCTGGCATAGAGCAGAATAAGAAAAGGTTTCTCTAAGTAATTTTAATAAGATTTACCTCTTCTGCACTGTAATCATTCTGGGCACCAGAATACCTAGAAAAATACAGATGCATCAAAGGACATTTGGGATAATTAAAAAAAAAAAAAAAAAGAGTTAAATATTTCTATATATTTTTACTATTGTAAAGGTAATATATATAAAAAAGTAGAAGAGAAATTAATGTTGTAGTTCTTCAGACTTTCTGCAAATAAATGTAGAAATAAAGTAAATATGCAAAAGAATGAGAAGAATACATGGGAAGTGAGCATATATAGTTAAGTTGATGTCATTAGCATATTCTAGGCACGGTACATGAGAGCTGCCCTGAAAGCAATGTCTCCAGTGTTATTACTTTGGGGTGTGACAAAAGGGGCAGATGTTGGTGGTATGGCAGTAGAGGTTGAATCTTCCCATCAATATTCTTTTAAATTTTGTTACCATGCAACACACGGCAGCATCTGACAAAATGGTGTTTGACATGGAAGAGTGAATGAGGCAGAGGTATGTGATTCAACTCCTCTATGAGGATAAGATTGCATTCACTGACATTCCCCAACACTTGCTGAATGATTATGGAGACCTAACAGTGGATGTGAGCACACTGAGGTGAATGGTGCTTTTCACCAGTGGCAATGGTGACATGAAAGGCAAACCATATTCTGAATTACCATACACAGATGTCATGTCATGAAGTGAAGAATATCTTGATCAGCTCATCCATGCGAATCAGTGGATTATGTCCAGAGAGCTGTGTAGAGAGCTGGATATCAACTTCAGTGCACTGGAAACCATGTTGTCAACTTTGGAATTTCACAGAGTTTGCGCTGAGTGGGTCCCACAGATGCTCACACAGGAACAGAAAGAGCACCATATTTACAAACAATATGTTTGTCAGGACATATTGAACCAATATGTGACAAGATTTGGTGAAAAAATCTAAAATCCTTTTAGATTTCCTGCAACCTAGAGAAACCATCAACTCTGATCGCTACATCATAACATTGAGTAAACTGAAGCCTCCAACTTCCAGAGTCAGGACAGAGAGGAAGGCAAGCTTTCTCCTGCAACATGATAAGCCCCATACCAACATGAAGACAGTGAAGCACATTGTCAGTCTTGGCTGCACTGTCTTAACACATCCACAGTATAGTCTGGTTTTGGTGTCTTCTGACTTCCATTTGTGTGGGTCAAGAAAAAATGGACTCTGTGGGCAATGTTTTCCCAGCAACGATGACATCACAGCAGCTGTGAAACAGCGGGTCACTCTGGTGGTGCAGATTTTTACACAGAGTTTTATTGTTGGTGAAAATGCACAGCCAATGGTGGTGACAGTGTTGAAAAAATGATGTTTTATAGCTGAGAATTTGCTCTATCAAATAGTGTTATTGTGCTCTTTGTGTCAGTTTTAGTTTCCATGGAAATAAACAGGAAGAATTACTTCTGGATATAATTATGTAATTTTACATTTCTTTTCAAATAAATGTACTTAAACAGCTTCAGGTATTCGATAAGAAATTAGTTCTGGCCATTTGCAAAAAATGGCAAAATATTAGTTTATATTAGATTTGAAGACCCTCATGCTCCCAAAAAGGAATTACATGCCATTACACAGGTATTGGCTCTAGCTTCTCTAATACAGCACAGTTGCAACTCAAAATCTCTGTACTGGAGAAGGTCTGCTATACAAATCTTCTTTAAATTTCAGACCTTTGCAAACCATAGCAAAATGAACAAATATTATAAGTCTGATCCTTCTGGACTGCAAATCATCATTTCTCCTCTAAAGCAAATGGAACAGCACTGATTTGCAGAAATAGAGGATCTAGCCCTGGATTTTAAACGTTTCACGAGCTCTTCACTCAAACTGAGAAGCATACATGATGATTGAAATAATAGTTTTCTTACTGCATACTATAATTTATGCTCTGTAGCCCAATTAAAGTACTTAAAGAATCAACAAGTATAATAAAAGTACAATTTAATGGTGATCAGATTAAGTGTATTAAATTACTACAGAGTAATCACTGAGTGAACTACCAGCTTCTTTTTGCAGTCACAGAAAATCAACGTCTTAATTTCTTTTGACAAATGGAGATTGTTTCTTATGCAGATAGTGCACAGGTTAAATGAGAGTGACTGAATTTTGATGGCTTGTGTTTTTCCAAAGGATTCTTAACACAGCTATCTTGAAGTTCATAACAAGAAACTGTTTCCCTGCTGAGTTCAAGGTCAGAAACTGTAGCCATTACCAATCCAGTTTCAGTGAATTGTCTGCATGGTCTAGAATTTGTCAGACAGCATGCCAGGGAATCTGGGAATATTTCTATTCACTAGGAAGCTGGATATAATCTTGTTAATATTTATTTTCTCCCTGTAGTGTTCATGGGAAGACTTTACAATCCTCCAGTGCACAGAACTATCTATTCTTCAGTGTCAGTGAATCATGGAGATCTCTTTTCATCTATGCCGTGAGACCTTGAGTAAGTCACTTACTTTTATTATAGTATTAAATATTAGGTCTTCAAACGAAGGACATTAATACCTGGCTGACAATTGTATTATGAGGTTTAGTTGATTAAAGGATTTGGAAACTTTTGACTTCAAGTCCTTTAAAAGCTCTTATTACATATTATGTAATTGGACTAATGATTAGTACATTCAGAACTCATAAAAATTAGCTATAAAAATTGTCTTCTATAAAATTATGCTAGTATATTTTTTACTATAATGCATTCAAATTTTATCTTGAAAAATGATAGTGCAAATTGTCTTCTCCAGATTACATTAGTAAATAGTATAACCAAAAGATATACTTAAATAAACTTGAATTTACTTATTTCCTAAATTACTAGTATACTTTAGAATATCCTGCAACTGCCTATCAATAGAAGAAAGACTACGTGGAAGTACATTATGTTCTGTGTAACACTTCTTAGTGTACTAAGCCAACCTTATTTTGAATTACAAATTTTCTGTGATCAGAAAGTTTTAATTTGTGACTTAGTTCAATTTCTTACATCTGCCATAAACCTAGCATAGGTAATTTGGAAATTCAGCTTCACTTAGATCCAAGGTTCAGGTTCTGGTCATGTTTTTTCATTTTTGTTTGGAGCAAAATTCTTTCCCGAAGGAGAACTCAGTGAATTTTCTCTCAAACAGGAAAAAATACTCAGAGGAGTCATTTTGCCCAAGACAGTAACATCAAATAACAAGCCATCAAGCTAAAATGCATTAGTGCTGTAGGCCTGAGTGCTAGAGGGGAAGGAGCAAGAGCAGATTAAAACTAAAGCCTCCCAAAATATGTCTGCCACCACTTGCAACTTAGGATAGAGAGTCTCTCTATGTTGCCAAAAGATTTGCTTTTCAAGGCCCAGGATAGTATTTTGGGCTGTGGCATGGACACAAGACTTGTCTCCAGCCATCCTGTGGTTGCTTCTGCCATTGTAAGCACATGGCATATACAATGGTGAGTTTTATGAGTGTGATATAATCCACCCACCAGGCTTCCCTGTATTTATATTTCAGTCATTGTCCTCCATACCAAACTCCAGGGTTAGCAGAATTCTGTATTGCCAGTTGAAATCATTTATCTTTGCAAGAGAAAGGTGAAAGGACCTTTCCAAGGCTGAAAGTGATTTAATGCTTGTGCCTCCTCCTGGAAATCTGAGGCTGGCCTAGATGCATGCTTTCTCTGAGCTTCTACTTCATTCCATTTCCTTTTCTTCCAGGAAGCTGTCAATATAGACTACCACAGAAATCAAACAAAACTCTCCTTTACTTATGATCAAGTGCAGTTGGCACTGGTTGTACATGAGAAGACAAATAGGGAATAAAAGATTATTAGGTCATTTGAGAAAGATGAGTTGCCTTCCACCCTTAACCCTATAAATACATGAAAGAGAAAAGGAGGGAGGAGAGGAAGGAAGTAAAAATCTGGAAGTGTCATCTAACTTGTGGATTAGAAAGAAGAAGTAGTGGCAATTATGGTAAAAATGATAACAGTAACATGCTATGTGATGTTGCCTTTGCAGGATCATGCTTTACAAAATGTCCTTGTTACTCCTCTCCAGTTACTCCACTCTCTGTAAAGTCCATATATTACTCACACATCTCAACAGAAGCTCCCTCTGCAATACCTGCATTGTCAAGTTCAGCCATGTCTCCTTTCATTATCACCACCCCCAGCCCTGTGCCACCGGCAGTTCCTTGCCACCTTGTCAGTTGGTTGAGTTCTCAGCACTGGCCCAGACGTCTCCTGGCACCCCTGCTGGCTTTTACGGCCTCTGAGAGGCTTGGACTTTAATGGCTGCTCATTTCCACTTTCTGCTTCCTTGGCTGGGTGAGTGAATGCATCCAAAAATCTCTAGTGAGCCCAGCAGTACAAGGCCTGCCCTGGGTAAGGAAAGTGCTCCCCTGATTTCTCTGGGTGAAGAAAATTCACTCATTTGTAGCATGGTGGTGGGTTTCATTGTAATGTAATTCCATTCTGGGAGTTCTGTTATGAATAAATGAATAACCTTGCAGCTGCCATTATGAGTCTCCCTACTTTTGATTATAGCTCAGAGCTAATTGCAGAGGGTAAATGGGGCAGAGCCAGAAGAGGGAAAGCTTTAAAGGCTGAACAGCTGGCAGCTACTGAGGCAATAAAGGAATAGAAGGAAGTAAATAAGGATGTTTAGAAGAAACTCATTCTTGCTGAAGAAATGATTAGGTTTTCTAGAGGGTGTATTTATCTATATGGTTTTCACTTGGTTTTATGGAAATTTGCATACTATTTGAGAGCTGTGCATTGACACAAAAATGGAGATATTGCAGATGAGGGCATTTGGATGTATTTTACATTTGACAATAGTTCCAGAACCTGCTGTGTATAAAGAAGGATCAGAGATGAACTAGGTGAGAATGATGAGACCTAAACTGTGAAGAGCTAATTAACTGAGAGTTGGCCAAGTGTTGCTCTATCTGACTTGCTTTGAAGGAATAGTAAATAAAGAAAATAAGGGATCATCGAATCAGAGAATGGTTTGGGTTGGAAGGGACCTTGAAAACCATCTAGTTCCAGTCCTTGTGATACAGACAGGGACTCCTTCTGCTAGACCAGGTTGCTCAAAGCACCATCCAGCCTGGACTTGAACACTTCCAGGGCTGAGACATCCATTACATCTCTGGACAAACCATTTCTGTGCCTCAGCACCCTCATGGTAAAGAATGTCTTCATAATATCCAATCTAAACTTATATTTTAATTTATACAGTTGTTCTATCCCTGACAAAGAGTTTCTCCTCATCTTTCTTAAGAGTCTCTTCTCCTTTAAGTACTGAGAGATCACAATAAGAACTCCTCAGAGCCTTCTTTTCTCCAGGCCAAACAACTCCAACTCTCTCAACCTGCCTGCATAGGAGAATTGCCCTAGCTCTCTGATCATCACTGTGACCTCATATGGGCATGATCCAAGAGGTCCACGTCCTTACTGGCTGAGAGCCCCAGAACTGAACACAGTACTGCAGGTGCTCATGAGAGTAGAGCAGAAGGTGACAATCACCTCCCTCACCCTGCTGGTCATACTTCTTTTGATGCAGTCCATGATGTGGTTGGCTTTCTGGGCTGCAAACAGACATTGATTGCTCATGTTCAGTTTTTTGTCCACAAATACAGACAAGTCCTTTTCAGCAGAGCTGTTCTCAGTCCACTCATTGCCTGGCCCTTATTGATATGTGGGGTGATATAGTAATACTGTGCAGTAGAAATGGGCTAGCAATTAGAAGTAGTGTTACTATGACACTAAAACAAAGAGAAGAGTGTACTTTAGTTTTAATCAAGTAATGCAGTTAAATATAGTAATGCAGTTAGAACCCATTTAAATGAGGCTGAAATCAAAACTTCCAGTGAAAACTGTTGGAAATGAAGTTTATCTGATGAGCTTGATTTAAGAAACTTAGGACTCAGTCCTAAGTTAATGAAAAATAGCACCTATGCTACTAAACAAAGTAATGTGATCCAAATAGCTACAGACCTGTTTAATTGTCAAAATATGTAAGCCCTCATAACAAACCAGGATTTGAAAGAATGGAAAGTTTATTTTCTTGAAAGAATTTAATTTGATTAGTTTAAGAAGGTTAAGACTGAAAAGAAAAATGTTCAGGTATTTTTAGTATGTTAAGGTAGTAAACACTGAGATAAACAAGTTTTAGTTACAGGATATGGTAGCTCCAGAACAACTTACTATGAAGTTAGTAAATGCTGAAAGAACAGTCACAGCATTAAAATTCTGGGATAGCCCACCAGAAGGATTAATGGGACTTATGAGTTGTATGGACTTTGGCTGGTACTTGATCAGCTGCCGAAATAACTTATGGCTATGGGGACAGCAGAGGACAAAAACTGATGACTTCCAGACATAAGACTGAGAAGGACATTACATTTCTAGGAATATGAAGAAAATAGTTTTCTGGGGGGAAAAAAAGAAAAGAAAAGACATAAAACCTACATAAATCACTCTCATTAAAACACTCCCCCCCCCCCCCCCCCCCACATGCACACACATTAATATTAAAGGTATATTATTTCTCCAAGGGATCAAGGACAACTTACGACACTGAAGGAGGTAAAAAGTATTTATTATCAGGAAAGTGTAGACTCAAGAACTCTCTGCACAATCTACACAATCGTCACGGCCTTCTACTCTGAGGGTCTACATGGTGAATCGTTACATTCTGTCTTGGCCTAAGGGAAAGATACCTTCAGGTGAAAAATTGCTCTGATTGCTGGTTTTGACAGAAGACAGACTGTCTGCGGGAATCCTTTTATCTGAAGGACAGACTGAGTCCAAAATACATACAGTTATAATAGTTGAGTCATCCTTGACTACCTAAAGCCATTACTAAGATCCCATCCTACTAGTGAGGCAGTGAGATCTTTTGTGTGTTTCTTCATCTAACGGAAAGAAGAGAACCTTTGGTTCACTCTGTAGCACCGTCTGCAACACCCGGCTCACAGAGTTGCAGCTTCAGGATTTGTATTTGAGTACTTTCCCAAGCATCATAACCAATGGCAGAAACCAAAACTCTTGTTTAATGGAAAACATAAATAATAATTTACAAAATTAAATAGTAATAAATAAAGTGATAATTTACAAAAGCTCTGCCTAGGAGTTTGCAGCTACTGCTGTGAAATCCTTTATTTTTATTTTATACTGCATACGTTGTTTTATTTGGAGCCATTTTAAAAAGAAGTAAACACAGAAAATAAACATGTGCAAAGCATTAACCTGACAATAATGTTTGAAGTATCATCTGAATAAAACAGTGTAGTACCAAACTTTGGTAAGGGATGTGGTAATGTATTCAACAGGATTAAATAATATTTATTTTCCTTTCAGAATAAATTATAAATGTCACAGTTCCGCGCAGCTGAAAAGATTGAATTAATTAGCCTGTCACCTGAGAGCTTTCGCCCTTTCTACAAGGGAATGAAGTGATTTGAAAGAGTGCTGGAAAGGGCCCTCGTTCTACTTGACCTTTCCAGAGATGTGGCAGACAGATCGATGGGGAAGTAACTGCAACAAGCTGACACCTTGTAGATAAGTTATGCTTCAGGAGTCAAGAGTACCTAAATAAGTTATAAAAACATGGAGATCTACTGCCTTGTTTTATGAAGAGGTCTTCTGTTACCTTGGTTAATGCTGAGTTAACTTCCAATCACTTTGTTGATTGTTTTTTTTTTTTTTTTTCCCCTGTGTATTTGGTTGTTTTTAATTATCTGCATCATCACTAAAATAAAATTATTTGATCTGAAGCATCAGTGGCATTTATAGTTGGGATTTGTAAGAATTGATGTCTACTAGTTCTTCCAATCAGGGTAGTTTAGTGCTACTATGAAGCCCAAGCTCTTTACAGGATAATGATAGAGCAGTTTCTTCCAATAAACTTTGATCTGCTGTTTCCTTGTTGGCAGAGAAATATAGAAGAATGCAGAGAGGGGAAGCTGTTGCAGTTTGCATGCTGGATCTCTATTTAGAAGGTGAATTCCACCGACTAAATCCTGTGCTGGGTTGAGGGGGGAGTATTTGAGAACCTGCCCTGTCTACTCATTTTCCATTAACCAAATATATGTATGCCTGTAATCTTTTGCTTTTATCCAGTAGACTCTGGATAGTTAACTAACAAAGGATAGAAGCATTTAGAGCTGTATGGGCAAGCTAAGTAGTGACGTTGACGTTAGCAGCCAATCCAGATATATTTCTAGTTATCACTCTCAAAACAGACATAAATACCATAAGTTTCTAAAGAAGGAACCTACAAGGTGTTTCTTGGATTGTTGTGTAACTGTGGAAATAAGTAACCTGTGACCACCTTGCGAAAATACAGTCTTCCAACAGCTCAGAAGCATGTATTTGCATGCTCCATTGTGGGTGCTGTTAAATCACTCAGTGCTGCTTTGGAGCTGGATGGCAGTGTGAACAGGACTCAGAACTCTAAGCCTGTAACAGCAAATAGAATGATGCCTGGAATTTGAATAACTGTGACACTAATTTTTATTTTTATTTATTTATTTTTTTTAAGCATAGTCCGTGGCTTCTTAGGTGGATCAAAATGTGCTCCTTTAGCATAAGCCAAGGGCTGATCACAATACGGAGTCTGAACATGGCACAATTATTCTGGAGGCAAAGATCTTTAGTGATACGGATATAGACGGTCAATAGCAATTGCTATAAAGGTCAGAGAAAAACCTCTAGAACTGTTTAGGTTTTTTTTGTGTGTGTGCATGTGTGTGTGCTTAGGATTAGCCAACATCTCTGTTCGTAGCATAGAAAACCCAAAACAAGCTGAAGCTGTAATAACTCAGCTGTTTCCTAATGTGTATAATCACAAGGTCACTCACCTGTAAGATGATACTCTAGTCTCCAGGCCTTGCTGCTATCCTAAAATTAAATGTTTGGTGAAGAAGATGAATAGAATGAATTCTGCCTCTGAACAAACTATAGATGTAGCTCACAGCTAATGTTGAGCCATGTGCTTTTGTACTCCTTTGTCTAAATTAATCTTGATTTCCCTTTATTAAACATTCATATAACTTAAAAAAGGAATAATAGGCTGTGTATTTGCACCCATACCCCTACAGTGGTGATCAGTTACTTTCTTGAAAGGTGAGAAACAAGGATTTATAATTTTTCCACATTTGTGGATCTAACCCTGACAAATTGCCTTGAGGGGTAAGATGAAGTATGAGGCTGAAACGGCTGGATGCTGAGTCCAAAATTATACTCATCAGTTTAAAAGTGCAGTATTCAGTGATTTGATTTAGGACAGAAAACTAGATACAGACAGCCTGCAGACTGATCTGTGAGTTATTTGTATAAGCAAGTACATTGTGAATGCCATTTGTTATGGCAAATTCCACCTCTCATGTGCCACTGCCAGGAGTTTGAAGTCTCGTCTGCTGAGAAATGATGGTTTATAGCTGCTCACTTTCCAGATATCAACTGCTCTAAGGCAAAGAGTGCACATATTCAGAATAATAAAAATACCAAAGAAAAAATGTACCTGGCCTTGCTCCCTTTGTGTACCCTCTTGCAGCAATTAATGTGCAGAGCTGCAGTGTTATATTGCTGTTTTTAATCTCTCCTGTTGTCTTCTTTACCTCAAAATCACTATAAACTTGAAAGTAGCTGAATAAGGTTTTATGTGTGCTGCTGTCCAGGAAATGTCCAGCTACTTCATTGCTGGGCTTTGTGCTGCACTCTTGCCTTCTTTGTAGTATTCTTCTGGAAGTAAGGGAAGTGCTGAATGACTTGTTAATTTTTTGGTTCCCGTTTGTCTCTTTAAAAAAATATTAACACAGAAAAGACTTCTCAGAACTTGTGCCGCCCTTACTCGTCAGTCTTCCTATTTAGAGATCTCTTTAGCATGAATATTTTTCTGAGTTCTTAGCCACCATTTATTATTATCTCTTTTGTGTTGAAACAGAATCTTTAAAAATGAGTGTAATTTGTTTCAGCTGTGTTGTTGTAACTTCTCCTATCATCTATGGAAGTTCCTCTGTGGAAATGGGAGATACCCCTGAAGTCCAAGTCTGAAAGTGATCATGGCAAAGAAGAACATTAACCTACTGTACAAAAATACCTGCAAATTTTTGTTCCAGCGTTTCTTACACCAGATAAAATGGAAAATATCCGGAAGTGTTGTTTTAAGAGAAGAGTTTGTGGTTCTGTTTGAAATACAAAGTAAACATGCTGGACAAGAAAACATTTTTTTTCCTGCTAGAACTTGACATAAAGAAACACGTGGCCTAATAAAATGTTAGTTAGTCCTCCTTGATAAAAATCTCTTGATGCTAAATGTCCTTAATGTCTGAATTGAGTACTGTACAGGTCAGTCTTCTGCACTTCAAATGTTTGTTTTTTAACAGTGTCTGCTCTATATGGTGCTCCAGCTCAATTTTTTGAACTAGCCCAGTTTTAACTGTCTCCAGGAATAAACCTGAAGCAACCAAATTGCTGTTGCTGTTCTTTTAGGAGTGGTAGGGTTGTGCTCAGATGTTCCATGGTGTTTTAGGAGCTGCTGTTACCTTCACCACCTTTCATTGCAAAAGACTGATCAATCTGGCTCTCAGTTCCTAAGCTTTCCAGTTAGTACATGGAGGTTAGATCCTGGTGAAAATGATTGTTGGACACCAGCGTGGTCAGGATGAAACAGGCAAAGCATCAGGAAGCACCAAAGATAAATGTATACTAATTCCACATGTAACTCCCAACTACTAATTGGGAGCCTCTTGGAGAGGCTCTTTCAAAATACAGCTCTTGTCTCTTTCAAAATACAGCAAGAGCAAGCTGGTATTCAGTGAAGAAAGTTTGGCAGTGTTTGAGGCATTTCCCTTGTTTGGAAAACTCAGGGAGTAATTTCCTACATACTGTGAACGCACAGATAATAGCTGTGTCCTCTGGGTTTATGGATTTGTATGAATGAATAAACAACCTATGTGTCTCTATACATATTGCTAAGATTTATAAGTGGAGAGAATGAGAGAGGACTATACTGGAGCAACAGGAAAGATGTCCTCTGTGATGTGAGAGGCTGTTGTTTGCATCCCTGCTGCAGAGACAAGTTCTGAACTCAAATAATCTGTATGAATAAGCACAGGCTAGGACTGGAGAGCAAGTAGTGGAAAACTGGAAAGCCAGAGTTTGCCAGTGCGTCAAGCACAGGCTTTGAATTGCTATCCCACACAATCCTGATTTATTTATTTATTTTTCCCTGGTTGAGGGTAATTTAAGTGATACTGATTATTCCCAGCTTGATTCTGCCATGTGCATTTTCTCATACAACACCCTGCAGAGGCACTTCTCATGGAGTAGACAGTGACTGAGAAAAATTGAGGGCTTGGGAGATTCATGACACAACCTTGGTGGGCTTAGAACCACTTTCCTTAACTCGTGAAAGTATTTTCCCATAAAGAGCTTGCAGTATAAGTGCTCTTTTTATTTTCAGTCCTATATCTGGGAGCCAATTGCAGGTGATTCCTGCAACTTCCTGATACTTCTGAAAACATGAAAGTGCTGTGGACTGCATGGCATTGGCTAGTTACTGACTTTATGTCGAACTCTGGTGAAAATTCCACAATAACATCTTCAAATATCTCTACATCCTGCTACAGTTAAGCCCTATGACAAACTTCACTTATCCCGTTGTTATCACATAAAATATAAAAATTCTAACCTGTTGATTCAATTAAGCATCTGATAACAAAATAAGCAGCACTCCATATGTGAAAGCTCTTTTCCCAGACAGATAAATTACAAGTTGTATACAATAGGTTGTATACAACTGTATTACTACTTATATCTGTCTTGGTTTGCTGATTCTTTTGCACTGTTCCACAAGAAATTGCAAATCTTGAACTTTATTTCAGGAGCATAAAAATATTTAAGCCTCCTTTAGATACTTAGCCTTCTGTAGGGGCTTACAAGGAAGGATAGGTTTGTGGGTAAAGCACTAGCCATGGAATTATTCACTTGGTTGTCTCCTTCATTTTTCACTATGGACAAATTAAACAGGTTAAGCTCTTTTTTTTTTTTTTTTTTTTTTTTTTTTTTCATTTGGGACAAGATTCCAGCCAGAACCTTGTTAAAAACTATTCACGTGAGACTTACTGAGCTGACAAGGACAGAACTGCCTCCAAGATGCTACCACTTCATTTGAAGATTTTTTTTTTTTAAATGCTGAGTAGCAGTGCTACCTGTGAATTGCAGATATTGTCCAGTTTGCATCAGTTCTAAATTTTCCTTCAGTCGTCCCATAGGAAGAGTGTGATCTCACCTATGCCTTTCCGCAGCACACCACTTTTTCTGAAGCATGCCTACACCAATCTCCCTGCTGGCCTCATCAGAAGTAAGAGGAATCTTTAAGAGTATCAGCAGCTGTAATTTGCTTCTACTCATTTAAATTCAGAGGTCCTTCTGGAGTTTCCATAGGCTTAAGGGAAAATACTATTACTCTGCTCTGAGTCAGATTTGCAGTGTGAAACCATCTCTCCACTTACACACTCCACACATTGTATTTTACAGCCATTGTCTTGATTAGTAAGCTGCAATTGATTCACTAGGCAGCAAATTGAAAAATTATCTCTACGCTTCTCTGTAAAATTACCTCTGATAGCAGGTGCATTAGACAGTGCTTTAGTGCTAGCAGAAGGCTGTCAGGCTATTGCCATCTCTGCCAGCTAACTCTCACTGCTAGGAGAAAATTGAAGTCCTGAAACATTCTTAGGAGCTACAGCCACTGACTGATCCCCTCTAAATAGTGGGAAAGTATAGGATGGCATGTTGAGAGAGAGGTAAGTAGTCAAGTTACTATATTGAAGTAAATTCTGTGCTTAATTGGTCTTAGGAGTAATGGTGATTAAAGGGATTGGTTAGATAGAGCAGTATCCTATCTTATATCAGCATCTATGGATTATAACCCCTGTAGCGAACTTCTCACTCATGTGTGCCTCTGACATCTTCATCAGGAACAAGAGACACTCCATAAAACTCAGGCAGTAGCTTTAAAGCAGAGCAGGCAGTAGCTTTGCACAGTGCTTGGTGAAGAGATGGTGCTTAACACTATAGGTGTTGCAGATGTTAAAAGTACAAATAAGTTTGCCTGTGTGTCTTTTTATTTTTATTTTTTGTGTGTCTCCGTGGAAAATACAAGGGAGTTGTGAACTGCCTTTTGTGCCACAGAATATAAAATTTTCAACTATCTTGACCAGATAAACACAGATCTTTGAATTAGGATGTAATTGAATCAAAAAATTGAGATAGGAAAAAAAAAAAAAGGTGAAACATCATAGAATTGTTTGAGTTGGAAAGGAACCTTAGAGGTCATCTAGTCCAACTCCCCTGCAGTAAATGAGGAAATATGCAGCTAAATCAGGTTGCTCAGAGCCTGGTCCAGCCTGACCTTGAACGTCTCAAGGGATGGAGTGTCCACCACCTCTCTGGGCAACCTATTCCAGTGCCTCAACACCCTTAGTGTAAAAATACTTCTTCCTTATATCCAAACTGCATCTCCTCTTTTTTAGTTTGAAAACATTTCCCCTTTTTATATAACAGCAGACTATGCTAAATTGTCCGTCCCCATCTTTCTTCTAGCTCCCTTTATGTACAAAAAGCCTGCTGTCAGGTCCCTCTGGAGAATCCTCTTCTCCAGGCTGAACAGCCCCAGCCCTCTCAGCCTGTCCTCATAGAGGAGGTGTTTCATCCCTTGAATCACTGTGGTCCTTCTCTGGATGTGCTGACTCTTCTCCTGTACTGAAGACTCCACATCTGGACACAGGTGATGTCTCACCAGCATGGAGCAGACAGGCAGGATCTCCTCCCTTGCCCCGCTGACCATGCTTCTTTAGATGCTGCCTGGGGTATGGTTAGCTTTCTGGGCTGTGAGGGAACACTGCTGGCTCATGTCCAGCTTGCCATCTATCAGTACACCCAAATCCTTTTATGAAGGGCTGTGCTCCATCCTTACATCCACCAGCTTGTACTGGTAGCAGGGGTTGCCATGACCCAGGTGCAAGACCCTGCACTTGGATTATTGAACTTCTTGCGATTCACCTGTGCCCACTACTTGAACCTGTTTAGGTCTCTCTCTGAAAGTCATCCCATCTATCAGAAAGATAGATGGCATGACACAGCCTGGTATCATCAGCAAACTTGTGGTGGGTTCACTCAAACCCACTGTCAGTGTCACTGATGAAGATATTAAAAAGCACTGGTCCCGTACAGAACCCTGAGGCACACCACTTGTCACCAATCTCCATCAGGACATTGAGCCATTGACCTTCACTCTCTAGGCAAGATCTTGCAACCAGTTGCTCAACTGTTGAACGGTCCATGTGTCAAATCAATATCTTTCCAATTTGCAGAGAAGGATATCATGGGGAAATGTGTCAAAGGCCTTATGGACGTCCAGATATATGGCACCAGTAACTCTACCTTTGTCCACTGATACAGTTACACCATCATAAAAACCAACAAAGTTAGTCAGGCAGGCCCTTGGTGAGGCCATGCTGATTATCGTATATCACCTCCGTCTCTTCCATGTGCCTTAACATAGCTTCCAAGAGGGTCTGCTCCATGATCTTCCCTGGCATAGAGGTGAGGCTCAGTTCCCTGGGTCATCCTTTCTACCCTTCTTAAAAATGGGTGTGATATTGCCTTTTATTTTCCAGTCACCAGGGACTTCGCCTGATTGCCACGACTTTTCAAATAGCGTTGAGAGTGACTTGGAGAATACATTGGCCAGTTTCCTCTCTAGGATGCATCTTACCAGGACCCATAGATATATGGATGTTCAGGTTCCTTTGCTTTGCTTTGCAGGATCTTAATCTGATCTTTGCTTATGGCAGGAGGGTCATTGTTCCCCTAATTCATGGCAACCAACAATTCAATACAAACTTTGCTCTGGGATTTCAGGAGGGATTTTGGTACTGAAAAGACTGACCTGAAGAAAATTAGATTGTAAGTGTGATACTTACCTTAACATTTAAAAATTTTAAATTAAATTTTAAACCTTTAAATGAGTTAAAGTATCTCTTGGTTTCACACAAGAGATAAGCAGGATGAGGTGCCTATCAATTTAGTTTCTAAGAAGATGTATTTGAGAACAGTGGAGCCTCAGGCAGGCTTGTGTTGAGAGCCAGGAAAGGAGGATGAGGTCAAAAGGCTGGCCTGATTTTGGTGGTAGGTTTTCGTTTAATTTGGAAAATGAGTATATTTGCAAGAAGAAACAATGAAGGAGCAGCTCTGGGTCAGAGGACTAGGAAAGTTCTTGTCTTCTGAGAGCTATTTCGAAGACACTATTGAGCAACAGGAGGAGAAAAGCAATGCCTGCCTTCCTAGGGTCAATGAATAGGGACTATTTTTACACAAGAATGCTTTTTCCCTCTAGGAAAAATGCTATCATTGATGTAACTGAAATTATTGATTCTCTTCTACAGTGAATTGCATGTACCAATGAGGATTCATGTGAATATGTGCATTATTCACATCTCATGGGGAGTTTCCAGGGACTGTGATTCTAAGTTCTCCATGTGGATTCACACCTATTATAGTTTCTACCGTGTTCCTTTAGCCTCAGAAGTCCTCTCACAACTACAGTGTCTTTATTTAGGAGGTCTTATTTGTGTGCTTAGGCAGGTGCGTGCTTGTATGCTCTGGCCCTTACAGCCTGTGATAAGGCCACAAGCACCAGAAGAAGTGACCTTCCTAAATTGAAGATGACAGTGTTTTTATCTGTCTGCTTGGCATGTCTGGGAGCTGTAACAGTAAAACAGAAGAATATCTGCTTTTCTGTCCTTCCCTTCCACTTCCAACCCAAACAGAGCTTAGCAGCCTGCCAAAGGGTGTTTGGCACTAGCTGCTGTGTAGTGACCCCTGGCCAATTTACAAATTCATCCATGCCCTGGGAAGGAGGGGCTGACACATGCCCTTGTGTTTTCTTTGTGCTCTTTCAGTGCTTTCTGCTTGCTTTCTTGCCAGGCACTTTGACATCCTGACTTATTCTACAATTACAGCAACTTGCTGCTGAGAGCTTAATGAGTACGAAAGGGCACTTATGATTTCCAAACATCATAAGGCAAAATAGTGCTGTGGGGGAGACAATCTAAAAATGAACAAAAACAGTGGAACACTGAAGGGTGAGCAGGGTGGTGCACAGCCATCCAGAAATATCCACCTGCCCTGAAATGACTTGGCCTCACCTGAAAGTCCATCTGTATTTCAAGTGTGCCTAATGGCTTTAAAAATGTTGGTGCAGGGCTAGCACTGTGCAAAATCTTTTCAATCTATCATCTGAGCTGTTTTATGGTGGAATATCATTAATGCTTGGAAACCTCTTGAGTCTGCTTTCTCTGGACTCCAGCACATACTAGCAAATGAATGAATGCATGTCAGTGTGGTGGAGAAGATCCTGTGCTTTCTTACACTAACAGGATTTTCAGTGCTTTTGAGATATGCAAGGGAAAGCACATTCCTCTAGTTGTTTCAGACGAGAATAATACTCAAACATGTTTGAAATACAGGAAACCTACATATGTAAGTAAGTGCTTAACTTTTTACTAAAGGCTGTCATAAAGAAAATGTGGGCTACTGAGGAAGACCTAATGACTTTAAAAAGTTAAACAAAATCACCAGAGCAGAAACAATCAGGTCCCCATGTATGTGGGGGATCATCATGGAATTCTGTTCCTTTCTTGATGTGCTAAGTGCAGCTGAGGGTACATTTGCAGGTTGCTCTGAAAGCAATGCCCCCTATTTATTTCCATAGAATCTACAAGGGACACAAAGAACATGACAGTACTATTCAGTAGAGCAAATTCTCGACTACAAAACGTTTTTTTCTTCAACCTGCTCATTGCCATTATCTATGCATTTTCACCAGAGATGAACAAGAGTGTGAATTCCATGCTCATAAAAAATCTGCACAGCCATCTGGAATGTGGCTTGTCTTTCATGTTGCTGAAACACAGCATGCCTCGCTGTGCTCACATCCACTGCTTGGTCTCCATAAATATTCAGCAAGTGTCGGTGAATGTCAGTGGATACAAATTTTTCTGCGTGGAGGAAGTCAGTGACATACTTCTGATTCATAGGCACTTCCATGTCAGATGCCACATTGTCAAACTGCTCCTCTGCTGCTATCTGTTGCATGGTAACAAAATTTAATGGAATATCGGTGGGAAGGTTCAGCCTCTTCTGCCATACCACCAACATCCACCTACGACATAATGGGCCAACGTAATAAGACAGGAGGCATTACTTTTGGATCAGAACTCACAGAAGCCAGCTTTGCTGAGACCCTTTCTCCTAATCCAGGCTGCTTACCGAGGGCTTCCCTTCCCTTCTTAAATGGTGCCAGGAGTAATGACAGCGTTACAGTAAGCACAATATCCTCAGCGTGGCTCACTATGCTTGCAAAGCAAATCATGATCTCTTGGGCTCTGACAACTCATTTGCTGCTCGCATGATGTAGGGTTTAGCCTTCAGAGACTCCTAGATCGAAGAGCAGTTACTATTGCCCCCATCTTAATTGCTGAAATTCAGAATTGCTCAGGAGGACAGAGGGTGGCAGCACAGCGCTGCTGGAGCTCACTCACACAAATTACAGAGCTGAGGCAGTGCAGAGTGCGTGTTTTTTCACATTTCACACACAATTGCTTCTAATTAAATGTACACTTTTGTTGTTGTTGTTGTTTTCTTTCACAACAGGGCAAAAATAACTTCTGTTTGCCTTTTTTTTTTTTTTTTTGTTTTTGCTTTTATATTTTTATTTACAACCATGTTCTTGGCTTAAACTTGAGTGGTGAAGTTGAAAAACATGGGTCATATATGTAGGGTGTGTGTGCAGAGACAAAAATTGCCTCTAGGATATTAATCGTGAAACTCCAACTTATTAAATGCTATAAAATTGCTGCCTGCTCTGATGATGAAAGGGACATTTCTTAGCATAAAGAAGAGTAAACAAGTGCAGACGGTAATGAGGCTGTGGCAAGTTCTGAATTGGGAAAAGAGTGAAGAATCTGCAGTGAGAGGCACTGTAGGATGTGACCAGGACTGTGGAAGGAGATGTGTTTCAGGGAGCCTTATAAATAGCTTCAGTTTGCACTTTTCTCCCGTGGAGAAACCAAGTTAAGATGTTGTTTAATGTGCTGCTGGAAGAGGATGGAATTTTCTGGTGTTGAGGACTAAAATTTACAAAAACAAACAAACAGAAGCCACAAACCCCAAAAACCCAAGCCAAAGCCAGATCTACATCTACAGCTAGATTTGGAGAATTGACACAATCCATATTCCTCTTTCATGTTCCCAACAAAGTGAAATGAAGACACTAGGCTACTGATAGCACGACACTAGGACATGCATGGCTAAAACATTATCCATGAAACAGTTTCTCAGCAGAATTACTGAAGCATCCTTGGGAATTGTTAAAAATGATAAAAGGCTTCCTGCATGAGTGTCAGAAATAGGTTTTTTAAAAGAAGCTATCTTAACTTTGAAAGGAAGCCTTGCCCATTTCTTGTGTGAACAGGAAAAGTCTTTGTCTCTTGTACTTTGAGTGAGAATTCATCTTTCAGATGGCAGATGCAAGTTTTGGAGCACACTGATTAAAGCCCAATGTTACGTATTTATCAGTTCTGTATTATTTTACGTTGGTGATGTGATTTGAACCTGCGTTATGCATTGGTTATCTTGTACTTGTAGAAATTTTCAAGTTACAATTGTAACTACCAAATTGTGTTTGATGGAAATCTGTGAAGGTAAAATGTAATTTGTGATTTGTGTTATCATAAGAGCTTAGTCACACGTGCACAGGACAAATTTTACAAATGACTTTTTCCTCATTCACATTGTTTACCACCTCAGCACTTCACTTAGATGAGATGTTATGTTTTGCTTTTATGTAGGTTAATTTACTTAATCTTGTCTTGCTATGTTTTGGCTAATCAGAAAGTGAATCATAATAGTTTTCTGTGTGCAGATGAAATTCTTTTATGCCTGATAATCTCAGGAGACATTATTTCAGTTCTGAATCTTCTCCAGAAGGCTAAGTAGCTTACAAGGAAGGAGGACCGACATGCATACTTAGTTCATATCAATCATGATTTTAGTTCAGAACAATGCAGAAGAATGGCTCTGAGCTGAAGATGTCATATTCAGGAAAATTTAAAAAGCTTTTTAGGTGTGGAAGAATTATTTCCACCCTTAAACAATAGAAGAGCTTTGTAGACCTAAGTCCAATGAAACACAGAAGAATGGGAAGTAAAAACAGCCTCTTCTACTTGACTATTGCTTGCATTTGTGATTCCAGTCACTCTTTAGAATCCGTTTCTAACATCATTGCTGTTTTTTTCTTATTTTCTTTTGTCTGGCAATGCTTTTAACTGTAAAAAACAGAAGGGCATCTCCCACCTCAATTCCTTCTGGATGTCAGCTCACTTATCTTTTCATACAGGCATTAAAAATCCTTGAAATAACAAAGGTCAGCTTTGAACAGACTAATTTATATTATTAAAAAAGAAAGTAGTATTTAAAAAGTCAAAACCTGATTGATAGAAATCACAGCATGCGTTTTCATTGGAACTGTACACTGTAGAATCATAGAACCATGGAATTACTCAGGTTGGAAAAGACCTTCAAGATCAAGTCCAACCGCATATGTTTGTACAAAGAATCTGGAATGTTTCTGAGAAAATCTTTTCAGTTACCTCCCTTAACAACAATTTGATAATCTCCTGCAGTTGTGTTAACAGTGATGGAGCTTTATGTATTTATTTCCCTGACATTACATTTCTTATTTACAGTCTGAACTTGACAAATTAGAAATAATGTTGAAAGACACAGGTCTGACAGACCATCTGCTGCAAATGTAGCATTCTGCCCTGCATGAATCATTGTTTTAGAAAAGCTTTCTTTGCTAGAGGTTGGGCACAGCATGCAGTGTGTTTCTCTGAAATGTGCAGGTAGCTATTAATTGCATTTCATGACACACACTTCCATCTCAGCGGGAAGGGGTTCTACAAGCACTTGGTATCTGGCAGGCTTGCTTTCTAGCAGTTACAAAGCAGTAAAGTTGCCCTGACTTGAAAGGTGGAGTTCCTCAATCTGGAGAAATCTTTGTGATGGAAAAGATTGTGAGAGACACAGGGCTGGGCTGCATTGTGGTGGTACTGGCAGTACAGTGGGGTTGGCAGGCAGATGAATGCAGTAGCAGCCACCTGCATTTCTCCGCTGCAAATGAGGCTTTCTTAGGTGGGTTCGACTTGTGCTGGGAGGCAGAGCAGCTCGTCAGGATTTAGTGAAGTTATTTTAGCCAAGCTCAGGAAGACTCCAACACTGTGCCCTTAAGTTCTGAAGATCAAGAAGCATTCTGAAATAATTGTTCCCAGTGGAGACTGTAATGAGGTTAGGTTAAACACATTAAATAATTGTAATTCCTTATTGTCTAATGACACCATTTAAAATAGCATTTGAGATCCCAGGTAACTGGGTTAGATCAGCTTTCCTCAATTTGATAGAAACATCTATTCATTCCTGAGAGACGTGTCATTTTACAACTGACCAAGCATAAGTTTTCTGTGTTTCAGCATAGCGATCTGCCTATAAGACGTTCTTTTATTGCCCCATGTATAGGCAAGATATTTTTTTGAGGGCGACTTAGAATAGTTTTCAATATAAAAATGTTAGGTAGGGCAAGAAAAACAAAATCTTTTGAAATTATTCAAGAAAGGAAGATCTTTATGAGCTGCTGTGTCAAATCTAGACAGACTAATTGCAGCATCCTAGCATCCTGTCAGTAACAGCCTCATGGCTGAATCTTTTTATTTTTTATTTTTTCCCCCTACCAGTCCTTTGAAATCTTCTTCCTTCAATTAGTCTCTGAAAAGAGATCAATAAAATAGTTTTCTCTTTTGAGAGTAAAGATGAGTCTAGACTTCACAATGGATAAAGCAACAGTTTGTCTGCAGGAATGATGAAATCCTCACTCTCAACCATTGTAATATGTCTGTGGGTCTCCCAGTGGGACTGGACCATCCCCATTTGATGTGCTTATATCTACACAAAAAAGCAGGCTTTTCTTTCAAAACACTTGCAAACAAACTAAAGAAGGCTTATGAGAGCAGTGATGTTAGGGGGAAATATTCAATCCCATGATAAGGGTAAATTCAAAGTATTTGGAAAAGGGAGCTGTTTAAAATAAGCTTTTTTTTTTTTCTTTTTTCTTTCTAGATCCGTTCTATTACTTTGACTCAGCCCCTAAATAATATGAATGTAGTCAGGAAATTTATTAAACTTTGAGTCCTCACAAGCATTGTTCTGTAAGTTGTTGTTCAGCTTTGTAATGAACAGTGAGCCCGTGACAGACTTTACATCTTTTTCAAAAGAAAATGATAAAGACAATAGTGGAGGCACCTAAAGACAGAATGCATGAAGATGACCAAACCTGTGCTTCCTAAGTACTTATGAGAAGAATGATGTTCCTGAAAACCAAACTCAGCTGCAAAGACAAATGAGTCCCAGAGTAATTCCTTCTGGAAGAAATTGTAGATATCCCCCCCCCAAGCTTGAAGGTAATGCAGAGGTTGTAAAGTAAGAGAGTTTTATGCGCGGACAGTGAAAAGGACTTTCATGTTGATGACTGCCCCAATTGTTCAGGTAAACTTTAAGTTAAGCTCCTTTCTTTCTGCTTTTATGTTCAAACGAATTTGGCAAATAGAAATTATATACAAAATTCATCTAGGTCCTGTAGACCATAGCCATGTAATAATGAGCAAACTTGGATTGCAGAAACTCGCAGCCTGGGAAGGCTGCCGATGAGATCTTGATTCTGCTACCATGGAAGCCAAAGCAAGGTCCTTAAGATCTGCAGTTATCTGCCCAATGCACCAGGTGCATGGCAGAGCAGAGAATGGCACCTCTTCCACTTGGAAAGGCAGTCTCCCCAGAGAGTTGATCCAGATTTGTATTCACTAGTCATAGCTACAGTAGTCATCCTGTAGTTAAAGCAGATGACTGACTTAACCTACTTAGTGAGGTTAGAGCTAGAAAAACATTGCAGATCTCCTTATTCCTCTCTGTTTGCCTTGGCTTTCTCAGCTTCACTGGGGAGACAACAGCAACATTGAGAAAACCAAATATTTGTTCATATGAGTACATTTCTTAATTAGCAAAGTTCTTTGAAAAACTGTCTACGGTAAGTGTTCCAGCAACAATAGGAAGCTAGAAATTGTTTCCTCTGGTGTTTAGTCACCTCTTAGGATGAAGCCACTAATTTCTTCTCCTCCCTATTTAGCACACACATTATGTAAATAATCCTAACAATAAGCTGTCTGGAGTATCTTATTGCTCAATTAATATGGTTTAAATATTATGAATAAATAAGATCACATTCAGATTCTGAGTACAGTAAAGCAAAGGGGATATGATCCAAGATGGAGTTTCAACTCCCTTCGCATCTGTTCCTCTATTTTGTTGGATTAATTTTATGTTCTAAATTAAATTATTCTTATGAATCTGTTTCCTCTGATGTCTGCCCTCCTCCCCTCGTCTTCTCATCATCTGTCTGCTCAACTCCTTTTGCATAGGGAAATAAAAGCCACTTGACAGCCCAGCTGGCTGAGCTGGTCTGTGCTGCTCCCTCCGTCCCTCACGGGGCTCCTGAATGTGCCAGGCTTGGAAATCTCGACTGGTTGCTCTCTGTTTTCAGATAAATACAGTCCTCCCAACAGGCATTCATTGTTACTTTGATCCATGTTTTAATTAAAAACTTGGGAATTTAAGATCAGTTGAACTGAAGTGGACCTATTTTTTAGTAACAGATCCTAGTCTTCCTCTTCTCTCTGCCCCAAAATAAAACTCAAATACAGGTACTTCTCAAGGCTTTGCTTATTTCTGCTTAGTGAAGGAGAAAAAGTTGTTGAAGATTTATTTACTTTAGCTGGTTCTCACAAATACATATGTATATATAAACAATTATTTTGTTTGCCTTCCTTACGACCTTTGTCTGAAGCTAAGCTTTCTTTTTCCCCCCTTTTTCTTCTGGTGACCTGAGAAATGTGGCCATGTCACTGCTTCCGTAGCCAAAAGTTATACGTGTATATATTGAGGTTTCATTTTTATTTCCCTAAATTGTAGATCCTTAATGGAATTAATTGACCCTCTCTCTGGCTGGGAAAAGGAGCTGGCACACTGTGGGTTTAAGGCAATCTATAAATAGTCTCTCCTTTTTGTATCTATGTATTTTTAAGTACTTAGTCATGTAATTGTCATTGAAACTCGAGTGTTCCATAGTTGGGAAAAAACTTCATCGAAATCTCCCTCAGGGTTTAGAAAACCCTTGGAAAGGGATAAACTAACACATGATGCCTAAGTGGAATTTTACAAACTAATTACAGGTAAAAAGTCACTCTGTTTTTCCAGAAGCATTTTCAGACCATGGTCTCAGTGCTGCCATGTCTCAGTGGCAAAGACGGGTCTGAAATGTTGCAGCGGTGTTGGATGCATTGAAAGAATGAAAGACAAACACAAATACCTCCTTTTATCATTTCAGGTTTTGTTTTGTTTTGTTTTCACCTTTTAATTTATTTAATGTAATTCTTGCAATCTCACTTTGCAGACCCTTGATTACACACAACTTCTTGAGCGTGGTTTGTATGGCTTTACAGTTTTGCTTCTTCTTTCAGAGTATGTGGGTGTGGGCAAAGGAGAATGCAGGAGGATCCTGAGCCCGCTCCCATGTGCTGAGAGATGTGCTGTACCTGTTACTTCATGATGAAATCTCTTTGAGTCTGCCTGCTGAAACCGAAGATGCTTTTTTTCCCCCCTTGTTTAAGAAACATTAGCCATAAACTCTACACTTCTGAAATTAATTTCTTTCTTCTACCACTACTTATGCTTATCTCTTTGCCTGCAGTGAAAGAAACAGCAACTTAATGCAAAGGAAATCACACCTGATTTATTCACTCTTGTATAAACAGCGTGTATTTTTTCACATGCAGGTAAATGGAATTATAAAGACAAGACTTTGTGAATAAAATTTTGAGAAATGAGAGTTCACTAGTAACTCATTTACCATGACAAGAGATGAATAGAGGTAATTTAGTCTCGTAAAAGTAAAATTGGCTCATGTCTTACACAGGAGTGGGAGAAAGAATATTGTTTAGCGGCTGGAAAGCAGCACAGAGTTAAGAATTGGCAGCTGTGCTGAGGGGGATTGTCTGCCTGACTGCATAACCTGGGTGAGTCACTTTGTGTGCCTGGTGTAAGTGCTCCCTTTTGTAAATACAGGTCTAATTTTTGGTGAGTTCCTAGAGGGTTTTGTTCTTCACAATGTGAAGCATGAGAAAATAGGACTCAGTATGGTGCTGGTCTATTGCTGTGTTTTAATAAGAGTTTCCCTCTCTCTTCTCTGCTCCTGTGGCTGATATATTTGCTCTGTAAGTGTTTTTCAGCCTTCAGATCTGTCCTGGGCACAGTGAGAGCGGAAAACAGGCTTGAAAGTAATCCTGAAGGAAAAGAAAATATCCCCTGGTTTTAAAGATATATAATAGTTAGATAAAAAGATTACGGTCTGCAGGACTAGGCATGATGAGGCTCAGATGAAGTAGAAGATCCTCTGAGGTACCTGCTTGGACAAATAAGCAGGACTGAGGGCACAAATGAAGTGTGCCTGGGAGGATATTTCCTCAAAAAAAAAAAAAAAAAAAAAAGCAAAACCAACCCCAAACCAAACAAATGGGAAAAAAGAACAACTCACAAAGCAATGAGAGGCTGAATAAAAAAACTACATGAAGAAATTCCCCTTGTTACCAGTGAGAGAGCTGGGGAAAATCCCTGAGCTAAATGATGGTCAGGGCCACTCTGTGGTCTGGCTTGCCAGTGGCTCAAGGTCTAGGGCTACTGATGGCCTGAAGGGGGAGAGACCTGGCAAGAAGAAGGTGGTTGCAAAAAATGTGTGAAATGAGCAAAGGTTTTTTCATAAATTGTCTGGAGCAATTTGTTTCTCACTATGAAGGAAAAAAAGCAAAGGGTTTTGTTGTGGTTGGTTTTTATTCTTTTTGTCGTCATTGTTGTTCATTTTGAAGGTAAGGCGGAAAGAAAAGTAGAGGTCTGAGGTTAAACTGGATGGGTGCTGACATAGCCTTTGTTCTTAGAAGGGTCAAGAGTTTTCATAAAAATCTGTACCATCAAAAATTCAGTGGTTCCACAGTGCAGGTAATGTTTGTTTAATGGTGTTGAACAGTTTAAATAACAGAAGTGTCCGTTTTCTGCCTAAGAATGTAGCTTTCAGCATTTTCATTCTCTTAAGAATGCTGAACATTAAGACTGATCAGTTTCTATTTTGGCTCACAAGAGGTTGTTACTCTTTGTCTGTTTGAAGACTGGTTATAATAATCTAAAATGAGGTTGCTAAATCTCACATTATCAGTAATTAATTTAATTATATGGTTCTGTTTTCATTTTGGAGGTGCTCTTAGTTTCCCCAAGTAGCAATGATGAGCACCAAGCCGTGCTCTCTTAAATAATTAACACATTATTTCTGGTAGATGGAAACAGCGAGATGACTCGTGTCTCTTTAAAATGTTCCCCTGAATTACTCAGAAGATGCTGCTGTGTTGATAGCACCCTTCTGCTTCTCTGCTTTTAATCTGTTCATCGTGCTGCAAATCTGTAAATAATGTTGTTTACAACAGTTTTTGGTTCATTGCTAAGCATGACAGCCAGCTTTGGTCTGGGACTCACTGAAATCGGCAGTGATCACTCTGGACCAGCACTAATCCGATCTCTTTGCAGGCTGGGTTGTGCGATACCACTGGGATTTGAAAAGCCTTTTCAAACCTAGCTAGCTGTACAAATGCTCAGAGGCTGGTCTGGGCAGGAAAGAAAGAGCCATATGAGCTGGAGGAAATACCTGTCTATCCCAACCTTTAAAAGATTTGTGTGCGTCTGTCTCTAAGATGTATACTTCAAAAAAGTCTGTAGCTATGTACTTAATAGCAAAAGGAGGCAGCAAGCAGTTAGAGCAGGCTGTGGAATCACTGAGGCTCAGCAGAGAGCCAGGGAGGTGAGTAAAGACTCCTGACTGATGTTTGCATTGCAGAGCAATGAACAACCCATGACTACTGTCTCTAGAGCTGGGAGGAGGGGGGGGGGGGGCTGAAATTACTAACTCATGGGGTTTGTTTCTTTTACTGTTTTAACATAGAATAAGACAAAAATTGTAATATAAAATGCATTTTAATAAGCCAGTGAAAGAAAGCCATGTAAGAATATTCTCAGCTTTAGAAGGCAGGCAAATTATTTCACAACTAGCAGTGCCCATGGGTACTGTGGGAAAGCCCCAAGCCTGTGACCACGCTGCAGAGTGGGAGGTGAATTGTGGCACAATGAGGGGACAGGAGGCAGCCTATAAATGCTGGCTTATATCAGAATAAGGATATAAACATATATTTTCTGGCTGTAGTTGTCTGGTAGTGTTTTCAGTGGTTGAAAAAAAACACCTGAAAAGAGGTTGTAGTGAGATAGGATCAGTCTCTTCTTCCAAGCAACAACTGACAGGACAAGAGGAAATGGCCTCAGGTTGCACAGGGTTTGTGTTGGATATTAGGAAAAATTTCTTTACAGAGAGGATTGTGAAACATTGGAATGGGCTGAAATAGTTGAGTCGCTATCCCTGGGTGTATTTAAAAGACATGTAGATGTATTGCTTAGGGACATGGTTAAGAGGTAGACTTGGCAGTGCTAGGTTAACTGTTAGACTTGATGACCCCAGAGGACTTTTCCAACCTAAATGATTCTATTGGCCTTACGCTGCTTTGTGGTTTCTGCAAATGGAAGTTTATGTTGTTGTCTCTTCTCCAACACAGTGCTTTCTACAACTCATTTTGCCTTAATCTTTTCACCACTGATCTCCTTATGCCCTTATCTTGTTTGAGAAATGGACAAGTGACTTAAATTTATCATGTCTTCTATAGTAAAAAACATTTCAGGGAGAGAATGCGTCTGCATAACTTGTTCCACATATATACCATTGTATAAATGGTGGTTATTAATAACGCATCTCAAAAGGTTCTCTTATCTGACAAGTGTAGTTTTATTTTAATGTATAATATTTATGGTGTGCATGCAAGTGTTCTGCAGTATATTTTAAAAAATTAATGGGTTCTCACAAAATGGGAGTTCAGTATTATTCCTGGCTGTTAAATCTCCAGTGAGAAATAGAAAGAGGCTGCAGGATTTTGTATGCAAATTATGAAAGGTGGAGATTATACTTTATAGATGCTAGCAGCCAGTGCTGGGAGAGTTTGGAAAAGAGACGGAGATGCTGTGATGGATGAAAATATTTGAGAGTGATAGAGAAAATAAAGCTCCAAATTTTGTTGAAGCCATTCATGTGAAGACATGCGTACTTCAACTAAAGAAGCCAAATATCAGTTGAATTGAAGTCACTGATTTTTTTTCACCTGGTACAACATAGTTCTGAATTATAAGAAAATGTATAGTTTGCTGAGAGTGAATAAATCCACACAGTGTTTATCTTCTAAAATAACTGCATTTTTAAAATAGATCATCCGTAGGATATTAATAAAAGGAAAAGACAAAGCACCTATGCTTTCTTTTCATAGTGCTCTCTATGCTATATCTGCTTCATAAATTTCCATGTAAAATTGCATGAAATGTTTTCTCTGAGTGAAAAATTGACTTCACTAAAGTACACATAAATGGGAGTTTGGCTGTTGACTTAAATTGAGCTGGTTTTCCTCCTGTATCGGTTACTTAAAAAAAAAAAGCTTGTTGATGCAAGAAAATTTCCAGTTAGCTCACCATGATGACAATGTATGTATAAAGAGAGGAGACTGAGCGCCCCAAACAACTTGTGATCATGAACAACCAATTAACTCTACAGTCAGAAAATATCCAATCACTTCAGTGTGAGGTTGCTTCTCCTCCTCCTTTTGCCTTTGTGCAGAAAGCAATGAGAATTATATGCTGAGGCTCCACATTAAAGTCTGTCAAATCTTGCTGCAGAAGTGGATACTCGCATCCATAAATGTAGTAGAAAACACTAACGGAGTCTGCGTGATTTTTCTTCTTTATTGAGAAGCATTCAATTTTTGAATTAAAGTAATGTGTGGACAGCAGCATTTTACTGGACAAGTGTATTCAATTTCTGATCTAAGAAAAAATTGTGGAGTACTTTGCTGGTTTTTCAGAGATAAATGTGAAACAAGAATGCCAAGTTTTTTTTTTTTTTCTCTGTAGCCTCAATTTCCTTTAACCTGATGTAGTTTTTTAGATCTTAAGATGTGGGAGCAACACCAACTGGCTTCACCCAAGAACTGAGTATCGCAATGGAAATTTTACCACAGCAGTCAAGGGCCATTGCAGAAACTGGACTGCTCATATCCTTCCTGGCTCAGAGATCCTGGGGAAGCCCGCTGAGTAATTGCTCATTATGTAGGTCCTGCCTTATCTTCTCCCCCTTATTTGCATCTCTGGGTGTCAGGAGAGAGGTGATCAATAAGATGATAAACTCACTTCTTCATGTCTCTATCTCTATCCCATTGGACCATAAAGCTGTATTTTAATTAGTTTTCTATCATCTGTCTGTATTCTTACAGTGACACTTGTGGTAGAAAGTTGCCTTGTGAGAAAAAGAGGAAATAAGTTTTCTTAAGAGACTTGCAGGTTTTTCTAGCATTTTTCTTTGAAGTTCCTGTGCTCTCAGCCTGCTAATTCTCCTTTCTTTCTGTTCCCCTGGCATTGGTTTCACATGACCCAAGTCCTGAGCCCAGGTTTCTGGGCTGCATGAGCAGAGGGTTGTTTTTGTGCAAGTTGTGCTTGGCTTGTGCTTCCTTCGGGTCAGTGTGCTGTGGCTCCCGGTCAGATGGATCATGGTTGGTTTTCCACTGTAAAGGCAGTGGAAAATGCATGTTTGAAGCTACTTCTTGGCACTTTCCTGCTAAACATAAGTACTGGAAAAAAAATAAAGCAGTGATATTACTTGGGTTGCAGAGTTTCCAGAGAAATGCCCTGGCTGCAGCAGGTCTTAGGCAAGTTTGCTTCCCTCTGGCTCTGGTTGGAGAGGTGTTGTGTGTGGCTCCTGTCTTTGTGGCAGCTGAGTCTCCTGGACACCTTGATCCTGTTGTTGGGCCCTGCTCAGACAACATGTAAGTAGGGACCACAGTGGGATAGAGAGGCCTGGGAGGGGAGGACATGGGGTGGCATTTTACAACTTTTACTTATGTTTGACCTGCATCTTTCACTGCCCACATGAGTACCCAAGCCTCTGATTGTTCAGATGGATTTTCTGGTCAAAAGATCACAGTGTTGATTATAGGAAAAAACATTTCTAACTAAAATTTACATTGAAAATAGTGCATTGCCAAGGAGCTATAGGCACTTACACCTAGCAAATCTACTCCCTGAGCTAGCTGTGCCCTCAGTTTCACATATAGCAGCAGTGAATAGAGGACATTTCCTTATGATTTGTACTGTATGTCTTAGTAGGTTTCAGTTCTCTTCAGGCTGAGCAGAAGCCCTTCCTTGCACAGAAGGTACCTGTTGCAGTTCAACGCAACAGGTAGCTAAGCACCACCCAATCATTTGCTCACTCTCCCCATTCCCAGGGATATGGAGGAGAGAATCTGGGATTAAAAAAAAAGTAGAACTTGTGGGTTGAGATAAAACTATTTACCAAGATATAGAAAAGGAAAGTTATGGTATTTATGACTGTGTGTATATACGTGTGTGTACATGCGAATGTATTTAACAAGTGGTGCACAAACAATTGCTCTCCACCTGCTAACCAATGCCCAACTAGCCTCCTGAGCAGCAAAAGAGCCAGATGAATCTCCGCTTCAAAACTCCTTCTGCTTGATGTCATATAATATGGAATATCCCTTTGGCCAGTTTAAATCAGCTGTCCTAATTATATTCCCTCCCAGCTCCTTGGCCCTTTGCTATAAATGGCCTTGGGTCTGTACAGCGCTACTTAGCAGCAGCTATAAACATTGGTGTGTTATCACTGCTGTTTTTCACCTCGAAACAAAATATAGCATCATACCAGTCACTCTGAAGAAATTGTCCCAGGTGAAACTAAATGCTTCAAATTCACCAGTGATGGCTCCAAAGCGGTCACAGCCTCCTTGTTATGTGGCTCCAGGAAAAAAGGTTGTGCCATTGGAGTCAGCTGGGTTGCAGGTGAGGGGTTGGGAGCAGGGAGGCCAGGGGACACCAGAGACACAGGGACATGCAGCCATGCCAGCTGGCAGCAAACTCTGCTTTACACAGGCGGGACACGAAGGAATAGATCCTTGGTTACTGAACCACCAAGAGCTCTGAGTCTCTTGAGCTGGCTGGTTGAGCCTCTTCTCCCTTTCCAGGAATCAGCACACTAAACGTGTCTGGATAATAAATTCCTTTTGTGACATTTTGAGTCAGTATGTTTTGTATTCCTTAGGCTTCAGTGATCTGATGTTTGTCAGCTCTTACCCATGATGGCTGTGGAGTGTTGCAGCGTTAATTTGTTGTTGCTGACCCTGCCATCTCTGGGTGGTATCTTTGGGACGTTCCAAAACCCTTGTGTAGCTGTGGGTTGAGTAGTGTTACATAAACTGTGGTGACTGGAATTGCTCATGCAAAATATATTTCTGTAGGTAGTGCTGTTTCTGCTTACTTATGTACCATGGAACTGTAGCTTAATATTTACAGTAACATAAAATGCGTGCAGTTTATTTATTAAACAATGAAACCGAAACACATTCAAATGGAAATAAAAATCCTTGTATATACACGTTTGGGCATACTTTTGCACCTCCTTTTACTTCGTCCCCACTGCTCTGCAGTTCTTTGCAGTATACTTTTGAAATAGGATGCTGTAATATTTTAAATTGCGAGTGGAAGGAATGGGACAAAGCTTAAGGTTCTCATATGCAACATTTAGCAAAAAATTTTCACACAATTTTTACCACACAATTGGACAATAAAAGCAAGGGTATTAATCTATATTTTTATTATCTCTTTCACAGAATCACTGAACTGTTTGAGTTGGAAGGGACTCTTACAGGTTTGGCAGCTTTTTGATGCTTTCTTCCTGTGTTTGAGATGAACCAGGACAGGCTAATCCCATGATGAAGGCAGATTAGCTGAAGGGGCTCTTTATTTCCATTGCAGATGGCCTCTGATGAGCACTGGGTTACTCTAGTACTAGAACAAAACCATAGGGCAACACAGACGGCGGTGTAAATTCTTTACATCTTGACTAACAGTCAACTCAGTCCTAGTTACTTTCCTTTGGCAGAAAAGAAACTACACGAAACATCCAATTACTGCTCAAGCAAGAGACCAAACTGCACGTAAGAGTCAAAAGTCAAACCCAGACTTGTATTTACATCTCATGTTCATCAAGCAGCATTTTATGTGACCCTGAAGCCAGCTACAGGCAGGGGCTGCTCTCTGACCACCAAGAAGATTGTGCTCTACAGCTGCACATGCACAGCTGTGCTGTAAAAATGAAACACTAGATCAAATAGCTACCCTGAAAAATTACTTGCACAGGTGTGATGAGTAAGTCTTTAGATAAAAATAGATGCTTCTGAGACTGCTCTGTGAAATCACACAGTTTATTTTACTATCATCTTTCAATGACGGTTTCTACTAGTCAGAGAAAACAAGCTTATCTATGAGGCGTGGTTGTTATTTCAAGGTTTAGATCAGAGACGGTAATGACACAGCCTTCTGACATAAAGTGTAGTTAAAGTTCTTATGACAACTATTCCTCTCTCCTCTGGAGCATGGACTAACAACGGTGTTTCATTACATGTTGCGTAGCACCGGGCTCTTTGACAGACTTGTCATCTCAACCCAAGTGCTTGTTTCTAAATGGCACTTCGCGATGTGAATTTGAGTGACCGACCTTCACTTTGCTTTGCTTGCTGCCTGCCCAAGCTTCCCACTGTCATTAGTAAGCTTACTTTCTAGCAAAATACGTTTGGGAGAACAAATCTCTGTGAATTCTAGGAATTGATTTTTGTGGTACTGATTCTATGAGCTGACTAAAATTAATTATTAACAAAAGTATCTAAACAAATACAGGGTACTAATCCGTGTGTAACCAATCTGCTGACAAAAATTTATGAGTACAGCAGCCAAACCAGGCTATGCAACAGGTTACTGTAGTTACTTCTGCAGAGCACTTAGGAAAAAACAGAACAAGTTGAACAGATATATTAAAAGACTTTATTCACAATAGAGAAATTTTTACAAATATAAGTTCTTAAAAATTAAGCATCTTGATCTATTATGTGTTCCATAATTTCAGGATTTATAGAAAGATGAGAAGACTAAATGGAATATGTCCAAATCAAAACCAATTTAAATGTCTCAGAAATGGAAAATATGTGTGATGAAGTCACCATAGAAACAGTGAGCCATAGGACGTTGCAAAAATCTGTGTACAATCAACAAATATGCAGTACATATTTCACAAATGATCAGAACAATTTTTTTTTTTTTTCCATGAAACAGTATGGTTGCCTTTTAAAAGGATTTATTTCTTAGGACTTAACATATGCAGATTTAAATGTGTTATTTTGCTACACAGAAATGGAAAGAGGATAGGCAAGAGTGTTTATGCAAAGATTATACCCCTCCATAATGCAATTTCTTTTGCTCTTATGAATGAGCGGGGACACAAAGCAACCATTGCTAGCCACTTTCACACAGCTAGTTAAGTGAATGGGAAATAACACGAATGTTATCTCAGCAATCTAACAACCAATGGCAAGCAGTGACTGTTTCAAAATGATTATGCTAGCTTTGGTGTTCTGGGGTTATTAAAAAAAAAATAATAAAATCAATATATTCTCAGTTTATGAAAAGTTTTCTTACAGTTGGCAGATCTACACGTTGTACAATCTTCTCGTCTACTTACATTTCTTTACAAAAAGTACAGTATAGTGCAGTTTGTACATACAACCTGAATACCAATACCAGTCACATCAAATTTGTGCTCTTTCAAATCATCGTAACTATCAAACTAAAAAATGCTCATACTGAATGTCTGTATGACAAGTAAACAGTCATGACACGTTTTTAAGCACACAGGACCCAATGCATACAACAGTTTTGTGTTTGCCCGCTTTTTGAAACAGGAAGAGCTTATCAGGTTCTGCTCTGTTTCTCTGAAGCTTATTAAATAAACACAAGATCACTGGACACATCCTGGGGGGAAGCACACCGTGGCTAAGAAAAAACACATAAAAAGAGGCTTACAAAATGCATTTCTCAAAGACCGCTTTTGTCTGAGTTATTGAAGTTATTTAACTGATATGAGGCCTATAAGAGCACGTGCGCTATCATGTGGTAGGCAGCAGCAGGTGACCTAATACAGATAAATAAGACAAAAAAGTATAATCTTTTTTTTTTTTTTTAAGGGGGAAGATAATTCTGTATGTAGAGAGATAGATAGATAGCTATCATTTCTCTGTTGTACCTGGGGGGAAAAAAAGCTCCCTTATAAACACAGTTTCTGAGAAAATACAATGAAATACTACAGTACTTCACGGTTACAAATTTTGGATTATCAACATAAGCAGGAATTCTGCTTTTCAACAGAGGGCCAAGGATTCCTCTTTCACTTTTTCTCATGCTGTTACTGTGACATGAGAGAAACCATACTTCTTGCTGATTCCATCCAAGCAGGCTTTATATTAGGCAGCTGTGTATATATTTATATTCATTCTCCCTGCTGTGGGTCGCAGAGGCTCAGTAGAGTCCTTCTGTTAACTTCCATGTATGACTGCACAGCTCTGCCAGGCCTTTGAAAGAAGAATCGGTGTCACTGGAGATACTCTTGCTTTGCCCCCTGTAGAAATGTCTTTGGCAGCTCACACGGCAGACTGTCTTCTCTGTCTGCAGTGGAACCAGATAGGCGGTGCTATCTTAAACACTCCAGACGGTAAAGTTTATGGGTCAGTCTCCCATATATATAAAAATGTAATGTTATCTTTGCTTTTGGCTTCCACATAAGTAAAGCCTATACTGCAGACCTCTATCAGTATAGAAAAAAGTATTAAAATGTACTCTGTAATGCCTAAACAAACACGTTTCCTCAGCTCTGATTAGCTACCCTGGATATGTGAGATAGACAGCTTACAAGGTTTAAAACAGATAACTGATCAGAACCATTTGTTTTGTTGCAGTCAAATCAGTTCATAATGCACTCTCTCAGAATGGGAGGCCAGGTGTTGTACCCTACTCAAGATGTATAAAATTCATTCTTTCACTGAGTGAAAGCATTTGTAGACTTAAAAACAATGTAAGACACTCCAAGCTACATTTAAGTAAAAGAAGGAATTAATTGTGCCTGATTCTTTTCCCTTTGGTGATACCACAAAGTAAATCATTTTTGGCAAAACTGTTACCTTTCTTAGTAAACTAAGCTTCTAATCTAAGGACAATTTTACAACGTATTGCATTTCTGTCACTTACAGAAGCCAGAGTAGGTGCTTTCAGGAAGTTTTAGTTCTATGCTGGATAATTTCCTCTCTGTAGGAGACGAGTTTTCTTCAAGGCATCTGAATATCTGATTTTATTCATAAAGATACATTAAATTGCTTTGTGACAATAAAGTATGAAGACTAGTGTCGAGTTTGAACCAGTCTGAGTGCTTGAGAAAGTCACAGAAAACCAAATTGTCTCTGGTATAATTCTCAGCTCAACTTCAAGGATAAATTCTGAGTAGTTTTATTTTGTCTTTTTACCATGTAACCAAATGAACGCTACTGGATTAGGAACATAAAGATGGCAAGTCTCCTTTTCCTAATAAGAAATAATTATCTTATTTTACTCCATATTGGCCTGACTAAAGGCATCAGGATAACTAACTCCACTTAGAAAAGGGAAGAAACTATTTACTCTACAGTAATATTCTAATAAAAACCTGAAAAACTAGTGGACTAAATAATGCGCTAAACTCATAAGACTAGTTGAGACTAACTCCAACATATACTGAAGTTTCAGAGTTGTGTCTGCATGAGATGAAAATATTCCTATGTAGACTTCATTGACAATGAAATACATCAGATACTTTACCAAGTAATGATAGACCCGCATAAGAAGAGGCTGTCACAGTCACAATATTTGTCTTGGATGACACACAAAACAAATTAACATAGAACAAAAAAAGAAAAAGAAAAAAGCTCTTTATATACTTAATTCAATATGGCTTTTTGCAACATGGCAAAATATTACAGCTTAAAGCAGACATCTCCTCATGGAGGAGAATAAATTTTGCAGTCAAATTAAAAGTATAACAGGAAACAAGTAGCATGCAGACCCTCCACTCCTTTTGGCCAAGATCACACTGCAGACTAACAAAATCTGGACAGATGTTGTATTTCTCTTCTAAAAAGTGGTTCAGTTGATGATTGAAGTTTTATGAGTTTGGGTCCATTCATAAATATTTACTGTTAAAGAAAACAGACTGCAAAACGCTTGATTTAAGACTTTAACTCAAGGATCTAAAATAAAATCACATGCCCAAGTCCTGGAAAGAAACATAAGGAATGGAACAGGTTAAAACTCGATCTATTTTTCTTTTTCTTCTTTACTCTCTTTGCGAAGAATAGGGAAGGGATGAGCCTCTGTATTGAAGACCCAGTGCTCAAATGGAAGAAGATCATCATCAGAAAATAGCAAATATAAGTATCTGGCAAGAAAAAAAAGCAGGAAATGTGACTATCAATAAAGTGAAACAACAATAATTTTCAAGAAAACATGAATACCTGATTTCCGTAAATGAACCTACCAATGGAAACCACTGACAAAACAGAAAATATTAAGTCCTAGCATAATAAGGGCTAGCCCAAAACTTTGGGGCTACTCAACTCAGGTTGGAATCAAGGGCAATAACAAGTGGAGACCAACAGCCCAGCCCCTCTATTCTGTTAGAGGAAGAATAAGTTTAGGTTATCAAGGTTAAATACTACTTTATTTCACTTCCACTTCATCCTTTGTAATGTTATTACATATTATTTTGATCATATATAACCAATATGTATATATATTCTTCTCCCGAATATTCAATTTATCAAGGTGACATAATGAAAATACTATAGTCCAATCCTATATTACTTCTGAGAGAAACATCTGGCCTAGGAATTTTGAAGAATAAAAGCTAAGTCCTAGCACTAGGACCAAGAGACTGGATAGCCATTTACTAAGATAGAGTCTATTAAAGCCGTACAGCTTTAATAATACAGCAGTAAATAAAAATAAAAAACCCCATCATTTTATTTAGTATAATGGTACAGGGTAGTAGCTTCTCTAACATGATTATTAAAGATATCTTAGGGGTGAAACTCTCCTTCTTAAATGAAAGTTTATTCTGAATCCCTATCCTTCCATGAAGGCTTTTCACAGAATCATAGGGGTTGGAGGAGACCTCTGGAGATCATCTAAATAGAACGTCGGACACTTTATTAACAATTTTGGAGACAGTGGTATAAAATAAAGACTTTTGGTTTTTTCCTCTTAACAGGATATGTGAGCTTACCGTGCAAGTTCGCTTTTTTTCCCCCTCAGTCTGCAGATTTAAAATGAAAAGTACGTGATATATGCCTGATAAGTCCTCTGTGTTCTCAATTTGTTTCCCTAGTGTTGGCATATGTAACTAGAACCTATCAATGCTTGTAGATGTAATTTCTCACCAAACACTACCAAGTGTCTTTAACAAAAGTAAAGAGAATTTTCAAAAGTCATAGAATTTACTTTACTGATATAAAAGAGAGAGAAAAAAAAAGGTAATTTGGCTTCCTGTCTCCTAAGAAAAGCTCTACTATTCCAATCAGATTTTGTTACATGAATGTCAAGGGTACTAATGATAAATACTTATCTGTAAAGATGATACACTGAACTACTTGATATTAATGAAAGCAACTTTCTTAACTTACTTGAGCGTCTCCGAAAGGAAGAAACTTTGCTGCACATCATCATGGCTTTCATGATTACTATAAACATCTCTAATGCCAGAATAGCCACCATCTACTCTGCAATGTCTTTCCAGTGCCTAAAGACAGGTGAGGGGGAAAAAAGAAAATAGAGACAAGATGTTTAATAATATGAATAATCTGTCACGTTTTGATTGTTTGACAATAACACTGTAACTACCACAAATTTCTGATAATTTTTATTTGATAAGGAGCTAAAAACTAAATAGAGCTCTAGATAGAAATCTCTTCAAAAACACATGTGTAGTTTTACATTTAAGAAGAGAATCAAAATGATAAATTCATAAAAGAAGTGAACACAAACCAGTTTTCAGAGGGAAACGTATACTGGTGTATCAGTGTAAAGATATACGTACTATTCATTATTTTCTTTTTTCTGTTTTTGATAGGGTACTTTCTCTGTCATAGGCTTGTCTGTACAGCCTTTAGAGATCCTGTCACAGACACCTTCCCCGGTCCTGTTTTACTGCTTACAACTTACTGTGATTGAATTGAATGCTATGATTAAGATCAGTCTTTCCTTCGCCTTTCTTTTCCTTAGTTTTGGAAAGGGGAAACCAACTGTCCATTTCCTGTGTAAGTTGTTGAGGGTTTTTTGGTTTTTCTTTTTCAATTATTTCATTTTTTGATAGGGAAGCATCTGATATTAGGCTGTGACTGTATTGCTTTCTGCATTAGGTCCTATTTTTCTTCGAAAACCTTTCTGAAAAAAAATCTTTGTTTCTTGTTAGACAGCAAGCTACGTGACTAGATTTAATGTACATATCCTGGAGAGAACCTACAATGATTTAATTTAACAACTCATTATTCCAAAACAAATCCACAAAATGGTCTTTACCTGTAAATAATTTCTCACGAGAAAAATGACAGTGAGCATGATGGCTGACTATGTCTACTCAGGACCACCTTCCTCTGCAACATAGTGCTCACTGTGGAAATAGGCATGGGAGTGACAACGTTCAAGCAGAAATACCTGGAGCTTCATCAAAACCCTGAGAAGGAGATGAAAGGCTCTAATCCCATTACACAACTAGTTCCTCAATTTCTGAAGTTATTACAAATATCACTGAAGTGACTATGAGATGTATAGATTTTCTTTCTGAAAATTCTATTCTGTATTTCAAAACACATATAGCAGAAACTAATGAAAAGGCAGAAGATACATCTGAAAACAAGTAAGCAGGCAGATAAGTGTTTTCTGATGAAAGATGGGACTAAAAGTCACCAATGATTACTGAGGTATCTATCACCTCCACCTGCTCTAAAACCTGTGTCTTGCTGTGAGTAGATATCCTATATTTCCTTGATGCTGGAGGTATGGTTAGCTATCTGCATATATTTAGCTTGCATGTCAGGTTCTCTATTGCTTTCACTGGAGAGTAAGCTGCCTATTGTACATTTAAAAGACATTTTTCTCCAGAAGAGATCCTTTAAAATATAACAGGCCTATTTGTCTTCTCTTGTGTGTGTTTAAGTTCTTTAATTTTCCTGGACAGTTTTACTAAGTGACAAATATACTTAAGTTTAAACTAGTAATTTCCCCTGCCTGGTATTCCTTTTCTCTCATCTACTCGAACCTGCAATGAATTTAAAATGCTGAATCTGTGCCTGGATTTTCAATGTCAAATACAAGATTATGTTTTCTGAGGCACCGCAGAAGGAGAACTTGAAGGATAAAGCTAGTATTCAAGGAAACATCTGCATTCTAATCAGGGTGAAACAAACAAAAAAAAAAAAACAAATTGCTTTTTTGGGTTTATATGCTCTAACATGTAGCTAGGGCTTTCCTCATGAGGATCACCAGAGTTAATTGTGGAGAGATACCATATACACAACTGAATACACTGCTGTGTCAAAAACTAAGAGATCAGCTTGCACCATTTTAGCCCTTTGGTGGTACTGCTTTGTGTAAATGTGGATCATCTTACCCCTGAAAGTTACTTTGCACTACACTAAAGGAACAAAACATGAACATCTGGTCTTAGTACCATAAAAAATATATTTGTTGTAACCGCTCTTTATCTGGCAGGAACATCCTTTTGTGCCCGTGCCTTCCATTTCAGAACACAGTGACATTCATACATACAGTACAGTAGTGGTAGGTGAGGAGAATTGACTTAACACATATTAGATTAGTAGACCTTGGAAAATGAGAGTGGCTAAGATCAGTAATGCTAGTAATGGAAAACATAAATAAAGTGAAAACCAGCTGTCAGTCTCAAAGTCTCATAAAGGAAAAAAAACAAAGGAAGTGTTATGAATTCAAAATATGTGCCATAATTATAATGCAGAAAGGGAGACATTTATGAACTAAGCTGATAAAATCTTTCTGACTCAACAGAAGTGGATTTTGCTGTTGGTCATCATTGCATTTTCTCCAGAAACTGAAGTACCTACAGAATGATCTTGGACAAACTGAGGCAGGAAAGCAAGCCTCCAGAGTGAACAAAAATGGAGAGACAAGAGTGTTTTTTTCAGACTATAAAAGTTAGAGAATGTTCTGTGTTGGAGAGTTTAACAGTTCATGACCATGACACAAGTGCAGCCTCATACTACATGGGAACTAGAAAACAAATATGAAGTACTATTGTCAGTATCATGAGTTGAAAATGGACATGAAATACCTAAAACTCGGCATTTTCAGACTACAGCAAATGGACTGATCGTTACACCCCTTCCCCCTACTCCCCCCCCCCTTTTTTTTTTCAGTCTCTGCTTTCTCTTAATGAAAACAGTGCTGGTAACTCGAATTCCCATATTCAGTGGGTAGGGAACTCCCAGAGAGCACAAGTATGGAGTGATGCGTTCTCTGGTGCAAGAATTAAGAGCAAGAGTGAACAGAACTAGAGGTGTTCAAAAAACATTTAGATGCTATACTAAGGGACATGGTTTAGTGGCAAAATACTGGTGGCAGGTGGATGGTTGGACTGGATGATCTTACAGGTGACTTCTAATCTTGGTGAATCTATGGACTTGTGAAGTAGTTGTGATAAACTACAATGACACGCTGGAATGAAAAAAAAAGCAGCATCAAGTGGAGCTGTATGTGCTAGAACATCAAAGGAGAAAAAAAGAAAATATTTGAAACCTACAGCTGACTGTATAGCTTCTGTGAAGTTGCAAGATCAGTTTCTGTGAAACACACAGCTGCACATAAAGACAATGGAAGATGGGCCTGCACAGAATGAGACCAGCTGCATCTGCCACAGATGGGCTCTAAACCATTATTTTAGAGCTAGACTAAAGTAGCCACAAGAATGTTAAACAAGGAACATAGGGAGAGCAATAAGAAGGTAAATAAGTGTACAGACTTGAAATAAACACAAATAAACTGAACCAGGGCAAAGAATAATAATAAGGAAAACATTTTAATTGTTTACAACAATATTAACAGTGTGGGCAGCAACAATGAGTCAGGAAAATCATCTGGAGAAAGAACATTATACACTTGGCATTGCTGAAGCCTAGTGGGATGACTTCCATAAACAGTGATTTCAAACATTTCAATTATAATCTGTCTGGGAAGAGTCCAGTAGGAAAATGTATGCATATGGATGGTGTTAGAAAAGAAGGAAGTATGGGAACGGCACTCTATAGTAGAGGCTTTAAAAAATAAAAATAAAAAACATTTGGAATCAGTAACTCAGCAACATATCATTTAAAGACATATGCAGCCAACACCTGAAGATAGTAAACATATTGTCCTAAATAACTACACCCTACCTAGCTAAATGTAGTGTTGACTGCAGATACAGAATTGCACAGAGTATACAAGAAATAAAGAGCTGGAAATTAGTATAGTTCCACTATGGAAAGCAGATTTTATCGTGAATTTAATTCCTCAAGAGTATCTAATAACCAAAATTGAAATGCTCTTTTTGCACAAATTTGAGATACATTCAGTATCTCAGAGAGTGAATATGGAGTACAATTACAGATTTTTGTTGCTGTATAGGGAGCCAGGTAGCTGCAGATGTCACGTTGCAGCCAGGTACATGGAATTGTAATGCAGTAATAGCTCCCTAGTAGGGTCTCACAGGGACGGGTAATTGCGCAACAAGTCAATGTGTTCTTTCCTGGCTGTAGAGCAAGCTTCTACGACTAGTAGAAGGCCATTCTGAAGTTACAATCATACGTCCCTAGAAACAAGATGTGTTGGACAAACACAGGACAAAAACAGGATGGTTTTAAAATCCTGGAAGGCAATAGCTCTGCACAGGACTGAGGGGTCATTGATAACAAAACCCTACAGAGAGTTTTGCTTTCTTTCTTTGTGTTTTACTTTAGAATACAGAGCCACAAAACCTTCTTTTCTCTAAGCTAAATAAGCCCAACTAACTCAACCATTCTTCATAGGAGAGGTGCTCCGGCCCTCTGACTATCTTCATGGCCCTTTTTGGGACCTGGTCCAACAGCTCCGCATCCTTCTTGTTTTGGAGGCTCCAAAGTGGGACACAGTACTCCAGATGGGGCCTCATAAGGGCAGAGCAGAACGGAACAGTCACCTCCCTCTCCCTGCTGTCCACCTCTTTTCTGATACAGCCCAGGATACTGTTGGCCTTCTGAGCTGCAAGAGCAGAATGCTGGCTCATGTCCAGCTTTTCACCCCCAAATCTTTCTCCATGAGACTGCATGTATCTGGGATTGCCTCAACCCAAGTGCAACACATTGCACTTGGGTCTGTTGAAGCTCCTTAGATTCTCGTGTACTCATTTTTCCAGCATGCTCAAGTCCCTCTGGATGGTGTCCCTTCCTTCTATTGCGTCATCTGCACTACCCAGCTTTGTGTCGCCAGAAAACTTGTCAAGGGTGCACTCAATCCCACTATCTACATCATTGATAAAAATGTTGAAAAGCACCAGTCCCAAAACAGACCCCTGCCACTTCTGATTGGCTCCCACTTTGACATAGAACCGCTGACAACAACTCTCTGGCTACAACCAACCAATCAATTTTTAATCCATCTAATCAAATCCATACCTCTCCAATTCTGAGATAAGGATGTGGTATGTCAAAGGCCTTGCAGAAGTCCAAGTAGATGACATTAGTTGCCCTTCCTTTGTCCACTAGTGCCATTTCTCCATCACCAAAGGTCACCAGATTGGTCAGGCACTATCCTGGAGAATCTGTTCCCAGGCACAGATGTGAGGCTCACCAGCCTGTAGTTCCCTGGGTCCTCCTTTCTCCCTTCCTTGAATATGGGAGTGTTGTTTCCCTTTTTCCAGTCGCCAGTAGACTTTGCCTAACAGCCATGATGTTTCAAATATGATAGAGTGGCTTGGCAATCTATAAACTGTATCAGCCAGTTCCTTCAGAACCCTGGGATGCATGTCGTCTGGCTCCATAGACTTGTACACATACAGCCTCATGAGGTGGTCTTGGACTTGCTCCAAGATTTTGAGATTTTGCCCCCCTGGCTCCTGCTTAAAGATTCAGGAATGCAAAAGGCATGAGAAGCCTGACTGGCCATGAAGAACAAGGCAAAGAACTCCTTAAGTACCTCAGCCTTCTCCACATCTGAGAAGGCGACTTCTCACTTCCCCTTTACCAGATGGGGTACACTCTCCTTTGCCTGTCTTTTCTGTCCAATATATCTAAAGAATCCCTTCTTCTTGTTTTTCATGTCCCCCACCAAGTTCAATTTCATCTGCACCTTGGATTTCCTGATCCCCTACCTGCACATCTGGACGGCATCCCTGTATTCTTCCCAGGCCACTCATGCCTGCTTCTGCTGCTTATACTTCTCATTTTTTTTCTCTCCGCCTGACCATCAGGTCCTTGGTCAGTCACACTGATTTCCTGCCTCGTCTGCCTGCTTTCTTATCCTGGATGATGGAGGGCTCTTGTGCTTTCAGAAAGGCATCCTCAAAGTGCTGCCAGCTCTGTTCTGTTCCTTTTTCCGTAAGGACAGTTTCCCAGGAGATCACTTCCAACAATTTCTTAAACAGCCTGAAGTTCAATCTTTTGAAGCTCAGAGTCCTGACACTACTCTTTGCTAGGCCCACATTCCTTGTGATCACAAACTTGACCAGGGCATGGCTGCTGCAGCCCAAGCTGCCTCTGATCTTAATCTCTTTTGTGATTGATTTTAATCCGTTTTCTGCATTGATGAGCAGCAGGTCTAGCAATGTTTCACCTCTAGTGGGTCTGTGCAATACCTGAGTATGACGCCTCTTGCAGCTAAAGCAAGAAGGCCTCATCAGCAGGCTCCCCTTGATCGGATGGCCTGTAGTAGACCCCAACCACCAGATGTCCTTTATTAGTCTAGTCCCTAATTTTAACCCACAGGCTCTCAACCTTTTTGTAGTCTATTCACTTCTTAACAGGGGGCAACTCCTTCATCTCTCCTGCATCAACAATCCCTTCTAAAAAGCTCATAAAACTCATAACCCTCAATCATAATATTCCAGTTATGTGAGTCATCCCACTGTGTTTCCATGATAGCAATATGATTGTAGTTTGTACCACAATTTTCAGTTCCTCCTGCTTATTTCCCATGCTGTGTACATTTGTAAAGAGTCACTTCAGTTGGGCTTTAAGTCACATTACTTTCTAGGAAGAGCCCCCCTCAAAACCTCTGGGAAAAATCTGATGTTTTCCCTTGCTGGTTCCTGAAGTTACAGTCTTCTCAGTTCCTCAGAAGTACATCCCCTTCACTCATCAAATTTAGTTTAAAGCCCTGATGATGAGCTCTGCCAGCTTGCTGCCTAGTATATTTATCATAAGATGTAGCTGGATGAGGGCCCCTGCTAACCCTTTGTCTCTACAACTTAGCTGTGCCATCCCATATCTTGTCATGGCTTGCTATCACCCTTTCCCCCTTCAAATCTAGTCTAATGTCAATGAGCCCAGACAGCTCCTCGGCCTGAATTCTTTTCCCCTTACAACCTATGTGGAGCTGATCAGCAGCCATCAGTCCAGGTGCCAAGTAACCCATCCCATGTTCGAAAAACAAGACATAATTCCTGTGGTGGCACCAGACTCTCAGCCAAGCATCTATCAGATGGGTTTTCCTGGTCCTCTCCATATCCCTATGTGCAACTGATGGGTCAGAAGATAACACTTCATTCACGAACAGCCCCAGTCCCCTGAAGCCCACAGGCTTCTCTCGGTGACTTCATCACTGCCAGCCTGAACTGTCAGTAGGGGATAAAAGTGACGGATTTTACAAGACAAGTTTTGCAGTGTAGAATGTTCATGTTGCTAGATTCAGCATTACTGGTTGAAATTCAAAGATTGTGGGACACAGAAATTGAAATCTTGATGAGACTGTTATCATTAATGGAGCTCAGTCCAGATGACTTATTGTTAAAAGTAACTCAAATTTAAAATGTTTGGAACTATCTAGACACTTAATCTTGGCCTTAATCACCCTAATTAAAATCACTTAACACAATTACTATAGAAAATACACTTCATAGAACTTATTTCCATGCCCAAGACTCAAATATGTCATATTTTCACTTTCCATTCACATGCAGCAATACTCAGCATCTTCAGCAGAACAATCAAATATGACCCTGATCAGGGAAATCACAAGGTATTTTTCAAGTATACAGTAGCAACAGGAGATGAGTCAGCCAAAATCATCTTATTTCATTTAGTAAATGAATCTCTGGAAATTTGAGTTGATATTAATGATTTAAAATGATTACTTAGTCTTCAACTGCTAAGCAAAATCCAGATTTTGTTCAATAGCTCACATAACAAGATACTAGAATTGAATGAGAAAAGAATCCTGCAGAACATTACCTCTACAGCCTCCCACGCCCACTGTCTGTACTTTGGGTCATGAGTAAGCCGCCACATATACATGTAGGTCTCTATGACTTCAGGTCGTAGGATGTAGTATTTTTCATTTTGTCTTGTAGCAATGGCCTCAACTCCACCATCAAATCTGAATGCTTCTGGTCCCAGTTTCATGCCTACCCAATATAAAAACATAGTCTGAAGTAAAGGCATTAAAAGGTTTCAAATCATGTAACCTGCCAAATTAACTATCAGTTCATACCACGTGAGGCATGCAACATAAAATGTATATAATTTTTGACAGGTACGACAGCAGCTCCTTTTTCTAATATTTTGCAAATAATTCACAGTGCTAAAGGGCTATTTTTTATCAGTGCCTTAAACAGCAGTTCCAGTTTGAACAGTGATGTTAACATTTGCATTCTGAGCAATTTTATATAATTAGCAACATACTAGGTTTTCCTTAAAAGATGAGGATATTCACTTTTCTGTGTTAAACTACACTCTGGGATCTGAAATGCTGCCAGGGTTATTTTTATAAGATGAAAGAATCTAAAGAAATTTCCTGCACAGAGATTCACTTTCTTTATGCAATTCTTTGTTTGCAGTACTATATATACCAACAGAATTGAGAATAATTTTTTTTTGTGTGCATAAAGCATAATTAATGATGCATACATGAAAAGATCCCCTCCCTGACTTCTATTTGGCTATGAAGAAATTGGAAACATGGAAAAAAAAAGCTGTAATGTTAGATACTACAGTGAGTAGCTACAATTCAGATGTACAGAAATTATTATGAAACAAAGCAGCCATTCTTAAAGTTACTTCTGAGTCAAAGCAACATTTTATCAGTGAAAGGATTGAGAGTTTTTGCAATGATTCAGCTTTTATTCACCACTGTGAATTAATGCCTGCCTTCATAAAACCAAACTCTCTGATACTGCACTTACTTGTACGATCATAGGATTCATGGCAAGTTCTAGCAATTTCAGCACCAAGCTCAATGTGATGGCCTGTCTTGTCACTAGGTGCTCCATCTGCTCCTAGAGCAAACATGCCTCCAGCAAAACAAGTTAGATGTCCCATCTTGTGTTCGAGCAGTCCACCCTTCCACTCAGCGATGTATGTCAGTCCCCCACTTGATTTTCGAATGAGGTGGGTCTCTATGGCCTGTGGAAACACATTATTTATTATTATTATTATTACAAATCAAAAGTTACCATTTGGCAAAGCATGAAAGACCAAGACAAATAACAGAGAGACCTTAAGATTGTTTTATACATCAGTTGTTTTTTCTTTGTGTTGCCTTTGCTTATAAAGTAAAATAGATGAGCTGGCACAAGTTCAAAGTGTAGCTAAATCAACATAGATTAGAATATGTTGGTAATGATGATTAACTCTGCCACAACTTTCAGCATTTTATGCAGTATATCTTACATAAAAGGCCTAAAAAATAAAGTAGCATTTTTATATTTTCATTCTCCTTCCTAATTTGAACATTTTCAGACAATTTCATTTTTAATGGTGACTAGCAATTACTTTTAGCTTCCATATTTCCAATCTGAACTCTGAGAACAAATCTGTTTATTGATATAAATTCATGTGTATTATATGCAGGTCTAAATTCATATTCAAAACATCTGATTCGGTGTACTAAATGATGCTGGGCTTTTGGGACTATATGGCACTCCCAGTCAAGACCAACGAATTCCCTCCAAGATTAAATTCCTCCACAGTCATAAATCAAGAGCAGAGACTCTGAGACTTCTAGGAAAAAACAAACAAACAAACAAAAAAAAACAGCTAAGCAGAAGAAACACGTCTCTGGGAGAGGATTAGAAGTGGGTGCTGATAGCAATGTCTGGTCACTGATTACAGAATTCAGGAAAACATTCATCTGTTTGCAGGGGAACAGAAACAAAACAATGGTGGTGATGCAGGAGAGCGCATTAATTAGAAACACACAGAGAAATTAAGTTATTGTCTTTAAAGGGTAGTGGAGAGAAGATGAACAGCTCCATCACACATTCAGTTAACCACCGGTGTTTTGGTGTATTCTATCAAAATCATGAGATCCAGAAACAGTACTGAGCATGCATCGTACAAGAGAAAGAAAATTAATAAAGCATCGGTACAGAGAACCGTTAATAAAAAAGCTAGGATTAAAAACAATGTGTAATAACGAGAAGGTAATGATTGTAGTTATTTCTTCCCATTTAAACATCTGTAAAGGTTGTTTCATAACCATGAAAAAATCTGCTGTACATCAGAAGCACCAGCAGAACAATTCTACAAGTTTTACTTACTATGTAGCTCTTTTTGGGGGTTGGTGGGGTGGGTAGGAATGTCACATCAAATGATATAGTTTGTTTTCCACTAATACTAATGCAAAGCATTCAGTGAGGGTGTTTTCTGCCTGCCTCCAGGTCCACTACTGTCTTAGAAAGATAACCAATCCTTTTGTTTCCTCCTGGATTATATACTTTTAGCATTGGATGCCAAGTGAAAACATACCTAAATTTTAAAACTTCAGTAAATAACGAAGTTTTCTATTTTTTAAAGAAAACCTGTGTAAATCAACCTATGGAAAGAGGAATTAAACACGAAGGGGGAAGGGATGATAAATGCATTCCTTAAGCATCCAAACAACATACCCGACTGCAGAAGATGAGAGAATTACAGGTGTTAAGGTGATGTGAAGGTAACAGTGGTCATGTATTCCAACTGCATTATCAAAAAACTTTTCTGTCACGTTTGGAAATTAATAGTGGAATACCTAGGTACAGCTTTTTAAAATAATGTTCTTTGAAATGTGTTTTCTTTTCAGTTATCCCATTGGGTATGAAGTACTTTAATGTATAATTAAAGAACTGATAGAACAGAGTTCATAGAACCTGCTACAAAACGTACAGCTGCATAAACAGGTGAAATTTATGGGAAAGAATTTTTTTGAAAACTTTCAACATCTTTCAGTGTGCTGTTCGCATTTTTATAAACCAGTTTGTGTACTCCAGTAGGATAACCTTATTACTAAAACTTTACACAACAGTTTTGTGGGAAACAGCTTTCAGACAACTCAGGCATTCTCAAGGATAAGTGGTCTAAAATCAAGTTCAGAAATGAAAAACTTTTAATTTAGTGACGCTTCATTAGGCCTTTCAGCAGGGTATCTCCATCTCACCAAATCAACAATTCTGTTAATGCCTGATAGCTCTGCTGGTCACTTAACAGTTGATTAAGAATTTATTACAAAAACAAACAAATTAAAATTTGATTGATAAATGAATTTGCTTATATTGCCTTTCTTTTTTTCTTTTTTGATATATTATGGACTCTCAAATTGCCTTATTATACTCAGTACAGTCGCAGAGCGTGAAAGCTAGAGTGGCTCCCTCAGCCACTTCTCATAAGATTTGTGCTCCAGGCCCTTCACCATCTTCATTGCCCTTCTCTGGACACACTCCAGGGCTTCAATGTCTTCCTTGTAGTGAGGGACCCAAAACTGAACACAGTACTTGAGGTGCTCAAAGTACTTGACAAAAAGAAATATTTAGCATTAGGAAAGATCAGCATATTTAGAAAGCCTCAAAAATGTAAATGACTTATATATTAATAAATCCACAGCTCGCATGAGTACAACACGTAAAAGAAAATCCCCAACATAACTATCTATTATATATAATAATATATTCTCTGAAATTATAAACTGTAAAGGTAGCAGTACTTACATTAAGATCTGTGGTAAAACCTCCCTTTTCCCAACAAATCCAGCTTAACTACAGTTGAATTTCAGAATTTACTTCGAAATATTGATAAAGTATTACTTCTGGAATAAGGTAGTGTTTTTAAAATACATTAGCATACTAAAATATTTACAAGGTAAATAATAAATGAAAATCTCTAATTTTTCAATTATCAGTTCAGAATCTATACTCAGTGTACTACAGCCATTCAATATCCATCTTCTGAAATTTTTAAACAGTTCAATTCAAACATTTTAATATTTTTATAGGTTAAATCAGTAAGCACTTTTAAAACAGCACATAAAACTTTTCTCAGAGAGAATTTCACACAGCTTTTAAGTGCCATCAGGACAGACTGAACAAAGATTTTTGCTTTTTAAATAAGCTTGAGGTCCAGACCAAGGTTAAATCAGTGGTTGGAATAAATAGACAAGTATTTAAGGGTAAAAAAATCTTAAGACAAAGTTAAGCAGGTAGTTGGATGAGGAAGAAATACTATCAGTTTAAACAAGAATATAACAAGTGTCTGAACTTGAGGAATAGGATGAAAAGCTTGGGCTTATGAGCCCACAGTGAAATGCTGATTGGTATCTGCAGTGCTGTGGGTGAAGCTCTGGCAAGGAACTGAAGTTGCTAAAACAAATTATTATAAAAGAAGATTAGGTAGCAATTTGATAAGGATCCACCCAAGTGAAAATTTCTATTCGGCAGAATTAATTTTCAATTTCATACTCAGAATCAATTTACTTTTGTTTAGATATAACTATCTACACATTTCAAAAAGGCACACATTTACTTTAAGAGCAGCTCTAGTATAATTTAGAGCCTATCTAGAAATAAGTCCGAGTTTCAGTACTTGTAGATCAGGTGGTGTCATATTTTCACTATAGAGACTATTATTTCATTTCACTGCAATGAATATGCTCAACATAAACCAATAGAAAACATCTGTAAAAAATCCAAAAGGCTAGAAGAATGTGATCTTTGATTAGCTGATAATATATTATCGATGGCTAACTGTTAGGAGCCAGCACAGAAGCACTTTTCAGTAAATGGAAATTTCATGTAACTGTTTTACAGAACGTATTTCTGCAATTCAACTAGAATGTTTTTTTATATCAAGGTAATGCAGAAAGCCTGTGCAACATAAAAGGTTGCACAAAAAAAAAAAGTGGCTGCAAATGCTTGCTCTTGAAGGGAGCTAGATTGGATGCTACCTGCCAGTGACTGGAAAAACCGATGTAGATAACCTGACTCCAGACTGTACTTGTCAAAAAAGGAAAGAGTAGAAAGGAGACTAAAGAAAAATAAATGCTTGCCAGCTATTAAAACAAATAAATTCACTTCATAGAAGGGTTGTACGGTATATGGTTTGGAGTATGTCTCCAAGCTCTTTTAGCCAGACTAACTCTTATGACTGATTCAGTTCCTGGAAATTTTTTGTGTTTGCATACTTTTATGCAATGCTCTGCTTACAGTCCTCACTGCAATTAAGCTTTTAGCTAAATTACCTTATTTTTTTTTTTCCATCTTGTGGGAAATTATCCCTTCAATTCAATAACTGTAAAAATGCTTGAAAATTCACTTAGAAACACTAATAGTCCCTTCTACATTCCGTATTGTGACTCAAGTGCACCTTGTAGTACTTCTGGCATCTTTCTCATAAGTTTGCATGTTAAAATTATGCCTCTGCCTATCTGTTTCTTAGCCTTTACATTATATTGCCAATTCATACACTTGCAAAAACGAACAGAACCAGCCCCTCCGAATAAATACCCACTTCCATTTTCATCCACACAGTTCTTTCCTATGTTGGTGCTCACCCTGGGGTTCTCCAGCACCATTTGTGATTCAGGAAAACAGGATTCTCTGATGCTAGTCTGACAGCTCTCCTAACCTCCAGGGATTCCAAGGGACAAAAAGCAGTTTACACATGGTCTTCTTCTCACCTCTTTCTCTTGTGATTGAGAGTAGTCTTTCATTTACCCTTGGAGTTTTTTAGGACATAGAACTGGATTGCTTATAGAGCAAAATGGGTGATATAGAATTTAAGTAATCTCAGTGTCCAAATGAATTAAGAAAGGAAAAAATATCAACAAGCTTATAGTTAGTAGAGGGTATTCTCCTGGTGGATTATGTCACCAAGAAAGGAAAGTGTTGGCAGAGATGTAGGCTTCTCAGTAAAAATGTCCTCTACCTCAGAAAGTTGCTAAATTCAAAATAAATACACAATACAAAAAAGCTAACTGCATAAGGAGCAGAGAAGACAAATGATAAACCTCAAAATACAGTGAAAACTGACACTCTGCTTCTTCAAGCATGTATATATTTTAACTCTCCTTTTACAAAAACTGCTTTCTTACGATTAATGAATTTAGTGACTATTTCTGTTTAAAGAACAAAACCCAGGAATTTCCTTTCCAACCTCAAGATGTCACTGTAGCTGGAGATAACACTTTCTTGCAAGCCACAGTTATCCATTTTCCTTCAGTAATAAATTTGAAACTTCAAAAATATCATCTTTGTTCTCAACTTCCATGGCTTATGATGTTTGTATTGGGGATAATTACAACTCTGCATGCTTCTTTATAATAAAGCACAATAAATGATCTCAGTCCACACTTTTAATACATTTTTCTTCCCCTAGGGATCTTCTTAAGCAGTATTTTGACAATTTGAAGCAATGATGAGCATGAAAGAGAATTCTATGGCATGATATTTCTGAGAATTCAAAAGTGGCTTTTTTTTGGTTTGTTGTTTTTTTTTTTGCTTTTTACTTCAGTATTTAAGCATTTAAATATTTTAGTATTTATGGCCTGCATCAATAAAATTTATTGCTTTGAACCAGCACAAAGCAGGAAGGTCAGGATTACTGTGGTTTTACATACTTTGAATTTATATGTCATATGCCCGCTTTCCTGACTTTGAGTTTCTGTCATCATCTTCTCTGTACTGAGTTGATCTAATGCAATAGGTACTTTTTGTCTCCACCAGTCCTTGCAATTCATACAATGCATCATTTGTCCAAAATTCCAATGAGTTTATTTCTCATTACAGTGAGAAAAGTTTGAAATTTCCCTTATTCCATTATTACTGCCATTTTGGAGATGGTAGAAAACACATTGCACAAGTTTTTTCCTAAACTTAAATTTTGTATTTAATTTATACTTGTACAAGTATTACAAGACACGAGTCATGTGAAAGCATACTGACAGAGAAGCTAGGATGAAATAGGAAGTTTGAGCCTTTGCTACAGTTATTCAAATGATTCTGCCAAAGAAAACTGGTATTGTTTCTGCTTGAGATTCCAACTGCTTACTGAACTCTGCTTTTCAAATATGAAAACTGAAATCTGAATACAGAAGAACTTTCATTTGTTTAAAGGCTATATATAAGAAACATTTTGACATAAGAAACACTGTGAAGCACTTACTGCTTTTGGACTTGACACATGCTACAAAGACAAGCTTACATGTGAAATAAAATATGAATGAAGTAATGGAGATACCTACATTTTCAAAATGGAAGAGTTGGCAAGCACTTAACTACTATGATACCTATCCATCTGATCTCTAAAAGATGATTAAGTTCTAGAGGAAAGCTGATAATTTACTTTTGCCTGAAAATCTACTTACGTATTTTTGTCGGTAAAGGCCTATTAACGTCTCCAAGAGCACCAATGCTCTTTCACTAAAGGTACTTAATGCTGTCTGATATCAGAAGGAAAGATTTATTCACATTCTTCAAACAGTATTAACAGAATAGCATGAATCAAAGCAAGACTCCAAGTCTCTCTCAAAAATGTATATTATCTATTTTCTGAATGTTCTAGAAAAAGTATCTGTCCCTCCTGGCAAGCTTTTTGCTGTATTAGCCTTTGGGAAGGAAAGAAAAACAGTGCAAGTATTAAGGATACAGCTGCTCAGACATGACAGGACTTTCTGATGACAAGAGCAAAGCCCCAGGCAAAAAGGGGACTATTTCTCTTGCAAGGCTTTTCTGGTTAAAATCCTCCTTCAAGAGCTCCAACAACTGTATAGCTTGCTGCTTCTCATGATAGTCCATAAACAAGCAGACAAACAACAAAATACTTTGTATAGTCCAAAACATAGAGATTGCATAGTTTTAAGTAAATCATTAACATAAAAATCTGCAGAAGCCTTTTTTTTTAGGCTTTAGAAGCTTTTCGTTCTGCTACAGTCTCAAAACTCCTCCCATACTTCTGACAATAGAGGAAATCTAGCTCGGGAAAGGAAAAGGAGCATCAAGTCCTCTGGATGTTCTTATCCCGCAACCATAATGAATCTTGTGTTTCTGCATAATGCAGTTTTAGTATCACTACACACAGAACACTAGTGCAGCAGTGTGATAAATGTTTTCAACAGAACAGCTGACAAACTATGTAAATAAAACACACATTTATTCATTCTTACACATTTAAGTCATAGACAGTATCTTCCCTCCCAAAATGAGACCACAGCCCCAGCTGCTTCACTGGGAAGATCAGCTCCTATTGCACCGTGCTGACTACTGATGCAGATTTGTCCCATTTTCTATTTCCTTGAGTGCCAAGAAGTGCTAAAATAGTGAATGCCCAATTCATTAATGTACTTTTGGCTTTACTCAGCATGAAAAATTATTCTGAGTTGTTGCAGTTCTATCATTGTCCGTATCAGTTACGTAGTTTTTAGGATCACTGTAATAGCAAAGCAAATCACTTTAAGTGACTGAGTGGAAATTGCAATCAACCCAGAGCAGCCACCAGCCTGTCACCACAGTTAAATATACCCTCTTGAAACCCTGGAGATGAAAAGGGCCTATCTGCCAATATCATGTTTCATTTTGCTAACAACACATTGCTTGGTACCTCACTTCAATGAGAAAGGAGTCTGCATGGCTTTGTTTTATTTATCTGAATGGCAGAACTCTTGGTCAGTTCTGAAAAATGTTCATTCCTTAACGTTGACAACTAAATACACCACCACCACTTCCAAAAAAACCCACCAAAACCCAAAAAATTCCTCACATAGCTTCCCTAAGAATATATCAAGGTTACTCTCAACTGTTAATGAGACAAAAAAACCCAAAACAGAAAACAACAAAAAACAACAACAAAAAACCACCCAACAAATCCAAACCAAAGAGATCCTCTATGGTTTGTCTGAATACTCAAAATTCTGAGGAAAAAAATGCCTTTTTTCCCTTTAATACCCAAAAATGTTTACAACATTCCTTAACAATTTAATCCAGTCTAGCAGTAGGCTAAATTTTGGGAGCATGCTGTTGAAATCCAGCAGAAAATGGCTGTGGCCAGGTTTCACATCACCTAGCCTTTTAGCTATTTCCATCATTTTCTATTTCCACATTGTCAGAGGATAACTAGCTCCCATGTCACAATGTTACTTCTAAGCAGTTGTTATCCAGCTAAAGAAATTAGCAAATCTAAACGTCTAAAAGTACACCACCATTTCTGCAGAACACAGCTGCTTTCCTCTCTGATACCATGGGGCCACTGCTGGCTGAACTGAACCAGCTTGGGAGATGCTGGTGAGGTTTTCCTCCTTCTTCTATAAAGTTCTGCTACGATGAGGTACCTCTCCCTTTAGAACCCTTAGATATGGCGCTTCTTCAGAAATACACTTAAGAAGGAGATGAAGGCAGTGTCAGAAAGAGAAGAAATACTTAGGATATAGAAAGCTGGAGGCAATGACCAGGAAAAAATGTAATATGGAAATTAGGAACAGATATTAGAACATCAAGAGTGTGAGACAACATACGAATAAAAGTAATGGGAAAATTACTTTTCAACTTTTTAAATGAGGGCTGGCATTCAAGAGAGGAGGATTTGATGCAGTTGCTTGTGACTTGCTGTTGCTAGACTAAAGTGAATCCAGAATCCATTTTTGCTCCAAATTATCATATTATTTTACTAAACCTACTCAGTTGTCCTTCAGAGATCAACTGTGCTAGCTGCAAAAAGAGAAATGTTTCCTGTACTGGATGCTTGCAAAGAGTGAGAGTTTGTCCTATGGTCAGTAAAATCCTCAAGATAGGTAATGTTCTATAACTAGGAGATGTTGCACACTTTCTGTTCAAACTAGCTTAAGAAGATCTCTTCCTTCCTAAATTACGTGAAGGACTTTATACAAAATTATGTTTTACTTATGCAAAATCAAGAGTTCATGAATCTCTCTGATGGCCTTATAAATACATTCAGATTGTGCTCTGGTATTCAAAACAATATCTCTGTCCTTTTTCCATTAGAAATAAACTTTGCTCAAAATAGCATCAGCCAAATATACACCTCACTCATGGCAAATAAAAAGTTTTTAAGCATAGTTTGGCTTCTCAGTTATTGCACTTAACGTCAGACACAAAACAATCCATAGACATTACAAAAATTCTACTAGAAAGAACTCTTTGTTTTTAATATAAGTCACTGAACAGCATAAGGAAAACCCCCAGTGCTTCAGCTAAATAAATTTCAACTTTGCACAGTGAAGTACAACTCATTGTGTATTTTCATTTGTGTTTTTTGGATAGAAGGAGATACTGAATTAGGCATCAAGCCCCCATGACAGACTTTTAGAACTTGGTGGGAATATGCAGGAACAAACGGCTGGGAATAAGTGTGCCATTCCCTTTGGTGTAGTCTTAAAAAGAGGCTGAAAGCATTGAGGGAAATTAATCTGAGAAAATTCGACGCAGACTCAGAATGCCCCAAATGCGGAGGCTTAGTCATGAAAGACTGCAGCTTGTGCAGACACTTAAATTAAAGCTAATTTAGATAAGTAAAGGATCAATAGCAATAAAGCCAATATCAGGATGGATTTCAAAATAGACTAGTCACTCTGGTAAAGAACCTTGCACGTTGATGGTGCCTGAACAGTCTGCAATTTCCATGATACCACAGCTCCCCTGATGCTGTTATCTGGACAAGCTACTTGACAACATCAAGCTATTCCTCCACATGCCGCATGTACTTTCAGCTTTGATACAGATATACTGCACTACAGAAAGTGGAGAATACAAACATAGCTCAGACACCTGCATAGACACACCTCACCAGCCAAGCAGGCTGCAAGAGCTGTGTGGCTGCTCCTGGCCCTTTCCTCCATCGCCCAGGGAAGACCATACAGGCCTCTGCCCCACTCATGTGCCTTGCTCACGAGTGACCCAGACCCTTGAGTCTTTACCACCCACCCAAAATCTGGGCTGGAAGCAGGGGAAGGTAGACATCAGCTTTAGGAATGTCACCCATGAAGGTGCGTGGCTGCCCTTGGCTCCTTGTTGGCAGTGGGCAGCAACATTCCTCTGCTGGTCCCTAGGGGACAGGGAGAAGGATGCTCGTGGTCCTGCCTATGAGGGTCACAACATCACTGCATTAGCAATATTCAGCCTGCAGCATCTTCCAGAAGAGCTGTACTAGCAACCCCCTTTTTTTTATTGCACGCCTATACACTAGCACTTACCCTGTGTAAGAATGCATTTAAAAGAAATAAATGAAATTGTTAAATCAGTGAAGGAAGACTTTGACGTGGTTCAAAATGCCTTTCACAATAAGATGAATTGATATTGTATTACCAGATACTTTGTTCTTGCTTTTTGGCTGCCAACCTAATGGCTGAGCTATTACAATATCACTGCTCTTATATTATAACTTCAAATACACTGAAACCTAATTTAAAATCCACCTTTTGCTCAGTTATCGGTGGAATTGAGGCTGACCGCATCCAAATCTGCACTTACAAAATTAAAGGCAGGATTTTCTTAGCAGAGGATGCTCAGTTGTCAAATGTACTACCAGCAGGGATCACATCCTCCCTCAAATCATCACCATATGACTTTTCTCTCTAATGAAAAAAGTACTTTCAGTGAGTCAGGGCTGTATTTTTTAATGCCACCACTTTTTGCTGTGTGGGAAGTAAAAAGAGACTTATGTCTCTTCTCTAAGGACTGAATTTCCAGATGTATGAAAGAATAAGCAGATATTACTTGGCATCTTGAAGCCTTGTCTGCTGAGGCACTATACATACATACAGTTAATAAGAGATAAAAGTCCCAGACCAAGAGAGCTTACAGTCAAAACAGATGAAAGGATGGGAAAAAAGAAGTAATATTATCCTCTTTTTTATATATATGAAAGCAAAGAACAGAGAAAATAGGTCATTTGTCCAGACTGCAAGGGAAGTCCGTAAATATGGATTTAAATTTAATGCTTCACAAGTTTCAATCCAGCATCAAAAAAACCACAATTTCTCTAAAAACAGTATATTAAAGGAAATACCATCAATAACAAAGAAAATTGCAGACTAGCAGGATCATAAATAAAGCATTAAAAAAAATAAATAATCAACAGTTCTGATTTTTGAGAACTTTCTCTTGTGTCCAATTTGAATAACTGTCTGTTTCACACAGACTGGCAAATGTGTGCCTCTTGTAACAAAAAGGCATTGTGTAACAAAATTTGTTTTTCTGTTAATATTATCTACCACAATGCATACACTGATCCCTATTTTGACTACAGTCAAAATACTGTAGTGGCTGAAATATGAGGCTGTAACACAAGAGAGGAATTAGCTTCTGAATATATGGGGGGAAAAAAAAAAAAAAGACAAAAAGAGTCTATATAGGGAAAATTCAGGGAAATATTGAACTTCCACCTGACAGCTACTTCTAGATTCATTTTTGTTGCATACTTTATGACCAGTTTCAGTTGAAGAAAATTAGCTATACTTCAAGACTCTCCCCCGCACTTCCTTCAGTAGCCGTATTCCTCTACCATTTACATTTGACAAAGTCTTAAAACAAAAAACAAACAAACAAAAAACCCTAATTCATTTTAAAAAAAGCACACTCTGTTGGCAAACACATAAATCGCTCACATTGTTAGGACTATTAGAGATTAGATTATTATGGCAAGGATGATTTAAATCTCTCATTTACCTGAACAGCGTCATAATACATTTTCTTGCCTTCTTCATCTGTTTTGTCTGACATCAGCCATGCCTTGAGCAAATATTCATAAAAGCTATCCCCAAGCCCTCCAATGGAGACATGATCTAAAAGGCAATAAAGAAGTTCAACATCAAGTCCATCTTTAGCACAGACAATAAAATACAATTATAGCTTGTAATCGTGGTAGAGTAATGCATTTAAAGATATCTCATTGCTAACTTTTTCAAAGGAGTTCAAGGAAAAGAAACAAGAATTTATATGTATAACATCTACTTCATGTTTATAGACTATCTCATAAAAAATGTATTAACCCGATTTGTTTTTTATCTTAAAAATATCAAAAAAGTAGAAAATGCTGTGTAATTTGAAAAATACTTTCCCCTCTTACCATGTAGGCATCGCTTCTGTTTGTTGTTTATCAAATGATGTGCCGTTTAAGACACATCGTAAAAAAAGCCCAAATGTTTTAGTTCCCTACACTGAAGCAGATTTCTTTTTTTATTTATTTTATGGTATTTGAAAATGGCAATCACTATGCTTAAAATACTATTACGTTTTTCAATATCTAGTTGGTTGTCAGGACTCAGCGGTGGTTCTGGAGGAAAAAAAGACTTTGTCACATGTACAGAAGATTATTGCTCTCGTGTTGCTTTATTCTGTCCTATGCTTACTATGTGAAACAGTGGGGAACTACAAGCCCTATGATTATTTAATTGGACCCATTTAGGACTTGGCACTGCAAACACAAGTCAAATCACTCAGTATTGTTGCACCAGCCAAACAGGAATTACTGGTGGTCTTAGCTGCTTGCACATAGTTGCACTAGCTTCTTCTCAAAGAGACTCTAGAAGATTCCTGGCAAAATTTTAAGGGGCTGCCGTATGATTTCAGCATAGATCTCCAGAGTGCATAAAACACTACAGCTAGAGAGTAAGCTTCTTTAAGCTCCATTAAACTAAGAGCACCAAGTTTTCTTCTTGAAGTTGATACTGCCCGGTAACAATAAGGGACTTACCATGTATCATGTCTTCCATAAAAGTTTTTCAAAGTGTTTTACTGGGACTAATAATTTATAACTGATAATTTTACATCAGGGAAGGGGTTTGACAATTTTATCCAAGACATCCAGGATGCAGATGTGGATACACATATTGCACTGCAAGTCGGTGAGTCATATCACAATATTCTGGGCATGAGAAAAGCAGAACATGTTCAGGGTAACGCAGGCTCATAAAGAGAGATGCAGGAGAGTCTGCGGTACAGACCTCAAGCTTTCTAATACCTCACTGATCTTAACTTCACAGTTATGCCTCTGGTAGAATTCAAAAGAACACAGAATTTATTTATTTTGGGACTCTCTAGTATCTTCTCTTCGTTCAATGCATCCTCTTGCCTACTAAACTGGAAAGCCATGCAGCTGCAGAAGATAAGAACTTTTTTTCTGTTCAACTTGTATTAGGACTTTTTTCTATTCAAACTTTATTACAATTATTTTTTTCTTTCTCCCCTAGCACATCATATGCAAAAAATAATTTACTTTTCCCAATGTATCCTGTCCCTTTACCTAATAAATACATCACGTCATCAAATCTGGATTACAGGCTGCTTTTTTCCCCCCTAATCTTCTGAGTGAGATACACTAAATTTCTGTAAAGAATATACCATTTATTTAATTAAATATTCGTGATCCAAAAGGAGAAAAGGCTTCCTAAAAAAATGAGAACATTTTCTATGATGGAAGGCTGATCCTTGAACAGCAGCATTTAAATGACCTTTACAGCTTCCTAAATAAATTACCATAGAAACCTCTGACATTTGCAAACTAAATAGCACACGCATAGTTTCATCAATAATAAGCCCTGTTATTATATACATTATTGCAGTAGACAAATCCAATTGACGCATGCTGCAGCAAATCATTGTCAATTTACTGTCAAAATAACAAGGGCTAAATGAATTTACAGGAACAATGGCAGTGATCCAGCAGCGCCCTTCACAGTTACAGCATTACTAGAGAAGAATTGTTCAGAAACTACTTCCCCCACCCCACTTGACGTTTGAGAGGAAATGTTTCTGTCTTGTACCAATTACAGGTCTAGGCTTTCTTTTCCTGTTATATCATCAACTGAAAACAGACTAGAAAAGCAGTCTCAAATAAAATATCTCTCAAGTCTTATATTCCAATGGTCTACTATGGAAAAAAAATCAATGTCTGCAAACAGAGGCAATTGAAAGAGAATTGGAAGAGACGCAACAAGTAAAGATCAAATTTGCTTTTGCTGTTTCAGCATGGTACGGTCTGACCTGCATCAACATTTGTGTTCATCATTTTCACGTGCTGGAAGCTAATTTCTATGTCAATATTACAAGCTATTGGAAAGCAAAGGTGGTATAAACTGCAATTGTTACTGCGTATGCCAACAAAAACCGGCATTTAATGTAGGAGAGAAGTACATAGAACACAATTACATTAAAAACGGAAATGTGAAAGGCTTTGCGGCAGCATCAGTATTTGACTACTATACAACAAAAAAGGCAGAGCCACTAACGGTGGCAGCTGCTAGCAAGATCCCCTCTTGTCCAGCTCACCAAACGAATAACTGCATGATTGCAGAACTAAACAATGCCATACATGGAATGCCACAGTTCAGTAACGCTCCTTGGGGCTCTCAATACTATTGCACTAAATAAGGGAGCTGGATGCAAATTAGGAAAGCTGTTGGCTAGTCCAGTGCCAAAAAGCTGAGTTTCTGTGGTTGACTGAAGGCAAGGAGGATTTGAAGCTGGCTGAACACAGGGTCACAGGCATGAAGGTAGTCTTCTGACCAAATTCAGTGCTTATGGCTTTAGAACCAACACTTCCAATGGAAAGCGCTATCATTTTACAAAGCCATGTTAAATGAATGTGGGCAACAAGCAAGCACAGGCCTCAGAGTCAGTACAAACATGCCAGCTGATTATACACACTGAGCTGCCACAGGCCTGTGGCACAACAAACTACTGAATCCAAGGATTTCCCCATTTCTTTAACTGTATCTACCTGAGCTGGGTCTAACCAGCTCCAGCAGTGAACAGTAAACAACAGAACCATATCATCTACCTGTGTGTTTTCAGATCACGATACTTCCTCTTGCTACTTTTCTTTCAATAATAGGGGGTGAGAAAAAGAGGACTTACAGAGTGGAAACATGAATGGAATAATTGCAGACTGAAAGTGAGCAGGAAAAGTAAAGAAAGAAGTAGGGTCACCCAGACTGTATTCCTGCACATTGCTTTGGCTTTGAACATGGGATAAAGCCTGGGGAAGGCAATGTATAACACATATAGGCCCAGTCATCACAAAAGAGCAAAGTATTTCAGAGCCTTCAAATGCATCTAATTTTGGTGTCTCTGGTAATGATTCCTAGAGGATTAATGCTATGACAGTTCTTTCTAGTTTGCTTCCTTATTTGTTGGCATTAAACTTCAACAGAAATCATAGCTGATATTAAGCACAAAAAGGTGGTGATTTTTTTTTTTTTTTTTTTTTAAATCTCCAGTGGAGCCACACCTGTCTAAAAGTGTGGAATTTGATTCAGATGAGATGATAATGTTTCCTTAAACAGCTACTTTAGAGAACACTTAAGAATTTTCAATAAAATAATTTTCTAGTCTATAAATTCCTTTTCAAAACTACATATTCAGATGCCTCCCTACTTCCACAAACCATACTGAAAGCTCAAATAAAAGTACATTAAAATACAGCAAGTAGGAACATTATTTTTAAAGATGCTTTTTTTTTTTTTTTTTGCACTGTGTAACTCAGATACAGTATGAAGAATCAATAAAACACATATCGGTGACTGAAAGAAATTAATATCTGCAGACAGTGTACTGACAGACAGCTTATAACTCTGAAGAACCGATCTACTTACGCTGGCCCCACTGGCCACTGCTGGGATTCAAATAGTTGGGGTAAAGACCTTCTGGTTTATCCAGTCGACTTAGAACTTTTCGAATATTCATTACCTATTGGAAGGGTACAGAATACTGAGCACTGATACATTTTCCCCCAAAATAAAACAGCATCAGTACAAAAGTCTCGAAGTACAAATACTTCAATGTATATACACAGTGTCTGAATATGTTTATGTAATCATATTATTATTTAAAAAAGATCCTCTAAGCTGACATCATCATGTAAATAAGCTTCAAAAACCTCTGGAGTTTCTGCACCAACTGTTAGTAATGAAACACAACAGAAGAGATCTTCAAAGTTAAGTTCTTACCACACTGAATACTTTGCCCCTCCACAATGTACTGAAATTCATGGAAGCTAGCTGCCTTAACTAAGCTCAGCTACTTCAGCATTATATTATCCAAACTCTCAGATCAGAAATGGTATTAAATACTTAAGCTCTTCACCTAGTCTAGATGTAGAAGTGAACTGTAAGGCAATTTTGTCTGGAAAGGAGAACACTGCTGGAACTGAGCTTAGATCCAGAAGAAACTTATCCAGCCCTGAGTTTTTCATCAGCATGATAAAGGAGCTTGCCACAAATAAGTGGCCTGGAGAAATAAAACGACAGTTCAGATGCTCAGCAGCTGGGGCTATCCAGTAGCACAATTCATTGCAGAGCATATGAAATAATTTAGACTGAAATTTAACTTTCAGAAAAAATTCAAAGATGGTAACCTGGGAGAAATATGATCATTATAACCATAGACCAGAAGTAGTAACATAAAAGTTCTGATAGCTTTATTTTTACATCCTTAAAGTTTAGAGATCAACTGAGCTAGCTGCTAAAACAAATGATAAATTAGCTTACACCAAGCCCTAGAAGGATTTCTACTGTGTTACACAAATTGCCTTTTGCATCTTGATGTGCTTTTGGTAACAGTCAATGTCTAAATGCAGACTGCAAGGAGTCCTCGACCTAACTTAATGAATAATATGAACACTTCCATGCAAAACTTATTCCAGTGTTTCTTCTTTATCAAGTGTACCAGACCTTGAACAGCTTGTCTTGGTGTGCTGTGAAATCTCAGTCTCTAAAGGGTTTTAAAAGCAGCTTACATAAACATATTTCCTGCTTCTTGCAGTATAGCTTGATTCCACTTTGAAAAGAAGCATAGACTAGAATTTTTAACACACACACACACACACTTTTATCAGTCTTTAGTTGCCTTTTAACAGAAGAAATGTTAAACATTAATTACCACAAATGTCACAAGATAATTAATTTATCCTCTACATTTGCTTCTGGATGCTTCTTGCCCCTGTCTGCCCCAAAAATCCAAAAGGAAAAATCCAAATCTGAAAAACCAAATCTTTCCCTAGAAATATTACTCTAACATGTGATTTTAAGACTTACTTAATTTTTAAGGAACAGTCTAACCTTTTCAGCAAAGACAGGGTTCCCAGACAGGTGGCTCAAGTGTACAAACTCCAGATGCAAAGTCCCAAATTCTGCCAAAATGCTGCTGCCACCAGATGCCCAGGGCCAATTTCGACCGATTCCACTATTCAAGGGAAGGGGGTAGAAGAGAAACAGAAAACATGAGTATCATATGCAATGCTAAGAAAATACGTGTTATAGATATGGTTGCTAAAAGAAAACAATGAGTTTAAAACATCTGTGTGGGAAAGCATGCTTTCAGCAGCCTTGCGTGGATTTACCATAGGACCTTGAATTACTCCAGTCCAACTTTGCTTAGGTTCGTAAGATCATTTCTCATGGTAATCCATTCTTCTAGATTACGTATAACTTTAATGCATGTCACTGTATCAGTGTTTCACAGTATTACATTAATTAAATAAATTGCAATGAAAATCTTCTGAGACATCACCTGTTTTCCCTGTGTTTATCACAAGCTGCAGTTCTAATTGTTCTTATCCATCCACGATGCAAGTAGAAGGACAGATGTAAATTACTGCATGTATACATCACAAGCCTTAACTTAAAATATATATGCAGTATATTTTTCTTAACCTAAGAATTTAACTGGAGTAGGATATTTAGGCATTGGACGCTCTTAGCAGGATGAGTAATGTCAGTTTTAATTAAGACAAAGACATTTCACAGTAAAATTGATCTTGGGAATTGTACTGAGAGTAGATAAAAGCACATTTATTGCTAAATCCCCAGTACAAACTAATGCTGAAAATTCAGCAATTCAGAAGAAAAGGGCTGTTAAAGTTTCATTAAATTTTTTTTTCTCCTTGAAATTTTCAGCAGCAATATTCAGATCTCTCCCCCAACATTAAAGAAAAGATATGAAAAATAAATGACTAAAGAAAAAACTTTCCTGAGCTGGATGAATAATAGAGTATAATATCAGCACAAATGTTATTTAGTGCTAAGTCTCCTCCTCATTTTCAAGTAGTAAACAGCATTACAGACATATACATGCGTATAATTTAACTTTACTTTAGCACATGAGCAGTCACTAGAGTCATCAGTTAGCACTTACACAACCATGAAAAGTGAGCACTCTTCCTGAGATATACTGTTACTCAAATTATGAAAATAATCCCAAATCATTAAACTTGAAAAGCAGAATAAAGATGACAAGTAAAGAACATGTCTGTGTTCTTCTTAAATTCCACGGCTTTAAACCTTGCAACACCTTTGGCAGCCTGGCCTTGAACTGAAAGCAGCTTTGAAGCTCACTGAAGTGCCACCAAAAATAAACCCAGAATATTACCTCCTGACAGATGAACTTACATTGCCTCACTTCTGAAGTACGATAGCATCTGCCAAATATTTCCCCATAAGGATGCTCCACATTTTCTTTTTTTTCCCAGACCACAAAGAACACTGAATTAACTGAGCTTACTTGAGGGCTGAGTGGAGAGAGAACTTGGCTGAGCAAAATGGAAGGGATCAGCTGAAGCTCTCCTGCCTGACCATAACGACACAAGGACTGGGACACATGGAGGTCTCTGATGCACATGACTGCCCAAAACTCCAAAGGAGAAAAATGTTCCTAATCTTAATAATTGCAAAGAAAATCAATGAAGAAGAATCAAGTCAGGGTTCTGCAAAGATGCACACAATCCAGCTTTTATACAACAGAAACAGAACACCAGCTTTTTGGGATCTGAATACCACATTTTAAGAGCAATCTTACAAAGAACAGAGTGCTTTTTACATTTGATGAAAACAAAAACGAAGAAAACAAACCCAACTGGCTTGCAAGCTTTCTGCACTTCAAACTACTGTGGGTAAAAAGTTTCCCAAATGGTGGCATAAAAACTTAAGATATTATCAAAAATAAGATTAAGGTGAGTACTGCAGACAGAATCTAGAAACACTTATCTGCAGACTGAAGAGCTGACATCCCCAGACCAGTCATTCACCTGAGAAACAGGCACCTTCTCGGGGCCATGCTGGTCCCTAATCCTGCCTCAATGCTGACTTCTGGAAGAAAATATTTTAGCTTGCTCCCACATTACCCAGACTAAAAGAGGTGACATAACACATTACTGGTAAACAGAGCTGACCAGAACAAAGTGAAATATTCCAAGGTTTTGAAAAGTTGCCATATTGTGGCGCAACTTGCGAAAGCCCACCATTTTTCTATTAAACTCTCCAATAAATCTCAAAGTGGAAACATTGAGTTGTTCCTACAGCAATGCATCAACCAAATTTGGCAGAAAACGTATTAAGTTCCTACCTGTGCTCCACCAGGACTTCTGCTGATATCAACACATTCTGTCAGAACATTTTGATGTACTGTGTTTTGTTAATCAGACAGCTTTCCAAACACAGCTATCAAAAGGTTTTCTGCGTGCAGCAATGTTTACTTGAGCATCACTGCAAGGTTTATCATCAGTGGAAGATTCTCTTGCTTAAGGTGGCTTGAGAGACAAAGCTTACCTCTTTGCTTTTAGTGCAGCACAAGTAGAAATGTCTATGTTGCATCTATGTAATTTTTAATGTATCTTTTATTGACTTAATTTGGGACAACTGATTAGAAAAAAAAGATGTAAATGTATTTCTGGCAAATCTGCAAAGTAATAGGATAATACCTCTGTGTTTTTTTTTTTTTTTTTCCTTTTTTCTTTCTCTCTCTCTCCTCTGATGGGCATTCTAAGTCAGCACTGACAAGCTTTTTCAACAAGTGGTAGAATTGAAGGATTAAAGCCAAGAGTCTTCAGATATTTTTCATGCATCCCTCAGTTTGGATGCCTAATATTCTTTCTTATATTTCATCCTTGGGAGTAACAAAGCAGATAAGTGAGCACGCGAATGCAATAGCCACAATATTGCTTCTGGCTCCATTTAAATTTATGCCTACTTTAAGGTGATATTCAAGAACACACAGCTATGCAGATAGTCAGCTCCTGAAGAAATATTACCAGATCAACAAAGTGCTCAGCATACAGAATGCAAGAGATTTCATACTCTCTGATGCTTTTTAACCAGGGAAATGAGACTTCATTTTTTGTTTAACAGACTCTAAGCTTAAAAAAATAAAGGAAACAGAAAAGGGTGCTCTTTTTTTTTTTTTTTTTTTAAATTTCTCTAGGAGTTTTCTAGATATCATATAATTTCAAAACAAAACAGACCTTAAGCAACAAAGAAACTAGTGAGGAAAAAAAATGGTGAGATGGAAAAATACTTCTGTGTCAAGAATTATAAAGAGTGAGTACATTTAAAAAGCACAAGCAAATGGCACTACGTATCCCGGAGAATAATGTGAAGTAAATACACAGTAAATCTTACCTCAGTAAATCTTAATAACTGGTCATATTAAAATATTGATTTCTGCCCATGCATGAGACAAAATAAATAAATAATAATAAAAAAAAAAAAAATCCAGTGCTCAGATATTTTGCAAGGTCATAGAATCATAGAATCACCAAAATTGGAAAAGACCTCCAACATCATCCAGTCCAACCACCAATATTTCCCCGCTAAACCATGTCCCTTAGCACAATGTCCCTTAGTACAACATCTAAATGTTTCTCGAACACATCTAGGGATGATGACTCCACCACTTCCCTGGGCACCCATTCCAGCATCTGACCACTCATTCAGAGAACAAATTTTTCCTAACTTCCAACCTAAATCTCCCCTGGTGTAACTTGAGGCCACTCCCTCTAGTCCTATCATTAGTTATATGGAAGAAGAGACTGACCTCCATCTTGCCACAACGTCCTTTCAAGTGGTCGTAGAGAGTGATAATCACCCTGAGCCTCTTCTTCTCCAGACTAAACAACACAGTTCCTTCAGCTGCTCCTCATAAGACCTGTGCTCCAGACCCCTCACCAGCTTTGTTGCCCTTCTCTGGACATGCTCCAGGGCTTCAATGTCTTTCTTGTAGCGATGGACACAGAACTGAGCACTGTACTCAAGGTGCAGCCTCACCAGGGCTGAATAAAGAGGGATGATTACTTTCCTGCTCTCAAGCCAGGATGTCACTGGCCTTCTTGGCCACCTGGGCACGCTGCTGACTCATGTTCAGCTGAGCATTGACCAGCACCTGCATGTCCTTTTCTTCCTCACAGTCTTTCAGCCACTCTGCCCCAAGCATGTAGCATTACCTTGGGTTGTTGTGGTCAAAGTGCAGGACGGGCCACTTGGTCTCCTGGAACTTCATCCCATTGACCTCAGCCCAGTGATCTAGTCTCAGATGGGCACATCCTCCGGCAGATGGACACTTTCTCCCAGATTGGTGTCATTTGCAGACTTACCAAGGGTGCATTCGATCCCCTTGTTCAGGTCATCAATAAAGATATGGGACAGGACAGGCCCCAAAATTGACCGCTGGGGAACACCACTCGTGACCAGTCACCAGGTGGATTTAACTCCACTTACCACCACTCTCTCGGTCCAGCCATCCAGCCAGTTCTTTACCCTGTGTTGCAGTGTATTTGATTCAATCACCTGTGACAGGACTTCCCCTTACCCACCTTTTTCTCTTCCTTGGGGGGAAGAAGATAGTGATAACTAATTTACTAAAAAAAAATAAAAGAATGTAAGACCAAATGATATGAAAAGGAGTTACAGATAATAAACAAACGGGAGAGAGAGTTCCCGCTCGCTGTGCTACAGGAAATGGAAGAAGGCCTTCTCCCTGTTGCTGTGGTCTTTGACCCTTTTTACTCAGAATCGGAAACCATATGGGGAGTACTAGAGACTTCTGGGGACTGCAGTTTGTCTCTTCTCAGTTTATCTTCTTTCTTCTCAGAGAGCCAGAACTCATATAAGTCGCCAGGGGCTGACAAGGGAAATGCAGCTTCCAGGCACTACGTTCCATCACTAAAACACCTTGATGCATGATGTAACGATACAGAATACTGATAAAAGCAGGACACCCAGCAAAGAGTGTACCTGTCCAAGCCACAGACTGCCAGCTTCTCTAGGAGAATACTGTGAGAGACAGTGTCAAAGGCTTTGCTGAAGTCTAAGTAGACTACATCAACAGCCTTTTCCTCATCCACCAGACAGGTCACTAGATCATAGAAGGAAATCTTGTGCGCAAGAACTTCTTTACGGTGAGGGTGATAGAGCACTGGAACAGGCTGCCCAGAGGGGTTGTGGAGTCTCCTTCTCTGGAGATATTCAAGACCTGCCTGGACGCCTACCTGTGTGACCAGGTGTAGGGAACCTGCTTTGGCAGGGGGGTTGGACTCGATGATCTCTGGATGTCCCTTCCAACCCCTACAATTCTGTGATTCTGTGATCAGGTTAGTCAAGCAGGACCTGCCCTTCGTGAGCCCGTGCTGGCTGGGCCTGATCACCCGGTGTCCTGCACATGCTGTGTGATCTCACTCAATATGATCTGCTCCATAATCTTTCTTGGCACTGAGGCCAGGCTGATGGGCCTATAGTTCCCTGGATTCTCCTTACTACCCTTTTTTAGATGGGAATCACACTGGTAAGCCTCCAATCCTCTGAGACCTTTCTGGTTGACCAGAAATGGTGATTGACAGTGGAAAGCAGCTTGGCAGTCACCTCTGCCAGCTCCCTCAGCACCCCTGGATGGATCCCATCTGGCTCCATGGGTTTGTGATAGTCTAGCTGGTGTAATAAGTCACTAACTGCTTCCACCTGAATCATGGGGGATTTATTCTGCTTCCCATCCCAGAATTCCAGGTCAGGGAGTAGAGTACCCTGAGGATAATTGGTCTGACTTTTAAAGGCAGACGTAAAGAAGGCATTGAGAACCTCAGCCTTTTCCTTATTTTCAGTAGTTACATTCCCTGCCACATCCAGTAAAGGACTGAGATTCTCCTTAGCTCTCTCTCCTCTTACTGTTAAAATATTATTATTTTTTTTTTTTTCTTTTACCCCACTGGTCAAGCTGACCTCAAGCTGGGCTTTCGCCTTTCTAATTTTCTCCCTGCATATCCAAACAACTTATTTGTACTCTTCCTGAGTTGCTCATTCCCTCTTCCGCAGGAGGTAGACTCTCTTTTTCTCCTGGAGCCTCAAAGTTTCCTGTTCTTACAGACTGGTCTTCTTTCCCGACAGCTCATCTTATGTCACAGGGGGACAACCTGCTCCTGTGCCTGTAAGACTTCATTCTTCAGGAGTGTCAAGCCTTCCTGGACTTCTTCACCCTCCAGGACTGAACCCCAAGGGACCCTCCCTACCAGTGTACTGAATAGTTCAATGTCTGCCCTCCAGAAGTCCAAGGTAGCAGTTTTACTGGCTCTCCTCCTGACTTCACCAGTAATTAAGAGCTCCACCATTTATGTTCAAAACAGCTTCTGACATCCACAGGCTTCCAGCTCCTCATGTTTGTTGCACATGCTGAGTGCACTGGTGTATATGTACTTCAACTGAGTCCCTTGCCTCACCCCCATCTCTAGAGAGCCTGGTTTTATCCTCTTCCCCCTATCAGTGATCCCTGCCAGCTCCCAGCCAGCCTAGGATCTGTTTCCCCCTTTAGGACAAGTAAGACCCATTAGCGGCCATCAGGACAGGCACTGAGTAAACCAATCCATAGTAAAAAACAAAAACAACAAAATTCCTTTAATTGCACCAGACTCTCAGCCAGGTATTTATGAGATGGGTCTTCCTGGGCCTCTCAGTATCCCTCACTACCACTTGAGGGGATAGAGGAATACGCCACCTGTGTCCTAACAGTCCTAACTGTACACTGACAGATACAATCTGCAGAAAGAGAGAGATACATAATACTACATGTAGAGGGTGGAAACAGCGATCCAGGTATGATGCTCACCCTTCCTATTACCTGTATTTTTCAGTTTTCCTCTGCTGGTATTCTTTACAACCAAGTGTCTGTTACGTACTGACATCAGAGACAGAAACAAAATTCCTCCTACATCTCAGGGAGTAAGAAGCCACACTGATTAACCTTGTGGTTTGAACTTTCGGACTAGTGCTAAAATAGCATCAGTTTGCAGGACACTGTTTTAAAGTACTTATAACTATTGTGTCTAGAATCAAATTATTTATATTACTTGAAATTCATACTTTTTTTTCTTTTCTTGTAAAATATTAGTACACCTTTAGAACTTATCTCTATTATTATGACTAGTAGTACTTGGTTATGTAAACTCTAAAGTGAGGATCTGGATCAGAACAGCATATTGAAGTAGGACCACTGCTGTTGTGATTTCCTCTCAGAAAATATGGGTTGTTGGTAACTCAACTCGGTATCTTTCCAGCAGACCACTGTTGTCTCTTTTGTACATAAGAACAAAAAACATCAGAACTGCCGCTCTTTCAAAAGATTAAAAATATCCAAGGAGAGGGAACAGAGGAAAGAATTATTTGCAAGTTTTTTTTTAAAACTACTGTAACACAGAGAAACAATAATATTTGCAAGATTATTATTATTTTGTTAATTACATCATGTGTAATTTTTACGTGATTTTTTAATCACATCACGTAAAGCCGCAGCTAATTTTCAACTGAAAGAAACAGTGAACTCACAGGGATACTGCAGAAATACTTCAGTGGGTCAAAACATCTAAAATTCTGGCCATCAGTGAGCACCACTGTTTCAGTCTCTGCAGACAATTTATTATTCTCCACCCTTTCCTAGAGGGTATCAGGATGACTCCAAAAGTTAGAGTAAGACTTCAAAACATCAATGTTTAATGCGAGGTACAAAAGCATAATCTAAGAGTCAATATCCTGCAGAATTGGCCTGTAGAAAAGGTAAAAGGATAGAATAAAAGGGACTCAGCAATAGCAATATGAAGTGTTGAGAGCTGCTATTATCCAAATCTTTAGGATTAATTATGAAAATAACTTCTTATAGCTCTTTGGAAAAAGCTACTCAGTTATGATGGCGGGTGGAAATACAAAATGCTATGAAAAAATCAGAATATAGCACTAAGAAGAGCCCATTTAAATTCACCAGAGTCACGAGACACAGCTTGGAGAAAATGAATTGTGTGGTACTTCCCAAAGTGCTATAGGAAAAGAAAATATGTCTGGAGAACACAACTGGAGACCTCTTTTAAGAGGAACCTGCATGAACAGGACATGGCCTAGCGTGGCCTATAGCCCCTGATTCACAAACCTCACTCCACTCCATCAGCAACCCATTGATATCCATGACAGAGAGGGACCTTTCCAGATGGAGGTAAAAAAAAGAGGCAAAGGGTGATGGAAAAGTCACACAAACTTTCCTACAGCTTCTTGCATATTTTTTTATCCATGTTCCCCTTCCAGTTCCCTTAGGATACACTTCTTGCTTTACCTGGAAGCTCAGCCCCTGAGAGTATGCACCTTATAAGTAGAAATAAAATAAAATTTTTAGCTATTGTGTGAAGGAAAACATCATCCCCCATTTTTCCTCCCAAAGAAAGCCTGAATTGCCATTTGGTTATATAGGTATTTAGTAGAAACTCCTCAGATTATTTTGCAAGCATAATATAATCACTTTTCCAAGTTTCAGCTTTAAAATTATAACACCGTGATTCAGCTACATGGCTCATATCCAAGACTTGTGTGATTTAGCCTACTGACACTGTATATCAATGAAGGAACCAATCATAACTGATAATATGGAAATGGGAGAGCATACAAGTTCAAGGAAGGTATTCACGGAAATTAATCTCTTCAAGGGCTCCTTTGATGATCTGTACAGGGAGATAACTGAATTAAATCACTTCATAGAAGAGATTTAGCTAAAGACGGAGTCTTTCTCTTCACTGAGTAAACCCAGAGAGACTCACCTCAACTACAGCTAGCCTTTGACAGATGCCCACATCTCCCCAAGATTTCAATTAACTTCTCAGGTATTGGATGAATTTTATAACTCTCTGCACATTAATATAAATAGCAAAAAAGTAACACTGGAGGTTAACATTTTGTAATGTTATAGATTTTTTTATTTAATTCTAAAGTAAGATTTTCCTAGCTCACAATTTATTTTTAATGGTCCTTTTTTGGATGGGCCACCTTTGTAATGACATTTTAAAACAATATTGCAAGATAATTATTGAGCAGATTAAACTAAAAGGAAAAGAAAATCTTTCTGCAGTGTTTTGGCATGAAAAGTCAAAGTCCACAAATTTTCTATATCCATATACCCAGCCAGTCAAAGCTGTACAGATGGTGGCACATGTTGTGATTTACCTAACACAGCGCATTATGAACTCATCTACCATTTCTATCGTAGATGTAATAAACGTCAAATTTATTATTTTCTCTCCATTATTTCAGTTCAGTGAGAAAAATCTCTAAGGGCACATTTCATTTCAGCAAAATCGCTCATTATTTCCACGTATAACTCTATTTTATTTTTATTTTTTTTGTATGAAGAAATGTCTTTCTTTAATAAAAAAGCCAGTATAGCTACATAATGACTAGTTATCGCATTGCTAGTAAAATGCTTATACGTTGTGAAAGCTTTCAGCCTATTTCTTATCTGTCACCACCAGTCTTTCATAACAATATTTTGATTTAATTAAATAAACTAAGCCTATATAGAACAAATGTAATGAGGACAGTAAAGAGTGAGATTTTCATTTACACGCTCAATATCTATTTCTCTTTTAAAATATATATATATTTAAAAGATTAAGTTGCTATGGAGACAAAGATGGAACAAACTATGTCAAAATGCTAAATAAAACTTACTTGCTTTCATCATTACTGGACACAGAAATGGATTCATAACAAAATATTCAATATTTTCTAAATAATCTTTGTCACATACACAATCCCTCAACATAAAATTAAGTTAATAAAGGAAAAAAAAATATTGAATAGCTACTAGAACTGCATACTATGAACCACTAGCTAAGGAGTCACTATGGCAGCAAAAAAGATGTCATTCTCAGATGTTATTTTCATAGAATATCTAATATTTCATGCATTATTTAGGATTGCCACCTCCAAAAATGCTTTCATAAGAATGATTTCTTGTTTCGCCCCAAAGGGAAGCATTTGTCAATATATCATAAAAATTAATGAAGAGCGGCTTCTTCTGTTCCCAGAAGCCAATGCTGATCCCTTGTTACCAATTTGCTAAGAGAGAGGTTATATCCAATGCCACAGCTCAAACTGGGGAATTTATATGGTGAGTTGCTGTTGATGCCTTTGAGAAGAGATTTGCTGCAAACCTCTGTTCAATAGCTTTCTCCTTTCTTGCAGCTAACTGACATTGCTATTCAACTGTGGTTTATGACTATAAAAAAGCTGTGACAAAAAAATATATATTTTATCAGAAGCTTATGCTTTTTAAAATAAAAAACATGTACCACGGAGTGCACAGGCAATGCAGTTTATTATTAATCTATTTCCTTCACACATCCTGTCCCCAAAGGGTACAACATATGGCATCTTGGTGTAAAGGTCTGCCTTCACAGACAGTGAAATTGATGATTTATTTGCTAACACCTCAAAGATATTTAACAACTTTCTTTTTTTCTCCATAGCAGGAATGAGCTGCACTAATAACGAAGTCTGGAAATAATGAAATCCCAGACTTGCTCAAGCCACTGGTACTGAGCTTTCACCCCAAGTCCAGTGACAAAGAGTAGCCAGAATGGCACCTTGCCTGCAAAGTCAAATGGAGAACTTGTGACTGGGCTAGCTCTGTAGCTCTGTGTTTCTAGCACTAGCAGCAAGCATGAAAGACCTCACAGTCCAACTTTCAATACATTCCAATTAACTTTTTGCACTCCTGTGTGATCGCTATCTCCCTCCAAGCAGCATCAAGCCAGGCAGACAGAGCTGCCAGAACCCTGAGTTGTCCGCAGCATCTCTTTTCTGAGAAAGGAAAATTACAACAACCTGGTTAAGCATCTCTCACACAACACCTCAACAGCTGGAGACAACACAAAAAGAAACTAAAATTAGGTAGCTAGCCTACACGGCACTTTTTGATGTCTGTTTTATTCCTTGGTGCTCGGAGAATCTTTCAGGCAAGTGCTAACAGCTGGTTAGTTTTTCATCTGTGATGATGAATGAATAACCATTGCCCCTGCCTAATCATTGCCCAGCTGGTTGCTTCCTGCTCAGCTGAGCTGCCCCCTCCAAAGACCAATTGCTGCCAGCAATTACCTGGTGAGGTGATTCCTAGGCATGCTGACTTAGCAGGAAGATGCAGACAGTGAATTAGTGCTATCACCAACTGCAGTGTGTAGACTAGCAACAAAAGTAGTTACTCAATTTTACAGTACTACAGGGGACAGAAACATTTCTATGCTGAAATGTCAGGCAGAACACAAATGGTTTGTATACTGTAACAAGTGAGATAATGAAGAGTTATTGGCCCAGGAGCTATTAGTTTGAGAACATTAATTTTCTCTGTTTGCCTAGTCATACGCAGTGTCAGCACTAATGTATACTGATCTCCTGACAACTCTGTTCTGCCAGTGCAGGAGATATATCCATTTGTAAGGGAGGCATGTGTTCATCATCATCTGGCTGAAGGCTGAGAATGAGGGTAGGAAATGTCAAGCACTGCATCTGACCATTCATTATGTGAGAAACGATCAGGACAACTCTGAAGAGATGCGAAAAGAACATCTCTGAAAACAAGAACCTTACTTTTCTCTGTGAGGCCCATTGGGTCTTTCAAAGTTATGAAGGTGGCACGCTTCCACAGACCTAATAGAGAGGCTTGTCTGCAAAAGGGCAAGAGAAAAGGAAACAGCCTCCTGTTTCCTTCCTCAAAATAAAACAGTCTCCTTATCAGTTTTAGGAAGATGGGACTGGTCATAACATTTTAGCGATTCTTGAGAATTAACAGGCTTTTTAGACACCTTAGATTACCTACGCACATTACTTACAGTATCAGTGTGGCTAAATTTTCCAGGGACAAAAGCAGTCTTCCACTCAACATTTTGCCTTTCCCCTTTGTTGACAAATGTATGCAGCCACCTTTAAAGGTCTCCTGAAATAGTAACTATTTCCTTACAATACTTGCAGGCAAAAAGTCAAGCTGCTAAACAGTCATGCACCATGTTTCAAGTGGGCTCATCTCCCTCAAGGTGACCATTCCACTGGTGATCTCTCTGTAAACTAGTCAGAACAGACAGAGAGACTGAGGAGCACTGTTAACAGAAAAGTGGGATGGAAGCAGAAAGTGGATGCAGAATCAGTCTGTGCTGTGGCCTCCTTCAGGGTTGGTTCCTACCTGTGAGAAAGGTTGTCTCAGTGGAGGTGCTGGAGGAGTGTACACATCAGAGTCATGGGCTGTGACAAACCTCTAAGTGCTCTGCCCAGTAAAAAAACACTGTTCAATACCACCATAAAATTTAATCGCGTGACAGCAGGACCAGTTCCCATGGTGAAAAACTCTTGTTTGTCCTAAGATCAGAGTCATAATGGCAGCTGGGGAATAGTGAAGTGAGTGGACACCAAGGCAAACGGAAACAGCAGCAGAGGGAGGCAGGTGGGGACCGAAATGAAAAGAGAACCATGATGAAGAAGAAACAGCCTCATCCAGCTCCGGGAAGCAGCAGAGAATAAGCAGAAGCCAGTGAAATTGCCTGTGGGAAGACCATGCTTTACCGTACGCACTGAGGTCTGACAGCTGCTGAGAATGAAAAATAGAGCACTCCCTCCTTAGGCTCTGAAAACCACCAGACACCATTGGGTACTATGTTTGTGATCCGATACATGGATTCTAGAACATTTGGATCTAGCGATACAGCGCCTAGTGATGTTTAAAATAACCTCATTGGCCCATTCATTCCAAGTATCATCTGCTTTGTTTGTATCAGATTCCTGGAGCATTTCTCAGAGGAAATACACTGCATTTCTTTAGGACTTTACCATCAAAGATTTTATGACACTTTCCTTGTGACTGTCCGCCCTATGACACTTAGCATGTTACTGCTACTCTAAAGGGGAACCAAAGCTTGTAGAACTGGCATGGTGAAGTAAAATAATGGAGTTTATGAACAGCGAGCTTGTGTATGCACTCACATGAAGGAGGGGTTGAGAAAGGGAGAGATAACTCGTATTCTGGCCGTGTGAAATTTCAAATATCACTGTTAGACATGGTAAGTGCTTAAAGGTAATTTTCAGTGTCACCATCTAAAACCGTACTTGCTAATGTAATCATTTCTGATTAAAGTTATCTATTTGAGCACAGCACAGTCCTACATATGTCTGACAATACAGCACTGAATAAACTAAACAATTCATGTTTCTTATTACTTTATGCACTGAAGGTTTAATTAATCAATTTCCAGGGGCTAAAATAGTGAGAGGGAATACAGCACAGAAGATGAGGGCAGAGGATAATAAATAACCAGCACGGAGTAGTTTTAATCAAGTCCATGAAGAAAAGTGAAAATAACAGGAAATGAAAAGTCATGAATAGAAGTCTAGAGTTCTGATATCAGCGCAATAAGAAGGTGCTAGAATACAATTCCCGACCACAACTTGTATAATTCACTGCTAGTGGCAGTCAATTCCCCCCTCCCAAACCCAAACAAACAAAAATCTCCCATTCCCCATGCAAAACTCCAAAACCTGGCTCTGAGAAGTCACCTGAAAATCTATTTCACAGTGTTTTCACTGGTTGAAAGAAGAAGAATTTTGGAAGAGTCCATGACAAACATTATTCATGTATGCTCTCTTCCTCTCTGCCATGCCTATTAATATTGAAGACAAATCAACTTTTTTCAAGTCTTATTTCAGATGTTCACATTTTATTCAACATAAGAATGCTTTCTGCCTTAACCATCACAATCAGCACTCTTAACCTACAATGCTCAGTACATCTCTATAAACCTCTGCTTCCAGTTTTATATCACCTTTCCAACATTCAATGTTTAGGCTAAGCTCTTTTTTTTTTCCCCCTGTTGAGGATTCGCTACAAATTTCTGCCCTCCCCCCTGCCCCCTTGACATCCTGACTGACAATCAGATATTCCTCCTTTTAATATAGCTGCAGTAGTTTCAGATATCAGGCAGCCTGTTGCAAGACTTGCAGCTGTGACGTTCATACAATGATAACATTAACTTACAAATGCCACAGATTACACTTGCATATGCACTTGCAGATTTATATCAGTCTAAACATGTATAACACAAAGACACCACTGTTGGTGAGGGATACCTCTCCCTTCAAGTGTCTGCTTTCACAGATTCTTAGCAGCAGTATGAAACGCTACGGAAACAGAAATCTGGCTCATTGAGAGGGACAGCTTGTCTGGATAAAAAAATTGAAGTAGTCTTTTTCAGACTAGTGTTGCTACGATGTAATCTGTTTTGACAAATGCTTTAAGAAAAGTATAAATGTCCCTTTCTTCCAGTCTGCTTCAATCTTCTTTCTCCTTGCACACACATTGCTGTGTCACATAAATCCATTTATTCTGGGATCAGATAAATGTTTGGTTTTCTTAGTGCCAGTGTCTAAGAGCTTGATCCTTACTCACAGCCAACAGAATAGCTCCTGGTGGCTTCAATAATGATCAAACATCAAAATCCTGTAACTGACATTAAAATAATAGCAGAGATGACAGGTAGTACAAATATGCAGGGAGTGGAAAGCGAGAGTTGAGATGGAGAGGACAAAATGCATTTCAATAGCAACATTAAGCACGGAGATTACTTATCCTATTAGATAAGAAGAAATGGAGTAGTTTCTACACACAGTGTAGACTAAATACAGTCTTTGGAAGTAAACGCAAGGAATTTCAGACTGGGTAAAATAATCCAGTATGTATTATTGTTAAAAAGGAGTAGTAAATAGGAACAAACATTCATTCAGTTCTGCACTGAGAATTCATGCAGCCTGACTGAGATACCAGTGTCATTATATAAATTCTTTCAGTTCACAACATTCAGATTTGGGAACTGGTTCTTTTACTGGAAACCAGCAATACAAAGAAAAAACCTGACTCTTCTCGATCCTCTTCCCAACACATTTTATGTCATAGGTTACGCACAGCTTTATCCTTCAACCTATTTGAGAATCCAGATTAAAATCAATTACTATAAAGTCCTTAGATAAACATAATTTACAGACTTCTTTTCGCCCCACTTTACGCAAGACACATTACTCAGTAACGCTTGAATGCTAAATAAAGTCAGATTAGTCAGGCTTGTACTTTTTTTTTTTAATTGTTTTTGTTTCTTAATCATTTTGCAGCAATACATATTTTATATTAGGATACAATGACACTTTAAAGTAGTGAATATCCTGAAAAAGGGAAGGGGTTTTCTATTAAATTTCCAAATAATTCAATTGAGCTAAGATTGTTTGATAATTAAGGAGTTGGCATTAAGTAGTGAAATAAGCTTTTCTTAAAATTAATGGGATTTTAATCAATCTTGCAAAAATAATAAAGGTTGAAGTGAAATGAGCATGAAAAGATTACCACTTAAAATGATAGAACAAAGACATAGAAAAGAGATTTCTGGAGTTCTGCTGGAATGAGTATGTGTACTTGTTGTTCTTGCACCAGCACACAATTTTACTACACACACTGAAAAAGTTGCTACAGTTTTATGAAGCATTTAAGAAAATCAGGCTTATGTCCTAATTCTAGCAAAACATTTGGTAAAAGGTTTGAAATGCGTTTGTCCTCTCTCACTGTTTTAATGGCTTCAGCGAAGAAATGTGCACCACACTTATTCTTCAAACTGAAATGAAGACCTTAACAGGAATGGAGTAGGTTCAGTAAAGATATGGCATACTGATGAGTCTTTGTGACACTTTTGAAAGATAATGTCAGATTAAATAACTATTTTGGAAAAGTGCAAAATTATTTCTTATGCAATATAAAGCTTTTGAGTAACAGGGCATCATTGAACTCATAAACCATCAACAGCAACTATTTTACATCTCTTAAGAGTGACTTAAAATAAATTCTGTCTCATCTATCCAAATGATTTATTTCTTAACTGTTATCGTATTACAGTTCGGGGAGTATGAGTGCAACAAATGAAATTGCCCAAACGATCAGAGTAAATACAAAAGTGGAGTTGGCTCCCTTTTCTTACTTCTGTCTCTTTCCAGTAGGCAGATTTCCAAAGGGCATCTTCAAGGGTTAGAAACGAGAGCCTGAATTGTCTTTGATATGTGTGTGAATTAGGCGATGGAATAAAAAAGGCCAACCTCTCCTCCACCCTGGAACAGGCAAGTACAAATTACAACCTATCCTACAGCTGCTCTCTCTGCAGCTCTTTTCTAATACTCTGAAAGTAGTGAAGGCACGTTTAGTCAATACATGACTGATGAATGACAAACCAATCAGGCTCATACAAAAGAATTACAGAAGAAGAGGAGAAAATAAAGTGGTTGTTTACTTCAAGAGGCTCAATAGAGAATGAAACAAAAAAGATCAGATACCGATGTGGTTCAGTATAACACAAAATGTATATCAATTGATGTCAATATCAGGATTTTGTCTAATATTTATTTTCTCTTTCTGTTGTTCTTGAGTAGGGGAAGCAAATCTAGCTTATACCAGCTGAATCACCAGTTGCTCTGAGAAAACAAGTATTTTTTTACTCAAAAAATGTTTATGAAAATTCACAAAATTAAAAAAAAAAATCAGAAATTCACCTGGAAAATTCACAGAACTACCGAGTAATTTGCTGCATTCCCAAAAATTTGGAGAAGCAGGAATGGAGAAGAAGGTTGGACGAAGTGAACAGGATGTTAAGTGGAAATGCAAACAAGCCATGTCATGGGGCAGATGATGTAGGTTAAATATGATCTCAGGGATGAAAGTTCTAAAGGGCTTGTTTTATTCACAGATGGAAAGGTCTTTTTTTGAAATATGTTCAATACCGAACACCAACAACATTTCAAGAAAAACACTGACAAATTTTAGAAAGCTTAGAGAAGAGTAACAAGAAAGATTATGAACACAGAAAGCACTACATTAGGGCTGTTCTTGTTAACAGGCAATAGATTCAACATGACAAGAGTTCTCTTCCAACATGTAAAAGGGAAGAAATCTTCCACTGAAATAGTAAGTACTGAAATTCTAGAACAGATATCAGGAAAAAACAAAACCTCCAGAACTCCTAATAGTGAAGACAGAAGCACTGACACTAGGTTCCATGGAAAAGCATGGAAACTCCATGTTGGAGATCTTGAAGAAATGGCTAGACAAACATTCATCTGGAAAAACTCAGGTGTAGCTTAACTGTTCAACATTAGAACACACAAAGTAATCACATGAATTCTGCCTTACTTCCTTTAATTCCCGAAACCCCTCATAAATCATGAAATAAAGCAATAGAGAGCTAAACTACAGATTCTTGATGAATTAAGCTTGTTTTAAAATGGTAGTAAAATAGTAGTAAAATACTTGGAACATCCCACCACTGCGCATTTTAGGAGGAGGAGGGAAATGAGTAAAGACCATAGAGTGTTCTTTATTTATTTTTAAGGTGACCATCGTCAAATTACATGGTACATCATTCAGACAAACCAATCTGCCATTCACAAACTGGACTGTTTAGTACTTCACTAAGTGTAGAAAAAATAAGAAGCAAGTTTGAAGCACTATCTAGAGTTTAGTTCACCCAAAACCAAGTTTGTGAACTTGCTCCATTCATTAAAACCTTGGATGCTAGTAAACATTTAAGCCTTCAAAGTCAGGTCTAAAAGCTTTCAAGACAATTATGAATAATAAAAAAGTTATGCAAAATTCAATTAATTTACAAAACCGATTCCAGGTAGATAATAGAGAAAATCTTTTATTTATGACCTCAGTAGAAAATTACGAAGTGATGTGAAACAGCATTGCTGAAAGAGTGAGCGCTCAACTATCTGTTAGAAAATATTAATTTGAAAATAATTAAGATCCAAGTGAAACACTTAGAATCTTCTTTGCTCCAACAGATTTCATTATCTATAAAGAATGCAATATGACATGAAATGGACAACGTGAAAGGTCAACCAGAAAGACTGTCAGATTTGCTGTACTGACTGCGGCTTACTGGGAGATAGTTAAAACACACAAGCTCCAGCAAGGCTAAGTATTGAATCAAGACAGTTACATTAATGGGCCTTTAAACAGACATACTACATATATATTTTTTATACTACACAGAAACCACACAACACAAGCACCATTACAAGATACATAGCATATGGCTACCATTAAAGCTCAATTATAATGAATACTTGCTCATTTATTTCTTTCAGAACTACTACAAGGAATGAAGCAGCAGTTTCACAGATGTCAGTTGGAAACAGTAGCCTTTCATTTAATTTGCAGGAAGATTGCTCTCTCCTATTAACTTCCTCATAAAAATGTGTCAGAGGTGTAACAATAAAAATGTAATTTTAACGTGAAATTTAAACCAATGAAGGCAAATTTCTGGAACAAAATGCTTAGCTGGCTCACTAGCCTCTCCTCATTTCCTTCTGAATAGCTCTCAAACTAACAAGCCTTATTTTTTCTTTGCCCTGTGGTTATAGTGGCATTCATGTGTCTTACACGTTTACTGCTAGGATTTTATTACAGCTTGTTGGTGGGCAGTGGATTGTTTAAAATAGAGCAAACTGACTATTCTGGTACATCTTTAAAAATTACATTCAGTTATACCATATCCTCTAAGTCAGGTTGATTCAGGTCACGATCTACAAAAAAGTGAGCAAGGTCTGCTCATCAAAAAGCAGTAAACACAAAATTGCTCTATTTTTAATGTGAGATTTCAGCAAGAACACAGCAGATACAGCATATTTTGGATGTCAGCTAGATGCATACACCTAACGCAAACACATAGATGATATTCCACATCAGTCCTCTAGATTAAGGAGTAAAAAGTCAGACTGCTTGCTTTCTTCAACAAGAAATATTTATGAGTTCCCAGTGACTTCTGTCCTTATACAAGTTAGCCCATGATGAGTTACATGTCTGTGCAGAACATGCTAATGCAATACTTCCTCATCAGAACACTCACTCTTAAGATTGACTCACCAGATATTAGCTCCCTACTACAGTCATTCCAAATTATATGGCATCGTTAGAAAAATAAATAGTTCAGGTTTAGCCTTCACAGAACTTGATTATCATTCTAACACAGGCAGGCTCATTGCAGCAAGAGGAATGCTCAGTTAAGTCTGCCTTACCTCCCTACAACACTGATATGATAATAGCAAACCACTGGTATGAATGTGCACAGGATTTCTAGCGACAACTCGATGCAAAATAGAATAGAGAAAATCCAGAAGGAACTCAGCAGATACAGATTGTTTAATATTCCTTATTTCTCCTGACAAAAGAATTGAGTATCTTCTTTTATAGTTTCTTTCTCGATATGAATATAATACTGGCCATCATAGCAAAAACTGAACAACACAGAAGAGAATCATAGAATCATAGAATCACAAGGTTGGAAAGGACCTGCAAGATCATCTAGTCCAACCATCCTCCCATTACCACAAGCTACTAAACCATATCTTGTATCTCCTCATCCAGACGCCTCTTGAACACTGCCAGGGGCCAGGGACCTTTCAGTTATCTGCATACACAACTGATCAGCAATCAGGAGAAAAGGAAAAAAAAAGTTTGTTTTCATAAAAAAGACAAAGAAGGAAGAAGACAATAAAGGCCAATCTATCAAACAGAATGAAAAGATTTCAGTGTTAGGGTTAACACTGCATACCTACATCATGAGGAAAAAACACTTATCATTACAAAAAGCTTTGAGGCATTTTTATAGGACTAAATTTGCTTCTGGAAGACCTCCTGGACTTCACAGAATCACAGAATCAGAGAATTGTAGGGGTTGGAAGGGACCTCCAGAGATCATCGAGTCCAACCCCCCTGCCAAAGCAGGTTCCCTACAGCAGGTCGCACAGGTAGGCATCCAGGTGGGTCTTGAATATCTCCAGAGAAGGAGACTCCACAACCCCCCTGGGCAGCCTGTTCCAGTGCTCCGTTACCCTCACCGTAAAGAAGTTCTTGAGCACATTCGTGTGGAACTTCATATGCTCCAGTTGACTTCAGAACTAAAGACAAATGCTATTGACAAGATTACATTATTTTGTTCTGCAACCAGACTGATTAAGAATATTTTCTCTTATCAATACCACTGTTCAGATCCTATTTCTACTTTTTGTTCAGTAACATTTGGTTTCTTAATAGACAAGAGCACAGGGTGATTCATGATGACCTTCACGCCTCATAAAGACAGCAAGAAGGGCACAAACACTCCCCCACTCAAGTCACCTTGTCATTCTAATTTAGTACAGCTACATAATTTCTATTTTCCTTTTGTGTTTCTGAAAAACATTTCTGTATAGGTTATGAAAAATGCAAACTAATATAGCCATTAAAGTAATTGCATTGGCTAGGTTTATTAATTTGTCAAAATTAAGTCAATAAGAGTTTCATTAACATCGTTATATTACTTGATTAGTTTTGAAAGCGATTATCCTAAGAACTCTATTTAATTGGAAGCTTCTCAATTTACAAGGTACACTAAATTCTCAGTAGCATTTTAAGAATATTCAACATATGCAGGTCAATTACCAGTAATCACTGTTTCGTACAACTGTTTCATGAGAAACTTCAGTACAACACTGGAAAAGAATAAAAGGGGGTTGTAAAGAATACCTCTGTACTTCAGTTTACATCATTATAGTGAAAGGGCATATCTAACATCTAAATTGTGAAAAACATTTAGAAATTAAAAAAAAAAAAAAAAAAAAAGAGCAAAGATTAAAAAACAGTTGTCCACCTTAAAAGAGATGATAAATTGTCAGGACTGCAAAATCACTAAATTCTACTAACAGCACTCATGCCCAGTTGCACGTTAATTACCAGATTAGAAAGTTATAATTAATTTTCTTAATATCGCTATACTGCTTTTCTTTCTTGAGTTAATAAAAACAGATTGCAATCAATCTTTGTTAATTCATGCTGCAGAACAGAACTGCTGTAGTTATTTCCATATGTGAAAAGCTCTGTGTGCACAGTTCTTGGTGAAATATCCCAGCTAGAAGCTGTATCTTCTGACATTTAAATGAAGTGTTGTAATAAGGCAAATAAATTATAAATTATAATTTGACTTAATATGGGTAGTAGAAAAACTACAGTCTTAACAATTCTGTTAACGAATTTTCTAATGACAAAAGTCAGAGACTTGTATTTCAAAATATATTGTATTTCAACATATCTTCAACCATAAAAAGATGTTCTATTTCTAGTTGCATTGAAAGATTTCACTGCTGAGACTTTTTAATGATTAAAATACAGTTGTGGTTAAGAAAACATTTTTTAATTAGCTGATATTCTCATTAGAAACTATTAGAAGTGCTCCACACCTGTCTGGCCTTCACAGAGCACAAGCTGCAAAATTTATAAGAACTATTAAAGGAAAACAACTATAAGGATCACAGTGCACCAAATTTTTGATAAAGAGTGTGAGAGTGATAAAGAATTCAAATCTAATTAATGCAGAGATCAAACAGCATACATTTTCTTGTTTCAGTATCCACACTGGTATCAAAAGTCACTTTTATAAAACAGAAAGATGATTCAATTGTTCTTTTGCAAGGCAAAGAGAATCAAGTAAAACAAATGTAACTTTATTTTCCTCTTATGCCTGAAAGATGTTCTATTTCTCGAGACTCGTTGCTGCTTATAAATTAATTCTTTTCACTCCCTTTCCCCCCAAGATTTCTAAGAGACAAGAGTAGATGTAGCACTACTGAAAATACAACATCATGGCTGCCCAAGAGCAGCAATCTGTGTTACTCAGTCTGATATAACAAAACCCATGTCATCAGCTTAGGTGCTAGAAAAGAAAGACTGAATATTCAATAGCTAATGAAGGCTGAAAATGCATTTTAATATGTATATATGAAAATATTAGTTTCTTAAGTGCTCTGGGGAGCAGTAAAAAACACTTAATTCTGTATTTGAGAGAAATGGGAGATAAGACATTATTAAGCCTGGATAGCCTTCAGCAGGAAGGAGCAATTTTATTTTATTTTTTACAATTTATTCTTTCTCCCAAATTTGTCTAAATCAGCCCAACTTGCCTTGTAGTGCAAAGTGCTTATATACAAATATATCAATATTTATACATCTATTTATTAAATATATATCTATATTCTATCAGATTTCAGGTTTCTCTTATTAAATATATTGGAGCAAGTGCAGAATCACAGTTCAGTAGAAGAAACAGAACAGAAAATGACCACTGGTGTGCTTCTCCTCCAAAATTAGATCAGAAGAGGGAAGGAGGCATGGAAGAGGAATGGTAGGGTTAGAAGACACATAAATTAGAACAGAGCTAACGATGGATTGAATTATTTATCGATTTACTGAAAACATACAAATAAATGCTGAGATTCAATGCTGAGATCATTATTTAAAAGCAAGGACATGTTCTGCTCTCAGCTGGTCATAAACCTGAAGAAATACTACTAAAAGACACCCACTCCACAGCTTAAATAGCTGGAGCTGGAAACAAGGAAGCCAATAATCCTTCAATCACTTTAAGATTCCTGAAAGTAAAGCAAGCTGTCCTTATGTCCCCAGATGCTAAACACAACTGTACAATTAACTAATAATAAACTTTAGTTAATGATCAAATATATAATGTTTCAAAAGCTCTAAAAATTCTAAAATCAGTCTGCATAAATATTCTCGCTTCTCTGATGAAACTGACTGATTTCTAGAGAAAAATACCTCCTACTGTATGCCTATTTTATATTTTAAGGTCCCTTTAGAGTATTAAATGGAAAACTGAGCTGAAAGAATATTTGATTTACTCATGAAAAGTTTTTTCCTGAATGAAACCATTCAGAACAAAAGATATCATGGGCAGCTATGGCTAGTCAGCTTACAACTAAATAAGTTTTTTTGTTTGTATGTTTGTTTTTAGAAAAACAACAACATGCAAAGCACCTGTCAGCATTGATTATAATAAAACTAAAAACACAAGATTAAAGTTTCAGAGTACTATTAGAATTATAAAGTGCCATAGAGAGAAGCTTCAATTTGAGATGAGTGAAATAGTTAATTGGGAGTTACATGAAGCATCACGACTGCATCAGTTACAGGTAGATTTTCAGTCATTCAGCTGGATGATTATCGCTCAGAGGAGATTAAGGAGAGATTCTCTTGCGTCAGCAGTAATAAGAAATCACAAAACCATAAACAAATCTTTATCAGTATGTATGTATAAAGGTTTACATATATACATGTGTGTGCACATATTTGTGTATGTGTGTATATATATATATTAAATACATTTTAAAAGGATAGTGTACTTAGAAATATATTGAAGCAATTACTGTATTTTTAGTGAGGAAAAGAAAGTAATCTTCTGTGAAGTAGGTAGAATAATCTTTTCTCAGTTATGATTTCCATAAAACATAGTTAGCAATCCTTCATGCTCACTCCTTTAGGACAATTAGAATATTGTAAAATAACTACAAATATTAGTCACTTATTTAAACTAGTGCTTATTTTAGCATATAAAATAGTCCTTTCTTTTGGTACTAGGGAAAAGTCTTGTTCCTGCAGTCTTGTAATTCTTAGGTATCATGCACAATATTGCCAATCATTTAGTGAGACTATCAAAAGCTTGGAATCCCTCAACTTTTATTTTTCCATCAATCATAAAGATGCTTAAACAAGAGTAGGGGAAAAGCAAACAAACAGTCCAAACTCATTCAATTTTGAAATTATTATTTTTATGAAAAACCTGCTAGTTTTGAGAATTTGTCCAGCTGGAAGTATAAAAGTAATTCCAGCTAAAATCACAAATGAATCTCTTTCCTTTCTTCATGGTCATCTAAAAATGTCCCTAGTGAGAAAGGTCTGATGGATTTTATAGGCAAAATCATGCAAATGTACATATATCAAATGCACAAAGTGAGTAATACACATCTCTTGACTGTCTGTCACTTACAAACTTCTTAGGTAAAATAATTCTAGCATTACTGTTATTTAATTGAAGCGTTTCCAGGAAGTAATGAATTGCAGTGGCTGAGGAGTGCTTGTACTCATTTTGGGTATTTAATGAAACATGAAGTCTGTGTGACTTGATTTCCTTTCCTCTGAAGGAAGCCTATTCCAACAGTCACATTTTGTCTGTAACAGGACTGCGTTTTGGTGGACACAAATTAAAAATGGCTATGTACGATACAAGTAATTGAAAGGGAAACTATCTCTAGCCAGTGCTAGGGGACTGTGCTAGGGGACCAAGGAGTCTTGTTTCCAGCAGTCAGAGTTTACAGGGAGGAGCAGCTCAGGTGGCCAAACACCATCTCTTTACCTCAGGGAGAGACGACCACTCCTCAGACTGCCTCCTGCTGAATGGCTGCCTGGTGACTGAAGTGAGAACTGGCTCATGCTGTGCTGGTGGAACATACTTCAGCTAGGCCCTGTCCAATGTGTCTGCATGCTATGCTCTCAAATACACCTAGAAACTCACTGTACTCACAGAGATCCAGGGGATCCCTTGTTTCTCCTGGGCAGCACACAAGTACTTCATGCAGGGAGCTCCCAGTTATCTTGACAATATCAAACGGATAGCAGCAGTTAGATGCAAAAGAAAAGCCACAAGCAGCACCAACATTTGTGTACTGATTTATGAAATCCTCCTTTCTGTAAAGGCAATTTCCAAACCTTGCAAGCCTGTTTCTTATGGGAGGAAGAGTAGTTTTAACTATTGGGAAGCAAACTGAGGATCTGGTAAAATTTCCTCATGCTCTCTAGGGCCTGGTTAATTTACATCTGGGTTGGCAGAAAACATGAAACATCTGGCCAGTACACGGCATCCCCTGTGTATACCATAAGTAAGTGCTTACATCCAATTTTTTTCTAAGGCAAAACACAAAACAGTTTAACTTGCTTGTTCTGATTCACATCTCTTCCACTTCCAGAAGTTTTCCTACCCTTGTTACAAACAACAAACAAAAAAAGTCATTTCCTGTTCTTAAGAACGTACAAGATGAAAATTCACAATTAGTTGAAGGAGGTTTCAATACCCTAATGAGAATGTCTGCTGTGGAGTGGGACAAAATCCATGAAGTGAAGACCAATACTCCCCTGTACTAGCTGGCTTCTACAGGACAGTCACAATCTTGGTATTGTTTTATAACAATCAGCACCACCTCTTATTATCACCACAGGGATCTCTGAAGTCTTTGCAATCTTACAGTTAGTGCTGAGGGATCACAATACTAATCCCTGCATAGGGCTTTACAAACACCAGCTGTATGGTAATTACTAACCTGTAATTAATTGTTCACACTCATTTTACAGTGAAGTAGTAAACCCTAGGGAAAGAGATACTGCTCAAACCTAGAATCAGGGACCAAAACCTATCTCCCTTGGTTATGAAAAAGCACTTGAACTGAGGAAGATACTTTGCAGTAGTAACAATAGGTCTCAAATCCTTGATGTGCTATTAGCAATGGGCAGCCTTTCACACAAATTCATGGTTACAGTATCGAACTGAAACTGCTGTTTGAATAATACAGCTTAACCTTATGGAGTTTTGCCAAAAGATATCTTTCTTGGTTACTTCTTTTCTCCCTACTTCTCCCCCCCCCCCCCCCCCCGATCTCATGAATATTTTTATAGTTTAGGATCCTTGCACTGTGTAGTGGCAAATTAGATACTGTCAAAGGTCCAAAGTATCTGTCCCCAAAACTGCACCGATACATCAAACCAAAATTTTAGTAACACTTTCTGGCCAACTTACTTATTTTCATCTGTGAACATGGAAGAATTATTTATGGTAACTTAAAGGAAAAAAGGAATTCTGCTATTTTCAATAACTATAAATTTAGAATGGTTTGTTTGATTCTTATTGAATACAAGGCACTAGTCATTCAGTGCAGAATGGACTCCTCATTTCAAATAAGGCAAAGAAAACGCAAGCAATTCGCTTACTATGGTATTCTACGGCATTCTAAAATGGAAGTTGCTAAAGAGATGGCGTATAACATGGTGATATGTAGAGTCCAAATAAAATCATCTTTAAGGTTAGTATTGCATTGTACTGACTTAAGAACTCTAAAGTTGTTTATGAACCATGCAATGCATCAATAGATTCAGCATCACTTAAAATAGTAGTGCTGAAAATATGTACCCTTACTGAAACAGTCTTTATCAGTGGTTACTTACAAATCAGGCTGGAATTCATTTTCCTAACTCAAAAATTTATCTCTTTTAATAATTTGTCTAAAGCCTTCTTTAGCCAATAGGGAGAGATCAATACCTCTAAGAAAGCAAATAATCTGATCCCCCAAAAAAGTGTTTAACGCCAGACAAACAATTTTTACATAGCTGGAGTTCAGCAAGGATTTATCGTTCCACAACCAGTACTAATACAAATACACATTGTGATCCAAATGCCTGTAGGAAAAAGTCTGGTTTCAATCAGTGTGTTTTAACAGTGGAAATATCAGTGTTTTACTCAATATCCAAATCCTTTTTATTACTGTTACCACTTTAATTTACAGCACCAGTGGAGCATTTGCCAAAACCACACACACGAGTCTTTGTCAAACATGCGAACTACAAGATTACTCTTAGCTTTATTTTCTAAGACACTTTAAATTCCTTTCTCTAAAATTAAGACCAGGGTAGATAGAAAAGATAAAATTAAAGATTCTACCTAAACACAACTTCTGCACAGCCCTACAGTGACAAACGTTGAAGACAATGCAAGTTTTTCCTAATTACAATCCCTTAAATCACACATTTCTTTTTACAATGATAGGCAAATTTGAATAACCTTTACTTAGCTCTGTAATCTTTTTTTTTTTTTTTAATTTAGATGTTAGAATTAATAATGCAAACCAGAAAATTTACATTAACCTGACAACGTGTGAGATTTCTTTCCTCTCTTCCCCTCTCCTTTCCTCCTCTCTCCCTTTTCACTTTTCCCTTTTAAAAAAGCCTGATGAGTCACTAGCACAAGTAAACGCATGAATCACTATCTCTGTTAAAGAATATAATATTATTCAGACAAGATGATGTTTAGGAAAATTTTGCAATATCATGCAACATTCATAGTTTGACATTTCTGATAAATTAAGAAGGGGAATTAAGCTGTCCAAAAACAAATTACTGAATTTATTTGCTTGGATCCTGTCTTCGTATTTTCAAGCTTTCTCAGTGCATTAAGATCCTTTTACAAACCATAAGGAATATAACCGTAAGTGCATCAATTACGACATTTTAGGAGTCTCAGAATTTGAAGAAAAACCACTCTGTTAAGCATTAAACTGCATATTTTCTTAAGAAAACGGTAAGCTTTCCTAACACAATAGGGCACTAAAGAGATTATGAGACCCAATTTCCGCTTCTGAAGTGATTTAGGCACATGAACTGTAAACATGTTTTGAATTTGGGAATCACTTTGAAATGTGTGTAATACCAAAGTGTATGCCTCACAACAACAACAAAAAAACACCTGTGCCTTAGTCCCCCTGGCTACATTGTGGCATTTTAGCACAAAACCCCTCTCATCAAAAGCACCTGGAATCCTTTGTAATGCAAGTTGGGCTGCTGGGGGAGAGCCTTTCTGCTCTACACTGCTGTTATGGGAAGAGGAAGCATAGGTGGTGGTAATACCTAAAGCATTCAAAATTCATCTGAGGGGAAAGACAAAAGAAACAGCACATTCTGCTTAAGAAACATGAAGTGATGTGAAAAATTAAGAAGGCATTATCTTTCTTTCATAAAAGGCGAGAGGAAAAAAAAGATGCTCTGTGGGTGCATCATCTTGCTCAGAAAAGGAGCAGGAGATTCCAGGGTCAGAACAGGATTTGCAGGAGCTCAGAACAGGATTTGCAGGAGATTCCAGGGTCATACTTAGCTTCAGAAAACAGTCATACAAGTATGGAGGCCTGGCAAGGTCTGTGGCCTAACATGACTTTCTATACAAAATGTGGTTAAAAAAAATAAATAAATAAATAAAAAATCAAGCACAATTGGTTGTATAAATATAAGACAATATAATGCTATTGGATCTGGCCTGATCCAATAGCAAAAATACTGCAGATTTGGTTACTTCTATCCTTGATTACCTACAAATGAGTAACAACTTTGTTCAGACAATTTAGCAGGTTCTCTGCAATCTCACTTTGCAAAATAAGTAATCCTGAATTCAGCTCAGGTCCACTGTTAATGTACAATGAGTGCTAAAGTGTAAAAGGCAAAGAATCCTTGGCTGACATCGGACACAGTACACATTTTATATTTATGTCAAGTAAATCTTATCGCTTCCTGACTTCAACACACATTAATCAAATTTATTTAAACCTCCTCCCCTTTGACTTCTATTAAGCTTTCCTGCTCTGTAATATTCCATCCACGCCTCATGGCCCTTTCCTTCTATACAAGACTTCTCATGATCCCCATATCTGCCAATGCTGAAATCAGTCACTCTCGTCATGGAGCCAGGAAAAAAAACACAGTATCCTCCCAATCACAGCACTAGGAAGCAAGCTGGAGGTCCAAACAACCTCCAGTTTGTTGTCTCCAGAAATTAAAAAAAAAAACCCAAAATTATTTAGTCCAGACTAAAGTTTTTTTTCACAGACCTAAGGCATAACTATTTTTCAAAATTTCAGATGCACTGAGAAGTTGTATGATGGGCTGATTCTATGTAAAAAGACAGTCAGCTTGGTGGCTAATAGTATTGCTATATACTGGCACGCAAGGGATAATAACTTTAAAACAGCGATTCTACTGGTCAGTGCACGGAGAGCAAACATTTTATGGAAACTATGATTTTTCATAGAAGAATGCTTCTGGGTTGTTTATTATAAAGCAATAATGTAATGTTATTAAAACTAATAGGAAAAAAAAAAAAAAAAAAAAAAAAAAAGAAGAAGAAGAAAAGGATATAGGTTTGCTTCCAAAGGGGGAAAAAAAGATATAAAGAGAGATTTTCCATCCAAGAGAAAAAAACATTGTATAGGATCCCACACTGAGATGTATTTTCTTGACTGGTCCGATAGACCAACAACAAACTGGGCTCCCTGTGTTTCACAGCTGGGCACCGCCTCAAAAGTCCGAATCACATACAGTTTCCTTTTTAATAGTTACAGGGTAGATACATTAAAAAGGTTACTTGACACTATGAACATGACACAAGTTGGATATTTCTTAAGATTACTTAACTCACTATCTAGAAGGGCCCTAATTTCAGAATTTTTTATTCCTATAGATAGGAGACGCGTATTACCGAAATACCTAAGCAATACAATTGCTTAGTCACGAGTTACTTGAAGTTTAAGATAAAAGGAAATGAAAACTTTAGTATGAATAAGTCAGTTTATCGTGGCTCACTGAGAGCAAAAAAAAAGAATCATAAACATTAGTATAGTATTTTAAAAAGCTGTAGTAGTTGCAGTTTTAGAAGCACTGAGGACAAAATATCTAAATAATTCTTTTGGATGTGAGGAATAAATAAATTTTAAAAACTAGCTTTGTCAGCTAGGAGTGAAAAACAGACGCTGAAAGTGAGTTGAAGATAGATACAGAGCAATATCAGGAACATCAAAAACCATGGCAATGCAGCTTAAGTATTTAGAAAGAAAGAAAAGGACATTCCACTACAAACTCCCAATCCAATTATTTAAAATGCTCTTTAGCGATAATGTGAAATTTCATACAGAAACAAACATACTTAAGAAACTGGCTAACAATTTTAGCTGTAGAAAAAGTACAATTAACGTTTTTATTTGAAAATTAAGGTTCCACAAGTAGACACAAGTAATTGTCCCATGGCCTTTGAATCAAGAAGAAAGGAACAAAATGAAGAAAAACAATGGAAAGGAAAAAGAGGACAAGACTTCAGGTGGATGCCTTTGGCATACTAGGACACATACAGACAAAAGAAGGTTTGCACACAGGCAATCACAGAGAGAACAAGTCTTGCTGATACTACAGGATAAGCAGAGAAAAGCTATTTTGTGAAGAGTATTTGCCTAGTGAAACCAATACTCAGCTCATCTGTTAATCCAAAAATTGTCTTTTAAAAATAACCAGACATCCACAATTTGTTGTCAATGTTCTCCAGTTTGAAGCATAAATCAAACTAAAATCAAATAAAATATTAATCAGAAATGAGGCATATTAGATCTGTAATATATTCAGGCTTCAGTGGCTTAGCATTTCCTAAGCCTGGATGACAGCATATTTGTTTACGCACGGTATTATGGAAGAGTCATCTACTGAAGGTCAAATCTAGACAGATGTGCAAGGATTCAGAATGAATAACCAAGAACACAGCACTGAATGTAACGCTTGCTGCCATAGCAAACGAAGTTATCTTGACACAGATTTTCTTCCACTTTGGTGAAAGATAAGAAATGGATCCCCAACCTTTTTTTTCTTATATTGCTTGGGGTCAGCATTTGCAGTGTCCCACGCATTTGTTATGAGAGAAGCCAGGAACAAAATCATAAAGATCTGCCACTGAATTTGAAATATTTGCCAAAAAACAAGAAAAAAGGAAAAAAAAGAAAAAAAAAGATATATTTAGTAGAGAAGTAAAGATTTAGATAAGGGCTGCATATAAGAAATTTTTAGCCTGAATACCTTAATAGCATTTAAATACATTATGTAGTATAAGGTACTGTTGTGCCGGAATTACAAATGTATGCTAGGATTTTGTACTTGGAAGCTTTTGTAACAGCTTCAAAACAAATGAAAAAGCTCAAGCTATTGTGCAATTAACTTCTGCAGAACTCATTAAAATCTTTTGAGAATAAATAATTAACATGCATGTAAGTAACTACTTGAATTACAAGGACCATCACCAAACAGCAGTTAATCAGTTCCTTCAGTGATGAAAAAGTCCACAAGGAACAAGCTCCCTCCTGCCCCTAGCACACACACATACTCTTGGTCCCTTGCACACTTTCTGTCTGAAGGAAAGATGGGAGATAAGCCTGCCCAAACTACAATGTTCGGGATTTCTGTAGGACTGGCTCTGCGCAGCTTACTAGAAGTCCTCAGACACAGATAGCCAACCCAGCAAGAGTACCAATGCCATGTCCCACTGGTGGGAAAAATACCATGAATATACATTAAGCAGAGAACAGGGGAAGATGCTGACTGTTAAGGAGGGAATCAGACAAACAAACATACGAAAGCATGTGACATCAACACATAAAGAGAAGAAATTCTCCTCGATTCTCCCTGACCAGCAGTACTCCACGTTCTTGTAATCGGTGATTTATTTGCAGTATTATGAAAGCTGAGAGAATATGCACTCCTCATGAGAGAGCGAGAACCAAAAAGTAACTTGTAGCAGATATTACTCTTGCTTCTTGATATACTAGTTATTGAAAGACACACTAACAATGGCAAGTGAGAACAGGTAAAAATAAGAGTACAAGTAGCTGGACACCTTATGTTTTCAGAGTAGCACCTGCCCTTTTGCAACTACTGTACATATAACAACATTAAAACAAATGTAGGACTTTGGGAAAAGTGATGAAAAACATACTAAATGACAAGTAAGCAGTGAGTTCTGAGGTGGATAAATAAAATTCCGTATGCATTCTTGTGTGTACAGTGTATGTCTACTTATATTTCCTAATTTAAGTTATAGAACTAAGGATCCTACATCAACTTTTACCTAGCTGGAAAGATTAGAACTGTGCTGCAACTGCAATAGTTCTGTGGCAAAGGATTTAAGTTTCAAGAGAATTTTTTTATATGCTCTAGTCACCAAAAATCACGTTTTACCTCTTAATATTAAGCAATGCCCAAGGTATCCCAGTGGGAGTGTTGAAAGCAGGCAGCAATTTCTCTCCAAGCTCTACTGCCTTCTTCCTGAAAATCTGGAAGAAGAAAAAAGTGTTAAAAATTAATTGCAGTTTCCAATAAATGATACTTCAGCACAACAAAGAATTCCTGTTTTTCCCTTGGTGACTGAAGAAACAGAGCAGGACATTCAGATTTCTATTACACAGTGTAATAGGGGGATAGCTAGTGTATGCCATGGACTACAGAACAACTCATACAGCAGGGTTACATGGTGAAGACGTCCAGACAATAGTGCTGGCAAGAACAGCATTAAATCAAAGACAACAGTGTGACTGGTCATGCTCTGCTGTGCAATAGAGCAGGGGGTTCATTAGTTGGGTGCACTGCTGGGTCCATGCTGGTCAGCACACAGCTGCCTGCCCAAGATGATATGTCCTCCCTGTGCGCAGGCATGTTGTTGCAGGAGCACTGCATATACTCTGGATGAGTCAGCTCACAGTGATGGGATTTGTTAAGTATCCCATAGGAACTCGGGCTGGATCACCAGGTACCTGCTGTGTGGTGAATGTGCTGCACAGCTAATCTGAGGCAAACACAAAGCACAACACAACATCTCCCCCCCCGCAAAGAAAAAAAAAAGAGAAATGGTATTGTAGTGATATTTTTGCAGCATCCTAGTCTTTATGGACTCAGTCAGCTTACACCCAGATTGGCACCAATGCCATGGTTAATTCAGAAATTGGAATATACTCCCACAGATGGCAGAGTTAACTGAGTTTTAGCTAAAAGCTCCCCTTTAAAACAAAGAGAAAGACTTTGAATGCATAACATACACCCATGAGAATTACAATTTAACATCAGGAACTTTATGATCAGAGCGATAGCTATAACACCACAACAAATAAGATGCTGTACTCCTTTGATGGCCAGCTCAGCTCAGGTTAGCCTGACTTTTGGAGCACTGAGCACTTTAGTAAAAGAGCTTCTAATAAGAAGAAAACTGTTCGAACATAAATATAGAAATCTATACAGAGATCACAGAACGTAGATTCTCAAGGCCTGTTTGCTTGGGATTGCACTGAAATCCAGTGCAAAAGTGGTGAGGGGTCTGCAGCACAGGCCTTATGAGGAGCAGATGAAGGAGCTGGGATTGTTCAGTCTGGAGAAGAGAAGGCTCAGGGGAGACCTCATTGGTCTCTATAACTACCTGAAGGGAGGTTGTTGTGAGCTGGGGGTCGGCCTCTTCTCTCGTGTAACTGGTGATAGGACTAGAGGGAATGGCTTCAAGCTGCGCCAGGGGAGGTTCAGGTTGGATGTTAGGAAATACCGCTTCTCTGAAAGAGTGGTCAGGCAGTGGAATGGGCTGCCCAGGGTGGTGGAGTCACCGACCTTGAAGGGGTTCAAAGAACTTTTGGATGTTGTGTTGAGGAACATGGTTAAGTGAGAACTATTGGTGATACGTGGATGGTTGGACTGGATGATCTTGTAGGTCTTTTCCAACCTTGGTGATTCTGTGATTTTGTGAAAAGTGAAAGGCATTAACTCAGGTGTAATAGCCAGAATAGTGAAGTCACTTTAATCATCTTTTCCTCTGATAATGACTCTCTTCAATTTATTTTTCCCCTTGAATGTATTTATGATGGTTTTGTATTTATTCACTTTTAGAACTCAAATTGTATACTTGATGCAACTCACAGTATAGCCAAGTACAGTACGGTAAATTATCAGAGAAGGAAAACAATGCAAAAGAACCATCTCTATATTTTTAGACAGAGTATCACAGAATCCCAGAATGGCCTGGGTTGGAAGGGACCTTAAAGAACATCCAGTTCCAACTCCCTGCTGTGGGCAAGGTTGCCCCCTCACCAAATCGGAATCACAGCTCAGGCTGCTCAGGGCCGTATCCAACCTGTCCTGGAATACCGCCAGAGATAGGACATCCAGAGCTTATCTGGACAAAAGGCTTTTACTGTTTAAGAATATGACCAGGAGGTAATTTAAAACTTGGGGACAATCATGCTACCATAAAGAACCTCCAGACTACTCCACAGTCTCTTCATATGACACAGGTTTTAGTGAAAGTAGTCTTAGATTTGGAATTACAGATATTTTGAGAGGTTAAAGAATTTGAAGCTAAATTCTGGCTGAAGTCAGAAAACATTTTTGAGTGGAGTGTCTGCAAGTGCTGGGAGAAAGCTGAAATAATGCAGCAGGGAAAACAACTTGCTTGGAAATCCCTTTAGAATTCATGTTATTTTTGACTTCCCAGATTACTGATTGTGTGGATTCTGACAAGAATTAGTCATGGATTTATGATCATCAGTCAGCACATCATTCAGTCTTCCCAAGGTTTAAACCTTGAGGGATACTCAGTAAAAACAGCTGATGCAGAACCATGTTAACTCCCAGTAGATTTACTGGAGAGGAGAAAGTGACCCACAAGGAACCCACAAGCTTTCCCCTCGTTGCACCACACACTTGCATTTGTTCCCTTGTGCTATTAAACCTGAACACATGGTTTGCTATTTCAGCACAAGAGAGCTCTCCTGAGATTTTCACAGTGTAGGATATGGTCAACGTATCAGTTTATCTTAGCATCTCTGCTCTGAAACACTGAGGTATTAACAGGAGAGTGGTCATGATGAACCACCTTAGCAATGGGCACAAAGGTGCCTGAATTCCTGCAGCAGCATCTATTGGCTGCGCAGCATAAAACTAATTCTATCATATGTAAAGGACACCAAAGCTGGAGATTGTCTATGTTCTATACGTACTCTTTTTAGACTTGTATTTAAGGTCCAGAGGTAATCACCCCTTCAAAAGGCACATACATGTTCAAACGTAGCAGTGGCATCAAGGATGGTAACGGACCAAAGCTCCATAATTGCTCTGCTACAAGCTGTATTATCTCTCATCACCAAAAAAATTCCAACTCATAAAGAATGCTATTATATTATATATTATATATATAATATATACATGGAGAAAAAATGCATTCTAATTTCTCAACTGAATATTTGTTATACAGCATCAGTACTTTAATTTCAAATTGTTCTACCAACTCTCGCATACATTTTTTCTATTCCATTTTTGCTATAAATTAACCACCTAATTTCTTATTTAAAAACATTGCCTACTCCATAAAAATGTCAAAAGTAACAGTTATCTAAAAATAAACGCATCTGATATGAAGTGGTAAGGAAATACTGTCCCAGATACAGATATTCAAGGAAGGTCAGAACTACTCACGATAAGGACACAGCTTTGAAGAAATTGCTAGTGCTTTGACTGGGAATTTTAACTCTGCTCTTTTCCAAAATACCTATTTTCTAATGTAGGAAACAGTCCGAGAAACAGAGAAAAAGAAAAAAAAGAAAAATAACTAGGAAAACAGATTTTAAAAAGTGATCTTTGAATCATCATAGAATCTTGGGACAATTCTTCAGGTGAAAACTTACTTCTTGTTTACAAGACAACAAGTTATTACTAACACATACTAGATATTTTTCTTTTCAAAGTTAAAAAGAAGTCAACTGTGGACACTATCTAGGGCTAATTTAACACGGCTGAACAACTGACTGCTAAATCTCTGTCTATCAAGTAAAGTGATATAGGCAAGAATGAGAAGAATACAACAAAACTTTGTGAATGACTGAACACGCTAAACAGCAGCTTTGTAGGGCAAAACCGCACCCTTTCATTGAGGGTAAGAGGTTGAACCAAGTTGTTTTTTGATTTGAGGCTTTAACATTTACAAAATAGTAACAGGAAAAACTAGCATAAGTTGTAATTTTTCTAGACCAAGAGATAAATGTTGTACAGCTCTAGACATTTTTTCAGTTTGTAAAAGTGAACAAATAGAAACTACTTAATATCTCTTGCTGATATGAATTTCATTTACTAAGTCCTTTTTTGGTGAGCAAAAACTATGATATCCACTACTGGCATGTACAGAAATGCAAAAATGACAGAGCATGGAAGACATTAAATACAATAAAAGTCTACAGCAAAATTTCCCATTCCAGTGATTATCTTGACAGACTCAAGGACATTTTCTGGCCTCTCCTCATGGGTGTTCATCCAGCAGTAATGAACACTTACTTAGACAAAATACTCTTTCTGAATCAGAACTGTACCATGCAGGTCCCGTGCCAGTCTGTGGCTAACTTTAAAAAGCAACTAAACCACTAAAAACTGCACTCACTTGTAAGTTGGTTATACAGTATACTACAATAAAAAAAAAAACAAACAAAATCATTCTTTGAATCAGTGAAGCACTGTAATTTAGGGAAAAATGATAACTGAAAAGGGTCAGAATTACATGACTGCTTTATAACACTGTTAGGATACTAAATGCTTCCTCAAAGAATTCATTATTTTTAACTAAGATTTCTAACGCAATTTTATAACAAAACATATAATGATTAAAAAAAAAAACCCAAACCCTTATCCTTTAAAAGTCTCAGTTTAAAGAAGTCAAACATTCACAACTACATCGCTCATGTTAGAAGACCCAATCCCGCCATCAGTGTGATTCTGCAGACTCATGTTCATCACAAAATTTCATTAGGGATAACAGAGTTCCCACAAAGAAATATCTGTCTGTAAAGGTGCAACCATAGGACAGTCATTTGGTGCAATATTGGCTTTCCTTAGGATGCAGGATGGTTACTGCCCCTGGATTAAAGAAAAAAAAAAAAAAAAAAAAAAAAAGATTTCTCTAGCTGGAGGAAGCCAAAAAGGACAAACTCCTTTGAAAATGTTAGATTACCTCATCACACACTTAATTGCTAATCAGGAAGAAAAGAAAACACAGGAAACAAAGAAATATCTCAGAATTGCATATGAGGCACAAGTAATTTAAAAAGAGCATAGTATGCTCCATTCCAGTGAAACAAGAAATTAAAATTTAACAGCAATCAGAGGAAACAATTCTATTCCTTAATTTATTATTTTTTAATTGACAAAGACATTTTCTCCACATTTTTAATTCTATCAAATTAAGCATTTTTCCTTTTTGTTTTATATTTACAGATAAAAACTGACAAGCCACTAAATAAGATTTATTGCTTGCTTTCCAGTACCTGATTGCCTTTCCCTGTAGAGTAGGGAATGAATATTTCAGTGCAAAAGCAGAAAACGGGAGCAGATAAATGAAACAGGACAGGCTGCTTTGCTTCTCTTCAGAACACCGAACAGAAATCTTTCAGCCTAACAAATGTTGATTTATGTTTAAAGCGATCTGCTAACAAAGAACTCTTTTAGAAGATCTTGTTCTAATACCTTCCTCACTAAAAGATAATCTAGGATTTTTGCTATCTTTGCATTTATTATTTTTACTTTTTACAAAGACAGATTAAAAATGCTACACAAATTGCTACGTTCCACCTAAGATACCAAAATACTTTAAACAACACAAGATGAATTATTCCACTATCTTCAATACCAAGTGGTATGACACTTGTTGTGTTATGTGAAACTATTTCCTGTAAGATATTCCCAATGTTTATGAGAACTTGGCAGGATATCTGATTGCTGACATTAACTTGGCAGCAATGATCTGTTTTACAGTTCCTGTCACTTTGACTGTAACAGGTGGTTTGGGGGTTAATTCCAGCCAGTCCTCACTGAATTCTGGCTAAGCCAAGTCAGTTATTAAAGACCTGCGCTGCAAGTTACCAACACTTCTGAACTCAGGTGTAGCAATGAGTCACTTTGATATAGAAACCGACAGCTGGAGTCCAAGCAGACACCACCTTGGACCTGTGCAGCTGCAACTGTATTTACTGTGCACTCACATCTGGAAGCGCTGGAGAACCCATTTTGAGTGTTTTCCCATGTTCAGGGACATGGCTGGATGCTGGAAAGCCCCTTGCAGAAGCACAGGGCTTGTACAAGATCCCCTACCTAGAGCACCCACGTCTGTGCGGGGCTGAAGCTGAAGCCTCCCGCAGGGCAGCCCTGCCTGCTGGGTCTGGGCAGGGAACAGCTGACTTTGTTCTGGAAAAGTGAATCATTACAAAGCGTAATTCGACTTCCTTACAAAGTGCGGTTTGCCACACCCTCAAATAAGAATTCTGACTGGACAGAGCAGGGTTTTATTTTAAGAAGAATTTCCACACAGCAGTCACCAACCACTGGCCACATGCAGAAGCCCCTGGTAGATTTCTTGTCTCATACGAATGATAGCAGAGGGAGTGCACAGAGAGTTGATACACTGCACAGCAGAGGGTCGTCTTGGCAACAGGAGATGTCAGAAAAGTCCCAGAAAAGGGCTACATAGAAAAGGCTCAGAGAGGTGAATAATCTCAACCACTCTTCTCTCATTATTACCCTCAAAGTTGTGCTAGTTTTCATTCTAATCTCTCACATAGAAGAACAACATCAGCTGAATAAAGCAGGAGGAACATTATGTTTAAAAACAATCACAATCTTCAGCCATTCCCAGAATGTTGTTAAGCATCTGCTGTCACACAGTGCTGGGTGTAACATTATAAAAGACAGATACACATATTGGTTTCCAGATAAGAGAACCTGGAAAATGCAGATCCTGCAGTTGCAGGAGAATTCTTATCTCAGCTGAAGACTGAAATAGCCACAGGACAGTGTTTCTAACAAGTTCTTCCTTACGGGAATCCAAAGTTCATATTTAATACATTGATGATGGCAACAGACATTAGAGCACTCATTAGAGCTTGCGAGAGCTCTTGACACCTAAGGTGATGTGTCAGCTCAGAAAGGGGAACAGTAACTTCCAGCTTTCAAAAATCTTGATCTTCAAGTTCGCAAAGAACTTCCCTGGACCCTGCAGTCACGGGAGATCCAGATAGCCTGTGGTTTCTGTGAGCCACAACTCCATCTCACTTGCAAAACATTAGAGCAGCACGTCTTCTTTGTGAAAATAAATATCTTCTGTGTGAAAACAGCGAACAGAGAACTGTTTAGATTTGTATAGGATACTCCAGAACCTGCTGGTTCTGGCTTGTAGAGACCATACAACATAACAAGCAGTAAGCTGTAATATCCATGGATATTATTCTACAATGAAGAGCATGAAAAGCACCTGTTATGCTACAAAGAGAGCTAAAACATACATCAAGCTAATATATTCTTCTGAAGCAAATCTATGTAAAGATGCTTATTACAAAAATTTGATTACAAATCTGAAAAAAAAAAAACCCACCACCCTGTATTCAATTAACTTGTTTTTTTTTAATGGTTTTACTGATGACAAGAAAATTAATTTTCTTTTCTAGCTGATTACTGTACCAAAGAAATCACATAGTACCATGAAGAGTCCCTCCCCGGTAGAAAGGACTATGGAGAAATTAATCAAATGGAAGTAACTGGATTAGTGAGAGATTTCCAGATTTAATCCACATGTACATAGCAACAAGCAGAACACAAAACCCCTCAAGTTATCAGCAGTAGCTAACACGCGTAATTACTTCACGATTTTTTTAAACTAAAATACTTTTTGATCAAAAAGCTTATTTCGGGAAAGTCACTAATAAATGTATAAACTGGCAGAAAGTAAGCAAGATATAAAACAAATAAATATTAACGTGCAGTAATATACATACTTGACACGCACTTTAAAATGAGAATGAAGGAAAGAATTACTAAATAAGAGTAGAATTAAAAAATCATAAAGGAAGACTTTGGTCTATTTATATTTGGTTATTTCCTTTTGTGCTACTTACATGTATTTAAGATCGCTTACTCAGCTACAAAGAACTTTACATTAGAGTAACTGCTAATACCAATGTCAAGATACCATTAACAGTTTTAAAGCTTATGCATACTCGCAATTGAAAGTTAAGCTACAACACATTAGCACCTAGAAAGCTCAAGAGCCAGTTGTTTACTATTACCTTTGTTGTGATAACTCAAGAAAAGGTGGAGATGAATAACTTAAACTTTAACGACTGCATGTAATAGAAGGAACGATTTAGGTATAAAAGCCTTTGAGAATTCCTCACCCTAAATTCACGGTAACTTTCAAACGGTGTAGCTTGCAAGGTGAATAATGACCTGAATTTGCTACATATGTGCAGATCAACCATGTTATGGCAGCTGGCTCCAGAGATCCAAACCGCAAGTAGCAAGACTCATGCCTGAAAAAGCCATGCTTAAATTTTACGTCTCTGAAATCCCACGCAACCCCAAATAAATAAATTATAACATAGCTCAGTGTAAGTAAATCTGTCAGAGATTTGGGATGCCATTCTTATGTCTTGTCAGAAATAGAAATGAATTACTGAAAAGGCTGGAATTCCAAACCTCCTGTCAAATGATGCTTCTGCCAAGGGCAGATGGCAAGCGAGCAGGAATTAAAATTGTCAGCAACCTCACTGAAAACGAAAAACTATGTCCAGACCTAAGAGCCAGTCTAAGTTTGAAATCCGTTTTTACCTATTTGTTATCCAGATAACTGGGATGGGGTTCATATTACAGACTCATCTCTCCTCATTCATCCCCAACAAAACAAAACTCCCAGCAACCTACAGAAATCTGGTGTTTCTGTAAATACCAGATATTTCTGTAAATAATATTTCTGTAAATAATGGTAAGTGGGAGAGACAAATAATATCATCAGGAACAACCACTGGACTAGCACCAGTCAAGCGGGCTGAGAGAACAACATATGTCACATGTTTAGTGCTCAGGTCTTCTATACTTAAGTTAGATGATACATGTATTTTAAAACATATTGGTCATAATACGAATGGAATTAGAAATACTGCATGTACAATGGAAACTCATTATATTGTGAAGCAATACAGGAAACATCTGGATGCCATCTTAGAGATTTGTGTTTTCCATGATTAAGGAAACAGCTGCCTTAGTAAAATTACTCATATCCACCAGTAATGAGGAATATCTTTTAGCACAGTTCATCTGTTAAACCACAAGCATCTGCTGCCTAATTTTCTTTTTATTTAATCTTGTGTACCCAGCCCAAGTGCTGGAACAACAAATTTAAATAGCTGCCTCATTTTACATCTTGCAAGCTATCATATCTAAACAAAGAATAACACTTTGCATATGAAACTCTCCTTTCAAGCAGGTGACCGCTGAGAGGTGATTTGCAACACCATCTGTGTGAAAGGGAGGGATGGGTGGAGAAGCCTAATAAACATTACATGGTAAATCAATAATTACATTCTTAATGTAGCATAAAGTGCTAACTGAAGATTCATTCCCAGCTCTGTAAATTTGACTTTATCTTTTAATTCCAACACCATTAAGTGATTCAGAGAAATACTGTAAACTCTGATCCTAGACCACCTATAAAAGGCACTCTAAAAAAAATAAATAAATCACTCTATAGGTAAAGAAAGTTCTGTTTGCTTTTTAATGTTATCTAACAGCAAATGAGAGCTGTTTGTTTCAGCCACTGTTCCATGATATTTGTAAGATTGTGCCACTTGCTAATGGAATTTTAAATGATGCTTATTAACTATATAAGTACAACAACATGTAAAGGATACTGAGTGTTCCTACTTTTATTGTTCTTCAACTAATTTTTTTCCTAAAAATCATTTAGCTAATTAGTTAATCCTAACATCATTTAGTTAATTTTAGTATTTTACTCTGGAATCAGAATAATAGCTTAATGAAGGGATTCTCGAATAGCAGACCAGAGCAGGGAGAAAGCAGCAAAAGTGCAATTTCCCTGCATGGTTCACTGATTGGGGGGGGGGGAGTTACCTTCCAAAGCTCAAGGTTTCCCATATTCTACCAGCTTCCTTGAGTTGGATTATAGCAAACTGGTATCTGCAGAGAAAATTGGGCCAGCTTGATGAACCTATGGAAAAAAAAAAAACAACAAAAAACCAACAAACCCAACTACGCTGCCTCTTTACTTTAGCCCTTATCAAAAAGGAATCTCCCTGAATCAACACACAGTCTGGCATCTCAGTCTGACACCACCACAAGTATTTTAAGTAAGTCAGGTACTGGTATCACTCAAAGGCCAGCCCTCAAATGGTTAAAACCTCTGATGGCGTCTGTATTGTTTTGGCCCACAGACCAAGTAGCACAGACTAGGTCTTCTACACCTCGCTCAGGGCTTGTTCCCCCTGGAGAGGGCTCTACCAGTTGCTGCAGAGCAATTGTCCTGTTTCTCCACTGGTAGCGCTGTGGCCCCAAGATATAAAACTTTTTTTTCCCCCCAGACACAAAGTTCTCTAGATAGCGAAAGGGTTGTATTTTCTGGAGGCTGCAGGTAAAAGTTATACATAGCCTGAAGCACAGCACGGGGGCATGTACAGGACAGTATCACAGGACAATCTTAAGTGAACTTTTGTTCAAAGTACAGTTTCAGTGGACTCTGGAACAAATCAGCAATGTCCAGAGCCTACCTCTTTTATAGGGGAATGGTGGATTGCTCTAGAAGAAGCAAGTAGTAAACTAATTCGCTTGCAATGACGCAGATGAAAGGATTAGGGCCCTGGAACAAAGGATGAGAACCCAAACAGACATGTCTAAATACTGATGTTTAAAAACAAGTAATGATGTTGGGCATAGAATTAGAGGGTTTGTCTTCATTAAACACAAAATGCCTAAGTACTCTCATTTGCATTAAAGTTTACTCTTATGTCTTTTAAAGATATCCTCTGCTTCTGCTCATGCCTTGGCAATTCCACTGACCATTAATTGGATGTGCTCATGGATACAAGATTAAATTAAATTAATCTTTTAGAGTGTTTCTTCTATTGTTTAAACATATATCAGGTTTAATGAGTATTCAAAAATAACTTTGTATATTAAAGCTATTCAGTGTTTAAACAATAAAGAGGTTCTTTTAATTCTTAAACTAAAGCTGATACAGGAATTTCCAAATTTTGTGACCTCAGATACTGGAAACATTATAAATATTTCAAAAAGTAAAATGATTGCAAGTACAAAGAATGCCTACTGTTAGTCTGATAGATTTACAGCACGGATCACTTAGGAACATGTCATCAGACATAAAACTCTGATCGACCTTCCTATGCGAAAAGCAACTACAAACTGTTTCCATCTCATTTTCAGATACATGGAAAAGGAATGAAAAGTTTATTTGCTCCAGCTGCAAGTTTTCAGTAGTCTCTCAGTCATAACAACTAAAACAAAATATATTTTTCATTTCTTTTGACAAAATTCATGTGTAATTTGATTGAATGTGTAATTTGAGTAAATTCAGCCTGGATTTGCAGCTCTGTTCAAGCAGTTTTGCTTTTTTCTGTGACAGGTGAGCTCTGCAGCACTAGCAGTTGCATCGATTATGCATTTCTGAGATGCTATTTTTCAGGGGAGAGGAACATTAAAGTTTAACATCCTTCTTAGTTCCTTTCTCCACAAGACCACACACCATCTTCCTGATTTTTTACACAAGTAATATAGCTAGAAAAAAAAACTCTATTGTATAGTAGAAAAGGAGAATAATGCTTTTCTAGCTTGGTGTGTTCAACTATTGTTGAGATTTCTCTGATGAACAGTAGTCACTGGTCTGTGTGATAAATAACGTGTACATCCAAAACATGCCTAAATAAAGTGCTTTTCTATTTTCTTTAAATTAAATATAAGCAACACGAACTCTCTTGCAGTTCTTTTAATGTAAACCAAAGAGAAGGCTTCAAGAGAGGAGAACTATAATTTAAGAAGCTGCTTTTATGTTGTAAGTTAAATCATCGGGCAGACTAATTCAATTCCTCTCTGTTTACTCTAAGACTATTTCTCTTACTGGACAAGCTATAAAACTAAGTGGCTAAAATATAAGAAGGCAAGCAGACATTTCCAATTCTTAAACATCAGAAACGAATCCTCTGACTGAAGAGCAGTGCTGCCAGTAAGTAATAAATTTATGAGCATGTCAATTAGTTTCTCTGAATTTCCTACAAAATTTTTGTTTGTTTGTTTTCTTCCCTAATAGCTAAACTTTCAATTCATTCCTATAACTAAATAGCCATGAGATGGTCTTTCCAAAGATGAGCATTACATTATTTTTGAATGCAATGTATATTTGGAGGAAATGATGGTTAGAAGTAATCATAAAGTTTTGAGGTAATACACATATTGTCATTAATAATACGTATTATTATGCTTCTTTCCTCACTTGATGCAAGGAGGGGGAAAAAAAAAAAGCACAGCAGTCCTATAAGCTCTTTCTGCTTTTACCCCAAATCATGACATAGTCCTACTGTTTCATTTTATTGTTTGACTGAAGACTTCTCATGGACAATCCTAGAAAGAATACCTGGCAGATTTCACTTGATTATTTTTCTAGTTGGTAGTGTGTGAATTAGAACATAACAGTAACATATCTGCTTTTCAAGTTGGAACTGGTTATGAAAATAAAGTCTTATAAGGATGACTTAGAATTATCTACATATTCATTTCTTCAATCACCAACTGTCATAAACCACCGAAAAAGAACCGGTTGAGCAAGGAATTTTCATCATCTCAATATGCTCTTCCATCATTGGGCCACTTAATAATCGTATTAGCAAACAATTTTTTTGAGCAAATCAGAATGTCTGATGGCATTTAACATTAGACTAAGTCTGCCCAGCTGTTCTGACTACCATCCCTAGTCTCCTGTAGTAGTCTGGCAATGTTTGCCTACAAGTTATTGATCTTGCCTAGAATCAGTAAGATTATTTGTTGATCCCTCTTAAATATAAATGGAAAGAAAAGCAACTATGGAGAGAAAAGACTGAGCACAGTCTGACTGATGTTTGCAAGAGATACCCTACAAGCTGCAAATGCTGATGAGAAGGCCTGAGTTATTCAAAACTTTTGCATGATAAAAGGAAAAGATTGGAATTGTCTGTATACTATGAATAGTGTTTTTAAGAAAACAAGTTGGGAAAATAGCATCCTTTAAGAAATGTCATTGTGAGCTGCTGACTTTGTTCTGCAGCTGTTGGCTTGAAGAAAACAAAAAAGGATTTTTAAAGAAAAATGGAAGAGAATGAATTTCACAGCATTTTCTTATCACACAATGATCCTGAAGATCCTCTGGACTGTAAAATTATCTAGCCATGCTTGCAAACATTAAGGACAACATGCCCCCCAGGAAAAAAAGCACAACTTTAAACCACTAGCAGGATTGAACCAGCTTCCAAAAACGACTAATGTTATCTTTTTAGCCTACAAACGTAGATGACAGCCTAGAGGCTGAAGAAAACAAACAAACCAGACACATCCAGTTCTTCAGATTAATGTTTAAAGAGTCATTTGGTAGTTCAGTGTATCTGATTCATGAGATGCAACAGAACCGGCCCTTGATGCCAGAACGAAGTTTGGTTTTTGTTAACTGAAGATCGACTCTACTTCAGTTACACTGCTGCTGAAATGGCCTTCCCTGTTTACTCCAAAGTTTTGTTAGTTTACATGTGGTTGGTTTTTTTATTGTTGTAAGGTGAATTTTGAGAATCCCTGCTTTGTACTGTCTTAACCAATTACTAGTTGAAGGGATTATGAAAGTCAGGTGGCTGAACAAGCAACTGATGTTTAAGTGGAGAACATCACAGATGTATATAAACATAAAAGCCAAGTTCTTCAGAATATCTTAACTACCTCTTGGCCTCTTACATCTTATGCATTACTAGAAAATTAATTAGTAAGACAATAGCAAGATAGTGATGATAGAATAAGGGGGAATGGTTTTAAGTTCAAGGAGGGAAGGTTCAGATTGGATGTCAGGGAGAAGTTTTTTACAGAGAGAGTGGAACAGGCTGCCAGAGAAGTTGTGGATGCTCTGTCCCTGGAAGTGTTCAAGACCAGGCTGGATTGGGCCCTGCGCAACCTGGTCTAGTACCAGGTCTGGAGGTTGGTGGCCCTGCTTGTGGCAGGGGACAGTTAAAACTTGATGATTCTTGGGGTCCCTTCCAACCCAAGCAATTCTATGATTCTATGATAACTGACCAGATAACACCTGTGGAAATACAAAACTAAAATATTTATTAACAAAAGACTTTAATGTAAATAGTGAGCTAAGGAACTTAAATCTGCTGCTTAAGTATATCCTACAGTATTTTTCATTGAGGAAAGCAACACTGGCACTTGTATTACTCCTCTCTTTAATCTTCACTGAAGTGATTTTGTTCATCCTCTTCTCAGTTTTTTACTTGAGAAAGGTTTGCAAATTGCCCATTTCTGTGTATTTGGCCTTATTTTTACTGATTCGAGGAATCATCATAGCTCCTTTTAGGGGTGATCACCTGCCAAATACTGAAATTCCCCTCTGGCATCAATTGTACTGGAAGTAGCTCAGCATTTTTCATGTGAACATCTTTTCCAAGTTCCTACTCAATCATTTGCACATAGGGTGCAAATACTCTCTGTGTATGGCAGAGAAAAGCTTTTGGCACAGAAGAGACAGGAACCGGTTCATTTATCAACCACAAAATTTATCAACATTAATCAACTGTTGCATTTTTCACAAACACATGGCACACAAATAGCACGTGGATTCCTGCAGTTTCTAAAAGTAAAAACCCCTCCTTAGTTTTCCTTACAAATGTTTCAGATTTCTGTTGTTTGAAAAGCATGATCCTGACAAAATCAAACAAACAAACAAAAAGCCCAAAGCCAGGCCAATTAGCACTTTCCATGTTCATGCTAATTTAAAGCCAACGAGCCTTGCTTGTATCTGTTTCAGATTTGATCTGCTGGGCAAGATGTATGGATAAATCCAAAAGAGGCTAAAAGTATATCTGTCTTCTGTACCAAAGATACCATTATCTGTCCCTATTGTTGGAGGCATAAAGAACATGTAAAAATAGCAATAATGTCTGCTTCCGATGTGAAGAATTCAATTTTCTCAATGATCTTCAGTTAACTTGAAGCCCAAGGACTTGCATGTGGCAGAGAATGTGGTGTTTCATAATGAATCTCTGATCATTCAAATAGCCAATTTCGTAGAATCATAGAATCCCTAGAGTTGGAAGAGACCTTTAAAGGTCATCTAGTCCAGCTCCTCTGCAATGAACAGGGACATGCACAGCTAGATCAGGTTGCCTATGGCTTGATCCAGCCTTGCCTTGAAAGTCTCCAAGGATGGGTCATCAACCACATCTCTGGGCAACCTGTTCCAGTGCCTCACCACCCTCACTGTACCAGATTTTTTTTTAATATCCAACCTAAATCCACTGTCTTCAGGCTTGAAACCATTTTCCCTTGTTCTATCACCACAGACCCTGCTAAAGAGTTCATCCTGTTCTGTCCTGTAGCTCCCCTTTAGATACTAAAAGGCTGCTATCAGGTCACTGTGGAGCCTTCTCTTCTCCAGGCTGAACAGCCCCAGCTCTCTCAGCCTCTCCTCGTAGGAGAGGTGTTCCATTCCTTGAATCATTTTTGTGGCCCTCCTCTGGATGCACTCCAACAGGATCATGCCTCTGCTGTACTGAGGACTCCACATCTGGAACCAGTACTCCAGGTGAGGCTGCACCAGCACAGAGTAGGGAGGCAGGATCACCTCCCTTGACCTGCTAGCCACCCTTCTTTTGATACAGCTCAGGGTAACATTGGCTTTCTGGGCTGTGATGGCACACTGATGGTTCACATCCAGCTTCCCATCCACCAGTCGTACCCCTAGGTCTTCTTTAGCAAGGCTGCACTCAATTCTTTCATCCCCCAGCTTGTATTGGTAGCAGAAGTTGCCTCAACCCAGGTGCAAGATCTTGCATTTGGATTTGTTGAACCTCATGAGGTTCACCTGGGCCCTCTACTCAAGCATATCTAGGTCCCTCTGGATGGCGTCCCATCCCTCTGATGTGTTGACTGCACCCCACAGCTTGATGTCATCAGCAAACTTACTGAGGGTGCTCTCAACCTCACTGTCAATGTCAATGATGAAGATATTAAGGAGTACTGGTCCTAGCACTGACCCTGTGGGACAACACTTATAACTGATCTCCATCCAAACCTTGAGCTGTTGATCACTACTCTCTAGGCTTGATCCTGCAGCCAGTTCTTCATCCACTGAACAGTCATATCCATATCTTTCAAATTTGGAGAGAAGGATGTATCTGAAGGGTGTTTCAAGTACCTGAAGGGGACCTACAGGAAAGCTAAGGAGGGACTTTTTAGAAGGGCATGTAGAGACAGGACAAGGGGAAATGGTTTTAAACTGGAAGAGGGTAGATTTAGACTAGATATTAGGAAGAAATTCTTTACTGTGAGGGTAGTGAGACACTGGAACGTTGCTCAGCAAGGTTATGATACCCCCCCTCGGAAGCATTCAAGTCCAGGCTGGATGGGGCTTTAAGCAACCTGGTCTAGTGGGAGGTGTCCCTCCTTATAGCAGAGGGGTTGGAACTAGGTGATCTTAAAGGTCCCTTACAACCCAAACGGAACTAGGTGATCTTAAAGGTCCCTTACAACCCAAACCATTCTATGACTCTGTGTTGTGGGGTACCATGTCAAAGAAGTCAAGATAGATAGATGAGTGGCTCTTCCCTTTTCCATCAATGCAGACATCATCATACAAGGCCACTAGGTTGGTCAAGCAGGAATTTGATGATGTTTATCTCTTCCTTGAGTGTGGTGCATGCTAGAACATTTTCCCAGCATCTCTGAACAAATGCCATGACATCCTAGGGTAAATGTAAGTCTTCTACTGCAAAGAACTGTTTCTTTTCTTAAAGAAGTTCAGTAACAATAGAAAGTATGACAGTAGTTTCTCCCCAGGATAGTTGCAGTTTTCAGAAGTACTCTTCACGTGCAATATTGTCAGACAAAAGAAGGAAGCACCTTTTCTCAGGACACCTCTCCAATGTATAACTGTATTCCACGGTCCAAATCCCATGAATTCATATAAAAAGACGGAGGCTGTAACTAATACTGATCCATTTCACTAATTTCTCTTTTTTTTTTTTTTTTTTTTTTTTTTTTTTGAGGAACACTTTCCAGTTTTATGATATACTTCAATTTCTTAAATATAAGTAATTTAACTTTTCACAAACAGAAACAAAAGTACAAGGATTAATTGAGAAAGTCAGATTTGGAAATCTGATGGAACACCTTAGTATTTTCCTGTAGAATGAAAACCAGAGAAATTTGCTAGTTATACTTTTATATTCTCCCAGCTAATAGGGAGAGGAGGCCTACTTAACTCCAAACTTAATGAAAAGACACCTCCAGATCAGAGTCAGCCTGTGGAGGCAGAACACAAAATGGGATCTTAGCTAATCATATTATTATTAATAATAAGAAAAATATATAATAATAATAGCTAAACATTCTGAAATACAGAGATGATGAAGAAACAGTTAATGCATGTCCAAAGGAAAATAAAGATGCACAGTACTTTTACTTTTTTTTTTTTTTTTTTTTCCTGGGAGTGGGGGAATGAAATCAGTTCAGTGATTCAATACAATTTCTTACTCATGACTCTTCTATAATACATTCACAAAGAGAATGAAATTTCCCATATTTCTTATGTAGTCTAGATTAAAGGAGGGCAAGCTAATGTCCCTCTATTGCCCCTGTCAGCATCAGCTGAGATACTTCAGTGTTACTTTCATTTGCAGAAATAAGCCAAATTTTTGGTTGTAAGCTTATGTAGAGACATGACTATTTAGACAAAGATAGTATATTTGCAACAATGCTAACATTGCTTGCAACTAGCTCCACAGAGCCAGAAGTGCTGTATTTAACCATATGTTGTAAATTTTCTATTAAATTTTCAGAGCAGGACAATCCTACGAACTCTTCAGACAATATGATTTTACTCTTCTTTTACTCAGATTTGTTATTAAAACTGCATTTGGTGCTGCAAAATGCCAGAACTGAATACTGAGATAAACAAAAGACAAATATCTGCAAATTTCTTTGCAGATACATGGTCTCTGGACAGACTGTTAATAGCATATCACACAAACAACTCCTCTTCTGGATCTATCTAGAACTGCTGCTCAAAAGGAAAGCTCCCACGCTACTACTACTCACAGACATACCCCTCTCCAACTGTTCTGCAGAACCACAAACAAGTGAAACTACACAAATTGGTTGAGAGCCAAATCCTCAGAACAAACAAACCAGCTCCCTGTCAGTTCTATTTAATAATATAGCTCAGGTGTTCGTGTCAGCCACACCAGCTGTTACAATCAGATATTACTTAGCTCTCATTATCATCCATTCTTCCATTTAACAGTTTACTACCTTTGGCATCCAGCTATGGTTAAGTCTGGAAATGAACAGGAATTTTTGTTTAAATCAGTGAAATGAGCAATAAAGTGTTTGTTTACTTATTTCTAAAGGCATTAAATGAATGCAAAGACATTTCAAATAAGTTTGTCATTAGGGAAACCAAGTTGCTTTCTTTTTTCCAGAAGAACTCTCCAAGTACACAATGTACTTTTAATTGTGCAAAAGAAAATCCCTTAAATATGATAAAGAATAAATATACAGGTTAGTTCTAAACTCATGTTTTTCAGGCCCAGATCAGGGCTCCTGGTTTCTTTCTCCTCCTGGTAGAGGTTTACATATGGCAGCTGAAACAGGTTTTCCCCACAACTGCTTTGCCCTTCCTGCCCTGGGTATCACTGCTATGAATATTCATGTTAATGACAAACAGCTCAAAGAGAAATGTACATATGTTGAACTTCAGCAATTAACAATTTACTGAACTGATGCAAGTTGCCACTGTTTTCACTTTGCATTAGCACAGTATGTGAGAGTGTTCATTATAATGTACAAAAATTGTTGGTGATGATAGTAGATTGCTCGCCAGATGAATAGATTGCAGAGCTTTCACAAGGCTTCACTTGGATAGGCCTTCCCCATCAAGATATGCGTATGTGCTATCAATACCTCCGAAGCAGGGAGAGAAGCAGCATTAAGTATGAAAGTAAAAATGAGCATCTCTGTTACAGTTCTTTGAAACGTCCTCAGCATCTGGTGTGCAGCTACCTAGAGAAGCAGTGTTGCATAGAGCAGCTGAGCAAGTAGCACTGGGAAAAAAGGGAAAGAATAACAGGAACGAGGAAGCTTTCAGAGTATAGGGAACCTATTAAATGGAGATGGGTTTATAATCAATAGTCGTGGTTATTAATAGCAGGAACTTGAGACAAATGGAAGACTGAAGGGCAGTCAGTTTGGAACAGCAGAAGAGTAGTCTAAGAGGACAAAATCTTAGGAGGTCATCTGCAAAATGTAAGCCCATAGGGATTCTGCAGTATGTTCTGATGCATCTAGCAAAGAAAGAGACCAGTATTAGGTCTATTATTATTATAGTGATTAAGAGACTGAATTACTAATGGAGATTATAGACAGTAAGACAGTATAGACAGATAATGGTGACTTTAACTCCTCCTCTGTCCACGAGCAGACTGTTAAGTACTTAATCAGAGCAGATATAAACCACATTTCTATTCACTGTAATGATGACTTCTTGCAGAAACTCAGAGGTTATAAGACAAAGAGTAACTCTTGACTTAGTTTGATGTTCTGCTAACAGGTGCTTCACACTACAATTCAACACCTTGTTATAAACAAAAGGTTCACTTTGGTACTGGCTCAAGTTTTGAAACAGAAAATCTAAGTTTGCACTAGGAATCACTCTTGAAGAGATTCTTAAAAAAGTAACCCTAATGCACTGTTCCAATATTGGGATTGAACTAGATTAACCTCTTGTGATCCCTTCCAAGCTGAATGACTCCAGGATTCTATAAAATATGGAAATTTAAAAGAAAATAGTAGCAGCAGATGGTTGGGAAGTAGCAAACATAACCCAAATCTTAAAACAATGCTGAAGAAAACTACATGCAATATAAGTCTTTTACTTTCTACTAAACAGGGAGTTATATTGCCAGTCTGTGAAGAGGAAGAACAGTGGCATTCACACTGAAGTGACTGAGCTGATACACACTATGCCTGAAGTTTCAAACAGCATCAGTAATCAAGTTTCTGCGACATAAGAGGAAAAGTCCTCTTGTTAATTAGTGTCAAGTTAAGTGAAAGGAAGCAGAACATAAAACATTGTAAATTCTCATACTGGTGAGATAAGATCCCCAAGGGATCTATACTAAAACTTACATTATCTGATTTGCAGAAACAAACAGATGCCTTTGTACGGGTGGAAAACTTTATCCTCCTGCTATTAAGACTGGTAAATCATTAATTATATTTTGGTGGGGGTTTTTTCTGTTTGTTTTATAAATGGAATTGAAATATTCTCCATGAAGTGATCCATTTACAAAAGAAGGGGAGTCAGATAAAAATAGTTACAGTTAAATGGTGGAGAGTGTCTAAGTACTATATTAAATCAGCAACGTTTGTGGCCAGCCTGGCAAAAGCAGCTCTGAATCAAAAGAATCTATATCCCTATACTGCCAGAGTAGTTAGAAATCTGTCACATTTCTACTTCATGTCACAAAGAGAAATGGCAATATAAACATCAAGCTGATCAATATCAACTTTATTTTATCTTCCTCCGGTGCAGACAACTGTCTTTACTCCCAGAAAAGAGGATATATTATGCAGGAAGAACAGCTGCTGAATCGAAAATATTTTAAATTTAAAAAAAAAAACAAAAAAAAACAAACAACAAAAAAAATACCCCAAAAGGTTCCAAACAAACAATTAGTCATCCCATTCAGAAAACAGAAAAGCTTCAAAGGAATCTGGGAATTTACCAGCTGGATCTTAAACTCCTTATTGCTCCTTATTCATTTCAGAGCACGGTGGATTTACTTAAGTAGTTAGGACTTACAAATTGTTATGAAACATACAATATGTTGCAGCTTTGGATCATTACCCATGGGAATGTAATTTAGAAGTACAAACAATAATTATTTCTGTCACTTCTTCTAATGAAACATAGAATTCTTTAATTAAGATATTCATAAGTGAGTTTTAAATAGTTAAATGTGCTTTTAACTGAGAAAGTTTAATTCACCGAACAACCTGCATGCAAGTGGTTCTATTCCCTTATGAACGCCCACTGATATAACAAATTAAAGAGTGATGTGGCAGCAACTAGACTCTGGCAACATCAGTCCCTGCTATGCCTGTCAGCAGCACCAGTGGGGGACTGACCCAACAACATGGGAGACTACACACTGCTGGATAGTTGGTCTGCCATCAGAATAGCTGCATCCAGCTCTTCCCATATGCAGCAGCTGGTTATTGCTTCAGTATCTTAGATTTAAGAGGCAAATCAAAAAGTCTCTCCACATCTGATAAAGGCAGAGGATTTTTAAGAGATACATGAGGAAGCATACTGAGTTACTCTCCCTAAGTCACTATGACAACTATTATTTAGGACCATCATTCTGCCTCAGATAGGAGATTTTTATCAGAGTAATGAAAAACACTTACTGGCTTGGACAGCGTCTTTCCCAGACTGCAAGGGCTCAGGACTCTCCCTAATCATATGTATCAGCTTTGTGTCTTGCTTTTGTTAATTACTAGAATCATTATTAGAATAGGTGTTAGTATCCAGTATCACTAACATTCCATTGCAAAATGTTCCACTTAATAATGTATTATGTGAAATAACTTCTTTTTTTTCTAAATGCTTCCTCATTTCATTTGTAAAGTAGTTTTATTTGAATATCAGTGCTGCTATAAATCCAAACCCAAAGATGATAGTAAAACTACCCCTGTAAAAGTGAAGGAATAGTTGAGAAGCAATGACTATGTGTTATTTAGGAGAAAAAACGTGCATTGATTGAAAGTGAGATTGCACATTAACAGACACAAGATATAAACCATCAACATATAAATAAATTCAACAGCACTGATGACAAATGGCTTAGGCATTTCTTGGCAGACAGTTGCCATTTTATTTAAAGGTTCGCACACAGTCCTCCACCAACTCTTGTCTGCCAAGAAATATTCTCTGTTTCTGTCACAATCAGTTAATTGAAACATACTGGAAAAGCTCCCACTGTGAGGAAGCTGTAGGTTGCCATGAGGCCTCCCATCAGCCTCCTCTTATCTGGGCTGAACAAATCAGGGGAACTCAGCTGATCCCTATAGGTCTTGGCTTCCAGACCCTTCACCATCTTTGTTGCCCTTCTTTGCATGCTAATATTTTTATGTCCTTCTTACACTGTGCTGCTCAAGCTCTTTCCTCTGCTGTCTACATGAGTCAGACATCATCCCTGAACTTCTGCTCAACTAAGGGGTTTCTCATAATGAGAGAGAAAAGAATATTTCATCACAGATGAGCTCTCCAGGAAGGGGACTGATTATAATGTTCTAGGAAGCTTTTGGCCACTCCTTAACAGCTGCACAGATTCACCTTATGAAATTGTCTCAGCAGAGCTGGACATACTTACTCATATTTCCTTTATTCTATACTTCTTGCTTTGACTAATCCAAGCAAATGTGCTTTTTTTTTTTTTTTTTTCTTTTTTTTTTCTTCAATCAGCATGTCTTTAGAAAAAGCTTCCTTCATAGAATCATAGAATCTTTTGATTTGGAAGAACCTTCAATTCTGAAAACACCCTTAGGTGTGCTTATTTCTGGCTGCCAAGTTATTGTGCAAGAACAAGTGATTTCCTTCAAGAGCCAGAGAAGTAACATTAAATAAAACAATGTTTAATAAAGGTGAAGAAGTCAGCTACTAACCACCTCTCAATTTCTTTTTTCATTAAGAGTGAATTTGAAATGAGTCTAAGCGCAAGTTTTTTCTCAGCAAATTTTAAAAGCTAAAATATAAACAATTGTATATTTTAAGATATCAGTGTGTTTTCAATATCATCTAAATTCAGAATTGGATCATGAGAAACAAATAGTAAGTTTTTCTAGGCAATCTTGTCAGCAAAAAAACGGTCTCCTCATAACTGCTTTGTCTTAATTACATAACCCAATAGTAGCCGCTAAGATAACTTTATCACAATTTTAAATTTTATGTAAATTTTTATGCATATATTGTTTTTTTATTAAAACTTAATATTATTTAATGTAACAGGTTCAAAATACATCTTTGAGTAATATGTGAGAATTTGGCAGATGACTGAAAATTACACATCTTTAGGCTTTTGTGGAGTTACTGCCAATAATTTATTCTTTGTAGGGAGCCTACTTTAGCAGGGGAATTAGACTTAACGATCTCTCAAGATCCCTTCCAACTTCTGCAATTCTTTGACTCTGATTTGGATTTAATGAAATCCCAAGGTAGATTCAACTTATGGATAAAGAGTTTTACCTTGTGTTAATCCTGCAGTAAAACACTAGTATAATCCACAGACGAGGAGCAAGAAATTACACTAGTAAGATTAAAGACTTGTTAAGTGCCAAACTAAAATTTTTAAATTTTATAGTCCCTGTCACTTAGTTCAGCCTTCACTAAACATGTTACAGAAATAACTGTATTTGTTAAACAAAAAGTGCTTCTTTATCTTCTCTAGAAACCATGACAAGTGTTGTCACAAAACCTACAAAACTAATTATTAAGAAGACAACAGAAATTAATGGGATATTAATGCTTTAAAGACATTCACATGTAAGTATACATAAGCATACAGTTATCTTCTCTTAATATGTCTTTTCCATGAGAGTCGATGCTTCCAGCTTCAGGAAAGCCAACAGCTTTGTCAGAGGTGTAATTTGTATGAGCTAAAAGACAAGCTCCTAAATGATTTGTGAAACAGATACCTGATGTGCCAAATCCACCACTTCCACAGCATAGTGGCATAGAGGCTCCGTAATTACACACTTCAACACTGGCTTCAATGCGAAGCCCAGTAGGAGCATACCTAGAATGGTTTCAACTGAGGAAAAACATGAACGCTTACATGAAGTAAAAGCTTAAATACAAATTAACAGTAATAGAAGCAGTAAGAGCCATTGGACAGGTCTTTACTGTATAAGTCATATTTTCAAAGGTCTAAATAAGTTTAATTCTGATAAATAAAACATGTTGCTAATCTGAAAGTTAGCTGTCTATCATGATGATGATATTTGAAATAAACCACATGAAAATATCTTACCTCTTCTCCTGAAAGATAGTAAGCTGAAAGTAGTCCACCAACGAAACGGATGTTCACTTCGAATACTGAAATTTCTGCATTCTGGTGAAATAAACAGAGACAGTATTATTCCTTGATACTTTTTTTGGTAAGAAAAATTCTCTCTACCTCAATTAACTTCTGATTATATATACATAGAGTGGTAATTCCAGCTAGAGTAAAAAAAGAATTCTTTTATTTTTTAAGTGCATACACTGGCATTAAACCAGAACAGTAGATGGAAAAACACAAAATATGCAGGGAAAGCCAACATTATAACACAGCATTTTAAAATACTTCCTTCTCCTCTTCAATAAAATATCACCTCAATTATTTTCATACAGTTTATCTTTTCATCTTTTCCATTTAGATATGAGTCACTGTATAAATCCACATATGCAAGCACTTCCAGAGACTGCAGGCGATTTAGAACTTACACAAAATATTCTCTCAGATCATTCGTCCCACGCTACCTCACCTCACACCATCTTGTTTCAGACACCATATGAGAAGTTCTTGGTCAGAATGTTGTAATCAAGAATATTTCTAATTCATTCTAAACATGGGTTATTCTAGATTGGGACTTGTAGGTAACGTGAAAATGAGTCAATTATCTGTAATTGTGGCATACATTCACTAGGAAGGAGATGATCTTTCACTGCGATGAAGACAGACCTTACCAAGCTGGCCTGGTCTTTACCAATTACACAGACTGCATTTGTTGTTACTTAGCAGTAGAGATTCAGCCACTACCTCACTCAAAAAGTAGATGCTTCTCTGCCTATTAAAATACAAATCTAAAGGAAGACTCTCATTTTTATGATCACTACCTTATGCTATTCTTGACTAAACCAATTCTAGTTCTATCCCAATGTACAACATACAGTGGGTTGTGAGAGTAGGGTAGTATGGTTATGTTGTGGTTAGACTTGATGATCTTGAAGGTCTTTTCCAACCTGAGCAATTCTATGACTTGATCCATCAAAGAGACATTTAGTTGAAAACCAGTCTAGTGAAGCTTCTTAATTTCAGCTTTTGAAAGTAATACTACTTATATTTTTGCATCTCTGCTTCAGAAATTAATATTCTTTCCATTACAATCCTGAGCTTCAGCACAGGCCAAAAACTTTTCTCTGATGTGGGAAAGTTGAAGCTCTAAAGAGCCAGGTATTAGACAAGGGAATGAGTTCATGAGATATCTCAGATAATTGCGTTTCCTACAAGAACTGAATGAAATTAATGTTTGATTTCATCCAAGAAAATTGAGCGATATATGAGCTGAGTATTTTGTCTCCAGAACCTTACATTCTACCTTTCTAGATTCAATATGGCCATTTAAGTCAGAATTATTGCGATCTTTCAAGGAATGCAAAGGCCCATTAGGAAAAGGTTAGTATACACCCACTGACATCTGCTTCTAGAATTCAGATGTAGACAAAAAGAACACTTTGAAGTAATTCTTGTATAACCTAAGATGGAAGAGATCCACATGGACTGTGAAGTCCAAGTCCCAGCTCTACACAGGATCACCCAAAATTCAAGCCCTGTATCTGAGATCACTGTCCAAGTGCTTATTGAACTCCAGCAGCTTGGGGCCATGACCAGAGCTCTGGGGAGTCTGTGCCAGTGCCAAACTACCCTCTCAGTGGAGAAGCTTTTCCCAATATCCAGACTGAAGCTCCTGTGACACAGCAATGTGAATAAAGATTTTACTATTGAACCTCAAAGATTAACTGCACTGTAATCCTGCGTACTTGCTGAAGTGTTGATCTTACAAGACATTTCTTGAAACTAATCATTCTTATAATGTTAGCAGTTTTCCAATACTTCACTTGCACACATCCTTGACCCATTGTTCAAAATCCTCATCTGAAACCTTTACACAAGACGCCGAAGTGTCAGACATGATGAATGAAATGGACAGGCATTTCATTAGTGGAAGATTTGAGAGCTGTTATGTTTCATAAAGTAGTTCCTCTTAAACTCATTATACCAGGCTAGTAGTATACCTGGAAATCACAGAGATTACAGTTATTTGCAAAATGGTTAGAAGTTGTGTAATTTCATATCAAAGAAACATTTATCTCTAAATGGAAAGCTCACATGAAGAAGTAGTCTGCTGAGAAAAGTGAGCTTGTCTGAATTTTACTGCTATATCAACTTCATCCATCTTTTTGGTTTGATTTTTTCTTTTGACATGTTTAAAATGCTACAACTCTAACCATCACTCTCTTTTCATATTTTTAATCATAATTCACATGCAATATGCACAAATGCAGAAGTCTGTATATTTCTACTCAGAAGTAAAATCCCAAATAAAGAATGCTATTTTTTATCTTGCTTTCAAATCCAGCTGTAGACGAATAACTTCTGAACAGCTTATAAGTATTATAATATATAAGTAAAAAAACCTATCTTCGTCTCCGAAGGTTTTTACTTTTATCCGCCAGCTGAAGAAACCAGAAATTATTCTATTTTAATTTCAAATTCAGACTTCTCTTTCAAACCTTCCTTGTATCATTGCATAGCTGGTATGGGAAATGTTTCAATTAATTCTGTTATATCCAATAGGACTTCTGTAAGGAGCAGTGACTGGACATACTTATTTTAAAATTACTATGATGCACTTTTCTATGTTCACGTGTGGAAGTTGGCACTGACCAGTTGGATAGATATAACTTCTAATTTCACAGCCTTTTCAGCAGTATCTTAATTTAGATTACATGATCGTGTATTGTATAAGACAATATCTGATATACCTTTCAGTGCACATCTGCTCATTCCTCACTGTTACTATGCAGAGTCATCTTGCTCTAGCTGCTCTCCTTTTACATATTCTGAAAATATATAGATACTTGAGAGAGTGACGTGCATGTGATATCAGAGGACAAAGGGAAGGTGACCAACATCATCTACCTGGAATTGTGCGAGGCTTTTGACATGGTCCCCCATGACATCCTTATCTCAAAATTGGAGAGAGACGGATTTGAGGATCATTTGGTGGATAAGGAGTTGGTTGGAAGGTCATAGACAGAAGGTTGTGGTGATTGGCAGTATGTTCAGGTGGAGGCCCATGATGAGTGGTGTCCCCCAGGGGTCTGTCTTGGGACTGGTACTTTTCAACATCTTCATCAAAGACATTGATAATGGGCTCGAGTGCATCCTCAGCAAGCTTGTCTATGACAGCAGGCTGAGTGGTGGTGGTTAACACATTAGAAGGAAGTGAAGCTATCCAGAGGGACCTTGACAAACTCAAAGGTGGGCCTTTGTGAACTTCATGAGGTTCAACATAGCAAAGCACAAGGTTTTGCACTTGGGTTGGAGTAATCCCAGATACATATACAGACTGTGAGAAGAACTTGAGAGCAGCCCTGAAGGGAAGGACCTGGGGATCCTGGCTGGATGAAAAACTGAACAGAAGCCAGCACTGAGCTATTGCAGTTCTGAAGGCCAATGGTATCCTGGGCTCTGTCAGAAGAGGGGTGGCCAAGCAGGGATGGGGAGGTGACTGTCCCTCTCTACTCTGCCCTTGTGAGACTCCATCTAGAGTACTGCGTCCAGGTCTGGGGCCCCCAGTACGGGAAAGATGTGTAGGTGCTGGAAAGGGTCCAGAGAAGTGCCACAAAGATGCTCAGAAGGCTGGAATACTCCTCTATGAGGACAGGCTGAGGGAGCTGGGCTTGTTCAGGCTGAAGAAGAAAAGGCTATGAGGAGACCTCACTGCAGTTTTCCAGTGTTTAAAAGGGGATTATAAACAGGAAGGGAATCAGCTTTTTACAAGGGTAGACAGTGATAGGACAAGGGGGAATAGTTTTAAGCTCGAGGAAGGAAGGTTTAGATTGGATGTCAAGGGAGAAGTTCTTTACAGAGAGAGTGATGAGGTACTGGAACAGGCTGCCCACAGAGGCTGTGGATGGCCAGAGGACCTCTGTCCTCGGAGGTATTCAAACCCAGGGTGGATGCGGCCCTGGGTGGCCCTGCCTGTGTCAGGGGGTTGGAACTCAGTGATCCTTGAGATCCCTTCTAACCCAAGCCATTCTATTATTCTATGATAATAGGAACACAGTATTTTTATTTCCAAGACTTTTATGTTAATTGAAGGATGAGAGTAATTTGGTCTTTTATTTTACACTTGATAAATATTTGATCATTCACTGTTTGATCTTCTGATCATAAATGGGATAGCCTTAAGTACTGCCCAAAATTCAAAGAAACTGTAACTACTGCTTACCATATTTAGAGAAAAACAGTACAAGTAACCATATGTATCCATTACATAGTACAAGAGCAAAAGATGACAACTTCATAGAATTTCATGTTTTCTTGTTTATATTCTAAAGACAAAAATATTTACTGACAAAGAAATGTAACATCCTTTATATTGCTGGCTAAAATCAAACCAAACCTATTTACATATGGTGGAGAATGCTTGTTCTCAAACTCAGGCAAATAGGATCATGGAATCATATAATTCATATAATTACCAGACAGAAAAAAAGAGAGAAAAAAAATACTCAAGTGCTACATTAGTTAGTGTTACTCTGCATTTTCATTTGACTTGCAAACCTGTGACAGACCAACATGATCTCAATGTATAAAAAATGCTACTTGTCAGATGGGCTCTCCTGAAGACTTCTCTTACACAACTGCTCCAGATTCCTAAAGATCAGTATTCTTCTCATGCTCTGGACCATTTCCATAGCATACCTATCTCCTGAAAATTTTCCTCTCCACAAAGTTATAGATCAAAGCCAAGATGATTTTCTTCTGTGTTTTCTCCTGGGAAGTAACCCTCACTTATAACACAGCAATTTAAGTACAATTTTATTTATCTAGCATCAGCTTCCACCTGGCACTTACTGGCACTAGTAGCTGCTCTGTCGCTCACAATTCAATTAGGGTCAATACTGTCTGCCCGTTATGCGAGTGAATATATTTACAGTAATCAGGGCACCTTAATTTATATTTGTTAAATAACTCACTCTTGTTTTTCATAAAGATCCAAATAAGGCTTCAATCCTACCAACAATTTATTTCAGTCTTTGTCATTGGACAGATTAATTCCCAAACTTTTTTTTCAATTCAGCTCTTCTGTTCTTGTTCAATCACAAGTACAATAAAATTTCAGTCACCTCATGTGCATTTCCATATACTGTTCCTAAGTACAAGGAATAGTTAGTTACACACACACATCCCTCACTGCACCATCACAAACAGCCTGTATCCTGCAGGTTAACAAGCCATACAATACAACTCCAGGGACCCTGCATTGAGCAATACCGAATAATGTACATAATTCTAGACTGAAAAAATAGACTCAAAGGGACCATGTTTCAAGTGAAATGATTTGTATTAGTAGTTAAAGATTACTATTGAGTAATAATATTCCTGCATTTAAGCACAAAGGTTGGGAACAACAACAAAACTTGGCATTTTCAAGCAGTCCAGAAAGTGAAAAACAGACATGAAGAATACTATAACAGCTTACATTAATCTACTGTAATTTAACAACATTTCAGTTACTTGCAACTGTAGGAAGAAAGTTTAATTCATAGTCCACAAATGAAATTTGGTAGCAGTTTGCACTCAGTTCCCATTCACAAGGGAAGCAATTTTAGCATCCTTTATTGCATGCATCAAAGCTTTATTACTATACAGCACGTTGTTTTAAGCTTACTGCTGTACCCAAACAGCAAACTGTAAGACCTTAAACAGGCACAATGTTATGAACACTAGTGGAAAAAGAACTGCATTTAATAACAAATTTGCCAAGATCCCCTTTTAACCTATCAAAACAATATTTTGCAATCAAAACAAAATCAAGTCACTTGGAAGTCTAGTGTTTAGTGTGTACTAATAAGCTATTTGGCAAACTAGCGAACAAATAGTCCCACAAACCATCTTCAACTGCTGCCTTTTTTAAGTTTCCTCACTGACCTATTATACTTGAAGTCCATTTACTCACATCTCCCACACGTGGTTTTTGTTTCCTTTTAAGTAGGAAAGCTATCTTGTATTAGGAATCTTTCTGATTTTCTCATTTAAAGAGAAAGGGGAAAAAAAATAATGAAGTGCAAAGAATCCATTTGTCTCCAAAAGAGAACCTTAGGTTATAGACTTATAGTTTAAAAATAATTACAACTCAGTCACTATACCTAAGGTTTCAGCACAGTAGGCTTAAAATTTGTAAATGCTGAAGTTTGAAATTTGCATTCTAAGTTTGTCTTGTTACTGACTTCCATGCTACAGAACTTCTGAACTAAACATAAATATACAAAGTATTGTTAATTAAATTAAGTGTAAGTAATATTTGGTATTCTGGAATCTTGGAAAAGGGACATGTTAATGTGCACATGGCAGCAGAGATGTATGTAATTTCAAGTTTCTGTACTTAGACATTTTTCTAGTTGCCAAAAGTAGACATACTGTAAGCAAAGCCTTCAAGCTTCAAGATGGTTTATAAGATCAGATAGTGACCGACCTCTGTAAACAGCTTTGCTTAAGACTGCTGGCAGGACAGAAGCCTTAATTTATCCTTGCCATTTTAACCATTTCCATCTCTTTAAGCAGTTCCCCAACTCAGTAAAAAATACTTAATACTTTTGTGCTCTTAATACTTTTCCCACAGCACAGCATCAGCTCTTTTCTAAGGAGATGTGTCCTGTGAAGCTAAGAAGGAAAGGTATCTCTGATGAGATAATGCACAATGACTCAGTGCTCACACAAAATGTTAATTGGAGTCAAGTTATATCCAAATAGTTAGATCTACCGCATAGACCTCTACCATTTCCATCCGAGCAAGCAATCATAACTTCCTGCCATCCTCCATTTCGTCCAAAATAGAGAGAGATGAGGCAAACACAGCAAAGTCCTCTAAAAAACAGCAAGAAAGTCATTTTAGGATTCAAATTTAGCTTTGAGAAATTTTCTAGCACAGGAAACAATTTTTCTCTTTGCCCAAACAAGCTCATTTCTTTCTGCTCCACACCTTGTCTCTGTTCTGATCCTGCCTCATTTCACCCTCATTAGAATGCTAAGCCAGTCAAGGCATGAATCTAAGCACTGTCCAACATCGCATTTCATCTGACCACTTTCTGGTCAGATTTTGGTCCCTCTTGTTTCAGTTCAGGCATGACTGAGGACACAGTATAAGTCAAAGACAATCCCCAGTATAGGGTATGGGTGAGTCCATCTTTCCGAGGGGAAGGAGTTCAGCATGGCTAGAGAGCACTTAATTTAATCATGTAGGCTGAACTACCCTCCCTTCCCCAAAACTTTAGACAATTTCATCTTCTGTATCCAGTTAGTTACAGATCTCTTCCATCTTTCTATCATAACAGAGAGGAGGAACAAAAGCAAACCTCCAGCTCTGAGCCTTCCCCATGCTACCCGTGCCCCTTCTTCTGCCTCACTACAGCCTGCAGCTCCCACCACACTCAGAACAGGATCTGCTAGCCTCTCATCCTAGATAAGACTGAGTGTTCAGGTACAGAAGTGAAGTACCATCAATTCTAGTCCTTAACAGCTCCTAGACCTCCACTGCTGTGCCAAACGGCCAAGCTCCTCCACCACTACTTACTGGCTCCTGAACCCTTCATATGTTTTATTGAGACTTCTCCTGTAATCTGTTTTCCCAAGTCTGAGCTCATTTTGCTTCACCTCCTTGCACTGCAGTCTGATAGCCTTTCATCCATGGTAAGAAGTAGAAGTTGGGTGGTGGTAGAGAAATTCTCACAGACAGCTATGAGTGCTTTGTTTGTGTGCATGCCCTAAAGCAAACAGGGAAATATAAAAACAGAGAAGCGCGCAGAAATGCATAAAGATAGGAAACAGTCAAGTTCCGTAGTGGTCCTGTAAAAGATAGCATGTTTTTTCCTCAGTTGTAGCATGTGCTGAGGTCAGAGCATGTCCTCAGCTTTATTAACTGAAGATTAAAGACACATCCCCACACACATGAAGCTATTTAATAGAAAACATAGTGCACCTCTATGATGCAAAAGCCATGGATTTATCCACTGCTAAATGTCAAATATTTCTAAAGGTCTGAGTACATCTACATTTCTTAAAATATCAACAGAACAAGAGCATGCAAATTAATTCCTAAAGAACCATTTTGTTTGATGGAAACTTCAGCAAGGTATCAAATACAAGGAATTTCAGCCATTACGTGAATAGATTCTGAGCACTGCAGTGTGGATATTTCAGATTGAAAAACAAAGGGCTAGCAGCTCCAGTTATAATGAAAACAGCCTCAGGTTAGTGTACTCCAAAATGAGGACGCTTCCAAACAAGTTCACTCACAAGCTTACCAAGAAGGGTGGCGTTTACTTATCCAGAATTTTCTTCCTAGATTGAAACTTTCTTAAGAAAGGAAACAGAGAAGCCAGAAAATCTACTGAATGGAGGAACTGAAATCTAATGTGACGTAATGATGCCATCTCTCACTATGACATCTTTATTCTATAAATCCTTTTATGCAGATAAACTAGTGGCTACATTAGAAAGTGAAATTTGGAAACCTTTATGACCGCACGATGAGAATGATATATCACTAGCTAAATGGTTCACGACATTCACCGAGTATCTGAAGTATTATTAATTTTGAGAGAAGATAGCTTGCATTATCCAGCTGCATTGCACTAGAATACAAACACAAAAGATTATTCCACAGATTACACTCAGCGATTTTTGTAAAGAACATTTTAAAGAAACTAAAGATTTAGAAAGAGCAATTCCAAGATTTAACGTATAGAAAATTGAATCCTATTTATACAAATGAAGGTCAAATGTGCTTCCTTAAACGCCAAGTAGTCATTGCCTAGGAAATGACCAGAAACATAAAGAAACATGTTTTATAATACTTATAATAAATAGCATTTAAAGGTAGCTCTATGTGTCAGTTATTAAAAACCAAATCAATTTCATAAGAAAAGGGTTTATGAAACACAAGTAATAATATACAAAATATTAAAGCAGAAAATGTTTCATAATGCCTGAAACATGGCTATGCTTTCGCTTTAAATACTTAAAAAAAGGCCCTGTGTTCTTTGCATTAAGTAATTTCCAGCTTTTTACTGTAAGACAGAGATACAAAATAGCATTCAAAATTGGAACTTAAAATGGAAAACTAACAAGTAGCTTCAGACAGCTCGGTCATTAAACAAACAGATAATGTGACCAATATCAAAGATGAAAGTAATATCAAATTACTAAAGTTGGTGTTATTCATTTTAATTTCCTCATTCTAATTTGGGAAAATTAATTCAGCTCCGTATGACTATGAAGTGTTATGAAAACACTATGTGAGCTGCTGAACTCGGGACAGTTATTTCAGATACTGTTACTGATGCATAACGTTATTATCTGTAAAGTCGTATTGGTAAATCTGTTGGATTAATGCATTGACTGACTAATGTGATACAAAATTGCAGACGTTTTGACTGAAATCTTATAGCTTTGACTTATTTTCCCTCAGTAATGCTTAGATTAACAAGAGCAGCTGAAATGGTGGGCAGTACCATCTATAAGAAGTTTGCAACAGAAAAAATAGCAAGACTTCTGTAATAATAAAGATTTTGATGTTATTAATGGAAATCACTTTAAAGGTTTTATAACATTCCTCCAAGCAGAGCTCAGTTTTTCCTTCAAAGAAGAGCTTGTTATTTTCCATGATATTTTGTTCTTATATTTTTTTTAGCTTCCTAATGCTAAGCTAGTAAGAAAGAAATTTTACATCACAAAAATTTCTATACAGAAAAGTCTTATGCTCAGGATATACTTAGCGTAGTGTTCAGACATCTGACACTACTCAGAAGCACAGTTTAATATTCTGTATTTATATGATTAACATAAATATAAATGCACGCTAAATTGCTGCTTATATAAACTATATAATATCCTCTCTTATTAACTCCTCTTTCTTAAATTGATAATTATTTCTCAAGTACGTAAGTGAAGCTAATTAAACATGACTTTTACATTAGAAAGAGTACTTTGTTTGCAGAAAGTGTTTCCACCATGATGCACCGTAACTACAAGAGGTTCACAGAGCTCAGTGTGCTGTGCCTACAATGCTTTATTATACTTTACCAGGACTACTCTGAGAATGGAAGCTACTCCATTGTCTCTCTGTACCCAATAATTATATTACATTCTCATGCCCACAAAAAAGAAAAAAAAAAAGAAAGTACCAAGACCAGACCTTCTCAATTTAACCAAAGTTTTATAGTTGCTCTAGCTGTTCTGTGAAAGAACATTTCAAGAATAAAAGCTTTATAAATGAACTCTCAAGTGCATACTTACCAGTTAATAGGATGATTTGTACATGCAGGTTTAATGACCTAGTGCCTCATGTGGCTAAAGCAGTTTGAGCTGAGCTGAGTTCAGTATAAGTCAAGGGATTGAGCTTTACTAGAATACTCAAAGGAATTTAAATTATTATGTGCTATGTGTAGCCTTTTCTAAATGTAAGTTTAACTTATGGAAGATTTCAGAAAGAAAAATTATTACGTTTTTACACAGCTAAAAACAATACTGTTTGCATTGAAGTCCTGTTAATTCTATCCAAAAACATTGAAAAGTTTGTTGCATATTTTACAATGATACCCTTATTACCCTTTCCTTGCTTCAGTTCAGGTGGTTGCCTCCTGCCTACATAAATCTCTCAAACTGAAAAACTGCCACTAAGCAGTGCAGTAAGTTCAATACATTCCCACTTCTTGCTATGGTTTTAGCTATTGATAATCTAAATGCTGTAGCCTGGTATCATGCTTGCAACATTAGAATCCAGTCCTCAGTTAGTTCTTAGATACTAAACAAACCATTAAGTATTAAACATTAACACTACTTACCACATTGAAATCTAAGTTTTTTTCAACCCATTCCTTGGCTTCCTTGAACTCCTCTTTCATTTCCATGATGTACAGTGTATCTAGGGCATCCACTATTGTTGCTCCTTGAATGTTACCTGTAATAAATAAATTTAGTGATTTACTTTCCAACAGAAAGCTTTTCAGTTAAATATAATTAATTCAAATTAATTCTAATTTCAAAATCCAGTTTTAATTAATCCAATTAAAAATGAGAAATATAAGCATTCAAGTGGGCAACTAGTAATTCACAGCTGTAAATTTGATTTCCATGCTGCTACACAATATCACAATATTTAAGCAGTTCTTCCACTAAGACTGTTTTGAAGAGTGGTTCTAATGCACTGCGTTTTCAGCCATGGTTTTGTGTTTTTTAACACTGATAAAACCATTCACTGTAAAATAAAATTCACAGAAGATAATAAACCTCATTGAGACATGACTGATTCTGAAAAAAATTTTGTTTTTTATACTCTATACTCAAGTAATGCACAAAGATTTAAGAAGCAGACAAGCATCGATCACATTTCAGTTAGGCTAGTCCTTTCTCAAGTATCCTCTCTGAAAAAAAAATTCTCTGATATTATGCATCATCTTATAGCCTGCACGTGTGTATGTCTGAATTTCTCAGCTTAGAAGAGACAGACAGATGAAGGGTTTTAGAGAAAGTTTTGTGCGTTTGCTCAAGTAGTGTCCTTCTACCTCTTTTGCAGCAATGGATAAGTCAGTTTACTAGCCTTCAAGTAAGATTGCAAAATGAAGCGTCACCAATATGTTCACTTTGATATGGATTAAATACATGTTCATGGTCCTGTACTAAACGATAGTTGTGGAAGGTGGAGAAAACGAACCAATCCCAAATGACATTCTTGTGTTTCCTTGAAATTTATGACAACCTTCTCAAAACAGTATCTTGTCTAGAAAGAGTTTTGATTCCTATTTACTGAAGACTGTACAAAATTCAGTTTGGGCCAATTTATTCAATTTGGAATTTATGAATTTGGCTCCAGCAACCTTCATAATTAATGCAAACTACTATTAGGATAATCTTCAGAGAAGACCCCAGACACAGAAGTAACCATTTGTACCTGCAAAGTAATTTAGGTTGCAAAACCAGAAGAAGTCATTAGATCTAATCCCTCTTTCTCCAGCAAAGCTAATGACTCAGGTGGATAATTGATTACTCAATCAGGAATAGAAATCTCTTGGTAAATAACAAGAGAGTAGCTGCAAAGAACTTCACAGAATTTGAATATAATCCTGAGATGCTTGAGAAAAAAAGTAAATTTAGTCTTGTAAACATTTGCCATACATTAGGATTGAATTATTCATATTTGACTTAGAAGTTAACCATTTCAGTGAATTCTTTTGTGTTCACCATCACTGTGGTATTCTCCTTCCTCATGAAATGGAGGAATGATCGGAGGCCTGTATATAACAGTACTGACATAGCTTTCTCAACTTGAGATTGCAGATAGGAAATAACTTCCCATTTTTAACCTCTTAGAAATGTAATAGTAGGTAACACTTGATCAGGGCAGCCTGATCAAGTAAGTAGCAACCCTGCCCATGGCAAGGGGGTTGGAACCAGATGATTTGTAAGGTCCCTTCCTAACCTAAGACATTCTATGATTCTATGATTATCATAAGTTACTTCATATGTGTAATAAAACTAGACAATTTATCTGTTTTAGCAGTTATTCATTGCTCATACCATCTATCATTGTTTCTGGAATGCCCCTTTCCAACTGTAAAAAAAAGTCATCTATATTTTCTCCCAGATATTCCAGTAATAAGACTTTGGTTTTATAAGCATACTTTGGTAACAAGTGAATACTGTCCTCTCAGAGCTTACTTGGAACTTGGCTGCCCTTCTCTCATTCTCTCATACTAAAGGAAATTCATCCCTTAAAACATGTCCAAGAAACTTACACTTCTACTGAGCTCATGAGAAAATGAGTACAGAAAACTGCTGGAGAACATGCTTAAGTACCTTACTGCAAAGACTATACCTATTTAGTGACTCCACACACACACAAAAGCAGCTCATAGTGAACTTCTCAACTGAACTCTACCTAAAAGAAAAATGATCTACAACCTGATTTGCTTAAGTGGATTTTGATAGGCTCAATGCAATGACATTTTCTGTGGCAATCTCTTCGTAAAAGTTAACACCATCTCCAAACAGTCATGCTTTTAATGTTAAGGACTAGTGCTTCAGTTGCAACTCACTACTTAGTCAGAAGAGGATTCAACCTTACTGAGAATTTGCCCTTGGAGTTGCACACATCTTACTTTTTTCTGGCTCTGGCCTACACAGAACCACAATGTGGCCTACTTTGAATAGAAATATCCCAGCTGAGCAGAGAGAAGAGAATGAGGGAATCTCTAGTATATTTTTGAAAAAAATCTTATCCCTTATCCGTTATTCTGAAGGTTCCAGAAGACAATGAGATTTAAATAGTTAAATTTGTTTCAAACAGTTACACTTCAACATTCTTGAGAAAAGATAAAAGAACACACAATGGGATGTTTGAGCACCAGTTCAGAAGCCAGTTATGACTTGTAAGCAACTGTAGTTTACACTAAGTTAGCCAACAGGATAATCCAAACTTAAGAGCATTAAGGAAATTGTGTAGCTCTTCATCTGTAATCAGTCAGAAAAACAAGAGGAAGAGGAGGAATACAAAAAAAGGATAATGAAGTAAAATGATCCTTTTGTGATTATGGATTAAAATCAAATATTTCACAACCCAATACATGCTATGCTTCTCAGAGCACATCAGACAAATGATTAAATAGAGTTATCAGTTTTATTAGCTTCTATACAATATTCCCAAGAAATTACATAGAAATCAACAGACAAAGACTATTCCTAGGCATTTAAAATACATGCTTATTTTCATAAGACATAATATTTGGACAGGACAGTTGTCCTGTTAGATGCTTAAAGAACAGCGATAAATTGGATTAACATCTATTTACAAAAAGTGCCGGCAAAGCTGCAATCTTCAAGTTAGCGTTTCACAGTTGACCGAGGCAGGAAGAAACTATCACAAGTAACACTTCAAAGTAAATGCATACACCTGAAGTAATTATGCATTTATTTAGCAGAAAATACAAGAAATTGTACACTCGGTACAGAAAATGGACTGAAATTCATGAAATGTAAGCTTGAAACGAATAATTAATAATAAAAATGATAACCAGATGCACAAGCCTACCAAAGTGAAACACAGTCTCTACCAAAAGCTCCAAACCAAGTACTCATGTATACTAGCTTTGGGTTTACGTGGAAAGGTTTTGGTCTCAGGATAGATGCAGACCTCTGTGAGCAGAGCCCAGAACTGCCCCACAATCAGATCACAGCCAGCTCCAAAAGGGACCTATCGCTGCCAGAGCTGACCTATGAGCAACGGTTGTGCCTCTGTGAGAACAGAATGAAGAAAGGAAAACGCTGCTGCACAACAGCAGCTGAGAGAGAAGAGTGAGAAAATGAGAGCAAAACAGCCCTGCAGCTATCAAGGTCAGTGCAGAAAGAAGGCAGGAGGAGTTCCAAGTGTGGAACAGAAGTTCCCTGCAGCCCAGGAGAGACCCATGACAGAGCAGGCTATAACCCTGCAGCCCATGGGTACCACACAGAGCAGATCTTCAAGTATAGCCAGAGAGAAGCCCATGGTGAAGCAGTAGATGTGGCCTGAATGAGGCCACAGCCCACAGAAAACCCTGGCTGGAGCAGCCCTGGACAAGAGTTGCAGTCCATGAAGAGGGGCTCACGGTGGGGCAGGAGGGCTGCTGCCTATGGGGACCCATGATGGTGTAGTTCCTGGAGAATGGGGTCTGTGGTACAGAGATGTGTTGGAGCAGTGTCTAAAGAGCTGCAGCCCATGGGAAGCCCACATAGCATCAGCATTCCCTGGGAGGGATCCCACAAGGAGCAGGGGTAGAGAGTGACTGTGAAGAAGTGGCAGATATACAGTGTTATGGACTGACCACCGCCCCCATTCCCCTGCATCACTCACAGGGGTAAGAGGTAGAAAGATATTGGGTGAGGGGAGGAGAGGAGATGGTTTTAGATTGTTTTTAGTTTCTCATTTCTCTTGTTTGTTAGTAATAAGCAATATATTGCATTAATCTCTCTATGCTGAGTCTGTTTTGCTCATGATGTGAAGTGGTGAATAAACTCCCTGTTTGTATCTCACTCCTTTTCCATTGCATTTTCTCCTCCCTTGAGGAGAAAGCAGTTGCGGTGTTTACCTGTCCATCAGGGCGAAACAACCACAGTTTTACTTCCTTTGTTAAACTTGCTTCCGCATTTCTCTCTCCCCTATACTAACAGCATCACTTCTTCCATTTAAGTGACTAATAGAGAACATGTAAAGTAGCCTACAGGATAGTTAACTGAAGAGAAAGAAAAAGAAATCAGCCAACATGTGACTTAGCAGTATCTAAAGAACATTCTTTCAAGTTCAACAAGGTGATATCTTTAACAACTCTCTGGAAGAATCTGAAAAAGACTACTGCTGTTGTGGATGATGATTCAAGAAAACTGATTATCTAGAATTTTGTAATAGCTGGATAAACAGAGCAGTTTAGATTGTCCCTGCACAGTAAGCAATAAGCCAATTTAACAATATCCTTTTTAATATCCAACAAAGCTATTTACACACAAATAAGAAAATTGGAATATATTAGAGAATGGAGTAATGCCTCAGAGTAGCTGAGCAGAAAAGAATAAAAAAAAAAAAAAGTGTGGCCACAAGATGAATAACTTCATACAAGTATCCAGGGAGATAGTGCAGGGAGAACTGCTGTCCTTGGAAGACAAGCTTATTAGAACAGTTCTGTGACAGAGCGTATGTGGCCATATGGTTTAAGAAACTCAACCGGCACATGGCCAAGCTGTTTGAAGGGTAGGCCGAGAAACTCATTTGTCTCAGGCTTTTAGACAAGGCATTTTTCTTGCCAGGAGAGTCCAATATAGCACTGATTCTGGCAACCTGACTGTATGCATGTTGGTGCATTTAATATCTTGTTTACAATTTTCCTCCCAGCCCCTGAATATGAAGTTTTCATTCTCTAGAACATCCACATTCGTTGCCGTCAAATATATTTGAATACATATACACACATACATACATATTTGCATGCATTTTTGTGAATCAGATAAAAAATTGTAATTTGCAAGCATGTCAAAGTAAACACTACATGGAATAGTTTCAGAAATCTGAATCTCTATAAAAGAATGGAAACTACACAGAGATATTGCTTTCCCCTTATCCTTCTTGAAATCAACTGCTTTTCTTCTGACTCAGTATCACACTTGGAATTAAAGAAAACTGAGGAAAAGCATACAGGAAAACTGTGAGAAATTAGGAGTAAAGTGATCTCCTGTCATTATATACATCTGCTTCCTCACCCGTAATAATTCACTAACCAATAGGCATAATAAACTAAATAATAAATAATAAAATAAAATAATAAATAATAAAACTTCCTGCTCTTGCATACATATAGATGAGTAGAACGTTGTTTTTTCTTCCAGAAAAAAGTGACATTTTTGTGTTTCTGAGTTGAAACATGAAAATTAGTATGTGACATATATATATATATATATTTATATATATATATATATATATATATATGCACACATATATACATACTTTAAATGTGATGGAAATTCAGCGTATACAAGGGCAAGAACAATTTTCTTCTATTACTATCAGAAAAACTGTTTTAATGGCTACTTTGTACTTCTGTGAAAAAGAAAAAAAAAAAATTATACATACCTATGTTGAATTTGCACTGAGCCTCACCTCGATCTTTCAGACCTGTCACTGTTTCCACAGCCACTGAGGCAAATTTGTTTCATCACTTTACTCTAAGTTGAAGAAACTCAGACAAAGCAGATGCTTTCTGCTGTTTTCTTCCTTCTATTTGTCAATTTATACTTGCAATTCAAGCCAAAAATATAGAAATATAATATATATATATCACAGCTTTTTTTATTAATCTAGAGATTAAGAGCAGTTTAGATTTGCTTGATAAGAGAAATAAGATTGGATATTTTGTAACATTAAATACAAGAAAAAAAAAATCAATGAAGCATTTAAGTCTTTCCACTGTATACACATATACAGTGTACAATAACATTTAAATTACATTATTCTCAATGCTTAAAAAAAATATAAACAGATATGACGAAATTAACATCTGTAGGTTTCTTAAAGCACCATTTCAAAAGCTCACTTAGATTTTTAAGAAGTGATTTTCTTTAAGTAAAGGAAATTTGAAGTGTCAGGCATGATTATTAAGATGTAACACGCTAAAACATGAAATTTACTCAGATACTGGCAATCCCCTAGCAACGCTTCCAATTTCAGTCATTGTTACCAGCTGGCAAGAATGGGGAGAAAAAGCCTACATATATTACAACAAATCTGGCTTCTCATGTGCGCAACATGAAACAATGCAGTAATATTTCTAGAATGCTCTTCTACCTCCAGTATTTTGTGGGTTTATGCATTCTAGATCCAACTCTGCTGTCTATTTAATTGCTCTTGAAATATTTCCTCCATTGTCTCATCTATTTTCCATGGAAGCCATTGGCATCTGCAATGCTTCTGGCACTCATGCAGCTCAGCCACACATTTTGAAATGAACCCTCTTCTTTCACTTCTTTTGAACATGTCACCTTTTGATTTGATATTTCAACCCCACACAAAGGATAGTGTTCTGTATAAGAAACAAATCCTTATTCACTCCATCAATGTCACTTTTAATGGACCTCCATATATTATACAAAAAAAATTCCAATCTTTACTACCTACTTTGAACTTAACTAGATTCATATCTCCCATGCCACTTATGTATCGGTTCAAATCTAGGTATCTATATCCCATTTGCTATTTCAATGTGCAATTATCATCTCTCAAGGAATCCCTCTGGGTTCACAGAATTGCCTGCAGTTTCCCACTGCATTAACTGCTATGGGTAACTTGTTATCCTTGCCGAACTGTCACTCCGTTCACTTGATTTTTTCAGGGCTGAATTAAGTAACTTTGTAGCATGGCCACAGCATTACTGGAAGAGTACTTCAAAAGGCCATTAACAGCCCCAAAAAAGGCTTTTGGAAATCTGAAAAGGTAACAGACTTCCTTGCCTTCATATTGACCGTCTTCAAAAAAACAGTAGTTGTGAAGCATGACCTCCTTTCACAGATGGGCTGAGCCGTTAATCCACATACCTGATGATGTTATTCTTTAAACAAGTTTCTATTAATTTATTTGAGAACGATGTCAGGTTCATTTCTAAAATTAAGATTGCATACTGAAATTCATAATTTCAAGGACTTCAGCAACAACAGTGAAGATAAGCAAGATTAGGAGTGAGGATGGGAAATGCTGGAAGCTTTTCAATTTAAATTCAGCTATTATTTTAATAATGCAAAATTAAATTTCTTGAACAATATTAATAAAATATCAGTTCAAAAATATACACTGGTATTCACTGGATGAGAGTCTTGAATGTGAGTACTGGGATGCTTTAAAAATCTTCTGAAACCTCAGTACTCTGAAAACCACAAAATTCAGTTCTAAGCCAGATAGCGTCTGTATACTTATCACCTTCTTCCTACCCCTCCAGAAAAGGTATCTTTTCACTAGCAGGGACTAATTATACCATGGTCACAAGTTAAAATACTACTAAACTTGGAATACCATACATGAAATACAGTTACAGATAATTATGAAAACTTTTTAGTAAAGGTTGTTTGTTTGGTTTTTTTTCCCAGAGAAAGCTCTCTACCAGTAGTGCTCACTAGTTTTAATATTAGTAGAGAAAACTTAGTGAAGAATAGCTCATCATTCAATTGCGACATTGCCACTCTTTCCTTCAGACTTTTATTTGGTTGTTTTTAAAAAAAAATTAACATTTGGATAGGGGCTGCATTCTAAAACGTAAAATAATTACAATTTACAAAGATTCATAAAGAATAATTATATTTTATAAAGAACCATTAGTACAAGTAGCTAATGTCGTACGAGTGTAGAAGATAAGCACAAAACTCATTCGGTCATTCTGAATTACTTAATCAGTCTAGAAGCATCTGTACACTTAACTTCATGGAATTAAACTATTATGAACACTACCAAGACAACAACTGCAGTCAGTTCATTTCTGCCTTATTATTATTTTAACTGAATCCTTTATTGTTGGTGTAAACAATTAAAAAAACCCTGCAATAATGTTATTTATTTGCTAAGATAACACGGTAAAAGCTGGAGTGGCAATTAAAAAGAAAACAAAACATTACATGGATATCCCAAAAAGGCTTTCAGTGGTCAGAGGTAGGTTTGAGGCTTTGGCTTGATCTTGAAATAAAAATATTTCGGCTCAATATATGTTTAAGCCATTCCTTAAAAGATACGTTATTTTGAGTGTGCACATGTTAGGAGCACAACTCGCTTCCTCTCACATGAATGTCTTCCAGTTTGAAGGCTTATTGATTACACCCTCCATTCTCCACTTATGCTGCTCACAGAATATAAGCAAGATCAAGATCTGACCTGGAGGTCAGAACTATCTGGGCTTCTACCCAGCTTTCTCCTGCCACGATCCCACTGGCAATATTCCTCTTCCTCCTAGCCTAACAATAGTATCACATTGCATTAAACAAGTTGCCAAATTCACGATGGTATTGACTAACAGTCACATCTATGTACAATTATGCCTGATAAATACTCATGTTATTTTTATGTTTCAGAGCCTTCTAGACAACAGCCATGATTATCTACAAAATGCCTCATCATTCCACTATACCTCCAAAAGCTTAGAAGCAACATCCTTGGAAAATAGCTCTCTCTCCCCTTCTGTGTCAGATCTATGCTGTTTGTAGCCTACACAACATTAAGCATCAGTGAACTACAGCAGTGGAACCTGCTGATACCCATAGTGCGGTATTTGTTCCATTTATTCCTTTACGAAAATGGAAAAGCCCTTGGTAGAGTACATACATGGAAGTACAGACCAGATTTAGTGATTTGAAGACAATACCACAGAAACAAGGATTTGCTTCTGAAAAAAAAAAAAGAATCAAAACAAGAATGCAGACCCAGGAAAGGGTAGTTTATGAGACAGAATGACTTGTAGATATGCTGCTCTTCAGTATTTCATAAAGCAATTCATCAGAAAGGGAGCAAATGGTTATTCCGATTTGCCATGAAGATCAGTAAGAGTGAAGACGTTCTTAAGGAAATTTCCTCAGTAACAAGTTCTTATTCCAGAAGGCCATGATGAGGCAGAGATCTGTAATTAGACTAACTCTGGCTCTTATTCTTCTAAATGTAATTTTATTTTCAAATCCAACATTTTCCTACTACACACTAAAACAGTGCCTTGAAGACTTACTCTTGTGCAGCCTCTGCAGCACTTCTGCTTAAAAAATTCACAAGTCAATATACTTACTGCTTTTTCTGAAAATCCATGAGGCACCATTACAAACTCAAATCACTTTAAATGTTATCCTTCTTCTGACGCCAATTAAACTAGACTAAACATTTTAATTTTCTAGACATTATGTACCATTCTGTTTTCCTCCAGGAAAATAAAGCAAACAGGATTGCATTAAACAGTTATTGATATCTGATATTAAACTGCAAAACTATCTGCAAGAAGAAGATAATAAAAAAAATAGTTTTGCCTATGAAAACAGAAGCCTAAACTACTTTGGTTTCAAGAAACCGATTAATATTTAAAATTCAATAATTAACTGTATAATCATTATCTAGTAACTTTTTGGATGTCATCCTGGGTAGACAAGGAGCGCAGAAATATCAGTGTAGATGCTGTATTTTCACAATTATTTTCATAATCACAACTGCTGTCTCTTAGCAACTTCTAAATATAGTTGAGAATTTGATAAGTGCTCTATTTAAGCTCTTTTAGGAACTGTTCCCACTTGAAGCTATCTTTTCCACACAGTCGACAAAATAAGTTCCTGTTAAAATCAACATAATATATTGACTTTTTCTCAGCTACAGAAATTAGTTCATTTTTCAGCTTTCTGTTTGGAAAACAGACTTTATTTGAATACAAAAATTGCTGTCAAACAGTTTGACTGATCATTTTTTCGCAAAACCAAAGATGATAATTTGCTGGACTACTTTCTCACACTTCCACAGAATGCTGCTGCCCTTCAGACCCTGTTTATCCAAACCTCTGTCCCACTTGTACAGTAAAAAGTCTTGCCTCATTACACTGGATTTCTGCAGTGTGCTTTTCCTTCTGAAGCTTTTCAGCCCCATATCTGTTCTAAACTGATAACAACTTGGGTGTTATTTAAACATCTTGTGTAATGTCTAGAGGTCCAAATAATGGTTATATTCATGAAAGAAAAACAGACTGCTAAAGGAGCCTGACCGTTACAGATTAACAAGTTTCTTCAAATGTTAGAAATAAACTCCTGAGAACCACAAAGAGCTTCAACTACCTTCATGGCTGTAGAGAGTATCTAGTAATAACGCTGGTTTTGTGTACAAGATCTTTCTTGAACCTGTCCCACCTTATATTTTTTGTTTCATCTTTATGGACTCCAGTGTCAATGAGTTCCACTTGATATGAAAAGTTCTAAGGCAGAGCAGTATTTAATGCAACAAAACTACTTCTTTATCATGCAGCAATGACATATACTTTATTTATTCTCCTTCAAAAGGGAATGTATAAGTCATAGCATCACCTTCATTAATAGTTATTTTCTATACGTAACATAAGCAAGAAACACCACACGGCAACACAAAGGCTAGAAAGAACACATGTTTATCACCTATAATCTTTTCAGCTGATTTACTGTTTTATGCTAACGTCACTAAGCACAAAAATACACTCTACTCACCAAATAAATTGCTTGAATGTCCTTGCTTAGATATGGGCTTCAGTTCATTTAATCCCCATGCATAACGCTTATAATTATCCCAGGCATATTTCATCATCTGTAGGGAAACAAAAGCAGGATTATAATGTTGATTTTGCAAGAAGCCACAGCAAATACTGACTTGAGAATACTCTCAACATTAAAAATATTTAATTCAATGCATCATTAAATTCATGTTCTATGCATTAGAACTGTGAAATATTTTACACAATAGCACTGTTCTCTGGATGCTAGTGGTGGTTACTGTAAGAGCTCTGTCTGCCAGGTCCACCTGTCACTGATACTTGCATGTTTACAATAAACAGCATTTAAAAAATGAATTTATGCTATAAATTAATTCAAGTATGATTTTCTTTCAGACCTGGGGGTACTGATTGATGCTCGGCTGAACATGAGCCGACAGTGTGCCCGGGTGGCCAAGAAGGCCAACGGCATTCTGGCTTGCATCAAAAACAGTGTTACTAGCAGGAACAGGGAGGTAATTGTCCCCCTGTACTTGGCATTGGTGCGGCCGCACCTCAAGTACTGTGTTCAGTTTTGGGCCCCTCACTGCAAGAAAGACATTGAGGCCCTGGAACGTGTTCAGAGGAGGGCTACGAAGCTGGTGAGGGGTCTGGAGCACAGGCCTTATGAGGAGCGGTTGAGGGAGCTGGGATTGTTCAGCCTGGAGAAGAGGAGGCTCAGGGGAGACCTTATTGCTCTCTATAACTTCCTGAAGGGAGGTTGTGGTGAGCTGGGGGTCGGCCTCTTCTCTCGTGTAATCAGTGATAGAACTAGAGGGAATGGTTTCAAGCTGCGCCAGGGGAGGTTCAGGCTGGACATTAGGAAGTATTACTACTCGGAAAGGGTAGTCAGGCATTGGAATGCACTGCCCAGGGAGGTGGTGGAATCACCGACCATGGGAGTGTTCAAGACACGTTTGGATGTTGCGTTGAGGGGTATGATTTAGCTGGGAAGTATTGGTAATGGTTGGACTGGATGATCTTCTAGGTCTTTTCCAACCTCGATAATTCTGTGATTCTGTGTGATTCTGTGATTCTTGAACTGATGGAAATATTTTGTTGTTGTTGTTTATTTTAGAGTAGAAATTTTTATGGTCAAAATTAAGAGCAATTCACAGGAGTTTTCAGTCCGGCAGACACTTGCTCGCATAAAACTAGCTGGTACAAACTTAACACAGCTAGTGAGCAGAATGAAGCTACAATGGGGCAGGAAAGACATCTAGGAGAGGTCTTGAAACAATCTCCTATGACTGTAAGTGCTACTGAATGCCTCCATAGCTACTCCGATACGCCCTTTTGCACAAACAACCAACAACTTTTACAACTAAGCGTGGCTATAAAGATATGTTTGCCATACAGAGTTGCACCACAAATAAATACTGCTGTGGAAAACTCCCTCGGGGAATTCAGCACAAAGCTCTGCAATAAGAGACAAAGACATGCATGTCAGAAACTGGCAGCAGACCCACTCCAGGACACTATTCACTACCTGCTACCATGATCAACCAAGACCTAGCCCAAAGCTAGGGGGTAGCTGGTGTATGCAGCCAGGAGCTGTCCTGTTTCTCCAGCAGGTCCAGCATCACCTTTAACTCCTGCTTAGGAAGAGTATTCTTCAAGGGTCACACCAGCAACCTGAATTTATGTAAGAGCAGGAGAGACTATGCCACTACGTAGCCTCTCCTCCCTGCTTCCACAAAGCAGGACTGAGCTAGGAAAGCCAGAGGTCATCTTCCAGACAAGAAGTGATGGTTTCAGACCTTTTCAAAGACACTGCTTCAGGCTGTCAGCTGACAGCACTGCTCTCCCCTTGCTTTCAGACCTCTTCCTGAGGCCATGCATGCCAAGGATAATTCTGTTAAATAGCAGTTATAATCCTACATTTAAAAGCAACAGCCTTAGGACACACTGATAATAGTAATCTTCAGCTTTCGTTCTTCCTCCTTCCGTTGCTCAAATTACATAGAGAAATCGTGTCAATTAAAAAAACACATTAGGCCAGACCGTAATAAATGACAACAGATTTTCTAGAGTAGTGCTAAGCCTGTGGGGAAAAAAAATATTCTTCGCTATTTATAGAAGCATAAAATTGCATCTATCCCGCAGGAGAATTCAGGAATGCTAATTTACCATAGAGCATCTATAGGGTCAAGTTCACGAATGCAAAAATTGGAGTCAACATTTACTATATGAGCATTTTCAAGCAGAAAGTGTGCCTGGTGTCAGATCTCAGCTGAAAGGCAGTGAAAGGCTGTGTGGGAATGCCTGCAGGCGGCAGGGATGCACCAGCTGGCAGGAGCCATGTCCCTCACTCGGCTTCCCTCTGGTCCAGGCATTTTGTCCCATCACAGACCTGGCAACAGACAGCCACATCACAGGCTTTATGTCTGTGTGGCAATTCCGGCTCCTGATAAAAGGGAAGCATATGGCTATTTTCTAATTTACCAATTAATTTTTCCAGTAATTTTACATGTTATATTAGAAAATTTTATTCTGCTCTGTAGTCATGTGCAAGTCCTGCATGCTCAGCTTTATATAAGTAGAAAACAAACTCTCAAAGATTTCAACATGCTAAATCATGATCTGCCCTGAACCTGATATTTTCTATGCTTTGTCAGAGTTTAGTTTCTCATAAAATCACACTGGAGTTCTTTTAGTTTGTTTAACCTAGGAACACCACAAGAAACGGTATACTTATTTATATCAAATTTGTAATTAAATGATCTGAAAGTGACTGAAGATTTTAATTGCAACAAAATTAAGACTGCACAAGCCAGTGATCTTTTCCATCATTTTAATCCCAGCACATTCCCATCCCTTCTCTAGCAGAAGAGGTGGTGGTTACCCATCACCCCATCAAATCAGTTCAGGGATCAGAAACTTTTGCAAATTTTTGTTTTGAGAATAATTGTTGTCCTGTCCCATCGCCAAGAGTATCAGAGTAACCAAGCAGGAAAGACAGGAACAGTTCCAAACCTAGTTCAGCCAAAACACTCACAAAGTGCATGACACTACAAGATGTTCTCTCTGTTGCCTTCAGCTTTTCCAACTGATTTACATTTTGATCATATTGCATTGTAAATGCAAATATGTGCTCCATATAGAAGCCATTTTCTGTTGGTCAACCATAAAATCACAAAGGTTAGAAAAGACTACTAAGATCATCCAGTCCAAGCACAGATAGTAAGACTGCAAGATAAACCACACAGTAGACCTTACCTTCTAACAATAGTTATTATTAGATTTTAATGAAACACTCTTATTTCTGAAAGTCCTCCCATTTTGTGGAAGGTAACTACTCAGAATACCAGACAGAAATGTAACCACTAGCAACCAGACACAAGCATGTGCCTATGTAAGAAAAGGTTACTGGGACTCAGTGTTACTATGCAAAGAGCACACATAAACAGTAGTCCTGAATACATACAAACAACCACCACCAACAGCCCTTAGCACTGCTGGACCACAGAATCACAGTTTGTGCTTCTAACTTAGCAATCGGTCTCAATTTCTAGAATTTGGTACATCAGAAGAGCTTTATATACTTTCACCCTGTAGGAATCAAGATTCCTACAAACAAGAATCTCCCATCTGTTAATAGCTTTATTTTCTACTTAAGAATGAAAAAGTTCTAAAATACTGTGTAGCAATTTACATAGATCCAAGCTAAAGATAATTAAGCCTTTGCTTAGGTTGGACTTGTAGCACTGGAAGCTTAGAAACAAATTTTCACAGTTGTTTGGAGAAATTCAACCATCCTTGCAGTCTTCACCTTTGTGTTTGCATGAGACATCCCCAAAGCAGTATCACCAGACTTTTTGCTTGTTTGTTTGTTTTTCCTGTCAAGGCCCTTCTTCTGACTCCTTCAATAAGTGCTGTTGAGCACTTGAAATTTTAAATAAATCTCACCTTTACTGAGAGCATCTATGTAACAAGAAGCTCCTAATGACGAAGAACATCCATCACAGACCTTGGCCAGATGATTCCAGATACTCTCAAACTTCCCTACAGTGTAACTAATGAAATGATTTCACTTGAGTGCTTTCAAATAATTCTTTATTAATTCTCTAGGATGTTGGTAGGCAGAATTACATTTGCATGGACGTATTTTCCTCAGTTCTTCTAGCTTTGCTAAGACATGTTCATTGAACCTAAAAATCTAGATGAGCTTGACAGCTCAGTGAGAAACCCTAAGTCTACATTTGCAAGATCCCCTTCTGAGCTATACCATTGGCCATTCAGAAGAAGAAGCAGCAGCTGAGTGCTTGGTATGCAGAGTTCCTCTCTTTAGTAAGCTGGCAGCTTTTACATCTTTAGAACAAAATGGTGCAAGAATTTTTACTTAGAAAGTTAGAAAATATTGAAATATCATCTCATTTCTGTTGGAGAACACCTAAGTGTGCTGTTACACTATTATCATTTATATCAGCAAAGATCTGGAAGAAAGAAGTGAGAGTGTGACACTATTCATGAAAGGATTGGTGCTTTTTTTTTTTTTTTTTCCCCAAAATGCTTCCTTTAAAGCTAAAGAAAGATAATTTTACAATTCTTCGAGACCAAAAGAACATAATTAACTAAAAAAAAACAACAAAAAAAACAACCCAACAAAAAAAACTCCACCAAACCTCACAGCAAAACAACCAACCATAAAAACACAGAACGAAACAACACAAACAAAATCCAAACAGGTTTGTTCCCCCAAAGCAGAAACAAAGGCCTTTATAACAGCAGCTGGAATGCCGGCCAAACAAAGGATTATGATCATTGATTACAAATTCCTATTTGTTTTTATTTTAGCTACTGCCATCTTCCAAAACACTGCAACATAATGTCTAAGAAGGACATATAAGCCACTTGAAATGTGCAAAATAGATTTCTACTCAAACAGGAGTACCCAGGAGCTCAGGCATGAAACACTGCTAGCAAATGAGTGATGCTGAATCAGCACAGTAATAGTATTTAGATGCAAACTACTGCAGCACTATGTGGAATGAAAGTAAGAACATAGTAGATCTATTTTCAGCAGTTAAGATGCAAGCTATGGAGATGTCAGACAAGATGCCAGGAAAATAATTCAAGCACCTTTTAGAACTGCAATATTAAAGAAAAAGCATTCTCACAACATGAAATAGCACCATGCTGACCTTCAACAGAGTCATTTAAATCATGCCAACACTTCCCAAGAGAGGGAAGCAGAAGACTAAAATGGTACTGGACATCCAAGAGAATAAGACCCTTGAGAAACTCTAATGGGAAAAGCCTTTAAAAAAAAAAACAACATAATAGCTTGCTTGTCGACTCTATTAAACCTTTGTTGTTAGATTAAAAAAAAACCTTCAGTCTATACTGAATGCTTTGCATGGATTTTTTTTTTTTTTCTTTTTACCCTCACCTTTTAAATTGTTCCTAAGCAGAGATATATGTTCATTCAGACTAGTTTCCCCAAAGCTTTTCATCTTCCTGTTGCTGTAACTAAAGCTTCTCAATTATTTCACAGCATCAGTAAGGGAAACTCTGAAAGCCCCTAGAATTGGTAAGCAATGGCTAGACACGTTCCACTTAAACTTCACCCTGAACAAATCAACTCACATGGGTAATGTCTGTATTAGGTCTGGCATTAACATTCCTCATAGCATGGTGCTGTTTAGACATTGTGGCTAAAATAATGCCGATAGCACAGCAGCGTGCTGTCTACTGCAGAGTTGCGAATGTGCAGCATCAAGGCTTTCTCTTTTTTCCAGTCCCGCGTCTTCACAAGTAGGCTCAGGGTGGGCACAGGACTGGCAGGGGATGTGGGTGAGATAGCTGACCTAGACAGGCTGAAGCAAGACTCCGCAGCACCTAAGACCACTCAGGTCTGCTTGTGGATAGCGACAAGTGACTTTTGCATCTCTCATCCCCACCCTATCACCTTTCCTTCCCCTAATAAATCATTTTTTATCTCAACCCATCAGTTTTGTCACTTTTGTTCTTCCTGCTCCCTCCTCCCCAGGCAGCCATGTGATGCTTGGTTGCTGAACCCCCAAGTCAGCAAATCTCATGTGGCATCCCCAGTGCGTGAAGACAACAATACATTAACCAGTGGCAAAACCTCAAGTTTTGTGAAGCCTTACTTTCTTCCCATGTCCATTACTGTTAACCTATTGCTCCTAAATAAGGCTCAGAAAAAGACCAATTTTCAATTGTTCTCACAGTTCTCAAGTAGTAGCCAAATTGCAATACAGCTGAAAAACTTCACAAGCATTCCAGAAATTGTTATTAGTAAGCATAACAGTACCTTTGAAAGTATTACAAGGTCACCAGTCGGGATTTCTCTGTGAAGAACTGTATGAACTCCTTAAGCTGACTCACAATCAATTCTCGTAAAAATCATGCTGCATACATGAGCTCTTTTCCATACGCTTTTATGGAATTCACTGTTAATCATAGCGAGTAATATTTGGCAACAGTGCCTGTCTTCTTGGAAGTTAGTGGAAATTCTACATCCATGCTTCACCATCTTAGTAATGGCTATTGCCATACTATTAGATCTCTAAAGAAATACAGGCTATTCGCTGAGTTTATTGACCTTATCTTGAATAACCTACATTTTGAAAACAAGAAGCAAAAGGATTGTTTTGTATATCTCAGTATATAATGCTTTTTCTGGGATTAGGAACCTCACTGTGAAATCATTTGGAAGTTTCTCTTGTTTCAGAGTGTATCCATTTTAACTTTTGTCATCATTCACTATTATTACTTCGATAGCACTTCGAACTCCTCATTTCAATCTTTTCTTGCAGTTCTGCAGGTAACTGTAATATGTTCCAATGTCTCTTCCATCTGGAAGTGTATTGGTCAATAATAACTGCTTTGAATTTCCTCAGAAAACTAAAGCGCGCACACACACACAGTTTTAAAGTAACTCATCTCTGTAATTACAGCTTTTTGCCCTGCTCAGACTCGTTCCAGATCAGATTTCTAGGTAAAGATGTAGGGTGCTCTGCTGTCATTACTTCTTTGCTAATTGCTTGTAGTTAATCTTATCAGAGTAAATGTGTAGATATATCCAAGGAGTAATACATGTCTGGGTGGATTTTGTTGTCATTGTTGTTTTAAGCAAAATCTCAGCTTCCTGATTGAAGACCAAGAGAAAACGAGATACAGAAATCAACAAATCAGTTTATATTCAGATCCTGTTTTCTTTAAGTAGAATCATCTTTAGAGTTTGATTTGAGATTAAAAATTAGTACTTATAACCAAAATGTTTTTATTTTAAACTCTTCATTTTATAGTTACTCTCTCTTCTTCCAGAAAGAAAGTAGCAAAAAAATCACAAATATCCAAAGAAAGTTCATCTCATTGGGTACCTTTCCCTGAATCCGACAAAACAAGACAGATGATAGCATACTCTCTTGCTCTACTGGCAACGGAATTTTGTTTTTCTACTTCAAGACATGTAAAATAAATCCTGTCACTATGAAATTTCACGTACTTACATAGCTGCTTCTTACCTGTCAGCAGTAAGATTATTGCAAATCAGGAGCTTGACAGATTTCTGTTGTTTATAACCTCATTCTCTTAGTGCCACTTCCTCAAAAATGCAAGCTACATGCTCCCACTGCGCATTTAACAGTCATTGCCTAAGAGGGACCAGACCATTCCTCCTTAGCAGTTAGATGACATGCACACTCAGAAGCATATTCAGACTGAGCTCCTTTGAGAACATTGTGATAGAATTTGGCCCCAGCCAAGTAAAACCCAAAGGAGGCTGCTGTATTAGCTAATGGAACGGTGACAAGAACCCCCAGTTACCATTTTCCGGTGATAAGAGATTTTGAGAACATTTAGGTGCATGCAGTTTAAGCCATGTCTTCATTTGCCTTCTCACGGGAATGAAGGACTGAGAAGTCAGAAGAACTTAACCATTCAGTCTCAGAAGTACTTCTGAAACCACTGTCCACAGCATAGGACACACAGCAGCCTGTGAGTGGAAATACCTCGAGATGTAATGATGTCAATACAGCAAGGCCAGCAAAAGTAATTTACAGGATTCTCTGTTCATATTAAAAGTGCACGTTGTATCATGAAATGTTTTATGAGATTCTGTATTAAAAGGATATATAAGCAGACTCCTGCATTTCAGAATCCCCCCCCCCCCCCAAAAAAAAAATTAAAACAAAAAATAATCCAAGTTCCATACATAAAAAAGAAACTAAGAGGGGAAATAAAAACATTAAGAACTATTCTGAGGATTAATTCATCACTTGTACCACAAAGTGCTCCAAAATTCTCATATGGAAAGCCTGACAGAAATGCTAAGTATCATTCCCACATGTGTTATATTAAGTTACAGATAAGTTTCTATTCTTGTATTTTCTACTCCTCACAGTATCTTGTAAGCCTCTTTAGCAGCGTATTAAACTATCCAGCTAATATTCATCTTATGCTGCTGTGGGCATCATTTGTTAACCAAGGGACAGAAGCTGCATGGTGCTTCATTCTTTTACACATTTTAAAAGGATAAATTATTCCATTAATTCTGTAACATGAATTCTAATCAAAAGTTAACTAAAGAGAATAGGAAATTTGAAGGTAAGGTTACTTTCTACACTTATTTCATTACCCTCTATTTTGTTTAATGCACAGGCACACACAAAAATAAGACTGTTTCGTATAAGAAACAATAAGAACACCAGCCGTGATGCTGTGATATGTCTGCATAAAATAAAAATAAAAATAAAAATCAAGAGTTCATTTGAAAATTATTGTACAATTTTCCTGGCTTCTCAGTGGTGAATTTTTTACTCATTTATCAGACATATTTTTCTTTACCAAACAGAGAAGCACACCTACAATTACAAATTCCCTGAACAAGTGAAGAATCACAGAATCAGAACCTAAATGTATAGCATTGCAGTAAGTCAGAGCTGGGTTACAATGCTTAAGCTATTGAGCAGTTCAATTCAGTAAAAGTCACAGGGTGGTAAGGCAGAGGAACTTGCCAAGAAGCCAGAGCTTCTTTGTGTGAAAAATACCAAACATGGATATCACTAAGATCAAGACTATATCAATGGTCTGCTTCTCCTCTAAACAATCCCAACACCAATAAGAAAAGCAAACAACTGGTTCCAGCACCAAGGTATCCTAGCTGAGAACTTTTGCATGTCTAAATGAAACGAAAGAAGGCATGAACAATGCACAATCCTCCTCATGAAGAGCACTGTCCTTGCATTCTCAGAAGCCTAAGATCTGGCTAATTTCAGCCAGATGAAATTATCAACTCCGTGGAGAGAAACGTGGGTCAAAAAAACTTGTCTTGTAGTCATGCGTGTCCATTATAGTAGTATTTATTCTACCTTAAACCAACCAAAGCTGGACAAGCAGATTGCTTCTAGCTCAATTTTGGTTTAATTCACTCAACTTCAGCTTTCTTTTGCCTGACATATACCAAGCAAAAAAATATATGAAAGAAGTCTTCATTTCCTTTTAAAATAGAGGGATTGGGACTATATACTCGGAAGGTCGGGGGGGGGGGGGGGGGGGGGGGGGCGGAAGGGAGGGTAATGGGGGAGGAAGATCCAAATAAGCCAGGATTTCAGTGCATGCTGTAGGCATTTTAAGAGTTTTTCCTGAAAGCAGATACTTGATCAAGGCAGATGCTGTCAAATTGCTCTGACAGCTAACTCACAATTATTAGTGGGTGAACCAATGGCACATTCTCAGTAACTAAATCAGTAGGAAAAAAAGAAATGCAGATGTAGTATTGAAGTATAGCACTATGAAATTTAACACAGCTGACATTAATGTTGAAGATGCTCTATTTTCAGACAGCTACAGATTCCACTGACATCTGTGTAGATATACAGGAAGAAAATCAACAAAAGAGCATTCTAAGTAATATGGAAATGGATTCCATACAGCTCCTATCTTACAATTCAACAACTGTTACCAAGATTTCAGAAAAAGAATTAAAGCTTAGAGCTTGTCACCCAAGACCACTGTACTTCTCCAAGGGTACATCTTCAAAACCTAATGGCAAAGTCAGATGGACTCTTTGACAGATGGACCGAAAAATTACTTCTGCATTACTAGTGTAAACGCTGGATGCTGTTTCTTCATAAAAATCTATGATTTCAACAGTTTGGATTAATTTATTTAAACTCCATGAAGGACAAAGTAGTGATGGCTCCAATGTTGGTGTCATTTTGTGCTGTTTTTGTTTACTGATGGTTCATTTTCAATAATTTCAAAGTTTTCAATTTTAATCACATATACCTTTTGCATTAGTGAAACATCTGTTAAAAGAGAAACATATCACATCATAATGTGCAAGAACTCAAGTCATTGTTTATTACTGACAATAGCAAGCAAGAAAACTGATTTTCACTTAGAAAAGCATTGCAGAATTGTACAAAAATCTTATGTTTCTTTGATTTTATGCAGAATATGTACCAGCCTCCAAAGTTTATGCATAATTTGACTAATGTCATAAAAGAGAAACAGGGGAAAAAAAAAAAAGGAAGCAATCTGTGGAAATACTTCTCCAATGAAGAACACTGTTATACAGTAACTCATCCCACTTAGTGTCATCTTCCCTTCCTAGGCTACTTATGACTTCTTGTAGTTTCCAAGAAATCCTGAGCTGAACAGGGTAAAGAAGGAGGCTCCCTCAACTGCATGATACAACCACGCTTTTGTTCTCCTCTATTCTTCCTGCTGTTCTTCAAACTGCTATTTGATAAGGTTTGCTTCTAATTAAATTATGAATTATTCATAGTTGAGACTGCATCTCCTACACGTGTGTAGGTACCTGGCACTAATCAGCCATGCCGCTACTGAAATTCCCAATCTCAGCAGGAGTAAAGCAAACAAAAAAAATAAACTCAGTGCACAATGCATCCATATGAAGTGATGAATACCAAGGTGACTCAAGTCATCGCTTCAGCACGACTAAAATCATAAAAAGGGAAGAAAATGTTTTTGAAAAACCTGTTTATTATTTTTCTCCCTCTTTAATACAAACCACTTTATACAGTTGCATATTATTGCGTATCAGTGGGCACTAAAATTGCTGAAGCTCCTGCACAAATTCACTGACAGAATTGCCAGTGATCTTTCTTAGCATGTCACATCAGTGACGAACCTGTGAAGGTGGCACACATCATGCTGACACTCCTATCTCAACTAGCTGGGGCTGGACTTCTCCCCTGTACCTTCACACAACTTTCCCTTGTCTCAGGGCTGTAAGATTATCACCTCTTTTTGCAATTAATGCTAACTATTCATCAGACCAGGATCAGAAAAACTGAGCAGGGGTCCTTTAGCTGCCTGGAAGAGCACGGTTCAAAGCACTCAGTACCTCACTTTATTCCTCCTCCTTCCTGCCCCTAGTCTGAATTTCTAGGGTGCTATTCAAAAAAGAAACAAGCAAACAAAAATCCTAACAAGAACCCAACAGCAGTTTCTTCCCCTCAGTAGAATAAGTCTACATTCATCCCACAATCCTGCATCTCTACCAAAGCATGCTTCAGAAATTAGGAGGCAGAAGGGTGTATCCTTACTAGTATTAAAATCTGTAGGTGCAATAGGAATCCAGTCTGGCACTGAAAACTAAATTTCAGATGTATTATCTAAGTGCATTCTTTTCCTTGATTGCATTTTCTTTCACACATTCTTTAGCACTTTTGAAGTCTGGGGCATTGAGCTTTCTTAAATACCGCTTATTGCCACTGAACACTTCGCCCATTCCTCAAACCAGCAGCTCATGACAAGAGGCCAAACCAGAGCAGTCCATATAAAATTTTCATCCATGTGCAACTCTCAGATGTAATTTCTCCTCTCCCCCTGCACCAAATTGGTCCTTCCCTTCTGTTTCCCTCTCCTGGACCTTATTAAAGAAATTGCAGCATTCCTCTCCTCAATTTCATTACTGTGACTATGGTGAAACTGCCCTTTTAGAAGTCAGAGTGCCAACTCACAGAAGAGTATTTACACAGATTAATCCAGGACCCAGTTGCAGCATGGATCAGGGGCTAAATATGCATCATTACCATGATACTCAGAGAAGTGTCTGTGACCCAATAGCTTGAAATTAAGAGCAAAAGGATTCAAGTGTTTCTCAACAGCTGAAAAACAGTTATACAGAGGTCAAACAGACAATATTAACACATTACTTCTTAAAATTATTTTCTAGGCATCTTGATGACTTAGAGGGTGTGGCACTCTTACCAAACTTGCAGGTGACATCAGGTGGAAGGAGGCAGATGGATTCCCCACCTGGGAGTGTCAGGACTGCCAGTCTGAGACTAAGACGGGCTGAAGAAACAGGCTAAGAGGAATTTCTTGGTGCACAGCAGAGAGAAATGCAAAATCCACAATCACTGACAACGGCTGGGGAGCAGCCCAGTTGTAAAGGGGGAAAATTTTCATTTAGGGGACAGTGAGACACTGGAACACATTGCTTCCAGAGAAGCTGTGTGTGCTCCATCCCTGGAGATGGCCAGGCCAGATTGGATGGAGCCCAGGGCAGCCAGATCTGGTGGGTGGCAGCCCTGTCCATGGCAGGGGGTTGGAGCTGGATGGGCTTTGAGGTCCCCTCCTTTCTGTCTCTTTCTGTCAACTGTCTCTGGCTCTTTCTGTCAACAAGTATGCAACTCTCATTCCAGTCCAAGATTTTGGCTGTTTAAAATATACCAGAGGAGAATTCTGAATTGTTAAAGATTTTTCCAAACCATCAGAAATATTTCAAGATTTTTTTTCTATACTGCATAAACTGCTTCATCTATGCAAAACACTGTCAGCTCATTTCTGGCAGCAAGAGCTACTTTCTGCTACTATCTACTTACTGTCTCTTAGTATAGAAAGACTCAAGAATAACTACAATAATCAGACCTCTGCAAAATATGGTGAAAATACAGTGTCATGCATGAAATTATGATTGCTGCCCATTTCATGTTTGTATCTACTTCTTTTTTATTTAGGACTGATCAGAAAACTAGCCCAGAGATGCATTTGAAATCAAGAGTAAATTATTTTAAGATATATTTATATTTGCAGCCCTCTAGTATTTCTAGGAAACATGGTCTGCATGGTAATAATTTTTCTGAGGTGAAAATTCATTTCTGTAAATTAGTAGTTGCTCTCTCTACCAACAGCGAAAGAGCCACCATAATAAAAAATGAGTATCAGTTGTTCATCTTTAGCAGTTTTACCTTAGCATTTGAAATTGATATTGCAAACAAACACTATCACTCTGCGTAACAATTACCTTCTTCTTGCAACATCTATGTAATTATGAGGCCTGTAGATCCTGACACAACCAGTGCTGATGAAGTTCTCAAAATACACAATGCTCAGACCTTAAGCTTTTTGCTTAACTCCTCTGCCACGTTATCCATGTCCACATAATCCTCACTAGACTTGTAAGTTAACTTAGCATTCCGGTACACACACAGTGATCTGCAAAAAAAGTAATAACGTGCTTGGTCATGTGCCCAGCAGGTGAATATACCAACTGGTATCTATGAGGGCTGCTCTGAAAGTAATGCCTCCTATTTCATTATGTTGCCCGTGATATCAGAGGCGGATGGTGGTGACATGGCAGTAAAAGCTGAACCTTTCCAACAGTAGTTCATTGCATTTTGTTGTCATGTGACAGATGGCAGTAAAGGGCCAGTCTGACAGAATGGAAGTGTGTATGAAGCAGAAGTGTGCCACTGATTTCCTCCATCTGGAAAAAGCAGCACTCATTCATCAATGCTTGCTGAACATTTATAGAGACTAAACAGTGGGTGTGAGCACAGTCAGGCAGCGGGTGGTACATTTCAGTGGTGGCAACAGTGGGTCACCTCAACTAATGCAAATTTTTATGAGCATGACCTGCAGGTTCTTGTTCTTCACTGGCAAAAACGCATAGCTAATGGTGATGACCATGTTGAAAAACAATGTTTTGTAGCTGAGAATTTGCTCTATCAAAGAATTTGCTCTTGTATCTGTTGTAGTTTTCATGGAAATAAATAGCAGACATTACTTTCAGAGTGACTTACAAATAATTCCCACCATTTAAGCTGGTGTTAAACACCTAGGAAGTAACACACACAAAAAGTTATATGTAGGCAATGACGCCTTCTTTAGAGTGCTGAAGTTTAAATATGACATTAAAAATGCGTATGGATCTGCATTTATGTACTAGAAGTAATTTAACCTCTAAATAGCATCTCTTTCAATGCTATAAATAGCATATTAATGCTTCACACAATGTTTTCCTTACATATCCAATTGTACCCCTGCAAGAAGCATTTCTAACGGAGATAGGAAATTATAGTACTGTTAATATTTCTGCATTTGTACATGGATTTGATAAGAGCTGTCACAGGCTTATGGAGAATGACTGCGTTCATGCTTTCATGACAGGCAGAAGAAATCTGGTGCAGTTGCACAAGAAACTGAATGGAAAAATATAAAACTGATGGGCAATTAACACCAACCAAGACAAATACCAGTATTCTGTTCTAATCACCACCTGGCAGCAAAGAATACAGAGGAAACAGAATTCAATTAAGAGGCACAGAGATATTTTCCTCAATGGAAAGTCTGAAAAATTAGCTGTACTTATTTGTAAAAGGACAAAAAGAGAATAAGAACAAAGTAAAAGCATTCAGAGAGCAGAGGCTTCTCCTGACTATTTTAGTACAAGGGAAGAGAAGCTGAAACACACAAACATTACGTTTGTCACAAAAAAGCAAACACTCTGGAATCACTGCTAAAAGAGAGAGGAAAATGAGAGGGCCCAGACTTCATATTACAGTTGTTAGGTTCTTAACAAAAATTACTCCAAATGCATTATAGCATTCACAGCACAAATGGAGCATAATTCCCATCTGCCCTACTTGTAACATTGCCATGTGATGGCTATCTGTAGCACAGCTAATACTGCGACAACTTCCACACACTGTAGCTTTAGCAGGGGTATACAGCTTCCAGCCCACCAAGTAGAGACTCATTCCCTAAAAGGCATGAGTTATTGCCATCTAAACTTACCAGTTTCTTAGTATATATGGTACATTACACAAATACATGAAGTACCACAGATACAGAAGACAGAGGCTACTCCTCCATAATTCAACCATTCAAACACCTATGTGAGGGTTCTGCCTCTCCTAAGCAGGAAACAGGGGGAACAGGAAGCCATCCATTAACAAACCCTCAAGAGAAAGAGAAACATGAGCAGAATGTGTCTTCTCCTTTCCTTTAATCCCTTTCCCTTTTTTTTTTTTTTTTCTTTTTCCCCCAGGAAGGTATGAAGTCTCTCAGATGGCTTCTCTTGGCTCCACATTTTATTTCAAGTTACTCAAAGGAAACCGAAGCATTTACTATTTTAGCAAAAGCAAAAACAAAATACCTAAACTATCATGGTAATTTCCCAGAATGGAACTTGACCTACGTTGAGTCACTGAGTTATGTGTCTGGTAGACTACAGCTGGTTGAGAAGTTCTCTGTCAAAAATCCAACTGCCCATGTTTAAAAACCAGCTGCCCCCTACCCCTCTGTAAAACAAAACAACCACTAACAATAAAACACCCCAAACACATCAATTTCACTTGCTTCTTTCACTGGATTTGACAAGTCCCTTCTAGGCAGGCTGATGGGTGAGGAACAGAGCAGGCACAGAGCTGAGCTTCCCTAGCACTCTGCTTGACAGGCCCTGTCAATTTTCATTTCTGGTTTACTGGCTGCCTGTGAGCAAATTCTGTAAATTCTGGAGATACTATTTTGGGTGAAGTGCTTTTGGAAAACAAGTAAATATTCTTTTTGTCTCATATTTTTTTCCTAGATCTCTTCCCCTCCTTCCTCCACAGGTGTTCTCTGTCTAGCTCTGGGCTTGATTCTTGCAAGTCTCTTTCCAGACCCACCAGGAGGTGGGTCCCCTCACCTCCAATGCAAACAGCTGAGATTGTTCTGATATAAAGACTCATTATTAATATTGCTAGGGTGGTTCCCATTGTAGACATTGAGGTATATGTAAACTATATTATTCCGGAATAACACAAAGTTATAAACTAAAAAAACTTCCTGTATGTCAGGGTAGTGAGCAGAGGTCCCACCCAATCTCGTGGTTCCTCTGACAAGATAACAGGAACAAGTGCAAGATGCTGCAGATAACAGAGGAGGAGCAGCAGTACATACACAGATGGCTTGCCCTGTCCTATGGCACCACTAACAAGATAACAGCATAAAAAAGGGCAAGCTCTATAGATAACAGGGAGCAGCAGCTTAACAGAGTTTACTAGGACAACTTCATCATCAAATGAAGTATAAAGTCAACAAAACCGAGGTCAGCTTGGAAAGGGAAACAGGGCTGAGCTGTTTACTTGGGAAGCAGTGAGAATAGTTGATGAAAAGAACGTGGAAAGGGAAAAATGAGAGAAGGAAATAGAAGAAGAAACAATCCATGTGTTTGGAGCTGCTTGGGGGTAAGCAGCCCCTCCAAACACCTCTGCGCCCTCTGAAGGGGAAATGAAATCTGCTGTTGGTCTCATTGTACCTCGATCCAACTTGTACAGTGAGACGGAAATTGGCTGATCTCCCACCTGATAGTGAGGGAGCCTCCCAATGTCCAAACAACATGCAGGACAGAACAGGCCTTCCCCCATGCTTTTAGCTCACTCACTTTTGAGTAACACTAACGTAATTTAATTAGGACAGTTAAGAATGCTCTCTGTGCCATTAGGCAATAGTTCCAGAGTCTACCTACAGGGACATCTATTTTTGAGAGAGAAATCACAAGAGATTTCTCTGAGTAGAAGCCAGGCAACAAAGATCCTTGTCCCCATCCCTCTCCCCCCAAAAAACACTAGATGGCTCTGAATGGCTTATCTACTACAGCTTCCTGTCCCTAACAAAAGTTTAAGAAAAGGACAAGCAAACCAAAATACTTCTTATCAGTACTATCAGTCTTTAGAAACTGAGAGTTTGGGACATTCTGGGCCGGATGGGATGTCTGTATGATTAACAATCCCCAGGAGAGTCTTCGTTCATAGAATTACCCAACTGTTCTCTGAACTGTAAATTCTTGATGTTGACAACATCCCAGAGAAAGGGCTCTATGGCTCGACAACACAGCACGTTAACAACAGGTTTCTTCTGATTTTGTCACCTATCAGTTTCATTTGATGTGTCCTGTATTGGACAGGTAGAAATATTTATCAGAACAGGCTCAAATAAAATGCACTAAAAATTACTATCTTTTTCTCCCAATTACGTTACTTTCTTGGATAATCAAATCTATTTAGTCCAATAATTTTGAAACATTTATATATAAACATTTATTAGGTATTTTGGCAATGATTTCTATACTGGAGAATAGACTATCAGAGATGTGTAAACTAGCTTACTTCTAATTATCTGCTATTTTTGTATCAGAAGGAGCAAGAATGCTTTAAATCTACTTTGGTTCCTGCTTTTTAAAATGGGGAAGCAGTCATGCTCTCCAAAATGCTCTGTAAGATCTGTTGCTAAAAATACTTACATAAAATAGCTATGTTATCATAGCATCCAGTCCTACACTGCATGCATGACCAGCATGCCTTTACTCCTACAGACGTGCAGGTTGGCTGCCTATGATCTCACCATCCTCATGCACTTACTGATCTCAGAATCAAATTACAGAAAGCCAAAGCTTTTAACTTTTAAAGATTCAAATATAACACTGAGCACATTAAACTAGCATGCCTCAGAGATTACAGCTTAGGACAACAGAGGTTTCGATCTTTCTCATGTTACATTTCTCCAGAAAAATCTTTCTTTTTGAGCAGACAGAAGTTGAACATACAAGCTATTCAGACAGCTTCTAACAGTGTTCTCAAAATTGCAATGTTTCATTTCCAGAACTTACACTTTCACAATTTCTCCCTTCGAAAATGAAAACAGAAGATGTAGTTGTTTTAATAATACATTTTCATATAAAAGAGTGAAATGTTTCACTCTGCTATAAGAATTTAAAGCATTTCACTTATTTGAAACACTCCCTGGTGTTGTAGAGAAGACTAACACAGAAAAGGTACATTGGTTTCTAGTTTCATAAACTTAGAGTTCCATCCCATAATGGCCATGCAAAAAAAACAACACACAAAAAATCCCAACACGCTCACAATTCTATTGTCTGCTCACTTTTGTAAAACCTTGACTTATATTTTCCACATGCACAGATGACTGGCTGCCCATACTTAGCTCACCTGCACACCATGACTTAAATCTGTAATAGTAACTGTTATTATTAGTTTTTAAAACAGGACATTTTGGAAGGTCCCAACATCACTTCTTTACAGTTTAACACAATACATCCTAGTTTCCAACTAATTTTCTGCTAAGCATAGAAATGAAGCCCTGTTAGCCTCTGCATCCTTGCAATTTAGATTTCTGGACTGTTTTTCATTTAACTGTGGAGTCACGTAGAGGCAAGCTGGAGACCTATGTTTCAGCACATCCAAGTTCATTTTAACAATTCATCCTCAATTTGGGGCATGTTCCTGTGAGCTATTTCAGAATACCTTAAAGTACCTCACTTAAAGTAACTACCTAAAGTACCTACTAAATTTGAGCACTGCACTATCTCCTTGGCATACGCATATGTATACCATTTCAGAGAATTCTGTGGTTCTGTGAATTTGTACACACACACACACACACTTAAATTAAAAAGGTATGGTACTTGTTTAAAACCCAAGCATCCTACTGCCCACTATGGACAGAGTGTAGGAGACAATTTAAGAGTTCACTGACTTTTGCTTCTACCTTTTTCATACGCTTATCTGATCTGTATCTTATCTTATGAAATAGCAGACCAGTATGTATTTGAAATACGAGCTGAGGACTAGTGCAATGAAATGTCTTTCAAAATCTGACTTCTCTGAACAATTAGGGTGGTTCTCTGTACTAAGGAAGTGGAACTCATTCTAACGAGCGTACTACCTTCTAAAATAGTAGTCAAAACACAGGATGTTGTGTGGCCAGAAGATTCAGACTTGACAGAACTAGCTTGTGGTTTAAGTAGAAAGCTATTGTTTTGAAGCAGCACTTAAAATAATAAATAAATAAATAAATAAATAAAAACAGTTCTCTGAAACGCCTAAAGTAAAGTTTAGTCTCTCACTGAAGGGATGATACATTTTGTTGAACAACTACAGAGCTCCAAAACCAAAACCTCAACAATGTGTCCAATACAGTGTGCTACCAATGATTTTGCAGTCACAGTATCAGCTCTTAACACTAACAGCTAGTGGCAAAACAGACTTTTAGGTGGTCATAACGGTATCAGGTTAAGCCTATTTACGATCTTCAGCTGACGTGGTTAACCGAAAGTTAAAAATTTACCTATTGCAGATAAGGAAGATAATAAATTGCTGATGTGGATATTTACAGAGAAATCTTACCGTCTCACCTATCAGTCACGAAAACAAATACACCAGCTCCACCACAGTCCTATCTCACTGAGCAGAACAGACTCATTTCCTCGTATTCTGCTTGTACCCAATAATAACAGCCTATATCCTTTTAAGGCTGTCATTTCTTTGAAGAGAAATCAGCTTTTAGTCCAGTCCTTTTACGTGTCCTAGCACAGCAGATTTGACTAAAGTAAGTAGGCTCATCTTGTATCAGTGCCTGTGGCTGATGACTGAAAGCCAGAAACACAGCAGTGAATTCAATCCCTCAAACTGTACGACTACCCTATAATATGATGCCGCTGCTACTTGATAATAGACAAGAACTAGAAATCACAGCAAGAAACTCTCAAAGTATAATACTGAGCGAGTATTTTACATTTTTAAGGAAGTTTCAAAGTCAACATCAAAAATACAGTTACTTCTAAAAGTCAATAATGCCTGCTGGTGCAAGCGAGTGCTGTAATCTGACTGCAAACTAAATGCAAGGGGCTGTCAAGCAGAATATAAAAAGAATGGTCTGTGAGGGGCAGCACATCAGAATCACATCTGCGTTTGAAGTTTCCTGACAGCGCTAACTAAACTCAAGTTCAAAAATTACAGTCATCCAAAACACATACACTGAAAAACTTGTTTAATATTTGCAGTCTGGTGGTTTTCTCATTGATTTTTTTTTTTTTTTAAGCAAAGCTGTTTACTGCTTTTTTCCTTCTAGAAGAAAATGGCAGCCCCCAGAGAGTATCATTTGCCTTATTTAAAGCTGACAGATATGGTCATAAAGAAAAGAATTACTCATCCATTGTAATGTCCAAATTTTCATCTCTTTCCATTCTAAGTAAAGGAAAGAGACAAGTAAACAGGTGAAAGGCCAGCCATCAGCCACAGGTATCCTTACATTAAAGGCACTGGGAGAAATTAATTCCCTCCCCCAGTTGGAAGGATTAGCTGGTGATCCCATATACGTCCACCAGCATCCATCCAGGGAGCAAACTACTGCAATCAATTTGTTCAAACAGGGTACCATTTTTACACATAACAAAAAGTGCACTACAGTTTTGTTAGCCTGCCTTTTATCCAAGCTATAAAGCAAATGAAAGAATATAAGTACAGCACATGACCACATACTTCCGCTGTTGCTTGACCCCATCACATAGCCCACCAAGTCTCTCTCCTTCAATTTTGGAGAACTTAGGTTAGATAAGGTCATGACTATTTTAAGGAAGTTGAAATTTGGATGCTGGTCACTGGGGGTGGGGTTTTTTGTGTGTGAGGTTTTTTTTTTTTTTTTTTTTTGAGGATTTAGGAGGAATAGTAGAAAAGATAACAGATTTCCAGTTGTTTTGATTATAGTACTTCCAATGCCTCCCAGGATGTTTTCTGTAAACAGCATATTTGAAACTGGATATTAAAGTACAGCAAGGATATCAAAGAGACATTACAAATAAACTATTTTCTGATAAAGCACATTCACAGCTCATTTTACAGCTGAAGGCCCCCATGTAGCACAGGACTAATAGCAACATCAAGTTCTAAATACAAGGGAATCGTTGCTGGTGAAGGTGCAGTAAAACCAGCCACGAAGTTCTCAGGATTTTTTTATTTGTGTTTTTTCCCCTGTGTGGAGATGAGTTGTGGCCTGTAAAACAGACATTAGATATATTTGACTTTAAGGTATCAGATCCCATCCTCATTTATTTGCTCTGACGTGTTCAAACAGACAAAAGGACTTTTAAAGCTTTTTTTGAGATCTGTCTTTGGCATCAGCTGCTGGCTTTGTTCCTTCCTCAGAAAACAAACAAAAAATCGCGTTTTTCAAACGGCATGAATCTAAAGTAGAAAAGGTTCCCCACTGTAAACAAAGAATAAAATAGGCATCACAAAAACACTGTGTACAAACAAAAGAGAATAAAACATCCACACCACGTCCTCTTCACAGAATGTAGTCATAGGTAATTAGCACACCAGGAAGCTATTATAAAGTCACTCTGAAATGAACACACATAACATCATACAACGCACTACTGTGTGTTTAAAACAACTGAGCAATATTAGCATCCTTCTAACTTCTCATGGTCAAGTCTACAGCTAACAAAATGCTTTCCACCCTCCCGCCCCCCCCTCCTCCAGTGGCCAGATCAGAAGACTGCCCACCTAAGATTTCTTTTCACATGCAAGAGACCCAAGTAGTACGACTTGGTTAGCTTACACTACAGGACCTGCCTTCCTTAGGAAAATCACATAACGAACTTCTTCTAAGAACAGACAAAGAAATGCAAAAGTGAAGATACAACTACTGGTCAAGCTTTGGATTGCTAAATAGATTCAAATTAATTTTCTTGATAAAATGAAACAACCATCCACGGGCACTGCAGAAAAATTAAGATGAGAAAAAAGAAATCTGATCGAAGTTAAAAAAAAAGTTTGACTGTTTTCCAAAACTCAGAGGTGCTCTCCTCAAACTTTATTAGTTTCCATCTTAAGTAGTGATACTGGTTTTACGGATACTTTTTCCTACTTTTGCTCCAAGTAACAAGCAAAAGTTATGGGTGATCACCATACATAACCCATATTGGAGTGATCCCATAATAAGGGATAACTGAGCTAAAGCAAAAGGAAGGTTATATATTCACTGCTATCGCTAGAAAAAGCTTTACTTCCCACATCACTAAGTCATAACAGCCACGTCAAATTGAAGGAATGCTCCTGTGCTATGATGCTGGAAACTTTGCTTTCAGAAATGACCAGTGAATATGGTCAAGGAAACACAAAGAAGGACTTAATTTTCAAAACCAAGCTCCTGGAGAGCCAGACTTCTTTATGATATAAAAAATGACAAAAAAATCTAATACTAAAAAGTTGGACTCCTGTGAATTGGTAGTGTACTGCAATAATCTAACACTATTGTAAAAATATTTACAAGGTCTACTGTAAACCAAACAGTAAGTCACATGAAATAGATGAAAAAATAATTCAAAACCTATTTGTTAATTTTAAAAAATTGAAGTTACTTAAGTGTTTACAAAGAAATTAATCAGAACTCCACTTTAAATTTAATTCAATGGTATAAATTTCAGTCACAATATAAACTTCAAACTTGCCAACTCTGAACTTGTGCTATATTAGCTTTCACATCCCAAGTTTCATCTCTGCAATGTATAAACATCTTACATTTTCATCAGAGGCATGCAGAGGAAGTAAGCTTCAGAATGCCATGCAGCTCTTTAACAGCATTTCTCACAGTATGTTAGAATACTAGTTACCCATTCACACACACCAGAGGCAAAAGTTACAACAGTTTTGTTTTCCGTCAATAGCTTGTGTTTCAAAACTGAAGTTGGAATTCCCTGTATTAACCACATTTGTTTGACCAGTAAATATTTTCTGTTTTAAAAATTTCAAGATACCAACTCAGCTAACATGCGGTACCTACTATGCTTGCCTAACGAAAACAAAAAAGAAGCACCGATGCAAAGGAGTTGGAAAAGGCCACATCATTTCCCTTGCTGCCCCACCTCTTAAAATAATAGCTCACTTCAAAACACTTCATGCATGTAGGATAAACGCCTAAATCATACGCCTACTTAAATGCTAGAAAGAAGAGTTTAAGATCATGAAAAAGCTGAGAAAGGCAAATTAAGAAGGCCCTGGGCTTCTGTGGAACAAGCTCAATTTGTCTGGGGACCTGATTTGCAGGACCTCATGGGAGAGATCCCTGTAGGGCAGGGGTGCCCAGGAGACCTCAGTGATCTCCAAGCACAAGGATGGCTCTTGGCAGGAGGCCACTGAGGCCAAAGAGTTCATTCAGGCTGGGTGTGGAGCACCCAGGTGAACCCAAATTCCCCAGGAAGCCCAGGGAGGAGGATCAGGCAGGGGCTGCCCTACAGCAGTGTTGGAAGGTTGCCAAAGCTCAGCTGGAAATGGCTATGGGACAGAAAGTCCCTCTACAGAAACATCAACAAAAGGACCAAACAAAATGGACTTGCTGCTTAACAGGCTGGAAAAACTAGCAACAAAGGACATGAAAAGGCTTAAGCAATAATGTGGGTTTGGTTTTTTTTGTTTGTTTGTTTGTTTGCTTTGCCTTGGTCTTTACCATATTCCTAGTGGAAAAGAGCTTAACAGGGAGAGACAGGTATGTAAGCGAGGATGAAGTTAGAGATGGAGCACTTAAGAAGAAAATGATGTTCTAACTTGATACCACAATAAAAAGAGTCTGCAGACATGGGAATACATTTGTCCAGGATGGCTTAAGAATCTCCCTCCTCAGAGGTTTTCCAAACCTGACTTCAAGTCTGAGCAATCTGATTCACTTTTCAAGTCAGCTCTTCAAGACAGTGACCAGAGGCCACCAGAGGTCCAGCAGAAAGTCTGAATCCCTCAGTGACAATATTATACAGTAAGAAGGTTGGGAAAAAGAACAAAAACCACAGCATATATAAATACAGACCAATGGTGCCTTCATAATGCCTTCACATCATCAGGCTGCGTAAGACCACAGACTCCGTGAAGTCTGAAAACTTTCTCACAGACCATCAACTGCCTGCAAGGTTTAGATTCATATGGTGACTTATGAAACACTGGTTATATGCTGCAAGCAGAATCCAGATCAATGTGTAATTTCTTTTTTTTCCAATGTAGCTGACAACTAAGAAAAAGAAAAATAAATCTATTTATTAGATGTGCTTATTTAAACCAGATCTTGCCAGCAAAAAAACAACATCTTCAGTTACAAACGAAAATTTATCATTTACCAATTGCATGAAGTATTTAGCTGTACTGTAAGACATACACATGGAAAGAGATACAAATAAATGTCTTTCTCTGTCTAAATACAACAAATTTTTAAAAATACCGCATAGAGAAGCTTAAGGGCTTTTCTTTAAAAAGGTCATTTTTTGAAATGCCCTTCCTGATCTGTGATATCACTTCAGCCCTTGACAGTATCACACACATCTCTAGAGTCAGTTCAGGTTCAGTACCATGCTTACCCCAGAGCTTTACAGAGCGAGACATAAAAGTATCAGACAACTTACAGCTTGTCATTACGTAGCAGGTTTTTTTTTTCCCCCCCATGGTGGCTCTTCAGACAGTCTCACCAGAACACAAAAAGCAATGCACAGCCTTGAAGTATTATGACTTTCCAAATGTGTAACTGCTATAAATCTCCTACTCTCTAAAAGGTAATCATGTTTTCTGTTGCAGGATGGGGCAGGGGGAGTCAATCCACCACAATGTTATTAACACCTATTCCTCTTCTTCAAGCTTCAGCTTAAAGCGTTTAGTATTACTGTCCAGGTCTGACACAAAATTTGAAGTGCAGTTCTCAGAATCACAGATGGGTGGAGAACTATAACCACAGTAACGAGCAGCACATTTCCCTACAGACAGCAAAGCGGGCACAGCTTTATCAGTATCACCATTCAGTGCACCAACAGATGTCAGTGCTCAAAGGCAGTGAGAAAACTGACAGTGGAGTTAAAGACTGAGTCTGCATCTGTGTGTGCATATCAGGGAATACTAAAATTACTATCTCCCTGAGCGCAACATTTTGAAAGCAAAATGTTTTTTTTTTTTTAAGCTTGGTATTCTTTTACACGAGCTATTTCCTATTTCCTTGGAAGAAAGCAGTCCCTGAACAAAAGAAATTTCAAAAGGCACATAGATGTTTATTATGCAGTGAAGCAAGTAAAAGAAAAACATGCAGATACTAAAAAAAAAAAAAAAAAAGAAAAAGCCCTGCAGTGGTCTGAATACTAATTAAAGAAGCAATCCACGCTGATCGAACACAATTTTATTGCTGTGTTTTAAAAGCACAGACTTTGAATTAAACAAAAAAAATGTTTTACATTGCCAAGCAATAAGTTCACCTCTACACAAGTCAGGTGATGTGAAATTCTGTTAGAAAGTATCAGACACGCTTTCTTTTCTGTTTTATTCTTATAGAACACAGATTATATAAACAGTATTGCTTGTAACGCAAGTGCCACCAATATATACCTTAACAGGAGAACTGCAATGCTGTATGCTTTTACATTGAAATCTCAACTCCTGTTTTCTGCCCAGCATCACAGAAAAAAGGTTGATTCTTCTGAAAGAATTTTTGAAGAACACACAGGAGGTCTTGTAACAGCTGGATGCAGCACAGCCACCAGCTCTTTCTGCCACAGCATCATTTCGGTCCTTTGCTCAATATTGCCTATCTTCCTTCCCCATCTCCATGTTTTTTCCTACCTTACTAGATACCTGCATTAAAAAAGGGTCCAAGTATCTTACAAGCCAATCACTTCATTTCTAAGCAATTTCAAAGCCAAGGTACATATATTTTCCAAGAGAGTGTGGGAGGACAAATGAAAGTAGATTTTACACTTGTAGTTACCTTTGCTTAAGAGACTACATATCTCAGTGTTCCCACAAGGGCTGTGAAAGTCTAACAGTTGCGCGAACGTAACAGCAGGTTACACGCTCATCCAATCTGTTTCAAAAGCTTTTAAAATTAGAGGCATCAGAATGAGCAATACCTTTATCTTCACAAACACCAGCTATAAAATCCAACCAGCTTACTGTGTAGAGTTATCGCCAATTGCTACATTATTTCATGCCAGCATTTCTAGGTTACCACAGAGTTCAAAGTGGTGATAACAAGATGCAAAAAAGGCGAACCTGGGGTTTTACTTCCCTACTTACTTCCCTTCAGAACAGAGTCAGACCAGAGCATTTAATTTCAGGTGTTGTTCGCAATGCCCACAGCCAGCAACCTAAGCACATCACAACAAACCACAGCTGCCCACCTGCAGCCTTGGGCCTGACTGTGCAATCCAGGTGCAAACCCACAGCATAAACAAGAGGAAAGGCAGCCCAGCATGCAGCACAGCCCTTGGTTCAGAGGCAAAGAATTGAGCTGGGGCCTGGCCCTGCACACCACCCATCCCCCCTACCGCACCATCTGCACCAGGCCCGGGCCCCTCTGGGCCCTGCCACACAAGCTCCCCTGCTTGGCAGCCAGGCTGCCCAGTAGCTGTAGCAAAAAGGGATTAACCACAGTTCTGTGAAAGGTCTCACTTAATCTGTATCAGGCAAGGAAGCACGCGCTTTATTACTCGCCAATTATATTTTCATGGCAGACTTGCAGGCTTGGTTATAGCAAGCACTGGAAAATAGGAAGATAGATTCTTCTTAGTGTGCACACATTCTTTTATCACACGCTACATTTCTTGGATAAAGGAGGTTTTCAGAAACACACAAAAAAAGGAACCAATATACAGACTACCTGGTACACTGCCCATATTATTTATCTTCTAGGCCCACCTAAACTATTATTTTCTTTGTTTTACAAGGTCATTTCTAAGAATAACTTTAAAATAATCTACAGAACCCTTCAAAACAGAGTGTCTAAAACATAATTTATGCAGAGATACCTCTGTGCAACCGAGTTACTTACTAGAATGCAGAATGTTTTAGCATCACTGTAATATCTCAGGCTGCAGTTTACTGCCAGAGAAGGTCTGTACAATTAGACAGCAGCAAACAGTGAATCAAACAATGAATACTCTCCCAAAGTATTAAACTCTTATTCAGCCAAGTAAGTTAGTAAGGCATATTTACTATTTAATGGGCAGATAAAGGAACTACACATTAAGGCATTTTATTTGAAATGAAAACCACAGGAATTCACTATGTTGGCTCCTCAAAACCAGGAGGGGAAAAAAAAACAAAAAAAAAAAAACAGAAAAAGTGAAGACACTGAAGTGTTTTTACTGCACTGTATTTCAGATAGCTGTAAGAAAAGGTATCTGTCCAGCAGTCATACAAGTGCCTGCATAATGAAGTTAATTACAAGAAGCGCTGTCTCCTGTCTCTCCCTGATCTTCTTTTCATAGATCTGTGCTTTCATTAACATTCAAAGAAGCTATCGAAGCCTGACTGTCTACCGACTCTTAGCATTTTTCTGCTTGAATGAAATAGACATTTTTCAGCCTTAATAGTAGATTCTAATAAACAGGTGGAGTTTTTCTGCTTCAGTTTGCCCATAGCACAGAATTACAGCCTTAAGCAGTTGTACTCACCAACATTATGATTTACTCCATTTCTCTAAACTAAATCACTGCCATAGGCTGCTACACTAATGTTAAATACAAAATTATCACCATGGGAATATAACTTTTGCCAAAATACAGGAGACATTCCATTTTAAGCTTTACCTCGTCCCTTTTCATCACCTTATTTAGCTTTCATGAAGAGTCTTGTGTGTCTGGATTTTAGGTTTTGCCTTTGCATAAGATGTGCACATGGTTTTCAGCTAAAGAATTAATCATGCACTGGATTTTTTTTTTTTTTTTGAAAGCCAGATGTTTTCCACTGAACATTTAAAGTCTTTTCATTCTCCCACAATTCTAAGGATTCAGTACCCATTCTATCCACACTCACAAGTCCTGTTAATACACCTGCAGAGAATGCAGACCAAGTTGGAACATAAGAAAAATAAACATTCCTCTGGGTCAGCTCACCGAAAGATGTAAGGATGGAAAACACAAACTAGCAATGGGTAAAGATCCCATTCCAGTCAAGCACGCACACTGTCACACACCAAAACATTCCTCCTTCTCATAACTGATACTCTGAAAACAAACAAAAACCACCACAGGCAGCCAGAACAACTCACCTAAACATTGTCTTTCCGTAAAAAGACATTAAGGGATCCCAATGGAATGGACTTAATTTGGCAGAGGCATACCATATGCCATCTCAAGTGGACACAAACATGACATGGTCCCACTATTCTCCACATCATCCACCCTTCCAAACATACTAGCTTAGTATCCACTGCTTCCTTCCCCCGTGCTCAGACAAAACATTTTGGCTCCCTGTCCCATTTGACAATGAATCCAGCAAAGGCATGGGCAGACTTCTGGCTAGCTGGCAGATTAGGATGGCTCTGCACAGAGCTGCAGACACTGCTGAACAGTCACTGACCCATGTCCTTAGTAACCCATTGGCAGCTCCTCTATCTTCTAGTGTTATTACCCCTATGCCAGCTACTTAGTTCACTGTTTTGTTGCATTTCAGACGCCGTAACATCCATGTCCCACAAGAGCACAGGATCCCCAACACTGAGAGAATGCCTCTGAGCCCCAGAGGATGCTCTTACCTTAGAAGTAAAAGGTACCTACACATCATATTGCATTCCCTGTATTCAGGCACTTAACTCACCTTCTTGTTGCCTTTTATGAAACCACTATCAATTAATAAATACAAGAACTAGCATTTATTCAGAAGGAATGCACAGTAGAACTCTCAAAAAGGACTAGCAGATAAAAAATACTGAAGTCCACAGGTAGAAAAATAAAACTTTGGGGTAAAAATAAAAAAAAAGTAAGATACATTTTAAACTCCTTTGAGAAACTAAATGACAGTTGCAAGACGTCTGCATTAAGGTCAGAGCAGCTGAAGAAAAGTTCAGAAGTGAATTGCATCATCAACATATTGCCAGGAATATGATTACCTGATTACTCACTGCATATAGATTCTCTTTCTTCCACTGTATTCTCATGAATACATAAGGATCCATACCAACAGGAAATGGGGCTCTATATGTTTGAAACTCAAATCTCTTCATACATGCACACAGCAGTGTAACCCTTCCTCCCCAGCCCAGGGAAGTTCCCACAACTTCCTCACAGTGAAAGCACAGAGAACTGTACCCTGCAGGAACCAGGGGTTCTGTAATTACTGCTCCTTTCTTTCTTTTCCCTTTTTCTGTTCTGAGAAAAAGGGTCGAGAGACAACAGCCTTCCAAAATGCAGCACTTCCGCCTGCCTCAGAGTACTCTTCTCTGCAAATGCCACATTGCAAATTCAAATGCAACGGAGAAGCCAGTGTCCTAAAACAGAGAGGCTTCATGCCTCCCTCACTCACCTAGCACTATTGCATTCCCCCAGCCCAATCTACTGCTGAGTGGACCCTTCAAGTAAGCTTTCAATTTGGCAGAAAACTATTCAGCTTTCCTTCTTTGTCATTTCTCTGTTAGTTCAGTGAGATGAAGCAGCTTCCAGAGGGCTCCAAGTAGTCATGCAAAGGAGACAGTAGGCAAGAGTAATTGATCAGAAGAGATTCTCCTCCTCTTTTGAAAGCAAGAAGTATTAGTGAACTCACCTTGTCTCATTAAAAATAATAAATACATTAAAAATCAATAAAAGGAAAACGTCTCCCAGCACATTCATCAGTCCCCCCAAGCAACACCAGCCAGAGAGCTGCAAACACACAGGAGGAGCCCCCCAACACAAGTCACCTCTGTGACTTCACCACCACTCCCCCTCACAGCCAGAGAGTCCTGATAAGAGCCAAGCGCTGCTATGTCAAGTGCATATTAGATCTCTGATTAGCCTTTTACATCCATGTTCACAAGCTTTTCTTCCTCCAGATATTTCTGAACTTCCCTGCAACATTGCTGTAACTAAAAGCCACCACAAAAATAAATATTTAGAATTTTGGAAACTCTGAACTCACACTGTCAACTCAACTCCAATTCAGCTCCTTACAGGAAGACAGCATGAAGTAATCTTCAGTTGCTACGTCTGTTCTGATGCCTTGTGACTGCTGTGCTGTCTCAAAGGATAGCACAAGAACCATAGGATCAGGGAATACACTTCTCTCCAGGACTTCTGCTAGATGACTGCAACAGCTGAGTTGTGCGAGCACTGCAAGGGACTGAGAGCAAGGTCATGGCACTAAGGACATCAGGCTCCAGTTTCTCATCACTATCCTGAAGGCGTATGTCTGAACAGCACCATACAATAACACACAGGCTCTGAGCTAGCTATCTTCTACAAGACCAGAGTACTGCATTGCTGCCATGCCCCACCAATAGCTTGCTGCTCTGTAGGATTAGTCAGAGCAAAGCACTACACTAATGGGGTTATATTGGTACTTGTACCTGAGCTAGCTCATTCATTGCTTTCTATTCCTTTTCTCTGAAATAAAAGGAGTTCCATTTTTGTTATTTACCTAACACATAAGCAATTCAATTGCTTTCCCCCTCCTAGAAGGGAGAGTAATGAAACTTGGAGAAGATTCAAAGTCAGGTTTCCTTAATTGAAACAGACTTCTCCTGCTTTCATAGCCCATCCCCGCAATTTCTACATTCTCCTTACCACCACTTTTGTTCACATCACACCTTTCCCAAACAGTCTATGTACTTGAAAGTCTTTCCCGATGTTTTTCTCCCTGCTACTTCTGACATCCAGCCACAACCAATGGTGTCAACAGCACAGACTGGACAAATGTCAGCTTGTTTTCTCACCAGTGGGGACTACCTACTCAAAGCAGAGGCTACCTCTCCATTCAGCAGGTGGAGGAACAGGAGTAGAAACCACAGACTCCTCATTCATAGCCCAGAGCTCTTACCAGGACACCAGAAGAGAGGAGTATGAGGAGTACCTGGTACCCATACCCTGCTCCAAGTCATGGAGCAACAGGGAAACTGCCTGGACAGATATTGCTAACAAAATACAACCTTACTGACATACCTGAGAGCAGCTGCGCCTCGTTGCTCAAACCTCCCTGAAATACACAGCCTGACGAAGGTGCACAGTGCAGGCAGCATCAGCTCAGCCAGTACAGAATCCAGCAGCCACAAAGCAGCTGACAGCAGCTTTACAACAGGAAGCACTGGACAGGCAGTGATGCCAGAGCCTCCCTCAGTGCCTGCTTACAACTCATAATCAGAAGAGAAACCAGAGGAGCACCACAGCAGGCGTCAGTGCCCTGGGCTGAGGCTTCTGTCCCCTTACCACAAGGGCAAAGCACAACGGCAGCAACATGAGATACCTGCTTCACTGCCTTTACCAGTGCTTGACTTACTTGATAAGCTTATAGAAACTTAGTTATTTTTCTAGCTATTTGCCATAATATGTTGGTTTCAATATTAAATAAAGTTCAGCAAAAAATTCCCATTTTTTTCAAGTTTCTCAGTTGTTGTTGGACTTTTTTTTTTTTTTAAATGCAAAAAAAGTACAAGGTTAACATTTCTACATCAAATCCTCATTAAGAAATATTACACAATTCATGTTATTTTATTGTTTTGTGGCTGGAAACCATATTTGCTGGTACTGGCTAGAGTTAAACATTTATTTCAACTTCTTCCCTAGTCTACAATCCCAGCACACAATGGCCACACCGTAATTGATGATTTCCACTGTTTCTCTTAGGGCATAGTTCACATTTTTGAAAGTTACAATATAAAACTATACCTAAGAAGCCTGCAGACTGGAATTCCAGCCTGACGGTAGGGTATTAACACAAAGAGGTGGACAAGAGCTTTGAAAAACAGGGAGAAGAGCATCAGAAAGGCCAGCACATGAAACAATATAGGACAGGAAACGTTGCTTTAAGGTCAGAGAAAAGGAGTATTCTCTTAAAAGAAACAAATAAAATTAAACCGGTTAAGGTACAGTAAGACAGAGCAATTAAGTAAATGTGAAGTTAGCCTACTGAACAGGGACAAACAGCACAGTATTAAGGAATTACACTGAGATATAAAGGAAAAAATAAAGACCTGAGAACTACTAGCAGTCTCTCTGCCATCATTTCCTGTGCTTACAGCTGCCAAACATCTGGTCTGGGGGTTCCACTGCTGTCAGGGGTTCCCAGGTGGAAGTCAGGAGAAATAAGAGGAACAGGATGGGAGTGGAGAAAGAAATAATGACGGGGTTCTGGGGTTTTTATAGATGTAGATACATTTACCTCTCATATGCACAAGCATGCAGATAGATGCACACAAGCACACTCGTATACATATATACTAAAATATCACTGAAGAAGTTGGCACAGTGCTAGCCCTGCAAAATCAGCAGTATCTCTGAGTATTATCTCCTCCATCCTGCTTACGTGTTGCTCTCTGCTGCAAAACAAATGTCATGCATAGGTTCTGGAGCCTCAATATGCCACTTCTAACCTCTTTTACAAGGCAATTCCAGATAACAGGGAACTGTTTGTTGGTACTTTTAATTGCTCCGTGTGCCTCAGGGAGGCTGCGAGGCTGCAGACAGGAGAACACAGGCTCTGCACACTTCGAGTTGTGCTCTGTACTATGCACTCAGGAGAGTTTCCCTTCTCCAAATCTGCCTCTGCTTATGACCCGTACACAGTTTGCTACAACAGTTTCATTGATGCTCAGAGCACGGTATGAGATCTGAGAGTTCCGTGTAGTGTAAATGCCCACTTTTCCAATTGCTTTGTAAGAACACATAAAACAAAACCAAAAACAGGCTGATGGTATTTCACCAACACAGAAACAGCCTCGCTCCCTATCTCATCTTCATCACCACAGAACGGGAAACACACACTACTTATTAATTCATAAACCGTAATCCCAGCAGGCGGCTGAAACTGTCAAACTGATAAGCAGAAGCGTCAGCGATGGCATGAAGTTGAACTATATCTATAGAAAAACCCATATTCTACGGGAAAGACCCTACCAATCCCCTGGCTCGCGGCAGCACTACCTACGCATAGCTCGGACAAGGCGCTTCGGGGAGGCACTCAGCACCCACCACACATCACCCGACGCCGTACCGCTAGAACCAAGCGGACCGCACTCCGCCTGCGGTGCGGGACAGACGCTCCGAGCTGCTCTGCCCGCCGCCTTCCCGCTCCCAGCCCGGGTGCGCCCTTCCTCGGGGTCTCGGCGCCGTGACACGGGCAGAGAAGGAGGAGGCGACCGGGCCGGACCTGTTGCCCGGCGCGGGTCCGCCGCCACCCACCTCTTTGATCTTGTCCCTCCGCTGTCGCACGGCGGGATCGGCGGGCTCTCGTCCCACGGCGCCCACGGGCTGCTGGAACGGGCGCTGGGGCAACCCGGCGGCGGCCGCCTCCTTCCTGCCGCGCGCGTCCTGCAGAAGTTTCTCCTTGTCCTGGCGGATGTCCCTGCGGATCTCCTCGGGCAGCTTCTGCAGCGTCTCCTTGGCCTCGCGCAGGGCCCGCTCGTGGTCCGCGCGGATCCGCTCCAAGCTGCCCGCCCCGCCCGCCTCCTCCGGCATCGCCGGGCCGGCACCGGGCTGCGGCGGGGCGCGGGGCTGGAAACCGGGCGGCGGCGGCGGGGGCTGCAAGGCGGCCGAATGGAAGAAGACGCCGCTGAGCAGCTTGGAGGAGTCGGGCAGGAAGAAGATGGCCCCGAAGCAGAGAGTGATGAAGGCGCTGAACACCAGCAGCAGCACGAACTTCTCCGTCAGCCGGAACGCGCCAGGGCCCGCAGCTTTCCTGCCCCCGCCGCCCGCGCCTCCGCCCGCCGGACCGCCCAGCGCGCCCGGCCCCGCCGCACTACCGAAGAGCGGCAGCAGGCTGGCGGCGGGCATGGCCCCCCCGCCGCCTCAGCGAGCCCCGCTGCGAGCGGAGCGGAGCGACGCGACGCCACGCGACCCAACCGCACCGGACGGCTCCGCGCCTCAGCGGCGGACAGAAAGTTTCCCAAGCGGCCGCGGCAACTTTTCCCCTCCCCGCCGGCAGACGCTCGGCGTGTGCGGGGCGGGCGCTGTCAGCTCCGGCCCATGCCTCCACCGCGCCGCCGCCGCCGCGGGTGCCGCTCCCGCTCCGCCCGCGCGGAACAACTGCCGGGCGGCCGGAGGCGGGGCGGGGCGGGGCGGGGCCGCAGCCGGGCCAATACCGGAGGTGGGGCGGGGCCATGCCGCACCCGCCCTCCAGCCACGCCCCGGCCCGCCACGCCCCGCCGGACCCGCGACTGGGGGGGTGGGCTGCCGCGTTTGGGCCTCTCGGTTCCGACCGTGCGCGCGAAGGCACTCGAGTTCGCACGCGGGGAGCGGAGAGGGGTTGGGCGTTCTTCCGTTGCCTCTTACAGGGAGAGGTGTATTTTCTTACTAAAAACGAACGGCGAGAAAGAGAGACTCAAGGAAACACGCACAAGAACATGCTGGGTGACACACACAGTGTTATCTCCAACTTTTTGGAGCCCACCCACACCGTGACAACAGGTCGGCCCCACTGGTCTGATTGCAATGCTTCCTCCACAAGCGAACCGCTTTATCACAGGAAAACAGCAAGATCTGTTATTCTCAGAAGTTCCGATGCCGACACATTACTTTGTGTGTTTGCATCATTTTGTTTTGCAAGTGGGAAAAAAACGGTAGAGGGAAGCCTGAGCCTTGAACAAGGGCAGGGAGAAGACGTTGCATAAGCTGCAAAAAGGAGATGTTGAAAATGGGCCTGGCATGGGCCTCCTTCTGCTCCCAGGGGAATTCAGGGGAGTTTCACCATTGACTTAATAGGAATCGAGTGAGGCTGCTGCCCAGCGCTTCTCTAAATCCCATTCTTTAGTAGTTAGAATATGTAACAGATTAATTAAAAACAGGTCTGGTAGAGACGGTTACATATAAATGCTGGACTGAGTCCTGCAAAACTCCCTTAAGTGTACTGGTGAAAGCTTCTGTGAAAATTCAGGATTATAGATGATTCCAAAGGATCAGGGGCTGTGATTTTGCATCCGGTTAAACTAATGATTTCGTTCAGTTTTTACTGTGATTTTCTTTTTTTCTTTCTTTTTTTTTCCCCTCCCTCGGTTGCCTTTCCCCACAGTTAGATCTGCGACGATTGCTTAAACCAAACAATAAGCGCTGGGATTTTGACATTCGTTTCCCAGAAATGTGTAACATAGCCCGTGAGCTGTGCCAAGACAAAACTGGTTAGGATGGAAGGACTCAGCCTACTTGGAAAAGGAGATAAGAATCTATGCCTTGGTTTGTTCGTTTGTTGTTGTTGTTATTGGAAAGGAACATTTAAGGTGGCAGATGCAGAGTTTACATACTGCAAGTCAGCTGACTAATGAAAAAGCTTCCTAAATGGAGAAATACCACACTCGACTTCAGCAAACATTTTCTGTTTCAATCATTGCGTCTGTGGGCGTATAATATTTGTCACAGATTGCCCTCAAAACTTGTCGCTAATTATGTGATAATATTTGGGGGCAGCATTTATTGCTGGAATAAGTGCTTTTCTTCAGTCCTCTGCAGTAATTCCTCAGGATGCCATATTGCTGGAGCACTCTGAGAGATGAATGGGAGCAGAACTTCCCATTGCCCTGGGTTCTGCTCCTGCACCCCAGCCCAATGCACTCTGCCCGCTGTAGTTTTAGTGTCCAAGGTGAGAGCTGGAGGTGAAATGTTTACTCATGACAGGAGGTTCATTGCCACCCTCAGCACGCTCCTTGGGACATCCTGCTCTTTTCCTGAGTGTGTGGGAAGCAACAAGAAGTATTTTCTATGCAAAGGCAGGAGCTGCTAAATTCTCCAGCCTCTTCAATGAGTTTATTGTTCCGAGGACAGCAATAACCTCCTCCTCTGAACAGAACCTGGAATTTTGTAGGCAGAGCTTTCCTGTTGTGACCATCTGATGTTACAAACAGTTACCAGCAGAGTCATTTGGGAGCCCTACAGTGGGACCAGTCACTGGCACATGGAACTGCTCGCAGTAGGAGGGCGTTGGAGACTGAAAGAAAAATATTGCTTCAACCCAACATCGCTGTACAAGTCCTTTGTTTTAAGTCAAAATTCACTTTAGACACACAACAGAACTATGTAAGGTATTGCAAAGAGCAGGAAAATACAGGGAGTATCTGAGAAAAAAAACACCTTAAATATAAGCAGTAAAGCCAAGGGTTGTACATGCTCAGTTTTGACTGTATCTGACAGACGGCACAGATGTCAAGTTAATCTTCACTGATAGGCTACCACATTAAATACTATCAAGTAATCCCAATAAACCATGAACAAATGGAGCCTAACATTTGCAGTAATCTCCTAATGATAGCAGTGCAAAGCCCACCCAGACATGCACCAGGGCTTGCACTGGAAGGGCCTCTTTTGACATAACTATCTGCACACAGTGCACAGTGCATCCACCTAGAGGGAACATTGAGCTGGCTTACTCTTTTTTTTTTTTTTTTTGCTAATTGAGCTGAGTTATATCCTGGATGACATCAGCTTAATGGGAAAAAAAACAAGCCTTCAGGCAGTTGTTTTGCTATGCTGAGTAAGGTTGGGCCCTATCCAGTGTTTATGCCAACAAAATACTGGGCTGCAGAGTGAAATGCCTCCTCTCTGGGTTCAGCTGCAGGGTTAGGAATCATTTCCCAGCTATCATGCACAGATCAGGCATTTATGGAAAGGTAGGACTGATACATGAGAGGCGGTGGGAGAGAGATTTATGTAATCATGAGACAAGGCCCTTTTCTATAATAAATGTTCTGAATAGGCAAATTCAATGAGTATTGACTGAAAGACATGAAAAAAAACCAACGCCTCTGCTGTTTCTTTTCGTGTATCCAAACATTTTAACCAGCTGCACCTACTTCTGAGTGATTCTAGTCTTAGACCTCAGCTAGTGGTAAAGAATTAGGCAGTATGTTCTAAGAGACTTGTGGGGCAGATAAGGAGAGTTATCAGCAGTCGGCCCATTTATCATCACATCCAGCAGAGGCAGAGATGTTGACTGATACATCCTGCAGCTACGTAATGAGGTTGTAACAGTACCACTCCCTTACCGGGGGTTCACAGTATGATGTACTGGTAAAGACGAGTTTTAAAAATTTCTTGAGAGCTTCCTTTCAAAACACAATACTTTTGCCCAGATCTTCAGAGGTGCTTTTAACAAGCTTGCCTTTGGGAACACAATTTACACACCTAAGAAGTTCCTTCTAGTTCTTTCTGAAGTAAGTGCCATGACAAAGCCATAGAGTTCTCAGGGTTCACAGACAGGCTTGGTAACACCCTGAGTGCTGTTTGGAAAGAGAGTTTGGCAATTTGAAGACCACATGTGTATGAAATACTGCCTGTCTCTGCAGTTTTGGTGCTTGGCTGCAGTTCTGGGTTCACTGTGTGAGGAAAGTGTGATTCACAGCTGCAAAAGCTGCTCGGTCTTCAGTGCTTTGAGTACAAGGGACTGTCTCATGCTTTTCTTTTACAGCTCAGAAGAAGAAAACACTGACCAGTTATATAGGAGCTGTGTGGTTAGAGCATTTACTCAGGAAGTTGGAGATCTGTATTCAACACATTTTATGATCTCAGGTGATTCAAATCCACTTCTTTTGGTGTGCTGTAGCATTCTAGAGCAGGATACCCGTTCCTCACTCTCCGTTTTGAAGTTGTGCTACAACTCTGAGAGGACTGCCTGTCTCTGAAAGCAAAGAGGAGAGGAGTTTTCCCTAAGGAGTGCTGCTCAACAGCCCCAAACTGAGAACAATTGCCTCCCAGAGAAGCCTGCAGCCAAAAAGCCCTGGCACCAACCAGAGAGGTGGGAGGCATCATCTTCTTTCATTCAAAGTGAGATGAGTATTGAAGACCAGCCTCGATTTTGAGGGTGAAATACAGAAGAAAGAAAATGAAATTCTATGACATCCTTTCTCAAGCATTTCCTCTCATCAAACACATGAGATGGATATGACTAAAATCCACACTTTATCTGAACTTAGGCTAATGACCAAACTTTATAAATACTGCAGGAATGTAGCAGGTGTGTGAAGCTGCAAGCCTGCAGAACTTCTTACTCCACTCTTTCTGTTTTTTTTTGTTTGTTTGTTTGTTTTTGTTTTTGTTTTTTTTCTACCATGGCTAGCTTTCTTTTCTACCCATACCTCTGGAATTATCCTTCAAAACTCCACCTGAGGGAGGCGATCGTTCATTTCTCAAAATGAAGGCTCTGTAATACATGCAGCTGGCAGTGCTTATTGGGAAGAATCCAGCTGAACACCCAATTAAGGGCACAAAGGCTCTGCCTGTTCTTTCTTCCCCAATATTTTGGAAGGCACAGAAGATGACCTGCAAGACATGCTGCCAGATTTAAAAAAAAAAGAAAAAAAAAAAGTTACTATCATTTTATGAAAGTATGAAAGATTAAAAACATTTTCCTCAGCATCACAATAAGTCTGAGTCTAGAATTTGATCTCTGACCCCCTGAGGGGTTGTGTACAGTACTGGCATGAAGTTATCATACTCACCCTCAAATAGCATCTTTGAGACTATCACACTCTTAGCTTTTCGTATGTTTTTTTAATTGCTTTTGTTGCAGACTTTCTGCAGTCCCTCAGAGCAAGCAAACAAGACCATGGTGTTATACATGCAAGGAATAGACAGGAAAACAAAAGAAATGAAAAGAGCACAGAAGTTTATCACTGCTGACATCCTTTAAGTGAATTTTAGCTAGGAAGCTAAGAATTGAAGTCAACTGTTTTGATGTTTCACCATTCAGATAAGCATTTCTTATAATCTTTCTCATAGCAACTAAGGATGAGGTCGGTTTTAAATTCCATCTGCACCTTACATTTTTAAGATGATATTAAAAGTCATGAAAGGCATGTTTTTTACTCTTCCCCTGTCCCTCAGAATCAAAGAGGCTCCTATTTACTGCTCTTTTGCTTCCCATTTCTGTACCCAGAATCACCAGCAAGGGTAGAAAGCCACCAGATACAGCATATATTTAAGGGACAAAGCTCAATGGATTGTAAGTCACTAAAACCTATGTGTATTAACTACTGTACTTTCTTTTAGCCCTAGCTAACTCTAATAGCACCATAGTATCTCTTGCCAGCATGATGACTGTAACAATTTCGTTCTCCCAGAAGCACTTCCTTGGCTGTCATCAAGATTGTATTTTGCATTTACAGGTATAAAATTAGAGTTTATTCTGACAAGATTAAATCAAGACAAGGAATGAGGCAAAAAGTTTTTGAAAGAGCGCTTGGAAACAGACCTACTTTCCTCTCCAAGATGGCATAATTTTCCTGAACCAGAGAGGAGAGGTGTTGGCAGAGAACAAGGTATGGCCATTGGAACTGGGTTTTGCAGTCATTCAACAGCTGCGTTTAGAAACTAGTTGGTGGGAATGTTGGGTCATCTTGGTTGCAAACCAATTCGTGCTGTTTCAATGCATAAGCCTAAGGAAAAGCAATTGGAGTGCAGATTACTAACCTGATAACTCTGTCAAAGTGGAATAGTGTACTGCAACACATGATTGAAAGTGTTACCAAGAGATCTTAAACTTGGAGGACACTGTGAATTACTCATTTACTGATATATATTAGGAGTACTTGGTTAGTATAAGATTTTAATTCCATATGCAATGGCTCCTTGGCTATTTCATTAAAAACAAACAAACACAAAAACAAACAAACAAACAACAGCGACAAACGCATACAGCTGAGAATGATACTTAGCATCTTGACCATGTGTGATGCCATGTGGACTATGCAAAGTGCTGTAATGTAGTAGTTGAAGTGGTGCTCTTGTGCTTCCACTGGGCATTGGCGCACGATGTCTTTTTCTCTAATTATGCTGAACAGCACATTTTAACGGAGTCAGTACAGATGTGGTTTACTGACTGTACCCCATTTGAGGCATTGTTTCAAATTTAGTTTCTTTTTTGAGTCTATCCTAAGGGCCACTTTCTCTTCTGTAGGTTTTAATAGCCTTGAGTTTTGTAAGGAACAGAGCCTGTCTATTTAGTTAGTTTCTTCATTTACTGTTCCTATTGAAAATATTCCTCTCTGTCATCTAGAAAAAAAAAGTGTTGTTTTCTTCTCTCCTTTCCCACTTGATTTCAATTAGGCCCGTTGCACATTTCTTCTTCACAACCATTTTTTTTTTGCAGCCAGTTCCATTATTCTTTGGCACATCCTCATAATCCAAACCACAAAAGCCTTTTGGTGATGAGGAATTCTTTTTTGAAATTTATATCTCTGTTTATGCTATATGTGATCTGACTCATCTTGATGCATCCTGCAAAGTCAGATGTGTCCAGCTTGCACCTGATTGTCTGTGTGAATTTTTTTTGTAAGATCACTTGCAGTGGTGTGGCTCATAGCTAAATAACGCCAGCTGGTATATGTGTGCATGCCACACACGTGTCTGCACAGATCTTCTATTGCTGTGAATTATTTGTCTTCTTTAAATGAAATCCATGACTTTCAGCCTCAGTTCAATTCTGATCTTTTATCCTACTGAAATTCCCTTGTTTGATTTACTGCCTGGACTAAATGATGCAGAAAAAATCACAGCTAATCTGACCTTTGCTCTTGCTGTTTGGCTAGAATGGGTTCTCACTGAAAACCTAGAAAAGGAAAATGATGATACCATTTTTTTTTTTTCTCTGATGGTGAGCTTAATTTTCCTCAGTTAAAAACATAAAAATGATCCTATTTCACAGTGAGATGTAATGTATGGGGTTGCGCTTAATATCCTTAAATGAGATGCTATTTTGTGCTGCAAAATTTTATTTTGATTTCCTTAGAAATTGAATTCTTCTCCTAGTTTTCAATGCTCAGTTACTAATCCAAGGACTTGTAGTACACTACTGACAACCTATCCTAGACCATTTTTGTTTTTATTTGGCTTTGTTTTGTTTTTCCGGTCTTCCTAAAACATAGATCTCCACATATATCCAGCTGAGCCTTCTGGTTTGCTAACATCTATATGTCATCTGATGCTCTGGTCCATTGTTGCAATGCTGAGCTTTCAGTTCCTAATGCTTTCCTGAGTGTAAGGCATTTTTGAATGCTTTATATACCCTAAACACACCAGGCAGCATGGAATCCTGGGCAGACTCAGGAATGACAACTGTAAAGTAGCAACAAGCAGCATTCAGATAGGCAGTTTAATGTTGAATGTGAGATGCAGGAAAATATCCAGGGCTGAAAAGGAAGGATAACTGAGTCAGAAGCAAATGTTTCTTAGCGAACCCTTCATGACTCAAAGAAGCTGGTGAAGAAGAAAGAAAAGGTGTTTCCTTTTGGGTTGGTACTTCTTCCACGAAGGTCTTCCTGCAGGTAGCGTACGTGAAAGAATAAAGTGGAACTGAATGTGAGCATTGTCTGGGGAAAAGGGTAAATACTTACATGTAAATCAAGTCTCCAAACTGGAGTACAAGCGAGAGAAGGTTATTTAAGTGTTTCATGGTTTCATGCCTCTTTGTATGTCCTTACAATTACCTTTTATACAATATGTTTCCTTTAACATCACAGGGAATAGGATGGGAACCAATCTTTGTCTTGTATATATCTGTAAAGTAATTGCAAACCTGTAAAGTGAATAGGGTTTTGTTTCTTTGTTTGTTTTTTGTAAGAGTGGTTGAACATCAATATATTTGTATAATATATCTACTGTGAGAGATATTATCAAATACTTTCTTAGGTTGACCAGTAACTGGCTACTTTCTACTTCTGCAAAATATTCATGCCTGTTCCTTATTATCAAAACTGAGTTTTGATTCATCATTGGCACTATTTTGCTCAAATGAAAACAGCTTGGTATGTTCTTCTCCTTCTGTATTTGAATCAACAGATGAAAGACAGCAAAATAAGTTAATTGTTAACTTATGTACATGAAAACAGAGGACAAATTCCAGGCAGAACTGAATGAGGCTTCTGTTTAAGGTCGTCATGCTCCTAGAATCACCTATTAAATGAAGTTGTTACCTGCTATTCCATTTTTTTTTTCCCCTAAGTTTAGCACAGATCTAGTTCAATGGACACACAGCTTAGTGTTCAAATTATTTTAGGAAAATATTGATTTGCAAATTACCCATGAAAAAATCTTTAAAACTTGGATTTTGTTCTTTTTCTGTAAGGAGTGTTTCCCAATAGACAACAAAGTTTTCCACATCACATTCAGGCTGATTCAAGTAATTTGTTCTCTTCAGTTCAAGTGAAACAAAGACTTTATCCATCCTACTTAACAGGCAGGAAAAAGTCATGTTTCTGTAAGAGTTTAGACTGGCACAACATATCCCATGCCTTCTGTGAGAGCTGTAACATACTGAAAAAAAATGGATGGGGTTGTCTTTAAAGATCTTTATCAGAACCAGTTTGATGTCATGTTATCTTTTGCTACAACCTCACCATCTCTCTTCAGAGAAAGATTTTCTGTCTTCTATTGCCTCTTGCTTACTCCTCTGTTTTTGCTTTTAGTGACAGTCTGATATCATAGAACTCAAGTGGACAGAAAAATAATTATGAGGCAAATGTTTGTCTTGGAATTTCAGTGGAAAACCTTTTGCATAATACTAATAAAATGTAACACTCTATTTACCACAGTTCCATCAAAATATTTATATAACTGCTTTGCTGGTAACCTGTAAATATTGTTGCCCTGGGGAAGTATTCTGCTGACTTGTCCTTTCAGCAGTCCTATTCACAGTCCTGCTGTGGCTCTACAGAGGTCTCCACTAGGCCTTTTGGGGACCACACCTTTTACCACAAAGGTCTTATTGCATCTCCAGCTAATTGTTCTATCACTGATGTGTTTGTGCCACACATAGCCATCCTGTGGTCATGTTGAAAGATAACTTCATTTAAGCAATTGTCCACCAGAACTTCATAGTGAAAGTGGAAGATTAGCAAAATGGGGTTGCGCCAGGCTTTCAGGCCTCAGACTTACCTACAGTGTGCCCCTGTTTCCAGGTGTCCTGAAAGGCCAGCCAGCTGGCACCCTCCCAGCCTTTTGTGGCCTACACAGAAGAAAACATCTTCCCTAGCCTGGAGCTACCCATGTTGCTACATCCTTCAAGGATCATCAGTCCGTGAGAAGAAATCACAGGCTTGACCTAGAATGATTCAAGTCCAAGAACACAAGTACAGATTATTGGTCCATGGAATATGGAGCATGTAGCGTATGAACTGGAAGGATGAAATGAGAGGGTAGTACTTAGATTTGTATGTATGTGGAAGGAAAAGTAGGGAGCAGAAAGCAGGTACTTTTGAATAAAAATCTGTTCCTGGTGTCCTGTGTCAGGATTATCTTTAGATATTATTTATTGCCAGCTGGAGTCACAACCCATGTTTGTTGTCCAGGACAAGACATATATACTGTTGTCTCTTGCACTTGCTGGAGTTAAGAAGAAGGCCTAAGAACAGCTAGTTCTTGCATCCTCTACAGCCAGCATTTCTTTGCTTTACTGACCCAGGATCATACAGATGTTAACCAGGATGACGCACAGTGACCAGTGAAAGTACAGGCAGTTCAGCTGCCAGGGCAGTTCATCTAGGAAGTTTCTGCTTGTTCTTGCAGGACTGAAGCAGTTTCCTCCTCTTGCTGTCACTGAAAGTGAAACTTGTTGATGATCCTTCTTGAAGAAATCCAGTGTATGTGCATGTACAGTCGGAGGTGGGATTAGGAACTCTTCTCCTTGGGTGGGTGCTGCTGAGTGACCAGTTTGCAAAAGGCAGCTAGATGTGAAGTGGCTTGATGGCTTTCTAGTGAGAAAATTCTCCTGATAACATTCAAGGCTCAGAAAAAGTAAGTGGTCAGAAATTTGGTCAGGGACAATGTAATGGGACTGGGTATCTATAGCTCCAGAGAGATCATTATGAATTTAAGGGGACAAAATATGCTACCCAGTTCACCATGCAGCCTGTGCTGAAGCAACTGATAGTCAAATGTGTAGACGTGGGACATCCCAAATAGTATAAGCCCTTCAAATTATGAGTCAACTCCTCCTTAGGGCCAGTTTTGTTACCATTACTGCACTTAGACATTGCCTACTTCTGCCCTGTTTTAGTCAGTTGGATTACATAGTGTGATATGGAATTAAATGGTAACAAAGTATCAGCCATGCGCTCTGCAACATTGACAAAAAAAAAAATTCTTTGTGTGAGTTGTGCCTTGTTCCCTGAATCTTTTAATAAGCATGACTTAGAGGTTAAACCACTAGGGCAGAAGTTAACACTCTTGTCTGTGAAGTGGCTCATAGATGATTAATGCAATGAACCATGTACAAAGATGAATGTCTAAATGCATAAGTAAAACAGATACAGATAATATTAAGAAATGTGGAATCCAAATGAGTTGTTTTGGTTTAATGCATTAAACCAAAATGAGTTACTCCATCATCCTTTCCAAAACAGGATGGGTGGGTATGGAAAATGGATCCATAAATAGAAACTGCTGAGCTGCATCCTGTGTCAGGCCTGTGTAATACTCCTTATCTTTTGTTTTTCTTCAATTTTTAACTGAGGATAAGTAATATGAGCTGCCTATCATTGAGATGGAGAACTAGATGGGCTACCAATAACTGTCTGAACATTTAGAAAATATAGAGAATAACCAGTATTAAAATAAGAAAATATCAGCCAGATATTATTATAATAGTAATGAAATAACATATGAATGATATTTAAAAATACAAAGACAAACATTACTTGAAGGGCTAGTAACATGTTTTTTCTAATTTTTACTACTCCAGTGCCACTGCTTTGCATCCACTGAGTTACATTGGTAGTGGTGAAATACTCATCAGGTGGTAAATGACTAGTGCTAAAATTTCTTTCTCAAACTGTCTGTACAAACCTGACAGGGACAATATGTTTCCTAAGAACTTCCCACAGGAAAGAAAAGTAAAAGGAAAGAAAGTAGTTCCTTGCAAAGAATCACTGAAAAGACCTGAACAGGTTTTAGTTCACTGTAGGCTTTTTCTTAAAACAGGTTTGTAGGATTAAATAGGCAAGACTTGCATGACCATAAGTACAACAGATTGCCTTGTCTCCAGGTGGGGGATTTGCTCCTTGTACGATGTCTTTACTCTCTTTTTTTCTTTCTCCCTCTACTTGCCCAACAAAGCTTTTCATAAAGCTGTATACTGAAAAAATCAATTTTCATTTGTGGGTTTGGTGTTTTTGTTTGTTTGTTTGTTTGTTTGTTTTTAAATGAAAGATAAATAAAGGTTTTAAAAGTTATTGAATGCAATGCTAAATTAATAATTATATCTTGCCCCTGAAAACTCTTCTGTGGACATCATTCAAAGACAATTGCAATGAATGGACAAGCAAATATACTTGTATTTTTGCTTTATTTTTTTTAAGTGCAGAACTCAGATACTTGCAAACATAAATCTAATCCTGTAATCAATTATGTTGAAATTGATTGTAGCCATCAAAATGGATTATGAGGTCAGGCTGTAGTGTTCTACAGATAGATAAAATGTCTTAGCTTTGTCTCAAGTATTGAGTCAGAAGGGTCTGTGTTTGGGCCTTGATGAAGACAGGATTTGGTGAAATACTGGACTGAAATAATACTAATAAGTGAAGGCACACAACAAGAAGAGGTTTATTTATGTTTGACCCTTTTTTGAGTGGTTTTTAAACCAAGTTCTGATCTGTGATCCCACAAAATTTCCATATTCTTCTTTGTACCCAGATAGTAGTAGCCAAGAATACTATTAACTCTTATTTTGCCTCACAGTAATTACTATCCTTGTTATACTAAAATACACTAGAATGCTGCAGAGAAACTTTAGTTAATCTGAGATACAGAGAAATTACACAAGGTGTCAGAAAGTATTCCATAATATTCCATGGTCTAAACTAGCTTCCTCATTTTTTTCCGCTGAGTGAAAACTTTAGGTATAGACTTAAGATTTTCTAAAAGGCCTGAATCATGATCATGGTACCTTAGGAAAATCTGTCTCCAACATTTCTAATATGGACATTAAAATCAGTTTGTTTCTTTTCTATTGTTTTTATCTGTTGTTCTTTTGTGTCTATAATTTAGGAGTTCAAGACAATAAGTACTCCAGCAAATCTATGTAAAATAAAAAGTGTTGTCAAGATAAATTGTTGTTATTAAACATTACCAAAAAGGCCTGCAAGCAAAGCAAGATAAATTGTAGGCAGTCAATCTTTCTCTTTTTTTTTTTTTTTTTTTTTTTTTTTCTGTCTGCTTGTAAACAGACAATTAAACAAACATAGAATGATACACTTCGGGGAAAGAATGGAAATATTCTGCACATCTAACATTAATCTAGTACGGGACATTTCCATGGACTCCTCAGTAGTCACTGGGGAAAGATAAACTCTTTCAGATGTGATAAAGAGCAGCTGCCTTTGGCTTTTGTTCTGAATTTCTTCTGGAAGGGATTTTTTCTCTCCATCTGCAGCAGAGATTGTAGAACTATAGTATCTTTCGAGTTGGAAGGGACCCTTAAAGAGTCTAGTCCCACTCCTCTTAAATGAAGTGACATCTACAGCAAGATCGTGTTGCTCAGAGCCTGGTCCAGTCTGACTGAATATCTCCAGAGAGACAGGTCTTCTACCACATCTCTGAGCAACCTGTTTCAGTGCCTCAGCACTCTTATTGTAAAAAATTTCTTTCTTATGCCCAATATAAATCTTCCCTTTTTTAGTCTGAAGCCCTTTCCTCTTGTCCTGTTACAACAGACCCTGCTAAAGGATCTGTTCCCTTCCTTCTTACAACCACCCTTCAGATACTGGAAGGCTACTATCAGGTGTCCCTGGAGCCCTCTCTTCTCCAGGGTGAACAGCCCCAGAACTCTCAGCCTGTCCTTGTAGGAGAGGTGTTCCATCCCTTGGATAATTTTTGTGGCCCTCCTCGTGATGCACTCCAACAGGTCTATGTCTCTCCTGTACTGAGGATTCCACACCTGGACACAGTACTCCAGGTGTGTGACACTCCATCAGAGCAGGCTAGAAGGGCAGGAGCACCTCTCTTGACCTGCTGGCCATGCTTCTTTTGATGCAGCTCAGGGTACTGTTGGCTTTCTGGGCTGCGAGGGCACATTGCTGGCTCATATTCAGCTTGCCACCCACTACTACCCCCAAGCCCTTTTCAGCAGGACTGTGTTCCATCCTTACATTCCCCAGCTTGTACAGATAACGGGTTGCCATGAGACGGGTGCAAGACTCTGTGCTTGGATTTGTTGAACCTCATGAGGTTCATGTGGGCCCACTGCTCGAGCCTGTCTAGGTCTCTCTGAATGGCGTCCCACCACACTGCTTGGTGTCAGCTTGGTGAGATATATTGGCTACTCCAACCTGAAGTATTCAGTGCCCCCTGAGCTTGAAGGGTAGTACCTGTGATCATGTGGCAGCAGCAGACATGCACTAGTGGTGTTAGGAAGATCCAGAGATTTAATTTTCTAAATCAGATGGAAAAGAAGGGAGGTGAATGAGCTGGTATATAATATCAAGAGAAAGACCATTCATGTCTGATAACAGTATGTGCTAGTAGCTTCATAACCTTGTTCATAAAGCATGAACTATTAGTGAAAACAGGTTTTCTTTCACAAACCTCTCACAAGCACAGAGTAAAATGTTAGGTCTTGTATGCAGTTTCCAGTCACTGCATTAATGAGAAGCAGCCGAATTGATCTCTGACAAGCTCCCTCACAGATCTGGTTCAAAAGCTCTGGTAGGATGTGCTGAGCTGACGTTCATTACCAGAGTTTTTTACAGTAATGCTTATAGTTGACCCATCTTCCCCCTAAGAGTATGCATCTCATTTACTGAGGATGAACCCAATAGTACTCACCATCCTTTGCCTTTCACCTTTGCAAGGACATTTTCTTCTGTGAAGAGGCAATAGAAAATCCATCGCCTAATTTGGTAGTGCCCACACAGTCTGAAACATTGACACTAGGTACTGGTGGTCCGTACAGTTAAGGTTTTAAAAATTGATGTAGAAAAGAATAGAGTTGGCTCCCCACTACCTTTGATTTTTCCTTTCTGCTCAAGCCACTGCTTGTTATTTACCCTGACAAAATAATTCCCATCTTGTAAAAGCCATCTCCACGAGAGCCACACTTGTGCGATGACTCAGTCACACAGGAACACTGTACACAGGAAAGCTCCCTCCATGTGGATCATTGCAAAGAACCAAGACAAATCAGCACTACCAAAGAGAAAAACTTCCCAGCTTCCTCAAATGCAATATTGTTATAGCTTTCCCATTAGTGTGGGGAAAAATACTAATGCACTGAAAATGATGTTAACAAGTGTCTTTTCTTTCAAATTATTGGATTTGCAATCAAAGAACTCCCTCCGTCCTTGGGCTTTCTGTCAGGCTACCCTTAAACACACTCTTTTTGCTTGTTCTGGAAGCTGTCATTAAGCAGCAGTAACCTTTTATTACTGAATTTAGCTGGTTTTGAATGGGTGACCTAGAGATTAAAATTTCAGACTCTGTTACTAATTAACGGAGTCATTTGAATCCCTGATGGATTTATTATGTAGTACCTGGACTTAGATATTTTCTTCTTTCATTGTACAAAGGTGAATTTCATATCTTTTGTGATTTGAAAGATAACTTTTATAGCAGAGTACGTTTAGTATGCTTATTCATCACTTCACAGTGATGAGCACTTGTCTCCTTCGCCCTGATGTGTGAACACTTTAAGTCATGATCTTCTTTTTAAGCATAGTGTCAAGCATGATTCTAAAGACTTTGCTGAGGTAGGAGAAGTCTTTTTCCTTTGAGAATTGCTATACGTTCTATTTGCATTGGTTATGAAAATATAGAATATGTATTAGTAAAATTTATTTTTGCTTATTTGCAATTATAACTGTTTTATATAAACCACAAAGTGTAGTTCAGTGGAAGAAAATGTTTTTCAATACACGAGATCTTCAAATCAATCATAGGAAACTGTTAATTGTTAGAATTTGTGACCTTTTTCACTGGAAAACAATGAACAACTAGGAAGTTTTGCATAGAAAATTGGAAGTAAAAGCAAATAACCCCACTTGCAGTATAACCAAGAAGTTAACTCATTTAAATACCAGTGGCCTAATTTGTCAGAGGGCATTATTTGGAGGTTGAAAGTTTATTACTAAAGCTATGAAATCCCTTCTTCTCTTTATCAACAGTAACTGAAACAACCAGACAGCTAAGTCTCTAAGAACTGGATTGTGATCTCATGTAAACATTTCATTCACAAAGTTCAGCACAATTGAACTCTACACTACAATACTTTTTATCTTAGCCAAAAGGCCAAAAAAGTAAGCTCCTGAAAAGTATCTTTATTTTACCATGTAATATTTAAGTTTTGTTTTTTTTTCAAAATACATATTACAATGCATGCAATATTTCTGATGCAATGTATATAAAAATACAACTTTATAATAGAGAAATAATTTAGAAATAGAAATAAACACCGGGCCTTGTGTGGTATTCCTGGTCATTGTATTAATGAAAAGCCACTTCATTTCATCCTGGCACAAACTTTTCATCTTTGTAGAGCCATTTCTGAATGTAGTGATTCTGCAGTAATGTAATGTATTGGGAACAAAACCTAAGGGCAGTATCAGCAGTTAATCCATTCTTCTGCATTACAGGTTTGTGGGAAGAAAACAGACATTTTTTGAAAGGTTTTTAGTGAGTGTTTTTGTTTAAGAGTCCAACAGCTTGCTCTTCAATTTGCTTTAATTTGCAGTTCACTAAATTACCATTGTGAATGAATTCTAGGGAACCCTCTTGTTATCAAAGTATTCTACTAAGACTTAGGTCACAGCTTTCAGTTAAAGGAAGCAGTTTAATTTAGATCTTCTACAGTTATTACATCTGCAATTACAGAGAGTGGATTTTTCACTGTCAGGCTTAATGTAGCCTGCAAAACATCACCATCTCACACAGGTTAAACACCTTCTTTGCCTAAGAAATCATTGTTTATTTTTCCTTACTATTCTAAATAACTGTGAAACAAGCAAAAAGAGCAAGCCCACGTACTGCTCAGGAGTTCTGCCCAGTTTGCTGGCCCAGGTGCATGCTGCAGGGATAGGAGATGTGTACTCATACAGCACCCCTCTTCAGTGTACTTCAGCTTCCAAGGAAATCGCAGCTTTAACACATATGCAGTTAGGGAAAAGGGACACATAGAAAAGACCTCCATCATGCTATATAGGTCAGGCCAGGACAAACCATGACTTAAGTATCCAAATAAACATCAGGGAGAAAATAAACTGTCGCAAACAGAAGCTGAAGATTTGAATGCCTTTTGTAGCACTGGGGTTTATAGGGCCAAAGTGAATAGGATATGGGTTTGAAGTGCATGGGAAGGACGAGGCTTATGTTGCAGGGGGGATCAACTGTATTGTGTTCTGGCGTTTCTGCTTTTCAGGAAGGGGTACACAGATGCAACACCTGACAAGAGGTAGCACCGTTGGCAGAGCTGTTATCTGTGTCTTTAACAGCCAGAAAATACAGTGATGGATCCCTCATTAGTGTGGTTTAAAATCAGCAGACATTCATTTTTTCCTATGGATTCTTTAATTGGATAAAAGATGTTTGGCCAAGTGGCTAAAAGAAGCAGAGCACCAGGGAGACGAGATGGCATCAGGAGAAGCGAAAGGAGAAAGCACTTGCTGATCTGGAAGCAGGAGCATGGGATTGTCTTCTGCATTTCATAAAGGTGAAATATATGTCTGCATGAATGTATTTCTAGGAATAAGGAATAAACCCAAGCAGTTTCTTGAATATCTTATGAGTGTTCATCTTTTTATTAGCCAACATCTTTTATCTGAAACCACAGTTCAACTCTCAGTAATAGAATTTTTTTTTATATTTCATGGAGTTTTTGTATTGCTTTGATACTCTATTAAAAATAGTTAAACAAATAAATTAAAAAAAAAAAACAACTAAAAATGAACAATAGTAGCACTTCTACAATTCAGAAAATTATGATTTATTAAAATATATATATATAGTCCTATTTTCCTATTTTGCTTTGAATGCATGGGTTTTTTTTTGTTTGTTTGTTTTTGTTTTTGTTTTTGCTTTTCTTTTTTTAAAGAAAGCAACACCTACTGCCAGATTAATATCTCAGCCTTTCTAATCTGCTGTAAAAAAATCCTAGGGAACAATGGGAGATGGCAGAATGATTTAACAGTTTTTATGGAAAGAGACAAATTGGAACATATAGCATGAATTTAACAAATTGCAGTACGATTGCGTAATGCCCTCTGTATTTTCTATCTACATTTTAACTGAAACCTTGGAACAACTTAAGAGAGATTTTCATTCAGAGCAGCTTCCCTTCATGTTGCATGGATAGGATTGCATGATGTGGCATTATTTGGAGGGTGTTGCAGGTGCTACATGCATATCCAGTATGGGAATGTTCCGTAAAAAGAGCAATCATGTTCCTTATTCCTGAGTCTCAGGGATTTGATATTAGAAGGTCTTAATAATCGAGACTGCAATTGATTATGTGTTTGTTGGGTTTTTTTCCAGGTTGAAAACACAGATTTTTTTCTGCATTGAAAACAAAACAATTTTTCTTCTATCTATATGCCATAACTCTATTTTCCCATAAATGCTTCAATTCCAGCAGCAGCAGCAGCAGCGAGAGGAACAGAATCCTTTTTAAGTTAGAACAATGTTTTCTTATTGCTACAGACCAGCTAATATGGCAGAGAGCCATAATTTCCACAAGCCAGCAGCAGCACATAAAGAAAATACGTTTGTGCGTTACTGCATAGCTGCCCCATGGTTATCCTCTGTGCTTGCAGGTTATGGGAGGACAAGGGGAAGTGCAATAGGAGCAGGTCCCCTTCACCTGAAGATTCAGAGCACCCAGAGGCTGGCACTGCTTACTGTCTGCTACTCCTCCTGCACTCCTGACCTCTGCTCCTTGAAAGGCCAGTGCAAAACCCCATGTCCACTGCCTGGATGGTATTCCTGCTCCTCTCATGCTAGCGGTGAAACACCACCCAGACTATGAGAAGCTCTTTCCCATCTCTGTAAAGGGCAACTTTCTGCATCTTTAGCAGATAACTGGGTTAGTGACAGGGTAAAAGTGACAAATTATATGGATAGTACAGGGAAACTAGTTTTAACAAGAAATTTCAGAGATTACCTATAATTTTTTTTCTGAGCAAAACACACACTATTTTATAACTTTCCAGTAATTGCTCAAACTAATCTTAGTTCCTCTCTGGGAGAGGGAGACTCAGATGAAATAGTATTTGGCTGCCAGTGCATTTAATAATGCTTAATGGCATATTATTTCTTACAACAAGCACATAACTTGTTATTTTTACTTCTCTAGCATAAGAAAAATGACACACTTTTTGAACACTGGAAGACTACAATTGTTGCACAGCATTTTTACCTCTGTTTGTCTGCATCTTCAAATCAGAAGTGAAGTGAGGGAAGCAGCCTTTTTGAAGCAAAATGACAGTGCACAGTTTGACCACAGAGAAAGTCACAGCTAAGATTAGAGAGTAAAGCCTCACCCAAATCTTTGGCTATGCCCTGCTGATATACTTTGTTGTCCTGTTGTTCCCCAATTTATATCATCTTCACCTTGTTGAAACTTGAGTCAGTCCAAGGAGAAGTGATGGTAATTTAGTTCTCTCTGAAGTGAGCATTTTCCCTTTCCCCTATTGTAGGGAATCTGTTTTGTCAGGGGAGTTGGACTTAACGATTACCAGAGATCCCTTCCAACCCCTACAATTCTGTGATTCTGTGGCTCTGAGACTCTGTGAAAACAAGATCATCTACTTGTCCCTGAAGTTTGCACATGTGTTCCTGACCCCACTGGTGATTTTGTGCACAAGTATCTTGGCGTTGCTCAGAATCTGGGTAAGTTTACCGGTTCTCATCATTGATTTCCTGTACCCTCAGCATGCATGCTTAGTGTTTACTGGTCTGCCTGGCCCTGGTTGTGATTGGTGAGGTGCATTGCTGTACTCTGAGGAGGCCATCAGGACGTCTGTACATTTCCAGTGAAACTGGAGTGAGAACAGGGGACAGGCACAGAACAACCTCAGTTGAGGTGTCCACAGGACAGGCTGCTGGGAGCTACGACCCCTAGGAGTGAAGGAGGAACTCTCCAAGTGGGATCAGAGAGACAGAGAGGAGATGTGTGAAGGCACGTGATCTACAGTGTTGTATGAAGGCTGGTGGTAGTGGGCAGGAGGGTGGAGAAGACTGGACAGTGGCTGGGAATGCTCTCAATATACTTTTGTTGTGCTTCACTGTAGTTTCCTTGACTTGCAGTGCTCAGTGTAAGCCAGCTCAAATCCACCCTGTGTGGCCCCAAGTTGGGGCTGGGTCACTGTTTGGTACAGACCAAGAAATGAAAGCAAAACAGAAAGTGGGAAAAACCTGCAGCTGAAGGGAGGTAAGCATGTGGAAAAGAGAAAGCTAAAATATCTCTGTGTTCCCATTGATCTTTGGAGTTGTCCCCAGACGTTTTTAGGTTAAAGAACTGACAATTATTTGGCAGATAACCCATGGAGACACCTAACTTGACAGAATTAGGGATTGTGCATTCCAAGGGTGACATGTCCTTGAACAAGTTTTGGGAAACAGTTCATACACAAGTGCCATCCCTAAGCATCATTCATGCATGCCTGCTTGTTTGACTGTCAGAGCACTAAGACAAATATGTTGTTGTGGTCAATGCAAGAGACGCTGACACTCAATTTACAGCTGAGTTCCTCCATACCATTTTTAAAACAGAGTACACTGCTGATTGAGTGTAGTGGTGTGTTGCAAAGATGTGTATTTTTTTTTTTTTTTTCAGATTTCTCCCGTGAGAGTCCAGTAAGAAGAGCAACAAGTAGTTTACTGAACTACTTGCAAATCCTTCCAGCTTTTAAGCTCTGGAAACTTGTTTCAAACAGTATTGTTTAAATAAAGCTAGGATTCTCCGGTTTAATTGAACCAATCCTTGTATCTCTGTGATTCCTAGTTTATTCGTGTTAGGAAGAAGTTTATATTAACTCTAAAGAAGCCACTTGTCAGAAATGTAATTTTTAAGTTATTTAGGAAAACTGCATAAACTTTCTTAAATTACAGGCTTAACCATACAAGGAAATCCTGTTGGAACAATTTAGGCTGCACCTATTATATAGTAGTAGCTATTTTGCCTAGATACTCTGTATGAATTCAGGGGGCGTCTTATCAATGTGTATAAATACCTGAAGGGACAGTGCAAAGAGGATGGAGCCAGGCCTTTTTCAGTGGTGTCCAGGGAAGGGACAAGGGCCAATGAGCACAAACTGGAACATAGAAGGCTCAGTACGAACACTAGGAAGCACTTATGTGCAGTGTGGGTGATGGAGCACTGACTGGCAAAGGCTGCTCAGCAAAGCTTTGGAGTCTCCTCCTTGGAGGTCTTCAGTGTCTGCCAGGATGTAGATCTGGGCAATGTGAGCAGGGGTTGGACAGGGTGGATCCAGAGGTCTCTGTCAACCTCAGCTGGTCTGTTATTCTGTGACATTTAGCACTATTTGTAAAAAGGGCAAAAGAAGGTTGGAGCAGCCATCGTGTCTGCTGCGGTCTATTTTCATTCTCTAAATTTGTGAAAAATTCTTAGCAATATATGACAAGATTGTATGTAGATGTTTTGATGGGTCATGGTAGGATGCATGTGAGAAAGAATGTGTTGGAAGTCTAAGAGGGAATTACTATATAAGATCTAGATCATTTCATACTGGTTTATGCAAACAGTTTATGAGCAACTTTATTAAAGAAATATTAGCAGAAATGTCACAGGAAGACAGTTTTTGTTGTTGTTGGATGTGGGTTTTTTATTTGTTTTTTTTGTTTTTGTTTTTTGTTTTGGTATGTTTCTGTTGTTCTGTTGTTTTAGTCATTATGGAAAATTCTAGAGGCTCAGTTCACAAAGTGCCCACACTGGCATCCAGAGATGGGAGAGTGCTGGTAGCAGTTTGCTCATTGTTGGGTGAATCACAGAGAGGTCCAAGTACTTTACATCCCATAGTAAAGCCTTGAGATTGGCCAGCAGAACCTGAAAATTGGGAGGTGCTGAGTCAAGGCTTCCAGACAGTGATTTAATGTATATCTCTCATCAGCAAGTTTCAGTCCACCTACTGTAAAGAAATCACTGGCAAGGGCTTTAATGCCAAATTGTTTATGCTTTCTGATCTCCCTTGAGCACAACAGCCTTTAGTAGCATTAAGATTTTTCAGTTGTTTCTCTCATGGCAGCAGGTGTGAATTACAGTGCTGTAATTTAAAATAACAGACACATAGCGTGAAGTCTAAAATAATGAGAAATCTAGAACAACTGTACAAGCAGATGGTTTTATAGGCCAGCATTCAAAAGAAGATATAATGCTATTCAGTCTTGAATAAAAAAAGACAAGAATCCTTTGAACTCATCCAGCTACTGGGCAGCCTTCATTACAAACAATGAGTTTGGGATCTTTGCCAAAGTATTAATATCCTTCTTCAGAATTGCTCAGAACACACACAGAGATCTTAAATGTCTTGAACAAAGCTATTTCCATACAACCATACAGCAAAAATTGATACTAAGATAGTGACTAAATCTCGTTTTGTAACAACCGGAAATGCTTTTGGCTGCATTATTTAGAAATGTTAGGCTAAGGTGGCTCTAGAAAGACCTTTGTTCAACAGAATAACTGTAGTATGGTGTATGGCATCTATTCAGTTCCAAGAGAATTCATTTTTTCTTTACAAGTTCAGAGGAGTGACCAGCCAGTAGTGCTTCCCATGTCCTTAACAGGATTCCAGGAAGTGGAGAAAAACAAGCAGTTAGAAATGAGAAATCATCCCTCGCATTCCCAATAAGCCTTGGCCTTTCCAGTGATGCAGAGGGCAATTACTGTAACTTTTCCTCTCCATGAAGTGCAGGTGAGTCATAGTAGTAAAGAACTTGTATCTTTTTCTGTATCTTATTCTGCCAAACCTGAGCTCTTGATTCTTGATACCACAGCTATCACGCATTTAACTGAAGACTGAATGAAACTGGTGGTTAAAACATAACTTCCCCAGCAAAGATTGCCTTTCTTGAGTAAGTGATTATTTTGTCAGAATTTAGCTCTTGTAATGCTTTTGTGATAATACCGAGGTAGTGAGAAAATTGTGGTTTCTGTGTTACAGTGCTGAATGCTGGCTGAGGATAAATGGGTTTGTTTCTCAGTTCTGCTCCAGATTTCCCTACGACCATGAACAAGCCAGCTAAGCAGTCCGTGCTTTACTTCTTTGTCTGAGAAACCTGAAGGGTAATCAGCACTGAGTGCTTAACTCTTGGCCAGAACATTTCCTGGCAATTCTGGATCTTCTGAAAGTTGTAGTCAAAAAGAAGATGGTGGAATGGAAGGGACCTTTAATTAATTAAAGCGCCTTTAATTCTAGTGAGCTGGAAAGCAGGAGAAGTCAAATGACAGAGGAAATATAAAAGGTTAGCATAAATATTCTTACAGCTACTGTACACCTCCTTTCATTTTCTGTATTTACATATAGTTCAGCTTTTCTCACATGGCTCTGTCTCGCTTTTTAATTGGTCATCACAAAGTGTTCAGCTCTTTCAGGCACCGATCTAAGAAAAACTCACAGAAAAAAAGAAGTCTTTTCAGTCTTCATATTTACAGTACTATCTGTCTGTTCCTCCTACTGCATTTCTCATACTGAGTGGGTTTTTTTTTTCTTTTTATCTTGAAACTAAATTTGAAAGACAAGAAATATAGGTATATTTGCTAGTATGCACAGCCATCAAAGATTATAGCTTCTCTTCCAGTAATGCTTTGCTCTATTGCCCAAATGTAGCACATTCCTACCGCCTTGGCAGTGCCTGGACCCTTGGTGAGGCTGATCTTTACATCCCCATGAGCGGCACTGTGGAAATGAACTGCTGAATTCATTTCATAGCTCTTAATCATACTAAGAAATGTAGTGACATTTTATCCTAAACATATTTTCTCTCAAGATTTCCCTCCCTCTGGATACATTCCTACTGCCTTATGGCATCATCTGTAGTCCACTGACAGTTCAACTCAATGGGAGTTTTCCCATTGATTCCATTATTTACTTTGTTTCGCTTGGTGTTATTGATTCACATTCACTCAGACCCTGAGGCTAAAGACTTCTAAAAGGAGAAACTCCTTCTGTCAGGAGCACCTCATTTTCAGCAAGAGATAAGATTTCTGAGACTGGAAATATTAATGTGGACCTGAATCAAGGAAAACAAAAACCTACATGTTCCTGCTTATTCAGCACATTTTATACCTCCCAGAAATACATATGCACCCAGATTTACATTTTTATTTAGACATCTCTTCATTTAATCCTTCAGTGGGTGAAGCATTGAATCTTTCTTCTTGTGGTTTGTTGTTTTTTTTTTACCTTCTTGAGCCTTCAGTCTCCTGTTTCTCCTCAATTGCTGTATCAAGCTAAACACATGCATCTGCTGCTCAGGAAATATTTTGTGGTTTTCCTGCTATCTGCAGGTGGCTATGTTTGGCTGCATTTCCCAGCCCTACTGCTTCCATATTTCTCTGATGGAAAGATACAGCAGCAAGAGTATTTAACGTGGTTTTGAGAAATATATACCTGTCAAAAAAATCACACTTCCTCTGAATATAGTTCCCTGGATATTTTCCCTCCACAAAATGTTTTGTATTTTTTTTTTTTTTAAAAAACCTTGTTTACATGGAGAGGAAAATGGGAGTTTTTAAATATTTGTTTTATTTATTTATTTATTTGGATCGAAGGGCAGCAGAGTGAGTAGTAGGTGAGTATCTGGGACATTCACGCTGCATACAGAGATCCCTAGGAATCTACTTTACCCCACAGCCAAGAACCTGTTCTTTCCACACCTGATCCAAGTACAGAACCAGTTTGTCGCTTTGGAGCAGAGCTCTCTTCTAGCTGTCATAACAAAAAAAAATCAATGTTCCTCTCCTCCATGCCTATACGTTTTCCAGCGTGTTTCTACAACAATTATGTTGCTGTAATTAATCAAGATCTGATGCTTTATTCTGTCCCCCAGTTTAGTTTTGGCCTAAATTTGATTTCTGCCTCTAGTGCTGGTTTGTCTTGTGCCTGTTATTTGACACACGTCTCCGCTGTCCAGATGCCTACAAAACAGGGATGAGACAACTTCTTTTTTTTTCTTCTTTTTTTTTTTTTTCCCCCCACTGGGATGCCTTCCTATTGTTACAATAACTGAATTTTAATGTAAACTTGTAAATAGACAGAAGAACTCTAAATATTGCTAAAATGAAAAGCAATATTCATACAGATATACCATCAGGTTCTGAGCTGAATGGAATTCCATCTTAAATAAGCATGTAGTTATTGCTATTCATTACTTTGCTTTCTACAGTGCAATAAAGATGGTTTTGCACCTCTGATGACAATGAATATAAAGTGAGGAATATATATCTGTATCACGAATGTTCAACTACATAATATATCATACGGGTAGCATTAGATGAATTTATTTATGCGTTTCTGTGTATGTTAAACTTTTGATGGTTCCTTGTGGATTTTGTTTCAGCCATTGCTTTTGCACACAGAAAAAAAATGCAGTGGTTTATTTTAGACTGTGAAAAAAAATAATCACTCACTATCATTTGGTTTTATTTCCCAGATGGCATACTATGAAGCTGTTACCAGACAAAATCTTAATATTCCTGCAGTTTATAACTGTAGGTGCTAAGTTTTGGTTAGTCTTTCACATTCTGTTTGTGATGAACCATACAGATATTCGTGTCATATACGTAGTTATGAATCTGCACATGATTCTAAAGCATGATTTTAATGCAGGTTTGTATAAAGGGCACAATATAATAAATTGTGTAAATTAAAATGCATCTGTTGAGAAGTATTTGAACATGAGGTATTTTTCTGTTCATGGGGTGTGTTGTGTTTGGAGGATTTACGCTGTACATTTCACTACAGGCAGAGAAACATACTGTGATGCAGATGAACCATTAATACTCTCTTTTTACAGTTCTATTTCCTGAAAAATAAAATGTTTTTGTTTTAGGAGTCTGTGCATTATCTGCTGTACTATGCCTAATAGGGTTGACCAGATCTCCAGATGATATCATGAACACCTTCCCTCTGGTAGTGCATCATTAGAGTTGGCAGGAGTTTTTCTGGTGATGAAATGTAGGCTTGGAGGTGGCAGTAAGGACTGAGTGCTCTGTTGATCTGCTGGATGTCCCTTCTGAGTTTGATCCATGTTTCCCCTCCACAGAGCTGTGCAGTGAGATCCTTCACTTGCTAAACAAGACAGATTTGTCCATACACTTGGCCAGTCTGGACACAGTGGTATATGCTGTTTTGAAGACGTTTGTCTTTAACAAGTTGCTACAGTGCGATTAGGTCCCCGAAGTATCAAGAATTACAGTGTTTGATTCTGTCTGGCAACACGAAGGTGGCCTATAGTCTGTATTACAATAAGTTCCTGAATCAAATATGCTAAACTTTTAGTTTCCTTCTGACGATCCACAAGCCCTTTTCATATTGTGATTTTTTTTTTGCTGACACACTCCTAACCTTCTTTCAATATCCCCTTTGGCCTCAAAAATGAGTGGAGCAGAAGAAGGTAATAAATACAAAAGGCTCTTTATAATTGGAAAGATGTGAGACTCTTTTCATATTCTCTTGGGATATCACTCTCTATAATTCACAAAATTTTCCTGTGGCTAGTTCAGTTAGTTAGGAGTTTACATTGTTCCCATTAAAAGCCAAAGGCTTGTCCTTGCTCCTCCAACGATTTTAATGAAGGTTGTTTCAAAACTTACTAAAATACTGTATCATTTAAAAAATTCAGAGTATCTGGTTATGATTCTGAAAGGTTAATAACATTTTAAATTGGAACTACAAAATACTAATCGTGCCTCCTTCTTAAGTCAAATGCACTTTATGTCTGTTACTATGGTGATGATAATTAATATACGTAGAATTGTAACAAGCTGAAATTGACTGGATAATGCAGTGTGCTGAGCAGTTCCTGGAAGAATTGGCTGTCCTCAGCTCCCAGTGCTGATGGAGAAATGCATCTCAAAGGAAAACCACTGCATTTTGCAGAGACAGGTCCTGTAACTTTTATCAGTTAGGAGTGGAATATTTCAAACTGTACTGTATAATCCTATTGAATGCAACCAGATGTGACTCCATAGCAAGAGACAGCACCAAACTGAAACATTAGTCCTGTGAGGTTCAACAGAATCTCAGTTCCTACTGAAATTTGCACAGGCAGTTCAAGACAGCTTAAATGCTTACCTGTAAGGCACTCAAAGTGTTATTCAGTTCTAAATGATTAAAGCACTGCTAAATAACTCCTGCAAAATAATTCCTGCCTGTGGCAGAGAAGTGAAAATGAACAGGACAGAATATGTAGTCAATGTGCTACTTAGGAAGTCAGGGAAGAGACTTTGATTTTACTTCTATTTTCAAACAATTTCTATGTGAAGACACTTTGTGAATATACTCCCATTCCCTTCCTTTTTCTCCCCATACTTTCATCTCTAGAATTTGTTTTCAATCATGTATAAACAGTCCAGTTTTAAAAGATCAATTCCTGTATTTCCTGTTTCCTCTTAAAGGCAAGGAAATACTATGCAGGAGGTGCATGAGGGCATGCATGTAAACTCACTCCAAGTCTTTTTATATGTGTCTTACGCATATACATCCTACGAACACATTTCTTCTTCCTCAGAAAACAAGAAAACTAGATCCAACTCAAATGATTCTATGTTTCTATGAAACTACAGTTTCACAGGCTGGGTAACAGGTGTTCTGAGGACTTCATCCCAGGAATATTTTTATTTTAGTTCTCTGTTAAGTGGAACTGGGAGTTTTTTAATATGTCATCTGTTACTGTGTATATACTATTAAAATTAATTTTATATTTATCCTGTTTTGGAGAAATCACATTGTTATATATGTCTTTCAGCCATAAATGCATCAAGGGTCCAGTTTAATCAAAACTAAAATTAAACTTATTTAAAGAAAATGCTGCCATAGAAAATCAGTCATCCTAGATTTTAATCTTTCTGTAGTTGGAGGGTTTCTCTGATTCCCTGTGAGATATGCCTTACATCCAAGGTCTACCCTCCAAAAAAGTTTTTTTTAGGTAAAGGTTGAGACTTCTTACATGAATCCATTAACAAGTTGGAATAAGATATGTAGCTGGAGGTGCAGTTTTAGAAAACCATATTTCTCTCCCGTACTTCTGCTACAGAGTGAGTGTAGTGGAAAGTGTCTCCGTTATTCACAAAGATTTGTTAAACTTCACTCTCTAGAAGAACTTGAGAGAATCACAGAGCTAGCATGTTACCTATTAAGGAATCTTACCTCTTACGTGCTGCTTAAAAGTTAGCTTAAAAACGTACACGTAAAGAAGTGTGAAGATTGGACAGGATTTATTTATTTTTCTTAAGCAGGCATTTACCATTTTAGAAAAAAGCAGGTTTGGCATTTAAAAGCCTTAAAGCAGAGTGTTTATCACAGGCGCTGAAACAAAAGCTTCTTGAATTCTAAATTACAAACCTGGTCAGGAATTGACTATCTGACCATGCCTTTTAACTTTCCTTAAAGACATGCAGTATGCCTTTGTGACTCTCAAGGTCCTAGAAGAAAAAATGGCACAAGCAGCTCTGCAAGGTTCTTGCAGAGGGATAACAAATACAGAGCTAAGCCAATTTAAATGTGGAAACGTCTTTGTTAGCTGGGAACCTCTGTTGCCTGTGCTACCTAGTTGCACAAAGCAACTCAGCATTGTTTTTGTAGTAGCTTTAAACCTATTGTTTTCCAATGGAAAGATTCAGAAAGAGAGCCTGTGCTTCCACGTTTTGTTTGGAGCCAAGGTTCGTGCACCAGTGGAGCTCACAGTAACTGAGCTATTGCATTATTCTGCCCAGTGACAGGTAGCAAAGGCAACAGCATGCCAATTTGCCTGCTTTTCACAAGCCTCTAAACTCCACATGTAATCAAAGGGACTTTTCATATTTAATAGTATTTATTTTGTGTGTCAGATAACACTTGTTAAAAGTCATCAGCTTTTCATTACCAAGATCATTAATATTACCAAGATCATTGGTGATACCGTGACTTGAATAACTCTTCACTTGTTTGTCACAGCTGCAAATTGACTTTCTAATGATCCAGCCATAAATTTTCCTTTTCGGGAACAAATTCAGAAGTATCAGACCTGTTTCTTACCTCTTTTTCTTTCTTCTTCTTCTTCTTTTTTTTTTTTAATTGACATTTACTTTTAATGTAAAGTGATGTTAAAATAGTGATTTTAGAAGGAGGCACTCTTCTGGAAGGTCATATTTTCAAATAGGTAATGTTGCTGATGGAGCAGTGTTTTTGTGCATTCAAATTTTGCTTATTTTTCCATCTGTTCCCCCTGCTGTGATAGGACACCTGGCAAAAAGACCAGATCTTGTTTTTTTCCTGCATGTGCACACTTTGGCCTGTTAACCTTTGCATTGCTACTGCTATGCATGATGGAAAGGACAAAATTGTGCTGGGTTGGCAGGCAGGAAACCCGTCTGCTCTGTGCTTTCACTTTTACTTGCAAACTGAGCCAGAGAGTTACTGGGAGGAATCAAAGTGTGCTTGTGATGCTTTTTTCAGAGCATAAAGGCAGCTGAAGGTTCTTGTCTATTAAAGCACTTAACATGAATTTTCTTTCATACAAGACTGCAGATGGACATGTAGCATTAGATCTTAAGGTCAGCAGTAAGCCAGAAGGTTATTTATTCTTACCTCATATGAAAATCAAGGTGTGAGTTTCCTTCAGTTCTTTAGCCAGGCAGAGATCATTGATTAATATGTAACTTCTAGGAGACAACTTCTATGGAGTGCAGAATACAGAGCTCCCCTCTTTGGTTTCTTGCAATTACTCATTGCCCTAATACTACATATTTTTCTGGTGTTAATATGGCTGTATAATTCCTTGGCTCGAGAGGCCACCTGTGCCTCCATTTTCTTATACATCAAATTTCTTGTGATTGGTCTGTCTAGGCTTCATTTAACAAATCCAAATTAGCAGGAAATTAAGAAATTAAGAACCTTTGTTAGGATGCAAGATGTTAAATATGTGTCTGCAGTGAATGCCAAGACTGGATAGTGAAGGCAGAAGAGTTGCCACTTGAGTCCTAACATAGAAAATGAAATGTAATGAGGAGTTCATCATCAGATTTGGCTTTGCTAGATGGTGGCTTAATGACAGTACCCAGACAGCTCCAATTGTTTGTTGTGCTGTTAGCAGGCACTAGGTGATGTACTGACAGAAAACTGCATTTGAGTTTGGGTTGTCAAAATGGAAAAAACAGAGCACCACCAAAGCAGCACTATAGTCAGAAGGCAATTGTTAGAGGCAAAATAATTCAGCTTGGTTGCTCAGCTTATTTCCTTGGTGAGAGTGTGAACTGGAGCTGAAACTTCCCGAAGGCGTCCTTGCTGAAGGTGAGAGCCAATCCAGAGAGATCAGCCTTGCTTGCAGCTGAATCCAGCACAGTACTAACCATGGCGAGTAATGTCCCAATAAAACTGTCAGGGCCAGACTTAATTTTACTGACTTCAGTAGTTCTCTGCCTGAGTGGTGAATGCTGCGAACTTCGACTATCTCAGTGTTTGTTCTGCTTTTGTTGGTGTTCCTGTCATTTTCATCTTGAACAAAGTCTCTGGGAATGGAGGAGACCAAGGGAACCTTGCTCCTAGCACTCCAAGGGCAAGCCAGTTTGGTGGAAAGCCCTTAAGGAATAAAGTCTGTTGCTTAGTTTGCTTGCCAAAAAGGATGTATATTTGGATTATTTCATTTTGATTTTGGTTGTGAAGAAGAAATTTCCATTACCATTTGTTGCCAAGATGTAGTTTACCTTATTCACCAAGACCTTCTAATTCAAAAGGCTTTGCAAAGTCAGACAAACATCATCTGAATGTTAACTGAAGTGGATGATCTGACAAATTATGATCTCACACTGTTGCTGAATTTTTTTTATTTTTTTTTGTTCAGATCAATCTCTATGGAGTACTCTGGTAGACATCATACATCTCTGCATGCACTACTTGATGATGAAGTAAGATATTAAGTGAATTCCACAAAGATCTATATGTACGGCTTTATCCGTAGAGGAAGGTGGAACTGCAGGAACCCCTTAAGGATATAAAACCTTGAGAATAAGCTGTCAGTAGGGAAGAAGACTGTGCAATCCAGACTGATTTAACATAAACCTGCTTTGGGAGGACTGAGTGTTCAGTGTAGGGAAACAGAGGTGCATAACTGTGTTTTTGGTCAAAGTGCATCTGGAGAGGAAGGGTTACCTGCTTTGTTGGGTCACATTAAAACAATCATAGGAGTTACTAGTCGCTAAGGCCTCACAGAAAACAATAGATCAATATGAAAACCGAAGCCTATGCAGTGGGCGCAGTAATGCTCCCTTTTACATGCAGAAATTACTCTATATTGGGAAAGAGTTTCCCCTTACAATACAAAATAAGTGTGAAAAAGCTACATGACCCTGATAATGTTTTATCACAAAATCACAAGTGATGTCCTTAGTATCAAATAGTGAACAAGTAATCAGAGAAGAGCTTGAATAATTCATTTTGGATAGAATGAAATAAAATACCTCTGACAGTAATCAATCAACCTGTTACAACCTTGCTTCCGGTGGTTCCAATCTTTTTTTTTTTTTTTTCAAGAGAGGTGTCAGCAGTCACCCGTGACAAGGATAAAACAGGACAGACAATGAGGCAGCTGAAGAGAAAAAGCTGTAATGCCATAGCAAATGTATCTACTGCTCTCAAGCATGGAAATTAAAATAAAACAAGCACTTGTACAAGCTGTTATCATTACAGGTAACAGAACTGATACCTTCTAGGGTGCATAAGCGCTTATGCACAACCAAAGTGTCCCCTGTATGAACTTGTGTACAATTGCCTTCTCCTAGAAAAAAGTTGCTGAAATTTGCCATACATACAGTTGAAATATTGACTTGTCGTATGTAGTGCCACTGATGAGAGTTCAGAGCAGCGTTTAGCCCTAACTGAAGAATTTACACGCAAGTTTTTTCAGTAAATACCTACATTTGAGTTCCTTAAGCCAGAGGTATGCCCTACCCCCACTGCTCTGAAACTCCAAAGCTTAATCTTCAATATTACCGAGAAACTCAAAGAAAGGAGCTATAGTTGCATGGTTCTTTGTTGTTAAAGTGAAGGAAATTGAGAAGGATGATGATGGTGTAGCTTAAAAACATGGCAGCTAGTAAAAAAAAAAAAAACAACAATAATGAAATGGAGCTTTTGTTACTAACTCATTTCAGTAGAAAGAAAAAAGTGTTATGTTGATGATGAGGAGAATTTGCTACGTATTATAGTCTTAACTAATAAAATGCTACTATAATGCTGGGAAATTGAAGATTTTAGCTCCTGTTTTATGAGTCATCTGAGCTTTCAAAGTAATGAGTGTATATTAACATTTACATTGCTTAGGGCTCGATGTAGGTTTAGATACCATCTGTAAGAAGATGTAAAGACATTTTTGTCCATATCCCTGCCTTTGGTTGGAGCAGAGGTAACTCATTTTCCCCTTGTTATCTTTGTGCTCTTCATGGGCAAGGTAGGTCTCTAGTTTCATTCTGTGCTTCAGTATTCTTGTTTGCACTATGTTATCCTCGATGCCAGCGTCTCCTCTTATAAATCACCTATGACTGCTTCATTCCCCTCTATCTAACACGTTGCATACTAATTCACCCTTGCGTGACCAGAGTAAGAAAAACAGAAGGAAAGAGAGAAGGATAAGGTGGAAGAGCACTTCTATTGGGATAGCTCACTGGGATGAAAACAAGATATCCTATCTCTTGCTGAAGTATGAAAAATCAGTAAATCCTTTGATTTTCATTGGATGGCCTCATTTCCCCTTTTGGAAGGAAGGAAACTCACCCTGACCTGCCATACACAAAATGGCATATCCCTTTGCACACGTGCACAGACGGTCCTGACTTCTCCTACATGATCACATAGATGATTTTGCTCACTTTTTAAATGTCAAATTTACTCTTCTTCTTTCAAAAACTCTCAGTTTCACAGATCCATGTCTCTCCTCCCATTGTGCTCTTTTCTTCTTTTCCTCCACATTTTTTTTCCTATTGGGAGGGGACTGTCAACATACACAAACTGACCAGCATGCATGAATAGTAAAAACAATCTATTCTGGAATAATTCCTGCATGAAAAACCTTCCAGAATATTACAGAGTAATTGTCCATTTTTTCCAAACCTACACACTGTGTCCTCAAATCTTGAAAATCCTCAGGCTGGTTTCTTCTCTGCATGTCTCCAGCATAATGACAGGGAAACCCAGACTGTCTCTGCTGGATGACAAACACTGCTTATCGTGATGTAAAGCTTGTGCCACACTATAGAGAATTCATTTCCTGTTTCTCTCTGTAAAAAGGATCACCTTAGTTATTTCAGATTTTATCTACTCTAGGTCTGAATGTATTGATTTCTATCTCTTCTCGCTATCGTTTAATTTTGCCATTAAAAACATAACAGCCTTCATAAATTTGGAGGTGTTTAATCTCTCATAAAAATAGTTATATCGTAAATGCTACAATTCAGTGAAAACAATAACATTTTTTATACTATCATAACTGCATCCTTAAATGATCATAAATTGACTTGGAATTAGCATAGCAATTCTATAAAACAAATAAGTATTTATAAATTGAATGTGAAAAAGAATTAAGTTTAGCATAAAAAAGGAAATAGATCCTAGGGCAGAACTGGAAAGCATTTGGTGGCATGTTAAACAGTAGAAGATTGAGTAATTACCAGAAACTCCAGGATGTTAATACAGTGAATGACTGCTTGCTGAAATGTTAATACTATGTGAAGGATTGATGGAAACTGTCCTAGCACATCAAGAACATATTAAAAGCATAAATTCTGCATTAGGGTGATTTGGGTCCTTTGATACAAACATTCGGTTAAGGAATACGTCTCTGTAAGCAGAAAGCACACAGAGCTTCTTTTACAAACCAACACATTTTCCCTTCTTGGTGTTAAACATACCTTAATTTTTAATATCTCTTACTTTCCTTATCATTATTGGCATTATCCTCTTCTTTTGACTTAGCTGGCATTTAGTGGCCATATACAGGTTGGAGACTCCTGGGAGAAAGGTTGTCCTCTGATACCAGGCAGAAAGGCAGATGGGGTAGGGGGGAAGTAGAGAGAGCAATAAGAGAGTGAGTGTAGCAGAGATAGGACTGATATAGTATGAGAAGATGAAAACACCAGGTGTCTTACTTTTTTTGCCAAGCTAAATCAAGTCTCCAAGTCCCTCATCCTTTCAGAGCTCTCTGTGAGTGCCATGTGTACCAGGGCAAGTGGCCAGGTGGGTGTTCACAAACTACACTCGTGTGGAGGCAAGATGTGGATGCTTCTGCAAATGACCCCACCAGCCCCTTGAGGCACAAGTCCTATTGGCAAAGAAGGCCCCTCCTGGGGAGGCAGGGGCACCTCTCCTTCCAGAGCTGTTTGCTTTCTGATTTGACTACAGAGCTTGCTAGCAAAGACACTGATTGTGAAGAATAGATTTGGGTTTTCTTTTTATAAATAAAAAATAATAATAATAAATAAAAATCAGAGAATAAAATAAAAGTATCAGTTTTCAGACCAGTTTCTGATGTTCATCTGCATTACACTGCACTGAAGCAAACAGCAGGGGCACTGCTTGCTCTAAGCACATCTGGAAACAGGACTTGTACGCTTTTCCCCAGCAATTCCCTGAAGAAAACTCAAGGATTAAAGTTCTTTTTTTCTTAACTTTCATTTTACTTTTGTATTACTTTGTTTATAACAGCTGTTGCTTTAAGGCAAATGATTTTATAGCTTAGATTTGAGTGCACACTGTGCTGGTTTGTTGCCACTTGTTTAATCTAAACAGCAGCTGGAATTTTCTGATGCTACTACCTTTACGATATAGTTAAATATCCTTTGTTTCAGGAGTTGTGAATGTTTTCAAATACAGGAATGTTTTACAGATAAGCATAGTATAGGAGATCTGTTAGGTCATGGCCTGAACTGATGATTGAGCACCTGGTGAAGGGGTATGGCTGGCCCAGAAAGCACAGGTGCAAGCAATTCACCTATTCACCTGTGTTTACAGGTGATGTGGAGGCATGGACTTTGGGTCCACCCTCCCTGGGTTCATTTAAGGACTAGCTTATGAAGTGGGGGGGGAATGTCTCCTGGATGAAGAGTGTTCTCTGGGAAAGGATGTTGTGCAGCTAGGGGCACTTATTGTTAGCTGGGTGAGTCAACTTTTTTCCTGTATGTGACTTTTGGTATTCCCAATAGTACTTTGACTGATATTGTAAGGAATTTGTCAGAAGCAGCTATGTTGCTTTACCTGATAAGCATGTGCGTGGAAAAGGATGTATAGTTACTATACTGGTTTTTTTCGTTTTTTGTTTTTGGTAATTAAAATCTAAGTAGAAATTTAAGTACTTCTAAAATGGTTTAAGGGTCCATCCTTCATCTGGTAAGCAAACTTCAGAATATATACTTTTTTTTTTTTTTCCTCTATGGAAGTACCTATATTTGTAGGTGACTCTGAAGGCAGCCATCTATTGTTTCTATAGAAATGACAATAGATCCAAAGAGCACGATACTATGTGATAGAGCAAGTTCTGAGCCACAAGCCATTACTTCTCAACATAGTTGCTATCATTAGCTGTATGCTTCTGTCAGCAATGAAGAAGTGCCTGTATTCAATGATCATAAAAACTTGCATAGCCATTTAGAATGTGGCTTGTCACTCACACTGCTGTTATCAATAACGAAATAGATTATCCACTTCCTTATTGTGCTCACACTTGCTGTGTGGTTTCTATCAATATTCAGCAAGTGATAGTATATGTCAATGTTTGCCACTTCTTTCATGTGGAGGATTTCAGTTCCACACCTGTTGCTCCATTTTCACATCCATGTCAGATGCCATTTTGTTAGACTGCCCCTCTGTTCCAATCTGTCATATGGCAATGAAATGTAGTGGAAGGTTACACTTCACAACTGGTAGGAAGGTTTGACCTCTACTGCCATACCACTAACATCAGCATCTGTTGTTGTTGGCCAACATAACAAAATAGTAGGCATTACTTTTGGGACAGTCCTCATGCATCAGTTACAGCCCTTTGAAATGAAGGTAAGATATGTATTTGGGATCAGCAAGATAAATCTGTTAGTTGGCCATGCTTCGTTTAATACTGGGTTAACTTTGCTTTCCATACTTAAAAAGTTTTCATTTTTTTTGAAATTGTCTCAGTTTTAGCAAATCCAATCTTAAGTTTTGTAGCAACAATACTCAGATACAGCAGACTCAATTTTTTTTCCCAATACTTTAATTACTGCCTGCAGAACTGATACAGGTTTAGCACGGGGGAAACCCAAAATGGCTTCTGGCTCCATTTGCTGAGCCCAGTTTTGGAGCTTCTGACCCCTCCTGTTGGATGGCTCAGCTGTGTGCTTGGTTCCCATTGCTAGCAGCCTGCTGCACAAATGTCTCTCCTCCCCATGCACCGAAAGGATGGAGGTGACGCAGACTGCTGAAGGGAGGAGCCATGGTTGCTCTTCCTGGGCGGACAACTCTTGGTGATAACAGAACCACAAATAGCTGGCACAGCACTGGACCTGCCTTAAGCAGCTGAGATCCAGATGAAAAATGATATCTGGGGACTTTGTTCTTGAGATTTAGTCAGTGCTAGATTATAAGGATATACTGATTATTATTGTAACGAGGACAGATCAGCTGGATGACATATGTAAAATGAAAGCCTGATGGTGCTTGGGGAGGAAGAATCACAATGACAGAAAGTCAGGTGTGCTTCCCTCACCTAGATCCTATATGGCATCCAGCAAGCCACTTGGGAAAAGAGCAAGCTGGAAGGAGATGTTTGGTCCTTGGACTGTGTGCTCTTCTCATCAACCATAGGGTTGCTCCACCCAAGTGTTTCCTTGTGTTCACAGTGTGGGTTTGCATGGTTTACTGCAGGTACAGAATTGAATTGGATTTAATTTGAGGGTTTACTGCCTAACTGGAGCCGATTTTTAAGCCAGCTGTACAGCACTGATTTAACAAGAGATGGAAACAATTCAAAGCTCTGTGAATTTGGCTTAAATTAACAGTTTTGGCTGAGTATTACTGTGGAGTTTGGACTAATTCAAACCTAAAGCTCACAGTGAAATTTGGGAGAGTTGAATCCGTGCCAAAGAAAAGGTTTGCATATATCTCTGTAAATTGGAAGTGTCAAGGTTTCAACAGCTCAGCTTGATAAGCAAGTAAGGAGAGATTTCCCTTGAAGTCTGCAGCCCTTTTGGAATCAAGAATGAGTGTGTCATGGCCACATATCGCACCTGATAATGTGCCTTTGTTAAGTAGCTCCATCTGAATGGGTTGTTAATGACATAAACAATAGCAATTATCAGTATTGATATTATATTGACAAGCTGTGAAATTGTTTGTTGATTCATTCTCCTAGATTAGCTATTTTCTGTTATGCAGTGTGAATACTGCAATTACTGATAGCAAAACAAAAATAGCTTAAGGAAAAAACAAAACAAAACCAAAAATCCCAACTATCTTGGGGAATTATATTTAGGGCAAGAAAGTATATGCTTTGAAGATGTGTATTGTACTCCTTGTGAATATATTACGGTTAAAACTGGCCTTTTCTATGTGTGATTTGTGTGTTAATTTCCATGAAAGTATTCATTATTTATAATTAGTTACTAAATTGGTTGAGTAGTTTTTAGGTGAAAGTTCTGTATGCAACTTCTCATAATGAATATTTATGATGTGCAAAAATTTCTATCATATGGTATCGTAACTTGCCTTGATTTGGGTAACTGAAATAATGTAAATGAAGAGAGAAATAATCAGCAAAGGACAGACCACAAATGAAACAAATATTGTTCACTGATAGTCATGCATGCAGACAGCTGTGAGTATTTGCATGTGTAGCAGTTGCTTCTCAAATTTTATCAAATTTTCAGTATTATTAATATATGTATATTTTAAAGAGTACCATAGGTGGCATAGGTAACTTATAAAACTTCTTTACAATAAGGAAAGATTAAGGGAAATATGAAGTTTGAGTTATCCAGGCTTTGCCTAGACTGAAAAATTAGAGTTTGGGTATTCCACAGTATAACTGAAATGTCAACATTTAAAAACAAACAAACAAATTCCCAGAACTGAAATGTAGAATCCCTTTTTAAAAAAAGTAAAAGAAAATTAAGGTTTACACTTCATCTGCAGAGAGCTCTATTCAGTAGCTGTAAATGCCTATCACTGGAAAAATAGTAGTATATGGAGTAGAGAATACAGGAAGGAGAATTTATCCTCAATGTGATTAATGGTATGTAACTCAGTTGCATTTTAATATTCTGTAATCCCACATTTTAACACCTGCTCTGATGTTAAAACAGCCACAAATGGCTGGTTGTCTAATATTAGAGTAACTTGTGATGTTGTCTTAATATTAAACTCAGTTGCATAATCTGCATTACCAGTGTCACACCTCTCTCGTGGTTACTGTTACCTCTGTGGGACTTATTAATAGCTGGGAAGCACTCTGTGAGCCTGTGGGGACGCTGTGACAGGGACAAGGCAGTGCTGTGTGCTCTCGTTCTGACCCAGACCTGGCATGGGTGCATTAGTCTTGGTTACACTTCAGGCATTAATAATTACAATTGAAATAGCTTAAAAGAGAGTAATGAAGTCACCTGAGTATCTCAGTAAGAATGTTTATCAATCATTAGAGAAATAGTCAAAAACATGAAAAATTAGCATGCCAGAAGCTGTGTAATAAACCCTGTAACACAAGATATTAGAAAGATTAAGCTTCTCTTTCTCTACAGCAATATATATCTATAATGAGATGCAGTTGCTTTTCACAAATGTGCTGCAGATTAATTAGATTCAGAATATTGCAGCTTGGTCACAGCACCTTAAAGGCTCCTGAAACAAATCATCTGTGGTAAGGGAAGTGAAGTGAGTGCAGGAGGGATGCTGTGCAAGGCAAATTATCTTGGCTCTTTGCGTTGTCATACTCCTGGACACAATTTCTCTTTAACACCTTTTCACTCAAAAATCTGGATAGGTTGTTACAGATGTGACCTTAACCTGAAGACTCTAAATTTGAAGGAGAAACTAGTTGGCAGAATTGCCATTTCTCAGAAAAAAAAAAAAAAGCATTGTTTAAAGACCCTAGAGTAAATACTACTTTCATTTCTCCCACTTCCTAATTTATGCATAAATTTAAAACACTGGAACCATTTTAAAACAGATGTGCTCAGCCAGAATTATTCAACTGTTACGTAACTTAAGTTAAAGAGAATATGTACTGTGTGTGTTTGCATGATTAAAAGCTTTGCTGTGTCAACACTTACTCTTTTCTGTTCATGTATTTTCTTCAGTCCATCAGGGAAAGAGATGTGCATAGGACTGTGTTTAAGGCACATGACTAAAAAGTCATGCACGTTGCATTATGTATAAGGAAATACGGTGGTGTTCTATAAAGAATTTATCAGTGTGAGTATGAGATGCCTGCATTACTTAAGAGAAGCAATAGACAAAGCTAAATTATGTAGGTCTTCCCAATAAGCACCACAAAATCCTTATACAGGGACTGTCACTTGTTATGTGCTGTGTGGAAATTGTTTATATTCATTATTGAACTTTGTTTCTACTTCTATATAAAGGTTGATATTTTATTTATAGTAAGGTGCATCACTAGATAAAACTTGACATTAGTTGTAGGTTCACTGAAGCAATAATTTAGATCCAAACAAACCATATACCATGACATGGGAAAACCAGTGCTTTGGAATTCAAAGACAAAGCAGTCAGAAGAATTCACCAGGAGTCAGGTAGTAAGATGATGCCTAGCAGAACCTCTAGACTTTTGGAATATTAGATACCTGTGTATCTCAGAAATTAGTAACTGATCTAGCACTGAGCAATTTTATCCTGTGAGACAAATGTTCTTCAGAGAAAGAGGACAGGTTTATTTCTTTGACAGATCTTTTATTGTGTTCTGATTATATTTATTCTCAGTGCAACAATTTTAGCATTTGTACTACTTTTATTTTGGAATGATTAACAGAAGTTGTAGGATGTTATCACAGATATAAAGTGAAATTGTTACCCTGGCTACTGCTTCTATACATACTTATATTATTGTTCAAATTCTTATCTTTTATAGACAATTCTGAATAACTACAAGATCATTTTCCTTTAATCCATGACATTTATTGACCTATGAATTACTCCCACAGCTTTCTTTCCCTATTTGTGCTGTTGTGACTTGACAGCACCTTTTGGTTGCAACAGTATTTCTTACACCTGACTGTAATGTGTACCACAGAAGTGATGACTTACTGAATCCTGCTAAAATCAGTGGGGGTAATTCTATATGCCTTTTCTCATAAAGCTTTGAAAATACTTCTTCAGGATGGATTAAGATGTGGATTACTTGCTCCATTCTTGCTAAAGAGCTGCAGTAAGAGACATGCCAATGGCTGTGGGGGTCCAGTGGCTGCTGCAGATTTTGTATAGAAAGACATCCCTTGTACGAAGGTAAAGTTGCACCAAGCCAGGGAACAAGCAGAAGGATTTTGAGCACCATGTGCTCTCACAGAACTGCAGTGCTGGAACAACACTGGTATGGTGGAACGTTACCTTAACTAGAAGATAGCTGTTAATGGATGATCCAAAAACTCTTATTTGGGTTTGAAACATTGCAGCAGTTTACTCTTGGGTGTTCTTCCCTATTGATATACCTGAACTGTAGTAAATGTTCTCCTCACAAATTGAGGGCTCAGTAAAATATAATGCTCCATCAGAATGCAGGTTATAAGAAGGACAACTTCATTCTATGATCCCAAGGGGATAATTTGCTTTTCATCTTTTCTCTCTGTCAGAATACTGAGCCACCAATAAATGGTACATAAAGGAGAACAGAGCAAAAAGCAGAGTAAAAGTTTGTAATCTTAATAGCTCAAGCATAAAAGTACAGGAAAGAGGCAGGGGCTCAAGTTGGGAAAGTCTGAATCTATTGCATTGAAACATGGTTTGCACTAGTCTAATGAGTTTTCTATCAAATGAGGCATGAAACATACTGCCAGAATATAAAGTCAGTGAAATACCCAAATTACTGTATAATGCCATTATATGTTTTATCTTATTGGAGAGCTAGTGCAGAATACATTATCTTTTAATTTATACAATCTGCAAATCAGAAGAAAAATGCTTTTTTGTAATGAATGAGCCATTCAGATAAGTTGCAATAAAAAGAGATCAGATAAGTTGTATTAAATGGAGATCAAAAATGACTGAAATCATAAGAAAAATATACATCTACAAGACTTGCAGGAATGCATGGAAAAGAATTGTTCAGTAAAGATGGTGATTCAGTGTCCTACTTACAGTCCTTGCTTGTTCAGACCTACAGAAACACACACAATTGAGAAGTATGGCATTGTACAGAAAATGTTATTCTAAAATCATTCCAAACAATTAAGAGCTGCAATATAACAAATTTAATGTTAGGATATATAAAAGCTTAAATTTACTTCAAATCTTGAGTATTTTAGAACACTAAGTTTTGTAAATATTTAATCAGCAAGGACTGCTTTACTTAGGAAGGAATTCTGCAAGTTGCAAGTGGTATTTTAGCGTAGCTAAAGGAGCTGGTGATTAAAGTTTAAAAAATAGAAAGGAAAAGTGAAAGTGATCTCAAGTTGCTTGTTCAGAGTCATATTACTATTTCTGTCCCGAAGGTACCTTTTTGCAACTGTACGACAATTGGGCGCTTTCAAAGCTAACGGAATTTCTATTGCATCTCATGAAGCTGCAATCTGTCTAATCCAATCTCCTCAGATATAAGACTAGATTCTGCCCAAATGTTCTCCTTCTGACTGCTCCTGAATTCCATTTTTTTTTTAGTGGTTTTATTGTTACGCCTAGAATATTCTTAGAATTGACAACAAGTCAGTGTATTGCAACAATAATTGCAACCCAATAAATCATCATTCATCCTAAATGCCACTAGGCAATTCTGTATCTCCTCCAAGGCAAAACACTGTTTTGAACACAGCAATGCTTTGCTTGCATAGGCTATGCTGGTTCACCCTTTTTTGCATCCTTTTCTTATCTGCTACTGAAAGTTGTATGTTTCCTCACAGCTTGCCATTTAACAGACAACTGCCCATCAACCTCCTTAACATCCCTTTATCTGCTCAATGTTATACTGACACTGATAGACTATGCTTTCATTTTTAACATGTCCCAGGTGTTTTCTTTCTGGATAGATACCTTTGGAAATAGAGTGCTGTTGAACTCTGTGGCCAGATATAGCTTTCATTTAAAAATTAATTTCCTGCTTGCCTGGTATTTTCCTTATTTACATGTTTCTGAAGACATTTTGATGCTTTCTTGTACATAATTCCAGGCTTCATATCAGTATATTAAACTAGGACTAGGCCTAGCAATTTAGTCTTACTGATTAGTAGAGTTGTTTTTCCCTTCTGGGCAAGAAAGTTCCTGTCCTTTTTAAAGTGTGTAACCTGTTGGTTTGTTTTTTTTAGTGTTGCATGTTTTTGTCTTAACACTTTATTTGGGGAGTAGATGTCAGAGTGGAAGAGCTGCGCATTGATGAGGCTGTTCACTGATGTCACAGGCGCACATACACACACACATATATATATGTGTGTGTGTATATATATGTGTGTGTGTATATATATATAATGGATTTTGGTAGGCTTTGAGTTCTTTTTGTTAGCAACTTGTCAGGAGGAGGCCTCTTCCATGTGAGTGGACCTCAGAAAGCATGGAAGCTGTTCTCTGCTGGCCCAGTAGGAAGGAGGAGGTTTGTTTAAGTTAAACAATCAGGGGTTCAACAATGTACATTCAAGAAGACAAGAGGGGAAATATGTATTTAAATTTATTGTAGTTTTAACCCTACTTTTTATGGCTGTAGCTTACAAATCAGTTCCTCTGTTGCTGGGAAGAGCAATGTCTCTATTTAAAAGCAAATTGTTAAAATGTACACTTCAGATATAGTACTGGCATGGCCTATCTACCCACAGCAAGTCTACACTTATTCTGACAGTACAGGTAGTGTCACCAGCCAACAAGAACGCACCCTCATTTTACACTATTTCTAAAAATGATTGCCTGCATTTCATTTGACTACACAAATTGAACCTCGATATGAAAACCTGGTGGTGGTAGATGTTTTTATTGGCATGCTCTTTAATGGCAAGATGGTACATAATCAATTGCAGCATAAGTTGACGAAATTTTCTTAGAACTTGTAATGCTTGTGTTATGTGGATCTTGCTTTTGGACACTCTCCCATATTTTTTAGGGCAAAAATTTCGTTGACACAGTCTTTTGGATCTAAATGCAGTCTGTTCTTCCCTTAGGTCTGCCTCATTTACTTCTCTGTTCTTATGAAGTAATTGTAGAAGGCCGCCTTTTTCACACAGAAAAGACAGTGAGAGTCCTGACTGGACTTGTGCATCTCTAAACTCATTTTTTTTTTTTTTTTTGCTTTTCTTGGATATCTTAGTGCAGGAGAAGCATCTGCAAAGTTAAACCTGTGCTCTCAGAGCACAATGTTTACTATGCCCTGTTGGTTTTGACCTCAGATTTTCCATGAGAAGCCTTCACTACTGATCATATGTTGAAGATTACTGTCAGTACTCTGGTTTACTGCAGTCTTCCTTTTTTTTTTTTTTTCCCCCCCCATGTAGTCACAACTGACTAATGATGCTAATGCTGTGGATTCATAATTATTGTCTTGTGTGTGTGTGTTTGAAAAGTATCTAAGAGCAACTAATTGTTTCCCAGTGTAACATCTCTCTGCTTAGGAAGTCCTAAAAAAGCATTATGTCACAGCATCTCAGTCCTTTAGATATGGGCTATTTTTATCTGTTACTTTCTGCTGTACACTGAACATAAAGAATTCTGAAATTTGAGCCATCTTGTTCTTCCATCACCTGTACTGCAGCCACTGTTTCCATGATGTGAAAAGCTTATATATATATTATATATAATATATATATTATATATTATATATATATATTTTTTTGGTGGAACTTCTTGAGACCCTTGGTTTCCTCAGAGCCTTTTTCAGCTTTTATTATTCTTATTGGATCAAATTTGTTGTTTTCTTTTTCCATGCAATATGCAGGAGTGGTGACTTCGCTCAGTTGATTTAGTAGAAGTCTTAGATCCTTAGCTCACAACTCTGCCTATGCAAGTGCAGAGTATTTCAAACAGCAATATGTGCTGAAGAAGAGGCCTGGCAGCAAATGCTGGGCTCAGCAGACCCCGTATGTGTTTGGGAAATAGCTCAGAAGTTTGCTCATGTTGGGTAATAGGAACTAAATCTCCTGTTTTGTATCTCCTCCCACCTGTACTGTCCACAGAGAGCTACAAAAGGAGATGGGTTGCTGTTTACAAGTAAATTTCCTCAAGTACATGGAGTTGGACTGGTGAAAGAATTGAAAGGTAATCTATCTCAGCGGATTGAAGAATATTACCCTGCTTGAAGCTTCTGTACTTCTACCTACTGGAGGAAAAACTTCCTTGTCCACTAGACAAAATACCTGGGGGGCTAATCCCAATAGGTCCTTCCTATGGCTTTTTATTCCTTCAGAAGGAAGGACAATTTAGGGGAGACTTGATTCATTTAGCTGTCAGAATTCAAAAGACATTAAAATGTGGCTGTCAAAATGAAAACTCTATTAGTGTCCTTTGTCCATACACTGAAAAAAAAAAAATTCCAGGTGAAGGAAGATTATTTTTGGAAATTAGCCCCTCTAGTTGAGAAACTCTAGTTGAGTCTTTTTTCTTAAATGGTAGATAAAGCTGGTGAACTTATCCTTCAAAAATGTTTAAAATTAGTTAAGCTGGACCTTGTGAATATTAAAAGGTTTCAAATACAAATTTACTAATCTGAAGAGCCTTCAGGCTTTTTCTGTACTGTATTTTAGTATCAAATTTGTCAGAATCTTTTTTTTTTTTTTTGAAAGAAAACATTGTTTTTCTAGTCAGCAAAATTGCACTAGGTAGTAATAATTGTCTGGGGGGGGGGAATGCTGCTTCATTTGTCAATGTTTAGCCCATTCTAATGAACTGTGGTAATAAAGGCACCTTTCCTCTACTTAATATTATATAAAATTAGTGCACTGAGGAGGTAATTCAGGGAGTTACAAAGCTGGTTGCAAGCAACATCTTCTATAAGCATTTTTAAGGTAATCATGTGGAAGATGAATACCAATCAGAAAAGCAGGTATCTGACATGACTTGGATATGTTTCTTTTTTAAAAAACTATAAGTATTTTAAAGGAAATATGTTTTTTCTAGTAGAAAATTGAAGCTGAACAACTGATGGTATAAAGTTCTCTAGAGAATTAATCATGACTCAAATTTTGTAGTTAATGATTAACAGAACAGAAAACAAATATGCTGATTGTAATATATATGTTTTGCTCCTCCTGATGCATATTGAAGTGGGAAACAAAAATTGGTAGGGAGCAGCACACATGACCTGGAAATAATGTTTTTTTCTGCGGAATAGAAAACCTTAAGAAACATAATTTGAGAGAAGAAAATGGATGGGGGGCAGGATCTTGCTCTATACTATTATTTTACTGGTAGACAGTATTCCATAGGGTACTCTAATGTATCTGGAGACAAAACTGTGGGAGTGTGCAAGTTATTTGTTTATGAACTGCATGTTTTGTGTGATTTAACAAGTTATGACAGGTATTCTGAGTATTTTGAAGTTGTTTACAATTATTTTAACAGTGTAAAGCTTTTTCAACTTACAACTTCAGAGCATGCTCAATGGATGTGTGTTCCTACTAGATTGTTAGTAGGATACTGCACAGTGAACAAAATAGAATAACATCATACTCTTTTTTTCTTTTTTGTCTAATAATTTTCAGTTCTTGCTGACAAAATACCTAATCCCTTCCACACCAACATGCAATGAAACCATCTCGAATCAATACTTGACTATGCATGTGTTTATATGTAACAACCACTACATAGGAGTTGCCTTAAAGTTTATGAAAAGTAAAATTGGCATTATACTCATGGTCATGTTATGGAATCACATAGAGATGTTAAGAGGTTCTTCTGGAAGCTGATTAAATTCAGCAATGAAACAGAAGCAAGGAGCTGAGCAGCTGTGAATTATAGAGCTGCCAGCAGCTGTGGGATGAGATATGTGGCTTGTCTTCAAAAGGTTCTTCAGAAGGAGGAGTAAGAAGCATAAGGCAAGCAGTGTCAGTCCCAAGTTACTCCTGTATTAGGCTTGATTCGTTTTGAAGAAATGTATATGGAGGCTGTTCTGAGGAATAATGCCTGCACAGTGACTACTGCATGTTCCTTATTCTTTGCTCAATAGTGGGCTTCAAACCAATGGAGACCTGTGAAAATGCAAGCTGTCTGGAATTGGTGTGAAATCTGCACTACAGGGACATTGCTCATCTTTATGGAAGTTCTTGGCAACTCTGAAGTATACTCCTATGCAGTAATAAGCTAGCAAAGTACTAGAACTAAACAAATATCACATGTTCCTGAGTTTGAACATTTAATCTTTTTTTTTCCTCAGGATCACTTCCATTGCTGACATTTGAGTATAATGCAAAATTGACTGTGTCCCAGGAAAAATTCTATATCTTATAATTAAATAACTAGCAGGCATAGTGGTGCTTGGGTATATTTGGCAAGGAATATCGATGAGAATTTCTTACTGTAACAACATGCATGTGTATAAAGTTCAGCAACATGAGTTCTTTGTCTCTGAACATTGTACAATCAATATTCTATTACTGCAGTGTGAACTCTGCTGCATTGTAGCAAGATTAATGTGCAAGATTCAAGAATGCAGCAGTAGAAGGTATTCTGATTTCTATATCTAAAATACTTAAGGTGTTTGTTTTAGCATCAAGTCTACTCTGATACCTGTTGCTTCAGTTACTACTGTTTTAGTTTCATTAAACAGCAGTGCTGGAAGTTTTATTTTAACTGGGATTTTCTTCAGTAATAATTTTAAAGTGTTTTCATCTTGATCACTTTGTATTCTTTCTGCTTGTTTCGTTTTGTATAACAAAGATCTCCACAGCATCAGGAGATCCATTAAACAGCTTGTATTTTTTTAAAACAGAAATGATATTCGACTCAAACTGAACTGGTCATTTTGTGAAATGAGGTTGTTCTGGAAGTGGGATGAAATCTTTCTTCAGAGCAAAGGGAAGGGTGTGAAGCTATTGCAGTACAAGTTGATGTAGTATTTTGGATATCAGTAAAGTTTTTCATAATGTTTCTCACAGTACCTTTCTGGACAAAATGTCCAGTGCATAGCTAGAGAAAACCATAATGTGATGGGAAACAGTTGGCTTACAGGTGGCCCTCAAGGGTTGTAGTAATTGGAACCACATCAGGTTTGTGGCTGGTCAGTAGTGGGATTCCACGGGGCCCTGTTTTAGGGCCAGTTCTCTTCAGTATTTCTATCAGTGATCTGGATCTAGGACTCAAATGCATACAAAGTAAGATTGCAGACAATACTAAATTGGGGAGAGCTGTTGCCTCCCTCAAAGATGCAGAGGCTCCATGGAGAAATCTTAGTCAATTAGAGGGTGGGGCAATCACAGAAAGAGAAAAGTCTCCATGTGCTGTTCCCTGGAATAACTACTGTGACCTCTTTTGTCCAGGATTAAAAAAATCTGTTATTCACCCAACTTGCTCTGCTGCTTTTGCTGAATTGAATTTATTTCCCCATTTTCTTTGGGGGATGGAAGTGAAGTTTGTCCACATGACTTTACAAGTCCTGATTTCACTCTTGTTTTAACTATTTTGTGTAAGTATTTCATCGGTGTTACGGGGTGGATGTCATACTACTCTTTGTTCCCTGTTCTTTCCTGAATCCTGTGAGGAAAATATGGGAGAACAATGTTTTTGTAGAAATCAGGGTATACATTTCTCTCTCTCATTTTTAAAGTGTCAAAGCACATACCACATGTTCAGTATTCAAATGGATGTTCTTTATAGGGCCAGTGCCCAAAGAGAGAGGTCAGAAGAGATCATTCCTCTATGGGTGCTGATTGGAAGACACTGCTCAGCCCTCACTGCTACTATCACAACAGCAGAAAACACTGGTGAGGGAAGAGCTGTGCTGCAATGTTATGCTGTACTGGAGAGTTTCATTTGTTGCAGAGATGTCACAGGTGGCAAGGTTGAAGTGACCTTAAAAGGTCCAGACTGCTGTGCCTCTTTTCTTGCTGACATTTGTCATATTTAGTAAGAAGCTTTAGAATCCTAATCCTGTCCTCTGGTATGTGTGCAACCCTTCCTGCTGCACATCTAGTATGAGTTCTTTCATCCAAACCATCAGTGCAAACATTAAGTTGTTCAAGACCAAGGGCAGACCTCCAGGGAATCCATTAGATGTACGGTTTGATTCATGCTTTCCTAAAAGAATCAGCTGAGGCAATGTTATAAACCACACCAAAATCTAGGTATTTCAAAGCTATTGTTTCTGCTCTGCCTATGAGAACCATTATCCTGTCATAGGAAGAGAGCAGATCAGCTTATCTTGTTCTTGACTGCTATTTATCATGCTGTTATTTTCTAGGGGCTTACATGCTGATTGTTTCCCTCATTTCCGCAACCCCCCCCCCCCCCCCCCCGAAAAAGCTGTTTCTTTTCTTCCTTCATGTCCTCTCTATTTGATTTTTAGCACCACATTTGCCTTGTTTTTTGGACTCTCTCTTCATTCTCTGTGATATCTCAATGACAACAGCTAATGCTTCTGTGGTTGCTCAGTTACTATTTCACACAAGAATGAGATTCATTAGGCACAACTGATGTGAAAACAGCTAATTTATCAAAGTATCTGCTGCATCTGATGTCTTATTCCTTTTTCACTAGTGCTAATTACATTAGCTACTTGACATAAGATGGTGTTTCTTCTTTCTTGGTAATACTGATTCACAAGTTACTGTTTTCAGCAGGGCAGAAAACACTCACCTGGGCTTCCATCTCAATCTGCTTGTTTTCTCTTGCTAGTGATATCTCCTTTTGGACCTTGATCTTTGCAGTTTTTTTTTTATCTGCGTAGGCTCTCACTTGTATCAATTCCACCTGACTTACAGCTTCTATGTGATTTGATGAAAAGACCACAGAAGGATCAATCATTTTATCCACCCACCTTTGTTCAGTTTATTCTGTCCCCCATGCTGAGATTGTTTCCTCTTCTATACCAAACATTTGACTTCTCAGGTCTTAGCTATTAGTTCCCAGAATTTCTTAAACTTTGCTTCATTTAAGTCTGTTGTCCTTAATTGGCTGGACAGTTCTCGTCTGTCATTTTGTATATGCTTCCACCCAACCTCAATTTCACAAGCAGGGTGACATCCACTGCTATTTTTCCCTATGCACCTCTCCTTCAGAAGCTGTACTTGTTCATGGTTAAGTTAATTAGTTCACCGTGTCTTTTGCAGTGATTAAATCATTTTAAGACTTCCTTCTCCTGGTTATTCACTATATTTATTCTATTAGTTTTTGGACATCAAAACTCACTTCTCAAAGCTTCACTATGAATAAATATTCTCCCTAAATCATGAGCTCTTCCTAGTATAACCTTATGAGGTATTTGTTCTTTGTTGCAGATGTGAAGCCCTTTCTTTTTTCCTACTTTTGAAAGGAGCATGCTGTGTTATTCCTGTGCTCTTCGCAGACATGAATACTAAAGCATTTTTAAAAGAATCATTTGAGTTGGAAGGAACTTTTAAAGGTCATCTAGTCCAACTCTCCTGCAATGAAAAGGGACACCTACAGCTAGGTCAGGTTGTTCAGAGCCTGGTCCAGCCTGATCTTGAGTGTCTCCAAGGATGGATATCTACTGCATCTCTGGGCAACCTTTTCCAGTGCTTCCCTACCTTTTTTTTTTTTTTTTTTTTTTTTTTTTTTCCCTACAATAAAAACTTTTTTTCTTACACCAAATCCAAATTGCCCCTCTTTTAGTTTGAAATCACGTTCCCTTGCCCTGTTGCAACAGATTCTGCTAGAAAGTATGTCTCTTAAATGCAAGATGGAGTTACCATGAAAAACCAAGTCTCTGAGAAACTTGATTGCCCCTGTGAGAACTGCCTTGAACTTGTGAAACGTAGGGATTCAGTGGCCTGCTAAGGCTATTGTGAAAGTACCTAGTTTTACACTATGGAAAACTGAAACACAGATTTCAAATGGATAATCAGAATCATGAATGCATTTTTAAAATCCTAGTCTCATTTGTATAGCAGCACATAATTACTAGTAGTTGAAGAGTCAACAGATATCAAAAGTTTTGTTACTATTTGAGTGCTCGTGATACCGATAATGCCTTTTGAACATACCATCATTTATTTACTTTTGTCTGTTTTCTCAATAAAGGGCCAAGGATTATTTTTCTGTCCCTCACAGTGTATCTAACATAGTGTATCTCTCCATTTCTAACCTCATTTCCTCCCCCAAAATAGGTTAGTTATGCTTAGTGTACCTATGCGGTCTATTTCTAAGCATGCCCCATCCTCTCTGTTATGCCTGTCTGCTACCTATGCAAGTATTAACTAGCATGGAGCAAAATCATGTTGGGACATTCAAATAGTTGACTAAAACAGATATGTATGGGCTGGGAAAATACTTCCTTTTTTTTTTTTTTTTTTTTTTTTTTTTTTTTTTTTTTTTTGGCAAATGCAGCTCCAGAAAAACCTTTCATTAAGTTGCTGTTAGCCATGCGGTGACGTTCTCAGGAAAATTGCTTTACTTGTTACTACTAAAACTTTTGAGTTTAGATTTTCTAAACGTTTTACCCAATGCATAATTGGAAGACAATGATTATTCCACCAGAGTGAAAAATTAAGTTATTATTTAAAAACATATATTCAACAGTATTACAGTGCATTTCATCACAACACAAATAGAAAAGTTTGAAGAACAATGTGTGTTTAGAACAGCAGTTTAATACCAGGAGAAAACTGAGTTCTGACAGTTCTTCCTAGCCCATATTTTAAACGAAAATGGATTATTTAGTATTATTTACTAAATCATTATTTAGTATTTCATGTTATATATTAGTATTTTATGTATATATATATTTTAGCTTCAACAAATTTGTTTTTTTATGTATTATGACTGATTTTATATATATATATATATATATATATATATGTGTATATATATATATATATATTTAACTGCAAAGGAGCCTGGGTGGTACAGATCAGTGCTATGTACTGCCTGGAGGAGCATGCTGTTCTCAGCAGTTGTTTTGATTCTGTGGAACTATGTCCAAAGGTTAACAATGAGTGTAAGTCCCCAATGAAGGACAGTAGTTAGCACAACTTCTTCCCCTGCTTTCTGTCTCTCTCTTGTGGTACATCAAGCCAATCCGTTTGTGTACATCATACAAGGCCTCCCTGGTTTGGCCCCACTCAGGCCAAATGGGAGACCATGGCTCTCTTGTCCATGACAGAAAATCTCAGTTTCTCACCTGTTTATGTCTGAGAGTGTTATGAACTGTGATTGTTTATTACTAAGCGTTAAAGCTATGTGACAGGCTTGAGCCACTCTAGAGGTTCAGTTATACCTCCAAGGCAGTTCCACTCTCCCATTCTGCCCCATTTTCCTTGCTTTCACTCTTCACTTTGCAATCTTGATCTCTCTGTTGAGCTGGCTCTGTGTTTCCTCTGATTTTGCTCCAAGCCAATGCAAACTTGCTCAAATAGTAGAAAATCAATCTTGTGGATTTTTTCCTTCTGTGTTAGGCATTGGTTACTGCTTGTGCTCTAGAGGCAGATTTGTGTGGGTAAGAAATATGACATTCGGAATGTGTGTTTGCATACATACATGGGTTTCCTTTTCGATCACAGCAAACATTAAATGGGCTCATCTGCACCATATAACCCCCACACTTGGAACTGATTCGGATATATGGACAGTTTACTTAAGGGTAAGTGCATCAGCTGAGTAGCAGTAAGATGCAATAAACTCAGCCATGGATAAGACCTTTGTCTAGCTCCAGTTATTTGAATAATAACTCCCTGGTAAGTGCAACACTTGAACTTTGGTCAGATTTCCTCCATTGAAAAGTGTATTTGGATTTCTAGACTTTGGTCAGCAGAAAAATCAATGGATAAATTCTGGTCTAATTCAGCTAACAGCCTTGTGCTTCAACTTAGATGCCCTTACTGCTTAGACATAAAAATTTGTCACTGAAGACATTAGCCTCTTTCTATTGATTAGGGAGGGAACTTTGACCTTTAAATCTGGAGAAACAAAGGAAGTGCAAATAGGGTGCCTAAGGCTGGGTGACTGGATCCTACTCATTGAGTATTCGAATAAAGATAGAAGAAAAAAAAAAGGCCAAGTTTGGAAGGCTCCTCTGGAGACTACTTAGTTCCAAATTACTGCTCAAGGCAGGGTCTCCTAGAGCAGGTCAGGGCTGTGTCGGGGCAGATTTTGAATATTTCCAAGAATGGTAACTCTAAAACTTTTCTGTTTAACCTGTTCCATTTTTACTTAGCATTGATTTTCACTTTTCTTATGTTTAAATGTACTTTCTTGTACTTTGGTGCGTGATCATTGTTTCTTGTCCTCGGAAACAATGAGAAGAGCCAGTCTGGTTGTGCTTTCTTTACTCTCTGCTGTCCGGCACTTATGCACCTATGATGTGGTTTTATCTCTAGATTTGCATCTGCGGCAGGAAGACAGAAGGCCCACAAGCTCATCAGCCCAAAAAGGGGAGAAAGGGAGCGAAAGGGGAAGGGAAAAAAAGCCACAAAAAAATTGCAGCAATGCTCTAAGGAGGAAAACAGAGTTCACTAATTATAGTAATGAAAATGCAAGTTAATTGGGATTGATGCTAATATATCAAATAAATTTGAGAGTTTCTGAAAACCAAAGTTCTTACTCTGATCTGCCAGTGAGCAAAGAGACAGTCCAGTGACTTCCAGTCAGTTTTATCTTTCTCTCTCTCCAAAATGAAAAATGACGGAAATGAAAAAGCAGTCTTCTCTTCCGAGTCTGGAGCTGCAGCATTAACTCTTTATTTCCCAGTGCACTGCGTGTTTTTATGATGTGGAATACCAATAACAAACAGCAAAACCATGACAACCTAATTCATAAGTTCCTCAGAGCCTTCTCTTCTCCAGGCTGAACAATCCCAGCTCCCATTTTCTGTGTTAGGAAGTTGCCACTGAAGCACTCTAGAAGACTTCTGGACTGCTTGTGCCCTGCTGTAAAGTCCCTCCAGCTGATAATGGGGTTATTTAAGTCCCCCGTGAGGACAAGGGCTTGTGACTTTGTCCAGTTTTCTGAAGAAGAAATCTTAACCTCCTACTTGTTCATGATCAGGTAATCTGTACCACAACAATAACTTTGTTTAGATAACAATATTAAAATAGATATTTTTGTTGTAGTATGGAAACATTTTACGCATTTCTAGAAAAACAATCATTTTAATTATCTAGAAATTAATAAAGAAAAATTGAATAATGATATATCGGTGGCACAAGTAGGTTAGAGGCACCTAATAAACCATATAATTTGGGTGTAAATGTTTTACTGTATGACATTAAAATATTATCTTAGTATATGCTAGCTACATTGTTGATGTTAATATTTTAAAATAAATCTTTCCAGGGCAAGGAATGTATCTTCCTATGTGTTTTGTACGATAAGTAGATTGTTGCTGTGAACTATGAATAACGGCTTAGTGGCCTCAGCAAAAATGACTTTATATAAACTTTATATAAACTCTACTTGTCCTTGAACATTTTCTCACTTAAATATTCTATGTATGCAAGATACTCTACAGAGGTCAATGCAAATGCATATACATTGCTTAAACAGAGTGACATAAAAGGCGAGGAGCTAGGGTAAAAACAGTAAATTTAATGGAAAAATGGCTATATGACTTGGGACAATAGAACTAGGACGATCAAATACTATACTAGGAACATAAAATGATTTGATAGGTGGGATGTGGTTAATGAGGCTAGACTTTATAATTGTAAAACTAAGATACTAGGACAGCACAATGGGTAAGGAATTAGGACAGCAGTGATTGAGATGTCTTAGCGGGAAGGCTTGTAATTCTTCACCGTGGCACTAATAATCCTTGATAGATATTGTACCAGGATTCATTCAGATTTGAAATCTTTCTCTCTAGCTCCTTGGTTTATGTGGCTTTTGTTTCACTCCCCAGAACAGTGGTACTCTGTCAGACCAGGAGCTTGACCGAAGACAAGTTGGTGCTGGCAGGGCAGCTCAGTTGCAGCCAGTAGGGCAGTCTTTGGGGCTCACTGGCAGTGTAGTGGAGTGTCTCAAAGGTTTTCAGTGCTGTTGGCTTCCTCAGAGCATGTGATTCAGGGCCACCCAGAAGAAATGAGCTGGGTTAGCACAATGACAGTATGTGCTGGTGAATTTTTCCTTTAAGACTATGAAGATTCAAAATAAGCCTTCCTGAGGACAGTAGATCATGAAGGTGGATATTATTGCAAATGATATTGTATGAGTGACATCCAATTGCTGTGAAAGGCAATGCTAAATAACTGTCTTCTTATCTCTAACAACAATGAAGAGCATATGTTACTGTATGATTAACAACTTGGTTCTGAAAAACCACAGGTGAAATTTTCTAAGGGAGATTGCTGAGTTTTTCATATAATTCAAGGAATCCAATTTTCTTACATTTATAAAAGTTTGTGGGATTAAAGCCAGGCAGTTTATTGTATGTTAAATTGGTAAACAGAGCACTCAGTTTTATACTTGCATTAATCTCCATTGCAGAAGTATAGGGGGACTGTGTGCCTGGGAAGGCAAAAGCTGTTGTGAATACTGCAATACCATGCAGTGATGTAAAATGCCTCATGTGAGTTGATTAGGGATCTAGTTAAACACAGAGGGATCTATTTTGGTATATGTGAATATCAAAAGCATTGAAAATACAGCTTGGAAAAAAAACCTGAAGGATAAGACAGTGTTTTCCAACCACCTAAACTGGCTGCAAAAATGAATTCTTGGGACTTTCTATTTCCAAAAACACTGAGTGTACCATTAAGACACTCTTGCTTTATTTTGGCTCTCTGATCTTCTGTGTCTTTCCAACATTAGAATGCAACAGGAATAAAATGGAAATTAAAAGTTGAAGTTAGAATAATAGAACTCCAAATCAAATCTCTTAGTTTTGGATAATGGAATAAATCTGGCATTTTTCATTCCCTTTCATATGCTGTCACACTGTATCATTCTAATTATAAAATTAGGGACGATTTTTAAGGAAATAGTTTGTGAGTTTTGGGGCTGGGAGACATTTTCTTACATAGTGGGGAAAAATGGAGAACATGTAAGTGGATCACGAAAAGAAGCACTGCTTCTGGTAGCAATTAGAAAGAGATATTACTAGACATGAGGAATTTCAGTAGGAAATGATAAAAACCAACATAATGATAATGATTCACATTAACATTATATGCTTATTTGGAAATAAATGATAGTGATTATGCAAATCCTTTATTTCTGTTTTGATAATACTTGTTGGTGGAAGTATAGGGAATTACGTAATTTAGAAAAACAAGTGCTTGTTTCTGATTTAGATATGGTGTCACATTCCTCAGTGCTGCCTGGTTTAAGAACTGTCAGTCAATTTAGGTCTTGCTGATCATAAAGCACAAGAACATTCCAGTATGTAATTTTGTGACATAGATGGTGTTTCACAGCAGTCTCTCAAACTTACAGTCTCATGCCCAGAGCAGATGGACACCAACATGGCCAGCTTATTTTTCTTGGCATTACTGAGCAGTTAATAAGTTTTAACCACACTTTTGTCCATCACCAATTAGGGATACTGATAAAGTCATCAGATTCTAATTCACTAGGAGTGTGTATTGTAGAAGGTAAAAGTCTGAGCAGCACAGTCTGGCCCTGGTTGTTTGCCTGAGCACTGTATTATTCTTGAATTTAGAGATTGTGGCTGTGTGTAGAAAGGCAGAGGGTGTGTGTTAACATATATAAATAATAAAGATATCTCATGTACATGGAGTAAGGGCTGACATTTCTTAAATGCGGGAAATGGATTTTTTTTTTCTGCCCTTTCTCTGGCAAATAGGGATTTCTCTGCTTGATTTCTAAACTAGGCTTCACACAATGGGAAAAGTTTGTTGTTGCTATACAGGCAAAATGTTCTAATGTCGGTGCAGCTTTATCAGCATAGAGAGATTTCTTATACCAGTTCCCCAAAGGAAACAATAGTTGCAACTTATCCCCTATCTATGCTTTTGTTTCCAGAATTAAGCTTGAACTTTTATCTATTGCATAGAAATGAGCACAGAATAACACAAGCTTTAACTGATAATCTATACTGACATTTAAGTTTTGCCTTAGAGGAAGGTACCTCCTTACCCTCCCACCTTTACTTCCTCTGAATTTCATACAGTGGTAAAGAGAGCTTCCACTGTGTTCTTGAATATTTATTTATTTATTTATTTATTCATTTATTTTGTGATAGGTGTTGACTTTTCTCATTTTAACCTTCAGCGCATGGGAAAGGAAAAGATGTTAGGTCTGTATAGAAACAAGAACAGGAGGAAGTCACCATACTGCCTTATTCCTCTATTTTACCAGTCCTAATATTTTCTGTTTTTCTGCTGCTTATGTCAGCTATGATCAGGAGCAGGAAGAAGATTATTTCAATATCTGTGGAGCAGAAGGAGAGCTGACATACTTAGGGGCAGAAATATTTCAGAACAACAAAAGGAAAGAAGCTTACAGATACTTAGTTTAACCTTGGCTAGCTTTTCAGTAAGTAACTGTTCAACCTTTTGTTATGAAGATTCTATCTAGCCTAGCATACAGCTTTTGCCTTCAAATGAATTGTTCATTTATCTTTCAAATAAAGTTTACTATATCACTTCTAGGATTTTCCAATAGGGACATAGCTAGAGAAAGTAGGACTCCATCTAGGAAAAGCAGGACAGCATGTTCGCATGTCCTTTAAGATCAAGCGGATTAATCTCTTGAATTTGCTTTTACCCTCTATGTAAATATGTAAAAACAGGCTGGATTATTAGGTTTACCTTGTGCAGTCGCTTTGGTGACACTGACCTACACATCAGCCTCCTAGAGTTCTATTAAAAATAAGATTAGTAAGGAAATAAAGTTCAAGGGTCAGAGCTTTGGTAAACATCTGAAGTTGAAGGAAGCAGTTAATTAATACAGACACATCAAATAGCTGTTGAGGTTTCAGACCTTGGATTTGTAACACAAGTAGATACAGAGGAAGGAACAAGTAAGGCAACGTCCCCTAATTCAGATATCACAGTGAATGAGAGGTTTCATGAGACTTCTCCCAAACTTTCTAGCTACCGTGATATTGAGAACTTGGCACGTCCTTCAGACAGAATTCTGCCTGTGGGCTTTTTATCACCCAGACACTACTTTTACCTCACATTTTACTTTTACCTGGCTAGAGTAAGGTGCTTGCACTTACATTTATAGTCTTTTCTGAGAGACTACACTAAACTCACTGCATGCTTCCTCAGGCCCTATGGGAGAAGCAGGTGGGCTTGCAGGCCTTTTCCCATGCAGATCCCCTTGCAGTAACAGGTGACGTAGGGGTGATGCCCATGATTGTGATGCCTGCAAAAGCACGAAGAGATGTAGTTGCAGCTCTGGAAGTGAGAGGAGGTATAGGATTTAGGAGAGATGAAATGCAATTTGGTATCCTGTCTGGAGCTCTGCTTAGCTGTTGCTATGCTTCATTGTTCACTCTAGGATTCCTACCTTCTGTGAGTTGGCTTTCTCTTGAGCATCTGAAGAATGTACTTTATCTGTTGTGTAGGTTTAACTTTAAAAGTAGAGTGAATATACAGATTTCTAAGGACTGCATGGATTTTGAACTTTGAGCTTCTTTTTGAAGCTGAGAAGCATGTGTAGAATGAGCTCTTATTGCTGGCAACTGTCTTCCGCAATTCCTACCGATATAAAAGGACTTGAGGATCACAGCGGGAAAAGAGGAAAGAAATTCAGCCTTTCTTTCAGAGCTGTGCATCTTTAATTCCCTTTGATCTTTTGCTTAGTATTTGACTAAATGTTTGGATGTGGGCTGAACTACCTAATCAGAGGCAGTTCGTAATAACTGTATTAATGCTATGTGGTTCAATCTACCTCTGTAATCTTGCAGACCAGGATATAAGGACTTGGCAGTGGTTTCATTCATAAGTGAGAGGATATATAAAGTCAGTTTCATGCTGCTTTTAGATTTTCAGAGGCAATTCTCCAGGTACAGCAAATTCTGTGTCTGTTTGCTGAACCAAATTGACAGTGTTAAAATAATGTCTTATTGTTAATATTCACAGCAGTGATTACAGGGGGAGAGTACCTCACACTTGTTAGGTAAGACTAATGTCAACAGAGCATTTCAGATATGTAGGTACTTTAACCACAGCCTCAGACCAGGTAACCTTGATTTGAACAGCTCTCTAATGTCAGGATTTTTTTTTTAATCCTCCGGCGACTTTCACAATGATTTTCATAATAAATCACACACTCATTCTAAAGACAGTTCCAGATGTAACTTCCTACTTTGCTGCTACTTCTCTAGATTTAAAATCTATTTCTGATAACTGAGATTTAGGCTACACCTATGCTGTTGAATTTAACAATGGTACAACATTTGCAGACATTTGCTGGAAAGGTCCCTGACACTGTTTTTGCCCAGGATTGTTAGCATTTTCTGAATCAGTGTCTAGGTACAGTGAGGGGCTTAGAACAAGCCAGGGAGCATGCTTGTTGTGGCAGTTTGGATGACCTGTGTTTTGGAGGCTAAGCGAACTTAATTGCAGAGGCACAGCAATGTTTTGCCAGCTGCTCTTAGGGCCGGAAAATGGGTCCTGGCATGTTTCCTTTACTACTATAGATATAGCCTTCGGGTTTTTGTCTTTGGTCTTGTTAGGAAATATTTTCCTTCAGATGAAGCAAAAATCACTTTATTAAGTTATTTTTATCACTTTATTTATTCATTTATGACTTGGAACTAAGTAGAAGCTGGTGATCTCATGGAACTTTTCAATAGAAAATCAGGAAGAGCTTGTGTGTCCCCCTCATTACCCTTTGTCTATGCTGGTAGTATTTGAAAAGTGAACTACTTTTCTTAAATCATAGTAATGCTGCTGTTTGGGTCTTTGCATTTCAGGGTGATTTGTCATATTAGAAGCATGGCAGGCCAGTGAAAAAAATTTAGTTCATTCCCTTTTGGTCAGTTCTGTGCTAATTATTTGTTATCTTTGTAGGAAATTTAATTCCAGTATGAAGATAATTTTTGTGAATGTTCTCCTGAGAAAACTTTCTGAATGCTCAATACCTACTGATGTTAAGCTAGAGATGAAGATCATTTATTATTTTCATAAAAAAATAAATAAATTGATGAAATACGGGAAGAGTTATCATATTTGCACCTCTAAGGTATCACAGGGCCAAGCAGAAAATCATAGTATATGAGGTACTGAATTGAGACTGTCAAATTTAAATTCACCTTTCCTTTTTTACTGAAAACTGCGGTTATTTTTGTAGTTTGTAGAGCCATATTGGTCTCACTGGTGTGAGGGAAGCACAGGCCAATGTCCTGAGAGGCGCTGGAGGGGTTTGTCCTTATTGCTTGAAGGTGGTGGAGGACTTTCCAGGGATGATGCTTTGGCCCAGCTCATTCCATGGTGGAGGGAGAGCTATGGCAAGCTGACGTGTACCCAAGGTGCAATTCCTGTCTAGAGAAATCTCTTGTGATTACATTATAGGGTGTCTTTATCTTCACCTGCAACACTCAGTCTCAAACTTCAGGGCATATATACTTGTTTGTGGAAGGGAAAAATGACATGTAATTAACAGAAAAGCTTTGGGTCCTGTAGCCCATTGCTTGTCAGTGTGATTATAGCTCTTGAATATCAGACTTGAAAGGACTGACTAGCTCAAATAGTAAGGCTTCTACGCTTTCTATCTGGGGGGTTTTCCATTGTCAGAAGAATTTTTCTGGTAACTTCCATTAGATATCTATTTTTTAATTTTTTGGATGTTAGCCCAATTTTTCAAACTCTTTTCATTCCACACCCTCCAAAGGAGAGACATCAGATCCCAAACCAGTCACATCTTAAATGTGGACTCAGTAGAAATCTGAATTTCACATCCTGTGTCATCACATAGCTTGATGTATCATACGTAGCTCTTCATCATCTTTGTAATCTTTTCCAGTTCCCTATTATGTACAGTTAAAAGGTAGATGGGATGTTAGACCTGTTCAAACAAGACTAGTAGTATTTTAATTCGGCTTTGTTTATGGGGGAACTAAACACATTGGTTTAAATTATGAGGTTCATGGGAACAGTTACAGTTTTCAAATTTGGATTGCATACATTTTCCTCTTCTGACATTTTCTTTCTTCTTCAAAGTGCCCATTTTTGAATGGCAAAGACAATAATTGGTTAATTATCCCCTCAACTGGCAAGATAAACAGGATATTATCAAAGAAATGATCAATTTAATCAAATATGCGAGTATGTAGTGGAAAGACAGAGGTCTGCACTGCAGTTTAGTCAACAGCCCACATCAGTATCAAGGCAACATTGTGTTGAGCAGCACCAACCCCATTGCAGAGCTTAGAGCTCCAGTTTGATCAGTGATCTGATGACTGAGAATGGGTCAGGAACAATCAAAACTCTTAACACTTCTATAATATTATACAACGCTCTTCATCATATTTGAAAAGTTGTGGCTGTCAGGTGAGGTCCTGGGTGACTGGAAAAAGTGTCATGTCACTCCCATTTAGAAGAAAATGAGCAAGGAGGATCTGAGGAACTAGAGGCCGGTGAATCTCACCTCTGTGCCTGGGAAGATGGTGGAGCAGATCCTCCTGGTTGACATGCTAGATCATGTGAAGAATGAGCGTGTGATCCGAGACAGCCAGCATGGCTTCACCAGGGGAAGGTCATGCCTAAACAGCCTGGTGGCCTTCTATGACAGAGTGACAGCACTGGTGGACAAAGGGAAGGCGACCGATGCCATTTATCTGGACCTGTGCAAGGCCTTTGACATGGTCCCCCACCAAATCTTTATCTCCAGATTGGAGAGATGTAGATTTGATGGATAGACCACCTGGTGGGTGAGGAATTGGTTGAAAGACTGCAAAGGGTGGTCATCAATGGTTCTATGCCCAGGTGGAGGCAGGTAACAAGTGGCATAACCCCAGGGGACTATCTTGGAACCGGTGCTCTTTATCATCTTTATCAGTGACATCGATGACACCAAGCTGAGAGGTGCAGTTGACATGATGGAAGGAAGGGATGCCATTCAGATGGACCTCAACAGACTTGAAAGGTGGACCCAGGTGAATCTAAAGAGGTTCAACACAGCAAAGTGCAAAGTTTTGCACTTGAGCCGGAGGAATCCCAGGCGTATATACAGACTGGAAGGAGTAATCCTTGAGAGAAGCCGTGCAGAGAAGGACCTGGGGGTTCTGGTGGATGAAAAACTTAACATTAGTCACCAATGTGCTCTTGCATCTGAGCTCAGAAAGCAAATGGTATCCTGGGCTCCATCAGAAGAGGGGTAGCCAGAAGGGACAGAGAGGTGTTTGTCCCTCTCTACTCTGCCCTTGTGAGGCCCCATCTGGAGCACTGCGTCCAGGTCTGGGGCCCCCAGCACAAGAAAGATAGAAAGCTGTTGGAGAGGGTCCAGAGAAAGGCCACAGAAATGATTGGAGGGCTGGAGCACCTCTTCTACAAAGACAGGCTGAGGGAGCTGGGCCTGTTCAGCCTGGAGAAGGCTGCGGGGTGACCACATTGCAACCTTTCAGTACCGAAAGGGAGCCTAAAAACAGGCTCTTTACAAGGGCCAACTCTTTACAAGGGTAGATAAAGGCAGGACAAGGGGAAATGGATTTAAGTTGAAGGAGGGAAGATTTAGGTTGGATGTCAGGAGGAAGTTCTTCACAGAGCGAGTGGTGAGGTGCTGGAACAGGCTGCCCAGAGAGACTGCGGATGCCCTGTCCTGGGAGGTATTCAAGGCCAGGTTGGATGGGACCCTGGGCAGCCTGGTCTGGTATTAGATATGAAGGTTGGTGGCCCTGCCTGCAGCAGGGGTTTGGAGCTTCATGATCCTTGAAGTCCCTTCCAACCCAAGCCATTCTGTGATAATGAGAAATAGTATCTGTAAGGGTTATGCTGAGTTTGCTCAATCTATCTAATAGTACTTGCAGTCTCCCTGTGCAAGTTTATGGGGTTGCTCCATGTTGAACCATGTGTTGATAAAAAATATGGCAGTAAGCTAAGGATATATGTGTGTGTGAACACATATTAAAATCTAATGGATGTTATAAAGCATTCTTGTATGAAATATTAAATTCACATTAAAAAAGGATGACAGTGGATACCAAGTCTCTGAGTTTTCCCACTATTTCTAAATATTGCCTCACTTAGTTCCTCCATGTGCTGGCTCCTGTGCTAAACTGGCTTAGGTAATGCCTGCACTATAATAAGCTGTACAAAAGAGGCTCCTCCTTTTTGCACTAGGCTCTGCTACCTGTATAAGATCCCTGCACAGCCCAGGTGTCTAACAGTGTGAGGCTGACAGCTCGAAGTTGTATGGGTAGTGATTAATACATCTCTTTCCCCAGTATTGCTTCTCTGATTGAGTTGTCTCCCAGTGCAGAAGCTTTTAGTAGGTTATGGATCAAGGTTAGATGTTTGGGAAAGTGTCCAAGCTGAGGCATGCAACACTGACTTCAGTGCAAGATGCACGTACCATTTTCAAGAAATCTTCCCAAAGCATTTTGTGAGCCATACTTTGCCAGTGACGGTGTCTCTTGACTCCCCTCACCTTATTTTATGAAGTCACGTGCTGATGGTTTGTCCTAGATCATGCCACTATGTGAAAAGAGAGAGCAATTGGCTCATCCTTTCATCTTTCTTCTTTTGTTTGTTTTCTTTTCCTACTCTTCTCTTCAGTGACATAAATTGATAGTCTCCTGCAAAAAGGTAATAGCATCAGGTAGCTGTAGTATCATTTGATGTTCCAAAAGCCTTTGATTATCTGGCAGCAGTTTAAAGTGCAGCTCCACACTGAAAAGTGATCTTAAAAATGGCACTGTGGGGTTCTGTGCCTGTCATCCTTAAATCATTTTCATATCAAATGCCTTCAGTGTGCAGTGAAAAAGGTGCTTATTTTTTTTTTCTTGCCTGTCAGCCCCTGTGAACTCAGCCTGGACTTGAAGTTCACACTGGGTTCTTTTCTTCTCCCATGTAACTGTCAGCATCTGAGCACACCATGGGCCAAATTAAGCCTTCAGCTATACCACAGTATGTCTATGGTGTTTGAACTGCACCTGTACTGCCACTTGTAAAGCCCTGTCTTTTCTGCAGTTTTGCTCTGGTGGCTGGAACGTATTAATTGGTTCTGCTGATGCATGACAACAAGAAATATAAATCATTTCCCTACATTTCTCCTGCCTTTAGTATGTGAACATGGGTGGAAAGCACACTTTTTTTTTTTTTTTTTTTTTTTTTTGGTCTCTAATGCAGACTGCACTGGTTACAGGTCTCTGGGGAGAAAATGTCATAATTTTTTTACAAAGTATTTTTGAGATAAAAATTGCTCTCTAAAGAAGAATAAGCCTACTTTTCATATAACATTTTTAACTAATTTGCTTTACTTTCTTACTTTGCATATGTCATTCTTGCTCAGCATGAGCTACTCAGTCTTGTTTTTCCTGTTATTCTTGTTCTTTTTGTACTTTTTTGAAGGCCTCTGTAAATTTGTCACAGAATACACATCTTATCTGATGACTATATTCTTCTGTCTCTCTACCAATTGAAGATCACTTGCGTTTCAAACTGTGATATGTTTTATTTCAAACAATCATAAAATCACAGAACAGATCAAAATCAGGCTTTATACATATAAAATTTGCTGTTGCATGTATGTATGTGTTGCAGGTGTGCATAATAGCTTTCCAAAGATGTTGTTTTCACAGACCAAAGTCCCAATATTCAGCAATAGTGGAAAAAAAACCAAACCCATTGTATTTTATCAGTCAAAGAGAGAGATTGGGCAGGAAGTGCATGCAGTTCAAAGTAGTTTTGATTTATTGGCCAACAGTTTGACCAGTTTGCATGAAAGGGAAAAGTAGAAGTTCTTAAAAATCAATTAATTTCAACTTTCTGAAGTTCCAGTAGTCCTTATCTGGCTGCTTGTTTACAGGACAGCCAGCTAACTAAGATGAGCTGACTAGTTCTCTGCCAAATTGCCTGTACACAAGGCACTGCTTTTTCGTAGAAGAGCAAAACGAACCCTGAAGAAACCCATCACTGTTCTTGCATACAAAACTAATACAACATACAAGCATAAGAAGAAAAAAATGAAGTAATTTTAGCAAACCATGCTTGCTTTGAATTCTAGAGGTTTAGTTTTGCTTAATTCGAATAATGAGCTGCAGACCCTTTATGCTGGCCTGCAGACTGGCTGGCTTCCCAAATAGTTCTTTGAAGGTGGGTCCAGGTTCCCTTTGAGCATGTGAGATTAATTTCTGAGTGTATTTAGTAGCATTCCTTTCAAGTAGTTATCTGAGGAAGTGCCTGTTGGTTAATATTGCCCAGTGTAAGGTGGGGAAGGAGACAGAGATTAACTAGCTTATATTAAAGATAATGGAGACCGATGGGGTCCAAATTTGTAAAGGAACAATTTTAATCTAGAGACTGTGCTCTGTATTGGCTGGTCCAAAAAACAAAAACAAGAAACAAAACAAAACAAAAAACCAAACAAAAAAAACCCCACAAAGCACAGAGCTCGATAAAATGAGTGTAGAGGGATAGTTCAGACTTTGTTCTACAGCTTGATGTCTGCCACTGTTTTCTTCCTTACTTCTGAACAGGTGTTGATAGCAATAACCCAGGCACCTGTAAGTCCAATTTCGACTGTACAAATAGAATTGATAGAACTTTATCATGTAAATGGCTGCTGAAGGGCACTGTTAATGGAAGTGAGTTCTGCCATTCTTTGCGCATTCATTGCAACATGGCTACCAATCACTTCTCTTCCAATGGGAAGAACAACAAAAATGTAATTGGAAACTGGAAAGGTCCATCCCTGGAATATTTCATGAGATGGTGTGGAGTGCTAGAAAAAGGTTTATGTTCTATGCCACTTCTCTGGTAAAGACTTGCATAACTCACTTGTGGCTCCACCACTCCTGAGCAAAGCACTCATCCCAAATGCATGGCTATAAAGTCTTTATAGTGCCTTGCAAAGCGTGATGTACTATAAAGTTTTTATATCCAAGCATTTGGGATGACCATATTACATCATCACACATTTTCCCCATAAAGATTTAGGCTTACTGCTGCTGTGAGCCAACTAACCTTTACAGATGGTCCCTGGAATAGGTAAAAGTTCCCTGCTACATTTTGTTGTTGTTGTCAGCATAAATTTAATGTACTCCTTTTGTTTCATTAAGTCCAAGAGTTAGGCTGCAGGGGAAGTAGAATAGTGCGGTCAATACACAACTGGATTTGCTTTCTAGTTATATCAATCACATTGTCTCACTCCATTATTAAACATTTATGCTGTGGTAATGTTTACACAGTGCAGCTGATATACGAGCCCAGATGCAACAGCAATGTGCGTGTGGCGTGCATCGTGGGATCTCGTTTGTATGCTCTCAGCCCTTGGGGAATCTATAAAAGATTTCATTGTGTTAAGCAGCAATATAGACTAAAAAGATGTTTCCGGTTTCAATCTTCGTTTAATCTCAGTTCTTTGCTTGAGTGGTTTTCAACCAGATTAATTCACTGTTCTGCCTTGTTATGACCCTGTGAGATCTCACAGAGGAGGAAGACCTCAGGAATACACAAACTGAAGTAAAAAATGAAGGACGCCTCCATTCTTGGGTAGCAAAAATTTACTTTGCCTCAGCCACTTATGACACTGCACCCTCCGACCGTGTTTCACTGTCCATAGAAAGGGAATAGCACTGCTGAGTCATTGGATAAATTGGGTTGAGATAAATTGCAAAAGGGCTTTTTACGATGTTGAATGCAGGGGTGCGTATACAATTTTAAATTCTAGAATGGCTTTTGGACAGCTAGACAGTGCAAAATATATGAAAAGGTTACAGAATAGGTAAAGAAATGTGCTTGCTTGAGCAAAGATTATATACTTAAAGTTATCAGGGTGTCTGAAGCAACTTGAAAAATATGAACTAGGTGTTGTGATGAACACAACAATTTTAAAATCAGTAGCTTGGATTAAAACAGGAAGCCTTGAAACATTGCCTCTTTAAATATATTTGTGTTTAAAATTGAAGTTATTTTACAAGTAAACTATTTTCAGGTGAGGGTTTTTTTTTGTTTTGTTTTGTTTTTTTTTTAGTAAATGTGCATTTACAGAACAAGAGTTGTTACAATTATGGGAAAATGATTTAGATCTGCCGATTTAGGGGAAAAAAAATAAATGAGAAAGTTTCCAGATTCAAGGGAAAAAACAATCTGTATGGAAAATGTTTGGACCAGTCTCCTGAAAGAATTAGCATTCCTCAATTTTTACATATAGTTTCATGAGTTTTATTAGCTTAAATATTGGTGCTGATTGAGGAGATTGGGGCTTTTTTGTGCCAAAATGCATTAATCAGACAAGGTAGAATATGGGTCTACTCCAGAGTTGTACTACATTATTAGATTTTAAAAGTTATTTGTTTAAAGCACTCTTTCTTTTTTATTTATCTCTGGTTTTGATCTCATTATTAGGAAATTGAGTCCACAAGTTGGTTAATCCTTGCCCTTTCAGCTCTACTTTAAAGCAGGTTTCAGTAGATTTTTAGAAGTACAAGATCAACTGAAAGCTGTAATTCTATATTTGATGATCATCAATATGCAAGGAAAGGAAAATAATGTCGCTCATTGTAACCCATTCATTCACTGACATCTGTTTCTGACAGCAGGCAGAATCTGAGTTTCTGCCATACACTTTCAGCAGCTAAACAAATGGGAAAACTTTGACAATCTGCAGTGCTATGTTAGATATGGAAATCGCGTCAGTGTAGTTCACCAGGTAGAATGCAGAGCGTGTTGTATTTGTGCATGAGATAGAAAATGATCATTGCTTTCTTATGAAGAATACAGCCAGTCATCAAGTAGGTAACATTTGGTGTAATTGAATGAGTTGTAGAAGGGAAAATTTGAGACTTAAATGATTTCGGGCTGGAGACTTGTAAATTTTCACAGAATTAATAAAATGGATGAAAAGTCCTCCTTTGCTGTATGTCTAGAGCTGTCTGGTGCTGCAGACTTATCTCTAATTGACGTTAGGTCTTAATGAGTAGTCCCTCTGTATGTTTATTTCTGCTTTCTAGCTACTGTTTATATGTGCCTAGTAATGGTGAAAAACGTCTTCCAGGTGCAGTATAATGTAAATGTGAAAGACAAAGCTCTGAGGGACAGAACTGAGCACTGCAGCTGACAGCTGCACATATGATGTCCCCTGCTGGAATAGTTTAATACAGCCCACAATCAATTAATTATGTTTATAGTTTGTGGAGAGAACTGCAAAGGCTGTCAGGTGCAGTAAAGAAAGTCATTTTGGAAAGGCATAGATGGAAATGTATACATTCCTTCTTGAAATAGCTGATACCTGTATCTAAGATACTCTCCAGTATCTTAGATTATGAGAATGAAAATAAGTTTGCATGACCTCATGTGCTCTTTTGCATTGTCCTTCATTTGACATTTATGTTGGTCCAAACTGAAAGTAATTTGAGTGCAGTTCTTGTCTGAATAATATCTAGATGAAAAGAGCATTTTAGAGTTCACTGCTTGTGTCAGTGAATTTCAGATCAAATCTGATCCAATTTACACAGAAAATTTAAAGACCGCATAATCTGATGTAGACTTATTTATTTTGAGATGGACATGGTGTTACACATCATTGTACGTGAAAGGATCTGAATCCTGAGCCTGGAAAGAGAACAGTCATATGTGAAGTAGTATTCTTCCTTTCTCCACTGTATTATTTATTGCCTATCAATCAACTCTTTAAGAATGGATTTTGCAGATGAAATGCCCTGATCATTCTGCTTAGACTTAGCTAATTGTTCTGGCCCTGCTGAAAGGAAGAGGATGCTCATTCACTCACAGAGCACTTGTTCTAACATGATAAAAGATATTTAAATCAGTGCAAACACACAATTCGCAGGTTTTGCATGCATCTGGCTGAGCATCTAAATCTACAAGCATTTATTCCTCCTTTTCAAACAATTTCTGACTACCCAGCTTGGTCTAATCAGATGTTCTCACTCAGATCATGCAAATGTCAGCCTATATGTAAGAATTATGGATCTGAGATTCAGTACAGGACTTACCTATACACCAGAACCAAACCCAGTGTGCTACATTTCCCGAATTGGCTAGTTTGTATGCTGGAAATGAAGGGGATGCAGCGGTTCCCCATTGCGGAGGGAGCTAAAATTTCTTTGTTTGAGCCCAAGCACAACAGAAAGTAGGGTATGCCAGAGCTGGCTCAAGCAGCTGATTCAGATATTTCTTGCTTTGTCAACAGTTGTTTTGGCCAAACTGTCTCCAGTGGAGATCTGGCCTTGAATATAGATTGTGGAATTGTATATTTCAATTAACTCTCCAAAGGGATGCTTCATCCCTTGCTGAGAGACCATTTGTGAGGTCTTGGAGCAATCTAAACCACTGCTTCCCCAACACCTGCAGTATAGGTAAAGTCCATAAGTAGTCTAGAGAAAACTTCTGTGCCTATAATTCAAAACAAAACGTATTTTACCCTGACAAACGACAGGGAAAGGTAAATTTGCTGTTCAAGTGTTTATATAGTTCTTAATGATTTAGAAGGCTCTGAATGAAATACTGTTTGGATCAGTATCATTACAATAAATAAGTATATACATAGATCTCAAAATCTGCAGACCCATCTGAATCTCCAGCTTGTACTAACCCACGGTCATTTTCCAGACTTGTGAACTGCATGGTCTAAGTTCTCTAGGTTTAAGCCAATCTAGAACTTCCCTCATTTCTATTTTTTGTTTTCATGCTCCTTCCTATGCCATAGCCTCTGCTTTTTTGAGGTGGTAGCCTTTACTGCTCCATTATAGTCAGGAGAATACCAACACTTTTCTTCCACTCAGAGCTATGACAAACAGGAATGGAAAAAATTCCCACTAGCGGCTTTCTGTAATTTCCCATTTGTGCACTGCAGTGCTGCATTTCTGCCACTGTGCAACATTATGTGAGTCACTAAATTGAATTAATTAATGTGATTTAGGTGGATGTCTGCTTAGCAAGCTATCACAGTTTGCTTCTCTCATCGGCATGTCCAGGAGTCTTTCAGGTAAGAATCTTTCTGCGCTAGGGTAGAGAACCAAGGGCTCTTCTCTCTGCACTTTGTAGCTGTGATTTGGCAAGAGGAAGGTAATTTACTGTTTTTAGTATGTCCTGATGTAAACATGTCCTAAGAATATGTGAGGCCCTGGGTGCAAAAGCAGTATGTGAGCAATGACTCTTAGTAGTTTCTGGTTGCTAAGTCTGCATAAAAGCTACATTTTTTGAGCTAATAGCCTAATAAATTAGATGGGCCAGCTCAGTTTCTTGAGAGGTACTGAACTGAGAGGCCTCCAGGTAAACCTTCTTAGGTTGCTTTGGAGACTCTTTTTGTTTAAGCTTTCACACCCTGTCCTTTTTAGTTATCATTTGGCTATTTTCCAAAAGAGTTCATCTGTATCTGTAGTTTGGGATGTACAACAAAAGTTTTTTGGACAGTCACAAAGCAATGCCAAACACTAGGTTTTTCTGCTTTGTGTAGTCTGTCTTCTTTGTCTGCATCCTGTTTTGAATATCTGCTGGACAAAGAGTTAGTCTGACTGCAAAGTACTGTGCTCACTAGTTCTTCCTATGTGAATACTTTCCTTTTTTCGCGTTATACTATGAGGACTTCCTCTTTCATAGGGAGTATTTCTGTCATGCTTACTTTTGACCTGCTACCAGCTAGTTTCAGCTGGTGACCTCTGAGCAAATACTTCCTTGTTCATTGTTTCACAGTTTCAAATGTCTGTGTTGCAATCCCCCCTCAGCTGGACACTGGAAATGAGACTAGTAATTTTATTTGTTCTTTATAATGGGAGCCATTCTGAAACTGCCTTCAGGCAACTTCTGTAATTGGCTTCATTGTTGTTTTCCTTCTCTGCTGTCTTTTTTTTCTAGCTGCTTTTTTGATATGGAGACGGAAGTAAGAACAGCAGACAGTTTTCATAAAGAGATATGTGGCGATGTAGAGGTGTTTTGCTTCAGCTGTCTATTACTTTTCTCATGATTCCAATACTTGATTTGTTCATTTAGCTCCTGCGCAATGTCATGCTGAGGTCTTTTTTTTTTTTTTCTTCCCCCCAATGAATTACTGAAAGCTGAAGATCTCAGTCTTGTTGGTAATCTTCTCCAAGACCACTCCTGCAGAACTGGCAGCGTTTACTAGAAGCTGTATTAAAACAGCACAAACAGTTGTGATCTATTAGCAGTAATAGTGGCTTACACAGAATGACAGAACTGTTTAGTTTGCAAAAGACCTCTAACGTGACAGAGACCGACTGTCAACCTAGAACTACCAAATCCACCACTGAACCATGTCCTTAAGTGTCAACTTCCCTGGACAGTCTGCTCCAATCCTTCACCACTCCTTCTGTGAATAAATTGTTCCTAATATCTTAATAATATGAGGGGTTAAGACAGGAGAAACTGGAGGAATAAGAATATATGTACAGCAGACAGTTTAGGAGAAATGTGATGCTGTAACTACAGATGTGCCATAGGAGTATGAAGTATATGGCTGTGCATTGTCATGGATGTCTAGATGCTTTCTATGTCACTAGAAGGAAGCGTAGCACTGGTTTTCTGTTGTTTTTCTCTCTCTTTTTTTTTTGGTACTCCTTCACTGAGTGACTCAGTAAGACATAAGGGTGGCTCGATGCCAGTAGATGGGGTCTGCTGCCTTGTAATGCTGAGGCTCTATGACTATAATGTGTTAATGCACTTGGACACATTTTCAGGCACTGCTAGCAAAGCCTAACAGAGAACTATGCACACCTGGGGGATTAGTGACCTCCCACTCTGTTTGACAATAGCTTCTATTAAGCTAAAGTAAACTAAGCTTAAATTAAGTTTAAGATGTTAAAAGCTGTGTGATTCAGTTTCTCAGTATGCCTGAGAACATCTCTTATTGTAGCAGAGTGGCATTTGGCCCTGGAAACGTGTACAATAAATCAAAGTTTGTGTTACTGACATGGTAACAGCTTGACGCGGCACAGACTGACATGATTTGTTGGTAAGTTCTCAGAAGGAGATGCTGCAGACATTGTGCTCAGACCTTCTTATTAACCTGTGTCTCCCAATGACATGATCCACAGCAAGCAGTTACAGTGTCTCAAGTCGGCGCCCCTGATGCTGTGTGGTCCTTCTATCTCAGTCCCCAGTGTGTGGTTTGTGAGTGTATACATATGAAATGAAATCTATTGTGCTATAGTAGATCTGCAAACAATGTTTGTTGTAACAGTGAATATGAACAAAAGGGGGAAAATATGTTGATGTGACACATGTCTAGTTTACATATAGTGTTGAAGACATGCCTGCTTTCACATGCCTATGTTAATGTTAAATAATGTGGTTTTAAAATGCCTTAGGTTGTCTTAAACTGACAAAGGAAGAACAATCGCAGCTGCCAGGAGAGTCTAATGCTCTCGTGTTAGTCACTGGTGCACCAGAAAAATATCATACAAGTATGATTATCTATTAGAATAAAACTGGCCACCTGTGGGTGCCATCTGGTGGTGAATACTCTGATCCCGATCCAACAATGTATTTGCATGTGTGCTTATCTATAAAGCATGAACATCCCTCTGAAGTGTGTAAGTACATTGCTAAATCACACATGAGCTGGTAGGCATGTTGAAAGAATGAATGCTAATGCAGATCCTTCCGTGAAGATCCTCTGAACATTTGCCCTTCAAATGAGCTAAGGCTTCTAACAATCTTGAAAGGGCTTCTTGCTTATGATCAAGAAGGCAAGGAGACCTGTTGTAAACTCCCAGGACGCACAGGAAGGCATGGAGATGCTGGGAATTGAGTTCAGCTATTTTTGCATTCTCATACCTTTGCCCCAGATATGTCTCTCTATTCTCGTGAAAACTGAAAATAAGACTTGAAAGTGCTTGGGTTGTAATCACATGGATGTGTGCAGAGAGGGCCATGCTCCAAGGTGCGTTAGCACAGCTCAGTACCTGGACCCTGGCATCCTTCTGCAGACCATGAGTTCAGGCACATACCAGCAGGGACTCCTAGTTTTCAGTCACAGTTGGTGGAGCTTAGGGCTCCCCACAGCTGTCGTCAGTGAAGATGTGAAAGTTCAAAGGAATACCTAAACACCAAAAATCGGCCCTCTCCCATCCGTGCTCAAGTCCTAAAAGATAGAGCTGGTGGGAGATAATGCTTCTCATTCCTGATCAGCATCCGGCCCAGGAGGAGACAAGATGCTTTCCACTTCTACTGAGAAGTGCTAGGGACAGCAGCCTCTGATGGAGGGACAGACACTCAAAGACTAGGGAGGAGGGTAGGGTGAGGGGCCTTGTCCCACGTTTTACCAGAGGCTTTACAGACTCTTTCTTTACAGTCGTGAGGTTTCTTATCTTGTATAAAGCAGGCAGAATGTGATGCAATCACATTAAAGCTGAGGAGAAGGCTCAAAATTTCCTTTTTTTTCTTCACCTATAACACAAAGTTTTATCTTAATTTCTGCTCTACATGCATGAATTCAGTATTCAGATGAACAGTTCTTGGTGCGGTTCAAAATGCTGTATAGTAGAAAGTAGTAGATATCATTCTGCCACAGAAAGCACAGTGGGGAATAAGCAAATAAAGTTGAAACAGATAAAGATCCAAGTATTGATCTCTGCTTGTGTTGCCTAATAGAGCGTAACTCCAAAGGAATATTGTAGTCACTGATGGAGAAGAAATCGAAATAATCTGGCTATCACTTTACATGTCTCAGTATCAGAAAGGTTATGTAGGATAAAGAGTGCTGGGGATTTACCCTAAGTAACAACAGATTTTCATGAGAGGTATAGATTTGAAGCAGCCACCAGGAACACGTTATCAGGAGCACTTCAGCCTCCACTGACACTGACTTTAGGCGAGTAGGGCTGGGGTTCTGTGGTGAGGCTCTCTGTGCAACTAAAATGTGTGTTATCTCTCAGCTACACATACCTCTACTAAATGCACTGAAGGTAACACCGGGATTTTTATGTTTATTGGTGGTGTGAAACCAGTGCTGGAGACCACACATGAAAGGCGGTATTTTTTCTAACTTGTTAGTTTCACTATATTTTCAAAAGGTTTTTTTTTTTTTTTTTTTTTTTTTTTTTTTTTTTTTTTTGAAATTGTTCAGGAAGACCACCTTCATTATGCAATTAATGCTTGGTAGTCCCTGAAGTTGTAGCTGTACTTGAGATATAAAAGTGGGAATGACATTTTCTGACTCAGCAATGATGATTATCACTCTTGCAGATAAAAGGGTTCTATTATAGCTTTACGTCTGCTCAAATCACAGAACCCACAGTTATAGAATGGCAAATGGATTTCATCTGGCTCATACATTAGCAACAATTGTTTATGGAGCTTCAGCTACAGGGACAAATTGCCAAGGCAGAAATGAAGACCTTGAGGACAAATGCAGTTTCACACCTGTAATTTAGAGTGCAGTTTGACTCACAAAATCTTTGCAATGTGCAATAAAAGGGAGCTTTGCCTGAATTTGAGACCAACTTTCAGTTGAAGTTTTCAGAGCTAGCAGCTAGGAGAAAAATCATTTTGTGCTTGTAAACTGAGAAAATTCTATCTGAAAGCCCTAGGGACACTGACTGCACAGTAGAATGATGCTGTTACTTTTCAGTGTGCACAAACATCACCCTCATGGTTTGCATTATTCATGCAAACAAGATGCTGTAAACGTTGTCTCTGCCAGTGCATCTTAGAAAGGAGGCTTCAGTTGTGCCTTGAAACCCTGCAGGCTCCCCTCTTGGGTTTGATTTGCAAGGAAATACTAAGCAGATGCCTTGGTGTTTCAATGAGTAAAGATGTATTCCTACTGCCACTTGTAGGAGTCTTGTTGAAAGCTCAGGAAATCTGTGTGGGCATGGAGTACTACTAACGCATACTGGAACGGCATTTCAGGACTGAGAAATTACGCTCTGCCTTACAGCCATAGAAACTGCCTGTGAAGCAGTGATGAATACCTTCTCAGCTGGAGAGTCTTGCAAGAAAAGGGTGCGGGTTTTATAAACTGAAACCTGTAACAACTGCAGCAGGTTGAAGGTGGATGTGGCTGGTGTGCTACTAGCTGATCATACTGAATTTCTGTAGCTTTATCAATTTTCATTTACTTAGAGCACTGGAGAAATGTGCCTGTTCTGAAATCCGTGTTTTCTGAGTTGACTGTGGTGGGGGAGCAGATGGGGAAGGAGCTGGATCAAACTGGCAGAGGTTGAGGATCACACTGGAAGATGAGGATGATTTCCCCAACCAAATCTCAGGCAGGGGCATTTTTCAGAAAAATTCTTCTTTCTTGTCTTTTTTTTTATTAATTCATTTTTTCTGTGCCGATACAACATTGTAACTCTATCGCTTCCTGCAGACCTTAGCAGTCCTATAATCCCTGAATCATTTTCGCTGTACTGTATTTGTGGTACTTCTCTCTTAGTAGCTTTCTGGATGGAAGAGAGTACTGGGCCTTAAGGCTGAAGTGATGACTGAAAAGATTTTTGCGCTACTGGCTTACTAGGTCCCTCAGGAAACAGAAACACTTTGCTGAAAACCTAACTGGAAACTTCTGCTTAAACCTCACTGGTTTAACGTGTTTTAACTACTGACATATCCCTGCTGCTGGCCCTATAGGACAACTTGTTTTTTCAATGGCCTTCTTCTCACTTCTCCCAGATGAAATGCACTGTGAAAAAGTGAAGTCTATTTATTTCTTACAACGGTACTGAAACATAGCTTGTGAAATAACCAACTTTTAAATTGTATTTCATACGCCATTGACTAGAAATTCTCATGGCTTCATTGCAATCCAGATCTCTTTTATTAAAAGGCATTCTTTCAATCTCAGTATGAGCTCTTTCTGTATTGTGAGTTATTATACGCTAAATATGCGTGCTAATCCAAATGAAACTAACTTCCCTTGGGTATTTTTATAGCCTACAGCCAGTTGAATCTGAGTAGAAGCTACAGAACCATGGAGCAGTGTACCACTCTGTTTTGACTGACATAAAATAATTTACTGATTTTTCCTTAAGACAGAAATATTTGTCTTTAAGGAAGGGCTAGAAGGGATTGCTTTTAATGAAGCTGCAAGTTTTTTTCTAGTTTCCAGTTAGGAAAATAATAATTGAGTTTTGTGCACGTTCAGTTACATTCTGTGAAGTGATGGCACACTTTTATCTCTTACAAAGTCTAGCAAGACTTTCGTACCTAATCGAGGCCTCTAAAATGTTATGGGCATTAAATTTGTGTTAATGAGGTGTTCAGGAATGCAAGGAAGAACAATAGCCTGTCACTTCTTCATGAACTGATCTGACAATTTTTCTGTGTTTAAGGTATGAATCAAAAAACTGTGGAGATGTTGTTGTTAGTAAGATTTATAGCAGCAAAAGCTATGGTGACATAGACCAGTAAGGATTACATTTAGATGTAAAAGATCCCCTGAAAAAGTACAATTGCAGGCAATTTATCTAATTAAATATTTGGAGGTGACATTTTCTGCAATACACGGGGGAAAAGAAATCCTGTTGTCCTGTGGTATTATTTACATACAGTGCTAATGGTCTTGATGTTGCTTTCCTAAGTATACATATCCTTTGTTTCTCAGTAACACATCTCTCCACCCCCACGATTTTTTCTCCTTTAGTCTGCAAATAAAATGACTGTGTTAAAAGTGTGAGATTTAGTTTATGCCGTTAGTTACACTTCAGGATGTTTTAGTCTCATTCTTGCCTAGAGTCCTTGACAAAATAATAAGGTTCTTATTCAAGGAAAGTATTTCTAAGAGTAGTTCTACAAAGTGCTTCTTATCTTGCTTTTGTTCATAAATGATCCTCTGTGACCAAAATTATGGATTCTAGCATGCTGAGTGACAGTTCACTTCCCTGAGAGCTTTTCAGAAAGAAAACACGTTTTACATCCAAGATGTAGCCTAGTCTGGGGGATCTAATTTTTACTGAATATTGAATATTGAAACGGTTATTGTAATTCTAGAACATGAACTGCTTCTGTGGTTAAACAATGAAATCTACAAAGCTCATGTTGGAAAAAATCACAGAATTTTTTTTTATTTTGATTTTTTGTGCTGCAGAGTATGGACTAATCTGTTGTGGGAAAAAGTATTGTTCAGCGATGTATTGATTCAGAATTAGTCCTTCTTTGGGTAGTTTATTTTCTCCTTGGAAACAGCAATGTCCAATGCTGGAAACAACAGTCTAGTTAAACTATTGATTTATTCTGCTGTGTTTTAGAAGGACATCTTTTCATCACAATGCTGATGCATGCAGACTGTCTTTGTGGCCTCATGTAGGGAGTGTGTATTCTTCACCACATTTGAAAGCCATGGCTTTACAAATATTGTTTTTGAAATAGCATTTCTGATAAATAGTTCTGTGGATTAATGCTTCTTTTAGATTAAAATAGGAAAAAAAAAAAAGGTGGGGGGGGGGGGGAGGGGGGGGGGAGCGGCATTCTCTACCATAACCCCCAAACTGTAGTAACACTGAACCATGATCTCATTCAATTTTTAACACATAGTGGGTAAAATTTTTTCCTGTTGTATTGCCATTACCTTCTGTAGTAAAGAAGAGATAAGCAAGTAATGAGGATACTACTAAGTAAAGCCCTGTAGCTTAAGTTAAACAGGACATTGGTCTCCTTTACCATTTATAAAATACAAGTGTCAAAATTTAATTTATGTACCTCTCACAATGAGAAAATGAAGATGTGGTCTGCTTTTTCACCCAGCAGTAAAATTTTGGGGGCATCATTTATATCCTTTCAGAAAAGTGATGCAAAAGACCATCCCCCCTCAAAGAGAGAGATTATCTGAAATAAAGAAGCTTCTTGAAGCATCTGCTAGGGATTTTAGCGTTTAAGATATTAAAGTTACCTTAGAAAAAGAATGCAAATATGATAAACTGCCATTTATCTCTTTTGAGCTGCCCAGTAGTTTCTCCCATTTTTTCTTCAGACCTCTTTTTTTTTTTTTTTTTTTTTTTCCCCTAGTGCTTATGCCAGTGCCAGTATCTTTTAAGTCTCTGTATGGACATTCATACTTTTTTATAATATTTTCTTTTTTTGTGGTTGTTGTTTTATTTAAACCACTTTCTGAGTTGTATAAGTTGCAAATAAAATCAGTTGGGTTTATTTTGAAAAATCTTCTCTGACTTGTCACAATGCTGGAACTGTTTGGCTCAAATTCACCTCTTAGTTCTTCTGATTTATGAACAAGCTTGCCAGAATAGGAAAAATACTGGAAACTGTCTGCTTGGAAATCTTTAAACCATGTAGCATCACATTTCAGAATTAAAATTATACCTGTAACTGTATGGACCCCATAGAGAATGAGACTGCCTTTATTCATGTAAATGGCAAAATTGCTCTTGATATATTTGCTACTCAGATGTTGGATGTGTCTTCCTTAAGGTTGTCTTGAGGTTTTCTTTGTAGGCAGTAGAGAAAGAGCACTCCCAGAGAGATGCTTATCCCAAATTTTTATTTTTTTTTATGTGAATTGAATCACCCTGGGAACAGACTGCTCTGCTTCTTTCCAAACTGTAAAGGGACTTATAGTGTCCACTACAAGCCCACATTTTAGACCGCAAAAGCTAGACAGAAGGAAACTCATCCACCCAGTCTATGTACTTCCCGTGGCACTCAATAGAATCATAGAATTACTCATGTTGGAAAAGACCTCAAAGATCATCAAGTCCAACCGCAGCCTAACCATAGTTTCCTAACTCTAACAACCCTCTGCTAAATCATATCTCTGAGCACCACATCCAAATGGCTCTTAAACACATCCAGGGATGGAGACTCAACCATGTCCCTGGGGAGCCTATTCCAGTGCTTAACCTTTCTGTAAAGAAGTGTTTCCTAATGTCCAACCTAAACTTACCTTGGTGCAACTTGAGCCCACTTCCCCTCATCCTGTCATCAGTGAGAAGAGACCAGCCCTGCTCCCACTGTAAGCACCTTTCAGATACTGGCAGAGAGCAATAAGGTCTCCCCTCAGCCTCCTTTTCCCCAGACTAAACAGCCCCAGCTCCCTCAACCTCTCCTCATAGGGTATATTCTTCAAGCCCTTCACAAGACTTATTGCCCTTCTTTGGACCTGCCCCAGCACCTCAATGTCCTTTCTGTACTGAGGTGCCCAAAACTGAACACAGTACTCGAGGTGAGGCCTCACCAGTGCCGAGTACAAGGGCAAGATGACTTCCCTAGTCCTGCTCACCACATCATTCCCGATACAAGCCAGGATGCCACTGGCCTTCTTGGCCACCTGGGCACACTGCTGGCTCATATTCAGCCAACTGTTCATCAGTACACCAAGGTTGCTTTCCATCAGGCAGCTTTCCAGCCACTCCTCCCCAAGCCTGTAGGGTTGCCAACCGGAAGATTTTATTTAGCACAGGGTTAACTCTGATTCAGGGCTGCAATTTTAAACCAGGTTTTTGGATTGACTGAAAGAAAGGCAAAGTCATTACAATTTTTTCTGTTGAGGTACAACCTGCCTTCAGTGGAAATGCATGGGAAGCACAGGCAGCAAAATCTAACACAGATCTTAGTGTTTCATCTCAAAATCTAGGTTGGACATCTTGCTTTTACAGCATGTGTAGTAACATCCTTTGGAAAAATAAAAATTATATGCTGTGCAAATACCTCTTTTGATAGCAGAGAGTAACCACCAATCTAAAAATCTTTCTTTTGTTTACATGATTCATGTTTTGCTTTATGCTTCATATTGTTACACATAGTATTTCAGAGTTCTGCTGTGATGTGACGAGGGGAATTCTTCTGTGTTTCAAGGCACTAATTCCCTTTGTTTCATTCTTTAGTTCATGTTTCATTCTTCTGCATCATGCCAGTTATCATGGTCATTTATATCCCAAATCTCTGGTGAGCTCCTTGCAGGCCTGAGGGTTTGTCTGTGCAAAGATCTATTTGCAGCATAGAAAGTTCAGTGCTCAGATTGCTGAGTTCTTTTTGATTTAGAGGGCAATGCCTGAACTCACCGTTATTAAATGTGGCAAGGCCCGACAGAGCCTTAATCAGTTTTCTCTCTCGTCTTTTTCTACACTTATCAGTGAAAGAGAAAAAAATAAATTGAAAACTGTGTTCATGGAAAGTGGCAAGATGAAAAATAAGATGACTATGAACAGTATGTTGCATTTGTTTTAATTCCTGTTTCTATACACAGGAATGATCAAATGTCAGATCAACAGTGCTCCATTCTTTGCAATATTGTTCTTTATTTATTCAATTTACTTACTCAAGTTATTTACCTTATGAAATAACATGTTTGAATGTGGCAATAAATATATTCAGTAAGACAGTTATCAGCATTTTCCAGCCTGATTACACTGATTTGGGACACACGAGTTATGACTAGTAGGTAAGGTTTTTGTTTTGTTTTTCACACAAACTTATGTTTAAGGGACAAAGACCATGTATTTACAAAGTGCCTGGCTGTGGGACGCAGTGGTGAAGTAACATTCCATGTAGAGTTTGTCTGAGAGTGAGCAGAGGCCAGTTTTCTTACCACTGTCCACTGATCAGGTCAGGGTTGCTTCCTGGCAGACTGCCTTATGAAGTGGTACGCTTCTCTTCTGGGGGAGCACTCAGCAATCCTTAGCAGTTTGTAGGAGGAGGAGGAAACCTACAGCCCTCAGAAAGACTTTCTGACTTGTCCTGATTGCCTTTTGTGCATAAATCTGTTTCAGACATAGGTACAGGCTGTTCTTTTCCTCTCTGAATTATTATAAATTATGTTCTTTCTTTCATTGTTGGTTATTGTTCCTGCTGGGACTGTTCAAATTGTAGGCAGAAAATGGTCTGAGGGGAGGACCTTATTGTCTCAATGGCATTGGGTTTTATCTACAGTATATAAATGGGATAGTAATATTGATGTGCTAAACCTTAATTCTCATACTGCATCTGACTTGTGCCTCCCTGACCACAAATGCTTTTCTGCTAGATTTATTGGCACATTCCTTGAGCAGCTTTCAGCACCTGTGGTAGGGCAAGAGCATTAACAGTGCTCGGGTTGGGATATTTGTCTGTGAGCTGGCAATCCTGCACTCAAAAAATGAATTGAACTGCAGGAAAGCTACTTAAAAAGGACAGTAATACATGTCACAGGAAGGGAAGATGAGAATGATATAAACTCACTTTTGCCTAGTTCTCAAAACTTATGTGGGCCAGAACATCATTAGGTAGTTGAAATTCCCAAAGGGGTTTCTTCCAGAATGTAATGGTGTTTCATTTGTGTAAAGCTTTATTTTAGAAACTTCTGAGTCTCTGTTAGACCAATGGTACTGAGGAAATGCAGCAATACAGAAATGCAGTACAGGAGGAGAGATGGAAAAGTGTTGGTGTCTTTGGGCATGGTAGTCTAATTGACACTTAAAATGACCTGTAGAATTCTCTTGAGCTTTTGTCACTCATGAGTAACGTAAACCGTTTTGAAACCAAGCCTTTTGTAATTCTTTTATATGCATCACGGGTCTTTATTTTTTGTGCTTAGCTTCCATCATCTCAGTGAGCAATTAACTTCTTCTTCCCTTACAAAGGTTTTGATGCTTGACATTGAGTAACCATTTATAAGAGAAATGAAAATAAGCATTTATAATAAAAACTGATCTTAGTTGTCACTATTGATTCTAAACTGACAAAAAATTATTTTAAAAATATATCAATTTTTTATTTTTGTTTTCCCCTGAAGAATACTAAGTATGATCTATTTCTGTAGTCAGCCCCCGGTGTAACTCATATATTTCATAGAATCACAGAATAGCTTGGGTGGGAGAGGACCTTACAGTCCACCCTGTTTGAAACCCCTATCGTGGGCAGAGCTGCCACTCACCAGATCAGGCTACCTGGGGCTCCATTCAACCTGGCCTTTGAGAATTTCTGTCACCTTGTCTAGCAACATCGTCTCATCTGGCCTCAAATTAGAAAGGCTCCTCTGGGGAAAGTGAAAAGGCTAATACTTAATGTAAAGAACAAAAAACAGTCTTTCTGTAATGATTGCAGTAACCATCAATGCTATGTGTATGAGAGCAGCATTACAGTAGCGGTGAAATTTTGCTTTAAGGACCCAGTTCATGGCTGGTGGGTGAGTAAGTCTGCAGATGGATAATAGGTTAAGTACACCCACTTTTTTTTCCCCCATCATGTGGATGTTGCTTTCCACAGTTTTCCTGAGAATAATTGAATTAAACTTGTGGAATGCCTGAGGCATAAGGGAGCTTCACTAAAGCACATATGCTGAACCAGTGAAATAAGTTATTTCTCTTTTATACAATAATAAAAGTTAAGTAACTGGCCAGGAGAAGAAAACTTACTGGTAATTACAGGTCTTTTTCTAACTTTAATTTTGGAGAAGTGGTTGGCTGATGTTTACAACTCAGCAGTGGAAACTTTCTTGTCTGAACTGATAATAGCTGCTAACTATAACAAATATGGTGGAGAGATGCTCCACTCTGGCTGCAGTACTTCAGTAAACTTGCTTATCTGTAGCCAGGTTATATTATAAAACATGAGTGTTAGCTTTCATTGAGGAGCTGCCTCTGAGCTTCTGTTTTCATTGTTTGAGGAGGATGCTTGCACAGTTGTGTGTCAGCAGTTTGGCTTTTGTGTAAAGCCTAGCTGTGCAAAACAAAGCTTATGTCAGGTACAGCCTCTGTGATAAAATATGACAGTGCTGTTCTTAATTAAGGTTTATAAACATTAGCCTTTAAAGACTTAGTAATATCCCCAGCTAACCTCAAAGGCAAAACCCATGGTCGTATACTTTCAAATGACACGCAGTAAAATGACTGAGCTATTTCAGCAGTTATGTAAATAAAAACAAAGACTGATAGGCTTATTTTTTTAAAAAGTAACTTACACTTTCTTAATTTACACAATTGTTTTTCATTATTTGCCCTCTATACAGATACATTAGCCAGTAGTAGAAGAGTGAGGGTCACCTAGAAATTGGAGAGTGGTGAAGGACGTGCATGGGATTAAAACAGCCTTGTCTTTAACAGTCTAATTTCAGAATCCATGAGCATGGTGAGCATGTGATCTGTACTCTTCAGATGCTCAGATGGCCTTGATACATCTATAATACTCAGAATTTGTTATCAACTCCCCCTGCTGCCTATGGATGAGTCTTTGATAGGAGCAAGTACAAGATGAAGTGCAGAAGCCATGGATAGATACTTCATTCAGAAATGTAGGAGCTAAGAAGAGTGAGCAGTGACGCTCTTCTACATGAGATCTTTTATCCCTAAAAGTGGGATATATGAGTCATTTCCTTCACCAGCCTGACAGGGTTCACAGACATCTCCCAGGAGAATGTCATGAGCAACAGAGTGGGATGGTCACTGAGTTAGATGATCAGATCCACAGTTCCACATAATTTAGGAAGTTGAATTGCTTTTAGAGGTTTCCGGCTCTTCTATTTGAGTGCAAAATGATACTCAACAGAACTGGTGTTTGTGTCTGTATTTGCTTGGTCATGTTTGCAAGATCCATGAAGCAAGGTGGTGCAGCCTACTGCTAGAAGTATGAGGGGAGAGGAGGAAGCACTGCTCCTACTATCGCTTAGCACTTCAGCAGAGACTATTGCACAGGATGACCTGGGCTATGATGCGCTGGTGAACAGAACTGCCACTTTATCACCATTACTCCTTTCTCATCTTTATAGAAAGTGAAGAGAGAAAGATAGTGACCACGTTTGTCTGGAATGGCTCAAGCAGGAACCTGACTTCTGGGCAGATGTACACTGAGTCCCTAGGGGAATGGCCACCTTAGGGGGATATGGAAAAGGTGAATGGCCACAGCAGCCAGCAAGATGCTCATGGTGAAATGGATCCGTTGTCTCAGTCCTTCAAATGATTGCTGATACCATGAGGGTTTTTGAAATTTGCTGTAGTAAAGATTATTAAGGCAACTGTCTCTTGATATATGTGTCCTTCTCTTTCCAACCATGTAGATCACGTCTCTTTTGTACTAAGAGAGCCTTTTTTTTTCCGGTGCTAGTTATGATAATTACTTACAAGGAATGCAAACATTAGGAAGACAAAAATGGTGGTGCAGGTCATCTGTGCTCACGTATTTGTGTGTCTACAGATATGGTACAGGATTTAGGATGTAAGTCCTTCAGTTTAATGAGCTTAGGTTTTAAGAATATTGTTAATAATTTTATGTTTACAAGCAATGGGAGCACAGTTTTGACTGATCACATTTGTTACACAATGAAATTTCCTGTTCTAAAAACCTTTTTATCTGCATCAGCACTAAGCATGTGTAATGTTTGTAATGCTTGTTGCTTACTTAATGCTTGTAATGTTTGTTGCCCAGGGGCCTCAGTAAAGATTGGGACCCCCACTGTGCTAAGTGCTGTATAAACATGCACAGTTTAAGGAAAGATGAGACCTGAAAAGGGAGACAAAGGAGAAATGAAATAAAATAAATCAATTCTGAGATAATACACATTTGCCCTGTTTAACTGTTGTCAGAAGTTGGTAGACGGCTTCATTTATGCCTCCAGTCATTAATTATCTGACTCTTCTTGTTAGAGGCAAAATAGCAAAGATGGATTTTCAGCAGTGATTTAGATTAAAAAAGATATAAGATTTTGTCTGCATTAGGGAATTCAGTGTTGAAGTAGCTTCTGGGTGGGAAACTCAGAGATTTCTGGAGCATCAGGGAGCATGCGATACTGCTTCTGGTAGAACAGGAAAGCAAGGGAGAAGCATAGCAGAATAAAAGGTCAGGTACCCAGTGGAAATACTGATTTTTATTTACTGAAACACTGGGGCATAGAAGAATATTTAAGGTGTAAATGCCAGTGTGTTGGAATTGGAAAAAGGGGTTGGAAAAAGACTTGGAAAGGTGGTATTTTCTCTTGACTGGAGAGGTATTACAAAACACATATAGATATCGTCCCCCCAAAAGGAGTGGCTGAGAGAAGGGCCCACAGGTCTGCTATCAGCTGTGTTAATTAGTGTATATCTGGAAGGAGTCAAGACCAAGTGATACAGCCAGAAGAAGTAGTAAGAGTGACAATGAGCATTGCTTTGAAGTTTTAGCAGTGTTTTCTAACGTGAGAAACACTGAGGTTTCTGCCTTGGCTCTCTGGACCTGATAATGAGACATCCAAAGAAGGCTGTAGAGCAGGTAGGCATATGCAAAACGACAACGAATTGTAATGGTCAGAAACACAGACATCTCAGTGCTTGACAGCTGATATTGTACCAAAGGGAAAAATGAAGTATACTGAGAGTTCAGCTGCAGACAAAACAACTGGGTTATTGATACAATTTTGGAAGAACTCTGTTTCTTTTTCTAATACTCCAAATGTAGGCAATTTCATTAAATCTGGGATGTTTTGTTCTTGATTTTGAAATGTTAAGTACTTTATTTGGTTAAATTCTGGATATGAAAGTACTTGTAGGCCCATATCAAATTAAAGCAATAGCTAAATGTTTGCATACATAATTTGGAATATTTTTGCTCAGAGTGTTCGTCACTGTTATAAACGTGCTATAAGACAAAGATAGTGGTTGTTTTGTCACTGTAACTTTATTTTCAGAGCTAACACACACTGCAATTTAATTTCACTGTTTTTCTCCACCAACAGAAAGTACTTAATTTTTTATTTTGTCCCATCTTTCCTTTTGGCTACATATGCATCTCAGAGGGGTTGCCAAAGTTTAAATGATTGTAGTGTTGATTAGTGATTTCTTATTTATGGATGGTTTTTCTTCTCCATTAGCCTATTCGTTTCATTTAACAAATTTGTTTTTGTGACTCATTTATTCATTTGTCTTGGAGAAGGGAGCATAAATTAGGGGAGAAAACAAAATTCAGCTCTTTGAAATAGTAATCACTGGATTGCCTTCTGGAAATGTGGGGGAGAGGCTGAGATACAAGGACAAGGAATCTCTATCTGTTCCAGCTAAAGAAGTACAGCTGTCAGATAGAACTTATAAGATAAGACATTCCTCTGTGCATTTTAACATTTAATAAGGTTGCAACAGAGTGAGGTAGGAATAAGAACTTTGCTGTTAAATCTATAATATTGCTGAAAACCAAGACTGGAAGTAGAGATGCAGAGAGCCACTGGTGATACGAGAGTTCTGCTAAGATAAAACTTCTTCCTCCATCTGATTTGTGGCTCCTGGCAGAGTGGATAATTGATGTTCTGTACAGAAATAATAGCTTATCTGGAAAATCTTAGGAATGTCATCTGCTGTTGTTTTAGATGAGGAAGCAAAGAACATTTTTCTGAGAGTGATGATGTATGAAGAAAAAACATTATGCTTGAAATATCAGTAGTGAGAAATGTACAAGTGCAGTACTTTACCTGAAGTAGTTCTGATACAAGCCACTTATAGGAATTTAATGTATGGGAATGTTCTTGAAAATAAAATGTTTTTGGTATTTTTAAGACATTATTTGAAGTGCTATCTGAAATTTTCTCATAAGAATTAGATCATAAGGAAGTGCCTTCACTTTTTAAAGTTCAGGGGAGTTTTAACTCCTCCTGAGCCCTGAAGGTTAATATAAAGTAGCTATCTGGAATTTCAAAGGCCTTTGACATAGTCTGTCAGAAAGTTATTAAAAAGCTACTCACCTGAAGTGTCATCATGGATTGCAAGTTAAAGACAAAAAGAGAATTAAAAGATTGATTTTCAGCATGACAAAATGTCATCAATTGTTGCACTGTGTGCCTTAGAGGACAAAACAGAAGTGGCCAAAAAATAAAATATAAGATAATAATTTTGTGAAGAAAACAGTATGGAGAATACAAATGTGTCCTTCATTGCAGGCAGTACAGCGTTTGGCTATGGTAGCCTTGTTTTTATAAAAAAATAGAATGTGAGTATGTAAGGAAATCTAGAATCAAGTGCTAAATTGTATGAGAAGATTGTATTTTCTTCTTAGAACTAAGACATAAACAATGAGAGAGATTCTTCTTTTCCATTAGTTTAAAGAAGAAACAGTGTGGTAGAAATAGGATGGTAGAAACATATCCAGCAATTGACACTACGGGAAAGATAAACTGTTAGCTTAAAAGGAAAATCTGGATGGGATTCACTGTTGTAAATGAACAGTGAATAAAATGAATAAAATCCTTATCTTCCATGTTATGTCTGGAAGCTTTTTCTTTTATTCATTCCATAAGGAAGTTCTTTCCAAATCTGATGTTGTTGAAATATATTTCAGGCTAGGGTCAGATTCTGGGCCTTGTTTACACAAGAGACATTTCATCTTCCTTTAGCTGCAGGTTTTGTCCATCTGATCATAGCAAATTCTGGCATATTTTTCCGTACAGGATGTCTTGCTTCTCTGTAGCATCCGGTATTGGCCACAGTTGGAGGTGAGATCAATGTTTTTCAAACTTGGCTGTAATGTTTTTGAGCTGAAAGGAGTGCTGGAGGGGGAAGCTTGAGGTACCTTAGATGTTGATATGACTATGTAAGAAGTCAGTCAGCCCAGGCTTAGCAACAGCTCAGCTCCTTCAGGATGCATGAGCAGCTGTAATGACTGCACATGTGCACAGTAGCCAGAAACAGTAGAATATATGCCAAGCACTGGTGGGCAGAGACAGCAAGGCTGACCTAGTTTCACCAAGGGGGAAAGAAAACCAACAAATAACAGAAAACCACAGTGCTGAAAAAATGGATTTGTGGTGAGGAGTGAAGGTCAGAGAAAAAGCAGTGAATGGAAGAAAATGTAAGGGGACAAGATCTAGAGAAAATAATGAGAAACATAAAACTGAGGGAATAAACAGCACAGAAGGGGAAGAGAGCAAGCAAGCAGAACATCAGCCAATCTCATAGTGAACAGTTCACATTAAGTGAACCCCTTATTTCCCCAAATTCCTGGGACTCTCTGTCTGAGTGCTTTGAACATATGTTTGTGTAAGGTGAGGAGATGAAACATGACCTTAGATTCTGTTCAGTTATACTCTAAAAATGTTTAAAACACTCAGTCACTTGGGTCTTGACTGACTGATTAATAGGTTGTGGTTCAGAAGCAATCATTAGTTCAAAATCTACATTTCAAATGGACTGTTCCTGAGATGAGTTCATGAACTGTCATACAGTATTTTGTCTCTTACTCAAGAAAAAACAAATCCTAGATTTTCTTAAGACCTAAGTGTTACAGTCCTATTCTTTTAATGATGTAGAAATGTCTTATTTTCTCACTTGTACAGTGGGATTTCAGATACTTGTTCATCTTGTAGGTGTGAGTGAATCAGGGGAATAGCTGAGCAGGCACATGCTGCCTCTGTGAAGTGCATCTTGCAATAGTATTTGTTTTGCAGTGCTGGTAATTAATGATGCTCAAAACCTTTATATCGCTGCATCATAACTTTTTAGTTGGCAAAGAAGACAATAGAAGCAGTATTAAATACATACAGATGACATGGAGGATGATTAGGCTCTATTTGTTTCTCACATTGACAACTCAGTCATAACTTCAAGAGTGTGCTTTCTGACTGGCCTGGTGACTGCAAGCACTTAAGATGTAGTTGTTGACATATTTTCAGTCTTAGCTGGTAGATAAATTTGCAAAGGAAGATCCATAGTTTAAGGAGAGTAGTAAGCAGAAGGACCAACTTCCTGAATAGCTGATGTGATGACTGGTGCCCTGTCATTTCTATTTTTTCAGCATAATGCCTATATTCCTGTAAGAATGTAGAATAAGAACCTGCTAGGACATCACTGTTAATGAAGAGTTTGCTCTAGCAAAAATACAGAAAGTCATTACATGTGAGGGAAACAAGAAATCTTCTTCCATTTGCATTTAACTTCTTAAAATCCCTAATGTCCTGAGCAAAGTTTTCATCTCTTTGTTTTGGCTTTTGTTATAAGAAAAACCTTACAGGCAAAGTGATTACAATGGTATAAAGCCCATACAAATACAAGCAACTCTGAGGCACAGATGTTGACTCCTGCAGTTGGAATGGAGTGATAGCACAACCTCATATCCCCATGTGAGGAGTAACAGAGAGGGGCATATAGTGGCTGACTCATTAAGTGCAGCAAGTCCCTCGTGGCATCTATAGCCTGTGAAAAGTTAGTTCATTGCCCTCTCAATACTAGCTCAGTTTTACAGCTGGTGTGGATTATATGCTGTAATCATAGCCCTGATTGTTGGGAAAAACATCTAGTTTATCAAAAAGACATCTAAGTCACATAATTGCTCTTGAAAATTGCTCTTTTCACATTGATGATGTCCTGATCAACCTCATTTCAGAGAATAGATTTTTTTTTTTTGTGGCTAATGAACTCTATCCATTTGATTCAAATGTTTTCCTCCTCATAAATTCTACATTGTGTATTGATTCTTATCTTTTGATGTATTAAAATGTGTCCTTTTCACGGTTTTCCTCACAGTCATAAAGAATAGATTTGTATTATTTTCCAGTATACTAAAGGATGTGAAATGTTTAGACATCTTCAGTATTTCTGCAAAGTTAGCCAGAAGAATGTCCTGAGAATGTTTTCATGAACTCTCTCTGACAAAGTGTGGTCTGCTTGTGTGTACCCATTTGTTCTGACTGTTTGGTTCAACAACAGTTTACTCATGAGGAGTTTTATGTGTTTTTACCTAAGTGAGTTTTCATTTACAAACTTGCACCTGAGGAATGTTTTCTGTTGACGGTTGAATAGTACCTATAAGCTCTTGTTTCTCTGGACTGAAGAAATGATATGCAATATGGGCCACCAATCATAACTTTAAATGAAATATAGGCAGTAGTGAATTGCTTATGATTAACCAGTAGGTTGAAATCCATATTTGAATTTGACAAAGGATTCAGCAGTAAATCTACTGATTCTACAGAAATTTTCTACCAGTTTGTAGATGCCTTGTGAACAAGAACAGGACTTTCTTCATCAGGAAAAAATTCATTCATTCTAAATAAGTCAACCAACTCCCTAGTACTGTGAAGCAACTTACACTGATTATAGATGTGTAAGAAGTTGCCAATGGTTCTAATGATTTTTTTGCCTGCTTAAAACTGTGTGAAAGTATACTGTATACGTAGCTGTATTTACATTCATGATTTACAAGAGCAACTTAGAGTGAATTGAGGAGCTTAAATAGGAATAATAGACAAAAACTGAGCAAAAGAAAACCAAGGATGAGTATCTGTGAGTAATTTCTAAACATAATTTCTGAAGGTTCTAGATAGCATCAAGAAAAGTTGCAGCAGCAGTGCTACCTATATGAATTGAGTTAAACCATACAAAGTCATTCCTGAGAAGGAAAACTGCATAAAGAGAAGAATAGGTAAGATAGACCATTCTCATCTTTATTTAGGGTTGTCTTAAGCATATATTGCTGGACTGAGCATCATGCATTTTTCTTTTGAACAACCTTTTCTGTATTGGCACTGGTTTCTTCTTTGCATAAATTAATAAAAGGTAAAAGTTAGAAATTATAAAGTAATAAGGCAAAACCAAGCATTCAGATCTTAGAACTGTTCAAATAAGTTATCTGTTATTATGCTAACATACAGGAATAATTCTTCAAATTTTGATTTCTTAAAAGTAGATGCTAATTTGTGTATTTTACTACTAGTTGTTTGCTGTCATAACACGTAGGTGAAATACCATTCTTTGAACTAACAAGTTACAATAAGAAGGGGTAAAATAATTTTAGACTATATTAGATACTGTGGCAATGTACTGCAATATTTTTATGGGTCACTATAAAAATTATCCTTGCAAAAGGCAATGCGATTCCTTTTGAAAAGAAAGTATTTCTTCAAAGTTGAAACTGTATTGACAGCTTCTATGATTCAATACAATTTTTTTCCAGATAACTCTTGTGTAATTTCAGATATTGCATGATTTCTTCTGGATAAATGGATGTTAGAAAATGGAAAAGGCTCATTTTCTAAACCTGGTGGCAATTTTCTTATTTTGTTGTCATATGGATAAAGCACTTGCCATTCTGAGTTGTGCTAGTTCCTAGGAAGAAAAGTTTGGTCCTAGATTAATGAAATCTGCCAAAATAATATTTGTTTTCTTGGACATTCTATTGACATTCCTAAATGGCCTCTCATATCTCTTTCCTAAGATCATTAGCTTGCTAGTAGAGTGCAATGAGGTCTCCCCTGAGCCTCCTCTTCTCCAGACTAAACAAACCCAGCTCCCTCAGCTGCTCCTCATAAGACTTCACAGCTCCCACCAGTCCTTCACTGTTAGTGAAGAGCAGGTCTAGCAGGGCACCACCCCTGGTAGGCTCTCATACCAGCTGCATAAGGAAGCTATCTTCCATACATTCTAGAAGCTTGGACTGCTTCCTCTGCGCTGTATTATATTTCCAATATATATCAGGAAAGTCAAAGTCTCCCAACAGAATGAGTGCTGGTGATCATGTGATTTCAGCAAGCTGCTCACAGAATGCCTCATCTATCTCTTCATCCTGATTATGCAGTCCATAACAGATCTCCAACGACAAAACATTCTTTAAAATAAAGGGCTACACCACCACCCTTCCTTCCTCATCTGTCCCTTGTGAAGAGCTTGTAACCATCCATCACAGCACTCCAATCGTGGGAGTGGTCCCACCATGTTTGGATGCTTCATTAATTGGTTCATCATCAAAACTGAGGACATACTTCTGCAAACAAAGTGCATAAATTCAGTCTGCTTAACAGTTGAAAAGTTGTGGGTTTTTTTTTAGTTTAGTTTTGTTGTTGTTACTCTTTTGTTTGTTTGTTTGTTCGTTTGTTTTTTCCCCAAAACCATTACCAAAAAACATTACCTGCTGTAGGGAACCAGCACAGGGTTGGACTCATGATCTCTAGAGGTCCCTTCCAACACCTACAAGTCTGTGATTCTGTAAAAATGTTAAACCTCTTTTAAGTGCTTCTAAAGAGGCATCAGGAAGAATAAGAACAATAGGAGGTAAATTTATCTTTCTGTATTTGTTTTCTCCTACTATGTTGCATTTGCAGGTAAAGCAGAGGTTTTTGCATTAAAAAGTTTCTACCTTATCAGGAGGAGAAAACTCATTATTTTCTGTCTTTACATCACGTGACTAAGTGTCTGCCTGCCAGAAGTGTGTAGCCCTACAAGATACATTTCCATATGGGGGATAAGTGCGTTCATGGCAGATATAAATGACCGTTTCATGAAAATTGGAAGCTGAAGTCAGCCAGATCACATGGCATTTACTTACAGAAGGTGGCAGAATAGCAGACAAATTAATTTTTCAGTTTGTTTGAAACCACAAGGCTTTGCATCCAAGTGGCTCCCCCGTACTGTGGTGGCCATCAGTAAAATAATGCATGGTCCATGTTATTACTTTTGATTTTAGTAAATAGAGGGTTGCAGCCTACATTTTGTGGAAGCTTCCTGGTGTGTGCAAAGGAGCCGTGTGACTGGTCTCACCACTGCTGTGATAGGCATCCCCTCCTGCTTTACAGTGTTTTTTATGTAGCTTTTTTTGTTGTACCAATAACTGGAACGTATTTGGGAAACATGGCTGTAGTGAAACTAATACAACAATCAAAACCAAACACTGCTGGTAAGAGCTTACATTCTTCTGATTTTATTGAGCCAGGGGTTCTATCTTTATTCTTAACAGCTTGTAGATGATCTTCCATGACTTTTCCAACACACTTTGAATGTGGTTTGTGAATGAAGTATCCCATTATTTCTGAATTTTTGAATTATACTTTATTTACCTCCAATCAAAACTTTAAAGTTTGGAGCATTAAAAAAGAAAAAAGAAAGTCTCCTCTCTAGGTTTTAAGTTTTGGGCAGAGCCTAAAACTCTTTAATCTAAATATGATATGTAAAGAATTTAGCTAGACTGCCTTTCATTTTGTTTTGTTTTAATTGATACCAGAAATACCTTCTAGGAAGTTATTTATTATGTGCCCTAAGAACTAGATAGAACATCAGGGCTTTGACTTAGCTGAGTTCCCATGTCAGTTCTGCAGTGGTCTTCAGAATTGCCCATTACCATTACTTCATGTTGACTAGACATAGTAGTGTTCTTTGGGAAAAGGAAAGTGATGGAGAAAAGATGTGTAGTTTGAAAAGAGTATAAGAAAGGAATCAGGCAATGGTATGAGGGGAAAACCTCTTATTATAGGTCCTAGCTTCTTTGAGGGGCAAGAGCCACTCAATATACTTCAAAAAAGAGAGATTTGGTGGAACAAATGGATTAGAAAAAAGATTATTGGTCCAAAATATCTGTGAGAAAATGTGAAAAAGTGAAAACAATGGAAATACAGCAGAGTCGCTTCTGTCTTCTTTGTCATGTAATGTTTTCCTACTAAGAAATTTTATCCTTTCCTTTTCCCATTTCTTTTATGGGAAAGCAGGAAAAACAGTGACAGATTCAAGCATAACTACTCCTTTTCCTGGAGGGAGCTTTGGGTTCCTCTTGGTGGTAGCAACTTGTCCAGCTTTTGCACAGACACCTTTTGGCCTTCATCCTTTTCTCCTGCTTTCCCTTTCTCCCTACACAGGTAGCTATCTCCATTTTGGGCAGCGATCTTCTGCCCTTTCTGTAGGCTTGGGCATATCAACCCTGATCCAGGACTTCAAAACTGGCTCTGAAAGTGTCAGGAAATGGTTTTTCCTGAAGTGCAGGGCAAGATGTCAGGAGGGGAACTTCTGGCTCCATCTCCATCGCAGCATGTGAGTCCTGATCTTCTTCTCAAACCCATCCCTCCTCAAGCATCACTTTTGTCATTGCATGCTGTCATCAGTAACTTAAATTGGTGTTTTATTCAACCTAGTCTTTGACTAGTAAAGAGGCATGGAAGAAAATTGAAATGCATTTCAATTTCAATTTTTTGAAGTGTTTAGATGTTAATACGTTGAATGTTGCTGAAGAGCCTCAGATAGAATCACAGAATCACTCAGGTTGGAAAAGACTTTAAAGATCATCGAGTCAAACCATGACCTAACCATACTACCCTAACTAACAACCCTCCACTAAATCATGTCCCTGAGCACCCCATCCAAGTAGTTTTTAAACACATCCAGGGATGCTGACTCAACCACCTCCCTGGGGAGCCTATTCCAGTGCTTAACTACCCTTTCTGTAAAGAAGTATTTCCTAATGTCCAACCTAAACTTACCTTGGCGCAACTTGAGCCCACTTCCCCTCATCCTGTCACCTGTCATCAGTGAGAAGAGACTTGCCCCGCTCTCACTGTAAGCACCTTTCAGATACTGGCAGAGAGCAATGAGGTCTCCCCTCAGCCTCCTTTTCCCCAGACTAAACAGCCCCAGCTCCCTCAACCTCTCCTCATAGGGTATATTCTTCAAGCCCTTCACAAGACTTATTGCCCTTCTTTGGACCCGCTCCAGCATCTCAGTGTCCTTTCTGTACTGAGGTGCCCAAAACTGAACACAGTACTCGAGGTGAGGCCTCACCAGCGCCGAGTACAGGGGCAGGATTACTTCCTGGTCCTGCTCACCACATCATTCCTGATACAAGCCAGGATGCAGTTGGCCTTCTTGGCTACCTGGGCACACTGCTGGCTCATATTCAGCTGACTGTCCATCAGTACACCAAGGTTGCTTTCCATCAGGCAGCTTTCTAGCCACTCCTCCCCAAGCCTGTAGGGTTGCCTGAGGTTCTTTTGTTGTGACCAAAATGCAGAACCCGACGCTTGGCCCTACTGAAACTCATACTTTTAACTCTGGCCCATTGATTCAGTCTATCCATGTCTGTCTGTAATGCCCTTCTCCGCTCTGGCAGATCAACACTCCCTCCCAGCTTGGTGTCATCTGTGAACTTACTGACTTACTGATCCCCTCATCAAGATCATTAATAAAGATGTTAAATAGAAGCAGCCCCAGTACTGAGCCCTGGGGGACACTGCTCATGACTGGCTGCCAACTGGATTTAACTCCACTGACCACAACTCTGGGCCCAGCCACCCAGCCAGTGCTTCACCCAGTGGAGCATACGCCCATCCAGACCATGGGCAGCCAGCTTCTCCACGAAGATGTTGTGGGGGACAGTGTCAAAGGCCTTACTGAAGTCCAGCTAGACCACATAGACAGCCTTACTTTCATCCGCTAAGCGGGTTGCCTTGACATAGTTTCATTGTCATGAAATCAGGTTTATCAGACAGGATCTGCCATTTGTAAACCCATGCTGACTGGGCCTGATCCCCTGGCTGACCTTTAACTGGTCCTTGATGGTTCCAGAGACTATCTGTTTCATAACCTTCCCCGGCACCAAGGTGAGACTGATAGGTCTGTAGCTACCAGGATCAGCTTTCTAGCCGCTTTTGAAGATAGGTGTCACATTTGCCAGTCTCCAGTCTGCTGGGACATCCCCAGTTAGCCAGGACTGCTGAAGAATGATGGAAAGTGGCTTGGCAACCACATCCACTGACTCCCTCAGAACTCTGGGGTGCAATCCATCCTGCCTCATGGACTTGTGAGCATCCAGCTTTTGGAGCAGGTCCAAAACCATCTCATCATGGATCATGCAGAGCCAGTTCTGTTCCCCATTCCTATCTACTAGCACAGGGGGCTGTGTTCCCAGGGAGTAACAAGTCTTAGTATTAAAGACTGAGGCAAGGAAGGCATTAAGTACTTCAGCCTTATCCTGATCCTTGGTCACCAAATTGCCCTCGGTATCCAACAAGGGATGGAGATTCTCCCTAGTCCTCCTCTTGCTGTTGATGTATTTATAAAAATATTTATTGTTTTCCTTTACCTTAGTGGCCAAGTTCAGTTCTAGCTGGGCTTTGGCTTTTCTAATTTTATCCCTGTACAGCTTCACTACATACCTGTAATTATCATAAGTAGCTTGCCCACTCTTCCAGAGACCATAAACTTTCATTTTTTTTTTGAGATCCAGCCAAAGATCTTGTTCAGCCAGTCCAACCTCTTTGCCCTTCAGCTTGTCTTCCATGACTTGGAGATGGTTAGCTCCTGCACCTTTAAAATAACTTCCTTAAGGTATTCCCAGCCTTCCTGGGCTTCCATGCTCTGCCAAACTACCTCCCAAGGGACCCTCTCAACCATGGTCCTAAAGAGGTTAAAGTCTGCCCTCTGGAAGTTCAAGGTGGCAGTTCTGCTGACTCCCCTCAGTGGTTCAACAAAGATTGAGAAGTCTTGCATCTCATAATCACTATGCCTCAGATGGCCTCCAACCTTTACATCCCCCACAAGATCTTCTTTGTTAACAAGCAGCATGTCCAGGATTTTGCTTCCCTTCATTGGCTCCCTCACCAGCTGTGACAGGAAGTTATCTCCCACACACTCTAGGAACCTCTGGCACTGTTCCCTATCTGCTTTATTATAAATCCAGCAGATGTCTGGGAAGTTGAAGTCCCCCACAAGAACAAGGAGGAGTGACCTTGAGACCTCACCCAACTGTCCAAAAAGTGTCTTGTCCACCTCTTCATCCTGGTTGGGTGGCCTGTAGCAGACTCCTACAATAATATGTCTTCTTAGCCTTCGCTTTTATTCTGACCAATAAGCTCTCCACCCTATCGTCACCATCATTAATTTCCATACATTCACATCTTTTCTTAATATAGAGGGCTACATCACTGCCTTTCCTGTCTTGCCTATCTCTTTTGAAAAGTCGGTAGCCAACCATCATAGCACTCCAGCTGTGCAAGTCATTCCACCACATTTCCGTGATGGCGACTATATCTTAGCTTTCTGACTGCACAATGGCCTCTAGCTCCTCCTGTTTATTACCCATGTTGCATGCATTAGTGTAAAGGCACCTGAGCTGGCCCTAATATCCTCATGACCATACTCAGGTGTGTCCATAGCCACCAACCTCACACCAACCCTGGCGTTCTTCATACAGAAGGGTGAGTCGTCCTCCTCCTTCACCAAGACACAAGACTGTGGGATCTTACTAGCTCATCCCTCTCCTACAAGCACTGGGTCTTTATGTACAGGCTCTGTTCTAGTGACCCCAGTTATACTCCCACCCCCCTTTGTACCTAGTTTAAAGCTCTGTGAATGAACCTTCCCAACTCCCATCTTAAGACCCCTTTCCACTGGTGGGAGAAGTTGCTCCTATTGGTTGCCAGCCGGCCTGGTCTTGTGCAAACAGAGCAGAGGTCAAAAAACTCAAATCCCTGCCAGGCACACCAGGCTCGGAGCCAGGTATTAATCCATTGGCCCATCAAATTTAGTCCCTCATTATTCCCTGTAACTGGAAGGATAGAGGAGAACACAACTTGTGCTCTTGAGCCCTTTACCTGTTGCCCCAAGGCTCTGAAGTCCTTTTTCATAGTCTTTAGGGGATTTCTTCCTATATCATCTCTGCCAACCTGAAACAACAACAGGGGATAGTAATCTGAGGGCCGAACTAGGGAAGGAAGTTTCTTCCTCATGGCTTTGACCCTGGCTCCTGGGAGGCAGAAGACCACCCTTTGTAGAGGGTCTGGTCTGCATATTGGCCCTTCTGTTCCCTTCAGCAGAGAGTCACCAGTGACAATGACCCTTCATTATTTTCTTTGCCAATGAGACTTTGATGCTAAGTGAGGTCTGGTTAGACTTTGGTAACACCACCAAGTGGGGAGAACCATCATCACCACCATTGTCCAGTTGTCCCTGCAGAGCACTGCACCTGAGATGATGATGATGAGCATTTGCTATTCAGTTATTTAAACAAAAAGTGGTTTGTATTACTCAACACTAGAGCATTTCTCAAGCTCCTTACCCATCTGCAAGCCCCAGAAGTGTCTTAACTCCATACTAAGATGAGGTGAATGTGTCTAACAAACTTCCTCTCTATACTCCTCCGTTTTTTTCTCTCCTTTCTTGCTTTCTCTGACTTTGTTTCACACACAGTGAGTGGGAGTTCCTGCTGTTTCAAGGTGGTCATCAGTCATAGCGACTGGGGAAAGAGCTTCTGGGTGCACTGGACACCAAAGGAAGTGTTTGGATGTGTGAAAAAGCAACTTCCTTTGAAGACCACCAAAATTAATGCATTTTCCTCTAGCAGTTGCAAATTTGTCTTGCTCTGCTCTTCCCCCACCTCTCAAACTGTGTAATTTCAATCAAGTTTCTGTAAAATACTGTTCTAAATTGTTATACGCCACAAGACTGATTACTAGTTATATGTAGAACGTGAGAAAGGAGAAGGGAAGCTAATTTTTTTAATGCCACAGGAGACTGCATCCACTTTGTCTTAAACCTCAGTATGTAAGGTCACTAAAGAGAGCGTTATTTTTTGATAAGCGTAATAGGTACAATATTACTTCTGAAATAGCTAAGTGATTTGGAAGCTAAAGCACAGTCATCTCGTAGTTGGACTAGCTCCAAACTGTGATGTTTAAGGAGAGGGGGCAAGCCCTATTTTGGAGTGGTCTGGACTTAAATTTTTCTATTACTTAAAATGTATCATTTTGAATGCCAGAATGTCTTACTAAGTACATTCATTAAAGCTGTGTTTCTACCTCAGCCAGCTTTTAAATATCCTCATACATCCTGGTAATTATACCACTGCCTCTTTGTACTAATATATGAGTTTATCTGTCATTTTGATATTTTAATGTTAGTCACTATGCAGCTCACAAATATTTAGATAAATAAAATTCTGAATGTCAAACCTCCCACCCACATAACAAAGATAATTTAATATTTCTGATCCTGTATCTGTTGTTCATTGCTTTAGCTGTGTATAATTTTTTATCCTGATTACAAAATCACCTGATCATGCATTTGCAACACATTTCTATTGATCTCACTTTTCAATAATTTCTTTCACAATGGCAAGGGTAATAATCATATTTATTTTGGCATATGCATTCAGTATATGCCCTCCCTGCTGTGTAAACATACAGAGAGATGGTATTAGAAAGATCCTGCTTTGCCTGTGCATGAGTCTGAAAATTAACAGGTCATAACTGGTTGAAACAACATAAAGCATGTTCACTGAAGTAACTGACAAGGACAAAAGTTGTCCCCTGCAGGGTGTGAGCATGCAAGTCTGGTACAATACACACGCAAAGTTAGAGGAAAATACCATAGTCTTGCCTTGCAGGTTTTCTTGCCCCCGTGCAGAGAATGATTGTGAAGCTATGACCTGCAACCCATAAGGCACCGACCCCCTTCAAACTCCCTAGAGAGATTGTCTGACCAAGGGTATCTCCTCAGTGCACAAGGATTTGGAATGGGGTTGCCCAGTGACCCCAACCATTAGCTGCTTTTGTCTTCTCAAATATTAAGAGGGTTCAAGCCACAAGTGAGAGGTTGAGGAGACTGGACTTGCTAAGGCAGCAAAGCTGGGAGGGTTTACTTTGCACAGTTTAGTAGAGAAATGCATGTATTGATGGCAAGGGAGTCCAAGTTTTTAAGGACTGGAAAAGGAACCAAAAAAATCCTGTCCGTGAATTCACCCTCTGGCACACTCTGCAGATACATACAGCCCATTTTATCTTCTCTATGTTAGTCACCCTACTTGCAGCATGCAAGTAATACCTGGCTAATGTTGTCATGGGATGACTTGGTCAGCATGTCCATCCCAGCATGGGATGACTTGGTCAGCATGGGTTAACATTCTGAACATAAGGAAAAGTCAAGTAATAGGAGCTTAGTTTTATTAAGCTGTCCTGATCCCTTCCGTATCTGACTGAGATTTGTTTAATCTGTACCTACCTGGCTGCCATTTCATTCACACCAACCATTTATACAACAGAATTTTACAGTCTATTAAAGAAAATTTACTCTCTCTTAAAGAGCAAAGAGAAACATGTAGGTGTGAATTTTCGATGCTGTTGTAGCAATACATGTTTGTTTGCACAGATATACCTCAGAAAGAGATGGAATTTTGTACAGTGTTTTATGGCATTCTAAGAAATAATTGGAGCCAAACACCTGCACATTAGTTAAAATCTTTTGTTGCTATTTCATAGTATCATTTTTATTTTTTCTATCATCTGAGTGGAATAATCTATTAATATTATTTTCCTCATGATATGTCAACTGGTATCTTGTGTTACAATTATTTACCAACATATGTGCTTAACTCCTACCTTGACAAGGCAGACTTCCACTGGCCCTTCTTTTTCTACCTCTGTATAGTCACCTCCTCTATGCCTTTTCATATATGGCTTTTGCTAAGCTTTCAAAAACCCTTATTAACTGTTGTTTTTACCTTTTTCTTTTTCTTTCTTTCTTTCTTTTTTTTTTTTTTTTTCCCCTACCAAACATCTAATTCTGAAGAAACCTTATTTTTTTTACCACATTTCAGCCAGTTCAAATCCCACTGGGTGCAACAATAGTGCAGATGCTCCAGGAGTAAGCCCCAGGGAAAGAAAGTGGCTTTAAAATATTATAAAATATTGACCTTCAAGCATCCATGGAATAACAACTTGATAAAAATTTGCTGGATAATACTTCAGTTTACTTCTTTCTTAAGGTCTGAGCTATAAGCCATTTGAGTAAATCTTTCCTTTTAAGTGAGCACATTGTGAAACTGGCTCTGATTGAGGAACAGATTTGGACTTGGCCATGTATTAAGGAGAAATTATGTCATTTCTGAGACTTAAAGAGAGCAACCTCCATAGTGAAACTGTCTATTTAGTGTTAGTAACACATGGCTAAAGTAGAAAGGTTTCACATGTGCTGCATATCATCTATTTTCATCCCCTTGAGAGTCTAATACACAGGTCAGTAAGACTTGACTTAAGTTCTGATTTAACTGAGAGTTGTGGACTGAAAAAAGTTTTGGAAGAGAGACTGCAAAGCCAAATATTTTTGCACCTGTTATTTTCATGAAGAATTTTGTTTGGGCTTTCACAGTTCCACAAAGTTGTGACTTTGTTGCATGTGTTTGTTTGGCTTTCTGTGACTATTTGCTATACAGATGAAGACATGATAGTAGTAGTAAATTCTTTTTATGCGTGTTTTTGTTTGTAATCATCTTGAGCTTTACTATAGGTTTTCTTGTTTGTACGTGTTAGATTCTAAAACATAGATGAAAGATAACATACTGAAAGAGTTTCTATTTTCTAGTCAAGACTTTTCTGCAGCTGTAGTAATTGGAAGAACTTACAAGAAAAGTCAGAGATGAGTAAGTGATTGAGGACAGATGTAAGATGATATGAATGACATTCTATGCTAAGTACAAATAGCTCTGAAAAATGCTAGTTGGTTTGTTTCAAATAACTGATCTCTATAAGATGAGACCTGAAACTTCATTTCTTCTTTTCCTTGTAATGGAGTGTGCGTGTTATGCACAGTGGTGGCAAGGTGAAATGTGGATGCACTATACTGACCCTGGCACCTGCTTCTCCAAGGAGTTGAATTCCTAGAAAGAGACACTCAGCATCCCCACTACTTCAGTTAGTAACTTGAAGCTCAATATCTTCATCTCTCTGAAGGAAATGATGTTGAAGTTTGTGAAGCAGTCTACTTGCATAATGTGGAAGTGTTTGCTTCAGAGGAGACTTGAGATTAATAGCTCTTCTGCCTACCTTAACACTGGATCACCTGTACGCTAAGAAATTTTGTGAGTTTTTCTGATGTCTAATCTTCACCTTTTTTGCTGCAATTTACATATCATTATTGCTTGCTCCATCTATTATAAACATGGAGAACAAATTGTTCGCTTCCTCATTGTAGCAACTGTTTACATATTTCAGGCTACTATGTCATGTTGTCTTTGACTTCAGCAACTGTTCACGCTTTCCAGCCTTCTGGGTACTCTTGTGACTATTCTTTCTATTCTTCTGTTACTCAACATCATTCCTTTGATATTAACCCTGAAACAGGATACTGTGTTCAAATGGGGTTTTATCAGCATTGAACAGAGGAACATGACTACTTCACACATTTTCCAAGCTACATTTTTGTATTTTCATCCTAATTTAGTATTTGGTCCTTTCACAGCAGTATAATGTTGTTGGCTCCATAATCCAAAATTATTTTTAAAAAGTTAGAGAAGATAGGAATGGTGCCAGTAATAGAGAGAGCAGAAACTACCACACTTGAAGGACAGCTTTCTGACATCCAGAGTTAGATATGTGGACAGTATGAGTCCAAATGGGGACGAAAGAGCATTTGCATTCCTGCATGGAAAGTCACAAGTGCTAAAAGGAGATGGCTTCCTTCTTCCTACAGCTGAAATAGAGATCTATGTGTAAATGATACCTGAAGCCAAAATCCAAACATTAATACAATTTTACTGAAACTGAGCCAGTTGAGTATCAAAATCTTTCTGCTGTTTTCTAGCAGGCTGCAAATTTATCTATTAGATGGTTTCCTGTATTGACAACCTGTACTTTATACAAAGGGGCATGAGCTATTTTCAGGGTGTAATGAGTTCAGGCCAAGCAAGAAATCAGGGCACTGCTCTTCAGGTCTGTCTCTTCCAAGTCCTCATCCTCTTCGTGAGCATTGCTCTGAGCTGTAAGAAATTAATAACACAGTAAAATGTAGTAGTAGCATTCTTACAGAGCGAAACGCAGTGCTCTATCTCTGTTGCTCATAGTCTGAAGAAGTGGTGTAGGATGTACTAGTGACACTGCATGGTACCTGCACTATAAGCCTACATGCCTTGTATAGAATCATAGAATCATATAACCACCAAGGTTGGAAAAGACCTACAAGATCATCCAGTCCAACCATTCACCTATCACCGATAGCTCCCACTAAACCATGTCCCTCAACACAACATCCAAGCATTTCTTGAACACCCCCAGGGTTGGTGACTCCACCACCTCTCTGGGCAGTCCATTCCAGTGCCTGACCACCCTTTCTGAGAAGTAATATTTCCTAATGTCCAGCCTGAATCTCCCCTGCCGTGGCTTGAAACTATTGCCTCTAGTCCTATCACTAATGACACAAGAGAAGAGGCCGACCCCCAGCTCACCACAACCTCCCTTCAGGAAGTTATAGAGAGCAATAAGGTCTCCCCTGAGCCTCCTCTTCTCCAGGCTGAACATTCCCAGCTCCTTCAGCCTCTCCTCATAAGGCCTGTGCTCCAGACCCCTCACCAGCTTTGTTGCCCTTCTTTGAACACGTTCCAGGGCCTCGATGTCTTTCTTGCAGTGAGGGGCCCAAAACTGGACACAGTACTGGAGATGCGGCCTCACCAGTGCTGAGTACAGGGGGACAATCACCTCTCTGCTCCTGCTGATAACACTGTTTCTGATGCAAGCCAGGATGCTGTTGGCCTTCTTGGCCACCTGGGCACACTGTCGGCTCATGTTCAGTCAAGCATCAATCAATACCCCCAGGTCCATTTCCTCTACACAGTCTTCCAGACACTCTGCCCCAAGCCTGTAGCGTCGCCCGGGGTTATTGTAGCCAAAGTGCAGCACGTGGCATTTGGTCTTGTTGAACTTCATCCCATTGGCTTCAGCCCAGCTCTCCAGCCTGTCCAGATCCCTCTGTAGGGCCTCGCTACCCCCAGGCAGATCCACGCTCCCAGCCAATTGGGTGGCATCTGCAAACTTACTGAGGGTACACTCAATGCCCTCATCCAGGTCATCAATAAAGATATTGAAGAGGACAGGCCCAAGCACTGACCCCTGGGGAACACCACTCGTGACCGGTCCCCAGCTGGATTTAACTCCATTCACCACCACGATAGTGGTGGATAGTAATTTTTGTTAGAACATGTCCACTAAATAACCCTCTTCCTCTATGATGGAGTGGTAAGGAGTGTTTTTTTGTTGTTTGTTTGTTCTCTTAAACTCTTCTAAATTCATGCTGGTGCATGGAGATAACATCTCAGCATTTCAGCAGAGTTGATTTGACCCAGGCAGGCCTAATGTATGACAGCCTGCTTAGGCCTGCAAATGCATAGCTTCTTTATTTTCTATGAAAACGCTTATTAATGCTGTAAGAAAGGCTCAGGTTTTTCCCAAGGAACTTCTCCATAACTGATGCCATCATTGCTATTCATGTTAGCAGAGAGTTGCAAACCGCAATACACATGACAGAAAGGCTCCACCTCTCTGGCACAGTGATTTGTAATCAGTTTCTGAGCATGCCAGGTGGGGTGGCTGGCTCTCAAGTGCTGTATCTCCTCGACAACAAAAAGTTATTCAGCAAATTAGTGCAATACATTGATTTTTTTTTTTTTTTTTCCCAGTGTGGTGTTAGGAATGAAATAAATGTCTTTCACCTGTGTAGGATGGTCATTACAGCTCTAGATAAAAACAATGGTAAAAAAAAAGGGACAGTTATTGCCAGTCCAAATGCCAAAAGTAAGAAGTGGTCAATGTGGTCTTTTTTACATCATCATAGACTGCTTTCTCAAGGTTGTCAGTAAAAAGAATAATGTAATTCTAGATAAAATTTTAAACTGTTTTTCTCTTTGCTACTGTATACGATGTCATACTTTATTGATGAAAGGTCACTGTATGTAATGATACTGACTATCTCCCTGGTGCGGTCTTTTAACCATGATTCTCTAGGGTATTTTATAGAGCATATATTAAGTCCTGCTCTCTGTTAGTTTTCTCTCTTATGTTGGTTGGTCTGTGCCAGCTGTTCAAGTAATACGTATGTTTTTTTTCTCTTGCAGGCATGCTGTTAAAGGTGCTAAAAAGCGTCACGTGGGAGATTTCACAGACCTGGACAACCAAGTATCAGTGTGATCTGAACATGGGAGTAATTTTGCTGAGATTATCACTGTCAGCTTTCATGATGAAAGAACCAAAGAGAACTGAAGTACAACTCCTACGCTGCTGAAGCAGTCAGTCATGTAGTGTGGAAAAAAAGAAAAAAGCACCTGCCAGTGGTGGCTACCTCATTTTTATATCCAGCTTCTCCAGTTTTCTCAAGTGTTCAACACTACAAGAAATTCTCTTAGAGTAATAGATGTGCTAGAGAGTAAGTAATGAAAAACAGAGTTTCACTTTAGGTTATTCGGTTGAGTATGTTTCATCTGGATAGGCACGATAAGTTGTCATCTGATGAATATTTGCCTGCCTTTTTCAAAACAGATGGGAAATGCAGTGTTCCTGGGAGAAAAGTGTTATTACTTTGGAAATTTCTGTTGGCCCTTAGCATGGAAATAAAGGAATTATTCTAGATGATTCGAGAAAAATATGCTACAGCACTGGCTTGCTGAAGCTGGAGGGTCTGAGCCAGAGGAAAACTGAAGAAAACCTGGCTGGATAAAAGTCAGATTTCCTTGTTTCTATTTGTTAACATTAAACAAAAGCTTTGCCTGATGTGTTACACTTGAGAGAGGAGTGGAAATATCCCCATTACTCAGCACTTCATCCCCTCAGTTGGTGCCAGTAGAAATCAAGGTGTGGAGAGATCTATCCATGGTGGGGCTCTTCTGGTGGGGAAGATGTGGCAAGTTGATGCTGTGAGTCAAAACTCGCTGGTGGCTGAGGTGGGCTTATGAGTGATTTTTACATCTGTATTAGCAGGTAATAAGTCTCAGTGGCCCTGGTGAATTACCCTCTGAAACCTTAAATAAAAGGTTCATTTTGGCATAGCTCAGATAGCGCCGAGTTTCTTCTTTTCACTTAAAGAATAACAAAACATTTTTTACTTCAAGAAAATTTGCCATGTATTCTGGGATCACTGCCACAGCATACATTCTCATGCAGATTGCTTTTTATCAGTAGTGTGGTTGAGAGCCTTAAGAATTTTATTAGTAAAAGTTGTCTTCACAAGAACCTCTAGCCCAAATTTTCATAATATTGCTCTTATTCTGCTGCAGGTCTACTAGAATTCTTAGCCACTTTAGAGACTTTTACACAATAACTAACAATTCTTGTTCTCTCACAACGGCCTGTCATGATAGAGTTCAAGCCATTTATGATTTAATCAATAAGCAATGCTTCTACAGAACAGCACAACTACTTTACTATCTTTTCCTGTAGGAAATTATAATAGCACTATTATTCTATAGGGAGCAACTCTGCTCAGTCAAACACAGCTCCTAATTTATAGGCTGTACGTAGAGCACTTTATGAGTATTTTTACTTCATAGCTCCTGAAATTATTTGTATAAATGATAATTGTCATGGCAGATTTAGAAAGAATTGGGATTCCTGTGTAACACAAAAGTTTATTACTCTGAAATATCAGATCTCCTAATCTCTTTCATATGTGTAGCAAAATCTATGTTGAAGTTGTTAGATTTTCTCCTTTGTTCCTATGGGAAAACTGTTCTTAAGCCTGAACTTCAAGTCCCTAATGAATGAGAAACTCCTCTTTCTTCCAGTATAAAACCATTCCTGGCTAACTCATATTTTTTTTGGCAATTGGCTCTCATCTTATGTAACATTTTTGCCCTTATCCCTCTGTGATAGCTCTGAGATTTAGTAGATGACAGAAGTGAATTGCTTTACTTGAGATTAAGGATGGATATAAACACAGTTTTTCAGACACTGCATCAAACTTATGGAAAACATTTTCTATTATTTTATACTTGACTTTGCATCCCCAACCATTAAAGTTTAATTTGGCCCAGAGTGAAATGCTTCTTTTGTAACTGTTTCAGTCAAAACTATTTTAACTAAATTTCTTTATTTTTTTAGAATTAAGTATAACATTTAAAAGCAAAAAAACAAAGAAAAAAAAAACCCAACAGAATGTTGGTGTTATTGAAAACATTAATATAAAACTTTCCCACTTTTCAGGAATAATTCACTTTAAAAATAGTATGATTTTTTTTTTCTTTTTTTTTTTTTTTTCACTTGAAGGGAGAGGACACTTGCATCAGTAATTTAGTACAAATTATGAAATGGTCAGCTGCAATCTCCGTAACCATAAGATCCTTTTGTGTGTAGTGCCTGTGAGTCTGAAAAGTCATTGACTGATGTTTCACAAAATGATTGTAGGTACTCTACTATCTGTAAGTAATACATTAGCAGCTGAGAAATTCCATCTGCCCTGGGAAGCTCTGTAGGTTATTTCAGATAAGTTTTGATAGATTTCCCTGGACAGAGAATGACAAATAACATGAAATTTTCTTGAGTTTATGTGAGTAGTTAGCATATTTCAGATGCAGACATGGACTTTCCAGCTGAAGAGTTGAAAGGTGCTGAAACAGCCAAGTGTACATAGCCTGCTCCAGTCAGCAGGTTCCAAGGCAAGGCAGGAATGTCTTGTGCAACGAGATACAGAGCTGTGCCGTCCTCTGGCAGTGTATCTACATACTTCAGGGAATTTTATGTATGCATAAGAAAAAAGTATGTCTTTGGAGCCTTGTTTTTGCAATTTTTTTTCTTCCAAACATCTGTGCACTCTGGTTTGTTCTGTCAGATTCCTAGTGTGAAGAGTTCCACATATTTGCAAATTGGGCATGGGAGAGATTTGCTCTGGGCTGCTGATTTTAATGGTGTCATCTGTCATGGCAGCTATTGTGCCATTTCATATTTAGCTATGTGTTATTACAGATGACAGTGAATAACATGAGAAATTCCTTTGTGTAGTGTTTCCAAAAATTAAAAAAGAAAATGCAGCTCAATGCCATGAAAATAACACAGTCTATTTTGAAAATAAGTATTTAGGGAGCTTCACATCTTCCTTTGGAGATGCTTGTTACTGTGAGACCTATGTGAATAGAGAATAACATGACAATTAACTTTGTGTGGGTCAAGTGCAGTCTGCTTGAGTGATGTGATCACTCCAGTGTACTTGCTGACAATTAGTTTCATTGGTGCGTGCTGTATTGTAGGGGCACCTGGGAAACCTTGCCATGATTATAAGACTCTCCAGCCTAGTGCAGGCAAGACCTTGGCTCTTGGTATACTGCCAGGTGACTTGCTCCTGTTCCCTAAGCTGAGGAAGAAAGGACTGAATATGAGAAATGAATATGCATCTAGCACGTGACTGGATCCACTTCTTAGCTGTTAGAAGCCTGGTTTTTATATTGTATAATACTCATGACAGCAGAAAGATCAAACTTACAGAAGAGATATTTATTAGAGCTGGTGAGAAGCAGCCACTTAGCACTGAGTGAAAGGCAGTACAGATAAAGATGCTGCATTGAAAAATTCTGATAAAAACCACACTGAACAGTAGGAAGAATTTAACAGTCACTGTGCTTAACTACCCTGTCATCATTTACATAGAGAGCTGTTCAAAAAGGGGATGGAATTACAATAGAGGAACCTGGCAAATTCCTGAAAGCTGCTCTTCTTTTAGCCTTCAAGCAGGAATGCATCTGGAATGTATATTTCCACATTGTTCTCTATAAAGCTTTAATTTTGAATTCACATATGGTACTTAATTTGCATTTTTCATACATTCATTAATGCTTTGGTGAACTCGAAAGGTCCTGAAAAGTATTCAAAGCCTTGGATACTTCCCAGAAATATGCTTATGCTGTACTGGCCTGGAAAGTAGTGAATTCAGCGTGAAATCTACAGATCAGATGCTGACCAGGGATTTTGATTCTTTCTTTGTGAGGTATTTTAATAATAGAAGGCTTTTTCTTGGGCTTATTTTATATCTTGGACAAGTTTTCATGCCTCTGAATCACTTTACTCTTGATATCTTTTCAATCACATTTCTAGTAGGGGCCAAATACAAAGGCAATGGCAAAAGAACAGGACACTACAGGGAACTGGAGGTCAGTGTGCCTCAAAGGAAAAGCAGCAGATTTAGGGATTGAAACTACCCTGGAAAAAAGCTCTTGTCTTAATCTAAGTCAGAAAAAGCAAGTTCTGGCCATGGTAAAGTCAACAATAGGTTGACTAACATCCAGGAACTACAGTCGTGATCACAAGTCTTGCAAGTAAGAAGGTACAACAGGTGAAATACCCAAATAACAGATTCTCGCTCATTTTCAGGGGAGTACGCAAGATCAACAGGATTCACTTGCTAAGTTTGGGATTTACTATCGAGCAGACAGCCATCCAGTAGTGGGGACAGGACAACAACCTTAACTAGCAGCAGAAAAATGCTGGATAGCATGGCATGCTGTCTTTGCCATGTGGTGGGTAGTCAGATAGTAGGAAGATGTGACTAGCTGAAGGCAAATCTTATAGAAAGAGTGTAATCTTTCTTAGTTCCCCAACCCAAAATAAATCACAAGATATCATGAGAAAACTCATTCTCCTTTTCCTTCTCCTATTACAAGAAGCAATAAATGCTTTCAAATGTGAGAGACGAGCATTGAGGTAGCTGGTGAGAGGTGCAGTAGGACTTCCTCCCCTCATACTTCTCACCCAGGGGTAGTGCAGTGTCTGTTCTGTGTTGCTCTTGCCTTTTATCTGTGCAGCTGTGATCTTCAGATCTTCATCAGAAATCAAGCTGCTGGAGCTACTCTTCTGAGTGGAAGTAGTTGATTTGTTAACTGCTTGTCTTGGAGTGAACTTCTTGGTCATGCAAGTTAGTCTGACAAAAGAACAAAAAGAAGAAAGTAATTGGTAATTACTCCCCCTATACCTTCCCTGCTCTCTTTTTTTTTTTTTTTTTTTTTTTTTTTTTTTAGGGAATACTTCTACAGCAGTGTTGTATACCTATTTAATCACTTAGACCAGTTGATGAAATAAAAGCTTTTGTCCCTTGGCCCCTTGCAAATTATTCTTGTTAATTATTTTTTAATTATCCTTCCATGGTTTTTTTCTGATGCCACTTCCATAATTTCTACATCAGTGAGTGCAGACAAGGCAAATCTAAAAACTTATCCCAGAGAAGAATTGCTGCTGCTGTGCTGGTTCTAGTGGAGGAATAAAACATAAGGGGTGACTCAGAGGGAGTCAGCCAGGAGTCCCCTGGTGGCTCATCTGTTTTGCTACGGGTAACTATCCCTCATTAGCACACATATGTGCACACACCTATGGTCTGATGTGTGTGGGGACACACTTGCACAAGTGTGTGCATGCACTCATTAATTAGCTCAAATTTCACATTAGTTAGGCTACAGTGGTCCATGGTTGGTTTCTAGAGGACAAAAAGACTGAATTCATTTTTGGTGTTGGAAGTGTGCAATGAGGATGTAGAAATTTTGCTTATATACATTGAAAGTTACAGAACCTGTATTCAGAAAATATAAGTCCCTGCACAACTTCTCTGACCCTCACACCTCACTTTTAAGGAGGTTTTAAGGAATAGTGACCAAATTTGTGGGAAGATAAAGATGAACTAGAAGTAAAACCTTAAATATGGATGTACAACTGAGAGAAAGGAAGGGAAATGGAAAATATTGTATCTTTCCCTGGGGGCTAGAGATATTATAAACAAAGCATTTTCAGCCTATGTGACAAAAGTAAGTCACGATGCAAAGAAATAACTAGGCATAGTATTTACATCATGGTACTTATTTATTCCTTAAACTGCATCCACTGCCTGCCTGCCTCCCCCAGAAAATTACTTCCAAAGAGATGTTTTACTTTACTGGTGTTCATCAAAATTTTTTGTCAGGTGTCTTATGAAAGGAAGTTCAACCTCTAGTCTGCTTGTAGTGATTCACCGCTACTGTTTACATAAGGACTGGGCTCGCTATTTGAGAGCACACTTATACGAAGTTTGATGATTTTGATCTTTGATAAGTACTTGCACAGGCACAGCTACCACTAACCACATGATGCAATTCCCCTTTTATTTGCATGAGGACTGTCCACAAAGGCAAATTTTACACCAGTATATTTCCTGGTTTGCCTCTTAGCAACTAGTATTCAGAGTATGCCTTGTCTTCTGCGTTTTCCCGACTCTGGACTCTAGAGGACACTTTGGACTACATTTTTCATAGCTACAATAATTACTTTCCATGACACCTTATAAAAACAAACTGGCATAAAACAGAACACTCTTATGGCTGAGATTTTTAAGTTGGATTTTCAGTGGGTCACAGCTTATTTAGGTTGTTCCTACAGTACCTTTGGAAGCCATTAAAACATCACATTAGTTGTTTATACATAGAGAAGTAAAGTCACAAGAGAAATTATTAGAAGTGAGCAGAGCTCCCTTCTGCTTACTTGCAGCTACCTGGTGCACACCTGTGGGAGTCTGGCTATTCTCTGGTCACAGAAAAGAGCATTTTTGTAGCATACTATGAGATGGATTGGGTGCTGCAGGGCAGCAATCCAGTATGGCATTGATTTTTGTTATGCAATATTTGGTAGTCTCAAGTTATTAAATAGCTTATGCCCCCATAAAATGTATGACCTAAAACTCAGCTATTCTATTTCCAAGTGCCCCCAGTACCTAGATCTGCTTATTAAATGAGTAAAATACTTTTTAAATATTAGCAACCGGGCAGCACATACAACTGCCTGGGTTTTCTTGCTCTGAAGGACGAAGGTTCCCTTTGCCCATAAAATTCATTCACTCACATTTATCAAAAAACTTAATCACAAACTCTTTTCATTTCTCTCATGAAAATCCCAGGAGCTGTTCCTAGCGGTAAGTAATACAATGAGGAAGAATTGGCCATGCTGAACTTTCAGGTGGAAATGAGTTTGAAGACTCAAATCCAGGCAGATTCATGGCTATTTTCCAGGAAGAAAATGAGAATAGTAATTATGAGGAGCAGATGAGAGGATAAAAAGATGAGGAGATGAACACAACACACAAGGTAAAGGAAATGGTATTACTTAATTCTGAAATGGTGCAATAATCTAACCTCTCATGAATTGGAAGTAAGGGGAAGTGGTGAGAGTTCACATAGTACAAAAGAAACAGAAGAGTGAGATGTGAGATAAGACAAGCATAAAAAGAAAGGCTATAATTTTAAGTGACTTCAAATTCTACCCTATGTTTTTTGTTGCCATTATAGCAATAGATAATAGATGAAATGCAGATGGGGCACATAACTAACAACTATTTCTTGCACAGCTACTATGTCAGTAATTCAACCTACATGTGATTCAAAATTAGGTCTGATCCAGATTCATGATCAGAATATTTTAAATCCAATTAACTAGATCACAGATCCTAATGCAATTACTGTTACTATTTCCTGATACTAAAGGATGTGTACAAGACCAAGATGCATGGCTCAATATAGACCTTAACTCTCCAGAGGAGAAGGAAGAGATATGGAAATAACTGAGTAATTTTGCAATTTATTATTTATTTTGAATGTGCAGTCTTTTTTTTTTTTTTTTTTTCTTTTTTCCTGGGATTTTTTTCTTACTGTTGTCAATTTAATGACTTTGTGAATAAATGTGACCCCCCCCACAAGCCTTCTGTAAGTGAACTGTTTCTAGTAAAGTTGTAACAGATCAATCATCAAAAGGTCTTGGCAGAAAAATCGGTAGGTAATAAAAAAGATAAAGGACGCTGAAATGAGTGACATGTGGTGGGATATTAGCTTTATGAAGACAACTTTGTCTGATAAGAAAAGTTAGGTAGTAGTACCAGATGGGAACAAGTGGAGGCTTCCTACCACTGCCAGAAATGCCTGATGCCATTTCTGAGTACAAAATATTACGGTGGGAGTGGCAAGTGCTTTCTGTAAGAGATGCTCTATAAGTGTTAGATGTGCTTAAACCAAATTAAATGGACATGTCGATTATGAAAAATTTAAGGATTATCTGTCTATCAAAAAGGTTATGGCTGGACTCGCATTAAAAGTGTTGACCAGGGCCCAGGCAGTGTGTTTCCACTCCAGAGCCACACCACAGGCTATCCAGTGCTCTGTGCTCCACACAGCAGGCTCTGCTCTCTGCATGCCTGGTGTTACACTGTGAGTGGTATTGGACTGTGATTTGAATACGCCGAGCATGATGGAAATGTTAAACGAAATCAAGACCAGCCTAACTGCATGAATTGATAGATTTGCTTTGAAGGCATTTATTTTGCAAGAATTTATGTGCAAATAAGTGGAAGAACATATTGTCCTGTGGAAACACACAGTCCATATTATTTGAGATGGTGCATACATGTTGAGTGGGGGATATGTCTGCCATTTCCTTACAAGACAGCTGCACAAGTTTTTCTTACAAAAGAAAATTAATTCTACAATGGATTGGAAAATATATTTATATTTGAATCCTTATTTGCTAAAGAGAAGAGGCAGATAAGCAGGACTTTGAGTTGTCAAACTACATTATTATATAGTAGTAGTATTTTTAGGTAGGATTTTTCTTCTCTCCATAGCTCATTCTTACTGTTGTTGTTGCTTTTTTAGTGTGTGGTCTCAATGATGAATTTGTAACGTTTATGTTTATTTGCATGGCAGGGGCCTGAACTGCCATAAGAAAGCATAATACTTTTAAAGGAGAATTAATGGGAGAATAAGCTGGATCATAGAAAAGGAAGTAAATTATTCACACTGTCTCAAGCATCAGAAAATTATATTTTATACATTTTTTTTTTCCATCAGTGAACACACACAGTACTTCCTTTCTCTTTTATGTATCTGAAAATCATTCCACTTTGTTTTTAAATCGTCTATTCAGTAAGCTCAACTTCAGCTCTTCCTTTAAAAAAAAAAAACTTTTTTTTTTTTACCTTTTTTTTTCTTTTTAGACACTTTCTGATTCAGTACTTCATTGAAGACAGGCAGCCTAAAGGAAATAATGTATTGACTGATCTTTAGCCTTTTTGAGGTGTGTGTAAATCTTGGACAGAAAAAGCTCCACTTTATAGGTAAGCGGGCTGAGCAGGTAATGAAATTACAGTGTTGACTGCATGCTGCTTCCTTTTTAGCAGTGTTTCTGATTAATTGCTCTTTCTCTGTTTCATAACTTGATTGTTTCTATGTAAAAGTAACAGTTACTACTTTCTTTTATTGTGTTGCATGCTTTATGTGCTTATATATGCCCCAATTAATGACTTTAAATTTGAAATAATTTACAGTTCCCTGCCCCTCTGACACAATTATTTTTCTGTCCAATCATGAGAACTCAAAAGCATGGGATGAGTTGAGCAAGAGATTTAAAAGATTCTCAGTTATATAGGAGATGAGTCTATTGAATTAGCAATGTAGAATCATAATTTCCTTTGGATGACTTATACTTGTTACTGAAGAAAAAATAGTGTTGGGCAAGTGTTCTACTAGATGCAGAGTAAAATCTTATTCAGCACACTGAAGCACCTGGCCATTAGTCAGGAGTGGAATGAATCATGATTTCCTGTGCGCTATGAGTTTCTTAATCCCACTGAAAGTCATTTCTGAGGTCTATTCCTTGCCTAAACTCATCAGGCTTTGCCTCTAAGGAAGCAAAGCTCCTTCTCCGTATCCCTAGCCTCTTTTGCTCCTGAATGGCTATGAGGTAACATCTTCAAGCAAAATAGAGCTGTAGAATCATAGAATGGAATATTCTGAGTGGGAAGTATCATTAAGTTCAACTCCTAGCTAACTAACCTACCAGCTTCCTGCAATTTACCTAGGACCTTGGCTGCTGTTAGTCATTTTGTTACAACCCACCCTATACAGCTGATGTTACTGTGATTTTCAGAAGACTGCTACTGTCTGCTCCAGCCTCACTGTCTAAGATTAGAATCTATCCTTTCTCTCTGTCTACTGGAAAGCTGCAGTATCCTGTTGTTTTCTATGACTAGTTCCTATCAGCTCTTATTAAACCTACTGTTATGAAGTGGAAAATTCCATCTTGGGACTGTCAGTGATATAGAAGAATTAATAGAAGTTTTAGTTTCCGTGTGGTCTGTGGGAAAGTTTAATTATTTGGCTGTAGATTGCATGTACATCTAGAAAATAGGTTTTAACCCTTTTCCTTTGTACTGGAGGATTTTCCATGTATATTTCAACTCCTGTTCTGGACACAAAGCTTTTAGTACTTCCTATAGGACTAACTAAAAATTTCAGAGTGATTTTTTTCACCTGTGAAATTCTGAAATTTCTGCTTTCACAAATTATCTTTTTAACTAGCGATAACATCAGACAAGGAATCACAGAATGGTATCGTTTGGAAAACTTTGCTCCTTTTGAGGGCTTTGGTGGATACGCTGACACCTCAGACCACAGGTGGGGGTCATAATGAATTGAACTTATCTATTGCAAATCAGATACTGCTGATCATATTCTCTTTGCAGTGCCTACACAGCACTACTAGGTATGCATGTAAATTACTCTCCTGGATTAGTACCTGCTTGATTGACTTGATTTTGTTTTTAAACAATGTTATATTTTAAGATCAACAATGTCAAACTGGAAGATGTTTTCCCTGGAGTAACTCACTACTTCCACTGCTCAAAACAGGTAATATCAAGCACCTGGAGACAACTTTATATCTCTTTCAATAAATGAAAAGTTTAAAGTTGGATTACATTTTGCCTTGAAGCCTTTTCATAAATGGATTTTTTTTTCCTGCTTAAAAGACAAGTCTGTAAAGATTTATTGTAACTTCTCTCAAGAGATATCTTTCTTCTGTAACTCACCTCCTTAAAGAGATAGTCACAGAAACGATAGCTGTATTCTGCACAGGAGGTTTGGAAAATTATTGCCATTTTCTGAATTACTACTATGCTTTGAATTTGAATGTATCTTTAGATACTAACCCCTTTACTGCTACATTACGTTTTATGCTAGAGGTCACCTCTAACATTTTCAGTACTCTAATGTTAAGTCTTTGAGGGAATGGGGGGTTGTAGTCATTTACTAAATTTGATTTCCCATAGCAGTGCACTTATGTAAAGCAGACCTTTAGTAGGAGATGATACAGGGCATACCGAAGAAGAAAGCTACAAGAATTTTATGAATGTGAGATTGAATAGGAACTTTCTGGTGTGAACGGTATAATTCCTGGCATGTGTAGTCCAGGATGCTCTGTCATGAAGAGCTTGGTTAAAAAAAAAGCCAGAGAAAAGCCCTGGCTGTTTTCTTCCATGGGGACAGTGAGCAGTTTCTACGTTGTTCAAACTTTTTACATGAACAAGATACAAGGATACACTGTCAAGTGCCATCTTTTCCTTGCTCAGTTTTCTGCAAGGAACGCAGAAGCAGTCACCTGTAAGGAGCAGAGCTGCAACCCCTTTCTCTCTGGTCTGTGGCAAGAGGATGAAGGTCCTCTACATTGGTTGTATGAAGGCTCACATTACATTTGCATCTTGGGACTACAAGAAGCGTATGCATACATCTGAGTGCAGTGCTCTATAGAAATAACCACGTTCGGCTCTGATATGTCTTTGGCTTGTAACTCAACATTAGGAATACTGTGTTTGAAAGTGGCTTTTTAATTGTCTTCTGCGTGTGAGGCTCTTTCCAGTGGTGCCAATAGATGTTTCCAATGGTCACGACCCTGTGCCAACATGAGTATCCACAGTCTCTTGAGTCCTTTGAATGGCCAATATTTAAATTAGCACTGATCCATGTTTCCTATTTTTATATTCTTAACAGGAGTTCTCTCTAATTAAAATGAGTTCTGTTCAGTGATGTCATTCCTGCACCAGCCTGCACTGCCAAAGCAGTGGGAAAGGTTATCCTTTAAGACCTTTTACTATGTTTATCTATTTCATTTAGTTAAAATAAAATGTTTATTATCGGAGCTGTTGATGTTTGTCTGTAGCACATCCAGAGCTGCTGGAAATGTTATCCTGCAGAGTAAATCGTGTTCTTTCCAGCTGACTGGAGGTTCCCAGAGTCCTTGTGTGTCTTGCAAAAACTGTTTAATAGTCAGATGTGCTTGAAGTTTGCTTCTGACACTTCTTAAGCAAGGAGGAATGAAATGGGCTAGCAGTAGTAATTTCTATATGACTCTCAGTGGGTATGCTTATACTGAAATACTAGTAGGAGAGGAGGCTGTTCATCAGGGAAGTTCACTGAGAAATATCTTGAGTGATGAGCTGAGTGATAAATGTATTGCATATGGGCAAATGTTATGGCAGTGGTTTAAATCAGGCAAAATATGGCATGGTGTAGCACAACCTAAGTAAGTCATGGGCTCCAGCATTGTGGGTTGGCTCCAAAAAAGCTAACTCATTCTTTGAGTCTCTGGCAGATTCATGCTGCTTGAATGTGTGTATCTATTGCTTATGAAACAGGATTTGGTCTAAGGGCTAGTGAGTAAAATTTACAGTTCCAGAAACCTGAAATGAAGGAATGAGTCTTTAAACAGGCATATGTTGCACATCTTACCAAAGACAGCTGTTTGCTACAAAACCAGTGCATTGCAGATGTTAACTAGTCTCACCTGCTAAACCTGACAAACAGCAGAAACCTTTGTGCCTATGTACCAAAAAACCCCCACTAAATGGATCAGGCCTTGCAAGCTTATATGCAATTTTGGTGTTGAGAATAAAGTTGAATCACAGTGCAGTAATATCATTTTAATTGTAAAACTCATGTAACCTTATACCCTATAATATCACTGTAACATCTCTACTTTAACCTAACCCCAGACAACTGAAATAAGTGAGGGTTACAGTAAAGGCCAAAGCTACTGAATTTCCTTCATCACTTTAACTTTAGAACAATATTCAGCTAAATTGGTACGCTGTTCTCCTGGGACACAAATAACCTAGGATTCAACTGCTGGCCAGATAGATAGCTTAGGGGAAAAAACCCCCAGTGATCACTGAAGGGTTCATTCTTAGATCAGCAGAGGCATGCACAAAACCTATTTGAGCTAATGGGTTTGCAGGCACAAATCTGGCCACTTACACAAAATTGTGTTTACCACGTTCATATTTCTTCACAATGAGTATCTGAAACTTTTCTCTAAGTCAATAAAAGATGTATTTTACATGCTTCGGACTTAGTGCACATCTACATAAATATGTACAGAGTGAATTGGGCACCATGCCCCCACCCTGGAGGTAGTCAACACCCATGCCCTTTCTCTTCAATGGAATCTGAGGATGCTCAATTTTTAGCTTACTGGAGTTAATAAGCAATGAGAGTACATATTTTTAGCCGCATGATCTTGGATCATTAAATGTGGAGAAGGCTACAATGAATTGAGGTATAAAATGTTACCTTTGCAGGAAGGGATTTGCCTTGTATTTTACACACAGAATTTAATAAAGGTGGTACTGTAAAGGAAAGAATATGTTCATATACCTATATAAAGATACAGAGAAAAAATTATATTACTATGTATGCAATGAGAAATAATTCTCATTTAATTTCTGTTTTGTTTCATGAGCAAATTATATAGCTATCATTTCTTTTTCCCCTGTTTATTGCCTGTTATTTGTACTGCAGACTACATTAACAGGTAGGTTCCTTGCACTGGCAGATCCTCAGATGCATAGTGAGAGATCATTTCTGTCTTTCAGAAGCTTAATATGTGTGTATCCTGCTGAATTCTCCAGGATTTTTTGTGGGCAGGTACGTTGTGTTTTGTTTATGAGAAACTCGTCTGACAAAAATCTAAGTCTCTCTTATATATTATATTAGATCATAAAACAATGGTTTTATGATCTAATCGAGCAACAAATTCAGAAACTAGTGCTTTCTTGTAACATTTGCTAATTTTTGCTGACTGTGATTAAAATCCTTTTATCTTGTGAAAAGTAACCCAGATACACTGTACTGAGCTATACAGCTTGTGCAAGATGAGCAAGTAATTACTATATAGACTGGAATATGTAACATTACCTTTCTAGCTTGCAATCAATGATGTGTAAAAGTAAATTTACATTCCAGAATAGCTCTATTAACTTTACATAAGAATGTGTATTTCCAGCAAATTCTATGGCACTACTCTTGCACACAAAATTATTCATATCTATAACTTCCTGCCAGGCTCCTCATGTTTGTACCACCAGGGATATGGATCACAGCTCCTTCTAAAGAATAAGGGAATAAATTCTTAGTAGGTTTTTTGTTCTTTGTTGTTGTTGTTTTTTAATGCTACATCTGGTCTAGGTATTAAATAACAATTCTTAATTACTTCTTTTCATGATTTGTGTTTAAATCTGTAAACTTGTTGCTACCTGAGGTACAGGCTTTCTTTTTTTTTTTTTTTTTTTTTTTTTTTTTTTTTTTTTTAATATATATTTTAGAGTAAAGAAATTGATTTGGGGGTTGAAAGAATTTAAGAAAAAACTAATAGAGCTTAGACAACCAGTAGCCAAATGTGTACTACAAGCCAACAAAACCAACAACAAAAAAAAAAATTGATACAGACCATCAATTAGAACTGTTTTTTCCTGTCCAGTACTGATGGTGCAAAGTGAGTATCAACAGACGGTTTTTGTTTGTTTTTTTTTTAAAAAAAGGAGGATTTAGGAAGCAATTTTTCAAACTGAGAATTGGCATACTCTGCCTCCTGACCCGGAGGTCTGCGATGGGTGTCAGAATAAACAAGCTTCTCCTCTCATTAGAATATGTGGGCCTCAGACAGTAGCAGAATAGCACCCCCACCCCCGATTCAGGTGGAGAGAGTTGGAGACCTTCTACTTCATCTAGAATGTCACAAGTCCATTGGGTCAGGTGTGATCCACATGAAGGTGCTTAGGAAGATGGCAGAGGTGAGTGCCAAGGTGCTTTCAACCATCTGTCAGTGTTCCTGATCAACTGGAGAGGTACCTGAGGTTTGGAGACTTGCCAGCATAACTCCTATTTACAAAAAGGATCTAGGGAACTACAGGTCTGTCAGCGCTGATGTCTGTGCCAGGAAAGGTTATGGAATAGATCATCTTGAGTGAGATCACATGGCATGTGCAGGCCAACTAGGGGATCAGGCTCAGCCAGCATATGTATTCATGAAAGGCAGGTCCTGCTTGACCAGCCTGATCATCTTCTTTGATCAAGTGACTCAGCTAGTGGTTGAGGGAAAGGCTGTTGATGTAGCCTACCAGACTTCAGCAAAATGGGAGACACTGTCTCCCACAGTATTTGTCTGGGGAAGCTGGTAGCCTGTGGCTTGGATGGGTACACTCTTTGCTGTGTAAAGAACTGGCTGGGCAACAGATCTGGTGAGGGATCTGGAGGAAAAAGTCTTATGAGGAGTGGATGAGAGAACTAGGATTGTTTAGTCTGGAGAAGAGGAGGCTTAGGGGAGACTTTATTGTTCTCTACAACTGCCTGAAAGGAGGTTGTGGTGAGGTGGGGGTTGCCTTCCTCTCCTGCTTTATTAGTGATAGGACAAGAGGAAATGGCCTCAAATTGTGACTGTGAAGTTTTGGTTTGGATATTAAGAATGATTTATTTTCCAAAAGAGTAGTCGGGTGCTGGAATGTGCTGCCCAGGGTGGTGGTTGTGTCACCATCCCTGGAGGTGTTGAAGAAATATTTAGATGTCATACAAAGGGACATGCTTTGGTGGGAAAATATTGGTAGTAGATAGACAGTTAGACTAGATGGTCCTGGAGGTCTTCTCCAAACTTAATAGTTCTGTGAAATGTTTGAATATTCTACTAGACATGAGTTTCATGCAAAAAAGCCCCAAACCATTGGGATTACCCAAAGAAAAATAAATTACCCTCTTGTGTGACAAAGCACTAAAAGGAAGGACGTAAGTAGATTGTGGAAACCTTCTGTGTTGCTTTAAAATTCTGTTTTCTGGAGTTATATCAGGATATGATTATTTATTTAGGCAATTACATTTTAGCTGCAAGATGTGAGGATCTTTACTCCTTTTCAGAGAACAGGTAGGAAGATTTGTAGTGGTACAGTCCCCATAAAAATGACGATTTTCACAAACAGTTAAAACCACAGCCTGTGTACAACTGTAAGATGTCTAATACAGGATCACTGAGCATATTGTTTTTATGAGCAATTAAGCATTAGGTTGGAATGAAAAGTTTTCTGAAAACACCTTCAATTCATCAAAGCAGAAAGAGTCCTAGCAATTATCTTGTCTCAACTTTAGAAAATATCAACTTCAAAGTATCTATTTCGCCATAAATCCTATAGCTGTAACCTTTTCAGTTACTTTAATTTGTCCTATATATATCTGACCAGCAGAGTAACTTATGTATAGTTAGCACCAAAATGGTGTTAAAAAGTAAGAGAATCTTTGGTTTATGTGTTAAATAGTCTCTTCAAATGGGGTGAACTCTAAGAGAGTGTCAGAAGTTTTAGTATCAAGGGATATTTTTCCTCATGGGAACTTTGGGTTAGTGGTCAGAATGGCTCAGAACTGCATCCTGCTCCTGGAAGCACCCAAGACATAGGTGATTTCAGCATTTGGTGGAAAGAGCTTTAGCCCATGTACAGAGGGAACTTGCTCTCCTCGTATAGGTTCTGTGCTCTGGCCTTTTTTACCTCTCCACTTTTCCTGCATACCATGGAATGGCCAAGAGGCAGCTAGAAAGAAAAAGGTTGGAATCTGCCTTATAGAAAAACTACATACATTTTCCTAATTATTTATTATTCTCTATCCTCCCTGCAATAACTTCAAACCAGTATTCCTGTATTTCTGAATGTGAGCCATTTGAATCTAGATCTGGAATTCAGACATCAATTTCACTCCGGGACCATTTCTGAGGACCTGCAATCTCAGAAATGTGTTTCATGGGGTTACACATAATTTGCAAGTTATTCAGCTAATCAAAATACTGCTTCTAAGGCTGTAACAGTCTGTATTCAGCAATGGTAATTTGTTCTTCCCCGGTTGATTGACTCCGTGGTCTTACATTTCTTGTGTTCACCCACATTCGTTCATTCTGCATTATGGACCTGTTCCTGAAGAAAGCTGAGAGCCTGTGGTTTGATTGAAAGTTATTTCACCTCACAGAAGTAAATTTAACTTGAGTGATACTCACTATAATCCAGTGTGATATGATGCATTAGAAAATAAAGCTACAGCAGAGTATCTACAAGCAATTTTTGTGTCTTGTTTGAAGAAAAGATATCTTAGCAGAAGAAACATAGAATTAAACTGTTTTTTTTTATCCTTTAATACCAAAATTCAAAGGAAAGAAGAGAAAAATGAAAAAAGGTGTTGGTCATAAAGAGCCTTCTGTCAGCTGTTAACAACTGGGATTTTTGGTTTGTTAGCCACATTATTTCAGGTAAATGAGAAGGCAGAACTGTAAACAAATTGAAACGTTTGATTCCCCAGCTGAAATGTGGGTTGGTGCCAAGTATTTATAGCTTAGTACATTCTCATTAATCCATTCTTTTAATTTTTTTTTTCTTCTAACACTCCCTGAGAAAGAACACTAATGCAACATTTCTTTGCTGTTTCAAAGTGTTCTCCTATTTTTGAACACTTATGTGTTGCAGAATGGCTAAAAGACCAAGGGGGGCATGGGTCTCTGGGGGCACTGTACGAGCAAGACAGAATAGGCAGCAGTGAGTACATGGCTGTGGGATAGTACGGCCTGCTGAAAAACACCAGCTGGCTGCGAAATACAAGGTCAGCCTGGTCTTGCTCTTGTGGGAAACAACTAAGGAGGAAACTGAAATACGGGTAGAATGAGGGGGAAGAGCAGACCCCTGAGAGCGGTATCCTGATAGTAGCTATGGTATGTTGCCATGGGAAGTAAACAAAGGTGGTGGGTTTTACAACCAATCAGTTGAAGCCAAGAGTAATAAAACCAATCAGCCTGAACCAAGTGTGCCAAGTAGACTATAAAAGAAGTTTGACCACAAGCAGTATACGGAGTTTGATGCACTCATATTGGGTCCTTGTCACCTCTCCCCCACGCCAATCAGCGAACAGCTCAGATTCCAGGAACCCAACCTCAGTCCGCGGCACCTATGCAGTAACATACATTTTTCTTTCCAAAGGTCTCATGCAGTTTTTACTTGTATCATGCCATGGAAAAGAACCATCGCATTTCTTAAACAATTAACAAATACTTTAATTGATGAAAACCTACTGAAGCCAGCAGGAAACACAATCCAGCAATTACACAGCAGCTGTAACTTAGATTTTTTAAAATTGGATTCAGTGAATGAGTAGTAGTTGTTGTAATTAGATCTTTGAAGAATTTTTTTATAACATTTTGTTGTTCCTGACATAACTGAAGATTTGCCGATAAAGTTAATCATCTGTCACTAAAAGAATCTATGTACTCTGACCAAGTTTAATTTCAACCTCAGATTCATATAAAAACATTTAAAATGATCTATTAGTGCTATTTTGGCCACAGAATCTGTAGGAAAAAAAAAAAAAGTAATATTACCTTTTCGTATCTTAGTAAAAAAATACAGTAGAAAGAAAATTTTATCCATAATCTCAGAAATGCATGACTCAGCTTAGTCAAGTTGAAGCAGTGACAGCAATTCCTTTGTTCTCAATATGATCTAGCTCATGTGTCTGTCTTCAGATCATGTCTGGACTGGTAGACAATTATTCTTAGGAAATTTTAACTGTAAAGGTGTTTCCTGCAAAATCTGAATCTTATAAGCATGTGTGGTTTTAAAATTTCAAAATGAGATGTTCTGGAAAGCCAGCGTTGCAGAAGCCGTGTTGAAAATGACCAGTAAGATAAGTTATATCCTGGTCTAACTGGAGACCAACAGTAATAATATCTGCTGTTGGGTGGGGGTTGTATCACTAGCAGTGATAGATTCTGTAAGCTAGTGAAACACCTGAATGTAATACTTCATTTATGGTTAGCACAGATGTAATGACTAATGACAGTATAAAATTTATTACAAGATGTTGAAAACAACTTTTATTTTGTAACCATTTCTGTTTTGAGAAATTGTATTTAAGTATTTCAGGTACCTAATTTAACAGATTACATTTGGACAGTTCATTCCTCAGAACATACTCAGAGCACATGGGTTAAGACAAGATCATCACTGATCCATGTTAACTTCAGTGCTATGAAAGTTGTATTTCAAGAGCTTCAAGCTTTTCTCTGCTTCTCTGAGGCATGTTTACTCATAAGACTGTGTTTATGATGTCTGTTTGCCTTTACTTGCTTTCACCATACACTAAAGGGCTTGCTCAGCCGCTGGAAGTAACTAATGGATGAGCATCTTCTAGCAGGTAGATCTCTCTGCAGGGTGAGTATATGCAGCCCCACAGTTGTTCATGGGAGTACTTTAAATGTTGAGCTGAGCATTAATGAAACACTGAGGAGTTTCAAGTGGCTTGAAACATACGCAATACTCCTTATTGGGTCTCAAGAAAGAAGTCCTGTGGCAACATGGCACTCCAGAAAGTATTGAATCAGTTAATGAGACTCATTTAAAAACTTCTTTTGTAAATACTTGGGCCAAAGATCGTGGCATTGAGTGGATTTATTATATCCCCTACCTTGCACCAGCTTCTGGTAAAATTGAACGATACAATGGGTTGTTGAATACTATGTTGAAAGCAATGGATGGTGGAATATTTAAGTGCTGGGAGAAGCATTTGGGAGAAGCCACCTGGTTGGTCAGTACTGGAGGGATCTGTCAATCATGATGGTCCTACCCAATCCAGCCCCCTACATACTGTAGAGGGAGATAAAGTCCCTGTAGTACATGTAAAGAATATGTTGCGAAAAGCAGTTTGGCTCCTTCCAGCCTCTGGAAAGGACAAACCTCTCTGTGGAACTGTTTTTGCCCAGTGGAACTGGGTCAACTTGGTGGGTGATGGAGAAAGATGGCGATGTTCAATGTGTACCACAAGAGAATTTGATGCTGGGGGAGAATCAGTAATTATACTGATATACTGAACAATCAGTAATTATATATATATATATATATATACACACAGACATGTGTGTGTAATGCATTTTAATTATTGTTTGTTTAAATATATACAAGTGTGTATATTAAGCATGATGTAGTGACGTAGAATAAGGGGTGGAATGTCATGGTTTTGTAATTTTTGCTATTGGTATTCCACATCATGACATTATGTGGAGCACAGAGAAGAAGAACTACACGTCCCAGAGGACCTCACGGTCAGAGAGGAAAATACGTCCTGGAAGTGACGCTTGCTCTCTCCCTCACTGACTGGCACTGCGTGTGGGTGTGCTTCCAAGCTGCGTGTCTTCAATTTCAAAGTAGGCTTCTTGGTTTTCGGAAGCCTCTCTCTCTCTCATTTTACTTGATTTATTAGCCTCAATTTCAATTAGATTATATTATATTTTGTTATCTTGCATTTTGATATCATAGTTAGTAAAATAAGTTTTCCTCAGATCGTTGCCACTGCTCTGTTTGTTTCCTTGAGCCCAGCTCCCATCTCCCTACTCCTTTCCCTTTTCTCTTTCCATTTTTTGGGGCTGGGGGGCCCACGGGCCTACTGCCGCCCTGTCACGGACATAGATTGATCTAGATAACTCTGTGACAGACCTACATGTTCATTTCTGAATGTGAGGTTTCCTTGACAATTTTGGGGAACAGGGACACTCTTAACAAATTAACTTAAAGTTTAGATGAAACTTAATTTACAGTTGAAAAAGAGTTTCCTGGAAAAATTCCAATTACTGTTGATAGAGACCTCAGTCAATACTTCTGGAGTCAATCACAGAACCTTTAACCTGTTTAACCTGTTTTTCTTCTTCTTCCCCCCCAAGAAATATTTGAATTCAATATCTATTTGTTTTCTGTTCTTTGAAGACTGTCAGACTTATCAGTGATTAGCTTCATAAACTGAAGATAGAGAAAGTAATTTTACTGGATACTTAGGTGGTGTTAATATCTCCTAAGCTACAAAATAGGGATATAAATCTGTGATTCTCAACACAGTGTGTTGCTGCATCTAGAGGTGTGTTAATTATAAATATGACATCCTGCATTTGCTGATGCTTAATAAAAGTAGTTATCTTCCACTTCACACAATAATTATATCGAATGTTGTGAATTTAGGGAAGTTCGAGTCAGTAACTGAAGAAGCATAGCCTTTCTTAAACTCAGAAAAAAAATCACAAAATATAGGAGGCTGTTTTTTTGCCCTTGGCATGGCTATGTCAAAAAATGCATGATCAAATATGGGAGTCAAAAAGACAACCTTTGGTTAGAATTTCTCAGCCAGGATGCATGCTTAGAGTGCTGTAATGCAAGTAGTAATGCTCGGTAGGTTTTTTTTTTTTTTTTTTTTTTTTTTTTTAATTATTTTAGTTGCTATCAGTCATTACAAGTTGAAATAAGGCGGTAGAAAGAATTTTTTAATTTGGATTCACTTATACTAATCTGCAAAACACTCTTAGTTTTACTGGCTCTAAAAAGAAAACAAGTGAGGCCTGAAGTCTAATCTGGACAGCCCAAGGTTGGAAAGGGAAAGATAATCTCAGAGAAAGGTCTGCTCCTCTGCTCCTTCTCTTCCAAAACTCGAGAGGTAGACTGGTGTAATAATTAAAATAAAATTTTGTGACAGTACTTCTGAATCTTGTGAGAAATTGTACAAATATCTTTAACTTTGTGAAACTCATCTGAATACTTTCTTGAAATACTCAAAATATTCCTGTTCATGTTATAACACAGATGTAAGGATGTTAATATCATGGTTTAGTACTTGAAGACCAGCAGAAAAGCAAAGCCTTCCTAAATGTAGTCTATTTAGTATATATTTGTCACGGTTTTATGATTTTTGGTTACTGGTATTCCACATCATAGTCACTAGTCACGGAACTGGGCCGAACCAGCCTGTAAACCATTGACAATATTCCTTGTCTACCTATCATCATTCAAAACCCAAGTTCTTAGGTGTCTCACAATGTGTTACAAGGTTCATGCTACTTATATGTGGAGAAATACAAAGAGAAAGTGAGAGATGGATCCTGAAAACATGAACACAACCTGAGGAGTAGATATGAACAGGTGAGTTGTTGCTAACCTTCAGAAAACTTTGTGGCAGTGTTGATTGTTGGAAAATTATGTGAGTTATTTGAAATGACTACTAGGGAAAATGGCTCTCAATTGTGTCTGTTAACTACAAACTGTATCACCACTCATTAGCTACCTTCTGTCATGATGAAAAGGCTTAAATAAAAGTACTGAGAAACAGCAAGACAAACTGTGATTTCATAGAAATACTCAGCATGATCAGGCTATCTGTCCTGTCAGGAAAGTTTATCAATATAAGAAGATTTAAAATATTTTAAAAGAAAAGATAATACAGAGTATCAACAAAAAAGAAGAGTGGCTAGCATTAAAAATTCATCCTTTCTGCACACACTCTGCTTTTGATGTCATCATGATTATTAATACCAGACATGGCAAGGCTGTGAATGAAGCTTTTCCTCCTAGAAACTTTAGTGTCTGCAGGTTGTGTCCAAATCCTCACTGAGATCATTGGATGTGCTACAGGGAAACCCAAGACAACATAATGCATGGAAATGTGGCTTCAAGGAAAGGAAAATAAAGCAAGGGGAAAAGTCATTAGATTTTATTCTAAGAAATTGAACTTCCTCTAATAGTATATATATATTTTTTTCATTTGTGCCATTATTTGAGTTAGATGTCCAATACCAGGTTTTACTTGTCTATTTTTCTTATTTCTGTAAGTGTTGTTTCTTCATAATAGTTGCAAAACTTTTATTTCCACAGTCTCATACATACTCAAGATGCAATGTACAACTGGTAGCAGGCAGTCTGCCTGAGAAAAATACAAAATAATAGCCATCCCAAAATATATATATGTTGGAAGAGGTTGAACACTCATGCGGTCATGGTGCTGGATCAGCTTTGTGCTCTCGGGTGGGTACGAGGGCTGTTGCTGCGCTGCAGGGAGCCTAGGTGGAGTCAAAGGCCCATGAGTCTTTTGATTCAGCTCCAACTACTTGGGTTCTGCAAAGCTAGCTTTTTACTGAGGTGTTGTCTCAGGTTGGCCTGTCCTCACCTGATGGTGTGAGGCTTCAGCAAATGCAACAGCACAAGCCATGGGCCAGAATTACCTACCAGGTATATCTGTGGATGTTGTGGCTCTAGCATGTGGCAGGGTACTGGGGCTTAGCAAGAGTCAGGCAGCTCAAGTTTTCAGTACTTTTCCAAAGTTTTATGCATGTTGCTGCTTCCAAATGGGAGGGTCAGCCTACAAGAAGGCATGGAGGTGTCCATATCTGGCAGATTTAGTGGTATTTTATGATTCCTGTTCATGCTATAAGTGAAAGAGGAGTCTGCATTTCAGTTCTGATTGAGACATAATATATGAAGTGTGGTGGCAGGGAATAAGGCTATGGAAAATAAAGTGATTGAATGATGCTCAGTGTGCCTCAAAAGCAGAGAGGATTAAACCCCCTAAATTAGATATTATGCATAAAATGATGGCAATTACACATAGCTGGGATCTGAAGAGAAACGCATTCAGACATTGTCAGAGGTGATGACCTAGAATGATACTGCACCGGAAAGGCATCTTCAGGTGCAAGATTTTATGATAGACATGTTGCATTACGCTGTGCATAGAAAAGATGAGATGGTAGGAAGAGCCTGGGGAAAGGTTGTTTTATCAATTTTGAGCTTGGATCATGCTGTTAATTTAGGCTGAATGTCTATGTTCCATTCAAATGGTCTAAAGCTGAGCCTTGTTACTGCTAATTTCTCCCAGAATCTGTTTTGCTGCCAAAATACAAACCCAGATGTGCTGACACAGCTAATTTCCAAGCTTTGGACTGGAGCCATCCGACGCGGTACTTTTGGTTCATACAAGGAGAGCTGATTTGTTACTGGCTGGTAGCAAGGGTTTCACAGGAGACCATCTAGCCAAGCTAGCTTGGAAATGTCTTTGTCTTGGTTTCCCTTGCTGCAGGGCTTTTGTATACCAGCCTGACACCTCCATGAAGCAAATGGATTGAAGCTGGCTTGTAAACTGCACTCCTGTTTCAGCAGACTTTGTATTACTAGAGCTAGTTGTCCGGTTTCAGCCAAGAATGACTCTGCCACATATCACAGACCAGCTTTTACAGCTGAGCCCTTCCTGTCACCAGGACATTTCACATATTGAACTCTGTACAGGCTCACTGAGTAGGAACATGTAAATTTTCCTGTTGCCCTTTTCTGCTTTGTTGTGTGCATTGCTTCCTTATTTTCCTGCCTGTTGAACAACAGAGAGAGGTGGAAAATTAAGTATTGTGACAGTAACATGGGAGGTAAACCTAGCTACCTCAGGCAATGCTAAAAGCACTGCCAGGCACCTCAAAACTATATAAAAAATACATGGAACCACACAGCTAAGCACCAGATTTCAGAACACATTTTCCTTCTGCCTGCCTGAGGGAATGGCAGACACAAACCCCTGGATGTGAGGGCTAGTGCTTGCCATGGCTGCTGTGCTTTTGGCAGGGCCAAGGTCTGTTCTGCTGCAGCATGGTGCCATCTGGCACAGAATGCGGTAGCAGCCTGACAGTGGTTATTTAGAGAGGGAAAGCCACTCAGAGCTCTGGCAGAGTTTGGCTCTGCCAGAATGGGCCATGAGCTCCATGAGGATCAAGCTGAAGCCTGACCTGCATGAAGTATTGATACAGGAGGGCAGGATGTGGCTGCGCCTCTCTCTGCTGAGGGACATTTCCCAGAACCTATCTATCTGCCTTCCTTCTGCTCAATAATTTCCCCTCATTTCTTGCTGTAAATTGCTTTTTAGCTTGGCGGGTGTTGCCCCCCCGACAAGCACTTGTCTTTCCCATGGGGAAATGCCTGGAGGCAGAGCTGTTGTAGTAGGTGACAGAAAGGATTCGGGATGTGGTGTGGTAGGACTCTCCCCTTGCTTGGTGTCGAAGGGTTAATGTATGCATAAGGGGCGTAGATGAAGTAGGATAGGTATATAGGTAAATCGCACGACACAATAAACGCCGTTTTTCTGCTCACCATATTGGTATTCACGTGCAGCTCTTTGGCCTGGGTAGGTTTTACCCAATAGTCCAGCACAGGCACAGAGCTAAAAGAACATGGGTTGCCAGGTGCACGGCAACACAGAGCAAATGATTGCTTCTTTGCAGCTATCGCCAGTGGGAGCACATGGCTTTAGCAGCAGCAGGGCAGAACAGGACACAGGGGATGCAGAGCACTAACATCATGCACTTTGTAATGTGCTGCATGGAAACGAAATAAAACTAGCACTGACAACAAAGCCTTCCAACAATCACCTTCCATGCTGAGCTAGTACTCACTTTGCTTCTGAAGACTATTATTTCTTGTTGGTTGAGTTAGTGACTAGAGGCCACTGACAGTTGTGAAAGACAAGAGCAGCCTTGCTTTAGGGACACAAGCAGCATAAAAAGTCACCTTACACCAAGTTTACTTTTCTCTTTTCTCCCATTTTGCTTGCACAGAGCGTGCAATAATAGAGTTTTAAGTATGTCTTTATGCAAAGAGCTGTATGACTGCTTCAATTGTCTGTACTCTTTATATATTTTGACTCACAGTTACCTCCTGCTGCTCTATTAACTGCTCTGCTCTGTAGAATAATCCTGGATGTTTACATTGTGGTGGGAAGTTGGAGATGACAGGGCATCACAAGGCTCTGACATCGCTCTGCCTACTCAGGACTTCTGATTTCTGAGATACCTGTGGCACCGTTATCACAACATCACCTTACAGCAGCCACCCTGCACCCTCTGCCAGGGTCTACTGAAGACATTTCACCTCTGAGGGAATGAGGTAATGCCTGTAGTCCTTATCTGCTCAATAGCTGACATCTCTGACATCAGAGGCACTCTTCTTAATAGATTCTGTGAAAGAATGACTGCATTATATGTTGTTGGAAGTGACCGTGCATTGTCCTCTTCACTGGGGACTAAATTCAACAATTTGAAAGCATATCTCCATCAGTTCCAGTGCAGCTCTGGCAAAGCTCTGGCTGCTCAGCCTCTGAGTACTCTCAGAGATTTGAGATGAATGCTGAACTTGTCTCAGTCTGGAAATGCACGCTGCAATGCCTGGCGCTGGGCTTGTATCCTTGTGCCTGTCAGTGGTTTACTCTTCCCTTTCTTCCTGTACTTGAATTTCAATTAATGTCACCCTTTCATTTAACAACAACAACAACAGAAAGAAAGAAAAAAAAAGTAAAAAAAAAGTAAAGACAATTCTTTAATTTTCATATGCTCTCTCCCATGTATTATTTCCCCCCAAAAACCTAATCTCCACATCAATAGTTAAGGTGCAGGAAAGCATTCTTTTTTCTAAATTGGTTCAATCATGGGTGAATAATGCACAGGTAAACTTCTCAAAACATATCAGTGTAGATGTATGGTGGCTGCATGAATGTTGACAGGCCTAATAAACAGGAAAGGCTGTGGACCAAGATTTATATTTAAAAGTGAAGCTGGTATTCATCCTGCCCTGCTTTTAAAATATGCATGTATATTCCCATTCTGCCTTTTACAGTACCGATAGTTCATCTTTAATAAATCAAAGGCAGCTTTTTCTTGCTTGCATGCTCTCTAAAGGAGAGGATGTCAGATCACATCCTAAACAGTTTTGACATAGAGATAACGTCTGGTGAAAAGCACTAATGGTAGCTTTTTATTTACAGATATGTTGAGAAACATGTGGGGTAACAATGGTATTTTTCTTCTTTCTCTCAGAATAAGATTAGCGGCACATTCTTTTTTTCTCCACCAGCTCCAAAGGAGTTTGGTTTCTTGTCATCTCTAGAAGAAACTCTTTTACACTTGCCTAGACAGGACAGTTTCCAACACACATCTTCTGTTATGCTCAGACACCCTGATGACTTGGCTGACACTGATGTCAATGTTTCTCTTGCCGCATGCCCACCGTGTGGGCTGATGCCTGTCAGCTGCCCAGAGCGCTGCTGCTGGAGCACCTCCTACAACAGTGGGCTCAGTGCCCACTGAGAGGGCTCAGCAGGGGCTCCAGGCTTCTGGCACATTCCTGGTCTTGATCTGAACTTAACTGATACAACGTGAATCTTTGGAGAAAATGCTGCAGGGAAGAACAGAAAACCAGTGAGGTGGCAAAGTGCAAATATGATGTAACATTTTCCTCTGGCATTCTTCAACTAGAGAGGTTTGATTTTTCTTTTGCAGCTTGGTTGCTTCAGCTTGCAGCCATACAAGCTCCCATTTACAGCTTTCAAGACTGGCTGTTGTCTCAACAACTCTGTGGGTTTCGTTAGCTATGAGAGGTTCAGCACTGATGTGATGCTGAACGGCTCTTTGTGCTGCAGCTGTAAGGACTGGCAAAACAGCGTTGTCAAAATTGTGATAAATACCTGCACTATTACAGGGTTTTGGAGAAGGAGCAAAAGGAAAGCAGTTTTTTTCTGACTTAGGTTCCTGAGTGCAATTTCTTTGAAGGAGACTTTGTAATTGGAGTATTATATAAATACTATTCCTTTTGTAAGAAAATACTTGTGTAAAGTGCCCTCATCTACAACAGTGTAACTTGTTTCAGAGATAAAAATGTGTGGTATTTCCATTTTTCCTTCTCTTTTCACATATGAAATCAACTCCATAAAGCTCTTTTTTTTTTCTTTCACTCAGTGCATTCTTCTAGTGCAGGTCATGCTAGCTATATTACTCTAAATTGTTCCAAAGATCTCCAGGATTTTCTGTTCTGTATCTAACTGAAAGCATTACCAAGGAAGATAGTTAAAGACAGATATAGTGGCTAAAAAGTGAAAATCTGAGGTTTGCATATTTTCAGAAATTTACCAATCTTGTTCCCAAGATGTGTGGAGATGAATCACCTTCTAGAGGAGCCCTTTCCTCACCTGTGACTGTAGCAGAAGTTTACCTCATTGTCAGGTAGCAAAAGTTACAGATGGCATTCATATGACCCGAGAAAGAAAAGGTATCTTCTGAGGGAGAGATCAAGCTGGTACTCAAACATAGCATGTGGGAAATACAGAGGTAGAGATTAAGAGCCTGCAATGGGAGTTATAGTAATATTTCACAGGAGTAGGAAACCAGTCAACTCGCAATGGGCACGATATCCTTTCATAGCTAGTGTTTGAAAGTAGAAGTGGTGGCTTGTATCTCTTGTATCTCTGTGCCATGAGATGTCGGGAAGCCAATTAAACACATTAACACAACCGACTGTATGACCACCTCCTCTTTGGTGCATATACAGCATGAATTGTCTGTTCTTCATAGAGTCACAATGTAGCCTAAGTTGAGAAGGACCTTGGGAAATCATCTAGTAAAGCTTCTGGCACAAAGCAGGGTCAGCTGAATCAAGTTGCTCGGAATGCCAAAATATATCTGGAATTTATTTGTTCCAGTATTAGTCACTTCTCATCTTGCTGCTGTGTACCCTCCAGAAGGGTCTTCTCTGTACCTTTCCATCAGGTAATTGTAGAAAGCAATAAGTTCCCCACTGAACCCTTTCTTCTCTTAATTCTGAATAAGCCCAGGTCCCTCAGCCTCCCCTCAGCTTTCTTCTCCTCCAGCTCCCTGGCCATAACAGTGGCCTTTGCTGGGTTGTCCTGATGTGCTGATTTCAGTTTTGTAGTGGAGAGTCCCAGATTCTGTGCATTAATACAGAAGTGATTTCATGTGTACTGAAGAGAGGGGAAAGATCACTTCCCTGGACCTACTGGCAAACACAACCCAGTATGCAGCAGGCCTATGCTGCAAGGATGCCATGCTGACACATTCAACTTTCAAATAATCATCCTGTAGATAAGTAAGTCCTCTACTCACCTACTTAGAAGAGAAGAAACATAAAGAATAACCATAACATTCTACAAACTGAGATGGAATTTAACACACAGCAAACCTCTGATGAATCACAACTATCCTGTCTGGAAAAAACTGAGCAGGGTTGTTTTCATGCAACTTGCGGTTCTCAGTGCTTAGTTAGAAGTATCTTTTCCATTGTTATCTTTGAAAAGCAATTTCTTTTGTTTATTGCAAATTCACCACAAATAAATACGAGTGGTATGTGAATTTTGGGCAGCGTCCCATATCAGTGGGTGCTAGAAACATGATGGAGAGCATTAGTATCCTTGCCTTTGACTTAAACTACTACTTTTTGCGAACAGTGCTTTAAAATAACTTTAATCACACAAAAGTGCATCCATTGCTAAGAACCCAGATGATACTAAAAAGTCATAGTTTAGATGAGACTAAATAGACATACATTGTTTTTTTTACAATGAAGTTCCCAAAAGATGAAAGGCAGATGAACGTGTCCTCTACCTGTGGAAGATCTTGGTCTCTAGGCAGTCATTTTAGAAATGACAGCATACAGTGCAAAGGAAAAATGTATAGATAACTCTCAATAATTAAAGAGGGCTAATTTTGTTCAAAAAGTAGTATGTGAAGTAATAACAGTTAAAGATTCCTGGACCACTTTCAAATGATGCCTCCAAATAAAGATGAAAAAATTATGATTGATGTGTTTAATGATTTCTTTAATATCTTCAAGAAAATCAGGCTATTTTTATGCCTAAAATTTTAGGTCTTACAATTGCAAATATTTTTTAATATCTGTTCTTTTAATTGTACATTAAGATTTTGGCTACTATACGTGTAAGTATTTCAAATATTTCATAACAGTTTCAAGAGAGGCAATATCTTTCCATTATTAATAATAAAGTGCTAATGATAAATTGGCTGTAGTAGCTACAGGCTTTGCCAAGGCTTTTGATTTAGTAAGGCATGATCCCATTATATATGCTGATAAAAATATTGAATTAGAGCCTATTCTTGCAGAAAAATTTCAAGATCTATATCAGAATTATTCTCATTCAGAAACCAAAGTGGAGTTGATAGTAACAATTATTCTCTTTTATAGTAGTTTTATACAGAGTTTTCCATAAGTTCAGATTTTATTTTATATCACCTTCTATTTTCTCCTTTATTAATTGAGGAATGTAATAATCGTTTTATATCACCTTTTATTTTTCCTGTACTAATTGAGGAATGAAATAATCAACTTCAAAATAATTTGCGGGCAAATAATAATTTTGGTTTCTGCAAATATACCTGCTGTTGGCAGGAACTTGTATTCTCATTGATTAAAATTCAGAGTTGTAGAAATGGTTTTGTTCTTGCGCTATGTTTAAAATAATCTCATATAATGTACATAGTATTACTAATATAAAAGGTATTGTTATCCTAAATGAGCACTTAAAAATTAAATGAAATGAAATTGATAATATAAGAGAAGATTCATTTGAAATATATTTGGGTGTCCAAATTTATCACTGAAGAGTATATGTAATTGTCGCCTTCAATTAAACTAATTAAATGGTTCAATAAATGAAACGAAGCATCAATTAAAGTACCAGAAATATACATTTTTTAATGCTTATCCTCTGCTTATCCTCTTCCTGGATTATTTTACAATTTATCTCTCTTCGTGTCTTTTAGTATCTATGCTGCTATACAGATTTACTTGCAAAAAAAAACACCCACCTGAAGTATTGTTCCTCTACCACAATGGATCTCTGACAAGCTAATGTATTCTGGATTTTGAATAGAGATCCTTTGTCCCTATCATTTGCCATGTAGCCTCTCATAAATTGGTTAGAGATAGAGAAGATATGCTATTTCAAGAGATTACATGGGTTAAAACCTCTGCCATTTATGCTGGTGAGAATTCACTGCAACAAATCATCTGAAGTGTTTTTCCTATCCTTCAAATTTCAACTGAAGGCAAACACAGAAGATAGTCCATCAGTGTCAAGGAACAGGAATAAATTAAAGAAAACTAGTGATAGGAAATCATGACTAAATAAAACTTCAAGGTCTTTCTTCAGACAACCACCAATTAGTTCCATTTTTCAGAAGAATATTTTTTTGTACAGTGTCTGTGGTCAAAGCTACAAAAAATGTCAAAATTACTGTGGCAATATAGGGTATGAGAAAGTTTCAAACTAAGTGGATGAAGGCTGTAATGAAACTGCCCAAGAAGAACTCTGGTAGATTCTGCAAAACAACTGAAGTTTTCAGCAGAGATGAGGAGACAGTTGTTATATCACAGGAAGATGTGATAACAGCATCCAAAATATAGAGAAGAGCCATTATTTGAAGACTGAGTGCTTCAGTCTGAGCTGGAACGGAACAGAAGCAGGATCTTGTAACTCCTTCTCTGTACATCTTTGTTATTAAGTTGCTCGGAAAAGGGCAGAAGGCACTTCTGCAGTTTCATGTTTTCCCGGTCTCATGGTGAATCTCTTGCTTTGGATGATTTGAAAGAGGGCTGCACTTTAGTAAGCAGCAGGTCTTACATTTACAGTGAAGTAAAAAAGAATTAAAGAGAATACATAACAAGGTATAGCTTATAAAAAATTGTGAAAGGCTTTGCTTTTTGCTGGTTAATCTATATGTAGGACTCTTTCTATACATGAACCTGTTTCCATCTTTTATATAACATCCTTTGTAGGCAAAGGAAGAACTCCAGTAGATTTGCCAAGCATGATTTCTTTAAAAACAACAACAACAAAAACCCCCCCAAAAAACCACACACACACACACACACACAAAAATGCCCTTTTTTTTTTTGCCTCTTAACACAACCTACCATTGTGGTTTATCTCAAGAAGCAGCTAAACACCACCTAGACTTTTCTTCACTTCCCATCCTCCCAGTGGGATGGGGAAGAGAACTGGAAAGAACATGACAGAACTCATAGAGATAAAAACTATTTACTAAGAAAAGGAAGAGAGAAATAACAGTAATTATATAAACACACACACACACACACACACACACAAAACAAGTGATATACAAAGCAATTGCTTACCACCCACCAACTGATGCCCAGCCAGTCCCCAAGCAGCAGCTGCTTGTCACGTCAACTCCTATTAGTTTTATAATTTACTATCTAGTATGGAATATAGCTTTGGCCAGCTTGGGTCAGCTGTCCTAGTTCTGTTCCTTCCCAACTACTAGTACTCCCCAGTTCCCTCACTGGTAAAACAGTATGAGAAGCTAAGAAACTGAAATGTCCTTGTCTCTACAGCACTGCTCAGCAGCAACTAAAACGTTGGTGTGTTATCAACACTGTTTTTCTCCTAAAGCAAAAACATAGCATCATAACAGACACTATGAAGAAAATCAACTCTGGCCCAGCTGAAACCAGGACATCTACTTTTCACTGATAAAACAGGAGAGCATAATTGATGATCTGGAGCATTGTCCAAATATGGTAATCCTTGGAGCTGTAATCAAGGTGATGACCAAACCCTCAAAAGCATGGGCTAAATCAGTAGTTAAGGCAGGGATTTTGGGTCAAGCACAGATTTCCAAGAGCTAGCCAGACCTAGCTTGTGACTCTTCTGGAAGAGGAAGCCAAACAAGTCTGTAGCATTTAGTACCCTACTCATTATGAATCACTGTTATTAGTTATGGACTGCTGTAGCTCTAACAGAAAGGAGAACCAGAAAGATTTTGGATAGATTTGCAGTCCTTACAGATGTTTCATCCTTATTTTCATTGATCAGAGCCTGCCTTATAAGTCTGAGAAACAACGTAATTCAGACCTGGGATAGGGAAGCACCAGTATAGTATCATGAAAATAAAGTTCTTTAAGAGATTGATATGCCAGAAGTGCTGTGGGGGAAAGTCTTTTAAGCAAAGGTTTCTGAAAAAGCAACATGGAACATTGAGGAAAATGATATCTTTTTTGAAGGCAAAAGCTGTTATTTTTATGTCTACAGGTGGAGTGTGGATCTATGCTTATTTTTGTAAAGAGTGCTATGTTGAATCATTTAAAATTGAATCTTATAGCTATTTCTGGGAGAATTTGTTGTTTATTGGCTTTGATAGATAATTATCTATCTTCTCTTTTTCCATACTTCTGTTCTGTATTTCATGCATTTTCAGCAAAGTTGGCTTACGTCTTCTTTACTGGTGGATAGCTTTGGTTTTTGTCTGTGATATTCTATAGGTACAACTTCTTAAATCTTAACCTCTTAAAAGCGTGTTTGAAAGTGTAACAATAGGTAATAGCAGATACAGCTGCTTTGAACCAGTTTCAGATCATCCAAAAAAGATGTCATAATCCAGTAATAAAGAAGGAATAGCCTACCCCTTTCTGAGGAGTAGAGCTTGTTAAATACTCTAGAGGAAGTCACCTCCAAGTCGAGATGCTCCCCATGTGGCTGCCAGCCCTCAAGTGATGTTAGGGAGGGCTAGAGCCAGAGTCCACCCCTTCTGGTCTCAAAGGTGAATTGCTTCCACATGTGCTTCCAGGGCTGGCTACAGTGCTTCAACAGGTGCTCAATCACTGGCTCAGGACATGACCTAACAGTGCTCATACGGCAAGTAACATCTTTTCTATTGGAATATGTTTTCTGTTTACTTAGCATCTCTTCTTTTAAGGAAACCTACATTTATACAGGAAATAGGCCTCAGGATATTTCTAGCACAAAAAAAGATGTGTATTAGCTGGCTTTTGGAGAAATTCTTCCCTTTCTCATGCAGGGTTTTTAGTTCCAGATGCAGACTGTGGATGGTTGAATAGGCATTAAAATCCTAACAAACATTTTAGATGTGTGTTATTGGTTTCTATTAGAATTGGGCATGCAAAGGATCTCTGAGTTGTATGATTCATCAGTATCTTAACCAAAGTGATCCATTACAGCCAATTACCAGAAGAGGCGGAGCTCCCACTGCTCAGTCTCTCCAGGTTTAACTCCTACCCCTCCTCAGGCCCTCCAAAGATCCTCTCAGATATACAGTTTAAGAAATCATGGAAGACTAGTCTTTCAGAACAACTTTTTTTTTTAACTAAGATCCTTGAAAACATTGTACATACTTGATATGAGGTGGAAGCTGCAGAGGACTGCTGAGTTGTGTCCCTCCCCAGTCTTTTTTAGCCACTGAGTTCTTTAGACATACCAGCTACCTCATTGGAAAAATGAGACTAAATATACCTATACTAAGTAATTCCCCTTATAACACTTGGTAATAACTGAGTTTTTATGTCAATCAGAGTGATTATTTATTGTGTTTTAGTTCTCATTATTATTAATGTATTTCTCTGACTAAAGGCAACGTTTTCTCTAGGTTGACTGTGAATTTCTCAATAAAATCAGCTACAGTTAGTTCTTTATTATCCCTGTGTGTTTTTGTGGCTGCTCCTATCTCTTTTGGCTCAGTAAGGATGATTAAGTATTCTACTTGATCTTCACTTATCATGGGAGTACTATGCAAATTATTTCCAAAATGTCCTGTTTTATATTTCATTTATCTACAGTATAACATGAAAATCATGAGAAATGTATGCCTTTCTAGTACAATTCTTAGATTTGAAAATTTAACTTCTATTTTTCTTCAGGTCTCACGATTTGTTGTTTACTTGGTCAGCTAGCAATATGCTTCTAAGTCTTCTAGATTAATTATTCTGGCTTCTAACTAGCAGTTCACAATAATTAGTATCTAGAAATAAATTCCTTAGCAATTCAAAACATGCATTTACAATGAGAAGAAATAACAAGGACTGTTTCTATCTTCTAAGTGTACATATATACTTTTTTGTTTCTCAAAGTATGCATCAAAACTTTTCTTTTATGAGATCTGTAGGCCACATGTATTTATTTTAGTTTTACTTGCGAGAAACTTCAGTGATGTGACTGGAATTTTGACTCCCAGTAAAGAGCATATAGCACAGCAGAGAGTTCTAGTATACCTTGGAAGGCATGGTTTTGCTGTTGAAATTTCCTGTCTCTGATGTCTTCCTGCTTTTCATCTGTGAATGTATACTAGCTTATTCTGCTCCCCAGACAGCTGTTTCAAGTTGGTCACTTTGCACACCTTTGAGATAATGCCTTCTGTCACTGCTGTGCTAGTAGTGTGTCTTACATTTGCAGGCAGGTATATTTTCTATTTGCCCAATAAAGCATACCTTATGCATAAAATGTGTATTAATTTATTTATCAAGTTGAAGATAGAGGAATGAATTCAGAGAATTTGAAAGATATTTGCATTCCTTTATTCTTCAGCTTTCAACTTGAAATGATGTATTCCAGTGTTTGTAATAGCTGAATAGCATTTCTGAATAGAATTTCTCAAAAAAATTAGCAAATTTTATTTCTGTCGTTTTCAAATATTTTTGTTATGTTTAGTTAAAGTTTGTGAAAAATAATATTTGTCCTAACATTACCCATCTTTTGTTTTTTGCTTTTGTTTTACTTCATCAAGTAATCTTTCACAGCAAAATAAGTACACTATTGTCTGCTTCTTCTTAGAAGAAAGTATTTTGAATTCGCAGTGGATACATATTTAGAACAGTTACCTTTATTTTTTTCTTCATTATCTAATGCTATGAGAGTATTTCTATGTGTAGCTCTTTTTTGGGTGCATTTTCTTAGGAAAGTTTATGCCTTTTAAATTAGTTACACAGTGGATAAAGCCAAGAAATATTTTAGAAGAAAACTAGGAGACCTTGTCCATCCTTTTTATCAAGGGTAGGCTTATACTCATTTCATTTCTCAATTATCTAGGCCCGTGAACCTTGCAGTCTCCTATTTCAAAACTTCCTTCATCCATATCATCCTCACCTGAGTGATTCTATACGCTTCTAGTCTGGGAAGCATTGCTGTGGGAATGGATCTCCCATTTATTTGTATTTTGACCATTAGGCTACCATGCAAAAGATAACAGAAGCCTTCTCTTCTGTTGACATTATCTCTGAATGAACTCCAAGTACTCAACAAGTCTTACGAATGTTCTAAATACACTTTCCAAAGCACACTCTTCATCCAAATCCTGGACAGTAAATATCAGATCTATTCTTATCTCAGGTTGAGGCCTAAATTTAAATCTAAAATCTAAATCTAAATCTAGCATACATACTTAGGTTTCTCAGGGATGCTCCTCAAGAAGGGAGGTACAGGAAAGTTGTCAATCTGGCCTTCTGTCTTCAGGCCAGTTTAGGAAAGATCAGAAATTTCTCCTGGATGACTAGAAATGTTCATGATCAAAGACCAAGAATGTTTTCCAGTTCTGTTGAGATAGCTGAAGCAAAATAGTTTAGGATAAATGACCTTTCTCCTGCTCTTTAAAATCTTTTTGCACAAGGCAGCATCTCAGATTTTACCCTTAGTAGGATTTTACTTGCCTGTAACACTCAATTTAATAACAAAGGAATCAGGTTTTCTGCTATGAGATAATTACACTGTCACCGTACCCATTAGTTAGAAATCTATAATCACAGAATCATAAAATATCCTGAGTTGGAAGGAACCCTCAAGGATCATCAAGTCTTTTCTGATGTGGCAGTTGCCTGAGAATTTGAAGAGACAGTCAAGAGAGATTATAGTGCAGTGGGAAGAGCTAGAAGAAAGGAGAAGCCTGCATGCTCGTAAGATGGAGGAATTCAGCGTGACATCCCAGAACACCCAGCATCCCATATTGGGCAAGGAAAAATTATGGCACAAAATTTTTTTGTACAAATACAAAAGCAGAACGTGAATTAATTTAAAATTGGAACAAGTGAAAAAAAAACAGGTTGTGTTGTAAAATGTCACAAATGCTTTAATTACACTGCATGTGTGGTAAACAGTGCATGGGCAAACTTTGCTTGTATTCAGAGATACAAGCCTGCCCTTTCTGTAACAAAGAGTATATCTGAACTATAGTCTGAGGAAATTTCTCTCTTCTTCTTGTCTTTCCTTTATTATTATTATTATTATTATTATTATTATTATTATTATTATTATTATTATTATTTTATGTACCACTGTTCAAAAAAGAAAAAAAGTAAACTGGTTTTCCTGCACTGCTTTAGCCCAGAAATATATTTTGAATGGCCTCTTTACCTGATAAGCTTGGGAATCCAGATATCAGATATTCAGCTGCTTCTGGAACACTTATCCAAGTAACTTTTTTTCTTTGCAGCTAAACCTTGCAAGCCCTCTGCATGCATGATGAGCATAGATTGGGAAAATCTCTCTACATGCAAAATGGGTATGTATTGGGAAACATCTTTAAAATAAGTGATTTTAGCTCCATGAAAGATTAGGTATAACGCAAGATTTCTTTACTTGCTTCAGGGGAGAGAAGTTGAACCAATAAGCAGAAAAATGAAGGAAACTAATGGCAGATTTATAAGGACACAGCAACGCACTTCTGACTAAAGCAATTTGGCCCAGTCATTTCTTAGATCTGAAGGGGATAGAAAGAAAACAATGGCAACCATCCACAAGGTTAACTGAAAAATAAAGCTGATAAGTGCTTGTGTGATTTTGAAAAATAAGAGCTGGTGACTTTTTTCTCTTTCTCATTAAACAGTTTGGCTAAGAAAACTTGTGGATCTTACTATTGTTTGTCTTTCCATTCTCATCTATGCTTATTTCTGGAAAACTTTTAAAGATTCTTTGTCCACTGTGATCATAACTTGGGCAGATAATAGACACAAACGTCTGCTAATCCAGCTTTTCAGGCAGACTTTCCTGTTTGGGTGAATGAGCCTGCTGATAATTTTTTTTGGTGATATTCTGCCCTCCTCTCAGAAGACATGATCAGAAGTGAGAAGCTGTTAGGACAGCACAGGGGAGCATACAAGCATTCCAGCTGTCATGACAGTGATACCATGAAGTTTCCAGATTCCTACTGGTCTGAGGGACAGTGAATGAGATCTGTGACTTAGATTTGTGTTTGAAAGTGTAATATTTCCTGCATATTCTCCAAGTCACAATACCATACTGTTGTAATATTACACTAAACTCTAGCCCCTTTGTACAAAGGGAGCTGAACAAGGCCATATTAATAGCTGGAATTAAAATTTCTTTGGGTGTTCACACCCCTAGAGAATGTGACCGTCAATTGCTGTGATGTAAACTCGAAGGGAGTATCCTTTTTCTGTATGCAGCAGCCCCAGATTTACATGACTTGGTGTAATATCAAAGTTACCTGGCAAAACATCAAGGGCCAATGGCATAGAAGTGTCTAAACTGTGTTCAAAATCTACCCCTACTTTTTTATTTAAAGATGGTAGTTATCAAGGAAATGTTGAAACACTGACAAGAAAGCAACATGATTAATGAATAAACTCTTACTGTTTAATTTAAAGAAATAGAAGAATGAACAGCTTAACAACAGCACGAAAGACATTTGTTCACACCAGCACCACCACCTGCAATACCACCCCAGCACCTAATTAAGGAGAAGAATTAAGGAATGAAAATGAGAAACAGCTTAATCATTGCTAGGCTTGTGAATTCAATCTCAGAAAATAAAATGATGCTTAATAAAAGCAGATGAGGGGGCTGAGTATCTGGAGCAGCAAAGAGGAGAAAGTGAATAGACAAGCTTTGATTCTTGTTTACTGAAGTAATAAAGACAATTGTGGATAAAATGTTCTAACTTATGAAACTGATTAATAACTAATAATATGAAGATTATTGAGTAAACAGGAGAGGAGAATAATTAAATGATAGAATTCATACCTATATCTTAAAATAAAGTGTTAGAATTAAATGAGAATTTTGATTGTATTCTAGCAAAAATCCAGAAGGCACTGATCTCAAGGAGACACAGTCTTTTTCATGCATTGTATGGATGGCAAAGCTTGTGAATGGAGCTTAATCATGATTAAAATGTTGATTTTTCCCTGACGATTCCTTTGATTGTTATGCTTCATTTTTGGCTTTCAAAATTTTTTAGTCATCCGTAAGTGAAGAAATAAACACATTTCTTTATCATTCTGACGTTTAGCTGCAGGCCCCAGCAAATGTAGAAGAGAGGGGAAGAGGCTTGGACAGGCTGCAATGTGTGTTATAACTGAACAAATGTTGCTTGTCTGGGAACGTATTTGTGTTGCTCTGAAAGTAATGTCTCCTATTTATTTCCAAAGAAACGTCAGCCGTTACAAAGAGTACAATAACACTATTTGATGGAACAAAATCTGAGCTACAAAACACTATTTTTCAACATAGACACCACCGTCAGTTGATTTGCACAGATTAGCTGACTGAGATGCTCTTCTTTTTGTTGTGTGACAGCTGTGCATGGCTATCTGGAATGTGGCTGGTCTTTCATGTCACTGTTGCTACTGCTGAAAAGCACCAACCACCGCCTCACTGTGCTCACATCCACCATTTGTTCTCCTTAAATGTTCAGCAAGAACCAATAAATGTCAGTGGGTGCAGGTTTTTTCCACATGGAGGAAAACAACAACACCCCTATGCTTCATATGCACTGCTATGTCAGATGCTATTTGATATGGCTGCTTCTCTGCTGCTGTGTGTTGCGCGACAACAAATTGTAACAGAATATTGGTTCAACTTCTGTTCTACCACCAATATCTGCCTATGACATCGTGGGCCAACATAATAAAATAGGAGGCATTACTTTCAGAGCAGCCCTTTTACATTGTAAATATGTCTGCAAGAAGTGTTTTAGCGCATTCTAAGATAGATGCAGTAAATCTGAAAGTTATGTTTGTGTTGTAATTGGACATGTGCAGTATAATTTCAAAATCTTTCTAGAAAAATATATCAACAGAAATAATACATTAATTCTTATGCATATCCCAGGGCCCTGCTGATAGCAATTTAGAGCTCAGTGGAGGTGGTGTACTGTTCTTAATATTAATTTTCCTAATACGTATGAGGTTGGTAGTTGTAAGTGTATTTTGCAGCACCAGAAATATTACATGTATTACCAACAGACATGAAATAATATATTGCTGTTTCCTAATTCATTTTACAGAAAATACTGTGAATTTATGGTTCAACTGGCTATTATTGCCTGGCTGTTTTATCTAAATGTTTCTTCCAGTAGAGTGGTTTTTTGTTCTTCTTGTTTCTCTTTTTTTTTCTTTTTTTCTTTTCTTTCTAAGTTCTACATTTTTGAGATGCTTGAAAATGTTTTAAAACTACTTACAGCTTATTTTAATCGTAAACTTTTTCTGTTTTCTTTTTGTTTTTAGGTGGGGAGTGTAGTCATACAAACACAAAGCAAAGGAATCCCAGAAACAAAAGTAGGAGACTCTTGTTGGTCTCACCATGCTTTGCACATGTAGGGAAAAATTAGGGAGAAAAGAAACCAGAACGTGTATTCCTTCTCATACAAGGTCTTGGGAACCTCCTGGAGGATTGTTCAGAAATTAATGTTTCCTTCTTAGACAGTGCATCCAAGAAATTGCTTCATTTATTATATCTTTTGAATTGTTGTCATGGGATTTTGTCTGCTCTTATCACTTTTGTTTTTCTCTCCCCTTTTAAAATGCTCTTAAAGGACTCAGACACATTTTAAATATGCAGACTAGTTGTGATAAATGTCATACGTAATGAAGATGAGGTGTTTAGCTTCATTTTCCTTTGAGACCCAGAGGCAGCAAAACATCATAAAACAGCTATGGAAGCAACTCTGTTACAACTACAAAAGAAAACCACAAATCTTAATTGGAAGAACAAGTAGGCTTTTCACTTGATTCTAGCTGCAGGCAGCAGGGATTTGGATCTGGTATTATTTTTCAACACTGTAAGTCTTTTAAACTAAGGATGTTTGTTTCTGTTTTCCAGCTCTGTCTCTTACAAACATTTCCTTCCCCATGTGAAGGAAGCTGTGAAAAGGAGGGAGATTCCCCTATCTATTTAGGGAAAAGGATTTTTTTTCTTTTGTTTTGTTTTTCCTACATCTGTTAGGTTTCTACTCAGTGATAAACGTTCCCCATTCAAGCTCGTCATGTGAAAGGGCTGTAATTTGTGCTGACTGAAGTTCTCAAATGTATCTGCTCCTTTTACTGATCTAGAGGTGAGAATGCTTAGTGTTAGTAATAGAAAGATGTTTTTTGCTGTTGTAATTAACTCTCTGTCAAGAAAAAACAATGTGAACAGAGAATTCTGAATAGAAGCTACTGCTCTCTGAATTTAATAGGGTTAATAGGTTGTGGATTTTTTTCTGCCCAAACTAGTTCAATAAGTTCAGCATATGACAGGAGGTTGAACTGACTTCATTATTTTGCTTGTCATTTAAGGAATTATTTATTATAGGTAATACAGTATTTAATTGCCATATAAACAAAGCTTATGATATGGTTAGAAGACTTGGAAAAAAATGATAAAATAGTAATCAAAGAGTGAGTACTGTTTTTAACCCAGAGATTTCTCTGGGAGCCCAGCAGAATAAGAACACTAGAGTCAAGCAGAGAAGTGATGCAGAATAAGATAATGCAACAGTATAAAATTGTGGATACATTGTCTTTGCCATGTTTTAATGTTAGAAATTAAAAAGGAAAAGTAGAATCTAGAAAAGTCTCACAAACTTTGATAGGAAGCAACTGTATTTCCTATTCTACTCGAGTAGAAACCTTGTTAGGAGACGGGTGTGTAGGAGATGGTGTTGCATCTTCAGACAGACTTAGTAATATTCGGTTTTAGCAGATTCATAGATTTTTAAGGAATGTTTTGCTGTAAATGCTATGTTCCTTAATGTGTAAGTTTGACAAAACATAGATCTGCAGGCAGGTAGATATTTAAGAAAAAATAAAAAAAGGCATCTCCCCAGTTCAGCTGTGCAGGATAGAGCAGTAGTCATTGGAAAGTATGCCTCGTTGTGAAGACGCTACAAAAATTTGTATTTCAAAAATTTCTTCAAAAAGTATATTCTCCATGCCATAGGGGTGGGGATTGTCTTTTCCACTTGTTTCCAACTGTGTGCATCTTTGTTTTCTCGTAAATTTCTGCTTTAATTTCCCACTGTTACACTTGCACAGGAAAACCTTCCTACTTCAATTTACTGCTGCTGTCTTAATATAGCAGCCTGTGATCTTTGCCACAGTCTCCATATGAGAACATAGCTGATATTTCCAGTATTATAGGCAGGCTAATGTTGAGGTGTCTGCCTTTATTTTTTACTTCTAACTGAAGGTAGGGTGTAAACCACGCATAGATGGTATGCAAACCTAATGAGTCAGTCCACCATGTTTCTTCATTGAGCTTTGTTTCCCACACATTTAGCCTGTGGCTGACTGTTGAAATATGTTCTATGCCACTTCTTTTAATGTTATTTACTGCTAAGAGGAGTCTAAATTTCCCAGTTGCTTTCTTCCTATGAGTTAAATATCATGTTTTCTCCTGAGCTAACAGTATTAATTCAGTTTTTAGTAGAACATATTTTGACAGAAACTCCATACATAATTTTAAAATTAATTTCAGAACCAGTGACTCATTACAGTGGGGCAGTTCTATGCCTTGTCAGTCCTAAAAGGCCAGGTAATGAGAGCATGAGATTTCTTTTAATTACCTTTATTTACCGTTCCCTATAGTGTGGCATCCAAAGTACCTTTAGTCTGCAGTTTCACATGGGCAGAGGAAAAGTACTGCTATTGCAGGATGATATGGTATCATGCAACTGCCACCCTTGGGAATTACAATGCCAGTTAAACTCACCTCTTCGGTCGAAGTGCTGCCATTACTTTCTGTGTTTTGATTTGTACCTCTTCAAATTAGGCTATCACAGCATTTGTCAAAGTAGGGAAGTGGTGACCAGCACTTGAAAACTTCATCTGTTTTTTTCATAGTAACAAGAGAGGATTTTAATTGTATTCGCCACTTGCTTTTCTCTTTGCATAATCCAGTAATCATGCATGCTTTCAGCAGTAAGCTTTTGTAAATACTAATGATAAATGCTGCAGAAATGAAGCCAAAGTAAAGGAAGTGAATGAATAGAATAAATGGGAATGATATTCAAGCAATGGCCAGGAAAAGGCCTAAAGAATAAAGGATTCAAAAACAGTCTACATTTGACATCAGAAATTGTCTAAATGTATACATGAAAAGACTTCCCCAGGGCAAAACTGGCAAAAAACGTCAAAGAATTTGGAACTGATATAATGCTAAATAACACTTTTAACAGGTTTGTGAGAGTGCTAGTATATGAGATCTGGGAATAAAACTAATCTTACTTGTGAACGTTCAGAAGAATTTACTCAAGTACTCCAGTATTTCAGGTCTTCTTGATTTCTTGATCTTCAGATTGCTCAGTCAGAACCCAAGACTGCCAGCTGCTGTGCATTTTCTTATGAGAAGTGATTATGGCCTTTTGGGCCTGTAAAGTAAGCTGACCAGGCTACTGTTTAGGAATCAAATTCCTCAAAGGATTGAAGGAATGTAGAATAGTCCTCCTTATTGAATCAAGTATCATCAGAGAGAGATTTAGGAAGAAAGTAATTTAAGCCCAAGGGAAAGAGAGTAAGGGGACAGTTAAGCACAGTAACAACCTTGTTTCAGAGACCAAATTTACCAAAGGTGGATGTAAATACAGTAGAAAAAATATTCTAGACCTACTGTGAAAATGAGAATTACTCTTGAGGTCAAAATTTCTGCTGTGTTTGAATAAATTATTTGTTATCCTGGTACTGTAGATGCTACTATGTACAGGTATTTTTGTCTTTGCTTCTTTGATGTAGGGATTTCTGCATCTTTGTATGCTGTGTTATAAGGAAAATAAAACAGATACATAACTAAATGCAATCAGTTCTTATTTCTCTAACAGAGAGAAGAGCACTCTCCCAAGACCAACGTATCTTTGTTTCCTCTACCACCCTTTTCTTATTCCCTTACTTCTCCTGTGCACTTATTGTCCTGGCATGGGGTCTTGAGCTTAAGTTTCCCAGATGCCATCAATGAGTCATGTTGTTCTGGTTATTTATTTGGCTTCTTTCTCTTGTCGTTTGTGTTTTAATTAAATATTTACTAAACTTGATTCCCTCTTGTCCTACCCTATTGCTGACAACAAGATTTTAAAATTCCTATACAAATCCTAAACGGATTCAGGCTCATTCCAAAGCACAGCAATTACCTATAAAGAAAAATAGATCTGTTGCTCTCTATATATTTAAAAACAAAACAAAACAAAACAAACCCCCAAAAAACCAAAAACCAAACAAAAAAAAACTACAAAAAACACAAAAAAACAACACAACATAGCAAAACCTACTGCTATTGTCAATGCTTATCTTCAAGAGAGTCCTATGATGGTGATGTCTGAGCAAAGATATGAGTCAGGAAATGTCTAGCCTTTCTGAGTTTTAATATCTGGCATTTAAAATAGTATCAATGAGCTAAACAAAAGTTCCTTTTTTTTCTTTTTTTTTTTCATAAGAGCATAGGGCTGGCTGCACTGGATTCACAGAGCCTTTCCAAAAAGCCTGTCTTCTACTTACTTATAGCTCTCTTTTAGGTACAGAGGGGTCACTGTCGGGTCTCCCTGAAGCCTTACCTTCTCCAGGCTGAACAGCCCCAAGGAGCTCAGCCTGCCCTCATAGGAGAGGTGTTCCAACCCTTGGATCACTCAATGTGTATGAGACAGTTTTGCTGTCCTCGTGATATTGCTGGAAGCAGTTCAAGCTTTAGTAGCAGTGAAAATTTCTGATGAATACACTGTGAATGTAGGTTACCTGGTCACATCTCTGTCCCAATCCACATTTCCCAAGCTGGTTTGGGCTCTCCCTTTGACAAAGAGCTTGCTTCTTGGATAAATGCATTTTTTCCCCATGCAATTAACAGACAATCATCTACAACGCATCAACACTTCAGTTGGTGACCTGCTGGCTCCCTTCCCTCTTTCTCCTGCGAGAGATTCTGACAGAGTGGCAAACATCTATATACTGAGTATGTGATATTGAGGAACAGAGCTGGGTATAATTTGTCTTAGTTATGTTGTCTTTTTTGGCACACCTCCTGTAATATATAAGCAGGTTTGACATACCACAAAAATTATTCTTCTGTCTCCTCTGTGTAGGTGGATTGTGGGTAAATATTTATACAGAGGACACTGCTTGCATTATGCTGGTGGTTTTTGAGGTGGTGCAATTAGGAAAAGTTTTCATTGCGTTTGGTTTCAAATTGTAACATGTCATATTCTTCCTGAAAGAAATAATGGTAATGCAACCTCACATTATAAAAATGACCTCCAGTTGCGCAAGAGGTCTTGTGAACTGTTAATTCTATGATTAAAAGCAGAATTCTTGTTTTGTTGTAGATGTAGGTGTATACAGTGCAATGTGTTTTCTGTGAAGTTGGACTTAAAATTTGTAAGATCTTTCTGTATTTTTGATGGAGAATATGTGATATTACTTATGTGTATTTTGGCTTCTGCTAGTTTATGGCAGAACTACGACTTGACAGATTCAATTAGCTGAAGACTGAATAGTAATTTTCATATAACCTTGTGGCAGAAGCTTTATGATACACAATAAAGCTCTGAAAAGAGATATATTTTAACTAGATGATAGTTGTGATAATATGAAGATTTGTTTATTAAGTAGTCAGAATGTTCTAATGAGCTGTATATTTTGAAGAAGCCTTTGACAGAAGATGAAAAATATGTTAGCAAAGTTCAAAATTCCTTTTAGTCTGAATGTAATCTCATGTGGGCTATACAAAAGTGTAAAATAAAATAAGGCCTGGAAATTATGTAGATGTTTACATATGACATTTCTATTTTGGAAAACGTTTTCTTAAAAACCAACCAACAAACAAAAGACCAAAAACAACAAGAAACCTTGTGTTTTTTAGAACAGACTTTCAATTTGGTAAAAACATCCTTTTGGAGAGATAAGGTTTATAAGAGATAGATGGGAACAAGTGCACTTCTTGTTTTCTAATCACTACAAATGCATTATGCCTGATCTCTTTAGATTATTTCTCTGGTTTGTTTGGTCCCCAGATCTTGAAAGCACAGGTGTTCTAGAGAAGACTTTGTATTACTGTCTCACTATTGCTATGTGTTTCCTTCTCTCTAACACGGAGTTGTTTATATCTGTGTGGCATCAATAGAGAAATAACTATACCTAAATAGGCATAAATACTTATGAGGTGTCTCTCAAAATTACCAGAACTACCTCTCTTCATTCTAAAATATCCTCACTGATGAAACAAATGACTAGAATCCTGAAGGCCTCATGCTGAGTGGCAATGAAATTATGAGATAAGAGCTAATAATATAAGAGGAAGACCTGTCCTGCAGCCATCTTCCTGTATATTTGTGGCCTTTGTTCTTTCCCTGTCCTAGTTCAATTCCTGTCCCCTCACTTCTAAATCAGGATTTTTTTCAGCTTTGATTCCTCAACTCTGCTCCTCAGGTTTCATGCAGTCTATAATAGCATGCCATTGCTTTTCAAACAACTCCTCTTCTGCATGGATGCCAGCTATTTGAAACACAGATCACATGCAAGAAGATATAGTAGGTGCATATTTTTTAGTCAATTAGCAGCAAGTTTTATGACCTTTTCTATGAAATGGCAGACCTTTAATTATATTGGATCTGTAATATTTCTTTGCTTGGATATGCAGATCACTGTTAGTAAGCCTGGGAGAGAAACAGCCTCAAGAAGGAAAAATAATATTGTTTCAAAATTAGCTATTGCTCCTCAGGAAATTGTTGCTGGAATCACCACAGGTTGGCCCATTAGCCATTGGCTTGGTGCTCAGCTGTGCAATAGCTGGGAGTTTGTGTGAAAGGAATGGAGATCACGTTAAAGTTACTGATATGTTAGTGAATAAATCCAGGACACATTCATGGTTGAGTGGTAATTCAGTCTTTTTTTCACTGCAAAAGAATCAGAGGGGATCAAGTGGCAACTGTCTACAACAATCAATCAAACAAAAAACTACCCTTTCTGAAACTGGTTAAAACTACTGAATAAATTCATAGAATGATAATAAAAAGACCCATCACAAGTTGTTAAACTCAAAGATGTAAACAGCCACTTACTAAGACCTCAAGGCATAGATTTCTGGTAGCTGAGTGTACCGTGTTTACTGCCCTCTTGTTTCTGACACATCAGTTGCTATCTGCTGTTAGGCAGGCTGCTGGATAAAGTTGGCTTTCTCCTGAGCAATACAGCCATTCTTACTCTTTTTTGAATGTAGAATAAGAATACAAAAAAAGCATCTTCCTGGCTTCTCCTTTCCTGACCTCTGGGCATTTGTGCCCTGACAGTTGTCTCTTTACTCTGCTCTGTTATCTCAAAAATGCTAAGGCAACTTAAAGCCTATGAGAAGAAGATACGAATAAGGAGGTTCTTTCAGTTGATCTACCTTGGGGACAATTTTTTTCTCTAGGACAGCAGCTAAATTTTGCAACTTCTTTTTGTACATGGTAACCTTGATTTTTTTTCTTCAGTTTTGTCTTGATTGCATTAGTACACAGGTGTTCCCAAAGTAAATCTTTAATGCAAATATGCTTTTTCTGCATCCATCTTAACATTTTTGCAGCTGCATTTTGCAGCTCTGAAATATATATATATATTTTCAAACATTCTGGGAGGAAAAATAATAGGATTATTTGCAAACTCTACAGGCAGCAAATAACTCAAAAGCCTCCTAGAAAAAATGCCTGTTCTGAGCCCATGCCTACAAAACAGCAACACAGCCTTTTCTCTGTGGATGAGAACATTTATAGTGACCCTGTAACATTTCTACTTTTTTTTTTTTTTTTTTTTAAATCAGCAATATACATTTTTGAATATTTTGCTATGAAATCATTCAGTTCTGTGAGAAATTTAATATCAGCCACTTTTCTCTCTTCCCAGATGACTTTAACACATCTCAAAATGTGTTTTCTGCATCCCTAGATTAAAGTATTCACTAAATACCAGTAAAACTGCCGAAAGATTGAGATTGAATAAACATAAACGCTCCTTTGAAGCTAGTCCCATCTGGCAAATAAAAGAACAGACGTGTCAGCAAGGCAAGTTTAACTTACTTCAAAAAGAAAAAAGTGTGTTGCAATCAAAAACTTACAGTACTAGAAACTTCAAGCTCAATTTAGATGAGGTATAAGGACATGAAAAATAAAATTGTCAACAGAACTTGGAGGCTAGGTTTTCTCTTATAGTTTTTATGTTATAGCTATACAATGTTCTCTAATGTATGCCAGGAGTGCTTTCTTCCTTCTTCTACACAGTTACAGGTCAAAAGGTTGTCAAACTTCAAGTCAGGAAAAAAAACTAGTGTGGCATATGTGTGTTTTGAACATTATTTGTGAGAAAGACTTGAGGAATATATGTAGGTTGCTCCAAAAGTAACACTTCCTATTTATTTCTGTTGAAACTATAAGAGATACAAAGAACACAATAACACTACTCGATAAAGCAGATTCTCAGCTATGAAACACTATTTTTCAAAAGTCACCACCATTAGCCTACTCACACAGATGAGCTGATAGAGACGCTCTTCATGGGTGTAACAGCTGTGCATGACTGCACAGAACCTGTCATATTTTTCACATTCCTGTTGCCATTCACTGTGCTCACATTTTCTGGTTTCCAAAAATGTTCAGCAAGTGTCAGTGAATGTCAGTGGGTGACTTTTTTTTCTTTTTTTCTGAATGGAAGAATTCAATTCCACATCTTTTCTTCATTTGCACTTCCATGCCAGATGCCATTTTGTCAGACTGCCTCCCTGCTGCCATCTGTCACACGGCAACAACATGTAATGGGATATTGGTGGGAAGGTTCAACTTCTACCGCCATACCAACTACATCAGCCTGTGATTTTGTGGGCCAACATAACAAAATAGGAGAGGTTACTTTTGGAGAAGCCCTCCTATTTCTTTCCTTATGCACACTTTCAGTGATTCTAAACCTGCTGATTATCAAACAACCACTTTTGGAGTGTTGTGCTCTGCATTGCTCTTTCCTGAAATCCCTGTTTTTTTTGATGGCAGCTTTAGAATGGCCTGATGTTACCTCCAGAGAGTAAGAAACGACTTCTGTTTTCATTCCTGATCCCTGTTACTTTCTCTCTCTTTTCTTTTTTCCTCTGTATTTCAAACTTGTGGCATGTTGTAGGAAGCTGATAACTTCAAAGCTTGATTTGTTTCAGTTGTTCCACAAAGCGACATTGGTGTACTTTCCAGGCTTTGCAGAGAAAGAGAAAGAAGAAATCATAACACCATATAAAGGTATCATGTTTATTAAATAATGCAGCACATGTAACCAGCCTTTTGATTGCAAAGTGATGAATGCTTTCCTAATAAGAAATGAGTAACACTGTTTCATATATGGTCCTACTCTTCTTGTAAGGATTAAGCTAATTTTGTCATTTACAGAAATCTCCAAACTGAATAGTACTATGGTGGAGTTTCTTTGGTAATGGTAGTTTTCTTCATTATTCTTTTTTTTTTTTTTTTTTTTTTTCATGACATTCCAAATTCTAATTCAGGTTTAGTTTGGATATTTATACGAAGTAGCTAGCAAAAATAATCTTTTAAAAAGAATTAAGTCTGAAAAGGATAGGCTGTATGTTTCTGTGGAATACACTGAAAATATATACTTATACCACTTTCACAAAGATAAATTTTGTTACATTTCCTGTGAGTGAGAGACTTCTCAGGTTTTACATAAAATCAGTCATCTATAAATGTGTACTTGCTTGCCACTTCTCTTTCAGCAGCAGGACTTTTATACTGCTCTTCCTCACCTTACAGTTTAAATACTAATAATTGTGCAGAGAGATAGCGGTTGCTGGGTATCTTATAAATGTACTCTTCCTTTTCTCTGTCCTTAAATACAACTTTTCTTATTTCTATCCATTCATTACCATAGTTGAAAATAGTTGAAATTCAGCTATAGCAATGTGTGTGCTGCCAAATTTAGACTGTTAACCCACAGGGGACTTCATTAGTAGATAGCTTTTTTTTTCAGTTCAAAGATTGCACTTCAGAGTTTTAAAACTCTCTGGTTTACTAATTAGCTTACCTCCAAGGACTGTGCTTAATGGTGTACAAACCTTTTTTATTGATGTGGGCATTTGCACACATCTCGTTCAACTTAGAGCATCACCATCCCTTGCTGCATTCAAGGACAAATGCTTTTAAACTTTGAGTGTGATAGAAGGACTTTCCCTTGTCTATTAGCTCTGATTTTGCAGAATTTTTTCTTTTTATGTGAGCACATGAAATAAATAATCTAATTTTAAATAAATTAATGTCATGTATCGAACGTGTTAAGACAGTGTTACTGTTGCAGTGCAAGAGATTTCCCACACGGTTTCATTTTTGAAAGTTCACATGTAAGTTAATTCTTATAATTGGAATAATCAGATCAATCCCTAACAGAATACTAATCAGAAACCTCACCACAAGACCTTTCTCACAAGATACTGTTCTGTGGGCTGTGCTGTTTGTGGGCTGAGTAAGTTTGGTGATCAAGTCTGCATAATCAATTCCAATCTGCAGGAGTCCTAATTGTACGAAAATGGAATGATTATTTTGTTCCATGAAGACTCACTATGTGTCAGTCCCAGGCTGCCCCTCCATTACAGCACTTTAGCTTTCCAGTGTCTTCTGCACAGACACCATTTAGATGGACATCCCTAGCCATGCTGCTTTGCTCCATTTTCTTATTAGGGGTGGAATAGGCTCAATCAGCCAGATAGTGCTGGTGGACAATTTTTGCATTGTTTTGTGGAGTTTCTCATTAGTCACCCATCTTCTTTTAGGTTGGGAATATGCAGTTTACTTTTTTTTTTTTTTTTCTTTTCTGGAAATTCTGGCTTCTTTTCTTCAGATTTCAAGGGAGAGTCCTGCAGGACCGTGGCCTTATGGTGAACCTATCAGTTTTTGTTATACAGAATTACACACACAGTAAAACTAAATGCACACTTAATAGAAGACAGTTTATTGTATTGCCAATTTAAAAGATCATTTGTTCTGGTTTCTGTAACTGTGAAAGCAGAACCAACCATTGGTGCACATCTAGAGTTTTCTGCTGTCCACTTCTAACCAACCTGATCAATAGGCTGTTCACCTTTTTTTTCAAAGTTCATTTTGCAGAGTTCTGCTCAGAAACACACCTGTACACCCCATTATTTGTCTTTGCATTGTCCTTATAGCACATAGTTAGGTGGAACTCTTAGATATATCCCAAAGCAAGAGTTATCTAAAAGTAGCATATCTTCATGCAGTGCTTTTCTTCTACAGAGGTGGGGGAGGGCGTAGGTCATGTCTGCCTTTTAGACTGGGTAGGTACTACTGATCTGACTTCAGTAAAATTGTCTGTTAAGTCTTTCTTGCCCATCTGTTTTTCTTGTGGATTGCATCTGAGAGAGCTGACATCTTTAAATGCTCTCAGTTTTGGATCGAGAAGAGTGGATACAATATTTTGAATAGTTTCCAGCACGAAGTGTATTTTTACTGCAAATCATTCATTCTCCGCTCCTCATTCTTGTGTTTAGTTACACACACACACACATATGTATATGTATATATATATATATATATATATATATGTATGTATGCGGAAATTTATTCTTCACCTTGCTTCACAGATGCTGGTGCCAACTGGCTCTACATTCTGAACCATTGGACAACTGATGCACAGTGAAGTCAAAAGTATGGTCTGTTGAATGATCAGGGAGTTGTCATGCATATTATAGCGATCCTCCTTAGCTAAAAAAAAACACATTTATCTGGATCCATAAATAGCAGTTATCAACAGTGAATGTATTGCACCAAGTCAAATGAAGTTCATCATTTGACGTCTTTTGAAACTTGTGTGGATTTTGCTGTGTGTGAGTAAATTAATTACGACAAGGCATCCCTAAAGTAGTTAAGCTAAACGCTCTTCAGAATGGGAATGAGATTAGAAAAGTTTGTCATCTGCAGTTCAGACTTCAGCCTGCATGCTGGCCCTTTCTATAACATGCCAATCTGTGGGATTACCAAACATTTGTCATGATACTGAAGAAGAATTTTAACATGACTCAGAAAAGAAACACCTGAAAAAGCATTTTTAATTTGTGAAAATACTAGTTGAAAATTTTAGCTACTATTATAATTGTTTTTAATCTGGTAAAAAAAAAAAAAAGTTCATAGAAAGCTATCTATTTGAATTAAATGAAAAAGCAATAAAGCAATAGCTATAGCAAATGCTGGCAGATTTCTCGTACTCCTGCCAGGAGTCTCTGTTAAGACAGAGATATATGGTTAATTTTCCAAAAATGAAGTCCTGATATATGTATAGAGTAGTCCACTCTATAAATCCTTTCTGGTACAATCTGATGTGATGTTGGACATACAGGAAGATAGTCTCTTCATCTCTATCTCAAAATCTCCTAATTGAAGGTAGTAAGATTTTTTTCAGTGGGTTGCAACTGCACAGGTATTGAAATCTAATTTTGTGCCCAAAAGATGTAAAATTCTTCGTTTGATGCCAAGGGCAGCCCAAGTAAAACTCAGTGCTTGATCCTGTCAATTACTAATGTCCATGAAGTATATTTCTTGGGAGGAACTACTGCAAAATCTGAAAACAAATCAAAACATGTAACAAGAAATACAGGTTCCTACATCATGAGTGCTACCATACTGCGAGGTTGACATACTCTTGTTGAGGGACTGATTGTTTCTCTAAAATGATTTTTTTTTTTTTTTTTTCTGACATTTACGCCTGTTCTCCACATATTCCCAGTGATGGTGAAAGACAAAAGCAAACATTAAATGATGTTTCTAGCTATATGTTAGGTCTGCCATTATTTCCACTGAATTACTCTGTTGAGGTCCTATATATTCCTCTTGGATACTTTGTGCACTGAGTTTGCATGATTAGCCAAGACTGCTGTGCTTATTAAATGAATGTGCTTTTTGTGTTTCTGTTAGTCATACAACCCTGTTTCCAACAATCAGTGAGAGTGGTCAGCTGATAGCTCTTTTTTTTCTTTTCTGCAAATGCATTCAAATAGCTTTGATCAAGTGTAAAGAGATGTGCGGCGCCAGCGCTTGACTGCTGGTGCAGAGAGAGGCATCCTGCAGCAGGAAAGGCAATTTCAGTATTGTACAGGCTGCTCATCTAGGCCTGATATTGCATGCCATGAGTACCCTACAGCAGCCATCTGACCGACTTGTACGCAGACTCCATGCCATCTGAACAGATGGGCATGAGTGTAAGCTGACAAGGAAGCCCATATGTTCCTAAATTGTGAATGCTGAGGAGGGGATTCTTGGCCAAGAACGTGCAGATGACTGTCTAAGTCTTATGTGGTTGTCATTAAGAAGAGACAGAATTGCCAGGAGGAGATCACCCTTTGGAATTAAAGATTTATAATAGTGCATGTGTGGTATTGTGGAGTGAGTTTCTGGTTGGAACAGGACAAACTTTTCTCCCAGGATGGCCATTAGCCATCCTCAGACGTGAATCTTGCTTCTAGACCATTGTGAATTTTGCACAATACTTTCAAGTCTAGCCTGTGCTTTAAAAATCAGGAATGTAACAACATATTTTTTAAAAAATATATTTTTTTACCCAAAGAATAAAATACATGGCTGCTGAAATTAGGTCAGGAAAAATCTCAGATCTTATTTTCTGTTATGTATGTGATCCTCAGATGCTCATGAGAAAATAAAGATTATAATAAACAGTCTAAGGACCTTGTATAGTTCATTTACTCATAATAAATGTTTGAGTACATGGAGACAGTTAATATTTTTTAATTACTGTAATCTGATTATGGATTACAAGTTTTACTGTGCTTGGCTGTATAATCAATAATCAAAGGAACAAGAAGTAGAAGGAAATCTTTAAAAATTACACAATCTCTGAGGTTTTCTTTTTTTTTTTTTTTTTTTAATGGTTCTGCTGGGTGATAGGTAACTATTATCTCTGAAACATTATAGAGATGACAACTGAGTAAAAGCTAACAAGTAAGGTTTTGGGGGAAAACTTTCTCAAATTTTAGGAGCAGTACTATGCTTTAGATTAATAACAGATATTCTTTTAAAGCTGCATGAACTTATATGATTTGTTATCATCTAAAACAGAATATTTATTTTAACCACACTTAATTTTGCCTGCTGCCAGTCAAATTTTCAATGTCAAAGTCCTTATCATTCAGTGTTTCTATCACCAAACTGTAAAAAAAAAAAAGAAAAAAAAGTTGTAAAATAAAGACAATATAACAAGATTTGTTACAGATTGAAGAATCAGTGAGTGAGAAAAGTGTAAAAATATTATATGCAATGGCAAATCTTCTGCAAGTTTTTGATTAATAGAAGATCAGCTAGTATCTCATTATCAGTAAGTTTGAAACAAATAAAATTTCCTCACAGAAATAACACCTCACATGTGAGGAACATCACCCTACGCCTTGGGAGAAAAAAAGACAGTTATGAGTTACAGCTGGCATATAGTCATTGGTGGCAGAAATTTCTGATAGATTTGCATACAGATATCACATATGAGCACTGGTACAGTGCCACATTTCTTCTCTGAAAATCACATTTTGATTTATTGATTGGCCAAGTACCACCTGGTGCCTCAGCAATGCCAGTAAAGTCCCATGTAAATCAGCACATCTCCATGTTCCTTGATTAGAGCGATGGTAAGGTGAATTATAATCTCCTGGGCTGAATGCATGTATTTGAAAAAGCATTTCTTTCCATGATTTGTAGTTTGTCACTAATGGCATGAACCAGAAGTGGCAACAGAAATTCTGAAGTCTTTGCAGAGTTGCCTGTGATTGCTCAGATCTCACGTTGCTGTGTGAGTAATTGCTAGTTAGCAGCACAAGCATTTCCAGGCTGCTAACACTGCAAGGTTGACAACTGACAAGTTTCACTCCCATGCCATAATAACCTACAATGAAATGCAAAGCAGACAGCAAAGATTGGAGGTTGAAAATAGACAAAAGGAACTTTAATAAAGTTTTACTCTCTGTGTCTGGGACACTGTTATTTTAGTTTAAGGAAGATCTTAGAATCACCAAGGTTGGAAAAGACCTCCAAGATCACCCAGTCCAACTGTCCACCTACTGTCAAAATTTACCACTAAACAATGTCCCTTAGTGCACCATCTAAAAATTTCTTTAACACCTCCAGGGATGGTGACTCAATCACCTCCCTGGGCAGAGGTGATTATGGACAAGAGGAAGACGACTGCTAAAAGAAGTTCACGCATACCTGTGTGCTATAAAATATTGCTTTGTTGATACTTAATTTGATGAATGCTTTTGTACTGAGAGGTGGATGGAAGATTTCACTTTGTCTCTCTTCACAGTGTTAGTAGAAATACAGCATATTTATGAAAATTTGTTTTAATAACTTGATAAAAGTTAATGTACTGGATAATGAATTTCAGACAGATTTAAATCCAACATTCTTCATTCACTTTCAACAGGGTTTTGTGGGTGAAAGGAGGGAAGAATAAAGTGTTTTCTGAGGGAGGTTAGCATCTCTGTGCCAAACACAAGACTTGTTCTCAGTTTATTGAAACAGGTGATTCTCGATCTTCTGTCCCAGTAAGGCACCTTGCCAGGAGTTGCACAGTCACAGCATAGTAAAAACATTACAGCTTGCTTTGTTTTAATATTAGAACAGTAAACCCTTAACTGTTGTCTCTTCAGAGGTTTTATCACATCTACCTTTTAGAACTCCGCAGTGAGAGCTTGTGTTCTCTTACTGCTCCTTATTCTCTGCATTGCAGCAATATTTGCTATAGATGCTGACCTGATTTTCTTTAGGAGGCCATTAATGCCCTCTTGGATTATTGTAGTTTCATGCTTCCTTAAGAAGATTCTCTCTCCCATGATTGCTGGGCCAGTGAGAAAGAAAGAAATACATAATTTTATATTGTTCTGTTCTTTCTGTATTTTGAACTTAGAGAGACTTCAATTTTTTTTAAGCTTGAAATTGCTGTTTTCCTTTTAAAAAAAAAAAAGTAAAAAAAGAAAAAAATTAAGCTTTAATTTAAACATTTGCTCTGTAAAACCATGGTCTTTTCATCTTGCATGCAATAAATGTATATATATATATATATATATATTAGTAAAAATTCCAGTATTCGCAAAAGAAATCCTTGTCTATTTCTTAAGCTCTTTTCTGAATTTGAATATCTTGCAGGGAAGATGTTGGGGAATACTTCAGACTATTGTTTTGTTGGAGAGGCCTATGAACAGAAATGTCTTTTCCCTAAAGGTGCAAAAGGGGCAAAGTGATTATGAGAGGCTAATTGGGTGGTGCCTTATCACAATTACTGTGGATCTATACGAGTTTTTGTAGGACAAGGTAACCAACTTGTTTGCATTTATGGTTCCAGATTGAATACTGTATGCTTTAGAACTTGCTATTCTTTTTCAGTTTTGTATGTTTTTTTATCATTGCCTCATCACAGGAAAGAACTCGTATTACCCGAACTACATGCACGTCAGTACTCTTGCTTAGGCTATCTAGAAGTGTGAACTTTGGGAGGAAAGGCTCCCTCTAACCCCTTAGATTTACTCCAGTGTTGTCAAAGTGCTCTAACGTGTTTACTTCATGGCATGGTTCTACAGGCTTTCTCTTCACCAATAAGGAAGGTTTGTGGAGTTTTTGCTGTCACTTGTTTCTCATTCCTATCAATTCGTTGCTCTTTGTTTTTGCTAGTGCTCCTTTTCTGAGGACTATGGGCTCCATTAGTGAGCAAAGATCACTAAAGATCTTTCACTGAAGCCAGAGCTGCCTTCTGTCAGCAAAGTCAAGAGTTATTTGGAATTGTGTGTCTGGGGAGCAGGATAGATCCAGGTAAACACCCCATTAATCTTACAAGGAGGAAGTTGGGAGATGTGCCAGCTCTCTTCTTTCTGTGCAGGCCATCTAGATGCAAGATCTGGGATCCAATCCAGAGCTTATTTCCGAGCTATGTGTTAAGGTGTTACACTGATATTTCTGCAGAGTGGCTAAGCCATGAGTTGCCCAGTGCAAATGCTTAGATTATCTGTTAAAGTGAGCATCTCCCAGAAGACCACCAGATTTGAAACACAGCATCCTCCCAGTCCCATACGATCTGATTTAAAAGCAAAAAACTTCTGTAATTTTTTAAACACAGAAAATGTAAAATGGTTAGTGAAAGCAGGACAGAAGGAAACAAAATGTACATACAGCTATCCCCCTGCGTACTTTCTCCTGGGAGGTGGGTACTTGCTTCTATGCTTGGTCTTATCTATCTCAGCAGCTTTGAACTGCAGCACCACTACCTATGCCCTGTCACTTCCAGCCTGCCTGGCTGCTTCCAGCTCCTTGTCACAATCTAGTTTTACACAAATTGTTTTTTTTTCCCCATGTCACCTCCTGTATCTTGGGAACCTTATGGAATCATAGAATCATAGAATTGCTCAGGTTGGAAAAGACCTTAAAGATCGTCAAGTCCAACCTTGCTTGCTTTCCATGCTCAGTAGCTTTCCCAGGGGAAGTACAGTGGCCTCCTTCTCCTATGTGACTTTTCTCAAAGAAACACTCTGTGTAACTGAAGGCTAGCAGACCTGAGCATGTGCAGCTCTAACAGTTCCTGCTGTGTGTACAAACAAGTGTGTGCTTCCAGGTGCAGCCATGTATCACTTTTCTCCACCCTGCTGCACACCCCTATTTTAGTTTTCTTGTACAAAACGTAGTAAACAAAGATATTTTCACCTAATACAGAACACATAAAAGCCATATTTGTTTGGACTTTTGATTTCAGAACAGTTCTTTACATTCTCATATGTTAAACATAAAACCAATTGATACAAGCTTCCTTTACAGTCTCAGAATGATTGAGAGGTATTAGAAGTGGCTCTGAATAAGTGGTTCATAAGGCTACTAACTTAAAGATCTAGTTCAACAGCTGTATTTAGTAGCTAGTGTATTTGGATCATTTTTAAGATATCATAGTAAGGTTTCCTTTGATTAGTATCACAACAGTCAATTCTTCACAGCACCTTTTTGCCTAACAATACAGAGATTTTGAAAATTCAAAGAATTAGTGATAAATGCATCTACAATACATGTTATTTCTCCCTCTATAAACTCATAAGTTTTAGAACAGAGACATCTCCACGAATTCCCTTCTGAAACAAGTTGATTTTGTATCACAAGATGGTGTTATTACAAAACAAAGTTAGGGCTTCCAAAATTTATGGTTGTTTTGAAGGGTAAAATCAATAAAACCACCTGAGTTTTTCAGTCTTGGTTATGAAGGATTGTGTTGAGTTATTACATCTTTAAAAGCAAGTTTTCCATTTGTATCAAAAGATATCACTTACTTGTAAAGCTCAATATTATTTCATTCAAGCTCCAAAACAGGAAGTTCAAATAGGTGCAGCTGAGACATGAGAGTATCTGGATCACGATAATTGTCATGGGAATCTTGATAGAGCTTGGAGAATGTTCTCTATTTTTCCAGGAGATGTTAGGTTCAAATATAGGTTACATGAGGAGAAATTGCAATCTGGAAACAGGATACTAAAAAGGATTTAGAGGTCATGAAGTATGAAGAAAATCAAAATGAACTTTTCTGCTTTGATGCAGCAGAGAGGCACTGATGTATTAGTGTGTATAGAAAAGAGCAGTGAGATAACTTCACTACCATAAGCAGTACAATACTAAAATGCTGAAAACAACTGATAACAGAGTTTGAATGTTAATTTGAATTGATATAACTGAAGTTCAGCTTTCTGAGAACTGAGTATGTGGTCCATCTGAGTGGCCTCAATTCCTGCTGCAGTGCTTGGAGAGAGAGGCTTGCATCCAAACTGTCATTACCCAATCCTGAGTGAGATGTCTAAGCGATGAGTATGAACTGATTGCTCTCTGGAGTTGCCTTCTCTCCTCTGTGGACCAAAGGAGAGCTTTGCAGACCTGCCTAGACTGGACACTCAGCTTTTAGATAGCAAAAATGAGATGAGATGAATTAAAATTTTAAGAACGCTGAAAGACTGGCAGCTCAGTAAGGACCCACAGAAACAGTGTAAGGGTTGAAGATAACATGAAAATGAAAGACTGAGAGAGCTTAATACGTTTTGCTTTTCTCCCAAAGGTAATTAACACATAACTTGATGGTTAGGGTTTTCATGTGAATAAGTTACTGGGTACCACAGAACAATTTAATCTAACAGGGAACTGCATAACATGAATCAAGAGCTGGAAGACAAAACCAGACACGGTCCAGCTGAAAATAAAATATGAACTATTAAGAGCAAGGATGACTAAACTGAGAAATGTAGTCTAGGGAAGTGTTAGATTACTGATTCTGTAGTTTTAAAATCATATGCCTGTACTGTATCTCTGGCTATCATGTGTCATGTATCATGGTATCACATGATAACATTCTTCTTGTTGACCCTGATGTCAAGGGATCCTCATCTTCAGCTTCTTCTGTGGTGGTCCAAATTCTACTGCCAGAGCATTTCTCCTCCTTTTCCCTGTGTGACCTCTAGGGACAGTGTTGTCATTCTATTGGTCAAATATTATCACTTTTTGCATGTCTATTCATACTCCCAGGAGCATCAAACCACTGTTGAAGGAACACTTCTTACTTGACCAAGTTGCTCAATGCCCTGTCCATCCATCCATAACCTCTGTGGGTCTCCAGTGTATCACCACTCTCACAGTAGACCTTAAATCTTCTGAGTTTGTACCTCTCTTTTATGATTGTGTCATACTATGTTGCCTTGCTGACTCTACCTTCAACGTATGTATTTTTTTCTTTTCTTATTTTTTCTCTCCTTTTTCTCATAGGCATTAACCAGTCCATAGGGTTTCCAAGTCTGTTGCACTTTCCTCTTTTTGTGTATTGACAGGTGACGTGAATTTCAGAGCTCTCTTAAAAGTTCTTCTCCCTTATGTATTTATTTTAAATGACACGAAACCTGATCCTGGTACAAAGGTTAGTCAGTTATTGTGGTTGAAGAGAAAATCAAGAGACAGTTTTCCATTAACATCTTCCAAAGACTGCACACTTTAAAATTTCCTCAGATGCAAATAACATTTCATTAGTTCATCTATTAATCCTCTCTTTTTTGTTATCTTATGCCTTCTTCCTCTTAGGAACAGAGATGGTTACCATGCAGATCATCTTGCTTTTAACCTCATTTTTAGTAGAAAAAGCTATTCTAGATTTTTTTTCAACAGGAGTCTGGCAGAATCATTTGTTCAAATGTGCAGGGCAAGTAGGTGAGTTTTTTCTGTCTTTGTCACCTCTACTTCCTATCAGTTTTCATTCTTACCTCAAAAATATATATCGTACCTTTTGCTCATGGCAGATATCATACATCTTCCTTGACTGTAACAATTTGGATGACAGAACTGTCAATTTTACAATGAAGCCTATAGTCAATACCTATTCCCGATTCTGGTGTAAATTTTAGGCTTTCTTTCTGCTGTCAGCTGATCATTCTGTTATTCTTCAGAGCCTAGCAGTAAGTCATTCCTATCCCTCTTGGGTTATAGTTTCTAGCTGTTTCAGTCTTCTCCTTGCTTCTTTCCTTTTCACTTCTGCATTTCCTTATTGCTTTTCTATGTGACGTATCTCAGTCCCTCTTTCTCAGGTGTGCAAGATAGGTTTGAGACCTACAGGGGTATTAGCATTTTGCACTCTTCTTAAACACTCAAGTTTTAAAGGTAGATTGGCAAAAATTGTCCATATTCACACACAAACATAATTTGTTCTTTGCTTTTAACAACTGCTGCTATTTTTTATTTTTTATTTTTTTTTTAATTTTAATTCCAACCCCTAACATGTCCATCCTTTCTCCTTGTTAAAACTTGGTGGCTTTCATTCTCTTGTGATCACAAAAATTGTTGCAGGTGAGCTGCAGCACTTGCCTGAGAGACTGATATCCTGATCTCTTATATGGATGCCACAAACACTGCTGAGTAACAGGGAGCAGATGGCATCCATTTAATTCAAATGATCATATGGCTGCTCCTTCCTCATCACGGAGTCAAGTTCGTACACTGTTGTTGCCTCGATCACTTATGAAGAGAACCACAATCCTTATGAGGATCCAGCAGCTGAATGAATAGCCATCAACCTCCAAACGGGAGAATGGTGTAGAATCTCTTTAAGAGGATACACATATTTTGTGAAATTTCCACTGATATTCTGTCCTTTTGGAATCCTGCACTTGTGTATGCAGACTGCAATGACAATCTTCCTCACTTTTGGTATTTAGCTGTTTTTTGCTATTACTTCTCCCAAGAAAAGTGGCAGGAGAAAAGAAAGAATTAAAGTTGAAAGGTCAATTATTGAAAATTCCAGGAGTGCCAGAGGTAAGATTACAATACTTTTGTTGTTTAGGTGTTCATGCTATACAGCAATCTTTACTTAGATTATGGTTTCTCTACCACCCCCTGAACATGGTATTTTCGGGACACAGATGCAGAGTGCTACGTTTTCCTGTCACCAATCAATGAGTGACCATAGACCTTATTTACTGATTGTCAACAGTTTCCATAGAGAATTCATGACCCCAGGTGGAGCTGAGCCAGGATAAGTAGAACCACCAGCCTGACACTTTGTTCTTGCAGTACAGGTGGTTAAGTGCCTGACAAAAGAAGTACAACCAGAAATGAAGTCACAGTCAAAAGAGAAAAGTGAGATAGTGAGATAACTTGCAATACTGAAAACAACTTTGGGGGCAGTGCCTGGCATGGTGACTTCAACTCATTGCTCTGTGCTTCACCAGCTTGAAGACAGGCCTGAGAAAACTTGCTTTCGTGAGTTCCTGAGTAGGACTGTGCCATGGTATCTACTGGTCAGTGTGCTGAGAATTGCTGCCCCTCCATGTCCTTCCATGCCTCTGGAAGATATGGGAACAGGCAGTGATGAACAGCCAGTAATTTCTTTTCTAAACCAGCAGAAATAGACAAATGCTATATCTGGTACTTGTTCCTAAGTACCTATGACTGGAACTGATAACCATGGCCTTAACTGTAGAGATGGACTGCTTTCAAGATTACAACCTGGCCAAACATTGTAAATGAAGGACCATGAAGATCTCATAAAGGTCCCTGATTTCTATATTAAAAATAACAATCTGCTTAGTTGAACTGATGAATTCTGAAATACTTGACAGCATATTTGGTAGAGTATGCATCACCACTTTATACATGCTTAGTAAGTATAGAATCTGTATTACTGACATATTTAGTCACTGCTGGAAGCCAGTGGTATATAAAAGAAGACCATGCTTTCATAAACTTCTGAAGAGTTTGTTGGCACTCTTAACCTTTTCATCAGGTTTTTGTTTGTTTGTTTGTTTTGTTTTGTTTTCCTGTTGCAAAATTCTTTTACTGTAGGGAGCATTATAGTGTCTGGCTAGTCAGCCACCTGGTCAACATACTAACTTCCTAGTCAGAATAGTGGAAAAATGGGAAATTGGAAGGCTAGTGAACTATGATCACACAAACAGTGATTCTGTCTCCAGAGAGCCTAGGCTGAAAGTTGTGTCTAATTTTCCTCCTCCAGAAAATCAGATGCGAGAAACAGTAAGGGTTTAAAGAAAAGCTTCACACATTTCAAGAAGTCTTGAATATGCTGTTTCTGGGTATGCGGTTCAGCTATATGTGATAATACTTAAAGACAAAAGGTTATTAGATGAGTTGTCGGTGGGCCTCTGTCTTGTAAAGACATTCTAGATCGCCTCATGGTGAGCCATTTGGCTATCTAAGAAAGAATTACATTGGTCAAGTTTAACCCAAGAATTATACTGTACTAGATCTTATATTTTGCTATCTTGTTTCTGACTTTGCAGTCCAGATCTTGATCTCCTGCTTTGATAAAATATGTTTGCAGTATTTTTCACTCTTAAGTGTCTCTGTTAGAGGAGAGCCCAAGTAAAACTGATCAATTTTTTTTTACAAGCTTCTTCAGAGGAGACAAATCTAATCTAACTGGTGAAAGCAGGCAGCCATGGGGAGTCATGTATATCCATTTACTGGGACAAACTGAGAGGATTTAAAAGTTAGAGGGTGCCTCTTGCAGTATTATGGAGGCAATAAAGAGTATATTGTAGCCAGCTTGTTGGTTGTCTCAGAACTTTTCTTGCAGAGTGAAGGAAACACAAGGCAGACATAACTTAAAGCTCCCTGTGTCATCGTATCTACACTGGTCATTTGGACACTATTCACTAAAAGAGAGAAAGAAGAGTTTCTTTTGCCCTAAAAGGCTGAGTAAAGGACCATTTGAATGAAGGGAGGACTTATTTTAGACTCCTTTGGAACAGGAAGAGGCACTAATCATCACATTACTAGTGAATAAATTCCAGAATATATTTTAATTTGTTCTTTAAAATTATATCACAAGAATAAATGACTAAATAAAATTCTGTTGTTCACAGACATGGAGTACAGCTTGCTGAATAATTGCTAGCACTTGTTTTGCCAGTAAGCAGCATGACAGAACTGGATAGAAAAGACCAAGCCACAGATGTGTGGTTGAGTCCTTTAGGCACGGAGACAAACACTTGTACACCCACTGATGAGCACACAAACTTCTTACTTCTTGGAAAAAGAACCTGTCAAATTTAAAGGTTAGAAATGCGCATACATCAATATATTTATGTGCCAAACATACGGGATAGTCTATTTATAATGTATTGACTCTTATATAAATATATTTGTCTTCTGTGATTTCCTCAGATGAGCTGCAGTTGTAAATCTCTCTTTATACTTTCTGGGAATGGAAAGACTATTCATCATGCTTTAAAATTTAAAAAGATATTTTGTCTCATTTGCCACAGATGCTGTTGTGAAGTGTGCTAATCCTACTGAGCTGATATTATCCAGGCAGTTTTTTTTCAATTTCCTTCAGAGATTTTTCCACCTCACAACTTTCAGGTTTCTTTCCAAAACAGTTAGTTCAAGGGCTATTTTCTCCCCTCTGTTCTCTTCTCCTCTTTCTTCCCTTTCCTTCTCGGTTCACCTCTATTGTAGACATAAGCACTAAGCTCTAATTAGCTTGATGATGTTGTGGAAGCCAAATGAAGCTGCCTTTAGTGACTCTGCTTTTTAGGAAGAAGAAAGGTACACAAAAAGTGAATAGATCCTTCAGAGAGGGCTGAATCTAAGCAACCAAATCTTCAGTCAACAAATATGCAAGTAGCTTTGGACAAATAATAGCGAGAAAACATTTCTTCCACGTCCCCTCCAAGGCCCCACTCCCTATTTCTTTAGCTGTTACATGCTTCTGCTACGTCTCATTAGTGATGCTAGCAGAAGTGAGCAATATTTTTGGATATCGCAGTGTTTAATATCTTGTTTATACCATATGATAACATTACCAGGAATAAGATTGTTTTGGGTAGATGAGCTTAATTTTAGGCATGCATATCTGGCAAAATGGATCCCAGATATGTAAAAAGAATTCTGAAGAATTAAATATAAAGTTGTAGTCCTTTGCCAATGCTGTCAGAATGGATGATTGTATGGCAAGTTATGTCAGTGCCTGAAGTCATGTGAAAGTCACTCTATACATGAGGCTGCGGAAATTGTAAAGACTCAGCTTTACATATTCGTTGCCATGTTATAAGAATTTGTTTGTATTTTTCTTGCTTTTTGGTACTGGTTCATTAAAAGCCTTCATGTAGACAGTAAAAGTTGGAATGAATGCAATGGAACTCACAGTTGTTTGTCATTGCAAGTCACTAATTTTTTTTTGGCAGGACTTGTACTTCACTGATCCACGAGGGAGGATATGTACTAGATTTCATTTTGGATGTCCACATTTAAAGAACGATGCTTCTGTATAGCCCAGAGGCATGTCTCTGGGAAAACTACTCTGTTATGTGCCTGTCGATGCAGCAAAGTTCATCAAACCACGCAGAAGCAGGAAAAGATGAGCTAACATCCAAAAATTTGTTTTAGTTTGAGGAAATTTTGCTTATTCTTTTATGGGATGAATCACTCATTCCCTTCCCTTCCCCTCCCTTCCCTTCCCCTCCCTTCCCTTCCCTTCCCTTCCCTTCCCTTCCCTTCCCTTCCCTTCCCTTCCCTTCCCTTCCCCTCCCCTCCTCTCCCCCTCCCCCACCTTCTCCCCCTTCCCCTTCTTTCCCTTCCCTTCTTTTTTTTTCACCCCTCTTCCATTCCCTCTTCTCCCTTCCCTTTCCTCTCCTATCGCTGAAAAATCTAGTACTACCTGAAAAACAGAGAAACCAAAATGAATTATTCTGACTATGGAGATTTCTTTTAAATGGAGAATTGCCCAAGGTAGATGTTTTGCTTCTGCCCATGAGAAATAAATGTGATTTTCACCCTCCACCTGCAAAGAGGAACAAGTATCAATTGTAAGGGATTTGTGGACCTTTCATAATGCAATGTTGTTTCAGGTAAGTACAGATGCGTGTTATTGTTTGTATATGCTGGAGCCATGGCATGAGACCATGGAGAACAAAACAGAATCTCTGCTATGGTGATAGCATTCTTCTTCTCCATGGATTCTAACTTATTTAAAATGCCTTGCCTTCCTCTTCCTCCGAGCTGTGCAGATATCCTGCAATCACTGCCCTTGGTTGTCCGAGTTCACGGTGGCTATTACTGTTTTGATTCTAGATAAATATTTGCATTGGCTGCATGCAGGGTAAGGCTGAATTTGTAGATGAATGTGATACTGTGGAAAAAGCATGTCTGCATGAGATACCTAAAACTGGTTTCCCAACATGAAGTAATGAGGATTTCAGGGCACATTTCTGGATTACACCTTTGTGTTTTCCAAAACAAAAATTAACTGCTTTTTTTTATTTTGCCACAGAATTTTTCTGACATTTCCATAGTAGATCTCTGCAAGAAGGGTATAACTTGGGTGTTGTATGGATTTTTTTAATTGTCCTGTTACCATCAAAGAATTTACTAGTTATGTGGAAAGATACTATTATTTTCTCAATTTTGTCATTGGTTGGATTCTTTTTATAAAAAAAATAAATATTTTTTTAAATTGATATTTCTGGAGAAAATTGATAGATCTAGCTTACATATGGAATACATTTACAAACAATATTGAACATACTTTAGGCTTTATCAAATAGTTCTTTATTAATTCTTTTAATGTAATTTATTGCTTTGATTTTACATCTCAAGATTACCATGCTGCTGGCAAAGCAGATTCCATTTTTTGTCCTTCTCACGCAGAATGTAAGCACTCATCTCAATGTTAGACTGTTTATCATTATTATTAATTCCTTTTTGGTCTGGTTAATGCTTCAAAATTTATTGTCCACTGTTCTATTATTATTATTATTATTATTTGTAAGATCTCATCTGCAGTTTTTACTAGCTATTTTTACCCCTCTAGGATGCCCTATCTGCTGAAGAAACACTACTTTTCTGCCCCCTTTTTTTCAGATGAATGGAAAGCACTTGTAGTTGTTATTTTGTACTTTTCTTTCTCTAAAGACTCTATTGCTCTGTTGCTGGAGGCTAGCTCTGATATAAATACTCAAAGGGAACAATAAAGAATATATACTGCTCGCAGGAAAGGAAGGTACTACAAAACTCGTCTCACCTTAATGTTCCATACATTTGGAGGAGCTGCATTTTACACTCTTTACTGTCGACTGTTTCAGGTGCTGTCTGTACAAGCAGCACACAGAAAATAAACCTACCTTTGTTGGAAAATTTTAGAATTTGCTGCATGCCCTAGTACTTTCTTCTACAAAACATCTTTATAATCACAGGCATGTACAGCGTCAAGGAGAGCTAAACCAGTTGTGATGTCATTTCTAACCTAGGAGTGTTCTAGAGAACATTTTTATTGAACATACATAGCTTGGTGACTTCTGGTGTTGCTTTACAGGTTGGGGGCAGAAGCTAACCAAATGCTCATGTCAATAGCTCTCTGTAGAACTGGAAGTGTAATTTTGCAAATAAATGCAAAAGACTACTTCTTTTTAGCTTTCTTCTTGTTCCATCACGAGGAGTAGATGAAAGAATACCAAGATAAGGAGCTACGAGATATGGTTAGTAGCTTGTGGCAGCAATGGTTATGGGAGGATTTTTGGACTAGATGATCCTGTAGGTCCTTTCCAACCTTGTGATTCTATGATTCTATGATTCTAAATGTGGAATTGTAGATTTATTTATTATGAACATCAACCCAGATTTTCTTTGTCATTTTATTATCTTTGCAAAATACCAGGGATGCAAAGTAAAGCTTAAATTAATCACCACACACAACAGTTGTTCAGTGTGATAGATTGTGGCTTTAGCATATCATCAATCTAATGACACACCAATGGAAAGGTTTTTGGAGCAATCTGGAGGAGAATAATGAAGGAGTTCTTGGATGATTCAGAAAATCTTTCCTGAGAGGGTAAAGCATAAGATAGAGAGAGGGGAGGAAAAAAAGGAGTATGTTTGAAAATGGAGGATGATTCGAGCCAGCTTCTTGAAATCAAATAGAAGATAATTGTGGGAATTGAACTTTGTTGTGAAGAGCCTCTAGAGAGATGGTAAATGTCTGATGTGCATTGAAGAAGATGGCAAAGCTGAGGAAGTGATTCAGAGATGTGAGAACTGGTAGAAATGATCACCAAACATGACTACTAATTAGGTGTTGGAGAAGACAGCTTTATTATAAATAGATATGTTATGCAGAAAGAAGTTATAACATGTAGCAGTGATGTAAATGTCATGTCTAGAGAGGTTCTTTGAAGATGATACTCTGTTTATGATTAGTGTAAGATAGTGTAGGATGAAAGTACACTTGATAGTTGAGAAATAATGCAACAATGCAGGTCTGCAGAAGAGTGCTGATGGGTCTCTTATGGACATATTAAGTTTGATTTGCAATCAGTTAATAGAATCATACAATCATTAAGGTTGGAATAAATCTCTAAGGTCATCAATTTCAACCATCAACCCCCAACATTGTGCCCACTAAACAAGGTCTGTAAGTGCCACATCTACACATTTCTTGAACATTTCCACCACTTCACTGGAGAGCCTATTCCAATACTTGACCACTCTTTCTGAGAAGAAATTTTTCCTAATATCCAGCCTGACCCTCCGCTGGCACAACTTGAAGCCGTTCCCTCACATCCTATCACTGTTACCTGGGAGAAGAGACCAACCCCACCTCACCACAACCTCCTTTTAGGTAACTGTAGAGAGTGATGAGGTGTCCCTTGATCCTCCTCTTCCCCCTCTGCCACTCCTTGTAAGACTTGTGTTCCAGACCCTTCAGCAGTTATCCTTCTCTGGACATGCTCCAGTGCCTTAATGTCTTTCTTATAGTGAGGGGCTCATGGATTAGACAGATAGATAAGATTATATTTTGAAATCAGTAAAATAGGGCTACAGAATTAAGATAGATCTTTATTTGAATAGTCTGTAGCGGGATGATAATTACATTTCTGATTGTAGGTGAGGTTAGTCATCTCTAAGATAAAAGGGAAAATGGAAGAGAACCCTCAAAATTTGGAGAAGAGAGAGATTAGCTAATCTGAAGGAGATAATGTGTATGTGGGGCATGAAGCTGCCTGAATAAATTGCTTGTTGGTTTTCTGGTAGAAAAATAAGGGAATATAGCTTCTTGTGATTACAAGAAGAGGTTTTCAGTTTTGCTATTGAAACAGTGTCAAGTTGTTACACTTTATGTTTTCTCCTTGTGATCCAAAAGAATATTTTCTTTGGATGAATATTTGAAACTTTAAAAAATGAATTATATTTACAAATGGAACCAGTTCAATGTGAAAGATCAACCGCTTCATGTTGAAATTATTGTGATAAATAATGTTGACTCTTTCCAGAAAACATCAGCCAAAGTAACTTTATACAAATTTGTACAAATATTTTTCTCTGCTCTAATTGAAGGTAAATCAAGGAAAAGAAGGTCATATTAGGAGAATGGATATTTTATAAGGCTGTATCAACAAGGCAGATGAAACTGTACTACTGGTGTTACAAACTGACTTGATTTCGTCTTGACTGACTTGATTTGGCCATAGTGAATTGTTAGAAATAGACATGGGTTTTTCAAAGGAATGTTACACTTCTATTGTCAGAAAAGACCGATTAATTAAGAATGATTTTTATTTGCAAGTACTTATCGTGTTTGACAAAAGCGTTCTATTCTGGTTGGACCTTCTACTTCTACAAGATTTACTGATCAGCCTCTGAATTATTAGCAGCCTCATGGCCCAAACCCTGATTTGGAACATATGTGGCCTAAATTCAAGTTCCACCACAAATTAAAAAAAAAAAAAAAGGACAGTCTCCTTTGCCAAAATGGATTCTCTTCACTGACAAGCTCTCTGGATGCCTTTGGAGTCTCACTGTCCTATTTTTACTTAAAAAAAAAACAAAAACAAAAACAAAAAAACAAAAACAAAAACAAAAACAACAACAAAAAAAAACCCAACAAAACATCAAAATGTTTCATGGCTTATTATTTTGTCCTAAAAGCTGTTTCTACCCAACTTGGTGCATGGCGTTAAACCTACCTGCAAACCAGTAAAAGCTAAGAAATAATGTGATAGGATTTCTTATTTACATCATTTTTATACTAAACATCATCTACCTTTACATGTCAGCTATAAAGGTGGTGAAAAATCCACTGAAAGGAGGAAGTTTTGTAACACAAACTAATGACTACATCTGAAAATTTATCAGTTTATATCAGCATACTGTATTTATTGAAAGAAAATAGCTGTATGCAAATTCCTGTGTTGGTTCCATTTTCTTGTCCAAACTGATTTGTGAAATTTGATTTTATTTGCAGTGTTCACAAAAGAATGTAAATGTTTCAGTACTGCAAGGATCCAGTGGCGTCATATTGAAGCAGTAAATGCTACAATGATTATGCTAACATGATTTTTCTCCCATGCATTTCCACATACTTTACAAAGACAGCATTATTTCCACTTTATAGATGAAGGAATTGAAGTGTAGAGAGGTTAAGGGACTCGTCTGACATCTCAGAGTGAGTCAGAGGCAGAGATTGAGAGAGTCTGGATTTGATTCCTTGTTTATACCTTTATTCACTGGACCATAATCTTGCTCTCAAGCTCCTAATCCCTTTGTAAGTAACAGATGAGGTGGCTGTTTTCTGTTTTGGATGGTTGGTTGGCATGCATCATTTGAGTGAAACTGCATTTTCCATATACAGACAGTTTATAAAATAACATGGCTTACTGGGTGGGCATTTAAGACTCTATAACCAAGAAAAGTGAGAAACGAGCCAGGAAAACAGCTTAATCCTTACACTGAGACAGTGAATATTCCAGTTCTTAATAGCTCTCCCTCAAATCCTTTTTTAATTTATCTTTTATTGAAATATTTCAGTAGGAGAGATTAAAAACTCACAGGGGAAATAATTAATGGAAACAAAAAGTACATACATTCCCATAGAGCATAATTGTATTGGAGGAATTTCATGTCTGGGTCCTGTGCTCAGCCACTCTTTTGTGAAAGTGCATCCCATGCACATTTATTTGAGCTATTGAAAACTGCTGTTGTCAAATTGGTTCAGTCACATTCTCTCTGTTGTCAAACTGGTTCACCCAATGATTTAAGAAAATTTAGAAAGAGTTAGTCCAATATAGATAAAACATGAATTGTAAATCACTGATCAATGGTGTTAAAATTCCTTTGATTTACTGGTGATGTCTCTGCTGGTAAATTGAAAAGTATCAGGGTACAGTCCCATAGGACTTGGGATTCGTCTATAAAACTGATAGATGGGTCTCTCTCAGCTTTTGGCCTTGGCTGAACACCACAGGCCAAAGCAGTAACAAGGCAGAGTTTTCAGTCACCACTTTGAAGGCTTTTACACATTTGGAAAATGAAAAAAATATTGACTTTGGCAGCCCTCTTGTCCAGAGACTTTTGGTCCACTGGGCCAGAAACTGATTCCTGGCACTGCTCTGTTTGCTAGTGCTGATGTAACTGTGAACTGCACAATCCTCAGAACAACCAGAGCTTAACAAGGATGTGAATGAGGGAGATAGCCTAGAAAGAACTTGTGGGCAAATAAGCAGAAAAACTCCATCTTTGAGGAATTTGGATTTTGGTTATGTAATGAAGAGCTGATGCCATCTAAATTAAAAAAAAAAAAAAAAAAAAAGAAGTAGTTTTTAAACAGTAAAATCTCTTTGGGAAGTAGCAATTGTTCTAGAGTTAGTCAATTTATTAACTCAGACTTTTAGGGAAGTGCAAGACAAAAACTCCATACCAAGGAAAAGTTTATGATACCTCAAAATTCTTGCTGGGAAATACAATTTGAATGTAATCTGTTTATGAATTGTCTTTAACAAAAAGTGCAAAAAGTGCAGCAGCCTCAACAACTGGAGTTAAGTTTATTGATAATACATTTCATGACATCTAGAAAAGATGCTGAAAGGCAATGTGTTCAGTCTCTGCATCACACAATATTGCAAAACTGCTGTCTTTGCAGTATTTGCAGTAAACCAGGAAATAAATGAATTTAAAATTACATGAGAATAAACTCGACAATGAAGGGATGCAGAAAGATAGAGAATGCTGCTTGAGAGGCAGAAGGTGGAGTGAACCACCTTTTTGGGCTAGTTGTGAGATTGTTTGGAGGCTGGAGAAGGACTGGGGAAGTAATCACTTGAGGACCTGGTCAGATAAATAGTGAAAATTTATGGACATTATTGAAAATCAGATCTCTTCTGTCCAGAATTTCTCAAAAAGAAGTGGATATATATATTTGTAATATATACTAAAACTATACGATACACAGTTAGCTACCAAACGTTGTATATTAGCATTCTTGGAGTAAAAAACTTGGTCCGTAATGGTTCATTTTATTTTTCCTTTTCTTCAAGTCTGAAAGAATCAGTGACCAAGGATTACACTTAAAACAGCTCCATACTTCTTAACTACCAACGAAGTCTTTCTCCTCTTTTGGGCCAAGTGATGTGTGAATCAAATAATTCCAGTAAAGTCAGCTTTTTGTATGAGCTGTTGATAACAAATAAGAAGCTAATAAGGAACAGAGGATTTAGAAGGGATTTATACGGTCATTAAGCAGCCTTGTCAATTAGAGGTACTTGCAGAATATATATATATATATATATATATATATATTTTTTTTTTTTTTTCCCAAAAGGCTCCCCAAAACATTCACTCTGCGTATCTCTCTTCTCTAAATGCCTCTCTTTCTCAAACTGGAAACTTATCACTCATAGAAAAATATTTAATGTTTTAGAGTCATGTCTAAGGGAAAAACCAAGGCCATACTAAGCATTGTAAGATACTTTGGCTTTTCCAGCTGTTCACAGCAAGCAGGTCATACCCTTTGATGCTAAGTTTGCTCTCCCTATTTTCCAGAAGGAATGTCTTTTTCTCACTTTTCCAAGCAAAGTTTAGCTTTGTAAGCGACCAGGACTGGACCTTTTAAACTCCCTTCCTCCTTCCCATCTAAAGCTCCACTTCCCCTTAACAGAAAGCACGTTACTTCTTGGAAGTTAGTAATAAGACCTGAGTATACGTACCAGACACTGTTTTTTCTATTACATTTAATGCCTAACTCACTGCATTACTGTAATATTAATTTCACTATTCCGACTTATAATTTTGATCAAATGAAACTACAGAAGTGATAGGCAAGCTTCTTCAAAAACAAATCAAATATCCTAACCAAATAATGAAATGTTTCAAACATTCTTACTAAAGCCTCGGATGGAAAATTTGCTTCATGACTTGGAACAAACATGCCTGTGCTCCAATCTTTACTGATTCTTTGTTAATTTTTTTTCCCTCCATCTGTGTATATTTGCAAAATCACTGGAACTTGTTTTTTTTTTTTTCCCCCCCCAAACGATGATGAAACAAATCTAAAAGCTATCCTTTTCATAGTAGGCTCATCCCTTTAAGACCTTCAGAAAAGATATATTTAGTTTATTTTCTTATTTTTATACTCATTTTCAAATGGAAGTTAAGGATATAAAGGAGGCCTACAGGAAAGTTGGAGAGGATCTCTGTGTCAGGGGGTGTGGTAAAAGAACAAGAGGAAACATCTTCAAACTTAATGAAGTTACGTTTAGAGTAGATATAAGGAACAAATTCTTTGAGTAAAGAGAGTGGTGAGGTGATGGAACAGGTTGCGCAGAGAAGCTGTAGATGACTCATTCCTGGAGGTTTCCAAGGCCAAGTTGGATAGGGCCCTGTGCGGCATGATCTGGTGGATGGGAGCTCTGTGCATGGCAGGGGTTGGAATGGAATGGGTTCAAATCCAAGCCATTTTGTGATTCCATGATATGCTTTTCTCACTGAATACCTGCCAGAAGGCATTAAAAGATGCCTTCTTTTAATCTAGATTTCTAATTGTATATATAGACAGCCCCTGGTTACCTAAGGATATCAGTGATTCACTGATGTTAGAATGTTTCAAGCAGCCTCAGTAGTACGTTTCAAAATAAATACATGAAATCAAATGAAAGAATGTGTTTTTTACCAACTGCATATTAATTTTGCAAGGTTGAGTGAAACAGGAATCATCATGTCAATTTGAAGAGTTCTCTTGTGTTGTTAGATGATACCACAAAAAAATAATTCAAGTGCCAAAACTGCAGTCCCTCAGAACTGCTACCCATTGCAGATGACTTAATCTGGGAAACTTTTTAACAATAAGAATGACTTAGATTTGGTAGTTTACACCTCATTTCTTCTGAAAACAAGGAGACTTACTGCTGTCAGTTGTATATATTGGAGACCTGTCTTAATTCTTGTATAATTTATGTGCAAGTACTACAAATACTCTCAATTCCTATCCAGAAAAAGAGGCAATGCAGAAAAGAAGGGATCATGCCATTTAACCTTGCTTGCTGCAATACCTGACAAATCTATTGAGCTCCATCTTTCCCTTAATTAAGGTGTTTTCCCTCTCTGCTGTAACTGAAAGAGATTTCCAAAATTCAGTTCCTTCAGTGTTTGGAAGTTTTATTTCACTTCTAGTTGAAATTTACTCTTGATCATTTTATAACTATTCACTTTTGTGTCAGCATTGTCCTTGAGTCTGAATAGTCTTTTTTTTTCCCCCTCTCTCTTTTGTTTACCTTTTGTTATATTTATGCAGAACTTTAATATCCACTCTCAGCCTTCATTTCTCTGGGCATATTATCTAGTTTCATTTTAGTCTTCTTTACTAAAATCAGCTCTCCATTCCCTTGATCCCCACAGAAGTTTTTTCCCTGTATCTGCTCCAGAACGAATTAATTTTTATTGCCCATGGGAAATTAGGATTGTACACAGTATTAGGAATGAGGTTTCATTGGGGCCTTATAAAGGAGGTTAACACTTAAAAATTTTTATTGTGCCACATGTATGGGAACTGTTAGGCCACAACGTGAAGGAGTGATTGAGCAGCTGGTGAAGGGGTATAGCCAGTCCCAGGTGCACAGGTGGAAGCAGTTAACCTTTGTGACCCCCAAAATCATTTAAAGGCTGGAAGCCACAGGGAAGCATCTTTATTTAGAGGCAACCTCCTTTGGAGTGTTTGGTGAGTCCTGATTCTCAGAAGGGGGGTTAGGTGTTCCTTTTTTAGTACATTATTTATGACTTCTACCTTTCTAATCCAAAACTGATTTAAAGTAGCTATAACTATTATCGTCTTTTCTTACACCACGTTATCTACTTCTGTCCAGTTAATGCTCTCTTTCAAAATAAGAATGTAATGTCTGATACTGCTTTTCAAAAATACGAGCCCAAATACTAAAAATATATGCTCCCCTCTTGTTCTGAGAGAGGGGTAGGAAGAGTTTAAAAAAAAGTCCTTTATTAAAAACAGCAGTGTGTTCTTCACTGGTAATTTGCTTTCATAGATGCAAGAATACACTTAATAACAGTAATTTATTCTGTTTACATGGAGAACTCCATCAGTGAAATAAATGATACAGCTTTTTGTATGTGCAGAATCTATTGTAATAGTAGAAGCATCCACAGACCATTTTGCTGACTTCTGAACTAATGGTGGAAAATGCAAAAAGTCCAGAGTTCTCAAAATTGTAGTGGTATCTGTGTCAGAATAAGGAAAAAAAAAAACCAACAAACATAAATGAATGATGTTAGCATATAGTGACAGCTCCTAGATCTGTTATGGACTGAGATTTAAAGCAAAGGAGGCTGAAGAAATGGGAACTCTCATTCAAATGAGGGCAGCAGGTAATTGCTTTCTGGTTTTGTCTGGTGACTTTCTAAGGCTTGTAGAAGCTGTTTACCTGGTATCTAGTAAAAGGACCATTAGTTCCCAGGTATTGTTATCATCGTATTTATCTTTCATTCTTACAGTAAATGTTTTCTTTGTGTAGTAGAGAGTGGACTGCAATCCAGCTCCCTGGCAGGCTGCCTGCCATCCTGACCTACAGGAAGTTAAAATATGTTAAAAGTGTTTCATTCATCTGCCTTTAAATCTGAGCACTTCTCAGAGTAAAAATTATTCTGTGAAGAGGATTTCCTAAGTAGTCTAGCAACATGGTTTCAGTTACCTTCAGAATTTGAAGGTAAAGATTTAAAAAAAGAAACAATCTTTTCCCATCTGAAATAAATCCTGCAAAGCTCTGGATCAAGCGTGTGTGCATAAGTAGCCCATCTCTTACAATATGGCTGTCACCTATATGTAAGATGCTACTGTCCACTTGGAGGTGTCCTGATTCTCTGTTGACAGAACGTTTTGAGAAATGTTTTAGCCAGTAGCCTGCCAGGCACTGATCTTTTATCAGATGCTGGAAAAAGTCCTAGCGTCATTGTTGCTGCCTGAAGCCCTACTGAACTGCATTTTAATGAGTTCCTCAATCCCTTTTCATGTTTTGTCTCTTCGGACTTCCTCTTGGGTCTGTCTTTCCAGCCAGATCCTCCTTGTAGCGTAGGAGATAAGGAAAAAAAAAAAAAAAATCTCTTTTCGTGCTGTCATACCATTATATGTTATCTTCCAGCTGCAGGCAGAAACAAGTATATCTGACCTTCTGCTTGTCTCTTACCTAAACAGCCTTCTGACTCCAAGTGGAGCTGCTACTTAGGTGATGAGTAACTAGTCTTTGTTTTCACAGTAAATCTGGTGAATGTTTAACAAAACCCAAAACTCTCATAGCTTTCTTTCCTTTCTATCCTCCAAAATGGCTAGGTTGAAATTTATAAAGTCACCGTAATTGGATAAAAATCAAGGCCGCAATCTGAGTCTTTATGAGAGTTAAAAAGACAGTTCTGAGATTAAGGAAAAGTTGACAGACTTCTATAGCAAGTAATATTTGAATAACTGCTGTCAACATTTCCCTTAGTAATATATAATTTCAAAGGGAATTTGGGGTGTTATATTCACCTCAAGATAAGGAAGGAGCTTAAAACTGGTGGAAGGCTTTTGAAAGTAACTAGAAACTTATAGTTTATCTAGGAATGCCCAGGTTTTAGGCTTAACCAGCTGCCTTGCAATGCTTCTTTGCTGAAGTATTTTACTCTTCTTGGTATGAGAATATATTTCAGAAAAACAAAACAACAACAAAAATTAAAACAGCCCTGAGATAACAGGACACAAGGAGAAGGTGAAGGGAATTGGTTTTGCCAAGCTTCAGGAACCAAAGTAGGGTGCTGAAGTTAGCACCCCATCACACTATGGTCCCTTTATTTCTGCTCTGTCTGTACAGAGCAGAAGTGTTACCCTATTTTCTCTGAATGCAGTGATATTGAAGATGATTAGACAGTTTGGTACCTGTAATTTGGTTGGCCTCTGCACTTTTACTGGGCAGATATGCCTTCCAGAGATAGGTGGTGTGCCTTCAGTGCAAAACTGTGCAGGGTGTAATCTCTATGGGGGCTAAGGACTAATCTGTAATAGACTGTGACAGGAGCAGAGGAGTTATGTTAACTAAAGCTGTAGTGTGTAACGTTTTGTAGGCCAGTCTTCTTAATGGTAAATACTAGAAGTGTCACCTTAAGTAACGTTAGGTGGCTGTTTATATATGGAAAAGATTCATTAAGAGCAAGATGCCCAACTGTAAAATCTGTGGGTTTTGTTCTATTAATTTTCAGTTTGTTTTATGCATTTATTTGTAGGACACATGAGATATTAACTTAGAAGTTTCTTCAAGCACTCATAATTCTTAGGGGTTGAGTCATACTTCTGTTCCTAAACACAGACCTTGGAATTAGATGTGTAGATGTTTCTCTGTTTGAGATGTGCATGGTGCCTACTCCTCCAACTCCTTGATGCTTTTTTGTAAAGTCACTATGCTTGAACAAAGCATACTCTGGACTATGCTAGTAGTTTGCATTGATTTTGCTTTGATGTAGATTACCAATGTGAAGTGCAAGGTAGCAGGGAAAATCAAAGCAGCAGCCCACTAACACAGGTGGTGAAGTATAAGCATCCTGATCTTCTTCTATAAATGAATTTCTAGCTTTTGAAACACTTTCAAGGTTTATTCTTCCCATGTCCACTGACTGACAGGTTGAGTTTCAGATTAGGATACAGTAATGCACTTCAGGAACCATTCTGAAATTTTTAACTTTCCACTTATAAGGTTACTGTAGCTCAGGAGTTTGCAAGATGATTAGAAATTTATTGCTGAGCTGGAAGTAGCTAGATAATGTTTCTTAAGGATAGTGGAATTTAAAGTCTTATTAACAAAGCTGAGTCAACGTCACAGGCCTATACATTAGATGGAAAGAAATAATTCGTCCTAAAACTCTGGTGAGATGATTGTCATCCACAAAAATACTATTTCAATATTTATAATTATGAAGAATTATGTCATGGATTGCCACCAAAAAAATTTGAAGACTGAGGAGAAAGCATATGTCATTGTACAATTCAGAGGTGTCTGACTCTGCCGTCTAACATGTAACCAGGACAGGGAATTATGCTAGATAAAATATAAACCACTGTAACAATTATTTATTTTTTTATTGTTGTTCCTTTGTGTTTTAACTTTTGGAAGACTGGCTTCTGCTGCTGTTTGTCTGGATTTGTTCTGCAGTCCCCATGGTATACAAGTCACCTGTCTGGCTTAATTTAGTTGAGAAAAAGAAGTGTAAAATACTTAGATCTATACTCTGACAGCTGTCATGAGAAAGAAAACAAATGTTATTTTTATTAGTAGGCAGTTTGCTCTTCCAGTGCAGTGGTTAACTTTTTCTGTTGTGGCTTCTAGCTGCTGTCAACCCTCCCAGCAGTGATTCAGGATCTCTGAGTCACAGCACAGGAGTGGGCTGGGGATTTCTGCTGGCTGGCTCATGTGAGTTGAAGGTTTACATCTGGCTGCGGTCCAACCACATTGAAATAACAGAAATGTAGGTTGATGAAGGGAACTTAAGCAGTACTTCTTGAATTAATAATAAAGTCGCTATATAGACACTGTTTAACACCTTGGCTGAAAGCCTACACCAGACCTAGACTGGGGCAAAGTTTGAACTAATATACTGTCAAAGTAATATTTTCATCTAATTCATAAGCAACAACAAAAAAATTGTTACTTGTAAAAGTGCTGAAACTTAGTCACTGTATAATGAATCTAGATGGTGAAGACTTTTTTTTTTTTTTTTTTTTTTAAATCATATAGACTCTCAGTTGTAGCTGGAATGGTGTGGAGATAAAGCATCAGTCTTACGTGAATGAGAAATACAGGATTTTACAAGTACTAAGATGTAATGGTACGCAGTATCAAAAGAAATTCTGAAAGAACCTAGAGAGAACTAGGGCCCACAGAATCCAGCTTCTTAAATGGAAGCAATACTTGAGAAAACTGATAGTTTTGGTAGTAGAAAGAGTCTGAAGAGCATGTACGAGTTTGGTTTCTTTTGCCTGTATACTTTGAAAGAATCAGGAATACTTTCCTTATAGCTTAGTGACTTGTAGCAGATATTCAAGAGCTCCTTGAAAATAAATAGCTTCAAGCCATTATCAAGATACATGTTAGTAACATCATCATAGGCCTGAAATGAGTCCTAGAATTCCTTAACTTTGCTTTTAAGTTAACCTGATTTGAGTCCTTTTAAAGAGAAATGAATAACATACTTACTGAAACACGAATAGAACGTGCTATCTCTAGTGAATTATTTTTATCATAGTTTCATCATCAGTTTTCTTCTTTCTCCCTTTAACGAGAAAAGCATAGAGGAGAAGAAAATATAAATATTTTTTCATATTGAACTCATATTTTGAAGGCTTTCAGATAGCAATCCAGAACAGATGAAAACAGACCAAAGCACCGGAAGAAAACCTGTGTAGTATTTGCGTGTAGCTTTTAGTAATGTCATTGTAGAAAGCTGATTAACACGATCACCACAAAAAAGAGTAAATAGGGTGGATATAAAAAACAAAAACTAGTACTAGTACAAAACTAGTACTGTAAGCACTCTTCTAATTTTTAACTACATAACCTTCTACCCATAAATACCAATCTAAAAATGTTTTCAAGTCTCTTGCCTGATCAGACTAAAATGTCCATGCTGACTGAGTTTGAAGCCAAGAGCTTCAACAGTTCAATGAGGAAAAAGAAATATACCTTTAATTATACAGACCTAGAAGTGTTTTACTGTCATTTTTAACAAAGTTACTGAAATGTTGCTTGAGAAATGATCTTTGTAAAATAAAGAATGAACTCCTGTGCATCTCTCTTAGGTTTTTAAATGATGTTTTGGAATGCATGTGGTATTGTGAAAGGTCTTCATGACCTCTAATTCTATTACTATGACTTTTTGACTATCTCGCTGCTAATTCCTCTGCATTGTCTACAAATAATGACTGTACCCTAATCTTACTAACACTTCCATTTTTCTTCTTGTGATTTATCCTATTTCACTAAGGAACTAAGTCTATTTATTCCAACTATATTTTTATTATCCTTGTCTGAGATGACTTTATGATTATGAGCTCCCTTGTCATCTGCTGGAAGATCTTTGTTACTTGCATTCTATTGCGTTGTTTTAAGTCATAAAGTCCTACATCATGCAGATGAATATATTGCTCTGTAAACAGGATAGAAATTTATTTCTTTTCCTCACTAGATTTTAATTTGACATTTATTTAGAGGATGATTCAGTGAAACAGAGCTGGATGGTGTAGGGGGAGGAAAAAAATGTCCTAAGAATTCTAGAGTAGCTGATATAATGCTGATCCACAGTTTGTCTGCATCAAAAAAGAATCCATTTCCTTTATTATTTACTATGAGCTGGTAGGAAGATGTACTTGACCGATATTTTAACATTCAATGTGCTGTTGCTAAGCTTGAAATTTATACTTCAAAGTTTTATAATGTCCTTGGTGTTATTATGGATGATTTATGGAACATTCTTTTAAAGTAAAAATTGATTGCATCAGGTCCTTTCAGAACAAAATAGAATGATCAGTCTTTAAGCGTAAATGGAGATGATAATACAGAAATATTTCTAGCAAATACAAGCCAAATTTTGTTTGTGCACAAAGTGTATTTATGTCTAAGATACACTTAATCATAAACATGATAATATTTTAAAGATATTTATTTTTACATGTAGCTCTTGGAGGCACCATATTTTAGAGATGAAATTAGTTTGTATCAGCTAACATTACTGTGGTCACCTTTACAAAGAATCAAAAAGGTAAACCATGAAATAGCTAAAACATCAAGAAATGATATAATCTCAGAATTATAGAGATACTTGCAACACTTCTCAATTACAAGAGAGCTTTCTGGAAACTTCAAGCAAACAAATTAATCACTTTCAGTAAATAGAATATGAAAGTAGGGGAATGTTAAATTTCAATTTTAAATCTCCTTTGGAAGATTAAAGTAGACCTTGTTATGATTGTAGGCTGTGCTTGAAGCTTACATAATTTGCGCATAGTGATGCTATAAGAATAGGAATGAGAGACACAAAAACTTTGTCTTGCACTATGGAAGTTCCAAAGCAGAATATTGAAATAACAAGGTGAATATCTCATGAATAGAGGTAAATATACTCTGGACAATACACTTCTGGAAATGTGTTGCTGTCCCTTAATTCATTTCCAAAGTGCAAGATAAATGCAGTACACTGAGAAAATCTCATTCTGAAATAGGTGATCACTAAACTTTGCCTACTTCTAAGGAAATAGAACTTCTGTAGTTTTGTGTATATTACCTGTACACACTCGTATCTGGGTATGTTTGTATCTGTTCATGTCTGCTTTTTTCTTTAAAATGTTTTAAACCTGCTGACGTTCCGTTGGATCTCTAAAGGCAAATGGAGATCCAAAGACATTGTTATCCCTGCAAGTCCTGTGACAATAATGAACAAAAAGAAGTGAGACATTACACATGCTCTGAGAGAGGGCAAGCCTCCCTGAAAGTGCCTTAGATTTTCAAGGAGACCACCTGATTTTATTTTGTTTTAAATAGGCTATTTAATGTGTCTAGTAGGAAGGCTACTTTTGCATCATGATTTTTTCACTTTGTGCACCTTTTAAAAAATATTTTAGTGTATGGAATATCATCTTAAAACTTTTCAGAAATGTTCATCTATCAAAGTCATACAGATCACATGTAAACAAAACACATTCACATTCCCTTCATCAATGACAGTTCACTTGTAGTCTTTCAGAATAACTCCAGTCTTTTTTTTTTTTTTTTAACTAAATTTTAAATTAATTGTTACCAGTACAGATTTTATTATTTATTTTGGATGTTCTTGACTTTGTGTCTCAGTCTGTATGAGTACAATGGCAATAGATTATTTTTTTTAATGGATTATCTTTTAATTCTTCATTTCTTAGATTTCATATCCTTAGTATTTCTAGTATAGCTGTTGTAATATAACTAATTATAAGAATTCACCAGTCTTCCCATTTAATTTTCACTAACTTTCTAGATAGAAAGCTTATTGCAGATCCTTTTTCAGGTCTTCCGTATTGCCAACTGACAGATAATGAATTTCAGTATGTGAATTCAAAGCTTTTGCTCCAGTACCAGCTGTGTGTGACTCCTCTGAAAAAGTAACTGTCATGAGATCTTGTCAGTGTGTAGGATCTGGAAAACCCCCTGAGAGACTGTGACAATTAAATAATGGATGCTATTATATGTCATGATTATTTATCTTTTCAAATTCAGAATAAACAGCATATCTTCAATAGTAAGAAATGTATCCTGGAGTAGCTGTTTTAGGGCTTCTTTTCTAGTGAAAAGTAAATAAGTATAAACTACTTATATATATATATAAGTATAAACTACTCTCTGAGGACAAAGATTGAATGTCTCTGTTACAGGCTCTGTAACCTGCCCTGGAAGGACATATTTAGAAAATCACAGAATCGTAAAAAAAAAAAAAAAAAAAAAAAAAAAAAAAAAAAATCATAGCCTTTTATTCAGAAGTTGCGAGGCCCTTCCCTTTACCACCTTCATATTCATCTCCCAGTTAATTACTTGTTTGTTGTTATGATAGTTTGGTGTATGAAGGAACTTTACAAATTTTGTTGTATAGATAACATTTCTGGAAGTGTAAATCCACTCTGAAATTCAGATATCTTTCTGTGATACGTGTGTATTACATAATTAGAAAATGGTGACACTGGAAGGGACCTCTGGAGGCCATCTGCTTCAACCCTCTGCTCAAGCAGGACTGGCTATGCCATTTTGCTCAGGACCATGCCCTTTTAAAGATCTCCAAGGAGGAGACTGGGTGGATTGGAGATGAATATCAACTTTCATTCACTGGAAATGATGATTGCAAAGTTAGAATATGGTGAAATTTGTGCCAGATGAGTCCCATGAATGCACAGGAACAGAAAGAACACTGTATACACATTTGCAGGACCTACTGAACCAATACAAGGCTGAATGTGACAGTTTCCTGGATCTCATTGTTAGTGGTAACAGGATTTGGTGTGACCATTATAAGCCACAGTCAAAATGTCAGTCCATGGAATGGCAAAACGTGAATTCTGCATTGAAGAAAAACTTCAAGATACTGGTCTCAGTGGATAACGTGTTTTTTGGATATGAAAGGAGTAACTCTTCTCAATTTCCTGGAATCTGGACCAACCATAAAATCTGACTGCAATGCTGACTAAACTGGAGACTGGAACTTCCAGTGTCAGGCTAGAGAAGAGTACAATCTTTCACTTACAAAACAATAATGCCAGGCCCTATATCAATTTGAAGACCTTAGAGCACGCTGTCAAAATTGGCTGCACTGTCCTAGCTCACCCACTGTAATAGTACAGATATGGCTGATTTCTTTCTGTTCAGGCCAATGAAAGATGGACCACACAGGCAACGTTTACCTAACAACTATGCTGTCATAGCATCTGTGAAAGCAGGTCACCTCTGCTGGTGCAGATTGATGAGCGTGTCATGCAGTTTCTTGTTCTGCAGGTTCTGGTGAAAATGTACAGCTAATGATGATGACTACGTTGAAAAACAGTATTTTGTAGCTGAGAATTTGCTCTATCAGATAGGTATAAAAACCACAATAAAACTGTTGCAGTTTATGTAGAGTTAAATAGGAGGCATTACTTTTGGAGCAACCTACATGTGGGAACATAGCCTCAGGATGAGATATGCAATCCTTTTAACTCTGTTCTGCAATTGTAAGGCATTAGGTAGCATACATTTTGCATTTGTATACGTAGGATCATTAAGGATGGAAAAGACCTCTAGGACCGTCTAGTCTACCAGTGCTTAAAGCTGAGGACCAGCTGGAGTGAATCTGGTGGGAAGAATGAGAACAAAGGAACATAATCCTGGGAGGAAGGTCTGTTAAACAAATAGCGTTGCTTAACTTGAGAAAAGGGCTAAGGAAGCAAAGATCACAAATGAAGATGTATTATAGGACAAAAATAAATTCCTTTCTGTGTTGGTGACAGATTGCAATAATAATGGACTTACGTTGTAGCACTGGAAAATTCAAGTTTCTCTTATGTAATTGAATTATATTTCTTTTGGAGCTGTGTGGTCTCTTTTCTTACACATATGAATGGTCTATAAAACAAAAATATGTCAGAGTTGATGTAAGTATTTTGTGCAGGGAGCTAAACAAATGTGATCTTGAGTGCTGTTCTGATACCACAGATTTCTGAAAGACATCCTTTTGTTTAAATGAAACTGGAATACTGAGTTATAAATATACACAAAAACTGTGTGTATGACAGACTGAAGAAAAATCATTCTCTGTGTTTCTCACTCTGTTTTTACTTTTGATTTGATTTAAAAGAATGATTTGGCTACTCCTATTGCAGTTTTCCAGCATGGGCTAGAAAATGACAGTTGGGTCAATAGCAGAGAAATCAGGGATAAAATATCTCTCTCACAGGAATTTTACTTAAAACTTTGAAATTAGTGTTTCCCAGTTGCGCACAATGAGCTGCTTTGGTGGCATCACGTGTAAGAAATTTTCTGTAAAGTTAGTATTGGGAAGAGTCACTGGAATGAATGACAGAATTACTTTGCTCTTGGGCAATGTATGAAATTAAGAGTTGGGAATTCTGGAAACTTGTTGACTCTGCTGTGCCATATAAATATAAAATATTTATTACACCATTTAGATATTATCTTAGACTAGTTACAACATAGAGTTGATCAGACTCAGTCCTAAAGTTTTTTATTCAGTCCCCTTTCTCAGTAAGCACTTCAAATGGACCAGATGCTGTGTCTGTAGTGAATTTTGGATCACCTCTGAATACAAATAGATTGAAAAGTATGATGGTATGCCATAGTATACAGAAATTCTTGATTATAATCTCTTAATCTCTCTTTGACTTGGAACTTTGCTCTTGTTTTCTACGAAGGTCATTTTTTGCCCCCCTTTTCGTAATACTTATGCTTATGTTAGTGACTTATTCAAATTAAGCCTCCATCTGTAGATATTTTTTTTCCTGTTATCCTAGGAAATTTTATTAGTGGTATGTCATCCTGAGTAGATGTTGATCTTGTGACTTTGCTATGTAAATATTGGCATATGACATTAGGGAAACAAACGTGGCACAAACCTAATCTGGTAACAAGTAGAAATATCTTTATTTTCTTTTTGTTTTCTGATAGTGTCTTAGCAGGGAGGAATAATGGGAAAAGAACTCCCCTAATTCAGTTCCTTTAAGACTTAGAACACTGTTCATACTGTCTGCTTAAGTGCTTGAGAGTGTCATGAGTCCATGCAAGTTATGCTGTATTTGTAGAGTCTACTAGAAGTAGCAGGAGCTGCTATCCATTTTGAAAAGATATGTGAAAGTATGAGAGTGTTTTTACTGAAGAAAGGATGAATTGCAGTACTCAATCAGAAGCCTTGCAGTTGCTGTGACACCATTTCCTTTCTCCCTCTGCCCTTTCCTTCCTCTCCTTTTCAGTTCATTCAGGCATGATTTAGGGTTATTGGAGTAGTAAGATCTGCTGGAAGAGGAATGGAAGCAAAAAAAAAAAAAAAAAAATTAGAGGGGAAGAGAAAGAGCAACAGAGAATGTGGAAAAAATTCCAGGAATAAGGAAGAGACGAACAGAAGAAAGGTGGTAGAGACAGAAAAGGAAACTGGCTTTAAATATTACTGAAGAGGTAATCCCTTTCAAATTCTGTAAGAAATAGAGCCAAAATTGGTGAGAGACTTTTCCTTTGATTTAAGCTGCTTCTTTTTTAAAAGCTAAACATACAAGTTAATGAGAGATCTTTAAATGAAAAAATGTTGAGGATGTGTATATTGTACTTTATTTCCTCTGTTTTCCTTTGTAAAATAAAGTTATCATTAAGAATATGAAAAACCTTATTAAAGCAGATAAATTTGTGTGAAAATATGTAATCATTTTGAATTATGTCTCAAAGTTTCTTTGCAGTTTCAAGATTCAAGTTAATTGTTAATTATTTGTATTCTATACTTAAATGATTCGTCTCATGTAATGCCCTTGAATAACAGAAATAGTCATGCAACTTTAGAATGGAGATAAATAGCTGAAAATAATTTAATTGCTTGAAATTTTCTTGGATTTGTTTTGAATGCAACAAATGTTTCCATGTACTGGTGCTCCTCTTTTTGCCTAGTACATTGGGGATTTGATTCCTCCTCTGAGTGACAGTTTTCCAGTGCCACTGAAGGGATAGGTGCATTCATTCTATTTTGATTCAGTTTCACTTCGTATCGTGTACATATATATTCATTCAGGTGATGTCAGATGCTATAGTTGATCTACTTCATAGAGAATTGAAATACCTCTGTTTGTATTCACCATTACTTTTGCTGTTCCAGACAGAATCCTAAACACTATCTTGTCGTGTATGCATGGGTGAGATGCTCGCTGTATCCTCTGTTGACCCTGCTGTACTTTGTGATGTGCTGCATGTTCAGAGACTAGAATGGGAGTGTACAACATTGCTACATCCACTGAATTATAACATCATCCTTCTTTTATGGCCCAGTGGAAAATTTAAGCGTCTTGTAAAAAGGTGGAACATACTCAATGGTAAATATTGGAAATTCTCCCTAATCCATGTTTGATGATGGGTTAAGCTCTTTCAGATAAGGGAAGAAATATAAATTGAGTTTTCACCAGAGCAAGACGAATGCTGAAGCTGTTGTCTGTTATCAACTCATACGTTCTGGTGAACAGTGCCCACAGCCCCCTCGTCTATGTTGCTTTCTTTTGCTATGGATACCTCAGGCGGTAAATAATCAAATTACACGCATTTTCTCTGCCCACTACCCATTTGAGATAATAAATTAAAAAAAAAACAACAGTGTATTTGCTGAGTCATAATCTTGACCAAGTTCTTGTTCTTGAAGATTTGGTTATTATAAATGTGTTGTTATTGTCTCTTGGGGAAAAGTTATGAATGCCCTAAAGCTCCTGTCTACTGGTTTTCTATGGGTGCATAAACAAACTCAGGAATGCTATAAATAGGAAAGCTAATTTGTAAGGAAGTGGAAATTTAAGTGCAGTTGAAGCAAATAGAGGGCAAGCAAGCAAGAAGTTGTGAATTAAATGAGATAAAAGGAGGGAGCTGGCAAGAAATTGTTATTTATTTATGCAAATTGCAGTTCAGATATTTTCTACAGTAAGTAGACCTTATGACGGAGATTACAGGTTTTTTTCCCTTCTGTACTCTTCTGTTTTTCTCTTGTTTCTTTTCTTTCCCATCTCTTTCTTTTGCTTATAGAGATTTATCTCCTTGTAGCCTGAGAGACTTTTATATAATTCTATTTACCTGTTCTGAAATATATTTGTATGCTTATTTAAAAAGTCAATTCCTTCTGTAACTACAATAGTATAGTAATAATCTCCTTTAGCTGGATTTTAAAGTATTCATATAATCTTGTGATTTTTTTTTTTTTTAAACCAGCCTTTGTAGCCAGATTATAGCAGAATTTCTGCTAACGTCTTTGTATTTGCTGTTGAACTTATTTCAGCCAGCTGTACTTTGTTTATCCCTGTAATTGCAGTCTTCCTTCAATGACCTCATTATTTTGTATTTTTTCCTTGTGATAGTTTTACTCTTCTCTCGAATTTCTGAAATATTAATGACTGCAGTTTGTCTGAGGAAATTTGTGCAGGATATCATGTTGCCATAGTTGTCACAAAGGATTACTAAAGGATAAATCCATTTGTGTTGTTGGTATTTTATGTGTTCTAAACTATAGACTTAGATTCAACATCTGCTAGCTTGTGAGTACCTCTGTGACATACTTGTTTAAAGCTACCTCTGGTAGCTAGCATTCAAGGGGTAAGTAATTGAAGTCTTTCGCTTCTTTTTTTTTTTTTTTTTTTTTTTTTTTTTTTTTTTTTTTTTTTGCTGTAACTTATTTTGGCCAGGTTAGTGAGTATGTCTGAATACTGTCTTCTGTCTTTTCTATATCTGCTGAGATGTGTATTTAACATAAGTTTTGTTCATGGAGGTATTTGCAGAGACAGTGCTTTCTAATGATGTCAGGAAAATGACTGAATGAGAAGAGAGATTAATCTCTGGTATGCTTCAGCATAGGCAGGAGTTGCCTCGGGAGCTCTCACTTGTTCCTGTTAGGTGCTTACCTCTTGAAGTCACAGTGCACAGCTCTAGTGTTCATATCATTGGAGACCTGGAATCCATATAACGCAGAAACATGAAAAATAAAACATATGAATGTCCTAAATTAATTTGAAAAGTACTACACACAGTATAACAGCAAAGTTTTCATTTAGAGATTGATCACCATTAAACTTAGAGTTGTTTGTGAGTTAGGTACTGCCACCAGATTTTTTCATGTCTTTTTGTATGGAGCATGACAATGCACATTATTACAAGAGTATCTTAACTTTAATTTCTATGAGTGCAAAAGTGGGCTTTATTTTGCTACACTGGGCAAAAGCAGTATTTGATTTTCTTTTTTCTTCATGAAATGGAGACACTAACAAGTTATGGTTTATGTAGTTGCATAGGTTGTACAACACAACACAGGTAGTGTTGCTGTGGAAAGAAAAATCTTAATAACCTTTTTTCTTTTGTGATGCTTAACATCTTAGCTTTAATATTCTATTTTCTTTCTTCAGTTTATCCCCTCAATGCCTTTGGTTATCCTCTCTTGTCATGACAAGTTTCTGAAAACCATGCAGATCGTGGCCCATGGCTTATATCTGTCCTGGAAGACACTCAGCATGCTTTTGGGAACTGTAAAAATTTTTAAATTTTAATTTAATTCTTTTAAATTTGACTCCAAACATGGAGCATGATTAGCATCAGCAGCAGATTCACCATCTGTATCATCCAAAGTCTGTTTGATTGCATAGGTAGCTGCTTTTCATTCCATGTCATAGAATTCTGTTCCTCTGTGCTATTTTATACTACATAGACTTTTCACTGCCTTGGTTATCTCAGGGAATGAGCATGTTGCACTAAGGGAATAATTTAGCATGTTATGCTTCATCCTTTATTCCACTACTTCCTTGTGGAGTGAATAGCACGTGTGTGAGATACAAGGCATAAAACCTGTGAGTAACCTTTTAATTTTATAATTATTTGCCTATTTATTTATATATTCATTTATATGCATTAGTTATATAGCCATCCTCCTCAGAAGCCTGTAGCATTAGGCAGAGGATAGGCAGAAAATGTCTAAAAGGAAAATAAGCTGAAACTTTTTACAGATCATCAAGGTTTTGTTCTGTTCTAAATCTCTTCTCTACGTATGACTATATTTTTTCCATTTTGAAAAACAGCTTGAATTTCATTTTATCCCCTAAAGTGCATTTGACTATGAGGGCTATGCATGACTCAGAGCTCTGAAAATTTCAGCAATGCTGTTTGAAGGTCATCCCTACCTTCCATTTTTGTATTATCACATTAGTTGGTTTGTATGGAGACAATACTGACATGTCTGTTTGGACAGGGTCTCCAGAATTATTGTCCCTCACTAGTTTGAAGTTTTTTGCACTGCTTAGCTGATTGAGACGTCAAATTTTGGAGAGGATGCTGCAAAATGGTTCTTCTGCTGCAGTGCTGGTGAGGGAATGTTGTGGAAATGTACGCTTACCTTGTACCCCCATTCCTCTGCTTTTAGGAATACCTACCTCTTCAGAGCGTGAATAGGAGAAATAAATAGCTTAGGTCCAACAGTGGTTGATTTTCTGCATTCTGTTTTGGGTTCTTAAATAATCTAAATTCTCTTCCAGGAAAGGCCTCTATTGATAGAAATATTTACATTTTATGCTGTTGGATATTTTTGACAGGGTATTACTCTACTAGCCTCTAGTTCTAGACTATCAGCTAGTATAGGAAAAGCTGATGTGGCACAGTCAGCAATGAAAATGAACTTGAACATTTTGTATTTACAGTTGACAATGACACATCTGCTACACCAGTCTGATTTCCCTTTGCAGGTATTTTTTTCTTCTTGAGGCATGCCCAGTGATCAAGGTGCTATTTGCCACTCTCACAGTGCTAGATAGAACAGCTACAGCAGCAATTGGAGAAGATCTAGAATTTAAAAATGGAGAGAACGACAGATAGATAAGGATAGAAGGGAAATCAAATTTGGTAACAAAAGCATGAAGTACTTGGAACAGGTACTGCATCACAGCAGTCTCTTATGGACAAATAAATTTTTGTCAAAGTTCAAGCAGTGGTTTCACATGCAAACTCTGAACTCTAATGAGATGTAAGAAGACAACTAGTAACGGTCTGGTTACATAAAGTATTTCAATAATGAGTGCTGCTATGAAAATGATGCCTCCTATTTTATTATATTGCCCATGACATTAGAGGTGGATGCTGGTAGTATGACAGTAGAGGCTTCCCACTAGTATTCCATTACATTTTGTAATGGGGCAATCTGACAAAATGGCATCTGACATGGAAGTGCATATGAAGCAAACGCATGGAATTGAATTCTTCCATGCAGAAAAAATGGTGCCCATTGGTGTTCATCAAAGCTTGCTGAACACTTTTGGAGGCCAAACAGAGAATATGAGCACAATGAAAGGTGGGTGGTGTATCTCAGCAGTGGCGACAGTGGGTTACCTCCATTGGTGCAGAATCTTACAAGCACAGCAGGCAGGCTCTTGCTCATCACTGGTGGAAAATGTGAATCTAATGGTGGTGTCAATTTTGAAAAATAGTGTTTTGTACTTTAAAATTCGCTCTCTTGATTAGTGGTATAGTGCTCTTTGTATCAGTTGTAGTTTCCATGGTGAAAAATGGGGGGCATTATTTTTGTAGTGACCTATGTAGTTGCCTGCGTCAGGCTATATGAAGGATATAATTATGCTTTACAAAAGAGACACTTTTTTTAACTGTTGTTTACTTTAGAGTGTTTTGAAATGACATTTTGTGTTTTTTTTACAGGTTTATGCAGTCTGAGACAATGATACAAATAGCTACTCTGAGATTCTGCAGTGTATACATTGGGTGATATGTTACCCTGGTAAATTATTGGTTCTTACAATCGGCTGCAATTTTCTGCAGTGGAGATTAAGGATTAAACCATGCCATTGCTCTTCTGAAAATCAGACTGGGTTATCAGTGCCAATTGCTGAATCACACCAACTAGCCAAGTATTAGGAAATTATCCTTGGAAGTTATTTATACTACCGCTTTGTCAAGCCTGACAGAGAAGTCGTTTATTTAGCAATGGGTATGATGGCAACTTCTATTTAATTTCTTTCCTGTGCTATGCAGACCTCTTACAACTTAAATTCTTTGATGTTCTCTAAAATGTGCAGAAATAGCACAGACTCTTGATTAGATTTCTCTGGCCTAAGGACAAAAAGAACCTATTGCTTTTCCCTGTAGCATGTTTCCCCCTTTATTCATGCATGGCTTTTGCTATAACAGCAACCTTCGGGATATTAAATGTACTGCCACTATCTTGCCATTTCTTGTTTCAAATGGTGTAGGTTGCTTTTTATTTCTGGTTATTTCATGTGAATCCTTTTGTAAGGTTACTAAATGTGTATTTTTCTCTCTCAGGTACACAGTCTGGTGAATTTTGCACATCTTGAAGCCCACAAAGAAAATTGATTAAATTACTGTGACTTCTTTGGTATATGATATTTCAATAATGGTATTGATTACTATGTGGTATGTCGTTTTGCTGCTGTAACTGTCTTAGAATGTGTCTGAGTAAAATGTGAAATTGAAGAAAGTCCATGTTCCTTGCTCTAATATTGTTTACCTACAAAATAACACAAGCCACATTGCTAGATGGATATTGTTTATTTAATAAACATCTGCCTTTAGTTATTTTAAAGCCATCTCTACAGCTTCTACTATGAGTTTGCTGGACTTAAAGTTAATCTTATTCTTTGGAAATTTATGGCAATTCTTCTAGACAATAATTGAAGGTCTCTTCCAACTGGACTATTATTCCATTGTGTTGTACCATATTGCATTGCATCCTGTCCTAACTTGGTCTCTCTGGTGGCCATGTCAAAATTACTATTTCCTAACAAGTGTGGTTTTTTGTAATGTGAAATTTGCTGTTGGCATTTTCCAGTAGGATCTGGGGACCTATATATCATACAAAAATGTATATTTGTATCTGGTGAATGCACCAGATTTTCGTACTTCCTCCCATGCTTATTGTTTTGAGAGGGCTTTAGAGGATCAGGGAGAAGCTGAATGCTCTTTCACTGATGTATCAGTAAGTTGGATTTTAACAATAAACTTGCTTTATTTGTAGAATGTTTTCTAGAGTAGTTTCAGTTAAACTGTTGCAACAGTGTGCTGTAGATTAAAAGACCTAAGAAAAATAATTAAGCTGTTTTGCATCAGTTGCATAGTCTTCTTTTAGCTCTCTAGAGAATTTTTAGAGCCTTCCCTCTTCCTCCTTCCCCACTTTCCCCCCTTCAAGATATCTGTCTGTAAAAGAATGCTTAGATAGTTGAATTCATTATGATAAAAAAGGGTGTCTATTTCTGCTTGTTTAGCTATTATTAACTGAAAATAAACACTCAGTATCAGTTGATTAAGAGGACAAAATTAGTAAAATAAAATCCTTTTGTTTGCTGTTAAATATTTGCTAGTCTCCATTAAGATGCTAGCTAACATTTCTCTTTGTTGGCAAAAAGAAATTAAAGATCCAGCCCCTCAAACATATTAAGTACCAGATTAGCTTATCTTTGTTTTTGTTGTTGTTTTTCTTTCCATAGGAAACTGAGAATCCAAACAAATGGACAATCCAGTGGTCCATAACTAAATGGAGTACTACAGAGGGATAAAATGAACCAGTCTGGGCTGGAGGGATTATTGCTGACATGAAAACTTATGGGAAGTGGTCCTGATGGATTTCCTCAAGATTAAATGAGACAACCAATAATGTATTCCTTTGCCACCAGGATAACTTGCAGATTCCTTCTTTCTGAAATCTGCTCTGAGTAAAGGGAAAAGCTGAAAGGCAATTCTGGTTTGCTAACACTTTGCATGGCTCCAAGTGAAATCATATCATCTGAAATTTTTTGTGTTGCATGTAGTAGAGGTTATGACTTGCAGGTGTGTGAAATTCTGTGTATGTAAACAGTTCTGTTTTGTGAAATTTTTTTTAAGCGTAGTTTAGCAGCTTTAGTTCCATGGATACTCTCTCATTTTATGAGACATAGTTTGAGTTGGAAAGGGAAGGAAAGGATCATAATGAAAGATATCACTGGGACTCTGCAAGAGCCCTTAAAATTCATCTTGGGATTCTTCTGATCATCTTGCTTGGAGTTACACTCTGGACTTGACTTGGGGCTGTGCTTTCAGGGATGTGAATGGGAGCTGCAATTACAGATCATGGAACTGCTTGCAGAAGGGCAGTCTAGAACTTGTGTTAAAAGCACCTTTTAACTTTGTGTTTTCCTAGGTAGACCCACCCACACATTCTCAGGTCATTTGTTGCGTTGGAAGAAGAAAAGCAAAAGTAGGCACCTACAAATAACTAGTTAACATTTTCCCATAGACAGGAATTTAAGTACGCCACTATAACCTAAGGGAAGTTGGTACTTCTTTCAGAAGAAACCCTAGACAACATGATAAACTCATCCTTTGCTACCTGTTATGATGTCCAGTACTTCAGTACAGTCAAAAAATTATGTTGATGAGAACTCTTCATTAAGGGAACCTACTGAGAAAACAGATGTTATCTGAAGTGTGTACAATGTACCTTATTCTGAATATGGGTGTCAACTTTAAGTAGGGTTGATTGAAGGGTCTTTTCCTATACTATATTCAGTCCCAAGCCTGTACTTCAGTGACTCACTTTCAAAATGCTTATTTGTTGTCTTTTCTTTCAGACATAGTTACATGTGGCTGCCTTATTGTGGAATTCATGTTGACTATTTCTTTGTCTATGATATTTTCTCCTCAGTAGTAGCCAGCAGAGTCTCCACAGCATCTCTCAGCATCCTCTAATTCATTCACACAAAGAATGTAATGCTAGCAGGGCAGCGCCTTGATTGAGATTAGATTCAATGACTAAATGATGTTTCTATTGAATTCATACCGACATTGACTGCAAGATTTATTTTTATGCCCTGCAGAAGAGTTGACCTTTGTGTGCCATCTGATTTTTGCATTCAGACTGCAATATAGTGCCAGAAGCTTTCCTACTTCTGTTAATATCAAATGTGCATAATATCCATTTTTGGTCTTCAACTCGGCTACTGCCTAGAGGTTGCAGCTGCTAAAATTGTGTAGAAGTGTTAATTTTGCCAAACTTCACAGAATACACACCAGGGCAATATTTTATTATTGTTATTACTAGTATTTTTAACTTTTAGGTTATAATTTAAATAAATAAAAAGTTGGGTTTATCAGCCAGGAGAAAAGTGAAAGCCCAAGATCTATTAATGTCAAGCTTTACACTAGAGCTAAAGAATACTATGCCATTAGTCAGGAATGTGCCCTAAAATCCAACAGAATTTAGTGGTGATTGACAAATGAAGTAAAGCAAGAGAGTTTACTTTGTTTGTTCATTTTACAGAAAAAGAAAAGAAGTGAGTGCTGCTTTTTGAATCCTATATGATCTCCTGGAAAAATTCTCAAAACATTTTTCTCCTGGACATAGACACCTGCCTTGAAGTTTTGAAAAAAATACTCCTTTTCATTACATGTAAAATTCAATGTGTCAAATTGCTGTTCTTCCCTACAAATTTTGCTAACAATGAGAATTCTTTTGTAGAACCTGCCATCAGCAGAGATAATTTTGGCATTTCTTCTTTTCTTTTTAGCAAAAAGTGCATGTATTTCTTTCACCTGGGACCAACAATGCTGATGTGCTCAGTTCTGCTTGTTATCCTTTTTGCAGTATTCTTTTGCTGTTCCATTAATTAAGATACTATATAAATGCATACTGTACTGTTGGAAGAGTTGATTCAAGGTTTGTATGAAAAACACTATGATGAGGAAGCATGAATTCTTCATTTAGTGTTGGCCTTTCCTACATTGCAGTACTGTGTTGTAAAAGATGTGTTCATACTCTACCAGATACCTCCTATAACTCCTTCCTCCATTTTTCCTAGTGCAACACTTAAACAAGAAAACACCTGGGTAAACATTACAGCAAAGTCTATAGTATTCAGGACAAGGCAACTATTTGCCATATATCCAAAGCTGGTTGTGCTCTTCAGTGATTGTTTCTCTAGGTGGTGTGTGATAGCCATGTAGGAGGAAGGACATGAGAATGGAGCCTTCATGGGTGCAGCAATGTTTCTTTTGCTTTTAAAGGAGAATAGCACTGGGCTGTGACCTCCTACCCTCGAATAGACACAAACATAAGTAGTTATATATTCCTCTTGTCCTCAAAACCCATATAGTTTTACATAGTTCCCCTCCTTTTCTGTAGCTTAACTGTATTTTTTTTTATCTGTTTGCTGAAGGAATAATAAGGACCACTAAGTCCCCTTTGCCAGATCCTCAGCATTGCAGTGCTTGAGTACTCCGCAGGTTTTCTCCTATCAGCTATAGAAGAAGAAATACTCAGTATTGCAGGAAGTCACATTTCCAGAAAGACAGGATAAATGAAAGAATGCAAATGTTAGAACAGACATTCACTAGATCTGAACTGTGTTAGTACTGAGAATAGGATGCAAACTCTATTTTGGAAGAAGGGAAAGCCACCACAGATAATTTCAGAATCAAAACCACTTCTGTGAAGTGAGGTTTAAGGAAATAGAGATCTTATTTTAATCTGCACATATTTGAGTTTAGGAAAATTGTTCAAAATTGCACCTGGAATGCAAGAGTTAAGTCTAATGCAGGGAATGTCTGCTCTCATTAGAATTTGTCATCACTCAGAATAACACTAGTTTGAGTAGTTGGCTGCTTTCTGTTGCTTTGTTTGGCTGTAAAGCAGAAGGATTGGAGCAGTGAAATAGATATTTTAACACACAGGCAAAATTCCATTTGCTTTTTCATCTCAAACAAGAGGCTTTTTAGATGTTGCGATAAGTTAAAAATCTAGATATTTTCCTTAGTTTTAACAGGAACTAGAGGCGAAGATCTTTCAGGCCGAATATTCAAAACAGTCTTACACTGTCTTAATTATTGTGATTTAATGTGGTTATTTAGGTTTTATGACTTAAAATTACCTGAGGAGGGGTGACTAATGTAGAAATGGTAGGAAGTAGGCAAACACCTTGTATACAATGGAGCTGCTGCCAATGCACAGCCGGAGACCAGATTAAGAATCAAAATTTTGAAGGTAAGTGTGAGGAAAAAATATGTTCCTATAGCAGGATGATTTATTTTTGCTATTATGTTTTGTTTCTTTTCTAGGCCTACACAGAAAACCATTTTGTGGCCTTTCTGTATGGCATCACAGAAAAAGGTAAGGTAGTTAAGGAGAAACTGAAAATGGAAGTTAAATTCTGATCTTAAATGAAATCATAATTTGTTGGTTATTTTAATTTTTTTATAGTTAAGGTGATGGTAATTTTCATTAAAATTTGAACATGCCACTCAATCTTTCAAACTTCATAACTTCTTACTCATAAGTTAGGTTTAGCTGATTTTTAAATAATAACAGTAAAAAATCTCATTTCCTAAAATAAAATCTTCCCTATCCATTATATCAATTTATTTTTTTTTTCTCAAACTGTAACTTAAACACTTCAGTTCTTGTCCTAACAATGCACAAAAGATTTCCTTACCTCTTAAACTGTTTTATCTCTCTTTGAGTGACTTTTAAATCTGATCCCACTGATTGGACATGAACCAGTCTCCTGGGCTGCATCAAAAGAAGTGTGACCATCAGGATGAGGAAGGTGATCCTGCCCCTCTATTCCTCTCCTGTGGGTCCCCACCTTGAGCCCTGAGGCTCCCAACATAAGAGAATATGGACTTGCAGCCCACCCCTGTAGTCACTACAAGGATAACCAGAGGGCTCCAGTGCCTCTCTTATGAAGACAACTGGGACTGTTCAGCCTGGGGAAGAGAAGTCTCTGGGGACAACTCATTACAGCTTTCCAATTCTATAAGAAAGACGAGAAGAGGCTTCTTTACAAGGGTCTGTGGTGATAAGACAAGGAGTAGTAGTTTTAAATTGTAAGAGGTTAGATTTAAGTTAGATATGGAAGAAATTATTTTCTATAACGGTGATGAGAAGTAGTGGATTTCCATACCTGGAAATTCCATTCCTGGGGCTTTGGGCAACCTGTTCTAGTAGGAGACATATCTGTCCGCAGCAAGGAGGTTTTATTAGGTGATCTTTAAGGTTGCTTCCATTACAAACCATTCTGCGACTCTATGATTTTATGAACCTATGTTTCTGTGACTGATTTCACTGGCTGGAAGAATGATATTTCCCCTTCATCAAATATTGTTTTTGAAAGGCCTTATTAAACAGAATTTTTTCTTCATTTTTCTAGCCATACCAGGGTCACATTGATAATGAGTAATCACATACTTAGTTTAAACAGAAGAATATGCAGAATCAAATTAGTTTTCAGCTATTGTTGCATTTTATAATTGATCTGCTTGAGATATATATACATATATACACGTTCATAATAGTAGTAGAGATCAGTTTCTGTCAAAAATGCATCTTGAAATAGGTGGCTATGTGATCAGAGGATCTTTTGTAACAAACCAAAAATGAAGGTGAAAACATGCATATGAGAATGAAAAGGCAGACAGGATTTAATCTGGCTGGGAAGAGGTTTTAGACCTACATTTCGAGACAGTGAAAATCTGTAATTGTTTTCCAATGCTTAAAACAGAGAACTGGTGGGAAAACAAAGTATTTTTTTTCCTTTTGCTTCTGCCATTATAGCAAGTTGCTTTTAGAGTGAAAATACCAATGGAAGAAAAATGTAGTGCTCAGTAGTAAAACTCATCTACTAGGCATAATTGACTGGGAAACAGTGTACGTAAAATTTGGTTGTCAGGAATATGTATTCTATCTTTACATAAAGATGTAACAAGAACTTAACTGTGAAACGCTGCTGAGATATTCAACACAAATAAGCTTCTTCATTATTGCATGATATGCCTCAGAAACTCTTTGCTTTCTACTCTTGGACATTATGTGAAGGACTAGCCAAGTCCTCAGTGTAATGCAAATGGACAAATTTAAAAACTACAACATGGTTTTATTTTAGTAACTTTCATTTCTCCATTGTATAAAAGCACTTTTGAAAGCAAGGAGCTGAACTGGGATCGTTGACTCACTATGCATCTTGAAATGAAAACATCATTTTGCACTCAGCAATAGACTAGGGAAATTTGTGTATGAGAATAGAATTAGGGGCAGTGAAACAGACTGGAATTTTGACAGCTCTCTGACATTATCCCCAGATGTTCTTGCAAAAAGGCCCAGTTTCCAGATGAGATGCAGTCCTTATGGAGGTTCTGAAATGTTTCAATGTGTTTTCCCTTTCTCATTTTGATAGCCCTTGAACTTTTGGGAAATGACCTGTACTGTAAAATGACCTGTACTATAAGTGCCAAGATACCTTGAGAGATGCTGCTGTTGAGAAGTTTCCAGCTGGAATCAGAAGTTTTGGGAATCTTGAAGGACTGACAGTTGTATTGAATCTACTCTGATTTGCACATTTGAGAGTTTTGAATCTCTTCTATTGTGACCTAACTCAGAAGTACAGCTACCAAATTCAGTAGGTATGGCACAAGGTCAAATCAGTATAATTGAAACTTAAGTCCAACTTCAAGGGATTTGATAATATTTAAAATTCAGTGTGCTTATCTAAACTAAAAACAACAACAACAAAATTTTAATAAAGTTTTCCTGCTAGGTGGGGAGCTCTTTTTCACTGGAAACAGGAAAGCTGGCAGATATATAGACATTATTCAGAATAATTCAAAGAAAAAAAAAAACAACTAAACAACAACAAACAACTTAGAGAAATTACGTTCTTCCTTTGACTTTTATTTTTATCTATTTATTTATTTGCATTATCACCTCCACCTGGAGAACTAAAAAGTTTCTGGGTTAAATTCTACTAATGTGTTCTTGGTTTCTTGGTTGTGTGAATTTTGGTGTAAATTTTACAGCACTTTTCCAGAGGGGTATGCAGACTGACCACTGTTTGGGAATACTATGTATTTTTTCTCATTAGTCAATGTTCAGATGGAGCAAGTCAGCTTCTGATGCATCTGCCTGTCTATGAGAGAGAGACCTAATGCTCCACTTATGAGCAACAAAACTCCTTCCATTAAAACCAGCCATCCAATAAGAAAACAATTCTTGAAGGGGAACATTTGACTACAAAAGAGAAGAGAGAGAGGCAGAGGGAGAAAGAAAATGGAGTGTCTTGGAATTGTAATAATGCTATTGAATTTGCATTGATGGGTCCTAGACTCATCAGAGCAGGCTAGCGATCCAATTTAGTAAACTTAAATGTAGTAAAGGCTAATTGTATGGTCTCTCATTTCTTCACAGATAATTTCAGAAGAGAGACAAGTATGAGTTCAAAAATAATTTCATTATTAGAGAATAAGGGCAGTATGACAAGTATGAACAAGACTGGAAAGAACTAGAATAGTACTTTCTGTACCAACAGCTGTGTCAAATTTATGGCCTTTTCTGGATTGCTGATTTTACTTATGCAGCAGGATTAGGATAAATAAAGCAGGTTCTATTGCATTAATGTAGTATCTTTGTAGGAAAATTTTCTAAATACCATTCAAAATTATGTATTCTGTACAAAATTGGAATTCAACATGGCAAAAAGTAAAAATTATTTGATTTTCAAGAAGTTATATTTCTCATTAAAACTATCAAATTCTTAATTTTTAAATCAATTAAAATTTTAGTCTACCTTGCACAGCATTTGTCTTCCAGGCTATCTTCTGCTTTAACACTCAGAAAGAACACACTCAGAACACACCTATAGGTACTGTATGTGACTGTGAAATGTCCCCAGGGCTCAGTACTGAGGCCACTTCTATTTAACATCTTTATTAATGAACTTGATGAGGGGATTGAGTGCACCCTCAGTAAGTCTGCAGATGGCAGCAAGTTGGGAGGAAATGTTGATCTGCCTGAGGGGAGAAAGGCACTACAGAGGGACCTGGATAGACTGGATTGATGGGCCAAGGCAAACTGTATGAGTTTCAATAGGGCCAAGTGTCGGGTCCTGCATTTTGGTCACAACAACCTCAGGCAACCCTAAAGGCTTGGGGAGGAGTGGCTGGAATGCTGCCTGATGGAAAGGGACCTTGGCATGCTGATGGACAGTCGGCTGAATGTGAGCCAGCACCTGAATGTGCCCAGGTGGCCAAGAAAAGGCCAGTGGCATCCTGGCTTGTATCAGGAATGGGCTGGTGAGCAGGACCGGGAAGTAATCCTGCTCCTGTACTCGGCACTGGTGAGGCCCCACCTCGAGTACTGTGTTCGGTTTTGGGCACCTCACTACAGAAAGAACATTGAGATGCTGGAGCAGGTCCAAAGAAGGGCAATAAGTCTTGTGAAGGGCTTGGAGAATATGACCCATGAGGAGAGACTGAATGAACCGGGGCTGTTTAGTCTGGGGAAAAGGAGGCTGAGGGGAGACCTTACTGCTCTCTTCCAATATCTGAAAGGTGCTTACAGTGAGAGTGGGGTTGGTCTCTTCTCACTGGTGACAGGTGACGGGATGAGGGGAAATGGCCTCAAGTTACACCAGGGTAAGTTTAGGTTGGATATCAGGAGAAACTTCTGTACAGAAAGGGTTGTTAAGCACTGGAATAGGCTCCCCAGGGAGGTGGTTGAGTCAGCATCCCTGGATGTGTTTAAAAACCACTTGGGTGTGGTGCCCAGGGACATGATTTAGCAGAGGGTTGTTAGAGTTAGGGTAGTATGGTTAAGTCATGGTTGGACTCCATGATCTTTAAGGTCTTTTCCAACCTGAGTGATTCTATGAAGCTATGATTCTATGTCTTTTAAATGCTCTAAGTTCAAGGGCTTTTTCTTTCAGTGTCTCTCAGCATTTCCAATTTTGATGCACTTTCTGGTTATATCTAATAACAGGCTTGCATTTTATTTGAGCTGATAGAAAAAATTTCTATTGGTTGACAGAGATTTCATCAGAATCAACGCATCATCTTCCATGTGAAAGGTGTGAATGGCTTATCTCACCAGACAGCCAGATCTGAAAGGGATAATAGAAGTTCCAAAATCGTTGATTTCTTGCTATTAAAAGATATCCTAGATTTTTTTTATTTCATTTGAACAAGTTTGTAAATTATTGCTGTGTACTTTTAACTTGCAGTTTCCCACTGCATTAGGTAGGGTACAGCTATATATTTTGGTAATTATAATTCATCTATTTATCTTGTATAATTTCCTTTCTGTAACACAAGTAGTAGTATATATTATGCTGAGCTGTATTGAAGTTGCATGGTTGAAGTTCTAAAAAATTTTTTTCAAAGCAAAGTAGTAAAATCACTCTAAAATACTATTTTGATATACTTTGTTTGGAGAAAAAAAGCCCATTCTATTTGATAAAAAGTACAAGAAACTGAAAAACAAATTCTTTACATTTTAGTTTTTACAGTTCTGCAATTTCACGTTCTAACAAGATCTTCCTTCAAAATATTATACTTCATAATTGCTTAATCCTTCTTCTTCTCCAAGGCTTCCTGACATCTACAATGTTACAATGTTAGATGTGAAATTGATGTCTTCATATTTTAAAGTGTTTTTTCTTGTTGTTGGTGTGGGGTTTTTTTGTTTTTTTGTTTTTTTTGAATGTGTAATGTATGAAGCAGAAAGGTATTTGGGAAAAGGGACAGCCAGTGTGTGGAAGGTTGACAGTGTGATAGCTGGACCTGCTTTTATGTTGCACACTGTGCGGTGTTTGTCAGTGTGCTGACATACTTTTCAAAATATGAGAAGTTGTTGTAATGTTTTTGGATTCACATTACAATTTCTCCCTGCTGGAAGACACACAAGACCTGGTAAGTAGTATACAAGGTGGGGATAACAGTAGGCCAGAGCTGTGTTTAAGCTTCCTTGTCTGTAGATTTATCTTCACAAAAGATAGCTGACATTCTTAAGATGGATACACTAAGGAATCTGGAACTCAACTAAGGTCATTTGGGAAACCATAATCTCTGTTGACTTTCTATTTGATTTCTAATTTATTTTGTTATTCTCAAACACTGCCCCTAGCTATAAGACTGACCTTTCTTGGATATGCTTTCTTCCTGGATACTACCTTAGTAAGTAGGTGTTCAGATTTAATAGCAATAGCATTAGTCCCGACACAGAGGAAAATACATTGAAAGTGCTGATGCTGGGAACGTTCTGTCACCCTCAGAACAAACTGAAGTGAATATCTCTGTTGCTGATATGTGGATGTTGTAGAAGAATATTTGCTGTTGCTGGGGAAGAATGACTATTTGTGTTAGTAGCACATAATAATTGATGAAAGGCTTCTGAACGCTGTAGTTTTTAACTAAACTATTTTATCTAAATGTCTCATCCCCATGGCTCACCTATATCGTGAACCATCATGGTCCATAGAGCATTACAAGAGTAGCAATGAAAAAATAAGATGTATTTTGAAATTTAAAAATATACAGTAGGGACTACTATTATATTATTTTTATGTTTATTACTAAACTGAACATTCTCTACATCTGTGGTCAGCAGTGTTCGAAGTGCTGTGTATTCTGAAAATCTGGTGAAAGAATATATGTAGTCAAATGTATTGCCGTGTTTTGGTAATAGTAGATTGCCTGAGCTCTACTCAGAAAGTGAGATGTTATACTGATTTGTTCAAGTGATGTTGCTCTGGCAACTAATTCATTGTCACCAACTGTATCACCCCTTTGATCATTTGAATATTTATATCAGTTTAACATACTGACCTGATTTTATCTGTGTTGATACATTTATTTTTTTCATTCATATTTTTTGTGGTCTTTGAGCTATTTTTCCTTTATATCACACTTTCATTACCCAAGTTCATACGATTCAGCATTTTAAGGTATAGAAATAGATCAAATGCATGCTAATAGAGTCACCTATAGGTAGATCAGGTTACTCAAAGCCTGGTCCAACCTGACAATCAATGTCTCCAGGGATGGGACATCTACCACATCTCATATCTCTGGGCAACCTGTTCTGGTGCTTTAGTACCTTTATTGTGGAAAAAGACCCACTTCTTTTTATCCAATTGAAATCCTCCCTTGTTTTAAACTTTTTTTTTTTTTTTTTTTTTTTTTTGGTTCTACAACTACAGACCCTGCTAAAGATAGTCTCCTTCTTTCTTATAGCCTCCCATGTCTAAACCATTCCTTTTTTTCTATTGTGTCTTAATCTTGCTGTTGGGTATACATACAGCAAAAGGACCTCCTCTCCCTCCTATAAATTGGAGACACCTATTCAGATACTAAAATGCTGCTATCAGGTCACTTCAGAGCCTTCTCTTCTCCAAGATGAACTCTCTCAGCCTGTCCTCATAGGAGAGGTGTTCATCCCTTGGAACATTTTTGTGGCCCTCCCTCTGGATGCACTCCAACAGGTCCGCGTCCCTCCTGTATTGAGGACTCCACATCTGGATGTAATACTCCAGGTGAGGCCTCACCAGCACAGAGCAGAGGGGCAGGATCACCTCCCTCACCCTGCTGGTGACACTTCTTTTGATGAAGGCCAGAATATAGTTGGCTTTCTGGGCTGTGAGGGCACATTGCTGACTCATGTTTGCTTTCACATCAACCAGTACCCCCAGGCCTTTTTCAATAGGGCTGTGTTCAACATCATTTCAGCAAGTTCAGATATACCACATTGTCACTGAGGAAATCCTAACGCATTGATTAATTCTAGATACAATTTCACTGTTATGCATTTGTTCCTGTCTTCTACTTCTTCCAAGGTCTTTATGAATGTCTCTCCCAGATTATGAATTTTAAGCTAGGAGAGCACAAAATTGGAATAATAGATTCTTAGAATGGCTTGGATTGGGAGGGACCTTAAAGACTAGCTAGTTCCAACCTGTGTTCATTGATTGGTTACCCCCTAGCAGCTCAGGCTTCCCAGAGTCCCATCCAACCTGGTATTAGGCACCTCCAGGGGTGGGGTACTTGCAGCTTCTCTGGACAGCAGTACTAGGGCATCACTGCCCTTTGAGTAAAGCATATCTTCCTAATGTCTAGCCTGAATTTCCTCTCTTTTAGTTTAAAGTCATTCCTCTTTGTCCTGTCACTATCAGACCATGTAAAATGTCCCCCTCCCTCTTACAAGCTCCCTTCCTGGAAGGGAGCAATGAGGTCTACCCAGAGCCTTCTCTTCTCCAAATTGAATAAGCCCAGCTGCCTCAGCCTCACCTGTCTTCACAGGAGAGGTGTTTCAACACTGACCAGGTCCCTCCTCTGGACTTGCTACAACATCTCCTTATCCTTCTTGTGCTGGGGGTCCCAGGCCTGGACACAGTACTTCAGGTACTCTTGCAAGGGCAGAGTAGAGGGTGACAATCTGTTTCCTTGCCCTGATGCCACCGCTCTTCTAGAATTGCACACCCTTAGAGTTGGAAGGGGCCTTTAAACTTCATCTAGTCCAACTCCCCTGCGATGAATAGGGATGAGCACAGCTAAATCAGGTTGCCCGGGACCTGATCCAGCCTTGCCTTGAAATCCTCCAAGGACTTTTTTTTTTTTAATTTTAGAATGTATATTCACACTTCACAACCTGTTAGTGCTTTAATTGTATTTCAGTATGTTTTTTTTTCTATTGCTAATTCTTCATATCAAATTGCAGTGTTTACATTTTCATGCTACTGGCAGATGTTTAGAAGTATTTAATGCAAGGTAATTGTCTTTTGTCCGGCGTCTTTCTGTTTCGTACTTCACAGAGTTGTTTTATTTCTGAAAGTGCAGTGAAGCAGCAATCGTCTTCCAATATTTTTGTAACAAAGTACAAAAACCTGATTGAAACCTTCTGTTCTAAACCTCTGATGTGTCAAACAGCTATGTCTTAGCCTTTCATAAGGAATTTTATTCACAAGCTGCATCTTAAATCAAGCTGCTGTAATTTCTTCAGTAGAAGTCATAGGTGCACCTATCTAAATAAATACAAATAACAAATTAAAAACCTAAATGTAAAATACAGCTGGATACTTCTGTACTGGTGCTTTTATTTTTGTCTCCCCTAGTGGTGGCCTTGGCGGAGGCAACAAAATTTTGCTATAATACTTTTGCTGTAAGAGAAAATATTCAAGAATTCTTCAAAATTTTACAGGCTATCACTTTAGCTTTGTGGAAATACGACTTGAACTTAGACTGAAGAAGTCTGCTTAATCTAAATGAATTTTACTGTAATTATGCAGCGGGTGTTTACTCACCTGAATGAGGAAAGATCTTGATTTTGAATAAATAGGAAAATAAATTTTAAAAATTTTTATTGTTTATCTAAGTTGCTTCTAAGTAGCAATGAATTAGAATATTGAATGTAACAATAATACAAACATAGCATTATGATAGTAATTGTGATGCAAAGACAACAAAAGTGATGTATGTAAGGCAAAAATATATCTTAATGTTAATTGATGTGGTTAAGGGCTAAGAGATGATTATGACATCATGCAAGTAAGTAAAATATGCATGGAAATGATGTTTCTTTAAAACTTTCTTCAAGACAATGTTTGTTTTTTCAAGTGAAACTGATTTGAATAAATCAAGTTATAAGTACCAGTGGAAAGCGCTTAATTTAAAGGAACATGGTAAATTTACTATTCACAGCTTGATCTTCAAACCTCTCTGTGCTTTCAGCCTGGTCTCCACTGATCCCTCCAATGTTGTGGTGAAGCAGTCTCTCCAGGATGTTACTCTGGGAGCCATGGATTAATACTGCTCAACTTTTCCGCATTAGTGTACTCCTATTTATTTGCTCCTTAGCCTCATCCATAAATATGTGCTTTCTATTGGTTCTTTACACATAATATTTTTTTTTACTGTTCTAGTGATTTCTAAATTTGAATTGTTGCAAATTAGAATCCACTTTTTATGTGCAATTTTGCGTACAGATCGTACTAAGACATCTGCCTTAGAGGAGGATGTCAGGTGTGGGTTGAAGTGTCACAGGTGTACATTCTAGAGCAACAGTATGAAACATTCTACCTCTCTGTCTGACTAAAGAGAAAAACAATGACACTTCCTGATTTCTGTAAGCCCCGAGTTTTCCATAATTTGGTAATAGAAACACAACTTAATTGGATGTAACTTGGTCAAAACTGAAAGATAAGAACTAAGAACCTATGATGGATGAGGAGCCTTTAAAACAGCTGTTCCAAATTTTACTACCTGTCAGGCCAGAAGCTAGATGTTTTCTCATCTCATAATAACACTTTACATTCTACTTCATGACTTTTATATTCTAAATTCAAGACTCACTTGGATGCCTACATGTGCAACCTGGTCTAGGGAGCCTGCTTTGACAGAAGAGTTGGGCTAGATGATCTCTAGAGGTCCCTTCCAGCCCCTACAGTTCTGTGATTCTGTGAAATTAAAGCATTCTTCTCCCTTTGTTACCTATCTATGCTTCTCCTGATCTTAGTTTCACTGGACTGTTCCAAAGTCCTTTTATTCAAAGCAATTGAAATTCATTTAGCCTCTTCTCATTTGCTGGACTAGTTATTGCTCATTGTATGTTCACTACATCTGTTTAAGTTCAAATTCTTTGTATCTAAATATGAATGGTAAAAACTGTATTTTAATTTAGGCTTCACATTGTGATACACACATGGTATTTAAATCTACCTGGTTCAACTATAAACAGTTTGGCTGAAACACCTTTCACCAGATCTTTCACTTTCATTTAGTGAAGGAAAATTCATTTGGTTAATAACAGTTAGTGTCTTTTCACTTTCATTCCTGGACTAAATTCTGTCCTAGATTTGTGTTAGCTAATTCTGAAGTTGTCATGCTGAACACTTTTGTTCTTTTCTGTTGGATATTTTGTGAAATGATATACCTCAGCAGGTAGTTGCTGAGTTGTAGTGGTCATGTTCTGCAGGTGTCTCAGTAATATGGAGTCTGTTAGAATATAATCAGTATAATTCTCTGTGTTGCCACACAAGTTCTGCATCCACTTAGATGGATTTTCTCTCTCCATTTAAGGTCAAGCTACAGCAGAAATATATTAAATGTATAATTTGTTACAGTCCCTCCAACAGGCCAGTTCAGCCAGCAGATATGTGTTTAGAAATAGATTCTACTCATTCCTGAACATGGATTACAGATTATCTTGAAGACGAAAGATAAATGTAACACATCAACTAGATGTTGTGCTTTATACTGTACTTTACTATGTTGTGGAGAGAGTTTCACTTTTGCACAGTTTATTTTGTGTTATTGGCAATCCATTTGAAAGTATTTTGAGCTACTTCCATTCCTTACAAGCTGAGTCTATTCTTAAAAAATAATCCTATTTTTCTTAATATCAACAATACTGATTTTCGGTAGTTTTTTCACTGTTCATGGCACTTTTAGTTTTCTTGTGTAAAGCCTTATGATAACTGGTAGGTGGGTAGCTGCATGAGATAAAAAGATGACCCTGCTACATCTCTGTGGTGCAGCCAATTTGAAATCAAGTCCTTAAACAACATTGGTGTTGAATATGTGTTCAATTATCTCCTCTCTCTCACGGTGCTGAATGCTGGATGAGAGAGATGGCAAAGCCCTTCCCTGCCTCTGGTCCATACAGGCAGTGGAACTGCCTGGCAGTGGAGGCACAAGTTTAAAAAGAGCTTAATTCAAGCTGGATACAATATAACTGAAGACAAAACACTTGGTGCTGTTGTTATTTCTTAAAGTTACAGAGCTAATACTTTTTTTTTTCTTTCTTTCTTTTTTTTTTTTTTTTTTTCAAAGTGAAAACAGATACAAGCAGCCTCATTTTGGGGAGAATCATGGAAAGCATATTAGTTAATAACATTCATATTATTTTATCTTTGCTTTGGAAACCATTGCCACTAAATCATATTCTTCCAAATGCATCTGAATCTCAGATGTTGTCAGTGAGTAACAAAATCACACTTATAATGTGAGCAAAAAATATAGAGATATGAGTAGGAATTTGCTTCCTGAATCATGTCAATAGAATTCAGAGGCTGTTCCCACAATTTAGAATTAAAACAGTTTATTTTAAAATATCATAATGATACCTAACAGAAACTGTACCATCTATGAAGTAAAAATTTCATATATTTGGTATTTTTTGAATGATGAACGCAATTTCTTTGGGGCAGCTGCTCGGCTTGTTCCTGAATCATAAAAACGTATGGCTAATTTCAAATGTGCAGGACAGGGAATCATTATTTCTTATGAAAATACTATTAAATCAGTACTATAAATAATTCATTTGTGATTCATAAGCTATTAATGCATTACATTCTGGAACAGGTTGCCCAAGGAGGTTGCCCCATCCCTGGAGGCTTTCAAGGCCAGGCTGGACGTGGCTCTGGGCAGCCTAGTCTAGTGGTTGGTGATGCTGCACACAGCCAGGGGGGGTTGAACCGATGATCATAATGGTCCTTTTCAATCCAGGCCATTCTATGATTCTATACTGTGTAGTTATTTTCCTCTTTCCCTCTGCCTTTTCCAAGGGTATAATTCTGTGTTGATGGAAAAAGGTGAAATATTTTTTCTTACATTTGCTTATGTTCTTCTTAGGTATTTTTTAGAAGAGTGAAAGTTAAGGTAGCTGATTTTGAACATAGAAGGTAAAGCTAGTAGAACTTGCATTGGTGCTTAGATCTTCTAAGAATGTTTTCAGCAGTCTTCAACCTGCTCTCAATAGTATTTTGCCCAAAAAACAGTCTTGATTTGTTTAGCAGTAGGCAGCCTGCTTTCATTTTGTTTGTTTGCCATGATCTTTTTTAAAGGAAAATCAATTGTTTTTTTTTGTTTTTTTTTGTTTGTTTTTGTTTTTTTTCCCAGGGACTCCTCCTCTAAATGATGAAGACCAAAAATTGATCTGTGTGGGAAACTACTCAAGACTAGTTAAGGAAAAACGTAATGTAATGTTACAACCAACTGTAGAAGGAAAAATTAATTACTTCTCCATATTACTGCAAGATGAAAATTTCCTATCAATGAGGAATCAAACATCCTTAAGTTTCTTGAATTGAGAATGGACTACTTGTGATGATGCTTTATCAAATAGATGAGAATATTCCATCTTGCAAACTTTCTGCTTTCGTCCACCTCAAAGTAGAGTCTTTATTTTGATCCGATTCATTTTCAAACAGCTATTCTTCATCCATCACTTCATCTTTATCTAAAAGTTCGTTAATTTAGCGATGGCAATATAGCTTTATGTTGCGAAGTTCTGTAAACGCAAGTATGTATTACCAGTTAGTATATTCAAATTTGAGTCTGTAGTGTCTCATCAGTTCTCTAAACAGGCAAAGATAAATTTGTAAATCTCTGTGAATGACTTGTCTGAAATGTGAATATATTGCTTTTGCTGTTTAGGTGTGGATGCCTTGGAAGAATTGAGTTCTTATCTCAAGAGAATAGCCACAGTTATCACAAAGGAAAAAGAATTATTAAGTAGCTAAGGCTATGAAAGCTAATGGGTCAGAACACAGTACAAAATATGAAGTGATTCCTCAAATGGCACACTTCTTTCTCCTGGTGGAAACACTGAATGATGCTGTGTGATCTCAGGAAAATAAGAATAGGCATTGACCTTCTATCTACGGGATAGTCAATAGCACGGCTCATGTGTTTTTAGTTCTGTATGCGGTGTGTATAGATGAAGATGTGTATAGATGAAGATAATGGCTACCTGAGGTTTAAAAGAACTTCTCTGAAATTACTGTGGAATAGGAAAGGTAGTAGCTAGCCATACAGGGTGAATTTCAACAAGGTTTCATCAGAGCTTATATACTTCCTGTTGAAGGAGGAAATATGTTGGGAAATAGTACTTTTCTGAAAGAATGGTCAGGCTCTGGAGTGGGCTGCCCAGGGAGGTGGTGGGCAACCAAGACATTGTGCTGAGGGAGATGGTTTAGTGAGAATTATTGGTGATAGGTGGACAATTGGACTGGATGATCTTGTAGGTCTTTTCCAGCCTTGGGGATTCTATGATTCTACAAAAGATTTTTTTCAGTGAGAGGGTCCATGAAAAGAACTATCTTCTGCTGTTTTCTTATATGATATTTTTATTATCTTTTTCTTAACAGGAATAATTATCCACTTTGAAACTGCTGAGTGATTTGTCAGAATTAGTCTGATAAGCATCACTGAATATCTCTCACTGGTTGGCTGAAGAACTGAGCAATGCTGAGTCTTTGAGTCCTCCTGGGGGAAGTAGTAGTTAAAGAAGATATGGAAGATAAGTAAAAGAGGAAATTTTATATAGCTTTTCCCTTCTTTTCTGCAGATGATTTTCCTAAGGAATCACTGTAAGCAAAAATAGGTTACTGCAAGATTTATTGGCTGCATGTATGATTTATTTTTTTAACATATTTGCTTGAAATATTGAATGAGGGAGATGAGAAATGCTTTCATGTTTTTCTGTTCCTTAGAGCTTTGATGTTTCTGTGTTGGGTGCTACCAGAAAGGCAATAACCATCTATATAATAGCTTCAGTGGGCAGAAGCTCGGCAACTTGCATGGAAGTTTTCCTGACATAAAGAATGCTGTCTCTGAGGCCACAGTCAACAAACCTTTGTGCTTGGAGAATTTCTCAACAAAACAGATGTTTCTGAAAGCAAGAAATTCAAGTTTGACCGACTTTGAGAATTTATTTTGTTTAAAAATTCTTGCCCTCTCTACAGTTTGCAGAGATGTGCTTTATTGTTTGTTTAATTATCTTTGGGGTTAATTTTTGTCTAGGATCTTGGGTAATATAAGCTGTACTATGTTAAGAATACCTCATTCAGAGATAATAAGTGTGTTTACACTTATTCTATTAGATGTCCTATAGTCTCCTAATGTTGACAAAAATGAGGCTGAATGCTTGCATAATCTAAACTAGAATATGTGAAATTAAGTTCTTGTCTAGGCACAGGACCAGGACCAGGAAAAGTTTGATTTGGGTGGAAGAAGGGAAGTTACTGAAGTTGTGAGCAACACAACTCTAAACCGCGCTAGACTGAAAGTGATGATTTCCAAAGACCACTCACAGTGTATGAACCAAATTATCAAGTGTTTTGCCTTTAAAATAGGTGATATGAAGACAAAGATATAACTTATATTCTTCTACCTTACCTTTCTTTCAGTTTCCCGAAGCGTCCTGGGATGAACAACCATAAACAAAAGAGCACCTCTGAGCATGAAGTAGTGTATAGCATGCAAAACACTGACAATATTCTTTTTTCTTTTCCTTCCTGGAAAGAATTATTTTTTTTAACCCACAACATAATTCATAATAGCCAGGAGCATAAGGGGAACATAAGGAATGCAAGGCAACATAAATTTACACCAGGCTTTTGCATGAGTAGACAACCAGTGTCAAAAAGTTCTGGTCTGAGATTCAAGGCACCAAGGAGGCTGATAACATATTAATACAGAGTAAGTATTCCTTTTTTTGAAGCAGACCCATTTGCAGTGACTTTCTTTACCATTCTGTTCATGCTTAGATCAGCAGCATAAAGCAGAGGCCACTTCTTACATGCTGGAATAATTCACGATTAGAAGGTCTCTTAAAAAAAAATAATAATAATAAAATAAAAAAAAAATTCTTGCATTGTTCAATTTCTGTTGTATACAGTAAGGACAATAAAGAAGTGAATGGCAGCCACCACCCACAGCACTCATCTTAAGCCTTGTAGACTTTTAGAAAACTTTTTGTGGCTAAAATAAATTATTCCTGTGGCAGACAGCAGAAATAGGTCTATACCATTGTAAAATAATCTCATTCATTTAAGTGCACTATTAACAGACCAGAGAGGTAAAAAAATGGATAATTTGACCTGATGTTTCAAGAGTTATATGAATATGAATTGCACTTGTACTGAGATGTAAAATGCAACAAAAAAATTATCCAATCAGATTTATGAGACATGAAGGTCTTAAAATACACTGGTTAAATCCATGTTATGAAAATCAGTTTTAAAACTCGTTGTCCAAAAGGAGATGCTCTGAGGTCTATTGATGAGTTTCCTGACATGAATAGTACCACTCGTATCTATACAATGCTAAGTATGTAAGACAGGAACTATTTTCAGAACCTTGTTTCACTTCAGCTACCTAACAGCAGCAGCAGCCACCTGGTTGTCTCTAGCAGCCATGCAGTATGTGTACTTCTGCTGGGTTGGTGCTATCAAAAACTAACAAGTTCAGCTGATGGAGGTTCAAAGATAAAAGGCAAATGGGAAATGAAAAGAGAACAGGTCAATTCTGTGGGCACCCTCCTGTGTCACAGTGACTAAGAGGTCACTGTTAAGTCTATTATTTGATCAGGCTAAAGCAACATCATATCTACAGGTGATATAGGAGCAGAATGGGATAAGAATAACGTTGAAACTCTGGTAGTCAATTTCCAGGAACTGTTCTCCTCCTAGTTTGAAGAGCATTGGGTCTACCCTACTGATAGTCCTGTAAGAGACTGTGAATTAGAAACTGCTTTCCACAGGCACAGTTTTGGAAAATAAGAAGTATGAAGAATGAATGTAGACATGGGCATGAAAGGAACTTTCGGGTTGAAATGAAAAGTATGGCAGTATAGCCTCAATCTCACTGCTGGTGTCCCTAATATTTCCTTCCCTGTTGCTGGGCTAGGGAAAGAATTTACTGGTTTATGCCGATGGAAACTGAGGTAAAAGAAACTCAGATCAGCACAAACAACTGACTGCTACATGTGCTGCTCTTGTGTGAAGAGCAGTCAGTTAAACGTGATGAGCCTACCACTGATGGAAAGGTAAAGCTCTGAGAATGGTAGCATGGCAGCATTTCTGAGCTTAGTCAGTGCTGACAGGGATCTGATGGGTTGAGAGGCAGGGCATCTGTTACATTATAGCCAAATTATCTTTTAAAAATTAAGAGAGAGCAAAAAATAGAAGTCCACATGGCACAAAACTTTTGGTTTTGTTATTATACTTTGCAATTGTTCAGATTTTAAGGAAAGGTAAACCCTAATAATTAGGTGATTCACTATAAGGAGGCTGATGATTAAATGAATGCACTGAGTTGGCAGTGATTGCCTGTGTGTAAGTGTCTAGTGATATATGAAATGCCCTAGGGTAGATTAGACATCTGCAGGGGATTGTGCCATTCTGAAAGAGAAGCTGCAGGCCAGATCAATCCAGGCAACCTAGCATTATCTGACATCTGGCATTAGATGTGTATAAGATAGGATCCAGTTCAAATGCCTAAATGTAGATGTCTATGCATAAGATAAGGTGCCCAGACTCTGATGTAAGTAAATAGAAAGCTACTCTATAGGGTAGTGAAAGGTAGAAGATGATAAACTTTATGCCAAGTAGGCAGCTGTCTGCTGATCAAATGAAAGTCTATAGGCTTAATTGACTATGTGCTAAGTCTCCATTGATTGCAATGGACAGTTGGGCATACAGGAGCTGTGTGTGTGTTTTGGTATCTTAACTTTGACTTGAATTCTACTCAGCTAAGTCTGAACTGGTGGAAAGACCTGGCTGCAGCAGTATCATTGGAAGTCTGTTCTCTCTGGAGGCTCCTGAGTTGTGCAACAACTCTGTCTGTGTGACCAGACAGATGCATCCAATGATCCAGACCCTGGTTTTGGTCTCTCCATCCTTCAGAGTAACAGGAATCAGCAAGTTTTCCTCCCTGCTGATGGCCAGGATTTTTTTCAATAAAAACTGTGTGACAAGATGCAATGCCTTTAGGGTCCCTTATCATACATCTGTAGCTGGATATGCTATGGAGTGAGTTGCTGTTTGTTTACTAGTCACTAGGGTGGAGAGAAATGAACAAAGCAAACTGTTTACTGTGTTTTGTCAAGCTACATACAGAGGAAATAATGGAAATGCAATCATGAACAATGAAATTGTGATTAAATCTTCTCATTCAAGAAATAGCTTTGCTTTTCTCATAGCATGTCTAGGATATGTTATAAATGAAACACACAAACTTCTAAAGAAATTTACCTTGATTTTAAGATCAGGTATGAAAATTCTATTTCTGAAAGAATGTGTAGAAGAAAATTAACATTCCGGTTATTTTCAGAGAAGCCCATCTGTTTATGTTCCATCCCCATTATGTTTTTGCAGGGCAGAAGAGATTGTTTCTCCTGTTTATAGACTACTATAAAATTTCTTTGTCTTATTCCAGTGTGAAATGAAAATTTTTAGAACTTCAGAAAGTTTTGAGAGAATTGTCTGTCATTCCTTCCTTTCTTTCTGCTCCCTGTCTGCCTCCACCTTTATGAGTGCACATTTCCCATTTCCTGAAGTGTTCAACACTTTGGTTTTTGACAGTCATAAGGTACAATGGGAAAACAAGCAAAACAAGTAAATGTTTCCTCCCAAACCCTTGCTGAACATCCTACACATAACCTAAGCTGCTTCTTTGTATAGCTCTTCTTCTGGAGCACACCTTTAGTCACTTTCTTGTTTATTTGAGATTAAGGACTATCTTCTCCTCTCCTCTGGTATTCCAGTTGTGCGTTCTCATAGTATTTACATTCCTTAAGACAAATCATTAAGAAAAAATCTGTTTGTCTTCCTGTCTCTCATTTTCCTGTTTCTTCAAAAGAGTAAGAAAATGGGAAAAAGGTCTGCTCTATGTAAAAAAATGGTGTTGATTTTTTTTTTTTTAAATCTGTGTTTCTGAGTATTTTATATATTGTACTTTGGTGGGGCAATAATATTCAGTATGAAGCAGCATATCTAAGTAAAGAGATGCCAGAAATTGATGTTGTATATGGAAAATTAATGTATTACTTCCTTGTCTATGCTACATTATTATTCCTTTGTATAGAACTTTAGTCACATAACATCTTTACAGTTACAGAAACAAAACTAATCCTAAAACTTTTCTAAACAGAAAGAGTTTCAGTATTTTGTTACTGCTGGAGACTTTCTTTTCTAACGTTGCACTGAAATGAAGTCTGTGACTCTGAGGAGCTTTAATTTTTTTCAGTATATACTCATCAAACTCTGCATAGAGTTGCATACTAGGGAAGTCTTTCTTTTGCTCTTGCCTCAGGCTTTTATGTTGCACTCTCTTCCCACTGCAGACACCAGAGTAGAACATAATAGAGGACAGACAAAGTCATATTTCAGTGTAATCTGAGAGAACTGAATATGATAAGATTTGTTATCAGTGCACATTTATTAATGCTGTTTTCATTTTTCACTGCAGGAGTCAAGCTGAAGCACAGATACAGGACTCACATTTAGACAGGCACCAATTTAATGCCTCTTGCTGTGATCACTGTTTTTGAGATACAAGCTGATGTTATTCATGAAACAAGACATTTAAAAGTGAGACACAAAATAAGATATTTAAATTGATGAAATATTTATTCTTCCAATGTATTGGTGAAATTATTTTTTTCCAGAGTGCATGTGTTAACCTGCTCTTTTATTTTCTACTTTATACTGATGTTGCAGGGGGGAAAAGTTATGAACCGGTATGGATCGTGGCATTAAAAAAAGAAAAGCACCAAAAAACAAAACAAAAACAACAACAAAAACAAACAAACAAACAAAAAAAACCCAAACACTTCTAAAAATGATATTGCAATCCTAGGTGTTAGAATAGAGAGTAATTGATGAAACACCCCTGTTAATATAGGAGAGTGATGGTGAAAGGTAATCAGAGAAAAAAATATGGGATAATTTCCAATTCTTGTGACACGTTATTTAAACTCAAATTATCTTGTGGCAAAACTGTTCTTGTGATTTAATTAATAAATATTCAGATCAAACTCTAACTAACTGAAAATAAGATAATCTGTCTTTTTGTGTGTTTGAGAATGAGCGACTCAGCATTTGAGTTAGATTCTTTGCACTAGAACAACCTTCCAAAGGGCTTGGTGAGATTTTAGATACACCTGCACTTCTTTGGCAAATCAGTAACTTCATTTTACACTGGAAAAAAACAGAAAAACATTGAGTGAGAGTGCCTCTTCTCTGGTCTTGCAAAGAACTACATTTAAGTCAAGAATATGATTTCCTTTTCAGGGATCTTGATTCTCAGACCTACGGTATTTAAAAACAGGCTCTGTTCTGGAGTGCTAATAAAATCTTTCTTTTGTATATTGTTTGGAGAAGGACACTTGAAATGGATATTTCAACATCTTCTTAAAAAAATAAATAAAAAAAATTGTTTTAGTGCCAGCATATTAAGTGAGAAAAATATACCAAAACAAGGTTCTGGGAACAGGCCATCAAACACAAGTTTGCTTAGGAAGAGAACTTTAATGTAGTGGAATCTTAACAGGATATAATGGATTAATATATTTCTCTGTTTGTGATTGTGCAAAAGTTGACAAATCTTAAGTAGATTGTGTCTGATCTACACGTCATCCTCTGATACAAACTGGGGACAGCAAAGATGAAGATGGATTGATTTGATTTGAGATTGCATTAAATGAAGACCTGAAAGAAACTGCAAAACAAAGAACAAAATGCTTATTTTCATTTACATACTGGATTTTTTGTGTGTGGTTTTTTTTTTTTTTAATATGTCATTTAGTTTCACTGTCAACATTTTATGTTCCTAAGTTGGTTTTCAGGGTGGATGGTGTTCAATGAAATAGAAATTTTATTTTTTTATTAGTAATGAGAATTAAAATTATTGGTTGTGTCAGTAACAACCGAAAACCACTGTTGAATATGACATATGTTATTCCATTGCTGCCTTCCATGTCTGTCACTTTTTTGTTTGTCTTTAATTGTAGATTGTAGATCTTGTATTGTATTTCCATTTTGTGATTCCTATAAGATCTAAAAATTATTCTTGTACCTTCAAAAAAAAATAATATATAAATATAAATAAATATATTCCTTAGCCCTGAGTTTGAACAGGGCTAGTAAAGTCACATGAAAGCATTCTGTATTAGATGGGAATTATTTAAGAAGTATATTATTTGTGACAAAAAAAAAAAAAAAAAAAAAAAAAAAAAAAGTGGCCATTTGTGGGAAGGATGAGGAAAAAGTTTCTAAAACACACAGATTAATTTTTAAATATGTAAAAATTGGGTATTCAAAATTATATTCATTTCTAGAGCTATTTGATGTTTTGTCTGTCTCTGTTCTCTGTCTGCCTTGATCCTGATGAAATGCACTGCAAAAACAGGTGTTACATTTAGTATCTTCTGAAAATAAATTTTGGACCTGTAGTCTTAATTTTTTTCTGAATCTTTTTGTTACTGTTTTTAACTCAGCATCTACATCCAGTGAAATGATAACAAGTGTTTATATATTGCAAACATGAGATTCAGTACTACTGAAAATACAGCTATGAAATTGAGCAAAAAATGTTCATTTTTATTGAATAATTACTTGAATTCCTTTTATACGTTTGTGGCAAGAAAAAATAAATTACTTTTAAGTCATTCTTCAAAATATTTAATTTAAATGGCTTATATTTCTAATCCTTGTCTATTCTTGACAAAATAATTTGAGTAAGTCTTCATATCTGTAGTTTTACTTTCTACACTTGCCATTTTACTTTCTACACTTTGATGTGTATGGCTATATGTTTATGCTTTTAACTTAAATATATTCTTCTGATAAGAGCTCTAGTGAATACAGATGGTATCTCACTATTAAGAATCAGATTTTTTTGAGTGTCTTATGAACATATTGTTATCTGATCAAAGGATTGTTAGTTACCTCATAATTATTTTCCACTATTATCTTCAAATTGAACTAGAGAATTTTCCTTCTTTTATTTATTTATTTATTTATTATTGTTTTATAATAGGCAGAGGTGAGGAACTAGTAATTTAATAGGGCTTTATGAGATAATTTTCAACATATACGCAGGTAAGCCTATATTAAACCAAAATATCCCATAGACATTCATAAACTTTGTTGATCTATCTTCTGACAAAATATTTAATTGATTTTCATATAACCAACCTCTTCATTAAAAAAGAAAAAAGAAAAAAAAAGAATGAGAGAAAATCTTTCTAAGAAGTTTGGGCACTTCCAGTTCTTATTCTGGCATGTTTAGAAATTCTGCTCCAAAGCTGAGCATTTCCAGTGAGACAGAGATTCTGTTTCACTGGACCATGGGGAGTCAAGTGTAGCTGGCTGAAATGTCAATTCTGTCTCTAAACAGTGGATGGTTTCCAGTCTCAGTACATGAATTAGGATACACATATTTTTTTTTTTAATGATCTAAAGCATCAATTAAAAGTGCTATTTCTGAGAATAAAGTAGGCAAAATTCTCATTTTTTTCAAAAAATCAACCAAACTTATACTTTTGGATTAACCTGTTTATTCATTCTTTACTTGGTCAAAAGTGTGAAAGAATATGAGTTCTTAATCTTCTCCCATTTCTCAGGAATCCTCCAAGGTATTTTTGTGCAATGGAAGTGAAAAAGAGCATTAGAAACCATTAGAAAACTAGTTTAGAATTCTCATCCCATTTCTCAATATCCTGTATGCTCATCAGTTCCTGACTTTAGTACCATACGAACAAAAATCTACTAGGAAATAAATGTATTATCCTGTATCTACTGACACTCTGACCCTCCACTCCTTATTTCAGTTCTTCCTATAATTTTGTTATCTGTGTTTCCTCTATGCCTGCCTAATTTTCACCTGGCCACTTAATCTATTGATTGCCCATTTCTCCTTAGTCCCCTTGTATTTCTCACAACTGAATTCCTCTTGAGAATTTTATTATTCCTTGCTGCTTTTCTTGTAGTCTTGCTTCTTATTACAGCTTTCTGAAAAATCACATAAATTTATTGTGTCCACATTTTACCAGTCAAAGAAGGTAACTTTAAATTATGGTTGTTACTGGGAAGAATATTATTTTATTTCAGAAGATGGAAATTGTAATAAACATTTTCTGAATCCTCTGGCATTTCTAAAATAATTACAAGCTATTTGGTAAATCCCTTGACTAAAAGGCTGTTTCAGTCATAGCAGTGATGGAAGTATATGCTTTGAATTTTCTGCCTTGCTGAGTTGTACTTTCCCAGGTTTTCACCTTAACTAAAGTGTCTGTAACAGTTATTTTTAGCTGACTTTAAAAACATCTAAAACATTTCATTTGATATTGTTTGCACTGTGGAAAATTGTAATACATACCCTATTCCTATAAATTAGTGACTGAGTTTAAATTAATGAACTCTCATTAGTTATTTCCTTTGCATTTTGTTTCCTGTATAACTTCGGAGATGATTGCTGAAATAAATTACTTGTACAGACAGTGGCTTTAAGAGCTTTTCTGTTTCTTTCCTGCTGTGGTGACAAGTGCCTCATTCAATTGTTTCAGAATGGATGTTTTAAGTGGCATTTCTACTTTTTGAGTGTCCTCTTCACTTACAAACTTCACTGAAGCTAAAACTTTGATTTGTAGGATAATTTCTATTCACTAAGATTTATCGCAGGATTTTGTTTTTCTTGAAAAAAGTGATTTTCTGAAAAGTAATTTCTTCAATGACATGGTTCAGGAACAAATTGAAAATACGACATCTAAGTGCTAGGCCTACAGAATAGAACCAAAAATCTTATTTTGGGGATAAAATGTGGACTAGTCTCTGTGTGGACTACTTTCTCCTCCGTAACAGACAGAATGACTTCTCTATCTCAAATCCAGGGCTATATTGGAAAAGAATTACTGTCATTACTTAGAAGACCAAAAACAAAACCAAACCAAAACAAAACCCCCAAAACCCAAAAAAAAAACCCCAAACCTCTGCCATTTCAGGCTGAATCACCAGATACAATAAAGCAGAACAAAGACACTCCCAATGAGAATTGTTTGTTCTCTGGATTTATCATGTTCATACAATATTTTGCAAACTGGAAAATACTTCATTTTGAAGAATATATCTTTTAAATATTCATAGATAGTGAATGTTTCCTTCTAGAAAGAAATAAAAATGTCTCCTGATCATTTAGTACACCATTATTTAAGTCATTATCCAAATTCATTAGTAGCCTAGTTGTTAAATGAAAATTTTTGCAATGGCTTTCTCTAACTGATAAAAAAAAAAAAAAAAAAAATCTAGTATAAAAAAACAATTAGAACAGGTTGATAATATTTGAGCAATGGCAGGTTAAAAATCTGAACAGAAATTTCTATTTCTGTGATCATTAGTCTCACATCAGAGAACATGAATAAAACTTTTCTGGTTAGTCACAAATACAGTCATGAGAATGCTTGTGTTTCATGAGAATGAAAGTGTCTTCCATACAACCATAATGATTTGTTCTTGATCTTTATTTTCCTATTTCCCTTTCCTAACTTCAAGTGCAACTGAGGCATAACATGCCAAGAATATATATCATCTTTTCTGTCTCATCATCTAATCTTTAACTTATGTCAAATTCATGACTTTCTAATACAAAAAGGACCTGGAGAATCCTTGATATAGCAATAGAGGAATTAACAAGAACCTGATTGATAGTGAATAAGGCTGCAAATGATTTCCCTCTTCTTCTAAAAAAAAGTCTTGCCTATTTTTGATATTTTGTATATAAGAAGTCAGATGTGGTGACAATAATATGATGATCAGAAGCAATATACTTTGTAACACAAAAAACCATCAGTGCACTTTTTATACTGGTTTTAATTTCTTTAAGATGATGTAAATGTCTTCCTTAATTTTGTTTTGTTTATTATTGGTTAGATTTGGTTTCCTATTTTGGTTAAATACATCCGTATTCATTTAAAAATAAGTTTACTCTTCCATTGTAGCATGGTTTTGGAACTTATTTCTGCACACTGTTCTATTTTAGCTGTTCTTTGAGGGACCTCATTGGTGCTGTGTAGATAACCAACAGATTTAGCTGCAGTAGTGATCTCCTTTTAATACACATTAAAAATGTGATTTCAAATGTTTGTCTGCTGCTAGAAAAAGGTAGATAAAAGTTTCATAGAGAACAGGAAAATGTAGGGATTTTGTCACTAGGATAAGTTTCTTAGCTACACATGGATTGGTAAAAGTATTATTCTGCAACTTTTGACATTTTCATCATGATTACTTTTAATCTTTTATTAATATCATTATAAAACATCCCCCTATTAAGATTTCACACTTAAACATTCAATAATTAGCATTTGTTTCAAGGGAAACTAAAAATTACAGGCAGCATAATTTACTTTAAGCTCAAGTGGCCTTATTATTTTATAAGCCTGCACTACTATCAAACATTCTCATTACAATCTAGATTATTTTAATATGACATATAGAATTATAATTAATACAATTTGAAGTAATAAAATAGCATTCAAAGACTGTTTATTCAATAGAACTTATGCCCATAGGAACAAGCAGTAAAATATTAAATTTACTCATACTTTACGGCAAATAAATATTCTTCTGCTGTGCATATTTAATGATCCCATCTCTGTATTTTTTTTTTTTTTTTGCAAGAATTTCATGAAAAATCAATAGGCAACTAAACACAGGATTTTTTGTTTAGTTTTCTCATGAACTTTTAGTTAGGTTCATTATGGAGAAAAAAAAAAAAAGCAAAACAAAACAAAAAAGCAGTGTAAATCTGTTTGTGTACCAGGAAGAGCCACAGATGGTTTCTTTGTATTGATCTTCAGAAATAATGATTTTTAAGCAATGAATAAGTGCATATGGGAATTTTTTGTGAAGGCTAAGGAAAAAAAAACAAAAACAAAAACAACACAACAAAACAACATGGAAAAAAATAGGACGCTAAAGAGCTGCATCAAGACTGCCAGCAGTTAGCACAGCTTTCATCTCGTGCAAGTACTGTAGGCTTGTGTTTGCAAAACCTCATGATTTATTTAGAATTTTAATTAAAAGAAAGAAGTTATTGGAACAGCATCCTAGCAGTACCTAGCATCTGCCGACCGTGGCTAATGATTTTTACAACCTCATCTGCAAACACTCCATTAAAGGAGCTAACCACGACATGAGGCACAACTGAAGCAAATGAATAAGGGAAAACAAAACTTGCCTGCAGCTACTGGTAATATAAGAGGCAGAAAAAGGGTGGAAAAAAACACCCTAAGTGCTTTGTGTAAAGTGTTGTAGCTTCAGGATTCATTCTCAAGTCCTCTGGAAGAAGGATCATTACATACTAATGAACATGTACAATAATTTGGATTCTAGATGTTCTCTTGAACAGATTTTTTCAGAAATAACATTAGTTTTATGGTTGTTGCCCAAAGAAAAGGAAAAAATGAACAGTTTAACTTTGAAAAGCATGACACTACAGAATTTTCCTTTACTTGCACTTGCCATTTGATATCTCTCCTTGTAGCTCCCTAAAAATGAACACTTTGCATTTGGTTGGAATTTCACTGGACACAGTAAAGCAAATAAATAAATAAATAAATAAATAAATAAATAAATAAAGTAACTACAGAGCTAAATTATGGCCAGAATTGCTTATTGATGGGGATTAGAAAAAGAACAATGTGGCTACAACTTCCTTACTCAGTGGTTGCAGCTTTTCTTCTGCAGTTAAGTACTTTATCTTTGCCTTGGTTTCAAGTAAGTTAAATATTGCAGCAAACTGGATCCAGTCAAGATTCTTTTTGGAGATGCTCCTTTGGGATTTGGCCTAACCACCAGCAATACTAGCATTTACCTTGGGGAAAAACGATGAAGAGAAGTAACTACTACGGTATTGCCTGAGCTATTTCAGATTCATTGTGCTCCCCTTACATAGCTGTTGGAGACTGGAAAGAGCTAGTCAGTGCTGCAGCAGTTTCCTTCCCAGCTCAGGATGCTTTGCTGCATTATTTTTTCCAACACAAATGTGCCACAGTACCACTTCTGAAGATGTTCAGCTCTTCTCCTGGCCAATCCAAGCATGTGACCATACAAGCATGCAAAAATAATGACAAGTGTCTGCAACAACAGCTAAGCACCTCCTGATAGCCAAGTTTGTGGAAAACATAAAAAAAACCAAAGGTCAGGTAACGTGTACTTCACTACTTTAAGAAGGCTTGAAAAACTGACTTGAATAATAGAGAGCCTCATTTGAGAAAAATAGCTTCATTTGGCACAGAATCTTTTAATGGGCAGGTACTCGTGAGAGCTGAATCGTTATAGAGCTTGACATATATTTTTGATGTGTTATCACAAGTTAAAAAATATCCCCCTGCTGCTGCCTAAAGGCATTCTATAGCTGAGTGGATTTAATGAATGTACTAAATTTGTGGGTTATAAGGGACTATGTAAAGAGCAGTGATACAAAGAAAAGAAACATGCCGAGTTTTCCTTCCCCTGTTCCTTTCCAGCGGTAGGAAAGTTTCTGATCACTGAAAATGACTCTACAGAAAACAAAGTTCTCCTTGGGGAACTGGCAGATCTTTTCCTGGCAGGTCTGGGTTTTGTTCCGATCCCAAGAAGAGTGTAGCAATATTTTTTATTGTTCTGGAAGAAAATATACCTGTGTAATAAGCATTCTTGCTTTTAATACAGTCCTTTCACACCAGGACTCTTTGTTAGTTAACATGCACTGGGTTTTGCTCTATTGTCTCTTTGGCAGACTTCAGCTGCTTTTTGTAATACTGCAAGAACATTTAAGTCCTTTCACAGCTCAAGTGAAAATCCTTAATCTTTCTTTTGACTGCCAATCATTCTGTATCCATTAAACTTCCCCTAAATACTATAATTAAGTGTATTTTTCTTTGTGTCCCGCATCTTCTCAGTATGTTACCTTTAAATCACGTAGGTATCATGGAATTGATTTGCAGAGAACTAGTGGGATTTCAGAAATGTCCTCTAAGGGACTACAACATAAAATGCTGCGTACAGAAGCATTCAGAAAATTCAGCTGAACTTGTATGAGATCTTAAAAGACTTAAAATAGTCGGTATTGATTTATAGAAAAGCTGCTGGACTTATGCTGCTTCATGCAACACTGCTGACAACTTTCAGACAGAAAATAGAAAAAGTCATTTGGATACAGCTCAGAAAAAAAAGATAGGTCTACTCTTATTGCCCATCCTGCAATTTGTTAATGCTTCAGTTGGGTACTGACCTCAGACACATTCAGACAAAGTAGCTTTATGAGCCACTGAAGTGGAAGAAACTGTCAGAAGTTCAAGTGGTGTCTACACTCTCAAGCCAAAAATCTCAGACTCAGGTGTTTAAAATTAATCATTTTACTCTGTAATTAGAAGCTGGAGATATTTAATATGGATTTGAAGTATCTGCCGCTTACACAAAATTGAATGGAGATTTCAGATAGTCCCAATTATTCCCAGCTATAGTTGCAGCAGCTCTGAAATCAAATGGGTCTTATTATGCAATTGTCAAAATATGTATTTCAATATTTAATTTGAGACATCTAAATGTACTTTGGTTTATTGTTTTCTTTTTTTCACTGTGTGAAGCACACTAGAAGATGTATTGCATTCAGATCTTGCTTTCTTACCTGGCTGGACTCTATGCAGCCTAATCATTTAGTTCAACTGTTTAGGGTGGTCAGAGATATTCATGCTAGCCATGTTAAAACTGTGCAGGTATGGAAACATGCCTGATTATCTTCTGTTTGTTTCATTACCTTTGTATGATTTGTCTTCCAGGCATGGATTGATGGGCTAGAAACAATTCATTTTTCATATTCTTAGATAAATTGAAGGGGGCAAAGAATCTGTCTCCATTTGAAACTGAATTATTGTGAGACAGTAGAAATCTGTTTTTAAAGCCATCTTTTTTTCAAACTTTTGCATCACTTCTTAAATTTAAAAGTAGAATGCCTTATTGGCTTTAATTAGGTAGATGTTTAATCTCAATTTCTAGATTTCAATAGTTATACTGGGAAGCAAGTTTTAAATGGAAAATTGTCCCTGAGACCTCACAGACCGACAGAACAGAACAGAAGAATCTCCAGTGTGCATGAAGTAATTCTCCAGGAGATTCCTTGATTCCCTGGTTGAAGCAGATATAGTGTAAGACCCCTGGGAGAACGGTAAAGCATTCTTTTAATGTGTGCCTCCTGTAAATGGTGACAGAAAGCTGGATCAGCATATAAAAATTGCTAGGTCATAGCCTGAACTGGGGATTTAGCACTAGGTAAGATGGTGTGGCTAACCCAGGGCACACAGGTGTAAACAATGCACCTGGGCAACTCCTCACTCTCATTTAAGGGTTAGCAGCCAGGGGAGCAAGATTTCTATTCCAAGTTTTATCCTCTCTGGAGTCTTCAGCAACATTTAGAAAGGGTAAGCCTGTTATCCCTGTATTATCTTCTGGGTTATATCTTGATGAATACCCTTATGAATATGTTTGTATCCTGGCAGTAGGCCATATTATTTCCTTCTGTTGCTCCACAATCACATAAGGAGAGCAAGGGTAACAGGACCCAGGAATAGGTAAAACCATTATAATGCAAGTTATCCTTTAAGTTATCCTATAAATCCTATGCCAAGTTATATTTCTGCTGCCTTCTGTGGGAAGATACAGTCTATTGTCTTTGAGAAAATGGTAGTTTACAAGCTGTGTTCCTAAAGATGAGCTTCCTGAAGTTCTGTGAAGGACCAGTGATTTCAATAGTTGGGTCCTTGTCAACCGCTAGTGAGTTATCTTAAAGGATTATAGAACACACACACAAAAAAAATATCCTAATGCTTACTTCATAAATTTTTAATAAGTTCTAGTTGGCTGGTACATATGCACAAACTAGAAATAACACACCTTTTCCCCATAAAAACTCAACCCTATTGTCACCATCATTAACCTCAAGGCAATCAGAACAATCCCTACTATGCAATGCTACTCCACTGCCTCTCTTTCCTAGCTTGTCCTTTCTTCAGAATATATACCAACCATTGTGGCAATCCAGTCATATGAGTCATTCCACCATATTTCTGTGATGGGAACTATGCCATTGTTTTTCTGCTGCATGATGGCTTACAGTTATTCCTGTTTGACACCTGTAATACACACATTGGTGTAGATGTGCTTCATTTTAGCTAGTGATCTTGTCATTTTTGTGGGGGGAGAAACCCTGATCTCTATGTGATCATTTTTGGAGCCTTCCATGATTTCTAGCTCATCAATATTCCTTGTGTCTCTGCTGTTGAATGTCTCTCCTTCCCCTTGCCTCCTCTACAATGGAAGACTGAAGACCTTACTAAAACACCCTCTCACAAACATTGGCTTACTATCAACAGGCTTGTTTCTAACACTCCTGGTTTTATTCTTTTCCCCCTTTCTAATAGTTTTAAGGTCTTTTGGTAAGCCCTGTTAACTCCTGTGTTAAAATTATTTTCCCTCTTTGAGAAAGACGTATTCTGCCTATTGCCAGCTGTCCTGGTGCCATGTAAAACAATCCATGATCAAAACCCCCAAACTTCTGTGCAGGTGGCACAAAGCCATTGATCTGGATCTTTGTGTTTTTCCTCTCATCATTCCCTGTGGACTGGAGAGATAGATGAGAACATTACTTACGTTCCTAATGCCTTTACCAGTTGTCCAAAGGCCCTGAAATCTCTCTTGATTGTTCTAGGACTTCTTGTTGGAAATTCATTGCTGCTTACCTGAAAAATCATAACGGATAAAGATTTGAGGGCTGTACATGGAAAGGAAGCTATAATCACTTCGCATCTTAAAACCAGTCCCAAAAAAGAGGCAGCATACAGCGGGTCAGTGGACTTTCTGTTCCCTTCAGAAGGGAGTCTCCAGTGACAATGACTCATCTTTTTTTAACTCGTGGATACTTTTTTGTTGTAGAGCATGAGCTGACACATTCTCTGCAACACCTCCAAGTTAGATGAACCATCATCCTAAGTATTGTTCAGTTCCGCTTGGAGAGTCTCATATCCATTATGCAAGGACATCTACAAAGATGGAGTAGTAACTGGGGAGGTGCAACTACTGCACCAGCCAGGAACTTGTCACCACTGCCCTTTATCCTTTAGATCTCCATACTCAGCCAGATGGAGAGAAGATAGAAAACCCTCCACAACATGTGTCATATCTACCTTTTAGTTCTGTCTCAGGAGATGCAGGGTGTAATTTCAGTGGTATATTTCCCTGATACTCCTCAATTTACTTGTCCTCTCCCAGAGTCTGTCACTAAGTGAAGGAGTTCCTCCACCTGGTTTTACCTCTCACAGGTGTGCTCCCTGCAGCCATCCTGTAGGGCACACCCTGCAGCCTGACACTCAAGTAGCAGTGTGTTCCCACTGGAATTCTGTCCTTCCTGTGAAGAAGGAGTTCACTCTGGAATTCTCAAGAGACAGAAAATCAATGTCTGTCTGTTGTACACCGAACAAACCAAGCCATATATCCATGAGCAAGATATTTGTTAAGGGTGCTCCTGAAGGTGTAATTGATAGATGTATGCATGTCCATGTTGGAAATGCGAAAATACCTTTATACATATATATATATATACACACACACACACCATTATATATATAATAACATTATATATAATACCATTATGACAGAACTGAGTCAGCTGTGATGGGTACAGAGCTCATAGAGTTTGTGGCCATGTGCCAGGGGAAAACAAGCACTCTCTGTGAAGCTGGCAAAGCTTCAGCACCCTCCCACACACAAAATGCTGCATCACAGTCCTGGCATCTTGCGCTCCCTATGGCTGTCTTTTATGTGCGTGGGGAATGGCTGCAGTTACTCTTGGCCTTACACATGTCATGTCAGAAACTGAGAGCTACCAGTCCCTGGAAGGTCTATGCCCCCACCTTGGGATCTCCCTGGCTCAGGAACTATGCCTGTGTACTTCTTTCTAGCCTCTGCCAGAGCTGATCACCTTTGAGATGTATTATGTTCAGGGCTTGTTACATGAAACACAACTTTCTTTTTTGCAAACCTTATTGCAAATTATCAGGAAGCAAACCTACAGTATCCCAGAGAGAAAGAGAGAGTAAAGTACTGGGATGACTTCTCCCAGTAGAAGTCACCTCCTCTTTTGTCCAGTATCTTGAACTTATCAAATGATGATGTGCCCTTCCCCAACTTTCTCCTTTAGTCTGGCATTACAAGGCCTTGCTCAAGAGGATAATGAGCACAGTGCTGATTATACTTGAGGCCTTGATAAGACAGATAGTGACTGCAAATCTCTTAAAACTGGGTTTTGAAAGAATTGATGACAGATACCTGGTTGAGCAACTGAACTTTTGCCAAAAGTTATAAATGTGAGTGAATGGTCTTACTCTATTAACAGTGAGCAGCTCAAGATCCCTTGAGCTCTTTTATGTAGCTATTGGCTGTAGGATGTGATCGCACCTTGAGTGAGGATGTCTCTTGAGATTGTGCCTACTGCAGAGATCCCTTACATCTTGATGTTAAGATGCCTTGCTGGTATACACTTTGTTAGCTTTGCTACAATTACATCCTAAGTTTATAGCACACACATAACTCTAGATATAAACCACTGACCCTGTCTGGGACTGGGAGTGGATTTAGCCCCAGCTAAGCTCCTTACTTCTGTGGTTCTACAAAGCTAGAAGACAAGGGGTTCCCCATGACGCTGTGGGAGGTTGTCTTGGATGAGTGTGTTTAACCCTGACCTCTACAGTGTTATGAAATGTATCTATCATCTCGCTATCTCAAGTCTTGTCAATTCATTGTCTTATTTACCGTTAAACTTTGTTAAATCACTATATTACATCACTAGATGTATTTCTGTTCCGCTCTTAAAAATGAGTTGTATTTTTCCATCTGTGACTTATAGTCACACTTCAAAGTTCTTGTCATTCTGCAGCCATCTCTCCTTTAGATAGGTATATTAAATATTCCAAGCAATTTAGAATTGAATTAGTTATTTCCAAGATTTGATCTGTGGCTGAGTGCACAACTTTTTATGCAGATATTACTGAGTTTGTAAAATATTTTCCAGTGATGCCCAGAAATTCTTCTACTTCAATAGAAAGTCTGGTGAGAAGGTGGCTTGATTCCACTGTTGCTGTTGGAAGTGGAAACTTGTGAAGGGCGGGTAAGTAGTATTATTTGGATCAGTGATAGAGCAGTAAATAAAACCATCAGAAATGACCTGTTTTGGTATCCCACATTTGAAAATATAAAGAGATCTTTATCACTGCTTTCCTTGCAGCCTTCCAATTGAATGCATTGCTGGTTTTTACTCCCTGTAACCTCCCTGGAAAAAACTTTCTGCAAATGATAGCATGGAACAAGGTGTCCAGGGGCTAAGGTGTTACAAGAAGGAAAGAAATTTGAAGAGTCCTAAAGCACTTTTTTTGTTTTTCTTCCCTTTTCCCTGAAGAGACATACCATATACTAAAATTTCCAGAAGGTGGGGTGAGTGGACAGTTCAGATTCTAAATCCCAGCTTGTCTGGAAAAGAGAAAGATGGTAAAGTATTAGGCACAGTTAGGTACAGAATATGCACTCTATGCAAAAGAGACATGCAAAGATGCTCAAACTGCTTCTCCTCCTCCTGTTGATTTGGTCTGTGAATATAATTATCTAGCCACTTGCTTTGGCGACACTGAATGGAATAAAATGACAGTGCTAGTGTACAGGACACATTCTCCAATTTACAGTTATTCAGTTTGGTAATGTATGTGTTAAATAATCTTTGTAAATGCCTGAAAATACTGCTTAATGAATACCCACTCATATGTTTGAACAAAAATGATTACAAAGATTCCATATTACTACATGCAGTTAACTTATACTTATTTAAGATTTACTTTTTCATGGCCAGCAGGGATACATCCCTCCTGGGCTGTGACCAGATGTTTAAACATGCAGACTGTAATTTTAGTTTTTATAGCAAGTATATGCCTCAGTGGTAATGGATCTGACTCTTTCCAGCAAACATCTCAAATCCTGCAGTTTGGTGGTCGGCTTAAGGATAAAGAAATACTCTGCAAATGAGTAAAAACCAGTCTGTGGCTCACATTAGTGGATCCTATGGAGCCAGCTGCATAACTAATGGAATCAGCTGCTGGCCTTTTCACCCACAGGGAGCACGTTCTCTTATAATAAAATTACTGCAATTCCACAGTCTGACGTAGTTTGGGAAGAAGTGAATGTTGGACTCACTGAAGCACAAGCCTTTCAAACAGCATGTTTGGTTAAGAATGAATGAGCCCAGCTTTAGAGCTGGTAATGGAGAGGCAAGATGCCTAGAATCTATTTGCAGCTCTGTCTTTGATTCCCAGCAGGAGCACAGATGCATTCAAGTGCTTGAAATTCACTTTTTTTTCTTTTTTTTTTTTTTTTAAGTATTCATCGACAAGCAAGTTTTATTTAATAAACGTTTGTTTCTATCCCTAGTTTTCTGTGCTTGGGAATCTAAGGCACTTAAAGATGCAATTCCCAAGACTCTGTCTCTCCCTGGCGAGGGTTAACACCCTTAACAAATGACATATGATCTCAAATACATGCAACAAATCTGTTATCTAGATATAGAAAGACCATGTCTTTATTTTTTATTTTTATTTTTTTTAATCCATATGGAATTTCATCCTTGGAATTTTTCAAATGTCAAAGGGGCAATACTTGTACTATGATTACTGTATGATCTGCACAGTATGATCACTGCAGTTGGTAAGCTCTGTATTGTTCTGCAGACTTGTATAGCTATATATTAGACACCATAAAAAAACACAGTTCCCAGTCCTTTCCCTTCATTTTCTAGGCAAAATATAATGCATGGCAAATCATGACTGATTGAATTCACATTTCATCAGAGTCAAACTGAAATTTAAAGGAGCAGCTAACAAATATTCAAAAGCCTGAGAGTGGAGCATTTATTCTTCCTGCAAGAAATAAAGAAGCAGAAGAGAGTTGGAGAGTCAGCTGTTCTAAGAAAGCTGTTTGGTTCCTGGCAGCTCAAGCCATGTGTTATTGCTGTGCTCTGCATGGCCTAGGCTACCTTGCTAGGTACTGAGCACTGGCAGCTCAGCTATCCTATGCTGAATGCATAGACGTGGAAATAACGTTTTCTAAATGAGACCAGTGTATAGTTTGAAGCCTATATTCGCTTAACCTGTTAAAGAGCATTTCTGTGTGATCTTAAGCAGGAGTTTCTTCTTTCCTAACCCAGAGGTGCACAGCAAGAAAAGTACCAGCTTAGCCACTCTGTAATCATTTCTCCTCTGTGTCATCCAGAGCTATCCTCCAGCAGCCCAAGCCCATACCTGGGAATGCACTGGGCTTTTGGGCTGTTCTTTTCCATTTGTTTTATTTTGAGGGAACACATACTGGTTGCTGGCAGTGGGGGAAGTCCACGCTTGCAGTGCGCTCATGATCATGATCATGATGCATGGGCTCTGGATCTGGGATGAGAGGTTCAAGATGTGAAATAACAGCAGTGGGACTGGTTCTCTTCATCTCTCTTTTTGAAGCAAGGCAGTGTTAGATTAACTGCTATAAAAGAAACAGCTAGATAAGAAATAATAGGTGAGGTGGCTAGATAAATCATACTGTATCATTTAAGAAGTAATGTTTATAGTAGTTTTTTGTAAAAGCGTAAAATTCTTGTAAGTGAGGAAAAAAGGGCTTTCCAGTGTCTTACCATAAATAACTTCCTCTAAAATGAGCACTGGAAGTGGAAAGCATTTCAAGTCTGTGCTCAGCAGGGCACATCATTTGCTGTAGCTAAGCTAAGCCTCTCAGAGTTGTGTGCAAAGCTAAACCTGCCATCTCCTGATTACTATGTAGTTACCTAGCCATGGACAGTCAATCTTGCTCTTCCTGCAAGGCTGAGTAGCTGTTTGGATGTTACTCCTTTCTCCTGACCTGTGGATCAGCTTCTCTGTCTCCTAGGGGCAGCCCCAGCTGCCAGCGCTGGGGTTATGCACGGGCTGTGCTGGAACAGGCTCTCTCCACAGGATCTCAGCTGCTGACCTGGACTTTCTGCTGCCATAATCAGAGAGCATCCTTCTGCCTATACCTGAATTTGACTCTGTTGATATAACATACCTGTGCAGACAGCAGGGAAGGCCACGATTATGGTTTGGATGATTAATTTACCTTGAAGATCTACCTTTCAGGTGCAGCCCTTTTTTGAAGTGTTTCTGACTGAGCAGGCTGCGTTTGTATTGCATGTGGGGTGTGATTTTTAAGGGGAAATTTTCTTTCTTTCCTCTGTCCCCAAGGAAAACAAACATTCCTGAAGACCAAGGTGATTCCGGATGTTTTCATGGCAACATCCAGAAGAAAGTTTCATTTAAAGAAACAGAAAACAAATGAAACCTGGGATAATTCAGAGTGAGAGAACAAAGCCAACACAACCACAGAACAGGTCATGCTCCATTCTACTTTTGATCTTGCCAGCTGAAGAATAGCACTTCATGTTGACTTTCATCTCCTTGGGATTGCAGCTACCTCTGTGTGGTCAGCTGGGGATTTGGGCTTTGAAAGAAAAGTTTTCTGTATTGTGCTGTGTGCACAAAAATGTCTACTTCTGACCTAGAATCTATCAAAGGAGGAAAGCAATAGGAGGAAAGCAATAATAGGAGTGAAAGAACTGTTGGAGTGGCTCTGCTCAGTAATGAGGAGATGCTCTCTGCAGTGATGATGCAATTGCCAAAGCCAATTAGAATAGTTGAGAGGGGAAAACCAGTTAACGTCACTTTTAATTTTTTTTTAACCTTCTTGATAGCATTAATGCATCTACAGGTCACAAATGTAAGCTTTTACTAGGGATGTTCTTAGACATACACACGTATACACACACTGGACAACATGTAAAATAAGAGACCCGATACCTTCAAATATAAATATATGTGTATATACATTTAATATACATTAAATATACTTTATATAAATATACTTTATTTATTAAGCCTGGGATAAATATACATTTATATATATATAAATATACATTTATCCCAGGCTTAATAAATAAAGCTTAATTTTCACAGCACTTAACTCACCTTGGATAAACTTGATTAAACAGTAGTAATTGGATACTGCTAGTTTTAAAATTTATTACTTATTTATGTATTTATTTGTTCTCCTCTAGAGCAAAGCATAACAAGAAGACACAAGCATTAGATTCAGTCGAAAGCAATTTTGAAGCTGTATGTTCATTTCAGATGAGGACTGATATTTGATTTGTGACATTGAATCCCTTTGAATGGATAACAGGTGTTTGTTTGTTTGTTTGTTTGTTTAATAGGGGTGTGGTATATTATTCTAGAAAAAGTTGTTTATTGCTGAGCCGAAGACCAGGGAAAACAATTGAAAGCAGGGAGTAAAAACAAATATTTTATTTATGTGACATAGATGTAAGAACCAACTGAAATTTAAATTAATTAAATCTTTCTCTTTAATGCATAACAAAGGGTTCAGATCTTTAGCAGTCATTGCTGTTCCTCTTGAAAATTTTATATGATTTATCCTTTTTTCTAAACCTGTCAGATGTTAGGAAGAAACTCATCTGTTGCAGACTGTCCTGTATATCTAAGTAGGTTGCTCTGAATGTAATACCTCCTATTGATTTCCATGGAAATTACATAAAGCATAACATTATTTGATGGAGCAAATTCTCAACTACAAGACACTATTTTAGAATGCAGCCTCCACCATTAGCTATACATTTGCACCAACAGTGAGCAAGAGCCACACTTGTGAATATCTGCACCATGAGAAGTGATCCACTGTCACTGTTGCCTCTGCTGAAACGCACCACCCACAGCCTCACTGTTCTCACATCTGCTGTTTGGTCTCCACAAATATTCAGCAAGCACTGATGAATATCAGTGGGTGCAATTCTTTTTTCAGAGAAGGAAATTCAATCACAAACCTTTGCTTTATCCACACTTCCCTGACAGATACCATTTTGTCAAACTGCCCCTCTACTGACATCTGTCACGTGGCACAGAAAGGGTGGTCAGGCACTGGAATGGACTGCCCAGGGAGGTGGTGGAGTCACCGACCCTGGGGGTGTTCAAGGAATGATTGGATGTTGTGTTGAGGGACATGGTTTAGTGGGAGCTATTGGTGATAGGTGAACAGTTGGACTGGATGATCTTGTAGGTCTTTTCCAACCTTGGTGATTCTATGATTCTATGGCAACAAAATGTAATGGAATATTGATGGGAGGGTTCAATTTCTGTTGCCATACCGTCAACATTCACCTCTGATGTTGTAGATCAACGTAATAAAATAGAAGGCATTACTTTTGGAGCGGCCCTCATATACTTCAAATAGAAGCATCTCAAAGTTTTTATGGAAGCTTCTAGGCATGCTGATATTAGGGTGTTGATGTAGATGGACTCAGGCCACCTCTAGCGCAGCTTTACTCTTTTGAAAGGAAAACAAAATTAACTAAATTAGCTTACCTGAAAGAAAGAACGTTCCGTAAAGAAACAGAAAGGATAAGTGGAAAAAGGAGACAGTGAGGATGGATGAACAGGCAAAATTTGAAGACCGTCATTTTAAGAGCTAAAGTAAAGGCATCCAAACAAATCAGATGCTAATACAGAAGGTATCTGCAAGTTAGAGTCTGCCTCAATAGCATGCAGAGATGACCCTGATCATAAATGCAAGTCTGAGAACCTTTAAGTGTGTGCTTTTTTTCCAGATCTGAACAGAGCTCTATGGTCAACCCATGATAAGAATAGGATAAAACCAAAATCTAGTTGAAACTTTCATAAATCAAAATGAAATTGATCTTTCAATTTTAACATTGTAGGTTGGTGCCATTGTAAATTTAGAAGTGAATGGCTGCATCTTCACACTGTGGAAAACACAAAACCACTCCAGTTCTGGTTCTTGTCTGAAGGTTAAAAAAAAAGACCCAAAATATTAGGTTAGCAATCTTAAATGTTCTTTTTATGTATCTATCTTTGAAGTTACAATTTAATTTCATCTGTCAAGTAAAAGTCTCAACTGCCACATAAAATTAAATAGCTGTAAGTTTTTATGGTAATTTCTTTTAATGAAATCATTAGTAATTAAACAACATGTGTTTTGATCAGCTTATGCTGTCCCTGATGTATGTAGTTTGGTTATCCTTTATCACTTCTAGGGACAACGTTCACAAATACAATTAGCGTACATACTAATGTCCAGCCCTTTTAAGAGGCAATCCAAATATGGGCTTAGTGACCATTGTCATCAATAGACCAGATAGATACCTGAGACTTGTGAAGAAATGCTTTATTCTGGGTTTAGAGATTTCCTTCAGCTACATTCTGGTGTCTTTTCTTTGATACTTAGAAACATGAGAGGAGATATTCAGAAAAAAATCTTAAGGCAATGTGGAGAAGTTTCTGTTAGTTTCCAGCGTGTTTCTGAATTTAATAATAAACCTTCCCTGCATTGTTAGATATCCTCTTATGCAATTTTTTTTTTTTTTCTCTAGAAAATGCAGTGGTAAATTTGATGACGTTTAGAATCTATTTTCTTCTCATGTCTTGTTTAAGCACACAGGACTGACAGATTCATTGAATGATCTCATTTATCAACGGGTCTAGTCACACATACTACTATCTGGTTTTGAGAATCTTCTACCAAAATGTGCCAGGCAGAAAAACTCTTCTTGCCTCAGTAACAGACAATTCTCCCAAAGATCTTTCTGCCTATAATATACTGTCCTTCTCCCTTTGACCTGTATGCTACCTGTATGTTACCTGTACGCTAGGCAGCTTCAGCTCCATCAATATGGCACTGCTCCATTAGGCTAGACCAGGAGCTGAGAATACAAGTTTTTGCTGCTACTTGGCAAGGCTGGGTCAATAACTAAGGGTCTGGTTCAGAAGCTGTACTGCCACATCATTTGGGTACTGTATCATGATGTCCAACTCTGCCTAATGGGCTATACCAGCTCAAGTTCCATGCTATGTGCATCTGGGGGATTCTCAGAATTGATCCTGTTTTTCTCTGGCCACTGTGCTGCATGGCCTGATCTGTTCAACTGGATGCAGCAGAACATGGACTGTTCTTCTGTACTCTGGATAGCTGAGACAGTGAAGTTTGGGGAAGGTAGCTGAGACAGGGAAGTTTGCCTGTCCAATCTTTCATGTCTTACTTAATAAACTTTGCATCCTTTGTTCTGAAGCAAGACGGATGAAGAGATTTCTCAAAGACATAATGATCCTAGATGTTTTCTGGAGCAGAAAACTGAAATCTGAACAGAGACACTCTCATATTGTTGCCAGTGAAGGAGGCCTCTGATGTCAGTGACAACTTAATTTTAAGATAGACATCTTAAAATTTGCATATATGTAGAGTAAGATGATAAAACTTTGGTAAGATGATAAAGCTTGGTCTTGATCTCACTCATGTCAGGAAGAACAATTTTGTTCTTTAAGCAAAGCTCCTCTCTTTTTTTTTTTTTTTTTTTTTTTTTTTTTTTTTTTTTGTATTTGTTTTGCTTTGTTTTTTAACATTTCTTAAAAGTAAGGATTCCTTCACCTTCTAGTAGAATCTCTTAAGGATCTTGACTTTTTAATGAGAAAATTATATAGCACTTTTTTCCACTCATGTGGCATATATACAACATTGCAGGGGATTGCCACGCTAAAGCAGATCTGTCAACTCCTTTATTCCTGTAATGCATTTAGCTAATTTAGCAGAGCTTACTGCAGCCAGATTTTGTTGGAAAATAGGTTAACATTATGCATTATTGTATTCTGAAACAATCAGATCCATGAAAATTCTGTAATCGTGTTATGTGAAGCATCCTGTTTGCCAGAGTAGCCAGAGGAAATGTATTAATTAAACCTTTATCCACATCCAAACTTTATTTTTAAACCATGCTGAGCAGCATGAAACCTACCAACTAGCCTAAATAATGAACTGTGAAGAAGATTTGTTGGAACTTAGAGAAGTGCTAATGCATGTGTCATGTTATGCTTCTATCTTTCCACAGTACATACTTATTTTTCCTTTGTCCTTCCTATTTTAAAATTCTACCTTGATAATCTATGTCCTTCCAGCCACTCAGAATAAGAACTAAGCATTTTTCTTTATAAGTTTTTTTGCTGGAACCACTTACATGGTGTTTTATGTTTTCCTATTATACTTCTTAGAGAACATTTAAAAATGGTTTAATATTGGAAGTGATTGTAGTAGATCAGATTTGCTATAATTCCCACCCTGATTGTGACTTCCTCAGTTCTGTTTGTGATGCAGTGGCTGAAGAGTTGATGTGAGGAAGTTGTACAAGTCTATAAAGCAGAAAGCTTAAAACCTACTCTTTGGAAAATTTTTGAAGATTGCCTAATTCAAAAGTTAATCTTTAGTTCTACTGATTCCATTGGTGGAGTGGAAATAGCTGTGCCTTCCGAGAAAAAAGGTTACTGTATTAGATTCACTAATGACATGGAGCTGTCGGCTGGATAAGCTGAAAAACAATGCTCAACTTGAGAATGTCTGAGACTATGAACTGAATGCTCCAATGAAACAAGAAGGAAGTACACTTCCAGAGTATAGTGGATGCCTGGCACTCTAGTTTTCAAGTGTGGCCACAGTCAGCATTCTTTTTTCCCTATCCAGAAAAAGAATAAAATTTTGAAGCAGCATTTTAAATCATTACAGTATTCCTGTTTAGAAAAGCGTGATATTTGTGGGACTTAATTTTGTGTGGTTTTATTTTGATAAAATGTTGATGGGAGTATTCAAAATAATAACTTTTAAATAGATTAGCACTTTTGTTGAGCCTAACAATTTGACCATCTTTTTTTAACCATGCATTCTGTGCTAGAGTTATGAAAACTTAAAGATACAACAATTACAGTCAGAGTGTGATGCACCAAAAGACTGCCTACCACTGAATGCTCTTTATAATGAGACCTGGTTACCTGCTACACCTATTTTGGAAATGTAGGATTTGCCATTTACATAAGATATATAGAGGAACATGAAATAGTTTATGTGTCTTTTGTTTGCCTATTTTGATTTTCCTTGAATCTGCGCTGTTTGCATAGTGGGTTTAGTAGCAACGAACCAACTCAGAACTTCAGGTTGTTAATGCACATATTATTTCATCATGTATCTTATTTATCAGAAGAAAATTACAGCTTAACATTAACTATTGATAGATTAAATGTAAGTGGGGGGAAAAAAAAGGTAAATAGCAGAAATATGAAGTTCTAATTACATCTGGAGGACGTGTATGCACACAGACATAGTGTAGGACTGACATTAGAAAAGGCATGAGAAAAGGTAAGCACAGGAGAGCTGAATAAGCAAAATTGATGCGTTCTTTAAAAGAGAAATCTCAAAGGATGTAAAAGTCTTAATGTGTTTTCAAAGCAGCACCCCTAAATGAAGTCATTATCTACAGTTCATTGATCACCAAACAGTGGAAGCAAGAAGTAATAAAGAAATTCTTGTTGCTGGGTAGATTCCTAAAGGAATTAGTCAAAATTATAGTTATCCAGAATCTGTAAAATGCTGGGGGAAAGATTAATTCATATAATTGATATTCAAATATTATTAATCTGCAGCCCAATAAGTGTTCACTAGAAAAATTACTTTATATTAAATAACAATTGATTCCCAACACATGGCAATGGAAGAACTATTCTCATGGGTTTGGTATGTATTCCTTAATTTGCCATTAACTACTGTAGATGAATGTCTTATTGAATATAAATTAAATTGAGTTTCGAGGGCTATCAATAATCTAACTTTATTATTTCAAATAAGATTCTTTTATATCCATACCCATTTCATTTCTCCCTTCTTCCTATACTTATGCTTTATATGCTTCCTATGTTTATGCTTACAGCAATGGCTATGAAGTGAGTAGAAATTCCTAAATATTATTGGGCAGATTGTAAAATCTTTTCTTATTCCTAAACTGCACAGAATGTGCCTGTGAATAGGTAAATTCAATAAAACAAAGCATATTGACTGCTTAAGGGAGGATTTCTTTTTTTCCCCCCAAACTAATGTTGCTAAAGCACCGCAGGAGGCTGTTTGAAGTAAAGTTACCTCTTCAGACAGCTGTCATCCGTAAAAGTGATCTAGGTGTTGAGCACAGCTTACTTATGGAAAGAAGCAGGATTTTATTGCTGCAGATAGTGTCTATGTGGCAGTTTTGGTAGGGTGCAACTTTTCTATATGTAACTTTAAGTTAATTATTTCTTGTAATACATGGATGTGTGATCATTTTCACTTTTTTTATGGCATTTTGCATCTAAGGATCTCGAAAAATTGTGTCAGTGGTAGCTGGTTAAATTAAGTGGCTTATGAATACTATCCAGTGGAAAAAATAGACAGAAAACAGATGCCATGCGTTGTGAAACTAGTCTTTCAAATCTCACTTTTGCTTATTTGAACTCAAGCACTGAAGTTCTGCATGGAAGTAAAGTTTAGAAAGAATTTGAGCATTACAACATGGTGCTCAAAGTGTGAAAATCTTTCCTATAGATTTGTAGATTATTAATGTAATCTATGAATATTTCCAATTAATATGAGTTGCATGTAATTAGTAATAAATTCACAGAAGTTGTAGTTTGTCCAGTGTGTCTAAACAAAACATTTCAGTATTATCCACGTTATAGAAGCAAGAAAAAGGAAATGTATTGACACACTTACCACTTGAATGTAATCAAATTGGGTAGATTCTTCTGGTGTGTTTTCATTTTTATATAGCTGCTGTTTTTCTGATTAGACATGCTGTCCCACCAGCAGTATTTGCTTAGCTTAGAATTGTTTTCTGCTCAAGTGAGACCCAAAGGACACACTTTCCAGATCACACAGGAGCTGGTGATTCTTGCATTAAACACAAGCTCCTGACTTTGCAAAACTTGTTGGCATCAGAGGAGAAGAAAATCAGGTATGTTTGTCTCAGCTGCATTAACCATGACTATGCTGTGAATATAAAAATTGTCTCAACATTCAGCATGGTTCAAAATGTGAAGATGTGTCTGCTCATACTCTTTTTATAACTGGTATGACTTTAGAAGTGCAATAGCATTTCTTCCGATTTCTCTGTTCAAATAGTAGCTTAACATCTAGAAATATGGGAGACAGCACACTATTTCATAACAGATTATCCTGTTCTACACTTTTTTTTTTTTTTTTTTTTTTTTTTCCAATTTGAAGAGAAGTGCTTCCTGATGTTCTTGTTCCTCCAGGAACTTTGATCTTTTTGATTGGTACTATTTTTTCTTGATAACAGAAATGAAACTTACCCATGACAAAATGACATGTGGTATATTTCCACCCCTCACAAGTAAAGCAACAGGTCTACTTAAACAATTCTTATATGTGCTTAGAAGCTTTCCATGAAAATTCCAGTTCTCAGATGTCATGCATCCCACTGTGAGAATCCAAACATCAATCCTACTTTAAAGATCTTCTAGTAAGAACTTTTATTGGAATTAGGTTCAATGCTGTTATTGAATAGTTGCTGCAATAAGTCTCTTCAGTAGTCTAAGTTCAACCAGTTTGATATCCCCATTCATACTCAGTATAAATACTTCAAAATTATAGTCAAATAATTCTCAAAATCTACTGTCACATTCCCTTAGTGGTTCTTATGTTCTCATGGCCACATGAACACCAGTTTTTGAAGGCTGGGATATAGCTTGGTATAACATGTAAGTGTGGTTCCACAACTCTGTTAGAAATTGATCAAGGTTCAGCATGAACATGGTCATGTACTCATTTTCTCAGCAACTAGAGGCTCAGAAATACCATTCTTATATGAGACTGAAGGAATGAGAGGAGGGGAGGGGAGGGGAGGGGAGGCTTAAACACATTTTAGGAAAAACTTCATAATTTGTTAAAGTTATGGAGTGTCACTATACATGATAGCTGGCTGCTAACTGAAAATTATGTTGTCATATCTGTCATGCTGGATTATGAAGGTGATCCTGAAGTTTTTGAGTTAGCACTGGTTTGTCAGGTAGCATCAAAACTGTATTACAAGGCTCCTCTTCTCTTCTCTTCTCTTCTCTTCTCTCCTCTCCTCTCCTCTCCTCTCCTCTCCTCTCCTCTCCTCTCCTCTCCTCTCCTCTCCTCTCCTCTCCTCTCCTCTCCTCTCCTCTCCTCTCCTCTCCTCTCCTCTCCTCTCCTCTCCTCTCCTCTCCTCTCCTCTCCTCTCCTCTCCTCTCCTCTCCTCTCCTCTCCTCTCCTCCCCTTCTTCTCTTCCCTTCTCCTCTTCTCTTCTCTTCCCTTCTCCCCTTCCCTTCTCCTCTTCCCTTCCCTTCTCCTCTTCCCTTCCCTTCCCTTCCCTTCCCTTCCCTTCCCTTCCCTTCCCTTCCCTTCCCTTCCCTTCCCTTCCCTTCCCTTCCCTTCCCTTCATTCCTAGTCTTTGCAATGTAAGGGTTACTCTTTTCACCTGACATTTTCTTTAGCAGATATAATACCTATATAGGTCACCTGTTGAAGGTGACAACAATGACATGTTTATGTTTGCTAAAAGTTTCTCTGTTGGCTGTTCTGATAGGGTGTCATAAGTGTGCTCACCTATTCCTTGGAGATGTTCTACTTCAGTGTAAAACTAAGTTTTGTTACTCTTGTTGTGCAATGTATCAGCAAACACTCCATCTCAGGTTAAAAACAGCAATTGATCAAATTGCTCAAATGACCTTGATGAGGAGATAGTGGCCACCCTCAGCAAGTTTGCTGATGATACGAAGTTGGGAGGATTGGCTTACACATCTGAAGGCTGTGCTGCCATTCAGCGAGACCTGGGCAGGCTGGAGAGCTGGGCGGTAAGGAACCAGATGAGGTTTAACAAAAGCAAATGTAGAGTCTTGCACCTAGGGAGGAATAATCGCATGCACCAGTACAGGTTGGAGGATGAGCTGCTGGAGAGGAGCTCCGCAGAGAGGGACCTGGGTGTCCTGGTGGATGACAGGTTGGCCATGATCCAGCAGTGTGCCCTCATGGCCAAAAAGGCCAATGGCATTCTGGGGTGCATTAAAAAGAGCATGGCCAACAGGTCAAGGGAGGTGATCCTCCCCCTCTACTCTTCCCTGGTAGGGCCTCATCTGGAGTACTGTGTCCAGTTCTGGGCTCCCCAGTACAAAAAAGACAGGGATCTCTTGGAAAGAGTCCAGTGGAGGGCTGCAAAGATGGTGAAGGTCCTGGAGCATCTCCCTACAAAGAAAGGCTAAGTGAAGTGGGTCTGTTTAGCCTTGAGAAAAGAAGACTAAGAGGGGACCTGATCCAGGTCTACAAATATCTAAGGTGTGGGGGGTGTAGTGGTGAGGTCAGACTCTTTTCAGCAGTTTGTGGAGACAGGACAAGGGGAAACAGCCAGAAACTGGAGCACAGGAAGTTCCGCATGAATGTGCGTAAGAACTTCTTTATGGTGAGGGTGACGGAGCACTGGAACAGGCTGCCCAGGGGGGTTGTGGAGTCTCCTTCTCTGGAGATATTCAAGACCCGCCTGGATGCCTACCTGTGCGATCTGGTGTAGGGAACCTGCTTTGGCAGGGGGGTTGGACTCGATGATCACTGGAGGTCCCTTCCAACCCCTACAATTCTGTGATTCTGTGATTCTGTCATATGATCCCACATCACCTTCTAAACTCTAAATTGGAGAACTATGCATTTGAAGGCTGGACTATTTGATGGATAAGGAATTGGTTGAATGGTCACAAGCAGAGGATTGTGGCCAATGGCTCTTTGTTCAGGTGGTGGCTGGTCATGAGTGGTCTTTCCCAGGGGTCTTTTTCAGTATTGATTCTCTTCAACATGTTGTTAATGACCTGGAGAGTGGAATTGAGTGCATTCCCAGCTAGTTTGCTGACAACACCAAGCTGAGTGATGTAGTTGATATAATTGAAGGAAGAAATGCCACCCAAAGGGATCTGGACAGGCTTGAGAAGTAGACCCACAAGAACCTAATGAGATTTAACAAAGCCAAGTGCAAGGTGTTGCACTGGGATCAGGGCAATCCCAGATAAAAGAATAAACTGGGAGAACTCATTGACAGCAGCCCTGGCAAGAAGGTCTTGGGGGTTCTGGTGGATGAGAAGTATCCTGGGCTGCATCAAAAGGGAGGTGCTTGTCCCCCTTATGAGGCTCCATCTGTAAAATTGCATTCAGATTTTGACCCCCAAGCACAAGAAATTTGTAGAGCTGTTGAAGCTGGGTCCAGAGGAAGATCAGATGATCAGAGGGCTGGAGCACCTCTCTTCTGAAGAAAGGCTTATTTAGTTTGGAGAATGTTCCAGTGAGACCTCACTGTGGCATTCCAGTACTTGAGGAGAGCTTGTAAACAGGAGGGAGACTATTTACACAGCCTAATAGTGATGGGACAAGGAGGGACGGCTTCAGATGAAAAGACAGAAGATTTAGGTTAGATGTTAGGCAGAAATTCTTTATTCAGAGTATGGTGAAATTATGGAACAGGCTGCCCAGAGAAGTTGTGGACATCACACTCCTGGAGATGTCCAACACCTGGTTGGATGGTGCCCTGCACAGTCTGCTATGGGGGGTGGCAACCCTGTCCAGTACAAGGGGACAGGAATTGGATGATATAGATGACTTTTAAGGTGCCTTCCAATCCAAACCATTCTATGATTAAGAATGCTGACAGTCTTGCATTTTAATCCACAATATCTTCACAGGCTAAGACCCTAGGTTAGTTTCAGGGATTTAGAATTTAAACGATCTCTTCCTAGTTTTAGTGTGGCTGTTATGATTATATCTTAAATCAGTGTTAACTTTTGTAAAAAATTCTTTTCTCTTTATAAGCTGATTTTTTGAATCATGCTATTGGGGGCATGTATAGAGGCAAATGAACGAATCAGTGAAGAACAATCTTTTATTTTATTCTCTCCCTTACTTGTGTTTCATTTATCATCAAGATAATGAAGTGTCTTATTTGAAAAAAAGGCATATGGCATTGAATGTTTCAAGTATTGTTAAAAATATGAAAAAGAAATTGTTTTTTCTCTGCTCTGTTGAATTAGAACAAAAAACTTGGATGCCTCTTCCCCAAAGAGTTACTCCCTTGTGTTTTTCCATGCAAATGGAATATGCATACACTCTAAAGTTTCAACCACTGTAAAAGTTGCTCATACTGTATCACTATTACAATACAAAGCAATGTGAATGGAAAGAAAATCTGGGCCTGCATCAGAGCAATAACTTTGAACAGTCTTTTTGATTGCCTCTTCCTTGCTAGTTGTAGAATCATAGAACGGGTTGGAAGGCACCCTCAAGATCGTTCAATTCCATCACCCCTTTCATGGATATGATTGTCTTCCACTAGATTAGACTGCTCAAAGCCTCATCCAACCTGGCCTTGAACATCTCCAGGGATGGACATGCATAACTTCTCTGGGCTACCTGGACTTCTGGAAGGAGAATGTCTTGCAATGTTGGAAACAAGGGTCTTCAGCTAGTTTAACCAAGGTCTTACTTTTACTTATGAGAAATAGGTATGATCTCATTAAAGTGACACAAGCAAGCAAAATTTCCTAAGCAGAGTTAGTCACTTAAAATCTACTGAGGTACCTTTATGTACATCGCAAGACATTTCTGCATGTACATAATTTGTGTTTTGATAAGCCACTGTCTCCATGAAGATTCTAATTTAGAGGTTCTGAAGACATGAGATTTTAGCATGGCCAGGTATTGGGAGGCTTTACTTCATGTGGAGGTTTTAATTTTGATTGCTTTTATTTTTTATTAAAGAAATATTAAAAGTGATTTTATTTTAATAAATTAATTAATAAAAAACAATATAAAGCAGAAAAAGAAAAACGAATAAAACATGATTAACAGAAAGTTTAGCTGGTGAATTTAAAAGATATGTTGATTTACTTTTGATTAAAAATAGCATATAATTTTTCATAATTACATTAAAAGTGAGTAAATCATTCTTACATATTGATTCTTTTTTTTTCAGCGTGTTCTGCCTAGGTATTGAGAGAGAACACTAAGATATTATGAAACAGTTTATTTAGTCTTGAGTAAAGATAAACCCAGGGATCAATAGTGAAGTGCTTTAAAATGGAATGAAACAGTAAATACTAAATATTCTCCTTGCTCTTTTGGGTTGGGTTTTGTTTATTCTATACAGCTTGCAAGAGCGGCTCTTTATACTGCAATCTGTTATATATATGTAATTCACCCAGTTGTGAATGTTGCAGTCTGCTGGATGAGTTGTTAGAGCTCTTCTAAGAAAGGGGAAAAAAGAAAAAGTGTGCATGGGGGGAACTGATGACATTGCCACAATAATTGTCCACATAACTTTCTTTGAGGCTTTTCTCTAGAGCCTATGTTGTTCATGTCCTTTTTTTGCATAAGTAGCAGCTTTTGCTTCTCTAATATCTCTTTGTAGGTGATATCTCTTTATAGTCTGGAGACTTTATTATTATTATTATTTTAATATGTCTTCCCCTGTTGCAGGAACGATGGATTATTGTGAGGGTACCAAATACTCTGAGCATTTGTTTACATAAGAGATGAGGTTGAGTATGTATGCAACTGGCACTGGATAGGCCCCATTCACCATTCTGTTGCAGATAATTGTGTACAATAAAATGCCAGCTCCAGCATCTGTGTTCGTAGCAAGATGGAATCATGCTCCCTGTTTTACATGGCCATTATAATTCACAGATGTTTGCTGGTGGCTAGTGCTGTACAAGCTGCGAATCTTTATATCAGGATTTCAAAGAACAATATTCATGCTCTGCCTAGAAAGTTCAGTCCTGCAATAGATATAAAAACTCTAGTCTGTATAGTGCTCTGTCCTGAGTTGATGCTAAGTCCAAAACAAACTTTGTAGGGATATTATCAACCTGTCTCCCATTACACACTGCTGGACCTGGGTCAACTTTAATAATGAAGTATATAGGAACACAGAATTAAAATCAATAGGAGTATACACATTTCATAGAACAACACACAGTGACTGTTGAAAATCCTGTGACAACAGCCTAAACATACTAAAATATATATACATATACACACATATATACCTGTCTCTCAGCATCTACATCCACTGAAGCTTAAGAACTTCATATATGAATTCATATGCAGAAATTAAGAGCAAGCTATAGAAATCAGTTCTCCAATCAGAATGTAACATATCATCATGAATAAAAAGGAGTCTCACAATCAATCTCTCATTGTACTCGGGGAGCTTTACGAGATAGCATACTTGTAAAAGAATCGTTCTTCAAAAGTACGAAGAATCCGAGGTACTCTCTAGAGAGATAAAGAATAATCATTCATGACTCATTTTTATATGCTGTTTCTCTGGCAACAGCAACACTGAGACCTACAGAACAGTGCAAAATTTATGAAACTACCTAATAAGATTTGTCTATAGTTGTTAATGAAACAGTAGTTGCATAAGTCAGATGTTGGTATGTTCAGTTTTTATTACAAGCAAGATGAATCTGAAATGAGATTCTCAGGTGCATCATAAAATAAAATACTGTTGTTCTATAGCTCTTCCCAGTAATTTGTAATACCAGGACTTGATTTTACTAGCTTGTACTTCCATTCCAAAATTTCACTTTTAATACTCAGTCTGCCACTTAATTTTGACTTAAAGCCATAGAACTGTAAAAAAAAAAAAATGTTGCAAAGGATGCTTGGAGGTCATCTAGCCAAACCTCCTGCTCAAAGCAAAACTAATTTCAAAGTTTACGTCAGGTTGTTCACAGCTTTGTCCAGCTGAATTTTGAAATTCACTTTTGATGGAAACCTATTCCAGGTTAACCACACTTATTGAGAAGAAAGTTTTCTTTATATCAAGACTGAGTTTAACTTGCTGTAACTTATGTCCTTTTGCTGTACACCTGAGATGAGTCTTACTTCACTCTTACTTCACCTTCTCTACAGTTTCCCTTTAGACTGTGGAAAACAGCAATTAGAGTTTCATTTAGTTTTCTTCTCTCTAGAGTAATTAAACACAGCTCTGTCAGGCTCCCCTCATATGCCATGTCTGTGTCCCCTGGGCATTTCAGTGTCCTCTGCTGGACTCTCTCCTAATCATGAGTCATAGTTTTTCGCAGCACATAAATATGCAAGTCTTCAAGACTGACTACTTGTAAAAAAAAACCACAACAACTCACCTCTTTTGATGGCACAATAAAATTCTTTTAAGTGAGTTCTGTTGCTGTTATTTGACCTCTGATAATATCAATTCTCTTGACACTATGCATGAGCCATCTTCCTATCACTGCACAAGAAGCTGAACACAGGAAAACCAAGGGCTGTAATATACAGCATACTGTAGTGAAACAACAGAGGAAAGTGATATTTTTGCACTGATTAGAAATTATTTTGATTCCTTGAAATATTTGAAGATTTTTATTTTTTTTTTCTTAAGAGTACCATTGTGTACCATTTCTTAGAGTAACATTGTGTCATTGCTATATAAATCTTGGACTTATTCTTACATTCTTTATTACACTGAATAATCTCATTTCAGTTTCATATCTTTGCTGCTTTGTTGCTTGTTTGGACAGCCATGGTAGACAGATCTACAGAGCTCAAATGCTGTCTGGGTCCTCTACTGTCTAGGTATCTGAAGCAGACAAATGATAAGTTAAATTTTACTACAACATGCTTTTATTTTTCTTCACAAAGAGACCTCATACAACGTTTTCATGACAAGCAATTTATATTTTACTTTTTTTTCTTTTTCCCCAGCAAGTCTTTTGGACAACTGAAATCATTTCTTGTGCCCAACATTGCAGGTTGTCACACTTGTTACTTGTCCTTGTGATTCTCAAAGAATTTATGATTTCAGATTGAGTACAGTAGGACTACGGCACTGTAATTTTTTTCTGCCAGTAAGTGAGGTATATGAAACAGCCCAAAAGGTAGAAAGTTTAAACTAAATCTTGTTTCTGAGAATACTTGTCTCCTCTTGCAGTATTTTGGATACTCTAATGTGTCCATATAATTAACTTGTCCACAATCCACACTCTATCTGTTCTTTTTTTGGGATTGTGTCACTTCTTCTGTATGACACACCCATTCAGCTGTGTCTTGGGTTAACTGGGTTGTTCTTTTGACCTAGTTAGAGTTACAATTTGCTCTTGCTGTGGACTTAATTTCCATAAGCACTGCAGCAATTTGTTTCTTGGTCTTCTCTTACAGGAATTAATTCTACTTTGCTTAAAATAAGTACATTTAGTTTTTATATGCAGCCCTAAATTAATAAATGTCTTTACTGATGTAGATAGGTAAAAGTTTAAATTACCCTAGAATGAGATAATGACATTAAAAAAATACTAATTACTCACATAAATTCTTACTTATGCAGCGCCACCTTCCTTCTACTCTATGAGATACTGAGTAGCTCTGCTTTTCTCACAGATGTTGTCCAGTATTTCAGATAAGTATTTTGAGAGAGTTTAGACAACTTCAATTTGTCTATGATTGCCCAGCATTCAGCTGTCTGTTTGAATGTCAATTCTGGCTAGAGCAGATCAAGGAGACCAGGATACTGGGAGCACTGACTTTCTAGGGAGCTTTTCTTGTTGAATGGTTTACATGAAGTAGGAAATTATCCAATAAAATCTATCTATTCTGATTGTGATTACAATATTCCTCCCAGCTCTGATACAGGTCTTAGAAATTTGTTTGGTTTTATGGGACTAGAACAGGAATTAGAACAGCATAGGATATGCAAATAGCAAAATTCTGAGAGATTTCAAGACAAGTTTATTGGGACGGAGACTTTTCTTTCCATTCGCTCATAGTGTTCATTAAACTTTCCTCACTTGGACAAAGCTGTCATTACAGGAATCTGGCAGTACAAAGGATGCAGTTTACCTTCCTGTACCCATTAAGTTCTTTCACAGCTTTGCTTGAGTGGTGTAAAATAGTCTTAGTGAGAAAAAGCCTGGCCCTAGGATAGCAACTTCTGTGAAAGAGCTAAATACTGGCAATCAGCGCTGGCCTGTTGATGAATAATCGTGCCCTGCAAGATTTACTATTCACATCAGGTACAGGTGCAATAAGCACTACTTACTACATACATTTTTTTCTGCAAACAAATGCTATTCAAACATCTCTGTGAGTTTGATAAATGATTTATTTGCACAACAAGGTGTGAGAGAGGTAGAAGCTGACACATCAATATGTAAATAAAACATTTGCCAGACTTCTCTAGTGATTCTAATAGTTCTCCATTCATTGGAAGAGCAGTCTGGGAGCAGGTAAGCTGAGCTATCAATGTTAATAATATCATAATACAAACTGATGTGGACAGATGCCACAGTTTATGTCATTCCAAATGATTTTATATGTGCGTATGAGAACCTTAGTTTTGTTAAATGAGCTTTCATATGTTTGAAGCTTTTATTTCTTTTTCCACCTGACAAACTGCTATGCTGTTACAAATTAGATTAGTGACACAGGGAGTACCTTATGTTTCTTCCCACAAGCATTTTGCAAGGTATTTTGAGAAAGAAAAATTTCTGAAGGGGCTTGGAAATGCCTGACAGAGCAGCTTCCAGTGGAACAGAACAGAGTGTCTGTAAGCTGCAGCCATTATTTATTAGGTTTGTTGGGGTTTTTTTGTTTGTTTTTTTTGTGTGTGTTTTTTTTATTTATTTTTTAACTGTGCAGGATATAGCAGAAAATATAAATACACAGTTACTGTTTCTTAAACTTTCTAGTACAGTTATTAACAGCAACATGTTTGGCAAAATTATCCAACCTTGTTTTAAATATTCTTCTTAAAACCTGTGATGTCTATCTGTCTATCTGGGGAGGGTGAGAAGAAACACGTGCATGCACATGAAATCTGAGCCTTTTGTCACTCTCTGCTTTAATGAGTAGCTGAGCAGGTCAGGCTAGAAAAAAAATGTAAGTGGTGTGTAGTGTTAGTCTTTTGGAATATATTATGTTTCTTAGGTGAAGTATCAAGATCAAAGTACTTGTATTTTAAATAACACAACAGAAGCTTTTATAAACAGGTTTTCATATGGCATGGATACATACAGTGTCTAGCCCTGAGCATGGGAAGACTGCTCCAGCCAGGCAGGAAAACATGGAGTCAGTGAGGACTGTGAAGCCCACCTTTGGCTTTTATCTTTGTATTTACAGGAAATGGGTAGAGTGGGTGAGAGGACCGCACTGTTCAACCCCCCAAGATTGTTACCATTATGAAAACACATTTTCCAAGCAGACTGCAGAGCTATGAATTTAATTAGTGTATTATACATTCTTGTATCTACATAGAGATAAGCAAACTAGTTTGTTCTAAGGGATACCTTTGCAAGGATGATTTGTAAAAGCATAGATGAAAAATATTCACAAATCCCTTCTACTTAATCATACTTTCTCTGTCTTTGAAATGGTCACAGTGCTGTGATACTGTTGTTTGAAAAGAAATGTTTCTCATTCTTGCCAGTGTTAACAATCAAGGTCACAACATCAGTCTGAGATTCCATGATTACAATTAATTACCCCCACCCATTTGTGTCTTTCTGTTATTTGCATCACAATACTGTCTGTGATTATTTAATCATGCACTAAATCACCTACATAAATCCTTGCTTTGCGGGAATAGAGAACAGATGTTTTTTAGGAGCTGAATCAAAGGTTTTTAGTTAAAAAGCTTGATGTCCATAGCTCCTACCTAATTTGCTGCAGATGCTAAAGATGAGGCAATATAGAGCAGTGAATATAGATTTGGAAATGTGGTGGTTGTTGTTGTTTTTTGTTATTGCTCTATTGTTTCAGAACACAGCAGAAAGGTTTTGAAAAAGTAAATTATTATTGCAATCAAAAAGTAAAACAAATAAAAGGCAACTATGTATATATATATAGCTATATAAATTAATAAACTGTATCTAAGTCTTTTCTTGCTGATGTAGTAGAATTTAAGAAGCAGATATTTTAAAGGAAGGGTCAAAATGCTAATATTCGAATACTCCATTTCTTGTGATGCTGTGCACTGTGATCCTATACAGGTGTATTCTGTTTAAATGCCTCTCATGATCTTTTCTCTTAATCTCTTCTAAATTTATTGACTCTATTTATTTGCTCTAAAACTATGTTTTCTGTCAAATTTTCCACTTGCTGAAGAACGACCTGCAGACATGAGAATTTAACTGTGCAAAGAGAAAGTCTACAGGTTTTGCTTCAAATATATTCTATCAAATGTTATATTCCTGTTCATTCCACATTTTTTTTAATGTAGTTGTGGAAGTCTTACCCAGTTTTCCCAGATAGTTGATAATATTAAGTTTTTTTGTTTAGTTACCAATCTTTCCCCACCTGCTATTTGACTTTCAGTAATGCTTATCAGCTGTCTTCCGTTGTCAGTGAGAACTTTCCCTTACATGTACAAAGTAGTCTAAAATTGTAATTAGTTCATTAAGTCAGTCCTAAGTCTTTTCAAACTGGTTATCCTGAGATAACAACACTTTTAATGCATTCAGTTTTAAACTCTGAATCTCAGTTTCACATATATAACGGAAATATATTCCTTTATTTGGGAGGTGAAATATATTTTACAGGAGTACTGCAGAAATGAGTGTTGATAAAGAACTGACATCTAAACTGTGAAATCTCATAACGTCTCCCTGCTTCATATCTGATGCTAGGTCTAGACCAACCACACTGTTTCTATGAAACTTTGGTGAGAAGTAGAAACAAGCACCTGATCTATAAGAAAATATTTTGTGCTCTGGCTTGATGCCTGATTTATTTAATCAGAAGGATGAAGTCACATAACACAGCCTTTGTTCAGCTGGAAAGAGGTAATTGGCTGGATGGTCACACTGGAAGATTTGCAGTCAATGGTGACAAGTGATGCTCGTCAGAGATTTATACTGAGACTGGTATTATTTAACATCTTTGTCAGTGACATGGACAATGGGATCGAGTGTGCTTTTAGCAAGTGTTCAGATGACACCAAGCTGAGTGGTGTGATTAAATTGCTGGAGAGAAGGGATGCCATTCAGAGGAACTTTGACAAGGCTCAAAAAGTGGGACCATATGAACCTCTTGAACTTTAACAAGGCCAAGTGCAAGGCCCTGCACCTTGATTAGGTCAATTCTAAACATGAGTATAGACAGGACAATGAGTGGATTGAGTGTGGTCCTGCAAATGAGGAGTTACTGATTTGGTGGATGAAAAGCTGAATGTGAGACAGCAGCTTGTTGTCACAGCTCAGAAAACTGATTGTATCCTGGATTGCACTGAAAGCAGCATGACCAGCAGGTTATAAGAAGTGATTCTTCCCCTTTACACTGGTCTCATAAGATCCAACCTGCAGTACTGTATTCAGCTCATGGGGCCTCAGTATATGAAAGACATGGACCTGTTGGAACAGGTCCAGAGAATTGTCACTGAGATGATTGTGGACCATGAAGAGTCTAGAGCAGCTCTCCTATGAGGACAGGCTGAGAGAGCTGGAGTTCTTCAGACTGGAGAAGTGAAAACATATAGCAGCCTTGCATTACTTAAAATGGGCCTGTAAGAAAGATGTAAAGAGACTTTTAAAAAGACCAGTAACTATAGTAATTGTTTTGAACTAGAATTAATAGTTTTAAACTGAAAAACTGTAGATTTTGATTAGACATAAGGAAGAAATTCTTTGCTATGGGGGTGATGAAGCTGTGAGACAAGCTACCAGGAGAAGTTACTGATTCCTCATTCCCAGAAATGTTCAGGGCCAGATTTGATAGGGCACTAAGGGAAGAGATTGTGCAATTAGATGGTCTTTAAGGTCCCTTCCAACTAATGCCATCCTATGATTTCATGTTTCTGTAATTTGACTCCCATGATAGGTGTTCAGCTTTGGACTCGATTTCTAGAAGCGTGAATGAGCTCAAGTGTTACTTTCCTGAAAGCTAACATGGTGCAAAAGTTTACCATTTTTCAAAAAAGTTAGAACTTCTCTAAGCATGTCTGGCAGACTGTCCCTTCAGGATATAAATCACCATAGCAACGTCAGGGGTGGAGACCCAGAGAGTCTCAGGTGTGTGAGAGGTATTCCTGCTCCCTTGGGCAGGAGGATCAACCATCACTGAACATGCAGGGCATGTGGAGCTGGCTGGTAGTATCAAGGCTGCTCATTAATGCATTAATCAGGGTACTTACTGATCACTTGTGTAACTTCAATGCCGGCATAATTCAATAGCAAGATGTTTTATTTCAACAACTGTAGATGGCAAAATATTGAAATCCGTATTGGAGGTAGTAGCATAGCCTTGTGTGTTATGAAGTCTGCTCAAAAATACAGCCTCCTCTTTTATTATGTTGGCCCACAACGTCAGAAGCAGATGTTGGTGGTGTGGCAGTAGAGGTTGTACCTTCCCCCAATATCCTGTTACATTTTGTTGTCATGCAACAGATGTCAGCAGAGGGGCAGTCTGACAAAATGATGTCTGATGTAGAAATGCACATAAAGTAAAATGTATGGAATTGAATTCCTCCATGTGGAAAAAAATGGCACCCAATGACCTTCACTGATGCTTGTTGAATGTTTAGGGAGATGAAACAGTGGATGTGAGCACAGTGAGGGGGTGGATGCTGCATTTCAACAATGGTGACAGCAACAGTGGGTCACCTCCGCTGGTGCAGATTTTTACAAACGAGGTATGCAGGCTTTCATTCATTACTGGTAAAAAGTGCACAGCTAATGGTGGTGACTGCATTGAAAAAGTGCCTTGCATCTGTGAGTTTGCTCTACCAAGTAGTGTTATTGTGCTCTTTGCATCTGTTGTACTTTTCATGGAAATTAATAGGAGGCATTAATTCCAGAGCAAGCTACATATTTCACACGTGAGAAATGATTTGTTCTGGTGTGGGGTTTAGCTGGCTTTTTTTTTTTAGATACTTGCCTTAGATACAGCACTTTGTGCCAAAGTGGAGTAAACACAGAACCCTACCTGCTTTGGCAGGGGGGTTGGACTCGATGGTCTCTGGAGGTCCCTTCCAACCCCTACAGTTCTGTGATTCTGTGACCATAAGAGAAATAAGCACTTTTCTACACTCACATGGTGAACAGTAGGTAGTAAATATAGCCACATGATAAGTGAGTGAGGATAGAGACTAGGACCAAATACTTAATGACAACCCTTCCTCTTTTTCTTTTTTTTTTTTTCCCTTTAGATATATAAATAAAATTTAATATATTAAATATATATATATTATATAAATTTTATATATAAATAAAATTTAATTAATCTCAGTTGTTTCAAGATAAACTGGATTGGATACTTAAAATTGCCAAAATCTATTTTTAGGTTCGAGATGTTCAGGTATGTGTCACTTTTCTTTGTTTTCTCTTGTCAAGGACGATATTTATTTGAATAAGTGTGTCGAAATATAATTTCTGACCTTTTATGGATATCAAGTCAAAATATAAAGTATTAACAAAGGTTGTTATAGTTAAATTCAACACAGATAACAATTTCAGTTTTTCATCAGTAAGGTCAGCAGGGAATTGGAACAAAATGTTTTCATTCAGACTATGCTTTATGATACCTTTCTGCCAAAACCAACAGAGACTATCAGAATTGACTGTACTACTTGAAAAAGAAATTATATTGATCTTTCCTTCTGTTGTTAAGTCCAAGTTAGTGAATTGACTCCATAAACATCATGAATGTTGTGCTGAGTTCTGAGATTTGTTGTTTTTGTCATATGTTGATTTACACGTGTATGAAGCTGAAAAGTAATGGCACTACATCATTTCAGCTAGCTGTCAGTGTGTGTTATAGCTAGAATTCTGAATTTCAGATATGAACACTTGTTTCTGGAGGCTTTCTTGAATGTGAGAGAAAATAATGATGAAAAGAGGAAGGCAAGTTCAGAGGTTAAAGGTAGGAGATTTCTCTTGTAATGTAATATATTGTGTTCCCTCTCCTCATAAATTTTATCTATAAGCCACTAGCTAAAAGTTGACATCAATGTGGCTATAGACAAAAACAGGGAATGTGTGCAGTGCTGGAGACCACGGTGCCTGGATGCTCTGAAATTTTTCATTTCTGCATTCAGAGCACAATGACAGACTCCAGCTGTCCAATCATTCAGTGATAGCATCTCTTGCACTTTCCTCTTCTTTCAGTGTCAGCCATTTTTGCTTATCATTGTTTCTACTTAAGCCTGTTGTGATGAAGCCAGGAAGCAAGAAGAGAAGAATGAATTCATTCTAATAAGAATATCTTTTTATCCCAGCCTTTCAATTTCTTGTTTTTGTCTCCCAAAATCTTCAGAGAGGAGTAGAACTAAGAGCTATTAGAGGCTTTTTATTTTAAAGTATGCAAGCACAAACTGTACTACCTACTGAACAGATTAATGGTTAAAATTAAGAAATCCAGATGACTGGATAAAGGATCTTCTTATGGCAGCATTACATAAAATGTCATTAGCATCGTGCATCTCCTACCTTAAAAAAAAAAAAAAAAAAAAAGAAAGCAGCAAAAAAACAAACAACTAAGTGATAACAATTGCTGTATGTTGTGTTGTAGTCAATGGCATCATTGCATGTTTATCTTGCTTTGAAACTACTTACTGAATCAGAACTGGGGGCAGAGGTACCTGCATATACAGTGAAGATGTAAGTGCCCTTGGTATGTGAAACAGCAAGTTTTCTTTTGTAAGCTTAAGTGGTGATGGCCTCTTGTCCACTTGTGCATGTTCTCTGATTTATAGCCACAAACTCAGGTGCTGAAATTCATCTATATTATACTCCTAATGCCAATGTGCTCTTCTGGACCTCACTGCATGGTCAGAAAAGAGTGCCAGAACTCTCAAGTTAGAGTTGCATGTGAGGGCCAGAAGGGTCTTATCATCATCTTACTTTTTCTTCTATGAAACTAGCATATATAATTTTCCATAGATTGTAACTTTTATTTGAGCAAAATATTTAGTTTTTAATGTAGAGAGCAGGTAATAATGTCTGCAATATCACTTGATAAATTATTAAAAAATGATTATATTCTTGCCACTGCTTATGTATGTTTAAACTGTTCTTGTTAAGATCTCATTTCTTTCATTAGGTTCTTTTTTTTTTTTTCCTACTAAACTAAGTCAAACCATTGCCTATTTATTCATTCATTTATTTATTTATTTAAAGATAATACCTTTAAACTGCTATTATGTCAGACCTTAACCTGCTTATAACTAAACAAGAGAGATTTAACTTCTCACTGTACAACATCAAATGATTCAATTTGCTCTTTTTAATTCTCTCAGTGTTTCCAGCATTATTAGAACTGGACAGGACGCCAATATAAAATTAGAAAAGAATGAATTATATTCTGTAATCTGTATCAATTTATATAAATCTTTTTCCATGCTTCCATTTTGTGAACTATACTCTGGGAGCATATAAAGGTGAAAACAAGAAATCTGAAGAGGCAAAATCTGGACTTCTCACAGGTGACATTCACAAACAGAGCCCTGCCGCTAGAAGCTCTAAGTCTCTTTAATTTAACTTAATACTTAGGAATGGGAATTAAGTTATTTCAAAATGAAATTTGTTACTCTTTGTGTCACAGGGATGGAATAAAATAACTTCCTGTAATGGAAGTAGCAAAGCTACCAGAATTTGAGTGTTTCTCTCATCCAGTACTGAAATGATTTAAGTTTACTGACTGCTGCAGTAATAAGCTGAATGTTCTTACTCAGAGAAATACTGATTTATATTAATGACCTCAGTGCTAGTGATCTGAGGCTTACTTTGTCAATAATCCAGAATAGGTGTTTTATCAAAGTGGAGTTTTTGCTTTCTTGCAAGGTTTTTCAAAATCTTCAAAACTAGCATTTTTGCTGCTACTAGTGGTAGAGATACTGAAGTTAAATGTTTAAAATGTATCTCGAATATGTTCTCTGTGTGGAAGAGAAAAAGACTTTAATATATGAGTTAGGGAGGACTACTTTTTCCTCAGGAAAAAAACCTCAAACAAACAAAAAACCCTAATGGTATTGCAAAAATAAAGTGAGAAGTTCATAAACGGGAGCTGTTTGGAACCAAGGACTGTAGTTTAAAAGTCTCACTTTTAGAATCTCATGATACATTAAATTGATCTACTTTATCCAACTGATACTGCTGACCCTAGTTAAATGTCTAACCCTAACTAATTCATATCAGTGTGTGCTTGAGCAAGAGGAGTAGAATGTAGATTTTTGATGCGGGGAAGAGGCACAAGTAAGAGAAAGAAGGTTTAATAGGGGTAAAGAATCAAAAGACAGGACTTGATACTGTTGCATTCTTCAATGCACTCAGGCTCTCCTGGACTTTGAAAACTTTTCTGTAGAACGAATACACAATACTGTAAACCTCTGTATTTAGTCATCTCATTTTCATGTATTGCAAATTAGAAGAATGTGAAAAATATGGATTTTAGCTGTTACAATCTTTGTAGTTTCAGTGTTCTCCTTGCTTTACAGCAGAAAAGTGTTTTGAAAAAAGTTAACCTTTTCCTTTAGCAAAGAGAATGCCTTAATTGAACAGCAGATACTAAAATAGCTACGGGCACTGAATATCTTGAAACTGATGTTCTAATTCCTGTAAATTCAGGCATCTGCCATTCTTTTTATACCAAGGTTAATTCATACACAGACCTTCTGAGAAATAATTATCTTTTCATTTGTTCAGATAGATCAGCTCCATGGACCTTAACTCACAGCTATCATTTGCAATCTGCTGTGTAGTTTTCTCACTATTTCAGACCGTTTTTGTGTTGACCTTTAAGGCAACAGCATAATTAAGAACACTGGTGCTGTTCTGTAACTTTAAATTCACTACATCAACAAGTTCATGGTGTAAAAAGGCCACTAACACATCCATTAGGTCAATCATGCTCTTTTGAAATCAGTAGCAAAAGCCACAATGATCTCAGACATTGGAAATTACTTTTATTCACAAAATCATAGGATAGCAGAGGCTGGAAGGGACCTTTGGAGGTAATATATACAAACTCCAAGCTCAGAACATGGGGTACTTGTGTGCAGTTGGGTTTTGAAGATCTCCAAAGATGGAGAGTCCAGAATATCTCTCAGTAACCCAGTCTAGTATTCAGACGCCCTCACAATATTAAAAACAAACAAAAAAACCCCTTGGTCTGTGCCCATTGCTTTTTGTTTTTCACTAGCCACTGCAGAGGAGCCTGGCTCAGTTTATTCCTCCCATCAGTATACATACATATGCATAAGGTCCACCAGAACTTTCTCTTCTCCAAGCTGAAAAGCTCAATTCTCAATCTCTCCTCATTTGAGAATTTTTCCAGTGTCTTGATTATTCTTGTGTTCCTTTGCTGGATTCACTGCATGTCCATGAATCTCTGGCTATGGAGGAATGGGGATTTGGACCCAGCAACATAGGTGTGGCCTCATCACTATTTCATAGTGGAGCAGGATCGACAATCTTAGCCTGTGGTAAGACAGTCAGCTTACCCAGGGGGCTGTCAGCTTTCTTTGCAAGGAGATCACGTTGAGGGCTGTGGTCACCTTGTCATCCACCAGAACCCCAAGGCCTTTTAACTGCCATAATAAAGAACAGATTTTGGCAATAGTTTTTAAAGAATTTGGAAGTAGGAAAATAAAAGTTTTTACAAATATATTGGTTATCAGCATGTTTTTCTCAAGTTCAAAATAATAATAACAATAATAATAAAGCTGAAACTAAGAAATTAATAACACATTTAAGCTTAAAGTTCAGCTTACACTGTTATTTCAGTGTGAATACAAATTGCCTGGTATTTGTTTTAAAACTTATGCCTATCTATTCTCTTCCCTACATCTAATTCCATCCTGTAATTTAGTTTGCTAGGATTTTTCTTAGGAGAAATAATACCAATAAATGCATGCTTTTATAACATAAAAGACAAGATAAGGAATTGGATTAAAATTATATAGATACAAACCATTACCTGTCAGACTAAGACAACACAGATTGCTGCTTGTCAAGAGAGGGAGGAGAATATATTTGTACCTTCTCTACCTGATTAAGTTTCATAGAATAATCAGGAAAGCTTTTCTGCAGAAAATAAAAGTTACTTTTTGAACTTAATTACATATCAGCACTAAATGACATCAATTAAATTCTAACAACCTGTAATGCACTTTTAACAGGAATCCTAAAAACCTGTAATTTGCTAAAAAGGTAATTTTGTACCTAAATTAAATTTTAATTATTTTACACACATCTTGTTGATATAAAGCTCACAGAGGCATTGCATGTAGCTTGAAGGTTTTGGGTTGTTGTTTCTGGGGGGACGGGTTTGGTTTTGGTTGTTGGTTTTTTTTTTTCCCGTAAAATGAATTTATATTGAATTTCTTTCCCTTGCAAATATTTCAAAGGTTTCTTTTGTATCCTTAGCAGACAGCTTTGGTGAGTGACACTGGTTTTTGGATTAGTAACACATATAGAACAGAATCCAATGAGTTTAGCTTGGTGAGTGCTCAAAATCTATCACAAATGCACTGGGGACTCTTTTGATAAGATCGGTATATTGTAATACCAGGGATCCTTGAAGCAGCTATACCTGTTGGCAAGATGTGTTTGTGGTGGGAGTTGAAATGTTCTTCTGCTGGCTCTACTGTGGCAAGTGCCATGTGTAGGGGAGGCTTAATATGGTACTGAAAAATGGTGAAAAGAAAGAATGTCAGTTATGAAAAATATGAATTTGATATACTCCAGATCTGTCTATCATAATTATGAATGCTGTCTTTGATTTCATCGTGACTAAGGTTGAGATGTTCTCAAAGTTTGCTTAGGGAGTGGACTGAGAATTTTCTAAGCAGTGAAGTGAGGAAGAAATCCTCACAAGCCTCCATCTATTAATATCTGTCTAGTTAGGACCCTCTGAATAAGGGGAAGAATGCAAAAAGGTTACTTTGATTTCAAGACAACAATTTTGTTTCAGATATCCTGAAATTGATGAATGTTTTTACTGAAAAACTGGGAGTTGGATTTACTCAGTCTTGAACAGTAGACAGTCTTCACATATTTCTCCATCATGCTTTTAAAGGTCTCACTGAATTCTTAAACCTAGCAGGATCAGGAAATACAGTGAAATCCTTTATTTCTTTTATTTATTATTCTCAATGAAAATATAAATATTACTATTAAATAAATACTACTATTACTATTTATATTATTAAATATACATTTAAGCAAGACCCCACAAAATCTTTAAATGCAAAAATGAAACCATACCTTCTGTTTGTGGGATTAATCTTACCAAACAGTTAAAGAGAAGAACTCTGGCTCTAAGGCATAGACTATGTATGGGCTGACATGTCGTTCTGGGGAGGGTGAGAAGAAAGACGACTAGTAGGAGTATTTTTTTTCCATTCTGAAAGAACCTGTCATGAAGTTTATTGGGTAGCAAAATCTTGTCTGGTCTCTATCTAATTCAGGGAAAGATGTTATCATAGAATCATAGAAAAGCAGAATGGCCTGGGTTGAAAAGGATTATAATGATCATTTAGTTTCAAACCCTCTGCAGTATGCAGGGTCACCAACCACTAGCCCTTATATACAAGGGCTTTTCATTCGTTCATTCATTCAATTTAGGGAGAAAATAATTGTAGCAAATCAATGGTATTTTATGACATTAATTTAATGTGTGGTAAAGTCTAATTCATAAAAGGACATTTTAATTGCATGGCAAAACAAAAAATGTTTACAGGCACTTTCTGGAAACAAGCAATTGCTAAACATGAGCAAGATGTCCCAGTTTTTCATTAGCCACTGAATAAAGACTTCTTCCAAACATGAAGTAAGAATTTAGTAAAGTGTACGTATTTTCAATAATGAATTTTTTATTGATGCAAAAATTTTGTTTTGCATAAAGAATCTGACTGACACAAACTAAAGAGTCTGCTGACACAAACTTCTACAGTTTATTTTTCAGGAACAGACAGGAACAGATAGGATAAAAAAGGCTAAATACATACACAAACTTTCAGAGGGGGAAGAAATGATTGTGCCATTCCTTTTTGCTACAGACAGATTATTGAATGAAACTAGTGAAGTAAAGTTTGTTGAATTGGAGGCTCAAAGTGACCAAACACAAGAAGAGATTACAGAGCCAAATTTCCATAGTGGCAGGTACTACTGGAACAGATAATCTGGGGAAGTCATTATGTTTCAGTGTTTGGAGGATTTTAAGGCTCAGACTGCAAAAGCCCCAGCAGTCATTAGCCCTGTTCTGCATGGGGAGGTGGGGCAGGACAAGTCCTAAAGCACCAGTCTAGTTAGTTAGCAGTTTTATCAGTCTCTGACTACTTTTGTTTTTTATTTGTGCAAAAAAATGCCATGCATGGAGGACTGAGCACAGGTCTTCTTCAAAGGCTCTAATCAGTATATTTGTCTGAGTGAGAGAAAGGGGAAGCAACAGATTTGCTGAAACATTCCATGAGGATGTAGAGATGATAGAACCCAGAAGTGTTCTGCTTCCTCAGTGTTTGATTACTGAACCAGTAGAGAAAAGAAGGGAATATCTCTATGTCCTCCTCTGATAGTTTTACAAACCCAGCCCTGATAACTTCTTCTCATTTGAGAGTCTGGTGAAACTTAAGTAAAATTATTGTTTGAGATGACAGAAATCACATTTTGGTGGAATTTTAAAATATTGAATACTCTTTTTCTGGTTTTAGTGAAAACCTGCAGAGGGTTATGAAAAAATGTTTACAGAAAAGCTGCATTTATGAAAAACATTATATCTTACATCACATATTGTCTTAATTTACAATGCACAGCATTTCAAATTATGGAGTTTCCTACAGACATTTCAATAAGCATGATTTTGAGAATTTTCTCTCATTTCAAGATATGGTAGGTACTTTACTAATGAAAACTTTACAAGGCTGGGATTCACAGACAGCTGAATAACTCAAAATAAATGAATGGTACAATAAAATCACACTTATTCAATATGGATTCATTTTAAATTTACAAAAAAGAAAAAAGAAAAAAACTGTACAACAGTAAGAATCCTTACTTGTACAGGGCAGTTTTGTTGGTTTTTTTTCCAGATTAACAAACTGAAATTTTGCTTCCTTATCGTCTTTCATTTCTCCCCAGATTCCTCTACATTCATGAAGTGTCAAGCTGGCTAATTTTATTTAACGATTTGAATAGACTATTTCCCCTTGACATTATTCACACACTTCAGCTCATAAAGAGGAAAATAATAGCAACTTCAGTACCTGAAAGGTGATCATTTACAGGCGGTGTTGTACGACCTTTCCTGAAGAAGAATGTAATAAGTCTATTATATTGAAACAATGAAGTGTGTGGGCCTAAAGCTCAAGAGAAATAAGAGCTGCCTTTGTCACAGTCATACAAGGTTCACTGGAAACAATTAGTGAGCAAGACATAGATCCAGTTTGAGAGAAAATAGCTGCCAGTATGGCAGCAAAAATTCCTGCATTTATTTTGTAAATGTAAGAGTTCTTACCATGATTCATTAATAGGAATTTTTAGGCTTCTTTTTTTTTTTTTTTAATATATATAAACTCCTTGCAAAATGTGGAGGCTCTTGAAATGGAGGCTTTTCATAAAGAGGAATAGAGGGGAAGGCAAAGAGTAGATGACAGGGGATGTTTGGACAGAAAGCCAGGTAAGTTCCTACTGATCCATGGTTCTCAGTTACAAGTCTTCGGCATCAGCAGCCCAGGCGTCCCCTGGCATTCATCTCCATTCAGTACTCTGATCTGCAGGACCTTCCTGCATTTCCAACAGCTTTCCTCCAGACAGGATTTTGACCTGCTTTCTAGGCCCCCTTCTTTCTGAGACCATTTTGGTACCAGCTCTTCCTTCTTGGCACCAAAGTCTAACATTTTCTCAGTCTATACGTGGAAGCACATGTGATCAGCTTCCTAGTTGGTGGTTCTGCCTCCTACGTTCTTACCTGTTGAGGATTCAGGATGTCTAGGTATCACCAAAATTTACAAACAGCCCAAATCATCTGCAGCTAGCAAGCAGCAGTCTTCTGCCTGATAGCTCAACAGCTCAGTTTCAGGCATTCACTCATGCAGATACCCAGTTGTCTACTAATTGCTAGCATTCAAAAAATAAGCTATTTTTCCACCTACAGATTTATACTTGGAAAGTAAATTTCCAAGTCCTGTCTTAAAGCATTTTGAACTCAGCTATCTGTAGTGTGGCAGGAGGGGGGTCTATCAGTCCTCTGGACTTTCCTTGGATGACAAGAAATCTGAAAACATTGTTATCACCTCATGTTTGTCAGAAACAAAATGAGAATAAATATACACAGCCTTGAATCCCATTGCAAAATTGAATTCAGAATTTTCGTTAGTCTATACAGAAATCTCTGAAAGAAGACCTTCTTGGAACAAATCCTGAAAAATGAAAGCACTTGATATTGCAGCAAAGTATAAAATATTTGCAGCCATTGTCTTTGACCCGACAGGTCATTGTTTCCTTTTGTATTGCCACTGAGTATACTCAGATGGAAGTGTAAAGCGCAGTAAGTATGGATTGATGGTCAGCCAAAGCTGCATGATGCTTGAGGACACTGAATGCATATTTTAATTTTCTACGTTCTGATTGAGATGAACTGCCTGGATGCATTATGGCTATAAGAAGAAATTGCAAAATGGTCCTATGGGTTATCGGGCTGTCAGCTTTTGACTGACAATAAATCATTCGCCTGTCTGAAAAATAGCAAGAATGGATTCCAGTCAGATGTCAGATTGTTATTCAGCAATTTGTAGATAACACATAATCGTGAAAGAGCCTTGGTACAGTAATTGCCTCTGCCTTGTCTGGACTCTGAATATTATTATTATTCACATTAGCTTTACAGAAATATCTGGAAATCCTGACTGGAAAGTCATACATAAATAGATAGTCTCTGTTCCAGAGAGCTTGTAATACAAAAGGAAAGAGAGGTAATGGCTGAGTGTGATGAGAAAGTGGAGAAGAAATATGAGAGATAATTAAGATGAGCTCATACAGTGATATCAGAAAGCTGTGGCTCTCTATTGGCTTTAGCTGAATATATGTATTTCTGAAATGACTGCTGAAGTCTTTGTAACTACAGCAGAGTGAAACTTATGTGGGGTCAAAATGAGAACTCCATTGTTTCAGGTAGGCTGTGTAGTTACTGAACCAGTCCTCTTAACTGTTCACGGGGTACAATTTGTAATGTGACAGAGGATTTATAAATTCTGAGGCATATTTCCAAATCTCAGTGATGTACTGCTTATTCTCCTGGGTCACTGACCATCTAAGACTTCCTGGGTAATCACAGATGACATGTAACAGCAGTATGTACATATTTCTGTATATATATTTCTAGCTTTTTTATTAATGGAAAAAAAAAAAGTTTTTGCACTTTTTTTTTTTTTTAATTTGATTGGAAAACTACATAAATGTAGCCTTGCTACAGTATTAACTAGAGTAAATCTGAAAGTATGTTCCTCAACTAATGTGTTCATACACAGCATGTAACTATTTTCACATCTCATTTCCTTAGCAGATGAGATAGAAAATTAATTTAGAAAAAAAATCAAATAAAAATAGAGAATTATTTTCCCTTTATTAAAAACAAAAAAAAAAAATCCAACTTGAAAAAAAATGACAACATTTCCAGTGAAATAAAGGCTTCGTGACTTAGCCTTTACTCTTAAATCAACCTTACTCACCCAGGTAGCATAAGACAAGGTAAAAGGTAAATAAATATTCCTCTTAAAGTATATTACTAGATCCATTTACAAGTATAACTAGACTACAGCTAATAACAGGTCTATTTCTTATCTGTCATGAAAGAATGAAAAGCATTAAAAACAAAGTTGTGAACAAAACTGATTCCTAATACATGTAGAAGTACAATTCTGCACTTATTTATTTCAAAATAATTTTAAAGAAATAAAATTTTGAAATAAAATCAAACATTGTTTATCTGAGATTTGAGAATCCAAAATACCCCTGTTTCTTGATGGAATTTCCATCTTAGACAAAAAAAAAATCTCATTCACATGGGTTCCTAAAGCAGACCACTAATTTCCTAAAAGAAGTCTAACAGACTCAGCAAATACTTGGATCTGAATTCCTAATATTCTGGATCTAGCCCATTACATCTCCTGGAGCCGATGTGACCAAACGCATCTTGTGCATAACTGGTCTCAGAGATTGGAGCAGAGGAAGGTTTTGCTCCCCCGTTGGCCCAAAAGCTCACTAAAAATATGCCTAAAGAAAATGGAAAATGCAAAGCTGAGAACAGCTGGAAGTTGGAAGAGGAAGCTATTAAAATGATAGATTAATCATAGAATATGTTGGGTTGGAAAGGATCTTAAAGCCCATCCAATTCCAACCTCCTGCTGTAGCTAGGGTTATCACTCAACAGATCAGGCTGCCCTGGGCCCCATCTAGCCTGGCCATGAATGCCTTCAGAAATGGGGCATTCACAGCTTCCCTGAGCAAAAATCAGTGAAGTCTCTGACTCATGAGATCTCTAAGATGTTGATTGTTGGAAGCGAATAGGACACAACAAGGGAAATATCACTCTGTGTCTTTCTTGCTTCTTAAATGCTTTCCTTAAGAATTTTCTGTTTGTTGTTGCCACTGACATTCTATTTGTCTGGCTGATGGGTAAAATGTCTACGCCTATCCTGGTTAAAAACAAAACCAAAAAAAACCCAACAACCTGGCCATGGACAGTTTATTGTGGCCAGCTGGCATGACACAACCTATTTCCATACAATTAACTCTCTTACTTACCAAATGAGTATGGCTATTTTCAGACAGTCTGTTGGAGATAATTCCTGGCCCATAATAACTGCTAAAGAGTGCAAGCAAGCCCAAGCTTTGTTTCAGCAGTTGCTAGTTCACACAGAGACCTTGCTAACAGTTTGTTAGCATGATATTGGGACAGTGCTCAAGCAGGACCTCTCATGCTGTTTATTATCCTGCTTTAAAGATTATCTTTCCTAAAAAAAAACAACAAAAACCCACCTCTTCCTCTCCTTCTGTGTTGGACCTTAACATATTATAAAGGCATTCTTAATAGAGCATTGGAATGGAGATATGGGTGTGGACTGTCTCCACCTGGAAGCGTTTCTACTCTGAGTAGCCAGAATAAATGAAAATATGACAGATTGAACTGAGATAGATAGTCAAATTCTCCATAGTACAGTACCCTCACACACAGTAGTTAATATGTTGGTGCATGCAGTACTGTCATTTTCAGCTTCCAAAATCTTATTTTCCTTCTTTCTTTGTTAGTTGTACGGTCCTGTTAATTTCCTTTTCCATACAGTGCTTTTGGCTAATACTTCAACTACGTACAGTTTTGCAATGGAATTAAATCACAGAATACATGAAGTATCAGCAATTTCTGGTGACTCAGAATCTAGTGGGAAGACATTGCCTGTTTTTCTCTGCATTAAAAAAGAGAAGTCGTTATACAGAAGGATTAACATGTTCAGGTGTCTTGTAACCTTTCCAAGTGATATGGCAATCTCCATACATTAGATGGGACTTTCAGAGAAATGCAATTTCTTTTGCTAACTGATCTATTTCAGTAAAGATCAAAGAACGATTCAAAAGTCACTAGCACCAGGTGCAGCCTTAAAAATACTTCAGATTGTTATATAAAAACATCAGTATACTCAATCCTGTTGACCTTTAAAATGGCTATAGACATTTATTCTGAATACTTGTAAAGGTGAAGTCTAAATAAACAGTTAAATTGGCGCCACACGTATTCCATTATACAGGGGTAGCAATTCTTCTATAAACCTTAGTTTATAGAACTATATATATTGTTAGTTTTTTGTGTTTTTAACTCACTGATTGATTATTTAATCTTTTGCTGCTGCAAGCACCTGATTATCTAATGAAAAATAACGTAGGAAATCTGGACTGAATCATTCCTAAGAAGGGAAAAGATGTTCATTTAATTTTCCTTTGTGTGATCATGCAATTAAATGAGGCGTAGGTGAACCACAACTACGTTATCAGTTAGAAGAGATCACTGCATGCGCTTTACTATCTTGTGAAACTTGGTCTGAGAATGTGTGATTCTCAGCATGGAAATTTGTGGATTCAAATTTCAGAATATTAAATAAGAGGGATTGTGGGTTTTTTGTTTGTTTTTGGTTTTTTTTTAATCTTAGGCTGAAATCTGTTCTTAAAGCAAAGGAGCCTGAAAAGCAGCTGTATCTTGTTGCCTATTGTTTGAATTTTGCACTTTAAAAGCATTTATTTATGATGAGTATCTAAATACTCCTTGTCCTATATCCTATAAATATCCTATATTTCTGTATGGGATCATCTCTTGTAATATAAATTGCATTTGCCATTTGTGGTGTTCATTACTGGGCTGGCTTTTAGCTTTTTAATAGGGTTAAAAATTATTATTTTTTCATTTACTCATTTCATATTGCTCAGTGCATTTTCATTTACTTTATTTTAGTTAATTTTCATTATTGTAACTCAGAATTATTTTTTCTCTCCAAGAAGAATAAAATTCATTTTTCCACACCACATATAGAAAAAGTTTTTAGATGTTAGTTTGTCTGGTGGCAAAAAGGAAATATGTTGTATTTGGCCAAATAGGTGTGTAATTATAGAAGTAAAAAACAGTTTAAGGATTAGCCCAGCACTGTGTAAGAAATACCATGACTTCCACCATTTTGGGATGCAGTAATGTAATTTTCCTTTTCTGGATACCATTGTTTCCTAATTCTTCAGATTTTTTTTAATACACCACTCCTTGTGCTTAGAGGTGTTAAATGGAAATTCAGTCAAAGCTTTTATATTCATTTACCTTTTCTCAAATGACAGAGGGTACGTATGCTTTGAGTGTGTGAATTCAAGCTTTGGGTAAGCTTCAGAGGGCATCTAAGTGTTGGATAGTCTACCATTAATAAATACATAGTTTCTGTCACCATATAATGATTTGAAGTACTGATATTTTTTTATTGAAAGAAAAATTATTTTTCAGTATCTTTGTATTTCTGTAGATTTTGAGTACTGAGTCTACTTATTCTTCACTCTCTTTCCAGAAAATAGATTTTCTGTTTTATGCATTGTTTTTTTTATCTCCTCACAGGTAGTGACTTAAGCATTGTGCTATTACAGAATTATAGAATGGTTGAATTTTGTGGTAATATCCTGTGCAACTGTTAATTTTTGGAATTCTGTGTAGGGTAGTCACTGTAGCGTACATGCAGATATACTGTGTAATTCATAGAAATATTTTTTTTAATTATTCCAAAAAATTTTTAGGATCTACATTAGCATTTCATTTAACTTTTTCTCCTGAGTTACCTTTAAATGTAAATGTTCGTGTACGGGAGTCCTGACAGATATGAAAGAGTGTTTTACAGAATTTTCAGCGGGAATGTATATTGGTCTAAAAATAAATAGCTGCACTTTAGGGTATAGGAGTTCTAGGTGGCAGTTGTTTAGTTTACGACAGGTATCTGATTCTCATTCACCACTGTAAATGAATAATTAAAATATTCCTAATTATTTCAGATACAATAAACTGTGCTTCAGAAATGCATCACAGAAGCATGGTGTTTATTTGCCATCTTCACTACTAACCACTATTTCTTTTTTTCTGGTAAGTGGCACAACCTGTATGTTTCCATTACTTCTATCCACTCTACTGTTTTTTATTATATGATGTTTGTCCTTGTATCAATTGTTAATTTAATATGAAACTGAGGAAAACAATAATGTTCAAGAAGTATGATTTTTGGCAACACACCGTTATCAAACCCATTCTTTACTATTTCTATCTGATTCTACCTGATTTGGCAAGGTGTGAAATTCCAGTTATTTGTTCAAAATCTTTTGAAGCAATCACTCAAAAATATTTTAATGAAAGCAGAATATTTGTATAATAGTTGTACAAACATATTCTAGGTAAGATTTCTGATAACACTGATTGTTCATCGAAATTACCCTGAACATTTAACTTTCTACATAGTGGTGAATTTTTTTTTAAATTTCAATAGAGGTTCAAGCAATTTAAAATAACAATAATGCAAGAAAGAAGTATGCCAACTATATATATGAATGCTTCCTCCCCTCTTTTCTCATAAATAATTACATCATTTTTAACTTTTAAATGTATAATTAGCAAATAATTCTGTTAATCTAGAAAATAACGATATTGTTAAGGAAAAAGTTCCAAGGATTTCTATAAACAAAAGATATTAGCCACAGGCTGCAACCAAATTGCATGAACTGTAAAGATCTGATGTAAATGGGCTTGAGAAGCTATCTCAGGCTCCGCATATCTCAAACAGGTGGATGATTTTAGGGCCCTGTACCCAGTGATATGTTGAATGAGGCATTGGCCACAAGGAAAAGCCTTGTAGGATTGTGCAATGAAAATATAGGTGGATGGCCTTGGCAATAGCTTCATGGATGAAATAGTCAATTGCCACCATAACTTTAAACCTTTTTATTGAATCTGACTCTTTTCCTTCCCATGCTAAGTGCATGCAGACAGAGCACATGCTGGCAGCAAGTTTAAGTTGTCACTGAGTAATAAAACTCAGTAGAGATTTGATTGCCTACCTGCAAAGTCCTAAAGAGGGCTGGGCAGCAGCATGGTCAGTGACACATGAAACAGAATTAAGGAATCACAACACCCTGACTGTCTTGACACTATGTTCATAAGGTAAGTAGTAGGAATTAATGCTTTGACTACTTTGTTCCTTTTCTCTGTGACAAAATAGGATTGAACCACCGTGAAGATTCTCAGCATCTGAGAAGCATCAGAACTGCCACATGCATATGTGCACAATAACAGTGCAACAGCAATTTTAATACTAGAATTTTGTAATTTTTCAGTACTTGATTTTGTGATATTAACATTTGTTTATACCTTTCAGTGTGCATGAACATAAAAAACTCTTGTGTATTTCCAACAGAAGGAAAAAGGTCAATTTTTGTAGTAAATTCTGCTTGCTTGTTCTCTTTTGATCTGATCTTGTAGAATCACTTGGGAGGCTTTTGTTTTCTCCTCGATAAACTAATGAAATAATGTGGTATTTTTGTCTAACATTTTTTAATGACAATACTTTACACTTATTGAGTTTCCAAATGTAATTTGTCTTCTGTTTTCCTCTATTTTTCTGATGCCTTTGGAAAAATTTATTGATATATCCAGGAGAGGTTGCTTTAGCATTATGTTGTGTTCAGATACAGAATCTCTATAAATAATTCAGTATTACCTGTATATTACTCCTGTAATAGGAGTGTTTTCATTCTTGGCATTTTATATAGATTAATATAAATATTTTTATTCAAGTTAATATCTAAATTTCAAACCCTAGGGAAAGAAAAAAAAACACATAGAGAATACTGTCTGATAGAAATTTGACATTGTCTGGGATGATCAAGTTAAGCAAACTAGATATCAGACAAACCAAACAAAAGAAAAGTGCCTGAGGAGTGGAGGACTCTAAGAATAATTACGATGTTTTCTGAAGAGGTAAACAGAATATCAATTTAACCAGATTTAGGTAAGGGAGTTATAATACTTTGAGTTTAGAACAGGAAGTAGAGAAGGAATGAAACCTCAAAATATGTTCAAGGTAAGCTGAGAAAATTTAAGATGTCCTTATTATTTAAATATTACTGGAAAACAGAAGATTTGTATTTTGAGCGTGCAGTTTGAGAGGACAATTACCCAATTGAGTTGCCTTCTTGGAACGGAGAGAGCTGCAGTCATTTCTGTATGACGTTGGGCTTGTGCCTATTTCTCTCTGTGCCTATTCTAAAGAGAATAATATCACTTGCTAGACTCTGCAGAGTAAAACTTATAGCATGTTCATCTTTCAGGATAATTAGGGCTTGCTGTGTGCTGGTGATTCTGATACGTTAACGCTTTTCTGTGTGGAACAGTCTCAAGCAAATGAATGGAACTCATCAGCCTGGCATGCTCTGGAAGGTAACGCATTTCTTTTTGTGAACTATGTTTGCCAATGCATGTCATAATAAAAAATATAATAACATTCACTCTAATACTAGAATGTTATAGATGTTTCCAAAAGGCATAAAAATCACCACTGAAATCTCCTTTTTTTTTTTTTTTTTTTTGGACCTGACGACACAACATTTTTGAAGAGATATCTGATGGATGGACAAAGTAGATTTTGGAGCTGTATTTTAAAATGAGTCAGTAAGTCATAGAATTTTTGAATTGGAAGGGACACTAAGAGGTCATTTAGTCCAACTCCCCTGCAATGAACAGGGATATCTACAGCTAGATCAGGTTGCTCAGGGACCCCTCCAGCCTGACACTGATTGTCTCCAGGGATGGAGTATCTACAACTTCTCTGGGCAACCTGTTCCAATACCTCAGTACCCTTATTGTAAAAATCTTTTTCCTCATATGCAGTATAAATCTTCCCTCTTTTAGTTTGAAACCATTTCCCTTTGTCCTCTACTAACAGACCCTGCTAAAGTGTCTGTCCCCTTCTTTTTCGTATCCCTCGAAAGATACTGAAAGGTTGCTATCAGGTCTCCCCAGAGTCTTCTCTTCTCCAGGCTGAACAGTCCCAGCTCTCTCTCTGCCTGCCCTTGTAGAGAAGATGTTCCATCCTTTGTATCATTTTTGTGGCCCTCCTCTTGATGTCATTGATGGAAGACATTAAAAAGCATCAGTCCCAGCAATGATGCCTGAGGAATAGCACTGAACTCAATCCAGACACTTAGTAATTTACCATTACTCTCTGGTTACGGTCTTGAAATCAGCCTAGCAAGTTCCAGTAAAGGTTATGCAATGGTTCTGAAGAAACGATCACACAGGTAAAATGGACAAATAATAATGTTGTTAATTACCAGTGGTGAGAAGGAATACTCATAACAAATGTTTTCCTGTGTAAGTTCTGGGGCATTGTTTACTGTGTGCTAGCTATCTGAAGACACTGTCTTTGATAACAGTCCTTTGATTCTGATCATTAATTTCTCTGAATTATTTCAGTTTTAAAGGCTCGATCCCACATCTGTTCAAGTCAAAGTTGTGTAACTACAAAATTGTTGGGAATAAAACAGTCTTTTGATAGCCCTTCATAGGTTACCCAAGTGTCTTTTGAAGATACTTAAAAGGGCAACAAGAAAACATAACAGTAGTGTTTTGAGACACTGTTTTGCAAATTCCATGTTGTGCCGAAAGCTTTAGTAGCTTGATTTCTAAAGCCTACAATCTAGATTTGATTAGCTAGATCAAATTACTAGATTGAAAAAAGCAATGGATAGGGAAAAACACAGAGAAAAGAATAACAGCAACAATAATAAAGCTCCCTAGGGCTTTATGTTTAGATCAGAGTGTTTGAATAAAAAATTACAAATGAAGAAGTAGTTGAAGGAGAAAGGTATTAAGAATATGCTGGGAGGAAATATTAAGTGAATTAACAAAAGGACTTTTTGACTGATTAATTGTTTCCCAGTTAGAAGAAACAACTTTCAAGTCTGAAATTAAGGTAATGTGATTAATAAGAAAATGTTCACAGTTCTTATCAGCCTAAAGGCAAAGTAAATGTAATGGTGCACTTGCTGCTGTGATGATGTAAACTGCTTATCTTGGCTTGCAGTGAGAAGCCAGGCACAGAGAGATTTTATGCAAAAACTGTGTAGTGAAATGGAAAAAGAACAGTAGCTGTAGGGTTAATACAATGTTCCTTTTTCTAATCAAGTTCTTTGTTCCATGTTTGAAGAACGCAAATATTTCAGTGGCTCACTCCTAGTGCCATGTAGCAGATGGTAAATCTAGAGGTGTAAATGAGGAAGAGCACACGCCAGTCACCTCTTCTGAGGCACATCTGACTATAATATTGTGGCATAAACACTCCCAAAGCCTAAAATCATCTGCCAGTGAATTAAAGAAAGAAATAATAAATTAGGCAGGAGAAATTGAATAGAAATTTCTGACTGAGGTTGGCATTTGTTTGTGTGTGTGCAGTTCTTTCGCTGAAAAGTTGTTTTCTTCCAGCTTCAGGAACAGCAGTATGCTGACTGCCATTTTGAGATGCACAGGGTTTCAGGCTGAGTGAAATCAGTTTCTACAGTTTAATTCTATTCCTTCCTGAATTAAACCACTGTTTTTAGATTTGTATAATATCAGTTCTTCTGAGAACGTAAACAAAATATTATCTTATTTAGAAGGAATTTAATCTCAGCAAAGATTGAATTTCTTCAAAAAGATATGGAATAGACAGAAGAGTGAGCACCAAAAATTCTATTACCACAAAAAATTAACAAAGTACAAGAATTCTTGTTGTAATATATATTCCATGTGTGGTCTGGTAAATGGGCTGGTAAATGAAGTTTAGCTTTCTTATTCTTAATTAAATTATTGTGCATTTTAAGGCCAATTCAAATTTCTTTAATATATTTTGAGCTATTTTGTCTGTGTTGTCTTGATAGCATTGAAGCTTCCTTAGAATTGACAAAGAGTTAAGGATCTCTGCATTGTTCTGAAAACATAGATGACACTAATTAGTAAGCTGAGAGAATAACTTCAACAGACAATTTATTTCTTCATGAATATAGTTGATTTTTTCTTCCTATAATTTGCCTATTACTATCTAAAATCATGACAACCTATCAGTTGTTTGCTGGTGGTTTTGTTGTTGTTGTTTTTTTGTTATTTGTTTTCCCTAATTTACTGTTTTATGCAAAAGCTGTAGCAAGCTTTCACTGCAACCAACATGTTAAATGTACAGAATGAAATGGCCTTTGGTCTCTCAGTCATTCTCTGTTGGATCTACATTTTATCCATAGTTTTGAAATAAACATGAGGCACGTTATCAACTTGTGGCACAGGCTGGTAATTAGAAGCACTACTAGTTTGGAGCATTTATGAGATACAGAGAAAAATGCAAACGGGTCCAGTTTTCTCATTAGCAGTACTCACTTCTCTGCTTGATGGAAACCAGCATCTAAGAAATGGTCCTATCACACACCATATCCAGACACTTCTTTACCCAGATGCTACCTGTGGGATTAGTCTTCTGTTATTGCCTTTTCTTTTGTCTCTTTTTGGTAACTAGGTATTTCTCAACATTAAGGGACTTATCTCTGGTGATGTCAGTTTCAGAATGGCAATACCATTGCATTTTCTCAACTGATTGTCAGACCATAATTTATGTCACCCTAACAGAGGAAATTGCAATTCCTGAACTATATGTATATTCCCTAGGCAGCTCACATACTCGCATGAGTTTGCACTTCTTGAGTGCATCAGATTTACTGTAAATTTGCAGGCCATCACTGCAACACCTGTTTGGGAAGTCCAACAGTACATCTGGGAAATGGCAACCTTATTTCATTCTCCTTACATCTGCCCTGAGTCTTTTGCATCCAGACCACCTGCATTGCCTATGGGGAGACATGTCTGTCATACAGCATACTGGATGTTTCACAGAAGATCATGCTTGAGCATTACTAACTACAGTGCAGTTTTCTGATTCTACCTGGGAAAGATTTTTGGTCAGGGAAAAAAGACAAATATGTCTGGCAACCTTAGTTATACCAACAGTTGCTGTTTTCTGTGTGGAAAATTGTGCACAGTTTCTAGTGTGTGTCAGTGCATAATGGGCATGAATAAACCTTGCTGGTGTCAGAGTCCAAGGAAGCCTGAATTATTTATTATGTGCCAGTGTAATTACTGTCATAAGCATGAGTTAAGCAGTGGCACACTGTGAGTGACAGTCCCCAGCCACCAGCTGATGTCATTGTGAATTAGTAGTATTGAATCACGTGGTTGGCTAGTTAGAGAAGATTCATTAATTACCCATATATGGATCCGGTTGAACTGAGTTCAGCTCTCCAGGATGTAAAATTGTGCGGTAGCACATTGCTGGGGAATATTTTGCATATCTCTGCTATGAGATAAGAATTAAATAATCTGATTTAGGATATCTGTGTTCCCAGTGTTTCTGGCCCTTGACATCCCACTAGAACTTCCACCATTGTTAATAGCTTGATATTCGGATGTATACATCACAACAAAACTTTCAATATCTAAAAACACTGCTTCCTATTTATAATACTACATTAAGGTATGTCTCTAGTCCAAAAATCTCACTTGTTTCCAGAAGAAGTAATCTTATTTCAAAGTGATCGTTATTTGAAATTATTTACTGCAACCTTAGCAATGAAATGGGCCGCTTCCCCTCTAGCCCACTGCTGTAAATTGAATGTCTACACTCTCATTCTCCAGTAAAGTAAGCTGGAATTCATCTAGGTGTTTCTCTGTAAGCATGTTCTGAAGGGTCCCTTGAAAGGTAGGACAATCCTGAAGGGCAACACGGAGTCAATTGGCACGGTCTGATAGCTTAAATTAGCTCTGCAAGGGAAGAGGGAACTCTGCAGAAGACATTGGTGAGAATGGTTTGTGACTGAGTTTTGAATTCTCAGGCCTCCTTGACTTGTGGTATAGCATCATAGAATGGTATGAGTTGGAAAGGCCCGTAAACATTATCCAGTTCCAAATCCCTTGCCACAGGCAGGGTTGCCACTCACTAGATCAGGATGTGCATCCAACCTGGCCTTGAACACCTCCACAGGTGGGGTATCTACAGCTTCTCTCTCATGGATTTGTAGTTCCTTGTGAACATTTTGCATATTTTAATTTTGGCAGATTAAACATGGTGGAACAGAGAGTGGCCTCAGCACTCCCAGGGATGTGCCATTCATTCTTATCTACATCTAGCTTACTTAAGCGATCCATCTTCACCTACCATGAGCCTCCCTCTTTCCCTTTAGCTTTATGACTAAGCACAAGCACATGAGAGGCCTGAGAACAGGCCTTGTCAATAAGGACAAGGCAAGGAGGACTCTTGAGTCTTTGCCACATCCTGCATCACTAGATCACTTTCTGCTTTTCACAGTGGGCCAATTTTTTCCCCAATATTCTTTTTGCTGCTCATGCAGCTGCTGTAGAAGGTTATGCAGCTCTGCGCATCCCATGCATCTTCCTCCTTTCAGACAATCTTTGTCCTTGCTAATTCCATCACCATGCACCCCACAGTGCTTCTGTGCTGCTGTGGGGCAGCCTCTGCCTGATCCCTCATTTTGAGCATCTCTGAGGGGGAAGGCTCATCCAGGTGCTCCCCATTCAACCACAGTAGCCTCCTTCCATGAGGCCCTTGTTGCCTCACATGCTGAGATGGACCATTCTTATGCATGAAAGCTGAACGGATGTGCTAGACACCTTTGCTCTTCAGGACAATTTCCTCTTGTGCTGTGCTCCAAGCAAAGTGCACTTTTAAACCTTAAATAGCTGAAATTGAAGGTCAAATGCTATGACGTTTAACTCAATGATTGTAGGCAATGCTCTGCTAGAGATGAGCTCCAACATTGCTTACAGATACAGGAAAATGATTCTGTTATTGTTAATGGGAGACTAACACATTGCTGTCTATGGTACTATATGAATATTTGTGGAGTTATTTCTTTAAAAGAATGTCATCCAGATTTTAGCTTCTTTGCTGTACTATATTTGGAGAAAAGTAAATAATAAAATAAATCAATAGGAAAGTACTCAGCTAGATGTCTTCTTCAGACTTTCATCTTCTAGTCAGTGGTGAAAAATGAAATTGGAGAAAGCATCTTTTAAATTATGTCATTGTGATAAACAGCCCTAAGAGGAATACACTGGACAGGGAGCTGTAATTTACTATGCAAAACAATACAAATAATCCTGACACTAAATGTGTGAATTACATAAAGCTTTGTGATCTTTTGCAGATTCAAAATCAAAAAGCAAATACTGCTGATAATGCAGTTTTGTTTCAATCACATTTGCTGTTTAGTCCTTCCTAGTGGATGGCGACGTCTGACACCACAAGCATAAAACCCAATTCCCAGTGATATGATTGTGGGTGGGAAAGAAGACCATCTTGGCTCTATAAAACTAAGTCAACACCTTAGATTAGATAAGGACAAGTATTCTCTCCGATTAAAACAAAAGCAATTCATGTATCTGATGTCAGGGGAAGTAAATACCTTCCAATCAGTAAGCACTTGCATTATTATGGTGCAAAAAAAAAAAAAAAAAAGGCTGGAACTATATTTTTCAACTGGTGAGTTTCTCTGACTTTTGATTTTCACATAGGAAGAGTTTTGTAGATGCTGTGAAATGATCAGTTAATGACCAGGCAGCAGCCTGGCAAGAAATTCAAATAGGAGACATTCATTTTCAACATCCTGATGTTGACCAAAACAGGGAGAAGTAGTCATTAAGATTATAAAGCAGGAAGGAGGGATAGAGAGAGGATAGCTGATGACAGCTGTCTACTGTGAGTGCAAACCAGTGAAATGGCAGCTTTTCATGGAAATCAGATGATGCTGTCCTAAAAAGGAGAGGAGAAGAATCCTTCATTCTTAATGCAGTTGATTCTTGGGAGTGGAAATGTTCAGATTTAAGAGAAACTTTTGGCTTAAAATAGATTTCAGAACAAATTTTGGTAGTTGAATCAACACAGATCTTATTTTGTAATTATCAGTATTTCATTAGCCCAGAGAATGTGTAGTGTAGTTCTTTCCCTTAGAAAATCCCACTGTCTAACAGAAGGGAAACTAAATGTCAGAGAGCAAACAAGGGGGACAAAGTAAGCAATTGTGTCAGCAGTGATGTTTCACTAACAGTTTCCAGTTATAAGAAGTCAAATGTGCAAAGAATCCCCACAGCATGAGCCTGCAGGGTGGGTTTTCTCATTCTTGGCAGTGTCTGTCAGTAGTCACTGTCTCCTCTTCCTTCCTTGAAATGGGCAGCACTTATTAATTATTATTAATTAATTAAAATATTAATTAATATCAATTAATTTACATATTAATTAATTAAAAGAACTTAATATTTCCTCTTATCTCCTGCAAAGAACAATGATCATACTTGAGTAAATCTTAAAATATTTTTACTACACCTACCATTTCATATACTTAGCCAAGAGCAGTAAAACATTATAATCGATTCATCATCTTTTCTGCAGTGAATTACTTGTTATGGCAAACCATTATAGACTCTGCCACATATGTTCAAGAGTGAGGCACACATGGTAAAGCAGAGATGTGATTCCCATTTATCTCAGTCTTTTTAACTGCACTGCCAGTGAAAAACAATCTTACAGCAGATGTCAATTGAAAGTATGTAGCCTTTGTAGTGGTCAAGTTGTATAAATGATCTTTGTGTAAATGAGAATTTACACTGAGATCATCATCACTGGACTTACTTAAAAGAACAACTGCAGCTAATGCCAGACAGTGCAGATGCTGTAAACACTGCATACTTGGCTTCAGTGATGTCACATTGTCTTTGGACCATGAGCGTAACTCACAGATGACAGTTTTACGCCTTTCTCCACCACTCAATTTTCTCTCTGTGGGGCTGTCTGCCACCTGTCACCGAGTTTGATGCTTTTGTTTAGATGTCCAGTGCTGTAATTGCCAACAAATTATTCCATATATTCACCTCACCAGCCTCACAGACTTGTTGCACCAGCAGTCCAAGTGATAATCTTGACTTCCCCTTTTTACCACAGTGATGATCTAGTAAGACAGCTTAATGAATTATCAAACACACAACAAGCTGTTAACCCTGTAAACTGTTTATAGCAAAAAATGGAATTTGGTTGAGGAATCCATTGCTACTTCTAGCATCTATTGTGTATTTAGCATATACAGTCAACTAGCTTTTGGGAATAGGACTGGTGAAGTTGATTGCTGTTGTATCCCTGGGTGACTTCAGATAAATCATATTATTGCATCTGTGTCTCAGAGAAATAGTACAGTGGAAAGCTTACATTTCTTGTATGAGCCTGAATACCAGCGATCGTCTAGGCCACAAGTAATGATATTTAAAGTCCCCTGAAGCAATAAATGAATGTTACAGGAAGAAACTGCTCTCAACAAAATAACACCCAGCATGTCTATACCATCAGTTAAGTACAGGTTTTCAAGACAGATTTCCTCAAAACCCTGCATTATAAATCCTCTGGTCTGCCCTTATTGCTCCTCCTAGCCCAAGCTTGGAGTGCTCTTCATACTGGGAACTCAGGCAAGACTGGCCACTGATTATAGGTGTAAGCTTTCTCTGAAGTATACTGGATGGGACAATCTGATATAGCTCAGCTCTTCCAAGTTAAGACTTTTTAATTTGAAGCTACAGCTGGCAGAGTAGGCTGAAAGCACTTGTGTGCTGCTTTTGAGCTTCCTCTTCTCTGTAAAATGCTGACAGAACCCAGAGTATCCAATAGTCTGGGGTTAGTTGCTGTAAATTTGCTTCTACAGGGAGGAAATTAGAAGATAAAAAATGTAGTTCTCTGGGGGAAAAAAAAAAAAAAAAAAAAAAGAACTCACCATAACATTAATGCTATGGAACTCAGTCCTGGAGCAGGTACAGTCGTAGTCATGATAGAAGCTGCATTATGCATCTCACTCCAGTATTTGGTGATTCCGGAATCTGCTTTTAATGCTAAATATATATAACTGCTTTTGTATGTGTAATCTACATCTAGCTAAAAGGAGCAAGCCTCAGAAGGAAGTTCTGAGGCTGTGGTCTAGCGCTTTTGAAGCACCCAGCAGCAAGACAAGTCAGGGTCAATTGTCACTTTCCTGCACGTTCCTACTCCAGATGTGAGTTAGAGAGATGAAGTGATCTGGCTTGATGATAAGGTAACATAAATAAATAAAAGGACATAAATGAAAAAAAGGGGGAAAAAAAAAAACAACATGGGATTATTTCCAGTTGGATCAGTTCCTGGTCTGGTTCATAGGAAAGCCTCTCAGACAGTTGTGCCAGAACAAGTGAGGAGGTAATGTGCTGTGACAGGAGTCACCGGTGCTGAAGGCTTTATTTTATGAAATTGGTCTCGCTTCTGTCTGCAGTTTGAGCAAGGTCAGACTCTAAAAATGATTGCTCTGTTAAATGACCAGTGAATGGTTTCACACTTCAGAGCTAGCAGGGTCTCAACAGAAAATGAGGGCCTAGGAGAGAAGGATTTATTTGTTCACCCAGTTACACTTTTTTTTTTTTTTAGCTCTTATTAGCTTGATTTTCTGTGAAGTTTTGGCCAACTGGTGATCAATTTTACATTTGCAAGTGATCCATATCAACACTTTGTCTTGTTTATACCTTCATTGAGAAGTAGTAAAGTATATTTTTATCAGCTATATATTACATTTAGTTGAAGCTGTATAAGATGTTATAAATTAAATTTGTAATGATAGGTTTATAGTTGCACCCCATATGGGGATTCATGGTGGGGCTTTAGAATTAAAATGTCAATTTGAACATCTGTTAATATAATGACAACATCTCAGGTGTTTAAAAGGAAAGAAAAAATAAAATGAAACAAAAATAAACATATATATATAAAAAAAAATCTTTACGGTATTTTTATGCTTTTACCTGCAGTTCTCATAAGTGGCAAACCAAAGCCTTTGTGGGTTTCTTTTTGTTTGTTTTCTTCTTCCTATCAGCTATCTTGTGAATTATATCTGAAAATATTGCAATTTAGCTAAGAATAAACAGACTAGAGAGCCCATCCTCTACCCTGCAGAGCTGTAGCACAAGGAGTACTGCTGATGGATGACAGCGTGCTTTTCATGGGAGTGATGGACGCTCAGTTTTTCTCTCAGACGTTGGCTGTTAAAGCTAAAGCAAATGGTTGCACTCGCTAAAGAGGCTACCAAAGATGAGCCAACAGACATCACCTCTTGGATGTGTGACGAAACTGTTCTGTCGTTTGTGCTTTGTGTCTGAATAATTTGATGCTTTAATCCCGACTTGCTCCTCTTTTTCAGATAGTGAAAGTGAGCTGTCCTTCTCCTTCCTTCTTTCTTCTTTTTCTTCTGCCTCCTTCCTAAATCACAGAGTTTCAGGAGAGGATTTTTAGGTACTTCACTGTGTGAAACTTAAGCAGTGATAAGGAGACTTTTCAAAAAGACTGTTAAAAGTGGAGCCTTTTTTAAAAAGAAGGAAAGCAAAAAGCTTTTATTTTCAGCCAGGGCTCCAAAGTGACTGACCAAAGGTTGGTAAAGGTGTCTTAGAATAGATAGATTTCTAGGTCAGACCCCCAGGTACTCTCAACAATCTATACACGTGTACAGTAGTGTAAAGTCTTTATGAGAATTTGAGCTATATTTTGCTTACATGGCAGGACAATAGTCAATCATCTGTTGAGTCAGAGAGCTGAGGCTTCAGAAAGAATTTAGAAACAAGTGGAGTGCTTACCTGAACAGGAAAATTTTACTAAAAGGAAGCAGAAAAGTGCAATAAGACAAAAAGGGGTAGGCTGTTTGCACATCATTTTTTTCATTTGTAAAATCACTTTTTTTTTTTTTTTTAAGTGAAAAATCAAGATAAATCTGCTAAGGATGTACAATGGGATGCAGAAAGAAAGGGAAAGTAAAAGAAGCACTGCGGAGAAATACATATAAGAAGAACTCGGCTGTACATTTTGAGCCGGAGGCCTGAATTGCTTATTTTAGTATAAATTATTGAAATGAAGTTAAATAAGCTTTGCAGAGATAGTAAGGAATTGTATAGCTCTTTTTGCTTCTGCAGTGCTTCTTAGAATATCTGAGAACTCTTACGGATATCTTGGTTATTCAGCTCCATAATATTCCTGCAACTATCTGGTCATAAGTAATTCTCTCTTTCAATTACTGAGTAGCATAACTCTACATTTGGGCTTCTATATACTACTAAAATATATAAAATACATACCCTGTAATATTCCCTTTAGCTTTTTCTTCCAATATTTTCCTAATTTGCTTTACTTATTTTCTATTATATAATATTTAGATTGAGTCTTACTTTTTTATACTCCAGCAGGCTTCCTGTCATAGAGTGGTTGGATTTGGGAGAAATCCTAAAGATCATTTCGTTTTACATCCTCTGCCATGGGCAAGGATACTTCTAATCTACTAAATTCTGAGTATTTTTGTAATGCATTTTTGAATTCTCACAATTTTAACATTTTCTGTAAATGTTGGTTTCTTCTAGGTCATGCTCTTATTGTTCTTAGTAACCATTCAGATAAGACTTTTGTACCCACCAAAATTCATTTATGGCCTTTTGTTTTCAGTCACACAGTATACCTGGCTCTGAGCAAATCCCTTGTGCCAGCATGCGGATAATCAGAGCATGTGAGCTGGATTAGAGCATGAGCCTTACAGGCATGGCTCTAAAAGTCCTGTTACAGGCATTCTTGACATGCCAGCATGATATCTGACATTTGTATGGGTAGCCCCCATGTTAACACTGCCCACATTGTCTTCTCTCTGGCATGTTGCAATTTCTAATGTAGCCATTGGACAATGTAATCTGCTGGAGAATCTTATAGCCACCTTACCCAAGCTAATGTGTTGGCTTCATTGTTCCCTGATGACTGCATGGTCTGGTGTCTGAATATATATTAGGTATATACTGTTCTATGCCTAACCACATTCCAGATAACCAGCCATGTCTCTGACCCAGATTGGTTGGACATGGATAGTCGAATCCTGAGTGACCCACTTTGCAATCCAAAGCATAAGTCCTTGATAGACTACACAGCTATCATCTGTGCAGATATACAGTGCATCATCACCTGGTTAATAACCATTCACACTCTTCTCAGTTCAGCCCAGTGGCTATTCTGACAATCCAGTCTTGTGAAGCAATAGTGTTCTCCTCAGGGGCATCACTCTGGTACGTCACTGGGCCTAGTATCTTTTGTAGCTCTTCTTTTAACAGTGAGGAGGACAAGTGATTTCACTGTCCCAGATAGGTGATCCAACATGCCACTGTTTGGGCTTGGGCCACCCCTGTCATAGGAATATGCTATAAGGTCTCTTACCCATCCTTGAATAAGTAACGTTGTTTTTAGTACTACCTCTGCAGTTTTGTTATTGACTCTACTGCCTGCAAGGCAGAGTAGATGGCCAGTAACTATTTTTCAATCAAGCTATACCTTTCTTCTGCCCCATGCCAAAACTGAGACCAGAAATTGGGGTATGGATGGAACCCTGACACTGCCACAAACCTCACCCAAACCCTTCCTGGGTTACATGTACATCTAATGCAGCAGGTAGGGCGGGATCAAGTATATTAAGTACCATTGTTTGTTTGACAGCTTATTTGACTTGCTGGAAAGTGTCTTGCTCCATAAGTCCCCAATCCCACAATTGGACTTTCTTAGTTAGTCTATACAGAGGCTTCAGGACCTGTGTAAGGTGGGATACAAATGTCCTCCAATAGTCCAGGATGCCCCAAAATTCTTGTAGCTGTTTTGCTGCGGAATAAGTCTCTCATCACCGCAGTGAATTTGATCAAGTCAGGACTCTCAAAAGTGTCCTCAGAGATGGCTTCCCTCATTACCTATCTCTCACATGTGATTCTGGAACTCTTCCATAGAATTCCATAAATCACTATGGGTAGGTATATCTGATTTATTAGACTAGTTGACAGTCTGCCATAATCCACTGAATTAAGGAATGATTTTTCTCATTATGTATGTCAGTCACATATAATCACTACCTTAAGGTTGGTTGTGTTGTAATAGAGGCTAACTTAGATATTTTGGGGCCATTTACTAGAACACTTTTAGCTCCTATATCCCACAGCCTCAACAAGCATGTTGAGACACATTCCCTCTGCCTTTGCTGGAACTGTTGGACTAAGCCCATCAATTCAACAGCCATATATGGGCACACAGTAACATGCATCATATTTTAGGGAGGAAGACACTCTTTAGGTGGCATCCCCACAGACCTTTCTTGGATTTTGGGGGTTTTACTGAGCTGCTATTGGCAAGATTCCTAGAGGGTTCAGTTCCATCAGAGCCTCTAGTTCAGGTTTTGTTGGAATTCTCTTTTGCAATGTTGTCAAAGCCATGGGGGTTTAATTGCTTGCAGTCCCCTTCTGTATGGAAATTGTTGGGTCACAGTGTGAACCACTGATTGATCTCCTGGGGAAAGGATTGGTTCAGCCCTGGGAACACAGGTGAAGGCAATTCACCTGTGTGACCAGAAAGGGTGAAGCCTGGCTGCACCATTCTTAGACCCCATTTAAGGGCTGACTGCCACTGAGGAAGAATCTCTCTTTCTGGAGATCCATCTCTGGTGGAGCTTTCCCCTGCAAACCTGGAATGTTCTAATACAAGAAAGCAGTCTTTTTCCCTTCCCCTATAGCACCTTTCTATTGTGCCGATCCTCCCATCATATTGATCTGCCCAGTTGCTACCATGTGAGACAAGGCTTTGACTTCTTGTATTATGTTAGTTTGGGTAGGTTTACCTGGTAATACAGCAATCTTACATGCTAGCTGTTTAACTCCCTTGCATAGTAGTTGATTTTTGTCCTTGAGGTATTTAAATGATTTAAGGCCATCAACATAGGCCAGACTACAGTGGATACCGCAAGTTGTCTTTGTTCATTGAAATACCCTTTCCTAGGCCCTTGAAATATGTTATCATTCAGACTGGGGAGCTGAAGATGTTCCCCCATCCCTTAAATGGGCCCCATCTTTCTACTATAGAAGCCAGCCCGTATAATGGAGAGCCTAGGAACCTTAGTATGTATCCAGGTAATTCCTGGATTACATATCCAGGATATTCTTGGATACACCTTTTTAACAAAGCCATATCAGAATGTATTTTGCCTTTTATAGGTGTTTTTGCCTAGCTTGCCAAATGTAAAGGTAGGTGATAGGAGATCTGACACTGGTTTAATGCAGCTGTATAACTGAAGATGATCTGAGACATAGAGGTTGCAATCCAGTAATAAAGAACTTACCCCTTTCTAAGAATCAGGACTCACCAAATGCTCCAAAGGATGTGATCTCCAAGTTGAGATACTTCCCTATTTGTTGTCAGCCCTTAAATGAGTTTAGGCAGGGGCAGACCTTCAGGTCGCAAAGGTGAATGGCTTCCATATGTGCTCCTGGGGCTGACTACACCACTTTGCCAAGTACTCAACCACTGGTTCAGGCTGTGACCCAATGGTTCCCATACAGCCTGATTCTTCGTATTCCTTAGCCTTTTTTGGCTGTACAAAAGCACTTCTAATTTAGCAGATGTCCTCAGTGGGAAGTACTCCCGTCAGGAGGTCCTGATTTATGTCTCTGTAAGAGAGACTAGAAATCCCAAAATTTGATCTGGCAGAGCAGACATTATAGTCCTGCTTCTTCTCCTCCGTTCTTGTGGTGAATTTTTTTCTGCCTGGATGGGGAAACAGTGCTATCTATTATTGTGCATGCTGTTCAAAAAAGGAGGAGGCCTTGAAGTAAAGAGTCTTTTGTAACATTTATGTTTCTTCCACTCATGCAGCATCAACTCACCTCTTTGTATTTGTTGCTTTAGATTTCGCTTTCTGCATAGAGTATAAAAATATCTTAAATTTCTTGGTGTATTTCTTTTTTGTATTGGGGTAATTGTACTGATGTATGATTCACATCAGCAGTGTAACCAAAGATGAAAGATGTTATTATTCTGACACTGCAATATCATCTTTTAGACTCCCCAAATCTTCTTGAACATATTTTTCTTCCAGGCAACTTAAAACTAAGGGATGTTTCTGACCATGCTTCCCCCCCCCCAATTAATTGGTTCAGAGTAGGAAGATCCATTGGGGATCAAAAACCACAAACCAGAAACTGACATCAAAATGTTCTGGAGAGCTCACGTCTGATGGGACTTTCTCTTACTACTTACTACTTCTAAAGTTTCATCACAGGCCATCTCAATTCATTTTTGTGTTAACCAGAGCATTCCCAACTTTAGGTTCTCAGTTTACACTACTACAAAATGTAGGATGTACAGCTGGCTAGGGCATAGTAATGATAACAAAGGGAGCCAGAAGGCTCAGAGATGTCTTTCTTTATTAGTTTCTTTCATTTCATTGGCTTTGTTCCCTGCTACTCCCCATGCTATTGAAATGAAAATTTAAGCATGAATAATTTGTATAGAACAGAGTAATAGTCAGTTATGGATGTAAGATATTGTATCAGAAACACTTCTATTCTGCTCTCCTCGAAAGCCATTTAATTGTACAACTTCTATCATGGATGCATGCACTGAAGAAACAAAATATCATGGCCCCAGAAATATTTTTGTACTTAAACAAACAAACAAACAAACAAACAAACAGGAAAAGAAAATCAAAGTTACCTCCGGATGAATACTATAAATCTCAGCTAGTGTTCTTCAGCTAATGAGTCACAGCTTCTCAGAGAAATTGTGAAGAGTCACCAGAGGCACCATGAGAGGCTGAAAGAAGTTTTATTACAAATCTTAAAAAAAAAAATTTTGTTCTCTGCACACCATTAGTTTGCATTGGGAAATGTTCTCTGTCAACTCCTTGATAAGCTGAAACCAAAGTTTTTAGCTTTGCCTGTAACGTAATTTTATCTTTTGCTTCCAAAGATACTGGGAAAATTTATTTCCTACGTATGCTTTTCCCCACATAATTAAAGAAAATAGAACAGTAGCATAATGTCGTTTCTACCACCCTTAGCACTTTTTTTTTTTCTAGTGACTAATTTCTCCAAACAGCATAGATCCAAAAAGGAGGAGTGAACCTCTGAATTATCCTGTGTATTACTGGAGCAAGCTGAAAGGTGGATGTTTAGATCTGCTCTTTGCCTAGCTTATGTCATGTGTATAAATAAAATTATCTACTCCAAATAATTGTTTATGAGATCTGGACTCAGATCTCTAGAAAGAAATGAATTTAGAACTGTAGACAGGAGTTGCTGTGCTAACTTCAGCCTCTCACCAGTTTGGTGAATCTTTTCCTTATTCCTCTTTGTGCTACAAAGAAAATTTCATCCAAAATATTTGAAGTGACTTAGATTATTAGATAATTTGAAAACAGTTAAAATTGTCATCTTTTCAGTGACTAAAATACTCACTGATGAAAACATACAAAAAAGAAAAAACTTGCTATATTGTAGTTCCTGAATTTAAAAGGGACAAACATTAAGACACTTGATTTTTTTTTTTAAGCTCCTCTATAAGATGTACCATTTTGAATGTCTGACGGTGTAGAGGAAATGCTGGATCACAGCTTAAACTGGTCATTGACCACCCAGTAGGAAGGCAGGCCCAACCCTGAGGAACTCAGGTGCATGCAATGAGAAAATAAGGAAAAGTGTAGCAGTAAAGGAAGACAAGTTAAGCTTTTGTTTCTTTTGAATGAGAGAAAAAGAGGTGGGACTTAGATTGGTTATAAGGTGGTCATTACTTTCTGCTAATTTAGAAATCAAAGAAGTCTGCAGAAGAGGCAGGAAAGAACAAAATGAATTGCAATTAATAAACAGCTTAATTAAATGCAGCTGACTTATCTGCTCTTGAAGAGCTCAAAACTTTCTCAAATATTTTTTGATGTTTGATAAGGTCTTCTTATTATTTTAGATTGGACTCTGGGAACTCAATATGGGGGCATATTTGTGAGAATCATTTGGAAGGAATTTTCCTACTTCTCATATCTGTTTTGTGGCTAAGTTCATGTATGAGTTGAAGTAAATAGCAATGACGTAGAGCAGCAAGGTTAACTTCTAAAACAGAAATGCTTTGTTGTGTGCTTACTGGTACTTATTTGCAACTTTTCAGCATTTATTGTGATGTTACATCTCACGATGCAGAACAGTGCACTGCATTATCTGAACTATGAAGAAACACCAGCTGCAGTTTCAGTAGCTTAGACTAACTACAGCTTTTCTGCTATTTCATATAAAAGATGGAGGTGACAGGAATGTTTTTGTAGCTAAAATATGTGATTAGCAGTTTGCTGATATCTGTCTTACTTCTGACTGTTTTTCTAATGTGATTTTATTAAGAAACTTAATCTCTGAATTTTTCATCCCATGCAGTTATTTTTCCTTCCGTCCTTAGCATAATATAATTTTTTTAAAACTAAATTTTCTGAAGGAAAGTTATCCTACTTCCACCAAAACACTTCAACTGAATTTTTTAAGGAAACAGTATGATAGAAAGTTTAAGCTTAATTACTGAAAATGTCAAGAGGAAAGACAAAGAGTGAATACTTTAAATGAAAGATGTAAAATATGCTTGTTTCTGGGTTCTCAGGCTTCTAAGCCCTTTCTTAGAGAAGAACAGAAACCAACTAATTCCATACTTTATTACTAATCATCTGGTTATTTAGAGTGTTTAAAAAACTCATATACATTTGTCTTCTTCCATTGCTAACTATTCTCTAAGGAAAAAAAATGAATAGCTGTGCTTTTCACAAATGAAAAGTGAGATTTTAACTTATTTTTACTTCTTACTTTAGGAATTGGATACTGGAAAAAAAGAGATCAAGCTGAAAATCATCTTGTTCTAGTGTAGCCTTATATTCTACAGCTAGAAGTAAATTCCATTTATTACATTAGCTTATTATAAAAATGTTTTATTGTTATTATTATCATTACAAGCTGTTACTCAGTGAGCAGCCAGACTGAGAGTTTTTAGCAACTCAAGTTGTTGTCATGCTTAGAAGAGCCAAAGACAAACCTTCAGATGTATATGGCTTCTATCCTTAGACATGAATGCTGGGTCATTGGCAGCCGCATTTTTAGGAAGTGCTAATTGATTGCAAACAACAGTCCAAGTTCTTCACACAGGAGAAAGAGAACAAGCTGTCATTTCAGGCTTCATATGTTTATGCTGTTAGAAAAATGGCTGAAGTGGCTCTCTTTCTTCCAGGATTTGTAGGTGTGTATCTACATCCGCAGCTTGTAATTGCAGTCTGCTCCCGCCATATATCTCATCCCTACTAAACTGAGCTGCCACAAAAAAAACAATAAGTGAAACAAAAAATGTGAGTAACATACTGGACATTAAATGGGATTTTCCCCTGCAACTCAGCTGTACAAACATGGTATAGTGCTGATTTATAGACAGAAGATTTAAAGAAATAAAGGTATTTTCAAAAGTGAATTTTGCACTGTCAGAAGCAGAGCTCATTCAAGTGAGTACTGTGATGAAAGAGAGAGAAATATTTAAAGGGGTTTAAAATATTATTGGTTACAATACAAAAATGATAAATGTTAAATTCTGTTAATTCATTACAAGTAGCACCTCAATTTCTCCTGTGTAATGGAGTACAAAGTAGCTGCAACTGCTAGTTACTACTGTTTGTGCCATTCAAGGAACAGCTAATAACCTCTAATTACAGACACCAGCTTATCTCCTGTGTGATGGGGGAAATGGACTAAGTTGTTCCTAATAATTACATCTGATTTTTCCCTCCCTTACTGCCAAGGAGAGGGGTTGCTGCCAGCAGTCAAAGGTAGTAGCTTTTCCCCTTCGTGGGGATGGGTATAGCACAAAGGCAATGAAAACCAGAAAAGGTCAGGCTTTCAGGGAGCTTGAGAAAAGCTGGCTAATAATCATCAGGTTCCTTTAGGGGACAAGTCAGGTCACCTGTGTTTCAGAGCCTGCTCTCAGTTGCCCTTCAGAGAACCCATTTTTCCTCTACAGAAAGAATTCTGGGAGATTTTCTTTCCCAGCTTAAAGAAAGCCTTTTTAATTACTCCCATTGTACGCTAGCGATGGGTTAACTATTGTGACACTTTTTTTGGTAAGCGTCTTGATGAAAATTTTCTTCTGAAAACTGGAGTTTGATTCTTTCCCAAGCAGAAGCTGCTTTAAAAGTGCAGTACAGAAACAGGTAGTTTAGTAGGCTGAAAAGAAGTTCTGCTTCTTCAGCAAGCCACATTGCACTGTCAGGGATGAATTGATGCAGAGATCACTGAACTACTACTGTGAGAGATTTTCATAGTGATCACATAAAGTGCTGTAGTAGTTATTTTGTGCTCATTTCATAAATGAGTGGCAATTGGGTTAGGTCAACAGTTACATTTGTGTTGGAAAGCACGTAGACCTAGAGATTCCATGGTAGCTGGGCTCCTGAAAGTGTAGAGAGTGGGCACTAAGGTCTTTAAAAGTCTCCCTACAGGTTAGGTGTATCTTTCAAAAGGCAAGAAATAGTAGCCAGTTATGTTAAGAAATAATGCTTTCCTCTCTTTGTCTTGCTAGGTACTAATCCTTCAGCAAAATTTGCTGTGTCACTGCAGTCCAAATACTAAGGGTATAATTTTGTACTTTTCTTGCTGTTGGCATTTGGTTTGGTGTTGGGGGAGACTTGATGGAGAAGGAAAATATATTTCTTTCACTAAGGTATATGAAAGCTAGAAAAGGAAGAACTTTTTTTACATGGGCCAGTAATTTCTGCAACTGTTTCATTGAAGATCTCTGATTCAAATAAGTCTTTTTTTTTTTTTTTTTTTTTTTTAATGGTATACTATCTTATTGAACTGTTAGAACAACATGGATGAGAAATTCATTTTTCTTTTAAGGTTTGAAGGCTGTCTGTGTTCCAAAAATGAATGCTTACTCACAGCTCAACATCAAATATCTCAAATCAAAATAATTGTAAGAGGAAGACATATTTTTTTCAAGTGCATGGTTTACTCATAAAAATATTGTTACTTGTACAGCCTGAAGCAAGTCCAAGGTCTTCACAAGAAATCTGACTTGAATCTGATGAAAAACTGTTATTTTCTCTGGGGTTGCCACTTGGCTCAGCGTGTGAATGGTTATGTAACTTCTAAAACTGGGGGCGCAGAGAAGGCAGTTCAGGTGGATAAAAGTTAATATGAAAGAAATCCACTCTTAGAGAGCATGGGATCTGTTTAGGTTCTTTTTTTATTCTTTTTTTTTTTTTTCTGACTGTTGACAAATTGCACATGTATTAATCTGTAACACAAAATGGTCTGGGTTGAAAGGGACCTTTAAGATCATCTAATTCTAACCCCCCTGTTATAGACAGGGACACCTCCCCCTAGACCAGGTTGCTCAAAAACCCATCTAGCCTGGCCTTGAATGCCTCCAGAGGGGAAGCATCCACAGCCTCACTGGGCAGCATGTTCCAGTGTCTCACCACCCTCACAGTAAAGAATTTCTTCCTAATATCTAGTCTAAATCCACCCTCTTCCCTTTTAATGCCATTTTCCTTCATCCTGTCACTATAAGTCCTTCTAAAAAGTCCCTCCCCAGCTTTCCTGTAGGCTCCCTTCAGGTACTGGAAGGCTGATATAAGGTCTCCTCAGAGCCTTCTCTTCTCCAGGCTGAAGAGCCCTAACTCTCAGCCTGTCCCTGTAGGGGAGGTGCTCCAGCCCTCTGGTCATCTTCATGGCCCTTCTCTGGATCTGCTCCAACGGCTCCATGTCCTTCTTATGTTGGGGGCCCCAGAATTGGATGTTATACTCTAGGTGATGTCTCACAAGAGTGGAGCAGAGGGGCAGAATCACCTCCCTCAACCTTATGATCAAACTTCTCTTGATGCAGCTCAGGATACCGTTGGCCTTCTGGGCTGCAAGTGCACCTTGACAGCTCATATTGGGTCTTTCATTAACTGACACCCCCAAATCCTTCTTCTCAGGGCTGCTCTCAAGCCATTCTCCACCCAACCTGTATTTGTGCTTGGGATTGCCTCAACCCTGGTGCAGGACTTTGCACTTGGCTTTATTGAACTTTATGATGTTGGCATGGGCCTACCGCTCAAGCCTGTCCAGGTCCCCTCTGGATAGCACTCCTTCCCTCTAGTGTTTCAACTGCACCACTCAGTTCAGTGTCATCTGCAAACTTGCTGAGAGTGCACTCAACCCCACTGTCCATGTTGCTTATGAAGATATTAAATAGCACCAGTCCCAGCAGAGAACCCTGAGGAATATTACTCATCGCTGGCGTCCACTGGGATGTTGAGCTGCTGATGGCAACTCTCTTGAGTGCGACCATCCAGCTAATTCTTTATCCAGTAATTGGTCCATCCATCAAATATTTTTTCTCCACTTTGGTGACCAGGATGTCATGCAGGATGGTGTTAAATGCATTGCACAAGTCTGGGTAGATGTCATCAGTTTCTCTTTTATCCACTAGTGCTGTAACTCTCTCATAAAAGGCCACCAAGTTTGTCAGGCATGACTTGCCCTTGGTGAAGTCACGATAGTTATCGCCAATCACCTCATATTTATTTTCCCTGTGCCTTAATAGGGCCTTCAGGAGGATCTGCTCCATGATCTTGTCAGGCAGAGGAGTAAGACTGACTGGCCTGTAGTTCCCTGTATATTCTTTTTTCCCTTCTTGAAAATGACACAACACCTCCATTTGAAAGGAAGAGAACAGCAGAAATATTAATTAGTAGGCTGAATCTCAACTCAGATTAACTGAGATTGTGATGATAGGTTGGGAAAGTAGCCAGCAGAGAAAATAATCTTAGCTCCTCTATAGGAAGAAATATATCATCTGCCATGTTATCTGTACTCACTGCTTAGATGTGATTATAATCTCCCAGTTGCTATTTGACAATTATGTCACAATTGCGTTTCAAATGGTCTTGAATTACTGGTGTTTGGCTAATGAAATATGACCTTACTTTGCAGATGCAGGCATTAGCTGTAGCATCCAAGTCATATTTCCTTTAAGATTAAAGTATTTCTAAACATTTGACATTTATGGAGAGGTTAATGGGGATTGTGGCAGTTTTCTTGTGGGAGAGAAATTTGATAGGAACTCGGTTCTGTTCAGATCTGTACAAGCTTCCTGTGACTATGAATAACCCTGCTCTTTTTTTTTTTTTTTTTTTTTTTCCTATATAGCTGCATTTGGTATTACTTCGTAGCATTAACTGAGAATATATCAAGACTCAGGAATATGGTTTGATATTGCCCAAATTTGGGCATGATCTAATCTTGGTGAAAAAGACTTTTGGATATTCCTGAGTACACTGCAAGGGCAGTAAAGGAGATGGCATTTTTGGGAAAAAGATAACTTCAGGGGTTGGTTATTCTGGGTCTGAATGAAGCAGTTAATGATTTCACTCCATTGTGAGCAAGAGCCATCTATAGATGAGACCTGAAAACTTTCATTTACCCTCAACCCTTCGTCTGATTCCTGGCAAAACATTCTTTCTTTATCTGGAAGATATGAACTTCTATTGGCATAGTTTATCAGGTATTCTGTTTAATATTATTGTGCAGATCTTACAGAAGTCCAGAAAGTGTAAATACTTCCTGGCATTTAGAAACTGCATAAGTGATCTATGCATTTATATGAAGGATGAAACTGGAATATGTGTCATAGGATACCCCTGAGTTGAGACCCAAGAACTGTGCCAGCAGAACAATAATGCATCATGCTAGCTGTTGATATTGAGCAGTTGCTTTAGAGGAAGGTTATAATTTGCATTAGAATGCAGTGGAAAGAAGCAAAAGGAAGCCTTATTACTTTGTCTCTCCCTCCCACCAAAGGAAAGAATTTCAGGAATGTCAGGTTAGCTGTTCCCTCTTCCCTTATTCTCTCCTATGCTTATTCATATTGCAATTGATATTTAAAGAAGACTGGAAAAAAAGGAAGTGATGAATGAAAGGGATTTTGCATAGTGGTTGTTTAGGGGAATTGTGCCTTACCTCACTACTGGCATCATAGTAGAGCTCTAGCAGAGCTCTGGAAATACCAGCACTAGACTGTTAGGGGCTTTGTTTTGTTATATTCAAATGACATTTCTTAGGTCCACAAATATTTTAAGAAACCTCAAATTTAAGCAGCTGGTAATGTGAAAAGTTTGGCAACATCATCTGAATTGTACATGAAGCATTGCCTCTGGTTAACGGAAGTGAAATGTTAATTTAGTCTTTGATAGAACATATTAGCATGATAACTTACAAAACAGTTTTGGTATGCTAATTCTGGAATAATAATATGTTCTGATTAATGCTTGAATCAATATGAAAACTACCGGATGCCTGAAATGACAAAGCTGATCAAAGCTGCCAAAACTGTGTGGCAAACACATGAACAGCAAGAGAGGCTATTTCTTTTCCCTTCGTGTCAGAAACAGTGTGAAATTTGACTTTAAGTGGGACACATTTAAATACGTAAATCTGAAGGATTAAACCTGTGTTCTGTTCTTACTTTAATACAAGCATTATTGAGTTTTCCTGGCACAGATTTCATAGCTAATGCTTCTCATCAGTTGTCACAAGCGTTATGCTCCTCTGAACTGACAGTAAGGATTTTCTTTAGAACTTTGGTAGCTATAATTTCAGAAACTGTTGCTGTGTTTTGTTGTTTGATAAATTAAATTACTAGAGCAAAACATTATTGCCCCTTTAGGGTATGGATGACTCACTGTACTTGTAAGATGCAGGAAGACCCATTGTCTGGAATGCAACGCGGCAACAATGTGTTGAATATCCCATTCTGGATACTTTCTTTTTTGTTTTCAGCACTTCAACTCTCTCTGACCTAATACTGTATTGAGCACCTGGTGATTTACAAAATGCGTAAAAGAAAACAGTGTCTGCCTTGAGCAACTTGGTGTCTGATAGCACCAATTAGAGGGAGAACAGGGAGGCACAGTATAAAGACTGTTTGAGGTACAATTCAAAGCACTGTAATATGATGAAATACTCTACATTTATTTTCTGAATATTAGCAACCGAGGTGAGGGGGTTTTTTTGTTTGGTTTTTTTTTTTTTTTTCAGTATTTCTAAGACTGTATACTTTTCACATTGTTCAAGATTAAGCCTTCCAGCATGCCTAGGGTATGCAATAAATTATATTTTATTGTAGACAGACATGCTTAAGGCCTGGAGCCTTAAGAAAAACTGCTTTGAAATAGCACTTGAACACATTTGTTTCAGTTGTCTGGATCTAGGCTAAGTGATCGTGTTCTTCTGAATTGACTCATGGAGTATTGCTGCAGGTGGCATAATGATGACTGTGATAATATAAAATGTTTCCCATTCAAGAGTTCCAAAAAACTGTCACACTGCATCCTTACCATGTTATGATCATTCTTTGTAATTTACCTGAAGTATGCGTGGTATGTCTTGTTAAAGATATGCTAGCACATTTACATGCAATTAATTCTATACAGTATAATTGCAGTATAGAATATAAAAATGTAACAGTATAAAGTACAGTAATATAATTACACAGTAGCTTATCCAAGCCTCGAGTCAGTAGAAATTCTTGCATCAATTTCAATGATGAGTGGGATGTAAATGAGAATATTTCTATATTCTTATGGTGTGGTGCTCTCAGGAGGGAGGACCAACAATTGCAACATGTGTCATCCCTCCCATGCTCTAAAGGAGGTCTTTCTGACTTAATGAGTGTTCAGGAAGTCTATACAAATGAAAATAATCACTGTGCAGCTCAGAAGATTCCTACTGTGCTGAGACTAGGCACTCTGTGGGGGGAGAGATTCAGATATTCTTAGCTAGAAGCTGAGGCTGAGAGTGTCCAACCCGTGGTCTTGTGAGTGATAGATTTACTGATATTAATGGAATGCAACAGAAAGAATAGAACAGAGGTTGTGCTGTAACCATGCTCCAAACGAGGATGTTTCAAAGAGGGGCAGTGGAAGGAGGTTGATTATTTTTGAAAAATGTCCCCAGTTAAGCAGCTTAATTTCACTCAACTAAAAAATGTTGCTCATTCATACTGTAATTCACCTTACTTAGAAACAGTGAAATCAAAGACTCAGCAGTAGGATGATTTGAAGCTGTCACTCCTATTCCTGAAGGAATTACAGGGAATGAAGGAATTACATGACTGGAAACAGAAGGATTATCAACAGCCTTTGACACGGTGAGCTCCTTCTGAGACCAGAAGGAAGAGACAGTCAGGTTTTGTATTGTGTATGAATTTTCTCTCTTCTTTATTTTACCATTTCTACATTTTATAAATGGATTGTACAGATCTGGAAGAGGAGGGACACAAGGAGGAATAGAAGAAATGAAGATGAAAGGCACAAAGTAGGCAGAAAAATTATAAGTTTGTCTCTAGGAAGATAAAAGAAATAAGAGAGAAGAGGGAAACATAAAAAATCAGGGAATGGAGCTTGAAAAGATGCACATACTAGAGGGAATGAAAATAAGAAAACAAAATGGAAAAAAAAAAAAATAGGAAAAGAAACAAACCATATGTCACTTGCCTAGACCCAGGAGAGGGACAAACTGTGCTGTAGAATAGTATGTTGAGTGATGAAATAGAAAGAAATAAAGATAACTAAAGAATAGAGAGTTTACCAAGAAACTGCAGAACTATTCCTTTTGAGGAGCAAAATCACAGGAGTGAAATAATTATGTCTTAGCATCTAGCCATGTGTTAAAAAAAAAAAAAAAAACAGTAAAACAAAATAACAAAGGAAAAAACACACTTCCTTTTTTTTTTTTTTTTAAGATATGACCCCTTAAATAAAAAATCATAATATTCCAAACTGATAAACTAATATTGTAATTTTTGTTGGCATGACTTTAATGCTCATAAAAAAACAAACAAATGAAAGCATGTTGGTGATCTTTTCCAACCTAAGAAATTCTATATTCTATTCTATGTTGCTAGCACTTTTGATCTTTTAAATCTCTTTTTTTTGTTGTTGTTCAAAAAATTCTCCTGGCTTGATTGGCTCAGCAATGACTTGGGGAACCTGCTCTCAGGTTTCAGATGTAGACTGTGTGGACTGTGGTTTCAATTATGTTTTTAATTTAATCGCTTTCCTAAATTGTCAATGTGGATTCCAGTTAATGAAAGTTATGGCTGTGTCAGAATTCCTTTCTCTTCACCCTTGCTTTCCTTTCATTTTACATATCATTTCCCACAGTGTGTTATATTGCTCAATTAATAAACACCAGTTGAGTAAGTCTTCCTTCTGTAGTTTAGTTAGAGAGGATTGCTCAGCCCATTTTACAAGCCACCAGTGACTAAAACACTGGTGATATCTCTGTTTAGTTCTGAATTTGGATTAGCTCTCACTAGGACTGTGCTGTCTTCCAAGGCACCCCTGGACTGAGACTGTCAGAGCAGAGCTGAGCATAAGAGGATATTAAGCATAGATCCTGCTCCAGGAGAGGATGTCTTGTGGGGCTGATTTAGGATGTGAGTAGGATGAGGTCTCCCTTTACACTCAGGACCTGTAATTTCTCTGTGGGCCTCTGAGTGAAATAGGCTCTTGCATCCTCTCCTTCTCCACATCCAGACTAACAATCATGGCATGGTGGCAAACAGGTATCCTTAAATGGAGATGACTGGGGAGCCGAGGTTGACCCTAGTGCAGGCCATGCCCTCACAGGCAGGGACTGTCCCAGTGAATCTAACCATTACAGGAAGGCAGAGAGGTGATACAGGAGAACCAGTATGGCTTCACCTAGGGCAAATCCTGTTTGACCAACTTAGTGGCCTTCTATAACGGTATATCTGCATCAATGGACAAAGGATAAACAATTGATGTTATCTATCTGGACTTCAGTAAGGCCTTTGACATGGTACCCTTCAACATCCTTTTCTCCAAATTGGAAAGATGTGGGTATGATGGATGGACTGTTCAATGGATCGAGAACTGCCTGCAGGATCAAGTCCAGAGAGTGGTGGTCAATGGCTCAATATTTGGATGGACATCAATGATGAATGGTGTCCCACAGTGCTCAGTGCTGGGACTGATACTCTTTAATATCTCAATGACACTGGGGTTGAGTGTACCCTCAGCTGGTTTACTGATGACACCAAGCTGTGGGATGTGGTCAACACTCTAGAGGGACAGGATGCCATCCAGAGTGACCTAGACAGGCTTGAGCAGTGGGCCCAGGTGAATCTCATGCGGTTCAACAAATCCAAATGCAAGATCTTGCAACTGGGTTGAGGCAACCTCCAGTACCAACATAAACTGGGAAATGAAAGGATTGCACACAGCCCTGCTGAAAAAGACCTGGGGGTACTACTGGTGGATGGGAAGCTAGACGTGAGCCAACAAGGTGCCCCCTGCAGTCCAGAAAGCCAACTGTATCTTGGGCCGCATCAAAAGAAGCATGGCCAGAAGTTTGAGGGAGGTGTTCCTGCCCCCCTACTCTGTGTTGGTGAAGCCTCAACTGGAGTACCACATCCAGATGTGGAGTCCTCAGAACAGAAGACCTGTTGGTGTACATCCAGAAGAGGGCCACAAAAATGCTCCAAGGAATGGAACACCTCTCCTATGAGGATAGGCTGAGAGAGCTGGGGCTGTTCAGCCTGGAGAAGAGAAGGCTCCAAAGTGACCTGATAGTGGCCTTTCAGTATCTAAAGAGGGAGGTACAGGAAAGAAGGAGACAGACACTTTCTCAGGGTCTATGGTGATAGAACAAAGAGAAATGGCTTCATGCTTAAAGAGAGTAGACTTAGGTTAGATATGAGGAAGAAGACTTTTATTTGAGCGTGATGAGGCACTGGAGCAGGTTGCCCAGAGATGTGGCTGATGACTCATCCTTGGAGACTTTCAAGGCAAAGCTGGATCAGCCCTAGACAACCTGATCTAGCTGTGCCTGTCCCTGTTCATTGCAGGGGAGTTGGACTAGATGACTTCTAAAGGTCCCTTTCAACTGTAAGGATTCTATGAACTGTGATCTGTAACAACCATCTGCAACCCTTGACATTGAAAGTGATGAACCAAGGCTGGGGTCCATTCAGGGGCTCCCATCAGGAACTGAAGAAGATAGGGCTGAAGGCAGGGCTAGAAGATTTGGCCAAGGGGTCTATTCAAGAGACAAGCAGCCTCCGGCTAAGGTCTATATGTATCCAGGAGATTGGGCTGGAGACTAGCACTGCTGAAGAAGGGACTATCCATCCCAGAGGTCTGAAATGCTGTCCTGGGCCACAAGGAGGGTAGAGGAGGCACCAGGCAGCCAGGGCTGCGAGTCCCCAGGCTTGGAACTTGATTTACAGTGCAATTAAGTTTTTACTGAGCTGAAGCAGTCTCCTTTTAGTATTCCCTGATTTCTATTAATTGATGGTATATTCTAGGAAATGAAGGAATGAGAAAAAGAAAATATTTGATAATGTTTGTAGCAGCTGTCTTACAGTGAATGAGATAGTGAAAGAAAATCCCATGTATTTGGGTGTGCTGGGGGCTTCAGGTAGGACTTGTCAGTTGGTTGCTGCATTTAATGTCTGGGATGGGATTACTAATGTTGGAAGATCTGCAGGTAAATCAATCTATGGAAAAGCAATTGGGTTTCAGCTCCCAGGCTGGAAACACTCTATGTGACTGCACCAGGCATTCTCATCCTGCTTTGGGGTTTTCTGGGTAACAGTGTAGCTTGCCCTAATCAATGTGCTGAGATTTGGGTTAATTTTAAGACTCAAGGTGGTTTTTTTTCTCATTGACTGAATAGAGTGTATGTACATTATGGAGAAGACTCTGCAGCTGTAAATAAACGCAAGTGGTTATCACATTCCCTTACTGCTATTTCTGTTACACCTAATTTTGTTTCCTTTCTGTGTCTGTTCTGATTTTAGTTGGGACAGAGTTTATTTCCTTTGTAGAGTCTGGTATGATGCTATGTTTTGGCTTTAGAAGAAAAACAATGTTGATAACACACCAGTGTTTCTAGTTGTTGTTGAGTAACACTGGTCAGAGCCAAGAGTGTTTCAGTTTTTCAGATTCCAGTACTCTCCTGCCAGGAAGTAAACCAAGAGGGCACAAGGAGCTGGGAGGGGGGCAGAACCCAAGATAGTTGACCCAAACTCTCAAGAAAATATTTCATACCCTATGAAATCATGTGGAAAAAACTGTACAGCTGATGGGAGTTGCCTGGGAGGGAAGCAACATGGGTTGATCAGTGGTAAGCAATTGCTTTGCGTATTACTTGTCTTATATATGTGTGTGTATTATTAACACTATTATCTCTCTGTCTTCCTTTTCTGTCTTAGTAAAGAGATTTGTTTGTTGCTTTTTTTATCTCAACCCATGAGTTCTATTTCGTTTCTTCATTATTCTGAGAGTGAGTAAAAGGCTTTTAGCTACCTGCAAGTTTAAACCGCAACAGCATCATTTATCTGTCCTTCTAGATTCTTAAATGCAGAAGACCATGTGAGGAAGACAGAAAATCATTTCTTTCTTTTGTCTATGTCATTTGTAGAATTGTGGTTAATGCAAATGATATGCTGTTTTTGATGTTTTTTTTGTTGTTGCTGTTTGTTTTGTTTGATTCAAACAATTTTTTTTTGTTGTTTTTTATTTGTTCATAGCCAAGAATGTGTTCATTAACTGAAAAATAGATGGGTATAAACAGATTAAAGCTGATTCAGGTCATTTGTACTAAATGGTTTTAATAAAATTGGATAAAGTTGGTTATCAGGAAACACTTCTTTACAGAAAGGGTGGTTAAGAACTGGAATAGGCTTCCCCAGGGAGGCGGTTGAGTCACCATCTCTGGATGTGTTTAAAAACCGTTTGGATGTGGTGCTCTGGGACATGATTTAGTGGAGGGTTTTTAGTTACAGCAGTATGGTTAGGTTGTGGTTGGACTTGGTGATCTTTAAAGTCTTTTCCAACCTGACTGATCCTATGATTCTACGTACTTCTCTACTTCCTGAAACTATTTGTTCATTTTAAGTTACTGATCTAAGAGCCGAATAGTCCTACCAAACAACATGCTCGAGAGAAAATATATTAAAATAATGGGTACTTGCCAATGGTATGCAAACTTTCAATCATAGAATCATAGAATCATAGAACCACCAAGGTTGGAAAAGACCTACAAGATCATCCAGTCCAACTGTTCACCTATCACCAATAGCTCCCACTAAACCATGTCCCTCAACACAACATCCAATCGTTCCTTGAACACCCCCAGGGTCGGTGACTCCACCACTTCCCTGGGCAGTCCATTCCAGGGCCTGACCACCCTTTCTGAGAAGTAATATTTCCTAATGTTCAGCCTGAATTTCCCCTGCAGCAGCTTGAAACCATTGCCTCTAGTCCTATCACTAATGACACGAGAGAAGAGGCCGACACCCAGCTCACCACAACCTCCCTTCAGAAAGTTATAGAGAGCAATAAGGACTCCCCTGAGCCCCCTCTTCTCCAGGCTGAACATTCCCAGCTCCTTCAGCCTCTCCTCATAAGGCCTGTGCTCCAGACCCCTCACCAGCTTTGTTGCCCTTCTTTGAACACGTTCCAGGGCCTCGATGTCTTTCTTGCAGTGAGGGGCCCAAAACTGGATACGGTACTTGAGGTGTGGCCTCACCTATGCTGAGTACAGGGGGACAATCACCTCTCTGCTCCTGCTGGCAACACTGTTTCTGATGCAAGACAGGATGCTGTTGGCCTTCTTGGCCACCTGGGCACACTGTCGGCTCATGTTCAGCTGAGCATCAATCAATACCCCCAGGTCCATCCCCTCTACACAGTCTTCCAGCCACTCCGCCCCAAGCCTGGGGTTGTTGTAGCTGAAGTGCAGGACCCGGCATTTGGTCTTGTTGAACCTCATCCCATTGGCTTCAGCCCAGCTCTCCAGCCTGTCCAGATCCCTCTGTAGGGCCTCGCTACCCCCAGGCAGATCCACACTCCCAGCCAATTTGGTGTCATCTGCAAACTTACTGAGGGTGCACTCAATGCCCTCATCCAGGTCATCAATAAAGATACTGAAGACCACAGGCCCCAGCACCGACCCCTGGGGAACACCACTCGTGACCAGTTGCCAGCTGGATTTACCAATTTATTTCCCAATATAGGGATATATCTCCTTTCAATAGGGAGATCACACTGCATGTGCGGGACGACTGGGGGATCAGGCATAGCCAGCCTGGATTCAGGAAGGGCAGGTCCTGTTTGACCAACCTGATCTCCTTCGATGATCTAGTGACCCATCTGGGGACAAGGGAAAGGCTGTTGTTGTGGTCTACCTAGACTTCAGCAAAGCCTTTGACACTGTCTCCCACAGTATTCTCCTGCAGAAGCTGGCAGCCCGTGGCTTGGACGGGTACACTCTTGGCTGGGTAAGGAGCTGGCTGGAGGGCTGGGCTCAGAAAGTGGTGGTGAATGGAGTTAAATCCAACTGGCGACCGGTCACGAGTGGTGTTCCCTAGGGGTCGGTACTGGGGCCTGCGGTCTTCAGTATCTTTATTAATTGTGTGTGGATAATAGGAATCACTATACTCTTTTTTATGTTTCTACTGGTCTTCAGGATTGTCTCTTTCACTTCTGCGGAATGTACTAGCTTCATATCATTTGAGTCCTCATTCTATTTCAGATATTTCCTATGGCATAAAAAATAATTAAAAAAAACCAAAAAACTATCTTCTGATTATTGCAATATATGATGTTCAAATAAGTGTTGGAATGGCTTACGCTTGGAAGGTTCTTGTTCTTCAGCACTAGTGTTCAGCCTCTTTGATTGTACTGGTCCATGTCAGGAGGAGCCAGTGTATTCCAGCCTACCTTTGCAAATGTTGTAACAGCACTCAGAAGCTAGATGCTGCTTCTGGTGACAGTTGTTTTTTTGGACTTAGAAGAACAACCACCTCTTTGTGATCACTAAATCTCATTTGAAAAGTTATTTATTATTTTTCTCAGGTCTTTCTCAAAGGGTAACACAGGACTTTTATAGACTCTAGTTCCACTTCAAGTAGTAAGGCAGAAAAATCTGGTTTTGGGGAGCATATTTTGTGAGACTCCTTCCTGAAATCTTCAGAGATGTATAAATCTTGCACTTGTCGTAACTAGAAATCTGTCTTAAGTTTTATAATACATTTTCTATACTGGTAATGCCTCTTCTACAAGTCAGGACTTTTCTTTCCATGATCCCTTTGAATAGCTGAGTCTTTCATCAATTTCTGACTTGTGGGAAAGATGAAGATGAAAGAAAGCCTGAAAAGAGAGGAAGAATGAGTTAAAGATTTTATAAACTGTCTCTAACTTTTATAATTAAATGAAGGTAAAGGACATCATTAGAAATTTCCAAGTGCATATTGCTGGTGTCTAAGGCTGTGGATATTCATCCCAGTTTTATTTCTGGGCAGGAAAAACAGCCTATTCTTATGGGGGTGGGAATCTCAGTAGAGGTAGTGGTGATACATTGAGATTGGTGAAAAAATTATTGCAAGTTAACAAGCATATCTATTCCTCACAAGGAAACATTCTGAGTAGTGAGAGTCCTACTGGTGAACTAGAGCAGCCACTCAGCACAGCAACAGACAAGTACAGATTTTAGACTTCTGTGGAAAAATCTGCTGTTACTTCATTGGGGAGGATCTGTTTAACTTTTTCATGTGGTAGTCATGTAATTCTGATCTCTTTAAATCCTAGAAAGATAAAGTTGAAGTAAGTGTATTCATCTTTTAATGTTGCTTATTTAATATATTTTTTAAATGTTTATCAGTAAATTGATTGCCTTCAAAAAGCCCTTCTAATGTTATTTATCTGCTTACTTTGTAACTGTTTTATCTCCCTTACCCCATAAATGAGTGATGCAAAATACTCTTGACCGAGCTTCTGTTGAGCTTCATCAATGTGATATGGAAAAAAGCAATGACACAAATCTACTCTAAGACTAGAAATAATCCAATCAGCATTATTACATTTGCATCATCACCAGGAAGGACACAAATAATGAAGAGTTTGTTCTGAACATTTGTAAATTGGCTTATTTTTATTGGTGGAGTCCTTAACACGCTCTGCTGGTGCAAAATTTCTTTTTTTTTTTTTTTTTATTCTGCCCTTTCCAGAAAAACTCACAGGAAAGAGGAACTATATAACAAGATCCCCAGTGGGCTGAGTTGACTTCTTAGTATCTGAATGAACAGAAGTTATTCAATGCATGTTGCAAAATCTCTCCTTTCTGCCCTAAAGCAGCTGACATACTAATGCAGGAAAGTTTTCAACTGCAGATGTACTTCATAGTAAGCAACCGCTATTATTTCATTAGCTGTTTTGTTAACAAATTAAGTGAATTCTTGTGGAGTGGCTGGTGAAAATCTTCAATGTGGTCTTACTGGGGCACAGACCATCAGCATAAGAATGAAAAATAGCTAATATGAACCAGGGGCAAAAAGACTCTTGCAGCTCTTAGAATGAAGTGACTCGGAACACTGACTTGCAGTCAGTGTTCTAACCTGATCATCCAGAATTTCTTCACAGCACTTCACCTGATGGTTAACAATCCCTATAACTTTTGCTTTTTCATGGAAAAAAAAGAAAATGAATCATGCCTATTGGTAAGAAAGACTTAAATGGCTGATGCTGTGCAGCAATGTACTGTTTTCTGTTTCTAGTTGCTTAAACTTCATTTCAAGCATCTGCTCCCCAGCAGCCACTCATTTCCAAACACTGATTTGTGTTTGTCAAAGCACAAAGGGGGGAATTAAAGTAAAAAGTTTTTTGTTTTGTTTTGTTTTTTTTAATAAGTAAAATAATGAAAAATTATGAATAAACAAATATACATAAAACTGGAGCATCAAGATATTACTTAGGATGGGGGGGAGGGAAAAATAGAAGTTCTATTTTTCTCTGTAGTTGTATATTTATCGTAAATATATTTCTTAAAGAGTTTTCACCTTCATTTTATTTTTCATAATTTAGTCCTTTTCCCTACCAGTAAAAGTTTCACTGATGTAGTGTGATACCATGAAAATGTGCTTTCTGCTTTGAAAAACTGTAGTTTTTCCTGACTACTCAAAAATGAACAAAATAATTGTGTGATCATAATTGTGGTTCTCTCCTTTTTCTTTGAAGCAGTAGCTTATTTGAGATTAATTCAAGATGAAAGAAAAATTACCCCACAGTTCTTTCTGTTGACATGGGACTTTTCTAAAGTGACTACGAAGTTTGTGATTGAATTAATGGAATGATCTTATCTGCATCCTCAATACATTCTTTCAGTCTAATATCTTTTTTAAATTTTATTTTCTCTGTATTTCCCAGAAAATGATAGGCCAGAGAAATTCTGTCTTTTCTATTTTGAAGGGATAGGGCAAGTGCAATTTATTTTGATGAATTGGTGTAGAATCATTCTTAGAATGTTTTTGGTATTGGAACATCTTAATATTTTTCTTTGAATACATCTTTCCTATGTTGTTGTTGGAGAATAGTAGTGTTGTAACCCTACTGAATATCCCTGATGACTTTGCTCAATGTGATTTATTTTGTGTAGTTTCTGTACTAAGCTGTTCTTATTTCAGAGATGATCAGAAAACAAAAGAATTATACAGTTTCAAGCCCTTAGGGGATTTAAGCATTGTGTTCTCTTTCTTAAAACATGTTTTGCTGTACTGGAGTTGAGCAAGAACAGTCTTTCCGTGAGTCAGAACTAAACAGCTCATGCTACTGGATTTGATGATTCCAGCTGATACACAGTATTGGGTAGAATGGCTTTTTAACAGTATTTTTGCAGTGAAGCACACTCATTTTAAAAACTTATCTTGACATTTTAAGATACAGGATGGAAGGACACAATCAGCTAAAATTCCTGTTTCTTCTTCAAAGAACAAGCACTTCATTTTCTTTTGTGTGCAACAGGTTGGCTCTTGTTGTCATTGTTGATTGATTGGTTTTTTTTCCTCCTTTTTATTTTGAATGTAGAAGCAGTAAAGACACAGGCTAGAGGTATGTGTAGAACTGGCTCTTTTCAAACCTCTTAGGGAGGAAAAATGTGTTAAGACACACAAAGAAAAAGCTTTGTTTGAGATCAGCTTCAATTTTCAGCCAGGTAGAAGGACAGCTCTTTACTGTTCTGGTAAAACTGCTTGTTGATGCCCATCATGCAATAGGGTTAAATCAGTATTGAAAAATAAATGTTACGTACTGGAATATAGCATGGTCTTAGCCTTGTTCCAACTACTGTCAGATTTGGTTTAGGACCAGAGATCACTTACTACACTTTTATGAAGAGACTGGAATAGTATTTAATTTTGATATTAAAAAAAGTAAGGTAGTAAAAGAGACCACTTTGTTAGCTGAAATGCTCTTTGCTTTGGTACTGAACTCAGTCAAGTTGCATTGGGCCTTTTTGATTGTTTTTGTTGTTGTTGATCCAATTGCACAATTCCATTACAGCAAGTTTTCCTGTCTGTGTGAGATTGCTACACCAAACTAGATCATAAGCATTACTAAATTCAAATAGATTGCATCATCTTTTCCCTGTGTTTTCTAGGAAATTTGTCTTTTTGAGAGTAAAGAAAAATGTTATGATTAAAACCTCTTTTTGACTAACAAATGTTAGATGTTCCTTGTTACTTAATTATATTTGAGTTGCTTACAAATTGATTACTTAATGATGTATCACCATTAGGTGAAAATTTTTCCTGACATCGGTGCTACATGTGCTATCAAGTATGCACTTCCTTTAATCTTCTCTCTTTCCCTTCCTATTTTTTTTTTCTCTTCAGTCCTGTGAGTTCTTATGAGCCTTCCAAGAAAACTGCCTGAACTAGTTGTGTAGTTGCGTTGAGTGATTCTCAACAGGGACAGAGAACTTTAAAGATCTAATTTATCTAAATGTTGTTAGCTTGGTCTTCCTCTAATATGGTCTCCATTCTTTCTCCCTTATTCTTAAATATAAATGTTAAGTGTTTGATCTCAATTAACATCTTTATATAGAATAAAGCAATGAAATGGAAGCAAGAAAATTTCAGCATTTTTGTCACCTGCAATACTTCACTTTCCTCCATTAAATAACAAGTCCTTCTTTCTCCCATTTCATTATCAGATTGAATGCATTTCAGAGCACTTCCTGATTGCCTTTTATATTTTCTTCCAGCTGTATATCCTTTTGTGCCATCGCCTCTGCTTATCTCTCCATCATGTGCTATTCTTCTAAATGGCTTTTTAGCACTATGTCCTTGTTTCCATTGTGTACAACTACCTGTCCGCCTCTCCCACTTCCTGATCACTGAAGAACTCCTGCTGGAGGTGGTGTCTTACTACATCCATTACCTATTCAATATAATGGAGTCTGTTGTCATTAGATTTTGCAGTCTCATTATAATCAGCTATTCTCCTGCACTATGACAAAAATAAAAAATCTATTATTAAAAGAAATGTGAGAAGAGATTGCAGGAAGTATAGGCTAGTAATTCCCTAAGTAGTATCAAGAAATAAGAGTCAGAAATAGTTACACTAAAAAATCTAGAAAAATATGTATGAGATATGTATTACTATAGCTTTTGTGAGATAAAATACATCAGTTATTATCAATTATTGTTATTAGTTTGTGTGTATGGAAGTAGCCTTGTTCATGGATCATGCTTTGCAAAGTAGCTTGTAAATATATGGAAAAGAGCTGAGAATCCAGAAGGAGATGGAGATAACGCTTTGTACATTAAAAAGTGTCTGTGAACATCATCTTTCACAAACACTGAGATAGGGCAATAACCCAGGTGGTCCTGTGGAGCAATTCAGTTCTTGTTTCCCCATAGGAATCTATTAAATCTCAACTGGTTGCATCTGAACATGCAGATCTTCCAGCCTTTGCTACTGGGCAAATCCTTCATTTGAAAGTTGGGCTTTAAGTACTGAAACCCAGGAGCAAATAAATGTTGAAAAAACAAGTTGTGATTTTCTCCATGCAAATTAAATGCTGAAATTATGGTGGCAAATCTTGTACTTGTGTGAAATAAAGCAGTAACCAAAATAAGAAGAGCCTTGATGAGATGGGAAGAGATGTAAAGAAACCCAGACAGTAAAGTGGAAAAAAAATTGAGGTTGGGTGCCATTTAAAGGAAGGTAAAATCAATTCTGCATCCAGCGTGGAAGAAAAGGTATTCTAAATCATACGTATTTTAACTTATAAATGCCAACATTGTCCTACTTGATCAGAATGATTGTTCCTAATATCACCTGACACCTGAGGGTGTCACTGGAAAATCTGTGGAAAGGTAAGGTGACTGAAGTTTTTTCAGTACAACATAAAACATAACATGAGTTTGCTGTGTTAAAGCATTTTTGCTGTCTTGATATTTCAATAAATGTTTTTTAAAGAATTAGAATGTATGGATTGTAAACACTAAACATATTATGTTTATATTTTATGCTCATTTTTGCAAAACCTAGCTCTGGTGTGAAGTATGTTGGACTGATAATCCTTACCTTATAACAACATCACCCTGTGAGCATGAATTCTCCATTTTCAGTTCAGTAAGTAACTTCTCAGTCATGCTGTTCAAATACAATGATTTCCCACAATGGCATAAGCCCTTCATGGCACAGCGCATCATCTTATGTGGATGCAGCAGTGTTGGTACTGTTATGCTGTTATGTAAAAATACACATATACTGTTATGTAAAAATATATTTAAAAAAATATGCCTATCTACATAAGATTGACCAATTCCTTTGAGAATTCCTTTGAAACGGATGTTGCAATCTGAAGGGGCCAAGGGACTGAAGAAATAAGGAAAGCTTAATGCAAGAGTGTAAAATCTTTTCCCTTGTCTGGATCATATCAAATGAAGAGGAAATACCTTGGGCCACATATATGTAGGTTGTACTGAAAGGAATGCTCCTGTATATTTCCATGGGATCTACAACAGATACGAAGAGCACAATAACGCTATTAGATAGATAGAACAAATTCTCAGCCACAAAATACTATTTTTAAACATAGTCACCACCATTAGCTATAGATTTTCAACAGCAATGAACAAGAGCATGCTTTCCATGCTCATCAAAAACTGCATCAGTGGAGTTGACCTGCTGTTGCCACTGCTGAAATGCACCACCCTCTACCTCACTCTGCTGACACCCACTGTTTGAACTGCATCAGCATTCAGCGGACACTGATGACTGTCAATGAATGCCATTTTTTCTGCATGGAGGAATTCAGTGACACATCTTTGCTTCATATTTGGTTCCATAGCAGATGTCATTCTGCCAGACTGCTCCTCTGCTGCCATCTGTGGCACAGCAACAAAATTTAATGGAATATTGGTGGGAAGGTTTATCTTCTACTTCCATATCATCAATATCTGCCTCTGATATTATAAACTAATATAATAAAACAGGAGGCATTACTTTTGGAGCAGTCCTCATAAAGTATATAGTATAATTTCTGTATATAAATAACAAAACATATTTTAACTTTTAATACGTTTTATTAAAAAAAAAAAAAAAAAGAGGGCAACAAAAATGTAAAACTAGTGAGGTATTTGATCTTGTTTTTGTGAAACCAGCACGCCAGTCTGGTTGATGACAGTGGTTGCAATTATTAGCAGGTTCTCAAAGTGTTCATCAGATATTTTTGATGAAATTTTATTCTTCCTGTGTTTCATTCTTGAAAAAAGTTCAAAAATGTATGTACTGCCAGAGAGCGGTGACGTGAATAAGGTGTGATGGTGAAGTGGGAAATAAATATTTTTCTCTGGTGAGGTCTTATAAAAGTCTAGTAAAGAGACATGATCCATTTTTTTGGTTGAATATCTAATTGCAACTTTATAATTTCCACTTAAAAATGTGCAGGTTACATATGTGAACTGAAAATATAAGCATACTACAAAAATAAATAAATAAACAAACAAAACCTTTTCCAGCAGCCTGGAAACCTATTCTCAGATTCCTTTATCAAAGCAGAAAGCAGGACTGAGTATTTTTTGCTGTTTATAAGACTGTGTTCAGCCAGTGTATCAAAATGCATGAAAATATTTGCAGTGCTAACTTGAGTTAGCGCTGCACTGAGCCCTCCCTATGTTCTGGTTTCAGTTGATACCCTGTTAATAGTGCACCAACCCATGACTGTTGATGAGTGATGGGTTTGTACAGTGGAGGATGGGCCACGCAACAAGCTGTGCAGGGCCATATGTAGCCCTTGGGCTGGACATGTTTGATTTAATGGTTTTAGATTGATTGCTTTGGTTTATTGGGTCATCAGTTGCCAATTGAGAATTAGAAAAGAGATAGGAATTACAAAAACTCCACTGTGTACTATTTTTAAACAAACAAGCAGCCAGCTAGAGTCCAGATATTGCAGGAGCCATAGAGGCATCATAAAAGATCTCAGAATGTGCACTGGTTTTTAAGTCCTACCCTGTTTCAGCTGACAGCGTGACCATAGCTGTTGAATAAATACAAGAATTCATTATCCTTATTCACATGCTGAACAAGACAGGAAAATAAATGAACAAGCAAGACTCTGAGGCAAAAGGTAAAAATAAAATAAAGAAAATAAAATTGCAATCTGACCTCAAAGAAAAGGGCTGATATAAAATTTGGGGTTGTTTTCTGTTACTGTGGATTTTGAGTAGAACTGGTTGCCATTCCACATATGACCACCAGAGGATCCATTTTCAATAGTGCAAAATATTGATATATACTAATTTTGCTGATTACTCAGTTTGAATTGCTATGAACTCTCAGCTATTTCAGATGCCCAGAGGCACTGCTCCACATTCTATAATTGGCTAGTGAATGCCGTTCTCACCTGACAATTCCAATTTTATATCACATCACCTTACTTCTCCTAGTTGTCTCATTTTCCTGGCTCAGTGGTCAGTCATTGTTTTAATTGCTGAAATTCTGCCAAAGCAGGCAAAGTAAGACTTTGATGCCTTTTTAGAATCACAGAATCACACAGAATCACAGAATTGCAGGGGTTGGAAGGGACCTCTAGAGATCATCGAGTCCAACCCCTCTGCCAAAGCAGGTTCCCTACACCAGGTCGCACAGGTAGGCGTCCAGGTGGGTCTTGAATATCTCCAGAGAAGGAGACTCCACAACCCCCTGGGCAGCCTGTTCTAGTACTCCGTCACCCTCACCGTAAAGAAGTTCTTGCGCACATTCGTGTGGAACTTCCTATGCTCTAGCTTCATCCCATTTCCCCTTGTCCTGTCCCCATGCACTACTGAAAAGGGTCGGCCTCACCACTATGGCCCCCACACCTCAGGTATTTATAAACCTGGATCAAATCCCCTCTCAGCCTTCTTTTCTCAAGGCTAAACAGACCCAGTTCAGAACTGGTAGAAGAATTACCCTGACTCCACAGAATCTGTGCATGTGATCATGATTGTCTCCAGCTGAGAGGCTGTTAAATGTGAAAGAATTGGATGGATAAAAAAAAAAACAGAAAAAAATCAGCTGGAAATTTGTAGAAATGAAATAGTCCTCTTGAAAGGTAAAAAACTGTCTAGTAAATTCTACAAAAATCAGGTATTCAATGCTGATCCAATGTAAGATAGTGTGGTACAGAGTACTTCCTGTGACAGAACTCCTCATTGTATACCCACAACACAGCAGCTTAGGGTAACTTTGTCATGTCAACTACAATCTGTTTCTGATACTTTGAGCACTGACAAAATCCCCAAGTATGAGCATGGTTTGGAGAATATTTTATATATATATATATTTAATCTATTCCTTCTTTCCTGACCTGATGGATGAACATTTGCAATAAGGAGAACAGAAAACAAAAAAATTATCCTCCATCCCACCTCCTTTTGTTCATTATCATAAGTCAGTATCAGCAACAGTCATTCTAAAAGCAACTCTACAAAGAAATCATCTTCTCAGTTGTTAAAAAAATGCAATCAGAAAGGGGACATGAATGTGACACCAGAAGAGCTCCACTCAGAGAAGAAATTCCTGGACTCTCACCATATCAAATCAGCCTTTTATACTAAGCTTTGTAAGAAACTGTGATGAGAACCAGGTCTTCACACAAACAAAGGAGCATAATAGGAGCAAAGGCCAATAGGGGAATCCCAATAGCCCAGAGGCACAAGACCTCCTTGTAATCGCAGTCCTCTCCAGGGGTGATATCTACTACCATGAGTCAGCAGGAGACCATGTTCTAAGATCTCCACAGACTGAGAGGTAACTACTAGAGGTGGGGGTTCTTAATGGAATAGCAGTGAAGAGCATTTGGGGATTTTACAAGACTTGTTATTGGGTGTTTGTGGAAAGAAAGGAAGGTAAGCCAGAAAATGTAGCTGAGAAAAATCTATTTATTCTTAAAGGGGAAAAAAGTTTCTAATTTCTTGACAAATTGAAAAAGCCTTCAAATTTACATTTTAGGTCAACCTGAAGCAAAATTTGTTTCTTAATGACATAGGTTATTTAAGTAAGTCTTTTTTTTCTTAAAGGCTAGTTTTGAAAGGAAAACTACTACATTTAGAATGAAATATCACAAAGGATTGTTTTCTTTCCTTAGGAAAAGTCTTAAACAAAAAATCTTGTTCAAATCTGAAGTCTTGAACAAATCTATTCTCATAATTTTGAAGTTTGTAAAAAAATCACCTATTTTTCTTCAGGCAATTCAAAACACGAATTTTCTGATTTTTGAAAGCAGTGTTGTCCTACTTGCAATGGAATTGTTTTTTTCTGTGAAATTGCAATAATCTAAAAAATTTACTTCTATTCCCATGCAAGTTTCAAGTTGAGAAGTCTCAAAGGTAATATTTTAAATCCTAGAAATTGTGTCTTCAGAGAGAAGAAATATGTCTTGATGGGCTTCCAAATCCCCCAAATACATTTTACCATATAGGGGAAATAGGGTGGTAAAGGTAGAAGCATGCAGACATTGTGCTCTGCTAGTACAATTCAAGCAGTCAAGGAAAAAAATCATTTTTAATTTTATTAAATACAAATTCATACCATCATGCTAGCCTTCAGTACCTAAAAGCACTGGAAACTAATGCCTTGGTTGGATCCACAACTGAAGTAAACCAGCCTAACATTTTTGAAGCTGTCAGAATAGTTACCGTCAGAATTGATTTTATTGCACTGTGGTAAATTTATCATAATTCTCATTGCTTACACAGGGATGTGTTGATCTCTGCTTGAAGCAAAGGTTGGTGCTTGATAATGTGGGAGGAGTGCTGTGCTTTTATTTTCCCCTCTTTTTTGTCTTATTATAGTCCTGACCTCTTGTGAAACCAGCTCACGCCATGCCCTGAGGCTTGACTCATGCTGGAATCTGTGTCTAAGGAAATGTACTGGAGGGGGTTATTTTTATTTCTTAGATGTCTTATAATATGTTCAGCTTCACCATGAAGTGATACAAAATTCAGGTCCTCTTTGCAGTGGAAGGTAGTGTCTACTGGGCTTTTAAAAGTCTGGATTTGTTTTTTCCACTCTCATTTCTGGAGCTGCTTAACCTATTAGTGACACTGGGAAGTTAGGAGGAAAAAGCCATATCTTAAAAGGCATATCATCCTTTATCTTAAAACTTAGTGGTATGACATACATATGCCATAAGAAAGACATTATCCCATTCAGGAAAACTGTCAATTCAATTAGTATTTCCTGAAGTGACAGAACTTAAGCCAATGAAATCTGGTGACAGTACTCTAATTTCTGTGTGGCAGAAAGATGTTGGTTTCATTGAAGATGATTTGGTTTAGAAGCACACATTTTGAATTATGCCTTTTATTTACATAGCCCAGGCCTTAGACAAATTTAATATAGCAGTTTCCCAAGAAGCTGGAGGTACAGTGTGAAGGAGTCTGTCTTTAACCTGCTTATTCAATGAGATGCCTATTTCACTGACACTAGTCACTCTGAGAACACTTAATTCCCTCTCCACATATAAATATGTTTTGTTTGTTTAAAATGGCAATAAGGGAAATGCTACTGGTCTCTTCCTCTGTGTCCAGCTTTAATGAATACCACCCTTGCCCCAGAATTTTCTTATCAGAACAAACTGAGTAATTGCTGTAGACCACTACACAAATAAGACAAGCTGGCTAGGAGCTGAAAATGCAGTACTAGTTTGGTTCAGATGTGCAGGGCAAAGATCATACTCCACCAATAGGAGCAGAAGAGCTCCTGCAGGAGCACAATTGCCAGTATCCAATCGTGGTGGAGGTAGGGTGCAGAAGCACATGCTAGCAGGTGGAAAAAGTGTCTGTTGTAACAACAATTGCATCAGAATAACTGTACCATAGTTTCCCAGCAGTATCTTTGCTCAGTAGAGATATCTTTCTCATTCCCTTAACCCTTTGAATTGTATGAGAGTGTTTAAGCTCAGTTACTCAGATCAGAAATTCAGATCTTCTGCCTAATACTTCTGTTGGTGTGATGGTACATAAAAGCCCTACTTAAAAATCTGTTATTTTGGGGTTTCTTTATCTCTCTTGCTAAAGCAGGAGGCCCACACATGATAAATAGAGAAATAGTGTAGGGGGGTGATACTTGACTACTCTCTCCAAACACAGACTGAAGGTGAAACTTTTGATATAACTTTAAAAAAAAAAAAAAAAAAGACCCAAAGTCAAATAAAAGTGTAGAAAGCTTCATTGGCTATAACCAGATATTGTAAGAACTGTGGCAGAGGGAGGAAGTACTTGTTCAACAGCTTCTCTCTCTTGACAGGAGCAGAACAGAAGTTTTCCACTGCCCATGTAATTTACAGCTCACACCAAGCACTCTGTGACTCAGTGCATCATCCTGTAAAATGAATAAAAGTAGGGTCATACTTCATACAGCATTTTTGAATTATACTATTCCCCGTGAGGTGAGTGCCAGCTTCACAAGTGATACATGTACAGAGCAAAGAGCTTTGTCCTAGACTAGAGAAGAGCCTAAACAGCCTAGAGAAAAGTGACTTTAGACCTCTCGTATAATAGGATTGCTAGCCATTTTAGATAGAGTTAAATGTTTTCACAAAATAGCATCTTTTCTGTCTTCAGGAAAGCCCACACTTTTCAGTGGTCTTGGCAAGCTCCAAACAAGACAAACAACAACAATGAAAAAATTATAATTAAAAAAAATAGAGAGAGAAAAAAAAAAAAGAGAAAATAATTTAAAAGCCCTTTTTTAATGGATGTTGTTTGGGAGTTAGATCATATAAAAAATGAAGATACTGGACTCTTCTTGCTGGTTTACTCTGTTTAACAAGCTGGACATCCACAGAATACAACATATGGCAGGATCTGTAGAGTTTCACAACAAAATAATCTGACCTAAGCTTAACTCTGTAAACAAATTTTAGTAAGATTTCTACTGCATCTCTCTCTTTTTTTTTTTCCTTCTTTTATGTTTGTACCCAGTGAACCTGTTATCACTTTTTTTTTTTTTTTTTTTTTAATTCAGCCAAATTAGACAAATTATAACCAGCCTCAAGACCTAGATGAAAATGAGCAAACTCGGTACCCAATAATACTATTTGGAACTGAAGGCAAGCAATGGCTTTCCTGGAGTCAAATCTCTTTTCAGACTGAAGCATAATGAATAACACTGTTTAAAGCCTTTTCTGGATATGATCTCCTGGATTTCTCTTCTGTGTTTTCTTGGTTTGTAAAGCAAGTCCAAGTTTACTCCTGCTGCAGCTTTGGAGAGTACTACTGGGATAATGTCCACTAAAACAATATGAAGAAGCTGCAATGTCAGCCTGGGCAATCAACCTAAGTAAAATTATATTCCACAGCAGTAGCTGGTGACAGACTGTCCATTCCTCCTCCTCCTCCTCCCACCTACTTTATTTGGAACAAACTGTTCAGAAATTACTAGAGCTATTGTAAAAGTGTTTCAGTTTCAACAGTACTTTACTGCGTCATTATTTATTTTGACTTAGTGAAAAACAAGCTTATTCTAAACTCCGAGGAAGTGCATGAAATAAAACTCAAGTTAGAACCAGTTCCAGAATATGAAAGACTTCTGAAAGTACAGAAAATGAGATCTTGCTCACCATCCAAAACAAGCTACTCATCCTGCTTTCTCAGAAAGAACTTGGTAAAAATAAAAGTATCCTTTGTAGCATGATGTAGAGGTCAACTAATTCAGTTTTTGTGGAAGGATAGGAAAAGCAAGTTCTTGAGTTCAAGACCTTTCGTCAGAACACTCTGTATCGTCTCTTCTCAATTATATTAGATTCTGTTAAAACCGTGGGCAATGTCCATTGTCATGTTACTCACCTAAAAAGAAAGATAGAAAAAGAAAGCATCAAAGGTAATCTTTCAGAACTTCTAGATTAAGCACTTTCAGGTCCAAGAAAATGGCTTGTTATAGAAAATGATGCTTATGAATTAAATATTATTAGCTCAAAACCTTATTTGTGCTTGGAAAATGGCTAGATATCAAAAAATTAGAGATTTTGATTATCATTTGTATTATGGTAACACCTAGAGGCCAGGGCCCTACTGTGCATTGCGCTGTACAAATGTACACAAGGGGTTGGTTATTGCTTTAAGGACTATATTACAAATGCAAAATGTAAGCAGCAAATGTATAATGCAGGAAAGTGCAGAACAAGAACGTGCAAGATAGTGGTGATCAGTCTGAAAGGAAGGACTTAATTGATTCATTTGCTGGCCTCTAGTTGGGTTTAGAGAGGGACTATATCAAAGACATCCCAGGGTTAACTTGGAACAGTCTCATGGGACCGCAGAAATACTGCAAGAAATGCCATTGAACATATGCTTTATTATATGCATTTACCACCATCCCTCACTGACTTCACATTCCAAGTATTTTGGTAAGACTATCTTCATGTGATCAGCAGTAACTAACAGATTATTATTTACAGGACAGTCAGCCTCACCTCTGTCCCTGGAAAGGTGAAGGAACAGCTTGTGCTGGATGCCATCTCCAGACAATTGGAAGAAAAGGAGGTTATCAGGAGTAGTCAGCATGGGTTTACCAAGCGGAGGTCATGCTCAACCAACCTGGTAGCCTTCTATGACATTGCCACTGGCTGGGTGTATGGGGGGAGAGTGGTGGATGTAGTCTACCTTGATTTCAGCAAGGCATTTGATACTGTCTCCCACGACATCCTTACAACAAAGCTGAGAAAGTGTGGGATAGCTGAGTGGACAGTGAGGTGGGTTGAGAACTGGCTGACTGGCAGAGCGCAGAGGGTCGTCGTTGGTGGTTCAGAGTCCAGTTGGAGGCCTGTAACTAGCGGTGTTCCCCAGGGGTCGGTTCTGCGTCCGGTCTTGTTCAACATCTTCATCAATGACCTTGATGAGGGGATAATGGCCACTCTCAGCAAGTTTGCTGATGATACAAAGTTGGGAGGATTGGCTGACACTCCTGAAGGCTGTGCTGCCATTCAACGAGACCTGGACAGGCTGGAGAGCTGGGCGGTAAATAACCAGATGTTTAACCAGTTTAACAAAAGCAAGTGTAGAGTCTTGCACCTAGGGAGGAATAATTGCACTCACCAGTACAGGCTGGGGGAATGACCTGCTGGAAAGGAGCTCTGCAGAGAGGGACCTGGGTGTCCTGGTGGAAGACAGGTTGGCCATGAGCCAGAAGTGCGCCCTCATGGCCAAAAGGGCCAATGGCATTCTGGGGTGCATTAAAAAGAGCATGGCCAACAGGTCGAGGGAGGTGATCCTCCCCCTCTACTCTTCCCTGGTAGGGCCTCATCTGGAGTACTGTGTCCAGTTCTGGGCTCCCCAGTACAAAAAAGACAGTAGGAAAGTCCCCAGTACAAAAAAGAGACTCTTGGAAAGAGTCCAGCGGAGGGCCACAAAGATGGTGAAGGGCCTGAAGCATTTCCCCTATGAAGAAAGGCTAAGTGAACTGGGTCTGTTTAGCCTTGAGAAAAGAAGACTAAGAGGGGACCTGATCCAGGTCTATAAATATCTAAGGTATGGGGGGCATAGTGATGAGGCCAGACTCTTTTCAGCAGTGTGTGGAGACAGGACAAGGGGAAACAGCCAGAAACTGGAGCATAGGAAGTTCCGCACGAATGTGCGCAAGAACTTCTTTATGGTGAGGGTGACGGAGCACTGGAACAGGCTGCCCAGGGGGGTTGTGGAGTCTCCTTCTCTGGAGATATTCAAGACCCACCTGGACGCCTACCTGTGTGACCTGGTGTAGGGAACCTGCTTTGGCAGGGGGGTTGGACTTGGTGATCTCTGGAGGTCCCTTCCAACCCCTATGATTCTGTGATTCTGTGATTATAAGGAAATAATTTGCCTGAATTCAATAGTCTTTTACGGGAGTAATTAACGTGGGATTTCCATGTGTCCTGGAATTTCAGTTTTTCTTTTCAATGTTCCCAACATATTTACATAAAAACTATTGATAGCATTGAATAATCCTGGAATGGCTTTGCTCCATTTTTCTTCCTCTTGGTCTATTGATTGAGTTGGTAACAGAAAATAGTTATGGTTTAAAAAGATGCAGCAAACTCATATGACAACATTACTACTGCTGTCTGTTTAAATTTCACGGCAAATGTTCTCTTACTTTCTGCTGAAGAATGTTATGAAATCTGACAGTGACTTAAGACAGAGGGTCATGTTTGAGGGCTGAGTGTTAGTATTGGCTATGGTTCAAGCACCAAGCCTACTATTAAGGGAATTTATTAGTGTTAGTGAGTATCTTCTATTTTTATAAAACAGCTGTGAGAGCCTCCTTGGATGTGGGTGACATTTGGCTGGTCAGCTAGCAGTAAAAGAGTTGCAAGTTTTGTGATATTTATTCATGCCAACAGTTTGCTCTCACAGCAAGTATTCTGTGGAGCATTATTCTTGTTATCAATGGCACTGGACAGCTTTCTAGTGCCTCCCCTGAATGTTTTCCAAAACTATCTGGTTGGCTGGGACTACACAAAACTCACGTTTGCCAACTGCTGACCCATCTGTGGTGCCTGGCACATGTTACTTCCTTAACTTGGACAGGCATGAATTGGAAACTGCAGCCCACAGCTTGGCAGAGCAATCATAGCCATATCATGAACAGCTTTGTGATGGCACTGGCTTGTCATGTATCATCTTGAAGTCCCACATCATGTGCTTGTTATAAAGAAGCAATAAAAGAGCAGGATTAAAAACTTGGTGCTAAAATGTAAACACTGTCATACATGTGTAACAGGAACCAGAGAGTTCCTGACTGTGTCTCCAGCTCCTCAAAAGTCCAGTAATGCTGTCTCATTTCACTCATCAAATTCTCTAATTTCTCTCATCTATTATCCACTCTGAATTAAATTTTCTATTTCTATAATGTTACATTTCTCCTATACAGAACTGACAGATTTTTCCTCCTAAATCCTCACAAACTGTTTTCATTGGTGAACTCACTATGAAACATATAATCCCAAATCTTGAGAGATCAGGTAATTCCTGGTAGCCATTAGCAGAAATATCTTTTTAGCTTCAGTACTTCAGTCTTATCCTATCTTCAGCAGCACATTTTTTTCCTTGTTTATTTTTAAATAATTCTTTTATGCGTAAAGTGAGAAGAACCTGTCAGACAAAGAGACAAGACCTAACCCAATTAGGGTTAATTTGGCAAGTGGAAGACTATCAATAATACAAGTTATATCCTTATCACAAATAATTGAGGGTTGCTGACTGAACAAGGGTTTCTGGAATCAAACCTGCTAAGGTCTGGAGAAGACCAATATGATAATGTATATTGAAATTCAGGTAGCAAACCAGTGGTGTACACTGTGAAGGCTGCTAGGATATGATAATCTTCAGTGATGTTTTGCTGCTGGTGGAAAGATAAAATATACTTCAGCCATTAGCTTTCCTATGCATATAAAGACATTGGCAGCAGATGTTTGACAACAAAGTCTCTGCATCTGGATGTTGTTTTCCCTACTTTGCCCCTTCATAGTTTTCAAATTCTCTTCCAGCTTTACCAGTTAGAGACAGCAATTTAGTGCAGAGAACAGCACAGCTATCCCGCAGTCCCACAGTGAAAGTGCCAGCCTTTGCCTTCGTGCTTTACTGTACTCACTTCACCTGTGAGTTGATGATGCTTACAGATTAACATCCAGGGCAGCTCCAAGACTGAACACTGTAGATTAATGGAGAAAAGTGGGTGCCTTTTCATATGTATTTTAGGGTGTTAGTCCTCTATGTTTAGACTGCGAAAACTGCAGCATGGACACTGTAAATACAACAGAGCTGTGTTTCGATTTCTTGTTCTTGGCCCTCTTAATCTCATGCACTGTAAAACAGATTTATTTGTCCAAATCTCCCTTTCTTTCAAGTGTAACTTCAAATGTCATCATTTATGTTCATACGGGGCGCAGAGACGGTTCCTTCAAAAGATGTAGATTTATTTTTGCTGTCAGGTGCTGAGAATGAGATCTTTCTTCAAAGATAATAGATTTGATTCTTTCTTCTTTCTGCTTATAAATGTCAACTCAGGATGTCACTGTGATGGCACTGAGGAAGGAGCAGAGAATCAGTCTCAGAAAATTTCATTGCATGGTGCTTTCTGTTCTCCCAGATTCAAGAAACAAGACCAGAGAGAGAAAACAGTGTCCTGACTCTTTTTTTTCAGTAGGGCAACATAGTGTATCACCAAGCTGTTACTGAAGTGACTAAGGCAATTAAATCAAATGTGGGTTAAAAACAAACAAACAAAAAGAACCTTTCAATTACTGCTTCCTAACCCAGTGTCTGAGTATGTGATACTCACATATGATTTGTTTCCAGCCACTTATGTATTCCTTCAGCTGTAGCTTAAGTTTGCATCTTCATCTCACAGCCATTTTCAGTGCAGACTCTTGCACTCATTTGTACAGAATCTTTTTTTTTCTTTCTTTCTTTTTTTTTTTTCTGAGAACCTGCCTACTGCTTGTGTCTTCCTAAGATTTCTATAAATATTGATCAAATCTTACATGCAGTCAGAACAATGTGTTATTCGTACTGGCTGATAACTTATACACCAAATTCTGTCTTTATAGCATCCAAGTGAATCCATTTTCAGTGTCTCCACAAAGACAAGTGGTAAATTATCTTATATGAATATAAACATTTTTTTCATTGAAAATTTCGTAGTTCTCATTCTTTATGATTGCTCTTGTAACCTAAGGAGCTCTTCTCTTCAAAGTAAAAGGTAACGTCTGCAGTCACAAGACCATAACCATTTAATTAAGTAGTAATTCATGTAGTTTTACCAATATAGTGTGAAAATTTCTTTCATTTTCCATTTAGCATACGTCTGATAAAATATACTTCCTGATATGCAGAGATCTAAACACAATCTCTTAACAATTAAAACATTTTTCTTTTTATAAATCAAAATTGTTTTGCCTTGGATGTATTCAGAAATGTGGAACTTTGTACAAATTTGTCGCAAGAGAAGCACTTGGGATATTAATTGCCAAAAACACAATAGTTTTTATCCCCATAGTGAAAAGTAAACCCTGGTGGTCAGCACTCTAAATGAAAGACATGGGCTTCTCATTCCCTGCTGAGAGGGGGGACACAGAGCAAAATCCTGTGCCAGGCCCTCTGAGGTTTAGCTGCTCAGAGGAGCTTCAGATTGTGGCATAAGATTTGTCATGACACAAGTAAATAAATACCTTGGCACAGAGCCTAGAGCCTGTCAACACTGCCCCTGTTGCAACCTCCTGTTCAAAATACAGAGCTCTATTTATAATCTTTTCATATAAATCCTGTTCAAAGGAAATCACCTAGGACATATTTAATTTCCTTCTTTGGCTTCTTGATGATGTCACCTAGATAAACCCTGTATCCAGAGACCCTCACTGAGAGCATTAGGCCGAAATAGCTGTGAAGGATGTTACTTGTCAAAGTAATTTAATTTCTAATGACATGTTTCACAGTTTGCCTGTGCAAAGTCAGCTTAAGCAAATAACTTCTGTGCTATTTCTCCTAAATGCTAAAGTACAGAATAGTTACAGCTGCTGTTTAATGAAACATTTCACAGTCACAAGGATTTTCACACTAGATTGGAACCCCACTGCTGAGTCATTTTATCTCTTCAGTGCTATAAATATTCCCAAGCATTCTTACTAAAAAGGGGTGAAACACTACCAAAAATGTACTGTGAGCAGGAAAGTAATTTTTATTTTTATCTTTGCACTAGAAAGAATTGTTGAGTATTACAGGAGTAGAATTGGATGTATTTTGTGTAAGGGGAGGAACGTGGGAAAGAAAGATGGAGGTAAGTACAAAGAAATTGTGGATGGTATACTGAAACTGAAGACTACAAAGAGAAGAAAGAGTGGTAATCCAGGGAAAGGCAGCCATGAGTGTGAGCACATCAAGTGTTACCCATGAATGGAGAAAAAAGCAGATGAAAAGATTATGTTTTGAGAGATACAGAAAGGAAGATGTCCTAGAAGAGCAATATTCCATGTTATTGAAATCTTGGAGGTCTTTCCCACTGGATTTGACTACTGTAAGAGGAGACTTTTGGGACACAGGATTTTGTATAACTTCAACATGTCTTAGCTGACTAGGAGAGCAGGGTCATGGGCTACGTCTGGGCAGCCATTTGCTGATTAGTCTAGACCATACATGCCCACTCTTCTAGTTTTATGCTTTTGTTGCCCTCTTTTTTAAACACGTTTTAAATAAACATATTAAAAAATAAAAATTTTGTTACTTGTATGCACTAAATATGTTATATATTTTATATGCAGCCCAAGACAATACCTTTTCATTCAATGTGTCCTGGGCAAGCCAAAAGTTTGAACACTCATGGGTCAGTCCATTTCTTTAGAGTATGAAACATACATTGAAGGACCTGGTGTGGAAGAAAACAGCACATGAACGAGAAGGTGTCCTTGGATTGTCCTTCTGACCTCAGAATCTGTGAATGTATTTCTGGAAAAGAATAGTGCTCTGGTACCTAACTCCTACCTTTTCTTTGGAAAGCATTTAATTTTTTAAAGTGATGGAATAGGGATTTTTCTTCTTTTCTTTAAAATGCTAACCTTTCAAAATCAACAGGGAGCACAACATAACCCAGTATTTCAATCCTGCTTCACCTCTGATGGCTATTTATAATGGCTGCTCAAATAGGAAATTTGCTTGTGACCTTTGAAGCTGGAATATACTTGAAATTCATGCCTCACTGTGCTCTGTCAGCTCCTTTTCATGCATGCTTTTATATGTGGATTAATAAATATGAGTTTGGGAGCAAAAGTTCTAGCAGTGAAATCTCACTCGTGAATTTGCCGTGAGACACATTTGCAAAAAACTCATCCAGAAACTGAAGGAGAACAATGTTTCACTTAGAGCTGTTTTGAATATGACATCATCATCTTTGACTGACAGCATCAAGTACTTTTTATGTCAGAGTGACACATACGACAAGATCACTAAAGCTTAAGTAACCTAGGGAAATAGATTTTAATTATGGCTCTTCGTTGAAATGTATTTTACTGTAACATGTGACATAAGATAATAGTTTAGGTTAGTATTAGCCAGGCTACAATTCTGTTATTACAATACACTGCATTGTAGCCTGTGTGTGTGAAGAGAAACCTGTGTATTTCAAACTATACAGTGCTCATCTATGAGTTATGAAATGAGTTCGGCAAACTTAGGCCACACGATCTTGCTCTACATCCACAAAATACAGCAATCAAACAGAAAGCATTACACAGATGATGTTAGGAAGACTTTGAGGAATAATGGGGTGCACTAAATCTTTTCATCCTCACAGCTCAGGCTGGAGCTGAAGCAGAGTAAGAAACTACTGCTTAAACTGAGTCTTAGACTCTCTAAAGCAGATAGGAACAGTATTTTCTGCCAAAGCACAATCTAAGAATTTGCCTACAGTATATACTGACCTGGTATATTCTGTATAGCATAGATAAAAATCCTCTGTGAAAAAAAAATAAAATAAAAATCATGCTATATTATAAGAACTGAAAGTACTAGGCTGAAATAAATTCTGATAGGAATGGAAATGAAAATAGGTAATTGTGTGTTAATTTGTAAGGTTGCGTCCCTAGGTTTTTGAGATACAGTGAAGGTAATTTAATGATACAAGTTTTGTGTGAACAGGTAAGCGTTTGAGAATAGAATATTCTGTTACTTGAAAACTCTCTAATTGCTTCAGGAATTTATCCATCATGACAAAAGTAATCTTTGGTCTCTGACTATACAGATAGAACTATAGGCACTTAAGAACAAAAATATCCATGATTCTGCTAAGATAAAATTGCAAGACTAGATATATTTTTATTTTCCCTTTTCTATGGCTTTCTTACGGCACAGTGAAGTGAAAGTCAGTTTCATCTTTCAGGAAAAAAACATTTTTTAAGAAAATAAGCAGACTGTCTTTCCTATGAACTTGGATATGCACATGAAAAAATGCTTCAGCGCTTCTGAAATAATGTGAAGCATAATGCTGAGTAGCTGTAATTTCAGTTTTGCAAAGGACTTCTTTTTTAAAACAAGATTCGGTATAAGAATGATTGTGACTGAAACATTACTGCATCTTTAACATGAAAGAACTCTGAGTGCAAGAGTTAGAAAGAAACTTGTCAACTGGAAATGGTTTCTGCGTGCATTGTTTCAGTATAATGTATTAAAAACAGTTTGTTTTGCTCCGAAGAATTCGAGATCTGTTTTTTAGTTCTTTAGGTTTGGAAAGGGAAACCTCAAAATACAATATGTTTTTGCAAATATATTTTTACTTGGATCCAAATGACAGATCTCTATTTGCATTGAACTCAGCAGCCTTTGGATAAAATGCTGTTTTCTCTAGGGTAATATAAATCCAGCTGGTGCTGCACCAAATACCAGTAGGGTCTCATTTCAGGTGCAATCAGATGAAGGTGCACTTAGGGAAAAATTATGTCGCAATTACTGGTGTTGAAGCCAGACTACCCTCTTATCCCTAGACATGGGTGTGCATGTGAAAACTCAGGCAGAAATTATTTGCTAGTTTGGGAGAGACAATATCTACTTGTTTCATTTGGAGTGCAAATCCACAGTGCTGCTGGTTCTATCAGACCAGACAGACTTTTTTTATATATACCCTTTAATTTGTTTTCTGTGCCTCCTGGGAGCTATGCTCTGACTGAAGTGCCCTCAGTCTCGCCTTGATCTTATTCCTGCGTGTATAAAGTACTGACATTCAAAACTAACTGAAATGAATATCAGTGGCTCCATAAGCTGACAGTTGTTAGAACATCTGTGTAAGAGCCACTGCCAGATATACTTACTTACAGCCGATTCCAAGCAGGGAAAGAAGATTCCGAAGCCCTTGGGAGAGGTCTACGGTAATGTATTACTGGGGTCATATGGGCAAGTCTTCCTCGATCTCACCAGAAGTATTTGATTTTGAATTTATATATTTTTAAAGTATTAATCAGGTTGGAGAGTCCCTAGGAATGATGCTTCATCCTGGCAGAAAAGGGATGCTAGGGAGGTGTAACACCTGTGTGCAGTGAATCTTTTAATGGTTTAATGTGAATCTGAAGAGCCTCAGTTAGAGAGTTTGAGAAGTCATCAGCACTCTGTCCTGCAGTATGCAGGTCGCTGGGACACCTTTTCCCAGGCAGGTGGCAACCCTACTGACCCTTGTCCTGGCTGCTGTGCATGATCTGCTCCTTAATTAGGCTGACAAATTTCTTCTCTTGTTATCCCGAGAGAATCAACTGCAAGCATAGCACATATGGTGAATTAGAATCCAATATTTCAGCTGCCTTTTCTAGTTTTCATTGAAGCCTTTTCTCGACAAAAAAAAAAAATATATCTCTGTATGTACTGACAAATGAAAGAGGACAGAGGACCCTAAGCCACTTATGTGGGCTGATAAACATTTGTTCAGAATATTTTCTATTTGATCCATTATTTTTTACTGAACGGGTAAAATGTTCCTCCATGATAAAATTGACAAATAAATATTATATATTTCTGGATTCTGAACCATGGCACACTATGAATTTCTAACAGCATCCTTTACTATTCATCTTGCTTTTTAGTCCTTTCTTTGTTATTCTACCACCTAGCTTTTGTGACAAACTTTGCACACGGAGACAAGATTTAAACTGAAATGATAGGACAGGTGCTTTTTGATTGGAATCAAACAGGTAATTTAGGTTCCTCTACTGTCTCTGAGCAGTATCATGTAATATACCATGAATACATTTGTGTACTTGTGCAAAGGAAATATGTTTGCAAAGAACTGCAGCTGATAGAAAAGGTGCCAGTCACTCTTGAAAACTTTCAGTGTGGCTGATTCACAACTAACAAGTCTGTGATGGCTGATGGTAAATTAACATTCAAAAGATAGGAAGGTAGTTTAAATGCCAATGCACCGCTCTGTTTGTAAGTATCTAAACAGTTGCATCAGCTTGTTTTTGTTATGCCTGTCTCCTTAGCTCTTGCCAAGTCACTTGTCTGCAAACTGGCCAGGTAGAAAAAATTATTTATTAAACTTTTATACTAGAAATGTGGTTCAAGGAGACCTCAGTCATGACGTGTTTCAAGGGACTGGAATAATGCAAGTAAGAGCAACATACATGGAGGCCAAGGAGGGAGAGAGTTTCTCTAAGGCAGCCCATGAAGTTATAATGAGATGAAACCAGACAAAATCTATTTGAGCTTGGCTGCTGATGCACTTTCTAATGGTGATATCTGTCAGCATGGTACAGTCTCTAGAGGGATGTGGTACAAACTCCAGCAGTGAACAATTTAAAAATTGGTCTGATAGAGAACACTTGCAAAAATAATAAAGGGAAAAGGTGTGTGTGTTGGAGAAAGAGAGCTGAAGAAAATGAACTTCGGATCTCAATTCCATGAGTCTAGGACAGCTACAGCATGCTTGCTGTTTGCCTATCCTAGTCTAGTAAAACTAGCTTGTCCAGTAAAACAGGGCTCACTTCATAACTCATGAGAAAGGGAGGGATATACTCTATTAAATGCTTCCACATAGGAGCTGCATACATGCCACTTAATAAATGTCAGTTATTTTCTTCCCAGTGAAGGGATTTCTGCTTATTTTATCTTATTTATTTATTTATTTATTTATCCAGCAAAACAAATACTAAGATTCAGGTGCTAAAAGAAAATGGGACATAGTATTGTTCTTCAACATGATCAAAGCCAACTGCATGAGACAATATACTTCAACATATCAGAAGTGTATGTTTCCAAAATTATGTCTAGAATGCACTGCATAGTGAGATATATAGATTTTTTCCAGTTCTAGATAACTTTGAGTTCATTTTCTAGCAACAGCATGTGGGTCAAAATGAGAGACAAAAAAAACTTGAATCAATTTTCACTCACTGTGTTACATTACAGTGTGATGTTCTCTTGTATGAGAGCAGATTTTCATTTTATCTAAACTGGAATATCTTTCAAAAAAAAGGGAAAGGTATTTAGGAGGTGGTTTAGAGATTGTGGAAAGAGCTAAACATCTTTAATTCTTGTAGAAGGAAAATTTCAAGTGCTTGCAGCAACTGTCTACCTAGGTGTGTAAAAATAAAAACTTGTTTGGACTGAAACAGATATAAAGTTTGTGTTGTTACTACTGATGCATCGCCACCGAAACAGTCCATCATAAGTAAAATCCATTCTTTTGTTTAAAGAATCAGAACCATTGCAAACAATGGTCATGTTAATTCGTTTTTCTTATTTTATATGCCTGAGTTTAAAAGGTGTAGCTACTGTAAAGGAGTAATCTAAAGTCCCTTTAACTCTGCACACACGTGCTGAAGAAATCACAGGTCATCAAATCCAGTTAGGACTTGTTTCTAAGCGCCCAGAAATGTTGCCCTATTTCTGTTTCCATGCTGTTTGCTCATTACACTGGATTACAGTGCCCTGAGACCTCATTGGTGCTGGACAAACTACGTACACACATATTGTCCTAATTCTTTAGGATTTTGCAGTCTACTTGAGAAAGGATGTGCAGGTATAATGAAAAGTGGGGCATGATAAAAAAGCAGTGATGGGGAAACTACAGAGGCATCGTGGCTTATCTCACATTTGCAGAACTTGGCAGGTCTAATATACTTTAACTTTTAAAGTAGGTTTAATGAAAGACTCCAAACCTGCTGCCCTTGTGCTTTAGCTCTTCCCACCCTTATTTGCTGCAACTTAGCTTGCTTTAAACTTTATCTATCATCCACTTTACATTATTTAACTTATCTTCATACTTTCCCCAGCTGCTGGCTGCACTCTGAGGGTACAATAGAGAAGACATGCTTCTGGTAGGGCTGCTTAGAGTTAAGTATTCTCCCATGCTGGCTGGAGGCTATATAGGTGATGTGTGAGACCTGTCCACCCCCTGGTCGGCTTTCTGGTACAGAACAGCTCAGATCTCAGCTCAGCTAAGCACCAGTAGCACCCTGGTGCTAGAGCAGAGGGAAGCGGGAAAAAGTTCTATAGCTTCTGATGTTCTTTGGTGAGATGTGAACCAAATACTGATATAGTATGCTGGTGGGCTCATAGCAAAGTGTCTTGATCAGTGCCCGGGCCAGGTGGCTAGACATTACTTTTTTTAAGTAAGTCATATTTTCTATTTGTAAATTTGAGTAATTTATACTTTCTATTTGTTTTCCTAGAATGTGTATTATTTCCCCCAAACAAGCACAGTACCAGTTTGTTACATTGTCCAATTAAATATATGTGTGTGTATATATATAATGAAAACTTAGTGGATGTTATGCTGTGTGAGCTTTCCAAAAGCTGTCCGCTGAAAACAGTTCCTAAGAGATCAGACATAATAGGGCAGTCAGTTAGTGAGGTTTGTGGTATTAGTTGCACATGGAAGAAGGAAATGGAGAAGAACATATAGACTGAAATAGCAAGTGCTTGGAGAAGAACTTTTAGACAACATAGACTGACTGCTGGTAGTGCAATTCTCTAGAATCTGGATAGTAGGTATGTTGGGTAACTGTTCTGCATTCAGAAAGAGCCAGGATTCCTGTAACAAATCTTTCTATTGACACAAAAGCAAGAAAGGGAACTCCAGATCATTTTGAAATATTTCTGCAGAAAAGTACATTAGACCTAATGACTGCATACTGGGTGATGGAAGGCACTTATCCGGGAAAAAATAATTTTAATGACTTCATTTATTCATTTTTATAAAACAGTAAAGTTGTCATGTTATCACCTCCCAGAGATACTCCTGGGTGAGCTGTTGAAAGGTAATTTCAGCACACCTAGGGTTCCATCACTGCAATATAACCTGTTGTGTCTTGCTCCTTAATCATGCTGTGGCATTTGGAAATCATTCATTGTAGCTGGCAAAACTGTCTTGCAATAACACCATTATCGCAACTTACAATTTTACAGCAATTTTTACTTAGGCAAACACACTGAAGTAGTCTACAAAACATTCTATGTACATTGCAGGCACTGAATCACCAAGCATTGTGAGTCCCTTATGATCTAGCAGTATCTCTTATATAATAAAAATATATCACTTTTTTCATAGGAAATTATCACTGTTATAAAACATGCATATGTTTCTAACTTACATAAAACTGCCTTTTCCAAGAGATCACACTGAATCATGGACTGAGATACTGAGTTTAAAAGACAAAGCAATACCTTACATCCACTTGGAGACTAGAAATCTGCTATCAAACAATGATATGTTTTGGAGAAAATTTTAATGTGGGCTGTGATAAAAACGCTTTCAACAGTCTGCTAAGCTCAGTTGAGATTTACTAAACTCAGAAGCATACAACACAGGCAGTTCAGCATGTAGTACCCTTAGTGCTCAATGAACAGACTCATTCGCTATGAGGAGGAAACCTGCTAATGATCTGTGATGGCAAAATACCAATGTGAGTGGACAGTTGTATCTGTTAATGGTAAAAAGCATGTTTAATTTGCAAGGACTATTGTTGTCATTTACAAAGCTTTTAAGATTTTGGGTAGTGCACATGAAAAAATTTTACTTCTGTCTGTGTACCTCTGCAGCAATTGTGTTAGGTTTCTGCTCTGTCAGATCATGTCTAAGCTGGCTGAGTTGGTCATTAATTCTTGGAGCTCATGGCTCAGAGGGCCCTCAGGGCACGTTGACCAACAGCAAACTTGTCTCAGGGCACAGTGAACTGTCCTTATTACAATTAAAGGGACGTATCTTTAATCTGACAGAGTAGGTGAGTCAGGAAATATTTTTCCTTGTTTGTTGATTACATGCATTTTACATATGGTTTGTCATTACTATCTGTACAATAGCCATTATATGATTTTTATAAATACCAACAAACTGATAATGGGATCAAAGCATTTTACATTTGTAGATAATAAACAGACTGTGCAAATGAGATGGAAATTAGCCTGTTTCTTATATTACAGTCAGCATGAAGATATGATTTCATGTATGTGACATACTTGAGGTGTACTTGAAAAACTATTGAGTGTATTGTTCTTTGCTGAATGAAATAAATCCATTCATCTTTGTTAACTGAGAGGGTAGCCAGAAGATGACAAGATGACATTTAGTATTGCTATTAGTATATTTAAAATAGCAATCAGAATGCCTTTTTACATATTGGAAGTTAAGAAATAGCATGCTCATTCTGTTCTGGTTATTCTTAAAAAAAAAAAATAAAACCTAACCAGAATACTGTACATTTTGAATAGAAGAAAAGAACTTTATTGCCAAGTGTCCTTCAATGCTGGCTTAAAAACCATTATAGCTTGAGCCCTATCAGAAAATCCTAAACGTGAATGACCTTGCTGGATATTTAGCATTTTTTGGATATAAGAATAGAAAGATCTTACCTGGAAATCAAAATTCAAAGCCTGAATTCACATTTTCAGCCCTTAGGAATAGAGGGGAAATTGAAATGCTGTTTGTTTAATTTGCAAATTCTCAATCTATATTCAGGAGTGATGTGGGATGCCAGCTTTCTTAGAAAAACAACCTACACATAGGCAACACAAACTATACGTGAAGAAGCTAATAAAGCATTCTTCACATCAAGTGCCTTACTTTAAAATTCACAGAATTGGTGGCTGCAAGTCTCAGAGGTCACCCTCCACAATGTGATTCAAAGCTGACTCCTTCATCCTATATTCATCCTATCCTTGGCACCTATATTGCATTATTAGACTCCAAATTGAGTCAATTCTTAAATAATTTTTGCTTAGGAAATGTTTTTAATGTTAAAGGAAATATGGAATAGACTTCAAAATAGAAACTTTCCAAGTATAATCTAATCAAGATAAGAAAAAGCCAGAGATCTGACAACCAAATGGAATTATAATAAGGCAAACATGCGGAGGTTCTAGCAAGGACAGTGAGACCGATAGATAAATATTACTGATCAGCTCATCCACAGCAGAGTTGTCTGTGTGAAATTTTATATGCAATTGCATAGACCTGGAATGCTCTGAAGTCAAACTAATTTTAAAATAAACACTGTGCTTTTTCATCTACACAGCAAAGCACACTATGTCCTGGACTTTGGGCTGATATCATCCCTACATTCCTCAGCTACCATTTTACTGTTTTTGTACTTCTGTTCTCTTATTTCCCATATAAATACTTTTTATCATGGACTACAAAAACAAGTAAACAAACAAACAAAAAAAAACATCCAAAAAAACCCTAAAACACTAGGTAAAGATTTGTAAGCAGCAGAGGAATAATACATTCTCATTTGGAGTTGTGACAGACAGGAGTTGTGGACTTTCAGTAGTAGTAGCACATTTGGTGTTAGCGTATCTTGAATTTCCAGGTGGAGTCTTTGCACTTCAAACTCTTCAGGTGGTCCAGGATGGGAATATTAGCTTAATACCTCAGACTGAATTGATTTTCACTTCATATCTGATCTGATCATGATATAAGTAATCTACATTACTGTCATAGAATCATAGAATCATAGAATTAGTCAGGTTGGAAAAGACCTCAAAGATCGTCAAGTCCAAGCCTAACCATAGTACCCTAACTCTAACAACCCTCTGCTAAATCATATCTCTGAGCACCACATCCAAACGGCTCTTAAAAACATCCAGGGACGGTGACAACCACCTCCCCAGGGAGCCTATTCCAGTGTTTAACTACCCTTTCTGTAAAGAAGTGTTTCCTAACATCCAACCTAAACTTACCTTGGCACAACTTGAGGCCATTTTCCCTTGTCCTGTCCATATGAAAACAAACATTCTTAATTATTATGGATATTACCATGAGATTTATTTTAGAATTTTTAACATGATAATAGTTCCATATTAAAAATGCCATGTATTTGGAGCATGAATTCTTCTTAGGCCTGAGAATGTATCTAAAATCTTCAATTCTGATCATTATATATCTGCAGACAAAAGTACTTGGATCTAATTCTCCATCTTCCATTACCTTGTCAAACCTGCAAGCAGAGGGATCCTGATCCAGGTGTGCTTAGTGCTGTTGTGACAGTGATCAGACAACACTTCATCGGTGTTCATCAGCCACTTCGGCCAGATGAAGGAAAAACACCTTTTCAGGGAGGGGAAGATTCTGGTAGTATTTTAGGAAGATAGCATGTACAAGAGGACGTATGGTGGCCTGGGTCTGGGTTGAAAATGTACTTAAAAGACATCTTGGTGTCTTTGATATTCTCACTACATATCAATTTTTTCAGGCCATTAGAAGTTTGGAAATAACAGATGTTTGTTAATAAGGAACTAACTGCTTTAATGATTTTTAAATGTTTTAGCAATTAACAAAGGCAGATTAAATGTAATGAGAGAGGGAAGTGTGGAATAACTCTTAAATCATCATTTCATTAATACTGCACTTTAAAAGAACAAAAAGGAAAGCTTGGATAACACAAAACAAGACTTTCATTCTTTTCAAGACTTTTTTTTTAGAAGTGGGGTTCATGATATAGTAACTGGCTAATTCTTACCAAGCTGTTAGGACAGAAATTTTTGGGAGTACCATTTCAGAAGGCGAAACCAAACATCTTTGGATAGAAGGGAAGAAGACCTATGGGAGGGTGGGAATTTGCAGCACTGCTGTAATTTATTTTCTGAATGTTTTCTGGATGGTGCACAGCAGAAAAACAAACAAACAAACAAAATAAGTTTGGATCCAAAAGAGATGTATTTGCCTAAAGGAATATTTAAAACACCCAAGTACGAAACTGTACAAAAACTCCTTGCATGCCAGATAGATATTTAAAAATTGAATATAACTCAGAGTTGTTTTTTGTTGTTTGTTTGGCTTTTTTATGGGGAGGTTATCTGTGTGTGTTTTTCAGAATTCCTGCACTGTCTTGTATCTAGCTCACAGTTAAGCTACCAAGTAAATTGTTCTTCTGCCTTTCTCTCTGAAGCGATGCAAACTGAATAAGAATACAAACCAAAAGCACCAGTGCCAGTTATTTTCCTTAGGGCTGTTGGAGTGTAGGGACAACACCCCTGAGAGGTGAGAAAGCCAGGCCTGTTTATGTGCTACTTCTCTCCATGTCTCTCATCTCTCAGAATAATGCAGCAAGTAATAGGTTTACAGGTAGTCTCCAGGCAGAGAATCTCCATAAAAGCTGTTTAGCTTCCCATAAGCTGTCTGAGATTCAGTGCATTAGAGAGAGGAAACGTGACCTCCTAGTCTACACAGGAAATGCTGTATGTGGGGCCTGAGCCATAATGGAAATTCACATAATAGCTGTGAAGTCTAAATGGGTATCTGCACCACAAACATTTACTTCTGGAAACTCAGGGGATTACTCATGCGATTGAGCATCTGTCAGAACTGAGCCTTAAATATGTCACACATCCAACCTGATTGTGGATGTGAATATACAGTGATGCAAAAATATAAACACATAAATATGCCATCCTTCATGTAGCTGTTGGTGACTGATAGAATCAACTGCTTATTGAAAATGAATTCTTAATTAAAATAGGAGATTATTATTAATGTGGTTTTTTTTTTTTCTTTTCTGAATGGTAGGAAACTAATTAGAGTTCTAATTAAGCAATTTCACCTGACATAGTTATCTGAACATTAACTCATCAGTAGTGCAGTGAGAAATTTTACATACTCAGGGAAATCTGCTCACATTCTTTCAAATCTCCTGAGTTTTGTGTCTATCAGTTTTATGTGGCCTCTGTAGGCTTTCAACTGGGAATTGCATAGATTTTGGTCTGCTTTATTTTTCTGATGTACGTTAGCACGAGATCTCAGTGGATATTACTTTTCATGGGTAGTTTGCTGATTGTTTTTTTGTGTTTTTTTTGTTTGTTTGTTTTTGTTTTTGTTTTTTGGTAATGTCCTCAAGCTTGTGGAAGGTGTGAATGTTATGCTATAGCAGGGGACTGGATTTGATGAGTCAGACAACTCTTTCCAGGTCTTCATTCCAAATTCATGCTTTGCTTCATGGTGTTCCTACATGCGGGCTACAATATACTTGGATACTTGGTTCTTCCTCTTCATTGTGTTTTCTACATTAGCTACACAATAGCAGCCTTACATAATTCTATCTTTTAGCCCTATTTGTTTTGTAGGATTTTGCTCAGGACAAACATTCAACACCACACAGCCAGGTAAAGTTATACCTAACTGTGCGCTAGTGAGATAAACCATAGACCTGCACCACTGTGCCCTTTTCACATTAAAATATGCACTTAAAAACTGCTCTACCTCCTGCTTTAAAATGAAAAAAAAAAAAAAATGAACACTTCGCATTTGGGAATCCTCCTATTTAAACCCAGATTACACTTTCCCCATTAATACTTTTAGGAGCCTTCTCTTAGGGTGGAGAGAGATGATGCAGTTGCCTTTTTTATTCTGTGCAAGCCTTTAGCTTTTAGCAACTGGTAGGTCTGCCCCAGTTTTGCTGAAAGAGAAGAAGAAAAGAAAAAAAAATGATTTAAAATCTTTTAATTCAAGAATTGGAAAAGATTCATGATTTCCAGTATGTGTTTTTGCACTGAACAAGGTTTTGAACCTATCTGACTTTATTCTGGGAAACGCTCCAGCTTTTCTAGTAAGTTATAGTTACTATAAGGTCAGCACTTATTGGTAGTCTACATCTGAAGAGACTTTTGAGCATATTCCTTATCTAATATTCTGAGACTTGCTGCTTGAAGCCAAGTTATCCTAGCAGATGAGTTTGGGTTAAGTGGAGGTATGTTCAAGATCTAATGGGGTCAACACTTAATTTTTCTGCATAATGACCAAGCATCTATCTTCAACCAGTTAAATGGGAGAAGGTCTTTCTGACTGTCCTTAAGGAGTATTGAACACAGGCAAAAGGATCAGAAGCAAATCACTTCAAGTATTCTGCTGGCATATTCTTGTGTTAATTAACTATGATATGATGCATCTGGGAGTCAAGTTAGGTTAGGGTTTACTGTAACACAAAATGTAGTTGCCTTTCCCAAGGATCTTCACTTCAGATAAACCTGATGATTTTTCTGTTACTTACAGAAGGAAGAGTTCAACTTGAGATACTCTGATGAGGCAAATGGAGCAATGGAATATCTCAACAGAGGTACTGAACACTGCCCTGAAGGCATTTTAAACTCATGTGCTTTGTTTTTCCTAAGGGTATGTGTGCTGCACTATGGAGCATAAAAGATGTAAGAACTCTGGGCTGCAGTTTCACCAGTAGCAAATACAGCTGGGAGTGTATGTAATACTAGGCTGAATACTAAAATGCCAGTGGCTGTTAATGAAATCTTTCTTTTATTTTTTCCCTAACACATAAAATTAAAATCATACATTTAGTTGAGTCAGGAGAGTGAAACACTCAAAATGAAAAGTGAAGCCCCACTGAGAACAGATTAGAAAGCAGGAACACCTCTTGAAATATTTTATTGAAAAAGAGCTTAGCAAGCTAGAAAGAGCTTTGCATTCTTGATCTGAGTTTCTGCTGGGAGAGAATGTTTCCTGTGAAGGAGTTCCTGCTGTTGTAACACCATGAGGACTGTCCAGTGTAGACCATGCTAACTATCTAATGTGACTTTTTGTATAAAACGGGTTGGAATTATATTTCTGAGATTTCTTGAACAAGCTCTTCTTTTCCCTTTGGAAATACTACCTGGTTCTGAGCAGAATTCCTGACCATCACGTTTTCCTAACAGACCAGAAATCTCTGCCATTGTTAGTGTTGGCTCACAACTATGGGTCACACCCCAGTGTGTCCATAGAGGCAAGCATCAACACGTTCAGAAGCTAACAAATCATGCCTGATCTTTCAGAGGATGAACAACTGTGACTTACAGGCTCTATGTGATGAAGAACGTACTATGGAAAACATCTCCTGATACTTAGCCTCTACCACTATTTTGGACTTTCAGATAGTTACATCCATGGCAGGATTAAAATATCCAAAACATAGTGTTACTGAATTCTCTACCCTACAATGCCCTCCATTGCAAAGAAGCAAAGGTACAGCTGAGAAGCTGTAATATTCTTCTCAGCTGTCTAACAGCCTGGAGAGCTACTTTTACTAGCTCCAGTTCACAGCCATTAACATGTAACCCTTAGCAACATAAAGAATAAATGACAGCCTCCCTGAATGAATGACTTCATAAATGAGGGGAACACTTGAAAACTAACAATCACTGGACTATTTCCTTTCATGAGATGGAGGTTTCTCATTTTCTGCTTCTTATTGCCTTACAATAGTACTTGGTGCTTATACCATGCTTTTGATCTTCAAAGTACTGTATAAACATTAACTAATTAATCCTCCAAACACCCCATGAACGAGGTGAGAGAGCAATATCTCTGTAAAATTTCTGCTAATGTTCTAGGGAAAATATTAGAAAAGAATTTAAAAGGAGCCATTTGTGCAATTGTATGTATTAGCCTTTGTGTTACGCATGTCTGAACAACAGAGATTCCTTTAAGGGTACAGAGCAAATCAGTAGTATGTCTCAGTATTTATCTGATTATTATTATTATTATTTTCATTAGCTAGCTGAAAATTAATATAGATTTCCCTTCTGCAACTTGAATAACTCTCTGACACAATCTCAGGGTTTTATGCCTCACTCATCCCTGAGGTAAAAATTAGTACACAAAGGTGATTTGATTAATCCTATTTTAGACAGGATCTTGTAACTCCCACCCTTGTGATTGATTTCTACCTCACCCACTCTTATCTTTCTAGCATCGTATCCTAGCACAAACATCCATGTTTGTTCTATTCCTTTTTCTGCCCCAAAACAAAAGTCCTGTTGTAAAATTAGATTCGTTCGTAGATACGTTCATTTGTTCTGACAGTATAATGTCTTGGGACTTACCTGTCTGCAACTTTTATCTGTCTGTAACCTTAGACAAATTTGAGCACACTTTTCTCTTATTTTCTGCTTGCTGCAGAAAGTGCAGTAGCCCATTCCTCCTCAGGATGTGTCCGAGAGAGATAACTACCTTGTAAGGCAGTGAGCAGGCAGTTGGACAACTGTTATTGCCTGCAGTCACGATCCTTGATGGAAATTCATGTCTCATCGTTTACTCAAAGTCATCATGGTTCCAGGCCCTGGCTCTTGTTGCTGTATTTGACTTTTTCTCCTTACATTTCTGCATATGTTGAGTTACTCTTTCCCAAATTATTAATGACACAAGCCTCTTTCTTCCTGGTGTTGATTTAGATGAGTGCCAGAATGTGGCAATGGGAAATTCACCTTATCTGCCATGAATATCAGCCCTGAAAAATAAAATAAATGGAATCTTTCTCTGCAATCATCTTTACTTATTAATTTACCAGACCATCAGATTATAGTTTCTGAGGTTAATGAAAATTCCAAAATTTCCTTTCTATGAAATAACTAAAACATAACTACATAACTACAAGTTCTTTAAATTGATGTTCTCTAAATCTGTATATTGTCACTGTTACATCAGGTATGCTGCACCTGACAGTTAACTGTCCTTAACAGGCACAGTCACTATCTCTTTCAGAAGAAAATATTTCATAGAAAACTGAGTAATAGTAATGAAAACATTTTTTTCACGTATTCCTACTTTGCTTTGCCATCACATCACCAACACGCACTGTTCTTCTCCTGACCTCTGTTTTATCATTCATAATGTGTCCTGATGGCTTTCCCATGAAGTTATTCAGTAGAGGACAGAGTAAAAATGACTCTGTGGTGTGGTTTTGTTGTCCTCTTTTCTTTTCACATTCTAAACAACCTTCATATAATCTGTTAAATCTATTTTTTTACTGCTCTCTTTAAGCAGAATTGAGAGATCCCTTGTGGCTTCAGAGTAGTGGCTATCAGCATGATCTTCCAACCACATTGTCCTAATTACCTGATTGCTTCACTATCCACATATGCTACTCCACCCACAGTTAGCCAGTTTGTTTGTTTTTAATCAGATTTCTTTGTGTTTTTATCATATGCTCTAGAGAATGTGCTTGCAACTATCAATGTTATCCTATGCTTGTATTCAACAGGTACACTCTATATTTTTAATGGAAAGCATAAGATTTGTACTCTTAAGACAACTTGCTAGTCTCCTTTGTAAGCACTGGCAAGCTGTTCTCATTGAGTTTCATATAATCACAGTCCCCCAAAGAAGTCTTTATACCAATCCATCTACATCAATTTGGTTCCTTCTGTCACAAGCCAGTGGTTTTTCCCATTTTATTTTACTGCTGAAAGTAGGTTGTGCAACACTCTACTTGAAGGAGATCTGTCGTCTTTAAGGTTTTCAGTTTTCTCTTCCAGTTCCTCAAGGACTGGCACCTCTTTACAGTCACCTCATTTGGCTTCCCAGACTCTTGATAGACTCATAGTTACCTGAAATCACGATTTGTTCCACAGGGAACATTCATGATACTGGCATAATTTCAAAGTAGGAGAAATACTTTTTAGAATATACAGTAATGTATTTTATCAAATGTAAAGAAACTACTAAATATTTTCTTGTGCTTTTCATAGTATGATCTTATAATTGCTAAAAATATTATATCAATACCATGATTTATAAACCTACACCTAACTTGGGGGAATTAACGTTTCATCTCCTTGTTGTCAGCTCTGCTACAGTGAGAATACTGTATCTCCGTGAAGGATCTTTATTTGCTAGCAGAGTTGTCATAATTCTCTGTGCCTGTGCACTAGTAATGCTCTGAAATTTTAAGTAATACTGCGTCTTTTATTCAATTGCATGTTTCTTATTTTCTCAGCATTGCTTAAGCCAGTCCCCTGTCAGAGGAAGGACCACACTAAATATTATTTTATTTGTCCTGAACAGAGTTTTTTGGCCCTTCTGCTGTAGGTTCTAGGGATTTAGAGTCTTACTCCTGTTTGGAAGGTCAGAGTCTGTCCAGAAATGTGTAATTCCCATTGTGTATCAAAAGGCAGAGGGTGAAATTTTGATCTTCAATACTCTTATTCTGAGTTATTTTATTCTAAATCCAATTGGGAACTGAGTTTCTGAAGTTTAAAAGTGGATTTTCAGCCTCAGATCAGCCTCCTCTGATAAAAATCAGAAATATCTGAAATATACTTTTAGAATGGGAAGCAGTACTACTTAAGTTTCTGTACAAGTTAGGCACATCAGATGCTGTTGAATTGGCCAACCATGAAAAATAACTGATGTATTCCATTTACTTGTCCTCATTACATGCAATGGAAAATGTCATTTGAGCTTTCTTCCACATTTTCCAACATTTCTAGAGATTCAGCTATGCTGATAGAGCTTTTAGCAGTTCCATCCTATCATTCAAAGTTTCTTAGTACTTTTTTTTTTTTTTTTTTTTACTGTTGTTTTTCCTAGATCCTTTTAATTTAGTGCTACATTTTCTACAGCCTTTGAATTATGTAACAAAGGCTGCTTAAAAGCCCAGATTCCTTTCAGCACAAAAGCAGTCAAGAGACCAAACAGATTCCACAGACTCCTAAAGTACAGCAGCTCACAACCACCTTAGTTTCTTGGCAAAGGGCTGGTAAGTTAGAAAAGTGGAAGGCTTGAGTGCTGTGGCAAAGAATTAAAAGAGGGGAGAGAAGGGAAAAGTCCTAAATATTGCAAGAAATTAAGAACTGTTTTGTCCATTCTGTCATGCATAAATTCAAAGCTTCACTTTAAGGAGATGGCAACTTCTAATGTGCCACTCCTTTTCAGTCAGTCCGTTCATAAATAATTTTTTAAAATGTAAACTCATGAAAGCAAACTAGCAATATACCAGCCCATCTAGAGAAGCATCTCCAAAAGTAATGCCTCCTCTTTTATTGTGGTGTCCCACAATGACAGAGGCAGATGGTAGTAGAATGGCAATAGAAATTGAACCTTCCCAACAATATTCCATTACTTTTTCTTGCCATGTTACAGATGGCAGCAGAGGGGCTGTCTGACAAAATGGTGTCTGACATGGAAGTGTGTATGAAGCAAACGTGTGGATTTGAATTTCTCTATGTGGAACAAATGGCACCCATTGACGTTCATCAATGCTTGCTGAATGTTTATGGAGACCAAACAGTGGATGTGAGCACAGTGAGGTGGTGGGTGGTGCATTTCATCAGTGGCAATAGTGGATCTCCTCCACTGTTGCAGATATTTATGAGCACAGCATGCAGTTTCTTGTTCACTGCTGGCAAAAATTCATTGCTAATGGTGGTGACTATGTGAAAAAAACAGTGTTTTGTAGCTGAGAATTTTCTATAACAAGTAGTGTTATTGTATGCTTTGTTATATTTTCCATGGAAATTCATACTTTTGCGGCAACCTACATATATATTATATATAACTCCTGAACAAAAGTACACAGAGATTTGCAGAAAACATGTTGTGACCAAAATATCACCACTCCACAGTGAAAAAGTTAAAAATAGATTGTTTAAACAGTTAAAAATAGATTAACAAACAAAAGTTAAGTGGCTCAGAGATCTGTGATTTATCATTAATGTAACAGAATTTTGCAAGTATAAATGAGATACTTTAGATAAAAACTATTCAGAGGTGTATTAGTCATATCTGGAGAATAGGTCTTACTCTTTTAGAAGTGTGATAATTGGGCTGCAATACAAGATTTCTTTAAAAACTATCCACTTGATAGGAAAATGTGTGTCTTTCCCTGCTGTTTGTTCAAGTGCTGTGACAGGTCTGTCAGTCACTCAAGCAGTCATGTTGTAAAGGCAGAGCAGCATTTCTATTTCAAGTGTGTCTGCAGGAGTACTGCTATAACAAACCAGCCTCCATATCTCTTTCAGTACAAACACCACTCCTCAGTATTTCAATCAGATCAGACGTTTTGGGGGAGAACATTTCAGAGCTATTGTGTGCAAAACATTGATGTAACTAGTTTCTCATATTTCTTATCCTACAAACACACCAAAAACTCCTGGCAAGAAAAAAAAAAAAAAAAAAAAAAAGAAAGAAAGAAAGAAAGAAAAAGAAAAGAAAAAAAAAAAAGAAAAAAAGAATTTCAAAAGCAATATTTTCTAAGAATGCAAGAAATCAGAGCAACAAGAAAAAAAGCTTCAGTGGGAACTGATGTTTTTTCAAAGACAATTAATTAAATAACTTTATGGGTTGCACAGCAGTGGGATATAGAAACAGGTAGTTTGAAAGGCTGCTTTTTCAATAGGCATTGGTGTTAAGATGTCAAGATGCTTTTCCCCTATTAATTTTCATTATTTTTACTGACTCTTCCCTCCAACTTGCTGGGTGTTTTTTTTTTTTTCTGTTATGATGGTTACTAAAATTTTTTCCCATTTCACCTACATCAGTAATTCCCAAACTGCTCATTAAACAATCATAGTTGCAATGCTGCAATGAGCAACCAACAGATCCATTCTGTCCATATGGGGTTTCTAGACTTTTGCTCAGGTGTTATTTCGACCACAACTGCAAATATTGCTGGGTTTAAGATGGAGCAAATATATACAAAATAATTTCTATTTTTACAAGAGACTGGAATGGCATTATCATTGCTAGGCAGTAGCAATGATGCCAACATCAGGAATGGAGAGAGTGGAATCATTTACACTGCTAGCTGCTATATCAGCTATTTACAGATGCTAGGCTGGTAAAAGTTTTCCACAGGTTGCATCTGGACTGAACTGATGCATCCTGCAGTATTCAACCTCAGAGAAGAGAGAAAGAAGAACTTTCCTTTCCCCAGAGCTGTTTTCAGAAGTGAACAAATTTTATAGTTTTCCACTGCATTCACAGAGCTTGTTTTTGAATGTATGAGATATACACGGTGAGTATTTTCGGGGATTAGTTAGAAATCTGGGGGGGTATGTTGTTTGTTGGTGCTCCTCATCAGCCCCTACCACTGAGTATAGAGTGGATTTGTAAATGCTGACTGACCACATAGAGCTGGGGTTTTTCAGACGATCCTTCTGCCCTGTTTTCTCAGGCTTAAATCTCTGTCATCTGATGCAGTTCAGTCACTGCATTTTCATTCTTTCGAGTTCTTCCTCCCACTCTCATTTTCTTTGCCTGCAATATTATAATCAGCATTTCACTGGACTTGCCAATCCATGTCCAATGCTTCTCTCTTATGTCCACTTCTCTTCCTGTTGGTCCCAGTTCAAGACTTTCACTGAGCTTGTCATCCTGGATCACCTTCATGCTCCCCCTTGGTTCTTTTAGGCTATTTTAGCAGTCATAGAATCATAGAATCATAGAATCACCAAGGTTGGAAAAGACCTACAGGATCACCCAGTCCAACCATCCACCCGTCACCAATAGTTCTCACTAAATCATGTCCCTCAACACAACGCCCAAACGTTCCTTGAACACTTCCAGGGTCGGTGACTCCACCACCTCCCCAGGCAGCCCATTCCACTGCCTGACCACGCTTTCTGAGAAGTAGTATTTTCTAACGTCCAGCCTGAATTTCCCCTGGCACATCTTGAAGTCATTCCTTCTAGTCCTATCATGAGTTACATGAGGGAAGAGGCCAACCCTCATCTCACTACAACCTCCCTTCAGGTAGTTCTAGAAAACAATAAGGTCTCCCCTGAGCCTCCTCTTCTCCAGACTGAACAATTCCAGCTCCTTCATCTGCTCCTCCTAAGGCCTGTGCTCCAGACCCCTCACCAGCTTTGTTGCCCTTCTTTGAACACGCTCCAGGGCTTCAGTGTCTTTCATGCAGTGAGGGGCCCAAAACTGGACACAGTACTCGAGGTGCGGCCTCATCAGTGCTGAGTACAGGGGGACAATCACCTCTCTGCTCCTGCTGGCAACACTGTTTCTGATGCAAGCCAGGATGCCATTGGCCTTCTTGGCCACCTGGGCACACTGCTGGCTCATCTTCAGTCGAGCATCAACCAATACCCCCAGGTCCATTTCCTCTACACAGTCTTCCAGACACTCCGCCCCAAGCCTGTAGCATTGCCTGGGGTTGTTGTAGCCAAAGAGCAGAACCTGGCAGTTGATCTTCTTGAACCTCATCCCATTGATTTCAGCCCAGCTCTCCAGCCTGTCCTGATCCCTCTGTAGGGCCTCGCTACTCCCAGGCAGATCCACACTCCAGCCAATTTGGTGTCATCTGCAAACTTACTGAGGGTGCACTCAATGCCATTATCCAGGTCATCAATAAAGATACTGAAGACCGCAGGCCCCAGCACCAATCCCTGGGGAACACCACTCGTGACCAGTCGCCAGCTGGATTTAATTCCATTCGCCACCACTGTCTGGGTCCGGCCCTCCAGCCAGCTCCTTACCCAGCCAAGACTGTACCCGTCCAAGCCACGGGCTGCCAGCTTCTGCAGGAGAATACTGTGAGAGACAGTGTCAAAGGCTTTGCTGAAGTCTAGGTAGACCACATCAACAGCCTTTCCCTTGTCCACCAGGTGGGTCACTAGATCACAGAAGGAGATCAGGTTGATCAAACAGGACCTGCCCTTCGTGAACCCATGCTAGTTAGGCCTGATCCTCCAGTTGTCCCACACATGCTGCGTAATCTCCCTCAAGACAATCTGCTACATAACCTTCTCTGGAAATAAGGTCAGGCTAAGAGGCCTGTAGTTCCCCGGATCCTCCTTATAACACTTCTTGTGGATGGGAGTCACAATGACAAGTCTCGGGGACCTCACCACTGAACAAGGAGCATTGATAGATGATGGAGTCTCACTCCCTCTCCCTTTAGCCTTGTCCCAGCTTTTCAAAACCAAACATCTCTCACACAGTTCTCCATATTATTATTTCTTCATTTTCCACCAAGCTCTTTAATATTGTTTAAGGTTCAGCAACAGGCTTCTCCACATTTTTCAGCTGTTTGTCCAGATTAGACAAGCGACTCTGTGCCTTTTACTATGTCCTAGTTGCAGTCTCTCTCAGCTCTTTTGCTCACCCAGAAAAGCTGTTTGCCCTTGGTCCATCTGAGCACTTGGTCACTATTACCTCCTAAAATTTCACCCAAAACAATTTGCAAAAATGGCATCAGACCTGAGAATGTGAAGCACTAGAAAATTTGAAAAGGGGATGGTACTAGCCTACACAGAATGTAGATTACAATCTCATTAGAGTAACATCCTTGTCTTTGTTTTCCTGAATACACATAAAGTGGCAAAGAAATCATTAGAACCATTTCTTTTTATTTGACTATCTGCTGATAACATTAGTAACTGCCTACTACTTAGATCTCTCTGGGTCAGAAAGAAAATGAAATAACGTCAAGTAAAAGAAAAATGGTAATAGAAACAATAAGCCAGATGCTAAGATGGTGTAAATCAGTGTGACTGTACTGAAGACTATACAGCAATTCCAGTTTGTACTAGCTGAAGATCTGCTATCTTTTGAATACATATCTGTTAGTGAGAGGAATACTAATAGAAAAATTGTTAAACTGAGGCCAAAAATCTGTCTCGTAATAATAGCAACTTGATAAATCTCTTTTCTCTCTTAGGACTAATTTATATGCAAAAAATACTTGCTTTGTTTTTATTATCTAAGTGAATTCTCTAATTAAAAAACAATCAAAGGTTCATAAGACAAGCATACAATGTAAAGATCTCAGTTCACCTACTCTGATTAGAAACCGATGTTGCATGTTTAGACTCCTTAATAAAAACTATGGATTTAATAACTGTCTATTGATGCAACTTACATTATATCTTAGAGATTTTCTTTTCTTTCATTTAAATAATAGTTATTCTCCTCTTCTCTATTCTCCTTTCCTCTTCCCGCAGCTTCTTGCCTTATTTGGATATTGTGATTTCATTTTTCCTTTCTCTCTTCCAGGGCTCTTCATTTCTGTTTATTTTCTGTAGTCCTCAGGATTGTTAAATGATGGTAGGTAAGTAAACTGTTTACATTTATGAAGTGAACTAGTTTTAAAAGAACTAATTTCTTACCATATGTAATTTTGCTTAGGTCTCACCTATGTAAAATTATTTAATGGTGTATATTACTACTGTACTTCTCATTTCCAACTTCTGGGAAAAACTTTTTTAAGTATAGCATAGATTAGTTTAATTCGGTGACTAATTTAACTGTCAAATGTTGCCAGAACCTCTATACAACTGATAAAGAATTTCCCACGCAGTGAGGCTTAGACCAGGGAAGATGGCAAAGAGGATTTCACATTTCAAGATAACTATATATCTGGCCTACACAAAACAATGCACGGGCAAAACCTGTAAGAGTCTCTACCCTCTTAAAAATTATGCCTTTACACCAGGATGGACTTGAATCTACAGAGGTAATTTGTATAGCTGGTAAGAACTAATCTGACAAAACATTTCCTTTTGATAAAATGAAACTTTTCATAAAGTCATTTCATTTTAAGTTTTCCATGAGAAAATAATTCTTTCTCCATTCATCACAGATGTAAATATGAACAAAAATCACAAAAAAACCTTTCTTTCTCTATCTCTCTTTCTCCAAAACAAAAATGAAAAATTCTTCAAGTATTGATGTTCCAAACCCAAAAGCCCTCATTGTGAAATGTTGATGAAAAAAAATAAAATGAAACCAGATCAATTGCTAGCTTTCAATATTCTGCGTGATAACATCCAAACCCCACATATTTTACCCATGACACTGAGTATCAAAGATGACATTGGTGCTAGATAGCTGATGATTGAGATATCAAACCAAAACCTCAGTCACAAAGATGGATTTTTTTTCTTTTATTAGCCTTTCAGTAGTGGTCTCCTCGAGGCTTTTTGCAACCATCCAGTTGCTTTGGTAGATCTGGCAGAGTCATTGTGCTTAAGATATAAAAAAGCTATAATGTAATTAGAGACCAAATGTCTGTCCGTATCTACAATATTTTATTTTATTCTAGCTGCTTCTGTTTCTCAGCTCAAATGTGCTTAACATTATTTATCTCTTCGTTTATCTAAGTGCTAAAGGACCACACTAAATTTCTAACAGCTAGACTCTACCACAACAATGTATATAGAGAAAAGACCATCCCAACTCCCAGCTAGGCACAAGAGGTGAGGAGGTAAGCAAAATGCAAGTGAATGTAGTTTCAAACCATCGCAAGTGCACTTGCAGCTCTTTTTCAGTATGTTTTTAAAAGCAATGATAAAACTCTTATAACTACTCAATATTTTTAACATAGATTTTCAGGACATTTGCTAAATGACATTTCCTTTTCCTTTCCAAACAACTGTTCTGCATTGGCCTATTCTTAACTATAGAAAAGGTGAAATCTGGAAAATTTTGAGCAAGTTATGGCATAAACAAATAAAAGTGGGACTGAAATGCAGATAAATAGGAGACGATAGTGTTACTGCAGTATGAGAATTCAGAAGTGGTGCATGGCTGATATCAACTGTCTAATACAGCATGTTCAGCCAAAAATGATAGAGCACTTCTACTTGTCTCTTGTCTCATAGAATAATGTGATAACATTGCTGTCAAGTTTCATTGCTGCTCGATAAGTGACATAAATATTTTTGCACCTCTATTTTCCGTGGTGGCTGGTACTGTTCCTGTAATATGCAGGAGAAAGTCACCAGAGGGTATATATAACATCTAACTATATTTCTCTAGCATATTTTCCACATACTGTGAGAGACCGAATCCACGTTTGCAGAAGTAATGGCATCCCAAGAGAGAAGGAGCGGTTTTAACTGCCTTTCAAGTAGTCCTTGTTTCACAATTTACAGTAGGTATTAAGTAAATGTTTGTAGAAATTAGAGCTGGTTTACATGCAACAAAGTTAAAAAATAATAATAAATTGAAAATAAAATGCAAACACCATACTTTCTGATGCTTCAGATAACTTATGAAAAAGTAAGCTTGATACAAACTTGACCTTAAGGCACACAGTAATCTTATTTATCAGCACTGTATGGTTTTCCTTTAGGTGTTGGGTTTTTTTGTTTGTTTGTTTTCTTTTTTTTTTTTTTTTTGCTGGTCTTCTACTTGTTTGGTAGTGTTTTTTTCTGCCTGACTAGAACATCTTAAAAATTCATCCACTTGCAGAATATAGCGTTCATACATAGTAACAAGAAAAATTCATACCTTTACAGGCCTTTATAGCATATTTTGGTGAGTAGGACTGCTGGCAATGCACTGTTGAACTCTGGACTTGTGCTGTGAATGTTCGTATTAGAGTCATTCAGCATGCATATCCATGCCTTTTGCTTCTTCCTGCTCTTTCAACATGGAACTATAGATGCTTCATTATTTTTTCATTTTCTCACTGTTGTCTTTCCTCATGTTTTGAATTCTTTTGAACTTGTTCTACACTGAGTTGCAAGATCAGGGACACTGGTCTAGAATGAATCCCACCCCAAAGAGATGAAGTAACCTTTAGTTTTATTGGTTATGATTAGAGTTTCAGAGGTTGGAGGAAACTGTGTTTGGCGGACCTACAAAGGAAAGAGAGTTGGTCCTTAACCACTCCTCTGGAGGGTCCTTCCTAGAATACACAGTATGAAACAACAGTCTTCCCCCACCTACCACTCCCCACCCACAAAGAAAAAAAAGAAAATCTAAATTTTATGAGCATAGAGTAGAGACACTGATGTACTGGTATTTAAGAACTTCAAGAATTGTTTTGAAGGGCTTGGCAAGAAACCAGACTTACATATTTCTTGAACCAAACAGCAGTAGTTGAAGAGATATATATGCTTCACAGCTATACTCAAGGGAGCTCATAAGTTATAGACTGACAGCCTTTCTGTTAAACTCACTGTTGTTGTAGGGCTGTAGTTTTCATATTGACCACTACATGTTTCTCAGTTACTATTGCTCTACCATCTGATTCACAGAAATGTCAGCAGTTCTGTAAATGATATATACTGGGGACTCAAACTACACAAGAAAATAACCTAATAACAATTACATCTGCTTCCTTTCTATTTGAATATCCCAGAAGATCTATCTAGTTCACTGACACTTCTGCACAACTATAATCCCTCTGCTTCAGTCAAAAAACATATAAAATAATATTTTAGATTTTGTATAGATTGATAAACAGAGGCTGTATGTTATTTTTCTTCTCTAAAAATCTAATGCCTTTTGGGTCTTATCGTTACCTCTACTTAGTAATAAATGTGAACTTAATTTCACAGTTCCAATATCTTCTGGACCAATCCCAGAGTTGGTATTAAAGAGGTTGGCAACAAATATTTTATTAATATTTTAGTAAAAGTAATAATTCAGTAAATTTATTAACATTGTAGTCTTTATTTGCATGTATATTTGGATGAAGTGTGTGATTTTATGACAAAATGTTGTTGTAGTGATGATATATGAACAATACTCAGTTATGAATTAAAGTGCATGTGATTACCAGCTAAATAAACCTGAAGAAAAGCACAAATAGCTTTTAGTACCTATTATCTATAGACTTGAGGGGCAACCTTGAAAACCTAATTAAGTCCTGATAAGTAAGCATTTGTGATGTTAGCATCACCTAACTTACAGCTTTCAGGAGCTGTCCCAGGCTACCTTTGAATAGCATCAGGGTGACACTGGGCAAGGGAAAATGGTTCCTTCAGCAAACTCCCTCTGATAACAATGAGGGGCTGAGGTCCACTGGGAAAACTTTCAGGAAATAACTGAAACTGAAGTTATCAGTTCCTGAAGGAATTTCCCTGGTCATATCCGGGTTTTAGCCCAGTTCCCCATGGTAGATTTTGAAAAATACCTTAATTCCTGAAAAAAAAAGTGCAGTTGGGAAGCTCTACTCTGCCTTAACTGGACTTGGAATGGTACACGTGACAGCAGGCCCTGTAAAGCCTTTAGCACAGGTGGCCAAAACCGGGCATGAAGTTACAGCAGGAGCAAAGCTAAATGGCTCAGAGGTCTTACATAGCTGCTGCAGGTGTTGAAACAGCCAGATGCTGACGGCAGCATCTTCACAGCAGCTAAAAGAAACCGTAGGCAGGTCCCTCAGCTGTATCTGTCATGCTCAATTATGAAGGTGATCCTGCAAGCTGTTGAGAGTTAGCACTGGTTTGTCGGGTAACATCAACATTCTATTACAAGGCTCTTCCCTTCCTTTCGAACTGAAATATCTGCAATTCACAAAAATGACTTTGCAAAAGGGGGAAAGAGCTAACAGTGGAGGAGCTGTGGTGCTACCAAGGCATTCATTGACAAGGGGTCTATTTGCCAGCAGTTATAGTCAATAGACTTCGTAAGTTGCAGGTTTGCTTTTTCCCCAGAGAAAAAGAAAGTACATTGTAGCAGTATAGCTGAGCTATATACATCTGAGTAAAGACTCTATAAACATGTACTTGAATGTAAATTATGTAGCATAGAAAGAGTCAGGAAGATGGGATGTATATGGCAAATATTTGAAATGTAATAAACTCTTCTACATGTTTCACTGAATACCAGTAACCATGCAGTACATATTTCAGTCTGTAGGATCCTTTATTTTCTTTTAGGAATACTAAGAGACAGGAATAGTGAAAGTTGTGTAAAAGTTGTGTTCCATTCTTGCAGAAGACAAAAATATGTTCCTTTCCCAGCATTGCACGATAGACAGACACAGGCAAAAATTTTTCTATAGACAAAAATTTCTGTGGCATCCCTTCTTCAGAATGGTTTACTAAATGGCCATCTTGAAAGTATGTATTTCAGTGGAAGAGGTGATATTAAGAATTAAGTGGTTGTTTGGTTTAGGTCCTTAAAAACAAAGTTTTCTACTTAGAGAATACAAGGAGAAATAGAGATGTGAAAAATAAAGATTATCAGTTTTCTAAAATCCAAGTTTCAAAATGTCCTGATATATAACAAATATATTTATTGTTATGTTTGAGATTATCAGCTTAGTTCTGCAATGTGCTACAGATCTTGTCCGAGTCCTTAAGTGTAAAGCTATAAATATTTTATTATACTGTAAACTGAAATGCTTTTCATACCATGGCCAGAATGCTGGCATTTCACTTAAAGGTTTGAATAAGTTTCTCTCATTTTGCAAGAAACTACTTTTATTTGGCAACAAACAATTTTATGATGCTCACCTCTATGTTACCAGGACTGAATGCATATTTATCTGTTTTGTTTTATTAGAAGATCACTGCCATTATTTTTCATGTTCCCTTGAGTAGTGACATAATGCCAATTATGAGAAAATCAGTATATATGCAGTACAGTGCATCTTCTCCACACATGTGCATTTCAGCAGATTTCATAGGTGCTGTCCTCTGAAGCTTCATGATCTATACATGGTACCGTAACCATGACTCTCAGTATCAACTTCAAAAGCAGTAATTTGGAATTAGTGACTCTCTACAGCAGGCAGACCTGCAAGTGTCTACATCCCAATTAGCAGGAGCTGATCTTTGACTTGCACATTTATTAAAGCTGTAGGACATGAAATGAGTGAGAAAAAGTGTAGGGCATCCCAGTATGTATGTTTTAGCTACTAAACTGTAACCCCAAGTAGCTCTCATCGTTATTCCCTTCTGACAAGGTGCTGTATTTCCTCCTCCGAACTGGGTATAAATTGCTCTAGGGGTTGCTTTTGATTTGCATTCTCCTATTAATGCTACCATTAGCCTTGATAGCTTTGTTGAGAAGGTTACAGAATGCAATAAGTATATTCATCTGAGACCTTGTGCTTTCTTTACTGGCTTATTTTGAACAGATTTTTCCCTGTTGAGATCAATTAACTGAGATACAGCTTCAGCCTTTATTTGGAAGGGAATGCTTTCTTCCCTGCTGAAAAATCTCAGTATACTCCTGCTTTCTTTGGTCAGTCACTAATTATCTTTTAGCATTTACAAGTTACCCTCCCTCTGGTTCAGATCTAACAAATAAATAAATAAAATACTTTAAAAAGATACAATGCAAGTCTTGTATTTATGCCAATGCTTTGATTTGTTAATTATCAGAACTTGGGAATGGAGACTTAGAAACAATATATACCAAATACTGGAAATATGTAAACTTCAGTAATATAGACCATCTCTCACTTTAGGATTATCACAGTAATTACCATCATTATTTCTGAAGAAATCAAGAGACGACTGCTCAAAGATGTGGAAACTGTATTGCACCAGTGTACTGTTGAGCACTGACAGTAAAGGAAAGAGAAAGAAGGAAAGATCCATGCAAAATAGATATAAGAAGGATACGTTTATGATGCACTGAAAATGCTCCACTATATTCCTTACTTTAACATGAGTACTGGCAATTCATTTCATTTGTCTGTGCCTTGAATCTTAGGTAAAATGGTCCTGCTTAATTTGTCACCAATGTCATTCATGAATGGACACCATAATCACTTAAGAAAGCATTTCTACCAGTGTCTGATGGGTTTCTCTAGTAGAGAACTTCTGAGCTTAGGTCTCAGCCCACTGCAGTCTGGAGCCTGTCTTTTGATGTGACCCATATGCTCTCTTTCTAAATATTATCAGAGAGTAGTCAGTAGACTATATATTATAATAATTATAATAATAACAGTACAGATTATGTTGATAATTATAATAATAGTCAACGATTGAGAGACAGATCTCTAGGTTAGAAATAATTTATTTTGAAAGTAAATAGGATCTATATTTACCAAGTAAATACATGGCTTTAATGCCATTCCTGGAATATGAGATCTGCATCACAGGAATGCAAACGTTTTCTCCCCCAGATCACAACAGAGGAACAGAGAGCACACATATTTGGCTGAGCAAGGCTGCACAGTTTCTGCCTTTATTGTGCTAACTTTAGGAAAAATCATATTGGACTTACTTAATTTTTATCATTTTCAGCCCAGCTATCACAAGTATTACATTAATTTAGGGAGAAAGACAAAAACAATTTAAAACGAATGACAAAAGGAAGAAACCACTATGAATAAGGTTGCTTGCCCACTGCTATAGTGGCCATCCCACTTCCTTGTCAACTAGGATCATCTGAAGAGAATAATGCTAATTATAGTTTTTTTTCCACCTTATCTCAAGTTTCCACTGGGAGTTTCAATTTTCTGAGTATATATATTTTAAAATAGCTTTCCTTGTAAATGCATACAATATAATAATGGCCTCTTAATGACTTATTTTTATATCCAGTATTAACTTAACAGTGTCTCATTTACTCAGCTTCAGCTGTACATAGCAGAGGAATCAAATAGTTATTGATATTATAATATTGCTCCTTGCAAGTGTCAGGTTATTCACTGTGTTTCTGTTCATTCTGACTTCCCCAGGAAATGCAACTTTTTCTGCCTGCTGTGTGCTGAGTTAATTATGTGGATTTTTATTTGCCCCTGATTTCACAAGTGCATTTCAGCATAAATATTATAATTGGGATTTTCTCTGCTCAGATGTCTGAAAATGACCTCAGCACATTCTTCTCAAAAACTGTGCTGGAAATGAACTCATTCTGGGGGGATATTCAGGACAGATGTCTCCTACCAGCGAGTTAAGGCCCTTTTGAGGTTAGTTTAAAATAAATAGCAAGCCTTTTCTTTTTAATGTTAAATTATTTAGTATCTGCCACTGAATTTGTACCCTTATATTCTGCTGCATACTCAAAGTACTCTATTTATTATTTCCTGCCACAGCTGATCCCATATCCTCTCCATCTATGTGTTGTCAGTGCCTCACATCTTCTAACAGGTGCTGAAATTTATTCTGTAAATGTTAACAGAAACTGCAGAAGAAATTTGAACATTCACTAACACATGTCCTCAGAAAACCAGCATTTGAAAGAACCCAACAAAAAAAAAACCCTGCCAGAAACTATTTGATCCTAAACCTTTCAAGCAGAAAATTGGCAATCACTGCAGAAACAATTCCTCAGGAAAGTATTCAACTTTCAAATAACCCTGAAACACAACTCAATAGCATTTGATTTCCAGTGAGAGAGATTCACTGTCCATCCTCACACTGGAACCCAATGCAAGGTATAGACCTGCCTGCAGTCTCCATAGTCCATGGAAGTGACATCCCTTAAAAAGAAGAGAAAGTCCTAACACTCATTTGAATTATAGGGACAATGATCCTTGATGTGTTTCTCTTTCACATAGATGTGCGAAAACCCAGTAATTCTTCGATGATTTTTTTGTAAAATCCTTGACGATTTTGTAAATTCCTAGATGGAATTACAGTAAGAAAAATGAGTAAAACAGACTCCATTAAGGTCTGACGATTTCATATTTGTCTTTGCGTGCTCTCTAGAGGAGTGTGGGAAACAGTAAGTATCAGAAGTGGCTATGCGTGTGCAATGGATTTGAAGTACAAAATAGTTGCGGTGTTAGTTGGCACATATATACACAGCAAAAAATGAAAGGGGAAGATGGCTGGTTTGGGACCAGCCTCTTTCAATTGCTTTTCTGAGAAGCTGAAGTAAGCTGCTGAAACAGAAGGCTTTGCAGAAGCCCGCAGGTTGTTAATTATTGTTCCACCTCTCTCAGGGGCAGCATATGGAGAAACAGAAACTGAGGTGGTTTCCTGCACTCTGATATGTCTTGATCCACAAACGTGAAAAGATCTGTTGCAATATAAAGTAATAACTACTTTTCATGCAAGTCCAAGGGTTTCAGTGGGAAATGGTGCAAACAAAAAGAATGGATTTTGAAAGTACAATTAACATGAAAAACACCTTGTGTTTCTCAGTAAGGAAAAAATTACTTAGCAGAAAATGCACCATTTAGAAAGTTTTCGCCTTGTGAACACAAGCAATGAAAGTCGAAAGATGACTTACTGAATAGAATGATTTTTTTTTTTTTTTTCTAAAAGGAAAATATCAATTGTAAGACAAGCTTAAGTGGAATCAAACATGACATCGTGACGTAACCAAAGCAATGTAGAATTTTTTCAAATTTGAGTGTATTCACTTTTTGTTCTATTGCCTCGTCTTCTTAAACATTCGTTTTTCTTTGTTTTTAATACTAGGAGTCAAATAAATTTCTATGATTATGAAGTATGATTACCAGTTTTATAATCCTTTTATAAAGCAGTCTCTCAGAATAAGTCACTCATTTGACTTCATGAATGATCATAGATATGAATTAAAAAAAAAAATCATTTTTTGTTTATAACATTGTTTTCATGGCTTCTGATTTTGACCTATATGGGAAAACTTACACAATGATGTTGAGTAAACTCAGCTTCTTACTATGCAAATAGTTATCTATCCTCTATAGAAGAAATGCAGCTGATATGCAGAATGATTCAGGTCCTGTCCTTTATGCAAATAGGCTTCAGTAAAGCTAGTATTTCAAGATACGAGCCTGTATATTAGAAGTCAGGAATTAAGCCTTCAAGGGTATGTGTGTGTGTGCATTTGAATGGAGGAAGAATGAAGTGTGATAAATGCTGGTGACAAGACTTTCACATGTATAGTTTTCTGCCTCAAGTAATAAGGGAAGCAGAAATGGAAAAACTGATGTAGAAGTGGGATGAAGTGTTTTAATTTTGTGGTGCATAATGTACATCTGAGGGAAGCAATAAAGAAAATGCTAAAGAAATTATATATCTTCTCAAATTCTGAAAAACAGACCATAATAGAAAATTGTAATTATTCGTTCATTTCTAAAGCACATCAGCATAGAGGATTTCAGCAAAATTCCTAGCTTCCAGATTCCTTAAGTATAGAAGTGATGCGCTGTCTATAAATAGCTTTATACTGGGGTATTATTGTAATGATACACTGATTATAGTATATTGTTTATAGACTAAAAAAGCAGTAGGAGCTTTCAAATCTTTTGTAATACTTGTAAATTACGGAGAAAGTAAACAGTGTTTGTGTCTGCTAGAATAGAGGACAGTGGGAGATTATGATATATTCTTACCTAATCTAAGGTCAGAGCTATTCATAAATCACTTGACAGCAGAAATGTATTTTTATTTCACTCTTGGTGGGAAAATGTTCTGCTATAGAATTTATAACACCTTTTATACTGATTGTATAAGACACATGCTTACTCTCGCAAGAGTCTATTAAAATGCCATGTATATTCCCAAAATTTTGTTCCTGGGAAACTGAGGCAGGAAGGCTAAGTTAACAAAATACCTAATGTTTATTTTGAGGACTGCTATTTTGTTTCTTCTATTAACTGTTATTTTAATTTAAAAATAATAAGTATCAAATAGACAAATCAAGCACATTTCCAGCTTCTCAAGGTTTGTCTGAGTTTTCTGGTCTCCATTGTAGTATTATCTTAATTTTTTAAATTGTTCATACTTGTACTATATTAACTTCATGGTAAGTATTGTAGGAGAGTGCAGGGGTACTCTAACAGCTTCCCAGATGCTTGCCTTGCCAAGACCTTTCAAACTCATGAACGTCAAGTAATATAATATTTTCTTTTTTTGTAGCTGCAGGATATAAATGCCTAAGGCAGATATTTAAGAGTTCAGATGAGTAATACTTGGACAGTGATTGTGTTTTTTGCTCCTACTGATTATAAAGGGACTTGAAGGTGGTTAGTTTGGATTCAGAGACCTAATTTTTTGATGTCTTGAGTGATGGAAGATGAATCCTGGCATCCGCTGTTGTTACCAGTGGTGACTGTACAGTTTTAACTACCCCACGTAAAATTACTTTTCAGCAGAACTCTTTTTCTCCTGTATTTTGTTAGATGGGTTGGCAGTGTGTGAATATTCATTTCTACTATGACCAAGGAACTCTACAATCCTGAAAACAGTAATTACTGACTGCCACTTCAAAAGAAAACTTCCCCAAATCATCAGCTATTATTTTGTTCAAAGCCTTATAAATGAGTTGTTTTCTAACTGTTCAGTACTTAATAGAGGACTTCTTTTAAAAAAAGAGCCAGAGCATACCCTTCTGGATTAGTGCAGTACTCATCCTGGGAATGGATCATTTGATGATGCTTGGACAACACTGCTGTTTGCCATTAATACTGGCGACTTCACAAGTCTTATGTCAGGCCTGACCCCAGTTTAGATATTGCTTGGTGAACCAGAGCTTAAACATCCAAGAATCAAAGAGAATTTTCTTCACCTGGTGGTATTCTCTATCCTTGTCGAACCACGGAGGGGAGTCAGCAGAACTGCCACCTTGGACTTCCAGAGGGCAGACTTCAACCTCTTTAGGACCATGGTTGAGAGGGTCCCTTGGGAGGTAGTTTTGGAGAGCGTGGAAGCCCAGAAAGGCTGGGAATATTTTAAGGAAATTGTTCTAAAGGTGCAGGACCTGACCATCCCCATGTCACGGAAGATGAGCCGATGGGCAAGGAGGCTGGGCTGGCTGAACAGAGACCTTTGGCTGGAACTCAAGAACAAAAGGAAAGTTTATGGTCTCTGGAAGAGTGGGCAAGCTACTTATGAGGATTACAGGTATGTAGTGAAGCTGTGCAGGGAGAAAATAAGAAAAGCCAAAGCACAGCTGGAACTGAGCTTGGCCACTAAGGTAAAGGAAAACAGTAAATGCTTTTATAAACACATTAATAGTAAAAGGAAGGCTAGGGAGAATCTCCATCCGTTGTTGGATGCCGAGGGCAACCTGGTCACCAAGGATAGGGATAAAGCTGAGGTACATAATGCCCTCTTTGCCTCAGTCTTTAATAGTAAGACTTGTTACTCCCTGGGAACACAGCCCCCTGTGCTGGTAGATAAGGATGGGGAACAGAATAAGCCCTTCATGATCCATGACAAGATAGTTTTGGACCTGCTGCGAAAGCTGGATGCTTACAAGTCCATGGGGCTGGATGGATTGCACCCTAGAGTGCTGAGGGAGTTGGATGTGGTTGCCAAGCCACTGTCCATAATTTTTGGCAGTCCTGGCTAACAGGATGTCCTGGTGGATTGGAAACTGGCAAATGTGAAGCCCATCTTCAAAAAGGGCCAGAAAGATGATCCTGGTAGCTACAGACCTATCAGTCTCACCTCAGTGCCTGAGAAGGTCATGGAAAGTATAATCTTGGGAACCATCGTGGACCAATTAAAGGTCAACCGGGGGATCAGGCCCAGTCAGCATGGGTTTATGAATGGTAGATACTGTCTGACAAACCTGATTTCATTCTATGACAAGGTGACCCGCTTGGTGGATGAGGGTCAGGCTATTGATGTGATCTACCTGGACTTCAGTAAAGCCTTTGACACTGTCCCCCATAACATCCTCGTGAAGAAGCTGGCTGCCCATGGTCTGGATGGGTGTACGCTCTGCTGGGTGAAGCACTGGCTGGATGGCCAGACCCAAAGAGTTGTGGTCAATGGAGTTGAATCCAGTTGGCAGCCGGTCATGAATGGTGTCCCCCAAGGCTCAGTACTGGGGCCGCTTCTGTTTAACATCTTCATTGATGATCTTGACGAGGGGATTGAGTGCACCCTCAGTAAGTTCACAGATGACACCAAGTTGGCAGGGAGTGTTGATCTGCTAGAGGGGAGAAGGGCACTGCAGAAGGACCTGGATAGACTGGATCAATGGGACAAGGTTAATGGCATGAGTTTCAGTAGGGCCAAGTGTCGGGTCCTGCATTTTGGCCACAACAACCCCAGGCAACCCTACAAGCTTGGGGAGGTGTGGCTGGAAAGCTTCCTGATAGAAAGGGACCTTGGTGTACTGATGGACAGTCAGCTGAATATGAGCCAGCAGTGTGCCCTGGCAACCAAGAAGGCCAATGGCATCCTGGCTTGTATCAGGAATGGTGTGGTGAGCAGGACTAGGGAAGTCATCCTGCCCCTGTACTCGGCATTGGTGAGGCCTCACCTCGAGTACTGGGTTCAGTTTTGGGCACCTCAGTACAGAAAGGATGTGGAGGTACTGGCGCAGGTCCAGAGAAGGGCAACGAGGCTAGTGAAGGGCTTGGAAAATCAGCCCTATGAGGAGAGATTGAGGGAGCTACAGCTGTTTAATCTGGGGAAGAGGCGGCTGAGGGGAGACCTTATTGGACGTTAGGAAACACTTCTTTACAGAAAGGGTTGTTGAGCACTGGAATAGGCTCCCCAGGGAGGTGGTTGAATCACCGTCCCTGGATGTGTTTAACAGCCGTTTGGGTGTGGTACTTGGAGATATGATTTAGCAGAGGGTTGTTAAGAGTTAGGGTACTCCGGTTAGGCTGCGGTTGGACTTGATGATCCTTGAGGTCCCTTTCAACCTGAGTGATTCCATGATTCTATGATTCTATTATATGTTCAGTTCAAGGGCTATCACCCTCATTTTCTTTCTTGAAGTATTTAACCTTGCCAAATTGCCCTGGCTTAAGACAGCCATTGCCCCTTTCAGTCCTGCCCACTACCTTTTATTTCAGTGGAAAGCCTGGCATCACTTACTGAAACAGGGCTGATGGCTTATTCCTATTATTAATTTAAATTCTTGCAAGGTTCCCGAAATAGCATGTGGCATAGTCAATTTCTGGCCTCAATTTAAGACATTAAGTACTTCTGAGCCCATGTTATGTCGTTATCTAATCTTTATTTTTCAAGAATGAAATATATTTTTGATTCTCTGAAGCATCTTCCTCCTTAACTATGTTCTGTAAAGAATTCTGCTACCGTCAACAACAAAAGGTGGAGAAGAGTAGTTATTCTAATTAAAGGTCACTTGCAGCATCTGGATGAGTTCTGGCTAAAACTCTACGTGAATTCAACCATTTTAATATTGATTTTTATTTCCATATACATCATAACACTCTTGTTTCATATAAACCTAGAAACAAAAACTCTGTAGGAGAGGAGCTGGTAGTCTGCTGTACATCTGAGAGCCTGTAATGTAGCCCAAGATATAGTGTGTAGGGTGACTTTAAACTACTTCATTCACTTCCAGTGGCAGCAAGTCTTGTGGCTGCACTGTTTTTTAGAAACAGTTGATTATAGTATCTACAGCAATCTGTACTGTCTGATCAGTACCTGTTGCAGACTAATCTTGACTTTTTTGCCATTTTCACATTTTCTCAATAGAGATACAGACAGAGCAAGGGTGTAGGGATTTGAACAGACATACTGCTGCAGTGCAGTTCTCAAAGGCCTATGCTCAATGCTTTGTAGATATTTACGAAGTCTGAATAGTCTGTTTGTGATGCAGTGACCCTCACAGTATATCTGCATTCTATAACACGTTTACATTCTGCATTCTTTCAATATTTAATCATTAAAAATACTTTCATCATTGTAAAAAATTATTCTTGTGGTTAATATTTATATTTAGTTCAACATGGGATCCAAACTTTATTGAATTCAATCTACATTGCTATATATCCACACAAAACCAAGAAATGAAGAGTTCTCTTTACAGATGTAGCTAACACACTTCAGGGGAAAATATAATGATGTTTATTTTTACCCAGGTTCTTGCTTTTCTACCTTTTTCCCTTTGTCCATTTGACATGCACAAATACGTTTGTTTATTTAAGTACTGCAGACATTTTTTTCTCCTCGTGTTTGGTCTATTTTGAAAGCATGTTTTGATTGCATCAAACCCAGGGACTACTGCAGGTAGTTTTGGGATATTGTACATGCACTTTAATGATGTATATATGAAGCCAAACATCATTTTATTCATTCAAGAAAAGCTTTCAGAAAGTATATTTTGCAGTTTCTTCCTCAGTATGTGTCTTTCAGTAAACCCAGGTGAAAGTGAACTGGCTTGTTTTGAAAGAAGTTCCCTGTGGGATGATGTTTTTTGCTGGTGGTATCTTGCTGTGAGAGGAGTTATAGAGAAAAAAAGATAACCTGTTCAGACAGGCAAACTGTTGAGATCTGTCCTGAAGTCTTCTTTAGGAAAGCAGAATATGCTGAAAACTGTGAATAGAAGTAATTTAAAAGTGTTAGTTTATAGAAAGCTGGCTATTTAATTTGCGGAGACTTTGGAGGAGGTGAGAATGAATGGCCTCAGGAGACCTGATATGGTAATACTGGCTGACTCCAAGGAGTCCAAAAATATGCAGGAAGATTCAGAAAAAAAAACAAGCATCCACTCAAGCCCTGTGCCACAGGACTCAAAAGGAGAGAGAGATAAAAATGGAAAGAAAGAAAGAGCAGTGGAGTCAAAAGACAAAGAAAATCATGTAGTACTTCCAAAAGTGATGTATCTGCAACCCCAGAATAATTCCACATACACAGAACTATAGAAAATTCCTAATATTTAAAATATCTTTCGTGTTCCTAAGAGGAAATGAACAGGTGTTTTCTAGATATAGGTATGATTCTACAGTTTCTGATGGCAAATACTGTGCTAGTTCCAACTCTTTACAGATGCCCACTCCTTGCATTTCATTCATTGCTTATAAATATATTTGAAAAATCTGTTTTGTCTCTGTTAGAAAACTATGTCTGAGACCATCAACACAGTCAAAACAAAAATATTTCCCTGGAAATGCACCGCATGCCGTCAAATAAAATAAACAAAAATGGAATTAAATGAGTGCCCCATATTTCCTTGCTGTTCCTGAAGTACCCAGGCAGTCACCATCTGAGCAGCTGAGGGCAGGAGGGCTTTTTTTCAGACCGTACTCTACAAAGATGACCTTTTCATATTCGTGAGCGTAAGGGAAGAAGAATTACATTGTTTTCTCCAAGCTTTCATCCTCTCCTAAAAAATTATGAGCATGTATGGGTGCTTATGAAAAAGTTATTTTCTGAGAATTTTCTAAAGCAACGGGGATAGAATGAAGTAATTTACATATACTGAAGCACTCATCAACAAGGTGAAAGAAAAAGTCCATGAATATATTCTGGCTAGCTTCATCTTTTCGACAAGCATTCACTAAATTAGAGTGGTTCCATTTGACACTTGAATACCAAATTTAATTTTGCTTTTGGATTAGGGTTGTTTATCTCACTCAGATCTCCTTAACAATGAACCTTTTTTTTTTTTTTTTTTTTTTTCCCTTTTAATTCAGGAAGTGTGTAAAGTTGAGCAGCTAGGTAATTGAAGTTCTCTGACACAAACTCTGGATTATAGGGTGAATCAAGGATTTTACAATCTCTGTAACAGGTAGTCATTATCTTTGTTCAGCTTATTGATGTGGCTGAATTTAGGGGGTTCAGCTTTCCTTCTGCTACTATGATCAAACAGCATATGAAAATTAATTTATTACACTTTGGGGCTCAATGGGAAAAGCCTTCACTGTACTGAGACTTATAATAACGGCTTTATAATTCTCAAAAGTACCCACAATTCCACTCTGAGAACTTAATCAGAAGAAAAAAAACCAAGAAACTGGAAAAAAAATATTATCAATTAAGGTTTTGAGTAATGTCTCTATTTAGTTCTATTTTTAAACCTGTTGAATGTCTGTTCCATTTAAATGGAAAGTGCATTTCAAAAGCAAAATTTTGCTAAGATGGGAACTGCTCCATTTCTCATGCATGAAACTCTGCTGCAGGTAAGAAGATAAATAAATAGATGGTTTCATTCACTGCTTCATTTCTATTCTTATTTTAAAAAGCTTATCAATGCTGGTTTGTTCTTTGCTTAATACATCTCATGAATTGCTACTAGCATGCATAAGTGATAGAATTTTATATTCAGAAAAATTGGAAAAATTCTACTTTACATATAAAATCAAATCAACAGAAACTTTAATATACACTGTTACAGGGGGAAAATGACTTCCTCTTTTAGATTTCACTCAAAGTTTCATGCCGGAATTTGTTTATTCTGTTATATATAATATCCAAGTCTTGACTTTTTTTTTGCTTTTTCTAGTGGCAATACTTAACCCAGAAAGTGTCAGCTGTCTATGATCACAGCATGTATTTATTTGCACATATGTATTTGAGAAAGAATGTGAGAACAGAATAAGGTATTTATAACAATAAATTTGTCATAACGAAACACCAAGAGTTAGACATTACTGATTGGTTTAAATAAATACAGGAGAATCCAAAGCTCTTTAATGGATGTCTTAACTAAGCTGTCTGATTCTAGCCAAGTCAAAAACTAACAGAGAAATGAATATGGAAAATCAACTGAGTGAAACAATACTACAAAGTTTTATTTAGCTGCCTTTTTTTTTTTTTTTTTTTTGCTTTCTTTTGTTTATGTTTTGTTTTGTTTTTTTTAATGTAGGGAAAAAAAAGTAGCTTTTAAGGCCTTTCCTATTAAGACAGTTTTTTCAACCTGCCTAAGCACTTTTTTTGCATCACAAGTAGAGATCTGTTAATCTTGGAAAAGATTAAGAGATCTTGGAAATTCTGGATTGTCTTGTTTTGCTTTTCTCTGTACTTTTGACCTACCTATTGGCACAGGAGATATTTATGATAGATTTGCTTAATTTTTTGATATGTTCAAATGGTCCTGGGCTTTCTGAACAATATAATAACTGTTTACATCACGGAGAAAGTATCACATTTATCGTAGTTTCTTTCATGAATAATGACATTTTCTATTATCTATGTCACAGTTGTTATCTGACTGAATGAACTTTCTGTTCGTAAGCAGATCCAGAATTCTGTGCAAACATTCATTACTTGCAAGCATTTGCCAAACAGCAAACTCATTTGATTATGGATTATTTAAATATTGTTCATCTGAATACTTTGTGATGTGACTGGTCACATAGCTGGCATTACTACCACTTAGCACCAGCATGGAAATACATTTTAAACCATATGGCTTATCAATAACAACAACAACAACAAAAAGTTTTTGTAAGCCTTTCTATTGAGCTGATCAAATATCAGCTTTGATTCCTTATTCACTCTCACATTGCTCCAGCTATAGGTAGGCACTATCAGAAGGTTTATGATTTTTAGCTGGTTTAAGTAAATGACAGATATTTTGGATCCAGGTGTTTTCCTCTGCGTAGAATTAAATGGCTGTGAAAGCAGGAATGGAGAGCCACACGTGGGATGGGGTCTGACACTGGAAGATATCTGTCAGCTGTACTACTTGTGCAATTATGCTGTGCATGTTGAAGTTTCAGTGGTATGAACTATATCTTGCCATGCTAAAGTAACATAATGAAATATTATTTTATTATGTTTTATATAATCTCTCTGTACATTAGACGACCATAGCACATGTCCAATTCAAATAACAAAGGAAGACATAACATTTTCAGTTGCATTAAAGTAGAAATGGATAATAAAGTTTGAAAGTATTGTAACATTATTTTTTGATGTCCAAAAGCAAATATTCTAGTAGATCCTCTGAATGCAAAATTATGAGATTTATTTCTTTATTTATTTACCTACTTACTTACTTCCATACTTATTTATTTTACAGTACTGTCTAAAAAGTTCTTGAAACTGAAAGAACCAAGAAACAACTGGATAAAGAGCTGGCTTTTGAAATCTAGATTTAGGTCTAGGTATCTACTTTTATAAAGTCTCTTAAGATCTAGAAATCCTCAAAAATAAAAATCCTTCTTTTAAGCTCTTTGCAACATTTTATAGAACATGTCAAGTGTCAGATATTTTCATTAAGTCCACAAGAGCTTCAAAAAGGAGAAAAGGCAGCTGAAATGAGACATTATAATGAGTATATCAAAAGGTAGAAGATAAAGGCAATTCAAGATACAGCTGCTTGCACCTACGTTACAAACTCAACAATACACTAAGCTTTCAATGCCTCTTGATTAAAACACTTCTATTACCTATAATTTCTTGAAATAATTCTTAAACATTGTTTTGTTTTGTTTTGTTTTGTTTTTTCTTTTTGGCTAAAAGGATTGGATTTGATGTAATCTCAGATTCTTACGATTTGATGGCCAGTTTATGAATAGAAGTGAAGTTTGTACTATCAGGTCAACATTAGAATGAGTCTGCTTTTGTGCTTTTCCTTACAGAAATCTACAACTAAATTCTAAGTTGGTTTCTGAATAAACAAATTTAATCTCCTTTAAAATATGTTTCTTCTAAAATTCAAAGTGATTTCTTCTTTATTCACTTTCCCTCTGGACTACTGAGATCTGTGTAAATATTTAATCTCATATGGTGTTTGATCTCTGGGGGGATAATTTTCCTCAGACAAGAAAGTCTTGAGATGTCTGATTATCAGCACTGTTCTTTACCCAGGCAAGTGTGAATACATGCAGAACAAGGAAGAGACTGTGATCTGCTATGAATATTTTGTCATCACATCATCTGTAGTTGAAACAGCCATGAATCAAATCACATCAAAGAAGAAAGTGCTAGACCACCACTCAGTAATATTTACTGCATGTGTATTTGCCCCATGTTGCAAAATGCACTTTCTTTTTTTCTTTTTTGTTTTGTTTTGTTTTGTTTTGTTTGCACAGATCCACCATCTGTGTAATCTTTTGGGACAGAATGTCCTTTGACATTGTGTGATTGCTTCAAAATCCCTACTGAAAAAGGGATGTACCTGTATTGAGATTATAATGACTTGCCTTCAGAGGAAGCTTAATAGCACATTGGAATGCCCTGCTTCAGCTTCCTTGTGGCCTACAAGACACTTACATGCTTAAAAAGTCCTGAACACTCAAGTTGAGGTTTTTGTTGACAAAGAATCTAGCATATATTAGGATCTATGCCATAGTATGTATTTTGCGAGAGAACATTAAAATTGTAAAGCTAGAGTATGGCTGGCTGTCACATCCCACCCATGAAAAGAGGGAGTGGTGACCAGATTTGCAAATTTCCCCTCGTTAGATTACAGTGAAACTGACACTCAAGGTCTGAACACAATCAAACACAATCATAAATTTTAATGAGAATCTCCATACTATAATTATCTTCAAATTATTGGCACACTTACAGTCATATTTATCTAAGCTGTGTGGCTAAAATATGTGATTTTATAAGACATCAAAGCAAGCTTTGTGTTACTTAACAACTTTACAAAGGAAAAAAGAAAGAAAAAAGAGAGACAGAGGTGGAAGGAAAAGAGAGAGACAGACAGAGAAAAGATCATTGGTCTGGTTTCCAGCCTGGGTACAGCCAATAGGAGGGTGGAGTCCTCTGTGAGAATGCTTGTACAGAAGTTCCCAAGTCCCTAAAGCTTCTTTCAGGCATGTTTTAATTTGCCTGAAAGATTTATAAATGAAAAATCAGCCTGCTAGATTTATAGGGTTCATTATCATCAAGTTTGCCATCAACAAGTTTGTAGTCAAAACTTCACAGTCAAGAGGGAAGTTTGGAGGGAGAAAGTTTCCCTCCCTTGATCATGTCTTCAGCTTTTAGCCCGTTGTCATGGCGGTGCTTTTATTTTGCAAGTGTCTGAGAACATTCCAGGCATACTACAGATATACTGTTTCTTCTTGGTCTGTTACACTGATTTAATCCATATGGGGTTGTGTAAATTTCACCAATGACCTCTTAATATATCTGATCAGTCCAGGGCTAGAAAGGTTTACAGGAGAAAGTCATCTACGGCTACTTTATTGTTCCATCCTAAGTAAGTCTGTTCTTTGTATGTGTGCTACAGGTCTTATCCCTGCCATGAAGTCACACAAAGAGGTTCAGCAGTGAAGAAAATCTAAAGAGGAAAAAAAAAAAAAAAAAAAAAAAAAAAAGAATCTCTTTTGAAAAGTGTGGCATGTGTTCTTCCTGTGTATAGTTCAATACCTCGGTACCTTAAGTTCCAGCATTCACTCTGGAGTAATCTGGAATGTGGAATTTCCTGTGCTCAGATTTGCAAACTAACTGTCCATCTACTCAGGAGGCTTTGAATCTTTGAATTGTGATATGTGCTGAGACAGTCTGTGTCTACCCTGGAAGAGAATTGCCTGTCCTGGACATGGCTGACATAATTGTGTTTAATCCATGGCAAATGCTCCACATAGAGAATAACTAATAGAGTTAAACTCATATTTTGAATTCAGAAAAGAAAACTTTTTCAGACTTTCCCAGCTCAGTTGGGAGATCTAGGGATCTGAGAATTCCAGGGAGCTGAAACTTGAGGTAATAAGGCAAATGAGATGGTCAGTAAAGCAATCAATAACAAATTGGTTATTTCTCTGTGGTTACAACGTATAGAGGACCACTGAAAAATGTGCCCATTATAGACCATTAGTATAATCAACCTTCATTTCTGATAGGCAGCAGAGCACCACCTAGTATTTCCTCTAGTAAAGGGTGTTATTCCACACTATGAGTTAATATTGTCGAGACATATACGTAGGCATGTATACATAGGCATACACACAGTTTTACACTCTGTTTTTTTTTTTTTTTTTTTTCTGAATAATAGAGGAGAGACGAGAGTCCATTGCATGTACTCAGAGGCTACAAAAGGCTCGTGTTTTGTAAACAAGAAAAGCAGAATGACAGCTTAAACCAACCTAAGAGATTTGTGTGTGGGTCACAGAAACGGAAGCCATTAATTTGTTCAACAGTATGAAAACCCCAGGCGGGGTCAACCTAATTAAGTCAGTATGAAAAGATGTTTAGCAGAGCCAGATTTATTCCACTTACATCTCACACTGCGAAAATTTCATCACAGAGCATAATAAGTTGGGGAACCTTATATTCTCTCTCTCTGTACTCAATATCAATGCTTTTCAGCTTATGCTAATGCTGTATACTGAAATCTCTTCCATAACTTGCCAATTTATCCACTGCCTCTCTACAAGGGGATTGCTAAAAATACTCAAAATCACACAGTAGGCAATGGATCAAGAGTGCCAGGATACTCTCAGTCCTTGCTGCCTCTCCTTAGAGGGTGCAGCAGTTTACATCCCCTACAGTTTCATGTGTAGTCTCTCTTTATTTGCTTTGGTGAGATGGCAAGGTCTGTTGCTCTGAGAATGTGGTGTCATTCCACAAAATCTACTATTAGGAGAAAAACTGTTGGATTCTTTCCAGAAAGAGATTTTGATAGTAAATGAAAAGCAATGAATTCCTTCTCCATCTTGGCATTTTTTTACTTGTAAAACTTAGTCTTTTCTCCAACTGTGCTAAATACCAAACACAAAAGCATAAAAGGGAACAACTTGAATCTTACAGGGAAAAATTCTTTTTAACAGACAGACTAACTATACATGACTAGGCAGTAGTGAGGGCTACAATTATGCCCGCCTATTCTGTGATACAAAGAGATTTGGCTAATTAGCCAAGGCTGTGCTAGAAGCTTGTGGAAGAGGTGGGAACTGAACTTGATTCTTTTGAGGTCTTTTGAGAGTACTGTAATTATGAGGTCATGCTTCCATGAGGATGAACACTGAACATTTTATTAGGCCTTTCATGCTTTCCAGTTCTTTCTCTGGGCAATTTCCACCTTTCTTCCCACCCAAGTCTCACATTCACAGAATCACAGAATCACAGAATCACAGAATCACAGAATGACCCGGGTTGGAAGGGACCTCAAGGATCATGCAGTTCCAACCCCCCTGCCTAGCAGGGCCACCAAACATACACATTTACTAGATCAGGTTGCCCAGGGCCCCGTCCAACCTGGCCTTGAACACCTCCAAGGATGGGGCATCCACAACCTACCTGGGCAGCCTGTTCCAGAGCCTAACCACTCTTCCAGTAAAGAACTTCCCCCTAACATCCAACCTAAATCTTCCCTCCTTCAACTTGGATCCATTTCCCCTAGTCCTGCTATTGGCAGCCCTTTCAAAGAGTTTACTCCCCTCCTGGGTGTAGGTTCCCTTCAGGTATTGAAAGGCTGCAATGAGGTCACCCCATAGCCTTCTCTTCTCCAGGCTGAACAAGCCTAACTCCCTCAGCCTGTCCTCATAGGGGAGGTGCTCCAGCCCCCTGATCATCTTCGTGGCCCTCCTCTGGACCCTTTCCAAAATCTCCATGTCCTTCTTGTACTGAGGGCTCCACACCTGGACACAGTACTCCAGATGGGGCCTCACAAGAGCCGAGTAGAGAGGGATAATCACCTCCCTATCCCTGCTGACCACCCCTCTCCTGATGGAGCCCAGGATCCCATTTGCTTTCCGAGCTGCCAGAGCGCACTGCTGGCTCATGTTAAGTCTCTTTAACATTCCAATTTTCATTGGTCGTTTGATGGCCCTGGATCCATTCTGCAGGAATGAAAGACCTATTTTGATGCACCAGAATTGCTTATTTATAATTTTCTGGATTATATTTTAAGTTCATGGCTATTTCGAGTCAGTCTGATACAGATACTGATACAGATGCTGACATACAGACTATGGAATATATTCTATATAGTATAAAATGTTTTTTTTCCTTCCCACTTCAATGGACAAAGATGAAAGTTAAATAACTTGCAGAAATTCCTGCCACACTGCAACACAAGCAAGAGCTAGTTTACAGTTCCCATGTTTCTAACCATCTGCAATGTTATTTAATCTATTTCCTTTGGAGGCCTGATTGGGAATGGACAAAGGTTCTGTTGAAGTACGGTCACCCATGTGAGCACATTTGAACCTTTTCATTAAGAAATGCCTCAATTTCATATGTAGAAGCATTCTCTCCATCAGTGATGATGGGTACTGTGATGTTTAGATGCTTGAAATCTGAAAGTTTCTTCTTCCCATTCCAGAATCACTCATTTCTTAATGGTATGGTCTTGAGCAGTTTCTAGCAACTCCAGTTAGCCTGCTTTGAAAGGAGAACAGCGGCAGTCTGGAAGACAATACTGAGAGGAAAGAACTGATTTTTAAATGTCTTGGGTATTTGCCCCTTCAAACTCTGAGTGAATCCATCAAAAGCCCTCTTGGGGTTGCTTAGAAAGGACAACCGCCAGAATGGATTGTAATAGAATTAACTTAACTCCCCATGCTTCTGCTGAAATCCTGGCCGAGTCTCTTAATTTATTCACAGATAAACAAAACGCTCTTTATTGCCTCACTTGCAGTTTTGACAGATGGTCCTTAGCATTCAGCACAGGTGTAAGAAGACAGAGATAAATGGATCTGTTCTTTTTAATTCACACACACACTTGTGACTTTCATCTCCACCTGAAAAGCTCCTCAGGCTGTCTAACTGTTTCTTGTTCTTGTATTAGACAGATCTTGTTCTATCCAGATATTCACTTTATTGTGTTTTCCTTTAAAAGAAGTGTCCCATTCCACCCTCCTGCCCCTCCCCCAAACCCAGAAAATGCAATTTGCAGATTACAAATCATATATATCATTAATATCTGATTTAAAATTAAAATGACATTTAATTATGAATGTTCAGATATTCTTGGCACAGTGGAAAGTCTTATGAAAAAGAAAAGTAAAAAACCACATCCCTCCCCATGCACACACTTATATGAAAAGAAGTTGTTTCATTTCCCGTTCCGAGAAGTAATGCGTAGAGAAGGTGCATTATGTTAAACAGTGAAAATAGAGAGCAGGATGGAAATAAGAGGAGGCCTCTTTTAATGCAGAACTTTTCTTATCCTAATAAGCATCTTGATGGATTCCTTGCTCAGGAAGAACTTCCTTGCTTATTATTACAAATAATGTGCAATACAGCACTTGGGAAAAGTTTTGTGAAATACCTTTCTTTTGCAAAATACAGAATGTTAGAAAAAATCATCAACTCAGGATAAGATCTTGAAGACACAAGTACTCCTCTCCTGTATTCTTCAAAATGCTATTTAAGTTTATACTGTAGGCAAACCAGTACTGACTTTATATCAAGGTGCTTTTGATCAACATCAGCTTTAGAGAAAGTTTTAGTCAGGAGCACTGGACCTGAACTTAACCCAAATTTAAACCCAGAAATTATACTGACTGAGTAGAAGTTATGTTGCTACCAGTCTTGCTTCAGCTTCTGTCATGTCATGCTGCTATCTTTGCTGGAATTGTAGAAAGTATGTCTCTTTTACTTCCCCAGCCTCCACACTCATAGTTTGGAAAGGGGAATACGTATACCTGGCTGTGTCTCATAGCTAGATATACTTGGGTAGCCTGGTCTGGCCCACTTTTCTTTCTCTACTAATTTGGCTCAAACGTGTTACAGAATGTTCCAAAACCAGAACTGATTTTAACCTGTCACCATCAGCAGAATAATGCACAATGCACTTTCTCTACTTTCCTTTAAGGCAGTTTGATAATTCAATGCAAATTGGAGATTTTTGCTCGGGATTTTGAAACAGTGTCATATAGACTTGCATGTAATTTTCTGGCACTGTTGTCTTCCACAAGCTGCTGCCACTGCAACAAATGGTAGGACAATGAAGCCCTTGTCTCAGTAAACGAGGAAAATTTGCTGAGATTATTTGAATATTGTGGACCCCTAGGAACATAAGTGGAGAAGCAGGCTCTGCTGTTTCTTGGGATATTTCCTTCTTTCCCTACTTCCCCAGAATGTCTGCTTCTGATGATGGTGATAAATAAAGATTTCACTCGTTTAATCTTTTGCCATTGTCTGAGGTATTATGCAGGAGAGAGAGAGTTGGTTGTGTGTGAATGAAATCAGGCTACACAGTAAAAATTTTATCCCCATATGTTTTACATTTCCTGCCCCCAAATGGTCTTTGAACCACACTTCCAAGAAGTTTTAACAACACTAGGTAATGAAATAGTATCACTAGAATTTGGAATTCAGAAGGACCTCTTTTCCTTTTGGAATAAGATATTTAGTGTTTTTTTCTGCTCACTTTTCCAGAACACCAATGCTAGTTAATAAAAAGCACAAATAAAAATTTAAAATATTCACATTTGAAGTGATGTTTGCTTGTCAAAAACAAGTGAGAAGTTCAAAGAAAACAGCTCCCACAGGTGAAAATGAAACCTTTGAAATGGTGTTTATAACACCAATTCTGTCATTCTGACTGGTGAAAAGATAGTACAGCCTCTCCTCCAACTACCTTCATGTGTTCTCTATTTCTTATAGCAGGAAGGAGATGAGTAGAGTCAGAGACAAAGAGAATCCTCCAACAGAAAAGGATGAAAAGGCCAATCACAAAAATTGCTCCTTGGCATTGGGCTGCTTTATTTCTCCAGATGGCTCATGCAATGAAAGCTCTTTGAGATGGAGAAGGCTTGATATTAAAATATAACAAAATGCAACCTTCTGTTAAAAGTACTCTGTGGTGTTGTGATTCTGTTTCCAATGCATCCTATCTTCTAACTAGTTTATATACAAGACTAGGTGTCTTTGATCTAGTGTAACTATAAATCTGTGAAGTACATGATCATTTTTGACATTCATTAAACCAGTGAGAAAGCACCAAAATCTGCTGTACTGTAAACTTGAATGTATTTTCTGATACTAATATTTGACAAACTGCCAACATTATCCTTGCAGATATCCTAGATGAAATTGTTACTTTCTGGAAATATTGCAAAGATCATCCTCCAGGCTGTCTTTGTCTCTCCTACCTTCCTGTTATGTGATGTAAGAGTTCAAATGTATATTCTCTGCTTTGAAATACCCTTCTGAGCTGTGGTGCAAAATCAAACATAGGAAACGTTTTGATATTCTATGAACTGGTCCAATGCTGGTTAAAGTTATCTGCTTTTTGTTATTTGCTTGCTGCCTTACTGAAGCATCTGTATTATTAATGAAGTACCTAAAAACATTTCTGTGAAGGAGAAGATGACAGAAGAGAGTCTGATTATTCCTCCACCCTCTCTCTCAGGGCATTTCATGGGGATGGCATTTCTTAGGATTGCTCTGCCTGAGGCTTGTATTTAATCTAGACAGTGAATGCAGTGAAATGTTTCACTTGTGTGTGTTTCCAGAGTGCCTCAGAGGTACACAGGAGTACAAACACAGGGCCATACTGCAACGCAAATATGTTTACACAATTTACATATGATAGGTAGATCCTACCTAACTCCCTTGCAATGTGGGCAGAATAATTTTTTATCTACCTACAAGACATAATGTAGGCATACCCATTCTTCTAGATGTCTTTGGCATAGGAACATGGTTGCATACCCATTCTTCTAGATGTCTTTGGCATAGGAACATGGTTTCAAGCCCCTGTACAAGCTGTGTAAGGCAGCAGTTGAGTGTACCGCAGCGACCTTTTCAGAGTTCTTCCACAGCTCTACTGATTTCTTAACACTTGTGTCTTCTGCTTCTAAGATGTAAGATAGATTGCCAGCTAGTCAAAATTATAGGATAAAGAAAAGGTTAAATCAGTCCAGTGTCTTTATTACTATCTTTAACAGATGTTGTTAGGCAGAGTATTTCTGATTTCTTGTACTATTGCTATGGACAGACAAAAAAAAAATATATTTAATGAATATGCACGATTGTAATAAGAACAGAAAATGGTACATACACTTAACCTTTTTTATTATAATTCGAAGACTATACTCTTGTGTTTCTCCTGATGCAACGACATACCTGAGCTGCAAAGCAGGATTTGCATAGCTTTTGATCTTACAGAAGTCTTCTATTAGTCTGATATGATTTGCTGCTTCAGTGGTTTTGATTTACAAATGGTAGCTGTAAGTTCTTTTAATTCTTTTGGAACTGAAGTCAAAATATAATTTTATGGAGAAAGATAATAAGCAGATGATATCTTTGTTAGTGGAATGTATTGGCCTACCTCTGCTGTGTAGAGAGCATTTTCCCATTGAGCCTTGATGGCAGCCTTTCTTCAGGTAAACAAGGAATATTGTGCTCGTGCTGTTTTTTTGTTGGTTTGTTTGTTTTTAAGGGAAAACCACAATCACTTTTAAGAAAAAAAAGGGGAAAAAAAAATGTGGTTTAGGTACCTGCTACAATTTTCCCCAGAAAGTTAGGATTTTTTTCTACCCTGACTTAATGAGTCATCAGAGACATAGTTGCTCTTGGCACATATCTGAGGGACTTAGTTTTACACTCTTTTCTAAAGAGAAAAACTTTTTCAATGCAACTACAGAGTAATAGAGCACCATTAGAAATGACAAATTCCTTCCTACATCTAAAAAACAGACACAATATCCAGAATGGCTTTCATCTTTGGGTCTGCATCTTGCGAAGATTTTGTTACAAAGTGGTTTTAAGAAGTAATCTGTAAGATCACTAAATCACATGATTTAGTGAAGATCTGCTGTGCCAGAAAGTGCTTTTTCACTGTGTGCATACACTGAGAAAGGGACTGCAGCTTGTAAACCAAGCCAGTAGGAAGGTGGCTGAAACTAGCACTGTAAAGCACCATTTTACTTTATTGTGAAATAGTTTTGATGACTTTTTTTTTTTTTTTTTTTCTTATATAAACATAAAGTTCATGCTTTTGATAAAAAAAAAACAAAATAGGAACGAAATGTTGACTTAAGCTAACTTGGCAGTTCAGGCATGAACCTACCTCAGGGTTAGTAGGACCCTGATGAGAGCTTAAATATAGAGCTGGAGCAAACTTTAGACATCTAATCTTGTAAGACATCTAAGGAGGTAATGATGTGATTGTCAGGTAAAATTAAAACTGCAACTGAGAAATGAAGCATAAACGTACTTAACCCACACACACCAAGATTGGAGTCTTGTGTCCTGTAGTTCAGTTCTAGCTTGTTGATGGTTTCAGCAACAGAACAACACTGACAGCATGATGCTCAGAGGTTATGAGGCCAGTCTGCCTGGCTTTGTTATTGTGGCGTCAACTGCTCACTGGAAGATGCATTACAAAATATACCTGTCTTGTGTTCAAGCCAGTGATTGAAATGTTATACTTCAGCTTAAATTCACTGAAAAATTCTTGATGTAATCCTATTTTAATGAAAAGAAAATCATTTGTGGAAGACATTTGTAAGAAAGGCAAAAAGAAAAAAAAAACACGTGTGTGAGGAGATATGCAAAAATGGCTATTGAAAGTTTAATGGAAAATAAGTCTTATGTATGAGATACAAAAATCAGGAAGATCCTTTGTTCAACCTCAAAATAGGCAGCATCTGAGACTAAGTGGGAGGGTGGCTACAGCCGAGTTGGAATGACTCAAAAGATGGGGCCTGCAGCTGAGGGGAATCTACCACAGAGATAATATTTGAGAACAGGAAATCTTCCTTCCCTACTGTCTCTGTGCTGAGATAACAAAGAGTAACAAAAATGTGTGGCAGCCTCTAAAGCACAAGTCAGGCAGACCAGGTAGCAGGAAGCCAGGTAGAGCCAGCTAATTGTAAATGCTAGACACAGAGGCTTTGGTGGATTTTATACTACTGTTATTGAACACGGCCTAATGGGCAGCTTTCAGGTTATTCAGATACTCATTTGGGAAGAGTGGTACATTTAGTTGTGATATGAGAGTGAGGGAGATGGGGTGAAACCTAGTTTAGTTCAATGCTTTAAACCCTGCAGTTGTGCCAGATCTGAACAAGACTGACACAGTATTTCAGAAACCTTTTCTGTGTTTTTCAGTAGGTCTGATTCTTAGTCCAATGAAGAGAACTGTAATTATGGTAATTCTAGTTGAGAATTGTTTGTTTCATTTACCAAAACATAACAGAACAACTCTGGCCCAGTAATTCTTCCTGTTTGAAGCTCTATAACTGCACACAGGTTGATATTACAGAAACACAGAAATGAGAAAGCAAGGAAAGGAATATCCTCAGCTTCTAGTATAAGATCATGTATGTTTCTGCCATGAATGTTGTTTAAACCATCTGTCTTCATGCAGCAAGGCTAGATTGCAAATAATCTTTAGAAAGGCAATTTTTTTTACAACAACTTGCCAGCTCATATGCCTTTCATTTCACTTGCTGTCAGAAAGAAGAGCCTTTTGTAATGACAATGGCTAATGCTCTCAGCATTCGAGAGCCTGTAAATTGCTTTCACTCACCAATCTGGAGCAGGTACATATACCTAGAAACAGCGCTGTTCTGGCCTCTAATAATCTGGGAGCATAAAATGGGTCTCAAGGTGTCACATACCCTTGCTTAGGGCAGACGTCAGTTCTGCCAGATCTGCAGAATGATTCATGTAAAGAGCAAGTATATTAAAGCAGAAGTGCTCCTTTCCCTAGATGAAATGCAAAAAAAAAGTATTTCATGTAATTCTCAGCAGTGCTTACAATGAATAGGAAATGTGTTTACGTGCAGTGCTGAACGGATCTCTGAGGTTAACAGGGAGCATAGTAGGAATTCTAATCACTTAATGACTTCCTCTGTTGATAGTGGTGATTGCATTCTTTCTGTTAAATAATTAAAAGCGTGACTTTGTGATGCTAAAGTGTGTATTCTTTTTTTTTTGCAATGCAACATTACTTTTATCATAGAGATACAAAATAAATATCCTGTGACCAAAGCTATAAAACACTTGTGCAACTCTTCACTAGTATGTGCAGCAACTGTTTTCTGGTATGCAAATATTCTACTTTCTTGGCATTAAAAGTCACGTATTCTCTTCTTCAATATTCTATTGGTGTTCAAGAGCATCCAAATAATAGGCAAAAATAAAAATAAAAATAAAAGAGAGAGAGAGAGAGAGGGAGGGAGACAAAACCCTAATGCATCCAAAAGGTTTCTCAGTACATTGAAAAGGCACTTTGTTACAAATAAATCAAGGATTGCAGGACAGTTTAGCCAGTTTAGTCTGGAAGCAATCCAAATGGATCAAGAGAAGCTATAGAAGTAGAGTCACAGAATCACAGATAGCAGGCACAATCAAGGATAAGGGAAGAAGACAGGTGAGAAAATTAGGGATAAGAAAGAAATGAGCTGCATGTTTCTTTAGCCTTCAGGTAAAAGACTTGGTGTTCATGCACGTAGGCACAGTGATTGAGGAGGGGCAGTGGAAGGATCATCATTCACAATTATTTCTTCTACTGTTAGTGTACCACATTCTGCCATATGTGCTTCGGTTACCATTTTGTCTGAGATACTCCAAAGGAAATCAAAAGTTATGTTTGCACCTTTAGCTAGAATTGATTTGTCTTAACTGAATAATGTGTGTGTAATGTTTAAATTATTATCACTGTGTCTGTTTCAGATTCTGTTTGATGCTTGGCCAGCTTTTAGTTTTCCCCTGTCTCTTCTGACCTAGCCTAATCTCCTTGTGGATACACAACTTAATAAACCCACAGTGTGATTACGAAAGTTTTATATAATCTATGCTAATGGTGTAGTTACAGCAAGAGATGTGGGTGTTTTCAACCCAGCGGCCACTTTAGCAATTTAGATGCATGCATTCTTTTGAAAAACGCTTTTAGCTTTCCTTTTTACTTGGTGACATTTACTATGCATACAAAGACTTCCATCCTCCTGTCAGGAAAATCAAGCCATTCTGTGGAATTCTCTGTTTCTTGGCAACAGGATCAAGTGTCCTGCATGCCCGGTTTACTGTTAGTTCGCTTCTCATCTCATGTGGAGTGGTTTGAGTGATTAGGAATGGTTGTATAAAGGTTTTGGTTGTCAAAAGGCTAATAACTTTCCAAGATGGATTTTGGAGAACGGTCCCAAAGACAGTATGCACCCAGGCTGTGGGAAAGCAAGAATGAAGCCTTTGCTTTTGGCTCTATGAGAGCAAAGCTCAACCTCAGCTCTCAAATATTCTCAAAAATCTTATTCTGCATTTTTTGAGTTTTCTATACTTTTCCCCTGAAGGCCTCAGAGCAATTCTGACATTTCATTTTAAAGTTATGATACATCTCTGTTTGCCACACAGCCACACTGAGGGGAGAAAAAAGAAATACTGCTGTATCCCTTTCCTAGGTGCCTTTATTGCTGGACATTTTGTGTTTCTGGTGACAAGTGCCTGGGACAGGCTGCAGGTGGAGAGAGAGAGCTGCCTGCTCCAGTTCTGGAGCTCCCAGTTGAAGAACTTCCTGAACCGAAGGTAAAATTTTCTATTTAGAAGCTCTTAACTTTTCTTCCCTAATTACTTTTTGATCTCACTTGGAGTTTTGGCCTCTGTGGTCTCATGCAGCAGCCTTCTCTGTAGTTTAAATGTGCTTAGCTTTAAGCCTGAAGTTTGATAATTTCATGTGATGCCCCTTTGTTCTGACATTATGACAGTTGGAATAATATTTCTTCTTTGTGCCACTCATTACTTTATATACCTCTGTCACATTCCAACCTGTGCACCTTTCTTTTACCACCTTAGCAATTCCAGTTAATTTAATCTCTCATCATATGGAAACTATTCCACACCTTTTATCAACTTTTTCACTTTTCTCTGTATCTGTCCTAAGCTCTAATGCAATCCTTTTAAAGCAAGTGACCATAATTCCTTACAGAAATCAAGACAGAGATACAGAGATATGCCATTGGTGCACACAGTGGTATATAATGTTTTATTTATTCTCTTTTTCTCTAGTTCAATTTGTTTGTTGACATGGCAGTTAGGAAAGAGACATTTTTAGAAACTATTTTCAAGGGCTCCAAAATCTCTTCTTTATTATATTAGGTAATGTGAGGCCTACTGTTGTGTTCAAGTAGTTAGGTTTGTTTATTCCTCATTGGGGATTTTATACCTACAATGAATGTCATTTTATCTACACTATTTTGAACATAATTTCACCACTGTTTCTTGATATCATGAGATCCTCTGCAACCTGCTTTCTCAGTAAGTTTCAGTTTTACTGCTATAAATTATATCTGTATCTTTTCCAGCTCACTGAACAGCCCAGACTCCAGGTCTTAGCAGAGCTTACTTGCCTTTTAATGAGTTACTAACTCACAGAAGGCTACTGAGGGCTTAGTGAGAAACTGGTTTTATAGACAATAAATCATTACTCAGAAGTTTGTGGAGTGCCACCATGCCTTCAAATTCTACCCCCCCCCCCCCCCCCCCCCAATATTTCTGTTTTTAAAGAAAAAATAGGTGTTTTCTGAGGACAAGTAAGAATCAAGGATGTTTACTGTTGGAGGAATTTAGCAGCGATGCTGTTTTCTGCATAGTGAATACCCTTGGGAATGAAATTGGTGCAAACTGACAGACAGTATGTACCTAATGGCACAGCCTAAGGTATTCAGCAGAGTATTGTCCTGATACCTGAGGCACTTGGGCTTCATCAGCAATGTAAAAGCTTTGCCTGCGCAGTCCTTCTAGCAGTATGTAGTTGTTGAATGCACAACATCATCTTTCTGTGCGACTGCCCTTCTTTTCCCTGCACCCTTCGGTCGTGTTTCACCTCTAATCAGCCTATTTTTGTGGTGTAATATTACGTGTGTGCACAGTGGAGGTTTCCTTTTAGAAAGAGAAATAAACATCCAATCCCATCTCTCACCTGTGTAAGTAACTTCAGGATTTTCTTGTTTTTATTGCTGTTGTTATTTGTTATTTGTTTTCTGTTGTGTAGTTTCTTTTCTTTTTTTTTTTTTTTCTTTTTGGTGTTGTTCCTCTTATTTTTTTCCTCCAGAAACTCAGACCCACAAATGACAAGGTTAGAGGATAGGGTGAAAGCAAGGCAAAATCTTAAAGAGCTCAAGAAACGCCTATACTGCAGTCAGTTACTTGCTATAAAAAGGAGCCATCATTGCTAGAATATAATGAGACATGTCCAACCTTGGAGCCATACTAAAATGCCTTAATATGAATTTCAGTTCCTACCACACTAACTTCTGATGGCTTACTGCAGAAGAAAATTAAAATAAAATAAAAAAATGAATATAATACCAACTCTGTTGACAAATGACAGAAAAATAAGTAGTAGAAGGGATAAGAATCTTGTGGTTAAATTTTTACTTCCCTGTGGAATAAAATGAACACAACTGGGCAATTAAAATATGTAAAAATACAAAGAGCAAATTATAATGAATAAATTATAAACTATGCTTCTTTCAAAATTACTACCAGAGTTTGACAGTTTTGCAATAATTATTTTTCAATATTTAGGCACAAATTGTTGGATTTATTTATTGTTTACTAAAAACTTTACCCAAGATAAAAGAAATTTTATATTTATTTTGATCTTTTCCATTCTAAAATGTTCTTTAATTCTTGTTGAAATGTATTACATTACAAAAAGTAACAATAAAGATCGTCCTGAACAGAATAATTTTCTTGTCATGAGAATAATCAGTTATGTACACAGCATTGGATATAAGACTGCAGTTTTGACTCCTCCTCCTGCTTTTATTCTAATTTTTCTACATAGAAAAAATAAAATAGTAACAATGTTTTTTTGTTTTGTTTTGTTTTTTTTCAGTTGGTTGGTTGGTGTTTGTGAGTAGCTATGAGGGATGCAGTTTTTTTCAAGATATTTACGGAGCAAAACACATGAGTACATGCAAGATTTTTAACATTTTGTTGTTAACTTCCACTGAAATTATGATCCTTGAATGTCTCTGCAATTCTGACATGAAGTCATTAAGGAATGACCTAAGAGCAGCAGTATAAGGCAGCAAGAACCTAAATAAATAAATAAATAATTGCTAAAATTTGCTGTTAAACAAAGCAAGGAATAGATGATAACTTCCTCCCATCATATTTTTCTGCAGTAGTGCTGATCTGAGGTTCTGCCAAAAGCTGAGCCCCATCACAACGCAGCTTGTGTGGAGTAGACTCTTGCAATGAGAATCATGCATGAGCTGGTTCCCCCTTTTCTTTTCCTACCAGCTGCCTGATTAGTCTTAGCGCTATTGTTAAGTTCAGCAGGTTTTGTTTGCTGCTTATTTGGTCGTTTTTAACTGTAAGACTGGACACATGCTACATCTACACAGAAATTCTGAAAACATTTACTTTAATGTAAAAATAAATAAATAAATAGATCTGGCTCCGGTCAGTGCTCCCTTTGTATTTTTTTTTTCCTGACAATATTTGTGTAGTTCAGATTAAGGATTAACAGGTTAGAAGAGGTCTTTTTATGGCTTTTTAATTTTTATGGATTGCTTTGTCCACTGTATTTTATCTTAGTGAGTGAGAAAAGATTATAGTGCTGGAGGTTAGTGTTCCTTGAAGTTCTGAATATATCCAGACATAGAAAAGTTCAAGAGTTATAGCTGTCTTTGTTCTCGATTTACAGAATTTGCCTGACCTCAAAAGAAGATGTAATTTAAGTAATACATGCAGTCAATAAATTTTAATATATACCTAAAACAGAATTACCCCATGTAGTTTAAGATGGAGAAAAAAGACCTATCGCTTTCTGATATGATATCTTTTTACTTCCTTACTTACACTCCATACACTCAGTTTCTTCCTGCTCTCATTCTACCAGTTTAGCAGGAGGGAGACACAAAGTAAGTGATCTGCCACATTTCACTATCATGACATGAAACTGCAAATATCATGTATTAATTGCTAACAACAACAACAAAAAAGGCAATTTATAAATCATTAAATATTTAAAAATATAGGAGTCAACATGCTCATATCTGTGCTTAATTTTTTGTTTACTTGGATGTCCTGCTTTCCTCATAGTGCAAATGGGCCTGATAAGAAGATCCCAGAGATCTAACATGGTTTAAATAAATTGGAGTCGGGCTATTTGCAATCAGAACAATTTAAAGGCTGGTTTGTAACTTCTACTTTGAAATACATATAAACTTCTGCAAGAAATGCCTTTAGGGAACTTTGCTTCACGAAAATCTCCATTCAGTGGAAAGCTGATTATATTTTTTTAAGTATAACAATTTCTTACTTTTTTTTTGAATGAATCATCAAATCAGCGCTAATTATTGCTCTTACTGAACATCTAACTCAAAATCTACTTAATGTGAGTGTTTCTTGAGATCTGAAAGAACTTTAAAACACAGCAAGTGACTCAACTGCAGAAAAACATTGTCCTGTGTGTAACAGCATTTACCTACAATGTAGGTAAATGTTACCTACAATGTAGGTAAATGCTGTTACAAGGTGATGTTCTCATACATTAAAACAAATAAACAAACAATACAACAATAACAAGAAAACAAAACCAAACAAACAAATGGAACAAACAACAACAAAAACAATAGCATCCCACATGGACATACAACATTTTCTACCATTGGCAATGGAACAGGAGAGAAGCAACTATCAAAGTGAGCACAGCACTAGGACATCATGGCTGTGCTGGATAGTACTTGGTGACCTGATTCATCAGTGTCATAACAGCTGGGCAGAACAACAAGAAGTACAGCACACAGTGCAATTAACAAGAGAATGGAAACAACTTTCCCATGGCAGACAGCACATCCACACTTCTGCCACAGCTACAAACACCCTTCATTGTGAAAATGCTGGGCTGCAAAGCTTGGCTTTGAAAAGGAAGGGACAGAAAAGTTTGTTTTCAATGTAACTATTCTTCATGCACCGTGGGCTCCAACTCATCTAACTTCACTATCCACAGTGTAGCTGAGTTAGTCACTCCAGGCTGCCTTCAGAGTCAATGAAGAACAATGGACAGTTGTAAGGCATCATTCATCCAGCCTGTTTTAGCCAACAACTTCAGTGACAGACAAATTACTCCCAGGAGTGCCTATTTTTCTCCATTGACAGTAAAGGCAGCCTGGAGTGATTAGCTCAGATATAGATGTCTATGTATATATAATACACTCTATAGTGTCCTAAACCAGATCACTAAGGCCTTCTTCTGCACAGAAAACTGGTTAAAATGAGCGACAACTGTGTCCATCTAAATTCATTTCATGAACTAGTTCTGTGTTTTTATTAAAGTAAACAGTTTTTTTTTTAGTTAGAAAGTAAACTTCTTAAAGTATTTTTATACTCTTATTTACAGTGTAAATAATGTGTTTGTGTATGTAAGTGATGTGTGTATGAATAGATTTCCTCTCATTCTCAATAACAACTGAAAACACACACAAAAAATAATTTCCTACATGGGCTAATATTATATGTCCATTTTCCATCAAATTTAAAATATATTAAAAATGATTTAGTTTCTTTACAGTTAAAAGATCTATGTTAAGGGGAAAAAAAGCTGTTCTTTGAATAGCTTCCTGGAACAAAAACAAACAAACAAGCAAAACAAAACAAACAAACAAACCCACACCTTTTTAATGCTACTGCTGAAAAATACTTTTTTGATGCTGAAAGTTCTGTTGCCACTCTGAAAAAAATGAGCATCTTTAATTAATGAGCCCAGTATACAGTATTTCATAACACACAGATTAATTTTAAGGATGAATTTTTTGACAGAAGCTTTTTGAAGAAAAGCTCTAAAGTGGGCACTTTCTTGTTCCTTTTTACTAAGGGTTTGTTTAAACACAGGAGTTCAATCAGAAACAGAAGTTGTCTCCAAACTAATCTTGTTCAGCATTTGTATGCTGACTAACTCTGGAAATACATTTTAGAACTTTGGGAAGTGTGGAAGCCTTATTTCAACTATATCTGCTTGCAATGTGTGAGGACTTCATTTCAATTTACAGTTAGCTGTAAAACTCAGAAGAACTGCTTAGTCATCCCACAAGAGAAAAACAGTGGCTGTGATTGGACAGGGCCCAGGCTTTTTGAGAGGTGATTTGATTAGAAGAGACATCTCTCTTGAGCTGTAATTGAGGATTATAAATTTTACGGCCAAAGCAATAATCAAACATATGTTCAGAAACAACACTAACCCCTCAGTGTCTGTCACTGTGAGCTCTGTACAGGGCTGTTATTTCCTTCAGTGGGTCCTAGTGGGAACTGTGTGCATTATAGTGTCAGAGGATGAAATCCGGAGAGGCTCTAAGTACCAGGTTTGACTGATTCCAGCTTCCAGTTGATTCTCATGAGATCACACAAACTGGGAATATGAGCATCCCTTTTCTCATCTGACAAGAATTAAAATGGAAATGTATGCTTGGCATTATCCATTCAATACCTTTCAGAGGAAATAATCTACATGTTCTTAGTTTACCTGTAAGCATAGTTCAGTCAAGGGAAACCAGCAAGAATGTTGTTTAGCTCTCAATTTGAACTAAAATGTACTCGGGATATGTTTTCCTCTGGGGCACTGGGTGTGAACCATTTACTGCAGCTGTGTAATTACACTCAGGAAATCCTCTACTACTGGGACCCAAACTGTGGCACTGGTCTTAAAATTTTCTACTCCATTTTGGTGTGGCATGTTGTAATTGTGAATTCTCCTCTTGGATTTTTTCCTAGGTTAACAGCAAGCATTTGTGATCCTCATTAAGTTTGGGCTATTAGATGAAAGTTTTCTGCAGAGATTTTTGTTTATCTGTGATTGCTGGAGATGCAATTTGACAATCCTATTGGCCTTTCCACAGTCTGGACTGTTAATTTTTTCCAGTTGTTCAGAGCTGGAGTGGAGGGTAGCTTGTTGCATCAGGCACTGCTAAGGAATGAGATTAATGACATTTTTTGCACCTCAATTCCTTGCTGGTAGCAGAAGAATATGATCTATTTTTCCTAAGTCTGACCAAATTCCACTGCTCTGTATCCTTTTGTTCTTTGCCTATACCCACTGCATCTAAATTGAGAAGTTACCCATAAATTACTGGTGCTGACTTAAAGAATAGTAACAACATAATACTTGGTAAAGAGTTATCACAGCATGATCATTCTGCCAACTGAAAGTCCATGGTGTTGAGGCTGGGCTGGAGCCTTCAGATTGATGGTCCTTAACCCTATTCTCCCAGAGCAAAGACTGGTTTCTCTATTAGACTCTTTTGGGACAGAATTTTTTCCTGAACTCAAAGACTTGCTGTAAAGTAACGCTTCATGCTTGCAAGCCAAATGACTTCTTTAATCATTTGTCTCCCTTTAGTTTTGTGGGTGAGCACTCCTTCCTGACAAATTGTATAGCGTATGATTGGGTACATGACAAAGCTTGTCATTTGTCAGTTAACTTTTTTTTCTGTTTAATTGAATGACATTTGAGCAGGTTGCTGAGCCTGAAATAAAAGACCATGAAGGTATTTTATAACAGATATCTGTCACCTTCTTGACAGGCAGATGTTAATTTATACCCCTTTTTTGCATATGATATATCAACATTTTTCATGAATGTCATAATCAATATCCAGTATTTCATTTTCTATCACAGACTTTTTGGGCAAGCAACTGCCTGATATTCTTCAATAGGAGTCATCAAGACATGGAATGCATGTGATATCCTTTTTCAGAAGCAAGTCAGTATTGCATCATGTTTTATTTCCAGCAAATTAAAAAAAAAAAAAAATAGGCATGGAAAAGATGGAAGAGAGACATGGTAGTAATATCTTAGAAATAGCCAGTGACCTTCACAAGTGGTTAGCTAAAAATGAATATTATGTATGTGTTTTATTCTTGTGAAAGTATAAATGAAAAAAGGACAAAAATGGACAAGGGATATCACCACATTCTTTTGGTCTTTTTTTTTTTTTTTTTTTTTAAGATCTTTGTATCCACAATATGCCTTCCTATTTATTGCCTCTTGAACATCAAATGAATTGTTTCCTTCAGCTCTTTTCTGTCTCTTTTTTATAGCACCTGTATGCTATATTCATACTTCTTTTTTCACTCAGAATAAATAACAATTTTTTCAGATGTCTGTAAATACTACTGACCTTTAATTTCTTTTTCTATCTCTTGCCACATATACCTAGCTGCACTGAAGTTCTGTTAATTTAATATATTTACTTATGCCTAGACACACATTTTTACCTATACCATTTTTACTACAGTTTTCATTTAGATTTCTGAATATAAATATTTCTTTCCTAAAAACTCCAGTCAGTTCAGGATTTATTGCTATTAATTTTATTTTTATAATCTTTAGCAAGGAAAATGGATTATATTCTTGAGGTTGGATGGAAGAGGACAGAATATGGTAAAATGGAGTAGTAAAAACAGGCCAACACCGTCTATGTGTGCTCTGAAACACTGGCAAAGCTGTCATAAGCCTTCATCACTGAAAGACTGCAGGAAGCAAGCTAAGGCAATACAGACAAATCCAGGAAAAGCCAAGTGAACATATTTCATGGGATGTCCTTCCTGAAGTGAACCATAATTTGAGACCTTTAAGTGCTAATTAATTTTTCAGCTTAAAAGAATAATGATCAGTAAACATATTCAACTAGATTATTTTCTTGCTTTAAGAAGTGTGTCTTAGGAGTACCTCTAAGGCAATTCACTTAGTCTGATATGAAATGCTAGCCAGTAAAAAGCTACCCCCAATTTACAAAGCATAGTGAGTTCCTTTGCTCCTTATCACTACTTCAAGCAGGGAGAGTTCAGTCTGAAAAATTAGCGTAGGCATAACAGAAAACTGCATTTTCTTGTGGGATTCACACACATAAAAACATTACCCGTGTTATCTTCCTGTAGGGGTTCCGCATGAATTAGACATAGAATCACAGAGTCGCTCAGGTTGGAAAAGACCTTGAGATCATCGAGTCCAAACATGACCTAACTATACTACCCTTACTAACAACCCTCTGCTAAATCATGTCCCTGAGCACCATATCCAAATGGTTTTTAAACACGTCCAGGGATGGTGACTCAACCATCTCCCTGGGGAGCCTATTCCAGTGCTTAACAACCCTTTCTGTAAAGAAATTTTTCCCGATATCCAACCTAAACCTTCCCTGTCGCAACTTGAGGCCATTTCTCCTTGTCCTGTCACCTGTCACCCTCAGTCTCCTTTTCCCCCAAATTGGATAAGGATTGGCACAAATAATTACAAGTAGGAAAATATTCATAAAATTTCATTCTTTATTTTTAGCTTATAGGTTCAGAGACAGGAATGAAAGATGTACAGATAAAGGGGATGCCCATGCAGAAATTTTAGTGACCTGCACTGCTAAAAGGAGGTAAAGTCAGATACACTTAAATATAATGTCACTCTTTCTGTATGAGGTGTTTCAATAAACTAAAATAGCTAACAAAAGAATTTTGATGAAGAAGTTGGCATGTTCTAAGTGAACAATTTTTCTGTACAAAATACTGATGCGATAACATCAAATTATTTCTTTAGAAAAAATAAATTTTCTCAAGATTTTCTACAAGCTATAAACAAGACATTTCATTTTCAGTTTATTGAAATGCTTTGTTTCAAATCTGATGTATTATATTAGATATACATTTTGGAAGAAAAAAAAAAAAAAAGGAAATAACTTTACTCTCCATTCTGAGTGGAACAAAATATATGTTTCAAATCTCCAAGAGAGAAATTCAATTTTTCAAGCATTTGTACAATGAAGATGTAATCTAGGGTGCATGCTTATTCAGGAGAAAGGTGTGCTTTCTCACAGCAGAAAGCTAAGATGCTCAGTATTCCTGTAATACTGTTTATGTATTTCAGATGATTTAACCCATGAAAGAGGGAGTGAGATGGTACTCTAGCAAACAGCTGAAGCAATATTTCAAAACTACTGAAATCATCAGTTGCAAAAATAAAGCCTTTTAAAGAGGAGGAAAAGGTGATAAGGAATTTTTGAAGAATGCTAATAGAATTTTTAATGATTATTTCTAATTGTATCTGTTTCTAAGAGTTTTTTTTGGAAATACTTTGGAAGCAGGGCTAGTGATGAGTTAGTGTAATATATCTTTCACCAAGTTCTTATAAAGTGAAGTGACTGGAAAGCAACCATGAGAGGTTTAGGGAATTGCCTTCTAACGCCACACTGACTTAGCAGCTAATGTTGATCTTTCTCTGATGGCTATTTGGAGTCAGTGCAGCTGAAAGAAAAATTAACAATAAAAGGAATTCAATTTATTTTGTCATTAATTGTGAAGTTGACAGATGATTTTCAAATGCTATGGTAGACTTCTAGACTATAAAATGTGAAGTATAAATCTTTGATTCATAAACTAATCAGTAAGGGCTTTTTTTTTTTTTGTTATCTCTATCTCAGAAATTTTCCTAATGGCTTCTACTTCTACGAGATAGCATACAGTCATAATCCATAGTGTTTTAAAATAGAAAAGTGCTGAATTTGTCAGTTAAAATTCAGATACGAATTTGTGTATCTTTATTAACTTGACATTCAAATCACTTTTGAATACAATTTTCAGGAGACTAAGCAACCTACTTTTACTATGTATTTGTTTTGGATGGTTCTTCATGTTGCATTTGCTGCTTTTCTTGGACATAAAAGCAAAATTTTTACTGGCTCAAGCACAGAACAGCTGGCTGTTCCACAAAAATGTAAAGCCATAAAAGAATTATTCTGCTTGTCCTAAACATACAAAATAAGCCCACAGCAGACAACCTAGGATTTTTGTTTACCTTGCAAATTTTAGAAAATCTATTATGTAGAGTAAAAAATTTTTATGAAAGTTTTATTGGTGTTGACTCTATCTGCTACTTTCATCTGGCAGCGTCTTTGCTTGCTAAGAGCTATAGTTGTCTAGTTAAAGCCAATGCGTCTGTCAGTTCTACTCACCTGGCTGAGCTTTGCCTCACCAAGAAGCTGCAGAAATTTAGGGAAAGCAAAGTAGCTGTGATAAGAGGTGAGCACTTAACTTGATGCAGTGGATCACAGTCCTGGTTTACTTATAGTCCTTAGTCACTGAAAAGCAGTATTTGAGAATATTTCTCGAATTCCTTTGTACTGTAATACAGAAGCATCAAATTACATTTCTCTGTGGGTCAGAGAGAGATATCTGTCACCACAGTCTAAGGCTGTACTATAACAAGAAATCTACTTTGTGGGCGATTTTCCCCTCTCTGTCAGTGTTTTCCTAACATGCTTTCTTTCCAGTGTTATCAAGTGATGACCATCTCCTCCATAGATAAGGTTATTATAATATTATTAATTATAAAATTCCTGTAATTATTCATTTTCTTCCTTCTATGAACAACTAGCTAGGATTTTGTTGACATTCCACCAGCCTTAAGAAGATGTTTACTGAGGAGAACGTGCCCAAACGCTTCTTGTTTATTCTCCCTTTTCCAGAAGAACCACAGCTGGTGATTGCTTGAGGCAATCTGGAACACATGGGGCAGCACAAGAAACATTTTTGCATAGGAGATTTTCTTCCAGACCAGTCTGGATGTAAGGCAAGCGTGAACTCTGTGTCCATGGCTGGTTGCTGTGTTACATGCTGGATAGTGTACACACCAGGCAATCTGTTGAAGAGTTGAAGTGTTTTTTGAAAAACACATCAACTCTTCAACAATTGTAGAAAGCATCATATAGCTAGCTACATTAGTAAGAGGTCCCTGATGAAGCAAAGGTGAGCTTGTGCCCAAGGCTGAGAACCCAGTACTGCACAGCCTTGCAGGTTTTTTTTGGTTTCTCAGTGACAATAGGATGAAGAACAGTGGGTTGGGGATCTTGTTATGCGTGAGGAAAAGTTCCTTTAAAATTGGACATCCTGGTGGCATAGGCTCTCATTGTGTGTATATAATGTCCTTAAGACATTAGCTTAGACAGGAGCTCAGAATTTGAGCTGATGTGACTTAAGCTTCATTTCTGCCTTTATGCAGAAGCCAGAAATTGTCTCCTTAAACTGCCAGAGACTTTGTCTTTCTACGTCCTGTCAAAGCATGGTTTAAAATCGAGTTTAGCAAATCAGCTGACAGTTGCCACAGCACTGAAGGTATTATCTTTTTGAGGTAAAGCATAAACATCCTTCAAAGTGACCATTCAGTTTCTGCATCCACACAAAATGCATTGCGGCTAACAAGCACCCTTTTTATTCTTCCCACCAAAATCAAGGGTCAAAGACTCGTTGTTCTTCCCTGATGTGTCTCCTTTGTGAAACTCAGTCTCTCACTGGTAAGCATAAAGGTGGCTATTCAGTGGGTTTCTGTTCCCAAACAGCCCCATATCTCTGCAAGGAGATGAATACTTAAATAAATAAATAAATAAATAAATAATAATAATAAAAATCTCAAATACAAGTTTGATATCAGTGTTCTTTAAAGTGCTGTAGCATGTGAAATATCAGCAGAAACTCTGAAGATCACCCATCCATTCTTCCTTCCTTATTTTCTCTGTCCCAGTATTACCTATATCCCCTGTCCTATCTTCCAGCTGCACAGTGTTTACTCTGGAGGAGCCAGTAATGGCCTGGGGAACAAGTGCAATTTGTTTGCTTTTCCATGTCAAGTGCCGATGTCAGAAACATCTGAGATAAATTGTAGGAGACAGGACCTCTACTGAAGAAGTTTTACAACAGGAGCAGCCCGTGGAAACAATATGACAACTTTTGTACTTTGTGTCCCCCAAATTTACCCCCTCCCCTCTTTTCCCCTTGGCTCGGTACTCCAGGTTCACAATATTAAGAAGTTTTGCATTTGTTAATTACATTCTGACACTTGGTAATTCGTAGCCTATCTATCTTGTTGCTACCAGGTCACCATCTTGCTGTTTCCAAGATGTCTCATCTTGTTGCTTCTATGCTATCTCAGTACTCTTCTTATAGTATTGACATGGTGATTCTCTCCAAGGTCTCTTTAGTTAAACAAAGAGCACCAGAGGTGGGGAGGGGGAGGAGTGGGGGTTGTCTTACATCAGTTCTGTTGAATTTTGATAGATAATGTTTTGCCAACACTACTTCTTAAAGTAACTCTGATTTGTAAGACTTTCACAGAAAGATAAAGCAATATTTTAAATATTTTAAATATGGACTTTAAATTCTGAAGTTATGTGCATAATCTATGGCTGTTGATGTAAGAGTAGCCTATTATTAGTCTTTAAGAAAAACCTAACTACCCTCTGATTAGTCTGTATATTCCCCAGAGTTAAAAGCAGTGTTTTTTAGAAGTTGCTGGTGTGTGTTTTAACTGTACCACCTCTACGCAATCTTTGAAAGAGCTTGTGTTGTTATCTGAAGTGGGAAATTAAACAGATGAAAGAAAATAAATGGTAGTAATGAGACACTAAAGAAGAATATGATAAATCAGATTTTTTTGTAAGTATTTCTATACTTTCTGAAGGAGAGCCAAGTAATAATTATTGGAGAACATTTCTTGCAAGAATCTGAATTCAAAATAGACTCCTACACCACATTTATGTCCAATAGATATTTTCATTCTGAGCAAGAACAAATACAATAGTTTGAAGCATTGGCCAAGTACTTAAGCAGGAAACATCTTTCTTCTCTGTAAATGTTCATGATTTAAGATGACAAAGTAATTTCCTCATGTATTGTTCTGTTTGATTACTCACTTTGAATATCCTCTGGTTTGATGATTTAGACATGTTCATAACATCTTACTTATGACCTTGCTTTCTGTCATTGAAAAAGGCCCTTTCTTTAATTAGCTTCCAGAATATTTGTAGCAGCTTGGCTTATGCTAATTTGTGTGTTTGTTCATCTTTTAAATAAAATCCTTATTAATTCTAATCTGTTTGAGATTTACTTGGCAAATTACAAGGGTATATATAATCTTCTACAAATGGCATGTTGCTTGTCTCTGCTTCCTAAAATAGTATTGTCCTTTTCTCAGGTTATCTCAATGACACAGGAGTGCCCTTCTAGTGTTATGCTCCAATACTGTAGAAATTCTTCAGCAAATTCCAAGGAAATACAACTTTCTTTATCTCCCTTGTTTCTTGGGAAATTTGGAAGTGATTTTAGGGCTCAGTATAATTTGCCACTGCAGATGGGCACAAGTATGGAACGTCCCAGAAGAAGATCCTTGAAACATAGAATCACAGAATCATAGAATCACTTAGGTTAGAAAAGACCTTAAGATCATAGAGACCAACCATGACCTAACCATACTATCCTAACTCTAACAACCTTCCTCTAAATCATGTCCCTGAGCACCACATCCAAACGGTTTTTAAACACATCCAGGGATGGTGACTCAACCACCTCCCCGGGGAGCCTATTCCAGTGCTTAACAACCCTTTCTGTAAAGAAGGTTTTCCTGATACCCAACATAAACCTCCCCTGGCGCAACTTGGTAGAGGTTGACTTAATCTGCCTTAATCAGCTCCACTTTGCTGTTTGTCTCAAAAGGTTTTCTTTTGTTTTCAGCTTTTCGGCTTAAATCACCTCATTATTTCTTCCATCCAGAGTCAAAGGAACATTTTCTGTAAACCAGATTTCCCTCTCTGAAAGCAGAATCATGCTTCCTACCTCCAAAATGATCTTTTCCACATAAGCAGGACTTTCAGAATTGTTAAATATTTTTTCCAAACTGAGTTGCTTGGGTTTTCCATATTCTGTGAAATATCTGTAAGAAACAGTGATAATGTCCTCTATAAATAGAGATGTACTAATTAACTATGGCAACAAAGGTTTTGTTTGCAAAAGCACTGTAGCAGAGCAGTGAATTCTAACAAACAAAACCTTATTAGTGACCTCCAATTTCTTTTTTTTTTTTTTTTAATTGTAAAAATTTACAAGTCAATAAATACAGAGCATATATTTTATCAGTGGAGAGAGGCATATTAGTCTCCCAGCTCTCTTTCTTCCTCTTAACACAGCAAACAGCTTAAAGCTGTCAAAGTGAGGTAGACATTCACAAAGAAGGATTTCGTTAAGTGGTACTTGAAGGTTAATAAATTTTACCCAGAGACTGAGTAATCTTTTGGACTAGCACTGAATGGATTATCTGGTTCGGTAATTTACTGCATTATCAGTATGCCTATATTACAACTACATAATACTGTCATTATATTTCCCTCCCTTTTATCTTGTGTTCCTATCAAAAAAGCTAATGATAGGTAGGAAATATGTATTAAAATGGCATTTACATTTCATGTTTTCTAATTAAAGCACACTGAAGTTAATAGTAGTATTTTCATGTACATCAGAGAACTTAGTCACTAGCCCTAGACATGTTCTGCAATCGCCTTCAATCACCTGGTTTCTTCTGCTGAAATGACTGTGTTATCAAAAGAAATTTACAGTGTAATATTTATCCTCCAGTTAGCCAGTGCAGCTGAGTCTACTTTTATCAGCCATTTTCTGCTGATAATCTCAGAGTTTCTTGAAGAAGTTCTTAAGCCCTAAAGCCCTTTACATTCATTTTGCATTATTGCATTTTTGGTAATTGCAATGGACTCGAGTGTAACTCAGTTATTCCTGTCCAACAAGTCAACTGACTGGCTGTCAGCTTTCTACCACTGGCAATATCTTCCTACATTTTCCCCAACTCATGGAATGAGGAAATGGAAATAGTTCCATCAGTAACTTCCAAGGATTTCCATGAGTTATATCTCTCCTTCATTTCTAACATCTTAACTTTAAAGAACTATCTTCCCATCCATCAATTTATTACCCATTTTACAACTCTTTTGCAATTTCCACAGCTCTTTGGTTAAATAATTTTTCAAATAAGCCATATTCAAATACCTTAATTAAATCCACTTATTGTACTCCTTATGAGTTTCCTCTGTACAGGAAAAAAATATATATATTATTAAAGTTATCAGGCTGATCTGGCATGCTCTAACTTATGTGAACAAGTATTGCATCATACTTTACTCCTACCTGTTCTACGTGTTCATTTTTAAATTTCCATATGAATTATGCCCTTGTAGTAGAGTTTAAAGTCATGAGTACTTCCTGACTCTTTCTCTCTTCAATTATATAGCACAAGTTCAAGTCTGTAATATCATGTGGCAGCTCACTCCAATTTTGAGATAGAAGATATCTAATTTCCAAATATGAAATGAAAGCAAACTTTCTGTGAAAGGAAGTTTATTTTTTTCTGTAAAGAAATATAGGAAATATAAAAGAGTGGCTGCCAAAAAATACCCATAACATAAAATGAGATGCCAGAGAACTACTTTCCTGTCACCCACAGTGTCCAATGTAATTGCTTTATCTGTTCTGAATTTGCTTTGGTTTTGACAAACTGGCATTTTTCACAAGTTTTGGAATAACTTGTGTAATTTATTAGATATTTCTCAGGCATTCACTGTAAATGTTGTGTGGTTGAGACTTGTGTGGTGTTTGAAGCAGTTATCTAACTACAAACAAATGTGCTGGAAATGTTTTCGTTGCTAACCTACATATGGAAATGGAAAATATGGTAAGTAGGATCTCCAAAGAGAAGAAATACATTAAATACATGGAAAGAAGTAATTATGCAATAAATTAACTTCTTCTCTTAGGGGAGGGGGAAGAAAAAAAAAAAAAGGAAAATATATTTTTCATTGTATTATAGATGTTACATTTCAAATGTCAGGATTTGAGCTACCTGTGTTCTGAACACCTCTCATAAACTGCTCATTCCATCTGTGCTGATAACTATATCTGCTGTGTTTTAAGACTTGGCAACATGTTTACAATCAAATCTGATCTAAAAGAAAGCTAAATTTCTTAAATACCATGTTTAATATATGCATTAAGGAGAAAACTCAATACATTGTCAACCAGCAAAAGGGAGGATTGTTGAAGTTTTCCAATACAGTTAAAGCTTCTCTAACTTGCTTGACTGGCATTAAGTAACTCTACTCTTTCTCTCAGCTGTATTCATAACTTGATTTTAATATTTTCAGGAGAAAGGTAATTCTTTTCTTCTCTGACTGTGATTTTATTTTCATTAGTTTCAGCAGCACATGGTGCTCATATTCATACAGTGTTAAGAATAGCTACTGCTGAAATAACAAAGGCTGTGGAACCACAAAGGCCCTCCCCCCATATCTTTTGCCAAACTTCTGTCATAAGCTGCAGCACCAACATGGAACTTTCAATCAAAACAAAGAACACTGATTTCATCTTTTCAAAATAAGACAGAATTATTTTATGGAGGTATCAGATTAAGACATTTCAGACTTGCAAAAGTACATCATTTGCTATTTATCCATCCAGACTTGAACTCTATCCCATTGTGCATTTAACTTGTGTGCAGAATTAGGTAGTGATTTTGTGAAGAAAAACAGGATACAGTCACATAATCAAAGATTATAACTTTATCCATAGGCAAAAGAGGCCACAATATTTTCTTGAGCTAAGTTCACTTTTAATCTTAAGTAACTTTTTAAAAGCAGTTTTATGCCATTTCCAAAGAGCTTTTCACAAAGTGAAATAAATGCATGCAGCGGTAACGCCCAATGTTCCATGAGAAGAGTTTGAACCTTTTGCTATTCTGTAAATCAATTTATACTGCTTTTATTTGAAGTGAAAGACCAAATTAGTTGTCTGATACACAGTTTTGGTGGTTGTTTAACTGCTGGTTCTCACTTGCTGTGAGAACTCAAAAAATCTTATCTAGAGATGATCAAACTCATGTCAGATCACTTTTCCTGTATGTTATCGCTAACTGCTTCCATGCATCCCTAATGCCTTTGCTGCTTTGGTGGTGATGTGAGTACATCTCTGGAACATTTATGTTATTGCTTTTCACATATTTACAGGAGTGACGCTCATATTTAAATTTTAGGCAATAAATACATAGAAATTCATGGGGAAGCTCATGGACTGTTCTGTAGCATGTGAACATTCTTCCCAATCAAAAGCCCTTTGTGGCCACAGATCCACAGAAATGGCAAATTACAGGAAAAAGGATTAATCACCAGTTGATACATAAAGAGATTAAACGCAAGTAGATCTCTGCTGCCTTCAGGGCTTATTCTTCCAATTAATGTTTCCGGTGTCCAGATTAACTTGCATGTGAGTAAAAAGAGCCTTTGTGGTACTGCATGTTCTTTTGTGCCTTCCAATCCATTCTTACTTATCTGTCAGAAATCTTTAATATTCACATATAGGAAAGAGACTTGTTTTCAAAAATTAGAAAAATTTCCTCTCTTGAGTAATAGCCCTCAGTGCTACTTAGGAAGGTGTATCAGGAGTTTTCACTGTATGACAAGTTACATGCCCTCAAGATCCTACTTAGGTACAAGCTGCTTGCTTTTTGGTTTAAAATAAATATACATTCTGGTCACTCACAGATGGCCCTTTCTCATGTGCTTTCCAGTTGCATCTTGCCTTTATTAATTTGTGAAATATAACTGTGTTTTCTCAGGAACAGTCAAATTCAGAATTGCCCACTGTTTTCAACTTTATAGCTTACAGAGACATTTTTATGGCATGGACTAATCAGGTTTTTGCTTTGGATTGACAAAGATTTACTGAGGCAAGTCAGTAAATACCAATGTACTGCACTAAATAGAAATGGTCTTAAATGGTGATGCTTTTATGCTTATTGCTTTACTCATGAGCTTTGGCCTCTTGTGACTACAGCACCTATTCATCGATGGAAGGTAAGGGGAAAGAAAGGACAAATAAATTGAAGCTAGTGATGGTTCGTCATTACCATCTGCTTATGGGTAGAGGAGGAACAAGATGAAAATACATTTACAAACTGTTTTAATAGAACTTCTTTCAAACATTAAGCTATATTTTCTTCTCATCTGATCATGCTTCCCTTTGTTCCTATCTAGTTTTCAATGCCATATCCCTCCCTTCTCTCTCTACTCTCACTCACCTTTCACCTTTTAAGTGGCAATACTAAACAACTGCAGAAAGTAGTTCATAAAATTCAACAAGGAGCATCAATAGTTTAAGGAAGACAATATTTCTGGCATCCTACCTGCAGGCAAAATGTTCCCATGGAGCTTCCATCCAGTTTTAAGGGAATTGTACAATCTGACATATTTCCTTCACTTAATTTGCTATTTCTTTCAGTTTCCGTCTTTGTGATGCCAGTGAATTCCTGCAACAATAGAGAAAAAGTGAGAAAATCTTGTAAGTGAAATCGAAACTTTTATATATCCAGTGATAAACAGCATTTCATAAAGCCAGTGAAGCTAGTTTATATCCTACTATGACCTAGGCCATAACATGATTTGGATAGCTTTAAGAAATTATGAAAGACTCAGTGTATAAATAAGATTTTCTCTTTTTACAGGATTCATCTATTTGGTGCTGAATATGGTGTACAGAGAATTGGAACCTCTTTTTCCCAAAGGCCAACATACAGTACAGAATTAGGTATCAAATATTAAAATGAGAGCATATATTAGGTCTGGTCTGCTTCATTAACTGCCAGATCATAAACAATTCTAAGCAGAGAATATAACAATTCTGCAGATATTTTCATTTTCTGAACTTTTTTCTCATCATTAAACTCAACCCACTTTCTCATTCTCTTATGTGAAAGATGTGTTTAATATTTCACTTTGATTAGAAATTATGGCATGTTTAATTAGTTCAGCCTCCCACAAACATTCTAATGGTTGCATGCAGTTTTTTAGACAGTTACTAATGTTCCACAATACATTTATTCCTGCAATTTTTATTTTTTTTTTTGAGGGGAAGTTCTGGTACAAAAAAAGCTCATTTAATTGGAACAATTTAAGAGAAGGAAGATTTGACTGGGAGATTTGGTTACTGAACTTTATTCCATAAAAAAACCAAACCAAAACAAAAATCTTTAAAACAAGACAATAACTCAATTGAGTCCAGTTATGTTAAATACTCATTAGTATTTTGGATTGTTTGTATTAAACACGACACCTGTTCCTAGAAATTAAATCAAGAACCTCTTTATTGCTAAGCTCTGTACTTTTCCTATATGTTACACATATTTTTTTTCAGGTGAGTGAAAAAGTAGACAAACAGAATGTCTGGTACTTTATAGGATGAGGAACAAAATGAGAGGGAATTTTGCAGGAAAAAAGGGTTCTTACTTATTTCTCCCCCAGCACTGGGAGGCAGTGTTCTGGGATGTCAGATTACTCTTGTGGTGTGCACTGTGCTGCTTAAAAGAATACAGTGGCAATTTTCTGAACTTTGGAGGTTGTTTTTCTCAGAGGTAACACAGGAGTGAGTGCACTCATCTGAATCGAGTTGCTCATTGTATCCATTGCCATATAAAACTCATGTTAGAAACTGTTTTGTTTTCAGACGTTAACTTTTATGACCTGAAATCCCATAAAACCAGATGCCTCTTGTTGTCTAAGCCTTTATTTAAAAGTGAAAAATGTTTGTCTCCTTTCACCTTGTTTATCCTCCGCATCTGTAAATGTTTTGGTTGGGAACACTGCTGAAGCATAAATCACACATGCTTTGCGCAAGCTGTTGAGGTTCTTTCTTCAATCATATCAGCTCAATTTGGACTAAATGAGAAGCAGTGATGAGTGAATACTGTGCAATTGAAAGATACTGTGGAGGAATAGTGACAGGTCACCTGTTCACCTCCAGAAATGCTGCCAACATCCCTGGTGGTCCTGCAGTATATGATGGACAAATTGTAGAAGTGAGTTGCTTCCAGGCCCGTCCAGGTTGATGTCCATCACAAGCTGTTCACTGTCTGAGAAAGGTGATGAACTTTAACACACCTTGCTGTCTTACTGCCAGAAATCCTCTTTCAGAGCCCTGTTATTGCTACATGTAAGAGGCTACAAATAATAAGTAAGTGTCATCTTCTGTTTGCTCCTCTTTCAGCAAGAATCCAGTGTAATGTTATAGCTTTGAAGATTAAACTGGGCAGATGACCTAGTTGCTACGGAAACCTCTCTGGAATGAAATGAAAAGCAAGGGGAGGGAGCACTGATGAGTGCTAATTTTCAGAAGTAAGAATATTAAGTATCCTTGATCTGTGACAATTGATACCACCTCCCTGTTTTATTTATTAGCAAAATGACTGAAAGGAAATCTCTCTTAATTTGCCCCCTGGAAAAGAGTACATACACAATTGCTACTTTGCAGTTATGCTCCATTAGTCATATTAGCTTGCCTAATGCAAGGAGGATGATTATTGTACCGTGCCCCATTGACAATAGGCGTAACACAGTGTAGTCACTCTCAGTACAGCTGTTACTGCTATGATCCCTCAGAAGCCACATATAAATATTACGTTCCTGGTAGCTTTTTGCAACATGGATTATCTGGTTTGGATGCTTTTTTCTAAGGATGATCTTAGAATTTAAGGCATAGAATCCAATGTTCAATTACTTCTCTTTTTTTGACGGGGGAGTGCGGGGGGTGAGAGGGGGTTCTTCCCAACTCCTAACAGGTTTATATAGATCAATGATGGAACACTTCCCCAGCCCTGGCTGCACACCAGCACTTCTGTCTCTGGAGTTGCCACATACAGCGTGACTGGCTAACATAAGATAATATATATATATTATTTATTATTTTGTAATTTTAATTTATTAATTTAAATTATGTGATTTATTAATTTAGTAATATTATATATGTGTATATTTATATATATACAATCTTGCTACAAAAGTTCTGCAGAAAGGTAAATCCTCAGGACTTAAAACCTCTTCTCTCAAAGAAAATGACACTTAAGCCAAACTGGATCTGTTTTCTGTCCAATCCATCTTTGTCATTATTACCAGTTCTCAGACACACATGATTTTTCATCTTGTGGTGACTCTTCCTGCTTTGTGTCTGCTGTGGTTTTCATCTAACAGCAGAAGGTGGATAAAAAAAGGATGCAGGGTAAGGATAAGAGTGTTTTATATATCAAATGGAAAGGACCAGTGCAGGAGAGTGGTAGTGACTATAGGTACATTCTGTATTTTGAGAAGTCATACATACTATCCTCCCCTGATATTCTATTTTTTTTCAAGTCTGATTTAATGACAGATCTTCATGGACTCAGATCTGTATGTTTTTTCTTCTGTGTGACAGTACCATATAATCTGTATATGTCATTTGTCATGAGTGTGAGAGAGGCCAGAATACTCACATCCGTTGCTTTAAGTGCTTGCTTAAAACCTCATAGGTGCAATACAAGGTAATACATCATCAGTGCATCATCAGTTTGTACTGTTTGTACACACACACAAGGTAGACCACATCCCAGCGGTCATACCGAGTGGTTTCAGTTCATCACATTTTAATAAACAGCATTTTAATAGCCCATAGCCCATCCTTCTATCTAGGCATTATCTAAAAAGATAATGTTTCCTAATTGGAGCTACTGTTGAAATTAAAAGTCCTAAGATCTTTTTCAATAAAAAATTCCCTAATAAGATTTTCTTTGTTTTTAACCTTTTTTGCTATTGTTCCTATTTATTTTTCTGGCTGTCTGGAAAATATATACAGATTTTTTTTCTACAGCGGTAGAGAAAAATGTTGTTAGAGGGTTCACTGCAGTTTATTCTTAAATGTGAAGCTGATCTGTGAAGCATAAAGTTTTGCATTTTAGCTCCTACTTGCAGAAGTAAAATGCTCTATAGGTCACTGTAAGCTGACAAAGTCTCTTCTTGAGTAGACTTTGCCACTTATTAGGAATTGCAAGTGGGCCAGTTTGTAGAAGCTAACAAATGACAAATCTTGTTATTAGTGCTTCCTTCTTTGCTCCCTGTGTTTCAAAATGGCTTTTTTTTTATATGATAATCTGGGTAATGTTTTTACATTGTACACCTTGGAATTTTTTGCTGTCTTTAATTACCTGCACCCTCTCATATGTATATATATAATTATGCATACATTTCTATTTACAGACATATATTCATCTCCGCATGCCTGCATTAAAACTCTGAATTTGCTGAAGTATAATGTATTTCAACTTTTAGGGATTGAAGGTCTCCGTACTTGGGGGATTTTTTGATACGTGTGCCAGAATGCAAGATTTTATTACTTAGGTAGCTCATGAAAATGTATCTAATTGACAGTTGACTGCTTCATTCCATCTTAATTATTAAACTTCAGAAAATTAAGAATATGAGCATTGAGATTTGTTTCCCTCTAAGTAATGCAGTGTGTACCCAACACTGAAATCACAGTAAAATATTTCCCTAATAATGTGAAGAGCTAGTCACGGGCACATTGCCTTTGGGAAGCAATTAAGAAATTTTTCCAGAGGGGATATCTGCTAAAACTGTGTTGCAGAACAAGTTAATCAGAGTGAGTAGGATTTATTTTTTTTTTACCTCACCTTCAGAGACCTGAGGACATTTTTTACCTACTTTATTTACAATGGAGGAAGTGTGCAGAGACTTCTCATGAGAAAATTAATGTAAAAATTAAAAGGTGGTGTGTCCACTTGATGGAATGACCTTCCACAAAAATGTGTCTTGATTTAAACAATCTGAGATATTAAAATGTTTATTGAAAACTGCTTGGCAGTCAAGGAATCTGTTTCAATGTGTTTGTGTGATCTTGGAGGGGAGTCAGAGCCCGTGGGTCAAACTGGCAAACTGGTAGGACATCATTAAAATGCATCACCAGGGGGGCAAGGAGATCAGTGGGTGACATGTAAAAAAACAACTAAGTAAAAAGTTATTTTACATGGATTCAATGCGGACCCTTAGGAGTGGGGTTTCTATGCTGAGAATTAGAAAGTATCAATTTTTTTTTCAAACTGTAGTATTTGCTGCTAGGTTCGTTCCCCTCTCCTATTCACCTCTGCTATGAGGTATTGGTAGACTTAGTCTTCACTTCCTAGTTAGCCTAGGATGACAAATTAATAATGATGTCCTATGGGCTGAAGTTCTTGACAACAAATTTGAAGCAATTGCAGAAATGTTTGGGACTTTGCCTCAGTCTCTCTTCTTTAGGGGAGAGTCCCAGCACTTTCAGTACATAGTGGAGATGCCTGTATATGCATTAGTTTGGGAGGTTAATGGTAAACAGGGAAATGAGTTATTTATCTGATAAGGTAAGAGTACTTTCAGACATTTGAGACATTTGTGGAGAAAATTGATATTTCCTGGTGCGTGAACTGTATGTATAAAAGGAGGTGCATTCACATGTGAAGCACTGAATAGCTTCATCTTCTGGAGAGGCACTAGAAATTCTCTGTAGTTTTGTGATAAAGTGTCTGAGGGAGTGATTCTAGTTAATAGATGAGTAACTTTCACACGACTGGGCACCCAAAGTAAGGCCACACCTGTGCTTCGTAATATTATAAAACTTATATTTGAGTCTGTCCTACTAGGAAAGAAAGAAGAAAAAAGCTAAAAATACTTCCTTCCTGTCCAGTACCAGCCTCAAAACTTGTAAGGTTTTAAGGACTATTTTTACATTCTGTAGGATTACAAGTGAGACAAGAAGTCCTGGACTAAAGTTCTAAATATCTGTCTGCTACCACCCACTTAGGGATATCAAGGTATGTGTGAGTTCAACTCAGATAAATATGCAAATTTAAAATAGATGTTTAACTGCAGTTGAAAACGAATTGAAAAATTTGCAATTTGCTTTAATAACCTCTGTTCTAGTATTTATTAGCTGTATAGTGTGTATGCCTGCATCTTCTTCATTACTCTTAACCCTTTGGAAGGTACAACCTTCTTGTCAGGAGATGATTTTAGTGCTTGGTTGCTTGCTGTTAGTACCTGCAGCAGTCTCTTGCACTCTTATTTAATGCATGAAGAATGTATTCTCCTGTCTATGGTCAGTCATAACACTTTGTGATGTTGCTTCTCTTTACTAAAAGAAATATGTTCAGAAAGATAATCAAGATAATCAGACTCTAGAAAGCTGTCATTTCTTGTGTGCTTTGAGAGTGAAAGTTGTCAAATAACATTGTGTACCATGCACTAAATCAGCTACCAGCACCATGTATGCAGTTGTCCTGGTTTTGGCTGAGACAGAGTTAACAGTAGCTGGTATGGTGCTGTGTTTTGGATTTGTGGTAAAAACTGCGTTGATAACTCACCAATGTTTTGGTTGTTGCTGAGTAGTTCTTGCACAAACCAAGGACTTTTCAGCTTCTCATTCTGCCCTGCCAGTGAGGAGCTGGCAATGCACAAGGAGATGGGAGGGGGCACAGCCAGAACATCTGGTCCAAATTGACCAAAGGCATATCCTGTACCATATGGCATTATGCTCAGTGATAAAAGGTGGGGTAGTGAAGAAGGACTTTTGGAGTGATGGTGTTTGTTTTCCCAAGAAACTGCTGCATGTGACGATTCCTGATTTCCTGGAAGTGGCTTACAATTGAAAGTACTGAATGAATTTCTTGTTTTGGGTTGCTTCCATGCACAGCTTTTGATTTGCCTGAGCTTTACTTCAACCCATGAATTCTCACACATCTAACTTTCCAATTCTCTTTCCTCTTCTGCTAGAGTGGAGTGGGTGAGTAGTTGTTTGGGATGAGCTGCCTACCTGCATTAAATCACAACAGCAGTCTGCTTATGAGACCCCAGAGTAAGTTGTGATTTGATCTACAGAAGAAAGAGCAGGCAATAAGCAAGAGCTTGTTTAGTTCAGTAAATGGCTACTGCAGTCTAGGCAGATGGTGCATGAGTTAGTTCCCTGAGATTCAGTCCTATCTATCAGCAGTGGAGTGCTTCAAGGGAGAATACAACACATCTTGTGCTCAAGAACAAGCCTTCCTAGGCTTTGGATGGATGCTACCCTTCCAATGTACAGATTGGCTCTTGCTGAACTGGTGACAAAAATCACATGTACTCCACAGCAAAATGTTTAGTGCATTGCGGATCTGTGGAGTCCAACAAGCATCCACTGTTCCCAGTGTTCTACTCGGTTTTACATTAACTCTAGAGTGGCTCCAGAATAGCAGGAACACTTCTGAAACATATATTTCAGTTAATTTTCATCCAAATTATACCAAGTTCATGTACTCCAAGACTGCTCTGTGGTGTAAACTGAAGTGTGTAAAGTAGAGTTGTCTGGGAGAGAGATTTTTAATTATACTTCTGATTCAAAATAAATAGCTAATGCACACAATATAGAATGTATGGACCAGCCTTTCCCTTCTTTAACTCTGTGTGAACTTTTTCTGTTTCTTCTGTTGTTCAAGCATACAAAAATCTGACCTCACAACTAACATCTTCAGCCAGAAAATAAAAATCCTTGCTGGTTTGTTGTTGTTGTTTGGTTGGTTGGTTTTTTTTGTTTGGTTGTTTTTTTTTGTTTGTTTTTTTGTTTTGTTTTTTGTGTGTGTGTGGAAAATTTAAATTTCAATCTCATCCCAAAAATATCTCAACAAAAAGTCAAGAAACCTTTTCCTGAAGAACTGGTAATGTGACAGTTTCAATCCAAGGGTTTGATTCACCAGCTATTGGATGCAGGAGGGATGCTCTGAGAAGTTTCAAAAGACACTGGAATGGGTCCTAGAAGAGCAGCCTTGCTGAGATGTGTAAAGCCACTCTACGACCACTTGCCAGCAATTGCTGGAAAATAGAATTAAATATAAATATTCTGCCAGCAGAGACAGAATATACTCAATGATTTTCCTAAAATACACATATCAGAAAATCCCTGGTGACTTTGGATAATGGTTTTACAGCAGATAACATTGAGTGCATCCTTTAGGCTACGGATCAGGCTGGCTGCCCCTCAATAAGCATGAATAAAGTTCCTGAGCAAAGGAAATTTTTGGCTATTGCCTGGAATTTCAAATGAAATGCTTTTCTTGTTTGACCTGCAGCTCTTGTGTGTCTACAAAGCCAGCTTGGTTTGAATGCTGAAAGTCAAGCATCAAAGATATGCAGATTGGAGCATTCTTGAAAGTGGTTGACTGAAATCTGTGTTTTAGAGAAATCCCCAGAATATTTCATTGCTAATTTTAGCTGTCTCATCTCCTAGTTGCAGATATTGTTTAACACTTGCAGCATCTCTTGTTGCTGTTAATATATGGCTGCGCCATTTAGTGGTATAGGAAATATGTTCAGATATTACAGTATAAAAATTTTCCTCCAGTTAGACTTCCTAGAAAGTCTTTTGGTACAGTATGTTCTACACTTACAGGTGAACACAGGAAAAGGTTTACTGGAAATGTTGTTTGGTTGTAAAATTAACTAGCTATATTTTTTCAGTTTCAGTTTATCAACAATCTGCTTTCTCACACCACTGCTGCTGGGGAGGGAACTTTTACCTCAGACTTATTAATATGGAACTAAACAGGAAATGTTTATATTTGAGAAGTTGCATTCTGAAACAAGAGATTGTGGTGCTGCTGAGTGAGTTTTGTGGCAGTGAATTTCCTTTAAAAAAAAAATGAAATTGAAAGGATAACAAAAATTATCTCCAAATTCATCGTATATTATCTTTGATTAATATAACCTCTTTGTTCAGACATCCTGTCCTAACAGGAGAAATAAAGCAATGAATGCTTAACACCATTAAATCAGCCTGGGTCAAAGAATAGATCATCTCCTACACTTTATTTGAACCTGATTTCCTGAAATGTCTGGGAAAAGGTAATGGAAAAAAAATTTCTAGCTGATTTTCTTTTCCTTCTCCTCACATTAGCATTTTCCTCTTTTAAATCCACATTTTCAGAGTAATTGCAGCCACATGAATAGGAGAACCAGTGCATATCTAACTTATTTGGATTCCTTTTTTTTTTTTTTTTTTTTTTTCAGACTGACAGGAATTGAATTTGTATAGGTCTTTGCATTGGAGACCTCCTCTGTGGAGCAGCATCTATAGCAGCAGCAGATCTGAGCAGATGGAAATTAGAAGGAAAAGGGCCACACTGGAAAACATACTGTGGGAGCACCCTGAAAAAGATGTAACATGCCCGTTGGAGTGTAAAATTGGCCAAGGATAACATATAGCAGTCTGTCCTCAGTTGACAAATACATCTAATTTTACTGACAGTACCATGAGATTGAGTCCTTCATGAATATATGTTATTGAAATTTCAGATGTGGGTGGTAGTAGGGAAGAAGGAAACACCCTGCCTACATCAAAAGCTTCTGTACTTCACCTAGCTCCAAGGTGCTGAGTTGATATGACAGTATGTCAGCATATTTTCATCATCCATATAAGTTCTCATGTGTGATTACACCGGTTATAGGTGTGTGTTGATATTATTATGTCCTAAAATTCAAATAAGCATTTTTCAGTTATTGCTGCTTTGATGGTGTACCTGGTGTGGCTACTGTTCACCTCCAGTCCTGTGTATAAATACAAGAAAATCTGACTCCTGTTTTTAATAAGATCGTGCTAAAGTGCCAGTATAATAAATAATTCAAAATGCTGGAGAATTCACTAAGTACCGCAAGTTCTATTTATGTTGTGCATGGATCTGTTTACATTATGCAAATTAAGCTATAGTTTTCAAATACACTAATCACCGAGTTTATCCAGATGTGATCAGTGTAAAAAAAAGTTAACTAATCTTATTCTCTGAGGAACACTACAGGATGCTCTTCAAAATTAATTTGTAGATGGAAGAGAAAGGCACTGGTGCTTGCGCATATAGGAGTAGTACAGAAGTTTTTCCACATCATTGTGAAAGATGAGAGGAGTATCACTGACAGCAGTGGTTCAGTTATTTGTCTGCTCATAGAAGTAGACAGGAAGAAGTAGCAACTCATTTTGTAATATCTGCATACTGGGGAAAAAAAAACACAAAACAGTAGCATTCATTTATTTATGTGTTTATGTCTCTTAGCCAGTTTAAATAACCTCAGAAAGGCATGAGGTTCAGACAATTCAATTTCAAGACCAGCTTTCAAAAGGGAACCTGGCACTTTTCATCCTGCTTTTATTCGATGAGAATAGTTTGATTTGTCAGCAACGTCGGAAAAGCAGATGAGCTCCAGCATGCAGCCCGTAAATTATTCCGGGTATGACTGATCTATTTTCATATCTTCTATTTCCTTTTGAGTTCCTTTATTTCAGTTTTCAGATACCACAGAACTAATGTTACAAACTGCATGACGTAGTCATAACCCTTAAGTCTGTGTGAGCAAGAATCATTTAGATTTAATAGAAGAAAGTATATAATATGTTTAATTTTAAGATATGTTTTAGAACTGTAGTCTATCACATCTCCACATATAAAATCAGGTTGTTCATTCATCTCTGTTGATCTCTCTATGGATCAAATATTTATTTTTACTACCTGTGTTTCTTGACTATCGGAGTGAAAATACTGTAGTCAGTCATGTTTGCTTTTGAGATTAGTAGCTCAATTTTCCTTTTTAAGGCAGAGATTTATTGAAGGCAGTTCTGCTGTGTTTGCTTAGGTTTATAGCGAGACAACCGTCCATCTAAATTGTAAAGGTGCTTCTAATGAATACTTAAACAAAAAAGCTGTAAATAAACTGCAAAGCTGCACCTCATCGGGTTTATTTCCTTGGAAATGTTTTTCAGTTTAACTCACATAAGATCCCCCGTAAGGCTGAGGAAGATGTGGATGACTCAGAGCATGCCAATGAGTTATCCAATATGTTCATCTAGACTTCACCTATTTGATTACCCATGCCATTACTGCTCAGGGATTACTATTTACTAATGAGTTAGATTAGCTCTGAAAATTAGATTTTAGTATATGTAGTTCTCTTCAAAATACTTTTCCTCTCCAGTCCTGACAGTGATGTTTGTCATGCATCAGAGAGTCTGGAGTGAATACGTGAAAACACAGTCACTATGTTTCAGTAACTGCACCTACATGTCAAGAGTACGGAAGACACAGGTGACAGATGCTGTGATGAATACAGAGCTGTGGGGTACCCTTACAGCAACTTTATCTACAGAGAAATCTGTGTCATTACATTTGTTCTAGGAGTTGGTACTAACAGAGATTATATGTTCATAAATTATATGCCCAAATTTTGTGTGAACAGAGCTGTAATCTCAATAACATTAGTATTCTCTGTGCATACATAATGGATAAATTCATTATTTTGTGTTATTATTATTATTAAATCAAAATAATCTCTGCTTATATGCTGCCAGAGTCCTGTAAATATCTCTGGGAGCATTCCTACCACTGAAAGTAGTTCAGGTGGCTGCTGAATACTAGTGAGATTTTCCAATTTTCTGGAAATCAGTTTTCTTCATTCAGATTTTTTCATAATCTTCTTAAATATAAACTACTACTGTCTTCCAGGTAAGAAAAGATATCAAAATGTCAAAAATAAAACAAATTATGTTCAGGTTTATAATTTAAAAGAAGAACCTGAATGTTTTCTCCCTCCTTTTTCTGAGAATTGAATTAATGTGAAATATGGACTTTTGTCATAAAGGCTCATGAAAAATCCTTCAGAAAACTATCATTCAGTTACACAGTTTTCCCAGTGAGAAATCATGGGCTTAAATAGGCTGGAAGCTTTGCTCAGTGTATGGCTGCTTTCTGCCCTGAGAACCTTTTATTGGTCTATGACTTGCACTGCCAGGCAATTGCTCTTTCACTCCACTGATGATAATCGCAGCTGCATGAGATTAAAAGGCTGTCTAATCTTCCTACTGCTGTCAGTCGCAGTCAACAGAAAAAGTCCTGAAAGGTGACACGCAGCTTGTGAGCTGAATAGGGGTTAGCATGCACTCTTCAAGATTGAGTAAACAGAGGAAGAAGACATTCTGAGTAGCATACAACTGTGTGTTGCTGAAGGGTGCAGCCATTTTGAGGTGCTGCTTGCTGATGTCTGTGTGTGACAGAAAGCAGCCACATACAGGGGCTGTGCGGAGTTAGCTAAGAGCATGGAGGAGGCAGAAGCAGCTGTGATTTTTATGTTACCTGATTTGAAATCAGAGCACTGATTTAAAATGAGACTCAGGGTTAGAAACTACAGTGGGCTCAGGGCGATTGTTTCATCTCACTTTCAGTTGCCTAAATTTGCTATTGGCCTCCCACACTGACCCTGGTCCTTGCCCTTTCCACACAGCTGTCTGACCTTGATGTCAGATCCTCACATGCATCCCTGTGATAACTGGGGCAGTAGCCTCCCCAGATCATTTACCTTTCTGTATCCTCCACAAGAGCTATCCCAGAGATGGGTATGTGGCCAGTTTACCTCATTACTGAAAGAAACAACAGAGCATCCAGAGCAGGAGTAAAAGACTGCTTTACCATCGCTGGAGGCAAAGCTCTCCACCAGTTCTGCAGGAGCTAGCAAAAAGCAAATATTTTTATCCAGTTTACTGCCATCCAATGGTAGTAAACCATTGCTAGCAAGACGTGGCTCTATAAACTTTTATCTTCCCTGAAACCATGTAGATATTGCAATGTTTTTGTCCACTGACTAGCACCAGTTGATATAGGTGTCTGCTTCCAGCATGAGAGCAAAAGTTGTTAATGATCTTTCTGTGGTATTCTCATATTAGTCTCTGCAGGATGCATGGTGAAGGTTAGATTTAAAACATCAGTATCATCCAAACTACATTTTCTGTTCAGAAGTAGAGTCGGTGTTTCTAAGCAAACTCTGCGATGTACACAGCAGGATACCTTCTGTACAGGGTAGCAAAAAGCAGAAGGATAAAATTAAATTATCAAGTGTCCATTACCCATTACAATTATCTTGATAGACAGGGTTTCTACTACTATATTTCATTCTGTGAGAACACTTTATCTTGAATTCTTTACTGTGTAGAGTGCCTTTTGGAGTACAAAAGTCAAGGCACAATCTTTGTCTACATATCTTTTGAGAATCAGCATGTATAGATGTGCATGACCTTGCCAGGATTTATGGTGCTGGCACAGGCAGCTGGACTCCAGGCTTAGTTCCCTCCTAGAGGAGGCAGGGGAGTTCAAGTGTTTGGGGGACGGGTGGGGTAATGGTGACCTTTCCTGCAGGAATGAGGGAAGAAACCAGTCTCTCCCTCACTCACTGCAGTCCCTTTTATCATAGGTTAAAGATGATGTAATTCAGAGCTGTGTATTGTCAGTGGTTTATTTCCAGAATTACTGCTATATTTAAGTGACAGTAGCTCAACTCATTGCAAATGTACATCTTATTCTTCTCTTGGACAGCTGCCACTGTTAAACTGAGTAGCAAAGGTTTTCTTCTGAGGATTAAAGCTTGCTGGAAGCCTTACAACTCCATTTCCTATGAAATATGCTGGTTTGTTTGTTTGTTTAAAAAAAAAAAAAAAAAAAAAGTTATTCAGGAATATTCTTTGTACCTGCAAATTTTCTCCAAAGGGTGAGAAAAGATTTGATGGCACTTACTTACCACACGAGTCTGCCAAGTTGCTGGGTCGCAAGAGCACTGATGGAGTGGTTCTCTGGCCAACTCCCAAAATATACAGAATGTGTTGGGATCATGTGGCTAATCATGGTTGTGACGTCTTTACTTCAGAGAGATTCTGTTAGAAAATTGCTGCTGGACTGGAAAGTCCAGCATTTGGAGGCTCTCTGTTGATCTAAGAAACCATGGGATTACCTGTTCTTGACAACATGTATTCTTTATATGTGGTGTAGAGTTTGAAAGTCCTAAAAGCCCTCTTCTGCCCTTTGTTTTTGCTCTGAAGGACTCAGACCTTAAAAAGATAGGATAGGCAATTTGTTATTTTCAGTTTTAAAATTTAAAAGGAAAGAAAATTTAATTCTTCAAAATGAGTATAAACATTCTTGGTTATTTTTCTGCGGGAAGCCTAATTTGGACCAGAAAGCTAGATTTAAGAGACAAAACGGAGAAATTCTATATGGCATAGACTTGCAAAACTTTGGCTGTTGTACCAAGAAAGCCATAGTCTATACTTTTTGAAAAGAGCATACCTTTTCTATGGAGTTCCTTTTTCAGGAACCAGATGCAATTAAGACCAGGGTTCACCTTTCCTCTGCTTTTTAAGTGGTACAGAAAGGGATGTAAGCTGTGTCCCTCCTACATTTTTGTTATGACAAGGCATTTACCTAAATGCTGTGGTGAACTATAACCTATCTATCTGACAATAGTGATGAAGATATGGAAGTACATGGTGGAATCTGGGCAGATCCAGAACCCTTTGTAATTGTATTATGGCAACTTTAATCCGCATGCATCTAATTTCCAATCTTAAACACATCAGTAAGCCCCAATCATCCTGATCCAGCAAAGCAGTTAAGTATGCACTTAAGTTGAATTGCTGCCATTCCGATTTAAGAAGCACTTAAGCAAAGCATATTCTTAAACATTTATATAAGATGGATTAAAATATGCTTAATATTCCACGCATACTGGTATCTTATCCTGACAGGTAATCTGTAAGTGGAGGAAGACTAAAGCTATTTTTATTCTTGGAACCAGTGCTTATTCCTGTAAAGATCTGGTGCCTGATTAGTGGTTGGAAATCTTGCCTGTGGCAGGGGTTTGGAACTGGATGACCTTTGAGGTCCCTCCCAACCCAAGCCATTCTGTGATGTTATAATTCTGTGATCCACGTGCTGTGGGGCTTTGGCATCCCCACATCTCTGTAGTCAGGCTGAGTATTCTCCTCCAAGCTGTTCCTGCCTCATGGCTCTGTGCTTATCAGCCTGAAGCAGCAGCAAGTTAAGAGTGGCATACATTGCTGTGTTGTGACTATATGTCCAAGGAGGCCAACAGCATCCTGGGTGTATCAGCAGTAGTGCAGCCAGCAGGAGCAGGAGGTGATCATCCCTCTGTACTTAGCACTGCTGAAGCTGCACCTGAAGTGCTGTGTTCAGTGTGGGGCTCTTCACTACAAGAAAGACATTGAAGCCCTGGAGAGTGCCCAGAGAAGGACAGTGGAGCTGTGAGAGGTCTAGAGCACAGTCCTTTGGGAGTGGGTGAGACAACTGGGATTGATTAGTCTGGAGAAGAGGAGGCTCAGGGGAGACCTCATCAGACCCTTCAGTACATGAAAGGAGGTTGTAGCAAGGTGGTGGTTGACCTCTGCTCTCAGATAACAGTGATAGAATGAGAGGTGATGGCCTCAAGTTTTGCCATGAAAGGGTCTGGTTGGATATTAGGAAGAATTTTGTCACATAAAGTGTGGTGATGCAATGGCACAAGCTGCCCATTGTGTGGTAGGGTCATCATTGCTGGAGATGTTTAAGGAAAGGGTAGATGTGGTACTTAGGGTCACAGTTTTGTGGGCAGTAGTGGTACGTGGACAGCTGGAGTAGATGATCTTAGAGGTCTTTTCCAACCTTAATGATTCTATGACTCTATCAGGTTAATTCAGATTTAGTTGAACAGGATTCGTGTCAGAATATGACTTTTACAAGTTCATAAACATTTACAGGAAAGAAATTCCATTGCTGCAGTGAGTTCTGTAGTTTGTGGTAAATAGTGTAGCTGAAAGAACAAAATAAAACAACAGCAACGAAAAACACAAACCAGTGAATTATAAAACAGATTTTATTTTTTTTTTTCCCCTGGAGACTTAGCAGGGTCTGAAAAATAATGTGGTAAGGGATAACTCATTAAATTCAGTTGCAACCTTAGCAGTAAATATGGTAAATGAAATAGTATAGTTTTCACCGTGAAAACCATACTAAAAAGCATAAAAGAGCGTAAAACATGAAAGCATAAAACAGAGAATTCAATCCTGTTTTAAATTGAAAATCTCAAGGCATTCCATCTGAATGATACCTGAATTACACATTTTCATGTATGTTTACATAACATATCCTGGCATTGTATCAGTAACTTTGATTATAACTTATCAAACAGTATTCCCAAAACAATTTCTAAAAAAACAGTTTTGTTTTGTTTTTCTTTTTTTTAATCAGAGGTTTTTTCTCCTTCCATTCTGATCCTTCTAGATCTTTCACATTTTTCCCTTAAAGTGTTATCTCAGGATACCAGTTAAGCTTAGTAAATATGTTAATCAAAAATAATTTCCAAACCTTGCCTTTATACCAATATATTCCATGTAAAGCCAAAAAGAGAAAAGGTTAATGAATAATTTCATCTGCAGAAGAGGAAGGGTAGTCTGACAGATTCAGACTAATTTAGAGGAAGAAGCAGTAAGAGGTATATAATGAGGGGAGTATTTTCATTCATCTGTGTTGCCCAGGAACTAATTGAAGAGTGTGCAAAGGATCTGAATGGGAGATGATAACCAAAATGAAAATGACTCAACATGGAGCTTTCATCGGGAGCAAAACAAGTCTCATGACAGTTGTCAATTGATAACAATAACTAAGTAGACGTGGTCATCTGCACAATTTTTTTCCTAAGTGCTTGAGTTCTGTTTAATGTTGTGTTTGTCAAACCAGTATTATCACTTTCCAGAGTATGTTGGTAAATCACAGGAACTAATACAGCACCATCATCCAGTGAAACCATTAGGATACTATACCCACTGCATTGATTTTAATGCTATTCAATATTTTCATCAATGATCTAGAAGAGATATGAAATAAAAAATAATTTGCACAAAGATTACCACAGTGTCATGTGAATCATGAGGAAGATCCCTTACGTTGTCCATTTGATCACTCACTAGCCTACGTCCTTTCAAACATTACATTTTTTCACTACAGTTGGTTGGAAATGTGTGTAGATTGCGAAGTTACTAGTAAATTACTTTATGAAATTTAGGGGTGCATATTTTTAAAAACTATAGTAAAAGCTACCATTCTGGAATTCATTAAAAAAAGTAAAAGCTATAAGATACTTAGAGTTCTCAATCATTTGATTAGAGTTGTTAAGAACCAAGGTGAAGACAAAGATGAATACAAGACAGAAGCCTCCACTGAGGAATAATTCTGTTAAGATACTATCATGAATCAAAAAATACGTTCTTTCTGAACTGTGAATATAATAGACAAAGACGTTTTCAGCGTTCAGCGCTGCTAGATTGTGCTCCCTAGCCATTTTCTCATCAGAAAAGGTTTTTTTTTAATCTTGTGGAGAAAGAAATAGAAACAATACCTAGAAACTGGAGTAGAGCCAGAAAAATTCAAAAGGAAGAAAAAAAAAAACACCACATTTTTAACAGCTAGATGGACTGGATCAAAAAGAAAAAAAGAAAAAAAATAAGGGTCATAATAAAAGTTTTCATTTCTCATTTCTTCAGTTCAAAACTGAGTGTATATCAGAAGCTGTGCTTTAGTCGAAGATATCCAGTTCTTCATCAAGCACTATGAACTAAGCTACTGAAGGGTAACTGGGTGAAAATAATTTACGATGTCCAGAGGTTCAGAATAAATGATTTTATAGTCTGTATTGAACTGTATGAACCTACTATTTCCATTTACTGCTACTTTTTTCAGCCTGCCAGTATCCTACCACATCTCAGTACCTGACTTATCTTTTAATGTTCTACTCATCAGTCAATAGAGAAGGATTCCTCAAGCTCTCCTACAAAGGGCTTCTCTTTTTTTTTCATTCCAGAACTTCTAGTTTCCCCAGAACAAAAGGCATCAACTTTTGTGTACAGTAATGATAGCCTAAAAACTACCTATGCAAAAATTTTTTCCCTTTAAACAAGTGAAATGTAACTTCCCCATAATTATCACATCCTTTCAGCAATTATGAGAGTGAACAATGGAAAGAGATGCATAAATAGGCTCAACAAAATATCCTTACTGTGCTGTAGTATCTCATGTATATCCCATAAGTACCTTTACCAGCTTTATCCCTTCAAATTACAGGTTTTGGCTCCAGTCTGTGTCACATCCTGATCCAGTGAGGCAAGTAAGCATTCTGAAGCAAGCAAAAATTGGTCCGTGTTTTATACTTTTTTACATTATTCTGCAACGCAAAAAAATTGCATTGGCTCACATTTCCCAGGTGGATTGATGACCCCAAGCAAGACCAGTATATGTCCAGTACAAAAATTGACTTTAACTCTTCATGCTAGAGAAAAACCCCACTAAGACTTTTTCAGTTTGCTTTTTTTTTATTCTTCGGCTATTTAAAGGAATGAAATAGCCCATATCTGTCATACTTTCAGATAAATCTGAATGCCTGATTCCAAACATTATTATTTTTTTAAATAAACAATACACTTATTTTATCAACGTAATATTTATAAATTCCATTCACTTGTTAGAAATTTTATTAAAATAAATGGATAAAACTGTGATCATGGAAGGAAACATTCTGCATTTTATGCTCAAAGAAGAGCTACAGATTAGAAGAATTTGGGAAGACTCCACATCAGCATATGTGTTGTATCTGGTCATATCTGGTAGAATTATCCCTGAAAGAGCTGGAAACAAATTACAGTAACACTGTTTGACTTTGGAATAAGAGGGAATTACATCAGTAAGTTCTTTTGCAATTATTAGCTTCACGGAAACTTATTATTATTAGCTTCACTTTCAAAGGTAGATTTCCTTGATCATTGTCTGTGCTAAGGGCATGATGAATGAGACAGTTTTGATTGCTATTGTTTGGAAGTATTGAGAGGACATGGACTAAAGTAACTTAATCAAGTGATAGAAAACCTTTTATTTTAGTTGTTAAAGATTATATGAAATATGCACTAGGTAGTAGCAACCCATTCTTCAGTATATTTAAATATATGTTTTGATAACTATGTAAATTATAATACTTAGAGACCATCTGAGTTTTCAGTGTTTTACAACAGAACCTACAATTGTTCTGTGGGCAACAGTGAGTCCTGAGTAATGCTTAGGCAAGTGAGATACATCTATTAGTTTATTACAACTGAAGTACAAGATTACTTTGTTAATCAAATATGCATGTTACAAGACTATTTTTGTTTTACACTGCTGCTTCCATAATGATATCTCTAAGTCATCAGTGTTCTTTTCATGCTCTTTTCCGTACAGCTGGAGTTTTCCATTCTCTTTGCAGTTTATGTTTCCTAAGCCATGATTTTCTGCGTAGAAAAACACAGATACCAATGAATGTGGGTGATCATATTCCTGTAGTCACAGCACAAAATTCAGATATTTTTTCTTTGTGATGCTCTTGAAAGATCAAAACTTTAGCTCTGGAGTAAAAACAACAACAACAACAAAAGAAAACAAAAACACACACACACACACACACAAAAAACACAAAACAAACAAAAAACAAAAACAAAAAGAAAATCCTAAAAATACTTCCACTGCTGGAAAAACCCATTTGAGTAAATACCTAATAAAAAAGCTGGCAATGTGAAAGTTTTTTAACCATCTTTTTTTATTTGCACCCTCTGAGGCATAAGATTCTTGGTTTGAAAGGTTTCATTGTACCAGTCCAAGAGTAATCCAGCTTCTTTTATGTTAGTAAATAGCACACTCCCTCAATTTTAAAAGTTGGAGAAAATAGCTGGAAGTATCTTTGTTAGATAAAGTTGTGAACGTGTCCTTAAATTATCTTTACTCCCACATGCAAGGACGTGTTTCTTAGCTTTTCATTTTTGTATATAAACATCTGAAAATAACAGTGTCCTTAGTATTGTATTTTAGTTTCTAAGTGTTGAAGCTGACATACAGTTGGTTACATTGGGTCACTGATATTTGTAGGATCCCAGGACAGCTGTGCCTGGCAGGGCAGTCAGAATATCTGCAGCACAGTCCAGGCAGAAGGTTCAGCTGAAGTCAGGTCGAACTCCTCAGGGCTGAACGTGGCTGGGGCTGGAAACCCTGAGGACAGAGCTGGCACAGCCTCCCTGGGCAGCATGCCCTGCAGCCCCATGTAGAAAAGCCTACCTGAATCTCCTTTAGTACAGCTGAGGCCTTTCATGTCTCCGGCTTCTTCTTCTCCATCACCTTTCTCAGCTGCTGGGTTGATATTTTCCCTTGTCCAAGTATACAGTCATTTTATTGTAAAAAAGCATCAGGTTTATAAGGTGTGATTTACCCTTCATAAATGTGATGATTATTTTCCGTTACCTCCTTCTACCTCACGTACACAGAAGTGTGTTTCAGAGACTTGGTCTATGATTTTCTCAGAACTCAGTGTGAGATTGATTGTTCATTATCTCCTTTTGGATTCCTTATAAACAGATATAACATCATCTTTCTCTGGTCAGCAAGAAACTCCCTCAGACTCCACAGCCTTTTGAAAATATTAGAGGCTTTGCAAGGACCAGTTTTCTCAGCATGCTTGAGTGCAACTCTCTGGGTCACATGAATTTGCATAGGTAGAATTTTCTTAAACAGTGCTTTAATTAGCCCTAATTCACTTCTCATCTCTCTTGTCCAACCCTGAATGCCCAGGAAGTTCTTTTGAATTCCTGCCCTCAGCCTACCCTGATTACTCCTCCTGTGTGCAGCCTTTTTCACACTGAGGCTCTACCATAAGTAAGTTCACTGCAGAGCCAACCAGTCTTTTGTTAAGACTACTTGTTTTCCTAAGCATTGGAATGGACTGTGCTTGACCTTGCAGGATGATGTCCTCAAAAATCTGCCAGCTTTCATCATATTTGGTGAAATATGAATACTATATGAACAACTACATTTGTGCTTTGCCATGGTTAGGTACTCACCAAAGAATTAGAGTGCCTAGCTCTTTAGCACTGCCTTTAGCACTGTATGCCCTAACCAGCAACTTGCATAAGCTAAATTTTATGTCTGAAACACACAACACTAAAATTGAGTGTTAACAGACTTTTAAGCCAGTATCTTATTTCTGGGCTTCTCAATTTAATGCAGACTGCGTTTCCTTCAGCATTTGCCACTAGGAGGGCTACCTCTTCTTATCATAGATTTGTAGGAGGTTCACTGGGATTAATGAGTGGACACACACTGCTTTGAAATTGGCTTTGAATCTGGGCCTTTAATTGCTGATTTGCCCCATTTACTTATTTAATAAAGGAATAAGCATAAAAAGCAATCTTGCTCTTCTTTCTTTGTATTGGAAACTTTTCCTTTGCTGTCCAGGAAGTTCCTTCCTCACACTCTTGGAGCCATGAAGATTTGAAATTACATAATGTCCAGCAGGTTTGATCATTTGCACATCTAACATCTCCTGCTGCTAGGAAATTGAGTCTTTCAATGAAAACAGCATTTAATTTTTTTCTGCACAAAGTACCATTCCATGAGTGGTTTTTTTGTTTGTTTTATTTTCCCAGTGGAAGCAAGGAAAAAAGACTATCATCATCACCAGCACTGTTTAAATTTGGAGTTTGAATAGGCTTTCTAATGTATGGCATCAACTACATAGCATCCATAGGTTTCCTCTACTATTTGCAGACTGACAGGCCTGGACTCTGTATTCTGCTGAGGTCTATGACAAACATTTTGTTTTAAGCAGCTAGGAATACTCTGGGTGCATGAAGTTAAATACATATGTAGATCTTTTCAAGATCTATCTCAAAAGGGCTCCTGACATCCTGTGATCTTCAAGCTTAAGAAGTACTTCCCATCCTGCAGAATACTAGTGTGATTTGCACACTTTTTAAAGCATTCCATGCAGACGTTTCCTGTTGATGCTTGCTCCTCAGCTTTCTCCAATGAAATGTGCTGATGACTACAGAAAGATTTCAGGGTTGACATGACGGGGAAGACTTCAGACCATTTGCCATCTGTTACTGTGCTAGTGATAGTTTTGTGATAGCTTTAAAGGCTCTCAGAAGTGGAAAATTTCTAATTTATAATGGAACTTATATCTGTTGTAAGAGTGAGTGGGCTCCACGAGTCAAAAGTATGCAGGATTTGACTTTATTACAAAATCCCAGTATTCCAGTGCATTATCATTGGTTGAGATTTCAGAATGCATTCTGAGATCCTGATTTTTATTTTTATTTTTATTTTTTTCTCCCAGGCTTTAAATAGGTAAGCTGAAATTTCAGTAGAATATATGTGATACTAAAGGTCCACCATCCAGCAGCAGCCTGTTTCAGAGTCTGGATATCTCTCTTTGGCTGTTATAGTTGTTTGCTTCAAATCTGGGTAAAATTCTTTAGCCTCTTTTGCTGTGATAGTCAGAAGTTGCTGAACATAAAAGTCATGCTATAGATCCAAGAGAAGAAGCAGTGGCAGGATCAGGAGAAAGGCAAAGGAAAAGTTTAGGAAGAAAGGCAAAAAAAAGAATAAAAAAGTAATTTAAATAATATTTACAGATATCTAAGGTATTCCACTGATTAGTTTTTCCCAGCCCCTCAAGATCTTTCTGTCATGTGGGGTGCTGCACATTTTGGTAGTGTGCTGCCACAGTACCTCTTACGCTGGCTCCCAACCCACAGCGCTTCTTCCACTCACAGAAGGACTCTGTAAAATCTTTGACATTGAAAAACACAAATCATTTTTATTTATTTATTTATTTATTTTTGCATAGGCACCTGTGTGCACTTGCACAAGCACACACAAAGAACCTTTGTAGGGAGAAAATGTCCTCAAGATCATCTAGCAGATCTAAATAGAAATTTCCAGCTATGCCTCTTTACAGACTTTGCTGAGGAACCTGTGAATATCGAGCCTCAACATTCTTCTTTGCAAATGGTTATAGAACAAGTATCTCCACTCTCTTTAGTGACACGTCCACAACACTTACTAATAGTTTGAAAGAAAAATGCTGTCAGCAACTGAATGGTTTTCCATCCTTTAATCATTTAGCTTTCAAATGACTTGAGGGGTGTGCTATAGATCTAAAGATCCCATCCCTGAGGATGACTCATGTAGAGAGTAAATATAACCCTACAAGATATAGCTCTGAGATTTTTAATTAAAATAAGGAGGAAATTACTTCCAAAAGCAAGTGTTAGTCTCATTAAATCACATTCTTAAAAGTTAAGATGTGCCAGCATTATGACTATAGCCTATTCAAATCTAATTCATTCCCCTGACATTAATTACAGAGCCATGTGATTTGATTTTTTTATTTTTTATTTTTTTTCTTTCACAAGAACCACGTCACATCCACATAGGACAAAATAAGTTTCAAGAACAGTTCTGGCTAATGCAACAAGAATCTACTAAGTAAAGAAGAGCACCTTATCTCACCCTGCAGAAATGTTCTGAAGATTGATTTTTTTAATATGTAGAAGGTATTAAAATGTTAGAAAGACATTACCAGAGGAAAAACCTTGAAGAAATTAATTATGTTGTCCTTGGTTCAGGATTTGAATGATGTGTACAAAGATGTACAAAGCCTCTAATTGAATAATGTTGATAAACAGAAATACTGTATCTTTGCTAGCAGAGGGTTGCATTGCATGTATCGAATGATAAGTAGTCACAAACTGTTTAATGATTCATAAATACAAGGGATTGGAAAGAGGAATACTGTACAGGCAGACCTAATTTTGTTACTTTAAGCACTTGAGTTTGAAGCCTTAAAATTCATTCTGTTGCTGTGTCTCTTTTATCATGTAATGTATATGGATATAGAATTTAAAGCATCTAAACCTGTATCATGATTCAAAATTAGTGATGCATTAAAAAATTATTAGGTATAAAAGTTGGCTAGCATCATAAATAAAAGACAACCAGGAAAAGTAGTTATATGAAGCAGGTCAGAATTTTAACAAAGAACATAAATACTGTTGGTCAGAAAAGAACATCTATCTCTAGAGGAAAATTAAGAGATGTCCTGAATAGCTGAACACAGAATGTCCTTTACAGTCTTCCCCTGTATTGCCTTCTTGCTTTTACCGAAAGATAAGTAAAAGTGACTTTCAGTTTGGTATTTCAGCAGACTCCAGCCACTGATTAGGCATCACCTTTCCTTGTGGCACTACTGACTTGATAGAACTCACTGTTTTAGAAAAGAAAAGAAAAAAAGCCTCCCCAACCCCCAAGAATCTGCTTTCTCGCGACCTCCTTTTTTTCTAAATTTAGTTCTTAATAGCTCTCAGAAACCCATTTTCCTCTTCTTCACAAAGCTGGAAATTTTGGCTGCCAAACTGCAGTAGCCCCCCTGAGTGCAGCATGATCCACCTGCCAGTCCATCAGTATAATGAGATACCACTGTAACCCATTAATTAATACAGCACTGATGGAACATCCAGAGGCAAACAGAATATATTCGCCTTAATATTAAGTGTATGAATGAAATGCAGACAAGCATGTGAAATTAAAGTAGAGCATCTGGCAAGAAAAGCTGGATGAGTGGAAAGACATGCTAGCCATCATTAAAAATGTTTGCTTTTTTAAGAGTCATCCTTCTCTCTTCCATTTTTTGAGAACAATATATCTCAGGTCAAATTATGAGAGTTTGTTTCTCTGCTGTATGCAAGCTGCCCTTCATTTTAATCTCAGCTTCTAGCTAAACAAGCCTGTTGATGCAAAACAGCAGAAAAAGACTGAGTGTGGCTGAAAGATCTTCGTATCTTAATGAGAACTCTCAGTGTGCTGGTTCAAGTCACTTGTACAGAAAATCCCGGACCATAAGCTCAGGATCATTTCCTGGCACCACAATGATGTTTTAATTTAACAGATGTATCAGAAAACTGTGCTTCCCTGCCACTTCTTTCTTTTCACCGTTCCTAATATCATCCCGGGGATCTTGTCCGATTGTTGGTTCTTCACAATGACTACTGCAACATATGAGTGTGTGGGATAGACTTGAAGTTTTCAGGACAAACAGAAGTGGACTTATCAGAATAAGGATGCAGCATCACTGACTGGTGTAGGGCAGACTAGTGAGGTCTGAGTTGGAGAGAGGAAATAAAGAAAAAAAAAATGACTGAAACTTAGAAATTGTTTGCTACACTTGTTATAGGAGGTACATTTTCCTTTTCTTCCTTACATTAGTGCATAAATTATGCATGCTGACTTAAAGTATTTAATCTCAGTGTTTTTGCTGATTATTGTCTGAAATACATGCATAATAGTCTGCTTTAATTTATACGACAGGTAAAAGCCTCCATTAATTGTAGCAATAATTTATTTTTTCACTTTCATTGCAATCTATAATTAGAAGCATCTCAATGTCTTTCATTAGCTTTATAGAGAGAGAGACATAAAGCCACTAGCATGTCACTAGAGTAGAAATTCAGAAAACTGTCTGCCAGTTTTATCCTAAGGTATGATCCCAGGTGCACCCACTTTTTGGATGCTTTGTCTATTTTATATGTGAACCCTGTGTCTTGATACCTATGTCACTAAGATGTTCATAATTTTTTTGTTCTGAGGGAGCTTCACTCCCTATTAAGACCTCAGGGCATTCTTTTGTTATAAATGGTTTGTAAAAATAGCAATTAATCATAGTTCAAAGCACAAGGTGAAGGGGAAAAAAGGAAACTTGAAAGTGCATGTGGAAACTAAGATGAGAGTGTTTACCTGTATGTAGAAAGAGAGGACCTGCTCTCTGATCACGTTTGCACGATGAGACTGGAAGCTCATAAAGGTAGCGACCAAATGCATGGAAGCACTATCATCCCTATGTCCCATGAATACTGAGAGGTTTTTCTGTTATTATTGTTTGCAATAAAGCCTGACCTCTTTGTTTTTACATTTTCTTCTACTTCTGGGATATTCTAGATCTCCCAAACCAGTCAACGATATTAACCTGGTATCTGACTTTTAGTCTTCAGTAAGAATGAGCAGTTGATATTGACCACATTCAGTTGCTAGTCTTAACAAAGACCAAGCACTGGCTTCTTATACATTTGTGAACTCTCACAAATATTTGCCCTGTTCACTTTATTCATGTAATTCACAGCAGTAAAATTCTTTGTATTATAGGACTGTTTTCAGATACTTTTCAGAATAGAAATTTGCAAAAATATTATTTTAGTGCAATTTCATTAATTAGCCAGAATCAGATTTCAAATTACTGTATTTTCATATCCTAACACAAAGACTCACTATCTATCATGTTTGTACTCTTTTTATTCCCTTGTTTTTGAATAGAAAATATTCTCTGTGTTAGAGTATCTTAATATGTTCTACAGGGAAATATGTTCACATACAATGTGAGGACAAGATCTCTGTGTCTTTTTTAATTGATGTCTCAAAATGTGCAGAGAAATGTTATTATAATATTACAGTTTTCACTTTTGCAAATAATTAAAGCAATAATAATGTACTTTTGTATGGACACGGAGTGCACGTGCATTTGTGTGCGCTTGCAGTTGCAAATTTTCCAGAACTCTTAACTTTTAGTTCTCTTCCACCCAGAGGCAGATTTTTTCCCCAGGTTGTTGCAGTTCCTATTCTTATTTCTTACACAATGCTCTGAGCATAAACAGACAAGATATCAGTGCAATGCATTTTGATCTGGTTTGAGAAATAAAGAACAATGAACATGGAATGTAAACTACAGTTCAGTCTATCAGAAATAGTTGTATTGCTATTTCTGTAACATTCAAGGGTCTACGTTGCACATAGCATAAAGTGTGAAGCATTGTTAAACTTTGGGGGAATGCTATTCTTCAGATCAGAAGAATTGAAAGATAGACAAAACATCTGTCTTAAATTAAATGGGAATGTTTTGTGGAGCAAGCATCTTCACAGTAAAGTTCTCTGTCCTGTATGCCACTGGACTATTATTATTCTATTTGAGTCTTCTATTTTAGTTTTCCTATTGCTTAGTGAATACATGCTTTATAACAATTCTTAGCCATTTGAGATGGCAGCATTGAAACTGCTATATATTTTGCTTTTAAATGAACATACAACAGCGAAGGAATTTTATAAGTAAGCCTGAAGCCTTGTAAGCATTAGTACAAAATTCACTGGAGTGGTATTTCTTCTGAAATGAGTGTTGCCAGACATTATCCTGCTTGCTACTTCTTTCTCCCAGCTGGTAAGCACATTTGATAAATGCTTCTCTTGTCCACTTGGCAGTGCTTAGGGTGTGCCTCAGATGCCTCCGTTCAGGCTGGTGAGCCTATTGAAGCTGTATCTGAAGACAGAAGAAAAAAAAAAAAAAAATCTGTGCAGTTTTTCTTTTTTATATATTGCTAAATAGGCAATGCATGAATCCCACACAGTGATACTGTTTTAGAGACTGACCTCTGGAAAATGAAAGCATCAATCCCAAAGCATGAACAGGAGCACTTCCGCAGAAGGCCTGGAATGCCTCTGACTGGGTCCTAAAAATCCTGTAACCAAAAGGTTGGGAAGCACAGAGAGCTCCCAGTCCCCTGCTGAATGTTATAATCCTCCTTCTGTTCTGTGTTACAGTTATTTGTAGCAATTAAAATAAGAATAATAGATCACAAAAACATGTGGAACAATATTTACTGCTGTTCTCCGTAGTTATATTTCCACAAGCCCAATCCTGATGTCTGTCTTGCTCTTGTAAAAATACAACTGACAGTTTATTATCCCCATTACAGAACATCCTTCATTATTTATAGAGATTGTATTTGGAAAGACAAATGACTTCTGTTCTTTCCAGAAGCAATAATAAATTGATAATGCTTTCTATTAATAACTAGCTTCTTTCTAACCCTGGGAGCTTGCTGCTTGCTCCTCTAATCATGGGGCTTCATGGCCATGTTGGGTACCTTGCATTGTTGTATTTATTAGCTGCCTCAGGTTAAGAATGGCAAAGTATTTCTTGAAATGAATTACTCCAGCAATGTGTTGGGGGTGTATTTTTTTAAGTTCCTGTGTAAATATGTGTTAGTATATGGCCTTTCATGATAGAATATATCATCTGCCAGCAGACCACATGGTGATACTTCTTCACAAACCAATGTCATGAGGATTTCCTTCAACGTGCTAATCCTTAAACTGTCATCTTTAATAGGCAAACATTCACAGCAGTTCTTTGATGCATACTACACAATGACTAATCTTAAAATAAAGTATTATTTCTTAATGACTCTGCATAACTTAAGCATTACTGTTATGAAGAAGATTTTCCAGCTTTCAAGTACTCATTCTCTGATAGCATTTCCTATTTATAAGCCTTACAGAGAAGCTTCTGCAAAGTATTCCAGTAATCTGTATAAGAAGGCAGCAAAATTTTTCATTCTAGTGCAGATGTGAGAAATCCAAGGATACACTGAGCAGAGATAGCAGTGAGAAACATTCCATTCTGGGGAAAGGCAAATTGAAGCTGAAAAAAAGAATCCTAATCAAACAGGGAGCTGGATGTTTTTTATGCTTTGGTTCAAGCTGTTTCTTTAAAACAACTCGTGCACACTTCCAGCTAAGGAGCCTAGTCTGTGCTTTGAGCCACTGCTGAGTACACGAACCACTGCATTATTCAGTGGTAGCACAGTAAATATTAATCTACATGACTATATTTTTAACAAAGCATCAACTGAGCAGAATGAGTTGAATATTAGTAATTAGAAAAAAATCACAAGTACATGGTGATGAAATGTGAATCTTTCAGTGGACCTAGCTTACAAAAAAATTTAGGGCACAGTATATAAGAAAACCAGTCTTGATAGCCTCTCTTGACAGTAAATGTAATGAACAGAAATTGGATTAGATAACTGGATGTGGCTTAAGTTTCTTTACACACATGCATTTGCTGTGTATATTATAGGGAAGAAAAGGGACAGAAAAAAGATTTTTACCTTGTTTTCACTTTTTGTTTGCAGAATTCAGAATAAATGACTTCATTGCATTTTTTTGTTTTTTGTTTTTTTTTCCTGTGGTATCACTATAAATACACTGTTAGTTTAGGCATGAAGATAATGACTGCTAGTCTCCTAGTAAATCAACTTTGCATGTTGATGACTGGTGGAGGTTCTGTTAATCAGTTCTGTTTGTTAAACTGTTCATCAGTTCATTTCTCACATTTATGAGTTGATGGTACTCCCCTCCGCTCCTCTCTCCTATTATTTTAGTTGTTATTCTAGTAACAGAAATGGATCAAGCAGTGGCATCGCCTTGTTTCCTGGTTTCCTTCAGCATTTTCACAACCAATTGCTTAATTCAAAAGTGATTTCAAGTAATTTGGTGAAGGATTAATTGTAATTAATACACAGAGTTGCATATCAGATATTCTGAGTTTAAGTCTGTGGATCACATTACCAGACTAACCAGACTATTTTATAGGAGTTTATGCTGATCAATAATATTATCTACAGACTCAGAAGCTAGTGTTAATTAAAATGGATAAATTTATATTCAAGTATTGTATTAGACTTGAAAATAGAAACAATGTGTTACTACTTTGTACCCCAGGCACATGAGGCCTATTAGGCTGATAGCAAGGTTTTGCTGTTGAGATTCAAATGCTACCACCTATACAACACTGCATTCGGACTTGTGAACCTATTGGAGTGAGTAAGTAGCCATACCATGTCCCTAAAGCACATGCTAATGACAGATATAGGTATGGTTCACAGGCTTCTCTGTCCTGCAAGTACCATTGCTACTAGCAAGAGGGCAGAGAGAAATCTAACTGCGGGCATCATTCATTCCCTATCTCTGTATTTCCAATTTTTAAGCATTTAATACTTTTTTTTCTTTCTATTCTAGGGCCAAAGGCTGCCTTTGATGATGCACCATGTCTTTTTTTTTTTTTTTTTTTTTTTTTAATTCATTTATTTTGAATGCCTGCAAGTGCACTCTGTAAGTACGTAGGGTTCCACAGCTGTGATACATAAGTAATATCACATAAATAGGTGTTAATACAATAAATGTTTGATGCATTGAATCAGGTTATTTTAATAAACAGGTTTTTTAAGCTATGGGATCTTGTTTAAAAGAAAAGTTAAGTTGTATTTAGAGAACAAAACCTAGGAAACTGAAACTCAGTACAGAAGTCCCATTCTTCCTGAAAACATAGAGCCTGAAAGACCTACTCTGTTTTGCATAATATATTACGGTGCAAAGAAATTGCAAAATGACTCTCATCCTTGGATTTTTCTTGCATTTTAAGGGCAAAAAACAGTGATTACTAAGAAATTATAGAGAAGGGAAAGAACAAAAAAGGAACAAAAAGGCTAGGAAGACTGGTGAATTAAGGCACAGCAGAACTCCTCAAACTGCTACTTCAGCAGCTTTTCAAAATTAGAAATGCAATGGATTTACACAAATTTAAAATGTTAAAATAATGCACTGTGACTTGAAAAATGCAGGAGAGGCAATCCAATTACTGAAGCTGGGGAAACTATTAAGCAAATATGTCAATCTTCTTCCAAAAGAAAGTAGGGACTCCTTTAAATTTTAAATAGCATTCTCTGGGATTTAATTGCAGGTTGTCTCACCTAGAATGCATGCAAGTCTTATATTGGAAGTGTCCCTAGCATTGATTCCTTTGGAATATTCATTTAAGGTCTTTGGAACATTGCACGGTAAGTTCCAATATGTAAAAGTTATGACTTGCAGCTATTTTAAAATGAGTCTTGTTAAGATCTCATTTTCTTTTTTAAACTTGATATAACTGGAGGCAAAAATTTAATTGAAGATTATGTATCTTCTTTGGGGGTGGGTGCTTAGTAGGGTTAAATAAAGGTTACACTGTAGCAGTTCCCCTTCAAGAAAATGTGGGTTTTCCTAACAAGCACTGAGTATGGTCTAGTGAGAAATTTCCATTCCTGCCCACTTACACAATGTTTTGTGGGGAAAAAAAAAAGACTTTTCCAGACATTTTACAGTAAAAATGAGGGAGATTCAAACTGGAAGCTGCTCCTCCTTTCCACACCATTCATCTGTTCCACACAAAAGCTAACTCCAGCCCCTCTGCCACCCCAAGGAATCTAAAACAATTTCTGAATCCCAATTCAGTAGGCATATACAGGCTGAACTGCAACAGGTATCAGGTTTTTTTGTGGTTGTTTTTTTTTTTTTTTTTAATGTATTTCCTGGGCTCTCTGTAGCATTCTCATGTGTCACAGCTACTGTACAGACATGGTGCAAACACTGTATATGGTGTAGGAATGCACTAATCTCAATGTGAGGGTGATGCAGATTTTTCTCATTACCAGACACAGCTTTATTTTTTCCTTTTCTACCCCATAATTTCTTGTTTAGACATTTTGAAAAATAAGCACTTAGCATGTTGTTGATTGCACTCAGGACTGCAAAGGTGGATCTGTATTCTCTGCAAACTCTGTGATCAGGTTGCAAAATTACAGTCATGATCACGATTCCGCTTTTGACACAGTTCTATCTAAATATTTTACAGCTGTTTCAGTATGATCAGAGATCATTACTGCTCATCAGATTTGCTTTCATTTTGTCAATTTATTCCTGCTCAGACTAACATGTAATTAAAACACTTTGATGAAAAGAAACATTCATTTCTTTATTTTAATTCACTTCCTCAAAATGAGTTTTGCAGATAGCTAGTCATTTGTGTCCTGATGAATTCCACCATGCCCAAGTCAGAACACTAATGGGAGCTGGGACATCTTTGATTTTGCAAAACACTGATTTATCTTGTGTTTTCTATTGGGTTCACTGGACCGTAACATCAAGCTCTACTTAATAGCATCTCCCAAAACTGGAGGAGCACTAAGTATCAGGAATGTCAAGAATTATTTGATTTGGTTTATGAGGCGTCTTGAATATTTTATGTAAGCCTACCATGTTCGCTCACATTAAATGTTGCCTTCCTCCACCAGTAATCCATTGTATTGCATTTAAGATTACTCAGGAAACATAAATACTATGTGCAATAGAGATAAATGTAACCCTTAATTTGCAAAGGTAAGATGAACAATACTTGAATAATCACCTACTATCTTCTTGAAAATTATTAACTTTTTTAATGAATGCAGATAGCTGTGTAAAACAAATGCCTATTTGTCTTTTAACAAATAGATATTCTGCAAAATAACTTTGTACTTTATATAATCTGCAGTGAATTACTCAAAATTGAAGTTTGTCAACAAAAATTTAGATTGTCTTCTCTCTGTCTTCTCACAGTTTCTCTCTCTTAACTTCCCCACAGAGAAGGAATTAACTGTTTGACCTCCTTCCAAATATTCTTCTCTTTGATCTCTGTTGTTCTATATCTATCAGGTCAGAGGACTGAATTATTGTAATTCCCACAAATTTTGGTATTCCCTTTTATGTTAAACTTTCTGATATCATTCTTTTTCATGTGCAAAGAAGAGGAATAAAGGAAAACAAAATCTACATAACATCACCTACTGCTGACTTTCTTTAAATGCTTTCATGCATTTAATTTCAAGAGGGTGCTGATCAGGAAAAGCTGATTCAGCTTGTTTGAACAAGTATTTGGTATCTATTCCTCATCCTTCCCACTTGTGCACCACTTCATTATATACTCAAAAGTTTAGCTTTGGAGTTGTGGTAACAATGAATATGTGTATTTCTTTACATAAAGTAAGTAGTCCACCGTGAAAGAAAACATTATTTTTTTCTGTTCTTAGTTTGTAAAGGAAGAGGTTCTCTTGTTCAGGTAGGTTTTCTGCAAGGACAGATATCTTTTTTTCCCTTTCTTATCTATTTGTGATAGCTGATTAATATCCAATGCATTGATTCTTGGAGTAAAAGATTTTGTAACTGTTTACCATTCTGATGCACCACATGAAAAAAAATATCAAATGTATTCCAAGCATGCACTATTACAAACTAAGCTGAACTATGCCACAATATATTTGAATATGTTAATTTCTGTGTTAAAAGGTCTTTCATCTCTTTTTATTTTTAACCAACAAAGCATTTTAATAAAATATTACAGTAGTTGTCAGTGTGTTAGTACTAATAAGATGAGGCTTAACATTTCTACACTTTTGCGTGTTGTTTTCATTTAAAATAGAAACTCATTAAATACTTTGATTTCTGGGTTCTAGAGTCTGTCAAAAAAAAAAAAAAAAAGAAGGGTATAGAAAAAAAAAAGTAAAATTATTATTATTTTTTTTAAAAAAAAGGAGCATTCAAGAACCTAAAAATGAAAAGCTTCACTTTAAATGCAGTGTAGAGAACTATTCTTAAACCAGAGAAACATGGTAAGAAATACCATGATGCATTTTCAGAGTTTGCTATAGGAGTGCTAATAAATATACAGAACAACGTAGGAGACCTGAGATGACCACATGCTTACCTTTCCCTCCAGCTCCCTCCTTAAGCCTTGCTGGGTCAGATAAGATATCCATGGCCTTTGTCAGGACTGATCACAATCTGTCACCAATACTGCCTCATGTTGGGTGATCAAAGAACTAATAGCAGACATCTGATTTAACAGCTGAAGGCAAAATGAGCATGAGCCAAGATTACAAGTCAGCCATTTTCCACATTAATAGCAGCCCAGGAGTGCCCTGAACTCTTTGCACAGTAGCAGGATGTATGGTAGAATCTCTTCTTGAGCAGGGTTGCTTTTTGAGGTTATGTCTGCTGCAGAGATTCCTCATACCTGAATATCAAGAAGCTCTTTGCCAATACACATCCTTGGTAAATGACTAATTATTTTAAGCTTTGTTACCTTTACTAATATTATATAATTGATAATGCAGATGTAATCCATTAGAATGCTGTCCAAGACTGGGACTAAAAGTGGATTCAGATGCACCTAGGTTCCTCTGGGAAATAGTTTATAAAGGAAAGGGTGTCCACTCTGAACCTTGAGACTCAGTGAAAGAGTTTTCTGGATGAATGTGTTTAACTGTATCCTCTATAAAATAATCATCTATCTCGGGGATATCTAGAAGTTGAACCACCATGGCAGCTTAGGGAAGTCATAACTGCCTATATGTCTGATGAGAGTGAATCTGAAACTAGGCAGACTACACATCTACAACTCTACCACTGAGTAAAAGGATTTTATTTACTGTAGGTCAGTGGGAGTGCAATTGTTCTGCTTTCAAGCAAACAGTCCTTGATATGTTCTGACACTACAGCATGCCTGGGATTTAACTAGGATAGAGAGAGCAACAAAATATCTCAGGAACTGGCTAATAATCAAACGTTGTGGGTGATCAGTGCTCATACCTGTATCTTGGCGTTCTTTCCTTTACTGTAGGATGGAGGGACACAAAGAGTAGCACTGTCCTCCATGAGGGAGGAGCCACAAGGCAGTGCAGGAGTTTTCCCCTAGAATAGATGCTGTTTTGAAGCACTACTGATTTATCTGTTTTATCTCCAAAAGCTAGGAAAGCTCTAAAATTAATTTTCATTTTGGTAAGAAAAGTCTAATCTTATAGTAATGTAAAAGCATGCTTTGAATTTGCATGCAGTCAGCTATATCCTGCATTCCCATTATGAGGTTTTTCTCCTTCCTGGAACTATCAGGAATCCTAAGAAATGCCAAACACTTAAGTGTAGGGTTTTTAAAGAATGATATGAATTTTGAGGTAAAAAGAAAACATGAATACTAATACTGTGTAGTTACTGAACCATATAAAAAGGAAGGGAACTAGTGATGGTGTAAAAGTTTGTAATATGCAGGTGTGATATGGTTTATGGTTTTCCTCATGAGTAATGTTAGACTGAGATTTTTGGGAAAAGGCAGTGTTTTTCCCCTTTTTCTGGAGAAAAAAAAGAATAAACTAGAAGAAATGATCTCATAACATATACAGAAATCTTTGAAATTGCTTGAGATTCTATTGCTATAATCCACTGTAATGCTTAATATAATTCAATGAACAAGTCAGTTTTACTGTGAACATTTCTAAAAGGGACATTTCAGAAGGATCTTGTTTTCTTTATCTAATTCTGTTTAAGCATAGAAAAGACTTCTATGGAGAGGGGTTAGAACTACTTCAGATCTACTTAATACATTTCCTTGATTCATCCTGACACGTTTCACTCCCTAAAAATCTTATTTCTCACTACTGAAAACAGCTATTTCTGTTGATATGGAATGCAAGGTAGAGTGGCTTAATTGTCAGGATATGCTTCCTTTTACTCTTAAATTTATCTTCTTTGAGAATATGGGTAATTGTGTCTTTTTATGAACACTGTTCAAGAGACTGGTGTTACACCGGCAAATCTGCACTTCCTGCTTATGTTTAATAGCATATTTAACATATAGATAATTTGAAATTGAGAAATAAATGTTAATGCAAAAAAAAAAATGAATTAGATATCTAACTTCTATAGGGTGATTTAAAAATATCTGATTAGGCATGCAGTGGTATCTTTGATAGTATTTTCAAGCTTTTGAAAAGCTTGACGTGAATGTATGCTGTCACATACTGTCAGGGTCCTTTACAGTGTGCTGAATTTATTCCAGCACTGTTTTACTCACTTCGTGGCCTATTGCCACCATTTCTTTGAAAGGCTGTCTCTAGCTTAATATCTGAAGGTCAGGCAACAAATGATAGACTCTTTAATCTCATCAGTGGAGTCTTAAACCAATGTTATTACTATTCTGCTCTTAAATTTGTAGCTTTTAATTAATTTGAATGTGTACAGGAGAAAATTTAGAACAGTCATTAAATAGTAATTTGTTGACTGTTCTCCAATTTTTTTCTCTAATAATATGCATTAATATTCTCATAATAAATAAAGTCATAATGGAATCTTGATTAATGATGTAATACTGCCTATCTGATCTGACAAAAAGATCTTTTTTATTGCATCTTTGGGGTTTTAAACTCCTGTTTTAAAACTCCTTCTCTTCAAGAAGTCAACAATGATGGACTATGTGTTTTGGTTTTTAAATGATTCTGCAGTAAAAAGAGCTGTATCAGGGGAAACCCTGATAGTCACCTTGCCTTAGATTGTATAATACACTTAACTAACTTGGATTTAAAAAAAAGTGTGTGGAGCTTAGACTTTAGATTGCTTGCTTAATTTGGAGGAAAATGCTGAGCTGCTCATGCACTATTACAGAATCACACAGAATCACAGGGGTTGTAAGGGACATCAAGAAGTCGAGTCCAACCTCCCTGTTAAAGCAGATACTCTACAATAGGTTGCACAGGAAGTTGTTCGGACTCGTCTTGAATATCTTATAGAGACTCCACAATCACTCTGACAATCCAGAGCTTTGTCACCCTTACCTTAAAGAAGTTCTTCTGCATGTTAATGCAGAACTTCCTGTGTACAAGTTTTAGGCTATTACTCTTTCTCTTGTCACTACATGCCACCAAGAAGAGTGTTGCCTCATTCATTTGCCTCCCACTTCCCTTTAGGTATTTATGAACATTAATTAATCAGATCCCCCCTCAATCATCTTTTCCCAAGCCTGAACAGACCCATGTTACTCAGTCTTTCCTCATATGGGAGATACTCCAGGCCCTTTATCACCTTTCTGGCTCTCCGCTGGACTCCTTGTAGGGGATCCCTGTCTTTTTTGAACTTGGAAGTCCAGAACTGGACACAATATTATAAATGGGGCCTCACTAGGGCAGAGTAGAGGGGAGGGATCACCTCCTTCACCCTGCTCGCCATGCTCTTTTTAATGAAACCCAGGATACTTTTGGCCTTCTTGGCCACAAGGGCACCCTGCTGTTGTCCACCAGGACCAGGTCATTCTCTGCAGAGCTCATCACCAGTAGGTCATCTGCTAACCTGTACTGATGCATGTGACTATTCCTCCCCTGGTGCAAGACTCTACACTTGCTCTTGTTAAACCTAATCAAATTCCTCCCAGGTCTTGTTGAATGGCAGCACACCCTTCTTGTTTGTCAGCCACTCCTCCCAGCTTTGTATCACCAGCACTAAGGCAGTACAGGCAGGATGTAATTTTGATCAAGGGACTGATTAGCAAGGGAGAAGGGGGGATCTGGAAAAGTGGAGAACAGGGCTGAAGGAAAGTTTTTCTTGCTCTTGTCATAGTGGAGTGTTTCAATGCCTGTGCCAGTTTAGATCTTATGGAACAATGAGCAGCATAAACCTTACTCATTTGATACCATCCTCTTTTCTACAGTTAGCCAAGTTTCGTTTCTAAGACACCTCAAAGAATATAGGGTTATTCACTATTATTTTAGAAGACTGTATGAATACTTTGGCTAATTCTGTGCTTAAATTCATGGTTTCCCATCTGCTGGACAAGATGTATATCCATCTTCTACAGAACTATCCTCTAGATGGGCAGAACATCAATAGGAATCCATTCATAATACAGAAATTTTAAAAATACACTAAAGTTATTTGGCTGATGCATACACAAATCATTCTCCATTTTCCTTACTGATATGAACCGCTCTTACTCTTTGAGGCCAAACATTAATATAACCTTACATAGTTTTTGTGAGGTCATCAAGCAATAATGGTTTTCCTGGGCTCAATGTATATTTTCCTGGGCTCAATGTATACTCTCTCTGGATCTGTAAGATTAGATTTGTTTTCTGGGTCAAAGCTATTTCAATATTTACTAATGCTTTGAGGCAATAAAAAAAGGATTGCTTGTGGTTGTTCAACTTCTGTCCTCCTTTGCTGCTTCCTCATTCACTTTTTTTTTTTTTTTTTTTTTCAAGTTTATTCCATACAGGAGCATTCTTTCTAGTTTTTAGTTTATACTTTTTTGAGGTCAGTATCAGAAATTAAGTTATTCTTCTCCCGCTCTAGCATTTCTACATCAAAAAATAGGTATTTTGTATCTATTTACACACTGTGTTTTTTCTTTTTGTAGGCTAAGTCCATCTTCCTACTTTTCTGCTAAAGTTTCTTGGTTCCCTTAGCTGTCTAATACTGCTTTTTTGAGTCTCTTCAGACGCAAATTCAATTTTCTTCAGCATGAGTAACCAGAAGATATCTTAGCAACAACTTAAAATACTTTATTCCATCTGTGCTAGACATTGCATGTTCCTCAAGGTATAAAAACTCAGGAGTTGAAGCATGCTTATTCGTTGTGTATACTTAAGCACCTGTAGCATCAAAAAGTAAACTTGGATTATACATTTTATATTTAAAAATTGGTACTTTCCCCATGTCTAATGTAACAGGTGGGTTCCAGTAAATATTATGAGAAAGCAGTGTTTACTAATTTTGTTAGTACCTGCTTCAAATAGTACAGATGCTGATCTTTCTCTGCCAAGTACTGTACAAGATAATGAGCAATAGGAATAAGGAAAATTCTGATGCAAGCTCATCGCTAGCTGATGCAAAAAAATCAGTCTTTATCCCCTCAAAGACAGGCTGTGTAATGCCAGTAGTTACACTTTTGCTCTGTAATCCTAAAAGGAGAGCCTGTAAGAGTGTGCTTTGAAATGAGATCCTTTGCTGCGCTGTTGTGAGCTACTGTGATACCTGCTCTGACTATAAAATACTTTGTAAAGCCTCGGAACTTTAAAAACTTGGCCTCTTAATGTTGACAGAAACTGTTTTGACACAATGAAGAAACTGTTCTACAAAGCATATCCAGATCCTAATGGGAAAGCAAGCCTTTAATGCTGGGAAAGTCCAGGCTCTGAAATTGCTTTGTTACAAGTGAATGTCACATAGATGAGCGTGCCTTGGGGGGGAGGGGTGGTAATCCAGCATTCTCTCTGCTATTCCAGTCAGCATTTGTTGCTGCGTTTGTCACAGTTCTTATCATTACTGCTGACAATTATGTTTTTCTGTACCTCAGCTGGATATTTCTGTAATGCTCCATACATTAAGAAACCTTATTGTGCTAGAGTTTCTTAGAATGTTTATAAAAATAACGGCAACAAGAAACAACTCACTTGATTTATTAGAGATGGCTGTAAATGTTTGTATGTTTCTTCTTAGGCTGGGGATGGGAATCACTAAAATCAGCATATTCTCACTAAAGTGTTGGATAAGATAAGATAGTTTGATCTCTCTTGTCAGCTAGCTGCCTTCTATAACCAAAGATAAGAAAAAGACTCTCCAGAACTGAATTCATCTTCCATCTTAGACATCTATTTTAGGAGGTGTAAACTGCCCTCTAGAAACGCCAGTGTCTCAGACTCCTCTGAGCACAAAAGGGAAGGCAGACAACTAGAGTAACCTGTATGTTTCACTTTCTCATACCTACAGACTTGAAAAAGATCCAGTCCTATATCTACTAACTGAAAAATGCATACATTTCTCTTTCTGCTTTTAAAAAGGCAAGAACAGAAAAAGAAGGGGAGAGAAAAAGGCGTCTTTGTAAGAATCCTGAAAGACACTTTGCAGGGAATTTCAAACAGGAAAAATAATAGAAGGTCTTGCTGTTGAAGATCAGGAGAACTTCAAGTAGATAATAACACAAATGCAACTTAGGACAGGTCAGACAGCGGCTTTTTGAACTCTGAACATAGTAAGAATGCATTCAGACAGCATCTCCCTCACTGCCCAGCAATTGCAGAGACCTAACCTATATACCGTTTTGAGGAGAAGGACAGAATGAATGATGAGGAATAGCAACGTTAGCAAGACCAGGAAGGGAGGGGAGGACTCCTTAAGCAGCTGTTAGCTGCTAAGAGGGCATCAAGCAGTGAAGACATGGTGAGATGGCTCTTGGAGTAGCTTGTCAGGGTGACATGACTGGCGCTGACTTGGCTTAGAAGTGGGAGTGGAAATGGTCATAGGCTGCCAACTGTCAGCTGAAAAGAATGCTACCTTCCGGCTAACTCCTTAGCCAGGCCTCTCAAATCTTAATGATTTTATCAGCTCATAGCTTTTGTTGTAGTGAGTTTAGCTATTTCTTCAAACAAAGGGACTTAAAGGAAACTGCCTTTAATTTTTTTACATTAAATGTATGCAGATTAATTGAGAGTAATTACTTATTACATAATTACTTATATTAAAAGTGATTATAATATTTTCAAATAAAATCTATCATCTGCTGTCATCTGAGCTATCATCGCAGTATACAAAGTTCACTTATTGTGCAATCTGTACTGAGAAACACTCAAGAAAGATATCATAATAGGAAAAAAAAATGTTTACACTTTGAATTATGGTTTCTTAGGTAAAATAGCCATTTATTCTTAGTTTGAAATTAATTACTTCATGTTCTGAGTTCAATTTCTCCACAGTGAATTATTTCTCCTGTGCTTATGAGAAAACCTGCCTGATTCTACCTTCTGTCAACACTAGTTATTAGGTCTGCTTTGTCCAAAACAATAAAAAGATAGCAATAACAGTAAAGAATAGGTTGAGGACTATTTATTTTATATTGTGTATTTCAGTGAAGTTCTAAACAAAATAATAATTTAGGCTTCAAGTGATGGAAAAATGATTGTTCCTATCTTAGAGGCTGTGTTGGAAGCCTGGCCTCATGAGCTGTAACCCAGGCAGCCACTAGTTATAAACTAACGGGCCATCTTCCAGATACTGTGAGAATATACTGCATGAGAAATAAACTGTGGAAATGTAAAACAATGGTAAGGATGGAAGGGTTAGCCTCCTGAAGGCAGGAGTTTTGGTGCTTACTTCAGACCATGTCTAGTTCAATTGCTGTTGTAGAAAAACAAAAAAAAAGTCACCTTTCCTGCCTTTTATGTTTTGGCTACTCCCCTTATTTTCTGGCACTTATCTTCCTCAAGGCCATTAGTTATCCAGTTATCTGTTTATTTTTCTCACCTTTTCTGAACCTTCATACATATGATATAAGCTACCTGACTTTTGTCTTCCTTTGGCTGCAGCTCATTTTAGATCTCTGAGCTTTTCTGTTCTCTTCACCTGCTTTTTCCTATTTAATTTCCCAGGCTCTATTCATTTTTACTGCTCTGGGGTTGCATTGCCTTTTGTCGTTCAGTCTAGTTCCATTCATTTCCCATGAATGATTTTTATTTTTTTATTTTTTTTACCTGTGACCACTCTTCACCTCACACTGAGACCTTAATTCCCACCTTCTCCTGTATTTAGATTCACATTTATTTTTTAAATGTGAGTTTTTGCCAAATGTGCTTTCTGAAGTCATAATTCCTGACCAGAACCATCAGCCTGAATAGATTAATGTCACTGAATATATATCACTTAAAGTAATTCTACTTTTTCTTGGACCTTCATGTATGATTAATACCAAAATCCACCTCTGCCTAAGGTTATTTAGGCAGAATTTTGCTTTATTGTACCTTGTACACCTTTGTTCAGATCTGTAAAATGAGGTTACTGCAGGCTATGCAACTTTGAAATATTAGGGATGTGGTCTTCATTTTAGTTATCACTGTACTGTTTATAAAACACTTCCTGACAGAATAAACCTTTGTGGAACAGTTCTAACAAGTTACTTAGTCCTGGATGAAGGTCACTGAGATTTGAAATAATGCAGTTTCACTTTAAACACCTTAAAACTTGTTATTTAGAGCAAATGCATCTCTGTGGCTTTTGATGTTCTGGTAGGAGAGAGCTTGTTGTCTCTGCCTGGGTGCATTATACCCACCAGACTGATCTTTTCATGGGATGAACTGCCCCACAGAGGTACATTACTCTTTGAATATAACTGGGTAGCTGGGAAGAATAGCTAAAATTAGGCGGAAGAACCTCATGGCAAGCTGACTTACGAAATATGTAAAACAAATTTGTTAAATGATAGAGGGTTCTCCTCAACTCGGATGATTAGGTTACCACCTTGGGATGTCATCTGCACAACCACAATATTGTTCATGAAGTTTACCTTATGAAACTAGTTGCTATAAAATGTAACCTGCATTCATCAAGTCTGACAAAAAGAATAGCCCTGTATACCATTTAGAATTGCTGCAGGAAACCACAATCCTCAGAGAAAATATGGGCAATTTGGAGAGAGTAGCAAATTGGATTTTCAAAAACAACAAGATAAATGAAGGAACATGGAGAAAAATCTTTTTTTTTTTTTTTCTTCCTACAGTGGTTTTCTGTACCACTTGAAAATAATAGACATAATAGCAAATAATAAAATTTGCTGTTTTATTTGCTAAAATAAAAAAAGTTGAGTGTATGCTTTTATTTCATATGAAGTTTGAAGCTGTTGTATAAATATCTTCATTTCACTACTTTGCCTCCATAATGTAACTACAGCAGGATGCTGTTCTAAATCTGCTACACTTGATTTTTTTTTTTTCCCAATTCAGAAATTACAAGTTTAGTTCCAAAGAAGGTATGTTAAATTATTACTGTTTAATTTCCTCTACTTATGTCCTAAATAATTTATAAGAATAACATTTCATTTCGAATTAATTTCACTTGTTTAGCAATCATATTTTATTCTTGAGAACACATTAAAAGAAATAAAATTGTTTAGAATTCCCCAAACATCTAAGCTTATCTTTATTTGTTTGTTTTTTTCTTTCATCTCTTTTAATATTCTTCTAAGCTCTGCTACAGTTGGTACCAGAAAGAGGAAATACCATCAACTTGTGATTTTTTAACTGGAAATGTTGTCCCAGAGTGGTAATGAAATGTGTATGGAAATTAAGAAAATATTATATATCATCCTCTTTTGTAACGAGATTCAGCATGACTGAAAGCTTGTTACGGTAGAGATGTAGCTTAATTATGACTATTATTCATTCACCTCACATGGATATCATCTGAGTTTTTCTTTCATAAATTGCAAAACTTATCTGTGAAGGTTTATGGGAAGGTTTAATTTCTACTGCTATACCTCCAATATCTGCCTCTGACATTGCAGGTCAACATAATAAAATAGGCAGCATTACTTTCAGAGCCACCTCCATATGAGCATGTTTTGTCTCCTTTTCTCTCTTTGTAAATATTTTCTCTAAACCCGTGGGTTCTATTTTGTTTCCAGTTCTGTCCCTTATCCCACTGAGGGAAGAAGTGGCTGAAGTGCAAGCTTTAAGCACAGCCCTTGTTTACTGGAAACCCCATTTGTGCATAATCTGATGGGACCTGCAGCACTTTGGAAACACAGCCAAGCAGGTGACAGCAGGCAGCAAGTCTTCTTTAGAACACTTTGAAGATTAGGGTATGTAGTCCAGTCCTGTAGACATACCACTCATATGATGAGTAGGAGCAGATGCTATGCTGCTCAACGTAGTTCCCACTGCATGACCACAAAAATGTAACATCCTGTGGGCCTTTCCTCTGTCCTAGCTCTGGGTCCTTGTTCATGAACAAGACAGCATTTCCACTATTTAATACTGGTGTGTGACTATGTTATCATTTACCCCTCAGGATCAGAACAGCTGCTCCAACCACCAGACTCAAGTGAAGCTGTGGTGTTCAGTGCAAGCTCAGAAGTCAGTTTTGGTCTGTTCCATGACCCCTGTCATATGTGAAATTTTACTGTAGTTTCAGTGCTCCTTCTCTTAATGAGATATGATAGTCCTCTCAAGGATGTACAATGTCTAGTTCACAAAGTTCTAACTCTACCCTTTGTGAGTAAAATATTTGATTTGTTGCCTCTAATCTTCACCTAAAAGCTCTGAATTTGTAAATGATTTATACAAATTTAGACAATATTTAGAATGAGAAAGCAGATTAATTTTATTAGTATTTCCTAGTTTCTTTTAATTTTTCCGTATCAGAAAGAGTGAACTGCTATATTCTCAAGCCTGTTTTTTTCTTTTTTATAAATAATTGCTCCCTGGGAAGTCGAAGTCCCACTTGAAGATTTGAAGTTCAGGAAATATCTTAGGGAAGTAGGGTTATAGTGAGGAAGATAATAAATTAATATTTTCTTTCATGTGATAATCAACTGAACTATGATTTTCCATTTCTGATACTTGTCTTATGTGTCAGGATCCTTTTTCCTCTGTTTGAATTGTATCCTACTGCTCAGCACCATAAGCTTCTGGAGATATGTGCAAATAATGCAATTTTTAATGCAAAGAATAGCGTGATGGAATTGCCCTTGCCTACATTATTTCTCTATGGTGATGCTGCCTTAATGCTGCACGGTTTACTGGATTTCATAAACCATTAGTTTTAACTTGATTTCTTCATCAAAATTCCAAGACATAAAAGACCTTAAAGAAAAAATGACCTCTGGTAAAGGAGATCTGTAAAAATCTAAACATGCTTTCCTTTACCTTCCCGGCATTTAGCCATGAGAGCATTTATCTTTTTTACAATACTCATTTAATGTATGAAAAATGAGTCTTACTTATCCTTCCCCAGATACATTTTGGAAAAAAGCAATGGGTGAACATGCTCTAGGAGCCTTGCTTCTACAAAAGTAGTGGGTCATGAACTGCTGTCCTCAGATATCATCTCCAAACAGTGTATACTCTATATGTGTAGATGAATAATTCTTACAACAGCATTTTCCATCAAATTGTCTTGTTAAATAGGAAATTTTTACTGAGATCTACAAAAGTAACAAGCCCAACCCTCTAGCTCTGTTTTGAAAGGCCATTTTGATTAGTACAGGTGAAACTGGAAAGTAAATGCATTTTCAATAACTGCTATAATTTGGCTTTTAATGGATGAATGGCCTGATTTTTTTTCCTTACAATCAGTCCACAAGTTTTCTCACTTTTTTCTTATTTCCCTCCCATTTTTACTTTTGCTATGATAATGTATTGTCCTTTTTGACAAAGAAACTTCATTCATGATAAGGTAAATATAACTGCCTCAATTTCAAAGTGTTATACTGAGAAAGCTTAATACTTCATTTTGTGTCATCAAAACTGAATTGTTTCAAAAAGTATTCCAGTGAATCAGATATCTGTTGTATCATGAACTAGAACCAAGTAGCAATCCAGCTGAAACTACTTCTGCATTGTTCAATCTGTTATGAATTTTCCATAAAGTATCCACTCTCAAATCTAGCTTATTCTCAGCTATATTCAAAGTTTATTAAGAATTAATAACCACTCCCTCCCACTGCTTGTTGCAGGTAATTAAACTTTTTTCTAATATATAGCTGAATTGTTACTCAAATTTGATAAGGAGAAGGAAGAAAAAGGGATCAAAGAAGTAAAAATTGCTATTCTCTTAAGATTATCAATTGTTATGATGCAAATAAATTTTAAATTAATTTCAAAGTTAACTGCTATGACTTTAGAAATGAGAAGCCAACATAGGCTTGGAATGAACTATACGGAGGCATTTCTAGTCAGAGAAAGCTATTTTTTTTTCTTAGGTAGCTCAGCACATTTGAGGCATATACCATTAGTATACAAATACTAGTACATCTATTTACACCTGAGATGTAGAAGAGCTACTTGTGTAAAACATATACATTTTTATTAACTAAATTTTTACCCAGGAATGACTTAATCTACGCTAAGGTTTGTGTTTGTCTAATATCAAAAAACGGTTTTACTGGTGTAAAACTGCATGCGGTTTGAGCAGAGACTTTGAGCTATGAGCTCAAGGGCATTTCTTACTAAAGCATTCAGCTATCCTGTGCAATGGATTGTTTTATGCAATAGTTTATTTTGTGCAATGGATCACTTTTCCTTTTTATATTTAATATACACTCTGTCGGAATGTACAAAATCTTGTAAAATGCAGGAGAAACAAATGATTAAATAAGAATCCAATGCAACAGGAAAAGACGCGGTGGCCATATATAGACTCTGTAGGCACATGACTAGCCTAGGGCAAAAGGGAATCAATATTGTTCCCATTTCTTCCAGAGGGGATTAGGAATGAAGGACAGTTGCAGCATTCTACACAGTCTAGCAAAACACACTGTTGGGAATGATGACTGTATATTTTACATACATTCAATATGCTTTTAGAAATGCTTCTGTTTAGTTATGACTTTCGAATTGTCTGCTGAATAATTTTTCCTGGCTAAAACTGTGGGTAAGGGAGACATACTGTATTAGTGCTGTGGATTGAGGTGTTATGCATATGAAGGAGACCAAAAAAGACTTCCTTCTGGCTTTTTCTGAACTTTTACCCTCAGTGGTAAGCAGACATGTCTTAATGTGAAAATATTTCAGTCCCAATAAACAGCAGTAAAAGAGTGAGTAACTCAGATACGGAATGAGATGTTCAACAATTTAAGAGATAATATACTATTTTAAATAGTATAACTAAAAAAAACCAAAACAAACAAACAAAAAAAACAACCAAAAAGCTATACATCCTTCATACATCCATAAGGAAAACCCAAACCAAAAACAAAACAAAACAAAACAAAACAAAAAACAAAAACAACAACAAAAAAAAAACAAGCCCCAACCTAAAAAGAACAAGTTGAGTCTTTATGGGAATTAAAATTTAAATAAGGACATTAACCTGAATTCTGACATGAAAAGACAAAGCAGCAATGGCTTTAGTCTATATCTAGAAAAAAGCATTAGGAAAATTAGTATTTCTTGTAGTTTAGTTACTTTAGGAGAAAACAAAATCATGACAAATTGAATCATGTTTTTTATTAGAAAAAAAAAGAAAGCAATGTAGTGATCTTACATATTCTACATATGGAATAATAATTAAACAAAAAAAAACAAACAGGAGGAAGAAAATTGCCAATATTTTAATGAAAACTGTTTTGTTATTGTAAGGCTTTTGGATCAGCAAGGGGAATAAATTCATCTAATCTGTACTATGAAGTGTTATATAAAATCACAGAAAGATGGAAATCATGGAATTGATAGAACTTTACAGCTTAAAACAATATCCTTAGCATACTTTTAAATTCCTTTTAATGATAGTCCCTGTAGCTTCTCAGTGTTCATTAAGACATTTCAAATAATTGGTCATGTTTAAGCCTCAATTCTGTGGGGCTTGGTCCTATCCACAGAATGGAATTTTACACCTTGAGAATAAGGGCATAAGCATACATCTTAGAGCCGTATTTTTAAAATATTAAATTGAAATTGCTCCACACTTTCTATCAACCAGGCACAGAAATAATGGATTTGGTAAATTATTACTCTTTGAGTCAGCCTGTTGGACAGATGTCTTAAGTATGGAGGCAAAAATAATGAAACAGGAGACTATAACTGCCCTACATGATGAAATGATGAGAGTTTTAATTCATCATAAAGTAATTTTTATGTCAAAGCTAAAAATAAGTAATCAACAAAAAAGTTACTACTCAGACTTGGAAGCAAATAAAAGTGGGCTGATGAGCATACTAGGTGCATTAAGAATTTTTTGCTGTACAGAGATGAAATATTTGATGTGTTGAATGAAATTAGACTGAAAAAAAAAGAAATTAAAAAATGTAGAAATGTACAAATCAGACAAGATACAGATGAAGGGAAGTTGCAAATAAGAAATAAAACTATAAATACTTTCTATCACCAAGGAAATGGCCAAGCATGAAAACATAAGTGACATATTCATATACATTAATGGTATCTTCGTATACTTTCCTTGTGTGCCACAAGAACAAGAGACTGATAAAGAAGAAAATTAGATCTTCCAGCGTGAAGTAGGAAATCATGGACATACTAAGAACATTTTGTCCAACACCTGCTTGTATAGGATATGCTGCAGTAGTTTGCCCAGAACTTTTTCCAGTTACATTTTGAATACATCCACATATGTAGATTCTAGAACTTTTTCAGGCAACTTGTTACAGAGTTTGACCACTTTCCAAGTAAACTAGTTTTTTTTTTTGTGTTCAGATGGAATTTCATGTAGTTGAATTTGTGTCCCTTGACTCTTGTCATGTTAGTTGGTGCTATTGAGTATATCTCCTCCTCCTTTCCCTTCCAACATATATGATGGGTTGAATTGGTACACTGATAAGATCCACAACCTTTCCAAGTCTTCTTGGCTGAAGAGTCCCAAATCTTGAACTCAGTTTATATGAAAATGTTTCAGTGTCTCGATCATCTTTGTAGTACTGTGCTCCAGTAAATCCATATCTTTCCTGTATTATGTAATCTCTTTCCCTGGAAGAAAATTAAAGGTTTTCCTGAGAGGTTTGTCTGTCTCCAATTTCCTGAATGACTCTAATAGTGTTGATATTGAAGAACTTGAATTAGGACATGTCTTCTGGGTGAGATCGAGATCAGTATCCATAGAGGAGAAACACAAACTGAAAGCGCTAATTGTGTTCCTATTTGTGGAGGTTCAGCTGTGAAAATGCAGGCTATACAGAAAAAGAACCCACAACAGGAGAGTTTTGTAAACTAATGGAAAACAGAACATTCATATGTCTGAATTTTAGGTCATCTTCTTCCAAGAAGCTTGTTCCTTTGTGGTTTTTTGTTTGTTTGTTTGTTTGTTTTTGTTTTTTTCTTTTTTTTTTTTTTTGTATCCTACTGAAGAATGCTCAATTTGCATGTGTTAGGATGCCATTCCCAGTTTAAAAGAAACAAATCTGTCTCTGGTTCCTTTGAAATACGTGTTATAGAGAATATGCTTTTGGTATTTTAAGGTGTTCATACAGCTCAGGAAGTAAGACCAGAAGGGCCTTCAGTAGGTCAGAATGGTTTCATCCTGTAAGGTAAAGAATAAGAAAGGCAAGAGTGATCAAAGGGTTTGCAGCATCAGAGAACTCTGCAGTATTTTGTAGAGAATTGATTAGGTAAGTTATACTGTGGGAGGCAGAGAAAAGCAGAAATAATACTAGTCTGTACGGGAGCTTTGCCAATCTCATCAGAGAGAAAATTTCTCCCTAGCATCAAGTGCAACAATCAGCATAGCTTTCTGTGCAAGGTGCATCAGCCAAGTCACCTGAGAAGGGTTCTTGCTATGTGTAATACAGCAATTCTGTTAGCCCCGACAAGTATGAGAAGTTCAGGAAATTATATTAACCATACTACAGGAAAAAACCTTCTGAGTCCCCTCATGGACTAAAAAGGGGATCCCATTAGGATGAAATCTGTTGTACTGACTGCTTACAGTCAGAAGACTACCTTATATTTTTGTAATTGTTTTGCTGGAACTGATGAGATTGTGCAACTTTGAAATCATGGAAGCCCAGATCATTTCACACATTTATTCTCTCTCCTTTTTGGGTTTCACAGGTTGATGACCTAGCTCATTTGCTCTGAGATTTACACAGTATATGCAGTCAGCAAGAGTTTGAACTACAGTGTAAGTCTAAACCCCAAGCCAGCTGGACAATGTAAGTGCACATAAATAATGGAGATGTACAGTGTGAGAAGAAAGAAATGCTGGACCACTGTCAGTGCATACAAATTTGCCATTTTTCTATGAAGGACTTAAAAAGATGACTTCCATCTATTTCTAAAGCAGCTTTCACATAATTAGGTAATCTGCGTAATGCAATTTCGTGTAACTAGAGGCAATGCTCAGTATAAAAGAAATGCTCGTACAAGCCTCCATCCTTTCTATTCCCCTAAAAATGTATTTTGGTTTTGCACTAAGTTTTTCACTTGGATAAATTAAGAACATGTCATGTGCATGAATTCTAATGAAATGCTTCTAAATACATTCCTTTATGCTATTAAGCACAGATAAAGAAGTAAACAGTTGCTACTTGCAGTTTTCCAAAATAACTGACTGCTGAACTCCTCCACAAAATCTTTTGTTATGTACTATTTGTACTTTCAGATTTGAAAATATCTTTTAAAAGGTGTTCTAAAGCTTTAAGCAAGTTTGTAGTATTTATCTTTTGTTCATTTATATATAATGCTTCACTAAAGAATTGCCTAGGTTTAAAAGGGTTCTATTCTGAGTTTTTAGTTTAATGTATTCCTAAAGAAGTATTTATGACAATGGAGAAAGTTCAAACTGGTTTTTTTAGACCATTCCGTTTACACTGACACCTAGCTGTTTTTTGTCTCCAGAGATAGTGGAATTAGACCCAAATAATGTACTTTAATTTTAAATTCAGATCTGTTGTGAGAACTAGGTCATTTCCCTTGAAAGATTAAGTCTGAGGATTGGAGTTGTGATCTGAGGGCGGATGGTCAATTTGAATTCTAGTGAATTGCCGTGCTAGTGTATCTGATCTCAGTTTTTCAAGAAAGTTCTCTTTTTTCAGAAAAATAATTTACAGGAAATTTTAAGAAGTGCTTCTTTAAAAAAAAAAAAAAAAAAGAAAAAAGAAAAAGAAAAAAGAAAGAAAATAATAGAAATATTTTGAAGATTTCCCCCCCTCGCCCCCTCCAAAATTGGAGACAGAATTTAGATTTGCTTGGTCTTGAATGTGGTAACTGAGGCTATAGAGCAAAATGAAAATACAAGGCTCCCAAAAAGAAAAAATGAATTTTAAGCACATGTGCAAGGGAAACAGACTATGCTTGAAGTAACATCTCTATGCCAATGATGATCCATCTCTGTGCCACAAGAAACTCAGCATGTCATGTAAAATCAAGAAGAGACAGAAAAGTAGCCAGTTGTGAACCCAATGAGACTGCTATTTAGAAATGCTAATTATGACACAGATCTGGTTTTCTATGCAATTATTCCACATTTGTTCCCCAGACTGGGCAAAATACACCCCATCTGGGTGAATACAGCTCATATACATTAGATGGCTAATTCAGTTTCTGTCTGCATGGCCTTTTCAGGCCCTGTGGTAGAATGTCCTATCTAAATGCTGTGTTCTATTGATATATGCTTTATAAAACATATTTGTCAGATGGTAGCAGATTATGATCTATGGCCTAAAAGTAATCAGATTTTAGGATATTTTGCAGGGGCAAGACTTCAAGGGAGATTACTCTTGATGGAGCACCTTTGACAAGAAACCCATTTTTAAATGTTAATTTACATGCTGAAGCATAATATAAATGTTAAAACCTTAGGTGGCCATGGAACAGGAGAAAAATGTTCTCTTGTACTCTGTCTTATTCCAAACCTATACATAACCCCAACACATTTTTTCTTTTTCCCCACAGCTCTGGCATTTTTTGGGTTTCCATCACTGTCTCTGAAATAGCCTAGGGCACAGAGGAGAGTAATGCATGAGAAGGATGAAAGCATATTGCTGCATATCTGAAGGCTGCCAAATTTAGCCAATTAAAAATTCGTTGAAGTTATAATCAGTATTGCACTTTCATTTTTATTAATATTCTTTAAGAAAGATTCTTTTTTTTTTTTTTAACTCTGCAGGAAAAAAAATAAATAAATCATAATTATGGAAGTCCCCCAGACAAATAATTGGACTACAAAGTGAATGATTTTGCACAGTTGTTAAATTGCTTGTGGACTGGAGAGCTAAAGGTCTATAGCAACACACTTGCTAGAGATAAACCATCCTTAAAGAACTGTGGTTTAAGATGTCTCAGTATTCTGAATTAAAGCTTCACTGGCCATTTTCACACTTACATAATTACAGTGTCAGAAGGGGAAAACAGACATAATTTCCATTTTTAGCTTTGTCAGAATCTGAAGAAAATCTCTGCATCACTGAAATGAGAGAATGTAAATGTGTCGACAAGAAGCTGGTTAAAACTTTCAGATGGCAAATTATGCAGAGATATTTAAAAGAGTTTTTATGTGGCAATGTCTGATGGAGGTCTTCCAGCTGGGATTCAGTCAGAATTGGTGGTAAACTTTATCACTGTATTATCAAGTAAAATTTATCATTGCCTCACTGCATCAGTAATTTGGGGATATTACAGTTTCTGTTTTATTATTCAGCTTCCTCAGCTGTGTTCTATGGGTTATAATTGTTGAACTGTTGAAGATCACAGACATTCCCCAGTTACAACCTCTTTATTTTCACTGTTATTTTATCATCTTACCTCACTCCTAACATTACTGCTTCAGAAGTTAGGCATGTTGAGTTTAAACTCAGTGGCATTAGACAGATAGTTATTTACTTTTAATCTAGATTCCATGTTTTAAATGTTCTGAGTTAAGGAAAGAAAAATTCAGGGCTTACATAAACTTAGTCAAATGTGAATTTAAAGTATACTAATGGATTGTCAAACGCTATCCTTACTCTCCTTTTCATTCCTTTTTGATGCTTTTCATTTTTTTATGCCTTCTATTCCCTTCTTCACTTCATCACAACTTCCCAACTCAGCTGCTGACGTAATTTTAATATAAATAATTTTAATATGAATGTTCACTGACATCCATGTGAGGTTAGGGTGCAAAAAGAGTTATCCAGGAAGAATATAGGATAAGACAGGCAGAAACAGGAAACAGCAATAACGAAAGTAAATGACAATGTCAGTTAGATAAGTGCCTAGCATGCTCATGCAGAATCAATTATTCTTTATTTAAGTTACTGATTTAACCTACATGCCCAATGTAGTTTCCTGGTGACTTGCAACATAAAGTCACAATAAATAAGCTAGGACTCTTCAGTCTTAGAATGAGATGAGTTGGGGTATGTGTTAGAAGTCTCTGAAGTTATTACTTGTGGCACAGAAAGAATAGTTTGAGACAGTGGTTACTGTCCCTTCCAACACACTAACCATCAGATGGAACTAGGGAGAAATAAAAAAAAAAAGAAGACATCTCTTCACTGGATAGATTTTAGACTACAAAAGACTTTGTCAAAGGACCTTATTGATTGAAAAGGCTCAAAGAGAACCTGCACAAATACTTACAGAGAAATTTGTTGAAGTTAGTTTAACTATACCAGGCTTGGACTATCCACCAACCTGGAAAATGTCAGAGGTTTGAACACATACTGAAAGTACCCAGTATGTTTTCCCTACTCTTACTCCCACCAGGAGTTCTGCTTGTAATCAGTATTGTGAATTCATGTTGAGCTAGTTTGAAACTCTGGTCTGAACCTGTATGTGTCTGCTTCGGTTCTTAATTTTTCTCACAAACACTTGTATATTTGATTCCACTTCATAGCAGTGAGTCATATATATTGTTCTATTTCATGAACCCATAGAAATGATCCCCACCAAAGTAATAGATTGATGGTAAAGGAATTTCCACATTTCTATTATTAAAATATGTATTAAAATATACACAGAGAAATTTTGAATGCCTTATCCCTGGAAGTGTTCAAGGCCAGGTTGGCTGGGCCTTTAGACAACTTGATTTAGTGAAAGGTATCTCTGCCCTTGGTAGTGGCAGGTTGGAACCAGCTGGCCTTTAAGGTCTTTTTCAATCCAAAGCGTTCTGTGGTTCTTCCAAATTTTTTGTTTTAGTACTCACTTAATCACCATTTCCATTATTTTAAGATGTGCTGTTCTTGTGTTTCCTACTTCCTATATTTAAATACTAATCCTCATAATTGTTCCTGAGGCCATATGATTTTTTAAATTTGTAACTTTTTCTTTCTACCAAATCCTTCCTCAGAACTAACCATTGTCACTAATCTTAAGGGACACTGTCAGAAAACATGCATTTCTGTATATAATGTGCATGACGGAACAGTATTTTTTCAGTACATTGTCTATTACTATGATTTACTCATTTTATTGGGAAGGATTTACATTTACTTCTGTGATGTGCTTACTGCAAGCCATTCTATGATTATTTAAAAGTAACAGTTGTTCCTATGCAACATCAAAATATGGGTAAAATCCAGTACCTTTAACATCAGACCATCTTTGACTTTTACTGACTTGGTTTAAAAACTTTCCACTAAATACACCAACAGCTGAGGACTTTCAGACCAGTCAGTAAATTTAATTAAGACTTTAATTGTCAAACTGACATCATACCAGTCACTGAGAGAGATTAAATATGAATTAACCCGCAGAATGATTCACTCTGGTTATACAGACAGCTATTTAACTTTTGGCTTTGATCTGTCATTGCATGCCAGCATTTTAAAATTGCAAAATAGTAAATAGTAAAAATGAAAGAAAAATACTAATTTAGAATAAAAACTGGGATACAGATACGCTTCAAGAGCTACCTGCAAAAATAAATAAATAAATAAATAACACAAGTAGCAAAACTTACTGCCAAGTGAGGCAACTGAAACTTGGTGCTTTTATTCATGATCTTATTCCCTTTTGACAGGGTCAGCTTTGTGTTAGCATGCAAATCATTCTTATCTTTCTAATTTAATTCCTTTGTAGAGAGAACATGAGTTTTGAGGGTGTACCTGATTACTCTTATCTCTGAAGAAGAGGAGGCTCAGGGGAGACATTGTAGCTTTCTACAACTATCTGAAAGGAGGTTGTGGTGAAGTTGGGGTTGGCCTCTTCTCCCGTGTAACTAGCAATAGGACTAGAGGGAATGGCCCCAAGTTGCACCAGGGGAGATTCAGATGGGATGTTAGGAAAAAGTTCCTCTGAAAGAGTAATTGGGCGCTGGAATGGGCTGCCCAGGGAGATGATTGAGTCACTTTCCCTGGAGCTGTTCAAGAAACATTTGTATGTTGCACTGAGGGACATGGTTTAGTGAGGTAATTGATTGGTGGTAATTGCATGGTTGGACTGGATGATCTTGGAGGTGTTTTCCAATCTTGATGGTTGTGTGAAAAGCAATTGGATTTTCTGGTCTGTCTTGCATTTTAGCAGGATACTTTTTGTCAGTACCTTTGGTCATTTCCCCCCTGCCCCCCACACCCAACTATGTTCCTAATGTGCAGTCCAGCATATTATGTTATGTCCCATGGCACAGAGGATCGCCTAAGGTGAATGTGAATACACTTAACAATTGCCAGAGCTATCTCTTATGTGCTGTATTAACTGATGAATAAATCAGGTCAGTATTAACACCATGAGAGTATTTGGGGAACTTAATTTGGAAACATATTTTTAATAATCACTACCTACTGCAAATATAAAATATTCCCACTGAAAAGAGAACTATCTGTCTTAACCATGTAGTTGTTTTTCTAGAGCTGTTGGAAAGCTGCACTGAGGTATAATATTCTTAGTCAATGGAAGCTGATTGATTCAGCTGTCTTAAATTCAGCATGAATATACAACTAAACAGCTGGACTCTCCAAAAGATGATTTGTGGCGGTGCTATGATCTCTGTGCTAATGTTTTTGCCTGATCCCTGAAAGGATCCAAGTCCGTTCTACCAGCATCATCTTTGGAAGGCAGATGCATAAAAAAAATTAAAAAAACCCACAACTTATTTTTCAATCCACCAGCTAACCTTATATTTCCTCTTAGAATTCTCCCCTACCCCTCACATCAGTGTTTGCTTTTATTCTCAGCCTCTATGTCAATTTGTGGAAAGAAACTGGGCCTAGCAGTGATGGAATACTTCCTTGTTTAATTGAGACAGGATATTATAATTGATTCTGAAAACCCAAATGGACCAGCAGTTTCCCTGTGTTTCATTAGGAATGCTTTGTACAGCTTTTAGCTGCTATATTCATGGGGAGCAGTGGAGGCACTGAATGGGGGAAGGAAGCATTTAATGGCCCCACCTGTTTTTGTGTAAAAGATTGCATGATTACCCATTTACAAGAGCTAAAATGGAAACAGCTGTCCTAGAACAATTTTAAAACTATCCCCTCACTTAACTACAAGAATAAATAAAAATCCATTTCCAGTGCAGAATATTCTTGATACCAGCTAAAGAGATTTTACAAGTTAGTTATGATTGTATCAAGACTTCTAAGATATTCATATTTATCCATGTGCTTTATCTTTTGAAAATAATGTGAGACTTCATGCCAACAAAAGCTAGAAGACATATGTAGCATGGGCAACACATCTCCATCACAGTTCTGTAAAACTACCTAAATGTAGATCTACAATCAGCTTCCCTTGTCACTGCTTTTTTAAGAGTCTTAATAAGACGCTGCCTGTAGTTGATGCCATGGTGCTTCTCAATGTGTCTCCGAGCATCATAAAAGACATTGAAAAAAATATTATTTAGAATGCCTTGAGCTTGGAAGGTCTGTCTGCAGTCCCCAACAACAGCTATCCCATATTTTAAAAGTGTTGCTTATAATGGTTTTCTCCCAGCATGAACAGAAAAATTGCAAACATTAAAAGCTCATTGGTACATCCAGCCTTTGTATTTTTTTGTCTGACTACAGTGCAACACATTTTGCTTTGAATTTTACTCCCAGAGATCCTACTGTCAAAAACAACGGTGGACATTTGGGGAAAAATATTTCTCTGAAGATGCAAAATAGGCTGATGCAATGACTCATGTTGAGAATGTTATAGGGCTATCCAAACCAGTGTGGATAACCCAGAAATTTTAAGAGTAAAAAATCAACTTTCTTTATGAAAAAAAGTGATACTCAAATGCTCTCATGGCACTTTTGTGGCAAGATTGGTGAATTTTCATACTCCATACTAGTAAGGAACGGTCAGTTCAGGAACTGGAGAATTTCAAAAGAATTTGGAAACTTCTCTGTTCACAATGTTTCCTTCCAATATTTGAAGGGATATATCCATATGTATAAGCATATACATGTATATGTATAAACAGGAGAGGGCACGGCTGTTTATGAGGGTGGATAGTGATAGGACAAGGGTGAATGGTTTTAAACTGAGACAGGGGAGATTTAGGGTTAGATATTAGGAGGAAGTTTTTCACCGAGGGTGGTGATGCACTGGAACAGATTGCCCAAGGAGGTTGTTGATGCCCCATCCCTGGAGGTATTCAAGGCCAGGCTGGATGTGGCTCTGGGCAGCCTGGTATAGTGGGTTGGTGACCCTGAACATAGCAGGGGGATTTAAAATAGATGATCATTATGGTCCTATTTAACCCAGGCCATTCTGTGATTCTATGATAATCCCTCTTTTGCTTCCCATAGAGTGAGAAGGCAAATAAATAGGATTTATTTGCAGGTGTACCGTGTTTTTATACTTCACTCTCTATAGGCATTTTATTTCTACTTGATTTATTTTGTCTGACTCTCTGACCTTTCTTTTCATGTATTTCTTCGTTAGCTTCTATTTAATCTGGTCAGTCTGATCTCTATATCTCATTTTCAGTACCAGACATACATCATGTTCCTTGATATTTTTTTTCTACCTGAAAAATTACTAAGATTTTCATCTTTCAGGTAGATTCCTCAGTATCTAAAAAGATTAGAATTCATTAAGTTTGTCATTTACTCAGTAATTATGGTTACAAAGTTTCCTGGACACACATCAGACTTAAAAAGTTACCTTGGAAACTTTTATGAAATACAACTTAGTTAACAGGTTAAAAAGGTATTCAAGAAAACAGGCAGAAAGAAGCAGATACAGAAGCTTTGCAGTCTAGGTCAATACATTTAACCACAAAGAATTTGGAAACAGTAAGGGAAAATAAGGTCTTACAGAAAAGGGGAACGAGGGGTGGGGTTATCTGTTATAGTGCTAATCTTGAAACAATCTATTTAAAAAATAGTAATAACAATGAATTCTTGAAAAATAAATAGTGGTCAGATGACACTTAAAAAATTTCTGGCTCTGAATTATTTGATCATTTCTGTGATGTGTGGGCCCTTCCTGGCCTTTCAGGATGATAACGGGGGCATTTCTGAGTTTGCTTAGTGCTGCTTTGCCAGTCGTTCAGTCAGTTCAGTGAGTTCAGTCAGACACTCAAGGTCTCATTCCATCTGGGATACTTCATCACGCTACAGAGCGACAATTTAAAAGCAAACTACAAAACCTCATCCTTGTTTTGTAAAGCAATGTAAAAATAACATGAAGTATGGTTTAGCTCAGGTAGATAATATTAAATATGATGTCCCTTAAAAGCCTACAGAGTTTAAATCATTGTAACAGTACACGTTATAATAGCTTATAATTCTTTGTGAGAAATGATCAGTACTGCTCTTGACTATGACTTGGAAAACAAAGTTCCATGCTTGTGACATCATGTGAGCATTAAGAGCGTGTAAATTTTCATGCTCATCTTGGACACGAGAGACAAGTAAGTGGTGAAAAGGGTAACAGGAGGTTTCCTAGTGGGGCTCATTTATTTTTTCTGCTTGTATCTAATTTTCCTTTTTACTGGAGGTTACTTTGAAGGATCCTCATTATGCTTAAATGTGTTGTTAAATGCTAATTAAGGAAAGATAATAGCTTGAACTTTTAAACTAGTTCAGTAATCAGAAGCCTTCAGCTAACATACATGTTTGTTTCCTCTCCTAAACTAATTTCAGATTGTAATTTTTTTCCCGGAAGATTTTTCCTTTTTTTTTTAATTCTTTTTTTTCTTGGAAACTACCTTTTGTCTGTTGTTCTAGTTCAGATGATTACAATTTGGTATTTCAGTGAATGGAAACTAATATTCATTAAACTATTTTGTTCTGCCATAATAAAGAGCAACTACTGCATGGCTTCACCAACCACTAAATGGCAACTGTCCCACAGCAAGGCTGTGATTATTCTCACAATACAAAATCCATCTCTTATGCCCAGCTTAATAAATGAATAAAAGGAAAAACTAAAAAATTCTGAGTCCTGATACAAACGATTTCCTATCTGATTCGGTAGATCTTGCAGTATTTTAGCAAATGAGTTTTGTTTTCTGCACTTTGCATTTCACATGATTACATGCTAAAAAACACCACAGAAATACACAAGGGCTGAAAATGAAAGCAATAAGAACTATAGAGAATGGAGGAGATGCAGATATGCTCACCACTTCTAATACTGTTTTCAGTTTTAGGCCCCTAACTACACGCATGATGTTGAGCTGATCAAGTGTATGCAGAGAAGTGCAACAAAACTGGTGAAGGGACTAGAAAACGGGAGTTATGAATAGAAGTTGAGGGAATTGGGGTTGCCTGGTCTGGAGAAGAGAAGGCTGAGGGGAGAACTTGTTTATTTCTACCACTACCTGAAAGGAGGCTGTAGCAAGAAGAATGTTGATCTCTTTTTCTTGGATGACAAGTAATAGGAGATCAGGAAACAGTCTCAAGCTGCACCAGCAGAGGTTGAGATTAGATATCAGGAATAATTTATTTATGGAAAGGGTTGTCAAGTATTGGAACAGGCTGCCCAGCAGGTGTTGGAGCTGTCATCTCTAGATGTGTTTAAAAGAGGTATGGGCATGGCAATAAGGAGCACAGTCTAGTGATGGGATCCAGTAAGTCAGGTTGATGGGCTGGACTTGGTAATCCAACCTATGATTCTATAATTCAGTATCACATATCCCAGCACCTGTATATCAAAACTGATGATCCCTGAAGAGGTGAACAAATACCTTATCGACGTTCTGACTGTGGTGCATCTTGTCTAGAATCTGAAGCAGAACTGGGTTAAAAATTCTCGTGAAGAACTTTGTAGAATGTATCTCAGTAGGTAAACTTTATTTTACCATATATGGATTGCAAAATGAGTTCTACACTCTAAACAAATATTAGCAATGTTTATTTACTCTTGAATCATTGTTCAATAGATAAGACAGACTCACAAGTAGATTGGAACTGTTAATTTAGTCATACTTCACTGTCCTCATAATTGGAGTAGTTGAAGGAGAAGCTTATCTCTGTAAAGATAAAACTGTATTTTTCTGACTCAAGAAGTATTTCAGAACATGTGACTCAAATATTTCAAATTATGAGGTGTTACCAGTTCTCAATGGAAACAGAGGGCAGTCTGCAATCATACTGTGCCATGCATTTCCTAGAAATAACTCCTGGCCATTTATGGCATTGTCTAGTTTTATTATTTTCAGAGAAAAAAAAAACACAAAAAAACGGGTTGATGACATATTTACCACTTATTTACTTAAAAGGTGTGTTCTCTTATTCCATGACAAACTGGCATTGAAACTCAAAGCAAAAATCAGAATTTGGCCTGCAAAACAATAATATGACGAGGAAATTGCCTTGATTTTAGATTGCAAGTTTATTGGCTTATGAAAAATGTTGCTATAAGTAGATCAGAATGGATAGAAAGTCAAGCTGTTAGGATCATTGGCTGAAAATAAATCTCTCAATCCCAGACACAAAGAAAGTTGTTGTATTATCTCTTATATATCCTTTTATGCTCTGCAGTTGGCACATAAGGAGACATAGTGTATATAGGAAAAGGAGGCAAAGCTTATAAATACCATCGCAAGTCAGTGAGGAGTACTGACAGGTAGGTAACGTAAAGTTAATTAAGCTCAAAATTCTACTGATAATTGTTACATTGGTTTCTAGCCTTGCTGACTGATGAGTACCGTACCTGTATGCAGCCATGGCATTTCCCTTCCTGGGCAGAAGTTAAAACTTGTGTTTTGTTTTTGTGTAAACATACATGCTTGTGAACCATAGTAAAGAATGAAAACTTCAGAAGACCAGGTACAACACAGGGAAGGTCAAATCAGCTGTTCAAGCTAACTTGCTATTGCATCTAAGTATTGACTTACCTTTTGCTTCACCTACTAGTTAGCTCCAGGTCTTTCCACTATAATTTCTGTAAAACCTCATTAGTGTTTGAAATAGTGGTCTTATGCTCTACATGTTTATGCTTTAAAACTTGGTCAGACACCTTACCTATTTAACATAGACTTTGAAACATACATTCATCATACCTTCTAATTACTGTGGATCTGGCCTACATCAGAAATATCTTAGCTTCTTCTATCAGCTTCTTACTGCACACCATCAAAATTCATCATTTCTGTAATGAGATTCAAATTGTCTTTACTCAACTCCCCACGTCTTTTCTAAATCTCTCAAAAATGGCCACCATAGCAGCATCCTGAGATGTTAATAAAATTGCCTCTCAGAAGCATCACTATATGTGGATGTATGTGAAAGCTTCGATATCTATTCCACCCGTTATGAATTATTTCCTTCTCTTGCACTCTAGTGGACGTTGGGTGATACATATCCTGTTTGACCAACCTGATCTCCTTCTATGATCTAGTGACCCATCTGGTGGATGAGGGGAAGGCTGCTGATTTGGTCTACCTAGACTTCAGCAAAGCCTTTGACAATGTCTCCCTCAGTATTCTCCTGCAGAAGCTGGCAGCCCGTGGCTTGGACAGGTACACTCTTGGCTGGGTAAGGAGCTTGCTGGAGGGCCGGGCTCAGAGAGTGAATGGTGAATGGAGTTAAATCCAGCTGGCGACCGTTCACGAGTGGTGTTCCCCAGGGGTCAGTGCTGGGGCCTGTCCTCTTCAATATCGTTATTGATGACCTGGATGAGGGCATTGAGTGCACCCTCAATAAGTTTGCAGATATGACACCAAATTGTCTGGGAGTGTGGATCTTCCTGGGGGTAGCGAGGTCCTACAGAGGGATCTGGACAGGCTGGAGAGCTGGGCTGAAGCCAATGGGATGAGGTTCAACAAGACAAAATGCCACTTGCGGCTACAACAACCCCAGGCAGCGCTACAGGCTTGGGGCGGAGTGGCTGGAAGACTGTGTAGAGGAGATGGACCTGGGGGTATTGATTGATGCTCAGCTGAACATGAGCCGACAGTGTGCCCAGGTGGCCAAGAAGGCCAACGGCATCCTGGCTTGCATCAGAAACAGTGTTACCAGCAGGAGCAGAGAGGTGATTGTCCCCCTGTACTCAGCACTGGTGAGGCTGCATCTCCAGTACTGTGTTCAGTTTTGGGCCCCTCACTGCAAGAAAGGCATCGAGGCCCTGGAACGTGTTCAAAGAAGGGCAACAAAGCTGGAGCACAGGCTATATGAGGAGAGGCTGAAGGACCTGGGAATGTTCAGCCTGGAGAAGAGGAGGCTCAGGGGAGACCTCATTGCTCTCTATAACTTCCTGAAGGGAGGTTATGGTGAGCTGGGGGTCGGCCTCTTCTCTCGTGTCATTAGTGATAGGACTAGCTGCAGTTTCAAGATAGAAGGACTGCAGCTGTTTCAATCTGCGGCAGGGGAGATTCAGGCTGGACATTAGGAAATATTACTTCTCAGAAAGGGTGGTCAGGCACTGGAATGGACTGCCCAGGGAGGTGGTGGAGTCACCGACCCTGGGGGTGTTCAAGGAATGATTGGATGTTGTGTTGAGGGACGTGGTTTAGTGGGAAGTATTGGTGATAGGTGAACGGTTGGACCGGATGATCTTGTAGGTCTTTTCCAACCTTGGTGGTTCTATGATTCTATGATTCTATGACATAGAAAGAAATAACGTATGTGGAACATGAGAAATAACCAGTTAGTCAAACCATTAGACTTAAAAAAGAAGGATGGGTGAAGGAACGGGGCTCATATCAGTGACTCAAGTTACAGATGCAGATACTGTGCCTTAAAGATTTTAAGCTCCTAACTTTAAAATACAACTTTTACACTTCTGGCATGAGAACATGTCATAACTGTATTCTTGTTAAGAGCATCATCAGAATTTTCTCAAATATGGAAGCAAAAGTTGTTTCCCTGTGGGATGTGGCTCTCCGATCAGAAAGGGATTTGGTGTTGAGGGCTTGAAGGGGACACCTTGCTGCTTCTTCCACAGTGTTAAAGGAAAAAAAGATTCTCATGGATATTTCAGTTAAACTGATTCACACAGTGATCACCTCCTTCAGATTATTACCTGAACTAAATTAAGTGAAATGCATTTACATCATGGCTGTTCTTTAGCTCCTGTTCATGGTGGAGTCATTCTCCAGGCTATTCACAGGTGATACGTGGTGAATATTTTACTAGCATTGCAAGTACACAATATGTATCTTGTTATTACTGCCAGTATACCAATAGTCAGATTCTACCATCACTTCTCATTCCAGAAGAGTACTTTATTATACCAGGTTTTCTCCAAATGTTACTGAAGACTCTTTTGGGGGGGGAAAAAGTCAGTATTGTTAAGAGTAAAAAAAAAAAAACAAAAACAAAAAACTTGACTCCTAGTGTTCAAATGTATCTGTAAATTTAACCTCCTTCATAAGATAATTTGTTTGAAGTAATATAAAGCTTGGCAGGGAGCCAAGCTTGTTCTACTGGCAGATAATTTCTTTCTCTGGTTATTAGATTTTTGTGTTTGCAATCATTTCTCATTCTTCTAATGTAATGCCATTTCTTGACAGACCACCCATCATCATTTAATTTCGTCTGCTGGGAAAACTACACCAGTCTATTCCACTTCAATGAAGGAACCATATATCACAATTTTTTTAACCCCAGTATACAATCAGAATTGATTATGCTGTAGTTCTTACCATATACTACTATGCAAGAATAAGCAGACATTTTTAAAGATTAGCTGCCATATTTTTAATTAATCTTTTGCCTTCCCTTATAAAAAATTTCCAGACAGCTGAACAATATTGTTTTAAATGTGATGTGCAAAACTTGAGTGGATATGGTAAATCCAAAGATAGGTTGGATTACCCAGATAGCCTGAATCTTGCCAAGTTGTCTTGCAGTACTTATATTTGAAAAGGAAAACTCAACCATACTGATTTGCGAAATCATAACCTAAATTCAGTTTACAATAGACTATTCTAACAACAGAAGAAGTGAATAGGGATCATCTGTGCTGAATTTTCTAGTCACGAATTGTCTGTCAAAATGCACGTTACGTTACATAAACCATACATCCATTACATATGTAGTTGTGAACAGTACAATATATTTGGCATGATCATGAGTGTAGGAGTATTAGCAATATGGTTAGGGAAAATAAACTGCTTCAATCCTCCTATGGAAAATTCTGCTGAGAGCTGGAATCAACATAAATTTGAAAGTCATTTTTTTATCAGTCCAGTCTCACTTCTATCATTGTGCTATGCACAATTCACACCAGTTGCAACACAGAAAATTTTTTTAGCTATTAGGAAAAAATATCTACTGTGAAGAAATTCATATTAGAGTAGGTTGTCCAGGCAGTTCGTGCAGTCTTCCATGACTGGCAGTATTTAAGATATACTTGGACAATATCCGTTGTCTAGCATTGATCTTAACCCTTTTCTAAGCTGGCAGCTGGACTAGATAATCTTTTGACAGCCACTCCAACTGAGTTATTCAATGGCACTCTAATTTTTTAATCATCTAATGTTTTTGGATGAAATTGGAAACATGTTTTAATGGGTTTCTTCACATTGTATCTGTCAAACTGTATTCCCAGGAAAAAAATTACATTGTTCAGAAAATTTTCAAACTGAAGTTCCTTGATAACATCCGAATCAAATTCCAAAACCTGAGCTCTTGAAGAGTCTTATACCATATATGCAGTATTTTTCAATATACGATCATTTTTCTGACTTCTATTCATTTAGCGGAAATTGGAGTAAAGGTTTGTCTCTTGCCAGTTATTTCACAAAACATCAAGGACTGCATACTTTAATTTGTTCTTCATGATTCTTGGAAAACATCCTTTCATGGCCAGGGGTAGAAAAGACTTCTCTGGCTCATAATGATCCATAATTACATTTCTGCCTTGAAGCAGTAACTTCATTTATCCTCGATTTAGATCCCATATTCAAGAGCATAACCAGATATTTCTATGGGAGTAAAATGAAAAATAATGCTTCCTAGAATCATGCTTTTATTTGTATAGAATGTTTGCGTGCTTTTTTTCTGCTTTTATTTTCTGCAAATAGTGTAGTAAAATTAAACTTTAAGCCAGTATTGGAGATAGCAACAATTTATTTTAATTCATGAATACAGTTATTCACTTTGCAAACATGATTCTCAGAACTTAGCTCAGCAGTTAAGAAACTTAATCAAGGTCTTGTAATTAATTCCAAACTAACAGTTGCAACAAAATATTATCAAGAATAATACACAGAAGTCCCTTACTGAATATTTTTGACTAATCTGTATGAAAAAAAATAATACAATCATAGAGGGAGAGGTAGGAAATTAATATATTGGGGGCTATTTTATTAATCACTGCTTCCATCATATTTGGGTAGATATTCTTTTTCAAGTTATTGAAAGCTTTGCCAAAATAAGTGCTTGGAACATTTCTGGAGAAGGAAGGTGTAGACAGGAGAAAAGAGATGGAATTTCTTATAAGGTATTGAAGAATAAAGCATAGTGAGAGATCTCTAGCCTATAGCCTATTTTTTTAATTTTTTCTTTTTCTCTTTTTTTTTTCTTGTATAGCCAGCAAAAGTTCAATTAAAGCTTTTGTTTGTTTGTTTGTTTTTAATGCTTATCACTGAACTATTTTACTTGTTTTTTAATTATTATTCTTTTTTCTTTTAAGTATATGAATATTTTAAAGCTCTGTACATAGAGTACAAGGATCAACTTGGGGTTGAGAGATGACCATTATTACATTCTTAAGTAAAACATTTTTTATTGAAAACTAAAACACCCTAGAATGTACTCCAAGTGTAGTTAGCATAGTTTCAAGGCTTTCATGAGTCTCACTCAGCCTTCTGGAGTGTGTCAAAAGCATGGATCATATGAGGAGTCTAATTATTTATCTGAATCTTGCTCTTCAATGCTTAAATTAAAAATAAATAAACAAGTCTTACCATAAGAATTCTAAGGGAATTTGTAATTGGATACATTTACAAGAAAAATTGTACCAACAGAATGTCTTGTTTAGATATTTCTCTTCCAAAAATAGAATAACCATTTTATAGTTTCAATCTAAACTACACAGAAAAAGGTATCTACAGCAAGACAGGTGTGATTGCAAAACTGAAAAACCCTTACTAGCTTGTGAAAATATTTCTAAAAGAAAAAAAACTTGCTGCAGGCTGAAGAGGAAAACAGATTTCCTTATTTCTCACATGATGAATGAAATCATTCCTTGTATTCCCTTGCCTTGAGTTCTTTTTACCTTTCCTTTGACCTTCCCTTTCTGCTTCCCACTCTTTTTGCTCCTGTTTCAAACAAGGTTTTTGTGTTCTTATCCTCTAGGTAGAGAAAAAAAATCCATATATCAATCAATTCTATATTTTGTATGTTAAATACGAAGTAAATATTTATTTTTAGGGTAGGATTTTTTTTTTTTAAATTATTTTCTTTTCCAGTGATTAAATGTAACTCATCCTATTTTGGTTTTGTAATTCTTCCCCTGCATTCCCTTCTACTGACAGTGTTTGACTGTTCAGCACATTTGTTTTTCTGTTAATGTAAAACTTTGGTTGCATAGGGTTGAACTTATTTGGGTATGCTGGAGTTCAGTGAAGATAGTCTTGAATACTTCATTGAGCAGTGAAAGTCTACAGTAGTTATTTTAACTGACAGCTCTTTTTTTTCTTTTTTCTTTTTTTTCTTTTTTTTGCTGATCTTTAAGGAAGACCTTATACTTCTCCCAAAATAAACCCTAATTTTTTCTTGATCTGATAAAAGCAAACTAGGTTTTTTATTATTCTTGTTAAGTGACAATATTTTTTGATTCATAGAATTATATTAGAGGTCTTACCTCTGCATATCTTCCACACTCTCTCTCATGACTATTTCTCTGGCTTCTTATATTCCACTGTTTTGAGGGAGACAGCATTTCAAAAAAGATAACCATATTTTGCTTTTTAGCTGTTTCTTTGCCAAGTTGCCCTTATTTACTGATACATTACTTTGTTGAGCTGGTTTTTATGTTTCATTGCAGCAAGCATAGCGCTTTTGCTTGAGGCATAACTGAAGCTAAACTTACTGAAGAGCACAATTGTGTGACAAGTGATATTTATGTACCATCTCCTATCGTAGCTGATATTCTGTGTACTAGACAGGCTATACATTTATGCCTGTGAAGGTGTATGAAAAGAGAAAGTTGGAGAGAAAAGTTAACATGGTAAGAAAATAAACATTAGGTGGGGGTTGGCCTCTTCTCCCAAGGTAACAGCAGTGGGACAAGAGGTAATGGCTTCAGGTTGCTCCAGGGGAGGTTAGGATTGGATATTAGGAAAAATTTCTTCTTGGAAAAAGTGGTCAGACATTGGCACAGGCTGCCCAGGGAAGGGGGTCAATGTCCCTGGATGAGTTCAAGAAATCTGGTGATGTGTCACTTAGGGACATGGTTTAGTGGAAAAGATGTTGATGGACTAATGGTTGAGTTCAGTGATCCTAGTGGTCTTTTCCAACCTTCATGATACTGTGATTGCGTGATTAATAGGTACCATATTATTTTGACTGCGGTGTCAAACTTTTTGTGGCTAAATAGGTAATTTGAGAGACAAAATCATAAACTGAGTGAATGTACGTGCATCTTGGAATGCATAAGCTAGAGCTTACAGTGAAATTGTCACTTATTCTTTCATTATATGTTTTAATTATGTAATATATATAATACATGTTGATGAAATAGTTTTCTGTAGAAAGTAATATCTGTCAAAAGAGCAGTAGTAGTGCACTTAGTAGTGTTCTTTGGAAAACTGGAACATGAAGTTCTCCTGTTGTTCTGTTTCTGTTTGGCTGGTAAATTAGGTACTATGTTGACTGACCTTGCTTTGAATGGCTTTGAACCAACATGAAATAGCACATGTTAATACAGGAGAATGTAGGTCCCATAAGAAAAATCCAGAAGTGCTAGCAACTCTAAAGTGAATCCTATCTCCGTGGATTTAATACGTAAAGTCTTTCCATCTGTTTTCACCAAAGAAATTAAACCAGGCTTTTATTTAAAAGCAGATGTAGAAATGTGTAGTGAAAGATGAAAGAAAACTGAATTACTGTAGATGATTCCATTCTTAAAGCTTATGGTGGCAAGTTCTTTCATATTTGAGAATGGACTTATTAGCATTTTAAAATAAGAAGCCTTCTAAGCAAGGTTTTATTATTCAAATTGGGAGGCTTTAAGGATCTAGGGAAGCATATATTTAATTGGATTAAATTTTACTTTAGCAGTTACAGAATACATAAAATGTGTTATCTCCATATTCGGAAGAAACCAGAGCAAGATTTACTGTAATTTGCATTTTTGACCTTAAAAAACAAAACCATCTGAAGAATTCTACCATAAGATAAAATATCACAGAAACTTGCAAATATTTTATTAGTTTGAGTAACTTATATTCTCTGCTCCAGTCCCATCTGACTTCATATCAGACTCAGCCTATTGTTTCTAATATCTAAGTTTCCAAGTATTAACAAAAGAAAAGAGCAGTTCCATTAGGGCAGGGAGCATTCATTTTTATCCTTCACTCATGTTTGAGTAGTGTCAGGAAACACCAGTTTCAAATGAGGACCCACTATGCTATGTACCTCACCAGAAAATTTGGAGAATTCACAACATAAAATGTATACCAAAGACAATAAAAAATAAAATATGCAGGAGAAAGAATAAATTTTGGCAGGTGATAGACCTTCAAATAGGACACTTCGAGCACTCATTCTACAGGAAAGCAAGTCTCTTTCCTGCGTAAACTTCAACTGAGTTCAGGTACAGACATCATTACTCATCTACACCGGTTGTAGATCCCACTTACTTATTGTAGGATCAAGAAGTTAGCGGTTTTCCTTGAGTGTGCAATCTTCCAATAGCAAAGTTGCACTTAAACTCAAGTCTACAGTACCATAGAGTAGTGATGATAACACTAAGCCATTGCTAAGTTCTCCACCACTCCTGTGAAAGTTCCAGTGTATGTCAACTCCTGGTAAATACTGCAAAAGCAAATTTTTACATATACCTTTCCTCTGCATTTGAGCATTCTGTAGCTTTCATTTCAGCAAATCTTCAACAAATGATTTGGATGCTAATTACTTTTAAAAAATATATATTTGTAGTTAGTCTTTAATTTTGCAATCTTTATATCCCGCCTATAATTCTAGATCCCATCCCTCCAATTTAAATACAGGTGTGTGAGAAACACACTCAAAATCAAAAATATCTAATCAGGAGAAGATCTTCGTGAAAAACAGTTTATTCAGTATTGCAATAATGGGTGCACACCCTCCACTGACAAGGGAGAAATTGTGCACCTAATGAGTGAAATCCACTCCACTGCATACCCTGGTTCTGATGCAGGTAATGCCTCTCCTGGCACTCATTGATTGAGCATCTCAGGCTCACAATCTTCCCAAAACTGTTGCTTCAGTACATTTCCATACAATGTCTGTTACCAACCCAGTGTTTTTAGATATATTCTGTACTTTTTATGATGATAGGAGGACAATGTTTCCAAATATTAGCACACTCATACTATACTAGAATCTCCCCTACCCTGCCTAGTTACATTACCTACCCTACATACAGAAATACTGGAAATTTCCACTGCAAACACTACCTCTCACAGGTGGTATTCATTTTTTGCTTTGTAGGTCTGATGTCCATGACTCTATGATCCACCTGTTATCCAACCATATTTCACTTTTGTATTTTTTAACTAATTTACCTATACAAAATTTATGGTAAATTTCTTTCTCATCCTTTTTTCTTTTGGTCACTACTGATATGCAAGTGCCATCCATGCCTAAGTGCACCTTCAAAAAAACCATTTGAGTTACTGTAGTACTTACTGTTAGGGTGAGTGACACATCTTGCATCCTATGAGGATTCACCATTACTCTCACTTATTCTTGCACAGTGCTGTGTCAGAATAAGTTCTTCATAATCAAAATATCTCTTAAAATATCTAAAATATCTTTTAATCTTGAGATTAAGTTGTCTAGATAGTCAAAGGAAAATTCAGTGCTTTAGGAGGTGATTCAAAGTTAGTTACTTAAGATTATATGCTCAAAACTTATTTGATTACAAAGTATTGAATTCTATCCAGATTTTATATCCAATGATATTCTGAAAATTGGACTTTGTTTTGGGAATAATTTTTCAAAACATTTAGACTACTATTGTGCTGAATAACCTAAGCATGAAAGGGGTTAGTACCTAATTATTTTATGTACGTTCTCATTTTCTGCAAACGGAGATATGCATATCTCAAATAAATGGTGGGAATAAGTATACAGAGACAATGAGAGGCTCATTCAAATAATTAGCATCTAAGATTTAGTAGGACTGCTGTTTTTGTTGAGCATTATGAGGCTACAGTGCAGAAGCTGCTAACCTAGCCAGGCATCTTCCAGACCAAAGTGTTTTCACAAAGCATAGCATAATCCATTAGTATTACAATCAAAATATCCAATAAGGAAGGGAATAGGCTTTTATTGGAGCTAAATGCAACAGGGATGTTTCATGGGTCTTTGCTTCTTGCAGGAACCATCTCATTCACAGCCAGATATCTTGACTCCTTGATTTTCAATAACCTCCATTCTTCACCATAATGTCTTTGCTCCTTTTAGTGACTTTTATATCTGCTGATTGTGGTTTAAAAATAACCATGGAGTGTATGATGCCCTATCACACTACAGGAGATAGTTCTGATGTTTTGCTTTAGTGTTTTGCCTCACAAATCAATCTCTTCTCATTTTTATTTACATTGTAAGATATAGATTTCTCTGTCTCTCTCTGCCTCTCTCTCTAGCCCTTTTTTCTTTTGCCTAGTGCCCATTTCATGCTACTCAGGGTATGCGTGTCAACAAATATTTAGTATCTATTCATACAGTTGTTTTTGTTTGTATTTGTGAAACAGAATTCTTTGAGGATGACTGAATCCTACTACCCTACTGTTGAGAAAATTGATAATGAGAAAACTTTCTAATTTCCCTAAAAACATATGTGTATCCACCTGCAAATCACCCGATCCTCCACTGAATTTTACAATTTTGTCTCATCATTTGTGGACCAGACAAGATTAAATGGATTTTTTTTCTTGAAAATCATTTCATTCTTACATGATTTTATACTTACTAAGCATATATGAGCTGAGAATATCTGATATTCTTTTATTCTCACATGCTTCCAGTTTCTCACACCACAGACTACATTAGTGTAGTAAATTAGTAATCCACTTGATCCATTGTGTTTTCTGTTTCCTTTTTTTTCTCATTTTAATACTTTTTGTTTTGTAAATTTAATACATAATTTTTATTTACTTTCCATTAATTGGATTTTCTGATCTTTGTTCTTCTCATCAATACATTATGTTTTGTTACTTTTATTATTGTTATTATTCTCTCACTTCTACAATTTTGCTTTATCCAATGATTTTACTTCACTTTTACTTCACTGCTAAGTGACTGCTAAGTGACTCACAGTTTAAAGTGACTGCTAAGTGACTCACAGTTTATTGGGTTTTTTTAACATTTTAAAAACATTTTTCTTTTTCTTTTCTTTTTTTTTTTTTTTTTTAACAAGAAGAAAGAATGTCACTGCAAGTTAGATTGAATGCAGTATTTCCCTTATAACTGCAACCAGCTCAGCCTATAGTAAGTGACAAAATAGTAGGTAATTAGGTAATCTGAAGAGGCAGTTATCAGCACAAACATAAGCATTCAAAGAAACCTCAGGATGTGTTTGAATATTTTTTGGCACACTCTCAGATCTGAGGCCTTATTTTGAACTTAAGAGCAACAACTCCTGACCCAAAGCCCAGTTCTTTGAAATGTGAATGTGCACACTCTCATTTTGTGTGTGTAATTGCTTGTAAATAATTGAATGATTGTCCTGATTTTTCTAGATCTTTTGATATTACCCAGTGGCATTTTCACATTGCCTGGATACAGAAAAAAATGCAAGCTTCATTTACTTGCAGATTGGGACATTTACACGCTACTTAGATCACACAGGGTTTCCATCTGCAGGAAGGTTTCTTTAGGAGGACAGTACATTAAGTGTAAGTATTATCTTAATGTGACACTCCAGTGTTTCAGAGAGAATGGTAGAAGAAAGTGAGGTAGCAGGGGAACAATACTTTGCTCTGGAGAACACTGACAGCTGATAATGGTGTCATCTTCAAAGATGCCTCAAATCAAGTACTCTAGAAGGTTATAACTGCCAAATAGATGTTAGCACTGCTGCAATGAAAGGGAAATAATCATTCATTTAAACACCGGTAAAGTGCGGCTGTCAGATCTGTAGATCCAGTGTCATATCCTACATCAGAGTGTATTTGACAAAATGCAGAAAGTGACTCTGATTCGTCAAGCAAAAAACTTTGCTTATGTATTCACAGCTTGTTGATGTAAAACTTATTTTCATGTCCCTGCTGAGGGGGGAAAAAAAAAATGAACTCCAAATATCAGGACGAAAATACTAGGAAAAGTAAAGAATAAATCAAGACTACTGATAATAAGTCAAGTCAAACCGTTGCCACGGGAGTCTGCATGGGTTTCAAAGGACATTTCAACTTTAAAAAGAAATCTCTGTGGATTTCTAGATAGTAAGTCCCATACTTCTTCCTACACAGTCCCCAAGCTATAGTCCTTACCCCCTTACCTCACATCTCCCCCAGAAGAAAACAAAATTCCTTACTAAGAGGAGAGGAGAGGAGAAGAGGAAAAGTGAGGAGAGGAGAGAAATAGGCTTAGTTCAGCTAGGAGAGACTTTCAGAGATTATCTAATCAAATTTTCTGGCTGCTTCAGAGCTAAACAAAAGTTGCATCGCATTATGGAGGGCATTTTCCAGATGCTTCTCAAACACTGACAGGCACAGGGCACCAATTACCTCCCTAGGAAGCCTGTGTATTTGACCATCTTCATGGTAAAGAAATGTTTGCCAAGTGCCCAGTCTGAACTTCCCCTGGTGCAGGTTTGTACTGTTTCTGTGCATCCTGTCATTCGTTACCAAGGGCTCAGAGTGTCTGGTTTTGCACAATAGAACTGTGCAAAAGAACTTAAAGGAGTTTTGATCTGATGCTGTTATAGGTGCTCTGGACACCTCTGTTAGAACTAGTGAAGCCAGTCAAGCAGATGAAAGGAGATAACTGGAAGTTTAGTGTGAATGATCAGGTTATGAATGCAGTGTTTTTCAAACATCATAGCTAATTTCATTCCCTACAGGTTACCCCATGATTCAGAGTTAAAAGCTCTAATGTGCATTTGATCAATTCTAGTTTGTCACTTGGAGGAAAAGCTGTCAAACTGACATTAAACTAAGTTCCTCTCTATTCTAAAGTACAAAAAAAGTAACACTTCATATAATTTGAGGATCAGGTAAAATGAACATGTATCATAAGGAGTGATGTAAGTGAAGCAGTTCTGAGAGCAGATAATATACAATGGGACGAAATAACAAATACAGATAAATTCTGCCTTTAAGTAGACAATAAAAAAGACCCACAGCAGCAATAAAAAAATTCATTTTCTTAATGAATTTCTAAAGATTTTACAAAATATGTTTTAATATTATGGATCATGCTTCTGTGCTTTAGCGTGTCACCTTTGCCTGACAGTTACACTGCTGCAGGGCCTGGGCAAGGTGAGGTTACGTGAGGGGACAGAGCAATCCAGAGATAAAGAGGGGATAAAACACATTTGACAGCAATGCCCAGCTCAGCCATGTACTTGGTGAGCCAGTCTACCCTGTGACTTGAGTAATGGCCTGGGCAACGAGATGGAGGGCCAGCAAGTTTGAGAATTATACCAGCATTCAGAGCAGGGCTCCTACATAGTGGGAACTGGACAAGCTGGAAAATATAGACTGAACCTCAACGAAACTTAGCAGAGGCACAGTTCTGCACCTGGAATACCACATAGACCTGGCTGGAAAATATTGTTGCAGCAGAAGAACAAGTGTTTTTGATTGAAAAGTAATTAAACACAATTGACAGTGCGTTCTTGCATTTAAAAAAGGAAGGAAGGAAGGAAGGAAGGAAGGAAGGAAGGAAGGAAGGAAGGAAGGAAGGAAGGAAGGAAGGAAGGAAGGAAGGAAGGAAGGAAGGAAGGAAGGAAGGAAGGAAGGAAGGAAGGAAGGAAGGAAGGAAGGAAGGAAGGAAGGAAGGAAGGAAGGAAGGAAGGAAGGAAGGAAGGGAGGGAGGGAGGGAGGAAGGAGCGAAGGAACGAAGGAAGGAAAAACCATGCAAGTCCTGGGATGTAAGGCTGTAGCCCACATGGTGAGGAAAAAGGTTCTTCCAATTGGATTGGCACTACAGAGACTGCATCTGAAGTATTGTATTTGTTTTTGGATCCTCTGTACAAGAAAAGCATTGACGAATTGGAGTCCAAAGGAGGGATAGCAACATGGGGAGCCAGATGGAATGTGTGACATAAAGAAAAGGGTAGACAGGGTGAGAAAACTGAGTTTGTTCCTCCTGAAGAGGTAAAAAATTAAGGGCAGGTATCACTGTGGTCTCCAATTACTCAAATTGAAGATTCAAAGAGGAAAAAGTTAGGTTTTCTTGCAGTGGAAAGGCAAGAGGCAATGGACGCAACCTGGGAAATTCTGACTTGAAGTAAGGAAGAAGAACTTTATTGTGATGGCAGTCAAACTCTGTAACAGGTTGCCCAGAGAGATTATGTAATTTCCTTCCTTGGAGATTTTTACAGTTCAACTGGAAGTAGCCCTGAGTAACTGGGTCTAACCAGACCAACACTGAGCAAGAAGGCTGCTTTAGATGACAAAGGGTCCTTCCCATCCTATCTAATTCCATGGTTTTGTAGCTGATCATAGTTCACCACCTGCACTGATGTGATACAGAGACCTCTGAGGCAACGTAAGGCTTAGTGTATTTATTTTTAATGAATTACAGTCATCAGAAGAAACAATGATTCATTCTTTTAGGTGACTCAGAGGGTTGCATTATATAATAAAATGGTATTTGTTTCATTTGTTTCAAGTCACTTCAGCTACATATATCATAAATACAGCAATACTGACTTGCTATCAGATTCCCCTGTTTTGCGAGTATTTAGAGTTATTTTAGATATTAAGTAGAAGATCAATGCAAAGGCAATTTTGGAGACCTAGTTTTTTAAGTAATACAACATCAAAAATCAGTATCTGTTCTAATTCTTAAAACAAACAAACAACAACAACAAAATAGTGCTTGCAAAGCACTGTATGAGAAAATACCTGAAAAAAACTATTGACCCTTCCAATTCATTTCTCACACACACCTGTTTTGGCAGTTGGGCCAATGACCTCCAGAGGTCATTCTGTGATTCAAAATGTTTGAGTGCTCTGTATAATAATAATAGTGATGGAAGGAAGGATTCTACGCACCGCATGCCCTGTAACACAGCAGAAACTTTTGTCTTGTATCAGCCAGTCTGTGCAGGAGAAGAGCAAAAAGAACAGAAACAGATAAAGGTGAGAATTTACACTTTATCTGATCTTGACATTCATAAGTGAAAGGTGTGTAGATTTTTTACTGATGATACATTGAATAATAAAAACTCAGAAGAGTAAGAAACTACAATCACAAGGTAAAACAAGGTAGAGTGAAAGGGTTCTGAGTCACCAAGTCCATGGCTTTCTGTAAGGAAAATTTTGATATAATCCATTCAGAAACTTAAACAGGTTTAAAAGATTTCTGAAACTATGCTCTTCAAACTTGAGCTGTTAGTTTGATGTCGCTTTTCTTCAGTGTTTTCCCAGGCAGAGCCAAAGATTTCCTTGTGTCAATTTCTACATAAGTACACACTCCGGTGCTTGGTTTAGTATGATTAAATAGAATTTGATTGTGACTGAAGCTAAATTTCAAACAATGTACACCATGCTCATCTATTGTGGCAGTTCATAAACAGAAAAGCTCTGCCTTCCACTGCTTGGATTTGCTATAAGAATATTTATTTTTATTTTTTTTTTAAATTAAAAAAAAAAATACAAAAAATAGATGATACACAACATACAAAGGCAATGCTATGAAGGCAGCTGAGTTTTATAGTTTTTCTAGATGCTACTTGGAGTGACCGTATCAGTCTTTCATATTCCCTGATTTCCAGCCCTACTAGTAAATTAATGCTGAAATTCTATCTATTTAATTACAATGCTTCTATGTGTTTGTCAATGGATACAGCATTATCCTGTAATTACCTGCTTTGGTTGAACTGCAGTGGGTTCAATCCAGCTGCTGAAATGGGACGGCACCACTACATAGAAATGGACCTGATGCACCACACGGACTTGAAACTCAGGCAAGTTTCTGCCTATGACATGACAAAACAGTAATTTTCTTCCCTTGATGTTTTTAATCCAATGTTTCCAGACAACAGATTTACGAGCAGCTACTTACAAAGCTCAGTGTCTCCATATTTTGCCTTCGTGAAAAAAATAAATTATAATTGATATTATAATTTTCTAGTAAAATAGTAAAAAAATCCTGGTTTGAAAAGAAGAAAAAAGGAAAGTCCTCATTCATCAAAGCCTGTATAATTTTTTTAAGCATCCTGGTAGTGTTATTATCCTCATTTTTGCCAGAAATTAAGCATATTGTTCAGTACTTTGCTGAACTGACCCTGAGTTGTTTCTGTAACTTATACAGAAACATGCACCTTTATGTATATAAATCTACATATTCTTCATTTACAGAGGATATGTTACTGAAAAATTCTTCAAAGAAAGCTCTCATTTTAAGAATTCATTATATCACATATGAACAATAGTATACTTTCTTTGAAGGCCCACTTGTGAAAACTTTCATTTTGCAATTTGAGGCCATAACTACACTAAACACAAGGATTTGAAGATAAAGAATGCTTCCAGAAACCATGATAAATCTCCTTATCTCCACAAGGGACACATTTACTTGACTTTTTTGTAGAAACTTTGAGGAAGTTGTTTAGCCTCAAAAGTCATTTTTTAAGTAAGCATTTGGACATTGTCTAATGTTGTACTGAATCTTAAGTATGTCTTTGGCCTTAAAAAGTAAACAATTTTTTAAAAAATTTGTTCATATATTAACTTCTGCCAACATAACCAATGTCTGATCATACACTGATTTGCATAATTATCTGAGGGATAAACAATGCTCTGACATCAAACAGGAAGCTGAATTGCTGGGACATTAATTTTTACAGTTTTGCTGTGAATAGGTGCAGGTGTTTTTTGTTTGTTTGTTTGTTTTTGTTTTTTCCCCATGGAAACTTTAGAAAAATGCAAGGAGTTTTTATTTTAAGAATAAAAAGAGATGTTGAGACCATAAATCTTAAGATGATGCAGTTTTCCTCATTGATTCTACAATATTTTTCCAGTCTTTTAAGCCCTAGCAAAATTGTAAGATTTTCTTTTAAGCTAACTTTAATAGTCTTACACCTTCACTATTTTTTTCCTGCTGAAAATTTTGATGTTATGATGGCTTACTTAGGAGAGCTTTTGTGACCAGTTTGTGAAGGTGGTGGAAAAAAAAAAACTGTTTTCCAATGGAAAGGAATCAAAAAGAAAGATTAAATTTGAAGATTGGGCTACAGTAGATTAGCAATTAGTTTCATTTGTGCTTTCTGCTTAGCTGTGCAGAGATTTGTATATACACACTCTTGGTCTTATTGGAGTTAGTTTAAGGAAAAAGACAGTGTTGACCACCTTTAATTATTCAGCAATAACTTTGGCAAATTTATCTGCATCCTTCATAAGAAAGAAAATAACAAATTGCCTTTCCAGAATAAAGGCCAAACACATTTCTAGCAGATCTGGCATATCTTTTCACAGAAGTCATTCTGTTAACTCAACTGTAAATTTCATCCCAGTATTCATTTCTTTATAGTCCATGATTGAATAATATCAAGCCGATTTTAAGAATGCTATTGCTCGATAAGTACAAGAATCTAAAACTTCCTTCTGTTTTGACACATTAGAGAACATTACCAAAATAGTCATTACTTTTTCATTTCACCAGTAAACTCCCATTACCCAAGGCCTATGAATACTGAGGCAGTTGTAAACAACATGAGCCCAAAGAGATCATGTGTCATATGAGCAGGAGAATTAAGCCACTGCAGGGATAAGTAGTTAGCATAGGCTTATCTTCTTGCGTTCTTCATTTCATTCCAGTGAGGCTGAAAATAATTTGGCTGCTTGGGTAGACAATGAAAAGATGTCAGTACCATTTTGAGAAAATATCTAGTTGTGTTCTAGGTGTGGGGAATTTCTTGCATAGAGTGTAAGAAAAGCTGCCTTTATGCACTATCATATCTAAGCTGTGCTTAGCCTGCCAGAATGCTGGAAGTTGTGCCTGACATTCTTTTAACTCTACTCAATAAAGAATTGATCCTCAAAAGTGAATGACCTAGTGATGCAGCACAGCTAATTCAGATCAAGTTTTCTTTTCCTGGGAAATAACTGCTGAAATTCCTCTTTTGTCACCTTTTCACAACAATGTTTTGAAGTGGTGCTTAACTGCTGAGGGCAAATAGAATATCTTGTACACTACATGAACTTTTCATTGCAGGCTATTTTTAAGTTATCAAAGAAACTCTGGGATCAACTAGTGCCCCTCTCTCATGTGCTATAGTCTTCCCCCAAATTAACTTTCTTGAGAGAGAACAAAGAATTTTTTTAAAAGTCCAGTTAAACTGAAATATGTCATTAAGGGAAACTCCGACATCCTTGGTTGAGTGATGGTTGGGCTGATTATTGTCCCTTTTAGCAGTATGTATCATATTTTTATATGAAATAGGTATGGCTGATCATTTTCTAGTTGTAGCTAGCTATTTATTGGATCTCAGGCTTTTGTCAGTCTGACAAAATAGCACTCCTTTTCCTGGGATTTTTGCAGTTATTAATATATCCCTTGGTCTTCATTTTATCAAGTTAAAGATCTTTGAGGTTGTGGAGAGAATTAAGGTTAGGACAATTTTATAATACTTAAGTAAGTCTGTCCATCTCAGTTCCTCAACATTGTTTGGGAACTGTGAACACATGTAAACAAATCACATCTCCAGGCAATTTGTTTGTGTTGCTACTAAGACCTAAAGGGACTTGATCTTTCTAATACAGTAGAAAATTTTCTTACAGTTATGCAGTAAAGGATTTTGTATCTTCTTTTGAAATAGGAGCACATGTTCAGCTGATTATCTATCAAGCATTTTTAATCCTTTTCAAGATTTTACCATTTTTACAATCTTTGTGGTATCCATAAACAACATCCATAATTTTCCTCTTTCTTCCAAGGCACTATTAAAAATATCAAATAGAATAGAGACAGAAACTCAGCCTTGCAAAGTAAAATATGCTCTCTAAGAAGATTCACATTTATAGTTGCATTTTGAAACCTAGCAGTCAACAGAGTTTTAATCTAGTTAATGTCTATAATGTTCATTTGCTGTTGGCTGAGCCTCATTATTAATACTCCATATCTGCAGAAAAGCCCAGAAATGACTTTAGCAATGAATAGTTCTATTAACCTTCCATGCTTATACTGATTTTCAGGTTCACAGAAGCCTCCTATAAAACTTTGGGCATCTTATATAATAGATACCGTTACTGAAAACACCTTCATTAAACCAGTGTTCTCATAGAAGAAACCGAATTGGTTTGATATCTATTTCCTAGATGATGAAGAATAGCAGTTTTTTTATTAATACTCTTCTGTACTAGCAATTGTGTGATTGCTCTTGGGTATTCTGACAGGCCTTTGAATACGTAGCTCTTCCCAATTGCCTATCTGAACTGCTAGAAAGCAGTAGCCGAACAATATATCTCAGAACTTATTGCATTGTCCTAGTCCTTATGGAAATTCAGCATAAAAGATAAGAGAATCTCACTGTATTTTTGAAATTCTAGGAAATAGACTATGCAGATCCACTGTTGTAAGGACAACTATGTTAGACTGTTCTATATTGCATCCTGTTCAAATGGAAAGCAATTTATTTTGATATGTTGTGGTTTAAGAATATTTTAGTGTTTTCCCAAACCAGAATGGTTATTGGAAGAAAATGTTAAATGGAAATAGTCCTTGGTTATTTTTACTTTCTGTACCACCTTACCCCGTAAAAAACAATCTTGTTTTAGGATAATTTAATTTAATTATTTTTTTTTTTTTACAGAAAAGCCCCTATCACTTTTTAATCTACTGCCAAGTTGTTCTTCCTTGCCCATTTGCTTACCTTATATATAGTGTTTTTTAAAGTTCCAAGTATGTAATCTTTATGAATTATGAGATGTTTTTCTCTTATTTATGAGTTTTCTTTTTTACTGCTGTTTTTATATTTTTACTTCTACCTTCCTCCTTGACCCTTTCAGTGGGATATTTTACATAATAAGATTGTCATTCTCTGCAGTATCATAGTTTGCTTTAAGCGGTCCTAAAGAGATTCCATTTTGCATTTGCTTTGGCTTGCTACTTTCTGTTCAAGTTGGAAGACTTGGAATTTTCTTCTGCTTCCAAAAGTGGAATCTCAAATTCCATTTTTCAACAGTCTCAGGTGGCATAGTTTTATTGTACCAGAACCTTCTTATTTGTGGTTTCTTTCTGAAATGAACATGTTACTGTGAACCACAAAGGCAGTTTCTGTAGCCTCTGGAAGTCAATGGTCAGTTAATCTTCATTTCCACACATAAGAATTTTTTATGACTTTTTCAAATATGAAGCTGCTTTACCATCTATATCTACAAAAATGGTTTTCCTTCTGCTTCAGTGTAATGGCTTCTGGAGCAATTTTTCAGCCATCTCACATTTTTGTTTAGTTTTGCAAGCACTTGGTATTTTCTAGGGAACTTTGAAATTTCATCCACACAGATAATATTAAATGAAGCAACACATTACAGATAGTCTACTGCCATACCTTACTTTATTAGATCCTGAAGTACCATTCCAGCCTGGCAAAGCCTACTAGAGTCAATTCAGAAACTGTCAAAAGTCTTGGGAATGTGTTAAGCTTTAGCTAGTAATCAGTGAGTACAGGGACATAAATCTTCTTAACCATATGGAAGGCTTTATCTAGTGGATTCTCATGCTAGCCAAATATTCAAATGAAGGTTCCTTGCTTCCTTGAATTATGGCTTTCAACTAAGAAAACTGAGTTGCACCAGCACACAGATGCTTTGAACTGTGGCTCAAGTGTGTATATGCATGCACTGAAGAGACACTTAGAAAAAATTTTAGAAGCGTCTTTTAATAGCTCTGGGATGATAGCTAGGGAATCACTCACTAAAGAAAGGCAAAATTGCTGTGACCTTTCAAAGCCTTTAAACTGCCTATAAATTCTACAGAAATATTAATTATTTTATGAATCAATAATAACACACAGAGATATTGTGATTATAATGCTGTTATGACTGGAGATGAGAAAATTCCAGATATTTTTTTCAGGGATTCAGGAGAAGTGAAATCAAAACATTTTTCTGTTTAAATGGTAATGTAAAAAGTGATTTTACTTTTAAGATAAATTCAGCAACAGAGACAGGCATTTGTTTTCCCATTTCCAGCTGCTTAATGATTATCTTCTTTACATTCTATTTGCTGTCAAAATAGACAAGCCAAATAGGTTCATGTGACAGCACGGGTGTTCAGAAAAATGCAGTGTTACAGAGGTGGAACTATGATTTATTAGCATATTTGGACACAGAAAGCTTTTCCATATATGCAGGGATCTGTAGCTGAGGACTGCATTCATGCATAAGATGAAACTGATATAGTCAATGATTTATAGTTGTTTGCTGTCTACAAAAAATGACCTTGTTAAGTTAATTAATTAAATGAAACTGTTATCTTTTCAGTTTAATGAAAGTATCAAAGATGAGTCTAAAAATTTGTAAACATTTTATGGAAACAGATGGTCTACTTCTGTAAATAAGGCTTTGAATAAAAAAATTGGAGAGAAAAGTATATTAGATTTTTCCATTGATCTTATTATTTATCAAAGCTTTGAAAGAAAGCCTTTGAATGATTACTTCCAGGATTTTGGGAACTACTATCATAGCAAATGTTGTTTGATTTTCACTGGCTTTTATCTTATTTTTTGTATGTTTTCGTACCTCTCAAACACAATACTTTCATACAATCAAGACGCATCAGATACTGAAGCAGTTATGTTAATGGGAGTAAAAATTAAAAATAAAAACAACTGCTAAATATGTGTAGAACATCTTATGCTACCCATGAGAATGCACATAAAATCTTTACAGAAAGAAATTTTAAGTTCTTCTTTCATCTATTATATATCAGAGAAATTTAAAAACATAACATAGTTGCCTTTAAAATCTTTTCCTTATACACACCCATGCATTTCCTACTACTGTTCATGGAAACTGGCACACACCTTTTATCTGCTTTTCTCCTAGAGGTTGTTGAAAGAGACTTTCTTTGTCATTTACTGAGGTCACAAATTTGTGTATTAGCTTCTAGTCTAGAGAAGTGTTTCTCTTTCCACTTTGAAGGACCCTCAAAGAGTTCACAGTTTTGACTTAGCAGAGGGATCATCATAAACCTGATGTCAGTCTAAAGGCATGAGATTATGAGGCATGAGTCTTTACTACTATGGAAGTCCAGAATTAGCAGAAATTGGACACTGATGGCATGGTTATTGGTGACCAAGAGCACAGGCAAGGAGTTGATTTGGATGGAAGGCATCACATATGCCTAATATATGCTATTGCCTTTGTTCAGTGCTACCAAGGTTGTTTTTAAAGAAATAAACTGCAGGGAACAGTAGGGAGTATGACTTCTTCTGAGGGATATTAAATACCCATGGCTATCCTATTCATTGAATACATACATACAGTGGAGTATCTGAATAGCAATACTGCTCATCTGCATGTCCTGAGCCACAGATGCAAAAGACTGGGCCCATGAGGTCTCACACTGAAGTAGCCTTCTAAGGTGGCCATAGGTTTGGCAAGGTCATTTCTCCTGATATAAAAGCTAATTGCTCTGGGACAAATTTTAGGGATTGGATGCAAGTGACTTACTTTCAAGAAAATACAAATTCTCAGGACTATTCACATCTGAAGGATTGCAGCCTATTGCTGATCAGCTCATCTCTGGAGGGTAGTGAAACTTCTGGTGCTGGTAATATACATGCAGAACAGGTCTGAGAAAGCAAAACCAAATTCACGTGCCTCCAATAATGTAAATGTGTTCTCTGTACTACAGAAGCTTGATCCATTTCTGAGTCAACTATTTAGAGTTGAGTTGCATGTGATGATATCATTACGGTCCTGTTGCTGGCAGTGGAGTGTTTTTTCTGGAGATTTTCTGAGGCCTACACTGGCACCTTATGCTCCTTCTCACACTTCAGAGTTCACTGATATGCTTGGATGTTCATACTGGTGCAGCGATGTCAGGGCAGATGCTGAAGACAGTTTGTAGTCTGGGCATGTGTACAGGGTATCTGGGTTGCCATGCTGCTGACATGAAGTTGCTAGCTGGGAGTGGTCTCACTGCAGCAGTGCTCAGGAGCATCCTAAGAGAATGGTGAATGTAATACCCAGATGTAACTGCAGCCTGCATTTATCCCTTGTTCATCTTTATCTGCTTTGCTTTGCTGTCCTATGTTTACCTTCACCTAACCCAGTCTTGTCAGATTGCCAAGAATTGACATTTCACATCCATTTCCAGTGGTGAGGGGCCAGGTTCTTCATGAATATTTTAGTCGGAACAAGAATTTTATCCCCTGATTGGCTCTTTATGGGTGACAGGTACATATCTATCCCTTAGTGACTAAGATGAGACACACTATCCATTTCTGAGCTTCACAACGATTGACTGCAGCACCAATTAGGCAAAGGCATTCAGCTTTATTCTGCATATGCTCTTCAAGGGCAACCTGAAATACTATACTCTTAATGCTATTGAGCATATGACTTTTGAAGTTTTAAAAATTGAATTGTAAATTTAATTTCCTTAATGCAATGCTATTCTGTCACAGGAAAGCAAATATTCTTCAGAATGAGTTTATGTAGAGGTTTAAAGCTGCCTCATACATTTAATTTGAAGTGACCTTGTTTATGCTGGGTGGGAAAAAAAAATTTATTATGTGTTTGTTAAACTGCGTCTTCATGCTCAGCATTACAGAATTGTTGGCCTCTGCATCCAAAGAATAATATAGGTTTTATATGAAGCTAGTGAAAATCATACAGTGTTTCTATATATATTCTCTCTATATAGATATATTCTATAGTATTCTATATAGTGTTTCTATATATTCTATATAGAATTTGACTTATTTTTAAAAAGTAGCTCATTTTTCCTGTGTTTTGGTGACCTAATTACTACAAAAAATTGTTTAATAGACTGAAAACAATGCCTGAGAAACACTGAAAATATTTTGTTTAAATAAACACCACAAAAAGAAATAAAACTTTCAAGGACAGCGCTGAGTTGTTGGAGCATCAGATGTGAATGTGATTAATGCTTTCTGAAACAGCTTTATGTAATGTACCTATCTGAGGAGACATTTTTATATTTTATCTTTCTTTTTTGTCAATGTAACTGAGTCTTTTCTTTCAAATTTTGGTTTATTACCTGCTAGGCATATTTCATGGTGCCTTTTAGTATCACTGGTGTGGTCACAATGGCAGTTTGATTTTAATAAGTTTGAAACAAGCACTGCCGGTCTGAAGGTTAGCTCTAAGCATTATGATTTAGATCAGACTTACTTAGTATTATACCATGAAAAGAAAACAAGACATGGCCTCAAACCATGACATTTAGATGGCAGTTTCAGAAACTGAAAGACTGGAACTTGGCAGGGTGGTGTGCGATTTTAATTCTGCCTGATTTAACAAAAAGGTCACTTTGTAAAATTTTAATCGGAATTTACAGTCCTATTTCAAGTTACCCATAACTCTTAGAAGGATGTCCCTTAGAAGGAACACCTTGAGGTTTTGTCAAGGGAAGCTCAGGTTGAGTATTAGGTAAAGGTTCTTTACCTGACAGGCAATGAGCAGGCTTCTTGGGACAGTGGTCACAGCCTCAAGCTGCTGAAGTTTGAGGAGCATTTGTCAGTGCTCTCGGACATAGGATTTAAATGTTGAGTCGTCCTGTGTGGAGCCAGGATTTAGTCTCCATGACCACTGCAGGTCCCTTCCAACTCAGGATATTCTGTGATTCTGCGATTCTATGTTCAGATGCTAGTTTTAGTAAAGACTGTATTCTGGATTAAAATGTGTTCTTACTTTCAATATTTTAATGTCCAAGAACATTTCTGGGGGAAGAGAGAGGGGGAATGGAATTTTTAACCAATAAAATAAGAATTTTGGTTGTTCTTGTGGCATGTTTATTTCCTAAATTGATAGAGAGGATGGATATTGACTTCTTCAATCAAGAGGCAAAGATGAACATAGATTGCATTGGTTAAAATCCTGTGATTTAAAAGAAGCAAAAATAACACATAAAGCAACAAAAGTTAACTACAAGATATTTCTTAATCTGGATGGTCCATCTCAGCTTTGTCTGTAGATCCCTGCTTCCAGTGAGTCATTTCCTTGCTCTGTTGTGAAAGCATCGATGCTGATGTTCAACAGCATTATGATCTGTATTTGCCATCTCATAAAGACAAACCATCTCTATATTAGTTCTGCTTCTGATTGCACCTCTTTAAGTTGAGCTTCTGGATAAATTAATCCTGCTGTGTGCACAAGCTGCAGTCAGATGGCATTTGTTAACTTTGCCATTGATTGAATGAGCAAAGAGAATTTTTGATCAATGGCCTACAGCCCTCCTTTGATTGCCTGTTGGTACCTGACTTCTGGCATTTATTGGTTCCTCAAACGTTCTGACCACTTCACCTTACTGATTTTTGGAGAGTTAATGGTGGCTGTCAGATCCTAGAGGTCTGCATTTCTGAAGAGTAAGAAAGAAGTTTAGTTGATGTGACAGTTGATATACAATTTGTCTCCTTTCTGACCAGTCCAGCCATCAAGTTATATATTATATTAAAAAATCCATGCTGTAATAGTCTTCCTGTAGTCTCAGACTCTTGACACTACAGCATCAGATGTTGTAAAAATATTCTCCCAACAGTGTTGATAAACACATCAGCTAGCTCATGTTAAGGTATCAATCAATCCCTGATGCCTGTAGTTAAAATTTTCTGTTCCTAGTGCTAGAAATTATGTGCAAAGCTAGCCATCATTGACTTCTTATTGCCAGCTATGGTGTAGCAGTAACAGCCATCTGTAGATGCATACAGACTGAGGCAAAACAGTTGTATTAAAGGACATTTGCCCCCTCTGGAGCTTTTGTCTTCATGAGACATCTTCCAAGCAATGCATGAAATATTCATTTGTACTGGAGTTATCATTTGTATGTGTCTCCTTATACTTTACTCACAATGAAGCAGTGAATATACTGCTCTGTATTTTCTCTCTCTGTGTTTTGTCTAATACAATCACTATATTTTGAGTTAAAAGATTACCTTGTGCTAGCTCTTTCCTTTGAACAGTTGATTTGTGGAGATTAGAAACTCATTAAGCATTCATACCCAATGATGATGGGTGTAGCCTGTGCAATCAAACAGACAGATTTCTGGAAACGTGTGTAAGGTACAACATAAAACATACTTAGATAGCAATTGAGTGTAAATATTTCATAGCAGAAATCAGGTGCCAAGTTTGAATGCTTCCATCCAAAGAACTGCCTGCATTTTTCAAAGTAATGTCTCTTCAACAGAACATTCACAATTTAAAAATAAAATCAACTTTAATTCAGTCCTCCCATGGAATTCTTAACTTACATATTTATGCAAATGTATCCTGTAACTAAATTAGATTACTCACTTCACAGACAACAAAAACGCATATACTTAGAAACTTGTCACACTAATAGTACTAGATTGCAGATTATCCTCTAGGCTAGCAAAAACAAACCTGATTTAGTGTTTTGGGGTTTTTCTGTCTTTTTTACTTTTTGTGATGTGAACTAGTAATATAATTTCTAATGAAGATATGTCCTCTGCAGAGGACAGAGAAAAGATCATATTCTAAACAACTTATAGCTACCCTAAACTAATTTCCTTTTCTTCTGCACTGAGACAATATTTCTGCTTGTAAACTGAGGGGAATTACAAGTAGGTGTTATGCCTTGATCTAATGTAATGTAATAGATAGCTGGATCTCCCTCTTGTAATGTAATATCTGCATATCTCTCTCTCTCTCTCTTTCTCTCCACAATTATGTTTAGTATGTTTAAGAACATCTGTATATATATGCATATGTAATAATGAAAGTGGCACCTTTGGGTTCCCATACAATCTGAAGTCACACTGAAACTCTTAGGATGATTTCTGTCATGATAACTAAGTTTAACTCAGTTTACTATAGATGTGTGAACTGGTTAGGCTGCTCCTACCCAGAAAGCAGCCTAAGAATATAAGTCTGTATCTTATCTAAACTAAAGTGAAAATTTGTTTGAAGTCTGTAGTGCAAAACATGATTTATGAGGCAGGACAGATCCAAACTGTTGTAATCACTGCTTTGAGAGTGCTACACTCAAGAAATCAGACTTCACTTCCTCAAGCAAAAGCTAAGCATTTCCTAAGTGCCGACAATATTTTGCAACTGTCAAACAAATAAAATCTTTAGGTCAGAATTCTCTAAAAACTCATGTCTATTTTGGCTCGAAATTTCTCAGCCTGGTAACGTTTCTGGATTTTACAGAATCACAGAATTGTAGGAGTTGGAAGGAACCTCTGGGCTTCCCAAAAGTAGGTTGCATAGGAAAGCATCCAGGCATGTTTTGAATATCTTCAGAGAAGGAGACTCCACACCCTCTCTGGGCAGCCTGTTCCAGTTCTTCCTTGTGTTTGTATGGAAATTCCAGTGTTGCAATTCCAGTGTTGCAATTTTTCCCTCTTTCACCATACATATTTTTGTTTGTAAAGCCTATTAGATTGGGTGACTTTTCTATATGTTGGTAGGATCAGCTGTACCTTAAAGTATTCATGCTTCAGCTATTGTTCATGTACAGAGAAAGGTTAGTCTGAGATTATTTTTTTTTTTAGTACAATCACCGAATACCTAGATTCCTGGTTCAGTCTGATATTAAAAGAATGTTAAGATTTTCAGCAAATTGTGCTTTGGGGTCCTCAATAAGGACATTTCAATTTCTACATAAATGTTATCTCATGGTCATTGCAATTAAATTGTAGATTCAGCATGCATGAACACAAAGGAATTTCACAGTAAAAGCCTGTAAATTAATGTTCCCATACATCTGAAAATTCTGTTGTTTTAAGCAGGAGCTTTGTGGAATTTAGTTCCTCTACAGATACATTTCTTGGGAGCATATTTTCAAAATGCTTCTTTACTGATAATTAAAATTTGAGATTCCTCTGGATTTTCTTTTTATTTTTGATCCTGGTCTTGTGCCCACTTACATTTTTCAGATTGATATATCATAGAATGGCTTGGATTGGAAGGGACCTCGAGGATCAAGTTCCAACACTCCCTGTTGCAGAAGGGGTTGCCAACTGCTAGATCAAGTATCAGATTAGGCTTATCAGGGCCCCATCCAACCTGGCCTTTAACACCTTAAGGAACAGAGCATCCACAAACAGGCAGCTGATTACAGCACTCCACAACCCTCTCAGTGAAAAACTTCCCCTGACATCTAATGTAAATCTTCCCTCCTTTAGTTTAAAACCCTTTCCCCTTGTCCTTTCACTTTCTATCCATGTAAAAAGCTGATTTCCCTCCTATTTATAATCTCCCTTTAAATACTGGAAGGCTGTAGTGAGGTCTCTCCACAGCTTTCTCTTCTCCAGATTGAACAAGACCAGATCCTTCCACCTGTTTTCATAGGAGAGGTGCTCCAGCCCTCTGATCTTCTTCATGGCCCACTAGGCTGCAAGCACACACTGCTGGCTCATGTTAAGTTTTTCATCTACCAGGACCCCTAAGTCCTTCTCAGCAAGGCTTCTCTCTAGGATTTCTTTTTCCACCTTGTATACATATCTGGGGGTGCCCTGACCAAAATGCAAAACCCTGCACTTTGCTTTGTTGAATCTCATTAGGTTCACATGAGTTTATCAAGGTCCCTCTGTTTAGCATCCCTTTCTTCTGCCCATATCAACTGCACCAGTCAGCTTGGTGTCATCAGCAAATGTGCTGGGGATGCATTTGATCCCATTATCTATATCACTGATAAAGATGTTAAAGAGTACCTGTACCAAAACAGACTCCTGAGGGACACTGCTCATCACTGGCCTCCACCTGGACATAGAGCCATTGACCACAATTCTCTGGCTGTGACCTTCCAACCAATTTCTTGTCCACCCTTAAATGCATATCTCTCCAATTTAGAGATGAGGAGGTGGTGGGGGACCATGTCAAAGGCACAGCTCGACAGACACTGATCACTCTGTAGTATGAAACAACAAAGGTCACAGTGGAATTGAGACTAGATCAGACATTTTATTTCTTCAACTATTTCAAATTCTAGGGTAGTTCAAAAAAAGAACAAAACCTGTGTGTTTACTAACATCAGAGAATTTAAGTCCATGTTTTAAATCTCTTCCAATTCAAAGTATATCTCTGCATAGCTTAAGCCCAACTACAGTGACTGCTGCACATCATGTGTGAGAGTGCAGCAAGGATAAATCACTTCTTGCAAAGTGAGTCACGCTCAGACAACAAACACAGCGAGAGCCCAAACAGTGATCAAAAGGCAGTGTGTCTCAGTATAATACCACTCAGCAATTCCAGGCTGCATTTAGCAGTTTAGAAATGATAATGAGAGGTGCAGAAATGCACTGAGAGTGCCAAAGACTCTCTTTACACTCTCACCACAGCACAATATGCTTCTGGTGACTAGCACTACATAATTTAATCAGGAAATATTTAGTGTTAGATCTCAGTAGTCTTATGAAAATACCATATGCTACTGAAAAAAGAAAGGAACACTTTGCTGATAGTGTTTTTTTCTGGTGGGTTTCTGTGAGTGGGGGTGAGGGAAAACAGGAGAAATGTGGTATAATGACCATGATTGAATCCAGCTTGATGTTGTAAAATATGACTGACTGTTCTTTCAGATCCCTGAAGGGAAACTGGGCAGTTTATCTGTTTCACTGAGCAGATTAGAATACTCCTATTGTTTTTATAAAATAAGCTGAAATTGAATGACTGCAGTTATTGCATTAGAGGAGTTATTAAGCCAGTTAGGTATTGATTTATGTTTGTTGGAAAGAAATATGTTTTAAATTCTTCACTATCGTATAAGAAGAGCTGTGAAGACTGCAAAACATCAAAAATCAGAGATAAAGCAGCAAAATGTAGCAGAATGTTGGTGGGAAGGTTCAGTCTCTACTGATGTACCACCAACATCCACCTCTCATGTCGTGGGCCAACATAACAAAATAGGAAGCATTGCTTTCAGAGCAGCCCTCATGATTTCTAAGCTGTAGATTTTACATAAATACAGAGTCTTACTGGATTCATGTCATTGAAACAATATCTAAATAAATGTTTCTGCTTCTACTAAATTTAGTATAATACTGTTTAAAACTGAAGCACCTAAGACCAAGACATAATAGAGAGGCAAAATTTAAGAACATGTAAGCCCACTCTTAACATTAACATAGTATTTGAGTGCTCCTAATAAAGGTAGTGGCACCACCTGTGTGAAGATAAAAATTAATGTGCTCAAATAAACGCTTGTACTGAAGAAAATTTAATTAAACGCTAGTGCCTAAAAGTAAGAGCTGTAAATGAATGCAAGAATAGTTTCAATTCTTAGTGTAATTATTTTTCATTGGCAACAGCTCCTGGCCCAATTTGAGGGGACCATCATATGACATAAAAGACATTACCAACCCCACAGCCTGCAGTGCTCGTCCCACCACATCCTCGACCACCCCAGAAGAAGAAGGAGGACGGACCTTCAGAACATCATGGAATATCCAGTAAAGACATGCTTTTCTTCCCCCTTTCCTTTTTTTCCTCTCCCTCCTTTCCTTCTCTCTTCTTTTTCCTCTCTTACTCACCCATCTTTTAATAATCGAAAGCACACCTCTGCCTGATCAACACCTTGACTCCATTCAAGTCTTAATTTGGAGGGATTAGGATTAATATAATGAACCACAAGCCTCTTTGGCTTGCAACAGCTACCCCAAGCTAGAAATAAACTACAAAGAAAAATTGTGTATTATAGTTGTGTTTACATTTCCGTGTTTGAACCATAAAGTAACAGATAGGAATTAATGGAACATAATTCAGAATGATGTGATGTTATGTAACCAAGAATAAAAGGACAAACCTGGAGGACCTTGAGTTATTCTTCATTTGAAGAACATGTGCCTCGTGTTCAGTTTTGCTGAATTCATCATTATCTTCTAAACTCTGCTTCTACATATTTTCTTCTATTTATTTCCTGTTCTGCTGCCCTAAAAAATTTAGATTCATGATTTAGACTCCTGTCAGCTAGAACACTTCATTTACAAGCAGCAGAGCTACCCTGCATGTTACTCCTGATATTTGGAATAATATCACCCTAAAACTACACTGCTTTTCTGTATTTTTCAATATCTGATTCAGCTGTGAATCATATAAAAAATAGTAATTAAACATGTATTTTATGTATTATACTGACACATTACACTTTCCTCAGTTGATAGTGGACAAATTAAATTTTTACATTGAAAACATCTTCACAATATTTTCATTGTGAAGCAGAACTGGATATTTGAACAAGTAATTTCACAGGGTCTACATGATTTTGGAACTCCAGGAGAGTGTATGTATGTGTGCAGTCATTGATTGTACAGATGCTGGGTAAAATATTTTAGCAGGGTATTACCTTCACTATTGTCTGAAATTGAATTCTCAAATGCAGTCTTTCAAATTAGTGTGAAATTGGCTTTTTCTTCACCTGCAGATGGAGAAATGTCATGCTCTGTCTGTGCTATAATTCTGTTTATTGGTTATGAGAACTGAGAAAAGATCTCCTTCTATATTTGAGGGGGGTATTCTGGTAATGGGGGATGCTGAGAAGGTGGAGATACTGAACACCTTCTTTGCTTCTGTCTTCAGTGAAAAATTTCTCCCTCAGGAATCCCAAACCCTGGAGGTTAGTGAGAGCGTCTGGGGAATGGAAGACTTCCCTTTAGTCAGGGAAGAGGTGGTCCGTGAAGACCTAGGCAACACCAACGTTCATAAATCCATGGGACCCATTGGGGTGCATCCACGGGTGCTGAGGGAGCTGGCAGAGGTGATTGCTGAACCGCTCTCTATCATCTTTGAGAGGTCTTGGAGAATGGGGGAGGTGCCTGAAGACTGGAGGATAGCCAGTGTCACTCTGGTCTTCAAAAAGGGCAAGAAGGAAGATCCGGGTAATTACAGGCCAGTCAGCCTCACTTTTGTCCCCAGAAAGACGATGGAACAGCTTGTGCTGGATGCCATCTCTAGACAATTGGAAGAAAAGGAAGTTATCAGGAGTAGTCAGCATGGGTTCACCAAGGGGAGGTCATGCTCGACCAGCCTGGTAGCCTTCTATGATGTTGTCACTGGCTGGGTGGATGGGGGGATGTAGTGTCTACCTTGATTTCAGCAAGGCATTTGATACTATCTCCCATGACATCCTTATAACAAAGCTGAGGAAGTGTGGGATAGATGAGTGGACAGTGAGGTGGGTTGAGAACTGGCTGACAGGCAGAGTGCAGAGGGTCGTCATTGGTGGTGCAGAGTCTGGTTGGAGACCTGTAACTAGCGGTGTTCCCCCAGGGGTCAGTGCTGGGTCTGGTCTTGTTCAACATCTTCATCAATGACCTTGACAAGGGGATAGTGGACACCCTCAGCAAGTTTGCTGATGATACGAAGTTGGGTGCATTGGCTGACATGCCTGAAGGCTGTGCTGCCATTCAGCTAGACCTGGACAGGCTGGAGAGCTGGGCAGTAAGAAACAGGATGAGGTTTAACAAAAGCAAGTGTAGAGTCTTGCACCTAGGGAGGAATAATTGCATGCACCAGTACAGGTTGGGGGATGACCTGCGGGAGAGGAGCTCTGCAGAGAGGGACCTGGGTATCCTGGTGGACAAAAGGTTGGCCATGAGCCAGCAGTGTGCCCTCGTGGCCAAAAAGGCCAATGGCATTCTGGGGTGCATTAAAAACAGCGTGGCCAGCAGGTCGAGGTAGGCGATCCTCTCCCTCTACTCTGCCCTGGTGAGGCCTCATCTGGAGTACTGTGTCCTGTTCTGGGATCCCCAGTACAAAAATGACAGGGATCTCTTGGAAAGAGTCCAGCAGAGGGCCACAAAGATGGTGAAGGGCCTGGAGCATCTCCCCTGTGAAGAAAGGCTAAGTGAACTGGGTCTGTTTAGCCTTGAGAAAAGAAGACTGAGGGGGGACCTGATCCAGGTCTATAAATATCTAAGGTGTGGGGGGCAAAGTGGAGAGGCCAGACTCTTTTCAGCAGTGTGTGGAGACAGGACAAGGGGAAACGGCCAGAAACTGGAGCATAGGAAGTTCTGCACGAATGTGTGCAAGAACTTCTTTACGGTGAGGGTGACAGAGCACTGGAACAGGCTGCCCAGGGGGGTTGTGGAGTCTCCTTCTCTGGAGATATTCAAGACCTGCCTGGATGCCTACCTGTGCGATCTGGTGTAGGGAACCTGCTTTGGCAGGGGGGTTGGACTCGATGATCTCTGGAGGTCCCTTCCAACCCCTACAATTATGTGATTCTGTGATAACCTCGGATTTTGCAGTTTTCAAGTTTGCATTCTTTCCCCAATTAAATTCTTGAGAAAAGCCTTCTCAACCCTGCTGGTATGTTATTTGATTTATTAATTATCAGCTTTTCTCCTTTGCTTCCATGTTTTCTTTGTGAAATTTTTCCAGTAACAGAAGTCAAAGGTTCTTACACAGTTAAACTGTTCTCCTGCCATCCTTCAGTTTAGTTTCCTATACCTTTCTTACAGGAGTCTCTCCTGAATTTATCATTTAGAAAGTCTTTACCAAACTTACAAATTAGGAAAGATAAGCACTGTATCTTAATAAATCTCTCAGTAAGAATCCTGAAATCTCTGTGAACATGAAAGAACTTGCTCTTCACAAGACAAGAATGTTTTATAAATTTCTCTTTATGGTAGCATTTATAGTGATTTATTTCTTAAGAATACTTTCATCCTGAACTGCTTTCAAATTTTGTGACACTGACTACGAGTATTTTCTGAAAATTTTGGAAATAGCTTTATGGGACAGTGCAACCATAATATTTTATTAGTAATTACAATCATAATGCTGTGAATGTTTCTCTTTTATACGTACTAATTTCTCAAATTGTAATATTAATTAAAATAAGCACAACCAACATACATTGATCTCAGGAACTGAAATCCTTCTGTACGCTACTGAACCTCATAAAATGAATTGAAAAGTTATTTTCTGAGATTATTAATAGACAAAGTTACCATACATTTAATGCCAATGTTATATACTTGTAATTTGGTCAGCATCAGATTAATGACTGTTAATTGTGACTAATACTTGTGACTGTTGAGTTGTTAATACAATTAGCAAAGAGAGAAAAGAATGTGGAAAAATGTTGTCAACATTAGCCATTGGTTTATTTTTCATTCCACCTTCTGTAGAAATCATCATAAGATTACCTGGTGCTTTTAAACCACATAGACCTTCCCCGAAGTTGATTAATTGGACTAATATGCTATGCATTGCATTATGGCATTACTCATTTTATTTTAGCACCTTTAGTAACAGCTGCACCAACCAGTGGCCAATGTTTCATCAGAAAAATTGTGTGGCTTTTTTTTTTTTTTGCTTTTTTGCTTTGTTTTGTTTGTTTATTTGCTTTTATGGATAAGTATATAAACTAGTTTCATACTCTTCACAAATATACTGCTGCACAGTCTGTATCCAGCTTCTTCCAGCAATGTCATTTCAGTTCTACAAAATCTAGAAACACTGAAGAGGGAAAAACAGACTGAAATTTGTGTTCAAGTGAACTCTATCAATCTTCAGCCCTAAATATGGCAAAAATCCTGTAAGAAAAAATAAGAATGTGCGGACATGTTACTAAAGGTTTTGCTTCAGGTTAGAATAGATTTGTAAAAACAACCCTAATCCTACTTCATCCTACATTCTAAGCTTTTCACTTTTCAACTGCAGTTAAAACTGCTGCAAGTACAATATGTTTGTATTTATATACCTGTGTGATTATCTTATGAATGAATAAACATCGTAAAGCTGCTTATTGTATATGAAAACCCAAATTATCAATTTTCTTTGTGGGATAAAATCCTAAAAGCCAAAATCTCTAGATTGCATAAATAAAGATTTTTTATTAAACGGCTAACTAAAACAATTGATAAAAAAACAAAAACAAAACAAAAAACACAATACCCTTCTTCATCAATAATTGATAATCTTATGTAGGCCTATTTATAAGTGAGAAATCATAGTTCTTGTGACAGATTTGCTGCACACATTGCCAGTATGTAGCAGTATGTGCCTTTTCAGAGAAAGCTACAGAGGTTCATAGCCAAATAAATACAGATAGAATAAACTGCACATACAGAACATACATATGTAGTATGCTGTGGAGAACAGAATAAGTTAAAACAGCATCACTGCCTGTATATAAACAAGAATCTGAAGGAGGCAAGCTGGTACTACATTACAGCTTTCTAACAGGGAATTTCTGGCAAGATTTCATTTCAAAGGTAACTTAAGCATAAATATTCATGTAGGGTATGTTTGAGTGTAGATAAGTAAATATGTACTCTCAGACTTTTAGTCTATCACCTTCTGATCCTGCTCAGGAAAAATTCCATAACTATCTGTAAAGAAGTTATTTTGGCAAATTCAACCTGCTCTTGTATTTCAAAAACTTCACTGAGAATTTTACCTTCCATTCCTCCATTGTTCAAAGCTAATGACATTTCATATTTTATGGATAGACAGCATCCAGGGGAAAGAATATTCTTCTTTATATATCTTCTCCAGTTTGGAGCTTCAAGTGATCTAGAAAAGCACTGAAGAGACTTGGTGCTGCACCCTTCACAATGAGGTACTTGTCACTGAAATGTTTCACATTCTGTAGCCTAGGATTTTGAGTGGGATTTTATATTAGATAGCCAGGGAACTGAATATCAGTCTGTCTTTCTCCTAAATATTGCTGTTTAGAGAGACAGAACATTTCTTTCCCCCCCTCCTTGTGCTGTGTCATTTTGCTTCTTCCCTGCGGAGCAGCTGAGATTCAGGAAACAAAGTGAAGAGAGAGTAGCCAACGACTGGAAATAAATAGAAGAGAGTTTAGAATCTCCTGAAGTTAAGACAGGACCTGAAGAGAGCACACCAATCCTGTGTATGACTGCTTTAATGAAATTAGCAGCACCATTCCATGAATGAGTGGCATCTAGTGGGTTGTGCAAAACTGTCTTTGTTTATTGGGCACGCATTAGCAACTTCCTTACAACTAGATGAATTTGCATGTGTTCAGGCACTGAAGCAATGCTGCTCAAACAAATCTCAGGCAGACAGATCTTTACTGGGTCAAGAATAAGGTGACTTCAAATACCCGGATTTTCCAGGTGGACCTTTTGCACTTCTACAACATAATTTCATCTAAATTTTGTTTTCAGCATGAAATTTAGTGCTCTGAATCTCATCTCTCATCTGTCTTAAGGTATGTCCTTGTCCTTTACGTATTTTTGGCTATTCATTTGTGTTTGTCTTCTCAGGCCCTGCTTCAGTTCAGTTTAGTTTCAGATAAATCAAGTAACAAAATGCTTTTCTTATTGATGACAAAGACTTTTTTTTTTCTTTTTTTTTTAATTCAGGACAGCCTAAATAAAATTAAGGTGGTTTTGTTCCTAATAATGCCATAACTCTCATAATTCAACATAAAATATTTTCTTGGATTAATTATTTGTATTCACATAGTTCATGAACTATCTTCCCGAGACTCTAAGAGTTGGCAAGTTGTGAGATCTACTACAGGCAAAGAAACAAGTGTCTTATACTGATGCCAAACCACAAACTCCTTTTTGTTTTCAAAAACTATTTCATTTCCCAGAAAGGAAAAAAGGCACCTTGTGCCTACGCAACTATTTTCTCTCTACTTTTCTCATGTAGCTAAAAGAGGAGCAAAATTACTACCACAGAAGGCTAAAATAGATGGCTGCTGATCTTGATGTCAGGGTTTTGGGGCAAACAGATGTGCTGGTCAAGCTGCGCAAGCTCAGGGCACGGGGCTGCTCACATCCAGTGGCCAAAGCATAGACTCCCACGGGGTGCTTGACCACATGGGTCACTAGAGTATCTGATACTGATGGCGGAGACAACAAAGCTTGAACAAGGTTACCACTGCATTAAGAAAGAAACATAACAGCATAATGATGGTCAGGGCTAAAGCTCCTGTTTGAGCCAGAGCCAAGCACTGTCAAAAGCCATTTCCCTCTCCAGGCCCCCCTTGAGAAGCAGTCTCATGGCACAGCCCCTGCTGTTGTTGAGCTGCATATCTGTTCTCCCAGTCTCCTTTGCTGCTGTGGTCCAGTGGTTGCTGCAGCTGCCATGGTAACTGTAGCAGTGCCTTAAATTACTGTTCTCTGGCATTGAAACTGCTTGTGTTTTGGTCTCTGGTTGTCCCCACTGAGCTGTCTGCTGTCTGTCTTCCTCTGTTCCCAACTACCATTGTGTTTTTGATATATGATGAAGTGGGAGTTAATTGCCAACTGTGAGTGAAAAGAGGAAGTTCATTTGGCCAGCTAGTGGGTAAAATCTCACAGTGTTATTTACTGAGCCCTGAATCTTATATCAGGTGGGAAAATTTTCTACTAAAAGTAGTTTCATAGTCCTGTACTGTCTGTAAATATATTATGTATTTGATCTGCATATCTGACTGCAAGATCTATGCCTGATTCAATTTCCCTTTCCCTCAGAGGGTAAGCGCGAACTAAAGACTTGAGGCTTCAGGAACACCTATTTAAGAAATTGATAAGCACAAAAGCTCTTAAGAGAATATTCTTCAAGCTAATCCAGTATACTGTAAAGTCCTGGGAAATCAACAAGAATCATCTGAAAACTAGAAACTTTGAAACAAATATTTCATTTGTCCCTAGGAAAATAAAAGAACATCACTTTAGTCTATGAGATTTGCATGTCAAAATCTGATTGTATTCCCTTCCTAGGTTGCTGAGCAAAACCAGGACTGTATGCAGTGCTTGAGTTCCAGTGTGTAAATATCTTGTCTTCTATTAGTTCCTCTCTTCTTTAATGTGCTAGCTAGTGTGTACTGCCTTGGCTTGCTCTGTATTGCCCTACTAGATTAAGTAACAGAGAAACATAAAATGCCCAAATTAACCAACCTAACTATATCCTGATTAACAAACTGCTGAATCTGCTGGAAGTCTGTGTCATTTCTGACTGCCTGAAACTTCCTAGTGAGAGGGAAAATGAAAGAACAGCATCAGAGGTGGGAAGATCCCAAAGGGGTTAAACATACTCAACTGGAAGAATCCATAGAGTTTTATCTTGACAGTCTTAAAACCTATTAACTCTAAAGTATACACGATGGCTCCTCCACTGAATATTTTTCCGTTGCTTATAGAATTAGGGCTAAGAGGATAGTTAAAGGCAATGAGAGTTATGCTGAAGAAGACCTGTCCTCAGTGACTGCTCTGTAATGCCTGAGAACACCATCATCACCTTTTGTTGTTCACCACCAGTGACTTTGTCTATCAGGTTTCAGTGCTCAGCAAGTGAGAGGGAGTGGGAGAATGAGGAGATGAACAGAAGCAGATGGAAAGCCAGAGGTGTCTAGGACTTCTCCTGTGGAAGAGATTTCTGCAACCGTGTTGAGTAATTTCTTTTGTGTAATGAAGTGATGTAGATTCCTAGATGGGATGTGGTACAGCAGTAGCAAACTGAAAAGTTGTGGATACATACCTCTCTATTACACATATGTGACTGGGACACTGTAGTCTTCAGAATTATTAATTTTCCTGTTGAAAACTTGTATATCTAATTTAATGGCTTCTGTCTGCTCCTTCTGGCCCTTGCTTGGAGCCCCACTTCCAGAGTGCTCTGCTGAGCAGTCAGGTTGCCTCTACAGTGTGGTCTTCAGGGCTGCGATGCTATGGTTAATAGCTCTGCTTGCCTTCATGCAGATTTGGAAATTTGGGGATTTATTTGAACTGTCTTTCTCATGTCATACCTATCTGAAATTATGATCATTTACATTTTCCTTTGTTTCTCTTACTTTTTTTTTTTCTTTATTTCTTAAATGTTTCCTCTTTTTGTTTCTGTAATGATTCAGACCTTCTCCTTTGAGGGCATGTCCCACTGGCTCTGATTTTCCTTCAGTTGACATTAAGGGAAGGATCCAATTAAGGTATTTTTGCGTCCTCTTAGGAACACTCTTTGCCATCAGTGATTAAGATTGTCTCTGTAAATTTACCCATTTAATGCAGTCCTAGTTTTGATAATAAGAATTTTTCCCAAGGTTTTAAAAGATTTCTTGTTCTTCCTCTTTGCAGTAACTAATACAATATTCCAGTATCTTAGAGCTGCCTACTAAGCTACTTCTTACTCTTTGAAAGTGAAGCCGTTAATCCTGCATTTAGAAGAAGGTTATAAGGTGTATTGAAGTCTATAAAGCAATACTGCATACAAATTCTTTTCCCTTATTTCTAGATAGTATGCACATAACTTTATTTTCTGTTTACAGCAGCACTGTGGGCTCGTATTTTAGTGAAATATGGAACTTCTTTGAAAATTACATGGGAAACATAGTAGATATTCTGCCAGGAAATATTTAATCAAGTGTTTAGAACATTTGGATTTTGTCACAGTGTTCTGTAATCTACTTCATTTAATTATGCTCATAAGACACACAAGCTGTGGATAGAGTTAGGTTTCTTGTTGATCAGGAGAGAAGAAAGGCATTCTTGGCTTCCCCATGAAGGGAGCCTACAATGAGGTTTCAGACTGAAAACTGCCTGGACATCTGAAAACTGCCATACCATTGCCATACCAGTCCAGAGAGCAAGAGTTGGGTTAGGCAGTAATTACTGCTGCATCTTACTGGGAGGCAATTCTGATTATTCCTAATCAGGAGGCTAAAGGAGTGGAGAGTTTCTTTTGCCAGAGGAAAATGTCTTTGATGAAGAAGTTTGTATGGACAGTGACAAAAGCTGCAGCTTGCTCCTGAAATAAAGGTACTTCTATCAATTAACTTCCAATAGCAATATTTCTATGACAAGATTTGGGTTTTTATGATGGCCACGCCTATGCCAATAGGAGTTGCAATTGTGTTTTTGTTTTTGTTGTGCTACCTCCATAATACAGATTTGCATTTCAAATATTCAATGAAAACTTATAGTGACAGTAAATATGCAAATAAAATGTGAGTATTCAAAAGCTAACTTAGTGCTAAAAGTTTATTCTTGCAGTATTACCAAATTCAAATTTATCCGTATCAACATGCAATATAGAAGCATCTTACTTTTTGCAAACTGTTTTGCAAAGCAGTTTCTTGACTTACTCTCTCTTGACTTCCTAATTAGAGAGAGAATCTCATTATAACAGCTCTGTAGTGATGTCCTGTTCATCTATTTACATATACTTTGGATTTTCCTGATTCCTTGTGCTTTGAATTTGGTCTGTTCCTTATGAGACTTTGATATTTTGTGAGCACAAGTAGCTTAAAATCTACCTCAAGAAATAGACTGTTTGTCCATTCTCTTGTTGTCATAAATTGACTGATTGCTAGGCTGAGATGTAAATGAACTATATGTCATATGCAACTAAAGTAAGTGTTGCTTAGCCGCTGATAGGGGAATTAAATACCTTGTTCAAAATGAATTGCACCAAGGGAGAAAAGATGCAGATGAGCCTGAAAGGGACAGGAGGACATGGAAATAAGGATGTGGGCTAGCAGAGTAAAGGGATTAGGCAGAAGCAAAATAATGAATGAGAGAAAATTTCTTTCTCTACTTAGGTTGCATCTTTAGTCTCTGTGAATAATCTGCATGTGACTTTTTGATCAGAAGCTATCTTAAAATTTGTGTAAACTCTTCAAGCTGTAGTGCAAATGCACAATCCTCTATACTGAGACAACTGAAACTACATAAAGCAAGTCAGGATTCACTGCCCACATGATGTTGGTATTCTCTGTGCTTGAATCATCAGTGTGAAATATTGGATTTCACACTTACAAGCACCAGTGATTGTTTCCAGTGCTACCTTTTAAACTAGGCTTTGTGTATCTGCTATCTAGAGGTGAACTGAGGACAGGGCTGAACAGGGTGTTATTTAGTACAGTGGTGCATGGGGAATATGTGTTAAATATGTTCAGGTGTTGAGGTGATACCCTCTCGCCACAAGAGTTTTGCTCTATTTAAATCACTTGGGAGGCTCAGCAGAGACTGTTCAACAATGTCTATCTTTTATATTTGTGCCAGCAGAAATATTCCTGTTCTAAGAAACAGGATCTCCTGCTCTGTTCTTAAGAAACTACCTTCCAGATTTGATGATGGAGTTGAAACATGAGCCCTGTCACAGTCAGGATTTTCACACTAGATGCGAAGAGAAGTACCTTGGTGTGTGCATTTCTGTCATGACCAGAATTGAAATAAAGGATTTAGACAGATTTCTTATTTCTGTAAAGGCATTGCAAAGGCTGTGTGACTGCAAATGATGAAAAATACGTATATATGTATATGTAGTTTTTGTACATCTGTCTGGATAATAATCCAAAGATTGAGGAAAGCCATTGATGCTCACCACCACTGTGGAACATCACAGCATCTGCAGACTACAGCTTGTACTCAGAAGGAAAAAAGAAGGAAGGACACAAATTGTCTAATAAGTTTACTACTATGTGCTGGAGAACCAGTGCAACACACACACACACACACAAAACAACACCTGAGGTAGCTCCGTTATTTAAAATAAATATTTTGCATTGTATTTCTTTAATAAGATTTTCTTCTTGCTGGCTATTTCCAAAGTAAACATTTCCTCATAGAATGCATCAAAATGCAGTCTTAAGGAAGGAATATGCAAGGAACAGTTACCTCTTTAATGTTGTCCAAGGCAGACAACAACCTTTCCAGATAGCTGTGTGGTAGAATAACACTGGTGCAGGAAAGGCAAGGGGATGAACATGAATTTTGTTCTGTAACATTGTACAGAACTAACTCTTGAGCTGACCTGCTGACAGTCTGTCAGCCACTGTTCTGACAGCATAAACCATCATGTTGTAGTTCAGAAGTCTTGGCTCTGGTTCAATAAAAGTATTGTAGCTGAACCTTCTCATCTGCCCTGGAGTGTCAGGTTCTTCTCCTGACAAGCAGCAAAGAGCTGCCCACAGCTCTTTATTGGCCAATTGCTCCTGTTCCAAAATTGAGTTTAAATGCCATAAAAGCTGTCACTGGAGTCCTCTTAGGCTCTGTTCCAAATAAAATATTTTATGTCTTCTTTCATCAGTCTACATTACTTCAGGAAAATCAGGTTGTATTCCTCTCTTGTGGAGATGAAGACAGTGACAGTTCAGCTGCTCTCAGAGGCAACCAGATGGCTCGAAATACATATAAAACATAAGAATTTTAAAAAGCTGTCACTCTCCTAAGGTCAGTTTTACTGTTTAATGTAAAAAGCAGTCTTGCATTATTCACTTTTCCTCTGCAAACTATCAGCTGCAGACTATTTACTACTATTCTCCTGAAGTTATCTCAGTAGAAAAGGGAACAATTGCCTTCTCTATCAGATTTTTTTATCTTTTTTTTTTTTTTTTTTTTTTTTTTTAATTAGAACCATACTACATTACAAATCAGAAGAGTTGTTACTCAGCACCCAATTGTTGTACCTCATTTTACAGTGGATGTTTTGGACCTCTCAACCTGAGTGTTGAGATGCAGATGGTAACTAAAGGAAACTCAGGTCTATTTAGAAGCAAATCCTTTTTGATATTTTTCTGTTGTCGCCAACTTGTATGACTACAATAGCTGTGAAATAAAAAAAGCCTTAATACTGACACAACGCCATGTTAAATCAATATTACACTTCTAGATGGAAAGATTATTGATCAGGATTGCCTAATGAGAGATTTGAGACTAATTTTGAATTCCAGAACAATCTGGTTCTTCACTGGCATATTCTGAGATTTAAAAGAAACTCAGGCTATTGTCCCGTATGTCCCAATCTACTTTTCACACTGAAATATATACAGTAATTGACTGCTTCTCAATCCTTGGAAACTCTATGGCACTTTTTTTTTGTTTGTTTGTTAGAGTCAATATATGTAGCACTTTGCAATTTTAGTTCAATAACTGGTGAATGACTGTGTATGTTTTTGATAAGACAATATTACAGAATATTAGTTCCAAGGCATATTCCTTGCATTGGTAAGAACAGACAAGGCAAGAGCTGAATTACTGGTATGTGATAGCAAGTACCTGAGATGCATTTGGACATCGCTTTTCTTAGAACTTCTGAAGCCTCTGTATCTCTTTCAGAAGGGAAAGAGAGAGCCAGAGGAGTGAAAAAAAGGGGTATTTTACTGCAAAGTTGAAAATTTAGACTTTGTGCTCAGTTTGCTGTATGATATTACCACAAGATGCTTTTGCCATGATTCTCCTTTTAGAGTTCTCAGACTGCATTATTCTGCTGTGAGTAGAAGAAATCAGGGGGGGAAAAAAAGTCTTTTTCTTTCTTTTTTCCCCTTTTCAACTAAAAACTTTAAGTGTCATTTGAAGTAGAGTTGGTGATAGAAATGAAAATGTTCTTGGCCAGTCTACTACAGAGCAATCCCTGTTTCTGGCTACAGATATGCTTTTTAAAAAATGAGTCCTTCCAGAAATCGCCTCTTGTCCTGTTACTGAATACCAGTGACCAGAGCCTGACTCCATGTTTTTTGCATCCTCCTTTCAGGTATTTATAGACATTGATCAGATCCCCCTCTGAGCCTTCTCATCTCTAGGCTGTACAGTCCTGGCTCTCTCAACCTCTCCTCACAGAAGAGCTACACCAGACCTTTCATCTTGCTTGCTCTTTGCTGGTGTCTCTGTACCTCCAGGTCTCTGTTGTACTGGGTAGCGCAGTGTTGAACAGAGGAGAAGGATCTCCACTCAGCCTGCTGGCAACATTTGGCCTAAAACAGCCAAGAATACCATTAATATTCTCAGTGGTGAGGGCACATTGCTGATTCAAGTTCAAATTGGTGTTCACAAGGACCCCATATCCTTTTCTGCAGATCTGCTTTCCTGCTGGGCAGCCCCTAGACTGTATTTGTGCCTGGGGTTGTGTCTCTCCAGATGGGCTCCTGTTCTTCCACAGGTAAAGGTTTGTGGGGGAAAAAGTCAAAATATTTCTCTTTGCATCCTCTCATAACACAGGAATAAGGGAACATTCACTGAAACTAACAGGTTTAAAAGGAACTACTTTAGCCCAGTTCGTAGTTAAACTGTAACAGCCATTGTAATAATGTCATAATAGATACATTTATTTATTTATTTGTCATTTATGTCATTAATGTTATTTATTAATTTTTGTTATCTATTTAAACTATCTTTGAAAGAGTCTCTTTGGAAAAGATACAAGTGTTCATGCTTTGGGACATAGGTCAAACTCTTAACAAATAATACTTAAAACCTTTTCTCCTCTACTAGTCAGGTTAGATGACTTCATTTCTGCATTTTTTCACTTTATGCTTTTCTGATGTGGTGCTTCCAGCCCGTTTTTCATCAGAACCCCATTACCTATTTTGATGGCCACACTACAGTTTTGCAGTGAAATAAGTGTCTAGAGGTTTATCTGAGTTTCTGAATCTCTGACAAGACCAGGGATCGAAATGAACTTGGTATCTTACTATGAAGACCTCAAAACTGTGTTGAATGAGAAAGCCATAGTACGACAACTGAATACCATTTACTATATTTTATTTTCTAGTCTGTTTCTCTGGACAGAAACAAAACAAAATCAAACCTAATCAAAACCTAATGCAGCAAACTAGAAGCAATCACTTGTCCACTGCATGCAGCAGACTAGCTAAAGAAAACAAATCATGATCTCTAAATTAGTGTTGACCTATGCCAGTTGGTCTAGAGTACACAGTGAAAGAGCACAAACAAACAGCAGATGTGATGTGGAAGCAGAAAATTGTCGCTGTATGAACTCCAGTGTGGCGCCATGTGGTCACAGGAATGCTGCTTTTGAACCACCAGAATTCCTTTAGGGCTAACATATAGTGAAAAACCTTGATACGTCTTTCAGCCATAGTGTATGCTCTAAGAAATAAAAATGATATGTGGGGAGCAGTGAACCCTCCACTGTCTAGTGACTGTAGTTTTTTCAGCTGGATGACTAAGGATGACACTGGTTAAAGAGACATAAACATTCTTTTCATTCTTGTTTCTTCATGAAGGAGAGGAAAGCTTTATTCATTAACTGATTTTGAGACTTGAGATCATGAATGTCTGAAACCAATCTCATCTAATAATGGCATTGTCTATTAGAAGAGAATTATCCACAGAGCTTTCACACGTTTAAATGAAGACAGTGAGTCCGACAGTAGCAAATCTTGAGTAGCTCTTCCAAATTCCAATTTAGAGTGCAAGACAGCATCTGGTGCCTCCTAGGCAGACCTGTGTCTTCATAGGACAAGTTTAAGGGCATTTGGAAGGTGCTCAGGCAATGTGATGATAATTATATAGATGGACATACTGTATTTCAGCCAGTAAAATGACAGTATATTTAAGTATTCAGAATGTAATTATCAGAGCTGGAATTTGGCCAGGACATTAACTGAGTTAGTGCTCTTATTTTACTGAAGTACAGTGAGATTTCTGATTAACTGAAGAAGCTTATATCTCTTATGACAAATGTCATGTGTAGTATTGTTGTACTGAGTAGTTTACATGCAGGGCAACATTTGTATTAATACTTTCTTGAAACCCATGTGCCATCACCTCCTTGATGTTACATGACAGCACAGTGAAAGCTTGGTGGGGAGGTAAGTGGCATCTGTGCTATTTCTCTTTTTTATCAGTAAACTACAATACTTCTTGAATTTCTTTAGGTGTTTAGGTTTGCCCTGGAGATTTACTGAAGAAATATGTTGATATAACTTGTGTAGGTATTTGAAAAAAAACTTCTGAAGAACAATCTGATATTCTCATTTATCTGGGGACTCCCGCTTTTTTTTTTTTTTTTTTTAAGATGATAAAACTGCATTAACTACAGGTAGGAAGCTTAGCATGTTTAAATTCCCACTTACCAAGGAAATCTTTCCAATTGTGAACTAAAGACTATGTGCAGCACATTAATATTAATGTACCCTCTAGCTCTATTTGAGCAGAGATTGTTCTATTTGTTATATCTACTCTGTTTACCCGCACACACTTAATACTCTTGCATTTGTTTCTGTTTCTCTTGTATTGGCTGTCTCTACACAGTGAGGAATGAGTAAGAAGTCATAACGGGCCAGCAGGGATGGAGTTGATCAGGGATGGTAGGACTTCCCTCTACTTCTTGTTTACTTTCTCACGAGACAGAAATTTGTTTCTAATGTCTGGAAACAGCAAGATAGCAAAACTCAAATATATTCTCAGTTATTGCATGCCTAGGTACTTGGGAAAGGAAATGGATAAACAAGTATATATAAAACAACTTCAATCCTACTTGTAGATCTTATCTCATCAGGTCTTTTAAGGTTGGTGCAGTGAAGAGCTCCAGCTCACCAGGAGCCAGATGTAACCACTTTGAAGTGATCTGTCTGAATCTGTCAGACACCTGGAGTACAGAAGGGTTTGGCTGTTTCTTGTAGCCTCTGTCTTGAAAGTTTTGAATCTTAAGGAACCTTCAACAAGGGCCACTTGCTAACCCCTTCATGGCCCTCTTATTTTGTGTGATCCAGCATGTAAGAATTGCATCTGTTAGGCAGATTTTGTATTTCTCCTCATGGAATGGCTGCAAGTTGTGAGATTTATTGTTACTTTTGTGTGCATCAACATGTCAACTTTTTTCTTCTGTTGTTTCTTACTTGCATCCTTTCCTTAACTTTGTCTTCTTGATCAAGTTCCCCTTCCTCCCCCCCCCCCCCCCACACACACACACACAGTGGAGTGGAGTGCCTTCTTCTTGTCTTCATATGGCAAACACCTGCCATCTCTGCTTTCAGATATTATTTCAAACAGAAAGGAGCATTTTTATCTTTAAAAAAACTTTCTGTCCTCCGATTAGCTGTTCTGTGCTTTTCTTACACAGGACTTGCTGTTCAAGCGGCTGAGTAGAGCACATCACACAGAGGTTAGAACAAGAAGTGCAGTTCATGAGACTGAATTTGAAAGGAAAATAAGAACTTGAAGAGTACTCTCATACTCATCGAAAAATGAAATCAGCATACACTGGGATAGATTGTGGGGGGATACCATGAGAGACAGCAACCCAGCTATGTGGTGTAATTATTGATCTGAGGACACTTACCTGAGGAACTTAGTATTATATCTGTGATTAAAGAACTAGCGAGGAGGGAAATTAGTAGATATTTACTGAAGTTTGTGAATTTCAGTGTGCTATTTATTTCAGATTGGACGTAAGTGGTAAAGGTCAAAACAATTTAATAATGAATTTTGGTATGTTAAATTTTTGTTTTGATAAAAGGGAAGAAAATGCTTTCTTGTTCTCTTTTCCTCAAAGAAAAACTGTATCTTGAAAGTTCAAAACTGTTTGTATCCTAGTTTTTATTTGCTACTCAGGTGGGTACAAAACCTTTTCCTTTGAAGCAGTGAAATGTAGAAATAAGCCTGACGACTGGCACTGAGCATCTGCAGTTAATGCTCATTGCCTGTTGTGCTGCTTCCAGCATGTTCCCCACAGCATCCTTCTCTTCTCTGTTTTATGCCTACAGTTTTTCTTACTTGAATCCCTTTCTGGTCCTCAGCTGGAGGCTGGCCTTGTGAAATCTTCATCTGTGAGGAGCAGAGGGTGGGAACCTAGATGTAAACTGTCTGAATTAATTCCAGTTTACAGGATATAAGGTACATCTAAATATGTATTTCTGCTTTTAAGCTTTACAAGCTAATCTAATTAAAAAAAAAACAAAAACACTTTTTAGATTTTTTTTTCCTAATGAGAAAATGTTTGTAATATTCTACAATTGTTTGTATGTTCCAGCCATACAGTATGTTACCTTGTAATGAAAAAGAAGTTCCTTAGTCTAATAAATTATAGTCTATAAAATTATATATATATAAAAAAATCCCCTTGAAATATCACCTCATGCTTTGAAGGAACGTATTGTAGAAATCACGTAAATGTGTCATAGTAGTGAACAATTTGAGTGATGCAGCAAAATTAGAAATACATGGGGACTATTATACAAGAACAAGTACAAAAATATTGCCTCTGTACTTCAGGATTTTTTTCTCTAGGTTGCTTCTTCCTGCCCACAAGGTATCAAGCAAGCAATGAGTGATTGCTGGTAGCAGTGATGTTGTCATGCTTCAGTTAATCTTATTTCTTGCCCTTTTTCTACTTTAGAACTTAATACACTGAAGTCCCACCAGGAAATTTGTCTTCTTAAGCCTATGAGTGCCAATATATGGAGCACACTGCCTATACTCTGTTGTGTTCCTCATTTCATCATTAAAAAATAATTAAAAGGAAAAAAAAAAAAAGAGAGATGGGCTTACATTTCTGAGAAGCTCTTTTCTTAAATTTTCATTAACATCAACGTATCTTCAAAAGATCTGCTTGTATTTATTTCTAATTCTCCTCCAAGCTAAATTGGAGAGCATAAGTTTAAACCAGACTGTTTTCAAATTGTAGTTTATTACTATGAATAATTTACAGTTTTATTGTATTATTTATTTTAAAATCCCAGCTAATAAAAAATTTTATTGAATGTCTGCTTGGATTTTTGCCAGCCTGCTACACAATACATTATGATGCAAATGTAGCTATTAATTTTCTTATTTATTCCTGCTAGAATAGGTGATATAGAACCAGGTTTAATTGCTGAATGTGACAGCCCTTTCCTGAAGTTAAAGAGAGAATTAATTGTCATTTGATACCTCTTTCTGTCTTTTTGTATCCTTGGGATTGTGAACAGATGGGAAAAAAAGTGATTCTATTATACATGTGCTTCTCTTTTCTGAACTAGCTCCTATCTAATTTTGTGATTCTTCTTCTGATCCTTGAGATATTGAACTTTCTTGAGACGATAAGCAGATTTCTCAGTTTTTTGTTTCCCTTGAATGGTCTTTTGCTGCTATAATTTAGCTTTTGTTAACTACGTGTAGAGAGAAGATAGCTTGTAGTGGAAATGCTACAAGCCTGAAACAGTGATTGAGCACCTGGTGGGAAGACAGGGACAACTCAGGGGAGCTCAGGTGCATGCAGTGTACCTGACTGACCAGAAGTGGTGGAGCCAGGAGCCACCCCTTCCCAGACCTCATTTAAGGGTTGGCAGTGGAGACAAAGGTATTTTGTTGGTGATTCCTGCCTACCTGAGGCTTTCCAAGAGTAAGCAGGTTTTTTTGTTGTTGTTGTTATTGTTTTTTTTTTTCTTTTGGTCCTGTGTCTCTGGTACACATTGGATACCATGGACCTTATAGCTCTCTATAACTTCCTGAAGGGAGGTTGTAACGAGCTGGGGGTCAGCCTCTTCTCTTGCGTAATCAGTGATAGAACTAGAGGGAATGGTTTCAAGCTGTGCCAGGGGAGGTTCAGGCTGGACATTAGGAAGTATTACTTCTCGGAAAGGGTAGTCAGGCATTGGAATGCACTGCCCAGGGAGGTGGTGGAGTCACCGACCATGGGAGTGCTCAAGAAACGTTTGGATGTTGCATTGAGGGGTATGATTTAGCTGGGAAGTATTGGTAATGGTTGGACTAGATGATCTTCTAGGTCTTTTCCAACCTTGATAATTCTGTGATTCTGTGTGACGTTTGGGTATGTCCTTACTTGCTGCAGCCTAGGATCCTGCTACCCTGCTGTCATTGCTGTGTTTTCCATTGCATTATAGTGTTCTACAGCTTTGTTTTCTTCTGAAGGCAATTAATAGACTTTTTTTTCTTTTTTTTTTCAAGAAGAACACTAGGAGATCAGAAGCCCAAAGAAGGAACAGCAGGGCAATCAAACTTGGTGTGATAGTGAACAGTAGCTATTGTCTGTGAACATAGGCATCCTTCTTTAGTACTTCCTCCCGGGAGGTGATGTGAAAGGAAGACTTCATCATCATATTCAACAGTCTTGAAAGCACCTTCAAACTTTTCTATTATTTGTTTCTTTATCCAGTTTGTCTTAAAAGTATCTTTACTGTCCAATCTGCCTTCAGGTGTGTTTTTCACCAGAGTTAAAAATGGTGGCTCTAGAAATACTGTCTGCCTGTTAAGGCAGGTTTGATCATGTTAGCTGACAGTGTAGCTTATAATGAAGTCATAGTGATGTCACCTAGTCTTTCTGACCTCTGTACTTTTGCAGGTTATATTTAATAACATCTTTCTATTTGTGGCAAAGTGGATAAGGTTGATTTTTTGCATTCACAAAAGAGTGTGTCCAATAGCCTACTGGCTGTTTAAAGTGACCTTGTGGAAAACTATTTTATCACAGTGAGCTTAATCAATGTTTGCTACTTGCTTAAACAAGAAGAACTGAACTTAACAGTTAATCATTATAAATGCATCAAGAAATACTCCCGATATCATTATAGCCAAGGCAGGTAGGACTCTGCCTCATGCTTTAGTGTTTATTGGTGTTCTTCATACTAGCTACCTCATTGTCCAACTGGGAAAGTATTTAGTATTAGATAAGTGTGTTTAAAAGGACATCTCTGTTCATCTGACCTACACAGTATATTTGAAATACTTATAGTACCCAATGTGTGGGACATGTTGAGTGTGGCTAATAAATCTTCATTGCTTTGAGGGCGTTGATGCAGTGACTGCAATTCTCTTGGGCTTTCAAGGGCAGGGACTCTGAGAGAGGAGGTAAAATGCAAGGAAGGAGCTGACTCCAGGGGATCCAGTGTCAAGGAAAGGATATGGACATAGGGTATAGCAAAATGTGTTTCAGAGTATGTGTTAAAAGCAGTTGTCTTATTTTAAGAGGATATGTCATGAAATAGGTGTGCTCCAGGCTTTTTAAATAAACAGCCTCTGTTATGAAGTTCACTATTTAGTCTCATGAGAGTTGCCAGTAGAGATACTTTGTTTGTTTATTTTTAGTGTTGGGGTAGGGGAAGAATGTCTATAAAAGTGTTGGGGCCTGAATGAACTCTCATCCAAGTACAAACTGAATATCAATAGCATTGAATTCAAATGAGCTTTTAAAATAAGTAGCTAATAAATGAAGTTTGATATCTGTTTTATTTGCTTGTACTTGAGTGAAGTAATTCAAAATTAGAGTTTCTGTTTCTAATTGGTAGGGAGACATGCTCTTTATCTAAAGTACTGATCAGTATAGATAGTTTTGTAATAGTAAGAGGTATAATGTATGCATATTACTTGAGTGGTAAACACAAGAAATACTATAAAATTCCTAACAGCAATTACAGTTCCTTTTTTTTGTATACCTGGATGCATTTATTTCTGAGGTTTGATTTGATTTCTTGAAAAATATTTGACTTTGAAATTAAAGAAACCAGATCAGTTTTTCGCAACTGGATGTGAATGAGTGGTGTTTCTTGTATTTCTGAAAGGAAAGGAACAATGTTCATTGATGTATGTTTTGGGTTGAAATTGTGAACTTATTTTTGCGTCGTATATACAATACCTGGATACTGCTTTGCGAAGGAAAACGTGAAGGCAAGCAACACAGGTGAAAAAGCCTAGACAGTAACATTTTTGCTAAAAAATATAATTTTGAATGCTTTCACTGTTATACTATGAGAAATAAGTGGCCAGAGCAGTTTTTATATTTAATTATGCCTACCTATGATGTTTAGATGAATGAGGAGTTCTCAGCTGGGCAGAACTGAAGTTGTTCAGTCTGTGGGGTTGAAAATAATGATTTCATTGTGGAGCTAACTTGGGGCAAATGAATTAATCTCTTCAACAGATTTACAGTACTGCCTAATGGTTTTAGCTGGAAACAAATGTACAAGAACAAAGAACTGAAGGGAAACAAAAATGGACTCCTGGGATCTTTTTTTATTTTTTTTTTATTTTTTTTTAACTTAACCAAGAAATTCAGTTCAGTCTCTTGGAAATAACTCATGGCTGTGGGCTGGGAATTGCTGGGAAAGGTAGATATGAATTTTTCTGCTGTGTTAGACTGATGGGTGTATTCTGGTTGCCAACCAAACACTTGTGGGTATGCTATATATTCCGTTTGGGAAGGGGGGAAAGATAGATGGGAGAAGGAAATATATAAAATTCACAGAATGTAAAGGTTTGTAGTGATTTATTGTTCTTGCTCCAGACTACCGTATGGCTTTCTTATCTTTATAAGATGTGGTGACTAATAAAAATTTGTTTGCTTTAAAAATTATTTACAGCTGAAAGATCAACTGTTGGAATGAAAATATAAGAAAAACTACACGAGGCAGAAAACTGAAATGAATAATAATAGTCAGCTTCACTATGAAACCAAAAATGAAGTCTAAATTTTGATGTGGATAAGCATAGAAGAAAGGATTGTTGTTTGTGTATTTTTTTTTTTTCCCCTTTTATTAAGGGAATAAAATCTTAAGTTTAGAATTAGTGTGCACTTCAATGTTAAATAAATCATTTTAGTTTTATCTGACTGCCAGCATGGTATCTAGTTAAATGTTTTTAGTACTTATTTCCAAAGGGAGGAATACTTAATGTGATAATTCCTTTCTCCTCAACTTTTACATAATTATTCCAAATAAATGTGTTTTTCTTCCTTAGACATTGGAGAATATTTCAGCTGCCCATAGGAATTGAGAACTTGCATCTTGCATATGAAGGCTTCATACCAGTATGAGTTCTTCTGAAGCTTTTGGCAGACTGTTGCCAGAGTGAGTACTGTGTTTCTTGCAAACTTAAATCCTCACTCTCAAATGCACAAAATTAAATGAGTATTGTTCAGAATAGTTTTCATTTTTAGGATATGTGTATAGAGCTGGAATTGAAAATAAAGACACTGAATAGATCTGATCTTTTTTTTTTTTTTTTTTCCACTTGTTGAGTAGCTTGTCATCTCTCTTCTTCTTGATTATAACCAGACAAACCTCTGGGGAAAGGGACTGAATGTCCAAGAAGTCCCATAAAGAATGCTGAAAAGGTCACCTTTTGTGTAACACAGAATTGTATAATTCAAAAGATTCAGTTTGTAGAATGGCACTCAGGTTTCCTCATCATAACAAGAGGTGTTTTTTTTTTTTCTCCAAAACTGATTGAAAAAAATACTCCTCCCTGATGTATTTTACATCTTTTCCCTTTTTTTTTTTTTTCCCCCTGTTCATGTACATACAGGTTTGGCATACAGTTTTATAGTTGCATACTAGATAAGGCAGAATTACACTTAAAGAGTAGAATAGATTTATTTATTGGGTATGCTTTTTTAAAGTCATATTACTGCTATGAGCTGGAGTGAGCCATTCTATTATAAACATGTCACAGAGAGCCAGTGTAATAGTTCACGTCTGTGCTAAGTCTGGATTCTAATATTGGCTAAAACATATTTTTGTTGTTTGTAGACTTGTTCAATTGGACTTCAGCTGTCATTATGACTTGTTTTCTGACAAGTAATAGAAATACTGTCCAAATGTGAATCTCTCTGCCAGACTGGAGTTTCAGTGTGCTGGTGATGAAGGGGTGTGTGCAGGTGTACTTCTCAAAAGGTTTGGGGTTCGTATGAGCTTTCATGTACCAATCTCTTTGATCAAGAAATCTTAGTCTGTGTTTTTGGAAGAAACTGTTTTCTCCTGAGAATTCCACTGATCTTCAGAGGCTATGAAAGTAGGTATGCCACCTGTATTTTGGTAATTTAAGATGTATGAAGAAGGCAGAAATACAGTGGAGCAGCGGGGGGTGAACACAGGGTGGCAATAGCATTCCTTTCAGTTAATTCCAAAATGTTCTTCAGTTAACCTTTTGGTTCTTGTTTTAGCAAAAGATTGTATTCTATCACTTTTTGGCTTTGCAATTCAGAACTGACATGGAAAACAGTGAAACCTATTGATTCTAGGCTGTCTGATATATTAAAAATGAGGAATACTTCCTTTTTATGCATGCTGTTACTGAGCATCACTCATGTCATCGCTGTTCCTAGCCTCAGATGAGCCTGGTACTTTGCCATCTCTGTGTTTAATAGGTACTTTGTCCTGAGACCTGTTGTTGGGAACATGATTGCAGGATAGGCTGGAAACAAAATTCTAGCCGGTTGTTGGGAGTAATACTTGGAAAACATTGTTGCTGTAAATGCAGCCATAGGTGCACTGAACCACTTAGGCGTATGTGACAGAGAGCTTTTTTTGATGCAACTTTGAGTGTTTGTAAGGTAAAAACTTCAAAAACCCTCCACGGAAGTTCCTTAACTTCAGCCACTGTTACTTGATCATTTTTTCTCCTCTTGAAGGAGCAATGCTATTTACGTGCAATCAGAAAAAGAAATTACACGAAAGCATCACCTCCACCACCACATCTGAAAAGGATCAGTGATTTTTGCTTCTTGGGTAGCTGATGGAGAATGAATAAGCAAGAAAAGAAAGAGCTTGCTTTTCAAGGATCAACTTTCCTGTTTGCCTTCTTTCCTTACACCACTTAATTTGTACACATCTAAATCAAACAACTGTAATCCTCTATTTAAAGCAATGTCTGCTTCCAAACTTCTTGTAATTGGTTTCTGTTTTATGCTTCTTATTCTGTTGAGAGGCTTACCTAAATACTTTAGGTGTTCCTAGTTTAGTAATGAGGTAATTTTTATTTTAATTAAACAGAGCTGCTACAAAATATTATAATGGATGCCAGGAACGTTTATCTCTTGACTTTTGTCTTCTTGAATTCGGAATGGTGTGACATTCTGAAAAGTGTCTTTTGCTGCCAAAATCCCAAAGTGTAGCCCAGCAACACTCTGCCTTATATCAGATTATCATGTTGTTTTACCCTTTCTGTATCTTTGATCCTTGCTATTTGCAAGGATCTTGTAAATGAACAGTGTATCTGTTTTTCAAATATGATCTTTAAAAACAAGATGGGGGGAGAAGGGAGGGAGGGGGAGGGGGGAAGGGAATGAAGAGGGGTTGTGATATTTTATTTTTAACTTTTTTGTTGGTTGGGTTATTTCCTTTGTTACTATTGTCCACAGTAATGATGGGGGGAGGGGGGAGGGGGACACAGTTCATCCTTCTCCCCTGACCCCAATCTTTCAGGCTACCCTAGCAAGAATATTTTTTTTTCTTTTTGCTTTGTCATCAACCCATTGCATCATGCCTGTATATAATGTACTGGAGCTTAATTTTAGACATACGTCACTGCTGAGATTGCATCACCAAACACGTTATGTGAATATGTAGGAGGGAAATGGGGAATAGCAATAATTGCAAGGGGTTGAATAATTTTCTTTTGAAACTAAGATGCATACTGCTACATTCCCTCCAGAACTGCTCCATTTTTATGGTATTGCTAATTTTTATATCCAGTCACATTCTTGTCTGATTTGATGTATGGTGTTTAAAAACTGTTACTAGGCACAATTTTTTTTTTTCCCAAAGATTAAGGTTTTCAAACCATGCACCTTTTTAGTAACTCAGATTATTTCTACTTAATTTACCCTGTATGTAGTTGTGCATTTGTGGATCACACTGCACAGTTGTATATTTTCTAAATTGTTCTAAGTATTTTCATGTCTAAAGCAATCATTTACTTTAGGACATGTGTATTAAAAAATCCAGATTATTTTTTATTATGTTTACTTAGATTTTCTTTTATGAATTGCAAAATATTTTTAAAATGGGACAGTGACATAGACCTTGCCATTTCTTGGATTGTTTAAGAATCCATTGAATTCTAAATTAATGGATGTATTTCTCAAAATATTAGTGACTAGTAACAACTTGCTTCCCTTCCTTCTCCACCCCATGAATTTCTGTTTTTCCCCATTAATTGCTCTCTAAAGATAGAAAATTGTATTCCTGTAGCATGTTACAGTGGGGACCAGGGGAGATTAGTTGAAATGAAAACACGGGGAAAGGAAAAAGTTGAGGTGTATGTGCAGTGATTTGTTTCTCTGTATTGGTTTGACCAAAAAAAAAAAAAAAGAAAAAGGTGTGATATTTAATAACCTTTATCCCCTTAATTTGAGAGGCGAATGTCTTAATGTTCCCTTTCATACACCTTTGCTTTCCGCTAAACATACATTGACTGAAGGGTTTCTTGCTTTCAGAGTTAAAGACTATTGTAGCCTCAATTAACATGATAATCTCCTTTAGCAAGCACAGGTAAAGTCCAAAGGAATGGCCATCCTGGCAAAGCCAATTTAATGAGTATGCTCAACAGTAGTGCTGGATTCCTCAGTAGGATGACAAAATGCTAAATTTAAAAGATGACTAGAAGTGTGTGATAATTAATAATGGCTTATTTGACATTCTCACATGCTTCAGAAGGAGAGAAATAAAAGTTTAATTAACAGAACACTTATTCTTGTCTCTGTCTATTAAAAACAGTGTGCACACAATATCTCATTATTAGACTTCTGCATTTGAATATAAGGTGAATATTTTTTCATTACAGGCAGGTCTGTTTAAAGCAGACCACCATGCAGTTTGTCTGTTCCCAATAGTGGGAAGTATTTCTTACTGTCTAGATTTAATGGGAGGTGACTTACTTCTAGAACATAAAGTGGAAGCTCCATACCCTCAGAAGAGAAAACACATTCCTTCTGCCTTGGAAGATGGAATTTCATCTCAGTACCCAGGCTAATTGAGTCCTTATTTCTCAGCTCATGTCTACTCCTGACTGCACCATAAATTGGTGGTAATCTGGAATGGAAGGGCAAAATCTCTACAAGTATACGGTATATTGGCTGTAACTTCTTGCATCCCTGCTGTTCGGTCATCATGTTTGCAACATTAGTCTGTAGGAAGAGAAGTTATTTATTTTATGTTACATCACCATTGTGATTTCAGCACGTTGTTCAATAAGTAAAGGGGGATGCATTTTTTTTCTAATGCAAGCCGGCTGATGTGAGAGCATGTCAAGAATAATTACAAAGAATGAGTTGGAAGTAGACTTTCTGAAACGGTGCAAATGCTCCTGAAGCATGGAAACCTACATGAAGGAGCCAGTCTCTGAGGGACTGATATGGTTTTGCATTTACTCAGGGTTTTTATAACAGTGTTTACTGTGCTATTTTAGTGGTGATATCATATCTTGTGACAGTGGCATGTCTTAGTATTTTATCATGTTATTGCCATAGTAATACAGGCTTTAAGGGTCATTTAGCACCATCACTGATTCATACTACTGTCCCCCAAATAAAGTAGAGAAAGAAAATTTTCTTTGCTCCTGATTTGCTCCATTTTCATATTTTTAAGTTGTATAAAAATAAATTTCCTGTCCTCAACCTCAGTCTACTGGCTTGTGATTCCATAGTCATTCTTGAGTGCTCAGCATCTTACCCTTCTCCAGGTACCTCAGGTGCCACTCAACATCCGTTCCTGTTGGAAACAGCAGTGAGCGGGATGGTGCTGTGCTTTGGGCGGCACAACCCACCTGCAGTACCAGGCCAGCCTGGTTCTGATCTACATCCTTCAGGGGAGATGGTGGAACCTGGCAGAGGTGCTGGAGGTGGCAGTTGTAGAGTCAACGTAGGAGCTGATGAGGCCCTTTCCACTCTTTGTTAGTACTTCTGCCCTACTCAGAAAAGGGGTGTTGATTAAAAAGCTGAAGTTACATGAAAAATGTAATGAAAAATAAGCCACAACGCAAGCAACAATGTCATTTAGCTGATTTGTATGAAATAAATGCAAATATGTTTTTGAACGCAGGTGCAAAAATGGAGTGCATCTGATGTAGTGCAAACAAGACTTTGTTCTCAAAGTTACTTTCTCAAAAGTGCAAATTTTTACTTATTTGCAGTAGACAAATATTCTTTGAATGCTTTAAGGCCATCTGTGAACAGAAGTTATCCAAGAACTGGCTTCTTCCAAGGGTTGCCTAACAGCAGGGATGTTCAAGAGGTAGAATGTATTTCCCAGAATCAGGTAGACATGACAGGCTTTTTCAGGAAGAAAAAAAAAAAAGTTTAAACTCAGTGCAATGTGGATTACTTAGCATGATATAAGTATTCTGATGCTATTTTGTAGTAGAACGAGATTGTAGGCTACAGGCAAATGTGGCTTATTTTTAAGTTTTTTTTCCTGTAGATATGTAAATTATGAGTAGCTAGGTCACTTTCTGTTTCGAAATTAGAAATTAAGCTATAGGAGCAACAGGGATGATAGAACTAGTTTATAGTGGACACAAGATACTGTTTGCTTGAAATTCCTCTCTAGCCTATTTGAAGAAAATAGGCAAAGCACAACAATATCTTGTTTGCATTTTGCTGAATGTTTAGCATGTTTAACAATAGCAAAAACTTTCCACAACAGATGTGCATTTACACATTCCAAGGACATCATTCTGCACAACACATACCTCATCATCAGTTGCTGGGTATTAATGGTATTCTCTTGAGGGAAAAGTCTGTTATCTCTTTGATGTGAGATGACTTCTTTTTTTCACTGATGATTACTAATCTAGCTGAGGGAGACTAGAGAGGCTGTTAATTATTCTGCTCAGGTGTACTGTAATGAAGTTATTAGCAAAGTACATCTGTGAAGTTTCCTACAGAAAACAAAGCTTGCAACAAATCTGAAATTGCCAGAAGTTCTCACCTTAAAAGACATTCCCTATCAGGGTGAATTACAGCATCTGTGAGCACAGGTATATTTGTTAGTTTACCGTTATCTTCCTTCAAGTGACATGTGCAAATTACTTACCATTACTTATGTTGGTAGATTCATTTCCAGATGAGTAATAGCTTTTTCAGCCTTTTTAGTCCTGGATAGTTTTGGGACTTTTTATGCCTTTCCTCAAGAGAATATCAGTAACCAAACAGGTTTTCCTCAGATTGGGCTGAGCATGGATACCAATGTACTGATCCAAATACATTGGTATTGATCCAGATACCAATGTATTGATCCAAATCCTAAATTCTCAGATAACCTGGCCCCTGTGGATGCTTGTAACATGCAATACTTTCATCTGTGACTGTGGAGCCTGAACTGAAAACTTAGCTGCAGAACAGGGAAGAGGGCTTTGGCTTGGAAGGGCAGTAACATCTGTGAGAGGGAGAATACTTCTGTGGAAGATTATTTTGATTAAATGTTGGGACTGAGTGGTGGTGAATGTTTTTTGATTGGTTGTTTGGTGGGTTTTTTTTGTGGTTTTTTTTTGCTTCTGCTCCCTGCAAGCTTGTATGAATAGGTAATGAGATAGGTAGTGCAACATAACTCCTCCGTTCTTGTCTATTCCTTCTGTGAGATGACACCCACCAGTGGGTAAGTCTACTGTCTTGACGTAAGTTGAACTGTGATGTGTCAGTTTTTGTTTTTTTTTATTAAGTCAGTGGATCCACCAGTGCTCTTCTAGCTTTGCACTGTATCATGTGGTATTCTCTCACTTCTATTTAGCCTTTGCTGTCACAGCTGTAGATAAATGTCTACTGATTGGCACTCCTCATGCCCTTTTCTACTCCCAGTTTCTGCCTGGTGTTGATAGTTTCAGGAAAAGTTTGTCTGTACTGCTTTGTAAAGAATTACCAATGCAAAGCTGCTCAACAGAAGTCTACAAACTGATGGGTTGGTTTTGTTGTTGTTGGTTTTTTGTTTTTTTTTTGTGAGATAATTGTGGTGTCTCACAGAGATCATGACTTGTACACCCACAACCTATTCTTATATATTTGCAGATATAATTGTATTGGGGAATTTTAAATGTGTCAGTATACTTTTCCCTCCCGATGTCTCATAAAGAAAAGCAAATACGTTGGTTCCAAACTAGAATCAGATGTAAAGGACAAGATGCGGCCATCGAAAGAGAGAGGCATACATGAGACTAGGTTAGTAGCAAGTGTGGAATCTCAGCAGGTTTGGATTGTGAATGGGACAGAAAGGACTGACTGACACACTTAAGTAGACACATTAAAAACATCCACAATTTCAAAGCTGTTGTATACTTTCTAAGACTTGGGGGCAAGCATGAACTTCAGCTAACAGGTCTTGTGTCTTTGTGTTCAGTTTAAAAAAATATATATTAAAAAAAAAATAATGAAGAAAGGCACACTCAGAGTATTGGTTGCTTTCAGCCATTTTTTTCTAAAATTTCCAAGATGCTCTGCTTTTCTCTGTGTCTCTCATGGTGCTGTACCAGAACTAATGCAATATTTATTTTTTGTGTGTGATGCTTACAGTTACAGCTGGCACTAGACAGGAAAGGGCAAAATCTCTTCCTGCATCTCTCTTCTCTGTAATAAATTCCTTCTCACACTTATTTTGTCATAGGATATTACCTCTTTTCAACTTTAGGGATAGTGCTTAATTTGATGTAGCTAAGGCACTTTTGCTTCAAATTCCTGTTTGTAGATTATTGCAAAACTTTAACGAGAGGTGACACCAACCAATGCCAACTGTCCTTTCTATGCAACCCTATAAATCAAATGCATGGTTACTGGGTAGATAGTTGGCAAGCAGTTTGCAAAAGCTTTGTAATGAATCTCCATTATGCAACAAAGAATCTGGATTACAGAAAATTTAATATTTTTGTAAAGTAGCGAGTTGGAATCATTGAATTCAATATGGGAAAAAAATAATGGTTTTAGGTTTTTCTCAGAAGGACCCAAGATCTCACTGAATGGCAGAGTTCTCTGATTTCTTAGAAACAGAACAGAATTATCAAGGGCAAAATTAGTTTTACACATTTTTTTCCTCATTCTGGGATATAAGTGTGGCTGTAATACTGTACTATCAAAAGGGGGGAAAAAAATCAGTTACCTTACAACCTTTCAAAATACAACAGCATGGGGGGTAGGGAAAGCAGCAAGAACAAAAATTAAGTTGTTTAATTAGGAACTGGCAAAATGATTTTGAAGTCTTGCCTTTTACAGTTTACATGAGAAACAGTCTTCTGGATGTTTGGTGGGAGCTTTTTTTTTTTTTTTTTTTATAAGGAGCTGATGTTCTAGCATAATGGGAAGATCAGGGCAGCAGGGCTGCACTGGGTGTTGAAAAATCATTAAGGGTTGTTGTTGTGGGTCACGCTGAAACAAATAGATCCTACTATTCCTACTTACTTAGATTTTTATTTTATTAACCCTTTTAAAAGTATTTAACCTATAAATGTATTATAAGCAACTTTTTCAGGGAATAGAATTATATTATGCTTGAAGCATTCAACTCCTGATACCTTTCCACTCTGTGAAATTCAAATAATCTTTGCCTATTGAGAGTCTTCCGCGTATCATATTTGCGTTTAACCTAGGAGAGCTATTCATTATATCAAAGAGTAGAGCAAAGGACTGCATCAATTCTTGTAAATCTGGTTGTGTTCTTTTGTTTTCTGATACATAAGCAAATAATCTGTCAAAAGTCTCCCTCGGTGACAAGAATTGTGTTTAATTATGATTTAGGTGTGTCATGGATTTATGATTTTTGGTTACTGGTGTTCCACATCATAACATCACGTAGTGCACAGGGGGTTGAAGTGTTAATGCTCCAGTTCTGGGCACCTGTCTGGAAGAGAACAACTACATTCCCCAGGGGGCTTTGTGGTTAAAGAGGAGATATAACTCCTGGCAAGGTTGCCTGATCAGGCTTTTTGTCTTCGCGTTCTTCACCATTGCCTCTCCTTGCTGCTGCCCATCCCAACTGTGCGCATCACTTCAGTATTACTGTTAGGCCTACAGCTTTCAGATGCTCTCTCATTATATTTGATTTATTAGCTTCAATTCTAATTATATTGTATTATAATGTGTTATCTTGCATTTCGATACCATATTTAGTAATTTAGTTTGGTTCTCTTCAGATTGTTGCCGCTGTTTTTAATTATTTTGGGGTCCCCTGTTTCCTTTTTCCGGAGGCATGGATTTTGTGAAATCCCTCTGCCCCACTAGTCACGGAACTGGGCCAAACCAGCCCGTAAACTATTGACAAGGTGACATGGGAATAACTGTGTGCGATTGGTATCGTGCACTTTGTATGTTGCACTACAGTGCTGCATGTGGTTGCACTAATGTACTTTAAAACACCACATTATAATGTTCTGCTTTTAATTGCATTCAAGAGAAACAAGGAAAAGGATGATACCTTGCAAGATTAGATTCAATATTTTTACATATTTATTGTGGAAGTTTAATTCCCACTAACAGGAAATGCATGCATTTATAAGCAACTCGAAGGCAGGTTTTTTTTGCAGAGGCCAGAGCTGAAAATTTTGTGCTATACCTGACACTTGATTCAGCTGAGTAATTTCAGAAACATGTTATTGATACTAGTAGCTGCTACTGTTACAGAAAGTAAAAGGATAGCTGTATTTATGTAGATATGTGATATATATTGTATAGGGACATTTAGAAGGTTGTCGTGCATAGGTTTAATCAACAGGTGTTTTCATACAGTTGCAAAAGTCCTATAGCAGATGGAGGTTCTGGTGGCTGTTCTATCTTTTCTGGTACTCTTTCTCCCAAAATACAGAGCCCAAGAGTCATTTCTGCGCAGGACAGGCATTCAGGGAGATACAACATCCAAGGGGGCTGCTGGGGCCAGACACCCTGAGCAGTAGGAGAATAAGATTCTTATTCAGAAGTGGTAAGAGGCATGGTTGTAGGCCCTGGCCTTCCTGCTTGTGGGGCAGCTCCTCTGGCAAAAGCTCCCAGCCCACTATTCAAGATAAGAAAGAGCTATTGTAATAGCAAACTAATCTGTGTATCACAAGCCTTTAAACTGTCCCATAGTGGGCCTACTATCTTATCACAAGACTTAACCAAACTGACGTTATGACATGGGTGTCAAACCTTTTGGCTTGCCTGGCTTGCATTGAGTGAACAGGAACTGTCTTGTGCCACATACACAAAGGTCAGTCCAAAAGCAATGCCTCCTATTTATTTCTACAGAAACTGCAAGTGATGCAAAGAGCACAATAACTACTTGAAAGTACAAATTTTCATTTACAAATCATTATTTTTCAACACAGTCATCATTCTAGCTATGCATTTTCACCAGTGATAAACAAGAGTCTGCATGCCGTGCTGATGAAAATCTGCACCACTGGAGGTGACCCACTGTCATCACAGCTGAAATATTCCACCACCACCTCATTGTGTTCATATCCACTGTTTGGTCTCCATAAACATTCAGTAAGCATCGATGAATGTCAATGGAGGCCATTTTTTCTGCATGAATGAATTCAGTTCCACACCTTTCCTTCATATGCACTTCTATGTCAGACTGCCTCTCTGCAGCCACCCGTCACAGCAACAAAATGTAGCAGAATATTGATGGTAAGGTTCAGATTCTGCTGCCATATCACCATCTGCCTCTGACATTGTGGGCCAACATAATAAAACAGGAGGCAATACTTCTGGAGAAGTCCTCGTAAAATATATAGTTAATGCACATAACCAAAAAACCTTAAAGCTTAAAATAATACTTTTACTACAACAAAATAAAGAAGAACAAAATCATAAAACTAGTGGGATATTTGACCTTGTTTTTGTGAAACCAATGTGTTAAACCCTGGTGTGATGGTAATGGCTCCAATTCTTAGTGAGGACAAAGTGTTAGTCAGATTTTTTGATGAGATTTTACTCTTCTGTACTATATCTTTGAAAACAAATTTTCATAAACGTGCATAATATCAAAAAACGATGACATGAATAAGGTGTGATTGTGAAGTGAGGAATGTTTTTTTCTCTTGTTAGTCAAGCTTACTAAAGTAAAGAGACATGATCAAATTTTTAAGCTGAATGTCTGATTACAACTCCACACATTCAATTTTAAGATATGTTGGTGATTTGTTTATGTTGATTGAAAATAGTGTTACAAACACCAGAAATGGCATGGGTTTTTTGTTTTTTGGGTTTGTTTTTTTTTCCAGCAATCTTGAAATCTTTTCTCAAATTCTTTTCTCAGAATGGAAAGTATGACTGCATATTTCTCACTGTTCACAGGAATGTATTTAGGTAAAGTATCAAAATACACTAAATTATTTTCCATAACTTGATTTGGCACTGCACTGCACTGCACCCTCCCCATGTCCTGGTTTCAGCCCAAATAGGGTTAATAGGACACTGCTGGGTGGGTGTGTTCTCAGGTCTGGCAACTTGAAGGCGCAGAGCCACTGCCATGATGGCCTGGTGGAAGGAGGTGGGTAAACTGTGCTGGGCCGCATGCTTTAGTCCAGGCATCTCCAACCTATGGGCTGCCTGTTGATCAGAGAAGCACCCAGCTCATGTTTAGCTATGGAAGAGCAACATCCACAACTTTCCTGGTGGATGTGGCTGGCTCTTGCCCATAGGCAGTTGCTACTGCCACTAAAATGCATTCCTTGCATCTGTTATGACTGTTCCAATTTCTGGCTCTTGGTTTATTTGCAAGGTGATGCCCTTTTGCCCCTAACATTTCCCTGACACACCTCCCTTGCTTTCATGAGCTGGTTTTCCCCTGCACTCGCTCCTTTCTTAGAAGTGACTGCTTTTAGAACAGGGGAAGTTTGAACTTCTCTCTTCTTCATTGCTTACATCACTGCGTGTGGGTCTATTTTGAAACAACTTCATGTTTCTTTAGCATTCAAGAAAGCTTGCTGGGATGCTTTTGATTTCACTTCACCGTTACTAAATGCTGAGGTTAAACTGCAAACCTGCTCCTATGTGTGATCTTATGTTTCTGCTCACACATCCCAAAATTCATTGTCCCTCTGGCCATAGCATTGTGCTGTGTGGTCCAGAGCTTTGTGGGATTCCCTTTGTCTGTAGGGCTGTTGTACATTTTCAAAAAGATTTCTTCAAGTTTGTCAGTGTTTAAATCCCCTTTTAAAGAGCTGGAGCTGTGAGGGCATCCAGCCCTTCGTAGCCTACTCCTGGCGCTGGCTGAGGGCAAGCTGTGTCACTTCAGTTGCATTAGCGTGTGCCAAGCAGGAATTAAAGAGCCTAATGAGAGGCCAAGGGTATGGGCTGGGGCTCTGGCCTGACCTGCAGAGAGCTGCGTAATGCTCTCCGGGAGATTCACATGGCAGAGTGTGACCGACCTCTCATTATAATTATTTACTGTTTCACCACTCTATGCTTCACAGAGTTTGTTAGCGGTTTTCTACTTCTCTACAGATCACTCATTAAAATATGAAATGTTAATAGGCTTATTAGCATCTCGTGTGGGTACCACCCTCTAATTGGTGATTCCCCATGGAGGGCTGTGTTTCTCACAACCAAGTGTCTGAGATGTGAACATTTTTCGTAGGCTTTTAGATGTGGGGCTGGATAATAGCCTTTGAATAAAACATGAAGAGCAAAACTGTTTACGGTTCAAGGGTAGCTGAGGAAGAGTAGCTGACCAGAAGGATTTTTCTTAGAAAGCAAAAGCACTTAAGCATATTAATTTTGTTAAAGATCTTGAACTATCTCAAACTTGAAAATGTTATGCTGTTTTTCTTATAAATAAAATACACAAAAAAAACCCTCAACCTCTTCAATTCTGAAATTCCATCTTTAAGTTAAGAAGTTAAAACAAAGTATCATTTTAGGGCAGTTAGATTATTTCAATCATATAAATTTTAGTCTGTGAGGGAAGGTTTATATCAGTCCCTGCTGTCATTCTGTTTTAAGTGTGAATGAGACAAGACCATCAAGTTCTATCTCCTTATTACCAATATTGTAATTGGACACTGAACTGAACTTAAATTACTCAGTTGTGACTAAAGAGATTCAGTAATCTTAACTAATTAGGCAGTTGTAATTTGCTATTCCTTTCACTTGCCAATTTTACTTCAGATGTCGATATAGAAGCCTTTATGCAACCTTTGCCACTAACCTCCTTGTAACTAATTCCTTGCCTATCAGTCTCATTCTTTCCTTCAACTGACTTCTTATCCTTCTCTTAAATTATTATTTTTTTTTTCAGCCAGGAAAATCCATTTTTATCACTCTTTTCCCCTGTGCCTTTATTATACAAAGATCTCTAGGCTATACTTTGCAGTTTCATGTGCCTCAGGGAGCCACATGCAGATTATGTTGTTAGGAGAACAAGAAAACAATGATTTGGTAAAATGTAGTTTCTAGCTTTGGGCTAGCTGGATTTCCTTGGGCTGTGAAGCTTGAAGGTAGAATAGGAGCTAGGATGGAAGACTAGGGCTGATTTTGTTACCCATATAACTTTCACACCTTTTTCAGCCCAAATAAGCTGACCCAATGCTTGAAGATCATTCTACAGACTTAAACAATTATTAAAATCAGTCTCTTTTTTCACTTTAGTGCATCTGGTATGCTTTTCACAGAAGTAATTGTCGTCTCAAGGGTACCCTGAAAAGTTCTTCCATCTGCATGATCTGCAACCTCTATACATGTTGCAGGTAACATTAATTAGCAGAGCATTTTTATCATACGTATAGCAGCATCTGACTATAATCTGGAAGATAATCTTACATTTTGTAAGGCAAACTTGTAGACTAATTTGCTGTATGAAACACTGTTCTTTGTTCTTTAGGCTTATGATCCAAACTCTGAGGGGCTGATTTCAAATATTGTTGCTCTTGTAATAAAGTGTTCTTCCCTGGTTTAGGCACTTCTGCTTGTGCTTTTTTTTATGTTTGTTGTTTGATTGTTTTAAATTAAAGAATACATTAACTTTCTAGCCCACTTCTTCCTGTGGTATAAACTCACTATACAGACTTATATCAGCTGTCCGATGTAAAATATAAGGAACACGTTATAATGGTAATAAACTGAGGAAAAGGAGATTTATTCTTTCATGATAGCACTGCATAGCTCACCTGAGTGCTGAGACAAACTGCAGGCATTGAGAAAAAGGAGTCTTTGTAGGACTTGTACTGAAATAGTTTTCTTGGAAGGGAGGAGTTTAACTGCATGTTTGATTTATAGTCAAACTACTTAAAAGTTTAGAATAAATAATTAATGAACTGGTTTAGATGAAAATGGAGGAGGAAAGTTTGTGAAATTGTCTCATCATCCCCTATCTGCACTGCATTTGAGTAGTGGGCAAAGACTTGTTCTTTCCCAAAACTCTGTAGCCTTTGGCATAAAAATCTGAATTACACCAAATATTTTGGCATAATTTTCTGTTCAGTGTCAAAGCCGGAAAGGTATATTTGCTCTGCATGAATTTAAGGAACCTAGCAGAAACGTGAGCTAATGGCAGTAAATAGTTCTTCCACCTGTGCTAAAAATTTCTGATGTTGTGTTTTTCATCTCTGCTACTAGTTGTCTCAATATATTATTTTTTCAGGCTGTAATGATAATGCAGCCTTGGTTAATTTGTTGAGCATGCTATTTGTGTATTATTAATCAAATTCCAGGCCGATGTTAGTGTGGCACTGAACTCTCTGCACATCAATTTCTAGAGAAGCAAGGTGCTTTTAGAACTATAAACATTTTTTCCAGAATTGAAAATATTTTTTTCTGGAAGGTGTGGGTGATATCGCTAAACCAAAACTGGAGCCAAGTGATTGACAATAATGGAATTATCCTAAATGTACTTGTAGTAAAAAGGGAATAGTTGAACCACACGCCATAATCATGGTTCATTCCAGACCATTTGAAAGAATACCCGGGGTGAAGAACTTCACTCTCAGTTGAGAATAGGATTTTTTTTTTCCTTTATATCTAGAGTTTTTTACTGTTCTGTACTATCCTTTGGAGCTGGAGATTCTATACTCGCTTGTAGTAAAGCACATGTACAAAACTGGAGTGTTGATGGTTAGACAAAAGGAAAGAAAACAAAACATGCATTTTTATTTTAAATGAACATTATAAATCTCTTAACCGCACTGTGCGCAGCAATGTGTGAACTGTCTTGCTTTTAAGATGTGGGTTTGACAATGAGCCACCTGTCTTCTCAGAAGTATATCAGAACAGTAATGCTTTGAGATGATGGATACCTAAACAAAGAACTCTGTTACATGCATGTCACTGATTAGGAATTGGCTGGGAATGACTATGCAAATACTGGTGGTAGAAAGCCAATCAGCTTGTTATTTCAGAGTGGATATTTCAATAAACAGAGAAAAACAACCAAAGTACCAAAGGTTCTGAGTTGGAATTGCTGATAAATGGATTATTTAGCTACAGTCAGCTTGATGTCTTGTTAATTCTAATGTTTTGAGCCTAGTATTAAGAACTGAATGTGGTATATATGCAACATCCTTATGAATGGGAGGAAGACACTTCAGTCTGCTCTGCAGGGTTTACTCTTTACAGTTTTCCTTGCAGTTCAGAGGTTTGTAGCACAATTGCTTTAAAATCTCATCAGCTCTGTAAAACTTAATCCACTTTTAGATAAAGGCATTAAAAAATAATTTAATATGCAGCCCTTTTAGGCATGCAGAGTCCTTACGTAATGGAGGTTAAGCACTTCCACTTTGTATTTTTTTTTTTCCCAAGACTGTTTTTAATATACTTCATTTTGTCCAGAAATCTTTATTAACACCAAATACTTCTTTCTCTTAGAATACAAATAATGAAATCCTAAACAAGTAAAAGACTTCATTGGACTTGTTATGGTCTGTACTAAGGCTGAGAAATAGTTCCTTTACTGTAAAACTCAACATAAACTGAGGAAATGGACTGGCAAGATAGTATCAGCCACTTTTTTTTTTTTTTTCGAAGGTGGAAAATGAAGTAATTTGCATAAGGCTAAGCTAACAATTTTTTTTGTTTTGTTTTCTAAATCATGGCACAATTTTTTCTTTTTTTTTTTTTTTTTTATTAATATACTGCAAGAAAATCAGTCTGAGGAAGTTAAAAGTTATTGGCAACACCACAATATTCATATCCAAATCTCATCCAAAGGCATCCTTATTATCTTAAATTTTAAGTTGTTTTTTGATCATTTTGGAAAACTTAAAAAGCCAATCATATAAGAAATGTCTACTTAGAGTGATAACCTTCTCTTCCTCTATTCATATTGTCATCTAGTAGGATCTCTAGCTGTGACTGATACCTACAAAATTGGACAGATAAAAATAAAATACAAAACACCCCTAAATCAGTGGAGTTGGAGGATTCATGGGTATCACTTTAAACTATCTAGTCAGAAACATGACCCTTTCCTAGGTCTTAGGTACCTAGATTTTGAGTTCAGTAGCTGAGATTCACAGCCTTGTCTGCTCAAGTCCTACTCTCCCTGAATCAAGAATAGGACCAGCTATGTCTTGCTAAGAGCTTCGGATGTTTAGGCTGTATGCTTATCCTCATTCCTTTCCTTGGAAAAAATTATATGTGTGTGTGTGTCATTCAGGCACAATGGAGTTGTCTTAATAGTCCAGAAAACCACTATTTTTGCTTTAGTTGACTTAATAGAGAGAGTCAGGGCCTGACAAGATCTTATCACTGATTGCTTACGTTCTCAGTGGCAACTTTAATTTTTGGGCTCTGGGAAAAGGTGGAACAGAGTTGATGCTTAAGAAGGCACAATAACAGTGCCAGAGTGGGCACGGAGACTTACTGGAGCTTAACATCCCTGTTTAAAATGCAAGTCCTATTAATAAGTGCTTTCTGCTTATGCAGTGTGTAACTGAGGAAGTTGCTTTGCCTCTCTCAGTGATGTGAATTTAATAAATTGTGTAGCTGTTTATTACACATACTTCAAAAATTCAGACTTCAGTTGAGAATTCTCTCATCACAAAAACAGACTGCGCTTCCTGAAATAAACTGTACTGATTCCTGTGAAATATCTGTGGTCTGTCGGGCTTAACAGCCCTCAGGATTTCTAATTGCAAAGGAGGTGAGGCAAAGTACTGCTGACAAGTCATCTGGACAATCTGCATAATGTAACAGACTTAAAAATGCATGGTAAATAACTTCTTTCCCTTTATGTCAAATAGTGAATAACTCATTGTGAGATTCTTGTGTCTTGGTCTCTGTTGGCAGAGTGGTTGTTCCTTCTGTGTCTCTATGCACTCTTAGGGTAGGACTTAGTTTTTCCTGCCCATCCTTACCTACACCTCATGTATCCCTCCAGCAGGCACGCAACAGGAGGCTCTGTTGTTCAGGCCCAACTAGATTACTGATGCTTTTATTCCTCAGGATTCTCCCAGGATCAGATGAGTTGAGCTCGACAGTTGATTATCCCAGATCTTTTGTCCTTGCAGGCAGTGTGTTGACAGTGCACCCATATATGAATGCCAATGGCAGTTTTGACTGAGGGGATTTCAGAGTAGAATTGGGTCAAATACAGCTTTGAGAATATATTATCACATGTTTTATTAAATTCTAAAATTCAGAGGTGCAGAACCATTCCTTTCCCTCATTCCACCATTGCATTTTTATTCATACTTGAGAGACACATCCTTTTCGCAAAAGCCCACCAGCAAACAGCTACTTCCAAATTCATCAGTAGAATTCTTCTTCTTTGGGAAGATCTATCACAGTAATAATAATTAAAAAAAAAAAAAATGATATAGAGATGTGTTTTTTGCCTTCCTTCACTACCTTCTCTCATCTGGAGAAAGAAAATAAGAAGATGCGTGCACTGAGGGTGATGATAAGATTGAAATGAACACCTGCTCACAGTTCTACTTAGTTCAGCTGCTTCCTTAAGGTGAGTCAGGTTTTTGTATTGCAGCTGCTAGATTTTGTGAATTAAGTGGAAGCATTACAGTTGTGTCAAGCTGGAAGGCACAAAGACAGATGCTGAGCTGGATGAGAAAATGGCCAAGGAAATGAGGAAGGAGAGTCCCCTGTCTATAAAATGTAACACCTGCACAAGCATGATGATGCAGTTTGTGTTGTATAAAGTAATTTCTACATCAAGCAAGCAAATTTGCACAGGAGTTTAGCTGCTCTCCACAGGGACTAGCAGCAAAACAACTTCAGTGTCTTCTATTTAATTTGCTGAAGCTTAGTCAACTTTGCCCTAGGAGTCTATGAGGACCCACTTACACATTTCCATCCTGCATTGTTTTGTGATGTATTGTTTCCAGTCTTAAATAATACATTGATAAAATCAGATTGTTTTCTGTTTTGTTGGGGGTTTTCCTAGTAAAATGGAAAATGTTATGAAAATAAATTTATGTGGCTGTCTCTCTGGCCTTCGCTCTCTCCTTGTGTTATGAGTGTGATGCACAAAAAGCAACTCAGACAAAAAGAAGTTATGTTGAAATATTCATGAAGAGGATAAATTTTCCAAAAGAAATGGGGAGGAATTAGGTGAGCAGAAAGTGATATCTGAGTGGAGCTGAGAGGATCTGCATGGGCTGACATCAAACACAGAGAAGACTTCATTGGGAGGAAGTGAGCAAGAAAATGAAAATAAAGGGAGGGCAAAGATAGCCTTTTCATGAAAAGGTGATGTGAATCCTTGCTGGGTAATGGGAGTTAGTCAGTCTGTAAAGGTGCCCTTTACAGCAGCTGTTGAAATTGGTGTTTGCTAGTTCTTGGAGACTGTGCATAAAGTGAGGGAGGTCAGAGAAAAACTACGTTAAAGATGGGATACATTTATTAATAATGATAGAAGTTAGCTTATCTCATAGCAATGATTTCCTGATTGTTGCTGGAGATCACTCAAGACATAGAGTAGTTCAGTTGGAAGGGACCACTGAAGACCACTGAATCCAACTGCCTGACCCCTTCAGAGTTAACCAAGCATTAAAGAATATTATTGAGCACTCTATAGAAGTGCCTTCTGGACACTGACTGTTTAATGCACTCCAACATGCAGTTTGCCCCTTGGCTGGCAGGCACATTGCTGGCTCCTGCTGCGCTGCTGCCACCTGCACCCCCAGATTTGTCTGTGAGCTGTTTCTGAGCCATGTATCCCTCAGTCTGTGTCTGCGTCCAGCATCAGACCACCACAGGTGCAGATCCTGGGGCGTGTTCTTTTGTTGATCTTTATGTTGTTGCTGACTGCCTAATGAGTGTTGGCGTTTCTGAAGGGTTTTGGTGAAAACTTAGTCTTGTGTATAAGCTGCTTGTGCTGTGCAGTTTTGAAACCATGTATTTCCACTGCCTGGACTCTGCCATACAGTACTCCGTGAAAAGATGCATTACTTGCAGTACTAGGGAATTAATGAATGAGGAATTTACTTTGATAATGTACCGCTTTACTCATGCTAAGAAAGATGCTACTGAAAGATCATGGTAATGCTTAGCTTGCCAGGAAAAGCTATTTTGTTAATTGATAAATCTCATTTGAGCAGTAACTTCATGCCAGGCTACTACTGCAAGATTATACGCAGAGCACGTATGGAAGTGATTATATTTTAATCTTTGGCCTTGATGGGGGTCTGCTTCCTACAGCCTTTCAGTTTAAATTCTAGCTTGGAAAATACGCAGGCTCCCTGTAGATTTACATTTATGTTCTTGTTTAACTCCTTGTCCTTGAGGCTGGCATTTTGGGTAACACTGATTCTGGAAACCTGACATCACACTGAGAAAAATTCTGACTCTTGCCCTAGGAGTAGAGAGGAAACATGAAGCTCTGTATACAGCACAGTTTGCTACATTTATAAAGGAGAGGAGCAGCAAACCCTATCTGTGTTGCAGTACTTTACTTCCCCTTGCCCCAAGGGGTCATGTTAGTTATCTCTGATTTTGTAATTTAGAAGTATTGTAGCTTCTATGTACTCACAGCATATTTTGGCTGTGCCTTTGAGGGGAATAGACTCTGTGATTTAAGGATAGGTTCAACAAATGAGGGCTGAAGCAAAATTCACACAATTTTCAAGCTACAGAACTGTCTCCTGCATACGGATGCTGAAGTACAAAATGGTATAATTATTTGTCCAAGATAATGCAACTAATCTGTGAAAATGGCAGTAAAACTCTTAATCCTTTATCCTTGTGTTTTCAGGCATACAAACAGAAATCACTTCTAAAAATAACACTTTACAACTGATATTGACTGCTCTAGATCTGACCTTTTCTCAGCAGAAGCAAGCCCACAGGATGTCGCTGACATCATTATAACTCAAAGACAAGGGTGCAGGTGCCAGGTTTTTGTCTTCTGGTGGTATTTAATCCTTTTGGTTTTCATCTGAAATGGCACAGTGTTGGATGCTGAGGCAGTACTCATATTAGGCTCTGTATAAATAAGCTGAAGGATAGCAGCAGGAGACTGACTAATTGAGTTGTCAGTTTACTGAAGGTCAATTAATAGTGGATATGGGAAGACACACTTTTTAGTGTCAGTGTCCTTTGCCCTGGGCTGTGCTTCATTTTCTCTTTTGGAGGAAGGAGAATGCAATTCTACTATTTCTTTCACAACAGAAGATATGTGGGCTATGCAAACATTGTAAGTACATCTATATGCTCATTGCCAAACTTGAAACAAGCAGCAAATAGCAGTAAGTTCTCCTGTTTATCCTGTCGCTGGATACTGGATGTCTTGCTTTGAAATCTAAAGAGGAACAGCTAGCTTTACCTCACAGATGCATGTCTAAAATCTTTTTGTGCCAGCTGCTTGTGAATATGTGTGAACAGTGAAACAATTGTGAGCTAATCACCTACTCATTCTGTGAATTACAGCTGAAAGCCCTGATAGTAACCCATCTCCAGAGAATGGGACATCTAAAGTAAAAAAATCTACTATGAGCTGAAATTATTCTTATTCCTCACTGGGAAGCAATGTGCGTCATCCTAAATTGTGGGGGGGAAAAAGAAACCAGGGTTCCTCTCCAAACAGGCAGTTCATTATACATTTGGAGGAAAGCGATGAATAGTTAATGACAGCTGGTAAAAGGCAGAGTTGGTTTTAAGTTTCAGGCAATTTACTTTCCTTTTTAACGTTTTTCTTGGGAAAAGGAAAGACTTTAAGTAATGAGAATACATAAAATAGAGAAAAAGCATATCTGTCAAAGCATGAAAAATACAGCAGCAATAATATAAGTAGCTTTGTGATACTGAAGTTCTTCAAATGTTAATTTGAGGAAGGTATAGAAATATAATGCTCTTGAGCCTGTGTGAAGACTTGAATTTCTTTTTCTTTTTTTCTATACGTATCTGTTGTCTGATATTATTCCAAACTCTAGCAAACTATATACAAGAAGTCTGTGAAGAGACAAAAATTCGTATTTGAATTAGATGAGGGCTTGATCATGAGCCATCCATTTTTTCATTCTTTTCCACTAAGCCCCACTTCAGGAAATTCTTCACATAAACGTTTCTGCTATTTGTGAGACACTGAACAATGATAGGTTGACTGAGGGCTGCTTTATCTTTTATCTAGTCCTGTCTGATCAGCATTGCATGATTGAAAAACATGCGAATGGTGCAACCAGCTCCATCCGGCTTTTGTTAGTGACTCGTAAAGATAATAAGCAGTTCCTTGCATTGACAATTATGATTCCCTGTAGTGAGATAGGACAGTATGTTGAATGAAAGCAATGAAGATGTGTGATGACGGTGGTACCACGGAATCACATCATGTGGGCCATTTAGTCAGGCCATGTCAAAAGACCACACTCTGTTCTTGTGAAAGCTATAGAGAATTCTGCTTTTGCTGTGATTGAGCACCAGAAATTCTTACCTTGTTTTCTTGTCCTTTTGTCCTCTTTTGCAGTGGTGGTTTGAAAAGATGGTAACCAAATATGCCTGCAAGTTGGTCTGAAATAAAGAGGAAACACCAATTCGGAGTGGAATCTAGTCACACAGGAGAGGGATTCAGTGCAGATTTTTTTTCATCTTTCTCATCTTTCAGGTGTGATTCTAGCTTTGAAAAAGGTGAAGTAATGGTGGTATTGCGAATTTCCTAATTTATTGCAGTTGAAGTATTGTCAAATCAGATCCACAATCGTATGAAATATAGCGACTTTACGTTTTTAGCTTCATATGTATGATCTCCTAACTGCCAGTCTCATCTATTCAACCAAGAATCTGAAAAGCTGTCCAGGTTCTTTGATTTGTGTCCTCAACAGAAGGATTTTACTGGTGAGAATTACTTAGAAGTAGTCATACCTGAATGCCAAATCAGAAAGGTAAACAGACAAAGCTGTGAGTACACATAGAGACTGTACATGTTCTCTGTTCCCTATAACGTTCATGGGAGCAGGCTATGTACTGTATCTACTTCTCCTTTCTCTGTAGGGCCTTTGCTATACCTGCTGCACCATTCCCTTCTGTCCTCCAGTCATGCATGCAATGTTGCCCTTCCTCAACCACGCCATGGGGCACAGTCTTTAGGAAATGGCCACTGTTCATCTGGCAGATGCAGCCAAACAGCTGAAGCTTTCTCGTGCCTGGTAGGTACATCAAGGGCTAGCTGTTGAGTTTGTCCTTCTCTTGATTGTTGTCCTGGTTTCACTGGTGTGTTAAAAGCACAATGATGTTTTGGTTGTTGTCCCCCCCACCTGGGGCTGGCGCTGGGTGCTTCTTTCCTTTTTTGTCTTAGGAAATATATATATATATATATATATATACATATATATATATATATATTTTTCCTCAACCCACAAATTCTGTTTCATTTCCAGTGCTCTTCCTCACCCCACTGTGGGGCAGGAGTGAGCAAATGGCTGTACAGTGCTTAACTGCCTGCCCGGTTAATTCACAGCCGTCCTTTTTTATTGCCCATCCCCCTAAATTGTCCATGGAGTTAATTTAGTCCATGACATGGTCACCATCTGTCATTGGTATGATATTAACACTGTCTCAGCTGAAACCAGGACGACTGACTTCTGCTTGATGCAATTCTATAAATTAACTGCAAGCAGTTTTCTGTAACACTTTATTTCAAAGGCCACAAGTCTTCACCTGTCAGTCTTGTTGGAGTTCCATCATTAGGCTGTTTAGCACATGTCTGATACTACATGCCCCATTACCAGCCTGAATCTCGATTCTGGTGATTATGTGCGTCAGAGTGAACATGCGTACACTTTTCACAGTTTTCCCCAAAATAAAAAAAAAAAAATCAAGAACTGAAGCAGTACAAAGTCTCAGAATAATTTGGTACTTAATGGACTACGACTCAGAACTAGTAAAATAAAGGAAAGATGGCTGAGCAGTGTCTGGGTAGCAGGAAAGCTTGTCTAATGTTATCATCAAGAATAATAATACCTGGTTCTTGGGGGTGAGTAGGAAAAGAAAATCTTTTTCTGTTCTCATGGAGAATCATAATCAAAGACTTCTTGCATTTCATGATGAAGACTAAATACTGTGAGCTATGGTAATGCCCAAGTTTTTTGGACAAACTTCTTACACTGTAAGAATCTGAATGCTCTCTGCAGGGGGCTTATTGTGAAAGAGGGAATTTAAACTATTCAGTGAAGAAAAAAAAAAAAAAGTAGTTGTAGATCTGTTGTTCAATATTACTTCAAGAGCAACTGCATTTAGCACCTTTCTCCATAGTTCTCAGTGTGCTTTATGAAATCAATTGTCCTTCTGTTACTAATGGAAAAAAAATAGAATTGTCAAAGCTAGGGTTGCCCAAGTGTATTGTGAAGTTCAGTGACTGAATTGACTGCTGAGGTCCAAATGTCTTTTAGGGAAATCACTATCTTGATGTCTGATGTTGTTTTTGGCCAGAGCTTATCAAAAAACAGTAGGTACAATTTAAGATAGAAATACTCAGTTTTGTCTTGGGATAACACTGCAAGAAAAATAAACTTATGGCTCCTTGAGAGAGAGATGTTCAGACCCCTCCATAATCTAAGGATGGGCCAAGCTGTAGGAAAGAAAAGATTGACCAGTAGGAGTTAGGTTCCATTTACTTTCTGCTTGCATTTCCTAGGAGATGTGCATGATACTGAAAGGAGTATAAGGGGTTACAGGTGCCCCCTGTTCATATTTGCTCTTATGTAAAATATGGAGTTGAAGTAAATCAGAGTATTTCATATAAGGACAAAAGAGAAAATAAATGCAAATATAGGTAAGCGTGCACAGCATATACAAGTAAAGACATCTGGGAGCAGGTCTTTTAAAAATGTGGTGAATTCTCTCTTGTGTATGCTGAACATAGCTTAATGGAAATAACATGCCTCATTTCTTCTCTGTGCTCTAGTTTAGACATTTGTTTGTTTTTAAATAGTGCTCGGCTTATTTGAATTCCTTCTGGTTAAGGAAAACAAGGCTGCCTTGAAAAACGCTTGGAGCATTTGGGGGTTATTCTGTTCAAAGGCATTACTATTGTTTCAAATCTTTGTTCTCCTGGATAGTTTGCTTTCCTCTTCAGAGACGGAAAGGAATGTATGGATTTGTTCAGTTTCAGTTTCTAAGCTTCTTTCACAAATTACAGACATTAAATACCTAAGATAAACTCCACTTGTAGCTGTACAGATGTATATGTGGAAAAGATTGAAAGAATTTCTGTTTATTAATATGCCACTGGCAATGAAGCTTCAAAGAAGAAATTCTCCCCTTTTCTGACTCTCTTAGTCTGTAGAGGGGAAAGTATTCTTTCTCAGTAATGCATCAAGTGATTTCCCATTCTTTTCATTCCCAGTAGTGTTCAGCACACAAGAAATAAAACATTGGCCCCACTGAAGTCAGTGGCAAAACATTCAGTGCCTTCAGAATGCTCTTACATTTCTAAATTGTCTTAGTGCCTCTGCCAAAATCTAGTGAAACCTTTGGCCCTTACTTTGCCTCGGACTGTGTACCTTTTTAAAATTTAAACCTTGAAACTAAAGCTGAATTGGTTTTAAATATGCCAACATGATTGCTGAATTATCTGATGCTTACATGGCAATTTGTGCCAGCTTTGTGCTTTTATGCCAGTTTTATTCTCAACCTCTATCCAAGATAAGGTGACGTTTCTGAGGCACATGTACTTGCTTGGACAGCTGTGGTGCCCATCCTGCCAGCACTCTGAGATGGTGCTAACCCCCATGGTGCCTTGGTCAGGGTGTTGTGATTGGGGGTGGCCAGGACATACTGATTGAACTGATCTGTCTCAGAGCATGGGTGAGGAGGCATGCAGCTGGACATACTGCCCATGTATCTCTGGCTACATATTTCATTAGACACAATGGGTACCCATGATTTCCACTTTTGGTAACTGATCTAACTGTAAGGAGATCAGGATCTCTCTTATGTGCCCACTGAAATCCCAGCCAGGATTCAACCTTAACTCCCGTAGCCAAGTCAAACCTTGCTGGATGGTAGAATCAAAGAATTGCTCAGGTTGGAAAACACCTTAAAGATTATCAAGTCCGTCTGCAACCTAACCATACCACCCTAACTAACTGCTGCTTAACCACTGTGATACAGATAAAATTTGAATAGATAAACAAACGTGAACAAACTGGATATAATGAGGAGAGGAAAACCAAACAAGGACTTTAATCCATTGAAATAATACATGTAAGTTCACATACAAGCCCTTTACATTAGTTTGTCTCTATCTTACCTATTTGCTGTGATGCGCAGAGGAATATACATGATTCTTTGGTGTCATGATTGTCCTGACATTTCCATTTGCAACTTTGACCAGAGAGCTCAAGAATAGAAAATGATGAGAACCCGTTATGCAACTCAAACTGGAGAGAGTTGCTAATAAGGGGATAAAATAGCCTCAAACTGCTACAGTTCAAATGAAGTGCCCTAGAAACTTCTTGACTTCACTTGAGTGACCAGCCTGAAGGAAGGTCACATCATGCTGGGAGGTGATCTAGCCTGACACAATGGAGCTATTTCAGGCTGAAAAATAAAACTGTAAGAAGCAACTCAAAATAGAATATGGTATATGTTAATTTTCTTTGTTTTGCTCTCAGTAGTGGTCTTGCTTTTTTGTAATGTTCTGCCCTTGATCTGAAAGCTGTAAACTCACTTTTAAAACTTGTCCTTAATAAGGACATGCAGTCATTTACCAGTTCAGTGGCATTGCCTCTGCTTTCTTATTTACATGTTTTTTATAGATGTGTATTTATAAATAGATGTTTATGTAGGAACTGTGTATATGGAGATAGATATATATATATATCCATATATATCATATACATATGAAAACAAAAATAAAACAGTTGTGCTCTGCTGCAGACTGTCTTGGAGAGTGGGCTCCTTTCCATTTTGGGGATATTGATGTTCTGATTTTCACCAAATTTTAATTTTCTCGTCTCTTCAGTCAGTATGGGAATAGAGCCACAGATTAAAAAAGCATTAAGAATTAAGAAAAGGCAGCTGATGGTGCATTCACTTTCTGCCTGGCCAAATTTCACTTGGAGATTTCTCCAAAGGAAGGTTAGGTCATGCTTCCGTGTTGACTTGGGACTTGCGCTTGCAGGTGTTGCTGCACCCACAGTCCAGTAGAGGCAAGGCTGGCACAGCACCAGGCCCCAAGTCCAGACTAAGCACATATATGCTTAGCACATATGCATAGGCATGCATAACTCTACAGCACCTGTACAGTCATGGTCAGTCACGCTGGTTAACACAGACACATTCAGCACTTGGGCAAAGGCAGACAGCACTCTATATAGTAGCCTCATCTTGTCGTCCGCCCCCCCCACCCCACGTCTGACCAGGGTAAGTTTTGTCCCACAGGTCCCACAGTGTTGCAGTTTAAGTGTTGATTCACTGCCCACAGGAATAGTAAAGCCAATGATTTTCCCAAGCAATTTTCAGTTAGGATTGTCTCTTTGTAATTTCCAATATATTATTTTGTCTACTTGGTGTGAGTTTAGTAGCTGTGTTGAGGTGCAGTGTGCTATTAACTAGTTGTTTTGCTTCCTCCAAGATGTGGCTGCATTTCCGTGGAAGAATAACATGCATGTGCTTGCAAAATATTTTGGAACCCTGGCATTTCTTTGTGCTCTCCTCCAAACTATTTCTTCTTCAGATTTTCAGAGCTGACTACTTAAATTTCAGAAAAAAATAAAATACTACTTTGTGTTCATGAGGAAGATGAGGGATTTCATATCCACAGCCTTCAGGTCAAATGCTTGTATGCTTCAAGAATTGCAATATGGAAATGAAACCAGACTAATGTTATTAGCACTGAGGGAAATATTTTTCATTCCCCAACTCCTTGCTTTCTGTGTTTTTGGGTTGTTTTTTTTTGTTTCTTTGTTTGTTTTTTATGACACTTCCTGCAGCAGTAATGAAAACCTCTCTTAAATGACTCAGAGATCTTTTTTTTCTCAGCTTGTGTTTTGATAAACATATGATTTCAACCTACTACCCAAAAGACACTTATTTTCATATGGTATTTAATTGTTAACTCCATAATCAAGCACAAGTATAGAGTTTGGAGGTTTCTTTAACTGAAATGATTTCCATTCTTTGATTGTGTTGAACAGGCACATTTCAGGGCTTCAGACTTTGAGAAGATCTCACTTTATGACTGGTAAGTGTATGTATGTATTGGTAATTGATATGGGCAAAGATATATTGTCATTTTTCTTTGAAGTGTCTTTGTAAAATTGTCCTTAGCTGGAAATGCCTGTTTTGTGCTGCTGATTCTGCAGCTCTTTTACAGAATCCTGAAACTCACAGTTTGGGTTTTAATCAGGTTTGCTCTTTAAAATTAAGGCAGCGCATAAATAATCTTAAGGAATTAAATCAAAGTAGTTGTCATAGTTGTCAAATGTCTGTAGTCTGCACAATTAAATGCCCGTGGGGGGAACTGGTGGAGGATAGCACTGTTTGAAAGAGAATTTACAATGAAAGAGATTCTTCTTTTAAACAATCGACAGGACACTAATGAGGTCAGGATAAGCAGGAAAGATTGGATATTTTTTCTTGGTGGTTACAAGAATGCTTTATCAAAAGCTTTATCAAGAAGAAAAGGCTAAGCTTAGAAATTTGCCTGCCTTTTACACACTGTGATCGGCCCTTTTTCAGTACTCTGTCATATTTTCCCCAGGGTAGCTGTTAGAAAGCAGTGTGTCTCTAGAGTTTCTCATTAATCTTTGTGTCCTTAATCTGATATCTAAATTGATGTTTCCTAGAGTTTTTGCAGGAAGGAAGAGAGATTGTAGGTTTTGGTTTTTTTTCTTTGTAACAGCTTGTGAGTTTTTTAGTTTATAACTAGAGCTAAGTTTCAGAAATCAGTGGAAATAAAAGTGTATTCTATTTTATTGGTGAAAAACAGCTGAAATGATATCTTTCATGGTTTGTCTTGAAAACTAATGCCTGAACTGGATTAAAAAAAATAAAAAATTAAAAAAAAAATTAAAAAAAAAAGGAGCTTTCTTAGTGTGGCGATCTATTTCTTGATATATAGTATGAGTAATGAATATTTCTTCCTCTCCTCGTTTTTCTTGCCTTGGGGATCCTGGATGATAATACACAGAGGATTCATTTTATGATCATTTAAGGTGTTCAGGGACAAGAACACCTTTAATCAGTCAGCTGTCTGACTAGTCATGGCAGAATAAAATGCCTCCATAGGAGATATGCCTTCAAATTTACCGAGTCTAGACAGGATATGCTACAGAGAAGACGGTCGTCATATTATTAAATAAAATCTTAAGAGGATCATCTCCCTTTCATAGGATTGATTTTTATCATGTTGGCTGTGTATTTCATGCTCTTCCTTCCAGAACATCCCCTGTGGTTCTGAGTACTTCCCAAAAGGCAAAAGACAAATGCTGTTGCTTCCATTCAGTTTTTATTCTGTTTCTTGTCTGTTTCTTTAAAAGTTCTTTGCTTCTTGAGATCTTTATGAGTCAGACATTTCAAAGCGCTTTGTGAATGAGACAGACGAAGAAAAACACAGTGTCTGTGGAAGAAACTGTATCGAGTAGTAGTTTGCATGCATAAGTTAGGTTTTAGGTGTCTCAAAGCTCTGTGTGAGGTTGTTGCCGTACAAGCTTTGTAAGCAGAACTCTGCATGCCTGATAGAAAATGTTGTGCTACTACCAAATTAGGAAAAGAATACTGTTTAAGTATTGAGGGGTTTTTGCCTTGTTTTCCTCAAAATCCAGAAGATGCAGAAGAGAGGAATATCCAGTCTGAAATTACGAGATTGGTTAGCTAAAGTAAAACTAGATTTCTGAAAACTGGTCCATGCATTTTCACTTCCACAGTGACTTACTGAAACTGTTAAATTTTAAAACTGTGTTTTCCTAGAGACATCCCATTGGAATATACCACATAGTAAGGCAAATTTTTGCCTGTGGCAAAGTCTCTTGTTCAGTGGGCTTGGACCCAAATGTCTACAAAAAGTCTGCCTGAATAACTCTGCTTCCAGATAAAGTGTGTTCATTCTTATTAGATAAGCTTACTCTACTGTGTGGTGAGACAGTTCTTATTGCTAACTTTAGTTGTCTGATCTAACATAATGTAGAAAGCTAGTTATTTTTTCTCCCACATCGGCAGTGGGGAAAAAAGTGAGTCAGATCTATGCTGCTTTTTGAGAAACCTTTTTTTATTCTTTTCTTTTCCCAAAGCCCAAAGGCCAGTAATGCCTCTGTCTTCACAATAATTGTGTCATCTACAAAAGATGTTTCAGAGACACCATTCTACTGCTTTCAGTGACAATAAATGTCACTCCTACTTCTTTTGGAATGAGAAAGGTTGATTTAATCGATCTTAATCCTGAGACAACTTGAAAAAAAGAAATTAGATTGTCAATCAGTATTGAACTGAAGACATATCATAAGTATTGTTTTACAGGCTTCATCTTTATCAGCCTGTTATCTTACAGTTCTTCCAAGTGACTTTCTAAGAGAATTGAAACAGCATGTAACGAGGTAGACTTTCAGGGACTCCTCTCTGTAGGAAAAGTGCTTGTTCCTCAAGCATTCTTCTCAGAATAGGGAGTAGGGCTATTTAGAAGTTGATTTTAGGTCTGTTTCTGCTCTAACATGACTGTGTACTCCTCTGCAGTGCTGGGTAAAATAGTTGGCCACATGGTTCCTTTGACTTAACGTTAGTCCTTCATCTAAAGGATCTTGAAGTGTCATTTCAGAACATGACCCTCATTCACTGATTGTTTCTTGTAATTGTCTTCCAAGTTTCCTCAGCTTCAAAACATTACAGTCCGTTATAGAAGAGCACCCTGGCAATAAAATATTGTTAGTGAAAATATTTGTGTTTTCATACAGAAAGACTGTGTGTTTTCATACAGATAGACTAAGAGATCCTATGTTGAGAAACAGCTGATTGCACTGAATTTAGTAAGTTGTTTTCTAACATAGTTAATACTCCAGATTGCATGCACATGGACTTGCAGATGCTACAATGACTGCACTCTCTGAGACTGATGCATCTTTAGGACACTAGTTAAACTGGATAATGAAATCCAAACAATAATGTACAGTTGCATTTGTGTACTTGTTAAGCCTCTGAAAGGTTGTTTTGGTTAGCCAGCCCAGCTTTCTTGATTACTTCCTCTGTAGTGGTAGACTGTACAGCTTCAAAGAAGTAAGGGTGAGGTTCAAAACAGTTTTGTCATTTGGTTAGTTTAACCTGAGAGATAGTGAACAGCCTCTGTTTTAAGAGGCTTCACTCTCTAGGGTAGAAGAGAAGTGATAGTTTGGTGCTCTTTGGCCAGAATGGGAAAGGTATTTTTGTTAAAAATCACACTTCTGAATTTCTTCTAATAGAAATGACAGATTTTCTTATCTTAATAAAAACAAACAAACTCATTTTTTTTTAATACAAAACATTAGTAACAAAGTAAAAATAATTTCAACAGCTATCAAGAAGTTTCCACCAAAATGGAGGGTTGGACTTGGACACTTGGACATTTTTTCTGTGATGCTTAAATCTAGTTTTTGACAGTTGTGCTTTCTGGATAGTATAACCTAACAAAGATGCTTTGATCTTCCAGAAACACATTAAAAAAGTTGAGTTTGTTTTCCTAATGGTGATACAAATACATTTTGTCATTCAATTGTCCCTAAATGTCTTCTGCATATCTTTTTACCATCATTAACTCCTTGCGTAAAGAATAAAAATATGCTTTATGCTGGAGTTACACTGACTGATGATTTCTGCTCCTGTTCTGAGGTTTTTTTTTATTGTAACTTTCTGAGGCTTTCAGCTGGAATTCTTCCAGGGTTTTTTCTCTACCTAAACATTACATCAGTCAATAAGCTGATCCACAAAAAAATATGCAAACTACCTTTACTTAGACACATTTTGTAGGATTGTAACAATACTATTTTGCTTAAAAAATATATAGATGTATAGATGCATATATGTGTATGTGGACAGATAAAATTTATCTTCTACTGTGTAATTCCATATGGAAATATGTTCCTTTAAGTACCTACAAGACCATTCAACATATTTTCAAATTAACTTACTTCCTAAAAAGACCTTTACTACTTCAGCGTGGCTCAGATATTTGGAGTAGTTTGGAGAAGATGCCAACATCAATGGAGTTTTTTGGCAGTAAAGTCTATTGTGAAGTTTTCCGTCATTTTAATTATTTAGGTTATTTACACAGGTCACTCTGAATGTAATGCTTCCTCTTTATTTCCACAGAAACTACAAGTGATACAAGCAGCACAATACCACTATTTGGTAGAGCAATTTCTCAGCTACAAAACTGTTTTTCAACACAATCAGCACCATTAGCTATCTACTTTTTTAGCAGCATTCCCTTGTGACCAATAAGGCCAGTGGTATCCTGGGGTGCATTAAAAAGAGCATGGCCAGCAGAGTGAGGGAGGAGATCCTCCCCTTCTACTCTGCCCTCGTGAGGCCACATTTAGAACATTGCGTCCAGTTCTGGGCTCCCCAGTTCAAAAAAAACCCCTACAGATCTCCTAGAAGGAGTCTATCAGAGGGCCAAAAATGTGGTAAATGGCCTGGTGTGTCTCCCTTATGAGGAAAGGCTGAGTAACCTGTGTCTGTTCAGCCTGGGGAAAAGAAGACTGAGAGGTGATCGCATTAATGTTCATAATGAATGTAATGAAGGGATGTGGGAGGCAAATGGATGAGGACAGGCTCTTCTCAGTGGTGTGTAGCGACAGGACAAGGAGTAGTGGCCTAAAACTTGAACATACAGAGTTCTGTACTAACATGTGGAAGAACTTTATGGTAAGGGTGATGGGGCACTGGATCAGGTTGTCCAGAGAGGTTGTTTTTCTATGGAGATGTTCAAGGCCAATCTGGACACCTACCTGTGTGACCTACTGTAGGGTACCTGCTTTAGCAGAGGGGTGGGATTGTATGACCTCTCGAGTTCCCTTTCCAACCCGCATGATGTGGTCATAAAAATCTGCACAAGCAAAGGTGATCCTCTGTTGCTGTTGCCACTACTGAAAGGCCCACCACCTCACTGTGCTCACATGCACTTTTTGGTCTCCATAAATGTTCTGCAAGCACTGATGAACATCAGTGGTGCAGTTTTTTCCACATGAAAGAATTCAAATGACAAACCTCTTCTTCGTATGTACTTCTGTGTCAGATACCGTTTTGTCAGACTGCCTCTCTGCTGCCCTCTGCCACACAGCACAAAATGAAGCTGAATATTGGTGGGAAGATTCAACCTCTACTGCCATACCACCATCATCTGTCTCTGACACCATGGGACAACATCATAAAATAGGAGGCATTACTTTCAGAAAAGCCTTCATATGACTGCATATCAAGAAGTGATTTTATCTGGTGACTAACTAGTTAGCTCTTTGCATATCTCTTTCAGATATGGAAAATCAGAAGACAAGAAGCTTTCTAAGAATAGCTAGTAGTGTTAAAAAAAAAAAAAAAAGAAGAAGAAAAGAAAGTTTGTTTCAGATGAAACAAGAAAACGGAAGGGGAGACAGAGAATAGTGGCAATAATAGCACTGTTGTTTTGAGCATATCTGAACCTTATTTATGTGTCTAATTAAAGGATATATATTCCAGGAGGGAATGCCAAGTGATTGCTTTGTGATGCTTCAGTGCACAAATTAGTATAGTTTTGCTCTTCAGCTTTTTAATTTGGGCTTATCAGTCATCTTCTGTCTAAACTGCTTGTAAGGGAAAACTGGGCTTTTGACTAAATGAATGATTTCATGCCTCCTGTCCATGGAAATCTCCAGAATTTTTAATGGGACACTAAATTAATGAAAATTGGCTTCATCTCCAATGATGTATTCCACTGTTTTGCATCTTGAGTTGAGCTTAGAGGTTACAATGGGAGTATATGAATCACAGCATCCATTCAACATCAACAATTTTATCTAATTAGTTTTCTTTTTAAGATTAATCTTTCTTAAGGAAAATGTCTATATGTGTTTTCTAGTCAGATGTAATTTGAAAATGGTGACTAATTGATGTCAGATCATCGTTAATGTTCTATATGGTAATAATCATAGAATCATAGATTCGTAAGTCTTTTTTCCAGGTATCTTGCACGTCTCTGGTCTAGTTGTAGTTCACTATTTCTCCTTCAGCCAGCTATTCTGTCTTTGGATCCAGTTTTACTCCATTTATTATTTTTAATTTAGGATATTTGAAAGTGATCATCTTGCTTATTTTCAAGAGCTGATACTTTTAAAGGACCCAATTGCCCTCTGAGGGTAGGGATTATCCCTTGAAAACATGGCTTTAGGTAAGATTACAAGACTGTTGGTGTTTTTATGCATTTGTGTTATTTGAACTAAGTTTGTCAGCAGGTTTGAGTGTGATTCTGAACTCAAATTAGGGACCGATGGACTTGGCAGGTAGATAGCTGACAAGGACAAGAATGTGTGAGGCAAATTGAGCATTATGTCCTTAATACAAAGATGGAGAGGCCCACTGAGGATGTTTGACAGCATCATAAAATCATAGAATGGCTTGGATTGGAAGGGACCTCAAGGATCATCAAGCTCCAACCTCTCCAGCCGCAGGCAGAGCTGATAATCTCCACATTTAATACCAGACCAGGCTGCCCAGGGCCCCTTCCAACCTGGCCTTGAATGCCTCCAGGGACGGGGCATCCACAGCCTCTCTGAGCAGCCTGTTCCAGTACCTCACCACTCTCTCTTTGTGTGGCCCTCCTCTGGACCCTCTCCAAAAGCTCCCTGTCTTTCTTGTATTGGGGGCCCCAGACCTGAATGCAGATGGGACCTCACGAGAGCAGAGTAGAGGGAGACAATCACCTCCCTCTCCCTGCTGAACATCCCTCTTCTGATGGAGCCAAGGATGCCATTTGCATGAGATCTGTACTCTTAATTCCTGATCTTGAGAGTATTCCTCCTTGTTTGATGACAAGAGGAAAAATGAACAGGTGCAAAAACAAGCACAAATGATACACTCTGTGAGTAAGCTCATGTGTTTTATCCTCATTTTAATTGATGGAATCTCTGTTCCAGGATAAGTTTTTCTCAATTTATTATTCATGGTTGTCAGTGATCAGAGCAGCTTAGAAAATGCTTTCCCAAATGAGCTGACTGCTAGCAGAGTCTGTATGAATGAACTTGCAGGCTTTCAAAGAAGCAAAGAGAAAGGACAAGGGTTCGGTACAGATGTTCTCCTCTGTGTGTGTTCAACCAGGAGCCAAACCCTCATGTGTAGGGTTTGAAATGTGAAACATTTTCACAGGGCACAGAGGAATATCTGTCTAGTTTCTGCCCTGTTTCAGCCCTTGATTTCAGCTCTGAATCTCTCCATGACTGCAGCCTCTGCACAGATTGGGAGGTTTACAGCTCCCTGCCTATTTTGCTGGCAAGAGAATGCTATTAAAGTACAAAATAGAAGTAGAACCATTGTGTGTATTATTGTATAGAAGTAAATAAAACCTTAGGACTCTGAAAATAAGGGGTTTGTTTCTGAAGCAGTAGAGGACATTTTTATTACTGCTACTCATTACTTCCCTAATTGGCTTTGTTTTCATTCTGTATACTGATTAGGTAGTGAAAACATTGAATTTTGAAACTCTAAAAGGCTGTATGATTTTAAAGTGTTCTTGAGATAATAGAATTATACTTTATGGGCTTTTTGAGATAAAACTACTGTTTTCATAGATGAAAAAACGAATTTGCTCAAGGTATCATCAGGTTATTTTGCAGCCATTTTGAGCTTGCCTGGGCAAACCATGTTCTCTCAGCTTCAGGCAATCATTGTGAAAGCTGTGCTGCAGTTAAGCTTCCTCCTCAGTGATTTTTGATGTTTCCTTTCATCTCTGGTCTCTTTCTTTTTTTTTATACCTTATAATGTACTATATACAGTGTTTTTTCAGGCATCAGTTGTAAGGGTGTTACTAGTGCTTGGCATAGCTGGAAGGATTTGGGGCAGGCTGCAGGGCTGCTGGAGGATGGCAGCTGCCCACTGCACACCACAACACGACTCTTCCACTCAGGCACACCCAGGGAAGGGCAGGAGCCACTGGAGTAGGCAACACAGGGTGACAGAAATGGGAGGAGATGATGTAGCTGGAGGCACACTCCTGGGAAAACTGAGGGACTGAGGCCATGGGTGGCCCACACTGGATCACGAGCACCCCTGAGGGTCTGTGGCTTGTCACACACTGATGCGGGTTGCCCCTGACACAACAGTGCTACTGATTTCATTTGGTTTTGCTTGTGAAATTTTAAATTCTAGATCATTCTAGCTCCTATGAGCTCTGAAATGTCTTTTCAGTTGACTGCTTTTTCAGTTGACTTTTGGAGTATAGATAACAGTAATTCCCATCTTATTCTGTGGTCATATTCACTTAAAAAGAAAAAAGAGAAAAGCACATTCTCAGACAAGATATATGTAGTAAGAGAGCATTCCTACTATCACACCAGCCTTTGCAGCGTGATGCCAGATTTTTTTAGTATAATTTTAAATTTAACACAAGGAAGAAAAAGGAGTCACATTTAAATTTAGACATTTTTTTTCTGTGGTCAGGATGTTCTAAGTTATCTGCTGAACAGTGGAATAAAATCCTTTCCTCCTTCTGCCAACTGCATGCAAACTTGTTTCCTGATTTCAGAAACAGTCCCTGTAAGAATGGAGCATTACCCGTGTATACTTAAAACAGGTAGTGAAGATTATTCACTACATTTACTTTACAATTACATTATGGTATTCCAGTGTTCCTCTTCTCTTGCAATCCTATAGCACTTTCCTGATCAGGTCTTGCATCCATTCACACAGTTTTCTTTCTCTAACATCACTCACTCTCAAAACAGGGGAAATGCTTTTCTCTGGAATGGAAAGAGCCAGAAGAAGCCATCTCTTCTGACCAAGATAGATGTTGAGGGCATCACCTTTGCACTGGATTTGAAGAACTGTTTTTCCTCAGGATTTATTTTCACTCATATTTGTTCAGTGATTCTGTTCAAAAGATGGTCTCATAAATAGTTATCATTAAAGATGATCACTGTAAATGGAATGGATGTAGGGAAGAGAACTAAGAGTTCCTTCTAGCGATGCTTTGCCATGTTACTGAACCCTTCCTGTACAACTGTTTCCTTTTGACTGTTTTTCATCACCATAGGGAAAAGCAGAAGGAGATGGATAAAGGGATTACCAAGTGTAGAAAAGCATGGAACCTGTAGAAACCAATGGTTGTTTTTGTAGTTTATTAAGCTCAATTTTCAAAAGTATGAGACCTCACAAAGATTCGATCTTTAGTCTTGTGCCTTGACACATAGTAGCTCTTGAAGGCTTTCTGTGTTACTCTTTTGTCTTTATCTAGAGTATCAGCAGTTTCAAGTCAGGATCTTAAGTTGGCATTTTCTCTTTCCTTCTTCTCTCTTTGAATATCTGGAGTTCATTTTTGTAGAGATGCTGTCTTTTCAGCAGAAATGCTTTGACAGTCTGAACTTCCTGTTTGTGTTTGGCTGGATGGCCTGCCAGCTGTAGTTTGTTAGTTATTACAATTAATTTATGTGTAAAATAAAGGCTTCACTGTGCACTGCTGGGGCATTTTACACCTAGCTGACAGAATAAGCACCTTTCTAATTACAATGCCATTCTTGCACTGCTGTGTCTGACCTTGCTTATAAATCTGAGTCAGACAAGCGTACAGGAACCTGTAATTCAGAAACTGACAGCATTCCCAAAACACTCAAATCAGAATTGCAACCTTCATTGATTTGAAAGGAAAAATTCTTCTTTTAAATGACTGAAGTGTAGCTTTTTGTCACAAAGGAAAGAATAACACTGGGAAATTCAACATGTGAAGGCATAATTTGTGAAAGAATACATTATTTTGTTGTCTTATACATATTGGTACTTGTTTAACTAACTGTATGTTTATAAATAATGGCTTGATCCTGAATTCAGATACATATACCTATAAACCACCACCTACACACTCATTTTAAACAATCTAATTTGTTTTTCTGGGATATATACAGACTGGATTTGGAAGGAAGAAAAAAAAAAGCTGCATACAAGTGCTGTCCTGTAATATATAGCCCAGGTTCAAAGATAAACTTTTGCTTGATTATGTGGGCTTGTAGGCTCTTGAATAATACAAAAGATTGAAAGCAATGCATTGTAACTAGGCCAATAGAGCATCTGGGTAGGTTTCAAACTCATTTACCAGCCCTTGGCCATTGTACAAAAAATGTGCAGGAAACTGGAAGTGGAAGGAGTAGAAACAACTGGATGCCTGACTACTCTCTTCAGACAGATACGTAAGATCGCTCATGCTTCTAGGTTGACTTTCCTTCTTTCTTTTTTCATTCTGTAGCTTTTTAATAATTCTCAATCTCAATCTTCTCAATATTTTTTTATTGAGAAGATGCTGGAGTTATTCCTCAAGTAATACATATTGGATGCCCCTCACATATCAGGATGACGAGTCTTTGAATCTCATGAGAGTTTTAGATATGGCAAAAGGGTGATAGGGTGATTCTGAGCATCTTGGCTGAGCTGAGAGTATGCAGTACTGAACTTCAGGGTGTGTGACACCAAACCTTTCAGATAATTAACTACAATTCCTCATTTAAGATCATTAATTATGATCAGGCCATTCATTTCAAGATTGAAATTACAGGCATGCAAAGAGAGTGGTTTAACCCATACATGATCTGCATCGTTGTCCAGATTCTATCTCCTACTGTCCCGAAGGATCCTGATCTCTTTGCTTAAATCTGTAAGTTATATCAAATCTGCCAGTGTTATATTTTTAACCAAACATTGCTCTTTCTACATGATTCCCTGACAGAAACCTTGGCAACATAAAATGCTCAGGCATCAATTTGACACAACTGAAAGAGGATATAAGTCCAACCAACTAGATTTAGATTTTCTTGTATTGCATAGTCTTTGAGGAATAGGCTCTTTCAGTAGTTGCTTGAAAGTTACCTAGCACAAGACCTGGCCTTGGAAATCTCTATGTCTTCTAAGATACAGAATTTTATTAAAGCTGGTAAAGGCATCTGTAAATGGAGGTGCATATTTTTATTCTCAGAATCAAAAGTCTGAAATAGCAATTGTCTGGATTTTGCACGTTGTCAGTCGCTGCTTTGCTATGTTGAATTTTTGATAGTGTAGAACATTTCCTGTCACTTCAAAACAAAAGTTATGAATTGAAGTAAATTCAGAACAAAGTGGAAAAGCTTTAAAAAGAAATACAAAAAAACCCACCCCCACAAAAAATCCAGAATAATTTAAAATAACATAAATTATTCAACATGTTTCTAAAGTAATATTATTAAAGTGTATCTCAGTAAACATCTGAGACACATTTAATTTTTAAAATAGTAATGTGGGAGGAGGGAGGCTATTCTTGGTATAAGATCATGATATTCTGAAAATGTTATGAGACAAAGTTTCTGCTTTTCATTTACAATAACTCTTTTCATTTTAGGTTTCTTATGGTAATGATAAAATGGTAAATGGTTTTGTATCAAATTTAGCTTTAAGTTAAACTTCATAAACTTAATTTTCCAGCAAAACAATTTCAGGCATTTCCCAATTCTAGTAATAGTGTTGATCCATGATGTTACTATTTTACTTTTTGGGCGGATCAAGTGGATGAATATATTAACTCAGTATAAAAAATTTAAGTTTTGAAGTATGTGCAAAAGAAATCCCAAATGATTTGGTAGGAAGAAATGTCATGATGAAAGTTTGTGGCAGACAGATAATCTAAGAACTGTGACATTTGAACTGATCCTATGTCAGTGAAGAAAGTCTTTCTGTGCTGGTCACCATGCCTTCAGATAAGACAAGAAGTAGCTGTGACATAATAAAGATTTTTATGTGCATGCTTATTTAACACCTTATTTTAGTCAGTGTAGGAGATGAATTGTGTTAGGATGAATTGTGTTATTTCTTATACCAAAGACAGTGAAATAACAAGCCTGAATAAAAGTGGGACAGAAATAAATGTGGAATAAAAGCATAAAAATGCGATAACTTCTCCAGGATTACTTGGAGGTGAGTCTTTTCAGGATGCTTTAGGATACATTTTTCTTTGCAAAAGTCTGAATTCTGATTATCTTATTCTGACCCATAACTTAAGAAGGAAAATAATTTGTTCCAGAGGTTGTAGGGAACTCAGCAGCCTCATGCAGTTCATTTGTACTTGAATGTATCTTTATGGACAAATATTAGTGTGTCCTCCAGTGACAGTTGTGTATTTCCTATATATGAAAATATCAAGAAGAATATGAAGGAACTATGTAAAATAATTAGAAAGAGTAACTCCTCAGTCTAGCTTCCCAGTGGGACTCCTGTTAGCTACTAGAACTAAAACATTCAAAGAAATCCTATTTTTTAGTAATTATGTTCTTACTTTCTTACTGTTCTTTTGAAGCATACCACATTTCATAAATCTCTGAATGTTTTTTCTTCCCTTTTAACTTCTTCCGCTGTGATTCAAAGTAGTGAACATTACATGATAGAAGTGATGGTTTTAAAAAATAGTGTTTCTGAAAGTGCTTCCTGCAGTTCTAAAATTCACTCAAATCAGCACCAGTGTAGCTTAAAAAAGTGTGTTACACCTTGGCCTGTTATGGTCCTTTTACCAGCACTCTGGTAACTTATATGGATGCTAAATAACAGCGCCAAAAGTGATTTTGGTGGGTAATGCAGGCATCTGAAATTCAGTTGTATAGAATGTTTCTACATCACAAAATCACACACTCAATTTGGGGAAGAACATCTCTTCCTTATTTATATAGATGGTTTTTTTTTACACAGTAGGTGTTTCTTTAACAGTGCAGAAGCATATGGCTTTCAGTGTTCTTATTTTTGTCTTTCAATCCAACCATTTTTTTTTCTATGAGACTTGTCTCTCAAGAAGACACACTTGAGATTCTTTGTATGTCTTTTCCTTAAAATTCTGCCCTCCAGACATCTTGTTTGTTTTCCTGGGCAGTTTTTCTTCTAAGCCATCATTTTGACATCCCTCTTCCCCTCACCTCGCTCTTTTCCTTTCTTTTTAGCACACGAGCTTCTACACACGCTGTTTGGTGCCTCCTTGTGTCATCAGAGTAATGTGGAAGCCACAGAACTGCTGATTTGTTCTGCTGTTAATTTAATTTCATAGAACTGAACAACAACAACAACAATCCTATAAAGCACTGCAGTCCAGTTTAGACTTAGACTTAGTCTAATTTTCCAAACTAAATCAGTGTTCACAAGTGGAACATGGCACTTTTTTGTATAGAAATGTTGCTGATTTCTGAATCTTCTGAAGAAATTTACTGAGATGTAATTTTCTATAAATTTCTATAGAATGAGGCCTTTCACACATACATCATCCCTAAGTTATGTTTATTAGATATTGAAGACCTTTAGCATTTGATGAAGAAAGGCACTTGCTTTTCTTTTTTAGTTCCTTATTATATGCTGTCTTCCATTACAATTTTTCTTGCTGTGCAGTAAAGATGCAAATGATATCTCATGTCCCAAAATGCCAGTTAAAATTGAGTAGTGTATATATGCCAGCCAACAGTTATTTATCCATCTTTCAAGTCACTTGTCTAATGTCCCATTCAGTAATTGCCTCCTTCAATGTGTTTTACAGAAGCTATGGACAATATGTCAGATACTGAAATATGGCTTGTTTGGATTTTTTTTGCTGTGGTTTGATTACAACTGATAACTTGAGCTAGAATGGCTCTTTGTACTTGACAGCACCATATCTGTAGTGTCAGGGTAGTCAAAGTACTCTGAATGGAGGAAAGGGCTCACAGATAACAGTGACATGGTTCTCAAGTATCCCCTGGGTGGTACAAACAGGCATTTCACAGTGAAGACTGGTTTGTTTCTATCACAAGCATCAGACAGCAGGAGTCTTATCATTGCTGACCATCATTGCAGATTCTTTATTTTAGTTAAATCTCATAATTACAAACTTGATTTTTAATAGAGTAATGCAGGTGTGGAGTCCTCACCATCAAATCTGCAGTCTGAGTGCATATCATGTGGAGAAGCGTACTCTTGAGAAGCACCAAAATGTCTGCTTTATGATTGCACCAACTTTTGTCCTTGTTTCATACAATGAGAAAAGGTAGAAAGTAAAAACTGATCAATCTTCAGTGTACAGATGTTAATTATGAATATCTTAATTGAATCTCCATTAATTAGTCTCTGTCCTCTCCGTTTAACTGTAATATTTAGAAACTCCTGACATATGTAAAATATGTATTGTAAAAATTTTCTGCAGACATTTGCAGATATACCTGGAGGTAACTCTGGTGTAAAGGTTGCATCAGCCTTTTTAATTAGAACAGACATATATTTTTCTATTTCACACTTTAATGATCAAATATAATCTTCAAAGTTACTAACGGCCATTGATTTTTTCTAGACCATTTATAAGTTAAAACAAACTGTTCCATTAGTAAGAGAATTAATGAAACTTTCCTACTGATATCAGCCCTTGCACACCAGCCCATGTTATGCATATATTGCCATGCAATCATTGGAGCAGGCAGTGTGCTTTGTCTGGGGCTGTACACCTGAAGAATATACAGATTTTTGTTTTATGTTATGATTTTGTTTTATGTTTGGCTACTGCTTCTTGGAATAGATTTGGACTGAGCTGTTTCTGAATTTCCTTTACTGAGGGAATAATTACTATCATTTTCTCACTAGAAGTAAATTTCTACTGGAAAACAAACAAAAAACAACACCTTAATACCCCCGAGACCTTGTCCACTTTCAAATTGAAGGAACATATTGAAGGGAGAGTGACAGACACTATAAATATTTATGACTTATATTTTAGGAAAGCTCATTATAATACGATATACTCAACAGAAGAATCAAATCAAGAAGGCACCTACTTATGAAATGCAGCTTTAAAGTTAAAGTTTAACTTTAAATTTAGGCTGAGAATTCAGAGAAGTAAAGTCCTGGCTGTACGGAGCTTGTTTATTTGCTGTCAGTGCAGTCAAATAGCACAGACTTTTATTTCAGGTAGGACCATCTAATCTGACTTTCTGGGGAGTACATTTTACAGACTTTAAGCCAAGAGGGAGATGAACAGAAGGAGAAAGCACTGCCCTTTCCTTCTACTTTGGAGCACGAGGTAAGAGATCTGGGAAAATTTCCACATACAGTCATGCTCACATTGTGAAGCTGAGATTACAGATGCCGAAGAGAGCCACTTTCCTTATTATGTTTGCCAGTGTTAATTCCTCTTATTGCTAAAAGACTGCTCCTTATTACTGCTCTGCATTTACCTAACCAGTTTGGCACATAGAGAATATGCAGTAAAAATCCCACTCAACCTTGTGTCATCTGTTGTTCTGGGTTTTGTTTTTGAGGGTTTGTTTGTTTGTTTTAAATATCATTTCCCTCTGAAGCTCTTCTTTTGGCCTTATGCAAGACATTTTGTGTAACACATCTGTGGTGTTTAAGCATAAAGATGAGTTCTGAATTTGGGAGATGTAGTTGGCATTTAGTTTGAGAATAGATTTCAGAGTAAAGTTTTGATCCTCTTAAACCTGATAGGATTCGTCCCAGGGATATTTTCACAGGAAGGAATTTGTGTGTCATGGGTAGCACAACTGTATGCTCTGACAGTGTTGGAATTCATATTGTTCATCAGTGCTTTCTGGACCAGGCTGCTAGGGCTGGACTGGGGTTAAGTCAGCCTGTGTGTTTTTAAATGTAATCTTAAAGATCTTTTTACTGCATGTAATACAATGGCACCTTCTCTAATTGGCAAATTAAGGTTACTTCATTCTGCTTTCAAAACACTCCAAAAGGTGGGATGATAATTTAAAGTATTTGTTGTTCCATTTTTCCTGCTGTTTAGTGAACACTCACTGAAATATCAAGAAAATGTGTTATTTTAAAATTACCTTCTTAGATGAGTATGTTTTTATGACCAAACTATATGATATAAATAATTATAAGTATATATATATTCCTGCTTCCATGACATTTGAGACAAACTAGGCATGTCTTGCACCTGGAGTTACTTTTTTTTTGTGTGTGTGTTTTCTTTTGTTTTGTGGGTTTTGTTTTTTTTTGTTTGTTTGTTTGTTTGTTTTTTAATTCACAGTCCTAGTTACTTGACTTGAAAATACAGTATTTAAAATGAAAACATTTTCCAAATTACAGTGGGGATTTATTTTTTAATGGGTGTAATGGCTAATTTGCAGTGATTACATTATTTTACATTACAACTAAAAATGTTATAATGCCTCCCTGATAATCAGTGGGGTCTCCTAAAGTAGTAGCTTGAGGGCTTGCTTTATGTTTTTGGATTGTTTCTTCGCTCCCTCCACTGGATGCAATCAAAACAGAAATGCATCCTAGTTGCTTGTAGCAACCACAGAGAATCAGGCCTCTGCTCTGAACCAACAGCTGGGAGAGCAGCTGCCACATCTGATGCCCAACAGCACCCTAACACTGAGTCACAGCGGTGCGGACGCTGTAGCACCTTTGGTCTCCCCATGAACTATGTTTCTCCCTGAAGCAGTAACTCTTCTAGTAGTAACTCTCCAAGTTCAGATAACAGTTGGGGTTGCAGTTGCAATTTAAAAGCAACAGTTGCTATATGTGAAGTAAACTGATAAGAAAAGTAAAGATTCAGAAGCCAGAATGATGGAAGAATTACTTTTACTTGAAGTCCCTGCAGTGTGAAATAAGAATGCTGGGACAACCATCTCAAATTTATTGCAATTAGCTCCCAACAATTTCTCAACAGTGTTGTGTAGGCAGTTGCTATTCTTCCTGTAGGTTTTTGTTTCTTGAAACAATGCAACAATTAATACCCGTATTGCTGGAGTGTTGATTTTTTGCTTGAGACAAAAAGCATCCTCTCTTTCTCTGAAAAGTGTATGAGCCGCTTTGTCAAAAACATTTCTTTGAAAAGGAATCGATGTATTCTTCTACTTCGCAGTAAACAACTCTGATTTGAAAGATAAAAGCAATTGCTAACAAAAGGCCTTCATTTACATTCAGGCACAATTCCTCACTCAAATTTGTGAAATGAATAGTCTTTTAAGTATGTATTTCAAAACTGGGGGAAGAAAAGTAATCCTCGTCATGGATTTAAAAAGTGATCTTTTTAGTTTTGAATAATGAAAGAATTTAAAATGGTGATAAAGTTAAATTCTCTTAACCCTCATTTGCTGATGCAATCTCTGACAACACTCCTCAGATAGGAAGGTGAGATTCTGAAACTGCAAGGCAGCGGGAATGTGAAACCTTGTGCTTCTGACAAACTCTTGCAGTCTCAAGGGATTCAATTGAGATTGGACACTTAGAGGTTGGGAGTAATAAAGTGCTTGAGCAGAAGAGACTACGGACTCTGGAAAGAGATAGAGATGGAAAGTGATTTTTCTTTAGATAGCTCTCTTGGACAAAAATATACATGTTTATACAAGGTCTGCTCCGAAAGTAATGCCTCCTGTTTTATCATGTTGGCCCATATCATCAGAGGCAGATGTGGCGGTATGGCAGTTGAAGTTGAACCTTCCTAACAATATCCAATTACATTTTGTTACTGTATGGTAGATGGCCACAGAGGGGCAGTCTGACAAAATGGCATCTGACGTGAAGGTGCATGTGAAAGAAAGGTACGTCATTTTAATTCCTCCGTGTGAAAAAAACTGTCACCCTTGACACTCATCAATGCTTGCTGAACACTGATGGTGACAAAACGGTGGATGTGAGCACAGTGAGCTGGTGGGTGGTGCATTTCAATAGTGGTGGCAATGACAGTGGATCACCTCCGCTGGTACAGACTTTTATGAGTGCAGCATGCAAGTTCTTGTTCATCACTGGTGAAAATGCATAGCTAGTGGTGCTGACTGTGTAGAAAAATAGTTTCTTGTAGCTGAAAATATGCTTTATCAAATAGTGTTATTGTGCTTTTTGTTGTAGTTTCCATGGAGGCATTCCTTTCACGGCGATCTCCATGCTTTGCAAAGTACTGTATGTGATTAATATATGGCACTTACTAGAAGGTAAAGGTTTTGAAATTAGGCAATTAATGTTTTCTGCTTTGCTGTGTTGATGTTGTTTTGATGTGATGGTGAATTTTGATAGCTTGTATTTTTTCTTTGCCAGAATACTTACAAGGGAAAGAAAGAACTCTGACACAGTTGGTGATTATCAGCAACTTCCATGGCTGATACAAAAATTTCAAGTGTTTATTTCAAAATACAAAGTCCCCTGGTGCTCATTAATATTCTTCTTGGATCTATTAAAGACTTTTTTTTCCCCCCCTCACTGTTAGAAACTAATAGCAATATAGCAAAACTGAAATAAGCTCTTGTATTTCAAGAGTTCTATCAGTTTAGCATTGTTTTAATTGCTACCAATGTTCGCAATTTGTTAGACTGTCACTTCAGAGCTCCCTGTGAATTCCTGTGAATTGGGAAAAGTACTTAACTCCTTTTAATTTCAGGGAGGCTCTAAGTTGCAGTTTCATCTAGCTTTCTCATTTAGTTGTAGACTTTTAAGATGCTGTTGTGGTTTAATTAGTCTTCTCTATACTGATCTCTTGAAATGGTAGTTAAAAGTCCAGCCTTAACTGGGAAAAGACTGCATTATCATACAAAGAAACAGAATTTCAACTTTCTAGAATGTTTCTTAATTCCTGTAATGTTTTAGCACTGAATTAGTTGTTGCAACTTCACATTGACTTAACTCAAGGATTTTCGTCTTTCTTACATTTCCAGGCGTACTTCAATGTTTCAGTGGTAACTCTAAGCCAAATTACAAACTGAGTTATTATGTGTCTTTTCTTTGAAGTCAATATGAATTCTGATATTCAGCTTTGGAGTGATTGTTTTCAGGTTATGTGGGAATAAATTTACAGTACTGTCCAGATAGTACGGCAGGTGGCTGGATCTTTTTATCTTTGCATTTTATATGGGCCTAATAAATCAAATTTTGCAAAATTGTGGTTATAAATCTAATTTACTAATCATTATTTTCACTTCTTATTTTCGAGGTATACAAGATATCTCGTAAGAAATCTTTCTGAAATTAAAATATTAGTTTATTAAACTAATTAGTGAATGCACTGACTTTATATTTTATAGGTATCTTTATTAGCATTTCTTTGCAATTCCTTATCAATTTCTACTGATGTAATGGAACAAAAATATACCTACCTAGAGGCAATTTAGTATCTGTGAGCCCCCATAACTATGAAAATGATAAAAAAGTAGCTTACCAGCTAATGTAGCATTACCATATGTCTACGTGATAATGGAATTCAACTTCTCCTGCATTTTGTCTCAATTTAGAATAATTAAGCAATTATTTTTTCACATATTTTGCAACCAATTAATATGTGCAAAGTATTTTTAATGTAAAGAATACTTGCATCTTAAGTATTGCAATATTTTGTAAGATATTTGAGTGCCCAATCCAAAATTGGGGAAAAGCATTCTATTTTGCAGTTGAAATAGATATGTAATCATTCAGTGACTTTGTTTCTGTACAAAACTGTGGAGTATCACCTTCAAATGTTTAATTCTTTTGAGCTGTGTTCAAACTCCTTCTATGATCTAGTGACCCATCTGGTGGATGAGGGGAAGGCTGTTGATGTGGTCTACCTAGACTTCAGCAAAGCCTTTGACACTGTCTCCCACAGTATTCTCTTGCAAAAGCTGGCAGCCCGTGGCTTGGGCGGGTACCACTCTTGGCTGGGTAAGGAGCTGGCTGGAGGGCCGGGCTCAGAGAGTGGTGGTGAATGGAGTTAAATCCAGCTGGCGACCGGTCACGAGTGGTGTTCCCCAGGGGTCGATGCCGGGGCCTGTCCTCTTCAATATCTTTATTGATGACCCGGATGAGGGCATTGAGTGCACCCTCAGTAAGTTTGCAGATATGACACCAAATTGTCTGGGAGTGTGGATCTTCCTGGGGGTAGCAAGGCCCTACAGAGGGATCTGGACAGGCTGGAGAGCTGGGCTGAAGCCAATGGGATGAGGTTCAACAAGACAAAATGCCACTTGCTGCACTTCGGCTACAACAACCCCAGGCAGCGCTACAGGCTTGGGGCGGAGTGGCTGGAAGACTGTGTAGAGGAAATGGATATGGGGGTACTGATTGATGCTTGGCTGAACATGAGCCGACATTGTGCCCAGGTGGCCAAGAAGGCCAACGGGATCCCGGCTTGCATCAGAAACAGTGTTGCCAGCAGGAGCAGAGAGGTGATTGTCCCCCTGTACTCAGCACAGGTGAGGCCACACCTTGAATACCGTGTCCAGTTTTGGGCCCCTCACTGCAAGAAAGACATCGAGGCCCTGGAACGTGTTCAAAGAAGGGCAACAAAGCTGGTGAGGGGTCTGGAGCACAGGCTATATGAGGAGAGGCTGAAGGAGCTGGGAACGTTCAGCCTGGAGAAGAGGAGGCTCAGGGGAGACCTTATTGCTCTCTATACCTTCCTGAAGGGAGGTTGTTGAGAGCTGGGGGTCAGCCTCTTCTCTCGTGTCATTAGTGATAGGACTAGAGGGAATGGTTTCAAGCTGTGGCAGGGGAGATTCAGGCTGGACATTAGGAAATATTACTTCTCAGAAAGGGTGGTCAGGCACTGGAATGGGCTGCCCAGGGAGGTGGTGGAGTCACCGACCCTGGGGGTGTTCAAGGGACGATTGGATGTTGTGTTGAGGGACATGGTTTAGTGGGAGCTATTGGTGATGGGTGAACGGTTGGACTGGATGATCTTGTAGGTCTTTTCCAACCTTGGTGATTCTATGATTCTACGATTCTATAACTGATTAAAAGTTGAATCCTTAAATAAATGATACTTGCAGCCAAGTTTTATCTATTCAAGAAGCTCTTAATAGAATAATAAATATTTGTAAAGCTTTTTATCTCAATAAATATTAACAGAAGCATTTCAGGCTATATTTGAAAAATGAACTTTTAGAATTCTCTCGTAGTCTTATTTAGATCTTAGAGACCTCTAGTTTACTGCAGTATGTAATGGTTGCTGTACCAAATCACTGTGAGTGTATACCTCTACATGGACTCAGAGCAATAGCATAGGACTGCTTTGATTGAAAAGCTACTGCAATACACCTGGCAAGTTCTTATTATTAACTATGAGGTCTGGTTATGCACTGTCCTCCCAAACGCACCTAGAGTTTTAGCTAACTCGCTACTCTACACAGTAGTATTCTTCCCTGGCAAAAACTTCTAAGGTCTATTGGAAGATGGTCTCTCCTTGCGGGATTATTGTACTCTCTGTCCTCATGATTAAACTTTCTAAGGGGTCTTATGTACAGACCAAAAAGAAAACTATCATCACAGAAGAAAGTTATCATTACACCCACAAGTTTAGGCCTTGATCCTCCTCCGCCTTCAGTTCCCTTGTGTCACTGCAGACCAACCGGCAACTGCCCAGGGAGCAGAGGCAAGACCCAGTAATGCTAGTCAGCCTTAAGCAGCCAAGATAGTGAGAACAAGTGTCCAAAATCCTTCCACTAGGTATGGAATAGTGCTATTTTTTGTGTGGGTATGGATAGATAAATTCTGTGCTGCATCACAGTTTGATTAACTACATGGATGTAGTTGCTTTATGTGCCAAACCAGCCAATCTAAGCAGGTCAGGTGGAAGCAACTAGAAGAAGGTGTATGGAAAGATAAAACCATTCAAATGGTAGTAATAAATATATAATTATAGCTGAGTTAATCCTCTTTTCTTTCCTGATAAGATTCAGAAATCCAAATTTGGGGGCTTAGTAGCAGGAAAGAATTTCCCTGTACTTGAAAAATATTGTAGTGGGTACAAAGAAAAAATGCAAGTTTGATTTAAAGGCTAGATTAAGATGTAGATATTCTAAATAAAACTATGGGATACTATCCCTATCAGAGATAAGGCAGTGTTTTGAAGATGCTCAGGTCTTCCTTCCTCGCTCACTTTGGTGGAATAGGTTTTAGTCAAATCACAAGAAAAAATAGTAAACAACACACTAAACAAGTACAATAAAATTCCCTAATCAGTTTAATATTTTCATGACAATTGTAGGAGAAAGGATCAATTAATGAGTAAAATTAGTTTAGATTAAATTCTGTATTTATTTATAAGTAGCTGGAATCTTTCCTAAATCTATCCTTTGTCACTGAGATATTCTTTGTAAACAACTCCTTTGACTTTCTGGCCTACTTGCATTTGCAGTATGTAAAGCAGACACCTTCATTTTTGCATTGATTTGAGGTGCCCTCCTGTTAGGAAACAACAAATTTTAGAAATTATTCTCTTCTTTCAAAGGTAACAAAAGCAAATGCATTCAAATTACTGAAATAATCATAAAGTTATTGTAGTACATCCTTTTAGGTAAGCCTGTAACAGCTTGAATATGTAGTTCTGGGTACTTACAGTATTGCACCATTTTCCCAAACACATTTAACATTGACCTGCTCACTGGGTAGCCAAGTAGCAGAATACATTTAAACATTATTGTGTTTTTCATCCATTACCAGAGGAACAGAGTACTCAAGACTCTATTTTTATGTGTCACAGTGGAAAAAAACATTGCTTCGGAGTGCATTTAGCAATAAACTGCTGAATCTGAAGCATAAAATAGAATTCCTAAAATTCTCATTCCATTCATAGTGCATGTTCATGAATCTTACTGCTTTTGCATTATCATTTCTGACTGCTTCTGAAATTAATGTTGAGAACATGAATGAGGAAGATAATATAGGAATGTTCATAACAGTGCATAAAATGAATAAAATAGTGTATTAGAAGTTTTATAAAACAAATATTAGTGTAGTACATAAAAAAATATTTTAAACTTGTTGTGAGACACTACGAACAAAAATTAAGCTACTCTAAGTAGAGTGTGATGTGAGATTTATGACTACAGCACTGTTCTGGGAAACATTTCTGGAATGCATCCACTGCCAATCCTTTAAAATATTCATAACATAAAAAGATAAACTGGAGGTGGTGCAACTTCCTTTACTAGGAGTGTCTAACAATGTGACTAATCTAGTACTGGCTTAAAGAAACTGATGACATCTCTATGGAGATAGAGCCTACTAGATAAAGAAACGTATGTTTTCCATGGCTATTTTAAATTTGTTTTTTCCTTATTCAGTTCTCAAAATTTGCAAACTCTTTTAAAAATCTTGGACCACGTGGCATCTCCAAGATGTTTTTCAAGATGTCATTTGAATGAATGAAATTCAGACTTCTCTTGACTTACATACATCTCTCTCTCTAAAGCACTGAAGAGATGTACTTTTCTCAAGAACTTGATGTTGTGTAGGGCAGACTTTCTCTCACTTCCTCTCTTTTTCAGCATGTCAAGAGAGGGTTTGTTTTCAGTCTTATTAAACACTTAACATAAACATCCCTCTCTTTTTCAGCATGTTAAAAGAGGGTTTGTTTTCAGTCCTATTAAACACTTATCTTAACATAAACATCAACCCCCCCCGCCCCTCCCCCAGAACAGAAACATCTGTTTGCATAAGTGGAAAATAAATCTCTTTGGAAAGAAGGTGTTGCAACCCTAATATCTGTCGAATGAGCCAAGTTCCACTGTCCAAAAGCTGCTGTCACATATTTGTGAGGGTTAAGAGCTGTTTCTCTACATTCATCAAAATTATTGCAATCTTCAGTCGGGGCTAAAGTTAAGTAAAGTTCACAGGCATGAGTGGCAGACACAAGATGTAAAGCATAAAGGATTTGGAGAACCACATGGACAGAAGTAATTTTTGCACAACCTTTTGTATTTCTGTTGAAGTATATAACTTCATTATTAACTAGGGAAGGACTGTATAGAACAATAAAGATCCTGTAGATCGGACATCAGGTCCTGGGTCAAAACTAAAGCCTTTCAGCATGTGAGAACATCTATTATTTTGTTTTCATTTCCAGCATGAGGAACAAACAGCCATATAAAAATATATGTGTACCCTGGAAGACTTTCAGTAATTTTAAGAAATTACCACATTCCTTGTAGTTAATTCAGTTTTAACATTACAGTAGATAAAGTTTCAGTCAAAGATATCATGCAAAGGTATCTTTGTAAAATTTATTTTTACAAATGGAAGCTCTTTTGCCTCTTTATCTTAATATCTGAAGTATAATTAATTAAGCATTGTTCTTAAAAAATATTAGGAGGAAATAGTGGCATCTATTAAACTTTACATCCTGGTGTAATCAACAGCTAATGCTGAACATCAAAACCTTTACTCTCCGAAGTATTATGTACTTGAACTAAAGTACAAAATCTGGTGCAAAATCTTGTTGTTCCTGTACTTCTTACAAGCATTAAGTCTACTTTTTCTCACTTTCAATGCTACACTCTTAACAGTGAAAGGTAAGTTAAGCCTTTTAGGAAAGGAAGCTGAATACTGTTGATATTTTTATACATGATGAAAGGTAAGCCTTAAACCTATACATATATATATATATATATATATATATATATATATTTAAAACATCTGAAGTTAGGACTTGAAACATACAGGATAGTGAGTTTCATGGTGTGCAACAATGGAAGATAGGATCTCATGTGTTCATTCATGTATAATAGATTTCTGACTGAGGCATTTACTAAACTCAGTAACCAGTATCTGATAGGCACATCTGACTAAAAAGGCATAAATTACTGATGTGAAGATCAATTCTTGGTTAAGAAATGAGCATTTGTCATTTCTTTGGTTAACTCGATTCAAGAGCTACCTGTATTCTGATTTGAAATATAATTGCTTTTCAATTAGAATAATTTAGTGCTTTCTTCCAGGCTATGATACCGCTGAATGCTTGGAGTAAAGGGGCAGTAAAGGATGGTCTTTCTTGGACACATCACTACAAGAGATGATAGAATATTTGGGGAATTTCTGAGAGCTGTGTCTGTATACGTATATTTAGACTTTACAGCAGAACAGTGCATCAAAACTTGACTATAGGCTCCAGCACTGAAGCTGTGCGCAAGTACGTAATCGTGTCCTTTTCCTGAAGGAATTTTGAACACTTTTGTAAACTGCTTCAAAGGTTTGGATATTTTATTTTTCTTTCCTTTTCTGTTTCTGTTTCCTTTTACTCCTTTTCTTTCTTTCTTTCTTTCTTTTTTTTTTAATGTAGATACATTCTTTTTATTTGGACTAAATAAATAATTGTGATTCTGAAAGGTATTGTGTGTCCCTATGCTTTAACTAGTGTTAAAATAAGTAAATAAATAAATAAATAAGTGAGCCAGATTCTCAGTGAGATCAAAGGCAGTCTTACTGAAAATATTGGAAGCATCTAACCTCCCAAACAGCTTACATTTGAAAGTCTAGCTGAGAACTTAAACTGGTGGCGTGTTTCTTATTATTTTTAGTCTTTTTTTTTTACTGAGGTTTTCATTATTATCATATTGTATATATTATCATATCATATCATATATATCAATATATATTATCATATCATATTCTGTCTATCTTGTCAGATGCAGAATTGATGCAGAACCTCTGAAACTATGTTTACAGGAAAATATTTTTGTCAGGCTGACTTTTCTAGGCTTGACTTAATGGCACTTCTTGCTGTGGTAACACTTCCATGACAAAGGGACTAAATGAAGTATTGAACATATCTGTGCGACATAGTGCTGTTTGAAAGGGAGTCACAAGTGTTAAAATATTTAAGGTGGAAAAAAAAAAGGAAAGAAAGAAATTGTGTTAATGTGTGTTGGAGGCAGGCTTCCCTGAAAGCTCTGAGCAAGAAAGGTCTTTTTTCTTTTATTGATGTTGTGAGAGTTATATAGCAATGGTGTATTCTAACAAGAATCAGCAAAGAAAATTAGCTTTACTAGAGTGCATTGGTATTTGAAAGTGTGTAACTGGTATTTTTATTTTTTCTAGCATGCACTTAGCATGTGCAGTGCTCATGTCAAAAAAAATCTTACTAATACTGCATCTTTTAGAGATTTGACAACTGAACCTTCATTTATAACACGCAGGAGATATGAGATCATTCTTAACAAGAAATTTAAAACCTACTGCTTTACTTGAGAAACAGACAAATATGCTGTGTACAAGGTGTTTTTATTTATAGAACTACTATTTACACTACATCCATATATAATGATCTAGAAACATAGACTGTTTCTTATTTTCTACAGTATATACTTCATGTTAATCTAGACCTTCTCCATACTGCATCCAAATGTGGACGTGTTTGTGTATGCTGAATTTATAATCTGAAACAAGCTTCATTTGGATCTGTGTGATTTTATGGTTATAAATTTTTATCCTAGCGTTGCATCAAATTTATAAAAATTTGTGTATTACTACTGGTTGTGAGATAATGTTTCAGAGTTTTAAATAGCAACCTGTAATGTAATTGTAAGAAAATAGGAGGAGTTAAGGATCTAACAATAGTATTTATTTACAATAGCATGGCAAAGGCCACCTGTTATACTGGTTTCTTATTTAGGCTAGCAAGCAGTACACTGAAATGTTATAGTGAAATAACAAGCCAGATTAATGCACAATTTTTCATGTCTTTTTTTATTTTTTTTTTATTTTTTTTTCCCAATAATGCCATGTTGAATATGTGCACCTCTGGGATTTTCATTTATTTATTTATTTATTTATTTTTGTATGATCCAAAAGGAATCTTTTAATGCAGTGAATTAGGCAGCCTTTCAAGATGATCCCAGCCTCATTTCTAAGAGTTTGAACATGCAGCCAAGTTGGAGAAGTATCTGTAAATGATACTCATGTAGAAATTCTTTTGTTTCCTAGATAACTATGATCTGGAAAAGTTCATGAATGATGTATAAATCACCATTATATGTGATACAGTGAGGAAAAGAAATGAAATAAAAAATAAAATTAAAAAATGATGATAGGGTAATTATGTTTTATTCTCTTTTAAAACTGAAAGTTTGGTATTCACATTTGTATTTCAGGTTGGATATTAGGAAGAATTTCTTCTCAGAAAGAGTGGTGATGCATTGGAATGGGCTTCCCAGGAAGGTGGTGGAGTCATCGTCCTGGAGGCGTCTAAGGACGTGGTACTTAGGGATATGGTTTAGTGGGCAGTATTGGTGGTAGATGTCTGGTTGGACTAGATGATCTTGGAGGACTTTTCCAACCTTTATGATTCTGTGATTCTATGATTTTTTATTTGATATTCACATTTTGTTATGCACACCTGTGGGCGTATGTATCCATCCATATATCTCCATTTCCTTTATACTCAGTGTTTTAATCTAAGACAGGTTGCCAATAGTTTTTTTATAGGACAGGTTCTACTACCTTATGTAGAACCCTCTCTTCTGCCGTTAGCTGATTTCAGTTGGGCTTCCTGTGGAGAAATACATTACTTACCTCAAGATATGCATGTTTACGTTGTGATGTTAGTTGCTAAACCTTTTATGTGTTCCCAAATGATTTCAGCAGGCTTCTCAAAGAGCTCAAATGATGACCCTTCCTCTGAAGTTCATTTTATAGCATCTGTTAATGTGTCTCAAGCTGCACAAACCTATCCCCTTGCTAGATCAGGTAGAGTCCTGTACTAACCTCGCTATTGGGCCGCCTCTCTGGAAGCAGATCACACCTGGTTGCTTTGTAGCATTCACCTGCCTGCATAGATGAGATATATTGTAGATTTTAATACTTAGAGACTCTTGGCCAGCACACTACAAGGTAAAACCTGCCCAGCTCTACAATAAAGACATTTCTACAGCTACTAGCAGAATGCTGAGTTTTGGATTTCTCTGTTCTTCCACTGGGAGCTCTAAACTACTTATTGCCTTTTCAGTCATAGAATCATCGTGGGGAGATTGGGTTGTGTACACTGACTGAGAATTGATTTTGAAATATTCTAGCACTGGAATATTCTATTCCAGTGGTTTTTCTCCATAGCTTCAAGTTATTAAAATCTATAATACCCAATATAGCAATACTACTAATAGCAACACTACAGGTTTGTTTTGAGCAGTCATCTGTCAGTTATCCCATATCTTTGGGATGGGTAATGTTTCTTATTCATTTCATCTGTGCATATCTGATATTTTGCAATAAAAGTTTCTTGAAACTGGACTGGATTAGCCTGTACCAGATTGCCAGGCTTCAAAACAATCCATTTGTAAGTGTTGATGGCAGACAGAGGGAAAAGAGGGGTAAAGCATCACATGGATTACTTAATTTAAGTTAAGAAATTGAAAATGCCATTATTACACATCCTGAGAATTTCACCGTGGTGCTAAGAAATGAATCTAGAGAACCCAATACCTTTTGATATTTAGGGTTGGCAGTTGTGCCTAAGAGACTCACGTTCTTTCTTTAACTGATTTTTATCACAAAGGAAAGACCTATGAATAATTGCCTGCATAATTTCCCTTTGCTCTATGTGTTTAACTCTGTATTGTTGACCTCTTTCATGCATTAATGGGACAACAAACTTAATCTTTTGGTGGAAGTATACATTACACGCAATTGAGCAGTTTCATCCCCCTCAGTTCTGGACGCTTAAATGAAGTACTGAGTAGGGAACTCCTAGTGTTCCCTACATAGGGAACATGTGAGATCCAGGATATCACATAACAATCAGAAGAAGATAAATGCCTACAGAAAGAAGTTAAGTCCACAAAAGGTCTCTGGAGTTGTTGGTCTTAGTTCATTGACTTGAAAAGGACTCTCATATGGCTAAACTTCAAATTTAGTACATGTGCTGAAATGCCCAAATGTAGATGGGATGACACATCTAAGGAGTTTGTAATACCATATTTGAAGAAAGAAATCCATATGTGAGTTGTTAGTATGTTTTGTTTCTGAAATGAGAGCCCTTCATTGTTTTCACTGCATTTTCAGAGAAGTAAGGACAATTTTGAAATTTTCCCTTTGAGATTAATCTCTTCTCCTATTTGAAGCAATGAGTTTCTTTCACAGCTTTGTAAGTAGTCTGATCTGCCTCTGGTCGATGGACTCCAAGCAATATTGATTAAAAACAAAAACAAACAAACAAAAAAAACCTGCAGATCTGATTCTGTTTGTTTCCAGCTGAGCTGAGTATTCTAGAAGTCCTTGTGGATCCATACAGATGTATTTCCACCAGGTTGCTTAAGGTTTTCCAAAGGCAACATGGGAGGGTTAATCCATTAGGCTAACTTTGCTACAGCATTTATATTTCTGAAGATAGTGGGGGGCGGAGGGGGGGGGGGGGGGGGGGGGGGCGGAATCCTCACCAAGCTGAAAATCCAGGTACTTTTTTCCATCAGGATGAGTGGAGTGATCTTTGAAGCAAGACTGAAGTGAGCCTTCTGTTTGTGTGTCTGGATCAATACTTTCTTTCTTAAGAGAGTATTATTTAATAAAGGAAGAAAATATATTCAAGTTGCCACGCTTTTAATGGGTAAAGAAAGAGCACTTTCTTAAGAAAGAAGACAGGACAGCTGTTTTGTAATGTTCAGTTCAGCTGTTGTTGTGGCAAAGAGCAAGATTTCTCAAAAATTCTGTTTATGCTTTTGATAGTCCCTCTCAAAAATGAACAAGCGTTTGCCACCTATGCAGTGTATACTAATGAGGGAAGGGATTTAGAGTTGAACCTTTGAAATATAAAGGTCAAATAAGCTATTCCCTACTAAACTGTTGTTCCTACACTCTTATAATAAGTTAAAATGTTCTGCAAATAGGTAGAAAGACCCTTACTATTGAGCAAAGCTATATAATTCCTAGTGGGTGCAGCTGCAAAGCAAAGGAGCTATTGAGCTGGGCAGAAGGCATTTCTTAGTAACAATGTATTTGCCCGCTTGGTTACATGTGACCTTAGGCTAATCATTTTAACTATCTGTCACTGCGTCCCTGCTTAAGAATGAGAGTAACATACAACATACTCGCTTTCCTAAACATGTTTATTGAAGAAATAATTATCCACAGAGTTCTGAAAATGTAAAATTCTGTGTGAATCCACAGATGGTGTTTGATTCCCAGCCTAGAGAGACAGCTGTGTTTCTTTTTATACTGCTTTGTTAATTATTATCAACACACTGACAACACTAGCAATATGTTTAGGTAAAGTCAAAGGGACTATTATTAGCCCTCCTTAGAGGAAGTAAAAAGGCAAAAATGACTGATTCGAGACAGCCAGCATGACTTTACCAAGGGAAGATCATGCCTGACCAATCTGATGGTCTTCTATGATGGAGTGATGTTATCAGTGGACAAAGGGAAGGTAACCGATGCCATCTACCTGCATTTGTGCAAGGCCTTTGACATGGTTCCCCACCACATCCTTATCTCTAAATTGGAGAGAGAAGGATTTGAGTGGTGGACAATTCAGTGGATAAGGAATTGTTTGGAAGGCCTTAGCAAAAGATTGAGGTGAATGGCACTACGTCCAGTTGGAGGCTGGTAATGAATGATGTCCCCCAGGGGTGTGTCTTGGGACCAGTGCTCTTCAACATCTTCGTCAGTGACGTCAGTGATGGGCTCGAGTGCAACCTCAGCGAGTTTGCTGATGAAACCAAGCTGAGCAGTGTGGTTTTCACATTAGAAGGAAGGGATGCTCCATCCCTGGGGGTGTTCAAGGCCAGGTTGGATGGGGCCCTGGGCAGCCTGGTCTAGTATTAGGTATGAAGGTTGGTGGCCCTGCATGTGGCAGGGAGTTGGAAATCAATGATCCTTGGGGTCCCTTCCAATCTAAGCCATTCTATGATTCCATGATTCTATGACTGCTAAATCTCTAGCTGAGATGGACTTTATAAGTTATTTAAAATAATAAAAAAGGTTAATCTAGAAATTACTAAAAATAAGATACTGAGCATTGCTCAGATCCTGCATGTTTTTTACCATGTCCTAACTTAGTGACAGGCTTTTTGACATGTTAGACAATTGCATCTCTCATTTTACTAAACAGAAATGTTCTTATCATGCATTCAGGCTATAAAATTACCCTTTTAATAGTGTAGGTTATGCAGTTTCATGGCTTTGAGACTTCCATAAATCATATAAACCTGATGAGTTCATCCTGCTGATGAGTTAGTGTTCTTACACAATTGTTTTAAAGTGACTTCTTATTGCTAACTGTAGTTGTTCCATTATACTGGGAATTAAAGATTAAGGAAACTTGTTTAAAGAGTGCTTACTGCTGTCTTTTAGCACAGGGAGCACTAATTTGCCTTTGTTAAAAGATTAAAATGTACAGTGATTCTTCATTCTGCAGTCTGCAGTGAAATTAACTCTTATGAGAAGAGAGAGGGATTTAGAGGCACTTCTGGGTGAGGTGTAAAAGCATTAAATGAGTCATAAAGCAATCAGCAATGGCAGCTATATACAAAACCTTCTGGGCACTGTAAAGGAGGACAGGAATAATCTGTTATCTTCACATGCAGCATCAAGAGTTACTAATAGTGAAATAGTACTTCGATTCCCCAGAGACTTATCAGGAAAACAGCTGATAAAAGAGGCCCGAGCCACCTTGCTAGTGGAAGGCCTAAAAGTGACCCTCTTCTAGTGAAACCTGCTTCTTTGCAACCTGAGTGACTTCTAACAGAGCAGCAGTACACGCTCTCACACTAATTTCCCTGGCCAGATCCAGTTCATTCACAGAGAGATTACAGAGGGACTCTTGACAGCCTTTGGTCCAGACTTCTGTACCCTGCTTTGCTCCCTGCCGGAGGCCTAGAGCTAAGGTCTCTGTCTTCAGGTTCTGCAGTTCTTCCACATGACTTCCAGGAGGCAGTTTAATGTGTTACAATACATTTCTAAATAAGACAAGTAAAACTTCATCTATGATTGTCACGATTACAGTTTTCAATGGTTAAATCAAAGGCAGCAAGTGAGATGCTTTTAGAACTATTTGGGAAGTTTTAAAATTGTACTCTTTCATTTCCCATTCTTGAACCTTTACTAACAACATGATTTGATCTTCCACTCACCTTCACCAAAAAAAGCAAGCATGCAGGAGGTTGACATGTTATTGGAATAACTAAGAACTTCCTTTAATCAGAGTAGTTGAACTGCAGGACTTTTTTTTTTTTTTTTTCTGTTGGAGTTTTCTATTTTTCCTCTGGAATGGCTTAGTTTCTAATTAAACAGAGCTCTAATGTGTTTTTTGTCTCTGCTTCTGTAATGTTCACCATCTGTTGAGTAGTTTCCTTGGAAGACATTCCAAGAAAGTGCTTCTTTTCAGGGATTCCTGAAACACTTGCAAATTCACTAGGTAATTCTGCTTCTTGTTTTGATATTTTTTTACAGAACCTGTTTTCTTGGTATCTTCATTCATTCTATCTGAGTAAGTAATTAACACCTGTGAAAAAAAGTATAGAATAATTGCATATACAGACATATCAGCACAGATCTTCTAAGAGAGAGGAAATTAGGCTTATGGACGTCTTGCCTGTCTATTTCTCCTACAAGCCTTTTATTTTGATTTAGGCCTAAAATGTAATTTAAATTGGACAGCTGAAATGCTTTAAATCAGCTGCCTCATTTAAATGCCATACTCTGGCAATACTGACAGCATCCAAAAGGCAGAAGTTTTCTGCCCTCAAACCTGCTGCATAATAATTTATTTGTTGTCCCACTGAAAGGTATTGCATTATCTGCCTTGTCAGTAGATTCTGACATTCACAGTGCTTGGCCCTTACCCTGGGACACATAAAACCCTCTTGATGAATTACTTATGAAAAGGCTAGGTAGACGAGAGGCACAATGACAGTAACATATCTCTATTCCTTACCTAATTCAGATAGAGCAGACAGTGTCTTTAGTGTGTATGCTTTGCAGAGCTATAGCAATGTTGTAAAATGGGATTCATTTTATAGCTTTTATCTCCTTCAGTGCCCCTCTTTTCTCTTCACCAAGAAGAATAGCAACTGATGTAATAGCTTTTGTGTCTGTAAAGGAGTTAGCCCTCAAAGCGCCTATTACATTATAATTTTTTTTATTTGCGTATTGAATTCCCACACAATGTCAAGTCAAATTCAGGGATTCTGAATTCTCCAGATTGTTTTCTAAGCCGTACATTGACATCTGCATCTTCAACATGAAAAGTCCATCAACAAGTTGGTTCCTCTAGCATAGAAGAGGTTTCTGCAAGAAGAATAGATCATGGCCACATGGATGACAGAACTCACTGGCTGCTGGATCAGCACAGGGCAGAAACCTGAACTGATCACAGACAGAGCTGAATGCATGGCTCAGTTCACTAAGGAAAACCCAAATCCAGGCGTCTCTAAAACAAGGTATTTTGCAGCAGTTCATTTGGAAAGTGACTGAAATAGTGGACATTGTTTACACAGCTGGTAGTACATAAATCCAGGGATTCTGAAAGCCTCTTGGATGCTGTGGTGAACTGTATTTCCACAGGTGAATAGGGAAGATGTTGTCTCAGTATAGAATCAAGAATCTATGCAATTTCAAACTGATATTTCTATAGCTATTCCAACCTCCCCTCCAAAGATTTGAATCCTAACCAGCAAAATTTGAGATTATAGAATGTTGTGAAAGAAAATTTATTGACTGCTGAGAAACCATGCATTTAAATAGGTTGCAGTGAAGGAATCTCCTAGAGAAAATATTTAGATATAAAAGGAAGTCTTTATATAGGCTGCAATTTTCTTTTTTAGCTTCTCTTTGTGGTCTTTCAGGCCTTGTCAACAAATGTAGAAGGATGAAGAATGAATCAGAATATACTTATATTTCATTTGAGCAGGTAGAAAGTTCTGTGCTGGAGCCTTGGACTTACTGCATGTAGCAGAAGATTACTCTGGGATAACTGCATAAAGAGTTAAAGCCTGCGGTAAGTAAAGACTGTAAATATTGTTCTGCTTAACTGTTTATTCTTGAGCATGACTAGACTTCTGTCTGTTGCCTGCCTCTTGTAAACGTAGGGGAGGATCTCAGCTCATCTCTAAGGGACAAGTAAAAATATAAGCCGTTATTCCTCTTACCTTGTTGCAAGAAATTTTCTAGGGAGACTTCCTACATATTGCTTAATAGATTAAAATGTTAGAGAGTGATGTTTCTTATCAGAAAGTTTTATTAGAAGTCCTTATCTATACTCTGTATGTTGTGTTTCTGTTTTCCTTCCTAGTTTCGTAGGACAAAATTTAGGAAAGAGAATTTTAAAGGCTTATATTATACTGACATCAAAATCAATCAGCCTCTTGAATTTTGCTGCAAAATTAGTCAAAATTTCCACAAGTGCGATGCAGTGAAATCCAAGTGAATGTGTTAAATCCTACAGGGGCTGGGAGATGAAAAAATATGTGATTGTTAGGCAGGAGATAACTTACGTCTTTAAGGAAATAGAGATAATAATCACCACCATTTTTATTTTCGTTGGCGTTGTAAACACACTCTCTAAAATATAATTGCATTTTAATAATGGGGTAGATGAAATAATTTGTTCACTTTGACTGTACTTACATTATCTGTGCTGTTAATTAAAAGCATATGATGTTATTGATTGCAATACAGTAGAAGGAGCACTAATTATCATGTTTTATAATGAGAGATGTTATGAATCGTTATCATTCTGTTTCCTTAGTTTATCATGCTATTTAGATGGCCATTTTTATATTCATTAAAAAGCATTTTGATTAGCAGGTTTTTGAAATGTTCTAGAGTAGTTCTTTAAGATCTCATTGATTCTAAATTGAAGCAAGACTTTAAATTTAAAAAAGACTTTTTATTTAAAACCAGTTACTTTATATAACTTTTATTTAAAGAAATTAAGCTTCCCCTTTAGAAAACATGACATTCTTTTGCTAGTTTCATGTTTGCTTTCCACCTTCCTTGTTGTATCTCCCATCTTCCACATTTCTTTCCTTTAAAAGTACTGTCGGAGCCCATGAACAGTGTTACCTAATGTCTCTGATAAATCTTTTGATCTCTGACATTAGAATGACAGGGCTAGCACATCGGATCTTGCCACAGATTGTGGGATACTGGCAAAAAGTACCAAAGAAGCTCTTCACATGCCCTGTCTTCTAATAAGCAGCAGATAAAATTTTGAGTAATTCCTATTAAATGGGGGCTTTTGCTTCACTGTGAAAGACGAAAGGAGGAAGATGATATTTTTGCCTTTTAGTTCAAGGAAACAAAACATTTGGTATAGCAGTAAACCTGTAACTAATTAAACCCACTAATCATTTGCATAACACATTCTTCTGTTCTTGAAAGACATAAGAGAATGGAAGAATGAAACAACAAACTGAGGAATAAACTCAGGAACATAGTCGAACCTTTCCAATATGCAAGTAAGCATAAGAATAGAATACTCTTCCCAGGGAGATAAAAAAAGGAAAAAAGAAAAGAAAAAAAAAAAGATAACACCTCAACAACAACATAAAAAAAAAAAAACAATAAAACAACAGTAAAGACTCCACTTTAGTGAGAGATTTAAAAAGCCCAGACAACTTAGTGTTTGCTTTATTTTAAAGTGACTTAAAAGATGAATTGACCACAGTACAGACACCTAGCTGCTGTGGTTTCGGAGAGTAGCTTATTAAAGTAATAGAAAAAAGCAAAACATTAAAGAAAGGCTGAGTTCTGCAAGATATGTCTTTGAAGAAAATCAACTGCTAATTTTCACTTATCTTAGGATAACTATTGAACATGTCCATCAGGCAGCAAGACAACTCTTAAATGCTTTTGTGCCTTAAATCAAGACTTTGAGATATAGGTCAAATAGGAGATATCAGTAGGGGAGATGGGCCTGTCTTAAATAAAAAGGCAGAATGCAATCATGAATGATTTATTCGGCCTGAATTTACTTATTTCCAAGTAAAAGAGTTTTCCCTCAGGTTATCTACAGCAAGCATTTAAGTTGTCCTTTATGGAATGTTCTTGATTGAAATTCCTCATCCTAATTCCTCAAAACTGTTCACAGAGACTACATGCTGTGTATACTCAGGCTCTTTCGCTCTGTGATGAGAAGACTTGAGCATGGTACAAAATAGATGATTGTTAGCTGAGACAAGCCTGTTGCTTTTCCTTGGCCCTTTTAAGGGTAGGGCCATATTCTGTGTATCACTAGGTGAGGACCAAGGTGTGTGGCTCTCATTCCAACTTTTGGAGCAGAAACGAGGAAAGGCCTCCAGTGAGCAGTAGAGAGGCGTGTAAACAGTTGCCTAAATGTTCAGAACCAGCGTGTTTTCCCTGACTATGTATTTGTATTCCTATTATTTGATGCCACATCTCCTACTTAGATCTTCGATAGCAGAATGCAGATCTTTCTTTACCATGTATATTAACTTTTGTTGAGCAGATGCAGAAGTATCTCAGTCCAGCTCCTTGCTGTCACCATGCAATAGAACAAGAACATCATGGATGGTGGGACTGTAAACTTGCTACAAAAGAGCATTTGGGATGCCAGGAGATGCCACCAGAAGAGATGATGTCCCCTTATTCCATGTGTTGTCCTTGCAGATAAATTGGTGCCAAAACAGAACAAAACTATAGTCTTTCGTTGATGTAATTATTATTCAGCCCCAACAATATAAATGGAGAGACAGTGACTGCAGGCAGAAAGATTGCTATGGAAGTGGGTTAATATCATACCTAGGATATAATATTTCATTTTAGCAAGGATTTTGCCACTTCTCTGTATGCAGCTCCCATGTGTCCAGCCATCAATGAAGGTAGTGGAGGATTGTCAGCCACAGATTATGTGGCGCTAAAAGACATGGTCTCCACCGCCATTTAATTTAGCTCCAGATTGATGAGATTCATCCAGTTTTCCTTTCCATCAAGGTGAAAATCCTTTAACTGTACTTCAAATAGAAGAAAGTTACTCACTTTGTTCCTGACAGAAAACCACAGGTGGGAAGAATCATTATTGAAGTGGTAAAAAAAGAATAGTCTCTGCTGTCCTCTCACTCTCTAGTGAGATTAGTTTCTTGCAGATTTGTGCATTACCTATCCAGAGGCTGGGTCTCAGTTCTGGAGAAATGCAGAAACAATGAGTAAATCAGCCTCATTTCTTTATAAGACTAGTGCCTCTTGGCTTTGCAGTTCCCTCTTCAGTTAAATCAGAAGTGCCACATGAGTCTAAGTTATGACATCTCTTCCCCTAAAGACAGGAGGAAAACACTGGCTTTTATACTGAAATAGCATTTGCCACATGGGCCATGCTTTCTAGATGTGGCCTGAAACAATTTTCGCAGCAGTTAAAACTTCCTTAATTTATGGAGTGTAAGGGAACTAGAGGCCAAATGCACTACATCTTTTCAGCAGAATTCAATTTATAATTCTAGAATGAAGACTAGGCTTTTACTAATAAAGCTCCTAGTGAGTTTGAGGACAGAAAAGATAAGCCCTTTTGCTCTTTTTGCTACTCATTTCTGGGACTGAAAGGTGAAGTCTGCAGAACACCACTTTAGGATTTCTTGAATAGCTTTAATGGGCTTTTAAAATTCCTATTCTCAGTGTTTTTCAGACTGTAGCTTTATTTCAGCTTTTATGTAGCTCTTCTACCTATACTCCAAGCTATCTCTGAGATAGCCAGAGACTCTATTAAATATGCGTGTCACAGAGGAAGGCAGAGAAAACTTTTGTTTTGCTTTGTTGTTTTTTTGTTTTGTTTTGTTTTGTTTTTTTAACCTAAGGCATCTCATCTAATATTACACTACCCAGTCATTTACGTGCTTATGTATGTTCACACTGCTTATTGCTAAAAAACAGTGCTCAAGTTTAATCCTCATTGCAGCCAAAGTAACAGATCTTCAGATGGATTAATTTTTGTGGTTGCCATGAATTTAGGTGAAGCAGTGACCACTTTATGTCAACACAGCATTTGCTCTGCTCAGATTTAATGTTTCATCCATCTTGCCTGGAGTTTTCTCATCTCTTCTTGAAGGAAAAATAAGGAAGAGACAATATCCTTAATAGCTGTAAATCACAGTAGGATTGACTTCAGAGGGAGAAGGAGATGGGGAGATGAAGGAATAATGGTTTATAAGAGTTGAGATATCTGGCCATAATAGGCAGATGAAATAGGGATTCACTGCAGTGCTGTACAATTTATTCCTTCTTTCAGGAAAGACCTGTCTCACATGAAGGGGGCATCTGTATGTCTTTGTAAGGTCTTTGTAAGTAAGTCTCCTCATACTGCAGTGGGTGAGGAAGCTGCGGGGAATTGCACTTAGCCACCCCACTTGTATTCTGCCCACAGATTTGGCCCTGTGAGAACAGTGGCTGCTCAGTGTACTAGAAAATGCCAATGGACTGAATTAAATTCAGGAAAGAGGGATTTCCTCATCAAATTGTGCTAGTCAGAAGAGAAAGGCATCAGTATTCCCTATGAGCTGATAACAGCTTTAACAGATGTAGTATAACCAACACTACTGGGAGACAGCATGAGCGAATCATTCCTTTGCTGCTGTAGAACAGAAATTACATTGTCCCGAAAGGTTATACTGAAATAGATCTTCATGCCAGTGCTTTGTGCTTTATAAAAAGTTGTGATGCTTGGAAGTTGCTCAACCAAAAGTTTTTGTTTTATTTTTCCTTTTTTTTTTTTTTTTTCAAATATACTCACCCAAGGAAGTGGCAGGAGTTTTAGTGCAGGGATACTTGGAAACATGAGTTATTGAATATGTCAGCCTATTGTAATGCCTAGAGCAGGAAGCAATAACTTAGCCTCGGGAAAGGCTTTTAAATAGGCTCTAGAATACACGATAGACTCTGTTTTGAGGGTTTCTCTTCTTCTTTACTGAAGTTGAAGAATGAAATGGAATAGTTTTTCAGCAAAGGTCTTTCCAAGATGACCCTATAAATGTCTTACTCTTGAGACTCTCTGCTGAGTAGATGGTGAGGGGATCAACATTGTCAGTTGCAATGCATAAGGAATTAACAAATAATGAAACAGTTTTCTGTAGCTTAGTTGAGAATCATGAAAGAATTATGTAAAGCATGTAGAAATGTGCTCAATTTCTTGGAAGGAGAAGCAGAAGATGGGAGCCTATTTCATTAAGTCTGTGTTTTTTTTTTTCTATCTTCCTTGCTTTTAAGAGTATACCATTTATCACTTGGTACCCAGAGTGACCTATGCTAGCTGTGGAATTCATTTTTGCATAGGTGATGTGGACTGAAGTGAGCATTGCCCTCAGAAAAGAGTGGAAAAAAGTCTGAGCTATGAAATTTGGATCTTGAAATGGTGGTTTGTGAAGTTTTTTAAATGTCTAGTAGTCCTTTTAATTTTGCATAGGATCAGCTTGTATGAGACAAACTTGGGGCCATGGCTCCATCAGCTTCCTTAGTGCTACCAAAATAAATCAGAACTCCACAATAATGGAAAAATACATTGTTTTTTTATTCAGTTCTCACTTCTAGTAGCATACAAGTGGAGGAAAAGAAATTTAAACTTCTGAGACTTTTACCCATGCACTGTAAATGTTTCTTCATGCACCATAAATGTTCAGAACCGTTACTTTGATTTACAGAATTGTAATCTTTCTATATATTTGATAAAATCACATTGATTCTGAGTGTGGATAAAGAGAGTTGATTTAATAAGAGTCAGCTATGTTCACAGCAAGCAACTGACGATTTGTAAAGGAAGGCTCCCTGGGGAGCTGCATCAGTTCTAAATGGGCTGAGAAAAGAATACGAACAGTTAGTTGCTTGTTTTCCTCATCTGCCTTTTTAGCGGTCTATGTTTGTTCTGCAATACCAAATCAATTTATTGACAGTGACACTGTAAGAAGAGTCTCATTTCCTGTCAATCAAACTAAACAAGTTATATTTTATCCCTATGTAGAAGACTGAGCTCAAGATGATGACTTTTACTTCTCTTAAGAGGAATTAGGTTTCACAAATTTCTGAGGGAACAGAGAATCATCCTAAGTTCTTCAAAGAGGCTAAAGCACCAAGTCATTCTCTCTCAGTTTGAAGAATGATCAGTTCGTCTAATCAGCATGAACCAAATGTCCATTTCCCTGACAACTGCACTGCCAACGTTAATGAAGTCCATTGATGAAGCTCATTAACTCCTTCTTGTCCTTCTCACAGATACTATAAGATTACCAGGCATCTTCACAGCTGGATGAGTAGACCATTATATTCCACAACATGGCGTGTATTAAACTCAAGGTAGGATGACAGTAAGAGTTCTGGGATGAGCTAACCCTTTAGGGTTTTCAAAAATCCAGTCCTTGGCAGAGCTGACTTTGGTCTGCATACAAGTCTGGTATGCTAGATACTTAGCACTGAGTTTATTGTTGCAAGCAGCATTGCAAAGCAGAGAGAACCAAAAATTTATTCAGATAAAGCAAAACAAATTTGTGCTGAATAATTAAGGATTTAATGTGTGGCTTTTTTTTGTTGCAACTGACCTATTGCTAAAGCCAGTAGCAGTAAAACGAAACTGGAATGTTAATAACTAAGTAATTCTTTCTGATGATTCAGATCTTTAACTAATTTTATTGGAACAAGATTTTGCTTTGCTTGGAAGGTGAAAATTATTGATAATGGTCCAGTTGCTAATTTGGGAATTGCATTTTTCTAACGATCGATGCAATTAGTGAGAGTTGCTTGGATTGTTCGAAGCAAAAGGTAATGTTATGGATTTGAAATGTTATCTGTAATCACTTTATGTGTGTAACTCTTGGCAAACTGCTAAAATAAGATAGTGATAACACTAAGATGATTATTCCTTTTTTTTTTTCCTACCTCCACTATTATTAAAAGAAAAACAAAACAAAACCACCCTGACATTACAGAGGGAAACTAAAAGCATCTTTATTCTTTCCACTTTGTATCTAAGCACATGCACGATGTGCCACTAAGTCTTATATTTTACATAAAAATAAAAGCGGAGAAACAAAAGTTGAATTATTGATATTGAAGTTGCTGGGAAAACTATATTGACTTTATCAGAGGCCACTGTGAACTTAGAATGAACTCTCAGTTGCTGAAAGCTCACGTCTGGTGGTAGCTACTGAAGGTACATCTGGCTGGCTGATACACACCTCAGCGTGTCTCTCTAAATCCCTTTCACTTGTCTTTAGCTTGCCATCACCACATGGAAAATTGCAATGGTTGGATACTTAGTTTGGACTAAATTTGCTCTAGAAGAGATTCCTTTTCTTTTCTTTTTGTATTTGGATGGAGAGAGCAGGGAAGGGAAAGGAGAAATAAAAACAGAGGAATTGAAACTGTCTCATGAATTTTCTTTTTCTAAGAGAGGAAGAAGCTGATTAGCACTTAAGTGACAGTGGTAGACTACTTATGAAGTCCAAAAGAAGAGCCTATCCATTTTCATTCAAGAGTATACCTGAAGAGGTGTTTCCACTGCTCTGATATCCACAGGAAAAGGAAAGAAGGAGAGGAGAAGACTAAGAATATTGCTGCTGAGATTTCAGGCAATTTGCTAGTCAATGTTATTTCAATACTTGATGTGATCCATTCGCTGGGAAAGAATCCTTCTGAACCATAATCGCTGGGCTGTGGCAGTGGATGCTATGATGACTCCCTCAGGGCGGTCTTTGTAGGCAGCGTTAAGGTCTCCTGTGATGTGCTTTCCTTGATACAGAAGATTTTGTATCAGTAACATACCACTAAAACAGAAGAACTGTTATCCAGGAGATACCAATTGTAAGAGTCTTCTGTTTTTCCCACAAGTTGTCTGTGCCAACCAACCTTGTGACAGGGTTCACCCAACTCTATAAGTTAAGACTAGACTCTATTGGTTGCCGAGTCTTTTGTGAAACATGAATGCCAGTGTCATGTCAGCCTTCCAGGTATTCTCAGCAAATCAAAAGTTGCTGAATGCCATTAACTGCTCATAGGCTGGGGAAATTTTGACTTTGCAAATTTACACACTTCCACAACAATGTAAATGATATGTGCTACAGAGCAAAGCAACTTTTAAGTAATTAAATTGAAATTTTCTGCAAAAGCTTAGTACTGGTAGATGATGCATTGATCTATTACTCTATTCTTAAAAATGGACACGGAAAGCAACCTCTGCATTGCATGAAGAAACAGGGTAAGTTCCATTTATAGCCACGGATGTGGTGCTTGTTCTGGCAGTAGCAGGACTCTTAAGTAAGTGTATTCTCCCAGTGAAACAACAAACATTGCTAACCAAAAAATCTCAAACCTACTTGCATTGTTTGTCCTGACAGTATAGTACACATGTACGGACAAGCATTTCTAGAGAGGAATGTTATAACCTGAAAAAACCCCACGTACTTCAGAAATTCACATTGTAATTTATAATGATTAATTGATGAAATGTTGTTTATATAAATTCTTTAAATGAATTCCTGCAGCAGATGGAATTTTCAGTTTCCCTATAGCAAGTGTGTGTACCAGTCACCATTAAGGTGTACAGAGTTTTAGGAAACTACTTCTAAGGAAACATCTTTTAGGGTTCTTAAGGATATCAGCTGGCAGTCCTGGGGTGATAGCAAAGGCCTGGAAAGTGCAGTTGCAGGACAACATGAGAGGCCCTCAGACTATAAACACATCTGCTTTTTATTGATTAGCACAAATGCAAGTTGGAGAGACTGATTCTAGATCATGACAAAAAAGCATATTGTTTGGCTTATCTGTGCTGATTAAAGTCATGAGAGATGCTGAGGTGATCCTGGAGAGTGTTGAGGCAAACAGGAATCTCCTGCTGGAGATTCATCATAGAATATCCAGAGTTGGAAGGGACCCATAAGGATCATCAGGTCCAACTCCTGTATATTGTGAAAGATGGTAATGAAAACCAGGAGCTTCCTGTTAGATCTTTTGATAAGCTGTGTGTGGAGGGCTCGGGTAACTTAATCAGGAACAGAATTGTGCATCAGCACGTGAAAATTAACTATAAGTCATTATGTAGATGAAGTTGTGCTTGGATTGTGTTTGTAAGTCTGCAGGACAAACTGCAGTTCACTGGTACCATAGTTCAGAAGTTAATATGCAGAATTAATCAGTCTGATACTCTGTACTGTGCTAATGTACATGCACATATCACCATTAAATAAATTCTATCAATCATCTATCTGTACATACATGAAAGGGATGTTTCAAGGAGCAAAAACTGAAAACAAAAACTTTTAGAACTTGCTGCAGAAGAAGAGTGAGAGATGTGGGGGCTGAGTAGACAAAAAGAAACTGCAGTGTTCATTTATATAGACATCTGGGAGGGATCACCAAAATATTGCTTTGTTCTTGATGTGCTTTCTGTAGGAGGCAGTGGGTGCCTTCCTTTCTGCTTTTCAAAATTTTAAAATCTTAGCTTCAAATGCAAAGTGTTTAGTTCAGATCTGGCAAAGGTTCAAAAAGATATTTTACAGAAAAACTAAGGACTTTCATGTTTCAAATGATCTACTGGAAACTCAGCGGGGCTGAATCCATGTCAGAAACAGAGTGCACCATCACAGAGCCCCTACCGAATTATAGCCTCACAGACTACAGCTCTGCATGCTGTCTCCTGGATGTTAAGCAGAAAACGAATGAGTAGAAATGCTACTTCAGTAAGTATTTATCTAAGTGCTAATATAATTTTGGATCCGTCATTAGATACAAAGTTAACCCCTGAGGACTCTGGCCTTCAATGTGTGAATTTCTGCTGCTTTTACTGCAAGTCTTTGTGAGCCTAGATCAACCCTGCTGTTACAAGCGAAGTGAGCTTGATGGAAACTGAGGCAGTGCAAATGAGGATTGGTGTAATGTGCACAAGCAGTATGAAAAAGAGATAAAGTTGAATAACTATAGTGAACACAGGAAGGGTGCTATCAGTGGCCTTAAGCTGTGAAAAATGGGCCCTTAGAGTTTCTTTAGAAATATTATACATGTAATGGTAGTAGCTGTTATCCAAGGGCTCCTCTGAAAAATAGTGTTTGGTAGCTGAGAATGTGCTCTATCAGATAGTGTTATTGTGTTCTTAATATCCATTGTAGTTTCCATGGAAATAAATAGAAGGCATTACTTTCAGAATGACCTCTTTTGTCCGCATGTGGGCAAAGTGTGATTACATCTAAGAGTTAGGAATAATACAGTACAGAATTAGGAATTATGGTAAGGACAAATGTAAATTTTAAAACTGTAGGAAGGTTTTGGCTGCAGCTTGCATCTTTTGAATCAAGCAAGGGCTTAAATTAAATTGGATTCAGTCTGGAAATCTCCATAGCTGAAATTCCAGAGCCTGAAGCCTCCACAGGGTTAGATCAGCAGTGATTTTGACAGTATTAAAGGCAGATCAATCAAAACAGTTCATAAACTTTATCCCAATTCCTTTGTTATTGTGGGAAATTGCCTTTATTATAATATCTTCACAAATGTCAGGTATAAATACCTTTCTCCTACTGGCTGAGGAGTGGAACAGAAGCTTTTATCGGAAGAGAATGAGAAAATGCATTCTACCCATCTTCATATTTGTTTAATCGGGGGAGCAGGGGAGGGACACATTTATTTTTGTTGTGGTAGTTTTCTATTTGCTTATTTTACTTGTTCATTGATTCTCCCTCTTTCCCTCATCACTTCATTTTTTGTATTTATTAGGAAATTTGAGAAATTAAGATAACTTCTCTATAATCCCTCTTTTTGTAAACATCTGAGCTATACCAAATTCTACAGCTTGTCTTTGGCTTTCACTTTAACGTACAGTAAGGAAAATGTTCCTTATCAAATTGGGTGCCTACTTAATCCCTATTTTTGGTGGGTGAGGCATGTTGATTATTTTCTTCTACTGTGAAATCCGATGAATGGCCTCCACTGCCTAAGAGCTATTGTACCTTTCAGCTCTAGACCAGGCGGAGTGCTGCACTGCTGCATTTCAGAAAAGGTTTTCTAAAACTGTGTTCCCTATTCACAAAAACAGAAAAGGCAGCTCTTGCAGAGATGCATGAAAACAAAGTGAGGAGTTGAGTTTTAAGTCACTCTTTGAAAGAATTCGGCAACAAAATCTCCTGAATTAACTCTTTACTACTGTATGAGTCTAATTTTTTATTTTTATTTTTATTTTTTTTTACTGTTTTGTGCTTTGCTAAAAAAGCAGTTGAGATACATTATTGGTTGTTTGTGGATAAAACTCAAGGATTGTATTCTAAAGCAGTATGGCAAGTGACCAGAAAACCTAAATGAAACTAAGCAAATGCTTAGGGCACCCACCCACAGTGGAAAATCTGCATCTTAGGTCATTCTAAAGGCATGGAAAGCCCTAAGTGCGTACGGCAATTTGAATACATTATAGTGAATTGGATGCCAGGTATTAGGTGCTCAGGCTTTGAAATGATTGTGTTTCTTTAGGATGGCTTCTAGGATGTGGAATCTGTTATAGTGGTGTTGGAATTCCTTTACCTAAAGAGATGAATGGAGCTGGGACTTCAGTTTGATTTTTTTAACTTGTTTTTCAGCGGTTTTTTGTTTGTTTGTTTGCTTGCTTGTTTGTCTTTTATTATTCTGATACATGAAACTATGTAAGCATTTCCATATAGTAAGAAGGTGTTTAGAGCTTGCTCTCTGTGAGACTGGAACTGGCTTGGCTGACATGGGGATGTGCACGGAGATGACCACTCATGCCTGGAGGTTGTATTAACATAGCACAGCCTCATGTGTGTTCGTGTCTCTAAAGGTTTTCCCAGGCATGACCGAGACATACCTTGCTGGCTTACAGCCTTGGCAGCACTGACTGATATTACAAGATGAGTACTTTCTTCTTTGCTCCTGCTGATGTTGCCCAGAGCAGCCAGACTGGGAGAATGAGAAGAGCTTCATCTCAGTTGGGCCAACAAGGGTTTTTAATATCTGCCCTGGGTTTACGGAAAACTCTTCTCTCTAAGATGTTTCTGCAGAGATGCCTAAGGCTCAACACACTGTCAGTTTTATCAAAATGGTTCTATCAAGAAACTGTCAGCTGCACAAACACAAGACAGCATTGCACAGAAGACGCTATTCTACAGGAGGGTGAGAGCTCTGCTGATTTCGTATAGCCGTTGGCATGGATTTTTTCTTGCAAGTGGATGATACTTTCCTATCCACTGGGACTGCAAATTTAAATTCTGGTTGTCCTTGTTGTGCTCTGATTACTTTATGAAGGGCCTTGCTTTCCAATTTCATGCTGGCATACTAATTTGATAGTTATTTCTTTTCTAATTTCTTATTCTCAGACCTAATGTTTACACTCCCTCTAATTGTTTTTTATTATTACATTTACTGTTTTAAATTCTGGTTTCTCTCAGTACCTTAAGAATCTTGCTGCCAATGCAGCATCTTTGCTACACCACTGTGCACACAGTGTTCACTGTCTGCATTTGCATAATGAGCTCAATTTTGTTGCCTGATTACTTTGTGGAAAGAATTGAACATTTAACTGATAATAATTGCAATCTATCAAACTACACAGTCACCTCACAAGTGATCACAGTATGTTTGCTAAAACTTCTGCTGAATTTTATGAGCTCTCATTCTCCATATTGAAGTCTGACTAGAAACTTTACCTAACATTCAACTCTATTAGAAGAAAACCCTGGATCTTAACAGGCTGCTTGTCCTGATGCTATCAAAACCAAGAGATTTCTCAAAAAAAAAAAAAAAAAAAAAAAAAAAAAAAAAGAGTTATTTGTTAAAGGTAATGATGTATCTTAATATAGTGTTACTTTGAGGCCAGTAGAGACAGCAGCTTGCAGATGGAAGATGATACTCCTCAGCATAGTATTATGTTGTCAGTGGCTGCTTGAAACTTTGATGAAAAGCACTTGGCACTGAGAAAAATCACAGTGCAGTCTGCAGCAGCACTGCACTGTAAATCCAGAGGAGTAGCTGCCATGTACGATGGTGAGATTCCACCACTCCTGCAGTGCAGGATGGTTTGGAAGCTTCAAGTCTGCTGCACATTGAAGGTGATGACAATTATTCAAGATATAAGTTAGTTTCAGTTAGAGACAATGCAGTTTGACTCCAAATGATTTGGCTGAAAACTTGTTACATTTTATATTCCTGGGAGTCTGAGAAGTTTGAAGTACCTAGAAAAGACCATGGGTTCCCCTGGCCTCCATGATTTGTACAAAATGAATCTCCTAAGAGTATCTGAATTACTCCCAGGTGGTTTAGACAGATGGTCCAACTGGCTTCATGGGTATATAATTTCCCTTGGAAGGAATTCCTTGCCAAAACTGTATTTATTCCAAACCTTGGTTTCCTATTTTCTAAGAAGCCTTTCTTTGTTGATTTAGAGAGAGAGCAAAATTGAGGCATCGTAACTAAAAGCCACCTCAAATCGGAGTGGGGAATAAGTGCATTTGGACATGAAAGCTGCAGCTAGAAGGTCCATGACACAGGCTGTGGCAATATATTGGGTTGTTCACAACATGAGGTCTTACAAACCAATAAAAGGCCAATCTAAGATAGACTTCTGAATGAAAATTGTGCTGCAGGATGTTGTCTCGATAATTCCATGAAATGTACTTAATCTAAACAGTCAAGAATTTAGAGAAGAGGGAAATTCAATTAGATGAATGCAAATATGACAAAATGGGTCGATTTAGTTAAATGATTATATTCTCTTTTTTTCATCAGTAAAAACTGCCTTGTTTGAACCTTTCATCTTCAACTCTAGAGGACAGATGACATATGGATTTTGTTATTCAGCCCTCCTTCTCCTTTCAATTAATGTTAACTTTACCAGCATGATTAGACCCTCAGCATCCTGTTTTACCAGAAATATTACTTTCTTACAGCAGTGACCTTACATGCAGACATGGTGCAGAGGGATGCTGCTGCATACACAGATCTTTGTGTTGGCTTATGAATGTGTTGATTATGAATCTGTTTTAATTTAAAGAAACACTTTTAAAGCAGAGTCCATTTTACATGCAGCTAGCTCCCACAAAATGGATGAATATGATACCACGATGTTCTCTGACTTAGAACATAGGGAAAAAAATAAGAGCAGATAAAAGATTGTGAGAGAAAAGAAAAACATGGATTTCTTTCAAATGGTTAATTTTCAGTGGAGATTTTTTGGTTTTGCTATATTTATTTCTTTAAAAGTCTACCATAATAATGCCTGCTTTCCCCACTCATTGTTCTAGGGTAATTTCATGCATTCTTCTTGTCTTGTTCTATTTCTAAGCAGGAGACAAACCTGATGAAATATTAGTCAAGTGTCAGTGCCCAATTTAACCCCATCTAAACTAATTTTTCAAACCATGCTGATTCCTCCCTGTGCACAAGTACATTTGTATTTAAGCCTTAAGAATTTTTTTTTTCCCACTGAAATAGAATCAGACCACATTATGCTTCTTTAATTTACTGGTTGGTTGGTATTGTACAAACAGGGAAGGTAGGTTTCTCCTGTCAGTCTCTTCAGTATTTTGACTCTTTCTGAACAGTCCTTATTAGCTGAAGCGATAAAACTGATGCCTTAGTCATGATTTGAAATTAAAAGACTTGCTCTGTGTTAACTTACTTAGAATTTGATCAAAAAAGTGGAATCCTAAAGCACGTGCTCTATGTGTCTGGAAACAGCATTTGAAATAATTGGAAACTAGATGAAGTGTTCTAGCTTTGAAATATAAGAGTTGCACCTCTGTATACTTATGTCTGGTCAGTTAATAGATAAAATGCCAGAAATGGTGTCATGAATATAATTCACTGATTTGCAGAAATGGTACAAATGTTGCAGCTCAGCAAATGACTTCCTTACAGCAAATAAATGCTAATATAATGATGTTATGTTTCAAACAAGTTTTGATTTTCTATCTGCTCAGACGAGTTCAAATTGTACCTATGGTTGTAGCCCAACATGGGATATGTTATGATTTGAAATGAAAAATGTTTTCTGTTGTTACTGTCTTCTTGCCATGGAGTTATCTTGTGCTGTGGAACTTGAAATAGCAAACTTGCTGTGTCCCCGCCTTTCACAGCAAAGTCCTTCATGCTTAAACCTGGTGCTAATTCTGGTTGATGTACAGTCCGGCAGTTGGCTATATCAAGATGCGTGCATCCTAATTAGCCTGCTTCACCAACTGGCCCAGATAAATCTCCATGACCTACTTGTCTCAGTCTTCTTTATTTACCACTCCATCAGTTTTTGGGTCATCTGGAAATGTTGTGAAGGAGGGTGTTGCAATTCCTCCCAAATGACTGGTTGTGTTTCGTTTTCTGCCGGTGCAAGTCCTGTTAGGTGTCCTTGCCCTGGGCAGATAGATGAGCCTGATGAGCCTGCCTGATTCCATAGGAAATGCAGTTTGAAATAAATGCTTTCAGTGGTTGTTTTTTAGTAATGATGTCCATTAATATGCTTTTTTTTCACACATCTTAGTAGACCCACAGATTTCTTCCCTAGGAAGCAGCTGCTTTAACTCAGTCTAATGAAGGAGGGACCTGCCGTAGCCTGACTTTACATTAACCAAATTTAGTTTATTTTGAAATCAATGGAATATTGCTATGGATTATCTGGGCATTAAGACAACACAAGCAACACAAGGAGATTTAGAGAAGCTGAGACTGCTTATCTGTTGACCTAGTGGCTGTTTGAATTGGACATCTTAAAACAATGAAAAATGGAGTTCGGAGTGTAACTGTCCTGACTTTGATCTAGGGGTTTTTTTTCCAACCAAATGCAAGCAATGTTTTTTTTCTCTTTTAGTTACTTCCACTTCTGATATTCCCCTTGTTGCATGAACACAATATATGGTAATTAGGGGGCTAACTGCTTCTGCCTACAGGTCTGTCATCTTTACACAACCAGGTGAGCATAACTTGCATTTTTTAGATGATAGATGCTCAGAGTTTTCAGGAGTAAAATAACTGTCAAAGGCATCATGACAGACACGAAGTAGTGAAAATCACTTCTGTGCATTGCTGATTTCATCCCAAATGGCTGAGTCATGCTGCAGAAGTGGCAGTAGGAGGTGGCCTGGAAATGTCTCTTAAGCTTAATGCAGATGTTCGATTCAGTATGGCGTCCCAGCTCATGCATAGCAGGGTGCAAGAAGCAGAGACAGCAGTACTTTGCTAGCTCCCTGCAGTAGGGGACCAGGTCAGGACTACTGATAGCTTATTTGGGGTCTTATGTTTGCCTACAGCTGGCTTCTCAATTTTTCCAAGTTGTGGTTTTATTTAGTGTTCCCGTGTTTCTTTTTGTTCTTATTGTTTCCTTTAAATCATGTTTTGTTTTGCTTGTTAGGTACAAGCACGGAAGCACTTATTCTTCAGTGACTAGACTGGGGACACTTCAAGGCTTGGAGAGAATGACATCTAAAAACAAAGAGGGGGAAAAAAAGACTGAGAGGTAAATACCGTACAGTTGAAAATTAGGGAAAAAGAAACTGGAGAAACTGGAACAATACATATAGATGTAGAGACAAAAAATGTCTACATCTTAGAAGGCTTATAGATACAGATGTAAGTTATTTATTTTACATTTTTCCCACGTTTATTTCCATGAAAAAAAACAACAATAATAATTGTGTAGTTGAGTATAAAGAGAAATTTACAAGTAAATATAAGCCAGCAAGGCTGGGTGAGAGAGTCTGCAAACCAAGGGTAACATGGCATCAGTTTGTCTTCAGATATCTGTTGCTAAAATGGTCATTTGTCTCTAGACTGTTCTTGATCCAAAGGAGATACTAATGGTTGATGTTGTTTCCTATAGCGCACAACAGAATTTGATGTTATTATCAGGTACTAATATTTAGCATTTACATAGAATTTTCCTGCGCTCGATGTTTTACAAATACTCTCTAATTAATCATTTCAGCTCCTTCATGGACTGTATGCTACTGGAGCTGTTTTGCAGATGGGGAAACTGCAGCTGATTGAATTGCTGGAGGCGATGTAGTAAGTGCTATTGTCAGTAGCAGCACTTAGTGCTTGGGCTGTGGGGCTTTATATTTGTATTCAGCTCGTCTTCCTGATTATTGTGCAGTGTACCTTTTTGCACTGATGTGATGCAATATTGCTGAAACTCGTTAAGGGTCAGCTCTGCAGAACCTCTTTATTTGCTAGGGGATGAAGAATACAAAGTGGCAGCTATTTAGCTGGTAGGAGTCCCAGGGTTATCCAAAATGCACCGCATAGAGGCTGTATTTCCTAACAAGTATCAGCTGCTGATAAAGAAATTGATGTCTGCAATAGATAACTAGGTGTTTCTGGAATTATACAGACTGGAATGAGATCTGCAGTCATTACATTGCGACATATGTTTTCCTTGATCCCGACTATCAGGTTTATATGTGTATTTCTCTGTTCAAACACCTACAGAAAGATCAAGATCTCCAGGTTTTTCATAGAAGTAAGGATTTCTTTGTGGGGTTTTTTTTTGTCTGTTTTTGTTGTTGTTGTTGTTGTTTTTTTCCCCAGTTGGTGAAGGGAAGCAAAGATTTCTCTACTGAAAATTAATATGCTTCTTAATCTAAAGTGCTTACTGAATTTCACATATTGATTTTAAGTGAGTGAAATAACACTTCAATTTTATTTACTTTCTGGCAGGAAATTGTGGTGTAGTATTTTCCAGAGAATGGCTTTCCTGCATTATGTCCCAATCACCTTCCCTTGTTGGAACATAAATAACCGCATTAAAGCACTAGGGCATTTCATTCAGTACCGTCTATATGTATGTCCCTGATCTTATTAAAGAAGTTCTCCGGAAGGGTGGGTTTACACAGTGGTGTCCCAGTGAAGCCTGAAGAGATGTGGCACAAAGCTCACTGAGCTCCGTGTTACTCTGAATGTGTGCCAATTACTGTACAACCAGCCCTTCTTCAATAACGTGAACTGCATTCTGCGCAGCAACTGGGGGAAGATGGGGAGCTCAACTTGGAATCTAACTGAAGATACGTTTTCTTTCTTTTTCCTTTTGTTTCTTGTCTTTCTTTTTCTTCCTTCCTTCCTGTTGTGCTGAGTATGTATGAGCAAGTTGGTATGAGACTGATGCACATTCCTTTGGCTTTTAAGTTCTTGATGTAATGTATTTGATCCCACTTCAGCTTTACATTAAAATGAAGTCAAGAATTAGCAGCAGATCACTGCAAAATCAGCGATTTTGATCTCTGGTTTAATTATGGAACATGAAAGGATTGGTTGTTTCGGATATAACTAACTAACTAACTGCAACCACTTACTTAACAAGGTAGGCTTTCAATTTGATAAATTTCTGAAATTTGAGGCAGCTCTGCATTTTGAAAGACAAATTCTTTTGATTCAATAATACTCATTATCCAGGTTATTTTAAGTTCCGGTGTGAATATGTATGTGTGTGGTTTTGATTTTCCATTTGAAAATACTGTGCGGTATTACTGGTTCACAGCAAGTTGAATGTGAGCCAGCAGTGTGCCCTGGCAGCCCAAAGCGCCAGCTGTAGCCTGCAGTGCACCAGGCCCAGCACTGCAGGCCGGGTGAGGGGGGGGCTGTCACCTCTGCGCTGTGTGGCTGCACCTCCAACACTGGGTGCGGGTTTGGGTGCCACAACATAAGAAGGATGTAACAGAGCGCGTCCAAAGGAGGGCTGTGAAGGTGTGGAAGGGTCCGCAGGGCAAGGTGTAGCAAGTAAGTGCGCTGAGGTCCTTTTGTTTGTTCAGCCCAGAGCGAAGCCGGCTGAGGGAAGGCTGCACGGCGCCTGCAGCTCCTCACCTGCAGCGGAGGGGCGGCGCTGAGCTCTGCTCTGTGTGACAGCGACAGGGTCCGAGGGAACGGCATGGAGCTGCGTCAGGGGAGGGGCAGCTGGGGGTGAGGGACAGGGTCTGCACCAGACGGCGGTGGGCATGGAACGGGCTGCCCAGGGCAGCGGTCACAGCCGCAGGTGCTGGAGTTAAGGAGTGCTGGGACAGAGCATTCAGACGTAGGGTCTGAATTTTGGGTGGTGCTGCGTGGAGTCAAGAGCTGGACGCCATGAGCCTTGTGGGTCTCTTCCAACTTTGGATATTCTTTGGTTCTGACTCTGTGAATGCTACAGACAACCAATATATACCTCTTAAAAAAAATGCAAAGAAATCGTAAAAACACATATTTTATTTACTCAGTGCTTATTCACATCCTGTATTTTTGTAAGTCGGTTATTTTAGAAAATATGCCAAAATGAGTCATCGTTATTTTTAAAAAAGAGACTTTTATAAAGGTTAAAAGAACAGATGATTTATGCAATTCTTGACATTCTTTGACCATAGTGTCAAATACTTGGTTCCATCAGCTGTTTTAAGAATTCTGTCTTCATACTTTCCAGACTCTTTTATCAATGTAAGTAAACCGACACAGTTCACAGAAGGCCAAAAATATGCAAAATGTTTTTTTTGAAGACAGGAAAAGTTACACCCCTGAACTTATGAAATGCATAGACAGGAAAACAGAAACTAGTGGTGAAAGCTCTGTCCGTGCTGCTTGCTCTCTGGTTACACATAATTACAGAAATTCACTGCAGATTGTAACGTGTTTCATCATCTGAATATGCACGTGCTCTTATATTCGCTTTATCTAGTGAAGTTAGTTATTCTTCAAGAACTTTGCAGTACTGTTTAGTGTAACTCAGGAAAGAGCGGCGGTGATATCGGACAAGTCATTCTACATTTACATTCTACATTCTACATTTCTTGTTACTTTTGTCTTTTACAGAGATGTGATTTATCATATTCCCAATTCTAATCAAAGTATTTCTGAAAGACCAAATATTCTGTAAAGGAATGTTACTGAAGGTGTTGATAAGACATTGTAATTATTTCCTTAGTTCCTTAATCAAACAAAGGACTACCTAATACTTTACTTAACCTTCATTATGTAACATCACCTTGTAATGCTGCCTACAGAACTAGCATGCATTTGGGGAAGTTATACTGCTTAAGTTATTAAACTGTCTGCAGTAGACAGTTGACCAATTATGCTGGCTACATAGACTACAACCCCCCAAAAAGACTTACTTATTCCGGTAAGAATACAGCTCATATGTAACTTTTTGCTAGAGAAGATGCATCTTGTTTCATTTGAAATGAAGAAACTTTGCTGGATATATCGAAACACCAAATATAAGATACAGAACGATTTACTAACTTGCTACGTGAATTAAATACCATAACCAAAAATTTCTTTAAAGATAACTACAGGAGCAGGGCATTTCACTCTAAAATTGAAACAGGGCAACACTTACTTTTGCTGAAACTAAACTGGTATTCAAAGAAAGGAAGCTCTCCTAATAAGAAGACACATTCAATATTAGTGTGGAGGGTGTATAAAGAGGAAGCCCCCCATGCAAAATCCTTAATAAAGCCATTACTTCGTTCTTCCATTAACTCAACTTTAATCTTGAACTTGCCTACTGTCTATGACTTTTGGAAGCAGACTGCTTCCCACTTCTAAAACAGGAAGATAAAATGACCGTAACTGCCTAAAGTAGAGAGGGTGTAGAGTGAGACAGGAGAGGAAGCTTCTGCTTAGCTGGTCACTGCTAGGATGTGCTTTACATACTTTTGCTGTGGTGGGGGTAGAAAAAGAGAAAGGGGAAATGAAACAAAAAGTCCCCAGTGACCAGTGAGGTGAGTCTTAAGTATATGCAGAGAAAACTAGCTCTGTCTCATGTAATTTTTTTCTTCACTGGGAGAACTCTGTTATCTGCTACATACTGAACAGACCACAGTTTTCCTCCCCATCCATTTCATGGTGTCAGTTACCAGAAGTTATACCTAATTTTTTATTCCATTTGAATATTAGGTTTTATTTGCATGTGACTGTGAAGTTCTGCAGTTGGTACACCATTATCTATCTTAAAAGACTGCTTTTCCTCTCACCTCATGTGGGCATTGTAAAGGTAACATTTCTACATGATACAACTCATTTTTTGAAATTTTAATGTAGACCTGATGACCGTATGGAAAACAGTTACAAAACAATATAATAACTTCTTATTTTCCATCTAAAACCTACCTACTTGCAAATGCTCAAGGAATTTCTCCTCCTTGCCAAAGACTATCTTACAGGACATAATTTCAATCAAAACCAATGCTATTTATTAATTAATTTTACACACTTATTGCTATCTAATTTACTGTTATTTATTGACTCAACATCATGTTTGGTGCTTTGAAATATGGATTCAGAAAACAACTACTAATTGGTGCACAAATACTTACATTTCTTAATTTTCTTAATTTCTTTAATAATACTTAGCAGTGACATAATGTAATACAGAAAAGAAAGCTGTTAGAATGTTTACTCAGCTGCCTTTCCTAGAGCAAATGGGATACAGCGTTCTTCAAGAAAACCATGTTTGCTCTAAAATTCAGTCAACTGAAACAATGTCAAAATTTTACCTACACCGGTAAAAAGTGTAAGGCAGGATTATCAGTCTTCCTTCATTCCATGCATTTGATCACTCCACTTTCTCAACCATATTCACAAAGACAAAAGAACTGTGTGTCGAGATTTATTTTTCATTTGTTCACTTCTCATGCATAAAAATTACTGTCATGAATATGACAGTGATGCAATGATTTGCAAACAGGTTCTAGGCATTTTAAAGAAGAAATTTCAACAGTCTACAGGTGGGTTCTGAATCTGCTTTATGCCAAATAGAAATGAAGCTATGCATGCCATCAGTCTGGGAAAATACTGTATTTTTAGGTCATCCAATTTCAGTGAAGACCTTCTGTAAAAACTATATTCTGAAAACCCTCCTTATTTATTTCACAGTATGTACATATACACAGTCTGACTTATTTTAGTGCGTATTTTTATATGAAATAATCAACATTCCTTTACAGAATGTAACCAAAGCTAGAAAATCTGTCATGCTTGATCTACGTGTTCTGCACTCTGATGTTCCTCATGTCTTTTAGCAGCACTGGTCTGTAGATCAGCTCCAAGCTTTCCATGTATTCTAGATAATCAGTCACTCGAAACCCACGGAGTGCTTCTTCCTGCACAAATACATACAGAAAATAAGCTCAGAAAAAAATATGCATTAATTAAAATTTAAAGAATTACAGGCTGCTAAAGAGAGTTAATTTTGTACTGCTTACAGTACAATACACACATTTTAATACATTTAATTTAATAATTAAGCATATCTGCTCCCAGACAGTACTTTCCAATTAACCTCGTAGTAACAAACATTATTCATCTCATTTTTGGAGAGTGTGAGATATAATGATTTATAATGAAAACAAAGTGAGCTTTAAAAAAGCAAAGTTGGGTACTAAAGTTATTTTTAAAGACTTTTATACCTGCACATACTGAAGTTTATTAATGTGACTTTTGTATCCAATGAAGTTCTCAAAGAAACCAGGAAAGTTACTCTATGATGTACTATTTTTATAAGCAATACTAAAGATGAATGCTTAAGTAAAAACAAGATAAACACTTCTGCTTGACAAGATAGTCAGGGTGGGCTTATTGCGGCAGCAGGTTACAGTGTTCTTGATTCATATGTGGAAATCATAAAGCTATCCACTTTCATCATTTCTGGAAAGGATTCAAAAAAGGCAAACCAATAATTTTAAAATTCAGTTAATGTGGAAACCTCAAGGTATCTCAGAAGGGTCAAAACTGCAAGTATCCCATCCCAGCCAACAGACAAACCCAGAAAAGAGAAAAATGTGTTCATTAACAATTCATTATTTCTACTTTCTTCTTGTCAAAATACAGAGTAACAGAACACTATCTTTGAGAGTTTTTCATCTGTGTTTTGTCACTAGGAGAACATGTTAAAAACACTCACTCTTTCAAGTCTCAGGCATAACATCATCTGAATTGACAGCAAAGTTGTCTCCAAGTTCTTTAAGTGCAAATGAAAGTACATTTATATTTTAAAAAGAAAATATTTGTTTTTAATTTTACTAGCTAGCTCTAACTAGCTCTTCTCTGAAAGAGAGGTCAGGCACTGGTATGGGCTGCCCAGGGAAGGTGGTTGAGTCCCTGTCCCTGGAGGTGTTCAAGAATCATGTAGATGTGGTACTAAGGAACATAGGGAACATGGTTTAGTGTGCAGTACTGGTGGTAGATGGTTGGCTGGACTGGATGATCTTGGAGGTCTTTTCCAGCTTTAATGATTCTATGATTCCACTCATTAGGCAACAACGGTGAAGTACTGTCAAATAATCTTTTCATGACATATAATGCACGTGAAACATTTAAAAACATATTACTATCAGTTCTTGTAAGGAAAGCAGGCAAATGAACTTGTTCATAGAGCAAATGATCACTGCTAGTAAGACGTTCAAGCTGTGACATTGCTTAAGAAAACATAAAATTAATATTCAAGGAGCTTGCTTTTTTTTTTTTTTCCTTTTATTCTGAAACTTGGTTTATGTTCTTAGAGTAGTTTAAATTTCCACTTTTGAGGGAATTGCTCCACTGGAGTAATCAACATTTGTGAATATTGTGCTGAGAAATTACAGGCTAGGACTCAAACCTAAATTTGCGTATTTCAACAAAAGGATAGTTCTCTAATGCCTTTGCAAGTATTAAACCCAGGCAAACCCATATTGAAACACATACTACATCTGGAATTGAATAAAATGACAGAGTAACTCTTTTCTTCTTGGAATAAATTAAGGGCTATCAAAAGCAAGAGCATGATCAAAGCATATCAATAACTCCTCTTTTTCTGCAGTTCTCTCAATGAATTGTAAATACTCCAGTATTACAGTAATATACAGTACCTCTCATTAATTTAGCAGCACCATGACAAATCTCTAGCCTGTTCACAGTATAGGTGACAGCATGCAAAGTGTATTATATAATTTACGTCAACTATGCTGGATAATGCCAACAAGATTAAGTTGTTTTTAAGCCTGTACATTGATCAAAAAAAAAAAAATGATGTACTCAACAGACTGTATACCAAACATTTTTAAGAAAAATGACTTAGTTGATGTATTATTCGTATTCAGAATAGTTTGGTTGGAAGGGATCTACAAAGATCATCCAATCCAACTGCCTGACCACTTCAAGCGTGTTACTGAGAGCACTGTCCGAATGCCTCCTGAACACAAACAGGCATGAGGCATCAATCACCTCTCTAGGAAGCCTGTTCCAGCATTTGACCACCCTCGTGGTAAAGGAGTTTCTTCGGTAAACCTCACTACGCTCAGCTTTCTGCTGTTCCTGCCTTGCCATCAGTGACCAGAAGCACAGCACAGGACCTCCCCCTGCTTCCCCACCTTGGGAAGCTGCAGGGAGCAGTGAGGTCAGCTCTTGGCCTCCTCTTCTGCAGACTGGATGACCCAGCATCCTCATCCTCTCCGCAAAGGACATTCCATCCAGCCTTGCTATGAGCTTTGTTGCCCTCTTCCAGATGCATTCAAGTACGTTAAGATCACTCAATATTTAAAAATGTAAGATGTATGCTAGTTAGAAGACTATGATGCAAAGACATGGCTCTTAAAATAACTCTGACTGGAGAAAAAAAAAAAGAAAGGTAAAAAAAAAACCCTAAGAGTATCTTGGGAAGAAGACTTCTATCAGCTACTGTGATGACAATACAAGGGAAATTTCAAAATATAGTACTTATGCTAATGACGATATTAAGTTTATGAATTACTTCAGTCAGAAAGTGACACCATTGTTCACGGGAGATGGAGAATCTCCTTTCTCAGCCATATTAGTCATCTGTAGGAAATGTATGGAGTCTTGTGTCATTCAGAATATAAGCAATTTCTTTTATTATATTCTGCATGTGAACCTGCCTGTCATGTTAAAAAAAAAAAGAAAAAAAAAAAAAAGAATGGTTTTCACTTTGTATAGTCAGCTTTTGGTGGTTTTTTTTCACTCCTGGTTTAACAAGTGCATCCGCCAATGCAGCTTAGCTTATCTTGATTCTTTAAATATCATTTAAGAAACAGGCAGAAAATAGCTGCTTTAGATTAAGAAACATATTAATTTTCTCTACAGAGATCTTTGTTTCCCTTCAGCAACTGGAAAAAAAAAAAAATCACAAAGAAATCCTTACTTTAAGAAAAACCTGGAGATCTTGGGCTTCAGTGTGCTTCAGGATGTCTTGCTGTAGGTGTCTGAACACAGAGATACACATATAAACCTGATAGTCAGGACCAAGGAAAATACATGTAGCGATGTAATGACAGATCTCACTCCAGTCCATGTAATTCCAGAAACACTGAGTTATCCATTGTAGACATATCTAGACAACAATGAAATTATATATAATTAAATCATTCTAGATATTCAGTCTAGGTAATTAATCAGCACTATCATCTTCTAACTTTTCTATACTACAGTCTTTTTCTCCTATAACATTAACCTTCTTATAAAAGGAAAAGGGATGAAAATACAGAAGAGGCTGAGAATCACTATATTTGTTTGTTTATTTTTAAATCACAGACTCAAAGAGTGTTTCACTATTATATTTTTCTTACTTTGGAACAGAAATAAGCTCCTTTATTGTGGTGAGAGATCCCATGCATTAGCAATCTAATTCTTTGTTGCACGAAGCAGTTTATGCTTCAACATGATTATAGTCTACACAATGCTCCATAAATTATATTCTATATTTCCAAAGCACTACTTACTGTAGTAAGCAGGTAAAAAGCTAACATTACGGATAAATTCTCTAGTGACATCTCATTAGTATAAAAGAGTTTTCAGATAAATTCTCTAGTGACGTCTCATTAGTATAAAAGTTTTCTTTTGTTTTTTAACCTGACTTTAAAAGTAGCCTTTATAAGATGAATTTTGCTTTAATATCAATGGAACTGCTTTCTATCCCAAATTTTTCACTTCCTTCCCACGGAAAACACAGAAAATTATTCTGAGGGATAAGATATCCTAATTATTTTTAATGATACATAAGAGTTTCTAGTATCTCACCTTTATCAGATTTTCTGGATGAGTATGTAAAGGGAGATCATTAGCTGCAGTACGCTTTACAAAAGTCAGTTGAAATCTATCTTAAAATACTCTAAGTCACTATGCAATCCACATTCTCTCACACTGTTTCATAAACACCACAGAAGTACTGTACAGAAAAAACCTCAGGAGTTCCAACTTCAACTCTGAATTTCTTTGATTTTGTGGATTTATTCCACAAGAAAAGTTGACGATACCTTGATATTTCATCATTTACCTGGGATGGAGCGAAACCAGACATGTGGAAGGCAGAGAAGACAAGTGGCAACTCAGCTTTCAGCAACATCTCAATGTAGTGAGCACTGCAAAAGTAGACTGGATGGATGCCAGATTCCACTGTGGTAATAGGCAGGTGCATCTAATTAAAAACAACATTGAGGAAAAAGATCAGATCACAGAAATGTATAACTGTAAAATACCTTTCTGAGAATAATGTATAAGAATATATAAAATTACTTGTAAGATAAGTAATCTCAATTATTTAGAGGTAAGAAATAAACAAATACAGAAAATGATGTTATCAACTAAAAAAACATGTTGTTAAGCTAAGAAAAATCCAAAGTTAGAAACTCTTATACATCTTGACTACTTGTTTGCACTGGCAATTTAAGTCGTTACTGCATGCACGCTTTAATTTTCAAAGATGGGATGGAGAAAATCTTACTGTATTTTAAACAAATACTAATTTTTATTGGATTTTTTGCCCTTTTACTGGTGGAAGAAAAGTGAAAATTCTATGGTATTTACTATCGATTCCTACACGTGTGCTTTTTTTTCAATAAGCACAGCTTGTGTAAGTGAAATCCTGTTTTGTGCTACAAAAGGAACAGAGGTTAGCCATATATTGTGTTTGGTTTCTAGCTAATGAATCTTTGGCTAAGTGCGAGAAGGTTAATGTACATCCTTTGGAGCTTTCTACCTTTCTGAGGCAGGCAGCATTACAACCTAATGGCTGCATAATACCTCATTCATGTTTTGGCATTTTATTTTAATTTACATTGTGAAAATTCTGCAAATAGGTTAATTATTCATTTTTCTCTTTGTTTCTTCAAGATATATTGTGAAAGAGACATCATGTAAGCATTGAGAATGAATGTTAGTACTGCAGCAACCCTGCAATGCTGCTCAGATCTTGTACAGAAGACAAGTTCTTAGTACTAATGATGTTCACCACAGTTATATTCAGATAATTGAGCAAAACTGCATTGTGTTGAACAGGTTCAAGGCTGGACTCGGTGTTGTGAGTGGACCAGTAGAGTTATTTCTCATGAAAGGACTCATCAGTTCACATTCACAGAGAACTGCATATAGAAAAGATGCAAAATACGGAGCTCACAGATAACACATATTTTGTAGTTTATGGTCAAAACATTCAAGCCAATGTGACACTGCGCAAAGTCAAGCTGAAGGGGTTTTGTTTTACACAGATGATGCCATATCTTATCAAATATTAAAATCATGCCACCTAAACTACAAATCTCATTCAAAATATTAATAATTTCAAATTATAAAGCATTCAGAATTCAGGCAGTAATAATTTTTCAAAGTAACTAAATAAGTTTTAGTGGTTTTATGCATAAAACTGAGTTTTACTGAAAAAACTAATGGATAAACTTGCACACTATTAAAAAAGGGTCATTAACACACACAAAAAATGCTATGAAGCCTCCACATTGCATTTAATGGCTCTACAAGGTTTATCTTATTGTCATCTTGAAAATTCAGTAACACTGCCCTGCCATCAGTCCACCTGTTATTTCAGGACTTTCAAGCAACCATTTAAGCCAATGTAAAATCTGTTTTTTCTGAATTTTTTTTTTTTCATGTCATACATTCAGCTAGAGAGCTTTAATGAAAACTTAAAGCAATAAAATAAAATAACCACAACAACAACAACAATAATAATAATAATAATAAAACCACTTGAAGATATTGATGAAGTCTCCCTTGAAAAACTTTAAAATTTGTCTTTCAGAAAGAATCAGCTTTTACATTCTTACAGACATGTGCAGTCTCGGTATCCAGAGAAATGCTGAAACAAGAAGATGAGAAAACTGCTGAAGAAAAGTTAGAGTTTTCTCTCCATCCCCTGACATTATGAGGAACACAGAAGATGCAAACCAGTCATAGCCAGCATAGCGTCCCTGCAAACAGCCTGCATTTTCTCAGTTAAGGAACTAGGTAAAGAACTCTGCATCGCCGTTCAGAAATTGCAGACCTCCTCCCCCAGGTCCAAACAGAACTAAGAGCTGGTTTGTTATAGATGTTACAGGGGAATAGAGCTGCACAGAAAGCAGCTTCTAGAGGCACACCTGTCTCTACAGATAAAATAAGAGAATTATTTGAGCTGTTTTCCCCACAGTCTAGTTTTTTTCCGGTCTGTAAGTAACTGAACCAAATCAGCAAAAGAAAAGAAAGCCCAAGAGAAATTTGTAAATACAAAACCTCTACATCAAAACAAGTGTGCCTTCAGTATGGGAACTAAGAATGGTGGAGAGAGGAGGAAAATGGGAATTGAGAAGATTAGGGGAAAAAAAGTAAAAAAAAAAAAAAAAAAGTTTTTAAAAAAAAAGATTTTAATTATATTGTGACCAATGTGCCTGAAGTATACTTTCAGTAGTGAAATGCAAGTCTAATGCTTGAAGAAAAAAAAGCTTATTGGAAAGGTTTATCTTTGTTATGACTTCTGACACGTTTAGATCTACTATGGAACGTTTTTTTTTAAATAATAAAACATTCTTGCTGATCAAATTATAGGCACAGATTATTACACAGGAAATATCATTAACACTGTAGACAGCTTGGAAACACCTCAAATACTTATTAATGCTCAAAGGTGTTTTGTTCGAGACTCCTTACTACAGATGGAAAGATGCATAACAAAAATGAATGAGACACAATTTTAACAACAAATGGAACTGATGGCGAAAGATTTTATAGAGTGCTTTGAGTATGCATTTTTAACATTTTAAAACTGTGCTTTTTTTTTTTTTTTTTTATGTTCATACAGTATTTATTACACATACATCGAAAGCTCAATTTGAGTGTTCTAATTCCACTACCATTAAGAAAGGATACGAAGTGAGGATACCACAGTTCTTTGCTGTTGTTTCAGAAACTGCTCACAATTCATTAGCACGAAGCACAACTCATTTTCAGCATGTTCTTTCAGCAAGTTCAGATGTTTTCCGTATCTAACACAGAAAGTTAAAAGCTGAAATTAAGGTTAAATGCATTTTTTTAATTTTAAAACAGACACAATAACTCAATAACAATATTTAACAGGCCTGTAAAAGATAAGAAGGCATAGCACTGATCATCAGAAACAGGATAGAGTAGATGTATAAAAATGGTTTAATAAAAGCTACTATCCTTCATTTAGGAAGGACACACCCCAAACGTTTTCTACTTGGTGTTAGAATTCCTCACCTAAATTCCGTTTCGTTCAAAAATTCAGAAATAGTGGAGGGAAGAAGCAAGAACTCTAATGATATGCTTTTGTGATTCACTTTCCTCATGTATATTGCTTAGAATTCCATCCATTTTTTATAGGTAATTATTGGTGTCAGAATTCAAATATGACTGCTACAGAAAACAAACTGTGGAAGTACATAAACATTAACTTTTCCATCGTGATAGCTCTGCAAAGTACCAGCCAAGCAATACGTGTTAATGATATACAACTAAGCTGACCTAAACAGAACCCTTTTAGAGAAGCAACGTGATGAGAAAAAAAAACACATAACTCAAGATAATGTAATTTAAGCAGTAAATCTTACTAACAAGTTACAATTAGCCTTTGCAACAATCAAGGATAATAAGCTATATAATATGTAAAGATAATTTAATTAGTACTAATAGCTTTTTCATTTAGAAAGTTAGAATTCATTATCTCAAAAGATAATCTTTAGATTTAGATGGTATAAAGCACTGAGTTAAAGGATTAAATATCATTAAAGTCACCTCATGAAAATCAAACAAATTCTAGAAACACAGTGGGTAAATATTTTAATGTACCTGACTGTCATTTCAATACCAAGCTGCTGCACCGATGAAAGGCTTTCTTTCTTCACGTCTTCATCTGTGGCTAAAACAAAAGAAAAAAATACAATAAAATATTACACATTATATGATTTTAACTGAAAGATAATGTAACGCTTGTAAGCGTGAATACCGATTTTGGAGAACTGTTTCACATTTGAAGTGAGTTTAACATTGTTTGCAGTGGAAGCATTAAGAAACTGTATTCCTCAGACAATTTTTTTTTTAATTAAAAGCCCTTCCTTGATAACAAAACGTTCACTTTTAGTATGGTTATCAGCTTTAAAGCATGATGAGAACAAACATCTTTTTCAGACCCATTTCTTGGCAGAGCTTCACACCTTCATGTAAAAAAAGTCAGACAATGCAGCACTTTTGATTTGCTTTCTTCTATCCCAATGGCCTTAAAAGTCTCCTACCTGTAAAGCTAACCTTATCAACAAAATTCAGCTTTGATATGAATCTCTTTATAGCTGGTGGATTTAAAAAATCTTGTATTTTCATGAATTTTTCTTTCACACACTGTAGTACAGACCTGTTTTTCACGTCCTTAAACTAAAAAACGAAGTTAGACAAAAAATTTAATAAATCATGAACTAAACCAAACTCTGTTAGCCATATTTTCTCAAAAAAAAAAATTAAACTTAAAAGACAGGGTTCTGTATCATTTGTGTCCACATCTCAGTGAAGATAACTTCAGAAAAAAAATCAATCCAATAATACTGTGAGTTAAATGTCGAGGGCTTAAACCTTTAATATACTTCCTTCAGACAAAATATAATAATGAAGGAAAAAAAAAGACTTTAAAAAAAGATTAAATGCATTTTTTTTCTCTATCTTTTCAATCAGATGGAGAAATTAAGTGGAAGGATTCCCTGGCTGTCCATTCAGGTAAACACCATGTTCCTGGTAAGCAAACAGGGACTAAGGTATTAATGATGAAATATTTACAAGTTAAAGGAAGAAGTTAAGCCTCTGATGAGCAAGTTCAAAGAAAACAACAACAACAAAAAAAGAAAGATATGTTGATGGAAATTTTCTTGAATAAAACAATACAACAAAATTACAGTTGACAATGAAGCAATAAATTTGAGCAGAGGAAATATGATAAGAAACTGAAAAACAGTATCACAACCTCAATGGAAGATAATGATCTAAATGTTAAGGTACTGAGAAATTAAACTTTTTCTTTTGACTCAGATGTTTATACATAAGAAAAATCAAGTGAATCTTTCAGAAGATAGATTTATTCAATAAGCTGATGAGACGGAGATATTAATGGCAAGTCCAAGACTTTTTTTTACCTCAAAAGTTCAAGCATTTTATGCATAACCTACCACAATATTTGAAAGAATATATATAAAATCTCATGGAATGTCAGTGAAAATGCTGTGGAGATGTATGAAACATTCCTTACCTTTTTACAGCTTCTATTCCAAGCTGTCACTACCAAACTAACAGCCAATTAACTTCCAGGTTCCTACTTGCAATTGTGAATATCAGAGCTATATTATATCCTAGAAGCCATGATGGAAAACAAAGGGGGAAAACTGAACAAGGATACTAACACTAAATAGCTAATTCAGTCCTGCCTGACCATATTGAACGGCAGAAGAAAAGGAGACAGTATAACAATCCCTGAACTGCAAGTAAGCTCTGTCTCCACTTTGAGGTGATTTCCTCCTGTGAATGGAAATGTTGGAGCTAGTATTGGAGTCCAGCAGCTGTGTGATAAGGAACAGCATATACAGGAGCACACTATCGGAGCCATTGTTTCCATTCTGTAACAGCTTACAGCAAGCAATGAGTACTTATTTCTTATTAACATTACAAGAACACAACTGATTCCATTGATCTTTATTGCCTTTTTTTCCTCCTCTGTTCTAATAATTCCTTAGTTGCTGAAAAGACTTTTCTCCTTTGTTTTTTTTTCCCTTTGATATTGCCCTGTATCGCAAAAGAAGATAAAATTAACATGGAGTTTGGACTGAATCATTATTTGTTACACAGTAACTCATCAAGGCAAAAACTTGCTTTCCTGCACCAGTGTATGTGATATAATCCTAGCTCTGTACTCTACACAGTTACTAGCAATTCCCAGCTAAAAATATGAACACAGAATTTGTGGTTCTTTCTCCTGTGTCAAAAAAGTTTTGATTTTCCATTTCACTTTCCAGTTAATAGACTGGAAAGACTAGGACAACTTCCTACTGATTGAAAACTGGACCTAGAAACCTTAAATACTCCATTAAGCTTAAAAAATTATTGTTCTAATAGTAAATATGAAGATACTGCATATTGCAATCTGTGGATCAAAAGCAGACTAGGAGGCTTACAGGAATACACTGTGGCTGCACTACTGAAGTTGTTCATGACACTACGGATTTTATTTCACTTTCAACTCATTAGACAGACACTTATTAATACATTTGATAACAAACTCCTGAAAAACAGTGAGTTTCATAACAAGAGGTAATAATGGATGAACTTTATAAACTAAAATGCCATTTCCTGTCAAACAAAGGACAAAACACCTCTCTGAACTGTGAATTAGATAAGAACATGATACAGAACTGTGACTATTAAATTGAATTAATATGCATTAGCAACTTCTTTGTACTTATTGAATGAAACAAAAATCTATGATGAAAAGGATTTTAACACTTTAAAAATTAAAAATACGGCAAAATGGAAATTAATACAAATCAAAACTATTGACCTGAAGGATGTCGGAATTCCAAGTATTTCTTTAGAAGCTATAAAGCTTTACAATACAAAAATTAGTAATAATAATTGAAAGTTGATTTTGATCGCTATTCTAAAATGCATTAAAAAAATCAACAGCAGTAGGCTCACAGTGCTACTTTATTTCTATTTATTTCTCTTTATCACTTTCAAATCTGCCTCGTTTCATTGCAAATTCCATTCCTTGGTTGTCATACCTTCCCAAAAGATCAGGAGGAACAGGATAAAGAGAGGACAGGGACCAATTCTTTATGCAATCCCAGTGTTTTCTTCCCTCGAAGTTATGACTGATCAGTTGCATTAATTCTGGTCATGTACTTCAAAACATGCAGTACTTCCCTGAAGTTTTGTAGGATTCAAGAGCATTAAAATGGATGTACTGCAAATCATGATTTGCAAAGGCAATTAAATATGAAAATCAATCTGTAGCTACAGACGCTTTAGACTGAGTTAAGCAGTACACAGTCCAATCCTTCCTGATCAGACTAGATTTCAATACAGCAACTTGTCACACTTTATAACTCATCTAAAAGGTTTTCTTACTTATTTTCCCTCTTACCACAAAAAGAAGCTGAGTCAGAAGATGGGCTGCACTGAATTACATTCACGTTGAAATGATTAGATGCCAAGCTGAAACAGCTTTACAGCGTATTTCATACATGTATGGAATTTAGGTAATAATTTATTCCTGTGTAACTGCTGCTACCACAAAGAAAGTATTGGCTTCCCTTTTGTGTTAAGGGGAAAAAAATAACTAAAACCGTTATTTATAGTATCGACTTTCCTTTTTTTCTCCCCTTGGTGCTCAGGCCAAATCTTTTTACAGCTATATAAATAACCATTGCAAAGTGCTAATTTTTTAACTTTAATGATGGTAAGAACTGTTCGTTTTCTTTGTTTGGATGGAAATTACTTTTGATTCACAGGAGCCATGTAAGTAATAGTACTGCAAACAGTTAATGAAAATCTCATGGTGGTCAGAACTGCCCACATAATTTCTGTAGGTGCTTCCAGAATCTTTACAAAGCGTAGGTTTTTCTTGTCTACCAGATCTCTAGTATGTGGCTTTGTCCATATATTTGGGTGGTATTGTGAAACTGAGAAAATCTTTTATTTAATTAAAAATTACCTTTTCTCTTTACTTACTTTTCTTCTTCTTTAAGCTCAAGGAGGGAAGGCTCAGATTAGATGTCAGGGGAGTTCTTTACACAGAGAGTGGTGAGGTGCTGGAACAGGCTGCCCAGAGAGGTTGTGGATGCCTCATCTCTGGAGGTCTTGAAGATCAGGTTGAATGGGGACCTGGGCAGCCTGGTCTAGTACTAGATCTGGAAGTTGGTGGCCCTGACTGTGGCAGGGGAGTTGGAACTTGATGATCCTTGGGGTCCTTTCCAACCTAAGCCATTCTATGATTCTTCATCACTGACGTTGTCAGTGGGCAGATACAGAAGGAGTTAGTGTAAAACACTATGCTTTGTCACTACCTATCCTCCCTCCTGATAGCCTTATTAAAGCTATTTTGAAACATTTTATGGAGTTGGAGGAAAACAGAAATCCTACATTTCTCACTATGCTCTCTTCTGCCATTTTGCTCCTGTTATTTGATGGTGTCATCTGCTTCACAAAATCACTCATCTAGAGCACTTCTGAGAGCCTGAATCTCATATTCATTAATTGAATTGTCTATTAAAAAAATCATTTTTCAAAGAAAGTTATTATTATCGGACTGTGAATGGAGAGAGACAGTGGCTCCTCATCAGTGCTAAGTAATCTCAAGTATATTTCCAGCTTGACTTCTGAAAGCATCTGTTAAATCATGAGAAAGACTGCTTGTCGTAACAACAGAAGACCAAAATATTTATATCTAGAATTTCTTCTCTGAGTATTACTCATCATAAACACTCAACCTATTTTTAGCAACATCATAAAGAATGAAATGCTTATTCATTTCAGTTACATATGAACTAGCAAAGAGTGAAATGCTTTTTGCTAACAGCATCCGTCTTTAAAGAAGTGTATTCAACAAATGATGCTGGAGGAAGGAAATAATGCCCTTCTTTCTCCTTCCCTTTCAATCCATTTTGTGGTGTAGTCCTGTATTTCTCATTCATTACTCCCTCTGAGAAGCCTCCTATTGACGTTTTTGAAATTTCTCAGTTCATCATCCAATTCACTCGATCCTTAGATGACTAAGTTTACTAAGTGGTAGAAAGCTCCTATGAGATTTTGTTCACCCTGAGAACTAAGTCTCAACTAGAGGAGAAACACAGCATTGTATCTGTTTTATGGATAAGGCCTGAAATACCTAAGGTTCTGTTACTTCGGCTGTTTCTGAGATAAAGTTGAGTGGAGAACTCAACTACAAGGTCATCTGCAAAACAAGAAGTACCAAAACAACAGTTAACCCTGAAAGGTCACAGCATTCTTTAGTTCAGGAGGTCTACATATGGTGGAGACTCTGACATTAACAGGTTAGATGACTGCAATTGAAATTCTTTAAGAAATGGTTTGTTGGAACCTTGAGAAAACTAATACATTTCTACAAAACATTTCTGTTTCAATGATCTGCAATTTACTAGTAACTAGAAGAGAAGTGGGTATTTTAGTTCACAATCCCTAAAACATAATGCCTATTTTGCTGCTATAGCAAGTTTCAAATCCTTGCCATAGAATCATAGAATGGCATAGGCTGGAAGGGACCTTCAAGATTATCTAAGATCTTGTAGACCATCCTATTACCTATTACAGCTAGGCATCAATGATTCCGCTTTCGATGATTGTGTCTTTTTACAGAATAAAAGCAAACTGTAAAGTATTAAGCTTGGAAAAGAGGATGGACAGAGTTTATTAATATATAACATACATACTGTATGTTACTTTCCTCATCTGAATCCTTATCACAGTGGTATCAATGCTGCTATCAAAAAAGTAAACTTTAAGATTTGTGTTACTGTTTATAATTAAACACTGCAAATGCAAAGCAGTTTATCAGTTACTTTTCCTTCTTCCTTATCGTCAAAATGATAACAACTCAAACTAATTTGATTTTTCCATATTTGTAAATTTTATAATGGACTGAAACCCTGAGGGATTCCACAGCAGATGGATGACTGTCTTATTCTAATTACAGCTACCTACGGGCTCAGAAAGCTGTCCTTTTTTAAGATAATCTATTTTCCATTTTAAGGAACACAATAAACACGGAATACCTATGCTTTTACTGACAAACTGGATCCACTTTCGTGAATATTGTGGCTTTCTTCATTAAAACTACACAACTGTTAGAAACTGTTTCTCCAGACCTCAATTTATTCAAGAGACAGAATGGTGAACACATGCAATTGCCAAACACATTTGGCTTACTTAGATATGGAGCTAGAAAAACGCATCTGGAATAATAGTTTACTTTCTAACAACTCATTAGCTCTACCCAATTCAGAACAGTATCTCTAACAGCAGCTTAAGATTTTGGCTTAGGTAACACACTTATTATCATAGTTTCAGCTGGGATGGAATTGTTTTCTTCAGAGTGTCTGGTAGGATGCAATGTTTTGTTTCTAGGAGAAATACAACATTGGTAACACACTGTTCGCAGCTGCTGCTAAGCAGTGTTACACAGACCTAAGGCCATTCTCAGTGAAGGGCCCAAGGACCTGGGAGAGAAGAGGATTAGGACAGCTAACTTAAACTGGCCAAAGGAATATTCCATACCATATGATGTCACGCAGAAGGAGTTCTGAAGGCAGTGGGAGTTCATCTAGGTCTCTTCTGCTGCTTGAGGAGCTAGCTATGCATTAGTTGGTGGGTGGTGATTGCTTATGAATCAGTTGTTATATACATTCATATATATATACAGTAACAACTATTACTCTTTTCCTTTCCTCTATATTAGAAAATTGTTTTATATTAACTCACAAGCTCTACAGCTCTACTTCATTGTTTTTTTCTCCCAATTCTCTCCCTGACCCTACAAGGAAGTGGGGTGGAGTGCATGAACAACTAGCGTGGTACTTAGCTACCTGCTGGGTTAAACCACAACACGTGTATAGAGGAAAGATAATATGAAAGAACAAGTCACTCAAGATAGAATTGTTCTCCTTTGAGAAATTCCAACCTTTGATGTACTTTAGCATAAAATTCTCGGAAATATATATAAATCTGATCAAACATGATTCAATCAGTGAGAGAATGAGAAAAGTAATTTTGTGTAAATATAGTCTGATAAAGATTTTCAGGTGTTATTTGTTCCTTCTGTACAAACAATGGAGGTGCAATACAGAATGGGGTTCTCAAAGCAAATTCCCTGTCTTTGTAGAAAACCACACTATATGATGTTTTATGAAGTAAGAAACAGAAATGAGTGCCAATTTAGCTATTTGACTGATTCATACAGTCAAGCCCTTTTACTATTCCAGAGTGATGTTTGATCACAGATTCAATTTTAGAAAAAGATTTTTGTTTCATTTTCATGTCAATCAGCATGAATTTATTGTTCTTAATTATGTTTCCTGGACACTACTCATTGCTAAACTATCTGAAAAACACACTATGAAATTTTAGTAATTATCTTCCTATCAAATGCAAAATAAACCTTTGATGAATCATGCTGTTTGACTGAACAGCGCTCTTCCTGGACTGAAGAACACCTCACAGAACAAATGTGTGATAGTGGTAGAACTGAGAGGGAGGGAAAGCAAAAAAGAAAACACCCGACATTCACCTACATTACATACCATTAACTAAGCTCCAGGTTACTGAGTATCATTCAGAAGGCGTCTCACTATCCGATTTCTAAGCTTCTCTTATCAGGGAATACCAAAAACGATTGTGATTAAAAACTGTTCATCAGCCAGCCTTTGAAGTCTTTGAGTGTGAAAGTACTATATTTAATTTTTGAACTTGAATATTTTCACTTTAGCTTCGAACTCCTGTTATTTATTTTCAGTCACCTTAGGCATTCAGCGTTTCCAAAATGATACTCTTCATAATAAGAGCATATGAATATATGTTTGGAGAGAGTGAGATATCTGATAACACCAACTGTTTTAAATTATGTAGGACAAACAAAAAATCTTCCCAAAGTAAAGCAGGGGGACTTTGCAAATCACTGAACTCTGGGATTCACTTTTTTCCACTTTGCAGCTAATGCACTGAGGACACAGTGCATCATGGAACTTCTGTTTAAGAACTGTAAACGCATACATCCTTTCAGAATTAATGACCAATAGTGCCTGTATAAGAATGCATGGGGAAAAAAAAGGTTAATAAAATACAAAAAGAATTTTAAAAGTAGCTTGGTTTGCTGAAAAGTTGTCTGTGAACTATACTATCCTCCAAGAGAAATGAGACAGACATCCCCCAAAGCAGAAAAAGAAACTGCACCTGAACCTTCTATGTAATTGGAGATTACATCATACCTTAAACTATGACCTAGAAAGAATAATGAGAGGAGCAAGATGAGCAGTCTAGATGTCAAATCCTTTTATGTCATGAAGACATTATGTGGGCTTTTAACAGAATCACTGAAATCATCATTTCCACTGAAAAGTGTCAGATATACACAAAAAGCAAATTTTACGAGTCAATGAAAAGTACTTTATTGCTTGTTATGCCTCCTGAGTGATGCAGGACAAGAAAAAACTCTTAATGAGCAGAATTTAGAAGAATCTTGCAATGCAACTTTATGTGAACTGAGCTTTTAAGGAGGAATAAAATAATGACACAAATGGCACTTTGGCAACTCTCTTCATTAAATTAAAGATTCTCAAGTAAAGATTATTCTGTTATCCAGTATTCAGATGGTAGATGGCTAAATGGCAAGGTTACTACATAAAAGAAAGAGAAGCCCTAAATTACTAAAGGGGTTTTTTGCTTTCAAACTTCAAAGGGAAGTCTGAAGTCTCCAAGGTCACTGTACTTGCATGCTACGTTCATAAGAATTACAGGTCAGTATAAATAACAGGATCTTCCCAAAGCAGGCTTGGTTCTCCAGAGTTAGTGGCAGAGTAAATACTCCAAATGAATAAACTACAACATAAGAGAAAAGTCTTCACAGACAGTAAAGAATGAAACTGCATTTTCCAGCAGATATCACCAAAATTTCTATATTTTCTGTTTTTGCAAGTGCTTCAAAATATTAAAATATATTACTTCACACTCAGAATAAATTAAATTTATCATTTCTCCTTTGTTCTTGGCTGTAAGCATGACATGAGACTAACACACAGATTACTCCATCAGTTATTGCAATTCTGCAATGTATATTCTTTAATGCAATATAAATGGCATACTTTGGGGTGGATGATATAATACAGGCTTTTCAAAAGATGAGCCAGGTTGGTTATGCTACCTTAAATATTTATGCCACCAGATCTGCAAATCTTTTATGCCTGAAATAAGTATAAACAAATACTCTGAATCACAACCTTGACCGTTCTGCATCTCCTTTCTATTAGGCATATAGGAATGTGAAAGCATCTAAAGACCAATAATTGTCTGTGCTGTTTCAAGTACATCGTATTTTCTTCTCAACCTAGGTATTTCCCATCAGATAATTAATAAATCTGTGAGCTGATGAAGAAAATTTTCAGCAATGCTAAGACTGTTAGATACATTTTAAAGGAAAGTAATTTAAATACATAGATTTAAATACATTTACATACATACATTTATATACAGCAGTAAATCATTAGGAAACTGACCTTCATATCTTCCCATATTGAAATAACAATTCGATCGACTCTCAGAAAGACGTAAAACGAATTTTTCAATTAATTCTGCCAAAACTGCAAAAAGAAGAAAAATATTGAAGTGTTAAAGGTGATGAACAAAATGGAGATCTGCCCTGCCTAACAAAATGACAGTATGTAACTAGAGCTATTTGGCTTTCTACATGTTTATTCATGTTTTTATGTGGGAACTATTCAAAGCATACTATCTGCTTTTACATTCCCAATACCATTCCTAACTTAAATTAAATTTGAATAGGCTTACTGAGATTATATTCTTTGTAAACTGAAAGAAATTTCCACATTATCTTTAAATGCTCGAAGGACGATTTCAGAATTTATTCCATGGTTTCAATATAAAATGAAAATTAATTATTATTAAACTATAGTGTCTTATCTCTTTTTTTTTTCTGTGAGTGTAGATATGAAGGAAAGCAAAAAAAGCCCCCCCAAAATGATTCTGACAAAAGTAAATGATGTTTTAAGTCCTGGTTCTAGTAAACAACATAAAACCATCTATGTCATCACAAGATAAAAAACTACACGCTTAAATTTAGGTGACAGGAATATTTCCTTTTGGAACTTCTGCACTTCAAGATGGTTATTATAGCATTCTTCAGTTCTTGCCATGGAACTTTGAGTCCATACACAGATAAACCACCTGCAAGAAATTGTATCTCCCACCTTAATGGGATGTTACTTAGGAAATTAGTGATAGCTCAGTGAGAGATCATTAAGAAAAAAATGCAAAACCGTGATTCTACAGTTCTGCAAGTCTGAGGCTCCTTCAAGTGAACACACTACCACTTTAAAGACTTAAACAACAGGATACAAGGAAGCCTTTATACATATCGCATGGAGGATACTGATACTGAAATGAGACACGTTAAGAACTCAATATATAGCAATGATGAAAATTTTTTGACAAGTAAATGCTATTCCAAACTAGCTGCTGTTGCCATAAGCCCAGTTTGAAGACTAGTGATACAAACTCTTTCTTGCAGCAACACAAAGCAAGGAAACATGATTGGAGAGTAACAAGAGTTGCTGCTGGTGGGATTTTCTTTTAAGAAGTCTGAACATTCCAATCTCCCTGGCATCACCTCAATCTAATAGCAGTGAATCTTCAGCCCCTACTCATTCATTCTTGCACAAAACATTGTGCACTCACAGGACGTTTTTCTGTTTTAAAACTAGAAAATTTAAATAAACCATTTCAGTGGAAATCTGTACAAACTTAGTGAAATGTGGTCCACAAACAACGTAAAAAATATTGTGTAAATAAAAGAAGAAAAAAAAAAAAGCCCACAAAATACACCTATTTTGTAAAATGGAGAAGAGTAAGCACTGTATCTTACAGGTGCTGGCAGACCAGTCATGCAGCTCTCACTACCATCGCTACTGTGCTAGTCTACAGAAGCCCATCTACAACTCTTCTAACCAGGTATATGTCCACTGTATGAATATTAATATTGTCATAACTGAAATATGCTATCCTACAATAACAAACAGGAGCTATGCTAAAGGAACAAAATATTGCATAATTCAGAAAATATAAATCAAGTTAGTACATTGTATTTTTCTTCCCTTTCTGTTGGAAGGCATCCACACGCTTGACCTAACAGTCAAATATTTCAGTTCAGTGCTTGAGTTAATAGGAGAAGTGACAGCTCAACAACTGCTAAGCAATTTTTTTGAAACTCGAGCACAAAATTGATTTCAACCACTTGGCAGTATTTATTTGCATGCCTATCAGGATCTTGGAAAAGCTTTTAATCAAATTTCAGAGAGGAAAAGACACATTAGAGTTTATCAGCGCAAATTTGGTTAATACATAAATAGAGGGTTTTTACAGGATATCGTCTCTTCCAAGAGAATGTTCACGTTAAATGACAAGGAGTTATTATAATTCTTATCCTTTAATGCTGTATCATTTAGCTGCCAAGTAAACACACCAGAAATCTTTAAAAAGATGGAAACTGGCTCAGTGATTTTCAATGTACTGGAAAAACAGCCAAACACAATGTAGAAATGTTCACTGTACAGTAGAATAAGTATTGTTATAATAGCTCACATCTTGATGCAGAGATTATGTTCAGATACACAGAGTGTCGTGGCCTAACAACTTGTTGGTAATTTTTATCTTCTTACATTATGGTAGTTTGACAGTAAAAATACTGAAGGTTTTAAAAGACTGACAATTATCTCATGTTTATTTAAGCTGTATATTCAAAATAAACACAATTTTAATTTAGGAGTATGTAAAAAATATACAAAATTAATGGAAGAGCTTTTAAATCAACTGAATTATTACAGCATGCTCATAAAAAACCAGTATTCCTGCAGGATGCTGTTTTTTCCTTAAAGAATAATGTACAAAAGGAAAGTAATAGATTTTTTTTTTTTTTTTTTCTAAACAGCATAAGATCACTGATTTAAAAAATGTTATGTCTTAAACTGTTTTACTAGGTACCAACCAGGAGAGGTTATCTAATACTGCTCTGAGGAACTTAAGCCAGAAACATGAAAGCAACAGCGGAAAATATTAGATTTTTTATATTTTTCTTCTAAGTAACTAGTGTTACTGGAACACATTCTATACCAAATCACAGATGCTTCTAACAATAGTCCTTGGACCACTGACTTATTTAAAGGAGTAGCATCCGAAATTTTCAACATCATCAATCATAATTCAGTTAAATAAATCAATGGTTAGCAAGCAACTCCATTCCTAATGGCACACCATGGAGGACTTCTATGAATTACCAAGACAATGGGAGTGTAATAACTGAATGACTTCAGTTATTGTACACAGAAATGGCAAAGGCACAACTGGCATTTTGTTTGAGAAGAAGAAAACAGAACATTAGAAATTCTGACAGTAATTCCATTAAAGATGAAGGTGGCATATCTTACGCCAATGCACTTGTAACTTTTTTCAAATCCTACAGTTATTGTATGATGTTGGATTGGAAGGTGGTCCAAACTGTTTTGAGGGACAGAAGAGAGCAGTTCTCATCTGCAATTACTCTTCCTGTGTGATGTGGAAGACCTGCTGTTTCCCTCATTCTGAAATAAGCTCCCTTGAAAAATCAAGTAAGAACGTAATAAGGTAAAAATGTATTTTTTGTATTATTCCAAAGCCCTGTTGCAATATTGTTTTGAAATTGGTTATATTCAAAATAAGAGCAGAAAGTAGAAAGAATCTACATCTAACTGAATGATCTCTGAGGCAAGAGACTTGGCCCACACTTAAAAAAATTTAATTCAGCTAAAAGAACCTAGATTTTTGTTTGTAGTTAAACAGGCTCCTCTGAGTATCAACTCAGAAGTGAAATCTAATGTGGTTAGCCTGACTTGGAAATCATATTCTAGAAAATTCTCTTTCACATACTTCAAAAGAGAACATATGGAAAATTACTCTGCAGTTAGTCAGGCCCTCTTTGGAGGTATCTTTGAAGTTTGAAATTTAAAACCTTTTCTATCACAAAAAACAATAGTATGATAGTAAAGACTCTAAAAGCAGTATTTCAATGTCTCTGAACCCAGAAACACCTGAAAGACAATGCAATCATTGCTCTACAGAGAATACTAAATTGGGAGAAACTGCTGATTCCGTCAAGGCCAGAGGGGCCTTGCAGAAAGATCTTTAAAAACTAGAGGGCTGGGCAATCACCAACCACACAAACTTCAACAAGATTCAGCATTGTGGACAGGATAACCTGAGTGCTGAGAGGCTGGAGAGCAGCCCCACGGAAAGGGACCTGGGCATTCGAGTCAATGGCAAGTTGAAAATGAGTCAGCAGTGTGCTCTGGCAGCCAGGAAGGCCAACAGTATCACAGGGTCTATGAGGCCCAGCACTGCTGCTGGTCAAGGGAAGAGATTGTCCCATCCTGCTCTGGACTGATGTGACCTCATCTCGAGCACTGTGTGCAGCTGTGGGTGAGATAATAAAAGAAGGATATGCAACTGCAAGAAGCTATATGAAAGGGCTATGAAGTTGATGAAGAGAGAACAAGACATATGCCCTGAAAAATCCCATGCCAGGCTTAACAATTCTCTGTATACTTTCTTGCTCACTTTTACTTAAAGTTCCATCTATGCTGAAAACAGTTATTCAGAAGTAACCCTAACTGGTTAAGAATGATTTTCTTCAATTTCTAATTCCAGCTTCTGGTACCTCCAACAAAGTTGCAGAAAACAAGTTAGGCAGGTTTTGATGTATAGACAACTACAAAGCACAAAGTAAATTCTGTTTCCTTCTTCCTTGTAAATGAGTTACTTTAAAACATATGCTCTGTTTGCCTTTTTTTTTTTTTTTTTAAATTAAAAAGTATGTTTTGTCGACAAAGAATTCCTTTTAGATAACAGGAAGACAGACTAATAATCTTCATCATAAACTTACTAAAATCCAAGAGATCAGTTTAGAAAATAGGCTGCATTCAAACAAAACTGATTTTACAGTGACAAACTATTTGTGCTTTACAATACGTAGCATTGAAAAAACAAACTGAACTACTAGATCTCACAGATGCGAGAAAAAGAAACATACCTTTTTTGACAGAAAATGTAATGTTTTTTTAATTGTTACTATTTATTTTTACTACACTAGCAGAAGCTCATAAAATATATTCAGTTGTTTCTGAGTGGTTATGGATCTCCATTTGCTCACCTGTTTCACAAAGCTTTGTGAATACATGCATTTGGTGGGTATTTACAATACTATATAGATTATAAGCACAGATATGTAGAATTTAGAAACAGTCAGTTATTTATATTCAGTTTTTTATTTAAACAACGTTTACACAAATTACAAGTTTCTTAAAAGCAAATTCTAAATACGCCCCTGTACAAATTGCTTCCTTAAAGCTTCTGAAACTGTTATGTTGCTCTCATACAGCTATACAAACTATCATAAAATTCAGGTCTGTTATGCAAAACACATTTGCTGGGTTACTTTGATCCCATATAGAAAATATTTCTTATATATTCACAGCTTTATTAGTTGCTTTCCTAAAGAATTTAAAGGAAAGTCTTTGGCATCTATAAACAAAATATTACACTATTTTGAACAGAATCAGAATTTTTACTGAATTGGAAGTCAGCAATTTCTGAAAACACTTTGCTTCTTGTTACTATACAAGTATAATATATTTTACAAGTTAGTTATTAAGGCACTTGATGATTTCTGCCATGAGTGATTCCTTCCTTTTTTCTTTTTTTTTTTTTCTTTTTCTTGCTGTTTTCACTTATCTGTATCAATTAACCAGTGTATGCTTATTCTTTGTTAAAAATGCACATGAAAATGAAGAACCTGAATGAGCAGATCCTGTTTTCTGGGGACTATCACACTGAAATAGTTTTCTTAATTAACACAAAATTGACTACATGTTTAGAAAATACATGTCACAGTTTTATGATTCTTGTTATCGGTATTCCACATCATAACATCATGTAAAGCATGGGTAATTAAAGAGTTAATACTCCAGTTCTGTCGACTGACAACTTGCTGGATATCTGGTTCTCAGAAGAGAAGTACTACATACCCCAGAGGACTTTGCATTCAGAGGGGAAGACAGGTCATGAGAGGAAGTCATGGGATCTATCTCTCGCTTGCTCGCTGCCTGGCAGCGTGTGGGTGTGCTCCCCAGCCATGCGCTTTCAGTTCAAAGTAATGCTTTCAGTTTCGGGAACTCTCTTTCTCACTTTATTTATTAGCCTCAGTTCCAATTATATTGTATTTTATTGTGTTATCTTGCATTTCGATATCATATTTAGTAAAATTAAGTTTCCTGCTCAGATCGTTGTTACTGTTCAGGTTTTGTTTTCTTTTTTTGGGGGGAGTGGGGAGCTCCCATCTCCCTACCCTCCTGCTTTTCCCTTTCCTTTTTTGGGCTGGTGGGCCTGCTTCCCCCTGTCATGGACACAGGTTGATTTAGATAACTCAGTGACAACATAATTCTCAATGAAACTGTAAAGAACAGCTGCCTACTAAAGGCCTTCTATTTGCTTGCTTTGTTAAACACAGTAAGTCATACTCACTTGCTCCACTGATGATATCTGGTCTGGTTTTCATGATATTGCAGAATTGCCTCCTGCAAATTTTGGCCCACTCAGTTTGTTCACCTGGATTTTGTAGGATTGATAACAGCTTGTCAATATCTTTATCTAAAAGAAATAAAATTAGTGTTATTCTGTAATGACAACCTTGTTTTTTTTTTTCTCCTTTAAAAAAACAAACGAACAAAAAAAAACTTAGCTACTATTGTCATTAGATACAGAGAACCACAAAGCAGATCCATATCAAATATCAGAGAAGTTGAATATAGCTATTGCCTGTTGGTTGTTGTTTTTTTTTTATAGAAGTCACACGTTACAAAGAAAAGACTAAGTACCCATTATCGTATGACAAACTGGAGGAGCAGCTAGTCTCTGAAGCTAACTACATTCTGTTTTATACAGAACAAAATAGCTGATTTTAGTTACTGCTGTGTTTTGAACATTTGAGTTTTTCCTGTGGTACATGTTGTAACCGCACTAAATTTACTACACCTTTGTCCAAAAATCAAAGGAATTGAAAATTTATTTTAAAGAGATAAGATTGATATTTCCATGTAATTTCGTCTCTGAAATCGAAAATTTCATCACAGAATCTAAAATAATAAAGACGTGCAAAGAACATCCACCAAACATCACTGGATTAATAATACAAGTGAGGTGGTTCCATATTATTTTGTGGAACGCTAAATGAAGCATTCCAGATAGCAAGGCAACAGTGTTCCACAGAACGTTTCTTCTTTTTTCAGTCAGTAGCTTTTTTTCAGATACTTATACTGTGGATGGATATGAAGGTATAAACATGTATGCCTTCAGACTGTGAGGCATACCTATCAAGTAAACTTTGTGAAAATGCACTGGATCCGAAAAGGTATGAAAATTCTTACAATAGCAATAATCCCCAGTGCTTCCCAACTTCAGCACAAGGAGTCAAAACTGGGGCAAAAGACTACTCCGAACATTTGTGTTTGATGTCACTAAAATACGACCCAATATCTACCTTGCAAATTTGATATTTAGAAAAAAAAAATGTAGAATTCCACACTCAGTTCTCTGAAGAAATGTGCACCCAACATGTTCCACAGCCACAGCAACAGGCTCTTCACCGGTGCTGTCAAGATGCAAGAATAATTCGGGCATTTTCTAATTTCACAGTGCTTGACATTTTACCTGAGCACTGTATTGAAGTACAGTCTTTTGGTACATACAGGTCACAAAAATAGCAGGTAACATTTTTTATTACATACTCAGACTGTTTATAAAACAAATCTGTGCTACAGTTTACAAAAAAAAAAAAAAATCTTTATGAAAGAATCCTCTTTATTACAAAGAATTCTGAAGATTGCTCCACACTGTCACTCTTATCTTGTTATTAAAACCATATTCTCTTTTTCTTTACAACACGGAAACACATATTCCAAGTTAATATTGCTACCGATGCAATGACAAAAGGACAGAAAACATGCACTCTTTTGTCTTGGCTAAAAGTTATTTTTTCCCCTCTATTTTCAACTAAGTTAGAGGAAATTACATATGCTCTATCATTTTTCTGGAATCAAACATCACAGGTCAAGGCAGTAAGTTTCACAACCAGCCAAGTCCAAGGGGAAGCATGAAAACAGAACAAACACAGTGACAAGTGGGGAAGCACCCTGTATCAGACGTGGAAATTCTAGGCTGGCTTTTGACAAAATGATGTCTGTACTTGTAAGTCTGAATATATATCTTTTTAACTGAAATATCTTCTGCACCTAAAATTTCTATTTTGGAATTCAGACTGAACAATGAATATTAGGGAAACTACGTGGACACACGATGAAGCATCACACTGAACAGTGCATACAAAGTAGTGATTAAAAGAACGCATTTATATGCTTTGACTAATCAAAGAGAGAATAGTTTCTTTCCAAATCCAAGATTTGTTTAAAAATGTAAATATTACAGAAAGGACTGACTCATCTACTCATTGTTTTATTTCTTCTTTGCTCTGAAGGCAGAGCCAATTTCAAGTTAAGTAATTTATGAAGATAATTATATGTAAGAGAAAATTGATCAAACTCAGATTTCTAGCATAAAATACTGGCCATTAAAAATGGAAGCAATCAATAAGAGCATCTCTCCTCAGGCTACTTGATTCCCAGAGTAATTGAGAGTCCTATGTGCTCTCTGGTCAACTTGAGGACAAAAAAAAAGAGTTTTTATCCTGTAACAAGGTAAATGCACATGAACTCACTCCAACTGTGAGCAATCCCGTTTCTGTGGGATCATGCAGTTCCTATCATTATGAAAAGATTACAGTCTGGGCTATACTCCTTTGCTCTGTTTCTGTGTCTTGGAAAAAATAAAACTAAACAAACCACCAACCACTGTAGAACTGAATTCTGTCTTAAAAGGTGACTTCTCATTAAAGATTCAAAAAGTGTTTGAGCCGATCTATTGCTCTTTACAAACCCTTTCGTTAATTCCACATGTGCATAGTGTTTCAGTATTCAGTTTCCAAACACAACTTAATTGTTTCTACAATAAAAATACTATTTTCAAATAATCTTATTATTTTAAGCTGATTAAAGTATTTTCAAAAGAATTACTATAAAGCGTATATTAAAGCCTCTAATGATATATAATCAGTAAATTGTCTTCCTCTTACTAAATTTATTAAAACAACATGCTATTCCAAAAAAAGCTTATTATAGCAACTTAATTATTAGAATTAATAACTCTTCCAAATTAATTAACATGAAAATTCTTCTTTATCAAATAACTCAAATTACTCAAATAACCTCAAATAACTAAATCCTCAGTTAATATCTTTCCAAATAACATTCACTGATGCTTAGAACAGCTTATATGAATATGAAAAATTAATGCAAAGAAGGACTGACTCTTAAGAGTATTATCAATAGGATTTTTAGTTATTTTTCTCTCCTTTTCTGCCGTTTGTGTAACAGGTTAATGTTGAAGAAAATCTCAGGACTGCAGAAAACTCTTCTACAAGTTATGCATGTTTTCACTACCTAAAGGACTGCAGTAATTCAGTTTGGCAGCTGAGGATCAGAAACTACAAGTTGAGACTTAAGCAATCGAGTCATTGAACAGAGTAAGATGAAATTTTGATTCCACTAATGGAAATAAAACTACAGAAAAATCCCGCAATTGTTTCAAGAAAGTTGGTTTTCAAGACCATGACATAACCGTATCTGCTGCTTCCTCCTGGCTTCTTGATCTGACCTATATTTTTCTTTGCAGTTTGTCTCTATATAATGAGTAAGACCTTCCTTTTCAGATGATAGTGGGCTATTAAATAGGCTCGACAATAACAAGAAATTATTGAAGAGAAGCTTATGCAATTTAATTCATATCCTGAAGTTCTGTGTTTTTCCTTACATGCAGTTCTACATCATCCATTTGTTTGTTCTAGCGCTGGTTGCTTTGTGTAGCCTTGTTAAAAAAAATATTTACCAGTTTACAAAGCTGTGGAACCTGCAGTACCACTGCACATGAAATCTGAACCACCACACTATAACTTTCTGTAAGATCATACTGATTTTGTTCCTTAAAAGAAGTTGCTTATTAATTCTTGACCTCATTCTTCAGCTAGCAAATGTGCCTAAAGTAGGCAAGAAAAATTCATAAATGCTTTAGAAAACCTAAGAAAAGCCACAACCCCTTTCTTAATTAATTGTGGAAATGACAAAACTGTTTTTCCGTGACAAAGTATTTCAGATCTGTAAATTCATGTGTATCTCATTCAAAATCTGATGTCAGAGATAATGAATAACCTAACTGCATTATATCGCATTGTTACATGAAAACAAATCCTTATAGGAATACATATTTCAGGAAAGCCCATACACATTTCAGATAGTCTGTACATCTATTGTCCTTCATCTTTCAGTAACTCAGTATGAAAGAGAGTGAAAAAAAAAAAGAAGCCTGTAAGAAGGACAAGCCAAAAAAGTACAGACGATGAAGATGCTTGTGTTAACTTACAAAGGGTAACAGGCAAGCTATTAAAGCTGTTTTTTTAACAGAGGACAGTACAGGGAAAGAGGGAGATGGAAAGTCTGATGAAAACAAAACTGATTAAAAAGAACAGAAACATGGCAGCATGTCTCCACTCAAGTCAGAGTATAATGCAAAGGCAGAACTCAGAAAACGATAGCTGAGATAGAATAACAAAAGGCTTCGGGAATATGGTTACAGAAGATTTTTGGTAGCAATTCTGGACTGAAGCTCAGGAAGAGAGAAGACAATGAATGGTGGAAAATACTAAGCAGTGACTGCATCATTGCAGGAAAATTATAGACACTATTCTCCAGTCACTCTTAGCACCAACTCTCTCAATTGCAGAACTAGGAGAGAAGATAAACAGATCTGTGCAACCAGAAGTGTGACTTCTACAGTATAATACAGATCTAAAATGGTTAACTCTTAATAACCTAGTGAATTAAGGAAAGTAAGTTAGGATAAAAGGTATGTGAGGTGTTGAATCGGCAGCTGCAGATTTGACCTTACTAAGCCAGGTTCTCGCTGCCAATAACAGATGCTTTTCTATAGACTTGGACAACTAGTGCAGACAGCGGGTCTCTTGTTTTTTCCAAAGAACATCGTTAGCTCCCCAATCTCAAGAATGTGAGACAATAGACTAAAATGGCAAACCACAAATTAACGAAGAAGAAGAGGACTGATGGACAGTTGTGGCCGATGAGACAACCAAACAGAGCCAGCCAAGCGTCACAGAATCACAGAATGACCCGGGTTGGAAGGGATTTCAAGGATCACAAAGTTCCAACCCCCCTGCCTGGCAGGGATACCAAACTTCCACTTTTACTAGATCAGGTTGCCCAGGGCCCCATCCAACCTGGCCTTGAACACCTCGAGGGATGGGGCATCCACAACCTCCCTGGGCAGCCTGTTCCAGGACCAAGTCTCCATCCTAACCCAAGTCCAAGAAAATAATACGACGACCTTCATCAGAAAGATCACTGAGAGATACGTGTGTCTAAAGGAGCTGAGAGTTGGGGCAAAGGGCAGGGATGTCAATCCTTTTGAGGACTCATTGTAATAACCCAATGCGCAGCGCTGATTAAACATACCTGCTTTATAACTACTTTGTGGTTATAGTGATGTGGTTACACGTCACTACAGCAGTTAACATTACAAGTAAATAATCCATTATTTTTAATAGTTGTATTCTGAATAACAAATAACTACAGTACTCTTTAAAAAGCTCTTAAAATTTCTTCCTCAAATTACATTACTGAAATAATAATTGAACAATTAAGACAAAAGAAAAGCAACAATGTCTTGCTGCAGTGTAAACAAGTGGAAGTAGCATAATTAATTTCCACACTTAAATAATGATGTGTATAAATCATTTGAAGCTTCTCTATAAATTACATTTGACAGAGGTGAGCCATTAACATACAGCTATCCAATAGCTTTTCAACTTTAAACACTGGCTGAAATAACTAATGTATATTAAATTGTGACTCATAAAGTTTGTTTTTCCTGCAGCTACACGTATCATTCACATAAATGCCAAACGCCTGCAAAACTGGAGCAGGCATTTGTAAAGAATGAAGTATCACTGATTTTCCTCAAACGCACAGTCCACACCTTCCAGTAACATCCCAAAAGGGCGAATCTACCCATACAAAGTATAATTATGAAATGGAGAAATGCAGTTATTAATTTTACCAGCATAAATTTTGATTAATTTTTAACCCCGTAAAGCAAAACACTCAGGTGCCACTGTTTGTAGCGTAGTCTGTCACTAAGAACGTTTAAAATGATCTCTAAGAAGCAGGCTTCAGGCCTTGGTACTGCAGAGTTGGCACTACTCTTTCTCTTACAGCTAATCAGTCTTTGCAGCCCCCATTCTCTCCGTTTCAGCTAGTACGAAATCGTTTACTTTGGAGTGTCTGGTATAATGCTGTCTTTCGCTTCTAGGAGAAAAACAATGTTGATGATACACCCACATTTACAGTTGCTGCTCAGCAGTGTTGTACAGAGCCAAGGCCATTCTCAGTGAAGGGCCCAAGGAGCTGGGAGGGAAGAGAATTAGGAGAGCTAACTTAAACTAGCCAAAGGGATGCTAGTAAATAGGGTTATCTCAACCCCCAAATCCTACTTTTTTTCTTCCAATTCTCTCCCCCATCCCCCGGGGAAGGGGGGAGTGAGCAAATGACTGTACGGTGCAGAGCCACATGCCAGTTTAAACCTCAACACTTGACACTTAACTAAAGAGTGCAACCAAAAAAGGTCCCACTGTCCTTAAAAAAAAAAATAGAAAAAAAGTATTTTCTTTTTTTTTAAAATCACAAATGCAGTGTGAATAAATTCTTTTTGATAACCACCATCAATATCGTGCGGGAAGTTTTATCTATGACTCACATTATACTAGCTACTTCTATAAGCTACACCAGACCTGCAATCATGAAAATGCAGTTGCTACAGCAAGAAGGACTTACATCACCTTTGTCTTTTCAGCATCGACCTCTTGCAATTATTTATTTTTAGGATCTGAGGGAGTAGCATAGAGTTGCATCAGAGAAGAGTCAGGCTGGGTGTTAGGAAAAGTTTTTTTTTACCTGAGGGTGATAAGGCACTGGAATAGGCTCCCCAGCACACTGGTCATGGCCCCAAGCTGCTGGAGTTCAAGGAACACTTGGACAATGCTCTCTGATATTTAATTCTGGGTGGTATTTATGTGAAGCCAGAAGTTGGACTCCATGATCCTTGTGGGCCCCTTCCAACTCAGAATATTCTGTGATTCTATGATTCCAATATATACTCGCATATCACACCCCAAAGGCACAATTTGTAGCTCTGCTCTAGAATCCCTCCAATGTGTAGACCACAGTACCCACAACTCACTAGCTAAAACTGACAATTATGTTCTGTCTTTATTACTGAAGTAAAGATAAATTAGTTTCCTTTATTTTACAACCGTATGGCCTTTTCTCTTGTCAGAGAAGTGAATTAGAGTCATCTATTCTTTATAAATATCTAGAAAAGTAAAACAGTTGACAAAATTTATAAACACGTTTTAGATTACTGTTAATGTAGAATTTCTGTCTGTTCTGAAAATCAACATCTGCTGAGGAAATTTAAAAATAAGTTCTAATAATTATATTTCAAGTACACAATGAACATGAACAAATATAAAGTAAGATTTATTTATTGTAACTCATTCAGCATGTTCTATGCAAATTAAAATTTTAAAATGGATTCTCTGTATGAATTAAATTGCTTTGCCTAGATAGCTCTTCAAAGGATTCTTCAGTCTGCCCACATTCTAAATTGATGTTCAATGTGGAAATCGACTATCCTAAACGCTGTCTATTTCACACACCACCAAGTTTTGTAAACACAGGGATCTGAATCAAGGAAACAGTGTACAAAAAAACCTGTAGCTTAACCATAATGTCTTGCTTCAGTTACTAGAGAAATGATATAAATATATCTCATGAGTCACCCACCTGAGTTGAGCCAAAAGGTTAATCTTGAGGTTTGCATAGGAATTAGATTTCTAAACAGCTTTGCAGATTGACAGTTGCACAAAGCTAGACAAGCAAAACCAAACTGAGTTATTTAGCTACAAATGCGGCCAACAACAAAAAATCCTTAGGTATTCATGAGATTATAATCTAAGGAGAAAAAAAAAAAACAACACAAAAATAAATTGACAGAGATGCTTGCTCAACATCTACAGTATTTGCACGCTTTGTATGTACCTTGTCTGAAACCACTTTTCCCAGGAACTTCTGCAAGATAGCACTTTGGCAAAGGGAATGATGAAAACATTGGCCAAGGATATGGATCACTGCCCTAGAAAGAGGAAAAAAAGTAAATTAAAACAGGAGATAAATTAATAGCATTTTCTCAATTACTACACGTCAGGTTCCCAGAACTACTGATTATGCAACAAAATTATACTTGATACTACAGAGCAAGATGAAATACTTCATAACTAAAGGAGCAGTTAAAGGACACAAAAATCCACAAAGCGTTTGAGCTAGAACTTGTTCTGACGCATACCGCTGACAGTTTTGATGCTATGATGCTTTTTTTTTCAACCAAAAGGGAAATTGCAGCTCTCAAAAAAGCACTGCATTTCCAATTTTATACACTGATCTAGCCGGCTTTCCTGTGGTGACAGTAATTTGCGTTTCGTCTTTATGAGAGCGACAGCCAGTAAGAAGCAGAACATTTAAAGGAATTGCTTAACAAACACTGTACTGTTAGAACATCGATGAAAGCTCAAGGTATTAGATACTACAGATGAAAAACCAAGAATAGAAAAAAAACATCACATAAAAGGACTGTAAAAAAAGAAGAGGCAATGAAGAAAATACAGGAATATAAAAGTGAGAAATAGACAAACTGCATTCATTTTTATAGTGAGAAAAGAAGCACTAAAATGAAGAAACACAAAAATTTCATCTGAATGTGGCAAGTCCCAAACACATGGAAACACCTAGACAGTAAAAACAACGTATTTTTTCCCATGACAGTGGTAGACGTTTATAAAGCTAAAGGTGGACTGCTATTTCTTAATAATAAATAATTTCCACGTGCTGATATCAAGAAAATGTTCAATCGATGAGAGTTAGGGAAATAAAAATTGTTAAACTGTAGATTCTAACCTTATCTAGTGCTCTCAAAGGCAAAATTCTTTCCTGTGGTCCTCCAATAACATTTATTCTGACAAGAACATGGTTTCTCTCAACTGAGAGACTATCAACAATAAAATCTCTGGAAAACAAAACAACACACAAAAATAACTGAAATAAAATCAGAACCAATTTATCAGTGACACATCTTGGCAATTAGGAGACAAAAAAAAAAAGAGCAGAAAACTTCACAAACTTTATTACACTCACATGCTCAGTAACCAGGGCAGAACAGAGTGTCAAACTTTGTTTCTTATTTGGCCTTTCAGCAAATTTCTGCCTTAACAAATAAGTAGTTACTCAGAATTTAGGCACACACAACTCGCTGTCTGAAGTCACTGTGCAGCCCAGGATACTGAAATTTTTAAAAGGAATAAAAATCAGTTTTTGTACACCAAGTTTCTTAGAACACAGTAATGAGCTATTGTTCAAGGAAATAATAGGTCTCTTCTTTAAACAGTAACAATGGCATTTACCTGTTGAGATTTAGCCCACACCGTCTGATCCAAGTTCTGTACTGGCCCCATATGGGAGACAGTAAGAGTTGAGTTCTTAATGTTAAACATGTTAACAGAAAGGACTAAGTGTCAGGGACTGTCAAGCTTCAGTCCTCCAAATAAGCTTTCATTTCTTAAAGATGCATAGTGCATTTTTATTTACATGTCAGGAACAGAAAACCATTGCAGCTGGAGAGATGACTAAGTTATAAATAAAAATAAAAATTAAAAAAAAAAATCAACGTACTGGTGCCTTCGGTACATGAACATAAATAATATTATACACATAAAAAGAGTAACAAAATTAAAAATGTGTATTTACATTCACACACACAAAAAAAGAATTAAGACCAATGCAAATAAAAATACTTTCACATTTACGAGTTGGACGTAGGAAGCAGAACAAGCCTGCTGCATCTGTTGTTAACCTGAGACTGATGACAAGCATGCACGTAAGAAAAAACAGATTAGATGACAACTTCATTGAGAGCATCTGTATATTTAAAGCCACTACATTACTCACATATTCTGAGGAGAAAAGTCTGACAGTTAAAAGTAGCATTTACATTGGTCAATTCTCACCCTGGTCCTTCTGAAGCTTCTGTGACATTTTCTTCCTGAGCAGTCAGTAAAACTTCTGACACTTTATACTGAGTCTCCAAGAGCAAAAGGGTATTAAGTTCACAGCATAGCACATTTAACAACCTGCAGAAGGACAAATCAAAGTGATAGTGCATCAGTCAGAATATCAGTAATGCCAGATAAGACAAAGGTGATCACGTTTATAAGATCTCAACATCAGGGAGGGAAGTTTCGGTATCTGAAAAACACTCAGACAGAACTGGGTCCGAAATGCTCTTATATATCCTTTCAAACCACTCAAGTGTCAAAACCTTGAGCAAAAAGGGAATAGTTCCTAGCAGATTTTTCATTGGTCACCTCAGTCTGATTTTCAATTTATATCACAGAAATGACACCGACTGAATAAAACATTCTACGTGTCACAAAGAAATTATTCAATAATAGGCTGGTAAGGTAATTTAAAATTAGGTTACTCTGGGCAGCATGGGGATTGGAGAGAGAAGATAAAAATACATCTTTCCCTTAGAAAATATTCTCATAAGCACTTCTGTATGATCACATTTAACAACAGTTCAAAAACAATAAAATATTTAACATCCAACTAAACCAGCAAATTAGCTGTTTTTCATTTTTATTTCTGAAAATCTCAAAAGAAAGGTTATTAATCACAGTAGCACATCACATGCCTGTTTGTTTTTTTTTTTTTGTTTGTTTGTTTTGTAACTTCAGAGCAAATTAACAGTGAAACTAATCCAACACACTTCATATAATCTGAGGCAGGTCAATTCAATTCCTTGTCTATTTCTGTATATTTATCCGTTCACTACTAACACGGAAACAGAATAATTTCATTGAAGGCTTCCTGCTCATGCAAAATGATATAAATAAGCATCCTTGCTGCTATTCTTATATACCTTTATTACAATCATAAAACACATAATAAATTATCATCAGAATTATTGTTTGCATTTATGTAAGACTTGATATGAACTATGTCTTGTTTGAAATTTGGAGTCTATTAGTTAACGCTTGTTTCTTCCATGGAATTCACAAAATGCTTCTACTGACAATAGCAAAAATTCACAGGCCATTCTCTGTATGATTTAACACCCACAAAATCACAGTTGTGACCAAGGAATACATAGCCAAGATAATATAAATTTCCTGGATGGAGATAATTGAAGAGTGGTGCCCCCAGTGGTCAGTGCTAGGAATGATGCTCTTTAATAGTTTCATCAGTGACAATGACAGTGGGGTCGAGTGCACCCTCAGCAAGTTTGTGGATGACACCAAGCTGTGCAATGAGGTCAACAGACCCAAGGGAATGGATGCCATCCAGAGGAACCTAAACAGGTTTGAGCAAAGGACCTGGGAGAACCTCATCCAGTTCAATAAATCCAAGTATACAAGGTCTTGCACCTCAGTTGAGACACCTGCTACCAATACAAGCTAGGGGATGAAAGGATTGAGCACAGTCCTATCAAAACGGACCTTGGGTTACTGGTAGTTGGGAAGCTGGACATGAGCCAGCAATGTGCCCTCGCAACCCAGAAAGCCAACAGGATCCTGGGCTGTATCAGAAGTAGCATAGCCAGCAGGTGATTCTGCCCCTCTATTGTGTGCTGGTGAGGCCTCACCTGGAGTACTGTATCCAGATGCTGAGCCCTCAGCATAGGAGAGACACAGACCTGTTGGAGTGCATCCAGAGAAGGTCCACAAAAATGATCCAAGAAATGAAACATTTCTCCTACGAGGACAGGCTGGAAGAGCTGGAGCTCTTCAGACTGGAGTAGAGAAGGCTTTGAGGTGACCTGACAGTGGTCTTTCTGTATCAAATGGGGAGCTACAGAAAAGAATTGGACAGACCCTTTAGCAGGGTCTGTGCCGACAGGACAAAGATAAATGGGCCTCATCTGGAGTACTGTGTCCAGTTCTGGGCTCCCCAGTACAAAAATGACAGGGATCTCTTGGAAAGAGTCCAGCGGAGGGCCACAAAGATGGTGAAGGGCCCGCTGGGTCTGTTTAGCCTTGAGAAAAGAAGACTGAGAGGGGACCTGATCCAGGTCTATAAATATCTAAGGTGTGGGGGGCAAAGTGGAGAGGCCAGACTCTTTTCAGCAGTGTGTGGAGACAGGACAAGGGGAAACAGCCAGAAACTGGAGCATAGGAAGTTCCGCATGAATGTGCGCAAGAACTTCTTTATGGTGAGGGTGACGGAGCACTGGAACAGGCTGCCCAGAGGGGTTGTGGAGTCTTCTCTGGAGATATTCAAGACCCGTCTGGATGCCTACCTGTGCGACCTGGTGTAGGGAACCTGCTTAGGCAGGGGGGTTGGACTCAATGATCTCTGGAGGTCCCTTCCAACCCCTACGATTCTGTGATTCTGTGAAATGGTTTCAGGCTTAAAAGGGATAGATTTAGGTTGGATTTAAGGAAAAAGTATTTTACATTGAGGGCAGTGAAGCACTGGAATGGTTGCCCGGAGATGTGGTAGATGCCCCATCTCCGGAGACTCTGAATGCCAGGTTGGACCAGACTGAGCACCCTGATCTAACTGTGAATGTCCCTGTTCATTGTTGGACTAGATGACCTTTTAATGGTCCCTTCCAACTCCACCAAAAGTATACTGAACCCATGACCATGAAACTGGACCTTTTCTTCCATTAATTACGATAATTTTAAGTGGTTAAGAACCTGTTTGAGATTTCCAGCAGCTAAAAGTTACCAAGAGAAGACTGATGGCTAAGGATGCTTAGAACATCTCCAACACACAAGGCAAAGCAGAAAAACAAAGCAAATCACAGTCAAACAGAATTTGGCAGAAGAGTAAGTGACAAAATATGAAAGATCCTAAAATAAACAGCCCCTGCTAGGGCATTCAAATGAAATTTTAAAGGCTTAGGCCATCTAACAAGAAGACTGGCTAAAAAGACTGTGACTGTTCAGCCTGAAGAAGGGATGGCTCTGTGGGGATCTTATCAACATGTATAACAGAGCTGACTGGAGAGCACAGAGATCATACAGCCACTCTTCTCAGTGGACCCAATGAAAGACAAAATATGCGCAAGTCAAAACATGGGAAATTCTAATTTAACATACTGTGACAGTGGTGAAAAAGTGAAACACGCTACCTAGAGACGGTGTCTTGTAGATACTGTCCACCAGACAGGATATAGCTCTAAGCAATGCTCTCCAACAGAATCTATTTTGAGCAGAGCAGTTGGATTAGACAATCTCCAAGGTCTCTTCCAATGCCAAACATTTGTATAATTGAAGAAAGTTCAAATGCAGACTAAATTTTTAAAAAAGCAACCATTACAGGGCAGTCTTTTATAGAACACTAACTCTAAAAACCTGTACACATACTATAGCTGTGAAAATATGGCAAAAATAAATAATTTCTTCTCGGAGTTCTGCATTTCCTGTCCTATGCGATACCTGTCTTTCTTGAAGAGTGCTTCCTGGATTATCCACTTTCAACTATAATTTTTCAACTATTACTTAAAAGTAGAAATATCTGGTCTGAAAGAACACATGTTAACAACCATAATGACTTCCATAATTATGGCAGAAGGTCCTTCATGGAAAATAAAACGGCTAGTAAATAATTCCAGCTGCCAAACAATAATAATAATAATCTCTAAATTTTTCTCACCTGAAAACAATATGACTTCATAAGCATTAATAAATTTCTGATTTACTAAAAAGTTTATGAAGACAGATTATTCCTGTGCTTCTCAATTTTTTTTTCATACAATTTCCCTTTAAAAAGACAAAATATTAAATGTTCCTTGTACTCACATTTCCTCAGCCTTCCATTTTTCTCCCAACTTCAAATCATACCTCTTTAACACACCACTCTTTTTTTTTATTGTTAAACCCAATTCTTGTTTTCTCCAGCTCTCACTAGACCCCTATAGACTATTCTTTCTCACTATCTTAACATACTCTTTCCAACCTCAGTCTGACATTCTCTTCACTTCAGGGGTACCTTTGCAAGTGCTCAGCTGGCAGTGAAGGATGCAAAATACTGTTGGATAGAGTAGAATACTGTAGTTGCACTGTCTGTAGTGGGTTGAGCTAAGCAGCGGCTTTCCCATTGGGATGGAGAGAGAAGCAGAAAAGTAGAAGTGAGAAAACACATGGGTCAAGATAGGCAGCTTAGAAAGTAAAGATGGGAAAAAACACAAGTGCTTGAAAGGTAGTCACACAAGCAGATTAATGCTCTGTCATCCTCTGAGCATTAGCTACCTTCAAGACCAAATCCTGGCACATCTAAGTTTTCATTGCCAAGTACGTTATTATGTGGTATATCCTTTTTGTCCAAAATGGGTCAGCTGTCATAATCTCTTGCATACCTCAGCCTACTTGCTGAGAAATAGGAAAAAAAAAGCCTTCAGGTGTGTCAGCCAGTCCTCCCAACTTTGTATCATCAGTAAACTTGCTGAGGGTGGCCACTGCCCCCTCGTCAAGGTCACTGATGAACCAGACCCAGAACCAACCCCTGGGGGAACACCGCTAGTTACAAGTCTCCAACAGGACTCTGCACCGCCAACGACAACCCTCTGTGCTCTGACAGTCAGCCAGTTCTCAACCCAACTCACTGTCCACATATCCCACACTTCCTCTGCTTTGTTATAAGGATGTCATGGGAGACAGTATCAAATGTCTTGCTGAAATCAAGGTAGACTACATCCACTGCTCTCCCCTCATCCACCCAGCCAGTGACAACACCATACAAGGCTACCAGGTTGGTGAACCCATGCTGACTACTCCTGATAGCCTCCTTTTTTTCCAATTGTCTGGAGATGGCATCCAGCACAAGCTGTTCCATCACCTTTCCAGGGACAGACGTGAGGCTGACTGGCCTGTAATTACCCGGATCTTCCTTCTTGCCCTTTTTGAAGACTGGAGTGACACTGGCTATCCTCCAGTCTTCAGGCACCTCCCCCATTCTCCAGGACCTCTGAAAGATGATAGCAGTTCAGCAATCACCTCTGCCAGCTCCCTCAGCACCTGTGGATGCACCCCATAGGGTCCCATGGCTTTATAAACACTGGTGTTGCCTAGGTCTTCACGGACCACCTCTTCCCTGACTAAAGGGAAGTCTTCCATTCCCCAGACGCTCTCACTAACCTCCAGGGTCTGGGATTCCTGAGGGAGAGCTTTTTCACTGAAGACAGAAGCAAACAAGGCGTTCAGCATCTCCACCTTCTCAGCATCCCCCATTGCCAGAACATCCCCCTCACTTAGTAGGGGACCCACATTCTCCCTAGTCTTCCTTTTACTGTTAACATACTTAAAAAAGCCTTTTTTATTATCCTTTATCACTTCTGCCAGATTCAATTCCAGGTGGGGCTTAGCCTTCCTCGTCGCATCCCTGCAGGCCCTGACAACATTTCTATATTCTGCCCAAGTGGGAATAATCATGGTGACTATACTGAAAATGGCATTTTGTAGCTGAGAATTTTCTTTATCAAATAGTGCTACTTTTTAGCTATCTACTTTCCTATCCGCTGTAGTTTCCATGGAAATAAAGAAAGCATTACTTTTGGAGAGACCTAACTAGATTTAATGCTTCTTTTATAATATCCTGAAGCAGTTCAGCAAGAAAAAAATTAGTATTATAAGAAAAAACATATTCGCTTTATTATTAAACAACAAGAAAAAGTGAAAATATTTGTTACACAAAAATGAAACTAATAATCCAATACCCCTTTTCTACCTGCAATAGGTTCTGTAGATCACAACCCTGAAGCTTCTATTGATGAACACGTGACTTAAGACTAATATTTACAATTGTCTCTAACTCTACATAAACACTTTTAGAAGAATTATACAGAGCACTGTACAAATACTCCTTTTCCAGATTTACACAGGCCTAAAACAAATCTTTTTATTGCTGTTTAAATTATAATTTTATAAAATATACTGCATTCAGAAGTCCCTAATGCTAAGCAAGCACATTCTGTCTTTAAAATTAAACAGCTGCAATTTGCATAAAGAAAAGCATTTGACTCTGAGTTTTCCGTGTACTTTCCTTCAGAAATCCAAACTGTTGAACAGAGTACTGTCCTTGTTGCTTAATACCTACTATTGTGAGGTATTTCAGTGAACAAGTGCAGCAAGTGCAGCACTATCAAAGATTATTCTGTTTCTGAATGTATGTGCAAAAGATCTGACTTCATAATATCAAAGAGTTCTAATGAATTACAACCAAAAAAAGAGGATATAGTGGGGGGGGGGGTTAGGGTTAGGGTTAGGGTTATCAACCAGCACTGGTCTGCTTGATAAATCTCCAGCTTCTAAGTAAGTCCAAATCTGCTTTGAAGTTGAACTGACAGTTTGAAAAACATTCTATATAGCCATTAAGAACAGAAAGATGGAAGTACATAGACAGTCCCTATATCAAGCTTCTTGACTGAAGTTTTTCTTTTTGAAAACTATTTAAAAAAAAAATAAAAAAAATTAAGAGGGCCTTCAGATGAATAATCTTGTTCTAGAAACATGCAGCAGCTGCAATAAAAGAAATATCACATCAGAAAAAAAGACTTCTTTGGAGAATTACAAAATGGACAAAGGTGGAAAGGAACTCTGGGGGCCATCTGGACTAACACTTCCACTCAAGCAGAGATGCATAGAGAGCAGACCACCCAGGACCATGGCCAGTAAGTTTCTGAACATCTGCGAGGGAGACTCCACAGCCTCCCTGGGTAACCTGTGCCACTGCTCCATCACCAAATGGTAGGATTCATGTCACACACCCATAGCATCACAGAATATCTTAAGTTGGAAGTGATCCAACTAGGATCATCAAGTCCAGCTCCCGTCTCCACATGGACTACCCAACATTCAAACCCTACATCTGAGAGCATCGGCCAAATGCTTTTTGAAATCCAACAGCTTGAAGTCAAGATCACTGGGTGGTCACCCTCTTGATGAAGAACATCTCTGTAAATCCCAACCTGATCTTTCCCTGAGAGTAGCTAGCACCTTTGTGAATCAAGCAAATAACTGTTTAACCCTTGAGTAGGAGACAGACATCTGGAAGAGTCCTCAGAAAACTACACTTGAGAACACCTGAAACTTCAAGAGTTAAGCTTCTAAAATCAAGATCGAAAAAGCCATGGATCTTTCTGGATCCAGTCAAAAATGACCTGCTAAAAGCCCAGAAGCAATAAGAAGCAAACCATCTCTGTTTGTGAAACTTTTGAAGAAGCTTCTTAGGGCAAAACACTTCCAAGCTGAGAATTAGAAAAAAAAAAAAAAAAGTAAATAACCTTACGTTAGGATAACTAGCTGCAGAACTGAGTATTTTACTTTGATCATAATGTGCCTTATCCAGACAAACAGAAACATTCTTCATATGGTAAGAGATATTGGCTATACATCTAGCTTCCCCGCATTTTTTCCTTTGATTTCTGTTGTACGGACACTTCTTCTCAGAGCAGGAAAGAAAAGCTGACTCTACAGAACTCCCGCTCCAGATTATAGTTTAGAATTCATTCTTACTCAAAACAAACAAACAAAAAAAACCCACAAAAAAATGCAATTTTAGCATTAAAAAGACAAATAGAAACACCTATGGCTTTTGGATAAAATTAAATAAGAAAACAACTACATATTTTAAATTCTACATAGTTACATAATTAATAAACAAAACAATATTCAATCTCTGAACTACAGTATACACATAAAAAAAAAAATGGAGTTGCAAATTACAAAAGCACTTTCGAACAATAGGGAATTTTACAGGAGGTCAGTCTATAACCTCTGAGTTCAACAGAGCGAAGTTGAGCACTCAGCTCTGGACCAGCTACAGTACAATGATACCTGACTACATAAAGAAAAACCTACGTAAATACTGCAACACATTAAAGAATGCAGTTTTGGTTGTATAATTAGTATTAAATTTAGTGGAATAATCAGCAAAATCATACTGTGACAAAACTATTCAGTCTTTCAATGTTGCAGTTATCACAAACATTTAAATATTTTATTTCTACATAGCAGCAACGAGAAATGTAGTTCTTTCGCTCTAATTAGCTGTCTAAATTTTCAGATCTGTTCAACTTCTGATACTGTGTTTGATCTAAGTGTTGATGAACTTGATAATCTGGATGCTATTTGGTCAAGACCATACCAACTAAATGAGACAAAGTTTACTTTTCAGAACACAAGTCCATACTCAGCAGGGTTCACAGAAAAGCTCATGGAACGCAGTTTCAAAAGCAACTGTACTTCTCATATTGAAGTAATAGGCTAAGGCTTCCCTGCAAGTCTTAATAATGCAAACAATATAGTAAGCATGGCAAATACCAGTTTAATGCAGAATTTGTGTATTATACCAACAGGGAACTTTTAATAACTACATGATAGGTTAAATTCTCTTTGTGCAGGCAGCTGAATTTTTGTAATACAAGGACTGTATGCGCTAATTCTCTATTATTTGGGGAAAATAATATACAGTGAGTCCCACATGCTCACAGAAAGCCATTAGATTATTAGAAATACACATTATGTTTTTTATACATAGGACTATATTAGAATCCCTAGAGTTGTATCTTCCTTTCCTTTACAGGAAAAACATTAAAGGGCTAAGAAGGGAAAAGGGCTTTTGAATAATAAAAACAAAAAAACCCACTACCAGAACCTGGTGGTTTGGCTTTCAATATGAACTGAAAAGAGGAATATCTGACATTCTATGGATTTTTGTTTTTTTCCTTTGCCTGTGTTCAACAGAAAACGTCATTACCATAGTGACCTCCAAAGCTCTTATCTGTTTAACAATATGGCTTATTTTAAGTGATAATAGATGAACTTATTGTTTCTTGTATGTGTAGTTATGGATATTTCTGTTGCTTCACATGATAGAAGCCATGTTAAAAACACTGTAAGCATTAAACACAACTTCACTGCATGATCTGTGTATTTGTACCTGTTTCTTACAGCACAGGAGTCAACTGCTGACACGTTCAGATTCAATTATTAATTTTTGCATATAATCAAAAGCTTTCCCAATATCATGGTACAAAAAGCATGTTTTTGACCTCAAAAAGGTAAAGCACAATCTAAATGCAAACTACTACTTTAAACTTAAAAACATCTCACTTTTGTTCTTCTTTACTTAAATCAATACAAGCTTTGTCAAGACTCTTAGGAAGTCACAATAAGCATTTAGGATTAATTGCATATTATAGTAACATCTTAGAATTGATTGTTCCTATCTAACTGCTGATTTCCCCAAAACAGCATTTGTAACTCCTGACTTACAGAATAAACACAAATTCTACAGCTGTTCATCTCCTCCGCACTCATCCTTACCAGGAAGTTACACTGTATCTTACGTTTCTTCATATACAGTATGAAATAAGTAGTGTTACTATGATTTTAAAGAACAGATATAGCTGCAGAAAGCTAATACTGCAGTACTCAACCAAGTATAACCTATCCAGGTAATACTCTGCACAAGCAGAGTTATCAATATTTTCCATACTACAAAGACATTTGTAGTATTGTATTTGAAATACAACTACAAATGTCTTTGTAGTATGTATATAATTGAAATTGTATTTCAACTGCATGTTACTTAATTTCAATTAATGGTACTTTACAAGAAAAAAGAAAAAAAAAGAATTAAATGATTCATATATTCATCTTTGGAACAAAGATAAGAAAATAAATAAATGCTTTATCTCTAATTTGTATATTAAAATATTACACAGTATTTTAAATATGTTCTCAATGTCATACTCATGCTTTCTAAGACTAAGTGTTCCTTTAAGTTCTTGAAATATTTATCATCAATAGCAGTAGTAGTATTTTCTCATAATCAGTTTTGATGAAATTGTTGGTTTAATTTAAAAAACTTTGCTTATTTTAATACTTCAGTATGATTTTATTTTATTTTTTTACGCACAATGGATGTAACATATTCTTTTCAAACAGCTATGAAAAATAACAACATTTTCAAGATTGCTTATTGTATTACAATATAACCACTTACAGGTAGTAAGATTAAAGTCATTGATATTTTCATTTTGTACAACATTTTTCATTCAAACTTCTTACATTAGAAAAAAAAAAATAGGATCGGGGGGGTGGAATTTCAACCTTCATGAATAATAAAGCAAAACAATATTATCTTCTCAGAATCAACACTTTCAAGCATGTTATGTACTATTTCATTAATGTAACCAGTGAATAAAAAAGTGAGCATCTTACCGTAGACCAAAGACATGCGATTGTTCATAATTGAATAAGGAATGAATCTTTGCTTCTGAGTTCAAAATTATAATTCTGTCAATGATATTCTGCCAAAGAAAGACAAATGTAAAAAAGAAAAACAACAACAACTCTATCTTTCAAAGAGATAATAGTTCCACAGGAACTGTAAAACAAAAACAAAATGTATTTTAAGTTAAGTTATATCTGCAGTAAGAGGTGCTTTCCCCCAAAAAATAACAATAAAATGTCAATGGTATGATGAAACCATACACAAGGTTAGGAAAAGAAATGACTTTACAATTAGTAAAAGAAAAGAAAAAATCATTAAGCATACAAATAGATCCTAGCATATCGGTATATCCTCTTATTTAGTATTAAATTATGACACAAATGTCAAACTGTTGTCAGGTTTTTTAATGTCTGAAATGTGTATACATCTAATTCAATGAAAAAGCATCAAATCTTTTTGCATAACACCTCTGCTACCACTGTTTAGTACTGTATGTTGCAAAACACAGCCGTTTCTTTTCAGTGACCAGAGTTCAACACCATTCATGGTTAGGCTTTGATGATGAAATTTATGTCTTTTATCCTATGGCATCTAATGTAATAGACAATGACTATGGCTGCTGCCTACTTCTTCCACAAATTCAACTTCATTTTCAATCCCTCTACTTTACTGCATATCCAAACTGCTTCTGAAGCATTAACTTCATTATAATAACAAGAAATATATTAAAACACTCACTGATATTATCTTTCCAGAGGCATATAATATGGTAAGAAAAAAAAACCTGAAAACTCTTTTTGGGCTTTTTTTAATGTGAATTAAATCCCAACTTTTATTTTGTCCTACTTAAAAAGTATGGTCTCAGAGACAGCAGAGGGAGTTACTACTCAACTGGTTAGATCAATGAGTCATTTCAATATCACATCAGAGGAAAGACACATGCTTTCTAAAAGCAGCCAGAGATCTATATCTCAAAACAAAGGAAAGTAAATACACCAAGTAAAATTCCCGGTACTAGAAAAAACAAAAACCAAAACTTGTCTCAGTTATTATCTCAGCCTTATTAAAAAGCAATCATACAATCCTATTTTAAATAATAATGAAATCATATTTACCCTACTAGTTGGTTTTTGTTCTCTTTTTTTTTTTTTTTGGGGGGGGGGGGGCTATAGAAGGCTATAAAGAACGGACACAACAGGTTCACAATAAAAGTCATAAGATTGGTAGTGCAAGTGATTACTGTTTACATTTTAAAGATTTTCACATATTTCATAGAATCAAAGAATCATTTGAGTTGGAAGGGACCCTTAAAGGTCATCTAAGTCCAACTCCCCTGCAATGAAAAGGGACATCTACAGTTGGATCAGGTTGCTCAGAGCCTGGTCCAGTCTGACCCTGAATGTCTCCAGAGACAGGGCTTCTGCCACACCTCTGGGCAACTTGTTCCAGTGCTTCACTATTCTTACTGTAAAAAAAAAAAAAAAAATCATCTTACATCCAGTCTAAATTTACCCTCTTCAAGTTTGAAACCATTTCCCCTTTCCTGTTACCACAGACCTTGCTAAAAAGTCTGCCCCCTTCTTTCTTATAGCCCGCTATAAATACTGAAAGGCTGCTATCAAGTCTCCCCTGAGCCTTTTTCAGGCTGAACAGCCCCAGCTCTTTCAGCCTGTCCTCATAGGAGAGGTGCTCCATCCCTTGGATCATTTTTGTGGCCCTCCTCTGTACATGCTCCAACAGATCCATGTCTCTCCTGTACTGAGGACTCTCTCCACATCTGGACACAATACTCCAGGAGAGGTCTGGAGTAGAGGGGCAGGATCACCTAACTTTCTTTCACCTGCTGGCCATGCTTGTTTTGATGCAGTCCAGGATATGGTTGGATTTCTGCGCTGTGAGAGCACATTCCTGGCTAATGTCCAGTTGCCATCCAGCAGCACCCCTGAGTTCTTTTCGGCAGGGCTGTGTTCAATGCTCTCATCCCCCAGCTTGTACTGATAGCAGGGATTGCTGCAACACAGGTGCAAGACCTTGCTACTGGATACACTGAACCTCAAGAGGTTCTCCTTGGCCCACTGCTCAAGCCTGTTTAGGTCCCTCCAGATGGCATCCTGTCCCTCAGGCATGTCAGTGACTTCACACAGCTAGGTGTCATTCACAAACTTGCTGATGGTGCACTTGATCCCACTGCTGATGTAACTGATGAAGATTAAAAAAAGAGCATCAGTCCCAGTACTGAACTCTGAGGGACACCACTCCTCACTGATCTCCATCCAGACCACTGACCACCACCCTCTGGCTACAATTTTGCAACCAGTTCCTTGTCCATTGAATAGTCCACCTATCAAATCTACATCTTTCCAATTTGGAGAGTGGGATGTTATTGGGAACCACGTCAAAGACCTTACAGAGGTTCAGACAGATGAAAATAATAGCTCTTCCCTTGTCCACTGACACAGTTATACCATTACAGAAGGCCACTCAGTTGGTGAGGCAGAAGCTGTCCTTGGTAAAGTCATGCTGGTTGTCTTGTATCACCTTCCTGTATTCTGTATGCCTTAGCATAGCTAATGCTTAATGCCGAAGTGTCTATCTGGCAACAAAGCTCCTCCTCTCACACCTACATTAAAGATAGCAACCCACAAAAGAGGAGCAAGTGTGGGAATGGAGAGAGGTCAAGTCCCCAGGGACTGGAAAAAAGGAAACGTCACTCCCATTTACAAGAAAGGGAGGAAGGAGGACCCAGGGAACTACAGGCCAGTAAGTCTCACCTACGTGCCTGGGAAGGAGGACATGGACAGATGGACAGATCCTCCTAGAAGACATGTTAAAGAACATGAGGGATAAGCAGGCGATCTGAGTCAGCCAGCATGGCTTTACCAAGGGAAGATCATGCCTGACCAATCTGACGGCCTTCTATGATGGAGTGATGACACCAGTGGATAAAGGGAAAGCGACTGAGGTCATCTGCCCGGACTCATGCAAGGCCTTTGACATGGTTCCCCCCCCCACATCTTTATCTCTAAATTGGAGAGATACAGATTTGAAGGGCAAACAATTTGGTGAATAATGAACTGGTTGGAAGGCTGTAGACAGAGGGTTGTGGTGAATGGCACTACATCCAAGTGGAGGCCAGTGACAAGCGGTGTCCCCCAGTGGTCTGTCATCTTCCCCCAGTGCTCTTCAGCATCTTCATCTATGATGGGCTTGAGTGTACCCTCAGCAACTTTGCCAATGCACTAAACTGAGTGGTGCAGTTGACACATTAGAAGGAAGGGATGCCATCCAAAGGGACCTCAACACACTTGAAAGGTGGGCCCGTGTGAAGCTAATGAGGTTCAATACAGCAAAGTGCAAGGTTTTGCACCTGGGCTGGAGGAATCCCAGGTACATATAAAGACTGGGAGAAGAACTCCTTGAGAGTAGCCCTGTGGAGAAGGACCTGGGGTCCTAGTGGATGAAAAACTGAGCATGAGCCAGCATTGTGCTCCTGCAGCTTGGAAAGCAAATGGTATCCTGGGCTCCACCAGAAGAGGGGTGGCCAGCAGGGACAGGGAAGTGATTGTCCTTCTCTACTCTGCCTTTGTGAGGCCCCATCTGGAGCACTGTGTCCAGGTCTGGGGCCCCCAGTACAGAAAAGATGTAGAGCTGTTGGAGAGGGCCCAGAGAAGGGCCACAAAGATGATCAGAGGGCTGGAGCACCTCTCCTGCAAAGACATGCTGAGGGAGCTGGACTTGTTCAGCCTGGAGAAGAGAAGGCTGTAAGGAGACCTAATTGTAGCCTTCCAGTATTAAAAAGGGGATTATAAAAAGGAGAGGAATCAACATTTTACTCAGGTAGACAGTGATAGGACAAGGGGGAATGGTTTTAAACTCAAGGAGGAAAGGCTTAGGTTGGATGTCAGGGGGAAGTTCTTTACAGAGAGAGTTGTGAGGTGCTGGAACAGGCTGCCCAGAGAGGATGTGGGTGCTCGTTGGAGTTGCTCAAGACCAGGTTGGAGGGGACCCTGGACAGCCTGATCTAGTACCGCACCAGGAGGTTGGTGGCCCTGCCTGTGGTGCCCTGTCCTTGAGGGCCTTTCAACTTAAAGCATTCTATGATTCTATGACTATTTAGAAAGCAGACCACCTCCTGTCTTGGAAGCAAGAGAGAACATGGTCCAACACAAATTCCTCTCAAAAAAATGTGCAGATTCATCTGCACTGCTCAACTACAAAGTATAACCTGAATACTACAAATTGGTATCTAAAGTAGGTGACATCCTCAGACATTATTACATCTTACATTAAGATTCTCCATAATCACTGGAAAAAGTTCACCTGGAGGGTACTTTCCAAGCTATATTCCCTTTGATGTGTCGAAACTCTCAAATGTACAGTGGAGGCAGGCAGAAGGACACTGATTTATCTATTCAATTTTCTAAAATATTTTAATATGGTAAACTTAGTTTTAGAAAAAACAAACAAACAAACAAAATGGTATTTATTAGAAAAAATGCATATGCCTTTTCTATTTTCCTAAAGGCATAAAATCAAAAGCTTTTATTATTAAACAGCTGAAAGTAGTAAAGGCCCAACTGGCAATCTGTTCAGTCAATGATGTAACTAGTTAGCCAATAATATAAAGGAAGAAAAAATGCTTAAATACTTAAAGAAATAAAGAGCATGCAAAGGTGATCAAGTTCTATACAATTTCTAACATAGTTCAGCATAAATATTACAAGTCAGATGCTGTGGTGACGTGACATGATTAAAAGGCATATTAGAAGACACATTATTTTCATCCTAAATCCTAAACAGAGCACTATACTAACTGTTATGAAAAAAATTAACCCAGTCAAAACTAGGATACACACAAAGCTATAGGGTCTGCTAACCAAATCTAGTTATATCTGGTCCATTTTTAATTTTTTTTTTCAATCTCTAGCTTTTTGCAATCACTGCCCAAAAATGTGGTTACAATGAATCTGTAGGTCTGCTTAGGACCAGAAGTTTTTCTGACTACTTAGACTCAGCTATTATATTAAATAGATATTAAATATATATAAAGTAGATTAGATGAACATGCCCCCTTAACTGCCTGGTTCTCTTGTGTTAACTATACAACCTTAGGTTCCTAACTTAGACTTACACACTTCTGCAAAGTACTTAAAAGAGACAAGCCACATTCAAAATACCTTTATCTGAATTTGTTCAGGGAATTTCAAAAGTTGTATCAGTGTTGCAATTACTAGAAACATTTAGAATTTGACCAAACTAGAGGAAGTATCTCAAAACCAGGAAAAAAAAAAAAAACAACAACAAAAAAACCCCACAACCAAACAACAACAACAAAACACTACCTAAGATCTACCTCAGCATGAAAATTCTTAGGTGCTTATCACCTCCAGCATACATCTCCCCTGCTTCTGGTGCCTTAGATTACCTTAAGATTGAGCAGTGTACATGCCAATACTGAGTGGATTGAAAAAATAAAACGTTTTACCCTATTTGCTCCTCAAATCACCAAAACAGTGTTATAAAGGAAAAGTCGATTAAAATCACTTCCAAACATACACAATTATGATATACATTGTCTAAATAACAACTTAAGCTGTCACCAATCCAGAGCTTACAACAAGCAAACATTAAATTGCAACAGCGATTAGAAGCACTAGCTCATTTAGCAAAGATCTAATTTCAACTGCCACTCAAGGTCACAGATTAAATTTGCCTATGCTTCCGAGAAGAGAAAAAGAAATACATTGTGACTGATGAATGAAGTAACACAAAATAATTCCATAATAATACTATTTTTCTTAAGACTGAAATACGTCTTAATCAGCAATTTTCAGTTATGCTCTTTTGTATGCAAAATCTGTACTATTAAAAAAGCTTGAGGTGTTTCAACTTTTTTTTTGGTTGAATCCACAGTATGATTAAGCATTATTGTAGAAAAAACAAATACTGACATTATCCAGCATCTTCTAGCATGTAATTGTATGTGCACACAGAAATACTTACGTATGTCACTTTATTCCACGGAAAAACACATCCTCGTGCAAGCAAAGAAGTAAGATCTTTAAACTGGGCATAAAATATTATCTTAGCATTTCAAAATGAAAATCTTGTTTAACGTGAATTGATATGTGCATATACTGCCCTCATGCTGTATATATTACAAAATGCAGAAAATTTAAGTCTTTCAGTAAGGAGAAGAAATAACTTATATAATTTTGTAACTTATTTTATTATTATAGTAGCAAAATATACTTTTTTTTTTCCAAAATAAAAAGTATACTTACAATAATGTCTGTAGGTATTTCACGGTGTGAATACATTGGTTTATTTGGTATATCCTGTTTACTCAGTAGCTCAAAAACTGCAGGATAAGTAAGCAAGTTTATCAGATATAAAAAAGACTGGAGAAAGAAAAACAAAAGTGAAAAAAGCGATTGTTAGTCAGGTAAGCATAAACAAATATATGTTAAAAAGTATTTAAGTTCATCTTTTTTTGTAGGTTAAATTGACGTAAACAGAGCTTACAAAATCAGACTGAAAAGTGTATATACAATCTAAAAGGGCAGTAGTCTCTGGAGAATACTTATGAATTATCACATTTTACAAGTGGACGGCTTAGTAAAAGTTGAACTTTTTTCCAGTGGAATAAATGTGATATAGAATCACAGAATGCCTCTTGTCCAGCTTTTCATCCACCCGGACCCCCAGGTCCCCTCTACACACAGCTGCTCTCAGTGAGTTCTTCGCCCAGTCTGTACTTGCATCTGGGATTGCTTCCATACAAGTGCGGCACCTTGCACTTAAACCTGCTGAACTTCAGTAGAATCTCATGTGTCCACTTTTCAAGCATGTGCAGGTCCCTCTGGATGGCATCCCTCCCTTCTACTGTGTCAACTGCAACCCTCAGCTTGGTGTCATCAGCAAACTTTCTAAGAGTACACTGAATTCCACTGCCAGTGTCATTTACAAAGATGCTGAAGAGCGCTGGTCCCCAGATGGAACCCTGGGGCACACCACTTCTGACCAGCCTTCACCTGGACACAGAGCTGTTGACAGCAACCCCCTGGCTATGATCATCCAAGCATTTTTTTTTATCCACCTGACAGCCCAACCTTCAAATCCACATCTTTCCAATTTTGAGATAAGGAAGTGGTGTGGGACCATGTCAAAGGCCTTATACAAGTCCCAGTAGACAATAATTCTGGAAATAACTTCAGAATTATTTGAAAACTGTAATACCTGCATTACGACGTAACTCTAAAATTCTGAGATATAGCATACTCTAAAACACAGTGTTCTCTCTGATCTTACTACAGTAACTGGACACTTGAACTGGAAGCCAGAATTTTAACACTCTCATTTCTGTCATTCTTGTCATTTATTACGTCATCTTTAAATGGATCTTTAGCATTATGACCTGTCATGCAACAGAAGAATTTTTTCAATCAGTAATTATATGACAAGCATATTAGAGCAGTTTTGCCTCACACACTAAAAAGTAGGCATGGTTACAATAAAAAAAGCTATCAAAGATAGCCAGTAAAAATGATTATTAATAAAGTTCTCACCTTCTGACAGCTTTGGTCAATAGGGTCAACTGGAGTAGATTTGGGTTGAGTTATTCTCACATCATCTTTTCCACACTCCAGAAGAGCCCACAGTTCAGCTACAAATACCTTTATAAACCCTAAAATAAATATTTGTTCTAGCTATGAGAATGGTAAGAATACCAGAAAAAAAAATTTCACATTAAAAAAAAAAAAAAATACACCAAAATTCTAACCCAGATTCTCAAAATTTTCTGTATTTATACATTCACCAAAATTTCTCAAGACAGACTGCCAGAGGCTTACTCTTTCCCTTCTAGTCTCAATCCTTTGGTCAATCTACCTTTCTACAGTAGTCTGCTTACGTTCACTTTAAAACCTAGAGCAGTAGTTAGAAAAGAATATTACAGTAGTGAAGAATGATACTTATATAAATTGCATTTTCTATATAAATAAGCTTCTGATGTTCCTTAACAAGTTAACTGCTGCAGACCGAGGCCTTAGCTCGCACTGGCTCTCTGGTTTTCTTGGTGACTTACCGTAAATCTGTACTTACTCACATTTTATTGGTGAGTCATAGTATGAAAATTGTATGAAAGTATACCAGAACAGAAAGTTCAGGACTGGAAAATATTTTTAAGGAAAAGACCATTTGCTTAATTTAAAATGTTTAATGTGCTTAAAAAAAGAAAAAGAGAAATAGCCACTTATCTTTAAAATCTCCAAGTGTAAGTTACAAACATAAAGTTTGTGTAAGTATACTTCATAGACTTTATGCAACCTGATCTTAGCATTGAAAATCATTGCAGATTATTCTTGGCCTACCATTTTTCTTTGATGCCACAGCCCATAAGAAGCAAGCTGGCTAAGAACCTTAATCAGGACAGACGGAGTTACTCAAGTAGATCTGCTCCGTGCTTTCTGACAGATCCCAGAGGCATAACGAATAACTAACAATCAGCTTCCTGAATTGGTAGAACTTCCCTGACTCTGTAACAGCATTTCAGCCAAGCTTTACTTTATTGATAAGAATCTAGTTAACACAGTCTAATCAACAACAGTTGATTGCTTTAAGCACGATTCTGAAGGAATTTTCTGGTATGGGTTGACACACAAGAAGAACCATCAGTTCAGAAAGACTCACTTCCATCTCACCCTTGTCCAGGAGTGTCAGTGACACTCCAGTTACGACATCAAGCTCAGTTTCTCACTCTGAGCTGTCTGCAGCCCTGGAAAAGTGCATACAAATTACAGGAACCAACACTTCATAATTCTGATCTGCAGATCAGTAAGAAGTATTCACAAATTATTAACAGTCTTCATGCACAAACATGAAATTTCCAGAAATCCAAACCAATGAAATTAAGATTTTATGTAATGTACAAAAAAAAAAACAAAACAAACCAACCAACAAAAAAAAAAAACTTCATCAAGATAAATGAATTATGTAAATGCCTGAAAGAATACATTTCCATCAAGAAAATAAATTAATTAATTAATAGGCATTTAAACAGCCTTTGCTAATACTGCATAATTATTCCACACAGTCATCAATTTTAGCAACTTTGTCATCATTTTTTTTTTCCAATATGCGAGACTATAGTGTCTAAGTACACATAATAACATCATTCCTAAAATTACCTGAACTCTGTAGAGCTACTGCAGCTGTTGGTGTTGTCGCCATTTGTGAAACAATCACTCCATTACCAAACTCTTCACGTTCATTTGTCTGTTAGTAACAGCACAACATTAGTATGTCAAAGGGCATGAAACTCCAATGATCTCTTCAACTATTGATTTTTCCTACACTTGTTTACAGAATTTAATCCACTGTATCATCAGACTTGAACAGTTTGCATATTATCCTCTACAGTCTTGCCAGGGTTAGATTCCTAACCAAACACCTTTATCAAGTAAACAATCATACAAAAATTTAAATGAAAAACATAATGGCTGGGAGATGCAACAGCATCAAAGAATAAAAACAGTAGTATTATTATGTTCTTTGCACATACTCAATTGGATGTATGTGACATTTTATTTTTCTCAAAAAAAAAAAAAAAAAAAAGCATATCATCTGATCTTCGGTTACACGTTAAAATTTCAAGTGCTGTGTAGCATATTTAGATCTCAACAACATCTACCTACATGGGCTAGAAAAAAACAAAAGACTTCAAAGAATAAAAAAAAAACTTTACAGAAAAGAGTCAGGAAAAATAAATAACATATACATGGCATTTTAAGATGACTGACATCCAACAAAATTAAATGTATGGGACACTAATATCAAACTTGAAGATCTACAATTTAAATTAATTATTTGCATTGTTTAAATTACAAAATGATTTCTCAATTTATATTCTTATTATGTTCTTTCTTCTTTATGTTATTATCATCATTTAAAAAATAAAACCACTGTACCCACCCTGTAACTCTTACCTGGTGTATTTTTGATAAACTGTTGAACATAAAGCTCACACAGTCACTCATGGCCCCAGTACTATGAAGCAAAAATAGTCCTTTAGGTGTGGCTGAAAAATTCAGCAAGGCATCTAGCAAAGTCTCTTCCCATAACAAACTGTAAGAAGAGGAAAATAATTTTTAAAAGACACTGAAACATGTTTAAAAACAAACAAAAATACGTAATTTAAAAATCAAAAGCTTTCTCATTTAAACAACAAAAAAAATACATTTGGGAAAGTTATATGTAACAGACTCTTACTTTGCACAAACATCCAAACTTATCCTGACAGAAGGATTAGGTTAGATGGTAAGGAAGGAGTACAGAATAGACAAAATAATGCAATGGGGAACCCAAGAGACCTGTACCATACTTACATGCTCTTATGACTTTTTATCTAACCCTGGACAAGCCTTTTAAGGCATTACTGTGGGAATTACAAACAGGCAAAGTTGGCACAGAATTTGTCACTGATGTAAAAACACTGAGGAACTAATAAAAACTTGTATTCTAGCTCCTGCTAGAAATTAGTACAGAATTATGAAAATAAGGCGCCATATTTCTAATAGTTTCTTATACTAAGAGCAGAAAATGGAAAACATTTTCTACAAATATGGCAGGAATAACAGCCATTACAAGAAGCAAATATGATACCTTCTGCCCTACAAAGTAGTCTTTAGCCCAAAACGAAAAGCCCAAAGCGAATCAATGATGTCCTTTGGCAAAGTACAATAGCTGCAAGCATCACTAGAATCACACGATTCTCCTTCACTGAAAGCACTTGCTTACAGGATTCTCACCTCTAGTTCTCATTTCTCACTTTTGATTCCTATCACTAACAGAAGCAAGCAGTTTTTTTCATAGCAATCAGCCATTACCCCAAAATTTAAACACTTCTCCTAATCCCTGCCATGTCATGTTCAGTAGCAAAAATTTCACCTAGAATTATATCAGCTTGACTGACTCCATAATGAAATGAAAAATCTAGATGACAGAACAAAATTGCAACTTATGCCAAAGGTACTGATTAGCGATAGCCTCTTCACTCAGAGCTCTCTGAATTTCTTTTTATCACTAGTTTTGAATTGCTATAGTCAGTTCAGAAGCCACCATTAAAGATTAGAAGATTAACTGTTAAGGTATATTTGCAAATTATACATGAAATTCATGGTAAAGTATAAACAAAAAAAATCTGCTTGATTAACCAGGTCTTCACCATCACTCTGAATTTTCAGACTCACAAATGTCTGTATGTTTTCAGATGATAAATGCACAAATATCTATAAGGCACATTACATTTCAGTACAAAAGCAAGGACATCAATCTTAACACATACTTGACTTCGAGCAAGAATTTAGGCAATCTTGCTACACAGCATTTTGACAGCACAGATACCATTCAGAAAAAGAGTTTTAAATTAACACTATGTCAAAGCCATTAGATAAATTCTGACAGCTATTTTGTTTTATGCTTTCTAATTCACATTTTCCTCAAACCAATTTCTGAAGTCGAAGAGAATCAACTCAACTGTAAGTCAGCTCAGCTTAGCATAGATTAGACATAACTGTGTATGCCAAAAAAGTGATTAAAGGTCAAGAACTATTTTGTGACTCAACTGATACACATCCTAGAATGACATCACTCACAATATGCTTCTGGAAGTATTCCTAAAAAATACACAGTGTTAAAAAAATATGTTTCAATTCCAAATAAAGTAATTGTGTGCATTCATATTTGTACATACTCAAACATCAAAGAACAATACTTACGCATTTTTTGAGTCTAGACTTATTGATGATGTGGAGTCTGCACCAGTTACAGGAGTAGGTACTCCTTCTGAAAGCACACCTGCCTGTGAAATAAAAAAAAATAATAATAAACATCCCCTCTTACTGCTTTACTACATTTTAAAATTCCCAATCTTGGTCACTCTCATAATACATCAGAAAACATCAGTGATCAGGTTGTACTCCAGACTTTGATACAGAATATACCATACCACTTACATTTTTTAATCTCAGAATGCTCTTCCTTTATGTTGTATTTATTTATTTCTTTCCCTCGGATATATACCAACTTAAAGCTACTATGTTTTTTTAATTATAAAAATTCTCCTTAAAAAATATCTTTACTTTTTAATTAGACTCCCAGGTGGAAAAATTGTCATGCAAAAAAATGAAACAGAGTAACTTTTATTCTGCTTCTGTTCCAAGTAACAGAAACAGCAGTCACTAGAGCTAATAACTCAGTATCAAATTTATTGAACAACTTTGTCAATTTTTATTTTACTTACAAATTATATTAAATCATATATATAGGTATGGCTATATGCAGAGTTACAAAGAAAGATTCTATATGTGTGTGTATACACAAACACATACATTTTGTGAGATTTCTAATTAAAAAGCTATTTCAAAATAACTCGTGAAAAACGCTTTATACTTAGCAACGTTTCCCAAGATAAGGAGTACACCTTGCCATTCAAATGAAAGCAGTTGTCGATTTCAGTGAACACAGTGGAATTATTCTCTTATAATCTAATACATATGCAAAACATTCCTATATTAAACTAATTACCTATCCTGGACCAGTTAATCTTCCCTTTTATCATCATCTGTACAAAAATGCTAGCTTCTGTCTCAGAATTCCACTAATTTGCCCTCCATCAGTCTTAAAATGCAAAGTCGTGTAAGGCAGATGTAAAAAAATCATCAGCCTATCTTTCAAACACCTGTAAGTAATGCTTGGATAGAATTTTTAACTTTTATTTTCACTTTACTCAAGATACAAAATGTAGATGCTTTAAAATTGAACGACAACAGAAATAAAACAATAATCAATATGGCAGTGAGAATTTGCTTTACTGAAACGTTGATTCCTAAAGTCCTGAATATATAGACTCCTTTTGACCTTCAAAATGATGTGAAGAAACAGAATTTTGTCAGTTAAATGATTTGTGATTTGATTCTAAGCAATCGTGCTATTTTCCTTTTGCATGTCAAAACAAGTTGTCTAAATGATGATCTGTATCATAATAAAGCTTTTTTAATATGCAAAACAAGTATTTTGAAAATGCATGGATGATGTGATGCTTTAGAGCAAATAACGGGAAATGCCCATCAAAAGCATATGCCAGCCTGACTGTGATAAACATTAAATAGATAAACAGGTTAGCTCAAGTAGGATTGACTGCTTACATAACAAGAAAGCATAAAATGATTGACAGAATTTTGAGTTATACGAATTACAGCATGGTTAAATTGAACTAAACTCCACAATTCAATAAAATTCTGAAGTTCTCCAGGCAGAGAAGAAACTAAATTTCAAAACCAACATTTTATAATGGGAATTCGAATTTCCTGTGATATAATAATTACAGTTGTAATATTTTATTTTCTATCAAAATTTATGCTTTCATGATAATACCCTCACATGAAAGCAGTGAGAAATATCCAAAAGCTAATGATTTAAGTCTTCTATTCATGTTTTATCTGAAATTTTCTGCCTTAGCATACACTGTGATCGTTTCTAAGCATAATTAAAGCATACAGCATTTGGCAAGAATAGCTTGTTCCATTCTGTTTCCCTTGTAATCAATCGCTCTCCTGCTTCCTTGTCTCCAAAAAAAGTCTTTAATCTTTTAGTCAATTTTTATTTCCAGCTTGGCTTGATCCTTCTCCTCTAAGAAAATATTTTACAATCACTGGAGGATAAGGGGGAAAAAAAAAAAAAAAAAAAGATGATCCCATTTTTCCAGTATAAAGCGAAGTAACACAGCTTAATTTTGTTTGTTTCCACTAAGAATTTTGGTATCTATAGTTCAAATACAATGTTTCAGCTTAGACTGAAACCAAAATGGAAGTTTTGTATATTATCTAAATATTGCCCAAGTTACTTTTATGATTTCAACATTTGTTTTAATTTTACTTCAATGTGAACTTTTTGCAAACTGCTTTTGCAAGCAGCACCTGGTGTCACTCTTGTGTCTTAACAATAACATGAAGGCTGCTCCAGAAGTAGTGCCTTCTGTTTTATTATGCTAACCCTTGATGTCAGAGGCAGATGGTGGTAGGACAGTAGAGACTGAACCTTCCCACCAATATTCCACTGTGTTCTGTTGCATTATTACAGGTGGCAGCAGATGCGCAGTCTGACAAAATGGTGCCTTAAAATGGTGTCTGACATGGAAGTGCATATGAAGCAAACCTGTGTAACTGAGTTCTTCCATGCAGAAAAAAATGCACCCATTGACATTCATTGAGGCTTGCTGAGCATTGACGGAGATCAAACAGTGGATGTGTGCACAGTGAGGTGGGGGGTGGTGTGTTTCAGCAGGAGCAGCTGTGGTGTGAAAGACAAGCCACATGCCGGATGGCCATGCAGATTTTTTACAAGCATAACATGCAAGCTTGTCATCATCGGTGAAAATGAACACCTCATCATGATGACAAAGTTTAAAAGCAGTGTTTTGTAGCTAAGAATTTGCCCTATCAAATACTGATACTATGCTCTTTGTACTTGCTGCGGTTTCCATGGAAACAAATAGAATGCATTACTTTCGGAGCAGCCTACATCATAATCTGTAAGAATTTTCACACTGCATATGATTATAGGAGCAATAAAAATAGAAAAAAAATTAGTGAATAAAGCAGGGAATCTATGTATCTTGTTCAGTAAATTTATAACAGAAAGCAGAACAATCTTCACAGTCGTCCCACGATCTTTCAAGCAGAAAATGCACTGGACTAGAAATCAGATGGAAATGAAAGTGTACACTCTACATAATGCATCCACACACAAGTAAGACAAGAACTCCAGTCTGCATATCTTATTACAGTCTCTCAAGAATATCTCAGTCTAACCATTTAAGTCAACCATTTAAGTCAAATATTTGTCAAATATTTTTCTACTTTCAACCAAAACTAATTGGTTTAACTTAAATATTCAGATCACATCTCAGGAGTTTTTCCTTACAAAATAGCCCATACCAGGAATGAAGACCAGGAAGAAAATTCTTCCTAATATACTGTCTAAATCTCCCCTAGCCCTTTTCCTCACATCCTATCACTTAAACTTGAGAAAAGAGGCTGGACATTTTCCTCACTGCAACCTCCTCTCAGGTAGCTGTAAGAGAGCAAGGCCACTGCTCTGTTTCTTGCTCTCTAAACAAAACAACCCCAATTCCCTCAGTCATTCCTCAAAAGTCTTGTTTTTCAGACCATTCATCTTTGAGAATAACCCTTCAGCTTTGAGAATATCTCAGTAGCATCTGTTTAGATTTAAGTCAACCATTTACGCCAAATATTTAAGTCACTCTTCTCTGCACACACCAAAATCCTTCCTGTAATGAGGGGTCCAAACCCAAACACAGTATTTCAGGTGTGTACAAAGGGACAAATCACTTGTTTAGTCATACTGGCCACAGTATTTCTGACACAGGCCAGGATGGCATTGACCCTCTTGAATAACTGGGCACACTTCTAGCTTCATCTTCAGCCAGCTGCCAACCAGGATTTCTAGGCACTTATGTGCTGGACAACATTCCAGCTACTCTTCCCCAAGACCGTACCTCTACGTGAGGCTGTGACAACTCAAGTGCAGTATCTGACACTTACTCTTGCTGAAAGTCATGAGATTGGACTTGGCGCACTGATTTAGCCTATGCAGATCCTTCTGCAAAGCCTTCCTACTGTGAAGTAGGAAGTCCTGCCTAACTTGGTATTGCCTGCAAACTCAGTGAGCGCACACTTGATCACCTCCATCCGGATCTCTGATAAAAATTTTAAACAAAATCGGCCCTGGTACTGATAGCTAGGGAACACCACTGGAGACCAGCAGCCAACCGGACTAAACTCCATTCACTAAGACCCTTTGAGCCTGGCTGTCCAGCATGTTCTTCATCCAGTCAACCGGACGCTTGTTCAAGGCATGAGCAGCCAGTTTCTCCAGGAGAATACTGAGGGAAACAGCATCAAATGCTTTACTAAAATCCAAGCAGACAAGTAGTGAACATCAGGTGATTTCTAGCATCAATTACGATGTTTAAAAAGGAGTTGATCAATGAATGATAGGCCCACCCACACATCTTCAGAGTTCCCTGTTTAATCTGAAGACATAAATCTCAAGTTAAGCTTCTGCTATGTTTACATACAGATGGAAATTTTGAAAAGTAGAACTTCACTTTTAGAACAATTCCAAGCATTCTTATCTCACTTCTTAAGTAAGAGGAATCTACATTAATGAATGACCGTCACATTAAGCTAAATCTCTCAAAGTAAGATTTTTCTAAACTTCCCAGACCAAAATAAGATTTACCTTTTTCCAGGCTTCTCCAATTGATTCATGCAAGCCATAAGGAATTAGCATCTGCAGGCCTTCACATGTTCTGTACATCTGACGACATACAAAAATGAAAGCTCCTTTAACAACTTTCAAAAGCTCGGATCCAGATAAAAGAGAAATGTCGTCATGAAGAAGTTTCTTTGTAAACTGAACAATTACATGAACAGCTGTAGGACTGGAAATAAAATAACACTTTTAAAATGTTGGTTTGTAGTCTTCAATGAGCATTGAAAAACATCCTTTGTCAGAGCTTAGTTATATTTTTCTAGGAGTAGTGGAAAGATATTATGACCCACTACGGAAGAGTCCAATATATTAATACCTCCAACAGCAGTCCAAATAAAAGATGTAGAGCAAGTGATTTTACTTTAGCTACGGGTCCATATAAAACAAAAATGCAGCCACTGTCTAATATCTAGCCCAAATGGCCATGAACTACACAAACTGTGTTTTTTATAAGAGTCCAGTTGGAAAAAGTTACAAGACAATCATCTTAGCTTTTGCTTAATCAGAGTTAAGGATATCAGCACTCTTCACTCATGAAGCAAAATTTGTCTTTGCTCTTCCTTCTTCCTACTAGGCAACTGACTTCTAGATTAGTAATGGAAAGAACAACTCTTCTGCCAAAGAGAAAATTTTCTCCATAAATTTTCTCTGAAAAGTTTTTGTGTTTCTTACCTCCTTAAAAATGTATGCAACTTCTGAGCTTCCCCCACTTTAGAAGATATATATTCCAAATAATTGATAGTCATGGATTTTAGCCTTATTTTCATGACCTGCAGTTTAGATACTTTTAAAAGCTAGTCTCAGTTTTACTGCTCCATTTCACTTGAGCATCAGCCACATATATGTACTACACATAGTACTACAGTACTACACAGATCCCAAAATAGCTATAGTGTTACAAATGTCAGTTTCTGATACAAGATCTGTCTCCACTACATGTATTAAAAGCTACTCTTTCATCAAATTAGGCTGTTGCTTGGGTTGTTTTTTTTTTTTTTTTTAATATTTATTCTAAAAACAAACAAAATAGAGAATAGAGGCCTTTGACCTAAATAAGAGTACTACAAATGTACTTGAACTAGATTTAGAGAAAATAAAGCTCTCACATGGATAAGAAAAATGAGTAAAACACAGAAATCTTCCTTAACAAACATACAATAGCAGATCCAAAGGTAATGCCTCCTGTTTCATTATAATGTCGGCCACTGATGTCAGAGACATGCTGGTGTTATGACAGTAGACGCTGAAGCTTCCCATCAGTATTCCACTACATTCTGTTGCACTGCTGCCGATGGCAGCAGAGGGGCAGTCTGACAAAATGGTGTCTGATTTGGAAGCATGTATGAAGCAAAAGTGTGTCACTGAATTCCTCCATGTGGAAAATACTGCACCCACTGCCATTCAACATTGCTTTCTGAGTGTTTATGGAGACAAAACAGTGGATGTTTGCATAGTGAGATGGTGGGTAGTTAGTGCGTTTCAGCAGTGGCAGCAGTGGTGTGAAAGACAAACCACATTCCATACAGCCACACAGACCTTCACAAGTGCAACATGCAGGCTCTTCTTCATCACTGGTGAAAATGCATAGCAAATCATAGTGACAGTGTTGAAATTCAGTGTTCTGTAACTGAGAATTTCTCTATCAAATAGTGTTATTGTGCTTTGTTTATCTGTTGTAGTTTCCATGGAAACAACTAGGAGGTATTACTTTTGGATATTTCTTTGGATATTTCCCACATATTTCTTACAAGTGTCATTTTACCTGGTTACACACATAAATATCTCTCTTATAAATTCTCTAAAACACCTCCTATTTGACAATGAGATATTTTTACTCAAACACAAACAAAACATGCTACAAATAAATTTTTAAAACTGAGTCTCTTCATAAGACTACTGCAATTCATTAAATTCCTCACTAATGTTATTCAGTAATGTCTTCTTACCTATTTTCTTTTGCAGAGTTTTTATTTCCTCCATAAAGAAGAACAGAAAGACCATCTTCTGCAGCAGCTATTCTTGCCAAAATATCAGCTACATCAATTAAAGTGGTTTCAAGGCAATTTATATATACCTGTTTGGGAGCCAAAAAAAGTTTTAAATTCATTGCTTTAGTAAAAGCTGTTTATTCAAGTCTGGCTTATATATGCAGAATCTGAATGAAGGTCACCTTTCTGATGTCTGCTCAATGGTTTAAACAAAAGGCAAGCAGCCTATGCTCAAATGCCATCACATAAAAATCTACATCACAGAAGGCAGTAATTGCCACGTTTAATGATTATGGCAGAAGTCTAATGACTACAAAATACAGAGAACAGATATTTCTAAACTCTTTTCTCTTTTCCCACAATGAACGTGGGAAGATTCTTGATAAGCCATCTAGTATCTGAGTCAAGGTTAGAAACACACTAACTATTGTTTTGCTGCACATGCATTGGAAATTATTTGGGAAGACATGGAATTCCAGTTGCACAGGAAGATCTTTTGCACCCAACTCATATCTAGGCAACGGTAAGCCTAAACAGCCACTTGCTCTGTAATCATGAGGAAGCCTTCCCTGCTGGAGCAAAGCAAAAGTCACCTTCCAATTTCTTGTTCACATCAGAGCATGGAACAACAGAGCTGTAACAAATTGGGCCTGAGCATTTACCACTAGGATTCAGACTGTTTGGTCTGGTACCATCACTCGTGATTGTCCTACCTGAACAGATCCTAAACAGGCCATCACTCATCAGTAAATGAACTTATTATTATCATGGTAGACAAGCAAAATACGAGTATTCCACACAAAGAACCTGTCAAGGAGCACCAAGCACAGGTTGCTCTGCAAGGAAAACTGCAAAGTAAGAGTGATGAAGAGGCAACCAGAGGCAGTGGCTCTCCATCAGACAGGCAGGCAGTCCTTCCACACCCAAGCAAAGGGAGTAGATCAGGTTTGCAATGGCAACCAGGCTCACCCAACAATTCAGATCCCCTCCATTGACATGAAGGAGATCTGAGGTTACACCAGGAAGCTTAGTCAATGAGCAATTAGGGTTAGTCACAGCCCAGTGATAACCACGAAACTCAACAGTGACAAGGCAGATCTGAGCTCAAACAAGACAAGCCTTGTCTATGGGCTGGGGTTCAAATCAATGGGACGCATGGCTTCAGTGTTGCTTTAACACAGTACAGGCAAGAAATGAGGGTGAGAACTTTAAAAACCTTCCTGAATGGAGGGTGGACTGAGTCCACACTGAGGCTTATTAGCAGAGACACTGCTGCATTGCTGAGACTGGGTCGGTGGGGGGTCTCTGCTGAGGTTTTCTGACAGAGCTTTCTCAAACATCTCTCTTCAAGGCTTCACCCCGCTACCTAAGCTGACACTAACCATAGGCAGCCAAGCTCAGGGGTAGGATAATTAGGGAGGAAATGTACCCAGTATCTGTCAGTATACAGAAGCTGTGATTCTGCAGATCTTATTCTAGGGTCTTAAATGTGGTCACCAAAACTGTTCCTGTCTGTACACCTCAGTCTGACTATGAGGAAAAATTTTTTTCTTTTACTCTAAGGGTGACTAAGCAATGACACGGGCTGCCCAGAGAGGTTGTAGCATTTCCTTAATGGGACTCGAAAGCCATCTAGATACAGTCCTGTGCAAGAGGCTTTAGATAGCCCTGTTTAAACCAGAAGACCTCCAGAGGTACCCTTCCAACCTCAATTATTGTGTGATTCTGTGAATATACAATCAAGAGATAACCAGAGTCTCTCCCATCCAGAAACTTCAAATTACCCAGATTTATAAACAGATGTTGTACCCAAGAAAACAGGGTGGAGTCAACAGCAAGATCAATTTTAGGCAAAGATGAGCTAAGGGGGAGTACTGTTCCAAGAGGCATTTATTAAATGCTTAGTATGTCAGCAGAGCACCACTACCCTAAAGCTGAAGTCCACTGCTCAAATCTTTTGCACTCTTCTGTTATTCAGCAAGGACAGCTGGACTCATAGGAGAAGGGATTTTCAAGCTGCTATGCAAAAGCTCCTGCTTTTTCTCTCATAGGTAGATCTGTGTATTATATAGTGCACCAAGGAAAAATAGTCTTATTACTTTCTAATATAAGGAATTTACCATTAATGCCAGCAGTCAATGTCATCAGAGATATATATTATTAGGTTTTTCTGGTTAAAATTACCCGTGCAACTGAGGGTTAAAAGAACTGACATTTTATTTTTAGATTACTACATTTGGCTGGTTAGAATTTTAAAGAAGGAAAACACTATGCTAAACCTTCTCTTTGGAATAGTACTATTTTGCTTTCCGAATTCAAAAAGTCAAAACTATTGCTCATAAAAAAAAATCCCTTTGACAATTCCTGCTCATAGTCACTGAGTTTCTCTCTCGACTGGATGTACACGATACCACACTGCTTAACAGGTAAAGTCTTTACTCTTAATTAAAGCAGATGTGTGGCCCAAATAACACGAGGGTTTGTTCATTAGGCCCACCATGCAGCTAAGGAGCCTTGTATGCATCTCCAATGCTTTCCATTCTCAAATGAAGCCAGGTACGTGGCAGCAGGCCTCAGAGTCTGAGACCGGCACAATCCAGCATTGGAGAGACACATCCTTCATTGCAATGTTGGATTCCTTGGTGTCTACAAAGCACCAATGGTTTGCTTGGGAAACAAGAACAGTCACAATTCTTGTAAAAGAGAAAGGGCTACCCTGACTTTGCCAGTCTTTCCTAGTTCTTGGTTTGCCAAATTGGATACAAAACAATTTGTACCTTCATTAGAAGAAACATGGCACTTTTCACAGTATATACACAGTGTGCTACAGCTATTGGGTATTAAATATTCCTGAATAAGACTTGCTTTTTTGTTCAAAAAATCAGTTACTAAGTTGCATGATTTCTTACAATTGGTGAGAATGCAGCTACCTGTGAGTGACAGCTGGGTATCACATAAACAAAGAGAAAATGAAGAGCTGTTAAAGACTGAATTACTACCTTACCAACTAAAAAATTACTACTGTATACATTTGTCTATTATGCTTTAGAATCCAATGTGACAACAGAGATTGCATGGAGAATTTATCCAGCCCTCCATCTCAGCCAATCCATACATTATCATCTTAGTACTATTTTTTAAATTTGATAATTAGCGTCTAAAGTATATTCAGGCTTAACAATTTTTAGCTCTTTAAAAAACCTGCACTACATTTTTGCAGTCCGCAATAAAATCACAGCAACTTGAAGTGTTAATACTGAAAATTATCCATAAATATAAAATAAAATGTGTAAGTGACGCTACTTAACTCAGTACAGACACTGGCAAAAGAGCTAGGAGTATTGATATGATAAAGATTTTCAACACTATAAACATTACAGATATAAATGCTGTAAAATATCTGAAAATACTGTAAGCACTGGAATATTTTTAATAAACTAAGATATTTATAGGCATTAATGCCAATAATCTTATTTAAAAAAATCACAAACTGCTCACAAAAAATAATCGGGAGGGTATTAAAAAAAATTAAGAATCTAGGTGAGGTATTAAAGTTAGGAATCTAGCCTGTCTTTCGTACACTTGAGTATCAGGAAACTAAGAATTTCTCAGCTATTAGATTCTCTCAAATACCATAGCTCAGGTATGCTCACTAGATCCAGGTCCTCAATTTCTCTTTCTTTAGATTTATAGTCTCCTAAGGCAATGAAATCATCTTGTCAAAACAAAAACAATAGGATAGGCTGAAACTTAAACCTTGCCAGGCAAGTTCAACTAAACTTTCAAGTACTTAAAGCTAGACAGTATTTCACAAGATTTGTACAGTTCTTACAGAGACTTTTTTTAACCTCTTCCTTTTACCAATTCAGAAAACTGTAATTTTCCATCTGGCATTATGTTATTTTGCCCACACTAATTAATGGGAACATTTAATTTCAAGTTGTCAGCCAAATTTGGAAATTAATAAAAGTAAGTTTCCTTTTAAATAGCAGAGTGGATCAGAAAGATAACACATCAAATAGGAAAAAGCATAGGGAAAAAAAAAAAAGTTTCCAAAGGGAATGGCCTCACTACAGCTCAATTCTTTCTACCATTCACAAGATTGGAAGAAAACCATATGACAAATGATAATGACATTAAATGTTAAATGACAACGACAATATATACTATTTAAGGCATACTATAATAGCTAACATAGAAAACAGTACTGGAGTTACCACATGACAACATAAATTTTCTGAAAAAATATTAAACATATAATGTACTACACATTTAAAAATTACTTTGAACACTATTACAAACCTCTGTACCATTCAGTAAACTTTGAAGAGGATCAAGTAGGGCATCCATCACTGCATCCGTATATAAACAGTCAGCAGCACACCCTGCTTGATCACAAAAAACTTGCAGAATCTCCATAACGAGACTTGCTGGAGAATAATTGTCTGGCAAACACAAGAATTATGAATGTATGTATTAAGTTACATAAACATATGTATGTAGCCTATGTAAATGCTATATAAATAACACTTTCATTAAGCCATACTCTAACAGTTAGAGGGAGGGAGAAAATGTTATAGAGAAAGGGAAGATTAAAATCAGCACAACAAACAGACTCAAATTATTATTTCTTTAAATTTTACCAGAGGTCTCACTATTACTATACATTTTAGCATATATTAAAAACATTTACCTGTATGCGCTGCCAAAGCCTCCTTTGAGTAACTCGGAGAGTAATAAATAAGTTGAGTAAATAATACCAACAGATCAGTTAGGGATACACAATCTGTAAAAAAAAAAGAAAAAAAAGAAAAAAAAAGAAAAGAGCACTCTGAAAACTCAAGCATGACTGCAATTTTATAAATTTGTGAGGAAAGCACTGGTATCCATGAAGCAGAGGACACTTAGAACACAGAGGATGAGACCGTTACTTCTGTAGGGGAGAGAAAAAAGTAAGCATCATCAAAAGAACATTGCTTAAATGGAGCTATATAGATAATATATAAATGAAAAAATGATTCAGTGAGTGGATGTTCCTCCCTCACAACTGTCCTATACTGGGTCTCTTAAGGTCTGATCCTCAAATTGGAGCTATGAAAAATCTTTAATAGCCATAAGTACTGCTATCTAGAAATGCAATTAATTCTATATTGGATTAATAGAGATACTAATGTAATGGAAAGCTATGACTGTTATCACATTGCGTATCAATAAGCGTAGACTTCCAAGGGCTTCTCCATCTCATCTCTCCTGTCCTTACTAACACCTCTGTTCCATAGCTATCGATCATTTCCTCTATACTGTTTTATTATAATTAAGTCAAGTAAAACCCAGAGTAATTGGTAAAACTATATTTAGTTTGAAGTACTGACTTTGTTTCACACATGAATCTCCAAACACTTCTCTTTTCAATCAACATCAACTGCCTGGACAAAAGATATTACTCATAGCTAGAACGACTGAATCATATACTGATCCAACTCTCCTTCAACATGAAATTAATATATATATTAAGTATTAAGGAAAAAAAATGCTCTATTCAACCATATCCATCAAAGATTAAAAAACAGTGCTGAAGCTGAAAATTATCTATGTAATCTTTTAACAAAGTTTAGCAGGCACAGAATTGCTAAAACCGAACCTTATCCTGTAACATCTACAATACTGCAGTGGAAACATACATACTATAAATATACTGTTGCTCAAAAGGTTCCATTTTCCTCACCTCTCCTCTTACCTTTTTTGTTTTTCAGCTGTACTGGAAAGAGATTTCGGCCTTGCTTATAAATCAACAATCTGCCTAAAAGGCACAGTGAATGAACAAAACAGATGTACTGCAATTCTGATCCAGTATAAAAAAACTTCTGCTCATTATCTACGACAACAAAAAAAAAGCCAAACAAATTAGTACTTGACTCTATTAATTTACTTTACAATAGGTGGCTACTACCCACAATTTGTCTATAATACATATAGACCATTTTACATAGAAAGACAGAGAGTATAAATAATTAGCAGCTACTAATAGCGGTCTCTCAAAAGCCAGACATAAAATATTTGATTAAGAAAAAGAACAAACAGGATGTCTTCCTCTTGAGGTAGCATGCTCAAAGATATTGAGAATGTGAATGCATGAGCTTGTAATGCAATAGGTGCAAAAAGACTCACTAGAATGCTGCTGAGGGAAGTCATTGACTCTGGAAGTTTTACTAACTGCTGCCTTGCAAAATTCATAATAATCAAGACATTGCTGGACAGCTGCATTAATCTGTAGGAGAAAAGAGCACATAATAACACAGTACTCATCATTTTACAAGAAATGTATTTACTTCGGTATCCTAGTATTGCCCCTTAATAAAAGAATGTAAAAATTCACATCATTGAAGCTACTTCATGTTTCAGGGCTTTGGAAGGGGTAACAGAAAGGATGCAAAAGTTTACACGGCGATTAAAACACATCAACACAAGCTTCAGCTACATAAGCACGCTAAATCGATCAATCAATCTACAAACAAGAATACAGAGAATATGTAAGCATTTTGAGAAGTTAATAACAATCCACGACTGCCACATGATGACTAGTATGGAAGATTTTCACTATACATATGTGAAAAACTTTGTTGAGATTACATCCACTAAACCTTAAGGTTGGTTACTAGGTGCTTCACATAACACAATCACTGTATATAAAAGGTGAAATTTTATCACCATGGAGTTAGAAATGAAACACAATATAGCGCATGAAAAAAGAACTGTGTTTACACACTACATTTTGGATCTTGGTTTTTTCACGCTAACAAAGAAAAACTTACAGATGTGCACAAAAAGCAAAAACAGCACACCACCTTTACTTTCACACCATTACATAAAACTACCCTGCTCTGTGCTTACATATCACACAAAACTACCCTGCTTATGGACTTCCTGTCATAATCTTTTAGCTGCAAGCCTTTTGATTTAACTTGCTGACATTTTTAACCCTTAACAGTTCATATCACACTTTCAAGAATACGATTCTTTTCTGAGTCACTCTCCATCCAAATGAAGCAGACAGTTATTGTTGCATTTTTTCATGCGACGTTTCCTATTTTTATACAGTGACAGAAATAATTATAAATAAAAACACAAAATAAGGTATTAACAGATAATAATCCTACTTAAACACTTGCTATACAACATTCAAAATTCCACTTACTCAGAGCAGGTCACGTATCTTCTCTGCATTAAAAATTGGAACATTTAATCAAGGATAAAATTAGAGAAAAAAAATGGCTCATAGAATCATAGGATGGCCTGGGTTGAAAAAGACCTCAAAGATCACCCAGTTTCAATCCCCCTGCCATGGGCAGGGTTGCCAACCTGGCTGCCCAGAGCCACATCCAGCCTCATCTAGACAATGAACATGGAACAGCTCTCACAGAAAGGACAAACTAAAAACAAGAAACATGTAGAAATACCCTTGGGATATACTTACCAAAGATTTATATTTCTTTTCCAAAAGACTAAGTATCACTGTTCTGCTGTAATGTGCATGCTAAAATTACACAGAAGAAGTAGTGTCAATTACAAATAGATAAATTTTAGTTTTGAATCAAAAAAGTCAAAATTATTTCAAATTCTGTCCCATTAGGGATCCTGTGCACAATATATATTCAGTGCATTGAACTACAGCTTGCTTAAACTATTATTATATTCAACCCGGCTTCTGTTTGCAGTAGATTAAATTAAAAATAAATAAATAAATAAATAGAAAAAGTCCACAGAATGTGCAGCAGAACTTAGAGTAAAACAGAAAATCATTAACAAGGCTGAAGTATTTTACATGTTTTACACTGTTGAGTAAATTGTAAATTGTAAGTTTAAAAATGACAGACTGCAAAAATCTCATACACTGGAGCAGACAATTTATGTTGCTCAATATATATTATTTATATATATATAATATTATTGTATATATTAATATATATTTATATAATGTTAATATATATTATTAGTATATGGTATATTATTAATATATGGTATAATATAACTGTATTCCTGAGAAAGGAAGGGACTAGTGTCAAAGAGCAAAGGACCTAAATGCCTAAAGAAACCCAGATTTCCTTAATTACATTTTTTATCACTATAGCTTGTTATCAACATCCCAATAGGTCTGTGATAATAACAGTTTGGTGGGCTTTTCTTTTGCTTTCTTTTTGCTTACCGTCCACTTTTTAAACCACACAGCCTTGATATCCAGCAGAGCCAAGAAATAGATTGGACTTAACAAGTCTGGAGAGGCAGGATGATTAGGATCAAGTTTTACTGATAACAGTGACAAGGTACTCTCCACTATTTCTTCCATGTACCTTAAGACATAAATAGGAAAAAATAGCAAAAGCAAAAATCACTTAAATCTATCAGTAGTCTTCTAAATCAAAACTTATTGTAAATCCTACCTGTTTAGGTAAACCTTGTTATCTTTAACTCAACCTTCTAAGGACATTGATTATTTATGTTACCAAAAAAGAAATGAATAACAATATTAAGGTGTACTTTCTTAAATAATTACATATTTTGTAAGCACAAAATGTCACATTTGTTACTTTGTAAAACATTCTGAAAGCTTAATAAACAGCTTAATTAATAGTCACTCCCATACAACTACCCTATTCCACTTTTCACCTATTATTTTATTCCTTTCCACTAACAATTCCTTTGTGCACCCTTTTAGAGTATTTTGTTAAAATTACATGCATCTAATGGTACGTCAAAAATAATCTATAAATTGAGGAACAACAATGAATTATCGAAGGTGACATACTTTTCTGGATAACGAATCCAGGAAGTTGGAGCTTCCTTTTGGTATTCATTTAACAGACGAACCTGTTAACAGTATTATAAGTCTTAAAATTATCCATGATATTTCAAGAACAACAAAAAAGACAAAAGGAGTGAAAAGTTCCTTTATACCTTTTTAAGTATATGATTTACATCCGCATTGGATACATCCAGACCTGATGAAACACGAAGAGAATATTCACCCGAAAGGAAGTAGAGCTCCAAATGCTGCGCTAAAAAAACAGAAAGAAAACAGCCCAGCTCCATGACAAGAGTGGCAAAACTGACTTCTTATACAGTTTCATAGTAGAAGGTGAATGCTTTTCGGGAAGTACACGACTCACAAACTCAAAAATGTAATTTAATGCACATACCTAAACTTGTATAGACTTCTCTTGTCATATTAAATGGAGATGAAGAAAAGGTTTTTGCATAAAACCTAAGAATTTTCTCCTAAGAGAGAAAAAGCAAGCAATGCATTACACAGCCATAGAATTGCGTATCAGTATTGCACAATACACAGTATGTAGTGACGTTATTCTTAACACACTGTTATCTCTCCTATCTGAATATATTTTATAAATATACAGTTTGCTACCACAGAAACCTCCAGTACACTAGAAATGTTACCTGAACACTTCAACTGACAGCACCAGTGCAAAGCCTCACTAAGATACAATGTAGCTGATTGGCAAGTATTACTGTAATTTTCTGTTAACATTAATGCTTTTTATGTCATTAAACATGCCAATGACTGTAAACAGCATTAAAACAAAGCAATTGTAGATCTTCTAAACTGAAAGAGCAATACATGACAGCAGCTCAGGCAACATTCATTTATTTGAAAATCACTTTAAAATTCAGAAAAGAAAGGGAAAAAAAAAGGCTTAATTGGCATAATAAATAATCTGAAAGTAGTTTAAAGAGCTACTGTATTTTTTCCCTCTTCATTGCCTGTGCCATATTTCTGTGTATAATTTTCTCATCATCATGGATTATATGCCTGACTTAAATTGGAAATGTTAACATGACATGTTTTACACAAGATTTTTGCCAACGTTTTGTTTTCTTTTAAAATATTCAAACCTCTTCATCCCTCATTAAAAACATGTAAAAGAGTACTGCGGTGTCTAAAAATCTACTGAAGTCCCGCTGCAATTCTTTAAATCAAGACCTCCTGGAATCATACAGGTCTTTGTTTAGCTTCAAAATATTTATCTGACACATACACAAATAATGTCTTACCACCTTGCTGGACTACTCATAACATACATGTAACTTCTTGTTCTTCTTCAGTACTGTTGACTATGACTACTTATCTAATAACTATATATAGAACACTAACTTACACTGAACATTGCATCAGGATCTGATAGAGACATCATCAGGTGCTTACGCAGATTTGGCCAACACTCAGAGTTCAGTACATCAGATGGAGGGGCCAAGCACAGCATCTGCAATGCTTCTTGGCGAACCTGAAGGGTCAGAAAGATAGACAACATAAATCTGTCCAAAGCAACCTTTCAAATAAGTAATTTACAATTTAATTTGGAGGAAGGAAGAACTTGACTTGGCTGTACGACAGATAAGGAGTCCCAAAATACTTTCCCATGGTGATTAGGAAAAAACACTATGTCCGTGAGATGGAAAAAAAGAACATACATTATGAAGCAACAAAAACATTTTATAACATTAGGTTTTCAATACTAGATGAAAGGACTGTATTTATTTCTGTCTTACTTTCTGTTTGTCAGCAAGTATTCTGCTATCAGGGAATATATGAAAAACACCACCAAATGCTACAACTGCACCTAGCTGTTCTTTAAAAAGTCTACAAGGAAAACTGGAAATACAATTACTAAACAATCTGTATTTTACTGAACTTTCATCAGCTTCATAACCTAAATAATTTTCAATTTTTTTTTTATTTTTAGATAACTGTAATGTCTAGTCACTTCATATTACTGAAATCAAACGAAATTTCAACTGCACTTAATTGCATCAGACACATTACCTAGGTGTCTAAGAAAACGTGGCTTACAGGATCACCACATTTATACCAGTTTTTCCAAGTTTCAAAGTCATCAGCAGCTGACTGGAGGTCAGACACCCAAATTAGCAATGCCACAGACAGAAAGGCACACCTAACTGGGACATTACACATTCAACTTGGGTTGTTGGCAAATCTGCAGGCATCTCTCTCCTGAGAGGGATAATGCAAAGAACAACATGGAATTTATCAGAAAGACCAAGATATACAAATGCAGGAAATCATGGTTCAACTTAAGTTCTCACATAACAATTTTTTAACTAAAAATGCTCATCTATAACACACAAACTCCTGATCAAAAAAATAAGATACTTGCTGCAACTACAGTTTTTGAGCCAGACTGTTACAATGAATGAAATACTGCACTGCCGTGCACTTACTGCACTGAAGCCAAGATACATGAACCAGGACAAGATTCCACTTAAGTACATAAGAATGCTTACATAGTAGCCTGTTTTCCAATATCCATAAACATTAACTTGTATCAATCTTTTATTTTTTCTTTTAAACTTACCTCCTTAGGCTGAATAGGGTCAAGCTTTTCCACAAGCAGCTGCAATTGTTCTTGACTCATGAATGTATAGCTCTGTAATACACATTATACAATGAACATTCATATATTTTACTAAGCTGAATAGCAGAAGATTAAAATAATCACTCTTCCTGTATCTAATTTACTTTTAATAATTAGAATTTCAAAATGTTGAATTTAATGTTAAATTAGTATAGATGTTAAGTATTCTCTGAGGTTTGGCCGAAGGTAAATTTACAGAAATCAAATTTTCTCTTATGAATTTTGCTTTGCTTCACTTAAAAGTTTCCTGTATCTTCATAAAACGCCCTATGATAACTCATTAAGTGGTACAGTACAGTGAAGCAGTCCAGAAATAAAGTATATGTTATTTGGCTTCTAAAGTAAAATTACAAAAAGTTGAAAAATATACAGCTTTAACTATTCTCTTAGTCTATGCAATACTTGCATAGGTAACTTAGAATATATATACAGGATTCATCTCTACTATATGCTATCTAAAGGTCAAGCAACTAGTGTATGCTCAGTACTTCCAAGTAAAAGAATGACATTCCATTCATTTTCAACTATATCAAAGATAGGAAGCGTTAATTATTCTCTAGGGCTGACTCTCAATCTCTGCTAGCAGAAATTCTGCAGTATCGTGCTTACTTCGTAATACAGAAAATGCATTTACTTGATTGAATGAAGAGTCACTGTCAGAATAGTTGTCTGTATAATAATCACTTTGACATTTTTTCTTGGTTTTACTATCCAATTCCTTATTCCACATTCGATCTTCTTCAAACTTGTTAATTAAAGACTCTACCACAACCATCATGACATTCTTCAAGGCATGCATCATTTCTCTGTATCTTCAAAGTAAAGAGGATTTTCATATTAGAGCATACAGGTAACGAATTCAAATACCCCACATTACTGATTAGGTCACTTAAAGTGAATATGGCATAATGTTACTTAGATCTGAATGCAGAGGATAAACAACGATGAAAATAAAAATGCAAATCCAAAATGAGCAACAAAATATGCAGGTATCCTTCATGAGTCAGGTAACTGCATTTCAAAATTATAATAAGATTCTCTTTTGCCCTTCTAAAACCATTCAAGGAAACCATCATTAATATAATCCTAACCTGAAAGGTTCTTAAGCAGGAACCATGTGAATCATTTGAAGGGAAGACCTGTGCCTGAGGCAACAGATCAGTTCTGATTATTGTTACTGTTTGTTTCTTCAGTTCGCCTGTTGTAAGCTTTGAACAGAGCCCAAAAAGAACATGCCATCCTGATTCAAGGTCTTGAATACACGTCGTAGAATCACAGAATCATAGAATGGATTGGATTGGAAGGGATCCCAAGGATCATCAAGTTCCAATCTTGATCAACCATCCACCAACCTCCAGATCTGGTACTAGACCAGGCTGCCCAGGGCCTCATCCAACCTGGTCTCGAACACCTCCAGGGACAGAGCATCCACAGCCTCTCTGGGCAGCACCTGTTCCAGCACCTCACCACTCTCTCTCTAAGAACACGTCCCCCTGACATCTAGTCTAAACCTTCCCTCCATGAGCTCAAAACCATCGTCCCTTGTCCTATCACTAAGAGAAAGGTAAGACAGACCACGAAGTATTAAAAATGTGAATTACACGCATATACTCACTGCTTTGATTCACGCGTCTTCTTAGTAACGTGTTGGACAAGAGTATCGTAGCCAGAAACTTCAGTCTGATTTTGAATAGAAGTACATTTCTCCGATTCTTCTTCAATCACAGAGCCCAGAGTATTATTTATATATTGCCTAAGGTATTTCACAAATTCATAGCTGAAACAAACATCCAAAATTGAAATGCAGCATTACTTTGCGATCATTCTCAAACATTTTCAATGTTGTATTCACATCTTTCCTCATAGGTATCTTACTTTAAGGTAAGGATTTACAGAGAAATAAACCTCAGCTGTGAAAACACACAATAAAGACTGATTTTCTTCAATATTCAACATAATCTAGGAAGGAGAAGTATCAAATCATTGGTTTTGTCTACAAAACCTTAAAGAATCAAGAAATCTCAAATTTAAAACTACCAAAAACAAACCAAAACAAAACAAAAAACCACTTTACTTTGAGCATCATGAATATACCAGTGTCTTATCTTCATTTTAATCAAATTCAGATCCGTAACTACTTTGTATTAGTCACAATAAATTTACAGGAAGAAAAATTCAAACAGAAATCATAGGATCACATCATAGAATGGCTTAGGCTGGAAAGGACCTTAAAGATTATCAAGCTCCAATCCTCCAACCACTTTATCATGTAAGTACAGAGGCACAGCTATAAAGTGTAAATAAAAGCAACTGGTACAAGTTAGCAGCTCTCACTTTTCTTGGATATATTAAAAAACCACATTATACTGAAGATACAAAAAAAAAGCACAGAACATTTTATCTTGTATTATGATACATACTTTATCACTGAATTGCCTACCTCAAGTTCTATCAGGTGTAACAGCTCTATTTTTTTTTTTCTGCTTATTTCCCTTCCATCCCTATCTCACTTTTGTTCTAGAGGAAAGTAACGGAAATTCATTTCAAGGAAGATGTAAACACATTTATTTGCATTCTCCTGCCTTCTAGGCTAGCTTTTTACTTCTGCAATAATGAAATTGCCCAACTCTCCATTTAATAAAAGATTTCATAAAACTTTTTTTTTTTCTTGACAATAACATTTCCATGGTGTACACTTTTGTAGTGACAGCTTTACTCTGACATCCACAACAATCACTGAGTTTATGCCTTCTTGAAATCTTACCATTACCTTTTACACCTTAAAAACATTTTCTAACAAGCGTTTCAGACATCTCAAAAATACTTCTTCACATGCAAAAGTAAGTCACACTGATCTGGCTGGTCTTACAAAGGAAATTCCAGCAGAAAATAAATAAAAAAATAAATAAATTGTAAAAAAAAACCTCCAAGATTTAAATTTGATATGTATCAGAACTGTATCAGCTACTTATACAATAAAAATATACCGAACCAACAATTATTTATTTATTTATTATCTCTTACTGCATTTAAACTTCAAATTGATTCAGATTTCGTTTTTATTTGCTTCCTGAGGACACTGCGTCTCTGTTTTCCACAACATAGTGGAAAAAGTTAAAGTGAGGCCTCGAAACCTGATAAAAATGATGACACACAATCATAGAATCAATACCTATGAGACAGAAATAATGAGAATGCAGAGGTGAACAAATGAAAAGCACACGCTGCTAATAGAGGAGCCTGCAGTCTGGATGGATGGTATAAGTGTCAAGTAGGAAGTTTCCTAATGGTTTTAGTCATAAAGATCCATATGACCTCCCTGAACTTCCATGAACACCCACCCATACAACTCTATGTCATGAACGTGTCAAGACTCCAACACCTCCAGAAATATTCCAGCATCAGAAAGCAATGCTCTCATCCTGTATTGAGAGCATCACTTAGCATCCCATACATTAATGCTATGTTAAAGCCACCCCCATGAAAATGAAGTATCTGTACGTATGCCAGTGTTTTACCATACCAGAAATAATAATGGATGCCATAGTTTCAATGTTCAGAATTTGAATGCTATTCTTTTACTTCCAGCAGTTGTAGACTTTACCTCCTTCACCCTGATAATTCTTCTAGTAGCTTTTCAGAAGAAGATATTGACAGAATTAATGTAATGTTCTTCATTTTACCATACATGTCCTCCAAATGAAAGCATGCTGCTTATAAAAACACATTTTTAACTTTGATATAACAAGCTTTTTTACTCTCAGGTTTGTCTCAGGCTTGGTGCTCAAAATCTTACAGATTTCTAACAAATTAAAAGAATTGATACAACTTGTAAAACAAATTTAAAATGAACTAAAAATCTATTTTAAAGTATTTAATATCTTGGAAAGATACAAATGAATGAAAGTGTGAAAATGACAGAACTAGAGTTTATGTAAAAATCTCACTATTTCACTTATTTGCTTTTGCATAACTTCTACCACTCACAACACAAAGTTAAAACTAAAAATTCCAGTAAGTAAATTCCACACAGTTCCATTTCTGAGGGGTTAAATACCAGATAGTCAGCTTTCTCAAGAGAAATCAAGTCACAGAACTCTGGTCCATATTAAAATGTCTTCAAGATCATTTAAGCTTGATACTCCCTTGACTCGTCATAGACGCATCCTAAAATTCCTCCACAGTTGAAAAGCAAACATGTTAGAGTACACATGTTAGAAGTTCACATTTGACTCAACAAAAAATGTGATGTATTTCCATCTTACGCAAAATGTAATCTTAAGAAACAACTTACATAGATATACAAAGGTTCAGTAAACTAAGCCACACAGAACAAACAAATATAGAAGTCAGGTATTTTTTTTGAATTTTACTTTATTCTGGTAAACAAAACTATATTGCCTTGCAAGTGTCAAAAACATCCTGATAGTCTTCAGCTAGGACTTCCTTGAACTTCTGTTTGTATTTGTATTTAGAACCATACGAGTGCACGCGCGTTAAGTAATAAGAAACTTACAAAATGATTACAGTAAAAATGAAGTATCATCAAGAGTGAAATAATGTCAGACACATTTTTTCATATTCATTCAACATTCAACATATTTTACCTCCTCCTGAATGTTAAAGATAGCAAAAATATTTTTACTTGTGAAAATTTTCATCCGTTTCCTCCAAATGCAAGAGAATCTCTTCTGCACACTCCACTGACGGAGCCCCAGTGATTTTTTCCTTCACACTTTGCAGTAATTGTCTAAGCATGGACTGTAACAGAGCTTCATCTTCATTTGTAAACTGAGACATCTGTAAGAAGTAAATCAAGAATAAAATGATTTGTTTCCTTCTTTAATTTTTACCTTAAGAAAAACCCTCAATTTTTGTGCCTGCTATCAAAAGCATGAGATGATGCTATAAAAACACATGACTACAGACAGGAAGCGTTTGATAGTGCCCATCTTCCTGGAATCAATATAACCAAATCAGTTTTAACAAGTTCTCTGTTATCTTAGTGCAACATTCTTAATGCATTAAGAAAATTCCAAGTATTTTGCTTTTGTTTGTAACTGCATGAAGACCACCCCTTAACTACAGAAGAAAGGAAAAAAAAGTTCCACAAATGTAATGACTATCTTGATGAGAAACCTCTAGAAGTCTCTCACCTTCAACTCAAGCACTGTTCCTGCCCAGATTTTTGTATCCCTCTACTCAGAGCTGGAGCAGTGCCTGTCACGGAAGGTGCTGGAATCTTTTGCAAGTAAAAAGAACCAGGTGAAATTGTCATAAATGTTTTATTTCCCTGTGGTATCAATAGCAGAGTGACCTGACTAAGTCCTGCCATTTCAACACTACAGCTACTGCACAAAGAGCAGCAAAAATGGAAAATACATGTTAAGTCCAGAAGACAGCATTCTAGTTCAATTTTCAAGGGTTGCCAACCAAACAAAACCCCTTAATTTCTAATTCACTACTTAATGAGCTTAAAATCATGCACAGCTGAAACTTCTTTATATGCCAAGGAACATTTCCAATCCCTAATGCTAGCCCTACTTTATGTGTTTCTAATCTATTTGAGGAAGAACGATTTAGAGAACTTCAGGAAAAAAAAATAAGTCAATCAAAAGACGCTCCAAACACCTGTGAATAAACTGTGTGCACACTTGGAAGAGACAATGTAATAAATCACTTCATGGAATTTAAAAAAAAAAAAAAAATCGGTCATCTAGCTCCAATTTGAGAAGTTACCCTTTATTAAAGGTATGGGGTAGCTGAGTTTATAGTTCTCTGTGGCAAGTAGTACAGTTGGTAAACGTTTTATTTTGATCAAACATAATTCAACGCCAATGCAGGCATCTTACCAGAAATAGTATTAAAATAAAATTTAAAAAAATAATAATAATTCCCATCCTTTGTGATATTCTTGTAACTCCCTGGTTTGCCGTCCTTCTGCCTTAAGAATCACAGTCTCTTAGCTTTTAATTAAAGTCAATTCACTTTAGGTCTATACAAACCACTCTCATAAATCTTGTATTTTGACCCTAACATCATTCTAAATATTTGGAGAACAACAACAACAACAACAACAAAATCCAGAACTCCCTCAATATTTGGAGCCAGGAGGCATTTTTAGAAGTGTAGGTGTTTGAATACCAGTTAGCAATGCCTGCAAAGTATTATTCACATTATTCACAGAGACAGATTAAGGAAATATTGCAGTTTTATCTCTAGCTCCCTTTGAAATATGTCTTATGTGACTTACATAAGCACTAACTTGCTTATCTTAACATTCACTTGTAGCAGTGTGTGGTTTGCGTTATTCAGCAGGCAAACTTGCTTCCCTGCAAAATCTGAATTACCATTCTGTAGCTAAAACACACCAAACCTAGTCTGTGCACGCTTTGAAAGTTCAAATTCATCGTAGTGAAATCACTCTACAACCAAAAACTCTGTGGGATAATGGAAGCGCCCTGCTGCAGCCCAGGTTTATCCATGTGAAGGGGAATTTTACAGAAACCTTTGCCTGAGCAAGACACTGAACACGGACGTTTAGCAACGAATCACCGATTCCAGCTGCCACAAGAACATGGATTGCATCAGAACCCCCACCTCTCCCATTTCTTATCGTCAATCACTTCAACTGCCCATCAGGTTTAGGAGCAACAAGATTTCTCATGACACGCACAGAAACAGCTTTTGCTTTTCAGAGCGTCAGGAGAAGAGCACAAAGCTCACCAGGTTCCTCCCGCACTGTGACAAACAGTAGAGAACACCCGGCCCCAATCCCCTCCTGCACCACCAGTCCGCGCAGCCCCTAGCTCCGAGCGGCCCAGCCAGGCCCTGCCAGGCCCCGCGACAATAGCAGGGCCCTCCGAGCGGCAGAATCGGCCGCCTCCCCACCCCGCCTCGCACGAAGCCCCAAGCTCTGCACAATCACCTCGGGGCTGCGGCGCCCTCGCTTCGCGGCGGCCGTACGTCTCCCCCAGTCGCGGCCCGTAGCAACCAGCGGCGCCCGCTGCCGAGTCTCGCAGAGCCCCTAGCAACATCGCGAGAGACCGGCGGGACGGGGAGGGCCCTGCTCCTCCCTGCACGCCCGGGGGAGGCGCTGCTGCGGTTGTTGCTTTGTTCGTGGCCTGGTCCTGGTCTTAGCCGGTTAAGAGCCCAGGCTTATCGCTGCCTTCTCTTTTCGCTCGCCGACCACGGGGAAAGCAGGCAGAAGGGGGGCATTTCCAGCACGACGCGGCCTCCTTTGGCTGTGCAGCTCCCCTGCGCGGCTTGGTGTCCGTGTTGTTGGCCAAGCAGTGTGAAGGGATAGTATCCCTTTATGCGCATCAATCTTTATTGCTCCCCATGCACACACCTTTTCATTGCTGTGATGAAGCGCCCACCAGCCAGGCAGCCACAAGGCAAAACCCAAGGCTTGAGTAGCTGGGATGCATTTGTGTCCCAGTAAAGAGGATGAAGCACTGAGGCATGTCTCACTTGGCTGTATTGTCCTTGGCTGGGTGTGTAAGGGCTCACCTCTGGCAGCCACTGGCAGCTCCAGCCCCTCTGTGTTGTGCAGGTCTTCCATCAGAATCATAGGCATTCAGTGATGTTACACCAGTTTACAGCAGTATTTCTTTTTTCCAGTGCCCTATAGCTTAGAGTCACACAATCATTTGAGTTGGAAATGTAGGAATGGAATGTTGTTTCTGCATTAGATATCAAAAAGGGGGAACTGATCTGAAGAAATAGGGCAAAGTGTGTTTGTATTTTGTAACTTGTCCTTAGAAATAGCTGATGTAGAAAAGTAGAAATACCATATATGTTAGTAGCATATTTTAGAAATATAGTTTCTGAATTATGTGATTAATTCTTGCTTGCAAAATGCCAATAGTTTTTAAATGTTGCAAATAGTATGGGTATAGTATTATGGACTAGAAAGCATATTGTAATGCTATTCTGTTTGGATAAGAGACCCTTAGCTAAAGAAAAACAGACTTAACAAACATCAAAACAGGCAGGGCCTCTGCGCAAGGCTGGAATGCCTCGCTCTGTGGGTAGGTTGGGATGCAGCAGGCAGGCATCAAGATACTCCCCTCTACCCTCCTTCCAGACTTACCTCTATCCAAGGTCAAGTGGATTTCCAGAAATAATGACCAAGTTTTGAGTGAGCATTTTTTTGACGTTAAATAATTAGTGATTTATGCTTAGCTAGCAAAAATTTGTGTTTAGCCAGTATCTGTACATTTAGTTGAGCCTCGGGAAGGTTGTGAACCTGTAGTACTCAACCAATGAGGAACCAGGGGAGGAAGAGATAAGCTTTGGGTAATGGGGCATAAAAGATATAAAGCTGTTTTCTGTGGGCGCTCCTGCTTGCCTCCCATCCACCACTGCAATTGTGAATAAAATCTGCTCTATCAGAGATATCATCCTGATAAACTATTTGGATATTTCTAACAGAAAGGACTCTTAAAGGTCAACTAGTCCAACTCCCCTTCAGTGAACATGAGCACCAAGGCTATGTCAGGTTGCTCAGAGCCTGGCCCAGCCTGACCTTGGGTGTCTTCAGGGGTGGGGTTCTGTCTTAAAAAACGACAGACTGCAACTCTAGTGGCATCATAGGAAGTTGTTCTCATTCTACCAGTGGTGCTTCCAGAACCCTTCCATTCCTTTCTATGCTCATCCACTTTGTGTTTCATCCAGCTCCTTTTAGCCACAACAGAAACCTGGAGCCTTTCTTCCTGAGCAGGGCTGGCTGGCAGGTGCCATTTAACATGATCAATGGCTGGTGCCATTTAACATGATCATTAGCTCGCATGCAGGCAGATACCTTTGGAGGTGATGCTCCAGAGTGAGAAATGCTATTCTAAAGTGCATGGATTATATTTACATGAATGGATATCAGCCACATGAGACACTGAAGTAGCTAAAATTACTCATGTAGATTTCACAGTGGTGAAATTCCACTGCCTCTTATAGCCAAGTCATCTTTCTCAATGCAAAAATGTACTCTAGATGTTCTCTCCCAGCAGTACAAACAGGAAGAACCCTCCTCAGGAAGCTCAAGAAGACGTGCAATACAAGTTTTCTTTGGATTTCCAGGTTCTTAGAATATCAGACTGCTAACTTCAGTGATTTTGGAAACTTAAAGGAACGAGCAAATGCACCAGTTCTTCAAATGTGTAGCATATAAGCTAAGTTTCAAAATGTGAAATACTACAGGGATGTGAGTCATTTGATTACTACAGATGTGGAATCTACAGTACAGGAGAGATGTAGGCCTGTTGAAGCGTGTCCAGAGGAGGGCCAGAAAAATGATTGAAGGGATGGAGCACCTCTCCTTTGAGGACAGGCTGAGAGAGCTGGGGCTGTTCTGCCTGGAGAAGAGAAGGTGATCTGATAGCAGTCTTTCAATATCTTAAGAGGAGCTACAGGAAAGAAGGGGGTGGACTCTTTAGCAGGGAGATGGCTTCAAGCTTAAAGATTTAGGTTGGATACAAGGAAAAAGTCTTTTACGGTGAGAGTGGTGAGGCACTGGAACAGGTTGCCCAGAGATGTGGTTGATGCTCCATCCCTGGAGGCTCTCAAGGCAAGGCCGGATAAGGCCCTGGGCAACCTGACTTAGCTGTGCATGTCCCTGTTCATTGCAGGGGAGTTGGACTAGGTGACCTTTAAAGGTCCCTTCCATCTCTAAGTATTCTATGATTTTGTGATTAATAAAATTCTCTCCTCATATTCCAAAATTTGAATTACTACCTTTGGAAACAGTTTATTCCAAATTTTCCAATACCAGTATTCCAATACCACTCCACTGGTGCAGCCACACCTTAGTGCAGTTTGGGGCACGCAGTACAAAAGAACATAGAACTATTTGATAGTGTCCAAAGAAGATGGTGAAGGGTCAAGAGAGAAAGACGTGTAAGGAAGGGCGGATGTCCCTTGGTTTCTTGGTTCAGCCCAAAGAAGAGGAGACTGATGGGAGACCTCATAGTAGCCTACAGCTCCTCGTGACAGGAGCAGAGGGGCAAGTGCTTATCTCTGCTCTGATGACAGCAACAGAACTCGAGGGAACAGCATGGAGCAGTGTCAGGAAAGGGTCAGTTTGGGTGTTAGGAAAAGGTTCTTCACCAGACCATGGTTGGGCACTGGAACAGGCTCCCTAGGGAAGTGGAGCTTGACAGAATTCAAGTGTCTGTACAGCGCCCCCAGACATACGGTCTCGTTTTTCGGTGGTCTTATGTGGAGTAAGAATTTGGACTTGATGATCATTCTGGGTCCTTTACAGCTGGGGATATTTTGTGTTTCTGTGATTCTATGAACTTTCTGTAAGTCTAAAATATTCCTACAGTGTCTCCAGCACAGCAGTTCAGAAAGAAGAAAACCATGAACAACGAAGGAATCTTCTTTACAGCTAGCAGTAATGGTAGAAACAGTTCATCTTAATGCTAGTAACATTAAAATATGGACATAATTTCTCTTCTTTCCTCTCTTTCTGGTGTGCTCTGCTGTTTTCTCCCCTCTATTCTTTTGTTGCAAGACCACCATCCTTTTGTGGATGGCACACAAAGATCTGCAGAGATAAAGATTTTATGTAGTTAATTCACATCCATTAGTGTCTCTAAGAATGTTTAACTAAGATTTCCAGCAACTCCATCAGTACAACCTTTGCTATAGCAAATTAAAGGGGTTGGCATTTGAATTTTTCGTAGATTTACTTACCATAACCAGTATCTATTGAAATCGGACTGCATGCTTTTGCTTGCCTGATAAGGTTTTCAAAGAAGCACATACTAAAGAAGAACTTAAAGTCAGGGGGAAACAGTACTTGACAAAAAAAAAATATATATATATGTATATATATATATATATATATATTTTTATTTTTTTTTTAAATCATCTTTCTATAGTCACTTCCCAAGCAGAATTGAGGCCATGTGGAGCCAGGATATCCCCACTTCAGCTTTTCACAAACTGGATGTCAGGAATGGAGAAAGTGTGAAATCTGTGTCTGGAGGTAACACAAGAAGCCTACCTCTCTTTTCTGAATACGTTGACATCTGATAAGCAGTTCTTGAGCCCCCAAATAAATGATGAAGACACTTCATCAACCTTTCTATGACCAGTGTGGCATTTATTGTCCTCTCGCATCATTATTCATGGAAATTTCCCAGATTTAAAGGAACAGTGAGCATGTTTTAAGAGTTCACTAGATGATAATCTAATCAAAAATATCAAAAAGGAAATGGCTTAAAATACTATTGCTGATGGGAAAGTCTATTTAAATAATCTCCAAAGGAAATTTTCTATTTTAGAAATCATCTATTCTTCCCTCCCTGTGTTCTCTAGGGAAATTCTAACCCATTGCTAGATGTTTCCTTCTAAAACAAATAATAAGGAGAATAGCAGGCTGGATCATCTAATACTTCCAAGTGAACTTGGAATATTTATGTTAAAACATGTCTACACAGAATGTACATCAGTTCCATTATAAAAGAGAATTGAACTATCATGATTTTAGTGTAGCTATATCAGATGAGTTTGAATCTTACTAGTGAGAGGTAAGCCTATGTGAGCCTTGTGTAAGCTCTTACACAAATAAAAAAATAAAACTGGGTCAGTTTAAGGATTACTTCTTTGGTAATTACACTTCAGTAATACTAACACTTCATAAAGACTGAAGATCTTACATTGCTATTCCTGATTTCTATCAGTGGAAAACTGATAGAAAATCAATAGGACTCTCTCATAACATTATAAAGCACCAGCTCAGAACCATCCTATCCAGTAACAGCCTGGAATGTTATTGATTAAAAATTTAACTTAGTGAATACATAGATACTGATTTTTCCATCTATATTTTATGAAGCAGGTTGCATTAATAGATACTTTGTGGGTGCCTTTAAAAGTGACTACTAGAATAGAGATTTGGACAATAAAATCTACACTGCAATGCAAAGTGACTGCCTCAGTGAATCACAAACAAACTAAGCTTCAATAACAGTATAAGTATCCAGATGACAATAAAATGGTTTTCTGATCCACAGATCTTTCTTAGTGAATATTCAGGGCGCTAAGGATATACGTGTTACTGACTTGGAACAGCCTTACCTAAATCTCTCAACATTGGACTTACTTCTTTGGAAATTAAGGAAAATAAAATGATCATTGTGTGCCATTATGAAAATGAATGGCACAGAAGTACAAAATGATTAGCAAGTGTCATCATAAATCTGATTTATTTACCATCTCTTTTCTAATTAGTATTTCTGTTTGTTTTTTCTCATCTGCTTCCTGAAGGTGGCAGCAGTACTCAATAGTTGCGTGTGTGTCTGACTTTTGAACTTAATGACCTCAATGTCATTTCTTTCAATGTTGAAGCATTTGTATGTATTGATACTTACAGGTCGAATTTTGGTGGCGTAGTTATTGTAGTTCTGCACATATGATATGCAATATCTGTGCAGACTTTAGTAAATATGTCGACTTACTTGGAGTGGCAAAGTGCTGCATCTTTTGCCTGGTAAAAATTTAGAAGCTAAAAGAATATGACTAAAAAATAATTTTAATTAACATTGTACTGTTGATTGCGGTTAAAGTTGTCCATTCCATTGACTTCAGTGAAGCCTAGATCACATACATTTTTTTAACTGAACTGTTAGCTGGTGTGGGGATACTCTGTTAGCGCTTAAAAACACTACCAAAGCTATCTGTGATCACTGAGGAAAGATGATAGCCTGTCTATAGGGTTTCTTTCAGTTCCATTCTTCCATTTCATCTTAATTGTTTGCAGTTACTGTTAGAGTCATTCAGGCCAACAGTATCTCACACCAGCACAGTAGGATTTTAATTCAGAAGTAATCTTTTACATTGCTTCCCCACTTCGCCTTTTACTTCATACTCAATGTAGTTTGCTTTAAGTGCCTTTTATCAGATTCAGATATGCTCTCACAACTCACCCAACACAGCAAGATGGATATTTTTATAGTTGCCTGATTGTGTGACCCATAGAAACTTCCATCAGATTTTCCCCGAAGCTTATCATTAATTCCTGCATCCATCACATGTTTCAGAATTCATCCATCACTTCCTTCTAATTGATGTGGTAATTATGTTGCAGACAACTATTTCTATTCCTTTTTCTTTTGTTCTGGGCTTATTTGAAATGTGGCATTGTGACCATTCCCTTTCTTTTACAAGTATCTGTACTATAAAGCCTGTATAAATGGTTTTCTGTTGAGCCATCACACCTTCTCTATCCTGTTTCCCATCCTTAAAAACATACCCATCCCAGAAAATTCTACAGCTTTTCTTTTCCAACGGCTTATACTGCTATATAAATACCTCTCTTCATCATCACAACAGGTGCTTTCTCTAAACCTGATGTATGCAGGGATTCAAGTATTTAATTTGTAAGCATTTGTTTTATATTATATACTTGATGCAACTCACAGTCTTGTTTTCAGGGTTTCTTCTAGAAGCACAGATTAATCTGGACAGATATGGCATGCAGAAATATTTGTTCTCGTCATATTTGGAATGCTGTTAAATGCTTAAAAAGTAAGAGAGTTGTCCTCTTCCCTGCTTGTTTGTTGCTATGGCCTATTGTAATACTTGCCCAAGAACACAGAATTTGACCTTTGCTTTGCCATGCTGTGTTCTTCTGTGAACTTCCAATTTGTGTGCTTTGTTTTTCAAATATCTTCTGTCCTAGCAAACTATGACTGCTTCAAACATCAAAGTGATGTTTTAAAGAAAACATAAAAGCATTGCTTGGTAACAACACTGTTTATTTAAATTCTGGAAAACACTTTTTTTTTTTTTCTTTTATTTCAGTTAGATAATGTCTGGGATTGTAACATAGTGTTACACGTTACATCTGAGAAAAGGTTTTGGAGCTTCTCTGAACAAGTACAGTGTCTGACGTAAAGAAAGATTTATGACAAAAAATAGAAGTTCTGAATGCCTTCACACAAGAGAAAAAAAAAAAAAAAGGCCTTTTAAAGGAAACTGATTTTAAAGGAAACTGATTTTATGACTGTTGTGTAACAGAATATGTTGTGCAATGGAATCTAACTGGTAACGCACAGACATCCTTTAGGATGATGAATGCAATTTCTTTGGAGAAGTTAAAAAATCACGTGTTGTAATTTTGTACTATTACAGTCAATAGGCCACACCCTCTTCTATGTAATTCCAGTGAATTAAGGATACATCTACAAATATATTTCTCTGACGTGACTAATAATATTTAAATAACTTGCAGAACAGTTAATATTTTCATTGATATTTATTTCAGTGCTCTCATGACGGTTCATTAGTCAAATATGTTTCAGCAAGGAAGAACAAAAATACTTCTATATCTTGATATACCTCCACAGTAACTGATAAATTTTGTAATACTTATTTTATCCTAGACTAAATAATTGTTCCCAAAAGATGGGCAAGGAAGTAAAATGTTAGCTATATTTTAGTTTATTTTAATATTATGAGAAAAAAAATTGCAGTTTTTATGGAAGTCATGTGGCTTACAGCAAAATTAGGAAATTTAACCACATACTAGGCATAACAGGGATTATTAGGGCTCTGCCAGCAATTTTGGATTTTGTAAGTTCAGGTGGACAAGTCTTGCCTTCTGCCAACCAGGACTGAATGTTCCACCTGTTAGACATAAAATATCTTGAGATTTAAATATCTGTTTGTAAACTTAGAAGAAAATTGGACAGCCTGCAAAAAATAAAATATTTTCTCTCCACCTCTTCTTCTCCTTAATTCCTTCAGGGGAGCCCCCTGCATGTAGGCAGTTTTACTTATACCTACCCATTTGGAGCAGCTACTTGGAAAAAAAAAAAAACCAACAAAAAAACATACACCAACTCTCTTTTCTACTTAGTCAGAAGATTATTTAAATCACCAAGACGGGATTCAGGCCCTTTTATATAGGAGGTTGCTTTTTTTCAGATGTGTGAGTGGTCCTGATTACAGCATCAGTCTTGCAGTGTACTGCTGAGGGGGTAAAGCAGGTTGTGAAATGGGAGAGGCCAGCTAATGATGAGAGTCAGGAACTTCATCATGCGCCTTTACAGGCAAAGAAAACACAAGCACCCAAACGTGTCTGTTCAGATAAGTCCAAGTCAAATCTTCCATCCTTTCACATAGTGAATATCTATAACACCATGTTTTGTGAACTTGTAATAACTTGACTGAGGACTGATTAATCTATTTGGAATTCTTGGAGAGCCATGGTAGCAATGCAAAGTATGCTAATACTGTGTTAATTACTATTTTAAAGTCCATTTGGCACACTCTTTCTGCTTGACAGTAGTTCCTGGCTTGCACTAGAGAGCAGTGCAGCAGCTCATGGGAAGAAACTGTGTGGATATAGTTAATAAGCTGCTTTACCAGTGGAGGATTTACCCCTAGTTATAAGTAGGACATACTTAATTCTGAATAGTTCTTAGTAAAGTTCTCCCAGAATTTTGAAAATACATAGCTGCTTAGTTTTCAACATAATTTCACTAGCTTCTCTGATGCTTTATAGTGTTTATAGCACTAAATAATTGTAATGCCATTGTGTTTCATACACTTTATTTTACTGTTTATGCACCATATGGCATTGATGCATATTATATTGCATATAACTCAATACCATAAACATGGCATTACAAAACAGAGTTGCTGCATTTTTTTATTACAGGTAGGTTGCCTACTATGATGAAAATAATATAAAAACAGGTGCAAATTATTATTCCTTTTCTTCCTACTTTTTATTCAAGAAATGACCTTGGTAAATTAGGTGCAATTTTCATGATATTTTATACATACATAGATCTTGTTATAAAATAGTAAATAAGCTCTGCAAGAATTTTATGGTTCTTACTCCTGCTTTTTAAAATTAGCTTATGATTGTAATGCTTTTCCTCAGAGGTTACTTGAAGATCAGTCCTGAGGCTTATTGCACATTTTCAGTTGTTTCTGAAGGTAATGCATGCCAAGAAGCTCATTTTATAGAACTAAAACATGTATTTTTTCTTTTATATTCATGTGCTGATTTTTATTTTATTTTTGCAATTAAACCAGGGCACTCCAATTCCTATCCGTCAGAGTCCTGAAGTCTTAGTTAAGCTTACCAAGATGAGATGTTCTCTGCAAATGATTGTAATCCCTTATGGAAATATACTGCATGGCTCTCATGTTGTGGACTTGATTCCAGAATGAGACCTGAAACCCAACAGGGACAATGAAATAGCATTTTTTAGGCAGTGTGTGGGAAGGTGTAGTGACCCACAACCTACAGCTCATTCTTTTGCCTTCCCTCAATATAGTGAACAAGCAAGATGCAAGCAGAAAATATAAAGTGAAGCACTGTCCATCGAACCCCACTCTAGAGATTGGATGCCTTCTTCAGGGCTGCAGGTACATACCTCTCTCTGCTACTCCAAACCCTACAATTCTGTGATTCTGTGTGTGATTCTGATACGGAGAATCCACATCCACTCCTGATGGTAAGTGCCCACAAAGACTGCAAACTTCTGGGGAGCTCTACAGAGTGTGCTTTAGCTGCATCTGAGGAGATACCTGCTGGGGTAGATCTACCTAACATCTCCATCCTGACATTCTCCAGCCTGAGAGAACTCAGCACCACAGAGAGGGAAAGGATATTGGCCAAAACAATGCTAAATTCCTGTAGCAGGATGGAGCTTGACTCTATAGTGTTGTGGTTAAGTACTGGTGTGGGAGCATTAGCTTCTGCTCTTAAATCCAAGGACTGTTTAATATAAAATGCATAACCTGCCCTGACAGCAGAGGCTCAGTCCCATTGCTTCACTCTCACCCAGGCCTTCTAGTCATTCTGCAGAGTCATGCTCCTTCACTGGTAGATCCTGAACCCTCTCACAAATCCTTGTCTGGGGAAGGGGCTTGTAAAAGTCTAGTAAAGAGACATGATCACAATTTTAATTGCAACTCTTTACATCCTATTTGAAATTCACAAGCAATGTGTTTATGTTGACTGAAAATGGATGTGCATAGTTGCATATTTTTTGCTGCTCACAGGACTATGTTTAGGCAATGCATCAAAATTCAGAAGCTTATTTGCCATCACTTTAGCTGGCAGTGCACTGCACTCCATGCCCAGGCTTCAGCCCGGACAGGGTTAATAGTGCAGCAACGTTCAGTTGGTGCTGAGGGATGGGGACAGGCTGCTCAGCAGGGCAGAGGCAGAACAGCCACCATGATGGTGCAGGGCAGGGGGCAGCTGCAGGGCAAGCTCTGCCAGGCTGCATGCAGCCTGTAGGTTGGACATACCTGGGTTAGAGTATTAAAATCTACCTAATCTTCTTTATCCCAGAGTTTTCGTTGCACCTGTTCCTAAATGTTTTCTTTTTTTTAAATTTATTTTTAATATGTGTCTGTTTCTCTACTAAGTTCTCTCGAGGTGAATGGCAGTTCTTATACCAACTACTGATACCAAGGATAACATATAATAAGGATAAGATACAACACTATATTAATATGAAGATGTGAAGAATACGGTCTTTTTCAATTTTTTTAATTTTGTTTTTTTCTTTTTTGTGTGTGTGTGTATGTGTGCATGCAGAAGAAAAGCCTTTTATCAGACAGATGTTAGAGCAAGTTGTAAGCTATGGGGCATGCAGAAAGGAACGAGAGAGGCAAATGGGATCAAATGCACAAGGAACTGCTTATTTGTGCTATATTTTAGGAGTTTCATCTGAAAGAGAAGCAGCATGTAAAAAAAAAAATTTCAGCTAGTTTCTCACAGCATCTGTTTCTCAAAGGTGATTTGTATGTTATTTAATACATTAGCAGAACTTGCCATTTCTTAACAGGGTATATTGATTATATCAGAGCACCAAAGCATTGGTTGAGAGTACATTATGCAAATTCGCTTGCCTTGGATAATTTTTCCAATATCAATAATATGAGTTTTGTCTTAATCTCTTATGATTTAACAGCAACACAAGAACAGCAGTATATCATCTGAATCTCTTTTGTTTTCAGCTTTAAATGGGTGTAACTCAACAATTAGGAGTAAATCATATCTACCTTCCCATTAGTGACATAGCCATGCCTGGCACTGCAGAAAGCATACAACACAGGACCAAAATCAAGTCCTCTGCAATCATTACTATTCAGCCGCCTGCAACTGGGACCCCCTTGGAATTTTAAACAGAGACATTGCAGCAGCTCATTGGGAACAAGTGAAGCTGTTCGAGAGCTGATTATTGCAGCAAAGCCTGAGCAAATTAATTAATAATTAGGTGTGAAATTATTGTACACCTTCTGTTTTCCTTAGTACTTTTCCCATGTTGCTAATTTACTTCTGCACCACCAAGGGACAAAGTAGATTTAAAGAGCATATGTGGGAATGAGCTAAAACTCTCCCCAGGTAAACCTTGTTATGTTTGCTAGTTTTTGTGGGTTTTTTGTTGTTTGTTTGGGTTTTTTTATTTTGTTATTATATAGAGATTTATCTTAACTCTTTAAAATGCCTGACTTCTGAAGTCTGATTTTTTTTTTATTTTTTTATTTTTTTTTAGTACCTATTTAAACAAGGCTTAATTTGTTGATAAGAAAGTAATGCTTTGTCTCTCCGCTGTATAAAATCACAATATACTGAGACATGGTATATTATTATATCTTATCTTGTGTGTTTGAATTTCAAATATATTGCTTTAAGGTTTTTATATGGGATGTACTAACTGAAAACAGTGTGAGTTGTGTTAAGGCTGCAGTTCTGCATTTAATGAAACAATGATTCTATGTTTCACTGAAGGGGCTTTACATATTTCTGCATGTTGAACAGGTTTTACTCAGAGGGAGTGTTTGTGAATTTTTCCATGATAAATACATGATGGAAGCTAAGCAGACCTGACACCTTCCATATGAGTGCCTGATTATATGCTGCACAAAAATACAATATGAATATTATAGGTATTTTAGTGAAAAAATAGCTGTGACTTACCTGCAGTAAAAGGTGTGGAAAAATATCTTGTAAGTCTGAAGCAAAATAAGCTGAGATTTGAAGCTTCTCTTAAAAGGTGGGACTACAGATGGGAGCTAACTGTCTGGCTCCAGGCCCTTACTATTTTTTCCATAGCCTTATTGACCTTTTGGATCACTCCAAGGTGATGGACAGGAGTAAAGTTTTTTTTTCTCTCCAGTGATCTTACGTAAGCGTGGAGAGTATGTAGATGCATGTTTCTAGCATGGCTGGAGATTAAAAAGCTCTTTCTCCTTTCACAGAACAGAAGAGAATAGGAAATCTTTATTTCATAAGCAGATATTTCACTTCAGCTCCAGGTTCGTGAGTACTGTTTTCGTCAACCAGGAACATCAGAAAATAAAAATGGCTTTTGATACACACCAGTAATCTTTGAAGTATCTCCTTTATAATGTAGATAACTGCCAGAACCATTCTTACTGCATATGCTAAGCAAATAATCAGAATGAAATCAAGCTAACTAGTCTTGTTTAGATTAGCCTTCTTGCCAGCATGTTAGCAGAGGGACTTTCATGATCCCCAAGCTTGTTTGTTATAGTAATGTACCAGAAGGTAGCACTCCTTACTTTGGATGCTATTTACCATCAAAAGACTTCAGAATAATCTGCAAGGTAAATACGTACACTACTTGTAAACTGTGGTAATAAAATATTCCAGCACTTTAGGCTTACAAAGGGTAGTATTTGCATGTAAATCCAAAGAACAGTTTACGTAGAGGTTTTTAAAAGGCTGATTCATCTGAAATAAGTTACAAAAATATGTTAGGATTAAGTAAAATCTAAGCACTATGGCTGGACTTAAGTGGTGTGATTATACTTCTAAATTTCTGGCACTGTTTCCATAGTCCTAATAAACTGAATTTCTATTCCTTCCAAACATTTTCTGCTGATTATCCTATTTGAATAAATGTTTGTGCTGGACTGGCTGGCAGAGGAGACAGACAAAAACCTTCCACTGCAGTTGCTGCTAGTGAATGCTGCACCTGCCATGTGGGAGATGATGCGTGCCTTGGTGAGGGCCTGTAGCCTCAGCAGGAATTGAGAGCTATTCTGTTACTTGCTGCATCCTAGTATGACACATTTTAAAGCTGTCCTTGTGCAGTGGGTTTGATAGACCTGAAACACTCTTGGGTTAATTCCTTTCTAAGACAATCCGCTCTACTTCCAGTGTGCTGGTGTAATGTCCTAATACTGGTCTATTTATTCCATGTCCATGTATAATCATCTTTTCTGATTATAGGTCTTTCACTAAAACCATAATGTTGTTTTCTGAACTAAACCCTTCTCATCTGTGTTAACTAATAAGCATATTCAGGTACACCAATGGCTGTACATGCAATAGATACTAATAATTGCAACATTTCTTCCTGATTTCATCTAACTATCAAAACTAGCTCTCATTCAAAACTCAGGACCCTTTTGCTTTTCACTCTTTGGCAGACATGTTTCCTTGTTTTAAAGGCTGAAATTGTTTCCTTTTTTAGCTTTGTTTTGCATTGAATCTAGAGGATAGGTAAATAGATGTGTATGGGGGGGGGGGGGGGGGGGGGAACACACAAAAAACAAACAAAGATAACTTAAACCTCTTTATCCCAGTGGAGAGGAAATTTTACTTAATTGGAGATGCCTGTAGTCTGTGGTTACTCTGTGCTTCCAGCTATAGTGTCTGAAGACCTGAGATGTGATTTTTTTTTTTTTTTTTTTAGTGGAAGATTCGCTTTCAGGCTTCTGTTTCTGCTCGTATAAAGTGCAAGCTCCAAGCCAGGGAGTTCTGTTAAGCTCTCTAAAAGAACTGGAGCAGGGGATGTGTTACATGCTTCAGTGCCAGTCAGTGGCACGTACAGAAGCAAAGCTGCCCCTGTGAGGTGAGGCCTTCCTGAGAGGTTGGTTGGGCCTTGCTGAGGATGCTCCCTCAAGGTAGCAACAAAGAGAGGGGACTGTTTGCCTTTTAACTGCATGTGGTGAATCTCCATTGAGTGCATGCCAATTGCAATTCATGTATTTCTTATTCTTGATACTCTGATTGGTAACTTTGGGATTAAGTTGCACTCTGAGGTTCTGGCTGTACTTCTGAGCCAGTGAAGTGCAGGTGGGGGTGTCTCTGCTCTCCTCCATCTTTTTTTAGTCAGTGCTGAAAAGAAGCTGCATTTCCTGCAGTGAGTTTTCCTTTCTTTGTATGCTTATTTAGTCCTTATACATTTTCTTAGGAAAAGCCAAACCATGAACTCTGTTGGGCTGATACAAATACAGTTTTTGATGTGTTTAGAACAGTGTTCTCTAAGACAGGAAGCTTCAGAAAAAGTATTGAAGTCCATTCCCTTAATATACCAGAGCTGGTTTCAGATAGACTCTTACGGCAAAAGCCACACATATATATTTTTGATACCTAACAGTTACTCCTTTCAGTACTTGAATAGGAGGGGGGGGGGAGGGGAGTCATTTTCTACTGAAAAAGATCAAACTTGAGAATGTATCTTTCATCTCCATTTATTTTGTCATATACGTTTCCTGATCTTTCCAAGCTGCATGTAGCTCACAGAAACTTTGGATTCTTAACAACCTTGAAGTTAACAGTACTTCAGCATATACTACTGTAGTAGTAAAATACAAGGCATATTTTATTTGACTGTAATTTGCTTTATTTGTCAGTATCAGACCATTTCTTTACACTTACCACTGAAGCAAAGCCCTTCCTCTTTGTCTCCTATTCTGCACAGCTTTGCTTGATTTTTACTTTTTGTTGTTGTTGTTGTTTTTTACTTTTGTCATAGGAATATGAAAGCATGAAAGATTCATAAAGTACTTGGATTATTTTAAATCCCTGCAACTCTAATCAAAGCTACACGGAAGGGCTACATTTGTGTTCTGTGTTTTCCCCCCAGCTCAGCCAGGGTCTTTTTTCTTTTTCCGTGATTCAGCTTCCCTCAGCTTCTCTCTCCTTTGACTGTTGGGCCACCAAGATGTTACTGAGCTTATGGCTGGGGATGGTAAGGTTGAATCCCAATGGGAAAAGATCAGACGAAGGGCTGACAAGGCAGACATCCTGGTGGGCATCTGTTATAGACCACTGAACCAAGATGAAGAGACAGATGAGGTGTTCTACGAGCAGCTGACGGAAGCTGTGTGATCGCCAGCCCTTGTCCTCATGGGGGACTTCAACTTCCCTGACATATGCTGGGAATACAACACAGCGCAGAAGAAGCAGTCTAGGAGGTTTCTGGAGTGTATGGAGGATAATTTTCTGATGCAGCTGGTGAGAGAGCCTACAAGAGGAGCTGTCCCTATAGACCTGCTGTTCACAAACAGAGAAGGTCCGGTGGGAGATGTAGAGGTTGGGGGCTGTTTTGCACGGATTGACCATGAAATGGTAGAGTTCTTGATTCTTGGTGGAGTCAGGAGGGGGAGCAGCAAAACTGCCTCCTTGGACTTCTGGAGATCAGACTTTGAATTGTTCAAAAGACTAGTGGGGGAGTCCCCTGGGATTCAGTCTTAGAGAGTAAAAGAGTCCAAGACGGCGGGTCGCTCTTCAAGAAGGAAGTCTTATAAGTGCAGGAGCAGACGGTCTCCCTGAGCTGCAGAATGAGCCAGTGGGGAAGAAGACCAGCGTGGATGAATAGGGAGCTATTTTTGAGGCTCCAAGAGAAAAAGAGAATCTACCTCCTGTGGAAGAAGGGACGGGCAACTAAGAAAGAATACAAAGAAGTTATTAAGATGTGCAGAGGGAGAATCAGAAAAGCAAAAGCTTGAGCTCAAGCTGGCCGCTGGGGTAAAAAGGAACAAGAAACTCTTTTACAAATATATCAACAGTAAGAGGAGGACTAAGGAGAATCTCCCTTCTTTACTGGATGAGGCTGGGAATATGATCACTGAGGATAAGGAGAAGGCAGAGGTTCTGAATGCCTTCTTTACATCTGTCTTTAAAAGTCACACCAGTTATCTTCAGGGTACTCCACTCTCTGACCTGGTAGTCTCAGCTGGGGAGAAGACAAAACCTCCCCACAATTCAGAAGGAAACGGTCATAGACCTACTACTGCAGCTGGACTGCCACAAGTCCATGGGGCCAGATGAAATTCACCCAAGAGTGTTGAGGGAACTGGTGGAGGTGATAGCCGAGCTGCTTTCCATCATCTATCAGAGCTCCTTGTTGACTGGTGAGGTCCCAGAAGACTGGAGGCTTGCCAACCTGACTCCCATCTATAAGAAGGGTTGTAAGGAGGATCTGGGGAACTACAGGCCTCTTGGCCTAACCTTGGTGCCAGAGAAGGTTATGTAGCAGATTGTCTTGAGGGAGATCACTCGGCTTGTGCGGGACAACTGGGGGATCACGCCTAGCCAGCATGGGTTCAGGAAGGGCAGGTCCTGCTTGACCAACCTGATGTCCTTCTATGATCTAGTGACTCGTCTGGTGGATGAGAGAAAGGCTGTTGTTGTAGTCTACCTAGACTTCAGCAAAGCCTTTGACACTGTCTCCCACAGTATTCTCCTGCAGAAGCTGGCAGCCCATGGCTTGGACACGTACACTCTTGGCTGGGTAAGGAACTGGCTGGAGGGCCGGACCCGGAGAGTGAATGGAGTTAAATCCAGCTGGCGACCAGTCATGAGTGGTGTTCCCCAGGGGTCAGTGCTGAGACCTGCCCTCTTCAGTATCTTTATTGATGACCTGGATGAGGGCATTGAGTGCACCCTCAGTAAGTTTGCAGATGACACCAAGTTGGCTGGAAGTGTTGTTCTTCCTGGAGGTAGCATTTCTCCTGTGTGGAAAGGCTGAGAAAGCTGAAGAAGACTCACAAGGATCTTATCAATGTATATTAATACCTGAAGAAAGGGTGCAAAGAGGATGGAGCCACGCTTTTTTCAGTGGTGTGAGGACAAGAGGCAGTGGGCATAAACTGGAATGTAGTAGGTTCTGTCTGAGCATCAAGGAGCACTTCTGTACTTGTGTGGGTGATGGAGCACTGGCACATGTTGCCCAGAAAGGCTGTGGAGTGTCCTCCTTGGAGATCTTCAGATCCTGCCTGGACATGGTCCTGGGCAATGTGCTCTGGATGTCCCTACTTTAAAATGGGACAAGATGACCTCCAGAGGCCCCTATAGACATCAGTCATTCTGTGAGTTTGGAAAAAAGATGTTGCATTAAGATTTGTCTCAAGGTAAAGAGCCCCAAGGTTGCTATTACAAGGCCTGCCTTGTCTTCTCCCTTTCTAATTTTCTTCTCCCCTTGGTGGGCATAGAATGATCAGCCCCTTGTCCTCTGAACTTTCTTGAGCTTTGGGTGCTAGCCATAAGTTCATTTCATTATGAAAGAACATCATAGTCTATTGAAGTCACTCGAAAGAGTTCTGATGATTTGAAATGTTTGGATAATGGCCATGAGACCAGAGAAATAGTTCTGCTGGTCACAATCTTTTTTTTTTTTTTTTTCTGTGCACTGTAGTAGCTCCATCAAGCAATTGAGAAGAGTGTTCACTCTAACTCCCATAAACACTTATTTGTTCAGGTAAGTAATGGCTACTGCAATGAGGAGCTCTTACTTGACTCAGGCCTTAAGCTGTATGAAAACTAATTGCTTTCTCAGCAATGGCAATATTAAGAATTTTTGCTCCTTTTGCAAAAAAGGTTTGCTTTTAGTGCAGTGGCCAACCACATATCCCCTAGTCTGTAGAAATTATTTTTTATTATGAAAAACAGCAAGTATTCATTCTCACTTTTTACTGATGGTTGGCCGAATTTTCTGGCATAACTTTATTCGTATCATATTGAGGTTAAAATTTCTTGTAATATCTGTGACAACAGTTACTTTACCCATTAGCTTTTGCTGAAATTGATGTATTTATATTCTCTAGTTTATTATTAGTCCAAGCCTTCAGACTGTTGCTGTTGCTCTTCACTGTATCTCTGTCATTCAGCAATGCATTTCTGCTTCCTGAAGTTAAAAGTTTCAAATTGTTAGTCACGTTGTTTCACTCAAATTTCATCATGTAAGTGATAAATTGGTGCAGCAAGGTGGGCATTTGACATTTATGTTTTTAATGAACTATTGAAGAAATTACTTTGCAAAGCTTGGAGCTCCTAATTTTATTCTTGGCACATGTAACTACGTACACTTGGGTATAAATGAGTTCTTAGCTTAATTATCTGAAGACTTCTCCTCTGTAATCTATTTTGCTAGTTATTTTTGACCCCACATTACAATTTTGCTATTTTTCCAGGCTCTAAGACTAAATCAGAATAGTCTCTGTGGTCTTTTATTTCTTTCAAATAACTAGAACTGTATATATTTTTTTAATCCTTGTAGGCTTCATCTGCTGGATCTCTGCTTTAAAATTATGTCAAATGAATACAGTACAAAATCTAGGCGAGCACATCCACATATGGTGTTTTGTTGGTTGATATTGTTCATGTTTTCATTTTGTTATAACTTCACAACTCTGGATTTTTTTCTTCTGTATCTCTGCCAAAATATATACTCAATGTAATTTAGATCAGAAGAAAAAAATCAGCATCATCCTTTGTCAAGGAGAAAAGGAGTGGCTGTAACAGTGATAATTTTGCTATTTTAGACAGCCAGAAGTCATACCGTCAAAGAATTGTAATATGTAGCAGATAGCTGCATGTTCAGTGCTGACTCTGAGCTGGAGCCAGGAGAGAAGACACAATCATTGATGTCAAAACCAAATCATCAAGTAATTCCTCATACTTGATTTACAGTCCAAGACAATTGTAAAGAGAATGAGACAAAGAAAATAATCAAAGATTTTGGAGAGATCTCTGATGTTTTTTCATTCAGACAGCAAATGGTGAACTGTTCCATCTGCTTCTCAACTTTGGGCTTCGGTATGACTCCTGCTAGTCTTGCTTTAAGGCATATTCATACCTGTGTCACTGGGAGTTGAGAAATGACATTAAACAACATCTGTTGTTGTTGCCATACACCGAATAAGGAAGGAATACTATAAACCCTCATGGAAAGACCACTAGAACACTCGGTCCTTCATTTCTATTCAGGCTTCTCTGTGCACTTATTTGGTCTCCTCTCTAATCTCATGAGGAAAATCTGTTGATGTGATGCTCTCTGGAGGGTGCTATGTGTTAATAACAAGATTGTATGGATGTATTCCTAATCAGAAATGTACATCCAAATGTTGGCAAAAACTTAGTGTAGCTTGGATCAGATTAGAGAATCAGTTCTTGTCTCCATAGTCTTTCTCTCTTACCCTACCAGCCTATTAATGGTTTTAAATATTTTAGTAACTGATGTTTGGTTCATTAAGAACCATTTCATCTGTGTCTTTTTGTAGTGTCTCCAAGCTTTCTGTGATAGTTTGATAAGAATAGTACAAACATAGAAGAAGGTTCCTTTTTTTTTCTTTTTTTAATACAATTTTATTTTCTTCCCTATCAGCAATTTGTCTTTCTTAATTAGAGGCACATTTACTTCTGAAATTCTTTTGAAAGTAGCAGCTTTCCGTTAATGCATTCTTGTTTGTTTGTTTTGTTGGTTGCTTGTTTGCTTTGTTGTTTTAAAAAACTGCTTCATCAAGCTCCTTGCTGGATATCATTTCAGTTGTAGCCTCAGGTTTGGATATCGCTCTGAGAACAAGTATTTGAAGAATGTGTCCCTACTAAATCCAAGGCTTTAAAAACTGGGAAGTTAAATTACCATCTTCCTTGGAGTTCAGATGTTCTGACAATGTGTGTGTGGTGGCCTGCAGCAGTATTTTATAAGCAAGAGGCACCACTGAAGTGCACAAGGGAGATGATAAAAATTGTTTCAAAAAACAAGAAGATGTTCAAACACAAAGCATCCTGAATAATCAAACTGAGTAGTTTATCCACAGGCAGAAGGCAGACAGATGCAGGATTTTGTGTCTGGTTTCTAGGTTGGTTTTGGTTGGTTGGTTAAAACCCCGTTCCTGAAAAATGGTTAACAGATTACATGAAAAAACAATGGAGGAATGGAGATTGGAATTGAAATAAATATTTTCTGTGGAGATGTCTGCTGATTGTACTTCTTTCTTGGTGATCCTGAGTTTTTTCAGATTTTTTTGTTGCTGTGTTGTTGTTTTGGGGTTGTTTATTTTGTTTGTTTGTTTGTTTTGACATTCATAGAAGGCACGGTCGATACTGTAAAACAGCATCTTGTGCAGCTGTGTCCATTTTGTTTCAAGGCTGTTGAGCAAAAGTATCTTTGGAGGCCACACCATTGAATTTGACTCAATTATGTTATTCCAGGCATAGAACTTAACCTGTTGTCTCATAAAATCTTTTATGACATTCCTGTTGGTCTTCATATCAAATGAAGACTGTTCTTTAAAAAAAGCAATGGTAAATATCGTTCTGAAGCACATTCTCATTTATGTTGGCTAATGACAGAGTTAAAAATAACCTCCGAAACATATTTTATAATGTTGATGGTTAGTCTTTTTCTTACACTGAAACACAAATCATTGTAGCTCCAAAGTGTTAGGATTCTGACCACCCTGGAAGGACAGCCAGTGAAGTAGGGATGATATATCTTGGCCTTAACACATTCCATTATTAACATTCTTGCAGCTCTTTCTATGAGACATTTTCTTTTCATATTATTTGCAGGAGGATTTTGACAGGAAGAAGGAATGCTCACATTTAAAGAAATATTTCTTCTTTGTCGCATTACATTCTGACTGACTTCTACTGAGACATAAATGCTTGATATTACTTCTTTCACCCACACACCACAAGAAAAAAATATGGCAGCAAGCTGAAATATTCACAAACCATGAAGCTCTGTGTCTGGGCTGATTCAGAAGCCAAAACAGAAAACATTTTTTTCCTTCTAATGCAGTCCACCTATGACGCCAGAATAAACTTTTAAAAGAGTGAGGTCAGTCTCTAAATACACTTCAAGACCCACCAAGATTCACGTATTTCCCTGAAGTATGATATAGATAGGGAGGAAGAAATAAATAAGTGCAATCCAAGTTATTCTTAATTATCTTCCAGACCTGTGTAAAGGCAGACCAGACAATTACCATTGCTATTTTAGTCAGGGGAAGATGTGCGTGTATTGTGCAGAGAAGGAAGAAAAGTGTGGCAAAATCTATTTAGGCAGTAACATATAGCTTAGAAATTTCTCAAAACTTAGCAGGTACATCTATTTTATATCTCTCAATTTTACTGTTGCTTGGAGCCTCAGTCATTCACCAGAACTGTACTGCCCCAGGCTCTGTCTAAACACAGAACAGAATGACAGTCTTTGTCACAGTTTACAACCACAGCATATAAATACTGGGAGCAAGCAAGAAGCCAAATGCTTAATAATTAAATGTGTTGAAATTTGGAAATGTCACATTACTGTTTCCTGTTAAACAAGCTTACAGACGTTTCAGTAGTCACTTTAAGGATATTAGGATTGAACATTTACCCTAAACAGAGTATAGTAGTATAGTATTAGTATCCAAAATAATGTTAAGTGTAGTATTTCCTATCTTTTTCATGCTGAACATTTCAAGCCATTTAATGTAGTTAAATAGCATGCAAATAAATGTATGTATATAATTCTAATAATAAATGACACAGAAGGGAGTGTTCTGTTAATGAATTAAAATGAACAAACTATGGTCATCTTTGTCTTCTGGTTGGGTCACATGAAGAAGCTTCCCTCATTATGCACAGATCTCAGCACCTTTGGTGCGGTTTCATAGCCTAAGCCTTAAATTTATCTAGTGAAGTGGAAGGAGATGTAAGACAATATATTTTATGGGGAATTTTATATGATTTCTACCAACAAAATAGTCTCCAAGACATTTTTATCCCTGGGAACATCATAGAGTAAGTCCTCTTAGAACATATTTCTGGGCATTTGTAAGAGCAGAAAGTGACTGGCATCAGTCAGTGTGGATTTATCAAGGAATAATCATGCCTGACTAACCTAGTTGACTTCTGTGCTAAAATTAATTAACTACGCCCAGTTTTGTGGAGAAGGAGAGAACAAAGAGTGTCATTTACTATGACTTTAGCATGGCTTTCTGTAGCATCTCCTACAATAATGTTGTAAATAAACTGTGGCATCACAGTGCAAGTGAGTGGATAACAAGATAGGTAAAAAGCTGATTGGGTGGTTGGTCTCAGAGGACAGTGGTTAATGGATCATACTTATCTGCAGGCTGGTAACAGTGGGGTACTGGTGGGGTGTACCATGGGGCACATTAACATCAGTAGTAGTGATGCTAACAGCCTGAAGAAGATGATGGAGAACATTTCCACTAAGTTTGCAGCAGCACCCCTAGTGCCTACAGGTAGTTGCTTTAGAGGGAGCAAGACTTTACACAGCAATGAAAGGTGCGAGGATGAGTAACAAGGGCCATCATCTGAACCAAGCAAAAGAGGTTCAGAGTGAATGCAGGGGAAAACTCCCTCCGTGTGGGCTTGGCTCCCTGAGGAAGCTGTGCTGGCCTTGTACTCAGAGTTTCCAGATGTGCTCAGCTCTGAGCACCCCACCTGGCCTCAGTGTTGAGCGACTGCTGGGGCTGTGCTGTGGGAATCCTGAGCACCTGGCCAGGTCCAGCTGTTTGTGACTACGCTTCTGTAATTTTTGTTGAGATTTTTAATAAAATACTGGGTCCATGACTAGTCCTGAACTGCATATGAGCTGTCACAGACCAAAGGTTTTAACCGTTTTTTCTGGGCCAGGATATTCATAACTCCAGTGATGTCTGAAGTACTTTGGTAAACATATTTTGTACAACTGTCAATTACTGCATTCTGAAAAAGATGCTTAGAAAGTGCTTTTTGTATTATGTAAGTAACTATTGAGCTACTTACATGAGACACTAAAAGTCACTAAAATCTACTTCTGCTGACCAAATGTTACTCATACCTGAAAATTTCATCTACTGTGGACTCTGAACAGTTCTTAAAAATGAGGCTTTTTTTTCCCTTATTTAAGAAGAATGACAAAGTGAAGCAGAAATTCTCTTATGTATTAAATAAGTAAAGAAACCTGCTAAGTAGCAGTTTTACTTACTAAAAATTAAATTTATTTGCCTGAATGAGCACTGAGTTAGCTGGATTCACCATGAATTTTTCTGAACGCAAAAAGCCAAGTTCAGTACTCAAATACATTCACACAGCTACCGTTGGCTGGGGACAGGATTGGCTCAGAGCAAGGAAATGAATAAACCTCTGCCAAGGGAAGAAAAACAGCCAAATTTCAGAAACCACATCACAGGAGCATTTCCCCACTGTGCCTGTGGTTGTGGTCTAGTGGTCGGCTGAAGTGAGGGAGAACAGAGAAGCATGAAATCAGCAAGACAGGCAGCAAGCGGGTTGCAGCACAGTGGCAAGATGCCTCACTGACTGCACAGCTTTCTTAAAAGGCTGAAACTGTGCTGAAAATTTTTAAAAAAGTTTATTAATTCCTTACAGTCATTTAAAGAATGGTGGATAGGCATGCTTTGAAAAAATTGTATACTACTTTCTGAATCACAGATATGCTTCTCCAGAACAGACACTGTGCTTCACTGTGTTTTCATTTGTAGATACGTGAAAATAGATAACTTGTTTTCTTTCTTTAGTTATCCTATATACCTGTTTTCAGTACCTTACTGAAGGATGCTTTACATTGCTTTAGTAATAAGGAAAATATAATTAATTTTACATTCAAATATAACTTTCTAAGGTGAATTAACGTTTACTACATTTCAAAGAGTGCTGGTGTTGTTTATTGTTCCCATATGAATGGAATCAGCCTGTGCAAAGTAGCGGGGAAAAAAAACTTGCTGAGACCTCCGGGACAAAAAGTAGATCTAAACCACAGTTATTTAGCTAATTATTTACCAGGGGGACAACGAAGAATCCTGAGAGAAATTCTTATTTTTAAGCATACTAAATGATTACTAGACAAGACAGTGTTGTTAATTTCATTCATATTTCAAGGGGTTTTTTTTGGGGGGTGCAGAATCTTTTTCAATTATTTTCATTGGGACCAGGCAGTATTAAGTGCTTCCTTTCTCAGTGCTCCTGAGCACACCTGCAGATAATACTCAGCAAGGCCACCAGGCCCTAGGAAATGGTGCTGCAATGACAGCTGAGCTGCATTTTAGCGTAGGCACAGCAACTTACTATTTTTGTGGGGAAATACACAAAGTGCCAGCAATGTGATTCTGTCTGAAGCTGCCAGATTTTATTTACCCAAGGGATAAAGAGGGCTATTCGCAGAAATGAAGCCCTCCCCACTTTAAATCCTGACTGCACTGTCTAAATGCAAGGTGTCTGCAATGAAAATCTGCTTCCAGGAATGAGAGGTGGAATCTCAGCAGGGCTGGAGGGTATCTGTCTTGGTAATGATGAGCTCTGCCCTGTTTCGTGTATAGTACAGCAAACCTCATGTAGTCATCTACACTGATGCCAACGCCTGTGGCCATGGATATGAGAACAAGCAGTAGCCATTTGGCCTGCACTGACTGTGCATGTACTGACTGGTGAATTACCAGCGAGTGCAACAACAGCTGCGCTGCATTGTGGTGTGATGCTGTAGTGGTGGTAGAAAGATAGGTGTATCCATTGCCTTAGGTTTTCCTTCAGCACAGCACCATACTGCCCCACACCCCTAGTATTCATATATACTGCAAACATTTTAATTTCATATTATGTGTATTAGAAATAATGCTTAAACCATTAACATATAACCCTCCCCATTGTGAAACATTCAACCTATGCATGCTTGCTATGAAGCTAATAACTTGCTTGCTGTGTGTGCTCTGCCTGTATTGTGAATTTAGTGCACTACGGCTGCTTTTCTTTCCCACTAGATAGCTTTCATTGTAATGATATAAACAAATACAAAACACTGCTGAGGCCCTGCATTTGCTTAAAAAAAAAAAAAAACCACAAAAAACCACTAGTGTATAACAGACGTGTAATAAAATGCAATCTGAGAAAATATGTTTTCTTTGCTAATTAAAAAATGCTATATAGACATTGCAGTTACTGTTTGGTGTCCTGGGAGGGCATGCTTTCACATTCATGCTTCTTTCCCCAGCCTTAACATTTGACCATCAACCTTGCTCAGCCTTGGAGAAGACTACAATACCGGTCACTTTCCGACTCAGGCTTGCTGGTGGAGAAACTGGCACCTTGCTCAGCAGCTGAGTTAGCTGAGCCAGTGCCAACTTAACCACAGTGCTGAATGCTGTCTGGTTTAAGCCAGATTTTGGAGGAACTAACATCTATCTCAAAACCACAGTATCCAGTATGATTGCTTATGCCTTGATGTCAGGAGACTTCTTGCTAAATACAGACCCTCAGTAAGTGACTAATATTTTGTTCAGCTTTGGGTGCTTCACTCATGATTAAGCTTTGTTAAATCACTTAATGAATATACTGCTGCGTCTCTCTTGCGTGTAAGTATATAATTCCATCTGCAACATCTCCTCCAACACAGATGCTTTGTGATCTTTTCTACACTTACCTCATTCTAGAATGTTGCTTCTAGCTAAGATTTACTCTTAATTCTGAGTTTTCTGTATTGTTCAGTGTAATTGTAACCTTTATGCAACAGTCAGCCATCACTTTACCCTGATAATGTCTTTGGAGGAGAAGGAGAACCAGAAATGAATTATGGATACACAGTGATGTCTCAAGACATTTTAATGACAAGACCGGGTATGAGGAAAGTACAATCTGTGTCCTGAATAACAGAAGATAGGACAGAGAAAAGGCAGGGTGGCTGAGCTTGTGCTCCACTGGTGAGATCATTCCACAATCCATGGCACAATCCATGTGGATTTTGCAGTGATTGCAGCAGCATGAAATAAAGTACTACCTGGTATCAGTTCTTTAAAGGTGGCTCCTTTAAGATAGCAAGCCACCCAGCAGTTCTTCTGCCTGCTTAGATCTCATTACAAATAATTCTGGAGATGGCATGTGTGGGCAGGGTTCCCCTAGCATGAGACAAGGCATGGTCCTTCAGAGTTCCCTCTGGGCGCTTAGGAGCACTGTGCATCCATGCCCTGCAGCTCCCTGCATGTCTCCTTTGCACACCTCACTGCCAAACACTTCTGAAAATCTCAGGCTATATATGCTATTCTGTTTCCCAGTTATATTGGCATCGACTCTGGGAGATGAGAGAAGCCTCACCAAACTAACTAATTAAAAAAAGCCACTGTAGCATTGCAAGAAAAAACATGCCTTATGAATAAAACACTCCAACTTCCTTTTTCCTATCCATCCTCTCCAATTAATGGCATCTGCTCTGTGAGTATGCCAGCATATCCTGTGGTGCTTGTCTGTAACAACAGCAAATTGAAAGTTGAAATTTCTTTTTAAGGAAGCTGGATTAAAGGTTTTCCTTCTTCCAGTCTTAACTATTTTTTAAAATAAAGCCATAGCTGTAGGGATGCCAGAAAACTCAGTAAAACCTACAGACTCCTACAGCCTCGGAACAGATGCTGCTGGTCTGGAGTAGAAGGGAAGAAAGAAAGACCAGCATGAAAGACCAGGAGAAAAAGAGGAAAAGGTTTGGAGGAGCTACAGTGAAAGAGGTAAGTTGAAGACAGAGACACAATGAAATAAAGTTATGCTTATAAATAAATAATATCATAATTTTTCCTGTAGCACAAAGCTTTGAGCCTTCTGATGGAATAAACTTACTGCTTAGTACCATCTGCATTTGCTTATGGGAACTGTGTCTTGCTGAATGTAGAGCATGGAACATTCCTGAATATATTAATGCTATCGACTGTTCATAGATTAGCATTTGCTGTCAAAGAAACAGTTGAATTAGAGGAGGAAATGACCTGTCATACCAGCTTTACAAGAGGCCATTAAACTCTGTGCAGATCCACTGCAAGCAAGTAAGTGACTGACCCAGCAGTGATCTGAGAGCATAACAAAATCTTATCTGCAAGCATAGATCCTGTCTGTGCCTGCAGGCAGCATACTCAATTTACAGCCAAAGCTGAAAACCCTTTGAAAGATGGCCCTTTAGGTCATACCCTATGGCCTCTTGTCTGTCAAGGATTTTTCCCCTACAGGATATTCAGAGTTTTTTCTAGTGCATGCTTGTCTGATTTTGTTGTGTGTTTTTAGATTTTATTTTTCTTTTGCTGTGACAGAAACAACAATCTGTGGGAGAGGCCAGATAATCAGATTTAGCCAGTCTCACTGCTCTTATCTTGAAAATAACTCAAAATATAGTTTTATATTGCAACTCATTATCATAGTATCTCGCAGTCTTTCATACTAAACAATGACAACAGTGAAGTCCCTAAAGGAATTCAAAGAGCCTCTGGCATTTTCCTTTTTTTATTGTAGATCTTTACTTGGGTTAAGGTGTGTGATTTTTAACTACTATGATTCTAAGATTTCAACAATTTTATTTTTATTTTATTTTATTTTATTTTTTTTATTTGGGCCAGGAAGGTTGGGGTGGGATAAGAGGAAATGGGGAACTGATGTTTCTCAGCACAAAGCAGGGTGGTTTTCAGAGGGAACAGAAAGTCCCTTCTCTAAGATTATACTGTTGTTTCCTAAAGGAAGTCAGATTATACTCTTCTGACTCTTTTCTATGTCTGAACTCCTAAGAGGAATGCTTTCTACCCACGCTCTCATAGGCTTGCTTTGCTGTGTGCTTTTCAGCTTGGCACTGCAATAAAATAGCTCTCTCCATAGCAGTCACTTTTTTACTCTCAAAACGTTTGCATACATTTAGCACATCTCTTCAAAAGTGTTGCACTGTCAGTCTTGAGCCTTCTCAGTTTAATATTTTACCACAGCTTTCTCAGTGCTCAAGGATTTTAAATTTACTTGTTTGAACCCTGTAAACTCATTGATTTGCATCCTTTCACTGCCTCTATTCTTTCCTTCCATATCACCATGAACTTTAAGTACTCTGCTAAAAAAAGACATTTAGAGCTATAAATCTCAGACCTGATAAAGGAAGAAACCTTGATTTGTTAAAGGATTTACATTAATGAAAACTGCAGACTGGAGATGATTCTAGAGGTCTAAGAATAACAAACGAGGCAAAAATTGCTTTCTTTAATGGAGTAGCTGCTAACTAGAAGAATAAACATAACAGATTAGGAAGGGATTGGCGGCATACTGGAAATGGATAGAAGACATGCAGGCAATCTAAAAATATTTGATTTTTTCCCATGTTTTTGCTTATCTTACATTAGTAAATTAGTCCATGGGAAGTCATCCTTCATTTGTAATACTGGAACTGATGGGAGTCATGGCTAAAAGAACTGACCTAAATTAACTTTCAAAATCTCTCTCAGTATGAATCACATAACCAGGAGCCAAAAGAATACACAAACTGAATTAACTTGGGTGTGGTCCATGTTAAGTCATGGATTCATAGACTTCAAGTTAAACAGTTTTTCTGCTAGACCTCTTTTGGTATGTAACTGCTTAGGGACTCTGAAACAGACGTGCACAAGCATTCAGAGGCTTTTCAAGCGATTACTATCCTTTACTTCCATTCTGTCTATATCTTGGTCATGAATTTTCACATAAAGTACAATTAAAAATTAAATACACCATTCTGTTTAGTGAACTCAAACAAGTTTCATAAAATTGTTTCCATTCCTATCTAGGTTCTTACTGAGGGAATAAAGGCAAGTGTTAATCTGTTGGCTATGCAAAGCACACAACTGCACAGAATTGGGCGATGCAAAGCCATTTTGCTTTTTATTTACAAGTTGTCATTGGTAGTGAGAACAGTAAAGTACTCTGAAGAAGTACTGAGCAAGCTTTGGAACAATATTAAGATTACAGTGAGAAAATAATCTGTCCATAAAATCAGTCACTGTTTTTGAGAAATTTACATTAAAATTCATTGGTAAAATACAGCCTTCTTTTGCCTCCTAAAAACTTTGATGCAAGCTTTTAGGAGGGCAATGGATTTCTATATACCCTGTAGCTTGTTTTTGGCAATTCAAACACTTGTCCTGAACAATGATGACATTTACCACTAAACACCAGTTGAATAAGCAGAGAAAATTCCAGCAGCCAAAATGTACATGCCTAGGAATTCTAGAGCAAAGTCAGAGCTTCTTGCTGGGTTTAAGAGTTCATTACGTGGGCATTTTTTAAAGGACTAACTTTAATTTAGCTGCCCAAACATAGATATCTAGCGCATTTGAAATGTGCTAGGAAGATTGAGACATGCATAATACAGGTAAACAAGCCACATGGATCTGTGTAAGACCCATCCTCTCCTGGGACAGCACCTGGAGGTGAGGTGAGTTCTCAAACGTACAATTGTACTGTGCCTTAAGGTTGTGTGTCACGTTAATAAATCTTAGTTTAGATATCTACATGTTGGTATCTAAATGCATCTTAAGTTTCTTAGATTCACATATTAGTTGATAGTAAATAAGGCAATACAACCAGTGGTGCTTAGAGAGTAAACTGGTTGACTAGTCAATAAACAGCAAAATCAGTTGCCTAAAACAGGGATCTAGTGCCAGTTAAGGTGCCCTCAAGTGTATCCTGTTTGTTCAGTGTCACATCTGATAGACAAGTGTGGATGTCTTAAATGCCCTAGGCCATCTTGAATGGCAGTAGATGCCTATTTTATTCCACTGAGCCAAGCCATGTGTGTTTCTTCAAGGAGAACTTAATTGAGGGTGGATTTAATATGAAGTAAAGGCAAATTTAAAGGCAAGTCTTGCCAGAGAGCCGAGCATCTCCTGTATTTCTATGATTTTCTCTCATCCCCATGGATGGAGATCCTATCTTGGATCTCCTAAGTGAACCTGCAAAACAGCACTTGGCACCTTTTAAATGGGCATTTTCAGGACATGCAGTTAACACATCTAATTTCATACTTAACTCCTTTGCTCCTGTTTAGGCTCCTACATCCTGTGTACAAAACAATGTCTTCTCAAATTTAAGTCCAATACGGTAGTTCAGTCTATTTGCTTTTCAGTAATATGCTCCTTCCCCTTAACTTTCAGAGACACATGGAAATGAATTCTAGTGTGGGACCAAAGGCATGAACATTGAAGTTAAACAAATAAAAATTGGAAACAGTTAACTCCTTTTCTTTATGTTTGAAATGAAATATATGATCTTAAGAATTCTTACACAAAGATCAATTTAGTTTTAAAAGTTTTCATGTTAAACATGCTTCTTAACACAGAAAAAAACTCTGCTGTCATAGTTTTTTGTCAGTTACATCTCTACTGTGGTACGTTATTCTTAGCAATTTTGAATTTTCCAAACTACAGTGACAGTTTATCATTTTGCAGTGATGTTATCACTCAGATGAAAACCTATAGTTTTGGTTTTCCAGGGGAGCCAAACAAAAATAGACAGCTAGTTTTCTATATCAAGAAAATACTCCTTCATAGATGACAGGAAAAAGAGGTTTAGGTGTTTGGCATATTAGAAGCTGACTGTGGTTATATTTCAAAGAATGAATGCACAAGGTAGAAATGTGATACTTGTCAGGTTCCTAATACAAAAACATATTTCAAAGCTGCACAGTTCAGTTCACCTTGAAGGTGCTTTCTAGGGCTTTACCCAGACCTAGAAAGAGGTCTGGTTCAATGCACATCAAAACGGTGGGAGTTTCATGGTGGAAACATGGAACAAAATTTAATCTTCTCAAGGACAAACCTAGGCAACGTCTTTAAGATGCGTCAGTGAAAAAAAATATATATATATAATATTCTAGCAACAAATTAAGGGTTTTGTTTTGTTTTGTTTTGTTGTTTGTTTCATGTTGTACTTATTTAAATCTGACAGTTAAGAATCTGCAATCATACTTGAAAATTAGGCATCCTACTCCTTCCACTGAGGCTCCTGAGCTGCATCAAGGGTTGACCACAAGAAGTGTTCAGAAAGAATAAACCCATGCTCTGCAGCTGCAGCTTCCAACCCCAGAAAAGATGAGTTCAAGAGGAAGTTAGTGGTGATGAGACAAGAAGAGGGTGTCTCTAATATAAGACCTTGCTCCTGCATCAACGGTCTCTGCCCTTACTAATGTTTCTGGTGCCCAGACAGAAATTCCAGCTACTGATGATGACAAGTTATTGAAAATGATTTTTTTTTAGTAAAGTAAGACTGTCATCTTCATTGTCAGTTTTTCTCAACTTTTTGCTCCTTATTCCTTCACTATACCAAAGCCTGCAAACCTTTTTCAGCATAGCAGTCTCTTATTCTGGAAGTCATCCCACTGAAATGCAGTAGGAGTTCCTGTGCAGAAAGATGCTATTTATTTCACTAAAACCATTTAGAAGATGAAGGGTACTTGTGGAATAGGGTAAAGCTCCACAACTATTATTGAGACAGCAGCATATGCAGCAATTTGGCTGTGACATTAAAACTGTACGCTCTGCGCACTCAGGCGAATGGCATTGTTAGACCGATACTGCCCAACTTCTGACAATTTTCCAGCTTGTGCAGCTGTTGGGAACATATGGGCTTTAATGTTTCTGTGGTTAGTGATTCTTCCTCTTGCTCTTTCTTGCACACACACACACAGACACTCCAGCTGGGCTCTACTGAACACACTGAACATTAAAATAATAGATTTGCTTTCAGACCGGGACAGTAATGGATTCAACTCACCTTAATTAGTGAATAGATTCATTGCCTTGGAACAGATCTGAATATATTGCTGGTCTGTGATCTGCTTCTTTGCTACTGGTAAAGGTTTTCCTTGTGAATGTACTCAGCCTAGATACAAAGGAAAATCTGAAAACTGATTGAAGGCATATTTTACAGGTATGGAGACACTGCATGTTAGCTGGCTACAGCAATTTAGATGGAAAGGTAGATGTTGAAAATTTCAGTGCTGATTAAACAGAATTTTGACAGCAGAAGAAAGTGATTGCTCTGTTCCAAATATGGGTTCAGTCCAATCTGGCTTTTAATTGCACTGCAATAGACTAGTAAATTATTCTAGTAAGTAATTGAAAGAAAATTCAACTAAAATCCTGCTGAAGGGAAAGCTGTGCCTTTTATTAACATGGTTTAAATTCATTTTGTTCTGCACTTTTTGAAGTACATAGCTATCAGTATTCTTGGCTTAGTTTGACAGAAATTGTTCAGAGTACTAGATGGCTACCTGGGTCTCAGTATGAATTTCTATTAATAACATTAA